>CM072870.1:12755000-15652500 GCA_036937835.1 Pampus argenteus
TTTAGTTTAAAGTAATCCCTGATTTACTATGGTGTATTTTTGATTTACATGTGTTATGCAACTATCCAGGCACTGTAAAAGTTGGGACCTTCTAAGAGAGCCAACAGGGCTCATGGGAGTCGAAAGATTTGGTCTTCAAGGTAGCTGCATCTCATGGACTATTTAGGATTCAGAACAGCTAAAAAATCTTTCTAAAATGTCCCACAAATGTCCCCTGTTTTTGACTATCATCAGCCAAACAAAATTTCACGGTTCCTTATTTTCCTAATGGCATGTTTGCTTTAATAACTGCTGCTCCTGCTGGCAAGAGAAATTGTGCAATCCTTGTAGGAAACCTCATTTTCTTCTGTATTGGTAAAAATGTGAAATAGATCTGCAGATCTACTTACATTTTTTAAGTAATTTTGAATTCCAAATTATGTCTCATATTGTAGGTGGTGACCACATTGGCTGTATAGTGAAGGATAACTCACTGTCACACTTCAAATTCAAATTAAGTACTTAATTCAAGTTCAAATTAAGTACATGAATTAAGTCACTGACATACTTTAATTTGTTGTATCAGTTTTGTGTAAGTACAATATATATGGTAGAGTAAACAAATTAAACAAACTAATACTAATACCAGGTAATTATTTCCCAGAATACTACTGATAAATCTGATATTTGTACTGCATTTCATCCTTATTTCATTCACATGTTTCTCATGTTTTTCTATGGATACTCAATTTATTGACAATGTAATTTAAAAATTGTTATTTGGGAGGCTATGTAAGACAGAAATGCTTTTAATGTCCTTAAAGCATCTTCTGAATAATCTACATCTGTCTAAACATATATGACATTTTCCAATATATATATATATATATATATATATATATATATATATATATATTAAAATTTTAATTTGTCGATCATATGCTCCTTTTCGTCTGCTTTGATATCTGCGATCTTGTTTGGAAAATATGCCCTGACCAGGTTGTTTCCATGGGAACAATATGGCTAAATAATTATGGTTCTTATCATGTAGCGCCCATCAGCTCCATACTTAATCATTTTGTTCATGTTGTGCGTATACTCATGCCTTTTACATGCTACATTTACATACTCCAATTAGCACACTATTGCTATGCAGCATGAATGATTCAGACACAGCTTTTGAATAAGTAGTTGGCTGAGCAAAACGTAGCCTTTGACCTCAGAGATATGTACAGTGGATTTGGAGTGGAGAGCAAAGCAGGGAACACAAATAATATCTGCAGAAATAGAGCCTCTAATGAAGAACATTTCTATTCTGTTCTGACAGAAACAGCAGGGAAATGGAGATACAAAGAGAAGTGATAGAGTAAAAAAGGAAGAAAGTGAGGGGAGAGAGGAGATCTGAGAACTGCCTATTATCTCCATGCTGCTTCATTGCTTTAGACACACACATACACGCTGCATACATCTGTGCACAAACACTCACATACAACCATCCTCTCAAATCTGCCCAGTTCTCATGAATATGATTGACCTTTTTTCCACTGTAATGCTGAGAGTGCATTAAGGGGAAAGGAGAAACTAAACAGAGGCAAGCAGAGTTAATTTAGAACAACACATTATTGGTTGCTGACTGCAGATATGGAAAAGGACAATCTAATCAATAAACCAAAAGAATGACAATGGCCTTTCAAATCAATGTCTGCACCCCATTTTCTCACTGTGAAAAGACAAAGCTTTCAATGCAGGTGTTTTTGTTGTTCTGTTTTGTGCTGCTCGCACCTGTGTGTATGCAGTAAATGTGCCTGTTTGCGTGAATGTGTGTGTGTGTGTGTGTGTGTGTGTGTGTGTGTGTACCTGGCTGTTGCTGTGGTGGAACAGTTGCCAGGACTAATCATTATTTAGTTGTGGTGTGGCTGGAAAGGTCAGCAGTCTGAAATGTCAGGCTGTGTTCAACAGGAGCCAGATGTAGCCGGGCGCTGCTCAAGTGTCCAATTAAAGAGGGCCGAGTGAGGTTTGAGTGGGTCTGTGTGTGGGAGTGAGTGCGCATGTGTTTGTGTGAAATGAGAAAGAGAGAGTAAAGCGATACTGTGTATGTTTTTTGTTAGTTGTTCCTCCATATCAAAGCTATATATATATACTGTATATGTCTATCTGAGAAATGGATAGGCACATGCATTTGTTTGTTTGGTTCTTGGGACCACATCAAACTCGATCTAATGATTCACCTTCACGTCACTCGAGTTTGTACTGAGCTTAGAAGATCTTTTATTGGTTTTGCAAATATGATAATATAGACTTAATTACATGTGTGTGACTACATGTGTAAGTGTGAATCATTCTTCAGAGTAGCTAATGAATGCCATTAGAAACAAAGGCTAACAGAGCAGCAGGGGCAGAATCCTCATTGCTCTCTCTCTTTCTCTCTCTCTTTCTCTCTCTCGCTCTCACACACACACAAATGCCTATTAGTTTGTTCACACCTTGTGATTCCCCCTGCTGTCCATGTTATGAAGACGAGTTGAGGAGAGGTGACTGAAGGATAAAGAAAAGAGGAAGAAGATACAACACTAAAAGGGCAGAAGCTAGAGGATACAATCACTAATAAATAACAGTAGATAACAAGAGTTGTGAAGTCAAACAAGCAGAGGAAGAAGTGCCAACAACAGAGTGAGAGGCAGGTGGGAGGATGACAAGGAGAAAGGGGGCGAGGGAGCGGAAACTCCTTTAATCTGCAGGGAGAAGGAGAGGATGTCCTGTAAGTGTTTGCCTATCAGCCTCATTCATCTGAAAGCCTCACCTGCTCTTCATACAGCCATCATAATAACCTTCACTGTGCTCTGTGTGTGGGTGTGTGTGTGTGTGTGTGTGTGTGTGTACATGTCCATTCACCTGCTGTGAATAGTAATAAGCAGCAGGGCAGGATAAAATATGTCTGCCAAGTTAAGAATATAATAGACTTCCCTTCAAGGCCACACGTAACAACAGTCTGAATAATGACCTGCAGTAATTTACACAGCATCCTGAGCTCTACAGTGGTCAGAGGAAGAAACCTTTCAGTGAGAAATAATTGAAAGCTATTCCAGTCTACCTAAACGAAGGTAGTTCAGCTGTGTCCACAACTGTAAGATCATCCAAAGAGGGATATGCAAAGTCATAAGAAGCGGTTTTAAGATAAGTTCAATGTGATATTAAAGGAACTGTAGCAGTATAATATGAACAGGACATTGTGCCATGGAGCGTTAAAGTCTGATGCTGCATACTGACCACCAAAAAAGAACACAGAATTAAAATACCCTTGCTGAATGCAGTGACTTTGCAAATCAGCCAGATCTCTTTTTTTCCAGTATGCACCAAAATTATCTTTCTTATTCTTTTTTCCTATCATCTGGCCATAGTGTGGCTATACTTTATAATCTTTCTCTTTTCTTCCTTCCCTGATCTCTTCCTCTCTGGCTGCCCTCTGTCAAATAGTGAAGGCCAGAGGCAAATCTTACCTACGCCCAGGGCCTAAGGAACAGCTGCAATGTAAATCTGCTAAATTAACCCGCTCTGCAAGAGCCTCACATATGCATTATTCTAATCAAAACATATTAGATCATCCAGATACTTTAGACATATGGGTCTCTGTATCCTCCTTGCAGTCCCCATCTGTTTTTTCTCCCCCTTTTTTAGAATTTCTCGTTGCTTTTCATCTCAGCGGTTCCCTCGTTCACACAGCTGCCTCCATAAGAGACTGGCACAGATACCTAACAGTTCTTTGTGACATGTTTCCACACACAGTCAAACTTAGAGCACCATATGTGTTCCTGACTACTACAACAAGCTATGAGTTTGAGGTGTGTATTTGATTCATTTCAAAATACACCATCGATAACCAGTACACAAACAAAATATGGTCGTAAACATTAATTCAATCTGTTCATGTTTTTTCGAAAATGTTCAACTGAAATATTCATTTCTCTTTACTCATCCTATTACAAATTTTGCACTGCTGAATAGTTTAGATAAACAAGGTAAAAGCAAAAGTGTTGTCGATACTGTATGCATGATATTCATGTAATATCGGTAATCCACAAAATCCTGTGTTGTTGTGTTGTTCTGTTTTGCAACTGGTTGTCAATATATGATCAATATCAATATACGTATGAAGAGTGGTATATATTTACATGGTTCAGACGTGTACATGAGGATATGGTACGTTAATAACATTGTTTCAATAGTACATGTAAGACATTTATGAAAGTGTATTGATTTATGTTTTGTGAGTGTTTCTGAGTGTGTGTCTGTATGACCACAGAGAACTTTGTAATTATAAAAGCATTTCAGATGTGTATACTAGAGGGTTTCATGTAAACACATGCAAAGTAAAATGTGTTTACATGTACGGTAAAGTCTACATTACATTCCATTTAGCAACTTTTAAACACAACAAACACACACACATTTAAACCTAGACACATGTGCACATACGTACAGTTCTTCAGTCATGTGGGCAACAGTACGTCAATACACACAGAGAATCTGCAATCAGTTGGCACGCACAAGTTGGCTCATGATAAGAATATTAATAAACAGACACAGTGGTCTGTACAAGACCACCCTTTACAACACACATATGCTCCATATATAGAGGGATGGGCGTATGCGTACACACTGACCAAACAGCATACCAAATCAGCAGACGTTAAGCTGAAGGGTTTTGCTCAACTGCACAGGTTTGTGTTTGTGTCAAAAAACTGAAAACACCATGTAACCCATTAAGCTTTTAGAAGTGGGTTAGAGAAAAATATTTTGGCTGCCTTAGTGACATGCTTCTGTCAAATCAATAGCAAGTCAAACTAGAAAACAGAAAAATATACTGATGGGGGGCTGTGTATGGGAGCATCATTGCGCAGTTTAATATGTGTGGTAAGGTAGAGAAGTCGATTTTGGGTGACAATGAAATCAGATATAGCATAAAATCCCAGGGACTTACCAGTGTTGGTGATGGTTAACAGGTCTAGACGTCGTTGTTGCTAAAAGGAAAAGAGAAGAAAGACAAATGTTAATGACAATACACAGTAATTACTTCAGTATTGTGAAGTCGGGTTTGGGGGAGGATTTTTTGCCTTTTTTTATTAGAGTGCTGAAAGGAAATAAGCAGATACAGCGTGTATAGACAAACTTAAAACAGCTATCCGATGCAAGTATCATAGTCTTTATAATGGATGGTAATTTGCAACACTTTTTACTAAATAGATACTCCTCAACCTCTTAGAAAAAAACTGTACTTCTGTTAAAGTATGCCTTGTTTTATATATTGTAGGCTTTGATAAAGTATATCTTTAGTGTGCAATTTTATACTTGATGTCTCCAGCAGCTGAGAAGGAGTCTAGAAAATGTGCTAGCTTACCTCTTTCTTTAACCTGTTGCCTTTCTGCACTTATATCTTTCTACACTTATATATATATATATCTACACCTGACTGTTGAGCACTGCAATAATCAACATCTCAGCCCTCTTCATCTATCAGTCCCGCAGGAAAGAAGATCTTCACATCCTAGGAAAGGATGACGGGTCTGTGTGTATGTATGAGACACAGTATGCTAGGTCACAGTCAAAACCAGCTTTTAGGACCAGATTTCATTAGTATGCAGGAGCCACACTAACCAGTTGCTAAAACTGATAAGCAAAGAGACTCTCAGCATACTTGGAGTACTTCTTTCCCCCAAGCACTGCCTGAAGTGGAACTCGCTGATAAGGCAACTTATACTTATTTTAGTATTTAGCAGATGCTCTTATTCAGACAGACTTTTAACATACAATAAGAGTGGAAAGCAGTCCACTGACTGCCATGGTGGAATAATTTCAACAAGTTCAAACAAGTTCACCAACACTGCAGTAGCAGTAATACATGCAATATGAGTCCTATCATATAATACATAATTTCTATCATAAACAAAATTATCTTGTAAATGCTCACAAAATGCAGTTTTAGAGCAAATATTTGTGAGTTAATGGGAAAGATGTGCGAGTGGTGCAAGGTTGAGAGCTGAGTCTTCAGTCAAGTACTGAAATTGGTGAATGATGCTTGTGTTGAGAGAGGGTCATCTCAGCAAAGTGGAGCCAAACAAGAAGCAGTAGTAAGATGCTTTAGTAACATAACTTTTATTTTACCTGCTGTGAAATATGTATTCAATCACTGTAACAACTGAACGTTAGTTAGTGAGATATGGTACATGTGTGGTGGGTGATCATGTAAGCAGTAGAGGTCACTGTGACAACATGAGACACAGACCAAAAAAAGAGCAAGCTGAAATTATACACACACACGCACACACACGCACACACACACACTGCAGCAGAGATCAATAACAACACAGAAACATTTACACCTGTAGTTCTTCTCACTGCTGCTGTACGGAGAATGAGACCCTGATTAGAGGGAGTAGAAGTATGATCACCTACTTAACTCCATTGATTGGAATACAATATATAAAATACACATCTTTGTGCAAAGTAGAACTACTGCATTAAGAGTTTTCTACTAAATGCTTTGTTGTATAGCCTATACTACAGTGAACTAAATCATTACACAAACATATTTTTCAACTTGCTTTTACCTGGGACCTTATAATGTCTCTTTTAAACTATATTGTATTATTATTTATTGATTGTCATTAGTTGTTTTTAAGTTGTTGTTTTTTTAATTTGTTGTCTTTCTCTATGTTTATTTTTCACAGTGACACTTAAATATTAGGAGATTAACTAATCACTTGGATTGTGTGGCACCCTCTACTGGATCTGCAGTTCTCTGCAACTGCAACTATGGTGGTAGACTAAAAAAAAGCATCATTTGAATAAAATTCACACACACACACACACAAATAATGAATCTGTTGTGGAGCATTACAACACACTATCTTTGCTTTCTCTTCCTGCTGCTTTTGTTAGTCCTTAACGTGGATAAGGTGCTTAGTGTTTCTTGGAAGGGAGAGAGAGAATTGGACTCACACACATTAAAAGTGAGAGAGAGAGATGGGGGGTGGGGGTAGGGGTGGGGGGATGGTCGTCTAAGCGAGCGAGAATTACATTAGTGAAAGCATTTCAGGGCAGAAAATAGGATTGAATTAATCTTTATCAAACACAGCCAAGAGCTGAGGGATCACACCCTGGTTGAAGCCAGCTCACTGGCCACTGCCCTCTCACTGCCACACAGACAAACACACACTGCAACAGATGAGACCAACTGAAGTGACTGTTATTGACTGACTGATTGATTCAATTGATTCAATACATGTATACTCAGCAGTAGGTTGGTAGGGTTGACTACACAGGGTGATAAAATGGTTTAGAATTTTTTGGTATATGATGGCCACAAAATTAACTGATACTAATTTGACTGATGCCGATGCTGTAGGCCACATTGGTATAGAATTCAAAGAAGATTAAACCAGAATTTGCAAAAAACCTGTCTGGCTTAGGTCCATAGGTGAATCCAGACTGGACCTGCCAGTTAGTGTCATTAGGTCAGAAAACAAGGAAGCAGTTGGGAACAAGAGGTGATGGCCACTCCAGCTGTCGCAGCAGTCTAAGCCAGTGAAGGTGGCTCTGGGGCTCTATAGCCAGCAGCACAGTAAACAATACTGATATACCAGGAGATTGCAGTCATGAATTATCCTAAAATAGGGTTATAATAGTGTTATATGAAACACAATTAAGTTTTATTTTTCAAGTCATGTAACCTGAGCAGAGAGCCCATATAAGTGCCTCTATTCTTGGATGTGAGTGCACATCCTGATAAAGTTCGATCTCTACCTCCGTAAGTGGAAAGATGCAATTTTGCAAAAAAAAACTTCAAACCAATGTAAAATTGATATTCTGCCTAAAAGACAAACTGCTACGTTTCTCTATAAATGTCTTTATCAGATTCTTTTGTTATTAGTTTCTATTAGCCTCCCTTGAATATTACTAGAAAAACATTTCTTTTTATTTAACAAATAGTCTACTGTGAGTCTGACAACCCCCGCCCCCATGAAGAAATCCATAATATTATAATCAGTATAAATATGGTCATTAACAGAACCAATCAGTAGACTGTAAACCCATCTTAATCTGGGTGACAAGGGGAGAGGCAGCAGGGTTCAAATTGAGTGACAACAGTGGAAAAAACATTAATGTACTAAACCCCTATTTTATGACTAAATTAAATATTCATGCACAATCTACCCAAAACACATTTGCCAACATTTCCGCCAAAATTTACTTTTCATATTTGCTGATTCTTATCACAGAGAAAAGATAGAATGAGGAAGTAGAAGGAGAGAGGAGGCAGAGGAGCCATCAGAGAGGGGAGAGGAGGAGAGTAACTAAAATCCCAGCCATCATTTTGTAGCTCATTTAAAATTAATTTAAAGTCAATATGGCTAAATTACACTGCCACAGCCACCATCCAACTACTTGCACAGTTTTCAGTAAAAAAGAAAAGACAAAAGAATTAGATGTAGCTGTGGGAATATTCCTAATGGGAATCTTCATTTGCAAGGACAATATATTGTGTGGGAAGCTTTAGTTCCAGAAAATTAATATTGTTATTTATAAATAATAATACACTGTTCTACACTATTGCCTAGATCAATACAGTAGATATACATTAAATCTGACAGTGATAATTTACTTATAGAAGTTCTTAGAAGTTTAAATCTCCAATAACTATTTTTTTTAAAAACCTTTTAAGAAATGCAAACAGACACATAGAGCAACATTAGTATTAATTTACAGTTCAGGTCATCTGACAAATGTAAGTCCAATATCTGCTCTTCTTTTACTTTTGTATTACTCTTCACATGCCTGAAGAAAATATAAGAGTCTTTTTGAGAGCAACTATTGTACTGTTAGATGGTAGGCAAGTAGCACACATGGGTTTTTAGATCTTTTTTTGCTGATAACAGGTACCTCCTGTGTCAGGGAACAACACTAATGACAGCCATGAGTCTGAAACAAAATTGTAAAGTTGCGGAATGTAAAACCAAAACAATGACCTGAAAGCTGCTAAAATGCACATTTGAGCTACTGGGAACTGCAAGGTTAAGTGGTCATTCTGTGGCTTTGTCATAAGTTGTTATGTGATCCATTGTTAATATAAAATATTGATTATAGCCATACTACAATGCTTCACATCAATATGTTGACTCATTGGCCTTTGTCTAAATATAATGTTGATGTTACTGCTTGCTAAGTAACTTAATTATCAGTGTGTGCTGCACTCCTGGTTTTACCCTCCACTCTCTGAATGAGGTCACATGCAGGAAACAGGCATCTGCAACCAGTCCAAATGCTGTCCCCTGTGACCCATAAACACACACTCACACACATACACAAACATCCCCCCCATCATATATTCACGGTCAGGGCATAGGTCAATGGTTGATGGGGTTGTAAGCGAGAGAAATGACTGTCAACAGCCTGACTCATCTGCTATCTTCCTCTGGTCCTCTCATCACTGCTGTCCACCTCATCGGCAAAACGGCCCAATCACCCAAATACTGAGTCACTTTACCTACCGTGTATAATCTCTCACACACACATACACACACACACACACAAGCATCATTTAAATATTATTTATACACATACGCGCACGCACACACACACACACACACACACACACACACACACACACACACACACACACACACTCTTCCGCATCTTAGTCATCCTCCCTTGGTAACAAAGGGGGGAAGTGATCTAAGAATGAGCTAATAAGATGAGCTTTTTAGGTCATGTTTAGGTGTGGCTGTCTGGTCCATTGAAGTCATTATGTCAGAGCAATAAGATGTAGGGCTTCCTAAAACTGCAAAATATAATAGCTCAAGACTGACAAATGTCCATATAAATACAATCATGTCTTTAATTAATCTATGCATAAATGTAGCATTAC
Organism: Pampus argenteus; assembly: GCA_036937835.1. NCBI lineage: Eukaryota > Metazoa > Chordata > Actinopteri > Scombriformes > Stromateidae > Pampus > Pampus argenteus. Next base: position 12,764,902 of record CM072870.1, read on the forward strand.
AATAGAGACAAGAAATAGAGATATTAATATTTGTTTGGACTTATGCTGAGAAACTTCCCATGGGCCCACCACCCATGGGAGAGGTCTAACGGTGCAAAGAGAGATGGGCGGCAGTCGGAGGCGGGGACCCTGGCGCTCTGACCCCCGGTTCCCTGCTGAAGCTGCTGCCCCCGCGACCCGACAAACGGATAAGCGGAAGAAGATGAATGAATGAATGAATATGCTGAGAAAAGTATAGCATGTAAAATGTTGCCAATAGAATGAACCACGAAAATTAGAAAACAAAAATCACTGTTAGTTTGTATGAGTAGGCTATTTCCCAGTAGAAATATGATCGTGTCTCCACTTGCATGACAGTGCCAGATAATATATTTTGTGATCTTGAGAAGAGGAGAGAGAGGATGGGAGCAGAGGGGATGGAGAGCAAGGTTTCGTTGCGTGACCAGGAGCCCTGGGTTAAAAATACAACAAACCAAATAAAAGATTTATTCCTTCTGAGAGTAGAGAGCAGCTTCTCTTGAGCGGAGGGAGAGGACAGCCACGGCCCACCTGCACAGTGCACACACAGCAACCCTCCCTGCTGATGTCATTATTGCACTCCCTCTAACAATGTGAACAACAGTAATCTGATAATGTGCACAACAGGCATGGACAGATAATACATGATGCTAACACATGAATATGTAAGCATTCAGTCAAACACACAAAGGCATGTGGTCAGACTGTCACACCTACCAATTCATCTCAATGATGATTCAATACAGTCTTGATTTCATTAAATATTTATGAGGGCCGATAAAAAGGGCAGCTAAGCTGGCTGTGAGGATTCTTTCCTCAATCATTTTGTCAAAGTCAGTCTGTCAGGTAACTTGCTTTTTGAACAAAGAGCACATGGACTCTAGACTGTATGGTCCAGGGTTAGCCCAGCTCTAAAAGTCCTACCATGTGAGCTGAAGAGGAAGATCAAGCAAATCAAGGTATAATATTAGAAGAGCAATGATTTCTACAGCAGGAAGATTGAGATCAGGCGGCAGCAGAATAATGTAGGAATGTTTGGATGAGCACAAAAGGCATCTCTGGATACAAGCTTTCCAATAATAGGTAGTCTGAGGATGTAAATTGTTCCAGTGTGTTGAATTTGTTCTCCAACAGATGTGACTCATTGATTGCTCAAGTGCTCAGATCTCTGTTTGTTCTTAATGGCACTGACCAATCCCTGACCCCCACCCCACCTGTCCATTGCAAATAAGAAGGTAAGAAGGCAGCTGACGAGCATCAGTGCAAAATAGGTAGCTGGCCCAGGTGGAATGAGCTCCAGCTCATGTGGTGATCCAGTACGAACAACATGAAGAGGACTGCGGTGGACCATCAACTGCGCACTCAAGGCCAAAGAGTAACTAAAAACAGACTCCAATATAGTAGGCTCCATTTCTTTTTACCTGTTTCACTCAGAAATTGTGTTACAATATTTATGGGACCAGAGTCAGGATCTCTCTAGGCTAACCCAGTATGAACTGCCCCTCACTTTAGACTGGTTTCAACAACTGTGACCTGGGAAAGAATTGATGGCAGCGTCTTGACACTGGGGACCAATCAATGACTTGAGGACACTGATAGCATACTTGAAACCTCAACACATAATTGCACTCATACACACACAAAGAGACCTGGTATTTACCAGTGAATGCTGAATCAATGCTCTCCCAGTGGCACACATACAGTCAGGACAACCCCACAGCACTACTGAGCAGAGATTGAGGCTGGTTCATTACTGCGTGATGTTGATTACCGGGGAAGAACATGGCTCATTTAAAACATATCATACTCAATATATCAGTTTTCTGGACTAAATTACTTTTTGATAATTCTACAAATTGGTGGTAAATTCTTTATCTTTAGGATTGTTCTTTTATCTGAAAGTCTAAAAAAGGAATTCATGTGAAACTAAGTACATTTGATCAGAATGTGTGAATGCATAGTTGTTGACTATTATATCAGCTCAAAAGTAGCTTAAACCACAGTGAATAAAAGACAAGTTCAATGTGTGGTCTCTTTTGCTGTGTGTTAAAAAAAATTTATCTTTAGGAAACACTTCAGTGCCAGTAGTATAGAGGAAAATCCACCTTTGTTTCATAGTTTTAAATTTTCATCATTTTCTGTAAGGGGTATTCAATCAACTGTGAGAGGTGGAAAATGGAACTGAGAAACTTTTAAAGTTTTGCGACTGAAACTGAAACTTGTGGCCCTCCACAACAGTAAACTTGATTATTGACTTGCCGATCTTGCTGTCTTCAGAACAGCCCTACTGGAGTATCAATAGACAAGACGTAAGGTTGAAAAGTTCACCCATCGCTCCTCAGGGCCTAATTGGAGCTGAAGGTCAGGAGACGTGTATGTTACTATTGGTTTATTGCCTTTATGGATCCAACAAGAGGAATGTGTATGTGTGTGTAAACTGTGGAACAATTCTCTTACTGGCTTTTTTCATTTCAAAACATGTTGTTTTTGTTTTTTATAATATCCCACAAAACAAATTCAAATGTCTGTTATCTTCAAGTAACCAGACAGTGAGATACATATTAGAAAATAAATGAAACAACATGTTGTGTGACTAAAGTGTTTTCTCCAGCACAACTTCTCCATTTAGCCAAGTTCAATCAGGTATCGGAACAGCGTGCTGAATAGTTCTATAAAGATGAAGCAGGCTGGACTGCTGTGTTTCTGTTAATTAAGCAGTACAATAATTAGCTGCTAGTGGAGGAGGGGAAGAGAATGGGAAAAAAGAGTGTGTGCAAGATGCACTGAAAAAACTTCCAGCAAACAAAAGCAACATACACAAAGATGTGAGAGATGGGTGTCTCTTTCCCACATCAAAAGAGTAGAGAACCTCTGCAGATGTTGATGTATGGACCAGAAGCTTAAAATGATAGTGAACTGGGAAAAAACAGGGAGGATGAAGGAAAGGATATAGTAGGATATGAAAGGAAAAAAAAAAAAAAAAGATGGAGCAGGATGATGTTCAAAGGACCCTCATTTGAAAAATATAGCAAGTAGGGCTGTAACGATAACTGTGTTACCAAGGCCATGCGATGATTCCCACAGGTTTGAGTTCATGACTGTCATCACAAATTTACAAGCTGCACACGTTCTTGACCTTTTGTTTAGTTCAGTTTTTAAGATACTATATGTAAGAATATCCCAGCCATGAATGCCATTGATGCTACAGTGACTCACTATCGTACTTGAGGTACAAAGTGGTATTATGAGACAAGACTCGCTGGGGCTATTCTTCCATATAGCACCTAAACATTAAGCAAAACTGCCAAACTGTGGGGATACATTGCTTTTTCACCGCAGTAAGAAAAAATCCATACCACCACAGCCCTACTCACTAGCAGCACTGAGTGTGTCTGTAAAGGAATGAGAGATTGCTATGCTGTACAGTTGGTCTCCCTCCCTCTTCCTCTTTCTGTCAGGAAAGGGTCAGCCTGCTGCCACTGCCATGTGACTTGGAACCTAAAATCAATTTAACATTGGAGCTAAACAAAGCTGCATTGACCATCACAGGTACCTGGCTTATGGCCAGTTCCATTAGCTGTGTGAGTATATGTGTGTTTGTGAACTGGGCTGGTCGAGAGGTTGAGTAGCACTATTGTGGTTTGTCTCATCCTGTATAACCTTTCTGTATAGGCATACAGCAAGAGAGGGATAGCAACCAGAATGACATCTAATATGTGGCATTGCCTTACTGCTGATTGCTGGGAATCTTTAGGCCTGTGTGTTTCCCAAGGCAGCTAATCAACGAAGCTATCAGCTTCATTCAGGCAAGAAAAGCATGCAAGCGGGCAGACAGTGAGAATGAAGACAAGTAAAAAGCACAGGGAGGAGAAGATCCACATCAACAATAAAAGCAGCATATAGAAAAGCTGAGACTGTAATAAAATAAATTGCCAGATGGTAGGAATCCATCACATGAACTCATTGACTAACATTATTAAATTGATTACGGTTGTCTCATAATGTAATAAATACACTGATTAATAATGTATAAAAGACAAACAATGCAATAACATTTTTTTTGTCATTATCAAATGTTATTGCACTGTCCACTCTACAAAATTCATCCATCCTTTTTTTCACCACTTTTGGGGTCACAGTGGCAGCATGCCAGAGTCACCTAGCAATCCTTCTCCAGAGCCCATCATACAGCTCATCCTGGGAATCCTGAGAGATTCCCAGGCTAGATGGGATAAATTAACCCTTCCATGTACGTGCCTGCCCTGGAGCCTTTTCCTAGATGGATATTCCTCAATTACCTACCTATCAGGTCCCTGAACAGTTCCTACTGGCTCCTTTTAATTCAAAGGAGCGGTTCAAATCAGAGCTCCCTTGGATATCTATCAAAATGTCAGGCACCCAGAAATGTAAACACATTTTGGTCACTAACCAGAACTTGAGAATATATGAACATTGGAAAATAATGTGAATGGTTGATCAAGAACTTCACTTGCAGGCACCCTCTTATTTAAGACACTGTCATACATGATATGTACTGTATACATACATTGTCTGCATCAATACACAGGTGTTTCCCAATCTCCCTATCAGGGAGCAACTCACTAGTAAAGGGGACAAGCAAATGAATGCTCTGACTCTCTAGGGATGGCATGTCAGTTGGCTAGCCCCTCCTGGTGACCAGGTCTGGACCCACGGGGGTCAGACAGATAGAAGAGTGTGGGTCGGCCTGTGGGTTTACAACCTGGGAGGAAGGATTAAGAGTTTGATGTGATGCTAGACTGTCAGAGGGTAACAACAGGTGTCTTGATGGACATTTGAAGTATAAGTAAGTATTTTTTAGCTAATATAAATTACTATGTATGTATTATATCAACATGTTTAAATCATATTTAGTAAATAAGTAACAGTTGATGTTTTAATTTAAATGGAGAAGACTCAAATATGCATGCACTGTATGCATGCATAAGGTGTTTAATTCTACTGTGACAGAATCTATGGTATTAATGCGTTGTGGTGCCTCCCTGTGGCTTGGGTACACCAGCACCAGCTTGGTCCCGGCCCCTCCCCACCTCCTGCTTGCCAAGCCCAGTTTCCCCTCCCTGGAACCTCAGTCAAGGTCTCCCCTCCTCTTAGGAGGCTCGGTTTCTCTCCTGAGGTAAAACAAACAAGAAAACAGTCATTTGACACATCTGTAATCACCTTAGCTATATCCGCTCGAACTGAGGGCTTTTAATTTGCCGTGCTTTTAATTTGTTTTCACAGCAGTTTTGAGCAAATTGAATTTGTTAATTAAAGCAGTAAAATGAAATGCTGAGCATTATTGATGAGATGCTAATTGGGTTAGTGTGGAAATTGGAAGTGGGGGTGAAGTGGGGTGGGTTAGGGCTAACAAGTGGGTTGAGGAGGAGAGTAGGGTGTTTTGGGGTATCAGTAGTTAGGACAAATCACATTACACACCAGTGCAAGAAAGGCGTCATGCCAGTGATTCCATAGCAACTACATTATGGTCTCTGTGTATGTGCACAATATATCTCCCCAGGTCTTTTTTGGAAGTCGTATACAAACACAGAGAGACAGCTGTACTTCCTCCTGATTTTTGTCCAACACACTACAAGTAAAGACATGCATGCATACAAGCAGACACACAAAGACAGAGACACACATACACACAATAGCATCTGTTTTTTCCATTACTAAAGCCTCTTAAAAAAAAAAAAAGAAGAAGAAATATACAGTATATTTTACATGATATGATACTACATTTTAGATGCATTTATCAGGGGTGCGTATATCATTTGACACAGTTGGTCAAATCGTCGGTAGTGGACCTGAGGCCAGAGTGTGATGGGATAAATTATTAAAAGAAATATAACAGGTAGACATAGTCTTCTTACATTTTGCTAAAATTAGATTATTGTTTTCATAAATAGTTGAAATTAGAAATTGAAGTGAAAGTTAATTATAATTTAATCCAACTAAAGCCATAACATTGTGGGAATAACGCATGCCATTAAGGACTAAATGCAAGCTCATAGACAGACAGATGCGCATACAGTGGGCGTGGCAAACTTATATGTGCAATTGTCATGACCAGAGATGAAAACACAATCATGCTCGATGTGGCACAATCTCAAACAAGTGGGGCAGCAACAATTTATATTTAACTGAACAATCTTATAATCACATGTAGTTGGTGCAGACTTCAGTAATGGCAAATCAAGTCAGCTGCTCTCCCCTCTAAAAGCAGCACTCTCCTAGACATGATGCACAAAATGGTCTGGAAGAAGAGTTCAGTCTGGCCTATCCTGAGAGGAAGTTGATGGATTGCCTGGAGGTGCAGAGTCCACAAGTACACTTTTACTACAGGACACAGGATCATAAATACAATACGAATATACAGCAGTTCAAACAGGATTTCAAGGACAGGTGATGTTCCTCTTTAAGATGGATTTACATCTCAGGGTACATTAAAAATTCCTAACACTGTGCTTTTACCATACACCGAAATAGTACAGAAGACAATGCTGCCTGTGTGCACTTGTAGTACAATACATTTTGAATATATTGATATTTGGATAGTGCACACCACCATTTGTCTTGACTGCTGGGCTGGCCATGGTACAGCTGATACCTGCTGGATAGTCAATCACAGACTTCCTTGCAGTATGCCTGGTTCATTCACTTTGTCAGAATTATTTTCCATTTAGTTTGTAGCATATCTACTGTTTGGTAATGTGGCTAGTCTCCCCACATGCTTGCAGTTTATTTTTACTTTCTGGAGTGCTTGTTTGACTGTGTATCCCATGTCCATAAAAATGCTTCAGAGCTTAAAGCTTTAAAAAGAAGGAAATTTGAAGATATCATAGAGCTGATATTATGACCTTTTTGCAGGAATATGCAAAGTGAAAACTGTTGTAATGGGCAGTACGGAGGAAATTCTTTGACCAAATGGAGTTGATAGAGAAAAATGGAAATGTATTCTGTTTCTGTTTTAATGAAAACCACTTCACTTAGCCTGAAATAAATTCTGTAACTTTGAGACTTTGTCCAATTTAAATAGTCATTATTAGCATTAAGTGGAGTGTGAGTGTATTTATCCATCTATTATCACTTTCCCCTACATACTGGTACATAGTAAAGTGTCATGCTCAATAAAAGGAACTCTAAACCTCCCCACCCCCCTTGTCTAACAGTCTAGTATTAAACATCACTCCTTAACCAGCTCATTGACCCCTCAGAGCTCTGCTGAGCTGTTCAGTGCTAAGATCGCTCTGTCTCCCTCTGGGCACGTTGGCCCAATGCACTAATAATGAGAAGAATTCATTTGGCTTGAGATCCACACGGTTGAAGGACAGAGAAGTCGGGGTGGGAAGAAGAAAGTCACAGAGGGAGGAATGGGATGAAACAGAGAAAGAGAAGGCCAAAGAGAGAAACTAAGAAAGAGATGGGTGTGGAATGAGAGAGTGTTGTTTGGAAACAGAGTATGAAAGGAGAGGAGAGGAGGAAAAGAGAGAAAGAGAGAGAGAGAGAGAGAGAGAGAGATAGAGAGAGAGAGAAGAGCAGCGAGCTGGGTGATACGCTGAGCAGTGGTTGAATTAGAGAGGTGATTATAGCACTAATTACAGGCTGAGCCGCTTCATTGATAAGGTCCCAGCCTACACCTGACAATGCTTGCAAACTGCCCTATCCCCTGTAACGTGGGAAATACACATACAAATTAAGTATGCTTTGAAGACTGCATCCACCAAACCAGGTTCAAGCTATAGTACAAATACTTGCACATTTTAAATATACAACAAAAAGCAAATCATATGCATTGCTATAAGCTCCTCAGTGCCTCACAGTTCCTGATTATGTTCATGCATGTTAAGTAATTTGCATTTCCATTTGCAAGTGGAAGGTATATGCATTGTGATTATGAGGTGTAAATGAAATTTGGATAGAGTCTAGATAGAAAATGCCAGACAGCCAGACAGTTTTTCATATCTTGTATCACTGACGGCACCGATATTGTCTGTCTCTTCAATTGTGTATCTTGGACTGGTGGTTAACACAGTACAGTGTTTGTTTGTTTTTTTTGGTTGTTTGGATTGATATTTGTTTCTTAACCAAATGATTTCATTAACTGCAGCCAAGCCTATCCTAGGGTTATGGCTCTGTCCTTGACCACCCTGACAAACAGATTGAACATACTATACAGGATTTCTACAAGGTCTCTATTTCTACCAATTCTATCACATAATACCCCATTTGGAGAGGGCAAATTTGAATTCTATTCATGGTCCCTATTACCAAATGTCCTCATCTAAGAGAGTGCACTCAGCAATACGAATCACTCTGAAAGGGATTGAATCGTTGTGCTCCACTGTATTTCATGCTGGCAGTAAATATATCTATCTTGTTCATAACAATTTGTGGCTCTGTGTTTTGTAATCATAAAAAGGATAAGTTTGGGGGAGATATGAGAGCCGTTCTTTTGAGAGAGCTGATTACAGCAGGCACCATCTGCGTGGAGCACACAGCTGCCTGCCTCATCAGAATACGTAATATTCCAATGGAGGGGCTCTAAGTACCTGGCAAACCCAAGTAGATAGATAACAAAGAGCCTATTAAATAACGGACAAAGTGGCCTGTGAAGGTAGGGGTGGGGGATGTGGGAGTGTGTGATGGGAATTAGTCTTTTAGCTCCACACACACTCTGAGATGAGATAGCCCCGAGTTCTAATTAAAATTCTCATTCCCATCTAAGGTGGTAATTTTGATCTGAGGAAGAGTGGAAAGTTTGATGTCTTGCAGACAGCCTGCTCCCATACCCATGTCCCTCTCTCTCTCTCAGTCTCTCTTACTGTCTTGATCAAAATCTATATTATCTGCCCAACCTGGTAACTGTTCCTTGCCCTTACTCACCCTCAAATCTGCTACAGAGCAATATAGAAAAAAACAACACACATTAGATGCCCAAATAACAATCAATGTTTTTTTTTACAAGTGTAAAGGAGTTACCGAAAGGAGGACATGTATGCTTTGAAATTGCAGCTTGTTTTCTCATGTTTCTGTATTTGTCATGTAGTGCACTAAATTCTTTCTCTCTATCTAATAGTCACTCCTCAAGCACCCCCCTCCCCTGCTCTCTGTTGCTTTTCCCTTTTCTCTGTCCTTTTTTCCAGCTCATTACTCCTAAACAATTATATTTTGGTAGAAAGCCTCTTAGTCGCAGCCTGCTGCTGGCTAAAATGAAAACACTCAGTGCGGAGGCAAGACGATGGATCACAGTGTCAACACCAAAGTTATGATCACCTTGCTTGATTTATATTTCTTATGTGCTTTTTTTCTGTGCACTTTGTAAACATACCTGCAGTGGTGTCAGGGAGCTAACTGAATGGCTATCATTCTGATAGAACAGATTCACTGAGGCTTTAAAATTAAACAATTAAACAGCCAATTTCACCTGGTAATTGGATAGTGAAATATTTGTGGTCAAACTCTCTGCCGTGAGTCAGTGGCATAATGCAGTAAACAGACTGAAAACATAGGGCAGACTGCATTTAACATTTTACACCACAGTGTAAAACCGACATATTTGTATGGCATCATATTATGTCTATGTGCACGTTCAAACTACATTCCTTTTTGGACATTGCAAGATGTAAATAGCAGAGCCATGGTTCACCTGAAACTGTCACAGCTATTTGAAAATATGACTTGAACTGAGGATAGTGTTGGTATTCATAATAGCATGTGTTAAATGATACATATCTCAGGGTCAGACATTAAGAATTCTTTTAGTTAGTTTCTCCCAGGCTGCAAAAGCAGAAGCTTTAATTGCCATAAATACATTCTAATTAACAGGCTGGAGTTCCTGTGATGTTTTTCACCCTGCCCACACATTAGTGCGAAAATAGCATTTACAGTACGGCGTAGTATTTGATAATTACCAGTGCTTGAGAGAGGGAATAAGGGGGCTATACACAAGCAGATGGCATAACCTCAGGTGTTAGCTTCCTTTTTCTCACCACACTGTGCTTGCCAACATACGCTACAGAAACCCCACCCTTGGGTGGAACGATCTCTGCATTGAGGAGTGAGTGCCTTTTCTAGGATCAAACACTCAAATGAACCATGATGATGAGCCTGGTGATACATGCTGCTGTCTCCAAGTCCTGGCCACATAGGGTTTACTGCATTAACCCATCTCTCCCTCTCCCTTTCTCTGGTCTTAACCTCAGGCTCAACCTTTTGAACTTAACTTCAGAAGACCTTTAAATCTTAAATTTTAATGAACATTTTCAGTGGGCCACATGCAGCCGCTTAATTTGCTCTTTTTTTTAATCATTAACCAATGCAGAGGACTGGTTGAGTTGAGACAGTTGAGACTGTCCTCACAAGAAAAAAACAATGACATTAGTTGTTTGTTTAAATGGCGAAAATTATCTGACAACAAGGAATTGGTAGTTGTAAAAATAATAACTTATGTTTTTGAAAAGCAAATTTGGAAGTAGTGTGACCTTGCTATTAGCACCACAAAAACCTTTTAAGTGATGAGGTTGAAGTACATGGTTTGCTCAACATAGTGTGTTACACTTTGATACGGGATACCACTCTTGGTTTCCTGCTTTACAATGATGGCAAGTGTTCCCTAACCTCAACCACATAGTTCTTCTGAGTTCTTTTCTTTTAGTTTTCCCAAAGGTAAAAAAATAGCTATTTTTTAAACCAAAATCTTTGAGGTGAAGTCAATTTTTTATAAGCAAAGTTAGATTACATGTAGCTGCTTCACTGTTAGAGAGAAAAAAGCCTTTCTATGGGTATCACAGACATTGTTGGGCATACTCAAAACATATGTGCAGTGAACACTAAGCACTATGGGGAAAAACACAAACCAATAACAATTCAGGCTGTTTAACTTGTGCATCAACAGTCTAGTCAGCCAGCCAGCCAGCCAAGCAGTCAGTGTCAGGAATGAGACAAGGCCATAATCCAATTCTGGTTTTTACACGGCGTCATGCCTTTACCTTTGACAGTGTGATTGATGCGTATGTAAATGTGTTTTGAGAAAGGCTGTGAGCAGCTAGTTAAAGTAGACATTTAGGGCTGCCCTGTCAAAGATGAATGGAGGGAAGGAGAGAGAGAGAAGAGGGGGAAGGAATCTAAAATAAAGACAACTATTGATCCATGAATGAAAGACCATGGACACTAGAAGGGCTCTAGACAAGGCATTATGTACCTCTCTAGTGTCACTCTGATTTCATGGTGAGGCAGTTTGACAGGTCCACAATGGCATACTATGGGGAGTCTCTATCGGACATACACCAAGCAGGGAAAGGTTACTGCCTTTTTAAGTGCCCTCTCTATTGTCCTTTCCCACCTCTGGTCCGCCTTTTCCTTTCGCCATTCCTTAAGTCAATAGAGAGAAAGTGCTGAACATTGAGGCCAAGACATTAAATAGATAGATTTCTTTCAAGACATTGTGATTGTGTGTGTGTGTGTTGTATGTACAAGCATATTTCTTGTATGTTTGTTTTCTTGTATGAGTGTACTTGCACGCCAACCTTCTCTTTGCATGTCATAGGGGCACTAAAGTTTAACAACTTCAGGGGAACAATAGGTGACAGCAACCTCAAATCTGCCTGCCCGTTTCCACAGCAACCAAGGAAGGGGGAGGAAAAGTAAGGGAGGGAGGAACGAGGTTAAAAAGTGTCGTCTTCATCACTCATGCACACATCCACTGCTATTTGAAGCCATCAGTCACTTGAGTCAAGTCCTTCGCTTGGGACTTAGCATGCAGGCACAAGCCTGTGTAACTTGCACCAGTAATCTGTCTGGATATTGTCAATCTATTATCCTAAGCAGTGGGGTGACCACATTCATTTTCTGTCCTTCATGATGGACAATTGGGCTGAAGTAAACTTCAAATGATCAGACAGAGGTAATAGATTATTTTGAGTTGTTTGACAAAAGTGCATTCCTGTCATTGCTAACTTTGAAGCGGAGAGATACGTGGTGCTTCGATGCTGTTTTAATTAGATCACATTAGATGAAACTGATGTGATTACATGAGATTGAAATTGGAACATATCAGCAGGTTGTAACAGGATACAGCTACAGCAGAAAAGAATATAATAATCAAGAGGAGGTTGTATAAATATACTAGAACTACTATGCCAGAAGTATTGAATATGAATGCATGTAGAATACACTAAGCCTCAGAAAATACCACTGGGAACTTCATGTTGAAGTTACTGATTATTTTGCTAATTAATGGTATTAAAGGGATTTCTTTAATTCTTTTTGACATGAGTAACATTTTAGCTGTACTATCATTACTATCTCTGCATTGGAATGAGCTTCACTTTCTCAGGTATTTTTTACTATCACAACTGCATATTTGTGTGTGTGTGTGTGTCTGCCACTTTGCTGACATAACAAACAAAAGTATATGTAAATGTTGCTAACTCATTAAAGCACACAAACAGAGGGCTTTTTTCATTATAGAGATGGGTCCTTTCAAATTCTGTCTTCCACACAGAATGGAAGACACAAACTTGAAAAGAAAAGACATGTATATGACATGCCTCAAAAGTATGAGGCAAACAAATGGAAAATGAAGACATTTTCCTTTAAGACTGCTGCTGATTTTCTTCCTCCTGTGCTATCAATAGGAACTCCTGCATGAAAATGGAGATATGGATTGATGGGAAACAGAATACTCATTTCCCACAAAATGTTTCCAAAGCCATCAGGTGGCATCAAACAATGTGGACAGAGGGTGAAAGAAGGAGAGACCCACGTACCTCCTCTATGCCCCCCTTGTGCCCTACGGACCTGCACCCTGCTCTGCTGTGACTCTGATGAAAAGCAGGCTGCAATCCCTTTCAATTTGGCCAGTGTGCCCCAGTCCTGTTAAAGGCAATCGACTGGCTGAACAGAGGCACTATATCACAATATGCAGGTGCAGACGAGCAATGCCGAAGAGAGAGGAGAGACATGATGCCTTAGAGAAAGGGGACTCTGGCATCCATCTCTCTCACACTTAGGCTGACGCTCAACTATAGGGGAGAAACACACTCACACACACGCACACACACAGAGAATGGGTATGGGCAGTAGTGGGAGAAAGAAAATGAAAGGTGAGAAAATAGAAAAGTGGAGGAAAAATGGGACCCATCACTTCATTCTTTTTTTTCTCACTTCAGGTAAAAAAAAAGAGAAGACTATTATAATACTGTGTATTTTGTGCAACTGGGGAGACGGGTGGTGAAGAAAAGGGAGGTGTGGGAGAACTGTCTGGAATAAGAGCAAGGTGTTTGTTTGTGGTGGGGAGATGCCTGTGTAGGAGTGGAGGAAGCCACTGGCTTGGTTAGAGCAGTTTGTTATCGGGGATCTCCAGGCCCCCCAGGCATGCCGAGCTGCTGGCCTGAGACAGAGGGGCTGAGCCTGAGGGAGGGTGGAGGAGTCAAAGCCTTGCCCAAGGATGGGTGAGAGGCCTAAAGTATTGCATTAAGGATCAACCCAAAAATTTTATGAAATATGGGCTCTACTACTATCTTACTTTGAGAAACTTGTCGTCCTCCCACAAGACTGAAAATTGAGCAGGCATAATTCCATATCCACTCTCTCTTACTTTTTTTTTTTTTTTTTTAGTTTTTGGGGCGGTAATTACGAAAAATATATATGTTGAATATCTGAGATGAATGTTCATTTCTTCAAATAAAAACATAAAGAATGGGTGAAAGGCCAACAGACTGGAGAAAACAGGAAGACGGGTGTAAATTCCACAAGAAAAAGACCTGATTAATCCTTCAAAATCAGTTGATTGACATATCCTACCATTTACTGCCTAGCCTAAATAAGCATTTCATGCCTGAGAACTTCAATAAACTGTACTAGACCGCATATAAATCTCAACTCTTCTAGGTACTAGAAGTAAGAGTGTACATTGAGATTGAAGACTTCTGATACACACTTGGTATGTAAGAACGTAAAGCGTTCATACCCTCTCATCCACTTGAGTATGTGCTGTGGGAACACTGTGGAAAAGAAAGCAGAGAGCTCATAGTATAGGATCGGGTCAAGGATTTGATGTCACGTGACACCTGATCGGCTTCATAGAGAATTCCTGTCACACACAGTTGTTGAGTGGTGAGGTCTATAACTGTAGGCAAGGATAAAACTGCAGCAAGTCTGCAATCATACCATTTAACCATGATATGTCAGTCATCCCTTGCTTTTGGCTCCAGCTTATCACTAAACACACTGAGTTGGATCAACCCTCTTTAACTATGATTCAAAAATAATCTAACCCTGCAGAAATATCAACCAATATACAGGTGACATACAAATGAGGTTGCAGCCACACGTTATTGGATGCACAAAGTGTGTTGTATTGCACAAATGTACATACATAAAGACTGACTTGAAGGTAGACTTTTTTTATTAAATGAACAATTTAGGTTTTATGGATATTTGTGATTTAAGAAAGTAATATACTGTATGAATTTATGTTTATTTTATTCCATAATAGTAAAAAAAAAATCAGAGAAAAAGTTTTTGAGCAATGACATGTAATTGTGTTTCTACAGGCTGCGCAAATTCCAGTTTTTTCATCATGGCTACAATAATAACCACAGGGTTAAAGATAGGGGATGATCCTGTGGAAACGTTCCCCTGTTGGGTTATAACCACCATCCACTCCACCACCTCTGAATGAGGAAATTCATTCACTCTTAAGCGCCACTGCTCTGGGTCACAATTACTATGGACGCTATGGAATCTGTCACACAAATGTAACTACATGCTGTGTTGTTTTTCTTGGGAAGACAGTCTAAACACAGCTGTGTGCATTGCTCAGGAAACTCCCATCTCTTTCTCATGTAAATATCTCTCACTCTCTCCACTGAACAGGAAGTGATGAAGTTTTGTTGTCAGTGAGTATCCTTACTCTTGCAGTATTTGTATTATAAGATCACTACTCCTTTTGGTATCGTCTGATACACACTTTAGAACATTGTGAAGTGAAACAACATAGTGCTAGGGTATCATTAGCTAATGTATCATTAACCGACCAACTTCTCTACTGGTTCTAACCACAACTGCATTTATCTTACAATAAAATGGCTATAACCTATAATCATAAGGATTCAAATGTATTATTGTTGACCTTGCGTCATTGCTTTCCTTTATGTATGTGATGTCCAGTGTCTTAGTTTTGAGGTGGACATGAAAACTAACTTGCAAAAACAAGTCCATATGTCACTGATAGATATACATTTTTTTTCGAAAATCCTTTATCTTTTTCATACAGCTTAATTCACTGGGGATGACAAACTGAAAGTTGATCTTAATGCCAGAGGCACACAAAAAAAAGCATGTGTATGCAGACATACGTGTGCTCTCTCACACACAAACCTTAAGTGGACATACCAAACTTTGTTCCTTGCAAGTAACTTTTGAAGAGTTCTACACATCCCGGAGTTGTATTCAGACGTGCTAGAACGGGGTGCTGGAGAGCAGTCATGTAGAAAGAGAATGCTGTTACTAGAGTTATTAACAGGCTCCTGTGTTTCTCTCCCTTTCAGCTGAGCTATTCAGAGCATAGCGTCCTCATCTGCCACAAACACATGCCGACAGACAGACGCAGCAGACGGACACACTGCGCAGCCCCTCCATGCGCAGTAATATGTTTTTTGCCCATTTACAACAAATTAAGTTTCTCTCAAAGTGAATTTCAAGCATGGCTGCCTTTGGAGGGCGAGAAACTCTCTTTTCATTAATTTCCATTCTTTTCCCTCAAACAAATGATCTACTGTAAAGCCTGCTCTACGTTACTCTCCTCTCCCTGTGTTTTTCTTCTCTTGTTTTCTCCCCTCTTTGCCTTCTTTTCCTGTTTGCTGGTAAATGTGGGCCAGGCAATGAAAAGCAATTACACTGTCAGAAAGGTGTATTCTGATTTATTAAAAGCCTTGAACGCTATCTGTTTTGTTCCCTCTTTGTTTTCCCCAGGGGAACTGAGTCCTGACACCCAAATGAGACGGAGTGAGTGCTCCCTGCTCAGTGCTCCATCCTCACAGTCATCTAGGAACCAGGCAGAGTAAATATCCATTGGCAGAGCAGGATAGATAGACGGCTGTAACACAACTGCAAGAATGTGAATAGATTTGCCTCTGAAACGCAGGAGGTGTGAGACATAAAAAGACAAAGAGATGCAGAAAGAGATGTGTCTGCTGAATGCTGCACAGACTCCGTTTGACATGACATCCTTCTTTCTCTTTAATTTCATGAGCCAGGTCTTCAGCTATACCCACTGGCCACAGATGTCCTGCTCACAACTAGGCCTTTAGAAATCAACCAATTTAGAGAAATTTTCATTAGCCTAATTCTTATTCATGCAAAGACAGGGGAATCAAGAGGAGAGAGACAGAGGGAGAGAAAAGAGACAGAGAGGCAGAGCATAAAGCCATTAAGGTGTGAATACGTTCCAATTTCCAAAATAAATATTATCTCTGTCTAAGTAACCCAAAATCTGTGTGCTTTTGTGCCAACATTATAATTATTAGGATCAACAAAGGGTCGCCGCGTGAACATCACACCATCATATTCAGAGAGGTTCACCTGTGATACTTTAATCTATTTATCTCCCATATTTTTCTCCACACAAAGTTGACCTGCTCTGTGTAAAACTGTAAAGTTAAACACACCGCAGACAGCCGATCGGTGCTGCCTCCCTTTCACAGTAGGCTACGCATTAACAACCATGCTTAATGCACTCCTCCACCGCCACCCAACCACCTCTCCCTTATTACTGTGTTTTTGATGGTCAGAGAGATGGGAGCAATGCAGGGGTGGGGATGTGTAATAAAGCATTTAGTATCCTGGGGGAACCATTGGTTGGAGATAAGAGGCCGTGCAGTACTATAACATGAGGACATAGATCATAAACCTGCTTATCTTTTGCTCCCTCTGGACCAGCCTTCTTAGTCAACTGTCTGGGGCCAAAAGACAGTCACGGCTCAACATTTTTTTTTTTCAGATTCCTTTGCTAAACTACAGCTGGTGCCATGCTGGTAAGAAGTGTCTGATAGAATAGGGGTCTCTTACTAATGAAGTGAAAAGGAACAGCAGCATAAAAAGAAATGTTGCCAAGAAACCTGCAACGATACAATGATGACCTTTCCATCTTCAAGGAATTTCCTTTGACACTGAGGCACTGTAGGCAGTAATTAACATATTATTAGACAATAAAGAGTGCAGCTCTTTCATCCAGATACCTGCTGAGGAAAATTCAAAACTTCCCGAGGCCAACAGAGAACAATTTATGACAAATGCAAGACCAGGGAAACAAAATGGGTAAATGCAAGGCCCCATAAGTTTAACAACAAACACAAAGAGAAACTTCATCAGATCTGAGTTGAATAAAAAGCATGGAGGGAAAATGTCATTTTTGTATGCTGATATAGTTGTATTCCTTAAGTTGTATTTTTCTTTTGTATTTTCCTCTTTAAAAAAGCTTATTTCCTTGTTTGATGTTAAGGCCACAGCTAATGCAGTCATGAACAGTCTGCCACTAAAGGAAACAATTATCGTGAGCTGTTTACCTCTCAGTTTACTTACTTGATTGATGCCAGCTTGCTTGACTGGTGAAGTGCTCATATATGAATTGAATATATGCTAACTAAGCTAAAAAACTCTCTGTGTTTGGGGGTGTTTATAGTTTACATTTCTAATTGCCTGCCTAGATGTCTGTCCCATTTGTTTGTAGTGCAGTTGTCAATAATATAGACTCAATTTGTTTCTATATACAACACTAGTCAAAAGACACACTTTCTCATTCAAATGAACAGGAAGGTGTATCCAGACGTTTGACTATATATATGATATATGATCAAAACTTTTTTGTCTTAATATTCACATTAACTCGACTTCTGGTCATTTCACTACTTCAACACAAAGCGGATGTTCATATCTATCATGTGGTTTCACTATGCAGTATCACCTCATCCACACGATAAAGTGATGATTGGCTATTCAGGTGTGTTGGCCTTTTGAAGGAGAGAGTCAGTAGTTGGAGGGCTCTCTTTATTACAAACCAATCACAGAGCCATTCACACATTAGCGCCAGTGTCAAGAACTCAGCTCTCAGAGTCCGCTTTCATAAAAAGTTGGCATTAATTAGATACAGTAATTAAAACTGGCACTTCGTCACAACGGATGCTGTTACATTACTTGATGACAATGTACAATGAGCAAAACCCTTGCTTAAAAGATGTGAAGGATGTCAATCACTCTGCTCACCACAAAATACAGAACTGTGCTATGCCTAATGTGTTAGCTCAATTATTATTATTATTTTATATTCAACACAGTAAAACATAAACTTTAGGAGAGAGAATTAAATGTTGTCCTTGAGAGACAGAAATGTATACTCTTGCTCATTAACACAAAATAAGTTTGTGATGCCTCATCTCGTCTAGTTACACCCATTAGAAACGTGCCCGGCCTGTGGTTTCATGTGCGTTCTGCGTCTCCATCAGTTTGCCTAGCCCAGCTCCTCCAGTGTGGCTGCTGACCTTCTCCTCTCTTCACGGCTGGAGTGGCTATTGATTGGATCTTGGCACACAGTGTACAAACACAGAGATAAGGAGAAAGAGAGAGAGAGAGGGAGAGGTAGCCAGGCAGATATAGCTGCAGTGCCCACTCCACTCCATTCCCCTCCTCATGCTCCAGACACGGACAAAAAAAACCCCTGCTCTTCGAGACTCCACTCCCACTGAGCAGACACCCAGACATGGTACCTGAACACTGATAGCAGACAGGATTAGGTCTAAAATTCAATCACAACAGTCTAAGTGATGTTAAGTCACTGCAGCTGACAGTGACCGATGCTTCTGTTGAACACAGTACAAGTGATCTATCATAATCTTGCTTTGATTTCTGTGATTTCAAACGAAAAAAAAAAAAACAACTGAGTGGATATGACATCCTTGCACTGTGAGTCAGGGATCAATAATTTTACTTGATGTGGGTACGCAAACAAACTCATGGTGTAATAGCGAGCCAGAAAGGACTCAGGCCTCTTAAGTTGAATGCAGGCTAAATCTCATACAACCTTACAGCTGGACATTGGCCTGTCCACTCTCCCACCCTGAGGTCTCTCATTTACACTATATTTCCATCTGGTCTACAGGCAGTGGCTGCACTGTGTCAGAGGTGACTAATAGTGTTATAGCCCTACCCTCCCCACCGGGCCAGCAGAAGAAAAACTCAACTGCAACTCCTAGGCAGAAAACTTGTAAGGGAAAATAACAACTCTTTGTCAACAGGCAAGGTGGGTAAAAAATATGCTTTCAATTCCAGATGGTCGAGGGACATTTGAGGACTGCATAGAAATGAATAAATAGTTTGAAAGAAGGAAACACTAGACATCTTATCAGAGATGCTTGTTAGTATTGTAGCAGGTCAAACACATGTTGTCTCTTTCTCTGTGTCTGTGTGGACATTGGCACCTCAGGGAGAGAGAGAGAGGGAGAGGTGTACTCAGATACTGTCAGGATGGTTTACAAAATGAAATGTACAGACAGACAGGGACCAGAGGAAGAGACGCAGGGCCGTGAACCCAGCAGAGCAGGAACAGTAAGAATCTAAAACATTTCCTCTGGGGAATATGAAATAACTTTTCTGGTATTCGTCTTTGTAGGTGATGTGCTTGTGTGTGTGTGTGTGTGTGTGTGTGTGTGTGTGTGCGCGCGTGTGTGTGTGTACTGATACACATACACATATAGCAACCTGCAAAAACATAAATACACAAATACAAACAAATTATTTCAAAAAAAATGTTTTCACATACGATTTAAAAGAGGCTGAATTGAGGTGCCCTAACAACAAAAGTGTTGTCTCCTTTATTCTTACACCTTGCTGAATGACCTCAGACTGTATGCAGGTTGATAGGGGGACAGTAATTCTGAGATATAGTCTAGAGTAGGGCAATAAAGTGCTTTAAAGGTAAATCTTGATATTGATTTTTTATGGCTTTTGTTAGTTTTGCTGCCACATTTGTAGTTGTTTTCTGATTTAAGCATCTGACTATTGCAGTCATCTAAATATGAAAAACATAATGGTGTCTCAGGAGCTCAGACATGAAGAGATTTTAGCAACATATCTTAGATAATAAAAAGAAGATTGGACAACCCTGATAATATGAAATTCAAAATTAATGTATGAGTCACACCAAGGTTTCTGACAGAAGGATTACTACTGTGGTAAATTTCATCTACCATAAATCATCATCTTTGTTTCTATTTTTTCATGTTACAGTCGATGTCATCGTGTTAAATGATAAGCAGCTAAAAACTGAAAATTATTGTGGAGAATGAGCAGGTGAATCTCTCATCTCCTCTTGTAAAGTCTCAATTTGCAAGGTGAAAGTCAAGTTAAAATGAAGAGAATCAAGAATTGAGAGACCCATCTGAACATTATATTCAAATCCTCCTGGTTTGCCCTTTTCATTCATCACATAACTGTCAATTAGACTCCTGCCAATGCAACTCAACTGAGGTCAATTCAGTCAATGTAATTTACACACATTCAATTCACTCAGTAAGATAATAAAACATACTTGCCATATAAATCAGGAAACACACACTCATAATGATAAAGAGAGCTGGAGGGAAAAATTAAGAAGGGCCGACCTTTTTACAGTATCTGAGCCCACCAGTGCAGGCTGGATAGCTGAGATTTTGTTCCCAAGAATACATTACAGAAAACAAATTAGTCAGCAAGATAGAAGAATGCCAGTGCAAATGGCCCTGGCTCTTATTTCCATCCTTATGAGATAACTGTACCCATTAGAAGGTTAAAGCTATTGTGATGTTCCTGCAAAGACTGCTGTGAAAACGGCAGCAATCCGTCTTTAAACTTTTATGCAGCCAGAAAACGCTCCTCATCCCTCCTCATCCCTTCCTCCCTGACCTGTGAGTGTGTGTGTGTGTGTGTGTGAGTTGCATATGTGCATGAGATAGAGAGAGGGGGAGAGGGTAACGCAAGAGAGGGAGCAGACAGAGAAAGAAATATGAGAGGGTGGGGCTGGGCTGTCTGCCACCCAGGCCCAGAGAACATAAAGAGAAAAATACCGCCATAAAACCTCTCTATGACTATGAATACTAATACTGACTCTGTGAGCCAAAACAGCCAAGTCTGTCCTCTCGCTGTTCCCCTCTGTCTCACTCAGAGGGATGATATGGATTAAAAATAAAATGAAAATTGTGTTCTGCAAAGGCAGAATTGTACAGTTTAGTATTTACACTTTTTCATACACAACACAGAAGTAGTACAGATAGAGATGAAGAAATGTTTGACGGCAACGGTCCAACAATAGACTACTGTTAACTAGCATACTGCCCAGGAGCTGACCAGTAATCATAAGCTCAAACATAACGCCACACCACTCACGCAATTAGTAATTTTCTATGGGATGCGAGTGAATGACTTCCCAATTATGGGATTTCAGTTGAAGGATAAAATATTTTGTCAAAGGTGACAGCTTTCCAGTGATTTTCCAGAAAATTGTGATTATTTACACAACGTTTGCTAATAAGCATTAGGCTACTTGCTAGCTTGTGAGTGCTGACACACACACACACACAGCAATGAGTAAGAAGTAGTGGAGGTAATGTTGTTAAAACTTATAATGGCTTGCACCGCACAAACTAATTTTTTACATAGAGATTAATTACTCCTAAATATTAACATCCAGTTATTGCCAGGTTCAACTGTTAGCCTATGTAGCTAACTGAACCAACTGATTACTGTAACTGCTGCTGCTTGTTAATGAGCCGTTTACAATGAAGAGTAAAAGACAAATATGGTTAACACATCTTACCCATAGAACCGACTGAAACAATGTTTAATATGGATGTGAGCTGGAGAGATTACTTTTCACAAAAACAACACTATGCTTGTTGGGTCATGTAATCAATATTTCCTTCTTTAGCTAGCATTTGTTTCAGTGCTGCACCTTATTTAGTAAACCACTAGTTTGAAACTAGATAGCTGTTACTAAAAATGCAGAAAAGACAAATGGATTCACAAATAACTGGTGCTACCCAATCCTGATTACAGTCTACAAGGTTCACATACAAACTGTGTAGAATATTATTGTGGTTGGACTCCACACAGGACCAGAAGTAGTATCAGAAATATCTAATTTTGTATCTTGTTATAATTACTGTATATATCAGATATTTTATTTATAGAGGTATTACTCTTAGAAATATTTGTAAAAACAGTATTATCAATAATTTCCATGACATGGTTTCTAAATTTCAGAGTTGTATCTGTATGTTATGGTCAGGTGCTCCTTAAAAATACCTCTACTTTCATGGTGCCCACCTTGCAGCAAGCTTTCCTTGACGAATGTTAGGAGGACAGAAGAAAAACTCGTAATCTCGCTAGCATTTCTAATGAGTTTTTCTCTAACAATTATTTGATAAGAGCAGACAAGACTGGAGGCAGCATGTATGATACACTAGCTCCTACTACCGAGGTGAGAGCTCTGCTGATTACGTACAGGGCCATTTACACACACACACATACACACACAAACACTCACACCCAGAGGCTTACAGTCCGTCATCTCAGAGTGCAACATTTCTAATAACGAGAGGCTGAAGTTATGACCAGCAGGCACAGCTAAGTTACCAATCTGGGTCTCCTTATTCTGAACATACACACACACACGACACCTTACAACCCTTTCCTCCTTAATTCACACCTCCATTTGACTTCTCTGCTCCAGCCATAACATCTACCATCCACAAGGTACTTGACAACTCACCACACTGAGTCCCAGTTGCTCCCTGTGCAGGTAAGGCAGGTTCCTGCGCTCCAGGCTGGCCAGGTAGTGCTGCAGTCTGGAGTAGGTGTAGGGGTAGCAGTAGGCAAATTGGTATATGTCATCTTCTTGGTCAAAGCAGAAGGCAAAGGACATGACATAGTTGCGTCGATGGTCAGGGCAGCGGTAATAGTACACATTTTTGGGTGGAAGCCTCTGCCTGCAACAGCAAAAGAGGAACACATCACATTAATTTATGAAGAAAGCCCATGAGGTCAGGAAGGTTGAAGACTTAGCGATGCTTCAAGTGAAAATGTGGAGAATAGAGTGCACTGATTTTGCAAGAGAATGCAAAGGTGTGTAAAGTGTAAGAAACAAGTTTTACTGTATATAAGTTATACAGTGAACTTAGTAATCATAACACTTAAGTCGCATCAACTTGTAAGTTTGCCTTCTTCCATAGATGTTGAGCTGGTAAGGAAGAACACAGCACAACACAGATTAAAGCAGCCAGTGGAAGTAAAGGGACTTGTTGTCAAATCACAGTTGTACAGAATACGTATGTCATTCATTTGCTGTTCTTGCTCTTCTTCTTTCTCCTCAGACATTCTCCCTTCCTCTTCACCTCTCTTCAAGCTTTCCATACATTCACATTCCCCAGAAATGAATGGGCCCACCTTTGGACTGCAGCTTCTGAGTCATGCTCTAAACAGGTTTAGCATGAAAGTCATTTTTATCATTTAGTCGTGTGTGTGTGTGTGTGTGTGTGTGTGTGTGTGTGATAAAAATTAAATTGACTGAAGAAGCATCTAAACTGTCTACTAGTGAGTTTGTGTTTGTATTGTGTTGGCAGTGTACATAATGTGTCTTGTATTTAGTGCTATGCCTTGTGTCATCTTGTGTGGTCGTGTACTTAACTGAATTGTGTGCTGGCATGTTGTGTGTTGCATGCTGGGCCCAGGGCTAAATAAAGCTGACTGCTCCTTGCACCTCACGTACAACCGATGGGGTACAGGACAATACTACTGCAGTCCACAGAACTTCGCTGCTTACTCCTTACTGCTTTCACATTTCTCTTCTCCGTCTTTGTCTTCCTCTCTTTCTTTTTTTCTCCCTCACCACTGAGACATGGTGAGCAGGATATAGTGTGCATGTAAGTGACTGTGTTTGCTTCTTTTCTCTCCTTCTCTTTCTCCATCTCTACTTTTTCGTCTACCTCTTCTCTCTTGTCCTGTCACTCACTGGCTCTGCCTTGACAGTTTACGTGAAGAAGATCATGCATGGGGTACAACGTTGCTGCCATAGTAGCTCTGGCAGCTGCTAAGAGAGAAGAGGATAAAAGGAGGAAGAAGATGTGAATGATGAGTGATTGGTGGGTTTGGGGTGTTTGGAGCAGGGAGAAAGGTGGAATAAGGAGATAAGAAGAAGATGAGAGAGCAGGGCGGTGGCAGATCTGGGCCTGATATAGAGATATGCAGGAAGGGGTGGCAGCATAGCGGCTGTGTGATGGCAAGGCTAGCCAGTGAGCTAGAGTCTCTGCCAGAAGATCAGATAAAGATGTTATCGGGCTGTGATAGGAACAGAACCTGATAATCAACAAACAGGACAGACTGCTCTGTGCTAACTCTGACAGAGTCAACTTCTCTGTCTGACTCACCTCTGAAAAGAGAGGACAGGAAGGAGACACACAAGAGTTTTATGTGTTTGCTCAGACACCTAATACACCAGGTTAGGCTACAGACTTGCATAGAAATGCATGGTGAACACCTTTGCATGCATTTTCAAACACTTGAAAATGTCCCTGCAGGTACCTAGTAAAACAAAAAGCTAAATCACTGGGTCTCTCTCAGACAGAAGGGGAGAAGGGAGAGAAAGGCAGGGCTGATTATTTCTTCTGAGGAGGAGAAAGCAGAATGTATCTGCATGTGGCTATCTCAGCAGAATACTAATGCAGCATGTGGCTAGCAATACCACACCCAACCTGCCCACAAGAGTGAGCCGACCAGCTGTATCTTCCAAACCTACAGAGCTAGTCAATGACAGAGAAGAAAAGAACTAATCATGGAAAAATGACAGCAAATTATTTTCTTACTTTTCCCTCTAGTGGAGCCCTGATATTATTACTAAAACATGTATTCCAAGGTGATCATTGGTTTGAAGTAGAGCTTACTGTGACTAAAACTGCCCGGCAAGGAAAAAGATACATCTCCACAGCATGGCACAAACGCAGACACATGTACACACAAAAAACCCCTAACAAAAACACACTGGTGCATTACTCTGGTGCCAGATCTCTAAGGTGCAGGTTAATTAAAAGATGACACCTCACCTCTTTACATATTTCCCTGTTTGACTCTGCCCATCCATGCAATCCAACTTCTCTCCGTTTCTCTTTCTCTCAAGTGGGCAGTGTGTGACCTTGCCGGAGTCTAGAAAAATCCTGGCTATTGATTTTAATTACTGTTACTGTTACTGCCAGCGAAAATAGCTATGTGACTTCATACAGAAAAGAGACTGCCTGGAAGGCCCGGATTACAAGCTAAGCAAGAAGCTATATCTGCTTTAAACACCGCAGTCATGCACACAAATGTAAAACTGCACAAAATCCTCGACGCATGTAAGCTAATGCATACAGTCCCTTTGGTTTTATCTAAGCGGTGGCTGCTCCTGCTTGGCAGCTGGCAATTTGTTTTATCTAAATGGTGCCTCCCTGTGCTTCTCCCCTGCCCATCTCTTGACGTGGTACAGTGCTGTCGTTCCCAAACAGAATTATCACTGCGTGGGATGAGAAAAAAAATGGAGAAGCTTCCCCCAGATGATAACACACTCACACATGGTTTTACAATTCAGTGATTACAGAAACACACACACACACACACACAAACACAGGAATATGCAAAGAGTCAGATACTGAAATGGTGCAGCAAAGTCATACCGCATGTGAGCGACATCAAGGTCATTCCTTTTTACAGTGAGCAGTGGGACAAGTTAACTTCCAGAGCTTCTCATCACAGCCTTAAAGAACAAAGAGAAAGATGCAGAGCAAAGAGAAATGGAGAAACTGAAATACTAGACAGAAGCAGAGTAAGGCTGACAAATAGAGAAAGAGACACGCAAAGAGACAAAGTCAAAAGAGGAAAGGACAAAAAAAAAGAGACAAGGAGAAAATGAAAAAAGGAGAGGGTTTCATAGAGCTAGCAGACAGCCTTTAGTGAGGTGTCACTTTGTTTGCCAGGGCTTTTCTACTTCTGAACTATTGGTAGCTACAAACTCATGCTCTGATTTGATGGCGCAGGCATCCCTCTGAAGTTTCAAGATGAAGGCTAATGAATCGGTAGCTTTAATACAGGCGACATCTTGTCTATATTTTCAAATCAATCAACCATAGAGGACACGCCAATCAAGGCTGCTTTGAGCACTCTCGCAGGCAAAGGCAAAAATTCACAGGACAAAACTCACAAGGCCTGGACGGTGGTGCACACACACACATGCTCATCCAATCCTTTTTATTTTCTGTCTCACTGTTGTCTCTTTCAGATTGTCAAATGTTCATCCTGTCAACGGTTAGGGAGGTTAAATGTCTTCCTATAAGCCCATACAGCTGTCAAGCTCCACAGATTCCTACCAGCTCATTAAAGGCAAATAGTTAGTCAGTTTGGCAAACATTTCACACTGAATGACATATTTCTTTATTCCCGCTACGTTGCTGCACCAATAATTGAAGAGGCAATATTTCTTGGCACTGTAAAATGATGCCAGATGTTAGACTGGCTTATTGTCTTTAAAACGTGAACTGTGTTCTTGTTTAGCATACTAATTCAAGCAGAAAACAACCTCCAAATCATTTGAGGAGTGTCAAATGTGTGGGCATGTATATTCATGTGTGAGCAAGTCAGTGTGTGTGTGTGTGTGTGTGTGTTTAAACATGACAGCATATATATTCTTGAAGCATCCATCTTTTTTGGGGGGGATGCAAATCAAGTTGCAACAAAGCTTTCTGGAGACACTGTTACTAGGCAACCTGTGCATGCTTTCCAATTTGGTTGGCCTGCTGTATATCATACGTGGTGGTATGGTTTATGTAGTAGACTGTGGTTTTATGAGAATGTGGGCTTCACTTTCGAGATACATGACTAGTGATGAGAGAGCATCAAATATACAATACATCAGGGAGTCATAGATTGTGATTTGACTTTTCAAGAATGGCAGTGCTGAGCTAGCATTAATATGCAGTCTGTATCTGAATACGTTATCTGGATGAAGATAACACATGTTAATGCAAGGTGGGTGTAAATGCACTGAGAACGCATTATGACCAGAATGTGATCGGATTGGACAGACAACCACATTTGGGGGTGGTCAGGCTCACATTTTGATCCAAGCTCAGGCAGGTGTAAATGCAATCTGTACAACATGACCACAGTCATAAGAAACAAATGTCCCAGTAAGTTGAAAGGTCACCTAGCTCTGCCTCTTTCTACCAGCTAAAGCAACCAATAGTAGCCACTGTTAGTCAAAAAAAGGCACAAAAATTGACTCAGAAATGAATGACGTCCTTTCGTGGCAGGAATGTATCAGGATACATATCACATGATAATCGAAGGTGTAAATGAGGCCTTAGTGGAACATTCATTAGTTGAACCGCTTCCTCTTTTCAGAGGTAAATTATAACTTTCTGCTGTAGTTCGTGTGTCTGAGTTAGCCAAATTGAGTCATCGGTCAATATCAGATCACACACACGGAGTTCAGATTATGCAGTCTCACCTAAATAAAACACTGATAAAAAAATCTATCTCTTCCAGTAAATCATGTATTTTTGTTACTTTATCTCCATATCCTCTTTCACTTCTCAGTCTAATTTACTGTTTGTTTGAACATAAATAAAATCTACTTCATTCTTTTAATTGAATTTCTTAAACTTTCTGGTGTTTTTTTAAAAATAAATCATTACAAAAATAATGTCAGGGCTCTTTAAATCTGATTCATACACTATTATTTGTCATTTGAAACAAAATCCTTATGTAAATGTATCTAATGTAAATATAACTGTGTGCACTCGCCAACACCTTTATCTAAAAGTTCTCATCTGTTCCACTGCAAATCTGATATAAATAGTCAAAATGTATAGCATTGAAAGGGTACTTTTATAACCCCTGAGGTGGCATTTTGAGATTAAAATACTGAGAGTTACATTAGCTATCTAACTCATAGAAATGAAGAAATGTATACATATATATTTTTTTCATTTCATTCTTTCTGTCTTTAATTTAATTTTGTTGTCATTAAGTCTCCAATGCAGTGTTTTGTCATCTTAAAACTGTCTGGTGGTTTCCTGATATATGATTTAAGAATCTCCTGGGGGTGTTTTAATCACAACTGTACAAAATATGATGAATTTGTAAAATATATGGAGACAAATAAATAAACCTAAAATTAAATCTTCAGGTGTTTTCAAAATGATTTTAAACAAAGGGGAATAATGTATGGCTTCACTGCTGAGCAGTGTGACAGTGCCTGGATGGACCAGTAGAGGGCTACACTTTTTAATCAGTGGTGACCTGTTGAAAGGTAAAAGCAAAGAATTCAAAGAGTGTGAGAAAGCTGTACATTTTCAGCTCAAACACTACAGTGCACAATAACTGCTTTGACTGTGAGATTAAGTCTCTATTCCACAACATACTCTTGAGGGGAAACACATCTGCTGAAATATGCAGCTTTAGTTATACAAGAAGAGACATACACACAGACTATAGTATCTGACAATTAAGAGATACATTATAGCTCATCCTATCCTACAGTATGTTTTAGGCCATGTGCAGGACAACAGAGTCAATAAAGGAAAAGAGCAGTGTCCACACACTGAATTTCAGGACCTAAACAGCTTTCTTTGATTTACAAAAATGTTTCAACAGGCAACTCTTCCTCAGGCAAATGGTTAACAGGACAAAGAGCAAGGTATATACAGACACCAAATTTGTGTCATCATGCTGACATTGTTTGATATATATATGGGCACCAATTTGTTAGTTTGAAGTCATCACAGTCTTTTTAATGGAGATACTAATGTGGCACTGGACTGCACTGTAAGTTTTTCCAAATCAATCCTCAATTGCAGTAAAAAGTAAAACATGCCCCATATATATCCCAGAGGGGTATATACTTATTTGAGCATGCTAGGCCTGCTAGTACCTATCTCCCCTACGTCCTGTGGGGCAGCAGGGCAATTAGCAGAAAGCAGATGATCACTTTGCCCTCGCCACTGTGGCGCCACTGGTCCCCTATGGGGCAACAGGGCAGGTGCACATTCGTCTGGAATAATGGGGGGTACAGAGATAATGCACACAAGCAACCTTAAAAAAATATAAAACACACACACACACACACACATCTAATAAAATGATGATATCAGCGTTAGGCCCCTGTGGTGTGTGTAAGCCAGTGGGAGTGGGAGGAGAGGGGGAGTGGGCTTGTGTGTTCGAGAGAGGAAAAAGAAGAGACCGTCAGCCTATAATTGTATGATGCAGCATTTCCCAGAGTGCAACATTATACTCCCATCACATTATCTGTGAGCGTGGAAGTGTATGTGCAACTGCGGACCAAATAGACAGACTGGCGCCAGGCTAAGACTAAGACATAATAATAACGTTTTAAGAGACCAGACACATGCAGTCCAAGACAACGCATGCGTGCACACTTATAACTACCAACTTATATGATGTGTACATCATGTTCGGTACAGTAGGATGATATACTTGTCCATTCGTAATGGTCTTCACACCATGTCTGTCTGTCTGTCTGTCTGTCTGTCTGTCTTTCTTTCTTTCTTTCTGTCTGTCTGTCTTTCTTTCTATGTAATTCTTTCTATATTTCTTTTTTCTTCCTTTGTGGTATCTGCAAAAAATGTATTCTAACTAAATGCATATTGAAATGGGTCATTTCATTTTAATGTCAATTACTGTTTCAATGTAGAATATGCGACAAAAAAACTTTCCTCTTTTCCTGTGGCTATACTGCTTCAATCATACAGGTAGAGTACATAATTCAATTTACAAAACAATATCATCACTGTATATATGACTAATAATGTGAGTGGATGAGAGAATACCCTCTGATCTCATCTGACTCTTACAGTCAGTCAAGCCAGTGGGACAAGTGATCTCAGATCAAGTGAGTGGAATAAGGTCACACAGGCTGATGAGATCATTCTCCCTGGAAATTTACTCAGTAGAAAGCAATGCAACACACATGACACATTCTGAAATCACTTCTTATTGAATTCCACATAGAGATGAGCTCACCTCCTATTGATCAGATGACTTGCTGTTGTGGAAGAACAGCTTGAATAACACACTGACTAAATAAAAAGTCAACTGGTTTGATGATTTGGCAATAATGGCTCATTCAACTTGGGCTTCAAACAAAGTCAACATATCAGAAGCATCCTGTCATGTTATTAGGATATTCCATACTTAATATACTAAAGGATGTTCATTTCAACATTGTTTGTGTAATGTAAACATCTTAATAATACTAATAATATAAAAGAAAAATGTGTTCATTTGTTGTTGCTGGTCACATAACTTGTTAAAATCAAAAGGTACTGAACTTTGCTCAAATTAAATTGTTCTTTAAGTAGGCATATGTTCTTTAAAAGAAAAAAAAGTTTATGTACTTAGGATTTGCTTATTAAAACCAATCTAAACAAACCAATCACATACTCAGAATTCAGTAACTGAATGATCATTTTCTTCATTGTTTAATCTGAGTGATCTCTTACTTTACAAAATGTCAGATGTTATGACAAATGTCTATTAAAGCTCAAGCTGTAAACAGCAAATGTTTGGTATTTTCTCTTCAGAAACGAGTGAGAATAATAAATGGTTATCAACACATTTTCAGAAGATGGCTTGATTGACTGATCAACACATGACTTAATTCTGAGGCCACAGTAGTGATTCCATGCTACACTCCCTCATAGCGTGATCAGCACACAAACCCCATGTTGTGCCTGTCACACGATCAGTGCAATTGTACTCATCAAAAATCTCTATCTGTCCTTCTTCCCCCTCCCTCCTCCTTCCATTCTGCCTCTGTGTCCCTCTCTCCCTCTCCATCCTCCCTGAGGGCCCTGCTGGCCTTGGCACAAAGATGCCAGCCTGTCTGCCTGCATTTCCCTTGGCACGATGGTGGCAGCTGGGGGCCTGGCTGCCCTGTCTGCTTCCATACTCCCCGGTATATCACACGCACACACATACAAACACACATACTGCGATCACAGCTTGCAGCGACACTGGTGTCACCATGTGTGTGCCAGGGGTAGCAGCACCTACAGGAGGGGAGGGCTGGAGGAAGGGAAGGAGGAGAAGAAACAGGGTGGGGTGGACGGGGGAGGGGGGTTGTGGATGGGCGTTTGGGCTCTCAGACAGCCAGATGCTGCCAATTAACTTCTCTGGCCGCCACGGAGCTGTAGGGGGAGAGTCTGGCACCTGTACCATCTAACTCCCCCCTAAATACACACATGCACTTTCTCATATATACACACACACACACACACACACACACACACAGAGGAGCAGAGGCATTGTGTGTGGCTTGTGTGGGAGATGAGGGCCACATGGCGCCTCAGAGCTTGGGAGACAAACACACACACCTGTATAACTGTAACAGCTGAACTCTTCTAACCTTTGCCTAAATAATATCTTCTCTTCTCATCTTTTCTCGACTTGAATCTCTGCAGGTGGGCTGAGACTCAGGTCAGTTTACAATATGTACTGCCACACAAGTCTTTGAACACAGAGACAGCTGTGCAGCAGTGCCTGTGACCTCCTTCATGTGAATATGACCCTCGGATAAAAGCTTTTTCACCTATCACTCTCTTTCATTCACTAACAGCATATACATATATATACATATATATATATATACATATGTATACATATATATACATATATATAAACATACATGGGGAGGACAAAATAACTTTAAAAGATAAAGCTGAAATATTATTTTTCTTATCCATAAGACACAAGTCCAAAAACCAAGAAGAAACTGATCTAACATGTATTGTCAGTCAATCTAAATCCTGTTAGCTTATTTCCATTGTCAGTCAAAAACTATTAAAAAACACATCAGTGAGCATCGTGGTTGTACTTGCTGACATATTCCTTCATTACGTCGAACATGGGCACTGCGGTTTATATTGATGCAAACCTGCATACACCATTACTATAAATACCCACACACAGTGCCCAGCTGCTTATTAAATCATTACAGCTTTTTAAAAAGTATCCTGTATATAAGGGTAAGAAAGTCCAACAATACTGAGAGACAAACACCCTGTTGTTTTTGGTTTAGTTTTTGATGAGATTTGTTGACAATGACAAAATATGCACTATAGTCACCCATATACTTTAAAATCCAATGCAATCCAGTTTAACAAGACCACAAACTATCGATCTCTGGCATAGTCTCAATAAATAAGTAGAAAATTTGGACTTCAACAGATGTCTGATTTAAAGCTGTAATACTATACTTGATTATATTTCAGACTGCACAGCATTTCAATCATCTCGTATGTTGTAATTTATGCAAATAACACTAACACTCCTCCTGCCCAATACAAAATGGCTTTCTGGACAGGGAAGCTTCTTTGAACTGAGGCATTAAGCCAAAACTATTGAAAAAATGATTGACGCTATTAGAAAAAAAACAACTGAACGACAAAAAACAAAATGGCATGAAGCTAATAGAAGTAGTTACATTTTTACAGATAGTATCAAAACTCATATTTTCCTCAACAACATCCAAGTGAATTTTATTCAGTGTGTGCCAGAGAACAGCCAACGTCTCCTTGTCTTCAGTGATTTGAATGAAGACATGATGAGTACTTATTGCCATTATATCTGAACAGAATGTGTCACAGATAATGTAGCTCTGCGATGCTCTATCATAACATTTAATCTTAAGAGAAGAGAACAATATATGGTGATCATCAAATGAGCAAGCCTAACTTACATGGCTGCAGTGTCTGCACACCCAGAAAATCGTTTTCTTTCACAAAGTTTATTCTATAAAATTCAACATCTGGCATGGATATACATGCATAAACAAAGAACAACAACCCTTGAAACACAAAGGTAAGAAAATAAAGTTGCTGTTGGGAAGAGGATGGATGTATGGCATAGTGTAAGATATTTGTCAATACAAGGTTCACAATCTGACAGAAGATTAATATTACCCTTCAGCAAAGTATTTCTGCAAGTAGTCGATTTTGTGCAAACTACAACTTTGCATTTGTCACTAAAGCAATTATTTCAGGTTATGTTAGTGATGTTACCAATCAACAAATTAACAAAATAATGATGGCCTCATCATACACAGTATACTCAAGTGCATGTGAGCACACTCACACACACACAGAGACACACACACACGCACGCACGCACTCACACACACACACACACACACACACACACACACACACACAGGACCTTGTCCATCAGATGCGCCTGTTCCCTCGCTGTTCTGAGTGACAGATGACTTGTCAGAGAACTAAACGGGAGAATATTTTACTGCAGATTGAAAAAGGAGGAAAAGGAGAGATGGGGAATAGAGAAAAAAAAAGAGAGAAATTGCTCCATTACACCAGAGAGGTAAATCATTCAATGTGCGGGAGATCACAGAACTGCATTTACATTTACACACATGTTCACACAGGCACATGTATGAACACGATAACCCTGTCTCTGTTCTCTCTCTCTGTTTCACACATAAGCTGCGCACGCACGCACGCACGCACGCACGCACGCACACGCACACACACACACACACACACACACACACACACACACACACACACACATACACAACCCAGCCATGAGAAAAGTTGAGAGGCTGGATCAATGTTGGGCTCTGGTGATTAGCTTTAATTGAGGAAAAAGAGCTATGGGAACAAAGAAACATTATGACCTTTTCCCTGTCTGCACACACAGTGCGCTAATAAGACACATTCACATAATATCATACTGGCCAGAATCATCTAACTACATCAAAAGTACTTTCTCATAGGAACAGTATGCAAATGGACAGCACAGAGAGAAAAACAAACCCTGCAGATAATTGACTAGCCTTGCCATGTTTTGTGTATATATGGCAATTTTCACTCTCCTGTCGAGCGCATGCTGATTATTCTATCACACAAAAAGAGGTCAGTGTGCGATGAAAAGATTGGCAGTGTTTCACATCCTGGTGCTGTGGAATGGCCTGTCTCTCTTTCTGTCTCTCAGGCTCTCTTATTTCTTTCTCTTCCTTCATCCTCTCTCTCCCTGTCTCTCTGTGCGTGTCAGTTTCTGACTGAGCTAAATACCACTTGTCAGGAGAGCGCTGTTTGGACTGACATGAGATAAGAACAGACCAACTAGACAGCTATATGTTATTCCACACTTCTGTTCAACTGATGTACAAGTAATGCATGGACCAGAGCCAATAATAATACTTAGGCCTGCATCCTAGAATGATAGACCTACATCAGAGACCAAGCAGTTAGATAATGACATACATTTAAGCTATACACTATCTTTATGTAGTTATGCGCAATATTTCACTGAAAGCACAATTCTGGTCAGTGTTATTAGCATAGATGTAGTAGAGCTAGACAGATACATAAGCCAGGGTGATAAATCAACCGATATTATCTTAATGCAAATATATAGATATCTGTGTGGATGTCTGATAAGTGAAATTGTAATAGAGAAATGGCTAGATTTAAGGTGATTTAGAAACATTATTCGCATTACATAGTTTGTCCACCAGACAGCACTAGAAAGTTAATTTTTCAACTGTAAAATGATCAACAAATCTATTAAGATTGTTTGTTTATGTAAAAGTATCAGCCTCAAAATGTAATGTCGATGATAGCTGACTAGATTAGCCGTCGTCGAGCCGAGTCGGGACAAACCCGTACATTTTTAAATCGGGCTGATGTCTTATCAAAAACACAAACAGAATAGATGGATTAATGTGGATGTCTGTGCTCTACTTACTTGAAGTCCATGACTATATGTAATAATGTCTGGAATATGCATAACGATGACAACTTTGTTGGTACTTTGATCTTTTATTTTTCTTCCACAACTATTTTACACACAAAGGCTTAAAACATAATGTTACAATAATAGTTTCTACCTGTACTCTATTTGGAAAGTTTATAATCCTGCCAAGTTGTGTTTATATAACACTATATTAGTTGAGCAGAGCAGAAGGTGGCAGTAATGCACCAATAAGCTGGATGCCAACCGCGGTAAAACAAGAAAAAGAAGAAGGTTGTGTTATGATGACTCCTTGTCTCATCTGTAATTTAGCCCTCCCCTCTATCATTAAAGGAATATTTCGAATTGGATGCCATTGGCACTACTACACTGCAGATCTGCTGTAGTGTAATATAGTCAGTGTGCGGCATGAATAGGAATACGCAATTTCTACAGTTGAGAATGTAGTGCCAAAGGAAAGGATTGTCTTATGGCAAGGTAAACCAGTGAAACATTTCATTACATAGCATACACTAGATTTTTTGAGGTGGGCCTTTATTTAGATGGCTAAAACACATTTTGTTATTGGCCCTGTCTACAGAAGTACATTTTTCACCTTTTGGACCTTTAACCCCTCTCTGCTTATCCACACTGGGGACATGTGGACTGTAATCTATTGCAGGTTTAACAGAGTTGGTTCATAGTTCATATTTTCAATTTGTAAGTTTTATTAATCATTGCATGATTATTTTGAGTATTTTTGAATTTAATCTCTATGAGTTATCTTCATTTACCACTATTTTATACATTTTGCAAGTGTTAATTACCCTCCTGCACTCCGCCCTTTTCGTTCCTCCTTGGCTTCTGTAGCCCCTCCCCTCAGCCCTCACAGTCCCGCTATGTTCTGATGAGGGTAAGTTGTGTGGAAAATACAGCAGTAATATTGTGTTATTTTCTGTGAAAACGTAGTAATTTATGTTGAAATATTCGGTGAATATTATTCTCTGTTATATTATTTCTGTTACCAAACATCGCACGATAGTTAAATGGGTAGCTACAGCTTGCAGGCCAGTTAATATTGTGGAGGACAAGGGTCTGTGGGAAAAAAAGTTGGATTGCATCCAATGACTGCACTTGAATTGAGAGCCACCACTATATCCAAGATAAACAACCTATATGATTACCAGAAAGATAAAGTAATTTTCTTTCTTATATTCCCTTTCCACTGTTTCCTGCTCATGTTATGTATTGTTTTATTTTGTATTATCCTGTTTTTATCCCATAGCATAAGGGGATGTTTTTGTAAGACTTTATTTTTGTCCTTTTACAGTAGATTTTGAACACATAAAATGTGTTACCTCTCCTCAGCTACTGTTCCTACAGAATTGTAGGAAAATCAAACTGGAAAAAAAGCACAGCCTGTGATTGACTCACTATAGATCAGTTGTGGTAGTTATGTAACACAATACCAAAACCAACCAACACAGCGCTGCTCTGAAATATATGACCTATATAAACGTAGGTCCAGGACATGAAACTAACCACAACCTCAGCCCATGGTTGTTTTCAATCAATCTTCAATGCAAAACCGATAGAAGGAAGTGGCTGATTTATTCGAAAAAAGGGCAGAAACTGAACTGATACTCTTTGAAGATGAGATCCCCAATAAATTGGTTCTTGATTAAATCAGAAGAGCACCTCTGAGAAATAGAAAGGGTTAATGTAAAACCCTTTTATAAAACCCCTCCACATACACACACACCAACTTAAAACTTGTTACATTTGCTCCCCAGCTCTCTTTGTGGTTCCCCACTTACACACTGACTTGAAGACACTCTCTCTCTCTCTCTCTCTCTCTATCACACACACACACACACACACACACAGAGCGATTATCACCAAAGGTACGTACGCCTGCTAGCTGTTCCCACAGGGAAACTAGCGGTACAGCTTCTCCACTCTCATTTTTCATTGTCTGCTTATGATACCCCATGTGTGCACACTGACTTTCATTTAACCCCTCACAACACACGTGCACACATAAACACACACTCACATGCATATATGATACCACCCCCTTCTTGTCTACATCTTTTTTCTCCCACACACTTACAAACACACACACACACACACACACACACACACACACACACACACACACACACACACACACACACACACACACACACACACACACACACTCTCAAAAGGCTTCTCCCAGCCACTGTATTTCATTGCACTGGCTAAAAAGAAGCTATATAGGTGTGTCCCACACATGCTGCAATCACGCAGTGAGGCTACTGTGACGTTTTACATCCACTGCTCTTTCCTTTGTCAGGCATTGCTCCAAGAAAGAAGAAAACAAAAGTATTATCACTTCCAGGTTTGGGGTCAGTACAATATGTAGAAACAATACTTCAAATAATCAACAACAAAGCATTCAATAACTTTTTTTTACATTAAACAAATGTTTTCACTATGCTGAAGACAGCGCAGGGTCACCAACAGAAGAACGTGAATCTGGTAGTTAGTGTCCTGCTCAAAGACATGACAGTAAAGTGAATGCCTGACAACACAAGCGGGACCTGAAGGTCATGTTAGTTGTTTGGCCACACTGTTGTTCCTGTTTATATATTCATATCATATAAGACTGTAAACAGGAATGTAATGTTGTAAAAATATGTGAAAACTCCAACATGCCTCTTTTAGCTTTGATACATGCAGGCATTATTAATCTCACATTAATCTCTTCTTTTATTTCTTGATGTTTTTGATCATTGTTGTTTTTATTATGAACTTTCTGTGCTGAACTATTTAATCATGTGTTGCTTTGTAGTTGGCAAATGACCATCTGATATGATCCGATGTTGTGAAACCTTTGACTGCTTGATCTGGATTTTTTTCAAACGAAGAGCACTAGTAACTTTAAAGAGTTTTCCAGCTCACTCTGGTTTTATTACATTGGAAGGTGATTTTCTAATGTCATCATCAACAGTCATACATGATAGCAGGTCAGCAATGTTGGCATTTGCTACGCTGTTAACTTTCAAACATGTTTTACTGAAACATGTTCACTGAAAAGCAGAATCATTGTGCTAATTGCGAGGTTATTGAAAAACTAATGAGATACTAGTTATTTAATAATTGGTACCATGATGTTTAAAAGTTACACATTGGATTGTTCACCTTGTAGGTTAAGAAGATCACAGGAGCGGAGGTGGATAACAAGCTGCAACAATTCTATTTGTAACTTGCATTAATTCTCAAAATGTTATCTATCTTTGTACTTTCATGAATATTTGAAGACGCAGGACCTCCTCAAATAATTAATCAGGTGAAATATAAAAATAAAATCCTATATCTGTGTTAACGTTTGGTATTTTGTGCCTGCGGCAAAGTGTGCACTTCTATGCTGCCCTTTCTCTGTCATCACAGAGGGAATGTGCTAACATGTACTGGTGTGTTTGTAGTATGTGTGTATATGCGTGTCTGCATGTGTGTATTGATTGATGCCTTCCAGGGCAGTAGCGTGATTGAAACACCTTTTCACCATAAAGCTGTCGTGCGCATGATGGAGTCGCAGGGTCATTTTATGCATCACACCTGTCCCCCTTCCTCCCCACACTGACACCCAATCAAATAGGAAAATGGGCATATTTGTTTTCCTGGCCTTGAGAGGACTTGTGTGGAGGGTTGTGTGTGTGTGTGTGTGTGTGTATGTGTGTGTGTGTGGGTACAGGTGAGACACAGACAGAAAGAAAGACAGGAAGAGTTAGATAAAGAAAAAGAGAAAGAAGAGAGAGGAATGTAGTAAGCTGGTAGAGCTGATAAACACCGAGCAGAGATGCTCGGTCAATCAGAACAACAGGCTTTTTTGGTCTAACCAACAATTTACATTACACAAGTCCTTCTACACACACAATTTAATTTGGTGGACTTGTTGCAACAATTTAAACCTGAAGACGTCTTTTGTAACTTACCGTATATCCACATACTGTAGTATATACATGTATACGGCAGAGTGGCAGCGCTTTGACTTAACAGAATTTTTTTGACTTACTACAATTAGCTCATCTAAAAAATGCATTGTACAGAAGAAATACAATCAAAGTGCGCTGGCATGAGATAGCACTCAATCATTTAATACTTAATTATGTTCTTTCTCACTGTGACAGGTAATTTGACTGCTTATATGATATTTCACTGTACTACGGACTGACTGCAAAATAGAGCAAACCTGCGTGCTGCGAAACATTTGGGAAACTAGTTCCAATTCTAAAAATAGCTGTGAAAGGCCCCTAAAACAATGACCCTGGCTGGCTGCCGTAGCGTCTAAGACTGGCAAGATAAACGACATCCATTCCCGCTCGGTGCCTTTAATCAGCTTGTGATAATTAATGCCACACTCCATTGGCCAAACAAATATCTCTGTCAAGGTGTTCGTTGCTGTACAAGTTCTTCTCCTGTTCTCATAGACAAGATAACAAGCAGCCTTTAATTGCCTTAATTTTGTCGTAGCAGTATTATAGACTTTACCCTATGCTTTTGGCGGCTCTAGTCACCCTCTGTTTCCCTCCCTTCTTCCTCGCTCTTTTCCAACAAGTACATACAATATTTCATCATGTTGGGCTGGTGTGCAGCGGTAGTAGCATCAGACTTTAATAAAGTGAACGACCTTGTGGGATTGCAGAGTGGATAGATTAAGTTTGCCTTCCCTACTGGCAGAAGAAGCCACCTCTGTGGGGTTTCTTATCTGGAGCTTTACTTAATTACCTGCTTTAATTCTAACATTCTCTAAAATGACCCCTCACCACGATGAGACAAGCTGTTTTAATTAAACAAATGAATGTGTTGCTTATCGGGCGGGATCAGAGCTCTCGTTTGTCACAGTACCAGTTAAGGATGCCGCTGATGATCACGTTATCTGGGACTTGGTCTGGGTTTCACCACACACAGAGGAAGGAGCAGTGGATGCTATCTAGTTACTGTATGTGGTGCTACTGCAGAGATAAGGAAGATAATAAACAGGCCCATTAGATGTAGCAAACATGTCCACTTAGTCACATTGTAATCTGATGAGCTTCATAATGTAGCCACGCGTCCCTTATTATGGTGGTAAAAAAGGTTTATAGTCTCAGGCAGGGAACTTTGAGAGAGAAGAAGGAGTAAAAAAAACATGAGAAAAAATGTAAGGTAGAACAAACCAAAAGAAAACCAAAAATAGTCTACCAACCATTCCCTGAGTCCCAAGTCCCTGACAGTGGCCGGCTTGTTTATGGTAGTTATATAACAATATTTTAGAGTGTGCAGAGGGTTCCTGTGCAGTGCTGCCTGACCAAATTTAATGGGAGAAGTGTCAAAGAAGCCATTATACCAGCAGGGGCACACACAGCCCTATTACATATGGCTGCTGGCTGCTAATGTGTATTAGCAGGAGACAGAGGAAGCAAGGTGAAGATAAGTGATTTTGCTGTAGCTGGCTAAGTAGGACAAAGGAGGGTGGGAGTGTGTTAGGGAGCAGAACAGGGATGGACACTGCTAGAACGCTAGAGTGCTCGTCAACAGCCATGTGTAATGTCAGAATTGGCTTAGTCAAGACATTAATGCCCAGCGTAAATGCTTGTTTAATATCAGCAAATCTGCAGTTTAAAAAAAACAAACACAATCTAAATATTATAAATCAAAACAAGGGTGCTAGAACATCTCAAAATACAAACCACTAAAATAAGGTGACAGCCAGTGTTTTCTTTTGGTTAATAATTTAGTGAGGATTGAAGGCTGCTCTTGGCAAGGAAGCTTGAGTTTGCTGTGTTTGTCTGCCTGTCAGCAGCAAAATTCAACACACAGTACTTTTCTACGAGAGGGGGCACCTTGCCCAGCCAAGGAATCCCGAATGCAATGAAAATATATAGCTGTACGTCTTACTGCCAAACACATTAGCTATAGTTCTTTATTTAAGCCTTTGTCAAACTATCTGCAGTACTTCACTCACACAGCCACTGTTCTCAAGGACTCATTAGCCAAGTTTTGCCACTCGACATCAGAGCTGTAAGAGTGTTAAAGGAGTGAGGAGGCTCCTCAGCTTGGTCTTTGACAGCCCCCTTGAACTCTGTGGGCCTGGTGATAAAGTGGCTTGATGAGTGGGCAATCTCTGTCTGCCAGCTGCTGGTCTGGCCAGGGGGAGCTGGGAAGGTGCCAGAGTGAGTGAAGACCCATACAAACAAAATCTCACGCACACACGCGCACACACAGACACACACACACACAATACACAGTATTGCATATATGTACAACCACACCTGCACACATACTCACATTCACATACTAGCTTAACAAATGCTTCTAGTTGATAGTTATATTAATAAGTAGTTATATTGGTCTCATTGGCATCAGCCCACAGCCCATTATCAAAGCAGTGGGAGACCTGGGGGATGTGACATTACATCCTTAAAGAAAATATGGAGACACAGGTCTTTTGCACTAATTCTCTGTAGGGTAATCACTGAATACATGTGGGATTTAAGTCCTACATTGAGAAATCATAACAAATTTGAACCCTGACATACTCACTGAATACATCAACAACATTTTTATTCATTTATATATTCCTAGTCCGCTGAACAAAATGCATTACTGGTTTCCTGTGGCTCTATAGACTCTCAATATCTGTCTCCGTCTCCGTTCTGCTACTAGCCTACTAGTGTGCCTCTAGCACACACACCCACCTAATTACTTTGGTGATCCCCTGGCTTTCTCTATAGCACCACCATGACAATGATATTTGTGGTTTTGAGTGAAATGTCTTGACAATCATTGGATTGTATGGACGTTCATGTTCAACTCGAGATAAATTGTAATAACATGGATAATCCCTTAGTTTTTCATGTGGCATCATCATTAGGTTTCAATCTGTCCAATACATTGTGTTTTGTATGACTACTGTAAATACTGATGACACACAGTGTGTGTTTAGTCCTTATCATCAAATGTTAGCAAGCTACCATGTTAAACTAAGATGGTGAACATATAGTAAATATTATACAGTGTCTGCTTAGCATCTCCATATAAAGCACCATTGTTGTCGCCAAGTGACAATGCTACCTCAAAGCAGCAGTGTGCTTAAGTACAGTCCCATAGAGCCACTAGGATGACTGAGGACTTAATTTTGTAAACATTTCTTTTGAGCTTGACAATTGAGTCTGTACCTCTTCAATCATTCATAGCACAGATAGACTTTAATTTCACCCAGTGCAGCTGCTTACATGGACCATGTAATGGTATACACCTATGTATGTTTCAGGTGTGTTTATTCTATTTGTGAATATATATATATATATACTCCGTCTTATACCCAGGGACCAAAGATAAAACTACTCATACTACTCATTTCAACCACATAATTAGCAAATTCTATATTACAATCCTCAAGATGTAAATAAATAAATACAAATAAATGAGAGAAATTTCAATCACACCGCTTTTTGACAGACTGATTCATGACCAGGAGGTGAGATTTATGAGCAATAACAACAACATGAATCCGACTCCTTGCCTCATGCATATTCAGATGTCATCAACTTGTAGATCATAACTAGATTACAGATTTGTGTGTTGACATTCATGGCTTTCAAACTGAGCAAGAAGCTTTCTGGCTGATTGCGGCAACATGTCAGCTGATAATTCAGGAAGTAGAATACATATGAGTAGATTGGACGGCATTGTTCACTAAATGACAAGATCTGTCTTCCTCTCCGCCTCCTTAATTATCTTCCTCAGTTATAATTACACGTGTAAAGGTCCAGAGGACAATCACTGTTATGTTGTACTGTCTGTTAGCTGAAGTTAGATAAGGCAGGAGATGCTGTGGAGGCCGACACTGGCTGTTAATGAAGGTTACTGTCTGCTGTTTCAAAATCACAAGCATTTATTATGAAAATAATGCGAAATGTGCACAATTCATTGTCTTTTCACTTGATTAATAGTACTATTGTATGCAGTGGTTGCTCTGGTACATCGCTAAAATGACACAACAGCTTTGTAATAGTAAGAAAACATTGTATAATATGGTCGAATTAAAATAAAATGGTGTAAATGCAGCGGAGTTGCACTTTAGTTGACAGTAATTGTTCCTCAAAATACACAATATTACCACCCACAAACGGCTGACAGTTTGGACACACCGGAGGCTTTCATTAAGAACAGTGATGACTGAGAACAGTAAGTGACCTGGGGGTCCTTAAGCAGCCTTGTAATTCTCTCTTAATGAAGCGGATGAATAAATGATTTGGGGCACTCTGCATGAGGAGTCTGATCCCCCCATCAGCATATCTCTGTGGGGTTAGGAAGAGCCTCAGGGGAGACACCCTTCTTGCTTCTTCTCTATCCTTTAACCCCCAGTTTTTTGCAGCTATTCCCTTTCCGCCATTCATTTTCCTCACCTTCCATCCTTCTCCCTCCCCCTCCACCTCCACCTCCACCTCCTCTCTCCTCATCCCTCTCCCCTCTCTGTCTGTGATCCTAATCTCCACTAAAACATCTTTTCCTGGACTGTGGGAGTTGGCAGATAGTGAAGGCCACTGTCAGAGTCTGACTGACTCATCCCATCATAAACAACTGGTGGGTGTTGGTATGCTGGCAGCCCTCCAGTTCAGACACGACGGTTTTGACAGGACTTTTTTTGTGGTGCTGATTGTTATTTTCCCTGTTATTGTTTTCTTTCCCATGACTTCAGAT
This sequence comes from Pampus argenteus, assembly GCA_036937835.1. Classification (NCBI taxonomy): domain Eukaryota; kingdom Metazoa; phylum Chordata; class Actinopteri; order Scombriformes; family Stromateidae; genus Pampus; species Pampus argenteus. Next base: position 12,808,501 of record CM072870.1, read on the forward strand.
GGGGGTTAAAAGTGTAACTCTCAGAGATCAGGCAATCTTACTCTCTGGGCCAGAAAACAAAGATGACAGTAATAAAAAGGAGAGCCAATTGCTTTTTCATTTCATTTCCACTGGGAAATCAGGCTGGGGGAGGAATAAAAGAACTATAATAATAAAGTTTAAGAAAAAGGGCCTATGGCTTTCCATTCCCTAAGCAAACCGCAAGCATTAGCCACTGCGGACAGTACATTGCCCAGGGTCATGCACATTATTGGAGGGAAGGTTGAAGGTTGTGAAGCAGGTGGCAGATGCTGTGGTGGAAAAACATAAAGACTTCAGCTCAGGTGCCATGAAACATGGCATGGACAAATCTGACGATGTGGTCTGAGGACATTAAAGCTTTTCCTCCATTCAACACCTTTGGGGGATGAAAGCCCATCCCTTCTGTTTTCCTTATTACCATGCAGATGACAAGACAAGAAACTGATGAAAAATGGCAAACAAAAAAAGGTCCTGCTTGTATTTACATGTAGGCCATGCACAAAATTCAGGTATGCTATTAGGGTCTGCAATGGTTTTCAAAAGCTGATTTCAGTAGTTAACATAATTCTACTTAATCAGAGTGTTTTTTTAACAGTGCATCATTCTATGCGGTGGCATCGTTATATTGCTCATTACAATGGCACATAGTGCAGCTATCTCCGCATGAACATTTGAGTTAATGGACCACAATAAAGACACCACTGTCTTCATTTTATGGCTCAGATTTCTAATGGCCTACTTGGCTTTCTTGTCTGTTCTCTCAAAGGAGCCATCTAGATCTCTTTAAGACCTTCGATATTCTCAGCATACTCTTTCCTCCTGGCCGTTGTTTCTCTCCATCCATTCTTCCACTCTTCCTCATTCCTATCCCCCTCTCTCCACTCCTGACAGCTACAGGCAGCCTGCAGTAGCCCAGGGCCGTTCCTGTGCCTTTAGTTTCATTAGCAGGCCCCAGATGCTTAGCTGCTTACAAAATTATGAAGGGCCAAAGCCAACCGCCTCCAGATGGGACCCATCTATATTCAGATGAGCTGTTTCCTCACATTCAGAGCAATCCCACCCTGATGTCCTACAGTGTCGTCAACAAACATGCTGACAAACACAAACACAAGTGAGTGCAAACAGATGCACACACCCACAGAGGAAACTGTGCGCACATGGCATGCACACACGCAAAAAACAAAAACAAAACAGAGACAGAGACACACACACACACACACACACACACACACACTGCTTGGCTGGGTGGCATTGCTCTCTCTCTGTAGGAAGACAGTAGCTTAGCCAGTGAACTGCGGTCTGAGCTGTCAGCTTAAGCTTTTATCTTGTATTGTTCTGTGTGCAGTGACGCAGCAGATTTTTAGTTTTAGTTTTACAACTGGACTACAAGACTGACGATTCAACTGTACTCTCTCAGATGATGTGAAAACATTTTGTGGCACGTGGAAACAGCTATACACATCACCAAATGAGGTCTTTCTAACTACACAATTAGTTTGATGCTAAAATATAAGACATTCATTACATATGATAAGGGGTTATTTGGTATTTTGATAGTCTGTCTCTTGTAAAGTACTTCCTCAGATATCTGCTTTACACGCAGGGGTCCGATCACAGACACGAGGCCAAATGTTTGGATTGGCAAAAAATCAGAACTATAGAGTTCTCAAGGCAATGGCAGTCTGTCTTCACACATTCATTCATAATCAGGATTAGTAGCCTTTATTACAATTTTACACTCTTAGTTGGATGGTCATAAGACTATATGATAATGGCCTTTTATGTAGACCCTGATTCAGTAATAACATGAGCAATGAGCATGTGCTTCCGATGTTGTGGCAGCGTGTATATCCCATCAACAATTCTGGCATGGTAAGAGAGTAAATAAATCACTCTTATATCTACTTGTCATCTTTCTACATTTTTTTCCTCTTCATCTTTTCTTCTTGTAACTTTAACTCTGCTGCAGTAATTAAATCAGTCGTGAGTTTTGAGACAGTCCAATCCCCCGAACTTCACACTCCATTTCACCGCTCACATCTCTGACACCCTGACGCATTCGAGCAGCACAAAGAGGAGACCCATTTCAATACAATCATACAAGCAACACATCCATGACAGTGTCTTGGCACACATACACAAACACACACAAACACACATACACACAAATACAGAAAACAGAAATAAAAAGGATTGTTGAGAGCTAATGGAGATTGTGTGTGCCTGTGTCTCTACACATTCATGTGACAGAAATAGTTTATGTATAAATGAGAGCATTAAGAGAAAGTTAATAAGAGGTGAATGCAATTAGGGCACGAGAATGGATTTCATCAAGGATCTATTATCGAAAGAGCAGTGATGTTTGCAGATACTTTACTAAGTAAAGTAAAAGTACTAATATAGCACTGTAAAAATACTACAATTACAAGTAAATATCCCATATGAAGAATCCTACCTAACTAAAAGTACAAGTATACATCACTATAATTCATTGTGAGTGTGTTGATTTGTTCTGTACATGTGACATCATTGCACGTCTGTCCGTCCTGGGAGAGGGATCCCTCCTCTGTGGCTCTTCCTGAGGTTTCTTCCACCTTTTTCCCTGTTAAAAGGTTTTTTGGTGGGCAAGTTTTTCCTCACTTGAATCGAGGGTGTAAGGACAGAGGGTGTCACTCCCTGTACAGATTGTAAAGCCCTCTGAGACAAATGTATTTTGTGATTTTGGGCTATATAAATAAAATTTTATTTGATTTGAATTTGATTTGATTTGAAGTATTAGCAGCAAAATGTACTTAAAGAATAAATGTACTAATTTCGTCCCTCTGACTGATATATTTTTATATATGACATCATTAGATTATTAATACTGAAGCATCAGTGTATAGGCAGTATGTTGTAGCTGCTGGAGGTGGAGCTAGTTTGAACTATTTATATAGTATAGTATAGTATAGTATAGTAGAGAGAGAGAGAGAGAGAGAGAGAGAGAGAGAGAGAGAAAGAGAGACTCCTGTTTGGACAGAATGCAGATATCAACAAGTCCTACAGGGTGTCCTAATATGTCCCCTAAACACCTGACAGCATCACTTTGTGGAATCGCTGAGATACCCATAATCCTTTAGTTGGAGTCAGGGGGTCAACTCACCATCATGCTGAGCACACCCAATAAGCTTCAAGCAGCCTATAGCCAAGGAGCACCAAAAACGCTCCACATTATTCTGCACAGCATGTAGCCTCACCTACTATAAGCAATGTTAATCCAGCATGGACCAAGAAACCCATGTGTGTAATGAATACTTTAGGACAATGTGCTTTGTCTCGTGTCTCACTGGGCTTGTGACCAACATTTTGCAAAGTTCATGAGATCAGGCTGCTGGAACAAAGAGGGGTGAAGGTGAGGTCTTCCACCTAAAATAGTAAAAGCAGTCGCTAACTTACAGTACAGTAATCAGGGGACTGTTGGCTGCAGAAAAACTGCAACGCCTCACCTAGTTCATTATAAGATGACACAACCAATTTGTACCTCTGCCTGCTGCAATCTACCAAATCTCCCCTGACAAAAGCATTTAGATTAGAGCGCTTTCAGGGAGGGCTGCGCTGACATGCGTACCCAGCCTGTAAAAGGGGAAATGAAGTGCCTTTTTAATTCTCCTCCAGGCAAACATAAAACTGTCCAGGTAAGTCATTTGTGGTTTGAATGGAGAGCCAGAAGCAAATTGCCTCTCTGTCGCAACACTTCTCGCTCTTTCTCCTTTTTTTTTTTTTTTTTCCCAACCCATTCTGTGCAGGAAACTGGCAACAAAACACATGCTATATTGTGCACACCCACACCCCCAAATTCTCACATGCACATCCTTATCCTCATCTAGAAGATTATTAATCTATTTGTTAAATTTTGTCCCATTATTTCTCCCACATAATCTCTTTCACTTCCTCTGGCAGCATGCTAATGAGTTTCTGACGCTGCATGTACTGTTGATGGTACTGATTGGCGCCTCTCAATATCTTTCATTCTCTCTCCCTTTCTGTATCTCTTCTCTGGTTTGTCCTACACAGAAGAATAAAGACTCCCAGATGGAAAAGAAAAGTGGAAATGAAGAGAGGTGCCACTTCATCTAATAAATAGAGCTTTGTGATAACATTCCTGTGAAGTCTTTAAAGACAACTGGAGTAAGGTGAAAAAGTAAATTGCCTGCAATATGAACATTACTTGCTAATACTTTAAATTATGTGTGTCACCTTTTGCACATGAAATAAATGTATTCTTTTGCATCTTGAGGGCCTCTTCTTCTTTTTGTCTCTGTGCAGGCAATTATTTTACAGGATGGGACTGGTGTTTATTATTTTTAAGTTCCTAGATTGACCCTTATCCCCTAACTTAACTTCTTCTTCTTCTTCTTTCCTGCATGTATGTGTTATGTACTCTACTGGGACACTGATTTTACCACAATTATTGTTACCTAGTGTTACCAAACCACATTCACACATTACACACACATTAGGTATTTTCTCTCTTCTTCTACATATTCACACAGTTTCACACATCACTCCATCTCTCTCCGGTTGAACCTGTGACAGATAATTAGGTGTGTGTATGTGTATGTGTGTGTGTCTCCCACTTTCTCCTTCACTTGGTTTTTATTAAAAGATTATGTCTGTCTCCCTTACTGCACAGACAATGTTGACAGAGAGGGAACATCATATATGATGTTTTTTTTAATCTAAGATTCTTATATGAAACCCATAGACTGTCAAATGATTGCTACGGTTCCTACTACAAAATGGAGTTGAGAGCAAGGAAACAACACAGAACATAGTCTCTTTTTTAAATTAAACACAGACATAGCAAAGCAGAGAAAGAGGCCTCAGGCACGGAATACATGTAATAAAAATGGTTACAGTAAAACATCCCGGTAAAGCTGTGAAATTAAAAAGCATAGATGTGAAAGACATTAAAGCTATCCATTCTCTTGAGGAAAAAAATGCACATGTAGAGCCTTGGCTGACTATCCATTTCTTTCTTTTTGCCTTAAGTCTAACAACTATGACCGCAGGGAGATGAGCAAAGAGGGTAATCAGTGAGGCAGAACACTCTATAGGCACTAAATATCGACATGAATTGGTTGCAATTTAAGTCAACAAACTACATCGGGAATTCATTCATTTTAATACACCGTGTTTTAAATGTAAACAGGTGAATCAAACCTTGTATCATACCACAGAGACATTTATTGTGGCAAATAATCTTTAATATCACATTCTCACTCTATATAGCTGTGATTTGTTTCATTGTGGCATTATATTTATCTTATAAAAGAAGCCGCTGCATTCTTGTCTACATTTCCTATGTGTATACTTACATACATGTGTGTGGTTGGAGTATGGGGGGCTGCAAGTGTTCTCAAACAGCAAAATGGGGGCCGCTTGATGTTTTTATGAAGCCAGTCTGTTTGTAAATTAATCTTTAGTCTCGGTTTTATTGCTGAAATTACCCGAGCTGGTCCTTGTCCTGTTTGCCCTTAATTAACAAGCGTTCAATTCCCCTATTAATTAGCACAAGCTATTAGCTATTTTACATCACTCTTCATTTGTCGACAATTAAAAGGTCTATTATTAAAAGGCATGCAACATGGTTAATTGTGCAAGTGGCTCAGTGGCAGGGGAGTAACGGAAGGGGGAAAGTGCAGACTTGCTAAATGTAGGGAGGAGTGAGAGAGGTCTGCTGTAGTTCTAACACAACCTTTACAGTCTGTCTGTCTTCAGTCCTCTGCCTGACACTTTGTCCTCAAGAGAGAGACCATCTCTCTCACCACTGTCACACACTTGCTGCGTTTGGACCCAGATGGCCCAGCTCAGCAGTGTAGTTAGAGGATGGGAGGTGTGTGTGGTTCTGGATAGGAGGGCTCTTTATAAGACTGACAAGTACAGTTTCCATCATACTGGATGACCGATGGGTATACATTATGAGTATATTTAGTACATCCTTGTGCTATAGTACAGTTTTGGTCATTTTCTGTAATTTCACTTGTGTCTGTGTGTAAATTTCTAATCAGAATCACTTTACAATTTAAAAACAATAAATACATTAAAAATTGGATGAAAAGAAGCTGCAAAAGTCATTGCATTGTTCCCCACTGCTTTAACAACAAGCAGCACAGTTAAATTTCCATGACTTTCCATCTAACAAGGGACTGGTTGCTTTTCAGCATCGCTGATGGTGTAACCTGACATCCTGTCATGTCATGTCAAGTTTTAGCCTCACTAGAAACTAGCACAAGCTAATATTAGCTAAAAGACAGAGCAATATGCCGCAATATAATGTCTTATATAAGATATTTTGTTTGTGGCTAACATTATTGCATTTGATGAGCACCATCTCAACTGTGTTTTATTGCTGGGGGTTTGCTAGCATTGCCGTCTAGCTTGATTCTGTAAACAGAGGTAGCTTACATGATATACCATTAGAGTCTGCAGGGAACAAACACATTATTATCAGGCTTTATATCAGTGACAGCAGCCTGCATTTTTAACTGTATTTTCACTAAGCAAACTGCACTTTACTAATCCTCGCTGACTGCATACTATGACAATCACAGACAGCCAGCACACCTGGTGAATGATATTAGGCATGACACTGAGAGTAAATTAGTTTTTTGAGGGTGATAAGTATTTACAGTGATCTATTAGAAGTCATGGTGTGTATGTCTGCTGTCATCTGATCACTGTGCTGAACAGAGTTCTTCAGCTGCTACAGCGAGATAAACCAGTAGCTAAGAACATTGTTCTCACACAGGACACCCAGAAAAATAGTTAGAGGTTTTGCAGAAGTGATGACCATGAATCTGTTGATAAGAAACCTACCGGTACATAATATTTGTCTACAAGTTAATATGGCAAGTATTCAATATTCTTGGCCACAATAATTAATTAATAAGATATAAAACTTACAAGGCCTGATTATTATGATTATGCAAATACTCATTCTGATTCACAGTTGAGATTATTTTACACCTGATTACGCATACACAGATTGAGAAACAGTTTCACAACTCTCCACACATTTTACAAATATTATTGCTATAATAATATACATAACAAGACATAACAAATAAATGGATAAAGAGATAATGAGCAAAATTCACATAAAAGAAAACATTGAAATAAGTATAGTCAGCAGTACTAAAACAAAGCACAAAAAAACAAAAAAAACAAAACAAAAAAAAAACTGGGAAACTAAGAAAAAAGGTGAGAACACAAAAAGACCAACAAACAGGGAGTGAGTTTCCAGGAGAACAGACTGCAAGAAAGACTAAGGTGACTAAGGTAAGGTAAGAGACACACAGAGCAGTATTCTCTCCTTCACCCTGCCTCACCTCTCCTCACTCCTAGCACGGCTTAACAAGTGGCAGGGGAAGCAGGCAGGCTAGAGCTGTGCTGATTGACAGAACAATTACTGCTAACATGCACCCCGATGGAGAGGCAGACATCTCCAAATAGAATTTCACTATGCAGTTGCATCACACGCTTACAGGAAGACTTTTCGTAAAAAAAGCTAAAATTGCCCTGACTGACTGAATGACTGACTGACCGTTTCTCTGACTGACTTGGAGCTGAGCACAACTGCTTGAAAAGCACTCCTGTTTTTGTGTTGCCTCCCATAAAAAGAAAAGGAAAAAAGCATTTACCCTTGATCAAGGTTGGCTGGTTCTAACTTTAGAAGCAATGTTTGGCAACCCATTTCCTCCAACTCTGACTGTTCATCTGTTAGCTCAGTTAGAGGTGTAGCTATTTTTATCCACACACCTACTGACTGACGAAGAAGTGGAAAGTTAATTAAAAGAGACACTACTCATCAGAAAGGTTTCAATACACTATGAATCACAGATTTAATAAGCTAGAAACTATGCAAACATGTGCATTTTAAACTGTGAGGCTAAAGTAGCAATAACAATAAAATATTACTTTTAGAATTACATGTTAATTGTGTTTGAGTCATTTTTTTTTATTTAGCTAAAAGCTAATACAATATGCAAAATAAGCAAAAATGTCAACAGGGATGTTATCGTGAAATCGTGAAACATTAGACAAATTGTTTAACTTCATTTACAGAAAGTCAATCAGCAACTATTTTCTAAGAATCTAACATTCTCTAGCAGGTTCACGAATAAGAGGATTTGCTGCTTTTCTCAGTTTTATAATGTGTAAAAGAAGCTTCAAATCAAAACAGAAACATCATCTTGAAGACAATAAAGGTTAAAATATCTTTTAACATTTCATTTCAAATATAATGTGAAGATTAATTGATAATGAAAAAAATCATTAGGTGCATGTAATGTGTAGCTTTAAAAAATATTAATTCTATCCCCTTTCTGTCTACATTGATCCACACAGGACTCTGTGAAGCATTTATTGGTTGATGCAGTCAGACTCATGCAGCATCCTGGCCATTACCCCACCCCATGGCATTCCAGCCTCCAACAGCTGCATTACACCACGCTCTCTGACTTTCTAATTAGCTTATCTCAGAAAATAAGGATGCTGGGCAATTCTTTGCTCTAGCAGTCTAACAACTAGTAGGCCGCAGGGAGTGTGTTTGGCACCTAGTGTCACCAAGGGGGCTATTGTGTTAAACAGACTAGTGCAAGAAAATATGATTTGTTCTCTTTTCTCTGTCTAATGAATACTCTCACTCCCTTGCTCATTTCTTTGACATTTTTATTTTGAACTGCTATGTTTTTTTTAAGCATCTTTAAAAATCAGTCACAAACACTAATCACAAGAGCAGATTTTAATTTAAAGATGTTATACATTTGGAATTTACAGTGAGTAATTTTTCAAAAAAGAAAGAAGTTTTTGCTTTTTTCTTTCAACTTCCCAACCATATAGCAGTTACATGGATATTTATCAACTGATCAGTCATTTACAATAATGCGTCTTTTCCAATTCTTAAATACACAACAAAATAATAAGATATAAACCTCCTACTCTCTCTTCTAAACCAAGGATACTGCCTGTCTGACTGTATGTATGTTTGCCCTTCACGTATCTCAAAGACCATTCATCCAATTGACTCCACACATGGAAAGTGTATTGCTGGGGACCCAAGGGAGTGCAATTTGGACAAGCAACACATTCAATATTAATAAAGTTTAATTAACAAACGAACAGCAACCTGCTCAGCTCTGTGTACACCGTCACATCACAGTGGGACAGGGCTTCAGGGTTCTGACTTGACTTCGCACTTGGCGGGTGTACTGCTGAGGACCTAAGGAAGTGCAGTGTCGAGTGTGAAGTTGTTTGGACAAGCAACACGTTTAGTATTAATAAACTTTGAATAAACAAGCAACAAGTAAACAGCGAGCTTCTCATCTCTGTGTCTAAGTGCAGCAGAGGCTGTTTGATATACTGTCACATCACAGCGGGGCAGAGCTTCTGGACTCTGACTGGCTGAGCAGGAGTAAGGCGCATAAAGGAGCAGGCCATAAACTGCTTCAACGGTTCTTCCATGAGTCTGTTCCAAACATGCACGTTTTGAGTGGGCGCTTCCAGAATAAAAGGCACGGTTAATCTGTCTCACATTTCAGAAACAATGTAACCTTTTAAATTAGTTCATCCATGAGTCCTTGTTTATCAAACATGTAATGTGTAATTGCGTTTAAACGCCAGACGATACTGTCAAAGCTGCCCTGATGTGTCCTATGCCAAGAACCAGAGGCCAGAGGCATCATGGAGTGAGGAATGGAGAGATAAAATGTTGGAGGTGGGGATTGAGGACAGATACTTCCACCTGTAGCAGTGGACGTCCTGCAGGATGTAATCTGCCGGTTGTCTCTCACTGAGACACCCATCTTAGCTAAGGCCAGCCAATCCCTGCTGCCTCCAGCCCCAAACTATGCTGGGGCCTCATGACATAAGGCACCTGCACAGGGAGATAAAGGCTTCAACTCCTGGGTTAATACTGACGATTCTTTTGATAAATACAGACGTGGGGGTTTCGGGGCAAAGGGTGGGAGAGCAATCTTTTCTAGCTCACTCTTTTTCTCGTTCTCCCCTCCCTGTCTACCTGTCTCAGTAATCTCTCTTTCTTGTACTTTGTGTTTTTCTTCCTCCCCCACGCTCTCGCTGTCTGTTACTCTGCAAATCTCGCTCTCTTGCTCTCTTTTTTTCTATTATTTGGTCTCTCTGTACTTCCTTTATCCTGTCCTGTGTGAGTTTGGATCAGACAGGCGAAGCTGTCCACACTCTACCTTTTTATTTATTCCATATCTGTAACTGTCAAAAAGAAGATTGGTACTTTAGGATCTGTCTGTGCTTTGCTGTGCTCATGGAAAGTCAAATAGAAGAGGTTGTGTTAAAAGCATCTTGACCGCTTTGTGGGGACACAAACAATGTCCACTGCAGTCTTAGAAGCCCTAGACAGTTAAAAATGACTCTACAAGTGCATGACATGATGCCTTTTAGATGGCACAGTGCTGAGAAAGGCAGTTAAAACAGTATTAGCCTGGGGAGGTAAATGGAGTCAGGCTTCGGCAACGTTACCTCTTGCTGTGTCTGTCACTTAAATACCTATTTATGAGAGCTTATTGAAACATAAACATGGTCAGGGTTTCATGATTAGTGTATTAAGAAGAGCTTTGGAACCTAAATGACCCAACAAGGGTGCTCTACACATTAACAGCTCAGACATTCAAGACAATTTTTTATCTGTTTTACCTGCACAATAATTACCTGTCACAGAATAGAATGTCACCTAAATTACAACTGTTGAAATACGGATATAACTATGCTCCATCGTGCTGTCTAAACAGTAACTATACTGACAGTGTAACTACACTCACCTGAAAAATAACACCAATTTTAAAGCAAGCCCTTGCCAGCCTTACTGTAAATAAATGGCTGCCGGGATGAGACACTAGTAGTGGCTCCAGCACTGTGAAAAATCTCCACTAGCACAACAGAGAAACAGAGTGCAAAGTTGCAAACGCACCACATGGAGTCAAAACAGAGAGAGTGAAGCAGCCAAGCTGAGCTGCATCATGTTGCACTGTGCTGTATCGCAGACAGCAGTTCATCTTTCCTGTCTACGGTGTCGTGCCCATTGTCTCTTCTCATTAGCCTGCAACCGGCGTGCTACGGTATGGACGGTGCGGGTGCTAAGCTAGCAGACGCACACAGCTCAGGGTGGCAGATGCCTGGCGTTTCTGCGGATGCCCTCCATCAACCGATGACAGATGTCAGGGCTCCTCTTGGACGGCAACACTTCATCACGCTACCCTGTTCTCTCTCCTCGCCCCAATGGATACACCAGCCTGCTTGGCAGATGCTGCACCCAACCCCACTGCACCAGCCCCATTCCCTCCTGCCACACCTATTCATCCACACACTCACACACACACACACATTTCTGCATCCATCAGTCAACCGTTATTACATCAGACAGCCGTCATACTGGCAACCAATGGATCACATGCTAATGCACCCAGATGCATCCACTCTGAAAATCTAAAGTATCAATCTTTAGAGTGGGTTTGTGCGTTAAGGAAAGTGTGTGTGTACTGTAGGGTAGTCAAGAAACATTTTTTTTAAAGTGCAGAAAGTTTAAATACTCTGTCAGCATTCTTGTAACCACTATGTGGACTAAACTTTTACAGATAGGATGACATTAGCACATTACAACATGAAAATGTAAATCCTTTGAAAACCTTCTAGAGTTGGTGCTACAGTAAGTTTGTCTTTGTCCACTTACCATTTTGGCCTGCTGGTAGATTTGACTACAGGGGACATGCCATCTCTGTACAGGCTCTTGGTCTTGGAGAAGTTGACCACATTGAAAATAACCCTCTGAAAGACAAACATACAAACATTAAGCATTAAAAGCCAAGTAGAAGTTTTGACTATAAATAGCGCTATGGAGTTTATGAGAAAACTTCACCTCTAATACTACTAATGCAGACAGACTCGAAGATTGTGATGTATTATCATTACAGTGAGGAGATGATCACACGTTGCAGTAACAAAGTTCCTGACAAAAGGCAGTAGCCGGCCTCTAATCTTGGAGGACATTATGATTCTCTCCAGGGATTCTGCATGGCCCAAAACATTAAGCTTTGCCTGGGGTGCAGAGGACAACCATGGTGTCTGGCTTTCCACCTACTCTGGACCAAGGACTTTCTTTCTGAGCTAAAATATTGGGGAACTGCCCTTCCTTCCACCTCTGGTATGCATGATTATGATCAAGAGGAGTGGGAAAATGTGGAGAGAGAAAAATTCATAAATATATTTTTTAAAAAGTCAAATATATGTTGATAATACGATAATATAATGTAATATTGCAGTGAGGTAAATGAATCTTATTGATGGGGCATATCAAATTACCAACTAAGTCCAGGTGGTGGAAGTTAACTGGCTTCTACTGAAATCCTATTACAGAATCCTCCCCACCCTCCTTTACTTTCTCCTTACCCTCTCCCTCCCCCTCATCCATTTGTCCCTTTTTCTCCTGCCTAGCATCAGAGGAATGGGGATTGCGGATTGTGGCAGGCTGATTCAGACTTAGGTAAAATGACATCTAACTGATGTTGAGACTGGCAGCAGGCTCCTGTAGCAGGGAGATAAGACCATTGCTGCTGGCATTTCAATTACACTTTACTGCCCTGCACATCTGTTGCGAGAGCTACTTTTCAGCCTTTCCCCTCAGGCAAATACAGCCTTACTTTGACTCCACTGGCTTTCTTTGACTGCACAGCCTCCTTCCCCATTCTTTATCCACAACAAATTCAGATTGTCTTCCTCCTTAGCTTCACTCTACCCACTGTGTTTGTAATCTATTTGTTTGGCCTGTTTAACTCAGAGGAAGCAAAGACTGGACAGATGACAGAGACACAGACACAGGCACAAGGAAGAAAAAGAGGGCTGAATAGCAGGCAGAATGCTATATAAAGCAAGGGTGGTGAGACAGTCAAGCAGAGTGAAAGGTACCCTAGCTAGTAAGGGACAGACCCATAGACAGTGAAAGTAAGATAATTGCACAGCAGAGATACATATGTGTGGGAGACAGAAAGCTACTGTGAGTAGGAGAGGAAAATAAACTGGCCTCCACTGGATGGGCGGACAGATACAGAGGACACAGACAGGTGGGCTGAGAGGGAGGCATGCAGTGGTCTCAGTCTATTCTGTCATTCTCTGATTTCACTAAAGCTAAACAAAGTAAAATAATCCATTCATCCCGTGGCTAAACATCAATGGATCAGAAAGTCAATGTTTAACCTACACAACAAGAAGAAATTTTGAGTACTTTGAATGAACTTAATGGCAATGTAGGTATGACCTTCAATAACAAACACTGTCACTGTCTGACTGTCACACTGTTCTCAGCATTAAGAGATGCAATGGATTCCAATGGAAGTCCAGTTTTCTTTGCTTTTGGTTCTTTTAAGTAATTTCATTTCATGTCTCCAAACGAACCCACCTGTACCGTGGTGGTTTGAGTGACATGCCTGAAGTTGTGTTTAAGCAGACTGAGAGTCCCAGAGCAATTTTGGGATTCGTTTTTGCATGAAATTGCACTTGCATTTCCATCTGCTAAGACTACCTTTTATCACAAATGGAAGCACAAAGATCAATTTTTGTGGCTTTGGTTGGCAGAAGTTTCTTCATAATCACCAAAAACTTGTTCAGTCCAGATTAAATGTAGACCAAAATACTTTTAATGTTGTTACAACAAAGTTTGTTCTGTGTTAGATGTAGTCATTATAGAGTAACTAGACATGTACATTTAATCTCTAATTTAATGAATGAGCTGCGGGCACATGACATACTGTGCACTGTGTGCTGTACATACTGAGCTCTCAGTTTACAAAATCACATTAACAGACACATTGCTTTTCTAATATTGATATTTGCATTATTGTACACATGTAAATGTTACAGAACAACAATGTTACATTTTCACATGCATTTCTCAATTAGCACCACATGTACAAATATTCAGAACAACTGACGACAGGAATCAAACTCTGTGTGTGCACAATCATACTTGTCCAAAGAACTTGATTCTGTTTCTGTGTGCAACAGAGTGCCTGAAAACAGTGTAAACCTCCCTTTCCATCTCTCGCTCCCTCTCCCTCTGTCTCACACGCACACACGCACACAAACACACAAACACACAAACACACACACACGCACACAATTTCATAGCATTAGAATCAAACAAACTGCTGTGGGGCCAATTCTCTAGATCGTTAAAATTTACGCACAACTAGGACCAATTTAGAAGCCTCCACAAGTGTGTGAGTGAGTGTGTATTTGTGTGTGTGCATGTGTTTGCACATGTGTGCTGCCCTGGAAGATTTAATTAGGCTAGGAGCAGTTAGAAGAGATTAACATCCATGCTGTCTGAGCTGTCATGTCGACGGAGCGTGTCAAAGCCCTCCGCCGTCCCCATCACCGCTAAATGGCAGACTGGAACAGGTGTCTCTGTGGTGTCACAACACACACGAAAACACTAACACTGCATAGGCACACTGTTCAGATGACAATAGACATCCTTGAAAACTGCATCCAAAAAGGAAAAAAACATTTCTGAAAGCGACAATTCCAAATAAGATGGTGCAGAAATATCTGCAAACTTGGAGGCAGTTTGCATATCACACTACTTAAAACTCTTTTGGCTGACGGACAAAAAATTAACCTTAATGGTGCAATAAGCAAGATTTTCACTGTCTCATAGCAGCTAATCACTGTAATGGATCTGCTGATCGGATCTGGACTATTGACAAAAGAAATGCTTCCTTGCAAAATCAAAAAAACTCTGTAGGAAAAAAAAACATTGCTTAATAGCATCCGTTTTTATTTCTTATACATAGCATACTGAGCACAGGAGTACTGGGATGAGTGCCATGAGTGTGAGCTACACATCAGGGTTAAAAAAAAGCACAGAAGCCTAATTCAAAATGTTTAGGTGACAGTTTAAATGACAAATTTCCCAAATTTCCCAACCTCGTTGTTAACCTTTAAATAGACTAGTCAGTCAGCCACAGGGCTTGCCACTAAAATAACCTTGCTGCTGCTGCTGCTTCAGGGTAGGATTGTATTTAGGACTAAACAATGCCTTTTGATCTCCATCGATCCAGTGTGTGGCCAGATTGTGTTGCTTCCTGGAAGAAGCCAAGATAAATTATTAAAGAAACCATTCTAAATGCGTAGTCCAAGATCTCTACAGAGACAATGAACACTTTGTCCTTTCAATGGTGATGGCTGAGCAGACTTTACGATGAATGATCTTCAAAATAATAACATGCTCAGAAAGTGAAAGCTGTATTAAAACCACTGAACACTTGTAGGTTTGTTAATTGAAAGTATTGATGCCTTTTATATCCAGTCAGTCATCTTTTGACCAGATATGTTGCAACTATATTCACATGGCACTGAGGAGTTTACTTAATTTAAGATTTAAAAATAATAGTTATAAATACTGTACAGAAACCACCTGTTATATATCATTACACTAATATATATAAAATAACTCAATAAAGGTGCAGATCATAAAAAGATTGTTTACATGATTAGGGCAGCTGGGCCGCCTACAGCTTAAGAAGACTGTCTTATGTTAGCTTTGACAAGATCTGTGTGCAAGATATCGTAGTGATACCGAGTTAAATTTCTCCAGTGTTTTTTTCTTGCTGCTGACCATGCATTGAGATCTAAGTAAAAATTAGATAACCAGTAAATTAATAAACATTATCATGCTGCACTTAGTGGTCTAAACAAAACAACAACAATGCAGCTGAGACAAGTCTTCCCATCAGGTATCAGGTGAGATTACCTGTACTCATCGCCACACTGTGGTTCACTGATTCACCTTGGCTCCACTGTTATTTCCTCACAGTGTAGCATAACACAACCAAGCACAGCAGATCTGTGAGCCCTGTCCATAGCCATCAGGCTCCAGGCAGGCTGATAGCCGCTGGCAGCTCTGCCTGTTCCTCTCTTGTTGTCTTTGATCAGTCTGATCACTGACGCACAGCGTGCCAGCGGCCCGCAGTACGGGGGACTACCTGACACCGACAACAGCACAATACACACACCCAGCGTCCAACATTAACACACATGTACAGAAACACACAGATACACACATATATCACACATAATTACTTTTATGGGGAATAAAACACACACACACACGCACACACACACACACACACACACACACACACACACTACCAGTAATTAATAGAGGCAAGGTGGTTAAACAAAGCCCCTCAATGTGACACATATTTCAGTTGCTCAGTTGATTAAGTTTTCAATGCAATAATCATTTCTTATCTCTTATTTCTCTCTTCTTCATATTCACACTATACGTAAAAATATGAGAAACAGATTTGCAATTTAAAGTAAATAGAACAATTTGAAATAATACTGAATTATTAATGTGTTACAATTTTACAAAAGTTGTTAGACATGATGTGTATAGTTACAGTTAGTTACAGTATATGGCTATTTATTTATTATTTAGTTATTATTATTAAGTATTTTACTAATTGAAATATAATGTTTTTTTAAAGGGTTTATTATCATAAAGAGAACGAGAAATAACAAAAGTAATAAATGTCATATTAATAACATAGCAAGAATGTTGTTTTAGTCTTCCTGTTTGCTGCAACATATTTTAGTGCCATATTATGCCAGTCAGTATACAAATATGTCACAGCTGTTCTTCTGTGTTGGCATAAAATTATACAAGTTACATGATCAGCATGACAATGTGCTCCACTGACAGATATCACTCCTTGGCAGGTGTCATTTAAAACTGTTATGTTAATGGCAGCTGTCACTTAAGTTAGTGTCTTTGGAGTATCTAATCTAGTGGGCTAGCCACAGCTACACACTAGTTGCAAAACTACAGTTTAGTTTAACTTGGATTTTATTTTCATAACTCAGGTCATTGGTTCTATCAATTATGATATTACTGTAGTTACCTAAATAATTGCTGAAATTTTGGAACATGGAGACATTTTGAAAAATAGACCAATGGGCAACAGATGAGAGCCAGATGGTCAAACAGGTTGTATATAAACCCAAATTACTCGGAAGATAGAACTGAGAGACACGATAAAATAATAACAAAACTATCATCTTATGACACCTTATAGACTAACTTCCTCATTCTAATTTAACTTATTGTACTTGCTGTGACTATGTCTACTCTTTCCTGTACAATTAATAGTAACAATATGAATATTCACGTTTGCTTTTCCCTTCAAACAAAGCAGTTTAGATAATCTGAGTGGCATCTTGTTTTTTCAAGGGAATTGTAGTTGTAGGTAGTTGGTGAGTGTAATCGTAAAATAAAGAATACAACAATGATGGCTGGAGCAACAATAATAAAAACTCAAAGTTGCAATAAACTGTCATTTTCCTCAGTGAGTCCTTTGCCAGCCTTGGAACACAGGTGCAATATCACGCTAAAGTATATGTCATATGTTTTAACTGTGAAAATAACATGTCTAATTTATATACATATAATGCTACTGCTTGTTTATACTGGCACTCACTGATAGGTTTGAGGTGACTCCCATGAGTAGCGTTATGGCAAAGGCCTGAACAAGCAGGGCAGCTCAGCTGTGGGTAAGCTCCTGTAAAGCCTGGTGACACCAGGGATGGTCACAAGTCAGCAGTAGGTGGGGATAACAGTATGACAGGGGAACACTGCGGGACAGCCCGAGCCCTTATGGGAGAGGACGGAGGTCATGGTCTCGTATGTGTAGGGTGGGATACACGTGTGTGTGTGTGTGTGTGTGTGTGTGTGACAGGCAGGGATGAATCCTGCAGGAGCACATGAGTGACCTTGAGTAAGTCTGCTATACGTGACCTAACAGTCTGTTCACAAAGACGCGTGCTGACAATATCACAAAGTACAACCAAATGTCAGAAATGTCACTAACACAAGTAGCCCCCGGACACACACAACACACATACATACGTTACTATTCTTGTTCTTTTTGTTTTAACCTTCCCGCCCTCTTCTTTTTCCTTCAATGTTGTTGTTGCTGACAGTTTAGGTCCCTAATGACCAATGTCAACTCAAGGTGCTCACACAACAAAGAGGAGGATGGGGCCCTTTAAACACATTACAGGTACACAAACACACATTAACACATACCCCCACCACCACCACACACACACACACACACACACAACTGAAGGGAAACTACACAGTAAGATTCCTACAGTAGTTTTTAGTCTGTCTGAGATGCCCCATGGAAAAGTGAGCTAATTTGCGGGGGAAGTTGTGAGATACCTAGCTATTGATCCCAGGGCCATGAGTCCCAGCAGCAGCCTTTTAAATGTCAGCTTTTAATTTCCTTCTCCCACCTCCACTGAAAAAGATTTATTCAAAGCAGTGTTGTTCCAGGAGATATCAGATAGCATGGTGACAGTCTTTTAAAGAGCTTTTGTTTGGTTTAGGCATTCATGGCTTTTTGTATCAGACTCTTTTATTCAACCAGAGGAGGAAGTTTCTACATTGGGCACTGAGTTGAAAGGCAATCTCTCCCTCCCATTGTAAAGCGATGCACAACTGGAACTTCTTTAATTAGGGCTTCTCGCGCACTGAGTGACAGCAATGGCCAATACCCTCCAGACACTGATGGAGGTCACACGCACACAATTACATGCAACCACATATGCACAAGTAGATAAACACACACACACACACACACACACACACACACAAACACACACAAACAAACACTGAAATTGTAAAACATTAACCTTTTGTATTATGAATTAATATTTTACATAGCCACATACTGCACATGCTACAAAAACACAATGGCACTATAATGCAGCGTGTGTTCTTTTTGGAGTCGATATGTGTAGAAGGCCAAATGGTCAGCTAGCCACAGATCGTTAGATACGTGGGGACTCATCTCTGTTTAACAGACAGGGCGTTTGGACAGTTCCCACACAATAAGACCATATCCTCTTTAAACATGCAGTTCCACTTTTATTACCAACATGCACCCTGCTTATCATGTCCTCGTGTGTCCCTTATAAATAGCACTATACTCTGTTCTTATTCACTCTTTAAATATACAGAATAGTCTATATTACCAGAAATAAGGAAAATATCTCACAGCATACTCAAATAGTCCAGCATTCAGTTGTTATAGACCAACCCTGTCTCCAAGAAATTTGGTTTACAGACTATTCATTTGTTTTGGCAATTACATTTTAGAGGGTAGAATAACTCTTGCCCAGATTATGTTCAGTGATCTTTATGTGAACTATGTAGGCAACAAAAGCACTTTTTAAGGTTGAGGAAATATTGTGGTTTTAGCTAGACAACACTAATAGCAAGGCTCATACACATCTTGTATCACTATTCATTTTGTTAAAATTAAAACAAGATCAGAATGTTTCCCTAAACATAACCAAGTGAGTGCCTAGCTATAAAAGATTTGACATGTCTACAAGTGGGGAGCACGTGAAACTATTTTAAGCTTGGGCATTGGATTTTACCTGCCCAGATGCACCTTGTGAGTCATAGCTTCTCCAATGTTTTTATGTACACAGGCTTTTACCTTTCACTTTTTATCAAAGAACCAGATATTTTCTAATTCAGCACTTGAGTTTTGCACTAATGATTCAACTGGGAGCGTTTCATGACAATTCAACATGTGTGCTTAACAAAAGCTTAAGAGAAAAGTTATGGTTTTAGCAGTTAAAAATTTCAAGGTAATTCTCATAGGAATCGGGGTACATACAAATGAAGCACAGAAATAAGCAAGAAAATATTATACAACCTAATGGTAGAAAATATAGGATTTGAAGAAAAGATGTTTGCACTTTTTTCAATGACGAGCCACATGTTTTTGCTCTACTATGCTGCGACCAGGACAGAGCTAGTTCCAGCCAGTCCACCTCCACTCCCTCAGCAGCAGCACTCAGTGAGGGATGAACAGAGAGGCTGTAACAGCCGAATGCCTCTTCCCTCCACACATTTGTCTTCTCACCTTCTTTTTCCCCAATCCCTTACTTCTCCTTTTCTGCTTTAAACATGGAAGAGTTAATTTTCTCATTCTGCAGACAGCATCTCATTCTATTTATCTTTCTTCTTGTGTTTTTTCCCTCTCTCTCTCTGCCTCACTCAGGCAAGGCTGTGCTGTCAGGCCCTTCCACAGCAGTGGGGTTGTCAGGAGTGATGGATGACTATCAACCTTCTGCTGTCTTCCACTTCGCTCCTGGGAGATTTACAGGCTCGCTGACTACCAGGCATGAAAACCAATCTCTCTTTCTCATTCTTCCCTCCCTTCCTCCATTCATGCCTGCCTCGCTCTCTATTTCAACATCTCCTCCGTTACCAAAAAAAGCTTTCATAATGGAGAGATGTGTGCAAAACAACATTGAAATTCGTGTGTGGACAGAGGGAAGCAATTGCTCCTCTTCAGGGTTATTGTGGATGTGTCAGAGGGGAATAGCATCCTCAGAGCGATACGCCTGGTCTTTGACAGCCTATCTTGCCCATCTTCATCTTCATCTTCTCCATTGCTCCCAGCTCAAACCACAGGTTTGTGACACATGAGCATCTATCTATGTTTGTCATGCGATTGTTAATTATAGCATTGCAGAAAGGTGCTGGGCTAATTGCTGTCTCAAAATAGTAATTGCTTCATTATTGCAACCATGAAACGGTTTCATTATTAATTGTGCTTGCAGTAATTGACAGTATTTGCCAAGGCTGGGCAACTAAATAAAGTTGTACTGACCCCATCTTTGTTGTAGTGAGGAGACAGCTCAAAAGATGAATACAGAAATAGTATGCTAAACAGTTCTGTCCCATATTTACATGTTACAGTCTGTGTTGTCCACATAATCTTCACCAACAAAAAGCTGCAAATCATTAGTTCTATAATCCCTAAAATATCATGTTCATATATTTTCAACCAGATTAAAGAATGCCACAATGACCAGACCAAGGTCACACAATAAACATCTAGTTCAGTGCAATCTCCATGACCAAAGACTAAGACATAATATTCATGCATTACCAATTATTGTGTCTCAGATTTCATAACCATTCCCTATAACCACTACCTGTCAAAAACTGTCAGGGGGTAGGAAATCCATATTTGCATTAATTTGCAAATTTTGCAAAGGAGCTATGCTGGCTAGTGGAATAAGTATGAGCTTTAATATACACACAGTGCTGACACCACTCTTCAAAAAGAAGGTAACAGACGTAAATGACATGTAAATGTTATTTAGATTGCCATCTAATAGCATACAAAGCAGCACTGTGTCTCGCCTTGTCAAATTCTTGAATTAGAAGAAGAGCCCCACCTAGTTCTTGGGCTGCATATAGTAATGATACCTGTGAGTATCTGTGTGTTTTTTTGTCTGAGTGTGCAAGCATGCATGCATGTATGTGATCCCCACTCTATAATGATCTCTGGTCCTATCTGTCAACACACTACATAGTTTATACAGTGTAAGAGGTAAACACGTGCAATGCATTCATTGACATTCGGTGGGCTCATTAAAATCAGATTTCATCTCAGGAGGACAGCTTGAGGAGAATTCCTCTTCCCTGTGCTTAGACAACATAGCGTAACTTTTGCTTACATGAGCTTTGTTAGCTTTGTACCTATCAGGTCTTTACTGATGCTGAGTGACAAGCCTGTACTGACATTAGATACAGAAGAGGCAGAGCATACAGCTTCTGGTGAATCAGTCACTGACTTGAGATGCCAGGCTGATCCTAGGCCTGCCTGCCTTAGAATATTATACATACTTGTGCAGTTGGATTAATTGTATTGTAAAACATGATAGAACATGAAAAACATCACATGAATAGAAACGGTAAGTTGTAACTCTGCGTGTTGGCTAGTCCTGAGTATACAGGGTTGTAATAGGTCAAAGACCAGATTTTGCCACTAGCACTGCTGTAATATCAGGCGTCAGAGTAAATGCTGTTATTTTTGTTTTCTTGTTCTTTCTGCATTAATTAGAAAAAAGCACCCCCGAGGTCAGGCACCATACTACTGCCAAGAGCCACAGGGCGAAAAATGAGTCATTTTGAAATGAATAATAGATTTGTGTCTGCAGGGAGAGTAGAGGATTCACACAAGTGTATGTGATTGTGTGCCTATGTTTGCATGCATGTGTACTGACTAGTGTGAGTGTGTGAACATTGCATTGAGTCTATAAATATGTCCTTGCTGGTTATTTCACTCGGCCAGCCAAGCCTACTCCTCCAGATACTTTGTCTCTCTTCCTCAGTCATTTCACAACCAGGCGTGAATATGCAGATGTGAGCGCAGGATGGTACAGAGGGAGGGGTGGAGCAATAAAATCATAAATAAACAGGAGCTTTGGGGGTTTTTTCTGCCACAGTAACTGCTGCCACTTGACCTCAGGCGGTCTGTGGAGGGCAGGGATGATAGATCTGCCCTTCTCTGTCCTACAGCTGTTCACACATCAACAGCAGAAGTTCCAATTAAAACGCTGAAGTGGCGGCATCTTTATCGCTACTGACACTCTGGAGGCCCATGTGTCACTTTAGGCCTGGATGAGCTGATGAAGGAGACTTAGTGAAGAGAGAGGAGGTAGGGAGGTTAATGAGAGTCCAGTACTACAGGCAGCTCATATTCTTAGTCTCTTCTTCTGGCACTGCAGCCACAGGTCTTCACTCTCACACACTCTGATATAGCACATTCAGACTTATTTGAAGGCTTGCTGAAAACAGAACAAAACGGAGGTCAAAAGGCTGCATGGTTGTCTGTTTTTACAGCAGCTACATGACTGGGAAAGGATGGAGGTTTAAGGACACTGAGGCTCATCTCTGACAGCTGTGCTGTGTCAGCAGGAAGTGATGTCATGGGTCAGTGTTGAGAACCAGGAGGTGGATCTACCAGGGCGTTAACCCCACAGGCCTGCTGGATAAGATGAGTGCTGAGAAACTAAATTCAGTATGTTCAGGTTGTGAATGTGAGATGCCCTGGAATATCAATCACTTTCTACACCACTATTTTAATAGATAAACATGGGCTGGTAGAGTACAATGTACAGGCTGCCAGTTTTAGAACCAATCTGTTAAAATTAGATGTGACAGGACATTTCCTGTAACTCACTCACAAATTCACAACACATCCATGTTTAGCAGGCTGCAAAGGGGAAAGCTGTCCATATCAAAATACTTTTATACCTGTTAACCTACGCAGAAACTGTTGATCCCTACAAATGTGGCATGTCAATTTTGCAATCTACGGAAAAAGAGCAATAATAGCGGATGCAATTTTAATTTATGCTATATTCTTGACAACTCAAAGCCCTAAAACTACCAACTTCCTTGTTAAAAAAAAAATATGATGGATCAGCTTTCGAAGTTAAGATAATTAAAACAAAATAAAATAAAATAAGTGAACTGAATATCTACGAAGAGTGATGTCTAAATTAATCATAACATTTGCAAATATTTATATATTGTCTGCTGTGTGTTACAATAGTTTTTTTTTTCTTGAAATCAATAATTAATAGAAGTGGAATAGAAGTCTCAAACAATCCTTAAAAATGTATTAAATACTCAAATACAATTACAGTTCAATTTGTGGATGTGACACAAAATGCTAGTTTTTAAAAATGTTATTTTTCTGAACATGTAAGAAGTAGGCTTTAACGTCAAACACATGACACAGTAGAAATGGTCACTTGTCCTGAGAAAATTCCTGTACTATTCCAAGTATTAAGCAGATAGGGTCCAATAGGCTCCAATTAAAAACTATTGCATTTGAAAGGTTTTAAAACATACACACGTACAAAGAAAACAACAAATCTGCAACTCTCACTGCCTCCGGTCGGTGACATTGACAAATCTACATTTGCTGACCTAAAGTGTTGCCGCTGTTACTTTCATTGCCTATAAGTGGCCCATGTTGGACTGGAACTGTAAGCTTAGAGTTGTATGTCTAAAACAAATGGATTATATAGACTGTGCCTGGTATCAAGTGTTTCACATCAGTGGCACTGTGTGTCCTTGTTCCTCTTAGTATACAAGATCACTTATGCCGACACATTTTTACACATTGCTGTAAGTAGAAGAGCACAAATCTAAAAGCTGACATGACCATCATCATGACAGAATAACACAGAGGGCACTGATCCTAACCGATGCAGATGCAGGACCACATTTTGCTGTCCAGTCTACACAACACACCTCTTTTTTGCTCCCAAATTAAACTCAATCACCTTTTGTTAAGGACTTAAACCTGGGGAATATTTTCTCTGGCCTTCTTGAAGCACCAGGTGCATGATGGCCCAATGACCAATGACTTTAAGTTTAGGAATAGTCTACCATGTATTTGCCTGTGTGTACCTTTTAGTTGGCTCTTTCTGATTGAGAGGCTGTAAAAAAGCAATCTTCTCTACCACCAGCTCATCAACATGCGTGGGTACACACACATACACACTCACAACGACACATTCTCACACACTTCCCTCCAAGAGAGACCTTTACAATGTGGCATAGCATTTTATTTTAGCAGCCGTGCTTTCTGTCTGACTGGAAACAGCTCATAGTCTGTTTCTTTGTCTGAGAATGATGAAAAAGGATCAAAATGGACAAAACCGCTGCACCTGCTGCTACTCTAGACCACAGATGAGCACAAGGAGAAGATAAATAAAGGACAAGTAACATGATAATGGCTCACAGTCACAGAATGTACAATAGCTCGAGCCTCCTAATGGTTCAGGAGAACAGTACTGTGGCCATTTCTACAAAGAAATGCATTTCATCACTCCAAGACATTGAGAGGGGGAAAAAGTATGTCAAACATCTATTGAATGCAATATGGGATTAATGCACAGAGTAACCTTTGTATTATCACGTGTAACAAAAAGTGATAGTTTTCCCTCAGTTGAGTGATTACAGTCTGATATGCATGGAAAACACCACACCCATCATCGATTGGCAGAAAAACAGATCAATAAAGCACCACCAGCACACATCCAAACACAGATCCAAATAATAAAGCACACAGCATACTTTAAGACCAATGAAATACTTAAAAAAGCATGTGTATCCTAGTTAATAGGTGATGCGTCTTTCAGTTAATTACCAGAGCT
Source organism: Pampus argenteus (assembly GCA_036937835.1). Classification (NCBI taxonomy): domain Eukaryota; kingdom Metazoa; phylum Chordata; class Actinopteri; order Scombriformes; family Stromateidae; genus Pampus; species Pampus argenteus. Next base: position 12,833,641 of record CM072870.1, read on the forward strand.
CAGGATCATGGTGCTAATGAGATTTTCTCATAAAACACGGCCCGAATCAGTTGTTAAAATGTAGACTTGTGGGAAAGAGAACCATTTCACAAATTTTGATGTTGCACTGTCCATCTGAAAACAAGCCAAAAATACTGTTGCTGTGTGCAATTAAATCGGTTCCATCAGCTTGGTTTTATAAATAAGAGTCAAGTGGGGTTGAAATGTCCTTACAAAACTGAGCAACACATCAAAGTCAACAGTTAAGGACAGTTTAGTTTACATCACTTCACTATAGCTAAATTCAGTTAAGTTTAGCTTAACTGAAAGACCAAGCCGACCTAAAAGAACTACTGTCAATAACGACTGGCTGGTGTGTTGCCTCATGTCTTCTGTTAATGTTCTGCAACTGCATAAGAGGTAATAACTAGTGGGATGTCCATTGAGAATGTGTCTAAGTTTTCCATGTGTGGTAGCTTATGTGTTTTGGTATACGGTGACACATTTCTGATTTACAAAATATTACAAATACACACAAATATATTGTTTTCATTAACACAGAGAGCAAACAAATTGGAAATCTAATACTTACTACTTGAAATTTATTATATATAAGTATTTGATATGATGGTGGACCTTCCAAAGCAGAGACGTATTGTATAAATCAAAAAGACATAATTCTATGATAGTCTGTTGATACACCAATATGAGGGAGTATTATTGTGTCAAATAATCATAATGTCTTTAAAAACATTCCATGAATTTAGCCCACAAAAGTCTCTCACTAAGGATTATGAAACTAGGGAAGCAAACAAAGTTAATTAAATTCAACGTGCATTTATGAATACTCTTGTTCCATGACATAGTAAGAATGACAGAAATATTAGCAGAAAAACAATTTCACAGTGCTTTAAACATTTGCTCTTATTTGAAATTGGGGTAAACAAATATTTAATTTCTGTATTTACAAATAAGTTATTTGACAGACAAACTTGATTCCAATTTCAGGAAGGTAAAATCGTGCATATATTCTCAAAACAATTGTGTCCACTTCTTTTCAATGTTTTCCCAGTCAGCATCACTGAATGAATGATTAATTTGTAATGTAGAAAGGGGAGCATGAACATTTATTTTTACTCGGAAAGTTGAAAAACCTTAAAGCCCTTCGGAGGTGAACCTCATCCTCCACACTATGCTTCCATTTTCTGTTTGGTAATCAATGATAAGAAGAATGATAAGAAGAACTAAAATCCACTAATAAAGTCTGTTCTCACTGATGTTTAAAGTCTATACATGCAATCTTATGTGACATATGACAAGCCTTGTTTTTCACTGATATGCAAACACAAATAATGAAAAGCAAAATGATTTCAGGCAAAGACAAATAAATAATTCCAAAACTAATATGTAGCTGCAATCAAACTAAATGTACAGTAACTTTCATGACTTGGCATATCAGTTTACAACAGAAACTGGGGATTTTGCTGTGGTGGACACCAACCAGCTCCACCAAGGTGGCAAATTTTTGTTCAAGTTTCAAGAGTAGCCTAAACCAGATCCAATTACTTGTCATATTATAATGGTCAGTTGATAATGACTTCTCTTAATTCATTAAAAACGTAACAAAAAAAATCCACTGAGAAGTCAACATAAACCAATTGGTTTTTGATTTTTTTACTGTCACATGTTCTGAAAATGTCAGATTTCTTTATCAAAATTGGGCTCTGAATAATAAAGACAAGAAATAGATCGTTCAGTTGCAAGATCAGGACTGTCAAGTCATCATCTAAATAAGTTGCAGGATGGTGTGACTTCCAGCTGCTCAACTTAATTGACTCTGCGCTGTTTTCGACTAAAATCTTGAAATGACAGCTCAAGAAAGACATGATAGCAATCATAGACACCACAATTGAATGATCAAATCATGCTACTTTCTCTCCACAGTACAATCTCTGCGGAATGACAAGCCAGACAACAACAGAGCAGATGTTGGATAAATCCTTTCTGTCAGTTTCTGGGTAAATATGATGTTACATGAGTCCCACAAACTAAGCGTTTCAACAAATCTACACTGCTGTGTTACTAGAAATGGTATCTAATGGTGGCAGAGAACTGAATGTCTTCACTTGGGCTCTGAAGACAAAGATATCAATATATTTATCAAGCAACTTGAAACTTGAGTGCTTGAAGTACTAAAGTCACACAGAACATTGGGTGTAGAACTGTATCTCATAAGGTCAGGGGCAAGAAAAAATATTTCAGGTGAGGCTAAGGGGCTATACGGGACACTCAGTCAAGCTCTAAATCTCCGGGAATTGGTGTAAGTCACCCAGACCAACTCTAAAGCTTTGGCAGGAATGTGATTCAAGGGGCCGAGGCCACAGGCTTCACCCCTGAGCCCCAGGAAGAAAAGGTGGTCTGAAAAGAGCGGTGGCGAAATGGACCTCGGCTTGATTAAATGGTCACTGAGTCGGAAAGCAGCACTGATGTGATCTGTGACCTCGTACTGCCCTCGAAAAAAAAATCTTTTTTTAAAGAAATGATTAAATGAAAGCACCTTCAAAAGGAGCCTGAAGGGACTGCAGTGAAGTGGATGGACTGGTTGGAGGGTGCAAGGTCCCCACTTAGCACAAACACTGAGGGAGGGGGAAATGGGATTGAGAACGGAGTGGGTGTGGGCTCAGACCTAATAACCACCTGCTCCAAACTAAAAGAAAGAGAGCTGAGTGAGTGCATGAGAAAGATATACAGAGTGACTGATCCAGTGCCAACGGGGGAAGCGACAGCAGACTAGAGTAGCTTAGGACAGGACAGCAGACTAGAGTAACAGCAGCACCTAAATATGGTGGGCAGGATCTCGGGTGACTTTGATTCCTTACACCCTTTTCTCTGTCTGCTCTCAAAACATTTTGAGAGGAGGTTAAGAGGGCTTCTCACGAGAAGGAACACATCTGAAATTGAATTAAAGGGAAAGGACCCTTGAGAGCCACTGCTAGATTGGCTGTTGTGTGCACTTAAAGGCCCCATGAAATGAAAATTATTTTATTCCCAGTTTCAATCCTGTGTCCCTGTGTTAATTGTTCTTAACTTATATACAGCAACCAAATATGACATAAAGATTTAATTAGATAATCATTTTTTTCTATGTTCTATCCGAGCGACTACATTCACTCCTTACCTTGGTTTATCACCAACAGAGAGACACAGAAGGGAGGCTTTCTCATTTCCACAGTAACAGTCGTTTTCTAATCTCACAGCAGTAACAATCTCATTCGGCAAATGTTGTTATGGAGCTTAACACAGTTCATATTTAAATTTCAGCAGAAAGACAAATGCAGAGACAGACCATAAAAATACAATTATACAACACAAAAGTATTAGCTGTTCACATTTGCTACATAAACGCGCTTTGTTTTTCTGCCCAGACATGGCATCAGAATCCACTGCAGCAGTTACCATATTACAAGTTGTCTCACAATTCAATATAATAATGCTATAAAGTATTCACCTTGATCTGTTTTGGTAGTTGATACAGAAGAAACTAGTAGAGGGCTTTATTCATCTTGTATCAATTTTATATCAACTTTAGTGGATCATAACAGATCAGGTATGGAATTAATCTGCAGATGTTCTGGTTTAGGATGAGACTAAACATTTCTATGGGTGAAACTTGACCTGCAACAGACTGGGTCAGCCTTGTTTTTGACCTAGCCAATTGCCGGGAATGGTGAGGAAAGTCTAAGCTTTACAATAGGCTCAACATTTATTTGAAGTCACAATACAACCGCTTGCAAGGTACCGACATTTGGCACTGACTGATCTAACCTGGCAACAAGGCATGATTGGTTGTCCCTAGCGGAAACAAGACTCCAAACTGAAGCAGTTGTTGTTGTTCACTTGCAACCCCTACCTACCGATTAGGAGTCAGCGATCAATAGCTCAAAACTCAGTAAGAATGAGTGTGTAGTATGGAATTGGGACATGACTTCATGTTGTTTTTCTCACACACAACCACAATATCAACCTGATTGTTTGAAGTAACAGGAATGGTCAGTTATAATAACTACCAATTGTTCTGCTGCATTGTTCTGCAGAGACTGACACGTTCCCAAAGTCACAGCATCCCAATCAGAGCCTGTGTGTAATCATACAGACATTTTTACAGCAATCAGACAGAGCAGAGTAGGGGGCTACGACTTTTGACAGAGAAACTGCTGCCTCTAAGGCAAAGATACTCAAAATATGTCTCTATAAAGGCTTGATTAAAACAAATTTGGAAAGTCAAGCAGCTGTGCACCAACAAACCATAGCACTTTGAGTGCAGGAAAAAGAAAAAAAAAGACACAGAGAAGCCGATATGTCAGTGTTTTGTCTGTGAAGGATTATCCTGAGGAAAGCTTGGCTCTCGTGATAATCCATCCTTATCACATGTCACGTTCAAAGAGGTAGAAACTGGAATGGACTGTGGGATGGAGTTGGGTAAATGGAGAGCTTTATGACCAAGGAGAGGCGTGCAGGAGACAAAGTGAAACAAAGTGAGCTTCAAGTGTCTCTCTCCCTGGCTGAGTAAGCGCTCTTCACAAAGCTTGTACCTCTGAGGATATTTATGCTGCTTTGTTGCAAATTAGGCTTTTGAGCTTTTATTCACAGAAAAATATCACTGGAGAAATCATGATTATTCCATGTTGGAAAATATGAGAAAAAATAACAAGAATTTGTTTACAGTTTATTCTATTTGTCTATGTGGTGTACACTGGAGGATGGAGCTCCTGTTTTGTCTGTGTCAGAGCAGTTTTCAAGAACACTATATGAGCAAGGTTATTAAAGAACCACATTAGAAGATGGGACATCCACGTTTGCTCACTGTCCCGAGCTCCTGACCGCATTGACACATCTCCACCATTATCAAATATATTTTGTGGCATGAATTGCTAAACAAACCTAACTGTCATTGTCAGCAATGTCAAGACAGAAATTAGGGTTTGGTGATATGTGTGATATCTTCTGACAAATATCCTCTTAGGTTAGGCTGTTTATTTAGGGTCGGTAGTTTATCTGCGTCTCGTACAATCTTTGGTCAAACATTAAAATAATAGTTCAACATTTTGGGAAATACACTTCCTTTTTAAATAAATAAAAAAAGCCTACGGACACATTGAAAGCTCACCAGTTAACATGTATCTAGGATTTCTTTGCATCAATACACAAAAAGAAACACAGTGACAATTTTATGATAATTAGATAAAGTATGCTAATACACAGATATGGAGAAACAGATGAAGCCAGATCCTCATGGAGTGGGAGAGTTTGGAATAGCAGAAGGAAATATGATGTTGGGGAGAAGAAAAGAGAATGAAAGCAGAGGAGGAACGACTGCGTGCAAGGCAAAGGAGAAGGTGACTTTCATGGAACAGCGGAGGGCTGACACAAGCAGTCCTGGGTTTAGGAAGGCCAAAGAAGTCTCATGCTAACCGTATCCACATACAACTCCTTTAGTAGCACTTTCTGTCTGTCTCTCGGCCTGTTAGTCTGTCTGGAGCCTGTTCTGGGCCAGCTAGCAGCCAGATATCATTATCTCCTTGACTCAGGGCAGAGTAATCTGGCTGCCTGCTCCTGCTTTATTGAGTTGGATAAATATAATATGTGACTCAGAGCCATTATCTACTACAGAACAGTCCTATTTATCCAGCAGGAAAAGGCCTTGGTGCATTCAAACTGGCCTGTCTGAACTACACTCAAGTGATGGAAGCCTTTGAACAGCAATTTATGGGATTTTAACCAGTGGAGAAATTAACATCATAAAGTATTTTTTTATGTGGACAAATTGTGAAACTTAAACATTAAAACAGAGTTGATAATATAATTTTAAAAAGTATTGATTGTCGCTATTGAAAAAATACTAGGGCAACAGTACTGTCCAGAGAGGCACTTTCAATGCACACTGGAGATTATCCTCCTGAGGAAATGCCAGCATCATTTTAGCGAATGCCTAATAATGACATATGCATTATGTTTTTGTCTGTTGGGAGGAAAAGGGAAAACTATATAACACTGTTATGGGTCAACACAAGGATACATTTTTCCACAGGAGACAGGTGTTTGTTTCCCATTTCCTACAGTCATTCATAGTCCTTTCCTAACCTTAACCCTAACCCTAACCCAAACCATGATTTTTCTCTTACCCTTCTTTTCACGCTTAAACTTAACAAAACCTTACCCATAGGGGTGTCAGATCAGAAAACATTTATTTTTTCATTGTTGATTTGCAATTGTCTTGGAAGGTACTGATGTCACCCAACTGGCAGCTGCACCAGATCAGAAATCTCTGTTATTTGTTCTGTTGTTATGACTTTTATCTTTTATTTTGGATGCATACAATTCTATTTTTAACTTTATTTTTAACATATTGTATATCATATGGGTCATCCATCCAAAAACTGATGGAGGCTCAGGTCTCACTGTCTTTAAAGTTACCTGTTTTTGCAAGTATATCTTCGCTAAAGACAGCAGTTGGACTCCTGTAATAACATTGAATACTGAAGAGCTTGCAGATGCATGAAAAGCAAGGGAAAGACAGAGAGGGAGAGGTGAGGGAAAGGCTATCCTCTCTTGTCTCAGTCTCTCTGAGGGGTTGACAGGTAGAAAAATAGATCATTGGTCCATGACAGCTCAGTATGACCCCATGCTATCATGCAGTATGCTGTCTGTGGAATGAGCTCCCTGATGCAAGTTATAGCCAACCCATTCACGGCCCAGCTACTTAACTGCAAATCCTCTGTTCTCTCCTGATAGATTTACATACGTTTACCCCTGACGTCTATGCACCGTCCTTGACTGCTGTTAATGTTAATGAGAGGATATTACATGAAGAGTTTATTCAGCAGCTTAATCACAGGAAGAACGCAGCATTTGCGCAAAATATGTTTGTTGACCTGGTGAAGGACTGGCCTGCCTTCTGCCCAATTTATGTTGGGACAGACTCCAGTACCCTGAACTGGGATAAGCAGGTCAAGACAATGAATGAATAATTGTTTTAGATGAAGATTGAGGGTATGGGGAGGAGATTGGAGTCCCAGGCCAGGCAGTATGCTGGTGTCAGTTGCCATGTAACTGCCAGAGCAGTAAAACAGGGATTAACCACAGGCCACAAACTCTCTCCCTCTTCGCCTCTGGTGTCTTCATCGTCCTTTATTCTCTTCTATTCTCATCTCATATATTCTCTCCCATTTTATGTCCTTGTCTTTTCTCATTTCTCCTCTGGTGTATCCTCTCATCGTTTCTCCTCTGTAATGCTCTTCACTCTGTCCTCCACTGTTCCTGTCTCCTCTTATCTCTCCTGTCCTCCTGTAGTAGGATCTATCCGAGACAGGTTTCTGTATGTTTTGCTAAAGGCAATGCCATTGAATTTTATTTAAAAAGAAAAAAAAGAAAATGTGTGAAGACAAAAGTGTGATATTTAATAAATTCTATATTCTAAGAGATGTATCTTTTGTATGAATATAGTAGGATCAGCATACAGGCAGAAGATGAGTCTCATTTCACCCACATAATAACAGCTCCATTAAGACAAAAGCTAACTGACTAGTATTATGCACCACCCTGAATTTGCAATTCTTAAGTTTCTCCTAGCTGCCGGAGGTAGAAGTCAAATGAAAGAGAGAAGAGGAGAGTGTGGAAAAAAGACAGTGTCTCCTTTTTAAGTGTCCCCGCTGTCAATGCAATGCATTACGAGGATACAAAGCAAGCCATTACTGTTTAGCATTTGTTGAATCTTCGAGTGCCCAAATAGTGACAGGTCTATTTCTCTACCGTTAGTGAGTGAGGCAGGTAGAGCAGAGGACACCTAATTACCCAGTATTGTGAGGCACAATAAAACTCTTGATAAGCCTGGCGAGTTGTATGTATGTGTGTGTGTGTGTGTGTGTGTGCCTGTGCATTCATATGCTTGTGTGCACTTGTATGTGCAGCCATGCCTGCATGTGTTCAGGTGGGTGTTTTCTGTGTGTGTGTGTGTGTGTGTGCGTGTACATTAGCGTTGGCTCACATGTTATTTCACTTTGACTGTGTGTGCTGCAGTACCACTGTCTTAGTCTGTCTCTGTGTCTCAGAGTCTGTATTTAGTAACAGAACCAACAGACAGCAGCAAGAGTCAGCTTGATGACTAATGTGTTCACTGAAGAAAAATTAATGATTTTTCTGGCCGGGGTTAATGGACATGTTAACATACTGAAATGATTTGTTTAAGAGGAAATGACCGCAATCTATATTTGGTCATCTCCTTCGCACCATCCCAGAATCGAATACCAAATGAAAAGAATATGCTCAAACACACACACACACACACACACACACACACACACACACACACACGGCTCATTTGCACTCATTTTGTATCACATCCTGTTCACTTCCCGTCCACAGATGTGTTGTTGAAATTTTGTGCAGTTTCATTGGCAGTAATTTCATTCATTTATGCATTTAATTTCATGTAATCCATAGATAACCTTCTTTTGGGCTCAAACAAATACCATAAATACGCCATATCATGTGAGTGTATACACACAGTCCAAGTAATTTATAGAAGACTGTGTGAAATAAAAAAAAGTTAGTAGTAATCAGAGAGGCAGCTGAGGGAGGACGGGTGATGATAGTCCAATAAATTCTGTTTCTGGTGAAGTTAGCCATAAAACACATCACTGTTTTATCAATTGGAGGGCATAGCTGTCTTGTCTGAAAATAATGCAGAATTAATTAGCGGAGCGGTGGGAAAAGAACCTCACGACAGTCAGCCAACCGGGCTCATAAATCAGTCTGGGGAAAAAAAGACACAAAGCTAATGTCAGTATGGTTTCTGAATATTCCCCACGAAGGAGCTGTAATTATGAGCACTGAGCCTGGATGAATCAATGTAGGGTCATTTCCATTTGAGTAGTGACAGTGAAGGGTTACTTCAAAATAAGGTAGATTAGATAGACCTTGTTGCTGAATAACTGATTGTTAAGACTAAATAATTTCATCAGTGAAGAGATGAGTACTCTGCAGCTACCACTGTACTGTAACTCCAAGCACTGGAGACAGATTTGGAGCAGCTTACCAAATTGCCACAGGGGAAGCCATTTGTGTTTCAGTACTCGTTCTACACTTCTGTAATGATGTGTGTGTTTTGGTCTTCAACCAGAGATGTTAGCAATCATTTGGCATAAACAGTAATATGTACTTTGTTTTAATAATGTTTACCAGGAACAAGCCACTAAGCCTAGCCATGATAAATTAAAGACGGTGTGCACATTCACCAACCAAAAATTAGAATAAAGTAATCTTAAAAGTCATGGTACACAATGTAAATTGACTTATAAAAGTGATCATATTTTCAGTCTCCAGAGAGTACTTATGCATAAACCAGAGTGTTAGTTTGTTGTACTACATATTACAAACCTGTTGACATTGTACTACACTGTACATTTTTAAATAAATTTTACATGTTAGTGTGACCAGGCCTTTAAAACAGAAGTTAAGAAACCAGGCTAACAGAGGTTAATCTGCTGGCTCCCCTATATAGTGTAAGGACGAAGGGCAGGTCCCATCTATTAAGGAAATACAATGGGATGTGCATAACTGTGGCCGTGGAGACTGCTAAACAAAAGCTCATACTGCTGGTACTCAGACTAATGAGACGCACCAGACAAGCAGAGGCCAAAGGGATAAATGTCCTGTTCATCTAAGTATCAACCAAAGTGTACTCCCAGTTGCAGTGAAGTTACACACCAAGAGCAGACCCACCAATATCCACGAATGAACAGTACTGGGAGAGCAAAAGGGAAACAGAGGTGTCACATAACCCCCAGTGCTCAATGGATACTAGACCGAGCTGCTCACTGCATGAACACTTAGCAACACAAATTAATCAGCTACTACATATATGGCTGGACAATACTTATAGCTTATTTGGGGGGATATAACAACTATAAGGGCTTCATTTGGGACAAAATTATATAAACAATATATCTATGATTTATGATTTATGTGTATATATGTCTATATGGAGGTCCTTGACATGTAAATTCTAGCAATAATCAAAACAATTACCATTACCTGAAACCATGAATATTTAAATTTCAGACAGAGCTTGCCCAGACTTATAAATTCAGAGCTATTTCTATGATGTATCAGAATGGTTGTGTAAAGGGAGGATTCATATTGTCATTCATACAGTACTTTGAAACAAATAAAGGCTGAACACTGGATCTTTGCACCTATGTTTTCTTGTGAGGGTTGTCTTGTCATCCGTCTTTGACTCCATCAAAATCTTCCTCCATTCTCGCTTCTACACTGACTTATTGCCTGCTGTAATAAAGGCGCTAGCTACTGATGTTGACTGACAGACGGCTAACACAACCACCTCTGTGAATCTCTGTGTGTGTGTGCACATGTGATACCTAAGGGCACAAACAACAACCTAAGGTGCAGGTTGTGCTAGCCAGACATCTGTTGTTAGTGGTGAAAGGTAAGTGAGTTTGACAGAGCTGAGATTGAACAGGAGGCATTCTGCCAGCCAAGCGAAGACAGAAGCTTCTCCTTCACTACCAAAGACACCAACTCACACACATACTTACACACACACACACACACACACACACACACACGATTGTATACACTCATCATACACTCATACAGAGGTGAGTAACCATGTCCCACTTAAGACAAGGCATGCCCCCATGTGGCAGAAGCCCTGAGCTGAAATACTTAACTCTTAACTCTATAATTTTAATTTTCATCCGTTTAGATCTATGTACTGTATGATTTAGTGTTTGTCCAAGAGCAGATTTGTCACTCGCTCATTCAAACTATGCACCTTCTCTCTTTATCTAGCTCTCTATGGAGAAATGTCAGCAAATGTGTCTACTCTGGAGACTAAAGTGTCACCATCTCAATCACCCCTTTTTATTTCAGAGCTGTACAAGTCAAATTTAACACTTTTACTGCATCTATTACATTATTACTGTAACAAAAGCTTAAGTTTAACATCGCTGACATAAACAAAAAAAAATCTAAGGTGAAGTTTAGTCCTGAGAGCTCATTTTCTGTTTATGATAATAAGGATAAATTATTAACTCTCTCTTACAACTGATGTTGCATTTAGCTGTTTCACACACACCTACCCTTATAGTTACATTTATTACTTGAACAGTCCTAATTTCAGACGCAGTGTATCAGAGACAACTGACAAAACAGGTACTTAATATAATCAAGGACTTTTTCATTAATGTAAAAGCTGCATTCAAGGATTCAAGGTTTTCCAGGTTTCACAGGATATATCTCTTTGTGTGTGTGTGTGTGTGTGTGTGTGTGTATGAGAAATGCCTTTTGGTCTGTGCTTCAGGCAGGTCTTTTGAGTCCTTACTCCACAACTCACTGGCCTTAACATCAGTCACAGCATTATACAGTATACATCAGCTTCTACACACAGTAGCAGCCAAAAGGAGGCTTACATATGCAAAGACAGCTGTACCTGCTCTGTTTAAAGATAAGGTCTACATAGAAGATGTGCGACAAATGCTTTTCTTGATTTCCAAGAATAAGAGTTTTCCACTGAAGCTATTGTGTCAATTAGCTATTATTTGTTACTATGGTAGAAACTAGTTGTGCTGTTGCTGGAGTATCTTGTCTAGCTGGATGAAAAAAGATGCAAAAAGTTCAGATTATCAGATCAAATGACAAACCATTCTGGTAGTAAATTCATTTTTCTTCATTTTTCATACAATAGATAGAACAATGAGAGACTGCTGGCTATCTAGCAGTAGAAAGTGTATTGTATGGAGCAGCGAGTGTTGTGTTCCCTGCGTGGTGGCCACTGCTGCTATCTGCTGTGTGCCTGCAGGTACAGTGTGTTCCCTGTTTTATCACTCTCATCTAAATGAACCACACTCACAGCTGGAGAAAGGTGACCCGACTGCTAATCAACCACCAGATCCACAGTGCATGCCATGTGTGTGTGTGTGTCCGTGTGTGTATTTGTACTGTGGGACAGTTATTCACTCAGACAGAGATGCTTGTACTGTATGTTCTGCAGTATGCTGGTCCTTACAATATGTCTCTGAACTGATCTCAAAAATCCACTCTAAAAGGAGGGAAAATTCCACCGCTCACTTTTGTGCTAGTCCTTCCTCTACTCCTTTTTTTCATGCCTCTCCAGCTGAGTATTAAATTCAGCAACTGAGAAGGTGACCTGCGTGCTCTGCCATAAAGAGCAGGGGAGTGGAGGAGAGGAGGGAGGGGGAGAGGAGAGAAGGGGAGGTGAGCGGAGGCTGCTGGATCAGCAGAATCTGAGCGTTTACAGACATACAGATGTGTATGTGTGTGCACACGCTTTCTCAGTTTCTCTTACTCACATACTCACAACACACACACGCGCCACACCCTCCTCCTCAGCAGTGAGGCATCTGGGGAGCCCAAGGGCGAGCATTCGGCTGTCACCCTCCCCCACCTCCTTCTCTCCCCATCTTCCCCTCCACCCCACATGTGAGCCGCACCCTAGAGCCACCACACAGCAAAACATAGACCTGCTGCCAACTATCACACTATGACACACACATACACATGTATAGTACACACAGGCACATGAACATACACTCTCTGACTCACACACAAATACACCAACTCCATTTCACACAAAGCACTTTGATTCTAGCACATAAATGTGCAAAAGCCCTCAGTCTCTCTCTCTCTCTGTATCCACTCTGTCAAATCTCTGCCTTCACACTAAACAGCTCCGTGGGGATTGGCAGGCAGGCGGGCAGAAAGGAAATAAATATGTTTCCTGACGACAGCACAGATTTTCTGACAGTACTCTGGCACTGGGCTGGGCTGCTGTGCTCAGACAGAGGCAGAGGGGAGCATGAGCTGTAAGTGGATGTTTGTTCAAACAAGCTTCTGCTCAGACTGTTCGCTGACTATCCAGGCTGGGACTTTAATGTCTGTGCATCTATAAGGCCTCTTTTAACTCGACTTGTGAAGAGTCCTCTGGCTATGGAAGCAGAGCTGATGAACTGATTCATTACTAGTATAAATATCTCCGGGCATTACAGAGAATTATTGTACCAATGCATACATTAAGACGTGGATCTTAAGACACTGCAGAGCTTACAGTTAATATAAAATACTGAGGCTAGTAAAAAATGTAACTGCATGATAAGTACTTTCTACAGTCGTACGTCTGTAACTCAGTCTAATGTACAGTATACTATATATATACTATAGAAAGACTAAATATGACCTACGGTCATTGGAATCAACCAAACGCAATTTTGAAATTTGAATCCATAATTATGGATCCAAATTAACCTAAAAAATATTAGCTATGTAAGACATTAAGCTCATGAGAGAGCAACAACCAGTTCTAGCATTGATGTGACAGTTTGGTTTTTCCTTGACCTTGAAATTCCCATGCAGTGCAAACAGTGCACAGGTGGGAAGTTTATTTAAATAAAGCAGCGCAAAGTGAGTCGTTGAAATTGTACTGAAAATGACTGTTTCTGAACATTTGCTGGCATCTTCTTGAAGCAAATGTGCAGTAATGTCAGAATAATGCCTAAAATATAATGTAAAAATACATTTTTAAATCATCTTTTAATCACTCTCCATTAAGTAGATGCATTCAATTTGGCATAAAAAAATAACACTTACTGTGGTTAAAGCAGGTTGTAAAGCAGCCATTTATCTGTAAATTAATATGGTGATTCTTATAATACTTTCATTTTTCAGTTTATTAAATCCCTGTAGCCATCTGAAGGCAGCAGGTAGCAGATATGTTGATAAATTTGCAACCTCCAATTTGAGAAGTTCCGCACCAGAGCGCAGTGCCATTACACACAGCCTTCTACTTACCTTTATTAAATCATGTACAAATGACACAAGGCCACTACAGCACAAAAACATGCACTTCTAGACACATCAGACTGGCCAGTTACAAAAGGGGCGTCTCATGTTTTATTTTTTAAAATGCATCCGGTGGAAATGCTGCTGTCACATCAATTACAATTACAATATGGCACTATTTACAACAGGAAATAAGGGAGAATTAAAACTAAAAAAGCAGTGGATTAATGTAATTACATAAATTGCTTTGTCAACATATTTAATTATTTATTGATATTACCATTATCTTATAATATTATAGTACTACGATACTATAAAAAAAAAAACTTTGGTTGCAGATTTGTGATACCGTGTGTTGATGATAGTATTAACCTATAACTACTGAAAAAAAATACTGACAAAGCAAATATAAATAAATAAATCTATTAGTCTATTACTACTACCAATTTAGACTCAGTTCTGTAATGTTTACTTTGTTTTGGCAGCCTGTTCCTGATGATGCAGGACAATGGAGATCAGCAAATTTACTGGTTTTGCAACCAGGGTGACCCTGGTTGTAGATGGAGAGACAGAAAGATGGAAAGAGGGGTGGAGATGGTCGATGGGTCATGGAACATTCGGGACAAGGCGTCTATATTAAGGTTGGTGTGCGGGTGTGGGTGTCATACAGGAAGGAAGCCTAAACAGCCGGTGCAGTATGCCCCTCTAATCAGATCACTAAGAGAGAGGGAGGAGACAGAGAGAGAGGGGGGGGGGGGGGGTCACTCTGAGGAACAGATGTAATTTCAGAGCACCAAAAAAACAGCTTAAAATGCTCCTGATCATATTAGCTAGCCATCACAAAATAGGATTTCTGCACTGCCACAGTGAATGCCCATTACAAATTACTTAGGCGCTGCAGACTTGTAACTCAATAGGCAGGGAAGGGCGGGGAGGGCGAGGAGGGCAAACAGAGGGGCAGAGAAGGGGATCAATACTTATCAGTAATAATTATATCCTTCCTCCCACCTCTCTATCCCTACCTCCACTCCGCATGCTCCACCCTTAGTTAAGCACATATCTAACATTAATCATAGGAAGATTTCTCTGCTCGATAAGATAATTAACATTATGTGGGGTGTAGGAAGTCCTTATAATGTGAGGCAGTGATCCAGCACTAAGGCTGCCAGCAATGTCCCAGGCTGGTGCTGTGAAAGTGCTGAAAGCAGCACAAGCAGGTGTAAAATAGACTGCTTGACTCTGAGTTACAGTAGCAGCCTACTGAATTAAAAGACCACGCTTTTAAGAAAAGCAAAAAAAGGAAATAAATATAAAACAACAAAATGTGTCTTATTCTGCTGCATGTGATCTATCAAAGGCAAGTAATAGCCCTGAGAAATTTATCATAGCAGTCTATTTGGACTGTAGAAATCAACATTATGTAAAGTAGCTGGAAGCGCAGCAGGTAGACGGATGGACTGGAAAACAAATAAATCAACAGGAAGGGAAGAAAAACATTGTTTGTCCTTTATCTTTATACCCTCTACCTTGTTCTTGATATTTTGTTACTGTGTTGAGTTCACTCAGTCAGCCTATTGTGCTTGCACAGATAATTTGATTTGGGGATATTAAAAGGATATTATAAGCCAAGATAAAGAAAAGGTTGCTGCAGGACTGAGGTACTACCAGACTACAAGGTTTACTGAAAGGCCACTGATAGTGAACAGTAGTTTCTGTCTTGCTCTAAACATGATGCAAGCAGCCACATTTACAGTTTATGGTGGTATTTTGAGTAATATCACTTAGTATAAATAATACTAAGAGGAAAACATGGTAGATTATCATTGTGTGTAAAAGCTATAAAAAAAATTAAATTAATAACTCTTCATCTGTGGCACCTCGGCAAATAAAGTTAAACAAAACACTCCACAAATGTCACTTCAATTACTTTATTAATATTATGTATAAATAAGGAGTGTTTTGTGTTTTTAATCAAGTTTTCCTGTAAAACTCACTGATGTTGCCATTTGTCCCCAAAAATTCAATAGTAGTTGTTATTGTAGCTGTGTTTCCTGCTACAGGAAGACACTGTTCACTATAGTTTACTTAAAACAGGTCCTTTTGTGATGAAAATAACTCAGTTTTGACAAAAGTAAAAAAAAAGACAAAACATGGATAAAATGTAAATGAGCTGTTGAGTCCCACAAAGTAATACAAAATATATATATAAAAAAACAAATTAAATATATTAGTATTTCCCCTGCAAATTATATTTTTATAATGACATTTCAACCATATTTTTACATTTTATTATTGTTTTGTTTTTTAAATGTTTTTTAATAAAACAGAAAGCAAGGCCTTTAGGCTCTTAATTACCCACTTTCTCACATTTTTGTAAATGAATTATGTGGTTGAAAATCACCAACATTTGCTATAATTTATTCAAAGTAAAAATAAACCAAAAATTTAAAAATGCAAGGGACAGTACTAGTACTATATTATATATGAGGTATGGTAAATTTCTACTTTACATAAAGGGAATATATAGGTGTACAACAAATCGTTTCAGAAGGACTGAAGCACACCGGGTGCTGCCGTGTGTGTGTGTGTGTGTAAATGTGTATACTGCTTGTATTTGCTAGTTCGTTAGACCCGATTCAACCTAAAGAGGCAGACAGAGCTGACATAAGATTGAAGAAATATTCACCTGAAGTCAGACAGCCTGAGGTCCCACCATTTGTCACTGAGAGAGTAACAGCGAGAAGAGAGATTGACATGAAAGAAGCGGGTACGACACGATGGGATAGATACAGAGAAGGAGAAAGAACAGGACAAGGAGAGAGAATGTGTCAAGCTCGAAACTGCATTTAAGCCTGACAGCAGCCTTTTTTTCTATCCACTTGCACATGTACACACACACACACACACACACACACACACAAACCAACTCTGCACTGCATTTTCTTGCAGAGACAACCACAAAAAGTGAGCAACTCTGCAACACTAACAATGGACCTATTTGAGGTTAATTAGAAGTAGTGGTTTGGAACTAACTTCCTGGTGTTAAGCGCTCTGGAGCACTGAGTGTCTGCTGAATCGCCATGGGGTTGGAATTTAAATCTTACTGAAGCCCAAAATGTCCCTCAGAGTTTTTCAGAATTCCTTTTAATGACATACATGGACACGGCTAGGGACGTGATCTTGGAAAGTCACTGGTTTAAACACTGCAACTGGCTGGGAAAAGCTAGCTGAGAGAGCAAATTAATAACAGTGCACTATCCTCAACACAACTGTGGTCAAGGTGCCCTTGAGCAAGGCTTTGTTTTAACTGTGAATATGCAAATGTGAGAGGAGAGGAGAGGAGAGGAGAGGAGAGGAGAGGAGAGGAGAGGAGAGGAGAGGAGAGGAGAGGAGAGGAGAGGAGAGGAGAGGAGAGGAGAGGAGAGGAGAGGAGAGGAGAGGAGAGGAGAGGAGAGGAGAGGAGAGGAGAGGAGAGGAGAGGAGAGGAGAGGAGAGGAGAGGAGAGGAGAGGAGAGGAGAGGAGAGGAAGTGAGGATAAGGTAGATTTTTAGTACTGCAAAGCACCATGTCTTGTAAGAAGAAGAGGTTCTCAACAGTCCCTTTGTGCTTTAACTCCTCTCTTCTTAATAACCCTTGAATGGCCAAGAGGTCAGATAAGCAACTACCCGATCCATAAGGCACAGCAAGGCCAGCAAGGCCACCGTTTTGACTGACAGCACACAGACAGAGTCCACCATTGATCTTCAAGTCAGATGTGAAACTTGGGCCCTCAAGGCTAAATGGTAGTGACAGCGAAGCCATCCATTATATATGATCTCTCCCTGTGGAGGATCAGCCTTCACATAGTTCTGAAGATAAAAGGGAACATTGGGTAGAAGCACTTCTAATTGTCTTGTTTGATGTAGACAAAGACAGACAATGAAGAAAAGAACACAGCCGATAAAACAACACTTATGACATTTAGAGGTCATGAACTGTGTTGGTGTGAACAATAAGTAATGACAAGCTAATGATAAATGAGCTCTTCAAACATACTGCAGGCTGCACACACTCATATTCTTGGACATTTACACACGGTTATACACACACACTTTCACTCACACGAATACCCACACCAAGAGACTCACACAAGAAGGTGTATCGAATAGGTTCATTAGTCAGTGTGTTGTGTGGTAATAGCGTGGGACAGGTGATGGAGCAGGGTGTGATGATGCATCAACAACATCAGCCCTGGGTGGTGCCACCTACAGCGGTAGCAGATGGCACACATAACTGGAAAGCAGCCACATACTCACACAAACACACTCCTCACGCTCACACAAACACACTCTCACACACATGCAAGCACATACATGACGAAAAAAAACACGTCAGCTCATACACACAAACATGCAAAGTATGAAGCAAACACCCTGTATAATAATAATAATAATAATAATATTTTTAATAATACTAAAAACAAATGCAAACAAATGACAAAAAGTTAACTTCCAGAATCTATTATGAAATTGTTTAGTTTGCAAGTGTTTTGATGAGATGCATTTGTCCTTGTAAAAGACTCAGTCCCCACCTCACGCTCCATCAGTACCACTTTGGATCTTTTTAATAGTGCTCTTTACTGCCATGTAACCGTCTATCTTGCACTCAATTCTGTCTTTCACAAAGAATATTATGAGGTCTAAAAGTTCTAGTTTAAATTGGCTCCCATATCATTTCATACATACTATTATCATGTCACTGTAAAATTGCTATACATCATCAATAGTCTTGTTCAAATGCACCACCATACCTAGAGAGAGACATGATAGCAAAATCCAATATAGTCTGCACAAAGAATGAACTGTAATTGCTGAAAATCTCAATCAATTCTCCCTGCCTGCCTCTCTTTCACTCCTGCTGGCTAAATGCTATCTTCAGCCATTCTTCCTCAGAACTAGTAATTTCGTGTAATCACCAAAGTGATCAGAAGAAGGTATGCCGTTGCTCAGTCAAATATCAGCTATTTCAATCACAGCAGCAACACTGCCTTCAGGAGCAAAGGAAAAAGGTGTGTCTGGAGGCTGGACATGACATTTGGTTGGCTGAAATTAGCATAATCAGTCTGATGGGGAGCCAATCACGGCAATTGCTGTAACAATACGACTGATTAATGCTGTGGGAAAAACTCATCGTTATAATCAAGTTTCTGAGAGCTACTGTACTTTGTGTCTTAAGCGCAAACACACACAAACACACGCAAACACGACTCCCTATGAACTCCTACTCTGGGGTTGAGCTAATCGTGTGTTTCATTGCCATACAACTGTACGCCTGCCAAACAGTTTAGCACATTTATGTTCTGATTATAGGTAGGTAACATTAAACACTTAGATGTGGCGACCCACAGCGAAAAACCGAAAGGAAAGAAGTCAGTGATATATGTATATTTATTCCACACAAGTTTCAACAACAACCAGCCATTGCTAAGGTGATCCACAGTGTTTCAGGTTTTATTCCTGCATTAAAGTGAAAATACATTTTTGCTTCAACTTATCATTCGAAGTAAATGTTAATTGCATAGTATAATGGCTATCGAATAATGACACCGTCACTTACATAGTTTAAGTTATTAATTCTGTCCCGCAAAAAATTAAGGCTTGATTTATGTTGTTAAGTAAGTGTGTCAACCATTGCACTATTAGCACAAATATAAGATGGTATTTTATTAAAGTAGGCTACATTAGACATGGAGTGTTGCATTATGGGTTGTTTGTAGCCTTACTATTGCTAGGCTAGTGGATGTCTTAAAGTTTGTTTATGGTGAGTCTTTTACAGCCAGTCATTCCTAAAAGGGTTTTAATAGTCCAGTTTAACCTGCAGGGGTTTCTGAAGGCTTGTGTAAAGTGTTTTTTTTGCCACAGAGAAAATAAATTCATGACAAGTGAAAACAAATCCAAAGTGTCTTCATACGTCTCTAATGCAGAAACAGAAACAAAAAAGACTCTTGTCAAATACCACTGTCACAGATGATAAGGAGCTCAAAAAGACAAACAGACAGTCTTACAAATGCTCACTGCTGGAATGAAAATATTTTTTGATCATTTACAAGAGTCTGGTAGGAGAATATGGAACTACTATGATGTATATTCAAAAAGTATATTTTGCAAAAAAGGGAGGGTTGTCTCATAATCACAGTTGCCTTATATTCAGGCCAATATGCTATGAATCATATGATCTACTTGTTCATATGTAAATCGATGGACAGAAAACATACTAACTGTTTTTCTCATGCTTTTCTCCACACATAGCCTACTGAAGAATTTATATCTACTTTCATGTCTAAATGAATAAAAAAAACCTCCAGCTTGCTTTTTCTCCTAATGTTTTCTTCTAACATTATTTCTCTCTCCCTCCTGATGCCAACCCGTGCTGTAGTTACTTGTTTGTGCAAAACAATAATGTTACATATCATTATAATAGCTTTTGCCTATTCCCAAATTTAAAATAAAATTGTGTCGATTTCAGTTTACCTCTTAAGTGAACATTTCTTATTATCTCTCTTTTTATTTCCAAGCAATTTGGTTGTCTTTGCAATGGCGACTTAAACAATAATACCATGTGGATACACTTGGATGGAGGGGTCGGTTTCCACTTTTAAAAGAAAAAAAGAAAAAAAAGAAATGAATGAATGAATTAAAATGAATTAAAGACTGTCACTCTGAATAAAAAATAAAGTAACAACAATAATATTTCTCTAATGTCTAACCAAAAAAAAATAATCTTGCATATAAGCAACAAGGGGAAACAAACCTGATTGGCTTTGCCAAACCTATGTATGACGGGTAATGAGAAGGGATGACCTTTGAACCATAGTCATAATGATACAATGACCTTCACATTTCTGAGTGCCCGACCGAAGCCACAACTAGTTTATCATAAATGTATACTGCAGCAACTGGAGCTTAACCAACCACAGTAGAGGAGAGAGTGAGAGGGGCAGTCAGCACTCATGCAGAGCCAACTGCTTCATTTCTCCAGCACCTTCCCTTTGTTGTAAATAAAACATTATTTCAGATGTTCAATTAAGATAAGTACCCTTAATTTAGGACCTCAGTCAATGTGCTGCCATCATTATTCAGCCCACAGAGTGCCTGGGCTTCGGCTCCAGCTCTGGACTAGCACACAATCACTCAGGGGCCTCGGCAAGCAGGGGAAATCACAGTCAATTTCTGGAGCACTCATTTGCTTAACAAGGGGGAAATCAGAGGGAGCTGAGGGAGCTGAAGGAGAGGAGAGGAGAGGAGAGGAGAGGAGAGGAGAGGAGAGGAGAGGAGAGGAGAGGAGAGGAGAGGAGAGGAGAGGAGAGGAGAGGAGAGGAGAGGAGAGGAGAGGAGAGGAGAGGAGAGGAGAGGAGAGGAGAGGAGAGGAGAGGAGAGGAGAGGAGAGGAGAGGAGAGGAGAGGAGAGGCTCTTTGGTAAAGAAAATATGTGTTTTAAGTACTGTATGTAGATATGTTCAAAGTTTCTTTTGAAACTAGAAGCTGCTACTGTGAGCACTCTCTGCAAATGCCAAAATCCAACACGTTAACAACTTCCAGGCAGATATATCAAGTCCTTGACAGTGTAAAAACGCTTCTGAGCTCTCATCTGATTGTGAAAGGACTTTGTTTGTACTTCGTTACAGAACTGATACAAGATTAGATAAACAATGTGCTATCTGGTCCCTGCATCTGTTTGACTCTGCAAAGTGCACTTTCCAATTCCACTGATGACCTTCGCAGAGGACTGGTTGGCAGGTAAGGTAAAGACAAACCTATAGGGAATACATGCATATAGGCATTTATGAACACATACCTGCATAAATTCATCCGCAAAACATTATCACCTAATATCTAATAAAGACCCCTGAATCCACAACGGAAAATTCCATACATAAAACAACCAAGTAAGAGGAATTTTAGGTCTTAAATTTAAAGGGGTGGGAATAAATATAAAAAAGGTTAAACTGGCAGAATTATTCAACAAGCTCGGGACCAAACATATAAAATACATAATTAATGACGAAAAATAGGAAAAATTAAATAAGCAAAGCCAGACCTACAAAACAGGAAGGTTTACAGAATTTCACTGTTTTTTTTCACTCTGTTACTATGTTTCATCAAAGGTACAGAGGAATAACAGTGTCTGTCTCTCATTGAAATGCAGTATCCATCAGTTTAATACGTCCCTGAAGGGTGAACAGTGAGCTCTTGTACCTCTGGAGACTGAACAAAAGTGAATGCTCAGAGGGCCTGTAGTGGATCTAAGAGCCATGGTCACCGGAACCAAAGTGTCCTAAATATAGCTCTGCTCTGCTTCACGCTGCATGGCTCTACGCTTTCATACTAGTCTACCATCACAGATGTTAGAGCTGGTGGTCTCCTATTCTCCTGCTACCAGACTGACACACAGATAGATGATCTTGATCAGTAAAACTGCAGCAGAACAAGGAGTTGGGTTGCCTTTGCTTTGGTTTGACTCTGAATGTGTGAGTATGTATAAGCTGATTATGTTCGCTTTTCACAAATTAAAACAGAAAACATACTCAACGAGCTAGCACCGCACAAGATACAGAGAAACTTGCAAGACCTCGCACATCTATTCCTAGCCAAAGCTTCTCACCTTCCCTACTCGAGCCAGTGTTAATTAGCAACCTCATTAACAAGAAGTCATGTGAGCACACTTTGTGCATTTATCTTCCACTATTTCTCATTTTGTTTAGAAGGAAGATGAACAAAACAGTGTTTAGGAGAGAAATAAATTAAAACTCCTAAATGTTTCAGAGAAAGCAAAAGTAATTAACTTGGGCCATGCTTGTGAAATCCATTTGGGTGTCGACACAGCACTGATTGTTTTTATTTAATATGGGATGACATTTAGATGGAACCTGTGCAAGGTATCTCAACCACATCAGTTATCAAATACTGGCTCTGATTACAATATTTATAAATGGACTGCTCCAAATTGAGACAAAATGACAACAACAGAGGATGTTAGTGTAAGAGAAAGATGTGAGAGGAAAAGAGACAAACACGTGAAGCGAGAGAGAGAGAAAGAGAAAGAGAGGGGGGGGCACTGACAGTGATTGAAACTGCCCTGGCCTCTCCCCTGGTCTCATGAGTGGCAGGGTCTGTGCCAGCCTGTCAGCCTGTCTGTCATCACCATTGCTTAGTATTCTCCTTAAGACCATCTGCCTGCTCATTATACATAAGCGCTTGTTCTGGACTGACATGTTTTCTTTACATCGCTATTTTCATTGCAGCTCAAATGCCCCCTTTTCCACCACAGAACAGGAGTGTAGTAAGCCTGCCCATGAGGCACACTTTGAGATGGAATAATATTTCATAAGAAACTTTCTTTATCCTGGGTGATGCTGTGAAATGATATGGACAAAGAAAACAATGTGTTTTATCACTGTGACAAAAAAAAGCTGATACAGTAACAGCTCTACCTGCTAGTCGAGGCCATTCTTCTCATATCTCAATTGCTTTCACAACCAACTTTAATTTCCTCTAAAAGACGACATTATCAGAAGCCAAGGTTAAAAGAACGAGCCAATTTAATAACAATCTGAGCGGTGCTACCGGCTGGAGGATGAAGCAGCCAGCCAAAACAAAATCAAGAAAAAGTGCTATTAGTACTGCATTGTCACTGTGTCTTTGGTGAGGAACTAAGAGGAATGCACATCCAATAGAAAACACCACAACAGACAACAGGCTAAAACATTAAATGAGAATTGAAGAAATAATACTTTTGGAAAAGGGAAAATAACACTTGTCCTGAATAACAGCAAAAATGGTGCAGTTTTGTTTCTTTTAATGAAAGCAAAGTCAAGATAGCCCAACACAATTTCAGCATTTGAACAAAGGGTCACCAACTCAAGATGGAAGCAATATTTTGAAGCTGCCTATGTCTACCTGGATTCTCCAACCCTATTATGCAAAGGCCCTTTCTCAATAAAGTATCCTGAAGAGAAATTCTTTTCCTGTAATTGGGTGTACACATTGTTTTCTGTAACAATATGCTGTTGGGTGGGAATATCCCCACAGAGCATGTGCTTTCATGTATCTTATTCCATGTTATCTGTCAAATTTTCAAAGTGAGGAGGGCTGTCAGTGGTGTGAAAGACCCACATGCTCACTGTGTCACTCTCATTATAAGCCTAAAAAACAAGACAGATATTCAATTTAGATAAGTCCCCAGACCATGCTTGCCTCGCCTACATGAGACAATGCTCTATTTCTCTCGACCATGCTCCACAGAACATGGATGCCGCATTGTCCCTCACTCCGACAGGGCTAAGCAGAGGAAATTTCCAATTATGGATCGAAAGGACAGTGAGGAGAAAAGCAATAGAGAGAGAGTGAGAGTGAGAAAAAAAAAAGAATGTGGAGGAACCATTAAAAGGAGTCTCTCCTTTTGTTGGGTGGCCTTGTAGTTTTTATATTTATCCAAAGTCTGACAAAAAGTTTATTTCCTTAGAGTGTTAGGCCACTCGCACTACCAAAGGAAAAAGTTTGAGGGAAAAATGGAGAGGCAAGGAGAGTCAGACAGACAGGAAAAGTGACAGTGAATGTAAAGGTAATAAAAGCCCAAAATAGAGAGGAATGCATCACAGAGAGCCATGAATGCTTTCTCCATATCTCTTAATGGAGAAGGATGATAATTAGGCATAAGGAGAAACCCCAACTGCTTGTGTGCACAAAAAAAAAAAAAAAAAAAAAAAAAAAAAAGTTCTGCAATAGGCCAGTTATTAGCATCCAAGCTAATGAAGACACAATCACACATTACTCTTCATGTCCTCAATGCTTATTATCTCTCTGAACATTATGGTGACAACCAAATTTAAATTAAATTCAAAAACACATAATGTGCATCATCTCTCAGTGTAATTAAACACAGTTATATCTATGTACTTCCTATCTTTATCATTTTATTTTAGATTTGTCTACTCTGTAGGATGTAGAGTTGTATAATGACTAGCAATTGACTCTGCTATACAACACATTTATAGTCATGATTACACTTCCAGATTATTAATTACTGTAACAGCATCTTCCTGGTTTATAGAACATTCTCTAAACCACAGATCATCTATCTGAATTTGTCTCTTTTCATAACAGCCTGCTCTCCAATCGTGCAAACACACACATGCACACAAAACATATCCTTCCCAAAACAAGCTGTTCGGCTTGCTATAATGAAAAAGGAGTCAACTGCCTTCAGGTGCCGCCGTGCTGATGCATGTTGGCAGGCGCTGCCTTCACCAGTGTAGAAAAACACAGAGAAATCTGCTCTGCTGTCCTGCCTCTCTCAACCATGGAGGACAGCAGAGGCTGACTGACAGGATTTGGAGCAGCGTCTGGGATCCACAGCCAAGATCCAGACCACAGCAGCCTGTGTCTCTCTGAAAGCGAGAGAGGTGGCTCTTCACACTCCACCAGGCCCAGATGAGCCACCGGATCTGTCAGCACCAGATGCACAGTTTGTGTAAATGTGCATGTGTGTGTAAATGCCCTTTATGCTATGTTTTCATAAACTTTTGGTCTATTCTACTTTCACTATTGTACAATGCTGTGCTATGATATTTCCCTCGTGCTTATTTGATATAGTTTTAGGCCACATAGCACATCATTATACTCTAATCTCACCACATAAATAGAGGAACCATGTGGACAGGTGTTAGGAGCAGATCATATTACTCACTGACTCTTTGGGGTGCCTCAGAGTACTGAAACGGTCATGAATATTTCTTCAAGCTAATAGAGATGCCCACATTAATATTCACTGAGTGTGCTGTGATTTACATTGGGAAAGACCATCTCAATATTCATCAGGGGGTGTTCACTGCTCCCCTGGTAGACAAGCTAAGGCCTGCTTTCAGCACCTTGGACAGTTCACAGGGCATACCCCCGGCCATGGCTGGACCTGAGTATTAAAACTGTAGTCAGAATGCATTAAGTTGCTTTTTCCAACTGCCGTCATAAACCTTGGGTTGAATATCAGGCACCAAACAAAAGTGGAGATTTCAGAGGCTCATGACAGACCCGTCATCAATATTCATGAAGGATTCCAGGGCTTCCCCACTGTATGGAAAAACCTGTGTTAATATTCATAAGGTTAGGATTGTTATCTGCTGAGGGTGTGGAGACTAACACAGGGAAGCCCTATAGTTATTACACAATGACAAAGAGGGACAGTTCAGAACATGATTTTAGACCTTACAGGAATACATATACATAGAACATGTATGTAGCTGGATAACATGGATGCATTTGAGGAGTGAAGTCAAACACTCTTAGCAGCTAGTCATGGTTCAACTTACAAACCTGCCCTTTCCCACGGAAAATCAGTGAAGAAACTTCAATAATATCACATGTATACAAACAAAATACATCCACCACAAACTCAGTCTATATGCAGACAAAATCTACACAGTAAACAACAACATATCTTACAGAAGTCTTCAATCTTATCTTCAAATTCAGACTACTCAGAAAAAGTAAATCTAAATCTACATATCTGTCGCTCTGACTGGAAAGCTGAAGTGAAAAAAAAAACTACCTTCACAATAACAGGTAATATCAGATACCTTGATATCAATATCTACACAGACCTGTCAGAGATATTTCTCCCAATTCTCACTCCATTACTTACAAACATTGAGGATAACCTTGTCCACTGGAACAACTTATCCTTTTATTTGATAGGAATAATAACAGTAGCAGTACAAATGACCATACCACTACTATTAATACTACTGTGTTTCTTTTTTTTCCATGACTCCAACCTACATTACATTGGTTAAACACCCTGGACTGTATCATTAACACATTCTACTGGAAACATAAAAAAACAAGAATCTGATTATCAGCATTAGAGAAACCTAAAGACATTGCAGTCTAGCTGACACAAATTTCAGACTGAATGTAATCCATCTTCGGTACATAACAAAATGGCTTCAAATAAGCAAACAATCACAACATAGCACAATCCAGACTTTCAAATTAAAAATAAACCAATAACATTTAGCTCAAGGAAAAACTAGGTATTACACATCTGAAACATTTATATGAAACTGATGACAATTTCAGCATTCAGACCCAAAACTAGGGAAAACACCAACACAAGTGTTACCACCAATTTCAACACTTTTACAACACTACAACACTAAAATACAACTCATTCAATATAGAATCCTGGACATAGTATATGCTGAACAGAAAATGTTCAAAATGGGATTCATAGACAACATTTGCACACACTGCACACTAAACACCACAGATGACTACTATCATGCCACTCAACACAGAGATATAATAAATAGACTTCAGATAGACATCTAATTCATCTGTTGTACAAATCAGTTAAATTCTTGACTATCTTAAACAGGATTACAGTACAATGAATTCTGGGTAAATTAAGACTTTTTATAATATTAAAAGCATGGCTGACCAAGGTAGTGCTGACAGTGGTTTCTGTAATTCAAGATTTTTTAAATAATTCATTGAAGGAATGTATGTTAATTGTCTTGTGAGAAAGTTAACAATTTTCTTTAATAAACTGAAAGAATATCATAAATGTTGCTTATTTAATTTCTTTATGTAATTTAATGATTAGGACTTCATCAGTGATGCCTTGCTCAAAGGCTAGGTAAAGTTAAGACTTTTATAATATTTGCGAGTCATGAATTGATCTAAATTAACCTGTTGTTAACAAGCTCTTATCTTCCCAGTGGTTTAACTGTCTGAACAGGGGCAGGGTGAAGGCAAGGCCCGGGACCACCAGGCAACAAACAAAACAACAAAACCACACAACACTTACCTCCCTGCCCTAACAGAGTAGATTCATACCTGAGAGGCAGGGAGCTGGTTCTAGAAGGGACGAAAGTTATGTGTAATGGGCCAGCACCCTTCCAAAGGGTAGGGTGCGGCCTTAAGCAGACCAGCCATAAGTGTGTGATCTGTGATTAAGAGGTTCAGCCTAACTGAGCCCACATACTTTACATTTGTATATTGTATATTTCTATACAACTTCCCTTTTTCTCAGGAGAAAAACACACAGGAAATGATGTGCTTGGTGCGATGTGGCAAAGGAGCAGTGATAACTACCTTGGCTGAACTGACAAAGAAAACAAAGAAAACTGTGTGTTTGATTGACAAGGAGGTGTATACAACACCCCCAACACGTCACACCAACAGATTACCACTTCTACTGAGAGGGAACCACAGCCTGATCTCAGTTTGCAGGTGGAAGCTTCATGCTCCCGAAGCTTGTCGAAGTGTGTCTCCATGCCAAAGAAAAAAGAGAAAGCAAGAGAAAAGACAAAAAAACAACAACTAGACAACATGGCTAATACAATTTTCTCCTCCAATGTTATCCCAAAGTTACTGTCTTTTAGATATGAAATGTGCTGTATTACAATCTATCCAGTTCAGCAGGGTATGCGGTCAGGTCAAACATAAAGAGGGAATGTTGTCATAAAAATGCAGTAATTTTGGATGATAGCCCCTAATTTTGACTGTAGAAGCCTCATAAAAGATTCAACTACTTTGGACTGCATTTTTCAAGATAGAATTGAAAATATGTGAACCTATTCTTTAGGTCATTTGATGATATTCTAAAGCTGTTGAATGCTGAAAGTAAAACATTTTGTGGCTGTATTAGAGAACCCTAAAAAAGCTCTTTTCTGTGCAGAAGACATGGCAACTTAGTGACACCTTGTGCTGCAATAAACTGTGAGAGGAAAAATACATTCTTAGCACTTCTGAGAAGTATCAGCTTCTGCCCTCTTTGGCACAGTTCACTCACAGACATGTTGCATCAGAAAAATGCTTTTCAACTCCATGTATTTATCTTTCAGCAAGTGGGGAAGCTCTTTTGTTTGTTTGTTTTTTTTTTATCTATATTGGGCTTAAATCTTATTCCCAACATGAGCTAAAACTAACAATGCAATAATATACAGTAGGTTGCTAATATTTTAAAAGTATAACTAAAATGGAACTGGTTAATAGCGCAAAACTGAAACTATGCTGAAAGTAATGTGAAAATTATGGAATTACTATTATGAAATTATAAGGATCACATCACATCCAAAACCAACACATATGCAAACATCCAGAGATGTACATTTTCCCTCAGAGTAAATGCAGTGTTTTACAAGCTGTGAAATAAAAGCTGTTAAAAGTACAGCAGCAGCAACACAAGCTCAGCAGAGTGCAGATGTCACAGCACATTGCAGAACACAGATAGCTTTATCGGGACATTAACAGAGCAGGGTATAGCACACAAGCCAACCATATCAAGTCAACTAACATGTGAGCCAACTGGCCCGGAAGTCAGCCAGAAAAACACAACGTATAGAGTGAGCCAATGAAGCCTGAAGTCTGGAGCAGCTTCTGCAAACACTGACCTTACAACTTGACCAAGGCCGACTGTACGTCAAGTATTACAAAGATAAAAAAGCAGAAACATCACCGTTATATCGCTGTTATTGTTGCTTTAAGAAGAAATCTTTGCTTTGATTTAGGAGTTAACCTAAGCATATGTAACTGCCCCTTGTTCTGATCTGAACTCAGTTCAGTTATTTATTTTGCTGCAAGAAACTATTCAGGGCTCCTTCCCTGACTCCCTCATCTCGTACTAACATGCCTACACACTCACATACACATTGTACATGCCAACAACCTTGCCGTCCTACCCCCTCACATACACTCATTCATATGTAAACACCCAGAGACAGGCTGTTCCCCTCTGAGTGAGTGCAGTAGAGCACAAGCTGCTTAATAACTGGCAATGATGGGCTGCTCGGTCCCAGTCGGAGACCAACCTGAAGCGCTCTGCCCAGGATGTCAACTCTACTCACATCAATTACCACTGACTGCTAGCCTGCCTGCACCACAGCACTGACGACTACATAGCACTCTCACTACTGTGGGCTATGGTGACTTTGGATTTAGGTTTGCAGTCGTCACAATGTCAGACACCTGCTCCCACAAATGTCAAGTAGCCACTCAACTTCAGAGGATGTACTCTCCAGAGCCTGTTTACTGTGGGTAAGGTGTAAAGAGAAAAAAAAAGCTGTGAGATTACAGAGGGAGACTGAACATAGACAGGTGGTATGGTTTCACCAACAAACAAGTATGAAGAGATGAGAGGAGATAAAATAACATTCCACAAAGAAGGTTATTTTACTGTATATATTTCTTTCTGGTTATGTCTCACAAAGCCATCAACTGATCCAGACACAGTCAGTGTCACTATTCTTCCATCCCTATAGTTTATCAGCATACTGCTCACTGTCAAGACAATTCTCAATCCAGTAGTTTGCAAAACTAGACAACAGTTAATATCAGCCTTTTTTTTTCTACTTTAACTCTGAAATTGCATTTAGCCATTCACATGTTTCTCGGGAAACAACCACAACATCAAGCAAACATATCACCAAACCAATTTGGCCCATATGAACAAACAGCCAATAGCAGGAGAGTATCACAGTGTACACACCAAAAAGCTTACCAACAAAGACAATCAAATAAAATAATTTACAATTTATACTAAAGGAAATAACTGTACATAGGTGGATAAGCGGGAGCTTAAACCAAAAGCAAATGTTGGCAGCCAGCAACACAAAGCTCCATTACTAATTCATCGCCCACATGAAGATCTGTCAGGCTGCAATAAAACCCTCCAAGAGAAGTGTGTGTCTGTAACAAACTGTATCCAAATGTTGTCACACCCTTGCTAGAAAGAAGAGCATAGCATTCAGTCAGGTTTAGACTTGACTCAAGCTGAGAATAGTGAAAGAGGGAATAAGCAGCCGGCTTGTTCATTTATGTATGCTACCTGATTGGGTGGTACAGGTACTTAGGGGGTTGAGGCAGAGCCTCATGAGGGTAAACCAATAGTGAAGTCTGTCTGAGGGCAGATGAGTCATAGAACTGGAGTTACATCCTGTATTATTGTTCATTTTAATTTTTTAGATTTTTGGTGATGTTTTTTTAACAGCATCAGTGTGGTATTTTAAATCACTATAATACTAAATTACTGACCACAGCAGCCAGAGAGGATGCCAGTCAGCAGAACAGATCTTTGTAGCATATTTATTACAATATGTTTTCATTGTAGGGAGGAACCAAAAACAGAAATACTCTCTGAATTTATGTAAAACTTCTATGCTGTATGTAGGTACGCAGAACTACAAATCTCAACTTTTAACTTCAGAACGACAGAAAACAGATTTTTTGTTTATCTGTGTGGACATTCATTGCCTTGTGCCATTCTCTTCAGTGAACCAATTTGTATTATTGTAACTGAAAATAGTTTTAAGAATGAATTAACTAAAATTGTTTCATGTTCATCTGAATCTTGAACATGCTCTCAATTTCAGTCACCTCACATTTCCAATGCAAAAAAATAAATAAATGATTGGGACTTTTAGTTTCTGAACCGTGGCCGCCCCAAAATTAATTCTATAGTCTCCAACGGATCACTGTGATCTTTGGCTGTGTAACTTGTCTTGTCAGTGAAATTAACATTAGTTTAAACAGCTGGAGTGGACAGCTGTCAACAATCTATATTAGGGTATGTCAGATACCATTAGTTCTAACATTGTCAGACCTGATTTACAGAAGGGATATCATTATTACCACAGGTAAATACAACAACGCTTTTAAAAGTCATTATTGTTATTTGTGAGAATATCGTTATCTGATAATGTTGAAGGACAGTGGTATTATTTTATCTTTCTATTACTGTCAAAAAATCTCAATGTTTACACTGCTTCACGAGTTTGATGAATATAGAAAAATACAGAGTTATATTTGCTACTGTATCTTATTACACCTGTTTATGTGTGATAAAGACAGTTCCTGTACTGAAAGCTCATGAAAGGGATTCCTGTGAGTTTGTAAATGATGATTAGAAACCTCAGGCTTAGGTCTGCATGTTCTGCTGCTATTGTTCTTTCAGCCCCTCAATAAGACAGTTCAGTTCAGTAGGGATTTCCACAAGGTCCATGTTGAGCACATCTGGCCCTGCTCTGGCACAGGCCCTTTATGATAGAGAGCAGGAGGGTCTCGCATCTCTCCAGACTCTAATATACAAGACCTGCTCCTTTTGAAATTGACTGTGACCTCTGCCATACTTGCAATGGACTAGTGCTCTCCACTGTATGGGATTTCTGATCTCTCTCCGCTATTTTCTTTGCTCTCTTATCAGCTACGTTCTATTTTTCTGCTGCAATATTAAAGTGTGCACAGTGACAATGGCACACTCACGAACACTTAATACTTAGACAGACACACATGCACACACAGTGGAGCAAAAAGTATTTAGTCAGCCACCAATTGTGCAAGTTCTCCAACTTAAAAAGATGAGAGACGCCTGTGATTTTCATCATAGGTACACTGCAACTATGAAAGACAAAATGAGAAAAAAAATCCAGAAAATCACATTGTAGGATTTTTAATGAATTAATTGATACATTTCTTAGTAAAATAATTGTATATATAATAGTATTTGGTAACCTCCAAAATAGCAAGATTTCTAGCTCTCACAGACCTGCAATTTCTTCTTTAGGAGCCTCCTCTATCCTCCACTTGTTACCTGTATTAATGGCACCTGTTTGAACTTGTTATCAGTATAAAAGACACATGTCCACAACCTCAAACAGTCACACACCAAACTCCATTATGGCCAAGACCAAAGAGCTGTCAAAGAACACCAGAAACAAAATTGTAGACCTGTACCAGGCTAAGAAGTCTGAATCTGCAGCAGGTACGCAGCTTGGTGTGGAAAAAAAATCAACTATGGTCATGGTATGGTCAACTGATAATATCCCTCCATCTGGGGCTCCATGCATGATCTCACCCCGTGGGGTCAAAATGATCACAAGAACGGTGAGCAAAAATCACAGAACCACACGGGGGGACATAGTGACCTAGAGAGAGCTGGGACCAAAGTAACAAAGGCTGCCATCAGTAACACACTACGCCGCCAGTGTTACAAATCCTGCCAGACATGTCCCCCCTGCTTAAACAATACATGTCCAGGCCCGTCTGATGTTTCCTCGAGGGCATGTGTATGATCCAGAAGAGGACTGGGAGAATGTCATATGTTAGATGAAACCAAAAAAAACTTTTTGGTAAAAACTCAAGTTGTCATGTTGTCATGAGGAGAAAGAATGCTGAGTTGCATCCAAAGAACACCATACCTACTGTGAACCATGGGGGTGGAAACATCATGCTTTGGGGCTTTTTCTGCAAATGAACCAGGACGACTGATTCGTGTAAAGGAAAGCATGAATGAGACCATGTATTGTGAGATTTTGAGTGAAAACCTCCTTCTATCAGCAAGGGCATTGAAGATGAAACATGGCTGGGTCTTTCTGCACGACAATGATACCAAACACACTGCCCGGGAAATGAAGGAGTGGCTTCGTAAGAAGCATTTCAAGGTCCTGGAGTGGCCTAGCTAGTCTCAGATGTCAACCCCATAGAATATCTTTGGAGGGAGTTGAAAGTCTGTGTTGCCTAGTGACAGCCCTAAAACATCACTGCTCTAGAGATCTGCATGGAGGAATGGGCCAAAATATCAGCAACAGTGTGTGAAAACTTACAGAAAACATTTGACATCTATCATTGCCAATAAACAGTATATAACAAAGTATTGAGATGAACTTTTATTATTGACCAAATATCTATTTTACTGAGGAATTTATTAATTCATTCATTAAAAATCCTACAATGTGATTTTCTGGATTTATTCTGTCTTTCATAGTTGCAGTGTACCTATGATGAAAATCACAGGCCTCTCTCATCTTTTTAAGTGGGATAACAGCACAATTGGCTGACTAAATACTTTTCTGCTCCACTATGCACATAGACACTTACATTGCTGACAACAGACACACACACACACACACACACTTGCAATGTCATCAGGCATAAAGTTGTAAAAAATGCGACAAGCTTCTTTAATAAAACAGTTTCTTATTCGTATTCTGTTCGTTTTTCTCATCATCAAAATCTTTTAAGCTGCTACAGAGCTCCATCGTCATAAAGTACACAGAGTATACAGTACTGTACTTCAGACTGCAGAGCCACATAAGCCAGATTATGTTGCTTGGCAATAAAATCTCATTTCGTATCATATACTGACATTCACTTACACATGAATACACACATTCAGATGTAATTAATTATAGTGCACACACAAATGCATGTGACAGCTCTTATTTCAGGCATATAGATATCATGCCTTGCACTGGTGTCATATTCTACTCCAGTCATGGTGTTTTTGTGTGTTCTCCTAAATGCCAGACATTGTGTGCATTCATGTGTGTGTGTTTTAGCTTGTGTCAATATCTTTGTTGCTTAAGGTGTGGTTAATGCACAAGTGTAAGTGTGTTTGTGAGTATGTGTGTGGTAAAGGGGGTAATAAATCATGATCTGGCTGGATATGAAACCTCAAGCTCTCGCTGCCACCTCAGGCAACTGCTGCCCTATACCAGCCAAGCACCGTCACATTTCACATGCGCTCTAATCAACAGGGGAAAGTGCAAATGGATTAATATAGTTAGATGGCTAATGCCACAGATTACGGTGCATGGCAGCCTAATATGAAAAGTATGTGTTGCTCCAGTAACATGATTGGAAAAGCTGTTGATAGATAGAATGTTCTATTAAAAAGCATGCAATGCTATCAGGGTTTACCGACTGACATTGGTCTAAAATATGACGAAACCAGACAGACGTGGGTATGGAGGAAAAGCTTTCTTTAGCCGAGCATACACTATGTAAACATGTTGAATGTTTAAAACAATGGTTACAGTCTAAATCAAAATCTAGATGTCATGATGTCTCCTTGGTTTCTGTTTACAGCTGCTTTTATGCCTGCCTTGGGCATTTGAGTGAATTCTCTCTTCAAATGCAACAAGCAAACAGAGAAAAGAGCACTCTGTTGTGTACCTGTTCTGCCTCTAGGAGACATGAAAATGCTTTGTGTAAAGAGCTGAGCAGATTAGCACTTCATTACCATGGTAGATTGTTTAACGAAGACACTCAGGGAACACAGAGGCAGCTGGATTATGACCAAACCATGTTTTCCATTTAGACAGGATTATTACTTTAGACTGCACACCTTGCATAGGGAATATGACTTAGAAAAACACCAATCAGCCAATCATTTTACTTTTATTTTTGTTACCCTGACTTCCTTATGTTGTAGCATGAACTGACAGGAAGCTTTGTCATCGTCTTTGTCGTCTTTCACATCAACAATGAAATTTCACTTAGCAATACAGCTATCATGACAGGTCAACTGACTTTTCACCCCAAAGTCAAACAACTTAATTTGCTTCACTATTGTCTCTAAACAGATACCTGTGTGCATGCAAGTAAACAATAGTTGCTCACACTGATGTTTTTCATCAAAACCACAAAGCACCACATATTACTTTTTCAAAAACATGCATGATACAGTCTCCTTTCTACATTCTCCTTTTATCCTCTGTGTCTCAGAGGACAGAAAAGGGAGAGGGAGACTGCAGTGTTTAAAGTGGGCCGTCAGTCAGGCTCCCTGGAGTTTCCCATCCTGTAGGAATCCCATTATCAACAACCGCTGGCACATCAGAGACAAGGGATGCAAGTGTGTTTTGTGTGCATATAGTGTGAATATGTGTATAACATAGAAAGTGACAAAAATATGGCAAAGAGATAAAAAAGGAAAGAGCCCACACAAGAGGCCATCATTTTATATACTGTAATCTTAAATACCGACATCTCTGCAAGGAGCCATTTTACTCGTAACGAACATTGCTTTGTCTCAAAGTTCCTGCTTGAAAGCATATAGCTTTGTATGTAGCCAACACACTGCAAAACATAGCAAGGAGTACTGAGTGGACTGTGCTGCTCAGTCTTCTTCTCGTTACAAACAGGTATAACAGGTATAATTCTTCTCAAACTTACAGTAGACCATCACACCTAAAACAATGAAATGTCAAACCAAGAAAAAAATATTGCTACAGTCGTCTCAGTGTCCCATTATTCAATAATCAAAACAATGTGCTCTCTGCGTTTTTGCTTCAAGTTCAACATGTCATCTCTAATAGTTACAGTCACATCCCACTTTGTAAGTGTTTAAAAAAGGGGAAATAACATAAAAATTGAAGAGGACAGAAAGAGGAACTATGAGAACACTTTTTTTTAACATGTTCCTGTCCCAACTTCTTTTTTTTAATCTCTTTTTTCTATTATTTTTTTTATTTCTTAATGTCATTATCAGACACTGGCTAACAGGTTCCCAGAGCTAGCATTGACACCCAATGGAAAGCTTGGCGACTGGTTAGTTCACCCAGTTCTACAGCAGCATCCCATGTAATGTTTCCTCTCTACCATGAAGGGATTATTGGACTTTCAATCAATAATAAATAGATTAGACTGTGCTACGTGTGTTAGCAGACACCACACGAATAGACCAGCAGCTCTAATCCTATTAAATACACACTCTCTCTGGCATAAGTGTAGAAGAACATTTTATCAGCTACTGCTACTGCAAAAATATTTATTAGAATAATCAAAAATATATATTTTATTGATGTTTCATGTTATAGTTTTACATTAGTACTGCAAATGTGATAGTTATTGGCATGATGAACATAAAAATCTGCCCAAATTGAGACCATAACAATTGAAGTTCTCATATGAAAAACTGGTTTGGATGCAAAGCTACATATCTTCTTCCTCTGTGTATTTATTGTGTCTGAATATAATTCTGCCACAGTCACATTGGTTTAACTAATTTATGACAATGAAAAATAAATGGCTGCACATTGACAGAAAATAATTCAGTGCCAGTCTGGTTTATTACTGCTTTTGCTAAGCCTTGGAAATCAGTGGAGTCAGTGGATTTAAGTCTGGGAACATTAAATTGTCCTGCCTCGCTTATGTTACAAGCAACACAGGTAATTTCTCAGCAAATTACCCTACATGGTTTTCACATTGGGTGAAGCACAAGACAGTACTGTGCTTAAAAAATATCTCGACAGCAATGATTTTGTCTGTGGGCTAGATAAAAAAAAAAAAAAAAAAAGAATGTCGCTATAATTGGCAAAATTATTAAAATGACCCATGTACCAACACCATTAAGCCTGGTAACTTACCGCTACCCTCCATATGCATGCATACACATACACATTTACTCACAATTATGCTGACAACCAAAGGAGGCATTTTTGAGCAAAAGTAATTGAGAGATTAGTAGTAGTAGTTGCAGGTTCAATGTGTAAGTTAAAGGTTTAACACTGACTGAACCAAATGAAGAAAGAGAGAACAGCCACCAGTGAAACATAGACTGAGGAAACCACCTCAATGCCTCCACCAGCCACCCATTTCCCCTCCATATCTGTAGCTCTTGATATTAGATATTTAATATTAGTCTAAAAGGTAAAGATTGACAGCTGACACTTTCTTCCCAGTATTACAAACCATTAGTTTGCTATCATGCCTGGAGCAGACATGTGAGCATATGATATATAAATACATTTTCTACTCTGATGGTGCACAGATGGTGGAGCATTTTGACTGGCTTATCAAGCCTGCCTTATCTCCCTCAGACCATTTGTAAAGAGCAAAGAAGCAAAAGAGAGAGAGAGAGAAAGATAGAGAGAAAGTGAGGAACAGCCAGAGGTCAAAAAGCCACAGGACTGCTGGTCGTGTCAGATTCACAGCCTAGCAAGGGTCATCTTGTCACAAAGCACACAGCTGGGGGACTCACCTTGATCAGGAGAACCAAAGTTTACTTCAATTTTCTGTTTCCTCTTTTATCTGACCTTAAACTTTACACAAAAGGTACTTAAAAGTGTTTACTAATTTTTGCTTCAGTAATTTAGTTAAACATAAAAATTTTAGTTTTTCACGCTACATTACTGATAACTTTGTAGGTGACCATAATGGAAGTCATCTTTAACAGGTTACAAGCTCACAATAATAAAAGGTGCAGGACCAGTATAAAGTCAAAATTATAAAAACAAATGACCCTGATAGTAAGAATGACTTCCAAAGTTGCTGACTCTGCCTATTATATCGCAGTCTCATTTGGTTCATTAAGCTGGGAAGGTGAGTGCTAGAGCTCAGGACTGGCACACACTGATTTCAATGAGCAAACCGCCAAAGGTCACTCTCATAAAGCCACTGTGGAAGCTCATCTAGTGCTAGTGAATGCATGTACTGCCACTGTCATTAAGTATAAACATGAGTCTCCCAGTAACTTGCAAGAGGATCACAAAACAAAGGAGTTTTATATCGGTAGAAACAGCATCACCAAGTCACAAATAAGGGAAAAAAAATACATAAAGGTTGTTTTGGTTGAATTTATGATGGACTAACAGGTATAAAAAAAACCAAAAAAAACATGATGTGATACAAAACAGTAATTTTGACAACCACTATAAGATTGTTGGGAAATTATATAATTGTGGATATCAATCATTACAAGGAAGGTGGAAGGCCACAGAGGGCTTTGTGAAGGTCTAGGTTGGATATCAACCAGCCTAAACTAATCATTATCACCTGTGACTCGAGACAAGGTTAGAGACTCAGTTCGGCAGGTAACTAGTCACCTAAGGCCTGATTTATTTTCCAGAGGGCTGATTTATTTTGTGCTTATATCTGTAAAGAACCTTCCATCTGGCAGATCGCAAAACCATCAACACTGTAATTAAAATGCAATTACCACCTCTCTCCTCTTCCAGTTACACAGTAATCCCTGAGAAGTCTTTCCATCTGTGCCACACACACACGCATACGCACGCATGCACACGCACGCACTTGCACACGCACTTCCTTTGCCTCAATCCTCGGTGCACTTTCGGCTTTCAGCCCCTGTCAGTACTCTACGACGAGACAACACTGTCTTATAGCTTCCAAATCTGCTCTTCAACTCAGCTTACAGTGCAAAGCCTATCTGTTTCTGCACAAATCACCTTCTCATCCTTTTGCCCAGTCTCCTCCTTCTCACCACGGTTCCTTCACTTTTACATATCTAATTCAAAACCCCTGTTGTGCCAAAAAACGGGGGAAAAAAACTGTCACATGTGATACTAGATTGTGAATTCTGTTACCCAGTTGTAGTTAGAGGCTATAACTCATAACACGCTGAATATGTCTGGGTATCAAATACTTACTGAGTGCCAACCAAATAACATGTGCCAAGAACTGGAAATTGGCAACAAATGTTTGGATACATTCTTAGTCTTGTTTACTTGTGTTTTTATCTTTTTTAAATCATAATTCTTTTCATTTTTATACTGTTTTATTTAAATATTTTTGTGTAACTGTTTATGTTACAGCCATATATTTAACACTGATGTATTTCAAAAGCTTTTTGAAAGCTATTTTGAAAAAACATGTTTATACTCATCAAAGAAATGTTGTTGTCTCTGTACTGAAACTCAGGTATCATATTGGCAACAGTATCAACAATGATACCCAGCCCTAGTAATATATTTTTGAGTTTTAACTAACATGCGATGATGTACAGTTTGCTTTCAAGCTTTATTGCACTCAGACTTTTTAAGAATTTTCATGACACAAAATATTACACTCTGGAGTACAGAAACAAAGTCACAGAATAGGAAAAGACAAAACTTACAGAAATAGCGGAACAAACAGGATGTGCTTTATGGTACGGTATCTCAGTGTATGTGTGTGTGTGTGTGTGTTGGGGGATGGGTATTGAGCTTTCCCTCTAGATATAAAACCTTAATTACTTCTGACTAAAACTGTAATTAAAATATATCACAGCTGCAGCCTTACCTGTGTGTGTATGTTTCATACATCTGTGCATGTGTTTGTGTGTGTGTGCCACTGCAATGGGACCTCAGGAGTGCCACAGATAAATCACCACCACACGCAGCTCGCCAGCACAGGGACATGGGGAGTGGGGGTGTAAAAGAGATTAGAGAGGGGTGCAGGGGGTAAGAAAAAAGATGTGGTTAAAAGAATAAAATAGAGAAATACTGAGAGCCAGACGGATAACGGACTTACATTTTCATTCAAGCTCTAATAAGAGGAAAACCTATACTGTACAGTGTGCAGAAAGAAAGCACATACAAGAGTTTTCATTTTCATAGAACACCAGAAGTATAATCTGATCTTTTAATACTGTTATGTAGAACAGAACCTCCTCACTTTGAAAACTTGACAAAGATTATCCTCTTACCTGGGACTGTCTTGTGCTCACCAAACCTCATTGAGGCCAAATCAACTACTTTGAACACTGTAAAACTGGATATATGTACCAAAGAACAGGCAGTTCAACCATTTCTTTGCCGTTTCTTCACAAAGGAGTTGCAGTAAGAGTCAGATGATGTAGCCGCCATACAGTCACGAACCATACTTTCATTGCTATTGTCTGAGTGTGTGAAGGCATGGAGGGAGGCAGGGGAGGGAGAGGAGAAATAACAAATAGTGGGCAGCTGAAGCCATCGGGGTTAAACACAATTGTTGTTGCAGAAAGAGGACATTATTGGAAATGGCTTTGCCACCGTGGGCGCCCCTGTTGAATAGCTTTTTTCCTTCTCCCAGGCTAGCAATGATTCCCCTGCCTCCCCCTCCGCACACATGCATACACACCTATACACACTTAAGTGGAGAGGGATCTGCAATAACCTGTGGGAATTAAGTAGGTGTCAACATAGACAGAGCTCAGTGAATCAGAGTGCAGCAGGTGATCTAGCTAAGGGGCGCAGTGCCGGTCACAATGACAATGCAGCACAATGAGTATGCATAACTTTAAAGGCTGATCATCACAAGGAAGTCACTTAAAAGACACGCTAATAATGATCCTTCAGCATGCCCCAGCCCACGTATCAGTCCATCCCCAATAACAAGACAGGAAGAGTTATTTGTTTCCTGAGTCCATTCTATACCTGGCTCTGGGGACATGCTCCCCTCTGTTGCTGGTGAATGAGATAGCCTTTCACTGGGCTGTATAACCTTTATGAGCTTCCCTCACTGACAACACAATGTGCACAATCAAATCTGCTTCACTCAAATAAAAGACACTTCTGAATTGGAAGAATATTGTGGTGCTACACAAACCAGATGTGCTTGTGGCACAACAAGAGCAGGTGAATTTTATGAATTACATCAATTTACCAAATAATGAAACATTTTGCACTCATGTGACAGCTGCTTTGCTTTGATTTTACACAATACACAACGTTTTTATCTGAGTGAACTGTGCAAGGAGGAGGGGAAAAAGGCGTTGATTTTGGGAGGGGGCAGACATATGGATTTTCTTGACATTGGGCTCTCCTTGGCATTAGAGGTGCTCTTCTCTCTCAGCTCTGATTACCTATGTGCAGTGTAAGCTGGGCTTTTTAATCTTATCTGCAAAGAAAAAATAATGGTGAGAAACCATCTGCTCCTATAATAGGAGAGCACCTCTAGCTTGCTATCAAGTTCCTATCAGGGTCCATGGAGAATGCTGTAGACCGTATTGGGAATGTCAAACGGTCAATAGAGCAACACAATACGTGAGCTATTTTCCTTTAAACAAAGACACTACATCTATACCCCTAACAGGTTAATATCAGCTAGTGAAGCTTTCACAAAGTGTGAAGCTTTATATATATACACATATATACATACATATATATACACACACACACACACACACACACATATATATATACACTTACATATATATACATATATATATATATATATATATATATATATACATATATAGTATTAACCTTCTTCGGGTTACTATCTCCATTGGGGAGGAGCTATCACAGGTGGGTTGCTTTGATTTTACACAATACACAACGTTTTTATCTGAGTGAACTGTGCAAGGAGGAGGGGAAAAAGGCGTTGATTTTGGGAGGGGGCAGACATATGGATTTTCTTGACATTGGGCTCTCCTTGGCATTAGAGGTGCTCTTCTCTCTCAGCTCTGATTACCTATGTGCAGTGTAAGCTGGGCTTTTTAATCTTATCTGCAAAGAAAAAATAATGGTGAGAAACCATCTGCTCCTATAATAGGAGAGCACCTCTAGCTTGCTATCAAGTTCCTATCAGGGTCCATGGAGAATGCTGTAGACCGTATTGGGAATGTCAAACGGTCAATAGAGCAACACAATACGTGAGCTATTTTCCTTTAAACAAAGACACTACATCTATACCCCTAACAGGTTAATATCAGCTAGTGAAGCTTTCACAAAGTGTGAAGCTTTATATATATACACATATATACATACATATATATACACACACACACACACACACACACATATATATATACACTTACATATATATACATATATATATATATATATATATATATATA
This sequence comes from Pampus argenteus, assembly GCA_036937835.1. NCBI lineage: Eukaryota > Metazoa > Chordata > Actinopteri > Scombriformes > Stromateidae > Pampus > Pampus argenteus. Next base: position 12,875,865 of record CM072870.1, read on the forward strand.
TACATATATAGTATTAACCTTCTTCGGGTTACTATCTCCATTGGGGAGGAGCTATCACAGGTGGGTTGCACTCATGAGGAAGCAAATCTCAACACAGTCAACTGTAGAATTATTTCTCAACGCAGCTGAGGGTATACAGTAGGGAAGGGCTGTTTGTCATGTGCAGTGATGTAGTATCATCAGAGAGCTTCTGTCTAAGCCTTTATTATTCAAAGTTTTGTCACATGGAACTGAACTATATACAACAGTATATTTGTTTCTGTCCCAGTACTGTCGGGCTGTGCAGTTAGTTTGAGGTGCTGTATGTAGCTTATCTCTACATGTATTTCATACAATCAGATGGATAAAATCAAGCCACAACTACTTTTTATTCAGCATTACACTTTCCCCCAGCAGGGCTCCTGCTCGGCAGTCTAAATCAAGACAGAGCTGTTGTCAACCATGTGGAGGGGACAGGGAGCGTGTTAGCTCCACCAGATTGAATTAAGCTGAATCCCCCAAAGATCCACATTCAGGCAGGATTCAGGTCAACGTTGAGATGACAAGCAACATTGTATTGATTTCTCCCAGTTCCCAATCATATTACTCTTCTTCTGCCGGTTAATTCAATTCCCTTACAGACAGTTCACAATTCAGTTCATAATTACAGTGATACAAAAATTACAATGTATCTTGCCAAAGAAATCGGATTAGTGGCTTCAAACTGCGTGGTTTGATTACATCAAATACCTATTGTTGGGTGGGTCATGACAAATTTGGGAATATCTGCTCGCAGAGGCATTATGTGTTGAACCAGCCAGATTGGGGCAGTAATGTAACTACAACTGTTAGAAAAAATTAGACTGATATAATGAATACATTAAGGGCCATTCTCACAGAAGACCAATCTTTGGATTTAATATTCCAAACTCTATGACAATCTTAACATACTGACATTTTTTTTTCATCCTCAAGAGTATCATGTGTCATGTAGGTCCATTTCTGGCTTTCACCTGAAAGTCATGGTAAAGGGCAGATGGCTCTGTACTGACAAGGAGCTCAGCCTGCAGCATTGATTTGTTTACTAATAGCTGATGGAAACCCTAGAGTGCCTCTCCACTTTACCACCAGCCATGGGGAGATGAATAATTAATGGCTTTTTAGCTCTTTTTTAGCTATAAAAGGATTACTGAAAGTCCATTCAGTAATGTAATACAAACACTTTTTAAAAACCTTTCCATGCTGCTATAGTACTAGTTCAGGAAATTAGCCTCTCTTCCTTTTCACTAAGACCTTTTGGAAAGCTCTGAGACTTTGGGGTTGCTATAACGTGGTTCATGAGGGAGCTATTAATGAAAGTGGTATGTTAATCTCCAAGCGTAAATATGGCAAATGAACATATTCATTGCCTACTTAATGGGTTACTAAAATCTGCCCTTTCCCATAATGTTTTACATTTGATGTAAAATGATAACATACTACTACAATATGGTAAACGGCAAGCCAATGAAATTGGCATTATATCTCTCAGTGTTATTTCCAGTTTAATAATAGCAAATGCACTTAATAATGTCTGCCAAACATCGCTTTGCTTACACACACTAAAAGACAGACAACGGATGAGAGATAATTTAATCTTCAGATAAAACCAAAAAGCATAGACAAGATCTTGCACAGAAAACAGAACACTTTAATCTTTCTTCCCCCAAGGCTAGAGAGAGAAAGCAAGACAGACGGGGAGATTGAAAGATGGAGAAAGAGAGAGACTGAGAACAGACAGACTGATAGAGACATTGATATAATTGAATGTGACTTATTCCCAGCACCCACCCAGCCCTATGTCCATCTGTAGACAGCCCTGGACCCACCACAAGTACCCACAACACCCAAACTCTCTCCCCTCCTCTCACTTACTGCACACAGACACATACACACAAAAAGAGAACATCTGGAGTATGCATCAGTGGACCTAGCCTAGTGCCAACCTGCCTAATAGCCTATGGAGTCAATTATAAGCGGGGAGAAATGTTCTGGCTTAATCGCTAATGGTGCCATCTGGATAATGGCAGATTTCAGAGAGGAACTTTTGCTTCTTCCTCTTACCTGGTCATCTGGGGATGTCTCACCTGATCACTGGCCTGTTTTGGAGCAATGGAGTAGAACCAAAGAGACTAAACAGTTTTTCATATTTTAATGAAGTTCCCTTTTTTAGAGCTGAACCACCTAGCTACAGTGGTGTGGGATCCATCTGTGTGTATTTAGGAGCGCCATTGCATCTCTATACAAAAAAACAACCCCTGTTGGGCAGCAGTTAAACTGTACATCCCACTTTATCTAATGGAAGTTTAACAAATATTATCTTGCCATTTGTTTTCGTGTCTGGATTTTATAATTAATTGTGTGACCCAACATTTTGTTGCAGTTCTTAAACAATATATGAGTTATAACTGTTTCTTTTTTGCCTGTTTGTAAGAAAGAACAACTATGTTGTTTTTCCTTATGGTTAAAGTTCTGAACTTTCTTACAACTGTCTGTATTGTGGCATTTTAACTTGACAAGAACTACTCTATTGCCTGTGGCACATTGCAGCCATATCAATTTCCTCTCTACAGCAGGTGATATTTTAACAAATGTGCTCCAGCAACAGCCAGTAGAGCTGAGGGCCAGAGAGGTGCAAGGTTATTTATCGGGACCTGGGAGGAATGATGGCAGGGGCAATGGGAAAACGGGTAAGAAAGGCATGCATGCAGGCAAGAGATGAGAAGGCACAGAGATTGTCCTAGAAACACAGGGGACTGGAGAGAGTCCAGAGGCAGAGGGAGAAGGACGAGAGTGGGATGGTTGGGGAGCAGATAGATTGAAAAACACATTTACTTAGCGTCTGGCATAGCACTGCTCACAAATCCAGCTTGGCATGAAGGACAATTTGGAACTAAAACAGACGGCCCTCTAAATAAAGGACATTGAAGGGACTGAAATAGAGAAAGAAAGAGAATTAACTAGCTGCGGAGGTGTAACTACAGTTACAGTGAAAGAATATCTGAGTTTATTTTTAATATTAAGAATACATAGCATATATAATATCCTACCACCGTGACTTCCTGCATTAAGGACAACCAAGTATTCAAGTATTTAGGCATATATAAAATAGCCCTACAATAAATCCTGTTAGTAAAGCTAGTCATGTTCAATGACAGTTAGTGATGTAGATATAATATTATATATTTTGTCCCGTTGTTTATAGTGTAAATGTGGGAGGAACAATATTACATCTTTCAATATATTTAATCATATTTATTCTCTGTGTGTATCTATGTGTGTAAACCAAACAGACTACAGGCTAGTATTGGGACAATAAGATGACATTCACATGAAAATGCTAATGTCTTTAGGTCTGTTGCTACCAAATGAAAAGTCAAAGAGTATCATGATCCTTTCACTTTTAAAAGATCACAGCACCAGGATTAAGAAGCATGAAATGCTTAATGGCATATAGTCAGGACACTTTAACATCAACATGATTTTTTTTTTCTTTTAAAACACCATATACTATGAGGAGGAGGTTTCTGTGAAAATTGGAAACCTAATGTGGCCAGATGGAGGCAGCACACAAGCTTACATATGTTGTGATGACTCTGGTGATTTATTATGGAAATGACTGAACAAGCATGTTCACAAGAAGGGGGGCTTAAATACGGCACACTGCCTATGTATCACACTGGCTTTTTTAATGATTCACACCAGAAACAAGAAGGCACAAAGTCAAAAGTCACATAACTAGGTTTCAGAAAACAATGCAGCAGCACAAAATCACTGAACACAAGTAAGACCATAAAACAACAACTACATGCAACATGTTCTGCACCCAACTCTACCAACACATAACACATGCCACCAACTTAATTGAAAGCCTGACAGGAGAAGGAGAGCTGTGACTGTGAAGTAAAACAAATGTGCATTTGATTTGTTATTATTTGTTAGGGAAGGGGTTAAAGAAATAAGCGTGGGGGCTAACAGCACTCTGACAAATGGAGAACGGGGTATATGAACCATGAAATGAACACTCTGGCAATTGGAAGGCAGGAGGCTTTCAGCACCATGGTCAGCAACAAAGTGCTTGCACAGCTCACTGCTTGAGCGATGGTATTCACAAGGCTAAAGAGAGCTGGGGAGAACAACAGAGGATGACAGAAAAGGCACGGGATTGTGGAGAACGAGGAGAAGGTGGGAAAAAATTAAACCAGGTGAAAAACATGGGGATAGGATGGTGAGATAAAAGAAGGTACGTCTTCAGTTACACGTTTTTCAATGGTCAAATTTGTACACAGTGGGCAAGATCAATAAATTTATTTGAACAAGGACACACATTGACTAGATGGTTTATTTCAAGACAGAATGAAGAACAGAATATAACGGAAAGATAAATAAGGTCAAGATATGTATTTTTTCTCCTAGAGTCTGTAAAAGTATCTGTCCTCGCCACTGTCAGCCTGTCTGTTTCCAGGTAAGGTTTGCAGGAGTTTATCAGGGTAGAGCAGAAGGCAGAGCTCAGATAAAGTTAGAAGGAGAAAATAACCTCCACCACCTGGCTCCCCCACTGCTTGTGAATGTGGCTTTTTCTCATTAATTGTTGTTGTGGTGCAGTATACAGCCATTAAACAGTAAATAAGTCATTAACTATGCTGGCTGCCAGGGTGCCCCAGGCCAGGACCTGTATTTGGTGCAGAGAAATGGAAGTGGTGGGCCCTACAGGCAGAGAGGCCGAGGTTAATGCAGTTGGGTTGATGACGGACAGCCCTGACTTTACTGCACAAGCAACACCCACAGCCCACACCTATTTATGTACATCAGATAGGGAAAATATGACATCCAGACAGTAATTTGAATGGATAAATTACTATATCATCAAATATTGCCAATATATGTAATTTTCCAGCACACAGGTTATTCCTGTAAATCTATGTATACCAAACAGAAAAGCAGTGTTAAAGTATTATTTTTTCTGTCTACATTTTAAACTTTAGATTGTCCTCTGTGACGTTACGTCTCATCCCAACCTTTTCAACAATTAAGCACATGAGACTGTGGAGCAAAATTACAATCTCAAGGTCATTGGACTTTTATCCACAGTTTGCTATAACAACATTAAAATATAAAAGAAAATAAAAGTTAAAAAATCCTTGCTGCATACACGCATTAATTTCAACATAATAGTACAATTCAATCTATCAACACTTTTATAATGCCAAAGAGGGTTATAATGACATCAAATTTTATTCCCACAATGGCATCAGTATATTTGATAAATATTAATCAATAGATATTCAAACCCGAACCAATTACCTGGGTAGTAGTTTAAATAAACTGAGAAAACTTAGCAGGATAAAGGGTGATTTGGGCTCATGATTTTCAGTTATTAATTTGGGTTTGTTTTGACTGTTTTTACGATTATCAGTAGTATCTTTTAATTTTTTTTTTTTAATGGAAGAATATTATAAGATGTCCTCAGTGTAATTGAGAAACAATTTGAGCAGGAAGCTCTACAGCATTTGGATGCGTCTTCAAATGAAAATCAGTTTAAAACAAACCTACCTGTTTTAGATATTTTTCTGTTAATAACAATCAAAGACAGTGAGCCAAGTGTGATCCAGTTACCTACAAATCTACAAATGAATTGTGGCACATACCAGACCATAGTGAGAATAAATGAATTTGTAAGCTGCCTTTCCAAAGCTAGTGATCAGTGTTATTCAAAAATGAGAAGTCAAAATAAATAGTTTGTGTGTGTGGACTGAGAAAAACAATCTTCAAAACCCACATGGTCTGGTTGAGAAAAGATGGTGTCAAATCGTACACACAAAAAAGATAGGCACCAAAATGAAAACATCCCATCCTATCAATCAGTATCAGTGAGCAATGGGGGCTGGTGTTATTCTAATAGGACTGTAATTAAAGCTTCCATCTCATCTCACTCTCATACTTGTACGCTCCCTCCGTCTCCCTCTAAAATACATACAAACAGACAAACGCATATGCTGGGGAAGCACAAAAATGCTTTGTTCCTCCCACCCACCTCAGGTCCATCAAGGGGTGTGTGTGTATGTGGGGGGGGGGTCATAAAATCATTCTTAATTACACATTTGTCACATGAAAAGCAGTCTACCTACTTTTTATGAGCTCTAGCAGTCTGATTAATTCAATCCTCACATTCCAACTGCTCATTATATACCAAACCTCCACTTCTCTCTGTTGGTTTTATCTGTGTCTTCCCCCATTTCGTTTTCCTTCCTCATTCCTTTGGTCCTCAACATTTCAGGCTTTTCATTTTAGTGTTTGTCAGATCTAGTAGCCACAGAGGCAAGCTTTTCCTTGGGGATTCAGGGATTGACAGCACACATAGGCTGTCAGCGTTCTATGATGGCTAATGATGATAGGTAAATTAGGGTGGAGGGGAACACTTTGTTTCTTATTATTTATATATCACTCCAACAGGCGCCGCCATTGTATAATCAAATTCATTATATAAAGTTAGGTATAGGTAGGTTTAGCTTCAAACAGTATATTTGCTATTAAAATGAGCCCATTAATATCTAAGCCCCTTTATATTTATTATCATTAAAATCGTGAGTTTTGGAAACAACTTGTGTGAAAATGATATGTCTATATCCCACTCAAGAAGAGAGGTCATGCTTTCAACCATATGTATTTTGTTTCAACAACCAATAACACCACAGGACCATATTGCCCGTGAGCACTAGTCTAACTTTTGTTGTGAAACCGTGTTCTTTGTTTCTCTGTTTGAGCTATTTCCATCTCTGATTCCTTTGTGAGCTTACAGGAAAGTACAGGTCCACTGCATCCCTTGAGATGCTAAATCTCAACATCAGCAAGACAAACAACATCTGTTTACTCTCAAACAGTCTCGAGCAGAGCCGCTGCCATTGTGGAGATATCACACAAGCAGGCTCAACAAAGCAGAAAGGTGTCTCTACCACACTGTGATCCTCAATCTGAATGGTGTTTTAGAGATGATCATTATAAAGTTTATTTTGCTTAAGGTATGTGGGCAGCTTTGACAGGGATAGTCCTCTGTAAGCGTAGAATCAAGAGCTATGCTTTCTCAGAAGAAAATTCAAACATTTAGGACCGCTCTACACACAAGACTGTAAATGCAAATCAAGTGTGGCGGTGCAGTTTAGGCATCAAAAATAGCAGTAGATATAGTAGTTTTTAATACTTTTAGATCAACCAAAGGTATTTCCTGTCTTTTATATCTTTTGCTGGTTGGGTGGACCCATAGAAAGCAACCAACCTTATCAATTCTTTAAACCATACACACAACACGTCACCTACATTAACCGACAAAACATGTTATTGGTCCAAAAATGTTATATTCATGCAACAAATGTATTATTAATAAAATTCATCATAATCTGATTTGTATCTGATTTGTATTAATCTGTATTTAGCATTTGGATTACTGCATTTGTGCAATTATTTAAATGTGGAAGCAATGCTGCTTCCCCATTGTTAGAGCAAACTCAGTTAATAGCATTTAAATTAATGAAATGCACTGGCACAGGCAAATATAATCATTTCAATGATAAACAATGTCAAGATAAACCAAATTCTAAAGTGATCTCTTATGGTGGAAATTGTAAACGTTTGCACTTATGTGTGAACAAGCAGGTTACCGCCAGCGAGACATGAAACATTCATAGCAGATGTGACCAAGGCATCACAGAACAGGAAGTTGGATCCCCCAAGGGCTCTGACATGTACACGCACGCATGTGCGCACACACGCACGCATGCACTTGTGCGCACACACACAACCAGCTTGAATAACCCCCGTTTTGTTTTACTAACATTCAACTTCTGAATATATACCTGCACACACCAACAATAGACAGAACACAGACCAGACTCACAGTGCACAGTGCTGACACCACCTACCATAGAGCTCTGCATGAGCCGCAACCCATCACACACATACACACTCACACACAGAGATACTCTGGCTCCAAGGCTAGCACATTATATCACACTATATGAGTGTATTAGTGACTGAGCATGTATGCACTTGCCACAATACTAGCTACAAATGCCTCTCCTCACAGCAGGTTCTTTGGGCAGGCATGACACCAGCAGCTAGCCCCCTACCCAGTGTCACTGACAGCACATCGAGTAAATTAGCCCTACTGGCTTGACCTAACCACATGGGGTGTGAGCAGAGTCTGAAAGTGTCTCCCTCCAAAATACCGCAACATAAAATCAGCACTGAAACAAGCCAATGATACAATAACCATAACATCATTGCCACACAGCCATGTGTGGGAAATGTTCTATTTTACAAGGCATCATATTTATATCATATTTATAATATATTTGCAACAGAAAGTGGTTCACACTGCCCAAAATTGCCAGATAAAACTTTCCAATAAGAAACAAACAATACTATGTAAATTAACTGAATCACAGCTTCAGCTTTCAATCCCCCTGGAATTACAGGGAGTTTTTGCATTTCAGTTTTCAGTTTCAGTACAGTTTCAGTACCATCAGTGTAGTTTCAGTGTACTATAATTTAATTTGACTTTCATTCACAAGGTTTGATTCGATTTAATATTAATCAAACGCAAATATAAAACGATTGATATCAGATCATTCAAACGAATAATGATTTGAATTGGAAAATCTATTTTGTAGACCCAACCCTATAAAGTAGTATCTCAAATGTTTAAATCTTTGCACAGTCCAACAGAAAACGTACAAAAAACGATTAAATCTAAAAATCTGTATTCTATATGTTATAATCGGTGTGCCGTTACAATGTTTTCTATCTTGCATTTTATTGTTATGTTCATACTACGTTATACCCCTACCTCCTCCACTCCCTCATGTACTGTATGCGAGAAGAACATAACGTTTCTGTTCACTGCTCTGCAGGGGTGGGTAAGTCTGTAGAGCTCGTTAGCACTCTGCCTGTATTCACAGAACCAGGGTTACAACATATAACCTTCTTTCCAATACATATGGACAGCTCCAGCTCATACCTCCCTACTACAACATTTAAAAATGCATGTACAATTAATATGTGTACTATTAAACATGCTATGGTGAGACTGTTTAGCTCCTGTAGTGTGTCTAACATTATACAGTAGAGTTGTATGTACTAATCTAGTCTGTCTGTTGATTTGATTATATGAACACTAATTAGAGCCAGCAGCATTGAAATCAAATCAGTTACACGATTTGGCTGAGCTCTAGATGGCGGATGAAATCTTCAAGGCTATGACAGAATGGTCAGTTGTTGTTATTGTTGACTGAAGACAGCACCAGGGTATTAACAGGAACCATGTTGTAAGATTTGTCATGCATGTAAAGAAGCTAAGATAGAAATAATGTAAATTAAACAAAATAATATAACAGTTATCTCAGATTAGAAAGACAAAGGGCACAGACATAGTTAAATATGGGGTTTTCCAGTTTAACTCTCACTACTCTCCCTACAATCCCTGGTGTATATCACATCTTATTAAAATTTTATTAGCAACAGGAAATAATGTTGTAGCACTGCAAACACTAAATGAAAGCCGGTGCTCTGATCTCTCCACTGATGTCGTGTGTCAGTCAGCATACAGTAAGTTGAAATGTAATATTGAAGCCTCTAGTCTGAATGGTACAGCAGAAACTGTGATGCCACAAACTAGCCAATCTCATGAGGCGTTTAGTAAACGAAAATACTGCCAGTTTGACAGCAAAGGGGGAAGCAGATTGTTTTCTCTACAGTTTGATCTGAGGAAGTTTCGTCAGTGACGGCCATAGGCACACTGATGAAACTAAATATTCAGTAAGCAAACTGCAGTATTCATCAATGACAATACAATAAACTGAATTTCACAAGCTTTTCTTTGTCAGTACCATGGTATATTTGCATTGTAATAATACTTGCCACCACTCATCTTATCGAATCTTACTCTATATTTGTTTTCTCCCTCTAAGTTTTTATACCGTGCTTTAGGCTTGAGATATTCCCTGCCACTGGTAGCTTTGTAACTCAGCAAGCAATAACTTGTTGCTATCAGCGATCACGCACTTTTACAGATGGATGGATGGATAAAAAAGACAACATTGCAGGCATTCTCATCAGATGGTGCATATTAGAATAGTAGCTCATCAGCAGCCACCCAAAACAATAAAACAGCAGTCGACAGACAGCTTAGCCCATCAGCACACTGTTAAATTACAGCCATCAACCCACCCACCCCCACCAAACCCCCCATCCCCCTCAACCCCCCCGGATCACAACTCTCATCTCTAGCACCAGGAGGAGAACAATCTGCAGAGTAATTAGCCTCCACCAACAGACAGTTACAGAGAGAAAGAGGACGTTTGGCTTGATTAAATTATTAAACCACACAAGCAAAAAAACAAAAGCAGCATCAAAGAGGCACAGAGGCTCTCCTTCAAAGCTCCTCGCTGTTCCCTAAATACAGAATACAGGGAACATGTTCTCCCAAGCCACTAGTTGGCATAATTAGCTAAATGTGTGCATTTGCCCACAAGTGTGTGTTTGTATGTGTGTGTGTGTGTTTGCTGTGATTGAGCCCATTCCTCCAACTGCTATCTAAAATAAGCAAGTGGTTAACGACAACTTGATGCCAGGGAGCCCCCACCAACCCCCCACCCCTACGCCAACATCAGACACACATTACACACTTCTACACACATCCACATTAAACAATACTCTAATTACAACATTTATAACTCCCCATTGCCTCCTGCATCTCTCCAACCCACAACCCACAAATCTGTGAATCTGGAATTGAATTTAGCCCAAGTTGAGGGCTGCGCTGGCATGAAAAGACTATTTGATTAGAACGGCAGTTGTTTCATTTGTGGTGCAGCAGATTGCAGAGCCTCTCTATCCGGTGTGCAATCTGTATTCATTACTCGGTGTAAAAGGATGATCCATGTCCTGACACCAGGCTCATCATTTCATGCAGATGCACAGCAGCTCCACAAGGCCCTTACCAAGCCACCATACCATGCCCCCCCACTGAAACCTCAGCGATACTCTTTTCTCCCTGCTCGCTACTTTCTCTTTATTTCCTGGTTCCCTTTTCCACTTTTCTCAATGCTAGCTTCTTATCATTGTTTCTCTGATGACTTCTTAGATGAATGGTTGGCTGGTTGGTGGTTAAGATATAAAAATATTTGAGTGATATTCAATAATTCACAACGTTGTAAATTGCAATTATTCAACATAAATCAGTGACATTAAATTAATAAACGCTGAAAATTGTGCAAAAAAATTGGAACACGATAATTTTTAACTATTCCATTTAGCTGTTGCAGTATTGCTCTAAAAGAAATGTAAAAAAAATCCTTACAGTACAATACTGTCACCTTCTTGCAAAAAGGTCACAGAATTCTCACACAACAGCACCTCACTCCTTCAGTTCCCCCTTCATTCACTGCCTCCCTTTATTTTTATATATATGTGTGTGTGTGTGTGTGTGCGCGGGTGCGTGTGTGTGCGTGTGCTCAGTTGGAGGTGAATTTATTAGTTGCCTTTAAGTGAATGTTTATGCATTTACCTAATCTAAGTAGGTTTTGAGATGTGGCCGCAGGGCAGGGGCAGACAGGTCCATTTTCATGCAGGTGCAGGGCTCAAAGCACTGTTTTATACCTGAAGGTGGTATTTTACTTTCTGGTATCTACTTGTTCAGTATTTTGGTGACTCACCGTGCCCTGTGGTGGGTAAACTAATGCAGTTATGGAAGTGTCCCTGCCAATCTAGCAGCAGATTGAAAACAGAAGTTATAAGATTGATTGCATTTTTTCGTCATCTGCCATCTATCAATACAAATCTAAACAATGCAATTGTAATGTAATTTTATAAGTAAAAAACACCAAAAGTTTGACAAAACTCTCTTTCGCTTTGCACCCTGCACTTTGATTTGATAAATTGGTGCCAAGAGGTCCACTTTGGCAGCATCTCATACTGCCATACTGCTGGGCTCCGAATGGGTAGCCCATTGATGACTGTCCTGATAGGCACAAATTCCAACCCATGCAGATGTTCCCATGCTAGCCAAACATGTCACAAACTACAAGCTGTTTTAGTACGCACATAATATCACACAAACAAAAGCCCAGGTCCCAGACTTTCATAGTTATACTGACTCAACCATAGTTGTTTTCTATTTTTGAGTACTGAGTACTGTCAGATTATTGTGATACATCAAGAGAGAAAAATATACTATTATATTATATATAACATATATTTAAGTATGATACATTGTTTTTAACCTTACAAGTCCCAGAAAACTGTGAACTAAAAGCTATACATGATTCTCTGCTGTTTGAATGAAGAGAATCTAAATAGTAATAAAAAGTGTGTCTGCTTTATTTGAAAACATGCCCTTAAGCTCTGTGCCTCAATCAACCCAAAAATAAGCCAATAAATTTTGATAAGGAACCTTGCGTCAGCAGAGATAACCCAGGAAAACTCATTTTGTTATCAGGGAGACTATTTGAAAATTCATTCTGTGCTGTTGTCATATCCTTTTGTCCATGTCATTACAAAGAGATCTGGGGAGCATCAGCTTTGACAATATGGAAGCATGCCTTAGTTCCCCTTAACAGAACAAGGTCACTAACGATACCCTACGCACCCTAACACTGTCTGATGCCTTGTGCATCTTTCAAAACCGAGTCTTTCCACAACTTTTTACTGAGATTTGAAACTAGAATCATAAACTTTCTGGGCCTATGTGGTATGTTTGAAGTAAAAAAAATCCCTTTGGCAGAGTCACAAAGAAGCCAATGTGTCTCCTTTAGAGACTGAAGAGAGGGGAAACTTAAAAATGAAGTTCCAAAGCAGAAGAAGGCCACAAGCAAAGGATACATGCCTATCTACCTTCTGCCATATGTAGCAGCGGCAGAGAGGAAAGAACAGGTGGCGCAAAGGACTGAAAATTAAATAGCCAGTTTGTGTGTGTGGAGTCTTTTAGACAGACAGGGCAAGCAGACCTGTTGACAAGAATGTAAGAGTTTTTTATGTGTGTGTGAGTTTGAGGTCATATTTGTGAGCGTGTATAAGACCATGCCTGTATATTGTTGACAGTATGGGTAGTACCTATGGATGAGCAGAAGTCTAAACCTAGAGCTGCATAGTCCTCCCACAGGCAGATCCAATGTGATCATCCCATGTGTAACCGCCACCAACCACCTGTCTGTGGTGCACGGCTGTGGCCACGCTACGTCAGCTATGATTAGGAAATGTTCATCCAATAGTGCTCGCTAGAGATCTGCCTGCCTTCTCCCTCTGTCACAGCTGAAGGACATCACACAGACATGACGGTGGAAAGATGCAAGAAGTATGAAGGGATCGGGAGAAGGAGACCAAGGTGGAATAGATAAGGCAGGGTGCAGTGTGTGCACCCAGGAAAATCAGGAGAAGCAGTTGTGAAGTTATCCACAAACATGACCAAGACGGGTCACCTACAGGACATTGTCCAGAGCTGATCAAGCAGCGAGTCCAGATAAGGACCTCAATTGTACAGGCTTCCATTGATGTTACACACTACAACCGGCAGCTGACTTCCCAGAACTGCAGCCACATGCTCTATTTAGGAAGAGACAAGTCATTTCTCGTAAATACACCACTCCCACTCCTCCTCCTATAACTTCTCTTCCTGCTTCTGTCTCTTCTGTATAAAAAAAAAAAAATCAATGTGCATCACATCCATTACTTGCGCTACTCTTTCTCTATCTCGCTGTCTTTGTCTCTCTCACTCAGCCTCCTTTATTTTTTGTCTGCTTTAACACAAGACATCTGAATATTAATGCTGTATCTTTCAAACTGATTAGTAAATTACACATTTAAAAATGTCACATTGTATAGGATGTCAGAAGCCTTTTTAAACCCAATTTAGCATTATGATGTGATAACTGACTTATATAATATCATACTTATTTATAGAACCAATCACATTCTGCAAAAACAGCGGCTGCAGTAAAGTAGTTGAAATTGGTTGATTACCATTACCAAAACATGATCCATAATCATTTCCTGACAGGTTTAAGGCCCTGTTTAATGTTTAACTTAATGTGCTACCCAACCTATGCCTCACGACAAATTGCGTAACATCACTAATGATGAATTTAAATAGGTAAGTATTGTCTGAAACAGGAACGTGATGATAATAGCTCTTAAGGGATTTTAGGTAACACATGTCCTATTCTGCTTCAGGCCGTCCTCTTTCCTAATTATGGAGAGTAACAGTCCTGCACTGTGCTTTCTCTGGACAAGTGAGGCTTACAAATCACCCCCGTAGCAGTTGGAGGAGTTGAAGGCGCTCGGCACAAGGTTTTACTGCCTGTCTTCTATGAATGGCTCCCTGAAGGCTCCTATGATAATAGCTCACAGCCGTGCCCTTCACGGAGCCTGACATCAAGCACACCCCTACAGCAGAATGAAATGGCATATCAACTTACCCAATGGGGTGTCATATCAACTCATCCACTGGTTTCTGGTCATAACATAGGCAGAATCTGAAATTAAATTGTGGTCGCTGGAACTTACGTGTCAAGTTGATAAGTTTGGATATGAGGAAAAAAAAATAAAGGTTTCATGTTACTGAGTTTTAATATTTAAAAATTGTAATTTATTCCAAAGAAAAAGAAAATTATGGCTGAGAGTATTATTTTCATTATTGATTAATATGTTGACTATTTTCTCAATTAATTGTTTCGTCAATGAATTGTCAAAAACTGTGAAAAATGCCTGATATACATTCCCACAGCTCCAAGAGATGTAATCAAGATATCTTCCGAGATATCTTGTTTTGGTGTTTTGGTGTTTTTTTTGTAATATGACTAAAACAATTAATCGATGAACAAAATCGTTGTAGATTAATTTTCTATTATTTTCTGTTGATCAATTAATCGACTAAATGTTGCTGTTCTAAATCAACAATTGCCAAACTTCAATAAACTTCAGCACTCAGGCAGTTTATTAATGACTCAATGTTTCCAAAAGACAAGATTAGAAGGTACAGAGATGAAAAATGCTTCCACAAATATAGTTATAGTTAAATATCTCCATACATCAGACCACTATAAGAAAGACGACTCATTTTCATCTCTGCTGTTACAGTATTAACCCTCTTCTCCTTTCTCTTTCTCCTCCTCATCTGTTTCACTCTGCTTATATGTTTTCTGTACTGCTGAATGAAAAATAAAATAACAACTAAGTCAACAATGCCAATCTTTGATATATTTCATGTATTCAGATATATACAATGATTGTGATTATTGATTGATTGAAGTTAACACAGCAGCTTAATTACATGTGAATCATGCTGGGCCAGATGGCACAAGATGATTTAGTAGGAAAGTTATGAAGATAATCTGTGGGATTAGGTCAGTAAATTTAAGTGAAACTGAGACTTTGTTTGGTAAAAATTCACTAGATGTAGGGGGTGCACTTTCATGCCAAACAGACACTTCCAATTCACTGTGCCACCAGACAAAAAATTCAAACTACTACAAATATTTTTTGAATGACTTTTTGGAAAGAAAAAAAGCAAACCCAACACTCACTAGTGTCACTAGGTCCCAGTCATTACAACCAACTTCACCAAAATTGGTCTGGGCTTTTTGAGGTAAGTGAGTGGTTTGAGAAACACAAAAAAGAAAGGACATACAAAAAAGAGACATTCATCCATCCAGCCATCCATCATAACCAGTACTACGGTGAAGCCAATTTCCACAAAGCTGCTAAGCTGATTGAGGCAGACCAAATCTGTTTCACCAGCTTACATTCCTTCAAAATGGCCATCTCACTTCCAATATCACGGGCTTTTACTGTTCCCAATTCCCCTGGCTCAGGCTGAGAGTTAGCAAGGCTTAGCTGGATGAAACACTCCAACAGCCCAGTTCTCCCCTGGAACCCACTGATATCTCTATAGCACAGCCTCTCCCCACATAACTGCACTTAGTTGGTTTATTTACTCACTTATCTTTTGTCTGTTAATTTCTCTGTTCTATTTTTTGTTTCATATCATATCAATATTACAACCATTAAGTTGTAAACTTAAGATTTATGTGAATTCTGATGATTATAGGCACACAGACACAATCTAATCACACACACGCACGCACACACACACACACACACGCACACCTTGGCAAAATGCACAGGCAGCACTTAACCACAACACCTCTGGAGTAGATTAAATTCACACAAGGCCTCTTTGAAGAAGGAAATTGCACAGATAAGAAACAGATTTCTATAAAAGAAGCTTGTGAGGTAGTCTATAGAGAGCGAGGAATGGAAATGTTTGTTCACCTGTTCTCGTCACGTAGGCTTGCTCTTGCATATGTCACTATACATCCTGTGTTTTATGCACAATAATTACCAATCTTTTTCCTCTTTTATTGTGTATATTCCCCTCCCTGGTTACTTCCTCTCTGTCTCTCCCTCACACTTTCTCTGTCATTTTGCCACAACAGCAAATATCCTGTTGGCTCAGGCTGCAGGCTGCTGGTGCTGGTCTATCTGGCCCTGGGATCGATCCGGCTCCAAGCCGAGGCCTCCCATTCATCTCAGAGCCATAAAATGTGATTAGTGCTGACTACAGCACTGCAGGGAGATGGGCTGATAGCCTCAGATAGGATGTGTTGGACACTCTACAGGAAGACAGCAGCAACAGCATGCTGCAGATTGATCCTCACCTTATTCTGCCTTTTTCTCTATTGCTCTCTATATGCTTTTCTCTCTCTCTCTCATCTCTTTCTCAATCTGTTTTTCCCTTCCTCTGTCTGTGTTACTCTTTCAGACTGTTTCTTTATACATTATCTCTCATTTGTATGCTTGTCAAACTTGTCTGTGCAAAAGTACATACAGTAGCAGAGTGCAATGTTATACCAAGATGGAAAAACAAGCAATCATCCCCCCGAAAGCTCAGGGTTCCCACATAAAGTGTATCTCTGTGGCACGTGACCACATCTGTCAGCCAGTCACAGAGCTCATAGTTTGCTAATGGCAGAATCAAGCTAGGAGGCTGTGACAATAAGTGAGGGAAGAAAAAAGGGATTGATTTAAATCTGAGGGGGTCCATAGATAATGTTATCAACGTTCAAGCCAACAATAATGCATAGTTTAAAAAGGACAATAAATTATTTTGACACATCACTTAGTTTATGATTATGATGCAAGGTTGGATCAAAAAAGGTGTGGCAAATTTAAAAATATGAATTGCGTTGGGATGTCTGTGTTTACCAGCTATGAGTCTTGACTAGTGAATTGTTATCATAAATGAATATAACACTAATTTTTATCAGTAACATATTCTGCCTTTTTAAGCTCCATTAGCCTCCATAAAACTTTGTTAATATTATATTTACTTTGCATCTTTAAATTGGCTCACTGGCATGTTAAAAAGAATATTTTTTCTGTAATCAAACAATGATAATTTTATTAAAAGTCAGCCATATTTCTAGTATCATAAAGGCAGCAACCAGGCTAGCTTCATTCACTATACTATTTATACCTCTTTGATGGTGGACAACCCTATATTAGACCACAGCATGCTAACCTGTGTCTCACGGACGTTCTCCACGGTGAAGTTGAACCAGACTCTGAAGCGGGGGTTGCAGGTGTCAGGCCGGATGAAGAGGTCAAACTCAAACTCACTGATGTAGTCAACACGGCCAAGATTTCCTGCAGATACAGTGAAATAGCTTACATTAGCATTAAGTACAATTTAGCAGCCCACAACACAGAATTACGGTGGATCATTTCATCTGTTTTCCTTAAACTTTGCTATCAACAGACAAACATTACAGACAGGGAGGTAATCACGAAACAGGATGACAGTGTAACACAGCACAACCTCACTTCAAACTGAGGATCTGCTTTAAACATAGATGATCAAAATGTCATGCTAAAGTGTCTAACAGACGGGGTTGCTCCAGCCATCCATATCTGACATATAATACACTATCTACAGCAAAAAGATCCAGATGATCAGTGGGAGCATAATTAATCCAATGGGAACTATTTCCCCTCTTCCAATTCTCATAGCTGTCTATAAGATGACTGGTTAGTAGATGATTACATGACAAGCATTCTAAATATAGGACTTGTCTGTATCTTCTGATTTATATCCAGATACGCAAGTAGTAGAGACTCTTATGGTGCATGCAGATTTAATGATTGTCAGAATGAAGGCAAAGAGAACTGAATGCTACGCTGTCATTTTACACTTTGAACTTAGATGCTAGGACCAGGAGCTGATGAAGGGTTAAGTTTGTTGGCAAAATAAGCAGACCACAAGGCTCAACGTGCCTCACAACTCCACATCAGGGTACTGCTGACCACCTGGTGGCAGGTAGTACCATAACAGCAGCACGCACACGCACAGCTGATTATAGACAGATGGGCTAACTACCACACTGTCAAAGTACATCCCTCTCCTTCTGCCATCAGACAGAGCTAATCCACTAGTCAGCTTGCAACACACACACAAGCACACAAACTATGCTCTGCTCCACTGAAGCAACCCACAGAAGTGCAATCATTAGTTTATATAGGACTGCAGAAAATTACCGGGTGCCCTGAAATATAAACAAGAGCCATTCTATCTTTCTGTTTAACATGGTATCTTCATTTGCAACACATTTTGGTTTTTTAACAATAATGGCTGGTCCATATTTACATCTGAAGCTTATCCACCTCAGCTTACGCAGCTAATAGTAATGGTGAGTGGCGTCCCATTCCATCACACTGGTGCTTGGAAAAAACATCCCTCTTTGCAGAAAGCTACTTTGACTGATTACGGAGCAACTGGGCTGAGCTGAAATATATAACTGATGTGCCTCATCTATTTATTTATCTAGACTCTGCTAATTCTACATTCAAGTATGCATATACAACATAGAGGGAAGGGAGGGCAGTCCGACAAAGAGAGAGAGTCGCTACAGTTGATAAATAACCTTTGTCATGTCAGAGGAAAATCATTTTTCTGTCTGTACTGTATACACAATACGCGATACACAATATCTTGATAATAATTGTATAGAAAAATTGGGGAACCTATTACATTACCTACCTATCTAGCCTTGAGGTAGGAACATTTCAACAAGCCCTTCCAGAGCAGTGAAAAAAGATGGTGCTGAATTTTCATCCACCCTACTTTGTTTTGCACAGAGTCTGGATAGCTAAGAAGTGGCAGGCAGGCAGGGACTAGCTTTTTGGCTGGTTGGCAATGCAATCCCGAGCCATTGAACGTAGATAAAGCCAAGTGCAAGCAGAGGGTTGAACCAGACCCAGCTGCAGCTAGCCTAGTGAGCACTAACAAAGAGAGGAGATAGACAGCAGAGCGGCACCTGTTCCAGGCAGATGTGTCATCAAATCGATCATCTCTCATACCAACATCACAGCTATTCATAGAGCTGACACTGCCAAATACATCCTATTAGACCGAGTTGATAATAGGCTGCAAAGGTCATCTGTTTTAATGACGCTATTCAATGACGGAAACACAACCATTCTCTTTCTTTATTTATTTGGGGGCCATTATATTTTTTTTTTAAGATTTAACGTGAGTAAATGCTTTAAACCATTAAAAGAAATCCATAACATTGATTTGTGAATCTGTTCTGTAAAAATTACCCTCACATCATTATAGAACTTCACTAGATAGTCAATTGTAAATAAAATAAAAAATTATGCTAATCAATTTTCTCCTTGATTTGTATGGCTGCAGTGTAGTAGAGAGCAGCTGCAATGATAAGCCAGTTAATTGTTAATAGGTTGCCGTAAATGCGGTCAGAGATGACGTTCAGACACAAATACACCCACTGCAGTCCGCTATTTCTTAGGATCAGAATTGACTGTAACAGTTTTTAATGCATTTTCAACCAGGGGTTCTGCTACAAAAAGGGAAAATATACATTGACATTGATGTTTTTTCTCATTTCTCATTTCAGTTCATTCTTAATTATTTATACAATCAAGAATGAATTGGATGTAAATTTAGCCAATATACTGTGTTCGTCTTCTCACCTCACAGAAATTCACCCTCCCCTCCCTTGAAGAAAAATGTGAGAAAAATGTGAGAAACGTGAGAAAAGAATACCAGGGAGTCCTTGTGAGGCCCTCTTCTTAATATATTATTTTCATCCTTTGATACAAGTGGTTTCTTTGGTGTTTCATATGAAACGGAGAGAAAAGAAATAGAAACAGCTGCTGCATGGAAGCAGACAGGCAGGTTAGCCAAACAGTAGTAAAAGCCTCATACTGTACAACCTTCTCGTATGAAGAACATAGCAGCCAAAGCAAGCTTTTGATTAGCACAAAACATTATTATTTCCTAATCAATAGTGTATGTGCAAACGAATTCCATTTTAATGGATAATTGTAATGTCCTGTTTTTAACACTAATAATCTTTGCATCTCTAATTTATGTGAACCGCTAAGTAAATGCATACAATTATGGTACCAATGGTAATGACCAAACTTCTGGCAAAGACGCATATGATAGAAACTAAACTAATATCCGTCTGTTTCTGTTTGTGAATACTGTAGCATGAGTAGCAATATACAGCAGACATGGGCAGCTGGGTTATTGAGCCTGATGCTAAAAGGCCTGACGTGAGAGATGGCTGCAGCCTGAAGGTTAGAATTACATGTTCAGCCCACAGTGAAGCAGGGATATGACACACCATTGATCCCCGTTTTAATTTTATGGTGGCTACCTCCAGATTCAAACGCTTTGGTGAGCTGGTAGTCTGACTCTTTTAATCAATCCTATATCATTTAGTATTTAACTAACATAAATGGCCGATTGCTGTTTTTCTGAAATGTCCTCTGAAAGAAAGATAAACTAGAAACAGCAAAGATAAGTCATGTCGAGTCTGTGTAATCTTGAAAAGCCATACACAGTACACCAAATTTGTCAAGAATTATTTTTGGCTCTTTACGGAACAGACAGGCTGTATTAGTGTAAGTAAAGCTAATGAAGTACAGACTAAGGGAAGATGAGAAAGAGGAAGAAAGACACAATTTCTGGTCCTCGAGATCTCTTGCATAATTCCTCTTGTGTATCATCTCTCTCCATATTCTTCTTCAGTGGTGTCTTGGCAGGTTATGTAGAATATCAATCTTTGTCCTTGAGGGAAAACTAGTGCAGCGTTTAGACATTAACAAATTGGTTTTCACCGAACAGCTTAGCCCTGGTGGTGCAGCCCAACAAAACACAATTGCTCGTTCTGAACAAGATTTTACGCACGACAGGCTCTCCTTGAGGAAAACTCAAAACAAAACTACCTCTTTCTTTCCCCGTCCTTCTCTGATTCTTCCTCTCTTTCTGTCTCTCTTTTCCTCACTCTCTCATGTACCCACGAACACATGGTGAAAAATCTCAAAAGGTGAAATATTTCTCAAGGGAAGTGAAAACCACATAACACTATATGTTGCTGCTGAAAACAAAAGTGTCAGTAAAATGGTTATGAAACCTGCATCATTACACAGGGCCATAGGCAAGTAAACCGGGTGCAAGCATGAGGTGCCCAAGTGGACAGTCAGTCATTCACACATGGGCTCCCAGTGTGTGTGTGTGTGTGTGTGTGTGTGTGTGTGTGTGTGTGTGTGTGCGCGCGTGTGTGTGTGTGTAGGGGAGAGAGAGAGCTGGAAAGGGAGCAGAAGAACCTGGCTAATGTAATCCCATTACAGAGGTACAAGAGGGAGCAGTCACAGTGCTCAGCCCACACAATGGGCCGGCCTGCAGCCTGTAGCTATCCACTGGATGGATGGTTTCTGCCATGCAGATGGATCATCGTACAGCAGCAGCAGTAGCAGTCCTGCCTGCCTCAGGCCTGAAGTGGAACTCACTTAAATAGCCAGCCATTACAATGGAAATAGGCAGTTGTTTCAAAATGAAATAGACTATGTCTTTACAGTGTTTCCTCCTAAGCAGACGTGTGGGCTGTCGTGTCCTAAATCTTTTTTTTTTTTCACACACAACATGCCACATAAATTAGCTGTTAAGTCCATTATTTGTAAAACTGGGAAATATATATTATAAAGTGTAGTTTTTATTGCTACACGATTTAACTACCCCAGATGCCTGCACTGTAGTCAGTGCTGACCAAAAAAGAAAAATAAGATAGTAACTTTGCGCATTATAAATCAGAATGTACAGACTGAAATACCGAAATTTTACGGGTGACCCCTCCAACCCACGTCCCCTCATCTGCACACATGCACCACAATACATTCAATTTCTTTTGGCTGGCATAGGCAAGGCCACAACTGTGTCTAAACACCAGACTGGAGATTAAAAAAGTACCGTACTGCTGAGGGAGAGCCAGGCACCTTTTTAAACTTATTTTTCACTGTGTTCCATTTCATTATTGGAAAACACATCAGTCCCCCCCAGCTGCACTGCGGTGTGAGGAGAATTCCTGGACACAGAAGAGGGGGACTGATAAAGATAGAATTGATTCCAGCCAGCAGCAGCAGCCATAGTGTTGGGGTCTCAGTTTAGACCTACAGCTAAATGTCTGGTTTTTCTCTGTCTCTCTCTGTCTTTCTCTGTCTCTCTCTCTCGCTCATCTAAAGGCAAGTTGTCACTGAGGCAACATCAATCTCCTGCCTCATGACTTCTTAAAGCCTGCCTTCTCCCCTGATGCCTTATCACTTCATCTGCAGGCAAGATTAAAGAGGTCACCTCCAAGTTTCTACAAACTAACTACCTAACAGGTATGTTAAACTGCAGTCTTTCTTTTTAAACAGCTTAAATAACCAATTCACCGTTTTTTAGGTCTATTTTAATACAACGTAAACATGCTACATATATAAGTTAAAATTGTTATGTGTTGCTGTTATCATTACACCTAAAGAGATACTGTACTATTAAAGAATATAAAGTCTGTGGAAAAAACAGTGGGTATTTTGAATTTACCACCATGTAGTTTTGCACAGAACGAGGACTGTGGGGTTTTTTTTCCCCATTTCTTACAAAATAGTCGCTGTACAAATGTATCTGCTCCCCACCAGTATGGAGAAAAGAGTCATTATAACAACCTATAATTCCCACCATATGGCATGTGAATATTGCACTTCAAGATAGACTTGGAAATATCCGAGCCTCTTTTAGCACTATGGTCTGCACATAGACCATATGTGTAATTACAAAATATAAAGAAGCAAGCATTTTCATTTAAATCTAATATTTAAATGAATCTTGTCTGATGAGTCACACACACACACACACACACACACACACACACACAAAGCAACTGTGTATTTGTAAACATCTTGTGCAAATTATTGTGAAAATAATCTTAATATACAACAAAAACAGGATAAGAGCAGACAATAAGAGGGGACAATAGGAAAAAATCAGATTCTTATGAGTCCATCTATGCTCCAGTGAGCTCCTCTTTTCAAAATAGATGAGGAAAGCTGGGCCTGAGGACAGCAGTGAGATATGCAGGCAGCCTGCACATATCAGATGATGTACAGGTCTGCCTGCATGTTCTAAAGAGAACACATTTTCTAGCTAGCCTTTTATAATTGTATTTTTTTCCCCTTCCAAAAGGCCCCTGAGCAAGACTGGTATGCTCCATCTGAAGTGGCTGGTGTAGTAATGGGTCATAGTGATGCATTCATACTGGGACTGGCTTAATTGTATTATCAATCTCATCCAGACAGTACTTTAGCCCCCACAGCTCTGGACATGCTACTGTCAGACGCTATGCATTAGTATAGGGGAGTGAACCATGAGAAATTACAATCTTTACTTTCATCTGTTTCTCAAGCCTAAAATTAAGGGTTAGCTGGTTGGATGATGTTTTTATCGGAGTCTGGCTCTACTGTCCTTCATGTTCTTTCTCTTTCTCTCTCTCTCTCTGTCGTTTGCTTTTAGTGTATCCTGTGTGTTCGTGGCCACAGAGTAAATGCAAGTCGTTTCTAATTTCATGCTATCTTTTAACAAGTTAATTATGTGGAGCCCTACAAAGACTGGGGACAGACAGAGGAGGTGGCTGGCAGAGGGACAAGTGCTCAGGCCTGCTCTTTGTTGTTCTATCTTGTTTTGTGCCTTTTTCTCCAAGCACTCTCCCTCATCTCTCTTTTCTCTTCTTTATATTCTCTTGGTGTGACTCCATCCTTCTTTTCCTTCCTTCTCTTCCTCAGTAGTAATCTTTTCAGCAGCTCCAGTGGTGGAGGAGAGTTTAGAGATAAAAGCGTAGGGAGAGCTGAGGAGTCCTTGGCAAGCCTAAGGCAAGGAGAAGGTCAACAGGCCTGCTAAGAAGGGCTGTTATCATCTTGGTAACATGTTATCGGAGAGCCTGCAGTAGTGTTTATTTACAGTTATTGCTCCCTCTGGGTGCACACTTCAACGCCTGGGGCTGATTGCTCTGTAATGAGTTCAGGAACACAGGGAGCCGATGCAAGAAAAGTAGAGAAACAAGGGAGGCAAGAAATCACTGGCCAATAACCAATAGGTCAGCAAGAAAAAAACAAGAAAGAACAGAAAACACTGTTCATTCAAAATGCAGGGAGGCCAGACAAAAAGCAAGTGTATTCCTCTAACAAGACAGCTTTTTCTTTCCAGTGCCTATGTCCTTCCATTCAAAGGCAAACAAATCACCCCAAATTGGACAGCAGTTCTTCAAATGAGGTACAGCCCAGTTAATTCAGTACAGCAGTAAATGGCTCTTGACCTGAAGTTGGCTGTATTTGTTGTAAGGAAGTAGCACTGCTCAGACTTAAAACACTTGATTTCCATCTCTAATGTCCAGTATCCCTCTTGTAATTTACTTTGCCAGAGGTGCTTTTCTGCATTTATTTGCTTGACCAGTCCAGTATTGTGTGTGCTAATTGGATTGGTCCATATTTAATGGCTGAAAGGTGAAGTGGCCAGAGTGAATTCAAGGGTTGGGCAGATGGGGATATATATATTATATATATATATATATTCATTCATTTCATTTTATAAAAAAAGCAAAACAATTCCCTCTTTAATCGTGGGAGTTACGTTCTACAAATAACCGGCAATAGGTGAAATACGCAAGTAATCAGCTTTATTTTTTACAATTATTATAGATGTTTTAAAACCCCTCACTACACACTTTTCTCTATTGTTTAAACCTTCGTAGAAAAATAAGTCCAATATTATAGAATGAAACCAAAGATCAAAACCTGTTGAAACTTGCAAACATACAGTACAGCACGTCAGAGTCACACTGCTAGCGATCAACAATTCATGTAAATTTGGTACTTGAGTACTTTGCACTCTACAGGACACACGTGGCACAAAGGAGATTGATTGACAATGGTCTGCAGCCAATCAGGACACAGTGTACTGTAAAAAAAAAAAAAAGAAAAAGCCACTGTAACTGTTTTTTCCAATAAATCTGACAAGGATAGGCTGAATAAAATATAAATCCAGGATGAGAGAAAAAAAAAACCCTCACCAAAAAGTCACACTAAACTGCACAATAGTTGCTGAATTAATCAAAAATCTAATTTTAAACCTGAATTAATTCATATTATCAACATTCATCATTAAATTTGTTGATGCTGAGAATAAATAAACAGAACTCAGAACAAGTTATATTCATATGTTTTATCTATACAAGCTTGGCAGGTCTCAATTTTATGAAAGCTCATTTTAACTGTTTGCACTAAATGTTTGAGGGATTCTAGCCTATCCAAGTGCTTCTTCACTCAGTATCATAACGGTGCTAATCTGAATAAATGACCAGATTACTCTCCTTTTCCAAAATGCTGTGCTATGTAATGCCGATGAATCTCTCTCATTCAAAGTTTTATTGTAAGCCAACTCTGAGTGGATAACAGCTTTTTTTTTTTTTATTCCAGTGAACATTATATATTTTAAAATGAAGCTAAGCTAGCCTTTGAAAACCAAAATACATAATTTTTTAGTCCCTCTAATAACACACACATTTTATCGTGTTCACTATTAAGTGAGGTTTGAAATGTCCATGGAAAAAAGATCCTGATAACAGTATTTGCCCTTGAGGAGTGAATTTCAATACTGTTTACTTTGAGCAGTGGACCTACAGCATAGCTGCTTGGATTCAGACCAAAATATATTCTATCAAAATTCTGCTCCAGTCAGTATTTCACCCTTCACTGTATAAGCATATTCTGCACATGAATTTGTGTTATCCCACAAACCCTGGCACATCAATGAAGCTCACCTCAGACAGAGGTTTTCTAAATAAATCAGCAGAATAAACAGCTTGAAAAACATAAACTAGTAAAGCATTACAAATCCTTGCCATTTTCCCAAATTGTACAGTCTTGAAAAATGAGATGTCTGCTCTAAAACTGTGTTTATGGCATCAGAAATTGTTTGGAAATGAATTACTAGATGAATCACTGGGGCCTTGTTCGTGAACGCCACTTGTGCAAGACAGAAATCTGGTTGCAGTAATTTTCACTCACGACACATTTGTATCACGATGCTAGAGACAGGCCCAGAGCCAATGAATAGTGATGTACATTCAAAACACAAAATAGCCCAAAGCTGGAATTTAAAAACAAGAACTAAGAAGAATTTAAACCTGTTTGTGTCACACCACATCCTTTAATATACATTAAGTAAAGACAACAGCATTTTTTATGTTGCAGATGGGCTATTTCTTATATAGTAATATATAATATCCAGTATCTGAATATTCTTCCCCTCAACCTTTCCAAATCTCACAGCCACACATTGTGTACAGTTGATAATCAAATCTTTTCATTACACAAAATTTCTAAAACAGCATGCCTCTGCTAGCATTTGGTGACATTTCGAAAAAGATGAGGTGCTGGCTGGGTCTCCTATGCATAGCTCATATCAGAGCCATCAACAATTAACTTACAAAACACTGAGGTTGTTTGTACTACTTTCTGGCAGAGGAGGCATCTCCGACCAGCGCAACTGAGCCAATGTGTTCACTGAGCGATTAGACATGACCAAATGCAACAGGCCCGAATGTCAGACAGAGTTATCGCTCTGTTTCATTTGCTCTGCATTTCATGCAACCACACTGATATCACGTCTCACCTCCCATGGTAAGACACTGTCAAGCCACCATGAAGATCGAGTGACAAAGTCAGATATTTGATCTATAGTTGTTATTGTTAAGTTATATTTCTCAGATCAACCATGTTGAGTGTGTTTGTTCTGCTCAAACATGCAGATTATTATAGAAAAGAAAAAAAAACACTTTGCTGAGAGACAATAATTCATTAAACCTGCAATAACTGATTTTGTGGCCAATTGTGTTAATATGTTTATATGATTAGGGATGGATAGATTTTAATTTTATTTTAAAATGCAATGTATGTGATACATGTATGGCTGAATATATAAATATCATATTTTACACTTTTTGCATCCCTTTTTGGTTGGTTAATACTTTTATAGCCAGGAAATGTGTTAACAATGCAGCCCATAATGTTCAAGGACACATGAATGTTGCTTACTTGTTGAATGTAGAATAAATTTCCCAGGATAAACTGAGAAGCGGTTTATGCAATATTAGAGGTTACCTGATGTAACTGACTCAAGAAACAAATCAAAACAGATAAAAATTAATAGATTTTGGACTTTGCGAACAAATCATCATTGAATCAAATTATGGATATGGAGTAACAATAAAATCCATTTGGAGTTGTGTTTGTGTCTACCTGATGAACGGAAGTCCAATATTCACTCTCCTTTAACTGTGTTGTAGCTCTACTTTACTTTACACCAACAGCTAAGGGAAATGTCTGGCCCTTTAATTGCTAAATGCACTAATATGTTCACAAACCAAAACTTTGTCTTTTATTTGCTGATGAGATCCGTGAGAATGAACCATAGAGTTGCAGATCAGAAAACCAAACCAATGCGCTTTAAAACACAATAAATACTCAGAGAGTTGAAGGGACCTGTAGAGTCGGGTAAAGATTCTGTATGGGTTTGCCACTAAGGTAGCAAATAGTCATGTGATCCTTTCTTAATAAAAAAAAAATGTATTACAGCTGCTTCGACTGATCATTTTAGACACTGCATGTGTGTGTTTGTGCCTGGTAACACGCCTGTTCAGAAGATTCCCTCAGGGTCAAGTCGATATAACCCAACCCAACTCACATTGCATCATAAGACACAAAAAGGAGAAATAAAACTGACAAAATATGCCTGAAGAAAGCCACAGATAGGAGATGAGGATAATAAAAAACACAATAATAATAAAGAATAATCTCTTATGGATACAAATGGCCAATAAATAGCATAAATCAAAAGCAATGGTCTTGCCAACAGTCCCTAGACAACTCAAATTTATCTCCATACTCTCCTCCTGACTTAAAAGAAAGAGAGAGGGGAAAAAACTGCTAAAAAGGAAAACTGGAGAGGCCATTTAGTGATTTGAGCAGTGAAGCTTCTCCGCTGCCAAGGACATGTAAGAGAGACAGAGAGACTGGGAGTGCTTCTCAATACATCAGATGTCAGGAGTGCTCCCTCCCACTCAGACAAATAGATCTTCTTTTGGAAAAAGCCCATAAGAGTTAGAGCAATCTAAGGCTGGTGAGCTACACAAAAAAATAAAGTAAAAACAAAGTCAAAATTCAAACAATCAAACACCTATATGACTGAAAACTGCACAACTGAACACTGTGTAGAATCTTTGTGTGGGGAGATACGTGTCAAAAATGTCTACATTACATTCATATTGACTAAAAGATAATATTATATTGACAAAAAATATCTATTTTCATCCTTGGGCTGCCTCTCTTTGTTTTTTCATCAGAGAGGGGCCGAGGCGAAGCAGGGAGCTGTACTGCGGCAAGCACCGGCCTCTTAAAGCCACTCGTTTTGAGTATCTGGCTTGATTGTAACGTTTCCCTCTTCTTTAATCAATGGAAACTCAACTATCCTGATTCATGGGGCACTCTGGAGTATATAAATATCTTCTGACAAGCTTGACTGCGTTCTCCCCCTGCCAGCTCCAGACCACCAGCCAGTCACCCTCCTAGTGCTCACAATATTCAACTCCTCTATACTTAATTATTTCTTTTCCTCTTACCAACCATCTCTCTGTTTTTATCTCTCTGTCTCTCTCTATATATAAGCTCTCTAAAGTTTGATTTGGCTTTGATTTTAATCAGTCAGTTTAGAGGGACTGCCCAACTGCAACATGACAATTTCTGGGAGAAGATAAGGTCAGACAGATTAAATACATTGTTCTGTGTTGGAAAATTTACGGGAAAAAGCAAAAAGGGAAATACAATGAAACCTTCATCAGCAGTGAACAGTGGAAATTTTTCTTCAACATTTATCCTCATTACTTATCTTTTGACAGCCTTTTTTGTCTTTTTTGTCCTTATCTCAACAACAGAGAAAACATTTCTTCATCAATTTCCTTTACTGGGGGGTGATTTAAAATCTGCAAAGCAGATTCATTAAGTGCTTGAGAGATTCAATAGATGCTATAACGCTATATTAAATCAGAGACTGTTGTCATAAAGCATGGCATGGCTTACTTTAGACTTATGAAAAGTATGTATCTCCAAATCCAGTCATCTAAGATTTAAGTGTTCCTTTATGGGTTGAGAACATTATTCTTCTTCAACTATAAAAACCATGTAAAACCTCACTGGACTATCCTAAAAATATAGTCACACACCTGCAAACAGGACAGTTTTTCCTAGCTCATGAAAAGTTGATGTCATCAGAATCATAGAGATGTAAACATCCTATACTCAGGTTACCATCCTATGTTTCTACTTAATGGAGACTGTTTGGAGGTGCTTGTTCTGCTTCTTGAGCCAGTACTTCCTAACTTAATCCATCAGGCTATGTTAAACAAAGATTTGCATAAGACAACTTCAGACAGCTTTTACATGTTATAGATGCAGTGTCCCCATGTGCAGCACTGTTTGTTGATGCTGAGAAAGCATCTGGCAGACTCGAATGGAAGTATTTATCGTATACAATGAAAAATATGGAATTTGGAAATATGTTAATAGATGTGATCAACGTTCTGTGTCACAACCCAACGGCCAGGGATATTACATCTAATGATTGTTCCATGCAATTTTTGTTTTGAACAAGGGAACAGACAGGGACGTCCTGTGTCAGGGCTGAGCTAATTTATAGTGAGTCAAATTTTACACTACATAATTAACCATGGTCATACTAACAATAATGAATAATCTTTAAACAGAATTGTCTTTAAATAGAAAACAATACAAACACTATATTATAATATAATACATTATTATCTAATTATGTGTGAGAGAAGATGGCCTTGGCCTTCCCTCAGCATTTGTTATGTTGACTGGCATATTGTACAATAACACATCACTTATTTGATGTACAGTTTTCCATGCTTCCGTGAGGCCTGTTTTTCTTAGTTTAACAAGCTGGGACATGATACACATGTAAAGTTGGTAATTCAAGTGCAGGAAAAGTTTCATGTCTCAAAGTTTAAAAAAGGGCTAGACTATTTGGGTCCTAACAGACAGAAATACCACTATGTGCATTTCTGTTCTCCAGTTTGCCATATAAATTGGATTATATTGACCGAATTGATTGTAAAGCCAGATGAGTCCATGAGTTGTGCTTATCAATGGACCCCATTAAACACTTGTCACCCCTGGGGAATTTCTTTGACCATGCAAGTCATTGTCAGCAGATAGCACTCGGACTAATCAATGAGTGCTTAATTACATCTAGTGCACAGTCCAGAGGTGCAGTAAAACAATATGCGCGCACTGTCAGTGTCTTCCTTTGTAGCGACAGATGGTACTTTAGTCAGCAACATTGTAAGAATGCATTAACAAAAGAATTTGGGACTTAGCTGAAAATGTCAACAGTTGAAGTATTTGACAAAACAAATGTGACAAGACAAGATAAGAATGTCATTTAGATTTCACTCTAAAAAAAACAATTAGGGCTCTCTTATCAGTGAGGTCTTGAGGAAATAAATAATCAGAAATTGTCATAATGTTGAACTTCTACTAAAAACTGCATCATCAAGGTTGTCATCATACTGTATGTTATCTTTAAGGGAGTAAAAAAGGCTTTTAATAGTTTAGACTATCAGAGGACCTGTTGGCTGAGACACCTACCGTATGTAAATCTGTAGGGCATCACTGGCTTGATCAGTATAGGGCTGACAATAAAGTGGATTAAGCCTCATCTAAATGTAAATCAGTTTTTACACCTTTGGCAAACATCTTATATAACAAGTGTCTACTTTAATAAACCAATTAGATTTTTTTCTGTGCTGTACTAACACAACAAAATAAAATATGTGCTTTATGAAAATGTACATGGGATGCAGATAACTGTCGACCAAAGGAAGGAAAGAGAGCTCGGCACAAAACCTCCCTGAGTTATAGGTCTGCATAAATTTCAAATCAAAACGTCTGCTTGAAATACTGTGTATTGCTGATTCAATCTGGTTTGAGAAGAGCAAAATAGACATAGGCTGTCATGGCAGACCATTTCAATAGCTTTGAGAAATATACATGACTGTGCAACATACAATACATGTGGCAGAAGTTTGCACAGTAGTCTCACATTTCTTTCCTGTCATTGGCATCACACTGAATGAATGAAAAACAGCAGCTCATTTTATAAGCCTTACTGACACTTTGCGTATGCCTACCGTCTTATTAGGTTTCAATATGGGCACTAAATCTACTGTAAACGCACCATAGCATGCTCCTGGTTAGGTGAAACTAGAAATCTTATGTCGCTCAATATCCTCCTCAAATAATAACTCTTGATGAGTGAACAGACCCAGTTGTTTTCTACACTTTAGATGTAGCTGGTTGCTCTGGCATGGTAAACATCACACTCTAGGGATGTCAGTATCAATCAGTCGGTCTGTACACCACATTGGTACAGACTGAAATATTGCAAAACCATATTGCTCAGACATTCATGGTCCCCAGAAGGATGAATCCTACTGAGTTTGGTTAACCCCTGACATTTCCTATAGTGCAAACATAAAAACTGGTATTTATGGTTCATAGTGAAATATCGTGACAACTATTAAATGGACTGCTATGAAACAAATATGAGTCCTTAAAGGACAGATTTTTCCTCTCGCACCACCATAAGGCTGATGTTTTAGTTCTTTATTGTAACAACTATTATATAGACTGCTGGTCTGTGGTCAACAGATGAATTTTAGCTTTTTATATCAATAAATGCACACATGGCATTCTTTAATACCCTTACAGTATATACAGTATATGTGTGTGTTAGATACAATCAGAGAATGATAACTGCTTGACACAAGTTAGACAGAAATACATATATAGTATATAAATAACTAATATAAACGAAAATCAAGACTCACTTTAAAGTAAGATTGACAACATCTGTGATGTTTAAACGACACAGAAACAAGGCAATAATTTGATATTAGCTGACAAGCATCAATTCATTCCCGATTCTAAATTTAGTAATGCATTTACTGTAAAAGATATTAATATCAATTCCATAAATCATTCAAGAGATACAGTACATCCGGAGCCAGAGACACTGGTATGTTAGCTGATCTCAGTGTGGGAGCTCATTGCCCATTAGTCAATGTCTAAGCTCCTCAGGCCGTGTCATGTGGGAAAGAAAAAGTAAATTTATAAAAAGGGAAATCACACACCAATATCTCAGCACAATCCTTCTAATGTAACATGTTTAGATCTTTACATACTGCTACTATATTTATGCACTCACCTTCACATGCCTCTTGTCTACCGTGTACAAAACTGTGGATGAGGTTCCCTATTTCCTTATCTATATCTTTACATGCCCATAAAAGATTGTTTTTCCTATTTTGAATTATTTAGTACCGTACATTAGTAATTGTGAAATTTGCAATGAAGCTTTATCTATTTATGTGTGACCAGCTGAGCTCTAGCTCTTCAATCAATCGTATCAGAAACAATACAGTAATAAAATCAACTTTGGAGAACATTGACAATGACACCAAGACCAGACATCAAAAAGTAAATAGGGTGAAGTTAAAGTTCATCTCAGCCTGCAGAAACCAAAATGGGCTTGTCTGTGGAAATATGAAATCTGAGTGGTATCTGAACCTAATCTCCACACAAAGGTTCAGTGCCAGAGAGGC
Source organism: Pampus argenteus (assembly GCA_036937835.1). Classification (NCBI taxonomy): domain Eukaryota; kingdom Metazoa; phylum Chordata; class Actinopteri; order Scombriformes; family Stromateidae; genus Pampus; species Pampus argenteus. The sequence continues at coordinate 12,909,011 of CM072870.1, forward strand.
CTGCTGATTCCCTGATTTACTCTGCCTACTTGTGTGCTTGAGCGTGCGCCTGTGTGTGAGTATAACCAACTGACCTTGTCAGTGGTGGAAAAAGTACTATTTTCATTGTAGTGCTATTCAGCTTTCAGAAAAAGTGGCAAACAAAGAACATCAACAAAGGACACTGGAGAATGTTAACTTCATTTTACGGTATACCTAGTTCCAATAAAAGAGATGAAAAGAGATATTACATACACTTTTTCAGTTATCTGTAATATATCTTTTTAACAATGGCAAAGTTGGTTGGCTGGTCCAATGTGTAATAGAATATACAGTATACTGCATAATTCACAGAGAATATAATGTATGTGTATACATGCCCAGACAAAGCACAGACACATGCACATACATATATCAATATATATATACACTTACTGTATATAGTATGTATGCATAATACATAACACATACAGTAACAGCACAGTGGAAAGCTGCTGGAAGAAAATAACTCACTAACACCAGCTCTAAAGGCCCTGCACTGACTTCTAGTTATTCGTCATAAGGATATTAAAATCTTAGCACTTGTCTATAAATCTTTATATGAACTTGTACCTGACAATACTGTTGCCATGATAAGTCATGTCTCTGACAGAGCTCTCAAATTCTCAGACTCACAGTTGGTTACTAAAACCTCTGATAATCACTGAAGCTGCCTTTTGCTTTTGTGCCCTAGAAGAGTTGTAAATAAAGCTATTATTATTAATATTATTATTATTATTTTTATTTATTATTTCTTAGGTTACAAGACCTAGTAGCAGTAGTATTAGTTTGGGCTTAAATCTTCATTCAGAAATGTTAATGGAGATGGTAATCCTGAAGACTAATGAAAATGGATGAGCATGTCAAAGATATAAAGCCAGGTGTGAGAATGCTATCGTTCCATCCGATTTCTTGTTTATTCTCAGACTATACAAATAAACCACATCTAATGAACAAAGACTGCGGGCTGGAATTTATACCCTAATAAGGTTGGATAAATAAGATGGTACTAATCCATTCAATTTAAAATTCAAAAGAAGGACCTTAATGTCAGCTCTAGTTTGAATAGGCAGCCAATGCAATGAAGCTAGAATTTGTGTATTGCGATCAAATGTGTTAGATCTGCCTGTAATGAGAATTCTAGCGATGTTTTTGAACAAGCTGGAGGTGTTAGGTGGAAACTTTAGGCCAGAATAGGTGGCATTAAAATAATCCAGTTTTGATTAAACAAAATAGTGTGTCAGAATATCTGCATCAGTGACTAAAAGAAATGTGGAGGAGTGGATTTTTGTAGAGAAAACACATTGTAAAATTGTACAATCAATCAAGATTATTGGGAATGTGTCAACGTGTCCAACTGAAGGAACAGTTAAAGTATCAATCTTATTGTTTTGAAAGGGACATGAACATAGTGCCAGTTTCTTGGTCTATGAATACTTGGGTCAAATATGGCAGACATGTCATACATGCAACACAGCAAACTGATTGTGAAGTTGTTCCATTTTCCCATAATGTTTATAAAGATGCATGGGAAACCTTAGATGATGTGTTTATTTGTTTTTGATGTGATTTGATTTTGTGACTGACAAGGCATCAGATTTATTTCTTTAGTATGACTGTGTGTATCTGCAGAGGGGGCCCATGCAAAATCATGTACTGGACCATAGTACTGACACTCAACGCTAAATAAGGAACAAATTGCACAATCACAAAAACAAATAATATAAAAATATGGATTACTACTTTAGCTCTCAACACACTGATGTGTTTTTCAAGTTTATTACTTACCACTCTCAAAGCAAGCATCAAAAACCAGATGTCCTTTTCGCGGAGCTCCTGAGTACCCTGGTGGGCTCACCATCAGCTTGTTCACATTCCCCACCAAGGCATCCTCCCCTCCAGTTTCACTTCCTGAAAAAAAAAGTGCAATATGTAGAACATGTTAGCAGTCCTTGGCTTGAAAATATATTAATAGGTCTCTAATATGTTTGCTTTATTTTTAACAAAAAAGTTTCTGGTACTGTACACCAAAAATACAAAGCCTTGACCTTTTATTTTATCATAATTATTCCTTTATGTTTATTATAGAAATGGGTGAATGTACTAATACACATTTTTCTACCCTATGTATCATTTCTAAAGTAAAATTAATACATACTTACTAATTACCACTGCTGTATGATGTGATGATTTAAAAGAATGTAACATTCATTTACAATAACAACAGTTGAACTGTTTATTTTTGTAATCACAATTAACTTTAGCATAAAGCAAAACTATGTAGATTTAGTCGTTTACACACACTTAGCGTTCCATATATGCTTTTCATTTAACTCAGTGGAATTAAATGAAAAGCTAAATCACCTATATTTAATTTAGTGAGTCATTTTAATTACAGACCTGTCGATGAATTTGGACTGTTGTTGCTGCTTACCGGTTTGTTTGCATTAGTTCACGGATTCTGCCTTTAATTTAAGTGGGTAGTGGCCAAATACTGTAGGAATTTAGGCGACCATGAAGCAGCTTCACATCCCGACAGCTAGCTCAAGAAGCTACACAGAGGTGCAAGAGGGCAGCTATCCGTTACTACTCCAGGTAACAGCTAGCTAGCAGGTACTCGTAGCTAATACACTTGCACTATTGCTCGTATTTACAGCGAATTAGTCATAGTTATTTCGTGCAGTACATTATCTTGCGTACAGTTACATGTATGACTGCCTAACGTCGGTAGCAGCAAAGCTAGCTCATAACAAGCTCGTGACATGAGTCTTGTTTACATCCATGCACCTGCTAGCTACAAGGTACACTACACATAAGCGTCAATGTAAAGACACGCAGCAGCTCGAAACACGAAGCTACTATTTGACAGACGTGTGGGCATGATGCGACGCCTTCTGCCTATATAGCAATGAAGAGGAAGCCAGGTAAGTCTCGTGTTTACACACCAGTCTCGACGTCTTTAACAGTGTTTTCCTCCATCTTCCTTTCCATTCTGTCCACGGAGCAGCCGACGCTCTCTCTGTGTTGCCACGGCAACGGAGCAGGAGGCAGAGGGAGAGGCGCTGTCCTCTCCATCCGTGCAGCTGCACACATACAAAAACTTCAGTTTACATGCACATATGGGGAAGTTGAGTGAAATGCAGGTGTTGAATTTGATGCTCAAATATATTTGATTAATAAGAGAAACATTGGATATTAGCTTATATGTAAGTGCAAAAAAATAATAAAGCAAATGTGATAATATACAGTACATAGCACAATATGTTGAGCAAAAACACATGTAGGCTATGTATATAGCCTTGATCTCCTATAGAAGAGTTTGATAACTCTTCTTTTGTCTGTGTCTAAAAAAAACACATAGCACATAACATAACTGAAATATACCCAATTAATATTAATAATAATAAAAATGTGGGTATTATAATTGGAAGAATACTTCATATGTCAGTGTGCAACATACATTTGGTCCTTTAAGAGTAAATCTGAAATGACTTACAATACACTGCCTCCACACTGTAATTAGTATATTGTTCACTCCTCATTTTTATCGCAGCCACACCTGAATTTTTAATGCTATTTTCAAAGAAAAAAAGACAATCGTTGCTGGCAGGAGCCAGTTATCCTGCAGATTGATTAAAGCTGGAGGTTTTCTAGATAATTGGCGCATATATGTCATCAAGACCAATCAGGTCTGGCCCTATTCCTTTCCCATTACAAAGGCTGCACCTGATTAAGTACATCAAATGAGCAGCCGCACAACTCCTGGAGCAAGAGGCATACGGACTGCTGCTAATTTTCAGGTTATAAGCTGTGTGTAACAGGACCAAATGAAAGGGAGAGGGCAATGAGTTTTCTCTCTGTGTGTGATCTGTATTTGATGGCAAGCATCAACAGGCCGCTGAGTAGATAGGTCGGACTGATTATTTCTCAGATGACAGGAAGAGAATACAAAACTTCTGTGTAATATTTTGTTAAAATTGAAAATTGAATAGCTGTCCTCTCTGCTATGTCATTTCTTTAACACTATGCCAATTAAAGAGCTCTGTGGTGGTACAATCATTCATTTTCAAGAATGAGATTGAAATTGAATTATGGAGCATGAGGAGAATGAATTAGATATGCTACATGTTTCTCTTGTTTCTCAGCTCTTATCAAATAGATACTGCACAGGATAGTTGAATTTATTGCCAGATCCTGGCCTGCGTCTGCCAGAAATGGGCACACTCGAAAAACTGACAGTAACCTGATCTTGTGGCTGAAAATCATAGTTGTTAGAAGGCTTGTGAAAAAAAACAAAATTTTACTATGAAATGTATTTGTAATATAACATAACCTGATAAGATCTATCAGATATCATTTTTGTGTTGGTTCTATAACATGTTGAATACACTGAATTGTCTTAGTTTGTAAAATATATAGAATCTAAAAAATATATACATTTCTATGTGTTAAATGTGTTTTAAAGGATATATAACATTTACACATTGCACTATACTAAAAACTCAAGAGTTCCTGTTACTTTCATGATGACAGTATGCAGGGGTGTATTACAGCAAAGTGTAAGTTTCATGAGATGTTTTATCTCCATGGCTTTTCTTTTCTTTTAAAGCTGCATATTCTATTATATTGGTATGTCTATATATATTGTGTCCTTTTATATTGTGTCTGTCCAAACACATTTGAAGAAAATGAAGAAAGAATAACCCCTCCTCTCTCTACAAACATACCGCATGCATGCAATATGTTTCTTGTCATGATGTCTGCAAAGCGCAGAAATATATTAATGAAAGCATCCATCACTGGAAAAAAGAATAACATGAAAGAGAAGTACAGTCCACCTCACGGTCTCTCAAATTTTAATTATCTCTCAGGAGAGTGCATTTTCACATGCTTATCAAAACATTTTTGACCTCTAATGATTTCTGCACATACGAATGTGCTTCACATGCAGACATCCCTGTCATGGTTAAATACAGTACCTTTAAGAAATTGTGGCTATTTTAAGTGTTGGTTGCTTGTAACTGGAGGACACACTGCACCATCAAAATCCTGCTCAGAACATGTCAAAAACCCTATGGGGAAACAGTAGCTTTAGCACAGCAAAGGTATTTTTCAGAGAGAAACTAAAAACTAAAATGATCAAATAAGTCAGTGCATGTATGGTATCACAACTAAAAGAAAAAAACTTACACTAAGAATTTCTTGTTTATGTTTTCAGCCTAAAGCATGCTGCATTAATAAGTGTGTGTGTGTATGTTTTTGTATTTCAGGAAGTACAGGAAACCCTTTCAACTCTGGCCAGCTAAGAATGTCCACGCATAAAGTCCATCATTAATTAAGGAGGAAGTCATGCAAAAATCAAAACACAGGGCACAAGTGGCAGCAAGTTGGAGATGGGTGGTTGTAAGAGGCAGGGTGGGGGTTTGGGGAGGGGGAGGGAGGGAATGCAGAAACACGGGGGGTGCAGGGACCAGTCGGCAGTACACAGAGAATCACTATGGTGACAGCAATCAGGGGGCTCAGGGGAGTGAGGCTGGGTCAGATAGGAAGGCTTGAGAGGCAGCTGACTGAGTAATCAGCCCTCACTCTGGATGATTCAACTGACAGCTCCCCCCAGGGCTCTGCCAGACCAGCCCTCCCCAGAGACCATGGCTTTACAGAGCAGGGATGTGGCTAGCAACCTTTTTCTCAGGGTGAAAAAAATTAAATGGAATTGAAGCCAAGATGGAATAAAAGTGCAATAACACAGTGATACTGTTGATACCGTCACATATCCTGCCACTGATGAAAATAACAGGAGAAAATGTGCTAATTTAAAACATGTAAACAATATTATACGACACATTCTTGAAATGTGTGAGTCTCTACATAAAAACATCCCTCAAAGATAACAGTTTGCTAATGCCTCCTCTGCTTTTCACCCAGTCCCTTTATCTGCCACTTCCTCTATCTCTGTGTCCCTCTCTATTGTGCTGGACAGTGTCCACCGAAACAGATGGTTCGGTGTCAATAGGCTGCTATTAACTGGCCGCTCTCCCCACTCTGATCCAAGAGAGCAAAAAGCACATTCAAAGCACTGGGAATAAATCCTACGCCATGCTGATGGAGCAACTAATAAGACACCACTAAGATTAGTGGAGATGATGGCGGCCACAGTCACTCTAACAGCGTCACCTTCATAAAGGTTATCTTTCCCAACACACAGACTTCAATTTCATAAACATTTTTGACTTTTATTTATAAAATAGATGCAGATATGGCAGACTGTGAGTCATCACTCTGATGTCTCTTACATGTTATCGACTAAAACCAAGAATATAATGAATCATATCCTTGGCACAAGCTTCCCTAATTAATTTTTTTGCTTGTTTGTTTGTTCAGTAGTTGGGATCTCCTGCCATGCCTGTGACTAGCTGCTTCGTCATCGCTGTGCCACACCCTGCTGAGGAAAAGGACAGCCACCTGACCTTGATGCTCACATCAGCCCAGCCCTCACTTTTTCCCTTTGCTGGCTATTACTGAAAGGTACCCATCTTCTTCATTTCAACTCTTGAGGTCTCTTGATAGTGTTCAGGTTTTTTTTAGATTCCTGAATGCTTCTCATACGCAGAAGTCTTTGATAGCTCTTTTCTACACTTGAATTCACAACCTGTTTCTGTAAGAGCCTTAATTAGAAAACAGAGCGATGCAATACAAGTCCTCACAGCTAATTGATTTATTCTGCCTGTATGTTTGATTTGGTCGGGGAGTGAGAGCAACTATAAGTGTGTTTGTTTATTGTCTATACCTGTGTGTCATAAACATACACGAAAATAGAAGAGAGGAAAATCTAAAAGATAGGAGTGGCACAGAGAGGAAGGGATGTGGCGGTGTTGGTGTCGCTGTTGCTAGAACAGTCTTCCCACCTTGTGGCAGCATAGTGAACTGTAGCTGCATCAATGCGTGAGCAGTGGGGGATAGAGAGAGAGAGAGAGTGATGCAGAGAGAAATGGAGTGAGAGAGACAGAGCGAGAGAGGGAGGGAGAGGAAAGGAGAGAGCCAGAGGGAGTGATACAGAGAGAGAGAGAGTGAGAGAGCAAAAGGGAGGGGAGTTTAAACTAAGTGCTATGTTTTGGGACAGGCTAATCTGCTAGCGAGCAGTGTGAGGATCGGAGTGTATTGTGTGAGCCAGTGTGCGGGGGACAGATAAGGGAGCCAGCCAGCCCGCCAAGCCGACCCACCGACCCACCGACTGCCTGACTGCCTGATTTAATGTGCTGACTCTGGGGAGATTAAAAAAAAAACAGAAAGAAAAAAAAAACAGCATATTGACTCCTTAGATGTGTGCGGAGACCCTGGGCACAAACGCCACCACTACAGCCACAGCCAGCAGAGGTGCATCAGCAGACAGAGGAGAAAGACAAAATAGAGGACTGAAAAATCACAACTCCAAAATCTGAAAATTAAAGAGGATTTTTTTTTTTTTATTCCCCAATTTTTTCAATTGATTTAATTTTTTTTCTTTCTTTCTTTTTTGTGTTCCTGGGACTGACTCCCAACCGCAGAAAAGAAAAAGGGGAGCAAAGAACTGAAGAGAATCTGAAAATAAACGGACAGAACGAAAAAAGCACCGAATCTGAACATGTTCGAAATAAGCCGAACACTCAACGCTGCTTTGTTGAGCAATGAGGTAAAGAGATTTGGATCTGCTTCTTTCTCCACACCTCACCTGTGTATGTCTGCTGCCAACCATTCTGTCATGTGTGTTATATGTCTGTGTGTGTGCATGTCTGTACACTTCTGTATGCACATAGCCAGAAGACAGAGAGGATGATTGATAACGGCAGCTGTTTATTATATTTCCCCGGCACGATGGTCGGTACAGCGAAAAAGGGACTGCTACGCTTCTCATACTCATCCTGGCTTGTAATAATAAATGAAACTATTGCCCAGACTTTATATCCCCCAATTGTAACAAAACCAAGGTAACCTAACCTATCAAACATAGGCGTGTGCTTGTGAAATTGTTCACCTGGGGCTAAAATAGTATGTCTATCAGTGCGAGTGTGTATGCTTGTACGTGTGTGAGTTCACACATGTATTTGTGTGAGAGCAAAGTGTACTGTAATCCCCCTCTACCTACTCTTTCTTCATGTCCCCCCCACCCCCCACTCCCTTTTTTGTCCTTTACCATTCTCACCGTCCTTCCTACCTGCTGTTATCTGTTCTCCTTCCTTTCTACACTCTCTCTTTTCTCTCTCTCTCTCTCTCTCTCTCTCTCTCTCTGTATCTCTCTCCTCCCCTCTCCTCCTGTGTCTATGTATGAGTGTGTGTGTTCTGTGAGCAGCATCTCAAGATGATGGCGAGGTACGGGCAGCTCTCGGGACTAGCAGCCAGTGGCGTGGGCTCCGTCCCCGAGACGCACTCGCCGCTATTTCCCAGGGATCTCCTGTCATCGCCAGCCCAGATGGGCTACAGGTCACCCCTGGTAAGGATAGACAGACCAATATATCTCCATCTATTTAATGAACAAAGGCAAATAATACTAAGAAAAGAATCAGGGCTAAGATAAGTGATAAGAGTGGCAGTTACTGTGCGTGCATCTGTGTGTGTGTGTGTGTGTGTGTGTGTGTGTGTGTGTTTGTGAGTGAGAAGAAAAGAGCAAAAGGGCAGAAACAGAGCAAATCAATTGTGGGATCCTGCCTGTATCCCCAATGGACAGTATTAGTAAATATTTACATTGTTATGTTTGTTCAATTACGGACGCCTACACTGTCTTTAGCCTCTGCCAGTCAGACTGCTATCAAGGGAATTTGAGGTGTTTGTGTGTGTGTGTACATGCCTGTGTGAGTGTGTGTTTGTATGGGTAATATATTTTATGGTGGTTTTAGTTTGTGAATTCAATCAGCATCTGCAGTTTTTGTATTCGATGTTTGTGTATTTGCCACTCAATGATTAATTAACCTTCACAGTGAATTAATAAATATGCTTGTGGATGTGCACTTGCAATTCTACAATTTAGGAGCTTCATAAAACTCTGAAAAGAAACAATTATTTTTTTTCAGTACCCTTAAGAGATGAACAGTTGTGTAAGATGACACATTTAAAATGACATTTGATCACAACTATCAATACAGTTCAGTTCTAGTCAATATCTGACAAGAAGTGACATTTGCACGGGAAGCTGGGAGCACTGTAGATACATGAGGTATTTTGCAATATTCCTCTGCCATTTACATAGAAAAGATTACTTCAAGGGAAGGGAATGAGAGAGAAAAAGGGGCATGAGAAAACCCTGAGCATTTAGGCAAAAGCGTTGTAAGAAAATCCCTGACTCGCCGCATTAAAGCGACATGAAGCTGTGGGTGTCTAATCCGCTGTGGGCTCTTCATTGGTTCGGCTTCCCTTCAAACTGGCTCAGATCCACACCCCAGAGCCTCCCGGAAGCCTTCATAACCCACTGTCATGCTGTTGACTGTACCCAGGGGTTTCCGTCAACTGTATGCAAATGCACGGCAAGGATAAGCACAGAAATACGTCTGTGAGGAGTTGGAGCTTCAGAAATGTTTTTTTCAGTTTTTGCTTTGAATTCTTAGTTCAAAGATGTCCGTCCATTGTTTTGTTGTTGTTGTACAGAACATAAAGTCCCACTGCCCATTTAGACTCACAACAGTGTTATCTGTTGTTTGCATAAAGCTGCTGGACCATAAATTATTTGTTGAAACCAGTGGAACTAATTAGCTGAATTTATTATATAATTATGATTGACATATTTACATATTTTGATGCATCTTATCGGCACTAATGAGACGGAATAACAGAACTTGACGTGATTACTTCACCACTAGTAGAACATGATGATCAGATTACTAGTCGCAAAAGGCATTGAATTTAACGGCACAGAGTATAAATGGAATTAGGAAAAAAAAGTGCATACAAAATTAATTTAAAACATTATTATGAATAACTATAGTGACTATGAAGTCCTCATCAGACATAGTTACGTTTCTGGCAAAATGCTTCATTAATTGTTCTTTTTTTTTGGTGATTTTGCACATTAGTTATCATGTGTTGCTGGTGATGAGGCGTGTTACTGTGTGTGTGTGTGTGTGTGTGTGTGTGTGTGTGTGTGTGTGAGTGACAGTGCATGTAAGCACATATGCTTGTGTATGCATTTGAAAATATGCTCCAGTGTATGTATGTGCGTGTGTGTTTGTGTGTGTGTGTGTGTGTGTGTGTGTATCTGCGCACACGCATGATTACCCTGGTTAAAAAAGACCATCGTTATAGTGATTAATGGTACCTTCATTAAGCACAGCAAGATCATTTGCATACATTATATAAATGTGCTCAAAGATTGTGGTGGCTTTGGTGTGTAAAGCTTCAAAAGCAGCACCGCATTTTTTTATCTCGGTGATATAAGAAAGGAAATACAATTCTGTAGCCAGAGCGAATATTGTTCTGTATATCTTAAAGCAGATTTTTCATTGTTTCATTAAACATACAGGTATTTAATCTATTAATTGCTATAACTATTGTATAGTACCCTTAGCAAATACAGTGTATTTCCAAGTAATGTACCACTGCAGTAAATGAGTGCTTTGACAAATGAGTAAATAGTCAAATGGTTTCGTCCTCCAACACGCTATATATGTCGGCAGCAAACTTCACCATCACTTTCCCTGGCAACGCTGTGTGTACTGCTTGTTTAGAGCATTTGAGTTTGTGTTCTCAGTCGTGCATCTTGAATGCAGAATTTATCAGAACGCAGGCACACGGAGAAGAGAGCACGTAATAATGAAATATAAAGTAATATTATTCTGTCCAAAATTAGCATTGGCAATATCACTTCACAGCTTTAAAATGACCAGGCAATCTCAGGTATATCACCTCAGACAAAGCGGATAAAATTAAGTGTTAGCAAAAAACTGAACTGCAAATTATTCTGCATTTCATTCACTGAGATCTAATTTTCAAAAGCCCACATCTAAAAACCTGCAGTGCGCCGTGCTTCAGAGCTGAATGTTGTTAATTTGTAGAAAGCTCTACTGATTACCCACTGCAGGCAGCTGCCGTTCTCTATGTGACACTAGGCTTTGTTTGACAACTCCAATCTTTTCTGTTTCAACATAACAACATAACACAAAAAAAATCCCACAAAAAAACAGGGTTGCATTTCAAACCTGCGTGAAGAGGTTTATCACCACCACAAAACAAACAGGAAGAGAAGACTAAGGAGGAAAGAGAGAGAGAGAGAGAGCTGGTACATGGCACAGTCGTTGGCAGCCAGGAGATAGTTAGAGGTCATCTCTATTTCATAACAATGATTAGCTCCTTCCATCTGCCGCTCGCTGCATTTCCCCTTTCCTTGATTGCAGTGTTCTCTATAACCAGGAAATTAGTTCATTTATGCTCCACAACCCTGCCGTCAGCGAGGCACAAACAGGTGCAGCAGGCTGAACGACGCCACAGTGGGAAAAAAGATGCTCATAGACAGAGAAACACAGAGATGGAGATATGTGCAAAATACAGCGTTGTCAACTATGACATTAATAAATACAGTCAAGTACAATAGTGGTTGATTAATACAGGACTGACAAAAATAATCACCGGAGGAAGCCAAAACTGTTTATATGAGAAAATAAACAAAAGAAGGATGAAATATATCCTATATATCATTTCATCCGTTTCCTATTCAGCTGCAGTCACAACAGCATATAATAAGGTAGTTTGATGTAGTGCTTTGTTCAATAAAGCTCTGTCCATAGGGCAGCAGAATACAGACATGCTATTCAGCCATAACAACCCTATAACATATCTCAAACTGAAGCGGGTTATGACTGCACTGTGTCATAGAATTTACATGCAGCATCATACAAACACAGACTGTGCAGCTTGTGTGTGTGTGTGTGTGTGTGTGTACATCATGTCATGTTTGCACTTGATATGAGCACATGTGGTGTGTCAGTTACGGGGAAACACAGAGAGGCTGAGAGACACTGCAAGGGGGGCCTGAAGGGTTCAGATTTGTTCAGAACAGCTGTGTGTGTGTGCGAGACTGTGTGTGTGTGTGTGTGTGTGCGAGAGTGTGTGTGTGTCTACTGGCCACCAGTGCTGCAGGGAGGGCCTAGTGATCAGCAGCTGAGCCTGTGTCCCGCTGGGAGCCATCACTGCAGAATGGAGCAGGTGTCTGCAGGCTCTCTCTCTCTCTCACACACACACACACACACACACACACACACACACACACACACACACACACACACACACACACACACACAGTAAAGCTAAGTAAACTCCCTCTTTCTCTACACTGTCTTCTTTTCGCCGTCTCTCTACTTCATACACACCCAACCCGGAAATTTAGCCCATGCGCAGGGTGCCTTTTAGCGCGTATGTCGTCACACATTACTATATTTTTGGTCATTACCTATTTTTCATTTCATACCCATCAACTCTGTAGACAAGACATAAAACAAAGGCTGGAGATGTGGATGTGATCGATAAACAATAGTCTTACCCCCGAATAGCCTGCTGCATCAACACAAGTGCCCACGTCCACCCAAAGGTCACCTTTCTGTGTTCAGGCACTTTGACATGGAAGTAATGACCTGTAATTTTACCTATATAATGTGGCACATGGCAGAGTTCAGGGGTTTAGAGTAGAGTCTGCGCCATGTCTAATGTGCTTTCACGTGCAGCAACAGACTGATCATGTTTAGAGCTAGGTAAAGAACAGCAGATGTTTTCAATAATGACGCAAGTAAACAAAAAGCAGATTTTTTTTGAAAATCAGACTGTAATGATAAAATGTGAATTTCATATTTCTGAACGTAAAAATACAGACTGAGGCGTTTTGGTATAGATATAAAAATAATAATTGCATAAACCGCACCCATAATGCAAGCATGCAGGCGCAGATAATTATCACGTTATGTTGTAGTGGATTATATATTTGTGGTGGGCCAGTGAATTGTACTGGAGATTCACCTCAAGTCAGTGTTTACAGTTCAATAGATGAATAAACAAAATAATCTCACTTCCTGCTGTTCATTTTTCTCCTTTAAAAACCCCAGCACTGCTTTCTTTGCATGGTAGAAGAAAACATTTAATTTCAGAGACAATTATTTCAAATCCAGTTGCAGTTTTTTTTTCCATTCAGCTTAAAAGGATAAATAGGGAGAAGAAAATTGAAACAGACAAGACTGGCAGAGAAAGTCATATTGTGTTGGTACATTTTTTTATATTCTGTTATTTGCAAACAATTAACATTTATTATGGAAAAATATTTTAAAAAAATGCCACAGCTACTATTTGTCCTATTCTTTATCTATTCTCATGCAACCCAAGAGCCAGCAGTTTTGCTGAATGAATTATAAAAATGACAGCGTGTTGAAATAAAGCATAGATATGTCAGCCATATAACATTTGACAAAAGAGGTATTAGCCATTGCAGGCCCTTTACTTACCTGTCTGCCTCTGTGATAATCTCAAACAGATGGCCTCAGCTCTATCATCTCCTTCACAATAGACACAAATCCATGATTCAAACAAAATCTCAAAAAATCAATTTATAGATTATGCCCTTTGTAACAACAATTTGAGATATTATATGAAACAGACACCCATTTTAAGAGCAGTGATGTGAGGAAATGTGCCCATTGATGCTGAGCTGATAAATGCTGCCGATACTTGAGTGATCACCTGTGCCTAAGATCCTGGCATGTTGATGAACAACACTATTTTTTTCTCCTCTCAGAATTGATAGTTTCAAAGCCGATGTGTTCTTATTGATTCACTAATTGCTAAGGATGAGGCAAAGTATCTGCTGTCACCATGAATAAATGATGTACGGCTGACTTGTGCATTAGTGCCGAAGAGAAGTAACCATTGACGTTACAGTAGCTAGCCACTGGCTCCACTGGGAGATATCCAGTAGTTGGTAACTGTGTGTTTTCTGTGTACTTCAAATAAAGTGGTTTTGAATGTGTGATCAACATTTTTTCAGATCAGTTGATTACCCTAGCAAATGTTCATGACAAGCCAGCTAAATCGAGATAGGATATCGGAAACTGAAAAATAGATTTTTTTTTTTTCAAGAGGAGGCTAACAGTAAATGGCTCCATGCATCAACAACATCATCATTATCTCGTAACTCTTTACTCTCATTAATAATTAATGTATTCTAACAGCAGGATACAGGTTTAAATGGATTTCCATGGAGTCTGTCCTCAGCCGATATATTACATGATAATATTATATTACAATATATTATATACAGGAATACATACATACATTTTGTATATGACTTACTTTTATAGGAGACATATTGTAATATTGTACATATTGTATATTATTGCAATATTACATGTATTTTGTCTCGGTTTAATTTAAAGTAACGGTATGAGTTGTGTATTTACTCAGAACATATCTTAATGTTTCACCAACACAAAATAATTAAAACATGTCTCTAAGCATGTAGGCATTTAAACTGAAACCCGGTGGAGTTTTTCTGGTTGTGCATTGCCCACTTGCTTTTGTTCAAGCATGAGAAAGGGCGGTTAAGCATGAAGTGACATTTCGAGAGCTGGATTTGTGCAGTGTGGGCATGTTTTGGTCCACAGTGCCGTAGGCCAGCCCTGTGATGGACTCTGGATGTGTCTCATTTCTAAAAGGTTATTCCTTATCAAAAAGCCACAGTGTTTATGCAGATCTGATAGTGGGAGATTTCTGATGAGGTTTTAAACTTCATTATGGATAGCAGGTGGTGATTCAGTGACATCTTTCTGGTTCTGAGGAGGAGCTTCAGTAAAGGTAGAAAACCGGAGTCTTTTCTGCAGGGAGATGCATAACTGCCAAAACGATTAAAATAAATAATAGAAATAAAAAGGTCTGACAGTAGTAAGCAGCAGTTAAAAGAGTTGCAAGTGGAGAGCTATGTGCACTTTGTGTGTGTGTGTGTGTGTGTGTGTAAGTTGGGGGGGGGATTAAAGCCTCTACCAGATGGACCACAGCAGTTGCCCTGTGAGCATGGATGTACCCCGACCGGGATCAAACACAAAATGGGCTACTGTTTCCACAGCCCCAAAGCCCACCAGTATACTCCAAGTAACCCACCACACTGCAGCATGACACATGCAGTGTCAACCAATTTAGACAGGAGAACAACAAAAGACAAAACACTGTTTACCATGCTAGTCATCATTTCTACATTAGAGACTCAAAGACATGGAGCAAATCAATATAATGCACATTGATGACAATTAACAGCAAGGCTAAACATCATGATCGGTCTGTGAGCTGCTGGCCTGCTGAAGTTGAATGTCACCCCAAGCTGCGGACCACTCTGTTATCCAAATGGACACTAATCCACCAGTCCTGTTGAGAATACACTCTCAGTGCCAGAACAAATGCCAGACTCAACAGCCAATGCATAGCTAAGCCTCTCTGGGCACCTCAACAAACCTTCTCTCATCTATGTTAGGCTACAGCCTCTAAGACCCACCATCATCTCTTCCATAAAAAAATTTAAATAGAAATTGTGTTTGCCTAATAGAAAAGTGAAATAAGACAATGTGTTCTGGTTTACACCTTAAAATTGTAATTTTAACGTGTAAATTAAATGTGTTTTCTTACATGTTTCTGTTGTGATAAAAATATTATTAAGTATAATTTTTGAATTAAATCTCCAAAAGAGATGTGTGTTTCTGCAGAGTTTACACAGCGTTTGAATGAGTGCTCACTGCCTATTCCACAGATAGAGACAGAGTGTTCAGCCGGAGCTTTCAAACAGCCCCTGTCACATCTCTGCAGTCTGCAAAGCTCCAGCCATACCAAACAGCTTTGAGTTAAAAAGTGGAAGGAAGTGGCTGTGACAAATGCAGCACAGCCTTCTGGGATCAGCATGAAGAATTCATTTCTGATCTGTGGAGTTTCTACCAGGGAGAATGATACAGGCAGGGGTTAAGCTGACTGTGTGTCATGCCCACTGACATGGAGGGAAGAGGATGTAGGAGGAAAGCTTCAACTAGATTAGTTAAATATTAACAAACAGCTTGTTTTTTTAATATAGATTAAATGTAAAGTAACATACCATTTAGGGGATGCCTAAATGAATTCACACATTTTTTTGAATGGCATAGTAAGACTTGTTAGCTTATCCAAAGGAAAATGTTATGTTTTTATTTTTTTACAATCAATACCAGGAACACTGAACTTGAAGCATTAGTTAAAATATGAGAGATATGCCTGATGTCTTTGATTGTATCCGCTGTTGGAGTTGAAGGATTTTCTCATCCTAGATAAAGGTTTGTTCTCTCTAAACGCGTTCCAGGGATCAAACTTGGCAGGTCTTTGTATTGGTAAATTTTAAATTTTCAATGACTCACTTTGAACTTGACTATATTGTGCTGTTGTGCTCCTCCCGTTTAAGAACATCAGTTTCCTCTTAAGGAGCTGCTTTTGTGGCAGAAATACTCCTAACTTCCATTACTAAACTGTCAGAGCTCCATGGCCTTTCGCGTCTTTTGAAGAGAAAGATAAAAGGCGATTTGATCGAATGTACAACAGCAATGCAGGCGCCTCTGACCATGAAATTACCAAAAATCAGTATCCACGCTGTGCGCACCATTAAGTCCCTGGTCTTAACACTGAAAGCAGACAACAAAAGTCAACAGTCTAAACCACCCAGCGTTGTCCGGATACAGCTTAATAGCTGTCTGGTGTCTGGGATTCAGTGATGCTGAGTTTGTCGCTGGACAGGGAGACAGGCAAGTTGAAGGCTGTGATTCTCATTTGTTGATTGTTACCGGCAGAGGGTGGACACCTGCCAGGAAAAAGGAGATCATCAGTCTGAGTAGCACAGCAAGATGCTACTACTGCCAGAACTTCAATAGAGAAACTAAATTTATCCTTCAAGGGCAAATCAAAAAAGAGCCTAAGTAAGCTGCAGCATACTGAGGAGTGTGTTCTGGACTATTAAATGTATTAGGTTGTTTTAGTGCATAGACTGCTGTGATATTTTGAATTAAAATCAACTGAGCCTGATAAGTTTAGCATTGCTCTTTGTAGCTCTGTTAAAATACTTTGTCTGTTCTTGATTACAGAGCTGTTAACATAGAGGGTAACGGGGATAATTCAGTTTATGATTGTGTTTACTATCATTTGTCCTTGGTTGCATGAGTTGACTCGGAACCAAGCTGGCAATTGCAAACATCAGTTTTGCTGCAAAACACAAGTTTTTTTTTGTCTCGTTAATAATCAAGGTATTTTCTTTCTGCACTTTGATTAACACCTCGACTGGCATCTTCACTTCTCTCCCTTTAAATAGAAGTCTTATTATGCAGAGTGAAACACAAGACAGGTGTTGAAACACTGTGTCTGACAGTTAACAAGACTCAAACCGAGAGCACCCACAATTATCACCGTCTGCACACTGCATATTCAAAGCCGCTATACTGTGTATGCTATTCTTTACCTTCTCTTTCACACTTGTTATCATAATACTATGTGCGGGCTACTACCAGAGGATATCGTGTATGTAACAATACAGTGCCTCCAGTATATCCAGTCTTTGTTCAAACCTGGAGATTTAATACATTCTTCAGGGCGTGGCAGATAGACAGCATTGTGAGCTTGTCCAAGAGAACTGATGTGATAAAGAGAGAGCGGTAGAGACAACGCAGCATGTAGTTAATCCATTAAGGTCTGTGACTAGGAGGGGTTTAGGGTGGAGAAGCAGGACAGAATGAAGGGCACGAGGAGTTCATGACAATTAGCCAGCTCTCTGTTTTCCGAATTAGCAGTCTGAAGCACACGTCTGGGGTCCAGCCCTTAAAGCTCTGTCTCCACACTGTGCACTACCGTTTTTGTGTGTGCAATAGCGGGTATGTATGCCTGTACATTGACGATCGTGTTTACTGTCTATCTGCGTGCATGGATTCAGCTGTGCCCGAGTGTGTGTGTGTGTTTATGGATGTGAGCCAGAGCCAATCAGTGAGATGGGGTTTCACATTGCTGACAGTATGGCTGGTCCTCCTGGGTTAAAGCCACAAAAGCTTTTTAACTTTCCAAACTTTGCAAGAGGAAAGACATATCATTTGCTTCCTGGAAAACTATTTAGCAAATTTTCATCATCTAAAAGGCCAAATAATGCATCCAATCAACGCCGTGCACAGTTTTTGTGCAAAGTCTAACCAAATTGAACTGCCATTAAGACAGAGTGGTCTTTTTAAGTCATTACCTTTAATTGCTTCTTTGATATTTTTACATTCATTCAGTGCTGTCTTGCATTTTATTCACGTGCAAATATAAACTTTAAGTAGAAAAAGGCCACATACAAGATAATAAGCTGCACCGCAATATCTGTAACATCCAGACTGTAACGTATCTCAGCATGAATGCCCTTGATAGAATATCTCAACCACTCCCTCCATCTGTCCATACACAATATTATAATACACACTGTACCCTTAAATAGGACATGGCAGCAACATGGTTTCATCTTTGGTATGTGTCTGCATATCATAACTACACACACACGCACACACACACAGTCCATAACACTGGAGAGCAGAGCAGATTGTGTTTATAGCTAATTTACTGAGTAGCTGCAGTCACTTTCATTGCTTTATAAAACTATGGTCCTGTAGAGCAATTCAGGGAAATGACACACCAAGCAAGACAACTGTGAGAGACTGTTTTCACTTTCAAATCATATTCTCATTTAGAGAAAAGGTTATTTGGATGATATTACAGATGGAGAAAACAACTTCAAAACATCCTTTATGAAACAACTATCCTTTATGAAATGAGAAAATGATCATTTTCACCCCAGATATTACTGCCTCTACACAGCAACAGTTAAAAGTTGAAAACATACAAAGAAAAAAAAAAAACACAGAAGTGATTTGTAAATGTCATTGTCATGGATCTGACTTTCCATTCTTTACAGTATAGTAATTAAAATGCAACAATAAAAGGTGGAGAATGATTTTTTCCGAACCTAACCTAGAACCTTTATTAAACTCAAAAGGTCAGAGCTGAAGGATAAAAGATGGACAGGAAACTGAGTTTGTTGCCTCCACTATTCAGCTGCAAATTTTGCTTCTTTCTGCTCTTTATGTGCCTTCGTATCTTTTCTGCCACAGAGAAATAGACAAAGATGCACTTCTATTTTAATCTGTTTTCTTTGTGTTTAATTCTACATTACTCTTCCTCTGTTGTGTTATAGTATGATCAGTACAAATCTCCAGACTGCGAGTGCCAGGATATTCTATTCTATCTGAAACAATAACAAGCTTGTTCAGCCCATCGTCCTCTGTGTGTGTGTGTGTGTGTGTGTGTGTGTGTGTGTGTGTGTACCTCAGTACTACTCAGACCTATGTGAGTGAGGATTCTTATTATGTGAAGACACATGGTTCAGCTAGGCTAACTAACTAGCTGGTGAAGACGGGTGAAGAGGTCAGGGGCGAAGTGGAGAGACTGGGGAGCTTTATCTCACTGGTCCTTTCTTGTCTGCCAGAACTAGCCTCGTCACTCGTAATATTTTGTCTTCTTTATGTTCTTCCCTTTCTTTAGAGTGGATTTTTCAGTGTATTCATTTGGGGCTAATTTGTGAAGCTACTTGAGTGTGTTTTCTTTACAAATTACTTCTGTGTAAAGCAGAAACTAGCAATACGTACTGGATCTGATTTCCAGAGGATGGATACAGTGTTTTTTGGAGACCTGAGTGTTTCACATCCTGTTGTTATAGTCATTTGTTGTCAGGTGACAAAACGTGCGGTGCATGTTCTACAAAGTGAACCGTTCCAATTTAGTGAATTCACGCACCATGTAACTAACCATGATTCTACTTAAATGTGAACTGCAATCCTAATGTATCCTTACCAAGGTATTTAATATCTATTGGCTTTCACACTATTGTAAATATCCTGTAAATGCTTTTAGTGGCACATTATACCCACTTGTCAGCGGACTATCAAAAAAGTGTCATCTTGCATCAGTGAGAAGAGCAGAGAAATCTCAGTGAGCTTAATGGACATTTACTAGTTACATTAGCTCTGCCAGGCCGCACACAGCCGAATGCTAATTGAAATAAACCAGCATGAGAATGAGAGATGACTTGCTGACTGCTTCTTACTGCAGTGTTGAACACAGAGGATCATGTGTGAAAAACTGATGATGTCCTGATCTCTTGTCTGGCATGACATGAAGGTATATCCAGTGTGGGTGAGCATTTTCAACAAAGAATGAGGCTCCATATAAAATGAGGCTCCATATAGGCTATACTGTATAGCTACAGAATAAAGTGGTTGAATGTGTCAAGAGCACTGGTGAGACAGCGTGTGTATATTTTGTGTTTACAATATCTTGTGTGCCAACATGTATTTTAGTAGTTGCATTTTCTGGAGTGAGTGCATGTGTTAATGTATGTATGTGTGAATGTACAGCCAAGTACTGCTTCCTGCCAGGTAACTGTGTTAAAGGAAGCAAGAGCTCCCTCTTCTTGTCTGTCAGAGATAGGGGACAGCTGGACAAAATCAACCTGAGGCAAGTTTTCTGCTGGGCACTGAGATTTCTGCGTATTATAGATAATTATTGGAAATAAATAAACTGTAGTGACGATTATAATTGGCAATGTAATTGGCTATAGCACTTAACAGGTCCTTGTTTGATCTTTGTAAGGTCTTTGTAATATCTAATTAAATAATCTATACTCTAATTACTACTGTTCAAAACAATAGAGCTCATTGTGTGGCTCCCCTGTAGAATATACGGTGCATACTACAATTAACACTATTTTAGAATGAGCAACTGTTTAGAAAACAGCATTATTGAGTAGTGCAGGATTAAGATCCTTTAAAGGCATCGGGGCAGATCTACATATACTGTAGTTAAACAATGCATATATATATATATATATATATATATATATATATATATATATACTTCTAAGACACACTACAATCTTACACCGTTCAGGAGTTAACGTGTGGACCGGTTTTATGCATAATTATATAGTGAAGCGATAGATAATTACGCGATAATACACGACCACGAAGTCGCTGTAACGGCTCCAGCATCTATCTCGCAGCGTGGTTCTTCCTCACTCCCCACGCCGTGGACCGCACGAGCCTGCCTCCTCCACTCGCCTCCGCGAGCGCACCGCCCCATCCGCGCACCTCCCCAGCCAATGGGAGACCGCGCGCGAGATAACTGGACGTGCCATAAATGCCTTTTTTGGGAAAAGGTAGAGGGGTGTTTCTCTAGTAGCTTTTCTTTTGAGTGGATTCTCCTATCTCGCCGTGTTGTTTTGTTGCACGGGATAAAGCTGCAGCTCCTCCACTATAGACTCACTACACCACCACGTCGGTTCATTCATCCTCTCCAACACGCCGCCTCCACTCCATCCACATCACCTCGCTGACTTTGAACGGCTTAAACAACAACAGTTTGTCCGCGGAGAACATAGTTACAGTCCGTAACACCTTCAACAAGAATGGTCATGGTGAGTAGATATCGTAGGGCACAGGCTTTCTATCGCACCTGTTTGTCCCCTTATTGTTCCTATATAGTCCGCAATATAGCATACCGCAGCAGGCAGACAGGTAGCACCCTAGTGATTTCTTTTGCCGACAGTGAACATATTGACAGCCGCCTTTTTGTTTTACTGTTTCTTACTATTTACTTTTTTTCCCCCCATTTTACTATGAATACATTTAACTCAACACCTGCCTTCAAACTCAACCTATTAAATGCAAAGTTGTAAAATGCCAGTTTTCAGTCAAATTCTGCTGGACCATGTTTTAGTTTGAATCCGTGTGTAAGGACATCAGATTAAAATGTAGTTTATGTTTGTGTAAAGATGTGTGTGTGTGTGTGTGTGTGTGTGTGTGGAAGGGAAAGAGGCAGGAAGTACGGGAGAGTGAGATGGGTTGTATACACAGTCAGGTAAATGTACATGGGATTTCTACATGCACCCAGTAATAGCTAATTTATATACACAGTGCTGCGCAGGCATCCTATTACCATAGTGCCTGAGGCTGCAATGACTCTCAGAGAGCTCTGCTCTGCCCCGCTCACTCAAGCACAGACCTCAGCAGCGATTGATTGCTTTGCTGGGATTCAGAAAGCCTTTTCTCTGCCAAACCAGGCTGAGGCTGGCATGTGTCTATGAGGGCTTAGAGCCAGCCAGAGAGCGAAGGTGTTAACACTGAGGGAGGGGGAGGTGACACAAGGGCTGACAGACAAGCCAAGAAGCCAATCATAGACTGCAGAAGAGAGATGGAGAGGCGGGGGAGAGTGGGCGGGCTCTGACCTTCCAGCTGAGCAGGGGACTGGGCGGGTGGCTGTGGGAAGGAGGGAGGGCGGAGGGAGGGAGGGAGTGGAGACTTGCTGCAGCCCAGCACTCTCTCATCCAGGCTCACCATTCTCCTCTCAGCATCTGTGGAAGAAGGCAATGCCAGCTCTGCACGCCTCTACTACGCTGCTGTCTGCTCGCTGCTAAGACTCAGGCAGAAACAGAAAGAGACAGTCAGAGTGAGACGGAGACAGGGGGGAAAAAAAGAAGAAAGTGTCAGAGCAGACCGAGACAGTGAAGGAGTAAGAGAGTGTAGATTTTCTTGGCTGAGGCGTTGCTGTAGCTGTTGTGTGAGGAGAGGGAGAGAGAGCGTGAGACAACGGCCGGCATCTCCCAAATGGAGTGGAATGGGTTTAAGATGGTAAGGAAAAAATGCTACAGACAGTCTGCCACCACACTCCACTGTACATTGTTAACCATTGTTTCAATTTGGGCAGCCCGCAGAGGCTAGAGCACGATGTAGTTGTAGATATACTATCACCCACAGTCAGCATGTATTGGGGTTTTTTCTAGCATAGGCACTACAGTGATACTATTGAACTATTTGTTGTGCAGAATGTTAAGTTTCTTCATACATGGAAGAAGGGTACAGCAGGGGTTAGACTGGCTGACTTGTAAGCAGTATGAGATACGGATGAATACAGATATGCTAATGAGAGATTAGAAGGTAGAAGTAGAGGTAAGGAAAGATGGGGAGAGGAACAGAGGGAGGGAAGGGTTAATTCGGGGAACAGCACCCATTTTATATTGAAGCCAGGGCTGAAGGTGTCGCCCCCCCCCCTTTTTCCTGCCTTTGCACCACTCTGAAATATTTACCTGCGTCTCGTACCGCAGCAGAGGTGGAATACACATTGTTGATACTGAATAGTGTAAAATGGTGGAGAAACTGGAGGTTTGTGGATTTGATATTCATGTATGCAAAGTAGTCCATATTAATTAGAGGAGTAGACATGTTATCCGTTATGCTGCATGTGTACTCAACGCGCGTGTGTGTGTTGTCCATGTGTTGGCCAGAGCTGAAGAAAGATGGAGTAGGTGTGTTTGAGTTACGCGCATGCCTGGATTACAATTTATATTGCTGTGCCTTCTGTAATATTTAAGCCTGGTGTACACGTGTGTGTGTGTGTGTGTGTGTGTGTGTGTGTGTGTGCTTACTTATGTAGCTGTGTCGGCATGAGAGAAATCATTTAAAGCTATCCAAGTATTCTGCTTTGCTCAGGTTCTTGAGACTCACTTAAACTTTGCATCCATTTTATTCAGTCATCCATCACCATCAAGTGACAGAGTGAGAGGTTGAGTAACAAAACTAGTGCCCATATTTCTCTTTCCTGACGTTTTCACCTGTCATACAAGACAGAGTTTTATTTCCTTGGCAATACTGCGTCACAATTCTGGCTACAGAGCCAATATCACTATTTTGCATGTTCAAGGCATTCTTCTAATTTCAAAATGGTTCTCTTGCAATTCATAAAGTGGACTGACTCACCTTTGCATTTACATGGACAACATTGGCAGCATTATTAATTTGTCAGCAAGTAAATGTTTTATTATTAGCATGCTTGTTCCTTCCACTAAATGCAGTCAAAGTGCTAATTGAAAAGGCAACTCACGTGCTTGTTGACAGGCTAGTGAGGCTGGCTGGTACGCTTTCTCCCGCCTAGTATAGGATAAATGGATGGCCTGGCTGGGACACATGACTGACAGAGAGAAGAAACAATGTGGAAAGATGGGTGTGAACGTTGAGAAAGGCAGTGTGTACTCCTTACGATGTATACACAAATAAGAAGAATGCTTTATAGTTATGAGTGGACAGAGGGTAAAAATAATAGAATAAAAAGGAGAGAGCGGGAGTGAGATAGTCAAACGTTCATCAGTATAGAAGGTATTTGAAATGAATGTGCATCATGAAGCCTCCTGCTGTGAGCCAGTGGGGGACCTGGGCTAGAAGCAGGACATCGTTTCACACACACACACACACACACACATACAGTGACTCCGTTACCCTCAGGCATAACACCATGAGCTCCAAGGTTACACATCAATGCTAATAGGGTGTGGTGTGTGAGGAATTTATTAGCTACAGTGCACTGAGCGAATGTGTGCTCAGTGATTTAAAATGTAACTGAAGACCAGGGAAGCATAAGATAGGGATAGGTGGGTGGGTATGTGGTTCTGAGGTGATTATAGGTCTGAGAAACAATGAAGGTGATTTACAGACATCACATAATGATGGATGAGCTAACAAAGAAATAAAAAGGAAAGTAAAAGTTATAGAACAAGGAATATAGCTTTTTATAGCAAGCATGTGCTGTGTATTGTGTGTCTGCGTTATCTGTGTGCGTCTGTATATCAAAAGGAGCGACTGACGTGTGTCCAGATGCAGAGTGACATGGTTAACTAGAGCCTGATTAAACACTACGCAAATAGAGTGAGAACTAGAGAGAAGGAGAAACGGTTCAGACAGAAAAGCAATTCCCTCCTCTTCCCCGTGTTCCTGTGCTCAAATATAGCTATTAGGATTTAATGTAGGTGGGTGTGTTGTATCCTACACTGATAAACAAATCTTTAATTGTGGAAATAATGTGAAATTATTCTTCATATTAGCGTGATAAAGGACCTTAAGTTTACCCTAGCACTTTTAAGCATTTTCTAGCTAGCTCTTATAACTTCTACTGGATCATCCTTTGACCAGTTCAGACCTCTTGTGATGACCTCTTGAACAACTGCAATATTCAATAACAAAAACTAAGCATCCTGTTTTTAATTCCTTAAAGCTCTTCTCATGGATTTAGTATATTTATTTGCTCATAGAAGGAGTTTGTGGCTGGTTGTGCGTTGTTCCTCAGTCTGTAGTGAATATCTTACGTTGACCTTCATCACGTACACTTTATAAAGGGGAAAGACTTAAGGATTCTTAGGCTTTGTGTTAAGAATGCATAGTCACGGTTGTGCTGCTGTTACTGCTATTAGTTCAGTTTTTCACAAGTTAAGATTACACTGCTGTTCATCACACCCACCAGTATTAGCTACAGAAAGCTGAAATATCAAATGGTCACTGTGTTGGGTGTGTGTTTGCATGTAGTTGTGGGTAATGTGCAATTGAGTGCATGTAATGTGAATGACTAATGTGGTTATGCGCACATTTGTGAAGTGTGTAGCTTTAGGTGTACAAGATGATTGGGGGTAAAACACAAAGACACTCATCAGTCAGTGATTGCATATTTACTGCTTGAACTTTGACCCGAGACTGTAATTTGGTTTGAAGCGACGGTGAACGGGGCGATATTGATATGTAAGCCAGGAAAATGTCTTAAGACTCACATCAATAACAGTATGATGCTCAGATTGTTAAATGAACCAAAAAATGTATTTTTTGTAGAATGGCAGTGGCTCCTCCCACATGACACAGAAGAAAAGGTAAAGTCTGATTCACAGTAATATTTAGATTGGTTTAATTTAATCAATAAAAAAAAATATCTGAAAACAGCAAGTTTATTGGTAAGAAAATAGTTTTAGAAAAAATAACTGAATTATTCTCATCCAAAATAGGTACATGAATCATGATACTGTATGATGCACTCTAGCTGCTATATTACGAAGTAAAGATTTGATTTATGAGCCACTAAGATTGACTAATTGATTTTTAAAAATGTCTTCGTCCCATACTCTGAGGTAAGATGTTTTGCTATTGTTTTGGTATATTTTGTCTGACAGCATTCTATTAGTATTTTGGTGGTATAGTGTCTGTATAACTACAGCAAAATATTTTATTGTCTTTAAATGTCTTTTCCACTTTCCTTTAAACAAAAGCTGGATGGAAGCAGTTAATGAGCCAAAAGCCTGTTTGAATAAGAAGCTGCTGTAACAATCTCTGTCCCAATTAGCACGCTTTGGTTTTTAAATATTCCTTTTGTGTGAAGCCTAAACACACATGAAGACTCACAAAACGGTCACGTTGAAAATTTAATAGGCTTCCACAGCGATTTCCTTCATTTATTTAAAATGTTTTTTTTTCCTCTCTTTTTAAAAAGCTAGAAATCTGAGAGGCATGGCAAGGCATTCTGCTGTAAGGGGAGCAGCATTCACAAATACTAGACCTAATTCCTTTGGCAGCAGCTCCAACTGCTACAGACAGACACATAATCAGCTGGGGAGTGTTAGCGCCTCAGCCCACTAGCAAACACAGGGCCGAGCCCTTGTTGAGCATCGCTGCTTTTCAGAATAAATATCCCGATGGAAAATACAGTGGGAGGAAGTAGGTATTCATGTGTATATAGCTCTTTGTTCAGTCAAAGATACAGAAGGAGAGAGGAACACTGGCTTTCTTAGCTGATTTACGGCTCATTCTTTCTCTATCCTCTCTGCCTCATTCTCCTTCTTCCTTCCTCCCTCTCTTCCTCTCATCCTCCGCTGTACCCTGTGTGTTTTGGTATTCATACAGATGTTTGGATTTGAGTGGCAGTTTCTCCTGAGACAGTGCACAAGCGGCTGACTGTCTCATCTGCATTTTGCATCCGCGGAAAAAAAAAGAACAGAAAGCAATGGAAAGTATCAGCAGGCAGACAGGCTGTTTGCGTGTGTGTGTGTGTGTGAGAGAATGTGTGAGAGAGAAAGAAAGTGTGTGTGTGTTGCCTGTTTGGCTTTGGCAGCTTAACTGGCCCCAGCGCTGTTGCTGTGTGATGTTTAAAGGACGTTTCAAGGTCATGCTTTCGACAGGCCTTACCGCCTCCGACATATTAAACATTTATATATTTCAGTAGCTAGATGAATTATAGATTGAACATGCAACTGAACATGCTACAAAATGGCACCATTGTCATTGGTAATAGATACATTAAGGCCTACAAACAGCATTCCACACGACATCCTTTAACCTGCCGCATCTCATCAATAGCAACACTAACACAGGGACAAAAAAAAGGCTGATCTTCTCTATTCAGAATACAAAGGCAGTAGAATATCCCACTGCGGAAGGAGAGAGTATACGGAGGTCCATCTGCAAGTCTGCTGTGAGATTCAGGCTGCTGTGCATAAAGATAATGAAACTGACAGACTTCATCTTAAAGAAAAAAAATCACCTCATGAATTATTAGAGTAGTAGTAGAATACAGACTAGGAGGTGGATAATGCCTGCCTATTTTCCCTCGTCTGTCAGTGGTTTAGTGCGCTTTTTAGATGTAGTACATGTGAGACCAGAGATAGCCAACCAGCCAAGACCCACTGGGAGTTGGAGATGGTAATTCTGACAATAGAGCTGTTTGTCCCAGCAGGAATATGGATTCTCACAGTCAATGCATATTTCCTTTAAAAAGGACAGAAATACTGCCGGATTGGAAGTAGAGGAAGGGAAATCAGATGTGTATGGAGACTGATAAACGTCAGCCGCAGTCAAGTTGATATTATGGGTGTGTGTGTGTATGTGAGAGTGAAAAAAAAAAAGAAAAAAAGAGAGGGATAGAGAAAATGTAAAAAGTAGAAAGATAAATGTGTGCTATCTCATTGATGTACAGCTCTCTAGCACATGCTGTCAGACTAAAACGCTGTTGCAGAATTTTGTATGGCAATCAGCCACCGCCTTCTATACATTGCCTCCCTGGAACATGCCACAGTATACGAGCAGAGATAAGTCTCCTGTGGGCATTTTCAATTACTCTGCACTGTACAGCAGTAGGGGGGATTAATCTGTTCGTTTGAATGCACGCCACATTTAATGGTTTACTTGGTATGCCGCGGGCCCCGTCTGTTAACTGTGCTGGTATACATTTAGGCTTTTTGTGTTTCTCACACTCGTCTGTTCCTGCTGCAGTACGAGTGATTTCTGATTGCACCACTCTCACATCAAGTTATACTGAGATTAGATTTTCACAGAAGATGGGTTCACTATAAATTCTAATAGTCAAACTCCAAATTGATTGTGTAACGACTAGTGTAGAGCAACTTTATAGCATCTGTAAAGTGACTATGTAGCCGTAGGAATCAAAACATATTCAAAAAGGGAATATTTCCAAGCACAAAGAAATCTGGTTTACATGCTTTGTTTGTTTAATGTAGCGTAATATTTTAATGACAACAGGTTTATAACTATATTAAGGATCAAAAAGTGACAGATACTCGTTGTATGAAAATACAAATTAAATAAATAAATCGTTAATTCATCACCTCCAGCACAGGAAGGTTAACAAAAGATTTGCCATGGGATATATATATAAAGTTTCAGCTTGTGTCTCAACAGCAATGTAGTAAACTCCTCTACATCTACATGTAGTTTCGAGTTAATCGTTGCCTCTATCAAACGGTTTACTCATTAAGACAGATGACAGACAGCTGTCCTTTTCCCTTGTAGCTATTTGATTATATGAGCTCAGGTTCATAGCTGAATCAATAACCACTTCAGCTAGGCACACGCACACTAACATACACTCAGACACGCCCTCACACAGTACCTCACCCTGGGCTGTGGAATGAAGTATGGTGGTCAGTTGGTGTCTATGTGATTTTGCTCTATGGCTTTACTGCAAGGCAGACACGCGCAAACAAACGCACACACAATCACAATCACACACACAAGCAGGCTGTGTCTGAGATGCAACTGATGGGGGAAACAGTGATTAGATTAGAAAGAGCTCTGCCTCTGCTTATCAGACGGGCCATTACTCCACTCTCTGCCTTGTTCTCTATGTAAGTGCTGTGCTGTAGGTTTTATTCTTATTATATATCTTAAGGTTATTTATAACGTTTCAAATACCTGTTAAACAAAGCCAATGTTACCACTTCCAGCCTCAAACCAGTTTTAATTATAACACCTACTGTGAATTATACTGAAAATTGAGTTCAGACTGATGAGTTTACAAGTTACTTATTCTGTTGTTCATGGGTCGCCTTTTGGAAAAGTTGTTTTTTTTCCAGTTATCTTGTTCAGAACAACATACAAGAAGCGTGACTGTAAGCCAGGAATCTACAGTAGTTTATAGTTCCTCGGTTGTGATTACATGCCACTACTGAATTGCTTGTCCCTGACCTGATACATGCAGGTGGGCTCAGTAATGCTGTGTAGTTGGATAGTTTGAGTGAATCAAAGTGCATTTGTGCATGGTTGCATGTGTTCGTTTATGTACATGCTAGTGTATTTTAGTGTAGTTTGCTAAAAATATAAAAAAAGCTTCTCCAAAATGACTGCTCAGGTGCATGGCCGCATTCCCCTGCCAGCTACTTGTGGAGGTGGTGTCCTCACTCATGACACGTGGTGCTGACTCAGATGGATTAGCCTGCCTGCTGTACCTGCCTCACTGCCCGTTTCTGTGTCTTCTGTTCCCTGTCCCAGCCCAGCTAATAGCAACTTCAGCTCAACACAGAAATTAGCAATCACTGTGAGTAAAGTAAAAGCAGCCAGGTTAGATCATAACACAGTCAGGGAAACATGGCATTTGTGTTGTGAAAAGCAAAGATGGAGAGAGAGAGAGAAAAAAGAAAGGTCCTGTTGGGAAGGATCAACCTTTTATGTCATGTTAAATGACAGGCGTGATATATGCCTACTGTAGGCTGACAGTGTTCCAGTCTTTACTACTTAGTCTGTCTTTTGTATTCATCATCCACATAAATATAGTTAATACTTACTGAATAGGTCCTACGTGTTAGATAAGTATCAGCTCCACTAAAACCTTTAAACACATTAATGACATTTAATTAAAGATGGAATCCCATGTAGGATGATGATTTAGCCTCTTTAATCCACCAAAATGTCCTAGCTAAGGGCCTCGACAGTGATCACTCACATCCGTCACACCCAGGGATTACAGCAGAACAGACAGCGATGCACAGCGAAGACATACTCACTGATCTGACTGAGCTGGGAGCCGAGGTGCTGGCTAGAGCAGTCAGAACTGGAACAAAAGCTGGCAAGCTGTTGATGGGGATTTGATGCTGTTCAAGGAAAGACTGTTATTTGGATGATGGTGCAGCATTGACTTGCGGCTGAGGATTGGATAGAGAAATAGGGGTCAGGGGCATCAAGCGAGGGACTGTTCCTGGCACATTAGTGAAACTAGAGGAACTGTGATGAGGACCTGAGAGGCCAGGCCAGGGCTAGGGCTGAGGGACTTGGGCTGACAGGCAAGGCCAGGCCTTCAATTCCAAGGCCCAGTCCCCATGCCTCAGGCTTCAGCCAAAGAGCGAGGCAGGTGTCCAGCTGATCTCACACCCCCACAAGGGAGGAACTGCAGAGTACCAGTCACTGGAGCTGCACAAATTGAAGTGTCATCTCCAGAGTCAAGATGCTCACCAATTTTCTGCATGCGTTGGTGCAGAGTTGGGATTCAGCCAGTGGACAAATGGCTCCAGTTCCGCCTACAGTTTGGCTGAGCAAAGGAGACTGTGGCATCTCTGGGTGTGTATTTTGTCTATGTGTGTGAGAGACTGAAAATGTGACTATGTATATATGGAGCTGCAGGTCGTCAGCGTCATTGTCCTTGAAGGATGTTTGTTTTTTTTGCCATCTACAATGCCTACAGTGCAGCATTAAATAGTGTTTGAGAAAAGTTTTAAGATTAAAATTTAAAACAAGTAAATTGGAATAGATGAAGTTCGACCACTTCAGTTAAGGACATATAAATGCAAAATGTGGTAAAATCTTTGTTGTACAAGACTCTTTCATCTTCAGAAACAGAAACTGAATCATACATCAGACATTCAAAAATAAGAGTATTTGCCGATTACATTCCTCCTTTCATTGTGAAATCTAAGTTTTTAGAAAGCTAAAGAAATATTTATATAGATCCTTTCTGGCATACAATTGGTGGGATCCTGCCAAAGTTAAATGAAAAATTGCTTATGTACACATCTTGCGTGGTCTGGAACATTTATTATTCTGAGTCACACAAAGAGAAAATAGGTGGAGGAGGTTAGAAGAAGAGAAGAATCCATTTGGTAAAGTAGATGCAGATCGATGAAACTGGAGGCAGGCAGGCCAGAGTGCAACAGAGGAGGGGTGTGTGTGTGTGTGTGTGTGTTGGTAAGAGTCTGTGATGTGTCTCTGTGTGTGCTTGAATGCATGAGGTGTCCCAGATTACTTTCTCTGATTGATCCGGTCCAGCATCCGCCTGACCTGCAGGACATTTCAGAGCTCGTAAGATGCCGGTGAAGGAGAGATGGCAAGGGAGAGGCTGCCAGGAAGAAAGGGAAAGGGAAGAGAAAAATAAAAATCAATAGAACAGAGAGAACTGAGATAGTAAAGTTGTATTAATCTCTATGTGTGTCAGTCAGTTTGGTAAGAACTCCAATTCAGTATCACTAACTCCAATGGAGTATTTTTGGAGGACTAAGAGGGAGTAGTACCAGATGTAGCTGCTGTGTGGTCACACAAAAGGTTTGCTTGAATTAAATTACTTCAGTACTTCACCTGGTTCACTCTCTCTCCTCTGCTCTGCGTGTATGTGCGTGGAGGAGCCGAGCCCTGCCAACGGTGAAGAACGAAGAGGACAGGAGAGGACATAATGTGACCATAAATGACAGGAAAATGCAGTACAGACTCTCATGCTGAGCTGAAATGCAGGAGATCACATAAATTAAGTAAATAACACAAATAAATGTCTCTACTGCACTTTACTGTCATTTAGTTGCAGTAGTTACTCTCTGTGCTCTCCGAGCTTCAGTGAGGGCGGGGCTGAGCCCTCTGTGTATGCTACACCACAGCAGAGGAGAAACAATGAACCAGGTGAAGTACTCCAGCTGACGACAACTACTCTCATTACGTTACTGTAAGTGCAATAAAATCTTCACAAGTAAAAAGCCAATAAAAGTAATTAATTAATGTAATTCCCGATATCGGACATCACGATGTTTCACCATAGACATCATCATTTTAACATTTATAAAAAATAAGACGTATTAGACATTAAGACACAAATAATTTAAAGTATGATGGTGATGCAAAGTCTAACAAGTCAGATGGTTGGTTGCTGGCTCCATTTTGTAGCTGCCAGGCAGAATGTCTATCAGCGGAGAGATCCTGCAGCATATCTGTCTACTCTGCAGTCTCTACTGCCTCCATCTATCCTGGCCAAGTGAGGGCAAATTGATTGTCTAAGCTCTGTAAGAGAAGGGGGAGGGAAACCTGCACTAAGCCAGCAATATGAAGTGGTGGTTTATGGTGTAAAAGCAGCAGGAGGAGGAGTGACGAAGGTTAAAAGGACAGAAACGCAACACAGAAAGTCCTTGGTCATCTAAATTTTAAGTGGTACATATGTAAATAGGTAAATATGGCTGTGGAGAAGGAGATACCACCAGAATCCCCCTGCATAGTATGGAAGAAAGCCTTGTACTCAGTACAAAAGAAAGATATGTTTGTGCCAGTAGTAATTTTGACTGTTAGAAGAAAACAAATGTATACTCTCTTTCCTTGCTGTAGGCGGATAAGGCTTGTCCTGTTTGACTGCAGTACGCAGACACCACCGGCCAGGAGCCTAAGGAGACAGGAAGCACTTTTGTGGCATCAAATATTAATGTTGTATTGATTATATAATAAGTTTTCCCAGCATCTGAGTACTGACTGAAATGTATTCCCTGAATAATTGAAACTGTATCCATGAGCGGTTTTTCATCTCAATGGTTGGAGAATGTAATTACATTGCACCCTTATTCCAGTGTTATTTGAGATTTTTATCAGAAGATGCACATGTGTGTTCATGTGATAAATGCAAAGACAGCGAGAATATGAAGTAAGATGAAACTGTGTGTGTGTGTGTGTGTGTGTGTGTGTGTGGTATGCCTGAGACTCTGTTTTATTGAATGGTTGAGCACTGAGTAGTGTTTCTAAAATGGGACACAGGGACTCAAACGCACTTCTAAGAAATGTAATATTCCTTTTGATGACATTATGCCCCCCTTTCACTATACATTAGTTGTTGAAATGGAGACTCATATACATCTGCTTGCTGCTTCTGACATTTTTATCACCACATCTGTACATGTTATGATAACACTGCACTGTCTGCTTGCTGCGGCACACCATTCCCTTCCTCACTGACCATAGTGTGTAAAATGACGATGTGACGGTTTCTCCGTCTCGTGGGTACTTTCAGCACAGAGTAGACGGAACCACAGCTTGTTGACAATTTAAACGCTTTATTTAATATATACAAATTATTCACACGGCAGCCGATCGCAGGCTTCTTGCTGCCGTCTGCCGTGTGTCTTTGTCCGTGGCCGTGCTTCACCCGGTCATGCTCTCTCCCCACTCCAGCACGCTACTGTTAAGAAATAGGTGAGAGTGATTAGCCAGTTGGAAACCGGTGTGTTAATTACTCTCACCTGGCGCTGCTCTCCTGAGCCCTCCCCACACCTCTCTCCTGGAGCTGATGCCACACGCCCCCGTCCACAACGGCTTTGCAGAATGGGTGAAAAATGCTTTTGATGTTTCACCTCTGCCTAACATTTCCTTTTTTCAGGGTAGCTTTTCCACTTTACATTTAATAGATGTGATAAGTCATTATCATGCAGACTATACGGTATCCTCAACCTTCTTGATGAGATGAATGTTGGTCCACTACAGTGTATGAGGTGGCTCTAAAATGGTATTATGGTGGGCACCTTAGCCCTGGGGTGTAGCTATCCCTGGCTTGTTCAGATGGTTATAAATATGCCTCCCCGGCTGTGGCACACCTCAATGAGGTTGACCCAACACAGCTAACAGCTTTTAATAGACAGTAGATCTGAAATTTAAACAAAAGTTTAATGCTTCTCACTAATTTGTTAGAGTTATCCAGTAGATAGTGTTTTTATAAGTCTGTTTTATACCAATATGAACTCTTTGGTCTTCTCCAGACTAAGACAAAGGTGGCTCAGCTTGATATTTGAAAATTATAATTCCAAAAATATCCCAATATTCACTTTTTACCCGTCAGTGAGTAAACACAATATTCCGTGTCCTTTTTTCTACTCTGACCTCTTTGCCCCTGTGTATCTTCGTTTTCCCTTTCAAGCTGACAGTTCACTCTCATTTAGACCTCCATTATGCATTCATGCCTATGTTTACAAGACACATTGACAACAGAACATGTACAAACTCTCTCTCCGCCTACACCTCTGTCTCTCCCTTTCTTTGAAGTATTGGAAGTGTCTTCCCCATTACTCAGCCCTTGCCTTTTCTTCCTCCTCCCATCTGATCCCTCACTCCCTCTCTTCATCTCTGTGAAGGAGTAAATGAAGGCAGAGGTCATCCCTCCTCTCTTCTTCCTCTCCTGCTAAATTGGCTGCTCGTAACATCCACAGATAGCTGCAGGCATTTATGCCCCCTGCTCTGGAGAGCTCGTGAACAGACTTTGTGCTCATTTGTGGCATTTCTGTCTCTTCAACCACAGGCTTGTTTACCCACAGATAGCAAGAGGGAAACCCTCATTATAAACTCTGCCAAGGTCATTGCGGTCACCACACCAATCTGCTGGCTTCAACACACACATGCAATTTTATTCATTACCACTATGAAGGTGCTCAATGATTAAAACAGACTGAAACAAATCTGTACCCCCGTTTCTATCTAAGCCATTTCATTTTCAGTTTGAACTATTCTATTTGAGTCACACCAACCAAAAACAAAAATCCTGAGCCACCTGTCTTTGTTTTGGTGTGACTGGTGGAATGACTGCAAAGGTGTAACTGTATTTATCTAGTGAGCTGCCATTTTCCCCCCACTCCCCAAAATCCCAATAGAACCCTAACCTTGCAAAGTGAGTGTATGATGTTGACAGTGGGCTGTGCGTCCCTCCCTCCCTGTGCTCCGCTCCATAGGGGTCGACAGAGACACAGTGGCGTCAGGCAGAGCTCCCACAGCTCCAGGGCTGGGCAGAGAAGGGATTGCTGACACAGCCAAAAATGGTAAGGAGACTACTGCTGCCAAATGGATGGCCCAGCCATTTTACACACCCATGAAGTAATATGATCTGATATTGTACTGTGTTTACATAAATACAAACTGATGGTGATGCTGCTGACTGAGACAGTTGAAACTAGAGCAGAGATTGATGGATGGGGCAACAGACAGAGAGCAGGGGGAGTTTACGAGGGTAAAAGAAGTTGTGTAGAGATGAGTGAAAAGCAATATTCAGCTACTGATGCATTCATTCATAGTATACATTTAAGAGAAGCCAATACATGCTGTAAGATTGCCTGCCTCTGTCCAGCATTTTATATGTTGATATATTAGTATTTAAAATACATATGTTGGTAACATCTGTTAGAAATCAATTGTGTTCATTAATACATGCAACTCTGAACCTGGGCATTTTTAATGGACTTCTTATTTCCTGTTGACATTCTGAGAATTAGTCAAGCTGCTCACTGCTTTCTTTGTCCCCTCCCTCCTGTATCGAGCACTTTAGAGCCCATTAAAATCCCTAAAGTAATAGATACACTTTGCTTTATAGCAACTGTAGTTTCAGTTAAGAATGATCACAGAGTATTTTTCATTTTAGCACATTTGTATCTTATATTTCTAACTTTACGCTACATGTGTGACTTTTAGATAGAAGCCCAGTGTTGGTATTATAACCTGTGAGTAGAACAAGCTTTATCTTGAGGTTGAAAGCCTGAGAGGGGCCGTGTTGTACTCAGTCAGCAGGATATGCAGTGAGTTCTGTCCACAGCACTAGGCTCCACAGTGGGAGAGCAAGAACAGCCAGAGTATTCACAACCAACATGAAGTGGACTGCTGAGCAGCACAAATGCTGGTGGGCAGGGACAAGGAGAGGAATATAATTGGCCACTGGGACTTGGCAGGTCCCTGTTAATTAGAGGCAGCCATTTTGGTGTAAAAACTCCTCAGAAAACGTCCCATGGAGTTGAAAGTCTCTCTGACAGAATGGAGCCCAGCAGGGAATGTAAACAGATTTAATAAGGCCCTCTCCAATCAACTCTATTATGGTTAGATACGATTCTCTCCTCTTATTCTCCCTCTCCTTTTTCTCAGTCTGTCTCTGTGTTGTGGTAGAGTGGTGAGTGAGCAGGGAAGGATACTGTCAAAAGAACAATTTGCATGCAGCTCTCATCTTGAGAGCTTTTAGACATCTCCCTGTCTGTTTGTTTTCTGCTGTGAGCTTGGGCCATTGTTCTGTTTCTGTATGTATGCGTGCAGGTGTGTGTGTGCTCTTCCACTCACTGCAGATGCCACAGAGCGTGAATGTGGGGAACTGTGTGCATGCATGCGTGTGTGTGTGTGTGTATGTGTGTAAAATGAGTGGATGGAAGGTGATGCAGTGCTGACATTTTGTTAGTGCTGATCTTAAACACTTAGACTGACTAAAAGAAAAATATTAAATAATTTGAAATACAGTACAGTCTTATTTTTAAGTCTTCCTAACATCAGGGATAAGATGGATACTTGTACTTATGTAAACCCCAGCCTGGTATCCACTGATATTGTTGGTATACAGACAGTTTTAAGTGAAATGAAAACCAGCTTTCCTCCCTGTTGCTGTTCTCTTCATTAAAATGAATTGAATACCCTGTGGCTTACTTTAATCATCTTTGCTAATCGTTTTGAATGCACTTACGTTTAATTTATCTAATAATTAAATTAAATAAATAATTTAATTTATTAAGTCAGTAATGTAAATCTTCTCCAACCCATCCCACGTTCATGTATAGTTTGTAGAAAGTTGTGCTCTATCTCACTGATATTATGTAGATATCAGTCTTTAATACAGAAAAAAAATATATATATTACTATTATTATTGTTTATATATTGGTAGTGGTTGTTCGGTAAGTAAAGAGTTATTTGTTTGCCTGCTGTTTTAGTTATCATCATCACTGCTCACCACTACACATAGATTGATAAAAAATAAAGTAAATCAAAAGTATACTCATTGTAAATGTTGAAAATGGTTTTGAAAACTATTTCTGGACAACCTGTGAAATTTTTAAAATCTGCTTTGAGTTATATTATTAGAACACAGGTCCAGTCTTTTGATAATCCAGAAATAGAGTGAAATATGACTTGTGTGCTGCTTCTTCTCTCTAAAACCAGCTTTGCTTCCAAGTGCAGCCTGTCTGTGTGTACTTTAGAATAGTTAAAAATAGACAGAGAGCTGAACGGCTGAACAGGGGAAAGGGAGAAATCTGAGTGATGACCTTAAAAAATTGATTGAATAAAATTAAAGAATATTTAATATCTTAATTTGCGTTTCAGTATGTGTGGTCATTACACGTCTTGTACAGCAACATGATGGGAATGTGAGTTTTTGCTCGAATGGCAATGCACAGCCGTAGTTTACATTTACATTTACATACGTTTCATTATGCAGAATCACTATTGGTACTAATAGTAATTTAAATACGTACACGTGATACAGGTTCGCAGAATTGGTGCAAGGAGATACTGTAGCACATTTAAAAGAGGATAAACTAAATGAACAAACTTAATTATTATAAACAGTTATTGTTTGAACGTTGTACTCACAGGTTACAGTCTGATCAATCATGAGACAAGATAGAACGAGGTTTGTTACAGTGTGTCCATCTTCCTTTTTCTGTTTTATCTTCACCTCCCATTAAGTGATGATAAGATGTAGTTGTGTCTACGCCTCCCTGTTTCGAAATACTGACAACCCCTCACACAGTCACACACTCACATGTACATGCGACAAATCCATTAATTTGATCAAACAAATGTTTTTTATGCAAATGCTTGAATAATTTCACTTCACACAAGAGAATAATTTTCACTCAGAATAAGCATTCTTTTTAAATACTGTATATATCAGAGTGCTTTGGCAGAAAAGCAAGGTGCAACCTACCTTCGTCCTCTGACTTTTGACTCTCACTCCCTTTCACCTTTTTTGCCATTTTCTCACACTTACAGCTCACAGTTCCTCTTTGATCAATTTTGATCCTGAGATGCTCTTCAAAACCAGATATGAAAAACCTAAACATTTCTCTGTCACAGCAGCAGCATCAAGTACTGTAGCTATCTGAAGGGCTGCCCCTTCCCAAAATCCCTACCAGCTATTGGAGTACTATTCACAGAGGTTCTTCATGTCTTCATGAATATTAAGCTGTTTATTCTTTTATGTCTCGTGTTTGTTGTACTTTTCAATGTTTAGAGTTGTGGAATGTAGTGTGTATAATGTGTTCAATATATGTTTACTTTCTGAATCAGGGCTAAGCATTGTTTCAACGTCAGTGTTAATGGATGACTTTTGACAGACATCATTAATGTGACATTGTCATGATAGAGGCAATTTGTTTTTTGCTAATTGAACGCTATCATGCCTAAAGACCACTTGTCAGTCATTTCAGCGTGATATATGAGCATTTGCTCTTCCTAAATTCAGAAAAATCTCGACATTGTGAATTCTCTTATAAACACTGAAAGTTGATTGTTCTAGAGGAGATGATAATATTTGATTCTACATCTTTGACATTTTAATCCTGATTGTCTACAATGACAGGAGTTAATGTCATTCAATTTCAATACATTGGTATACTGTAAGATGTACAAAGATTGTTAAAAAAAAAACAACTTTCAAATGTGTTTTTACAGTATCTGTCAACAGGCTTTTAAATGATATTTTCATCCAAAATGTTGATTTGACTTAATTCAACAAAAGTCATGTTTCTTAGGAAATTAATTTTGAAAAACACTGTCAAGAGTTTTGTATGCCTAGCAGGATATTAAGTGCTTCAGATTGCTTCAACACTGTACAAGTCTTTGCTAATAAATACCATCTCTTTTTTCCCTTCCTTCTTTCCTCCTCCTCTTCTTTCTCTGTGCCATGCTCTAGATCATTAGTAACATGGAGGCTCCAGTGACAAATGGCCCCAGTGGAGGAGGCACCACAGCCAATGGGCCTACCACCAACAGCCGCGGATGCCCCTCACCCATGCAGACTGGCCCAACAAATGACGACAGCAAGACCAACCTCATTGTTAACTACCTGCCCCAGAACATGACCCAGGAGGAGTTCCGCAGCCTGTTTGGTAGCATCGGGGAGATTGAGTCCTGCAAACTGGTTCGCGACAAGATCACAGGTACAAAATGAGATGTTCAATGTTGCCGTTTTGTTTCACAAAATATCTACTTTTCATGAACTGAAAAACAAACATCACACCAAAAGCTAAGCCACGAGGCTGTCAGTGGCAATATCATACAATCACAAGTAGAAACAGGGAGTACAAGTTAGTTATCATTTGCCGCAAAAACAATGTACCATTTTCTAAACCTTCTCCAAAAGGATAGGGAAAGGGAAACACACAAGATAAGATACCATACTGAGCTCCCCCAGGAGATACAAGATGCTCTATTCTGGCAGTTTTAACTGGCCTGGTACTGGGAGTTGAAGACTCCACTTCTGATTTACTGCAGCATCCTGCTTTTGAAGTATAATACTCTATCCACTGCTGTACACAGTTGTAGATTCTCCAAAAAACATACTGTATTACTGTAGTGTTTTTGTTCACCTGTCAAAGGTAGGTCTATATATGACAGTGTGGCCATAGACTGTGTGTCCGGCATAGATACACCTGTAGACAAAAACACACAAAAAAAGTAAACATAGGACATGAATAGTTAACACTGCTGTACACAAGCCGTGGGTCGAACATTACTCAAAGTTTCA
This sequence comes from Pampus argenteus, assembly GCA_036937835.1. Lineage (NCBI taxonomy): Eukaryota > Metazoa > Chordata > Actinopteri > Scombriformes > Stromateidae > Pampus > Pampus argenteus. The sequence goes on from CM072870.1 coordinate 12,948,972, forward strand.
AAGTTTTTGAGAGGAACCACTGCACGTGTTGCCTTCTACAAGGAGAAATCCATCTCTGCCCTCTGTGTGTGTTCAAGCGCTGAGACTCAGCAATGCAGCAAAGTGCCACATGTTCTCCAGAGGTGTTTAAATTAAGCAGCACTTCGCGGTACTAATCATGGCTGTAATCTGGGCATAGTGGCTGTGTGGGTGGCCATACAGCAGATGGATCGAGGGGGGGTGCTCTGTGATAATGCTCCATAATGGCTTTCATTTTAGATCCTACTTACTGACACTCTTCTCCTGATAATCTCATTAAAGAGCACCAGGCAGGCAGGCAGTCGAGATCACCAAGCTTGAAAAGCAGGCAGGCAAGTAAGCCGTAAACACAGGGAGTCAACACGCACATACGTAATCACAGAATTACATTTCCTTTAATAGATCAAGTATAACCAAAAGGGCAATAGTGATGACAATTTTGACTGTAAACCTGTGAAGGCCCCTAGTCCAGCTATTCCTGCCTCCTTTTGTACTCTCGTTCTTTGAGGTATGTTTTTGTAGCCCTGTGATCCCTCTTTAGGATCATCTTCCTCTTCCTCTGTAATGGACCACAAAATGGAGCCTGAGAGTCAGATACACCAGGATAATGGAGGATGGTGTGTACAAAAATAATACTGGGATACCACATGCTCTCATGATCACCGTGTTCTCTCTCCGCCCGGTTTTCTCCTTAAATGTGTTTTGTCAATCAGCAGTGAGTAACCGAGCTAACAGCAGATATTTGTAGAGAGTTTAAAAATGAAGGGAACTGCTATAAACCTGCTCAAACCCTCAATAGAGGAATGTAAGACTGGTAAAAATGCTTTTTGCTCGCTTCTAAACAATTTAGGGTACTTCTCCGCTCTGCACTACACTGTCTCTCTGATGACTTCATCGTCAACGCAAAAAGTTATAAATAAATCCTGCCCTCTCTCCATCTCCCCCTGTGGCGTATGCCTGTTTTTTTCTCCCATGGGTGCAATTTCCTCGTGCAAACTTTTAGGATAACAAAGCACAGATCCCCTGTTCCAGCAAGGAATGCCAAGAGGCTTCATACTCTAACAGCCATCCAAATCATTAACAGACTAAGCCAGGTTTGCAAGAGGGATGGGTAAAGAGAGGGATTGCGGGAAGAGCAAAGAGAACACGTTTTTATGCTGATACATACACACCTGTACCCTTCCTCATCCGTCAGAAATATCTGCACATGGATATGAGAAGGATAAACATTTTCATCAGGATCTATGAGTAAGTCAAATATTGCAGGAGGAAAGAAGCTTGAAAATAGTGTGTTCTGTAGTTACATATACTTGTATTGATGGAAATAATAAGGCTGTGCTGCCTTCACATTTTATTATGCTGTGTGAAGAGTACCTAGTGCAGTATTAGTCTTCATCATCATTTGTTTGCTTGCATCTCCTGATATATTTCCCATCAGTCCCATCTTGACTAGCCTGTGAGTGTTTGCTGACAAGGTGTGCGCACATGAGCCTCTCAGAGGTAGGAGAGACAGACAGGTCCTCGGTGTCCTCTCAGCTTCCTGTGGACTTTCTCCTGTCAGCTCCAATGACGCCAGCGTGGCATGAGGCTCAGCCGGGTGCGGACAGGCATAGACACTCCAGCTCCGTCTGTCACCCTGGCTGACTTCAGCTGGTAGAAGAGCCACCTTTGGGTGTCTTTCTGACTCTCCACATGCCTGCCTGCCTACTTTCCAGCACAACTGCCTCTGCCTGATGTTTCTCATAACATGCAGGTTAATCTTTTATTTAACGCTATCTTACACGCACCTAGCTACAGCCCCCCCCCCCTACACACACACACACACACACACACACATAAGCCTGAGGCCTTCGCTTGTGAAATTGATGCCTGCTTCTACTCTTTGAGCAAACATCTTAAACGTGTCATTGTTTGGATTATGTGTGTATACTGTACTAGCTTTTAAAGTTGTCCTCTTACATTCAAGGCAGTGAATTCTACAGTACGTATATAAATGCTTTTGTCAAGAGCACGATGGCTTTTGACACACAGTGCACTATAGATGGTTCCATTTAGAGTGCTCTCATGTTTTTTCTTTATTCGTCTATTTATGCTGAAAATTGCTAGTCTGAAAGCACACATCTTGAGCAGTGGAAGAAACACTGTTTTGACTATTAATAATAACACACATACCCTTGTGGAGCGGTAAAAAAAAAAAAAAAAAAATAATGTGGACCTTGCAATATCCTGAATGAGCACTCACAAACATCCACACACACACACACACACACACACACACACACAGAATTGACTGATCCTTTGTCAGCAAGTCATTTTTCGGGATCATTTTTCTGCATCAGCTGCATTTCTGCTGGACAAATGAATGCATTTATTTTCATAATGACATGGAGGAGAAAAATAGGTTTTCATGCTGGAACAAGAACTGATTACGTTGGAGTGGGAGGGATTATATTTTTTTATCAAAGTTTTTTCAATAAAAAAAGAATACTGTACTTCAGATTCATTTATTAAAGCCTTTAAATAAACTTTCACCTCAACATTAGCACTAAATAAAATCAAAGTGACCATTTTTATGTTTCATGTAGATTATGTCCATCTCTGTTGTGTGAACAAAGCATCACGTTGTAACCTTACAAGTTACCACGAGACACAATGCAATAAATGGTCCACATCACAAGCAGTCGATTTCTTAAATGTGCGTTAATTATTGCAATCACAAAATGGCAATTTCCTTGAAGTCATCCTAAAGCACACTGACTGAAGCCTTTTACACACACTGCTCTAGTCACCTTCCATGTGTTGGTTTTATACGTGGAATCTGGGAAGCTGATGCAAATCATAATGACAATGTAGCAAGCCAAGCAGATGTTGGCTATGAAAAATAGATGGGACTGTGATGTCAGCTGTGGAGTAGTTCAAGCCAGAGCACCCCTGACAGACAGCAGCTTCAGTACCATGTAAAAGCCTGCTGTGAACCCAAATCTTACATAAACACAAGTACTATATTCATATACTGCAGGTGCAAAAAACATTTCAGATTTTGCTTGCTTGGCACACACAACCCTGTGGTTCAGGCAGCACACTTCCATTACTTTAATTGTTGTTGCATTGCTGTTATGGAACATCAAGTGCACCCACAAGTATTGCAAACATAAAATATGCATCTAACCCTGATCTGCAAGGACATGCGGGTGAAGCTTAGTTCCTGCACAAGGTCTGTCAGTCTAACAGAGAGAAGATCAAATATTCAGCATATAAACCTTAGTTTACTCACATCTTTTTGTAGCTACTGAAATATACATCGACAAAATGCTCAGAAGCGAACCTGATTCTCGTCATACTTTATATTGCAATCCGAGCTGTTTTTTTTACACCATTATGTTATTCTTCTGTTTGCTTAAAGATTAGACCCATTTACACCTCCCAAAACACCTAACAAACCATTACATACTAAACTACAAATCCTTACTGAAATCATACCAAGGGAGATCTGGGACAGTGTTTACATCTCAGATACAAGCTACATTTATCTGAACCTGAAATGGGCTGAAGGCTGAAGATGAACAAAGCTGACAGGTAAAGAGATGAAAAAAGGGTTTTGACATCTCCAAAATCCAGGTATTAAGAGAGCTGCCAGGCTCAGAAGTGCAGATACAAGCAGGCAGATACACATTAAAGTTTCAGCGTCCCAGGTCCCAAGAACGTACTGTCTCTCTCCTTTTAGCGCCCTCCCCCAATCTCCTCCTCCTTCGTTTTGCTTAGGACAGAGTTGGATGTCCTGAGAGCTTGCTTGGCTGCACTGTTCCTTATGTGACCCTCACTTCAGACTGCCTCTACTCCCTCTCATTCCACTCTGAGTGCCCTTTACATGGAACACAGAGGTTGTGACTGTCCCCTGTGCCAGCCTCTGATCCAGAGGCTGAATGTGCCGCAGGGCTGGTTCCTCGCACTCCGACCCTCCGCCCTGAGTGCACGGTACCTGGGCAGCAGAGAGCCAGACAGTCCCTTTGTCCCCAGCATGTGTGCTGCAGGGCTGGGGGTGGATAGCTGGGGGCTTGTGGGCCTGCTCACTCTCTGTGCTCTCAGAAGGAGTCTAAGCAGGTGCAGCGGGGTAAGCTCCACAATACTGACGTAACAGAGTTATCCAAGACTTATAGGGGCTCTTCTGTCTGTCACATTGCCCTCTATTTCTCAGCTACACAGCCAGCAACCCACACACTGCAGGCTGCAGTCCACTGGTCCCAAGGCTCAGGGAGCCACCACAAGGGGGTGGTTTTCATGTGTGTGTTTGTCCCTGAGCTTCTACGTGGGCAAGTGTGTCTATACATGTGTGTTGGTGGAAGCAGGGCCTTGAGAACTGAGAGTGGGAGCCTCCTGACTGCAACAGTGGCTGCTACCTTGGCAACCCAGGAGGGAAAGATGTGTTGAATGAGTTGAGTGGGAGAGGGATATACAGTAGATATGTGTGTGCGGGGGACGTGGCTCTGTTTATGAATTTAGTTATTTAAACAGGCATACATGCCTTATGACATGCACTAATTGTACTGGTATTATTTGACGCACTGTAGTTTTTTTTGTTGATCATCTTTTTGCAAACTCACTCAACTATTTCCTATGGAGCTGACCCTCTTTAAGGTAAGTGAAGTGCATTTTGACATGAAGCTGGTGACAGGGCACCTATCCAAATGTTTGGGAGCGCTGGCCTATCAAAAATAGCACCACCTCAAGTTGCTGCAACAGCAAGGGGCAAAACGTCAGAGGATGGACGCAGTGACTGTGACACATTTATTTTGACAAATTGAAATGTTTTTTTGTTTTTTTTTACCTTCTAAAATCATCTTAAAATGTTGCTAAATTTAAGACTGACCGACCGGATTTGCTTGTTTCTCGGGAGAGGTCCTGTCAAGGTGTGTTAGCATCACTGGCTCACAGCTCTGATGATCCCTACATACTGCAACTCCCCCTTGCCCCTTTTGATGCGCCTGTCCTCCTTTGACTTCTGAATGACAGACTCCACTGCTGACAGGGTGTGGGACTGTAGGAACAACTCAAATATTTTACAGGAAGCCTTAAAGGGTCCTTTCATGCACATATTTTATTCAGGTTTTCCATTTTGTTGGACTGTTTCAAATTCATATTTTTCTATTTGTTGGACAGTGTGTACTACGCAAGTAAATATGCATGCATACATACAGGAATGGACAATTTAACTTAGAATTTGAACAAGCTGGCAATTGTTTCACCACTACAGAATGCCTCTAAAATCTGTTTTTTTACAACATAGTGTGAGCAGTTTAAATTATTTTTTGACTAATAACTACACATATGCAGAGAATAGTGTTAAGAAAAATAGATTTCTGCAAGGTACATAGCAAAACAGAGTGCGTTTCATTTGGTAGCTACCACTCTAGATCAAAGAGTCTATAGTGCGTTGTGTGAGCCTTGCTTAGTGATAGCAGGAGATGAAGATGCTTTCATGTCTGCAGTACAGGGCTCTTAGTCACATAATACAACAAAAAGGCACAAAATAATGACAGGCAATATGTAACTGGAGTCTTTCCATGTGTACCTTACCACATGATTGCGTAACTTACTGTCTGCCTTGAAATATGTTAAACTCAGTTACATGCCAGTAAATTCTGTATAGCCATGCATGCATCTATTATTTGTTTGTTTGTGCTTACATAATGCACCTCAATGTAATTCTGCATGTGCACATTAGTGTTTCATGCCGTTTCACATGCGTGCACCAGTCTGTATGTGTGTGTGTGTGTACAGAGGGGGGAAGGAAGGGTGAAATTACATAGTGAGGCCAGCAGGCAGGACACCCGCTCAAAGTACACTCATTTTCTCATCTCACACATTGGGCAACCTGCTGCTCCTCAGGAAACAAATAATGGCTTAGTCATAACACCTTGCCAACACACCAAAGAGCTACTCACTAGAAATAGCAGTGATTTTTACCACTGAAAAACATGCCCACCTCCCTATACAATTTATTTTAGATTGTACAAAAAGTCTACCAAGAGTGGAAGTGGGTCTAAATTAGCCCCCACCTCTTCACTCCCCATGTCACATGTGGTTTGTCTATTAGTGAAACTAGACATGTGGCACTATGTGATCAAGTGCTGCAGAGCTATAGTGGTAAATCTATACAATGTATAATGGTAGTTTTTGTCAGTAGCATACTCATACATTATAATATCATTAACCAACCATAGATTCTTAGATTTATACACTTCACATAAATCACATTTGGGCACATTGTTTATTATTAGATTTACATAATTTTTTATTAAGAAGCCACCTTTCATTTCTGCTAAGCTTTTTCTTGAGTTGTTAGAACGGTAAGCAGCTGACGAATCAAAGGCAAATGAATATCTAACCTCATTAAAAGGCCATTATGAAGAGCAATGCATCATTTGGGTTCTTAGTTTTAATTGACAATTAAAATATATGAGTTAGTTTATCCATTAAGCTAATTGATCAGCACAAGGCTGATTTTCTGTTAGCTATAACCCCATTAAAGGCTATTAAGCATGCATCTTTAATAGTTAAATGTAATTTACCAATATATAGTCTCTCTATATACAAAATCTCAGTCTTGCATTCTAGTCAGACTCGTGGCATGGATGATGGCAATGTGTTGGTTGGTTGTTTGGTTATCCCCTGAATTTTCCACCAGTGCCACCATGAGGTTGACATTTGTGGTTCTGAGTGAAATTTCTCAACAGCTATTGGATGGATTGCCATTACATTTTGTAATAATTGTCATACTGGTGACAGATACATGGTGATCCTCTGGTAGTCATCTGGTCAAAATGGTTATTTGTCCACTACTTTGATTTATACCTAAATACCTGCTAAACTAATGACATTAAAATGGTTAACATGCTATAAAATACACCTGGTGAACATCAGTTGTCACCATTTAGCTCCATGTACAATACAGTATGAGGCCACAAGGCCAGCCCACACTCCGTTTCTAAATTTAGTTCAATAGCTTTGCAGCAGTGAACCAACATCTATAAATGACATTTTACAGTTGACTTGATGTTGAAAGAAAATTGGATAAAGTTTACAAACACCTTTAGCCAGTTGTGCTTTATCTTTACTTTGGTTAATTTTCTGGTGTTTTAATAATGTGATGCAACCTGATTTGGCTTTGTCCTTCCATTCCAATAAGACAGCATGCTAGGCTGAATGATGCTGAGACATTTAAACCTGTGTCTGAACTGTGCTTAACTGCAGCGTGTTGAGCCAGAACAGGGCAGAGCACTGTGATGGTGTCATCCAAGTGCAGGCAGCACGCAGGGTGCTGATCCTGCTGAGTGTCAGTTGGACAGGCAGGTGTTGCGACAAGACAAAACCAACTACTATACTTACAACAACTATAAACAGTAGGTTACAGATAGAAAACTTTTTATAATAGCGCCTTGACTGTAAATGTATGAGATGATGATCAAGGATAGAAATAGACTCTGATCTCCATCTATTCAGTGTTGACATTCACTAAACGGTTTAGTAACTACAATACCCCCCTCCGGACGCATACACAATGACACATCTATTGGTTACCCGCCAGTCGCTCCACTCCTCACTGTCCTGCTGTGAGAACATACTTTATTGCTTGTGTTTGTTTGTGTGCTTCTGTGATTGAGTGATTACATGTTTACTTGAATGTTTGTGCACATGTGTGTACATCTGCCAGTGTTGTGCGTTGGCAGTGGTTCTCCCACCCATCCATGTAGATTCCAGGCAGCCAGGCAGTCTGCTGGTGGCTCCCTGCTGTTAGCTGCTCTATAGCAGGCTGGAAATGGTGGGTGGAATCCCCTCCCAGAGTTTTCCTGATGCTGCAGGCAGATGTCTCCCCTCATCTCCCTGCTCACCTGGGAACTGATGCCAGGCAGCGAGCCACACTCCCACCCTCTTCCCTCTAGCCTTGGAGAACCTCGGCCTTGCCAAAGAAGGAGTGAAGATGAGAGTGGGGGTGGGCAGATATGCCAATACCATCCTAAGCTCCCCATGCATGCAACGTACACACATCATTTACATATAGCAGCTGCAGAAAACCACCTTCATCAGGGCTATAACCAAAGTAAATACATTATTACGTTTGTTATAAAACTGGAATCCTTTTCTGACTCATGTGTGCATGCCCACACATACACACGCATAGACACTCAAACTCCACTGAGACTGCCCCCCTACAGAAGCAGCGTCCATGGCGGCCAGGTTGGCCCCATTTGGCTGCTTGGATGGCTCTGTGAGTGTCAAGTGTCTCGGTGCCATTAAGCACCAGCCCATCTAGATTGGGCTGCATGAGTGCTCTTCACCAGAACACTTCATTTTCAGCTAACCTTCTGGTAGCGTTTGTCAAACCTCACATTTCTTGTTGAAGATGAGGGAGAGGGGTGAGGAATGTGATGAGAAATTGGGAAGTGCGTGTAGGAGAAAGCGTGAATGCTGGAAAGGAGCAGCAATGTTTAATATAAGCAGCAGGCTCTCAGCTGTTGCACCCATCTGGAATTTGAGTGTAAATTGAATATGTGCACCTATAAACAGTTACAGTTGGATATTTTAACTATTTAACATAATTATCTGTGGGGGAAATACTCAATCTATCTGTATACACTACTGTGTAATTTTAAATACTATTTATAGGCCATCTTGGTTTTTTAGCAAGTCAAAACTACATGCATGTTTTATTTCAACTCATTCATTTAATTACCACGTTTTTCTCTCTTCAATATTCTATACTATTTAACAAAAGAAGAAGGCAAAACAGTGATTTTGTGAGTTATATTTAAACTGCCAAACTTAACACCTGATGTCAGCTGAGAGTCGGAAAGGAGGAGGAGGAGAGGAAAGAGAGGAGGGTTAGTTAAAAATAGCAGTAGTCTCTCCAGGATGGCAGGTTTTTAATTAACAATACAGAGTGTCTGATAATCCACAGTTAATCCAGAAGAAAAGAAGGAGGGGAGGATAGAAGAAGAGAAAATCATCAGCTGTTTGATGTTAGGACTACAAGTCCCTCCTGGCCCTTCTGCTGTGATATCCATAGCCCAAATGTATTTATTTTGTGAAACAGCCATGCTCCATATTTTGTGATTCACTTTGTCTCTGACTAACCGCTGTCTGTTCCCATTAGAGTGAATATGTGCATGCCGCTCCTCTTAAACTGACTGGGATTCTTTGCGCTTGTGTGTGGTGTTAGTGGATAGGGGCTGTTTGTTAACTAGCTGAATGAAGGCCCTGATGGCTGGAGGCGTCCGCTTAAAGTCCTACGCCTGTTGAAAAGCTTGATCTGTCGGGGAAACACTGAGAGATGTCAGGCCTGCTTCACACTCAAAGGGAGGCTGCTATCTAAGACACTTTGAGCTTAGAGGGAAATGGGGGTGGTATTTCTCTCTTTTAGCACAGCTGCAAGGACACTAACAAATATGTTATTTGTACTTACTGAGATGCTTTATTTGCTGTGGCTTGGTTGAGTCTCATTCTCATAATTCACAAGGGATTTCAGTTTAATTTCTAACATTTGTGACATTTATATTTCAGGCATTCAATCACTGACACTTCTGTCCTGAGCATCTTTAAAAAAGGGATCAGTAGAACAAATTTCCAGAGCCTCATCAGTATAATAAGCAATAATAACCAGGCAAGGATGAGAGTCTAGAAATAGAAATATTCCCTATCCAATCAGATTATTATGATATTATTATATTATTAAATATCAGGTTAATATGTTTAACCTGTTTATTGGTAAATTGATGATATTTTGACATCAAAATCTTTCAAGCAAGAATTTAATGGAAAGATGGAAACAGTCCTTTAAAAGGAAAAAAATACCTGAAGAGATGCGGTTTCATTCAGCAAATGTTGCAGAGTTTAAATATGTGGGATCGGGTTGTGGCAACCGAGCAGGCTTCACGTGACACATGGTTGATGAAAGTCACACCAAGCCTCTTGGCACTCAGGACTGGAATAACTGTGATCTTGTCAGTAGTGATGAAGAGAGGTTTTCCAGAGAAACATGTATAAGAATCTAAGAAGTTGGCATGGTACCAATTTTTCATTTTATAGGATGGAAAAATGCACCAAGGATCAAACTCTGACCAAAGAATCACATTGACATATTACTGAACAGACTAAACAGTTTGCAAGTGTGGAAGAGAGAGAAGAATTATGAGTCAGTGCCAAATACAGCACCACTTTACACCACTTTCCTCTAATAATAAGGTGTCCCTGTGCCTTCTCTCAAATCTATAAGTACTGATGATGAGTATAAAGTGAGATGTTTTCTTGTTGTATGTAAACAAATTGAAAGAAAAAAAAAAACCAAAATAATTTACTGGAGACTGCATTTTAAAAGCTTTTCTTTACCTCCTGGCATTTCAGGTCAGAGTCTGGGCTACGGCTTTGTCAACTACATCGATCCAAAGGACGCAGAGAAAGCCATCAACACATTAAATGGACTCAGACTTCAGACCAAAACGATCAAGGTAACTGATACCATTCACAGCTAAGCAACTGTAATTATAACACACCATAATTGTTTTCAGTACAAAACACACTTTTTAAAATAAACAAACAATTAGAAAACAATTAGTGCCAATTATAAAAATGAATAACTAGAGAATCCATGCTCAAACTGAAATGTGTTTCACAAAGTTATAGAGGTCAAGGTAAACTTAAATAATGAGGCTGCTTTCTTCTTTCTCAGAGCCCTTTAGATTGTGATGCTGTTTATAAATGAGTTCAAGGGTGAGATGGGATAGACATGCAGCAAGCCAGAAATAAAAAGACCATCTAAAATCAAAGAAGAGACACATTAAGAAGCTTATGTGACTATAGCCGATAAGCCGATAATTACTTTCCACATGTTAAGGTAAAATTATATAGATATATTTAAGTGAAAGAGAAGAAGACATCAATCGGATGGTGTCCAACATAATTGAGGGCTCTGTTATTGCATTTGACTAATGTACAGGCTTGTTGGTGGTTGTCACGAAGGTAAGACAGATAAATCAATGCTAACACTGCACTGTCCCTCCTCCAAACAAGACTAAAAATCAAACCTTGAAAGCAGTTGGTCGTAAGCAGGTTTTCTTCTTCTGCTATCCCCTGGTATCATCCCCTCTGCTCTGTGCCTGCTGATATGTTGTTGCCGTTATGTTGGGCAATAATCTGTTGCTCCGTGGTAATCCCTGGATTCTCGTTCCTGTCATCTGATCTAATCTAATCTAATAGGATGGGATTAGCCCGTAGTTGTGAATGGGGAATCCCTCAGAGATTCCCTCCAGTCCCGAGACAGCATGCTATCTGGCCTGAGTTCAACACAGCAGCCTGGCTCTGGGTCTACCTTCTGCCAAAGAGACTAGAGAGTATTTGTGTGTAATGTGTCCTTGTTTTCTATGTGTTGTATTAGTGAATGTGAGTGTACATGATGGGATCTGTGGTGATCTGATGTGTTTGTGTTAGGTAGGTCATCATCAAGTGTTTGGATTAAATCCAACATTTGGAGACTGGGTGTATGTGTCTGTGTGCTCTTCATTCATTAAAATGTAGAAGTGCTACACAGTATATCTAAGCTTTTAACAGCTTAACTGATTCGTTTTTAAAATTATTGCTACATCTGCATGTTTTGTGTAATTTAAAACCAAATACTAAGCCATTTTTCAAAGTGTCTTCCAGAGATATACAGTATACAGTACATATCTTAGCATATTAATATTTAAATATTTATGACAGTCAATTGAACATTTTAAGGACTGAGGCCTGTAGATGTAATCTTGTGGCTCTTATATCAAAGATAAGATTAGGAGAAAAGAGTTGCAATGTGCCAGTCTTAAAGAGAGTACTATTCTGTTTCTACAACAATTTCCACAGTATCCAGTATTCATATTGACAAACTTATTTTGGGGATTTGATGTTACACAAGTCAAGTCAGCCAACTTCCAGTCTTCATAACTTAAGTGATGAAGACTGGAAATAGTTGAAGCTCGTGCGGTCTTTATTTAGTGCAACAGTCTGTGTTCATAGATTGTCACCCTCATAACACAAGACGTTGCCTCAAGTTGTTCCTGAGACAAAGGTGATCTTCTTAATAACAGAAAACACCTCTGCATCTCTGTCTGTCGCTTTCACATTTCATTTCCTCCCTCCCATTATCTCCTTCCTCTGCTTTCCTTCTCCACCACAGACTGAAATACCCTTAAGCTAACAAGGTAAATGAAAAAGCAGCATAGTAATTCCAAAATTAAGTTTGTCGCTCTTTCATGTCACACCCTTCCCACTCTCTGCCACTACACTTGTGAGGAAACGCTTGGCCCAGAGAGAGATTCACATACTCTCGGGCGATGTGTCTCTCTCTATAGTGTCTTTGAGTTGGTTTCGCTGCCATGGTTCCCTCCGCCATGACACCTCAGATTTAGACAGTGATGGCTGTGATGCTGCTTTCCCACTGAGTTGAGAGGGGAAGCAGCATGCCAAAGGTGAGAGAAGCTCAGTGACACGCATGCACATAATCTCAGACACATTTATATACAGCGCATGCTTTTGAACACTTTAATCTTCACACTTACAGTCTTTCTAACTTTCCTGCGCACACACACACTCCAGTTTCACACATGCACCACACCATACTTGTACACAATACTGCTCACAGCTTGAGGAGGTGTTGATGGATTAGACATCTGGATTTGGCTGACAAGGAGAGAAAATGAGGGAGAGCTGCACAGAGAAGAAAAGAGGAGGAAAAAGAGGCATTTTGTGAAAGCGAAAGAAAGGTTTAGTGAGGCACCAAGCAGGAAGGAAGGAGAGGAGCAGGAAAAGATCTAGGCAGCAAAAAAGGAGAGGGATGCAGAGAGGAAGATGAAGAGAGAGGAGCAGAGCAGAGCAGAGAGGGTGAAGATGAAGATTTGTCAAAGAAGAGACAGAAAAAAAAGTGAGACATGGGGAAAGTCAGCTGTTCTCAATCCCATTCTCCCACCATTAGAGTTCAGCAGGATTTCCATGCTGTTGCTCAAGGATATGACTGCATATTCACCATATTTGCCTGACTTTAACCTTATTTGATGGCTTATATCTCCACATGTCAGAGGTAATGAAAGTATTGGAAGAGAAAGCTGCTCCAGTCAGCAGCAGTAGTAATGGGATTTACGCAGAAAGCGGATCGAAGACGAGGATGTTTGACAACTAAAACTTCACTGGCAGGGAGCTACTGATGGGACGTGCACAACACAGACAAAACTGTTCCAGCCATTTGCACCTTTAGAGATGACATTCATACACAGATTTCTAGGTAGAACGATGTGACTGACTGAAAAACAACACCAAAAGCTGCTTGCGGACATGCGGTTGTGGATAAGTATTTCTGTATGTGTGTTGAAATGAGGAACTGAGTGAAATTGTGTGGGTGAGTGGTAACATGAGGTAGCCTTTTTATTCCCGCTGTGAGATTGCTGCCCAGGAAAGTGTTGCAAGGACAAGAATGTAATGGATTTTATGTGTGCGTGCGTGTGTATGGTTTCACAGCACCGCGTAAAAGAAATTTCTGAAAGGACACAGAAACAACAATTTACTCCTATCACAGCTCAGAAGTAGAGAATATGTTAAAAGTGTTACATATGCTGCATACCTGCCTAATAAAACAAAACTGTGAAATCAACTCTTCAGAGTTTATAAGACTAAATGGTGCTTGGTGAGAAGCTTAAAGGCTTTTGTTAACTTACTATTAGGATTACTGCTAATGTCTTAATTAAATTCCCCAATAAAAAAACATCTACAAGCACTACATATTAACTATTACCTTTTTCATTTCATCATATTTTAACTCAGAACTCCTCATCCTGTTCCCCCGGCTACTGAGCAGTCGGTTTAAAGTAAAACACCTGTGGTTTCTACTCAAGGGAACAAAGTTTCCTCTGCCTCTCCCAGAAAGCTACTCAAGTGTTATCTCTTGGTGTTCTAAGGAGCTAAATCTTTTCCTGACGACAATAATCCCCAAGGCAAGGTGTACTAAGAAAATACAGTCACATTTTCCTCCCTGAGGATCAAATGACACACACACACCTGCTCATCTAAAACGCGCACACACACACACACATCTTTAGATTTGAACCCCCTGGGATGTTAATAAATAGTTAGGTACTGGTGCCCTAATTTAGTATTTATATACCTAAGACTTGTTTTATTTTCCCCACAGGTATCATATGCACGACCAAGCTCAGCTTCCATCCGTGACGCCAACCTGTATGTGAGCGGTCTGCCCAAGACTATGACCCAGAAGGAGCTGGAGCAGCTCTTCTCCCAGTACGGACGCATAATCACTTCCCGCATCCTTGTCGACCAGGTCACAGGTATCCATGGGGCAGCGCCTCCTCTGTCTATACACTTTCACACTGACAGACACGACAACGCAGACATAAATCCCACACTTACTATATACTACTACACATACTGTATGTATGCATGCATGCATGCATCATGTCACTGCTTCAAACACTTCGAACATTTTGTGCAGTAATTTGATTGTATGATATAAAGATACATGTCTAATATTGACCTTCATTTTAATTTACACATCTTAAGCTTAACTGTTTTTCAGAAACATAAACACCACCTAGTGTAGCATTTAAAAGGTATTCCCCTGTCCATATGGATCAAAAAGCACACAACCATTACTCAAGTAGCAAAAAATGTCTTGAGTCAAGCAAAGATGGCAAATGGACATTACACATCTTTGGGTGCTATCAATCTGATTTTTCAGACATTGACCATATCATAATATATGTCAGTATCGGAAAAAGGTTTGTATTAATATCATAAATTGATCTAAACCAGCCTTACTATCTACTAAGCATTGCTTAGTAAGTGAGCAGCAATTTCTCTGACCACCGCCCCAGCTAAGGGGGGTGCCGTGGTAAAAACAGTGATTACATGAGAGGCACAAGCTGCATAATATACATGCTCAATTACACTTTGCACTACATCCTAAACACAGAAATGAATCACATCAGCCCATTGTATTGCAGAAGAACCCCTCCAGCATGTCTCTTAGATCCATTTCAGGGGTTGTGTGTGCCTACAGGCTGCAACCTGCTCCAGTGTTATGTGCAATGTGTACTGATGAAGCAGAAAGGGAGCAGCATGCTGTAAGCCACACTCATTTGCCTAAGCAGAATAAATCACTGCTGGCAGTGAAGTGCACGCCTGTCTGTACACACTGAGCAGAGGAGGAGAGAGGGTTAGAAGAGAGGGAACACAGAGGAAAAGAAAACAAAGGAGACAGGGGGGAGTGTAGATGAATAGTGAGGAGGCAGAAAAAAGGAAAAGAAAAGCAAGTAACAGAGGGTGAGATGAGGAGAGACGTGGGAAGGAGAGGAAATGAGAAGAGGAAGGAAGCAAAGGGAGTGCTTTGGAGAGGAGCAGTGGAAGGGACAGGTGGAAAAAAAAAGACAGGGCTATTTCTATCCTCATCCACACACATTTAGATGAAGTGGGCACATCACCCATCTATTTGTTTTAACTAACAGAGCTGTCATACCACCATGGTACTTCGTTTGCGGGGATTCCCTACAAAGAAACCCAACCACGCAACACACAGCAAGACCACAGAAAACATACCTGTTCACAGCACAGCTTCTCAGCTCAGGCCACACACCATGAATAAAACAAATCTCAACGGAGGCAGTACTGGTCACAGGGAGGCAAGGTTTGTATGCATTCACCACAGCTTGGGTTCACAAGAGCAAATAATTCATGATGTCAACTATTCTTGACCAGCACGCGCTCAGTTTTGATTTTAAACCAATACTTAAAATGTATTCGTTCGTTACTGAACGAATACATTGTTTTATATATAGAGCAGTTGGTGTTTACATAGTGTAAGCTTGCTAACACTCTAGCCACCTGCGTCAAAACTGAAATACATACAGTATATATGCACATACACAAACACAAAGTGTGTATGTGTGTGTGTGTGTGTGTGTGAGAGAGAGATGTTCTTCCAGGTGTCCCCAGTGGGTTATGGATCAGCAGGAGAAATGTTAATGATTAATTAGACATTAGAGTTGGTGGTGATTAAAAACATGGAAGACTTTAGAACGGCCCCGAGAGTAGTATGCTGGCATCATTGACTCATCTTCTTCTCTCTGTTACTGTACAGAGGCAGACACACACGAGGCATATACACACCCACACACTCACTGCCATTAAGAGAGAAATGTGCTGCAAATTAAAACTCTCCTGTGACTGCCCTAAAATGTAAGTGCAGAACAAGGAAAAGGAGAGACGAGAAAGAGAGTTGTTCAGACGGATTTGTGGTGTGTGTCAAACCGGTAATAAGTAACACACTGTTCAGGGAATCAGCCATACTGTATGTCCTAATGCTAATATTGTTTCAGTGACTGCTCTGAAATTAGAGCTTGGAGAAGTAACCCTTGTTACCTACCACCTACATAGGTAAAGTTTATATTTATTTTCTAATGTATTTTTAAAAGCATAGTCTTCCTGGCCTGAGAGACATAGGTCGATGTGACAACATTATCTTGTGCTGCCTTGAAGTCATGTTGTAGGTCATCAGTGACTCACCAGTGTCCCTATATTTATTGAATCAGTGACCTAATCAGTGCCTGAAATCCAATTCACCCAGTAACTCACTACTCCTACTGAACTGGTGACTGATTTGAGATACACCCTTACAATGTCAACAATAATGGAAAAAGGCAGAAGAGAGGAGCGATGTGCAGACAGAAATACATAGAAACAGCAGTGCTACGTAAAGTTGTTGAAGGATGTTCTTCAATGACCACCGGCAGATGGGCTGATGATCCCCAGCTCCTCCTCTGCTAAATTGGGAACATGAAGTCTGTTCTCTAAACGACCTCCTCATCAACAGGATGCACCCTGCAGTCACTCTTCTCTTCATAAAAACAAGGAGGGAACTTTGAAAACATCCCTGTTAACATCATTCACAGTAAGAGGCAGCTGTAAAAAAAAATCAGCTAAAATTGTTAACAACATTGACTTGACAAGGGAATCTCTTCTCTTCCACCATCCCCTCACCCTCCTCTTTCCTTTCCTTTCCTCTGTCTATCGATTCCTTCTGAATGAATAAGCATCATCTCAACAGCCGGATTCTCCTTTCTTTCTAACCTTCAGGGAAGGCAGCCAGTGAGGGATCTTGTGCTCTGACAGCTGGTTTAGGCTAGCCTCAATTTGAAACAGATATAATATCAGAGGCAGCTTTGGATCAATAGTTGGCTATTCCTAGTTCTTCATCCTAGACCTGTATGTGAACAGAGGTCAATGCTTACCTAATCAATGACTGCAAATACAATCGACCCACAGACTTGGCTTCCACAAACACAGGCTCTGATGTGAAACTAAATTGCTGCTCAGTGTGTGTAAGGATTGGTTGTGAAAAGGCTGATTTTGCGGTCTCTTCATGTGAGATAGTAGCTAGCAATGGGAAAGATTCCCATGGTAACAACCCGCAAGCATTCATGCCAACATACAGCTCAAGTTGGTGATTGCCAGTGATACTAATAGGTAGGTAGAGGTAGGTAGAGTTGTTCATGATCAAAATAACATTAAATTAAGGTTTAGTTACCTTGAAATTCAGTTGACATGAAGCTTCTCAGACATGTTGGTATTATTTACTGCTAAGTTGTGTGCTGAATATTGAAGTTTTAAAAAAAATATCACAAACTGGCTACTCTAATTGAAAAAACAAAACATTGCTTGTCAGAGATTTAATGCAAAAACATGCAGCGTTACAAATATGCTGCCACAAGCACACGATGCCTTTTTAAGTTAAATGTATGTTTACTGTTGTGTTGTGCTTTGAATGCATAACGTTGGAGTCAGTGATTAACCCAGAGCTTGTTGCGTACAGTTACTGACTCTTTTGGAGGCTATTGCTGTTGCAGTTATAACTAAAATACCATTCCTGCTAGATAGACAAAACAAACAGACAATGGGAAGGATAATGGAATGAGGATGAGAGGAGTCAAAGTCATCAAAGTGTGTGAACTTTCTGCAAAATAATCTCAGAAAGGTATAACAGACCATTTTTTGTGGATAGATGGATAGACCTATGTTACATTATTTAACATTGCTGTGCATAACAACACTTGAGCGTGGCTTTTTATAATTTTGAAGCTGCAGAATGAACTAATATTTGTCCTGGCTTAAAATGATTTTTTTTTTCAGATTTAACCAAATAATGTGAAAGTTCCCATAATCCCATAATCTGCTGTACAGACTGATTTATATACTCCCATTAAACAAAAAAATGTTGGCATCACTTCAAGTGTGACTACAAAAAAAAGAATTGTTTATTCATTTTATACAACATTATTCTGTATTTGCCCTTTTTCCATTATAAGGATTTAATTTGTCATCACCAAGACCTCTACTCTCAGAGCTACTCCAAAACACCAACACTCCACTTTCACCTTTGTACAAAAATACCACAACATGTATCTCGAGGTCAGAGAAATGCCACTTCATAGAGCTGTTTGTGCTAACCTTTCCAAGGCCATGGAAATAGAGCTCCTACAATTTAGTTGTTGGTTTCTTATTATATTAAGACCATTCCGGTTTTGCGGTGTTGTACTTGTGAATTTCAACAACACAGATTTTTCTCAGAGGAATTACCCTTCCTGCGTACAGTAGGAATGTTCTCTCCACTCTAGACTTGAATAATGGATGTTTCCCTCTACACTGACACCACACTGAATCCCTGCTCTCCACCTGACCAGTAGCAGAGAACAGAACAGTCAAGGTAATACGAGCGGAGCGGTGCACCCGCTAGCTGGGATGACTGCAGCCTTGACTCTTGCCATCGCCTGCCGTCTTTCTGCCTTTAGTTGTTTTTCTATAATCTTACGAATGCATACTTTCTCTCTGGTAGTCGACACACATATGCGCAGACACCCGCATATAGATATGCACATCGATAAATGCACGCACACACCAGACAGATGGTTGAAGCTCTGCTGTGACAGAGGCTAAAGCACAGGGCACCTCCACTCTTCAAAGTGTCTTCGTCTCAACTCTCGCTGCTTTTTCAAACACCATCTGTAGCTAGACACAGTAATGTTACTTAAAACAAGGACATTGCTTTTTTTTCCCCCTCCCTCTAATTAGAAGACAGCAGGAAGAGGGTTTCTTTCTGCCTCTGCCACATTATAAATCTTTTGGAAAGGTAACTCTAATCATTTGATACAGTTGGCACAATATAGCTTTTTAAAAGATAAAAGGATGGGAGATGGAACAGCACAGTACCCAAAAATATTGTATGTTTCTGCTTATGTATGTGTGCGTCGGTGCCTGTGTCTATCTCGGTGAGTGCATGGGCCTTTTTGCAAGGATACAGCGCACTAGATGTTTGAAACTGTGTGTTTGAGAGAGAGAAAATGAAAGTGTGTGTTTCATTACCCAGCAGCAAGGTTTCTCACCTCTCTCCTCTCGTCTGGTTTCTCAGAGGAGCAGTCATTTCTCTCTGTCAGTCAGTCAGTGTATGGGGAAATGATAGTGGGTTTTAGAGAAAGAGCAGCTTTGTTTGGGCAGGAGCAAGCAAGAATAGCACTGTTTCCTTTCATCATCATCCTTTTACTGTCACCTCCTAACATTCTCCTCTATCACCTTCTCTCCCTTTGTCCTTTCCTTCCTCACTCCTTGTTCCCACTCTTTACCTTTCTGCTTTTCATTACTGCCTTGCCCGTCCCCACCTCTAGCACTTGCTTCTCGTCCCCCAACCTCTCTCCCTCTGTTTCTTTCTCCCCAGATTGAGGTAGCGTGTTATTAGTAAGGCAGCCAATGTGCCTGTCGGTGTGTGTTAGAGAGAGATAAGCACAGGTAGAGAGAGTTACATAAGCCTCTGTTGATTACTGTGGAGGAGAGGGAGAGCAAAAAAAAGAGAGTGAGAAGAAGAGAGAGAGAGAGTGAGAAAGACAGATTGCTGTACCTTAGTAAGTACATTGTGCTCTAATGTTGCTTGTATGGCTGGCTGGCAGTTGATAAGTAGCCTCGGGTTCACGGGCTGGTTGAAAGGACAGTCATTAGGTTGGACTCTCTAGACTGGCAGCTTGCTTATAGATTGAAAGTTTGTTTTTGTTGTAATGTTTAACAAGAGAAAAATAAACCCTTCTCATGGTTTACTACCTTAATACGGCATGTCAAAGTGGTAATAACTGGATAAACTGAGTGTGGTGTGGATTCATGGAGCAGGTTTTTCATTTAGAACTGGTTTATACATTTCACCTGCATGTGGTTATTCTTTTAGATAAATACTTGAATAATATTTAATGGTAAGGCTGATCATATTTTGCATTTATCCTACTGTCAAAAAAAAAAATCCTTAAACAAAGTATAGTCTTTGTAGCCAAAGCCAATTCTGCCTCCCAAAATACTCATTACCTTGCCAATGTGTATTAATTCATGGCTGAAAATAGTCCCTAACAGATGCATCCTTCCTCCTGTATGAATGATGAATTGCTGAAAACTGCAGTGCTCAGCTAGAAATCACTTTGCTTTTCTAAAAAAAAAAAGAAAAATATGCATTTTAAAGGGATTTTAAGAATTTATTTGGTAGAAACAAATGGACTCAAGTCTTGAGTGACACAGACAGGATCTTGAAGTCAGACAGTATTAAGTTGGTTTTGATCTTTTAGAGGTATTTGTTGAAACTGTATCCTTGAACAGAATAATTCTGGAAATCTAACAACGATACAGATGAAGAGACTATATGTCTCCAGTCAGTCATGTTGTATTTGTGATTTGATATGATTCGATGTGACAACTTCAGAACATATTAAGCATAAATACAGTCAAAGAGTATTTGACACAGTTTCAGTGGCTGGTGAACTTGAACTATGATATAAAGATACATTCAGTATTAGATATAATGTAAGGGAGTTATGTTAATCAGAAGTACAGTGCATCTACAGTCAAGTTCAGTTTCATTAATTATAGTCCCTTGCAGGTTAATGATATGAAGTATAATTATTTATATAGCACTGTAGAAAATATGTTTTGGTGGGGGGTTTGAAGGAAACTTTGAAGTATGCAAAGCAAAAGAGAAAGTAAAGGAGAGAACAGTGGCTGGTCAGATCACGTCAGCAGATGAACGCTGTTTGATTATACAATATCACAAACACTGCATGTCAGTTAGTTCACATTTCACGCCACCATCAGATTTTTCTCTGCAAAGTCACATTGATCTCTTCCTCCTCTCTAGTGACACTAAACAGTGAACAGCAGGAGTGCTTTACAACACAACCTTGAAGTGAGTGCAGACTTCATCCTGCTGTGTCCGAGCCAAAGAACATCCTTTTCAATTTTGTTACCTCAACTGGTGAAATCTTCGGCGAACAAGTGAAATATGATATAGCCCCAGATTGCTTGTCTGCACTGGATACACTAACATGTTGGGAGATAATCTCACTTGCACGTGTACACGCACACACACACACTTATTGTCAGGTGAGATTAATAGGTGATGGGGTTAACTGCCACCTCAGCTCCCTCACCTCCTTACAGTCCTATTGTATAAACTCAAGGTCAAGTTGCTGGTGCACACTTACAGTAAAGTGCAAAAGCAAATGTTCAATCTCTATCCAATACTGTCTGTCTCTCACACAAACACACATACAGATACACACATTCTCCACTTGGTCACAGACTATTACAAATCTCTACTCCTCTTTTCACACTTCATTCTCAACAGCACCACTTCAAGTCATCACTTAAGTGTGTGCGCGTTTATGCCATGCCTTCATCTGTATGCCAAGCGTTTGTCTAGAGGCCCTCCAGCCAAAACCAGCTGAAGGGGGAGCTCAAGGCCAAACAAGTGTGAGGATTAAAAGACGAATACAGTCCTCTCTTCTCCTCTCTTGTCTCAGTGGAGGAAGTGAATGAGCAAAGCTCTCCTCTTAACTACCGCTGAGGTGTCCTTGAGCGAGACTCTTGGAGTTGCCAAATGCCTTACACCGGAAGACAGCCCAGAAATTAGACAGTTTCCAATTAGCAAGGAGAAGCAAGTTTTTAATAAATGTACCCATTTAAATGGAAAATGCTCACTACCGCATACAGGTACTGACAGTATCTAAAAAACAGCTCTCCCCAAAGAAACAGCAGTGGCCCCCATTTCACCTCACATACAGCACATGCATGACAACTACAGGAATAAAAGATGAAACTGCAAGAGCAGCAGTGGTTGTTGTTTGCACTGTGTAGATCCCATTAGAATTGTTTCTGCTTCTGACAAGCTAATTAAAATGTACAGGTACAGAGTTGGCACAAGAGGAAGTAAGGGAGGGGAAATTGTGAAAGCCTGTCAGAGGGAGCCAGGAAGGTAAAAATGAGAATAATTTACACTAAATAGAAGTTAATACCATTATCAAGCAGGTGGTTCAGGCCTGTGCACAGCAGTGTGTGTGGTCAATGTAAACTGTGAGGGAAGTTTACTTCTTTTACAAATGTAGAACCTTGTGTCCAGAAAACTGATTAGACACCTAATAAAACCTAAGATATTTCTCACTAAGAAATAACCAGAACTAGTTACAAAGAGCAGGTATGTTAAAAAAAAAACTGTTGTAATTCTTAATGCTGCAAGAGGACACTGATGACCAGGGTTTACACTAAATCAAGTCAAGCAATGTTGACAAAATGCTGCCAGCCGTTGAAAGAGGAAAGAAAATCACAAGTGTAAATGAGCTACTCAGTACCTTTAAGTATTTTAAACAAAAAGGTAAAACTAGTGTTTCTGTTGCAAATGGTATTCTTAAAATCTTACTTTCAGAATTTTAAAAATCCAATTTTAAAACCAGTTTTAAATAAAAAAAATTTAAAAAAAAATCAATAAATTGCCAGATTTTAAACAGAAAAGAATAATAATCTTTACCTAAAGCTTATTTTTTCAACTTCAACAGAGAATCAATAAGATTATATTAATCATGGTTTTCAAAGAGTGGCTTTTTGTTGCAGCTTGGCTGGAAAGTAAATAACCTTGTAGCGTCTGTGTCCTGGAGAGAAAAAAAAAAGAAGAAAGGGGGAGTGAGATACTCAAGGTGCTTCTCCAAATAAGAATTCAGGAGAGCGAGCACTGTGAGACAAGCCAACAGGAAGTATTGAAAAGAGATGGTGAGAGGGATGGCATGTACAAAAATGTGGAATAACAATAAGGTGGGCTTTTTATGTGTGAGAAAGAGACTGCACACAATGATGCTCAAACACAAAATCCCCTCTTCCTTACTGCCTCTCTTTTATTCAGTCTCAGTCACACAGACATGCCTGTGTGCACACAGTATTATGTAAATAGTCTCTTCGGCAGAGTGCTGCTGTCACTGAGCGAGCATCCTCTGGGCCATCTATGCAGCCTCATTAAAACAAGGCACAGCATCCATTAATAGACACACACACACACACACACACACATACATACATACATATGCAGTTAGGTGCATTCATTCAGAGACACCAATAAAGGACCTCCCAGGAAGAACGTTGCTAAATGTTCCTCTCAGGTGGCAGTCAAAAATATCTCCAAGGAAACGGCTCAAATGTCACTGTGAACAATGCATGAAGAGTGTGTGTATGGCTGGCTGTGACGGGAGCGAGCATAAAGGAAGAATGGACTGTGTGGCTTTAAACAGACTGAGGTCCGACGCCACAATGTAGCTGTGAATGCTCAGTCTACAGCTGGTGTGTGTGTTTGTTACTTTCATACTATTCATCTCCGTCGTCCGTCTCTGTCCAAACATACAGTACCTATCCTTATGTCCTTTAAAGCCCACAACACTCTTGTTTCATAGCTTCTTGTCAGGCTGTGGTACTGTTCAAATATAAAAGGCCACTTGCTAAAATAAGGTTTAAAACTCCACATACATACTGTACATGTACTATACGTAGTATATATACAAACACACATATAATAGGCACAGAATATGAATGTTCTGTCTAAACTCTGTGAAGTAAAAGGAACCCTGTTTGTTTGTGATCTGCTGGCCCCGCAGGTGGCTCCCGAGGTGTGGGCTTCATTCGCTTTGATAAGAGGATAGAGGCTGAAGAGGCCATCAAGGGCCTGAATGGACAGAAGCCATCAGGTGCCGCTGAGCCTATTACTGTCAAGTTCGCCAACAACCCCAGCCAGAAGACCAGCCAAGCCCTACTGTCACAACTCTACCAGTCCCCCAATCGCCGATACCCAGGCCCCCTGCACCACCAGGCTCAGAGGTTCAGGTGAGTACTGGCATGGCCACGGAGGATTGAGCGGGACAGATAAGATTCAAGATAGGGAGGGAAATCTTTCAGGTTTGTAGTGACAGCATAGGGATGTGTATTATTTTAAATGAGTGTAGTTAATGTCTTTCCCAACCTTGGTTGCTGACCCAGGGTAACGTCTGATGTTCATTTGGTAACCCCAACAAAATTCCTTAATAGAGTTAAGTGACAGACTATCCGATTTCATTATGTTTGAAGAAGTCATTGTAATTGAACCTCCAGCTTAATATATATAAAAAGAAACACAAATGTCCCTAAACATACACAAACCATCCTAATATTTACAGAAATATTAATGATAATAATAATGATAAGGAGGAAAATGGGGTCATGACAGGCATCTGCCCAAAAGGTTGGGAATCTCCAAGTTATTGTGTTGAAGTTTAGAATACAGTAATGGAGAGCAAAGGGCAAAGATTTTACTAGCATAGTTAGCGTTAATAAAATTTACAAAGAAATTCACTGGGATGTGATTGATCATAGTGTGATTAACATTTTCCATTATGCCAAAACACTTGATCTTAAGTTTAGCATTACAGATGTGTTTAGTATCCTTAAATCACAAACAGGATTACTATGTCATATGTGGAGATGAGACATATTTAATGTCTAGAGGGGATAAAACACTGATACAAGTCATCACTGTCAAACTCAATAGCAGTTATTCTTAGTTTATGTGACAATGAATACATTTAATCAAGGAAACATGTCCGTTCTAAACAACAGGCCTGATTTGGAAAATATTAGTTCCAAATGCAATTTACAGTGTTCGAACAGGGGATGTGACGCCTACACATAGAGAGCATGAGTCATAGCAATGTCCCTGTTTCAACAATGATGCAACTTTTCTCCTGTGAATATTTATTTCGGCAAATATGTCCCCTTTTGAACAACAGGTGTGAACCCTGCAACCTGATGCAGGTGTCAATAAATCAGGCCCCTGTGAGCACTCTGTGTGCGTCCACACAGATCAGAGAGGAACTGTTCATAAGAGACTGTGGGGTTCTGTCGTTCACAACTACGTATTTCCCTTCATTTCATCATGCTGCCATCATGACAACACTTTTGTACATGTACATGTTTAAACAAGTTATATACTTGATTTCCCATCTTTGTCTTCCTGACCATAAAGCCCTAATCCTACATTATTTGGTCACATTGATACAATGACCAATGATTAATTTGGACTTTCACCTTGTTTCAATTAAATGACATGTATGTAAAGAAATTTAAGTGTTAAATCTTTCAAAGTCAATTCTAATAAAGTTTATTGCCAAGGTCAGTAATCTCTACACCAAGCCATCACTTAACATCATACAGTATATTGCTGACATACTGTATATCTGGAAAACTTCCTGATCATTTCCTGTCACTCACTAATGACACAAACATTTTTGTTTTTTAATTTATATGTTTTACGACACCTAGAGATAGTCAGAGCAAAAACAAAACAGAAACAGGCGATATTATGACACGACGCTCCCATCATCCGATCCAACAAGAATGTTTTAGAATTGTCAACAGAATATGTGCCTATACAATTTTCTCTCTCTTTCAATAACACTAAGCCAGTCGTGCTGTTTACTCTCCATCAAAGTCAGAGCTTGGAAGGTATTTTTCCTCTGGAGCGGCTTCCCTGGTGTGACACCTGAGCGATGTAGCGTGGCTGTGTGTCTGTGATACGCCAAGCCAATTTACAGGCTCCACAGGAGAACTGTCGCTTCTCATCACAACTCACAACCACAGGACACTTCCTCACTGTGTCCCTGTGCTGCTGCTCTCTGCTCCGCAGCTCTCCACTAAAACCTCAACACTTTAGAAGTTTAGAAATGTGCTCGATGTGTACCGTTTCTCTTTTTTTTAACTCAATCTTTTAAGGACAACAGTGCAAAAGAGCATTTGTTATGTTCTTATTAAACACAGTATACTGTTAAATGTGTTTATTCCTTCAAGAGATGAAATCAAAGTTCAAGCTAAAATATATTATTAATGGGTGTGTTTCAAACTTTAAAAGCTCAAATACTCACACTGAAAATACAGCCTACTAGATCCACTAGCTATTGTAAACTGTTCCTTCTTATGACATTATACATTGGTAAAAACCCAAGTTGAAAAATAAATTGGGCAGAGTTCAGTACAAACTCCTTGCAGTTGTAAGCAGTTGCAGCTGTCCTCTGAATCATGTGGAGTAACACAAGTAAATGTATATTATGCCTGTATGGTCCTTCTCCAAGTCAACATAATTGACTCAAGCACAATACACCAAGCCCTAGATCCCAACTCGTTTCCGATTCTCTGTCGTTAACTAATGGTTCTAATTAGCAAATTAGCCTTATTATATCCAGGGCAGGAGCCAATTATAATTGAACAGATTTTTGTTTCAAAAAAGAAAAGACAAAAACGCCCATTCCTCCATTAACATGCATTGAGAGAAAGCACAAAAGCCCTATTGTGTATATCAAGCTTGGAGAGGCAGTGTGAAAAGCTGGCAGAGTGTTTGTGTGGTGAGGGGGCGTCGGTGTGCATTTGTACATGTGAGATAGAGAGAGAGAGTGTGTTAGCAGCAGGTTGTTTTGTTGTGGCCCATCGGCCCGGCGGCCAGCAGATGTCTTCGTGCTCCTGGGCCTGGAGCGCCTCTCCTCTGAGCATCCTCTCCAATTGACTCATTTACCCACAAAGCAGCCTGCTTGTTCCCTTCCCACGTAATGGGCTAATTACTGCTTTAATCACTCTGTATATCCCTTTCTCCACTTCTTTCTTTGTTTTAGGGGTGTTTTCACACTTTTTTGGTAATATTTAATGAAAAAGTGCTACAACACAGATATGTTGTGAACCCAGATAAGTAGGGCTATAATTTATGCAAAACATTTATGTAAAATGTAAAAAGGTTTTGTAAATCAACTGACAACAGTGTAGGGATTTCAATGTGTGTATTTACCACAATGACTTATTTGCATAATTTGAGCATTTAAATGGAGTTTGAACATGAAGCCTAGATGTGAAGTAACTTGGGAGTCAGTATTAAGATAATATTTAAAAAAAAAAAAAATTAAAATATATATATATACATATATATATACTGTATATAGCTAGAATATTACATTACTACAATCCTGATCTGAAGTTGTGCAGGATTTCCTTTTAATACTACTGTCTTTTACTGTACTTTACTACAATTTAGAATGAATAGTTATTCAAGTTATGCATTACAAGCCTTCACAGCTTCATTGATTTCTTAATTGCAATCAAATATGTTGTGATTATATAAAAAGGTAAGAAAATATGTAGCTTCCAAATTGTGCAGAAATGATGCCTGGATTATGCTGTGGTAAAAACAATTATTAATTAGACTGTGATGCTTACTAAAATGTGTCGGTAAATACTGTGTAACAGTTGTATTACAAAAAGGCAAAAATGCTTTTTGAGTCAAGGAGACAAGGAGAAACAACCGCAATAGCCGAGTCAAAGTCAGAGAGTTTGTAGTGTTTTCAAGAGAAACGAGGCGTCACCAGCCAGCTGTTGCTCAATAAGCCGTGGCCCCTGTCCATTAGGCCAGAGGAGTTAATAAGACATGAGACAGGCCAGACCCAAGTGAGGAATGAAGGTCATTGAGTCACCAAGCAGACTGCATCCATCCAAGAGGGCCAACATTTTTTACAGCCCAGCTCACAAACAGAGAAACTCACACACATACTGTATACACACAGCCTGCTGGGTTCTTAAGCCACACAAACACACAAGCAATAGTTTACCCTCACTGACTGCCATGGCTTTAGCTCACAGGCTGAAATTATTATGAAACCAGGACATTTCCGTTTTATGCAGAGGACACACTCCGACTAACCCTCAGCCATTCCACCTGACCTGCTAGCACTTAACAGGTTGACCCCAGACCACAAAGACAGACATTCACAATTTCATGGCTAGTTTAATGTTCAGTTGTGTTTTTGTTGGTCCTCATCAAAAAAAACAACAACAACATACTAATCATCATCGCCTCTCTCACTCACCATCATTCAAATGCCAAACCATTACACTGACAGAACTCTGGATCAGGGCATTTACCTCATTTCCTGTCATCTCGGGGGTTGTCTTAAGTGAGGTAACACAAATTAAAGACCATAGTTTATGGAAAGAAATTTTCATTAACCTCCATCTTTAAATAAACCATCAATATGGTGGCATAAATTGTATGGGTACCTACATGCAATTTTTTTTCCCCATGATTTGCCATTGCATAGCACTATGACTAGCCTAGCATTCTAGTATGGCCATGCTATAGTGCAATGCTATGCACCAGTCCTGCCGCCATTAGAGCTCCGTATGTGACCATAATACTTAACTGTGACCAGTCCACTGCTGTAGTCTTGTATTGACAATAAAAAGGTCCGCTTAAGGTAATAACAATGCGCTCTGGCATTAGCTAGTGCAGGGCTTTGCTGAACTAGGGCAGTGCCCGAGTGATCAAGTGACGACCATACTGATGGTACTGTAGATTCATTAACTATGATGATAGCATTTTCTGGTGGGGCTCCTCAGTGTAATGGGCCAACTATAGATGGGTTTGTTTGTTCTTGAGTGAGGAGGACCATGCAGTTCCTACAGGGACTTAACATTAGTTCCATTGAGTGAGTCGACCATCTGCCCACCATTAACCCCAGAACCCTCCTTCTCTTTACAGGCTGGACAATTTGCTTAATATGGCCTATGGCGTAAAGAGGTAATTAAAAACTTCACCGAATGCCAGATGTCCATGTTGACTCAATGATTTCTCAATATCCTTTTTTCTGTTCTTTTTTTCAGTTTATGTTTCTTTGTATATTTGCAGTCGCTTTGCGTTTGACAATTTGTTCAAGGTCAACTGCATTTTTTGGTTCTTTGATTTGTTTGGTTTTTTCCTCTTGAGCTTGAGTTGGTTTCAAAACCCCACCAACCACTTAAGGTGTAAAAAAAAACAAAAACAGAAAACAATCAGTCTTTGTTTTCAGTGGTGATGAATTTGCTTTGTTTTGATTCTGACAAGTGCTGGTGTTGTTTCAATTGTTTTGGGTTGTTTCTGTGTACAAAATGGATTTTGTTCTCTGGTGTAAAGCTCCTGATTTCTAGGTGTGTTTTTATTTATTTATTTATTTTTTTGTTTTGTTTTTTTTACTACCGGATTCAGGTTCTCCTGCCTCGTCACTCTACAGCGGTAGCTAAATCCTATCTTGGAAACAAAACTCTTAAGAATTTTGAATCAATCACTTTGATTATAGAATAAAAGGATTTTGTGCATTCACTATTGATTGTGTACACAATCCTCTGTGTAACAGATCTACATCTGTATGGTGGAAGCCACTACAAAATTACATATTGCCTTTACTTTTTTTGGTGACACTAGCTGTGATTAGATTGTGTTTAGCTTAGGACAAGAGATGAGGCTGGACGGACCTGGATCCCTGCTAGAAACAGGAAATGTCGTTTCACTGCAGACAGCTCCAGCTTTGCTCGGCACTGCTCTGCTCAAATTCCTTCCTTTCGCCTCCATGTTTCATTTTGCTTTCTTGCTAACATACTGTAGGTGTTACATAACCCAGTGCAGCAGCCACTATGTTGAGAGATCTTCCATGTGCTGACAGTAGCATCTTGCATGTTGCAAGCACAGGGGACACTATCTGAAATCAGCTTAGCTACTCAAACAGGAACAAGGTTTAGCTTAGGAGGAATGTTCCTTTAAAAAGCCGTCCTTTTGACAGATGCAGGAATTCAGGACTAGTTACAGAATACCATATTGAAAGTGATTTATTGGAGCATTCACATGTTAAACCTTCAGTGCCTCCAATGTCCAAAGAGCACAGTGCCCTCATTCTGAGTCTTTGCATAATTTTCTAAAGGTGAAAATAGTGTCTAATTCAGCCATCCTGATTGCATAGCATGTCATCAAGTTGTAAGTGCTTTTCAGTGATCTCAGGTTATTATTTGAAAGGAAAGAGAAGAAAGGCGTTAAGAGCTGGAAATTGTTGGCTTTAGAAAGGACAGAATAGATATCTGGTCAGCCAAAATTGTTGCTATGCAACCCCTGGTCTCGTCTGTAACATTGGTTAGTGTTTGGTCCCGCTCTGATGGGTATGCTCACATGCACGTTTACACACACACACACACACACACGCGCACACACACACGCACGTATACACAGTAATACTGGTCTCCACGTCCTCATAGTGACTGTGTTAGCTAGCTTCCAAACCGTCACCCTCATGCACGCTTTCACAAAACCATACTAGAGCTTTTGCATATAAATCACTGCAAGTTTTTTACAAGCCCAGCAGGAGAGGCACAAACGCAGCTGAGCATGTCGGACAAGGCCCTGATGAAAACTGTTTAGATTCCACCTGATTGACGTTAGAGATAATATTAAAATCGCCTCAAGACATTGAGGCCATGTTACAAGCAGCTGCAACAATCCATGGAGAAAAGATATAATCGGTTTCACCTTTTCTTAATGATACAGATATATGTATAGTATATAATCTGTTTGCTCTAATGCTCCCATGGTTCTAATCAAAGAAGTCAAATCATTGCAGCCCTTGCACCTTAGCCCCTTCCATTAACATCCACAGCAACCACAATGACCAGACGTAGGTTTTGCATGACCAAAGTCATGCAGGAAGGTCATAGCGATTGTTGGCCATATATAGTCGCTGGAGAGAAGAGGGGTGGGAGCCCTGAGCAAGCAGTGCTATCGATCAGTGCCACAAGCTCTGAAATAGAACAGAACAGATCAGAACACCCTGCAGACTGTGGGAGGAGTGGGAGGAATACACTTTGTACCTTAATGCCACTGGGCTGTAAAGTGCTTCCATTTTCCATTTAGTTTGCTCCATCTTCCCTCCCCCCCGTTCCTTAAGAAAGCAACCTTCTCTGAGACAGCTGCAGCAAAGCGGAAATCTCAATTAAAGCATACCCAATAATGCCTATAGTCGTTTCTTGAAGAGAGGTGGCATAAGAAATGAACCTTTTTTATCTCATTTACCTTTTATTTAAAAGTGGGGTATTTTTTTTCCTCCTTTCCCTTTCCTTTGAGCGGAAAGGCAATTAAGTGAAGTCAACTGAGGATTGAAATCTCTTGCATCACAAGAAAAAGGAGAAGATTATGAGGCGAATGAGAACAGATTTAGCAGGCTGGTGCATCTTTGATGAATTTCTAGCAACGGTTTAATTCAACAACTTCCTGCAATTTAGCTCCTAAAGGAGCCACTCAAGGACACAAAAGAGAAAACCTTCGTCTGCATCTCCTTCAGCAGAAATATATCCCAGCACGCAGCACTGTCGTCATTCCCAACAGGACGCCTTTCAGAATTGCGGAGCTCAGTAGTTACAGTCGCACATACAAACTCATGCATTCAAACATAAACATATGCGCAATTACAATAAACATACATATATATATACATATATATATATAAATGCGCGTCATGTGAAGTAGCGTATTTGGTTTGGAGATCAGTTTGTGGTTTGATCAGAAGTAAATATAAGAGTGATTACATTCATCAGCTTGTTATATAGTGTGGTTGTAGACAGTAGCGAGTGAAGCAGCTGAGTGTTCACGGTTGTGAGGAGGATTTCATTTAAAACATTTTTAAACATTAGATTAAGATAAGTTTTTCACAGATTTGTGGCCATTTCATGTACAGTAGATGCAGAAACTATTTCACTATATGTTAACATGTTCGATTAAGACTTTTCTCTCTTCTCTCCTTTCTGCTCTCCCTCCATTTCCCCAACTCTGTCTCTTCTCTCAGGTTTTCTCCCATCACCATCGACAGCATGACCAGCCTAGTTGGCATGAACATTCCCGGGCACACCGGCACTGGCTGGTGCATCTTCGTGTACAACCTGTCCCCGGATTCAGATGAGAGTGTGCTCTGGCAGCTGTTTGGGCCATTCGGTGCAGTCAACAATGTCAAGGTGATCCGTGACTTCAACACCAACAAGTGCAAAGGCTTCGGCTTCGTCACCATGACGAATTACGACGAGGCAGCCATGGCCATCGCCAGTCTCAATGGCTACAGGTTGGGCGACCGTGTCTTGCAAGTCTCCTTCAAGACTAACAAGACACACAAGTCCTGAACTTTAACAGGTAGAAGCAGTTGCCCCAATCCAAAATTGTCCCCAACCCCCCGCCCTCACCTCCACCCCGTCCCTTAGCCCCTTCAATCACTACAACTACCACCCTACTACAGCCATCCAACACAGCAAACTCAAACTCCAACCGGAACACAAAGCAACCAACAAACCATCAAACAAATTGAACTAGAAATGGCTTATATTATAACTTTGGACCTATAAGCCAATGTTGCCTAAGTATTACAAAAATGAAATTATGAAAATGTTCAGTTTTTTGAAGTTCCTGTGATAAAGCAGACTTCTCTTTGTTGTATATTCTTTCCGTTTGTTGTGGTTGTTGAAATTATTTTTCTCTTCTGTGTAAACAGTAGCAAATCCCTGTATCCCCTTATTTCAGAGAAGAGAATGTCCTTTTTAGATTGAAAACCTTTTCTCTGTCTTGATTCAGGATTTGTTTTTCTTTTGTAAATCCGGATCCACTGTCGTTAATATTATATACCTCCCTGTCAGTGAAAGGGAGGGGGCTCTTTTTTAAATTGGTGAATCATTCATTCATTTTTAGTGTGTATTAAAACTTCCCCATATCGATTATAGATGGGATTCCACAATCCCAATAACTCTGATGTAGAAAAAAAATGAATTTCTAACATTGTTTTTGTTTTGTATCGCAAACAAAACATAATGTCTTTCCTCACAGGGGTTCAGGGAGATGGGGTGAGGGAGGGGATGGGTTAGCTTTCCTGATGACACGTTCAGTAATTTAAGAAAAAAAAAAAAATAACACTGTTGCCAAAGAGAAGATCTCTTTGCTTGAAAAAATGCGTTTAGAAAAAAAAGATAAAAATAAAGAGAAAGAAGATCTATTTTTATAAATGATGATTAAAATAATAATTATTGAAGAATTTTTACAAGAATCTGGATTTGAAAAAAGAGAAAAATATTTTGACTGGCTAATTAGGGGGGGCCGGGGCGGGAGGGAGGGGGCACCACCTTGTCTTGTCGTTCTGCCGTGGTACTTTATAGGATCAAAGGTTGTTTGTTTTTTGGGGAATCCAAGTTGGCAGTGATTTTGTAGATGGAAGGTTTTGTGAAACGGGATGCATACTGAGGCAGGTGATTTTGGTAATTTTTCACATATGTACTAGTGCGTAATTATTCAACAGCGATACCCAAAAGGGAAGGGAGAGGGGTCTTTCCCAGGCCTAACCATCCTGATAGTCCAGAGCCCAAAGCAAGAAGACCCTTTGTCCACTTATTTTCCTGTTTTGTCATCAGTCAATATGGGATATCAGTAAATAGATATATACACATCTATCCATTTAGAAAGCATACTATACATTATATCATTTTACTTCGCTCTGCGTTTGTGAACTAACATTTGAAAAGAACTTCCTTTTAACAGTAGGTGCTATACTACATTATTAACATATCTTAAATATCCAAGTTTGTTGTTCTATGTGTTGTTTAAAGAAAAAAAAAATACTTCGATGTTGGCATTGAATTGAGCTGCTGTTCTTTGTTTAATATTTGTTTATTGTTGGCCCAAAAATCTGGTGAGACTATTTCTTTGCTGAATAACCAGATAAACAAATCTGGGCCTTGTAAGAATCACTGAACAAATTTTCATTTTGTATTTTTGGTTTGGCTTGCTGACTTTTAGGTTACTTGCTGAGCGTGAAACGTTTGTCAAAATTTAATGATGATTAGCTAGTTCCGTTAGTCTAGATATTTGTTTCCTTAAAAAGGATCTATGACAACTGTGTCTTTATTTGCTGTGTACAAATAGATGATATATATATATATATATAGTCTACATTTGTTTTACAATATCTACTGTACTATCTGAGTTGTCACTGTTCTTTTGTTTGAGCTTGTCTTTTTCATATGACAACTTATTATGAAGTGGTGGTTCAGTTACTTAGAAAAACTTGTGAGGAAACTGTTCAATTGTTGTCATGTTGCTTGTGGAGAAAAAAAAAAGATTTGGATTAACTTTCAGTTACCTACCGCGGCAAAAGAAACCGAACAAAAAGCTTAGAATATAACTGTATTTGTTTAGCAGTTTATTTACTTATCTATTTTTTAAACTATTTATTTTTCTATTTATTTCTATTTATTATATATTTATTAACTAATTAATTTATCTGTGTATTTATGTATTTATTTGTTTCATTGTCTGTGTATTTGCGTGATTCTGGTACAGGGAGGGGGGCGTTTCTGAGCAAAAGGGAACAAAGCGACTAGTGGAGAGGCTCTTCCAGTAGTCCACTGCACTGAGAGAACTTTTAGTACGTTTGTGCTTTGTACCAATATATCAAAATTACAATATAAAAAAAATCTAAAAGTCAAGAAAACTGAAAAAAATGTCTGGAGGGTTGGGGGACGCTCTTCCCTTATTACTAGAAACAGTTACTCGCTATGCATAACCTAGTTAATAGTTAAATTTGCTATTGCTTTTTTCTTGTCTTGTTAAAATGAAATCTTTAGATCTTTTTCAATAAAGTTTAGTCTTAATAGAATGTTATAAACAGTCGTTCTGGTTCAATATAACCTGTGATAAGTTTGTGTAGTTATAAAAAGCCACTCCGTCCACACCCTCCCTCCACTTACTACCGCTTTGTGATGAAACCTTATGCAAAAATGTGGGTCTGAAAGCATAGTTTTCAGTTTTCAGTAAACATTTTATATAACATTCAGCTCTTGGAGGCTTGGGCAGATACATTTTAAAAAGGAGCAAATGCCCATTGTTGTTTGAGGGTCATTCATTGCACTGGACTAAATTGGTCAAAACCACTTAAGAGTCAGAACTTATTTTTAAAAAGTATACATCATGTTTTCAAATAACATACCAACAAATCTTTAAAAATGAGAAATTGTTACCATTGCACACCAACTGTAATTTACAGCAGTTGTTGCTATACTTAAGAAGTACTCTGGAGGTATGAAAAGGGATTGTACCGATTCTATATTTTATATACTCTAATATGATATATATTATATATTTTGAAAGGTGAAAGGTAAGGGAATGGTTCCAGAAGTATAAATATACGGAATTGGATTTTTCTTTGTTTGTTGTTAAGACTTGAAAACATGAAGGAGGTGTGTGTAGAGCATTTTAAACACTCAGACGCATGCTCGCATAAGTACATCCCCTCTCTCTCTCACACCTCAGTCATCTGATAGGCCGGGTCATCTGACATCATCACCATTAACCAGTCATCGTCTGCACCATCCAATCACATAGTGTTCTAACTTCATAACGGCAACAAAACCGACCAACCGACCAGACCCCTTCATGCTCCCTGCCGCCGTCGGGAGCTTGAATTATGCAACGACCCCAGTAGAATGTTGTTCTGATGTGTGAACTAATTTCCTACACTGTATGACTTTTGAACTCTTACAATGCGTGCCTGTGTTCCGCCTAGACCCTGTGTGCACATGTGTGTGTGCGCGCATGTGTGCATGTTCGTATGCATGTTCCTTTTACGTAGTTGTGTGCGTGTTGTGTGTGTCCTCATCAGTTTGTTAGTGCGGAGTACATCCATTTGTTTGTATGTACAATATATACATATGTTAAGTGTTTGTGATTACGTGCGTGTGTGATTGTGCATTTGGGTCTGTGTCTCCCCTGGGTGCATGTGCGCGCGTGTATGTGTGTGTGTGTTTGACAAAGATTGTGTGTGTGATTGTTCAAAGTGTGTGTGTGTGTGAGTGTGTGTGTGTGCATGTCAGGGTGTTTGAAACATGGGGCTGCGTCACCTCGCTCTATGCCCAACCCCTATGGCTCACACCATCCCCTGTAGCGCCTTATAGTGGCAGCCTGCCAGTAGGAACAACGCAGCCAGTAGTGGAGGAGGGAAGGTGAACAGAGGAACTAGGCTCTTCTTGTCAGTTTTCATTTTCCTCCTGAGACGTGTTTGTTTACTATCTGAAAAATCTATAAACGAAATCTTTAAAGACAAAAAAGACGAAAAAATGTTCACAGGGCCCCATGACCGCGGCTCTCTCTACTCTCTCCTGCTTATGTTATTACTTAACAATTATCAATGATGATTATTATGATTATTATTGCTATTATTCTTAGTATTCTTATTCTTATTATTAATCCAATTACTGCGATGAATGACTTCATGTTATCCTTGCTAGTTTAGGTCATTTCTGAAACTGGAAACAAAATAAAAATCTTGCTGTAAATGTTTGTTTTTTCTTTTTCATAAAACTGTTGTGTTTGAATTATTTGTACTTTTGAATGTTGGGACAATAAAATGAGGTGTTAAGAGCTTTGATGTTTCTTGTTTTGATGGTTGAAACTTTCATTTTTTTTTTCACACTTTACACTGCATACTTTAAAAGGACGTTTTCCTGATTAATGGATTTTAGGTTTGTCAGACAAAAATAAGTATTTCAATCATCTCGGTCGCTTGAAATATTGTGAATGGTATTTTTCATCATTCTGGCTTGATCAGCTTATCAAAAAAATAAAAATAAATAACAGGCACAAATAAAGAAACTCATTAGTTGCAACCTAAGAACTGTATATTGGTTCTCTATCTGTCTTTTTAACGTGAGACCAAGATCTCAAATTAATACTACAGCACAGTGAAACTGCAACAGTAAATCACACATCTAAAGCGCCTTCACTGTGACCTTCCAGCTACTGGGGGACAGTCACGACTATGAGGCAGTAACACTGCAGACATAAAACGCAGTGCTGATTTCAGTCAACCCTCTCAGGTGCAGCTACAGAGCTACTTCTTAAAGAGTAGAAATACTGTCGTGTATCAGTGATTAATAAGTGACTTTCTCAGATTTTTCTACTTCATAAAAGAAAATCTAGGAAGAAATGCCACTGCAAGCAACTCATCACTGCCGCAGGCCACATCTGCTCATCAATATCAATGTTCGGCAATGAAATTACTCAGTAATGTCCCGTAATGTGAGCCCGGCTTTGCACCTTTATAATCAAAATCACACCGGAGAGCATTACAGAGGTTGCGGAGGAGATAATGGTTGTTAGAATGCGATATGTCCAGCCACTCTCGTCTTTCCTCTCCTGTTGTTAGAAACTTAATGATTCTCCACTCTCATCAAGGCCAAAGTAGATAGGAGAACATGAGTCATCGTGTGCCCTTGAGCCCCCCTCCCTTGTCTCCTTGGGGGTTTAAAGGCACAGCCACAGTACAGTAGTAATAAACAACTTTTGATGATTTCAACTTGAATGTGCAAATGTTAAAGGAATGTTTCACTCTACTGTGAAGCGCTGCCGTTACAGAGAGTTGTTGGGTTTAATATGGTTCACTTCTCACCATATTCTGTCACCAGGTGCAACCATATGATACTGCCTCTCAGTTTCTATATAAACCACTTTTCATCTGCCTGGGTGAGAGCTGATCACACTCGCTCCATGGTGTGAATGTCAGCATCCTGCCGCGCTGTGATGTAGAAGGCAGTTCTGCCAAATGACAAGCATGAGTCTCACAGTCGGAAGCATATTATTTCATAAGGAGCTACTTGTCTTTGACAAATCTTCCGTAGTCAAATCTCTGCAGCGGGGGAGCTGTTGTTGCCCTCTAGCTCTCCTTGGTACACACTCTGACTCTGACATTAATGGGATACCTCTCCTCGCTGCTTTGTTCACTTTGGAGGTTTCACACGGCCTAATCGAAAGACACTCAACTTTATGCTTGTTATTTATTAACTGTGCATAATTCAGATGACTTTTTATTACTCTTTCTTAACACACTGATCAACCTGATTAAAGCTTTAATTATTTTTGTTTTGTGTTATGTTACTGCATATAATGTTATAATACACAGTTACTTAAGTTAGTCTTTAAAACAAAATTTCAGTCGTGACAAAGACCGTTATCTTCCTACAATAACTGATTATTGCACACGGCTGGAGGCATTTGGCCACTAAGATCATAGCAGCCTTTTTTCCCCTCCGTTTTCCCTAAAGTTTCTTCTCACTTTATCTTGGTAGGTTCCCTACAACAGCTGTGATTTTTACAAATTTCAGCTGCAGTTTCAGTTGAATAATGAAGAATACCCCCATACACAGGTCAACTCCTCAAGTATTCTTGTTGTAACTGAAAAAGATAACTTAAAACATCCTTTTAACTCCCATAAGAGGCATTGAGAACTATCCTTTTTCCATTTTTCTGTCAGTTGTCTATGAATTATAGAATTGTAAAATGGACAATCCTCCCGTTGACTCTGTTTCTGGAAAAACTCTCCACAGGATCTCGTAATATTTTTGCAGAGTAAATGTAACTTTTAGAGCTGTACATGAAAAGAAAGAAAATCTGTTACATTGTTTAACTGTTGGTTGTCAGGATACTGTGATTGTTTGTTGTGACAGTTACAGTTTTGATGATAATTACAAGAGTATGTTTCATGAAGCTGTCTTTTTTCCATGCAGGATTTTTCTTTCGTCAACATTTGTAGCCACTGTCACATTGTTATAAATAATCCGTCAGCACTTCAACACTACTATCATATACAAATAAGCAAGAGAAAAATGTTAAACAAAAACACACATTTAATGAAATAATGGGAAATAGGAGCAACAATAACCAAAAAAGCACAATGAAATCTTAAATGAAGGTGAGTGAACTTGCTACTCGGAGCCTCCCTGGATCAGTTATAACTCACAACTCAGGGTTTCCTACTTCAGACTAGGAACAATTTTTTGCTCGTTTAAGTTGTTTCTATTACATAGGTCAAATAATGCTAAACAAATGCAAGATTTACATCTCAGTGTGACAAGTTTCTTAGTACCATGTTTTTTTTTTAATGCAAGTTGTGTGAATGGTGATGACTCTGTCAATGTTGGTACTTCCTTGGAGAGCAAGTGACAATCACTAGGGCCTAATAAGCTCTGGATCCCATTCAGGAAGTCTCAGTCCCCTAAGGGCTCTGCTTGCAATCTGCTCCCCTGTGAAGTCTCTTAATGTTAACGCAATGTTTCCGGCACCACGGAATCACACTGTTCTTGCCGAGGGGCAGCATTTTCACGTACAGACAATCTGTCACCGTGTTGTGACGCGTGTCATGGCATCACAGTACGACTCAGACATGAATGAGATTCTCAGCTATAGTTGACCCCGTGTGATAATGAATGTCTGACCAGCAGAGATGTCGCCCTGTAAACTTTTCTCTATGCAGATGTTCTGCCGTGCGTAGCTGAAAAGAGTGACTCATTGTCGGCCGTGCTCTCAGCTCGAGCTCCGCGGAGGAGCTGCAGCAGGGGGCTCGCCAAAGTTACGTCGATCACGAAGTGTTTGTGTCACTGCAGTGAAAGTGCTGCCACACCCCTGCTGTGGTCTATCCTGCTGTGAAACATCATCGAAAAGGTCAAGTAGAGTTCAAGATTTTATGATCAAGTGTTATCATCTTTGATTTTTGAATTACGATAGGTACATATGCTGAGATTTTAGATGAGAAATCTATGGTATGTTAGTATTTTATCTTACATGTCTTCATATTTTCAGATCCTGTGTGTCCGGGAAGAGCCACATTGTTTACTTCTTGATGTGTAAATAACAGTTGCATTTATTCCCTATGTTATGTACAATAGATCATTCCCTCAGCTGCTCTTATCGATTTATGTATTTCCTGAAGATAAGGTATTCTGTATGAACTGTTGTTCTTAATTGGTTCTTAATTACAAGTAAATTAGCATTGTTATGTGGTCAGTGCATTGTTGCAACGTGTATAAACGTGTGCAGAAATTTTCAGGGTTTATGTTATTTATTTAAACATATTCCTGCCTTAATTATGGAAACCACTCTACCGTTTTAATGACATTGAAATAAAGACACTGTACTGTAGGTTAATTACTGATTTTGGTTTAGCTGAGCTTTATACTCGTTGTTGCACATCGTCTACAGTGACAGCGCCCTCTGAGGAGAGGTGACAGAGACAGAGCTAAAGGCAGCAGCTGAAGGGAGAAGCAGCAACCAGACAACCGCTGCATCATAATGACTGAAATATCCAGAAACCATGTTGCTACACAGTTTATAATTTCTTATACATACATATATTTGTCCCAATATCTTCTCTTAAAGTTGAAAGAAAACTGGAAATTAATTTAATCTGCATTGAATATGTAACAATTACAATATGTGTATGATGAACTAGACAAAATTATGCCGATCGCAGGAATGAATATTAATTTAACAAACAAATATTCTAATATTTCAGGCCTGCCTCAGTTAGTCTCCTCATTTGCATGCACAAAACGGTGATGTCAAATTAACTAAGCTGTTTTGTACATTATGCAGCAGAGACAAACAGGACAGGACTTCATCCGCTGATGACTGGACCGGCAGATGGTGTGTAAATAATGTACGTGGTCTCGTGGGAACATCCAAGTCTGTCTCAGTTTGGTCCGACGCACACACACTTTCTCGCTCACACAAAGTGACCCCTGTGGTAAAGATTAAATCATAAATGTGTTTTCATTTGAACCAAAAACTGAGATGATCCAAACGTTTGTCCAATATTATTTTTTACCCCTCCACACACTTACAAAAACTGAAAACCATTTTTCACATAACCCTGTTTTTTATTTCATTACTTTTACTTCAGTTTTACTTTGTTTTTGTTCTTTTATTGACATGATAACATCTGGTGCAGAAATTCTCTTTTTTTACTCGTCTTGTTCCAAAGGAAACTCAGGGAACAGACTCGCATTGGCAGAACACTTCTGATGCCTGGATCAAGTGGGAATTCAATGTCTTTCCTCAAGGGCACTTCATCCGGGTAGATTCTTGTCATCATGAGGGCATTCTCCTGCCACAGCGTGGTTACCCAATAAAACAAACTGCCAGGGCAGGCACTGGAAGTGGTAATGACATCCTCACCTCTCTCCTACTCGTGTTCTCTTTTTCCTCACTAAGCAGACGCTACCTGCTTACCAAACACCAGAGCTACAGTGGATGGGCTTTCATGTTCGACTATGAATTTTGGCTGCGGTAAACAGTTTTAACAAAGACAGTGACGAGCCGCTTTTATCAGTTTAGATGTCTGTGGGGGGAAAAATACAATAGATTTCAGATCAGTAATGATGGATGCAGTTTCTGGCAGAGTGCAAATACAAATGCATTGTTTGCTGGGAGTTTGTTGATTGTTCTGGCAAATGCAGTGGGGTTTTTTTTTTTTTGTAACGATGATGGCTGATAATGGTGTTGATGGCAGAGGCTGCAAAGATTAGATGATGACACATTGGCCACTTTTCTGAGGCAAGAGGAGCTATATTGTCTTCAGGAGATGATGATTGGCAAACAGGCTAAAATCACACTTGATAGCAGGCTTGCTGACTGTAAAGCAGACAGAAGAGGATAAAAAGCAAAGTGTAATAAGAAAGAACCAGGTGTGATTGATTTAGATTTATGTGTATTTTCATGAAAAAAGATGTGCAAACAATAGTGACTGTGGTGAGTCAGGCCACTGCGCCATTCCCTCTTTGGACAAATTGCCACTCCAGACCAAATAAATAAAACATCATAATTAATACTAGCATTATTGTTGTTACAGCTGGTGTTGTTGTTCCCGTTCAACAATCATTGACTTCATCTTTACAGTCAGCCTTTATTTCAGCCGAGAAAGAACTCCATCATTATGTAGGCGATTTATTCAGCAGTCATAACTGCGTATTTACATGCATCTAAGAAGACAGCGTGTGGCTGTTTTGGTCTTAAATGGTTCTCATTACTGTACTGTAAAATGTCCCTTGTTGAGTGAAATGCATTATTGTGCCATGAACATTATATCTTGTTCATGGAGCTACAATGAAGCAAGAAACCGTAGCCTTATTGATGACAGATGAGATGTTTAAGGACCTGGACATCGCTGGACTGTCTTGGCTGATAAGGGCCATAGTGTCCATAGTCTGGTAGTTGGGAGTCGGAGGCCCTAACCGAATGTCGAGCGTCAGATGCAGGATGAGCAATGTGCAGTTTATCCTGATTGTGGAACAGTGCAACAACTCTCTTTTCAAGGTCCAAAACAAACCACCAAACTCAAACACGACAACAACAAATACACACTTGGTCCAGTGAATTTACCACTAATACTGGGCATGCGTGAGCTGCGTTGCTATAGATACGCATACTATACACGTACTGTATTTTTTGAAAGCATGGAAAACTGAACAAACTTGATCAAACGCAGACAACCATAGACTGTCAAATCTGACCAAACATCTCCAAACAATTCAAAAGAAGGGCAGACAGCAGCGGCACTCCAAACACACATCCGTGTTGTCTGTATTTGTTGGAGAATCCTTGACTGGCCATTGCCTATCCATGTG
Organism: Pampus argenteus; assembly: GCA_036937835.1. Lineage (NCBI taxonomy): Eukaryota > Metazoa > Chordata > Actinopteri > Scombriformes > Stromateidae > Pampus > Pampus argenteus. The sequence goes on from CM072870.1 coordinate 12,991,701, forward strand.
CACTATGTGCACATCGTGAACTTAGGTAGTTGTTTATGTAACACTTATTTGCAACAGCAAATATGTTTTAAGGTCATCTTTAGGCAACCTGGTAATGGTTACATAAGGTAGTCAAATAGTGTAAAACTTGAACCAAAATTTTAACAAAACCATTATCTTTCTCTAACCTCAAACAACATATGCAGTACAGGAACGTAGCATTTCCTCGACCAGAAAAACATTTCCAGCAAACATACCAATACTGTGCCTTATCACCAATTTCCATTGATGGGAGTCTCTAGAATAGCTCATTTCCGTTTGTAATTGAGTCACTACTCCCGTACCTGTTCAGGTTCTGTTAATGTGTTGCTCCTTATGACTACACCTGCCTGTGATTGCTGTGTGTCTTTTTAACCGTTTCACCAGCCCCTGCTCGGATGTTTGCTATTGGCATTGGTAACGGTGCGCACTTCTATGGCAAGCACACTGGTGTTATTTGTTGCTACGACGCTGATGGCTGTGATGACGGTGGTGGTGACAGTGAGAGCGGTATTGGCTAGCAGAAGCAGCAGGCACCAGATCCCCTCCTGTTTGCTCAGAGAGACACGCAGCAAAGCTTCGCTGTGTTCAACCCAAGGCTGCAAACCCCCAGTAAAACCAAAACACTGGCAATGGTTACAGCACATATTGTTTTCATGCCATTTTTCAAATTCATGCCGGTCTGTCTGAGTGTTTGTCTGTGCATCTGTCTTACTGTCATTCTGGTGTCTATTTATTTGTCTCTGTGAGTGTCATCATTTTGTGCTCATGTATTTGAAGGGTTTTGTAAATATGAAGCCATTCTTGATCGACTTCTCTGTTGTTGTTGTTATTAACAATGACACATTTATAGATAAAGACAACAAATTCTTTGTATGCGTTTCCACATGCATAACTTGTATGTCAGTGTGTGTATAGACATCCTGTATGCCTTCCTGAATGTGTGCATGCGTGCAAGCTTTCTTTTCTCAGCCCACATATGTATGAGTGGGTGATTTCAGCTCTGCAAGCCCAGCACCCAACCATCTGTCACAAAGGGGCCACCGTGTTCTGAAGCCAATCATCTCCTTCCAACAGCTTCGAGGATCCTCGCTCTGCTTTCCAACAATGGTCCGGCACGCCAAATACACATTCACACACAAACGTCTGCCACATGCTCCTATCAGCAGACACGCGCACATACACACAAACAATCACACAGACGCTTGCCTTGAAAACTGTTAAGGCCCTTTTCCTCATTGGAGAAAATCTGGCTTTCATCACAGCTCTTGTCTGGGAGTTCAGAGTGACTCTGACTGGTTGCTGCTATCAGCTGAACAGTTATACAGCAGAGATTTAAGATCAAAAGTATTATAATGTCAAGTAAAGCATATATTTATCAATTTCTAAATTGGATGAGAAGCTTAATTTCACACTTATGTCTAAAAGTAAATATGAAGCTGAAGTCAGCAGCCAGATAGCTTAGCTTAGCATTAAAGACTAGAAACTGATTGTCTTTAAAAAGTCTTTTTATTTCATCTCATGGTTCACTTGGCGAAAGCATTCAGAGTTCAAGTGTGAACTGACAGGAACTTAAATATATCGGTATGTCAAAATACAGCCACAGAACAGAAGAACAGCAGCAGCCTGTGACATGGACAGACTTGACCAGAAATGGCAGCAGCTGCTGGAGGAAAGGAAGCAAAACCACCTACAACCTTCAATGAAATAAAAGGTCGACAATGTCTCTCGTGTACACACACACACAGCACAGTAACTCACTCTTCCACCCATAATTCAAGTAAATATCAAGTGCCCTCAGATATATACAACATAATATAGATTTTATATTTCCACACTGTCTCTGTCCAGCTATATTTATTGGCCGTGCTTACAACTCACTTCAAAGAATTGTCCGGGTGGTACATTATTTTGTCAACATCCTTGCTGATATCTCATAGGGGAAAATTATGTGTTGGCGTGTTTGAAATAATTTGTTAAAGGTTTTTCTCAAGTGTTTTCATCACATGGGAAATTGTTGGCACTGTCCTGAAATAATTCATTTCCATGGGATTATGTGGCTTGGATAGTAGAAACAATAATATTTTTTCCACAGAGGCTCTCTGGACCTGGGCTAACAAGTAATGTGTGTGTGTGTGTGTGTTGTAATACCTGAGTACTTTCAGAACAAAAATCGCGATAGTCAGGCTATTCATAAAAAAAGTTATTGTGCTCATTTGGATAGCAGTGTCAAAGCTGCTCAGACTTGTATGGCCTTAAAGACTATAGGTGATTCTACATCGAACATCTGTTTATTCTACAGCCTTTTAATTTATTCACACCTTAACTTGTATTCATTATACTTTTCCCTCATATAATAATGTCACACTTCATAACAAAAAGTTAGTCCTTGCCTGATATCTAGAAGAAGTGTATACCCTCACATTTCGTTGCTTAGCTGCTCAATACTATGATTTGACTCTTTTAGAATAGATCTATTCATGCAGTCAAAGCATTTATTCTTGATTCAGGTGGTGAAGAAATGCAAAGCTGACTTCTCGTCAAACTGAAATACTCTGAGAGGGCAACAACTTCAAATCCTTCAATAGCCATTATAAGCTCAAGAATGTAATGCTTCAGAAGGACAATAGGACTATTATCAGCTGTTGACACTTTATGTACATTTAAACTATTTTAAAAAAAGATGACATTTTATTTAATCTTGCTCTTTTGCCAGAAAAAGGCATCAGCAGTTTCTTAAGCTCATGCGGTACATACTGCACAACTCCAAATAAACATACACACAAGTCCTCCAGTCTCAGCTGCTCATACTCATGGGAAGCACATCCACAAAGATAAAAAAAAAAAAACTTTGGCCCACAGATGATGGACAAAGAACAAAATATCATTCCCTGCAGTATGTTCTTTGAGGAGAACTAAGAAGTCATCTACGGTAGCTTGTACAGATTTCTTTTTTAAGGAGAACTGCCTGTCCACTCTGCACTCCCCTTGGTATTTTTTTCCCCCCAAGGAGAGCAGGCAGTCCACTCTTGTCAACGCTTCTATTTAAAGGACACTGAGTAGAATAGGAGAGACATGACAGGGCGACCCAGGTAACACTCATAGATCATACATTTGATCCCCACAGTAGCTGATGTGTCCTTTCATATTGTCCTTATCAATCAATCAATCTTCATTTATATAGCACATTTCATTTAGTGGCTATAGTCCAATATGCTGCACATGACAAGATAATACGACAATCCCAAAAGCAAACAAGCAGAGACGAGCAAAAGCACAAAAAAAAACAAAACAACAAAAGACTGAAGCGACAATAGATGAATTAAACAACTGGTGTCAGGCCATTTAAGTGATTTAAAATCAATTCTAAAACTGATAGGCAATCAATGCAATGCTTCAAGCTAGGTGTTTTATGTGCTCTGTGTCTTTAAACACAAAGCATACTGTAAAACATAGCTGTGACATGCAAGCTGCAAAAGTGTTAGCTACAGTAAATGCCATAGATGTACTTTTAAAAGAACATGTAATGTTTAGCTAAAATGTAATTATTCAGCATCTTTAATGCAGGACGGCAGCAGTGGCCACTTCACATAAGAGACCACTGTGACTTTGACAGATTGACTGGTTGCAGTTTCAGTGATTTAAACTGCACTGCTGTTTAATGAAGAAAAGAGGGTAAACTTAGAATGAGGTCGAGTGATGTGAAAGTTTGGTAATGCCATTCAGTCCATGCTTTAATTTTTGACAGCATAGTTAGATAGTTTATCTAATAGTGGGAGCAGTGACCATGTAGCATATAACTCTGGCCAGGATGGATTTCTGACCTGTGTCTGTACCCCACGGCGTTATGAACAGGTAAATGCCACTGCATTTAAAAACAGACAATCCTGGATAACAGCATGACTTTTTGCTTGGACATTTTAATGTTTTTCTTGCAGACAGACAAATGTAGCTATATATGTTAAGCATGTTTTAAATTGTCTGCACCTTATCCGATGACTTCTTAGAGAAGAGAACTTGCTAAATTCTTACATTTAAATTTCAGATCTAAGAAATGAAACTGATTGGTAAAGATTCCTTTCAGAAAGTGCTGCAACCCTTTCTATTAATTGTTAAGGTGAAATGAAACAACCTTCAAGGAACAAAAGCACGCATTATCTCACACACACACATTTAATAAATAAGAATATTGTATAGTCAGGATCCAAATGCCTTAACACCTCAGATAAGTAATGTCCTGGGAGAAATATTACTGTTGGCTTTGTGTATCATACTCTTATACAATCACATTTTTAAAATGCAGTATAATTTTTTTTTATCGCAGCCACACAATGTAGTTTGTTTATTAAATGTTTTTCAAAAAGCTATGTTTGAGTGGTAGTGGTTGGATTTTCAGTATATTCTGCATGTATTTACTTGTTCTGGTTTTAGTTTATAATGTGTTTATTGTGTTGAAATTATAGGTTGCAGATGTTTTTATCGTTCCATATGATGCTCATGTTTTATATTTGTTTTTCAATCCTAGAATCTTTTAAGTTTAATTAGATTTTGTTTTATACAATCTTCATATTTATTCATGAATAATGTATCTGAGTACAGAAGACCATAGATGTAATATGGTTTCCCCTACTGGCAGATTTGACAATTAGTGGTCATTACTTTTCATTGGGAGAGGTCTAGCTTGTCCACTCCTTTTACCGCAGGTCAATTAGAATCCAACTGAGTAGTGCACTTCACTGATGGAGCACTAAAATCTTTGACCCTCCTGATTGCACTGTGTGTCCACTAACAGTATAATAGGCTAAGAGTGCTGAACTACTCATCTACTGTAAGTGCCAGCCATTAAAAGTTAGAGAGACCATATCTAAGTCAATATGATCTATGAAAGACTTAATAGCCACTCAAAATTTAGATTCATTCACAGCATGGCTCTTGGGCAGATGTAGTGCTAATTGATTTTTACAAATTGTAGTGTAGCAGAAATGTGCAGGAGTTACTGTAGGTATACTTTTGTTTTGATAATGTGATTTGAACCGTTTTGTTTTTTTTCATGAAGGCTATAAGCATATTACAAGATCAGCAAAATGTTGTAGACATTAATATATGTGCTGTAGATGTATAGAAAAACAGAAGGTACTGCTGGCGTAATTTGTTTTATGCAAAAACCCGGTGGTAAACAGCAGACTGAAAACTGCTCTTCTTCCTGTATAATACATATCTACTCAGCAACAAAGTTCCTCCTCCCTCACAGATGAAATGGACGTACTGCCATTTTCAGGAGTCAGCTCTTCTGTCCGCACTCAGCATTCACATAGACAAGGCTTCCACAGTGATCCGCTTGGATAGCAGACCAGCTCAGCTCCTGCCCTCTGAGTTGTGCTGTTCTATCGAACTGGTATCTGATTCACTGACCTTCTCGCTGCCTCATGCCTTGCTAATGTAATCTAGTGCTGCTGCTGGCTCATGTCTCTCTGCCTGCAGCTCTCTCTCGTTCTCTGTGTTTTTCTTCTCACGCATGTAAGCACAATCAGGGCACGCACACACACACACACACTCAGCTGGTCTCAGTATCTACCTTTTTGCTTTGTTGCTTTAACCTTAAACCTCTGTTTGAGTGTCAGTACAATGATTGAGTTTTGGTACTGAAAGCAAAATGATATTTTATAAAAGCTTACTTTTTTTTAAGTTCTCCAATGCTCCAAAGTGTTGCCTAAAAACAGCAGTCATGAAAATACATTTGCCAGGATGAAACTGTTTAAATCCAGCAAAAGCTTGCTTGAATTTTGCATGTGTATACTCCAACCTGGTTTGCATTTGTTGTTTTAAACATGCCCAGGTTTCTACTTTCTTTTTTTTTTTTACAAAAAGGTCTCCAGTGTTTCAGCAAGTCCTACTTCAAATAAGACATCGCATCCACTTTATATTTAACTATGACAACTAATTTGCAGTTGTGAAGCTGAATCTCTCATCTTTCCGCTCTTTCTATCTCTCATTGTTTATTCATTGAGCTACCAGGGGGATATGTATCACCATTTTGCCTCAAGATAAACCAGTAGTCCAATTTATAAGTCAAGCTAAGGTACGCAAAAAGCAGAGATATAAACCATGGAGACCAATGAGCTTTTGCTACTGTCTGGCCATGAAGCATAAAGTCCAGTCTCTCAGCAGTTCTGGCATGCTTCTCTGTGGAGTCATGATGGATATGAACACTGTAAGAATGTGGAAAAAGAGGGTGAAGGTGGAGATAAAATAATAATAATCAAGAAGGGGTAGGAGGATTATATTATTTTAGTTGTTTCGTTTTAAACATACAAAAAAGGCTAAGAAAAACACAACTGGGGGGGATCATTGTTCTCTTAAATATACCCATCACATAGGTACACACACAGACATGCATTTGAACACTACACTCACACATAACACTGTATATAAACATACAATACAGACCCTCATACAGGCTATATAGACTCTCTCTCTCTCTCACACACACACACACACACACACACACACCTAAGCAGGTGGAATTTTGTATGCATGGCCGCGCTTCCCTTAGCTGTGGCCACGGTTGCTAGGCTACGGGTGATTCCAGTCTTTGGAGGGGACCTGACATTAGGGAGAGCAAATTGACCACAGGAGGCTTTAATCTGCCGTGAAACAGCAGCTGGCGCACACACACACACACACACACACACACACACACACACAAAGTGCAGGTAGTACTGTATTTCAACATTTACTCTTCCTATGATAAACACACACTATTAGCCTCTCTGTATGTCTGTCTGCCTGCCTCACACACAAACACACAAACAGTGAGCATCCTCTTTGGACCAGTAGCCTGACCGACATGGGACACACTATTTTCCCACGCCCAACGGGGAAGTCTCTCCTGGGAGAACAGTGTTGGTGTGTGTGTGTGTTTAGAAAAAATGTATCTGTATGTGTGTACCTGCCTGTATTAACAGGGTTGTAGACCAAACAATGAAAATAAAATCTGCATAAACAATACACTTATAATATGGGCACTGGGTTGGAGACTCACCTTTTTCTAATTAAATCATAACAATGGTGATAGTCTTCATTTATCTTACCGTCATCAAATCCTAAGAAAGGACCAAAGCCAACAATAAATTGATCCTTTATTATGCCTAATATAGCTTCCCCTGAGCGTTGTTGTTGTCCAAACAAAAAAAAAAACCCACTAGAAATACAACACTGTTCTGTTTGACCTCTATCTTACATATGATTTGAACCTTCTTTTAAAGATTTATGTCTTTAAAAGTATCAAATCAAGGGAGTCGGAAAGTACTGAGAAAAGACTAAAATTGTTGATTTCATTGTATTTGTTAGAATTATTAAAAATAAGAAAAATATATAACACCACCAGCCTTATCCTTTAAGTGCACAACATACAGTACATTGGGTTTGACAGAACTACTTTGGTGTTGAACGAAGCATATTGGACAAGGTCAAGCTCCTCATCATCTCATGTGTGAATTAAGTGAATCTAATTCAAATGGATGAAATATCACCAAAGCTGCCGGGCTCTATCCTGCTCCTGCTCACGACAGAGACCACTTTGATAATCTCTTTAACGTATTCTTGATCAAACTCTTAAATTTGTTGCAATTACCATGTATTTGACCATTTTCTCCAAGCCTGCATTATCTCAAAGTCTCTTAAATGAACCTGTAATGCTATCTGATTTAATTGCCAGTGCAGATGATTCTGCTTTATGAGCAATAACCCATTCACCCCAGGGGTATATCAATCCTAATGCATCTATTAAAGTCTGCCTATGACATTATTATGATTAGTCACTTTGTTTTTTCCTGGGCTAGAACAGTACAAAAATCTGAATATGAAATATAATGCAAAATATTGACATGATTATCTACTGTCACCGCACATTAATCACCATTAATCTCCCTGACTGTGATATTAAATGTATTCATGTGTCCTTTTCAGACATTCTCGCCTTGTTTTTGAGAAACAGATGGTATCAAGCACTGTTAAATAATCATTCCTGAGGGGATGTCACTGTTGTCCCGATGATGCAAAAGCCTAATACTCACAAACTGATGTCACTTGGCTTTCATGCCTGGGGATTTGCAAAACCAATTCAACAGAGACAGTCAGTGTGTGTTGACAGAGACTGTCTACATTTTCACACTTTTTCTGTGATAATAGTTTAGCTTCTTTTACTATCCACAACTTGGACAACAACTATGTGGTAGGTACAGAGTATCCAAAATACATCCCATATTGCCCTTTCACCTGCAGGAGAATAGCTGGACTAACAACCCCACCAAGTGGTCAGGTGTGTCATATCCAGACATCTATTCATGTCTCATTTACTCTTCAAATAAATCAGCAACAACAGAGATTAATAATCTATATTAACTTCAGAAAACTAAACTACAACCTAAAACACATTTTCTCTCACCTGACAAATGTTTTTAAAAGTTTGTGAACTAGTTGTTAAATGGATGACAGAGATACCATATTCCCAGACCTTGGGGAGAGGAGGAACATTTTCAGCAGTAGCATATTGCTCTCACATCTTCTCCTACAAAGAGTAATAGAGTTTGATGTGTTGAATTATTCATCCAGATGGTTATTCCTTTCACTTATATTTTGTGTTTTACTTTGGATGCTCATCTTACAAGGAATCTACACTCCCAGCAAACTACCTTACCCCCTCTTTGGAAGCCTACAGGTGAATGATCTATCTGTGCCGCCGGAAAGGAAAAGTATCAAATTATTGGTTGTTCTACATCTTTTTTTTTTTTTTGGGACAAATGTAAGAGCTTGCACATTACTAACACAGATCGCCACATTATTTTGGTTGCATTTACAAATCATGGTCGTCTTGTTATTAACTCAAACCTCTGTTCACCAGGGATGCACCAGAGGTTAAGATCATGTTTTACACCAACGCGAAATGAAAATGAAAGTGTGAACTCCTCCAAGCCTCAAAGAATTAACCTCAACAACTGAGCTCTGCACACCAGAGACATATCCAGGTCTCCTTAAAGCACCTTAATGCATAACAGTTTATCTACTGGCACACAGGTGCTGTTAAAAGTACTATTGCATTTCAACAAAGTTCAGGGAATCATGTGACAGATGACAAAACGAACGGTCAAAACTGATGCAGCAGAAATCAAGATATCCCAACTTGATATCAAGTTTTCCTGACTGAGATAATCTTATCTCATTAGACCCTTCTGAACTGGTGAATCTTTACACCTGTGTGGCTGTAAATTGACATTTCAGGCTACAGACAGTCTTTTAGCTGTGTTCTCATGAGGGCACAATTTTTATTTTTCATGAAAACTGAAATTTTGTTACGAAATAATTGTTCTACATGCCACCAGGCCTTGATTAACAGTCTGGTACCTTAGGGTGTCTACACCGAGTACCACATCCGAAATACCAAACATTGACATTATATCTGATATTAGGGCTAAACTGCTAGATTGCACACTAATCCTTCAAAGACTGGAGACATCATGTATCACAGCACCACATATTGTGGATTCACATTCATGAAGCACATTCAAGATGTTCGCTGTGCATATATTTAATAGGATCACTGTGATAACTGACCATGCCTTTATGTCACAGCACCCAAAGGGAAGGACTAAATGTGAAATTGCTGCAGAGAAAGCTGTGGTGAAAAGCATCATCAGTGCATCAAAATTGCGTTAGGGTGTGTAATTACTGTGAGATATGTTCGCCCATCTACAGTAAATGACTGCAGCCCATCACAGCTTCAGCACCTTGAACAGCGAAAACTCCACGCAGCATCTCGACACTTGTAACAGACTGTCAAAGAGCAATCATACCAACCGCAGAGCACCAGAATACAACAAGATGATGTGACGGTGTAAACTGCAGCTTATGAAAAGACTGTCACATAAAAGAGAAGAATGCATAACAGAAATTATGTTCATAATAGCCATCACAAGCTGTGCAACCACACCGAAAAGAAAACATCTCCAATGTGAACAAACATCCAATCAGCAGACTGTATCACACTGCACAGAGTTAATGGGATTCCCTCCAAACTCCCCTCTGCCTGCATGGAGTTATCATAATGTCTACATCGATGTTATCTGTGCCTCCGGTGACACTGGCCACTGTTGACTGAGACTAACTGTATTTGTTTTAGTTGGGGGCATGTTTCCTTTATTCAAGAGCCAACAGTATATGGAGAGACAGGAGATATGGGGAGAAACAAGGAGGGTTGACATGCAACAAAGATCCACAGTCATAACTGAAGAGGGGTCGCTCCACTTACAGCACCTGCTGCTGGCATTCAGACTTCAGTCATTGTCCTATTCCAGGGTTTCACTGAAAAAAAACAGGCTGAAATTTCTAGCGCATGCTGAATGTGACTCTAATGATGGACCTACAGTACTATGATGGAGTAACGTGCCCATACAGGCATATGATGTGATTAAAGTTGTTAGTCAGCCAGGTGAAAAAAATAAAAATAAAAATCACTAAAATGGCTGTGAAGGGGAATTTTATCACTCTGAATTGGGCTTTTTCCAGGAAAAATGTTGGAAAAACATGTCACAATAGGGGAAAGTACAGATATAAACAATAATTTAATTCCTCCATTCACACTCACACACTGATGGCAGCAGAGCTGACATACCTGTCCATCGGGAAAGACTTGATACAAGTGATACAATGTGTTGCTACTTTTTGATTAAACTTATCTGACTGACAAACAAACAAACGTTTCATGACATGTGTTTGAAGCATCTGTAACAGCTCGAGGTGTTAACAGGTCGACCTCTGCTGCCTTGTTTACAGCTCAGAATGACAGCTGACGGTCTCCATTTTCTGCTGACCTAGCCTCAAAGGTTTATTAGCATGCTGAAAAGATCTACTTTACTTTGACCTCTGCCTGTTTACTCTTTGTCAGACTTTGTAAATGTTTGTGTGCTTGTGCGAGTATCCTACAAGTGCATAAACAAAATGATCAGCAGTCCTTCCAAGACACAGATGAAGCTTTGTGCAGAACTGCGTGTGTGTGTTGTGAGAGCTTCACAATCCAAGCAGTGGTTGCAAGCCAAATGGTTTATGGAGAAGCTTCATCTGTGTAAGTGGCCACTGGGGGCAGTGTTAAGTGTCCTGGAGGGTCTCCAAGGTCATTACACACACAAACACACACACACACACACACAGTGTGTGTGTGTCCTGGAGGGACTGTAGGGTCGTTACCCTACTAATGGGGCCATATGGTCACAAAACAAACACAAACTGTTCCTCCTCTCTGCCTGTAATAAGGTCATGAAGATGCTGGTCTCATTCCGATGGAGAAACCAGCAGACGAGAACGTGCCAGAGGATGTGGACTCAACCCACAGAGCACGGTCAATAACCTACAGCCTCTCACAGACACAGCAGTCTGCATCTGTGGATTTCTGTAACATTACAGACAGATGTGACGTACAATGATAATTAATATATCACGTCACAATCGCAACCGGGAGAGCTAAATGAACAGTATAAAATGTGCTCCTGGGCATATACAGTATTTGCTTCAAGTAATGATCTGTGATATTTTCCTTCTGGAGCCTAAAAATCAGCTGCCTATTGATATTCTTGATCATAAAACTGCTGCTCTAGTGTTCACCTGGTGTCAGCATAGACAAACTAACATAACCTGCTCCCTGATTAAGTAAAGAGACTATATTTGGGTCCTAAATCCACACTAGACACTAATTCTGTGCAAAGTTTGAATGTATTCACACTAGAAAAGTGACAAAATGAGGTGTAGTCAGAGTCAGTACGCACACTAAAATATTTGTTTACTCTATGGTGAGCCATGTTATTCAAGTTTTTTGACACCAATGAATCATCATTTTGTGTCATCAATGGCAGGCGTAAAGCTGAACCATGGTAATTTATGCTCTTCTTCAGTGTAAGCAGAAAGTAGTGTACATGTCATAGACACTTTCATTACACTGTTGGAGTTTTTGATGGCACTGCTGTGTATACAGCATACATTATGCACTCATAATCCGTACACTTAAAGATCCTTTTCAGACAGGTGTTCAGGATAATGTGTGTCTGATATGGTTTTTCCATAAAAATAGCCCCCATTAAAATTACAACTTTATGAGTATGCAAATCATCTCAAAGTGTTTAACTGCTACACACAAGATGTCTCTTTGTGCACCATAAAGTAAGTTCTCAGTGTATGTGCACTTCAAGTTTCCACATCACACTTAGGTAAGTTATACTAGACCATGATTGGCTTCCAAACTAGTTGTAATCCATTGTTCTCATAACTCGGGAAAAAAAACATCCTCTGACATGGAAAAGTGCAATAAAACGGTCATTCAAGATGGAATTCCAAGTCGGAAACTCAGGCAAGATCCAACATAAACACACCTGATGACACAACAATATTGCAGTGCACATAGTAAACAGAAGCAGAATTACCTTTTCATCATTTCTTTCATCACTTTATGTAGAGTTTGTGTCATGAAATGTGCTCAAACAACTCTGTAGTTCCCATTTCCATTCAGTTGATTTGTGCCTGATGGAAGTCTTTGTGAGCATGTGGTATTAGCCTACTCCTCCCATCTCTCTGTTAAGAGCCTCAGTAAATACTTGTGAAGTTCAGACACTTGGCATAACATCAGTTGACTGCGGGTGTCCATGTTTTCCCGAGCAGATGCACTGGGACACATTTAGACTGAAAAGAATACCGACTCAAAACTATCAACTTCTGACTTGCAATATATTGCAGCAATAGGCCCACCCCTTAAAAAGAACCAAACGCTGAACTCCGCATGGTAAAAAAAAAATCTATTTTTTTATATGTAACTGTGACAGCATCTCAACATGATGCTGAGACAGCTCCACTAATATCTTAAAATGAAAAATAAGTATAAAATCCAATGAAAAAGACATTTTGCCTTCTCTTAGTTTAATTTGCAGTGGCATTCAAAGCTCACTGTTGCACTGACACCAGTCAGCACATATGCAGTATTTCAACATTTCCTGTTAAAACCAGTCGAGCATGTTGATCTTTTATACTGCAAAAACATTATAATATGGCAATATTGTATACATACTGCACAGACAATATAATATGTAATTATTTAAGTGAGTAAGTAAGTGAAGGTTAGTAGTGAAATAAGCGACCTAAATGCTGCACTGACTTGTATGGAGGTAAAAAAAATACTGTAGCATAGTGTTAAGCTCAATTTTGAAAAAAAGTCCACTGGTGGTTTTGGTATTCTGTGGGTATGGAGGTGTGTATTATAAATTATATTGGGCTGCAGGTTCACAACCTTACCCATCACGGCCATCTCTGTGCAGTGCATGTATTGGGATATAGTTAATAGCTCCCATAGGCTGCTACTTTCCTTGGAAAAATCCCCTGCTTCACATGGACTGACATTTTTATGTTTCTAGCAGCAGTAAAACTGGCTTGTTTGTAAAACTTGAAAAAAGAAGTGGATTGTTAGCTTGAGTAGCAAACAAAAACAAAAATCAGCGCCCCCTACTGGAACACAAGGGAAAATGAAGCCACAGTACTGTCCTTACTGCTTGACTGACAGGCGCTCTCACAGGAACACACTGCGAGAACACTACAGCAATATCCAATTATCACCAAGCATGTCACAGAATTAGACAATGGATTTGCGAGTTATCACTTTAGTTCAACTGAGCAACAGACAGACAGATATCCTAGGATTGCATGACAGCTTTCTTCAACTAAAAGACCTCTGTTGTTTGTGTCAATATCTCAGGGGCAGAAACTAATACTTCACAAGCAATTCACATGTTTGCTTACTTCATTATCTTGATTTTGTCCATTTTTCTTTAAAAAAAAAAATTCAACAATAAATGCGTATTCTTTCCTTCAGTGCTTTGGAGGTAAATAGTTGACCAGCTGGTCTGCGTTTTTGATGTTCATTTCCTCTTTCATAACAGTCTCTCTTCCTCTCTCCATCAAACCCTTCTGGGTACCAATTAGAGCTCAAAGCTGCTGCAGTGTGTGCACGCGCATAGGTGTGTGTTTTTGAGTGTGTCTCACTGCATGTGTGATAACGCCAGCTCAGACAACAAGCTATAGGCTACCTGTCAACAGGCTCTTCAATGCTCACCATCTGCTTACACTGCAAAATGGTCCTTATTTACCCACCGCTTACAAACCAACGCTACCACATGAAAAAAGAAAAAAAGAAAAGCAGGGCTGATTAAAAATGTTTTTATAATTGCCTGGTGATACTCAGCACAGTCAAGAAGAAGAATCTACATAATCGGCATACCTTGTGTGTGTGTGTGTGCGTGTGTGTGTGTGTGTGTGTGTGTGTTTGTGCAGGTTTGCATGAGTTTGTGTGTTTGAACGTTATATGTGTCTTTCACATTACTGTGTGAGTGCATGCTGCAACTGTGCTGCTAAACCTCAGTTTACTGTTGTATATTGACTTCTAATATCTCCTAATGCTGATATGCCATGTGCTAATCCATACATTGTTTATGTACTGTGTTTATCTACAGTGTATAAATCAACTGACATTTGACATCAACTGACATTTGGAAACAAATGTAGAGACTACCAAGAAAAGCGTCAGGATCAGTTGTTTATGCAATTTAATTATTTAAGTTACCCAAAACTACATATATTTACATTCACGTGACAGAAGCCTTCTAGCAGCTATACTTTTACGAAACTTCTATAATGATGGGTGCAAAGAGGGAAATTAGGTGACATTAAGACCAACAAAGTCATTGTAGGGAGGTCGTTTTCTATTTTCCAACCACAACTCTACATTGTTTTCCTTTTTTAAAAGTGTCACCCTCTGACCTTAAATCACATGGTTATTAATGTAGCCATGATGACGAAGCTAACCTTAAGAAAGTAGTAACTTTAACTCAAATTGTCACCATATTGCTGTCAAATCCTAAAAATATGTATTGTATTTAAGGGCATCAGATTAGAAAACACTTCTATGCATCATTCGGGAGTGCATGGTCCAAAGACATACTTTAGTTTAATTTGGAGTACTTTATTTCATAATATCCCTGTTATAATAAATTAGCAAACGTCCTTTACAGTGGATTTTCATCTAATATCAATGTGAGGTTTTTAATTAGAAATTGATCAAATCATCCAAGACAGTCAAAAGTATTCTGCCTGGAGTATAATTGTAGGAAGGTCATAGCGCCGTTTGTTTGTCAGCTCAATTTAGATTAGTTTATGAAAAATGTAAGTATAAAGCAATGTGTGACAAAACGTACAAACACAAACTGTAATACAGTGAAGCACTTGAGCTCAAATATAACATCAAAAGTGTTTGCCCTTTCTCCTCTCATTCTGCCTTTCTCTCTCTCTTTTCCATATAATGTCATGCAGACATACATTGCCGCCAGCCTTTAGGCCATGGGGATTGAATACAGCCTATATTTGCAAAGGGGGCGATCTGTTCAAACATATGTTCCCCTTAACAAAGTCATCAATGTCAAACGTTGCTCTCTGGGGCTCCACTAATGCTTCATTTAGCTTTGTATGCATAATATTAAAAGGCAGATGGACAGAAAGTCTTGGAGCTGGAGTGAAAGCTAATAAGATACGTTGTTGACCTTTTCCGGGTCCCAATAATTACTTCAATTATAGGTGAAGTACGCTTTGCAGAGCGTGTGTTTGTGTTGATATGGTGACGAGTGTAACAACCCTGGAATTACTCTGGACAAAACATTATTATCCCCGTGTGTACTATTAATTTAAAAGTTGATAAGCTGATCGTAACTGTTAAAAAAAAAAAAAAAAAAGAAACATCATGTTTAATTGGGACAAGCTGCAAAGATTCACAAGAAACCGATTCTTGATCCACAGTGAATATATCTTAATGAAACATGAGTTACATAAGCTAAGTACCTCAGCTACAAATAGTATAAACTTAAATTACCACCCAAAAAGGTCCACTGACAACCTCAGCAACATTTTTGACGAATTCCACAAAAGTTTGGACACATTCATGGTTCCTAGAGGATGACCACTAACGACCTTGATGATCCTTTCACTTTCCCTCTGGAGACACCATGAGGTTGATATTATTGGAAGGATTGCCATGAAATTTGGTACAGACATTCATGCTCCCCTCGGGATGAATCACCACAATATTGATGATCCTTTAACTTATAATTTGTCCAATACTTTGGTTTACACCTTGAATGACATCAGACTTCGCTGTACTTTTAGCTAATTAATTAGCTAAGCATGCAAAACTAAGAAGATGATCATGGTAAACATTATACCTGCTAAACATCAGCATGCAAGCACTGTCTTTGTAAACATGCTGACTACATTGTACATCTACAACGTAACAAATAGTAAAACTAAAGAAAAACATTGGATGAGTAGGTGTGATTTATGGTATAAATTAGGAGTAGAGTAGCAGGAGGAGGTTAGAGGAGGAGGAGGAGAATTTTTACGGCTGCCGAGAGAAGAACCTTGAGAAGAAGGCTCAGTTTAAAGCTGAGGAGTTGAGAAAACTCCTAGCCTTCTTGCAAATACTGGAAAACTATCTTAATTCCCAAATGATGTTGGGAAAATTACCTACATGTCTCAACAGTGGGAGTAGATTGCAGGAAAAGAGCAGGATCAAGGCTGCCCTGAGCAACACTGAACAGCAGATGAGCAGAGGGACCCTCTACAGTACTAAGAGGAGCATCCCTCTCTGATGAGGCCCCATATTTTGCACATGAAACTACAATAAAATGGCAAGAGAGAGGACAGTAGACAGTGGACTCGTTGGATAATGTAAATAACTAATAAGATAAATTACTACAATACAAGGTGGATGCTGAGGTGGAGGACAGAGAGAAAGACTAACAGAGCAGCAGAGAGAGACAGATAAACAGATGGAGGAAGGCACTGCAGATTTTTTAAAAGATTTTTTTTTTCTTGTGTGTTTTTCTTGTGTGCATCAAGAACTTTTACACGCATTTTCTAATGAAAAAGTTAAAAAGGTGTCTTTTTTTCAAAAGTTTTTATCTGACAACACCATGGGCAGTGTCACGAGAAAGTAAATGAATGTAATATTGTAAATAAAGTGTTGATACTGATATCTTTACTGCA
This sequence comes from Pampus argenteus, assembly GCA_036937835.1. Taxonomy (NCBI): domain Eukaryota; kingdom Metazoa; phylum Chordata; class Actinopteri; order Scombriformes; family Stromateidae; genus Pampus; species Pampus argenteus. The sequence continues at coordinate 13,008,840 of CM072870.1, forward strand.
GAAGCGATTCGTCTGTCAAACCAACAATTACCACTGTCACAGATCAGATCTATAAATGAAATAAAAATGAAACTACTTCAAAACAGCCTGACAGGAGAGTGAGCGAGTATGTGACTGATAGACAAATTATAACGATGAGGACACTCTTCTCCCTGGATTAATAGTATCTCAGGAAAACTTTCCCGACAGGACAAGTGTGAAAGTTAGTTGCGTTTACACACACACACACAATACACTCATGGCAGAAGCTGCCATGGAAGCTGCCAGCTGCTCATAAGGAGAATTTCTAATCATTCACATGAATTGGTAATTCATAATTAATAGACAGCCACTCAACAGCCTTCCCAGTAAGTGATACAACTGGACTCACATGACTGTGGTTGATATTTTAGTGACTTTAAAGTGCATCAATTATAGGGCCTCATTTTAAACAGCCATTGTTAACTTGAATAAAGACATGTTTATTATGCCCATTCTAGATAACAGATGGCTTTTCACATCATTAAATGACAGGTGAAGATGATGGAGAAAATCTTTGCTTAGGTGCACAGTTTTTATCAGCACACACCTATTTCCTGCTAATAGCACTCTCACTCACTCTCGTCTCTTTTAGCTCAAGCACTTAAGTGAAACTATTTACATATTCCCACGGGAGGACTCCTCTGTTAAAGAGCTGATGCTTTTATTCCATCTATCCATCCCTCCTTTTCGTCCATTGCGTCGTTTTCCCTCCCATTAATATGCTCCTCTCAACATCTTATGAAAGAAAGTGTGAAGTAAATTATTCCTGCACTCTTTGCACTGAGCTCCTGCTGCTGCTACAGCTGTGGAGAAAAAAAAGAAGCAGATTTAAAGAGATTTTTGTAATGGACTTTCTTTTACATGCTTCTTTCTCTCTCTGAGGCGACACAATAATATAAAATCTCACAACTTTGAAAGCTCAACACGACGTCCACAGCCCACAGGCCTTACTCAAACTTATGTATCAGCATCCCTACACTTCATGACCAGATTCTCTGCAAGGACTTTCACTCAATCTCTAATTTCCCGTCAAAGCTCACTTCAACTATCCAGGCATGATCACGCTGAGCGGTGGGACACTTTCTGCCTTGTGTGCCCAATGGCAGCGCCAAGCAGTATGCATGCATCTCTCTGTGGATAATCTGCTCAAAAAATGCCCCCTGCCTGCCCTTGTTATTCGAAACCCTCTCACAATGAATAATGACAGACATCAGGGTGCCAAATGTCCCATGCAGGACACCATAGGCATTTCTCTGCTAACAGGAGGGAAACAACATCTGTTTGGCTGCTGAATGCAACGCTGATTCATCAGTCTCAAACACACCTCGTCTTAAAGTCACAGTCAGCTGTTTTAAAAAATGTACTGAAGGGTGAGTTTAATACAATGTCAATCAAATGGCCTAAACACGGGCACTAATGGCAAATTCAATCATGAATAATCATAAAGATATGATGGTAAATGACGAGGGAAAGAGAGCTTGCCTCTATCACGCTGGTTGATTGATGACTGCACCTTTAATCATGATTTGTCTCTGAAGCAGGGTGCTGGTCTATGACTACTCTGAAGGACACTCAGCCTGATGCAAATTTCCCCATGAGGGCAGAAAATTGCAGACATTTCATTTTAATGCTTCAACACTCATCAAACTTAGAAGTTGCTCAAAGTTTGCTCTGATGCTGAGAGTAGAGGTGGAGAGGGTGCATGTGACCCATAACAGAGGAATGTAAGAGACATAGAGCAGCTGCCAGCCTCTTTTTCTCGTCTTCAATGGGCTTTGAGGATTAATCTTGGCCTCTTTCGTCTGTAACCTTCTTTAACCCCCTTCATTTTGTTTACCCCTGCATCTGACAGGTCAAGTCACATATGTGGTGGAGAGAGGGGATAAATCAAGTGTACAGTTTGCATGTTAACAGACACTGTGCCCCGACACCTCCTCACTGGAAGTCGATTTCACAAGTCTCATTTTGAATGAAAGCATTTAATACAAGTCAAAAGTGCAAGGATTTCATTTTGTATTCCTGAATAAATCTGCAGGGGAAGTATTGCGGAATGGGAGGAAGTGACATGAATGGAGGGGAGAAAATGTATGTCTTAAGGAAGTAGAGTGGAGAGAAAGAGGCCGAGGGGTGGGGTGGGGTAGTATGGGGCAAATAAGCATAAGTCATTTGGAGTTTTTCAAAAGGAGCAATCTCCTCCATCTGACAGGTAATGATAGTACTGCTTTCACCATAGTTTCCCCGCTCGCTTTCCACTTCTTCTTATGTCTAACCAAGGTTCCCTACAATGGGAACCAATCAAATCATGTGTGGTCAAATGTGCTAAACAAAGAACGGAAAGGGGAACTTTTCAAGTTATCTTTACTGTCAATCTCCGAAATCTCAAATGTCCGAAAAGTCAGAAAACTAATTCCATAAAATATAAATTAATGAAAAAGAGATCCCACAATTAACTTTACCAATTATGCTCAAAAGTTTAAACACACCTTCCCATTCCTTTGAATATGAAAGTGTGTCAGACTACTTGTTTTTTTAAATCAACATAATGAGGAAACATTGTTCATGAACATATCTGGCAAGGCACAAAATGTGGATACTGAACGTTTCAATAAAACGTTCACTGACATTTTTTTTTTCTGCTCTTGTAAAACAATATAGCAACAAAAGTATTAATAAACAGGTTTACAGTTATGTCAAGGCACTCTAATCACTTGGTTACATACGAAACAAAACAACAGCGACTTAAAGCATAATACAAGATGCATTTGTTTGCATTTATTTTAAGATCTACAATAATAATCCTCGACCTCCAGCAGGGTGCATCTGCAGTGATTAAAAAGCCTGAGAAAATATGGCCTTGAACACCATGATGTGATAGCGTGTTTGATGTGTATTTGTAAACCGAGTAAGTATAAAGCATGAACTAATGCAACATGCCAAAGCATTCATAGCCTAAGCTAGCTTGTTAATCAGCAGAAAAAAAGGTTATTTAGCACAAACCACAGACACGTCTCAGCCAATGAGTTTCTCTCAGTCTAGATGGGCAGTTCTACCTTTGAGAAATGTGTCTACAAAAGGCTACTGCTGTCTCCCTTCCTCATTTAATCATAGCAAACACTGACAATGGATAGATGTGGAGACCATGGTCTGCACCAAATTGAAAATCCTGCGTCTTTCACGAAACCTGTCTTTCAATCAAAAAGCCATGATACTCTGTCTCCCTTCTCAGTCTCCCTCCATCTCTCTTTCCGTCTGTCTCGCCCCTCAGGCCAAGATGCCTCTGTCCAGGGAACGGGCTGTTTATGAGCATCGCCACTGGAAACCCACTGATAAATGTCAGTGTCTGCAGCGAAATTAAACATTTAGTGAGAGTCCTTGGAAGGGGCTCAGGGAGAACGGTGAACTAGCATATCCTCGGGTTCTCTGCTCTTTTTTGTTGTCTTTTCATGTTTTTTAATTAAGAGTGGTTCAAAAGAACATCAACATTCAACAGTGCTGCTGGCTTGCATTTGCTCGTCCTCCTCCTGCGTTTTACTGTGTTCATGGAGAGAGCTAGGAGGAGACCGGCTGGAGACTGCGAACCAAATGTCTCCTACTTTTGGACAAAACTCACTAACGATTCTCTGTTAGGTTACTTCAGTTTTGTCCTATTTCCATTCATCGCACTTTTATTGAGTATCTCTTCCCCCAACGTCCTTTATTTTATTGCATTTGCATCACAAAGAATAAAACACATTTTCATAGGCGACTCTTCTGTTGTTGACTAATGGTCTAAGAATGTTTCCGTGCTCTGACATGCAGATGCATCCCAACACCCACAGCAGCCATTTAATGGCTCAGTCTGCGCCTGGCTTTTATGGCCACGAATCTTAAAGAGGCCCTTTTCCAGAATTACTGCACATTGAGGTGTGGCAGAGAGGCAGGATGAGTGCTCTCGGGCATTTTAGGGGACAGGTGTTTTATGTTCTCTGTGTGTGTGTGTGTGTGTGTGTGTGTTGCGTGGTCTGTTGAAGGCCTGACAGAGGTAATCACTCAGTGAGATGGAGGGACGAAGCAGCTTTAAACACAGACTCTGTTTTAAGCTTCACTGCATAACCAAATAACACTCTGTGTGTTGCAGAGGTTAATAAGGCGTATTCCTTTTCTGAACAGCTCAAGAGGAAAATAGCCTTCCTGCTTTGAAAAAAAAAAAACTTTTATAAGATACAGACTTTTCCTTTTTTTTTCTCTTCTAAGCTGACAAATAAATTGTATGCGATTTTAATGGTTTTTCTCCCTTTCCGTGCTGTTGGAAGCAGAAATGACACATTTCACTGCCCCTGCAATGTCTTCATATGGGTATTTATCAGCCCCAGTGACTCCTGGCTGTGTTAATAATCCCATAGCACTGGTGTAATGGATTCAGCCAAACCCCTGCTTTATCCCAGGTATCCTCCCTTTCTCCCACTAAATCCACAGATTACTACAGAAATTTCTTTTTTTTTCTCTCTTATACTTGTTCTGTCAAATTAGCTCTTTTAGCATCCCGGCCCTTTGGAGGAATTACAGGACTTATTTGGTTTTTGCTGAATGCTGGATAATCACAGGTTCACTGTGGGGTTTTAGACTCCGGGTTTTGGAAATGAAGCTCAATCTATTTCCCTTCTTCTTCTTTTTATGTCTATTTCACTGAGCTTAAACTCTCCCTTTTCTACACAGATGGATCCTATGACTAAAGGCTGTAAGAAATTCTGTTCAGTTGCTCAAATCCACATGACTCAAAAGGCTGTCTTTATTGTTTTTATCTGATTAGTTTTTTGCATATATGTTGATTTATATCAGTTTGTGAGGAACTTGCCTGTCAAATACACAGCCTGGTATTACTTTGTACAGTATAATGTATTTGCTGGACAGCACATTTGACAGACAGCTGAAGCTTCGTTTTAGTTTTGGTTGAATTTTTAAATGTATTTTTGAATGGAACAAGGACTGTAGATGATATGGTATGATGATGATGATGATTAATTTAATTTTTGTATTTATTGTCTGTTTTAGTTCCTTCATGACCTAAACTGTGTTATTGGATTATTGTATACATAATATTTACATTGCTTGCTTCTATAATACACTTTATAAACTTCTTAACTATAATACATGTAAAGCTTAATGGCTTGTCATTTCATTGTTCTTGTCAAAAATATTGTAAAGATAAATAGAGCAGTCTGTCTGCGTTTTGTCTGTCCATATATCTCTCCACTCACTTTCACACGAAAATGTCCGTTTTTTCTCAGTCCCTTTCATGCCTTACCTCCGCTATCTATCAATCAATGCATTCATTTATCTCTGTATAGTAGTTTCTGATGACTAGCATCCAATACGATGCCTTGCTCAGGCAGGCAAGGTCTATGGATGCGTGATGGAGTGCTCAGCTCAGCAACCTGGCAGCGACGTGAACAAATTGATTTTCTGACAGATTAAAAAAGATTAAACCAGCCATAAAAACAAGCAGGAAGGTGCTTAATGGACCATATGTGCACAATAAGCTTTCATATGTATTCTTTTCCCACTTCTCCTCAGGCCATCCATCTTATTTACACTGACAGATCACAGGCCATGCTAACGTGACCATCATGACGTACTCGACTGTGTCCTTCATGTTATTTTGTATTAAAAAAAATGGGGGGCATATTCTATAATGCTAACAGTACATAAAGGTGTAGGTAAATGCATATTTCACATGTTTCTTCTCCCTGTGATGCAGACTGGTCAACAACACATTTCCGTTCCATAGAGCACAGCACAGTTATTATGTCACTTCCTTTACTGTCAATCCCTTTCTTTTTATGCCTTCATCTGTTTATAAGAGAATTCATGGGTCAGAATTATGGGTATAAAATTAGTTTATCACCGCAATTATTAATACTCGACAAATGGATCAGAGCAACAAAATTGTTTGCTGATAATCCAAGAATAGATTTTGATTTAAAAAAAATGAGCACTGAATGCATGAACTCTCACATAATAATGGTGTTACCTAAATGAAATGCTGAAGAACAAAAGCATCCATGTGATTTAATACCCACCAAGTATAACTGTCTGCAGATTCTTACTAAAGGTTTTCTTTCAAGTGAAAACACCAAAATAATATTTTTGGTCTTTCTCTTCAGATAATCCTGCAAAACAGTAGCAGATATCATCCTCTTGTTTTAATGGTCTCTTTAAATCTCTCCAACACGTAAGCCCTACTGTCTCTGCTCGCCAGTTAATTAATCTACAACTCAACTGTTAACTGTTACATGAAAGCAACATAAAGTATAAGTGTACATGTGAAAGACAGTAATAGACATTTCTCTCATTTTAGGGCAGGCATAAAGAAAATGTCGACAGAGTGAAAGGAGGGATGGTTTGAGGATATTTAGCATGTGAAAAGTACCAGGAACCAACAACTTGAATCATCTCGAACTCGATGAACAGCCAAAGCTGAGCCAACGTGACTATGACCTGTGTCTAAATCTGAAGATGTAATTAACCAGTAATTAGCCAGCCACAATCCCTCGTGATTGAGTTCACATCAAGTTTACACAAGTCAGAGGGAATTTGGAGTTCAGTCTGACTACATTCACTTTTAGGGTCAGAAGAGAAATGAAATAATACACGTCTTTTTCAAACAAATGTCTTTAAACCCCCCGTACTTTATGCTACCGGTCAAGGGCATTAGGCTCAAACACAGCACATGTATTACACCAAAGCTTTCTAACTGAATGGACATTTTCGGTTTTATATTTTGTGATCTTCTCAACCTCTGAGCTGATTTTTCATTATGACAGAATGGACACAAATATCAGCAGGAACCGCAACCAAAACGTGTTAAACCTCACAATTTATATACTATTATCTACTGAAGTTTAATCACTGGATTTACTGCGGAAACACACTGGATAAACAGCTCTCTTGGCCATTTTCTGGTAATTGGACCATCAAACATGAGTGCTGCAACAAGACAGCAGACACACGAAGCAAGCTGAACAGCACAATGTGCGACTGCTGGCTTTGAAGCTGGGGCTTACAAGCACTTTGGGAGAAAATGTCACCTCCCATGTCATCAAGGCTTCTTTCTAGTATATGCATGGAGACGTGAACACAAGATGAGGTTTGGGGGAAACAATTGCAAAAAATTTGTCACATCGCTGTAGCTTTCAGGCAAAAACATGTAGTCAACAAACACCCAGATACTATGTGCAACACTTGGCATTTAGCATATAAGCATAGTCCTACAATATGTTGAGTAGTTAGCATTTCAAAAGTGCCACAATTAAAACGTGTAGCAGCTCTACAGTTAAATTGCAGACTGAATCTTTTGATTATGAATCACTGACCCCCTGCAGACTGAAACTAAAAGAGGTGAAATGAACTATAAAAAAAAATATAAAAAAAAGTTTCATGGGGATATTTTACTGCACCATATCAAAGTGTGCAATACACACAACAGCATTACAATACACACAACAGTATATAGTGTACACCACAGAAGAAACCCTTACTTTAGATCCTCAAATAAAACCTCTTGTCATATCTGAGAATAAAATGATGAGCCCCTTCTTTCATGTGGACTAAAACATGATTTTAATGAGAAGCCTCTGTTCCCCTATTCAGTAGTTATTCATGGAGGAAACAGTTGCAGTAAATAAAGTGTGAACCAGTGAGTTAAAGGCAGTTCACTAGGAGAGATCAATAAACAGGCTTACAGTCATCAATAGGCAGAACAAACAGATCCAAGCAAGTTTGAGGCAAGAACTAAAAAGCAGCTAATAGACGAGTTTCAGACAGGTTACAGGTGGACCACAACAGACATTATGCAACACAGTCACAGCACCAACAACTGTGGACTACCGTTAAAACCAGTCATTTGTATTTTGGCCGTCACCATCTTGTTTTGATAGCGCTAGCCCTAACACTACCTGTTAGTTGTCATAATGCTAATCCTAATGCTAATGCTAATCTTAGCTAGCGAAAACGGGCTCTTACCTGAAGAAGTGAACAGCCGACTCCTTAGATGGTCTTTTAGTCCAACCGAACATGATTTTTTAGGCGAACAAAATGTTACAATTAACTTTAATGAACTGTAAACGGTTACGTCGTATTATTATTACGAGACGTAACGTACGTCGTCGTCGCCGCCGTGATAGCGCCTTGTCAATCAATCAAACGTTGCCACACCATAAACTACTGCTTTATAGTCTATTTCACTCTATTAGACCATAAGTTATAACATTAACATTGTGCTGTATACTGAAGAAGACGTGAAACTAGCGATTAAGATCATAAACATGTTATGAAAAGGTTAAGGGTATGAGGAGATGACTAATCAAGTGAGAAGTTGGGTCATATCTCCATAGACTTCTATACAATTGGACTTCTTTTTGCAGCCAATTGAGTCGCCCTCTGCTGGCGACGAGAGTGCTTCACCTTCCAGACCCGAAACTGCCTGCTTGGACATTATATACCCAATTAGAACAGGTGCACAGGAAAACGGTGACAGCAACTAGAGGAGAGGTGATGAATGACAGGGTCTAGGTGAATAATCCATATTAAAGGATGAAATAAAGATATACAGACACAGGCAGAATCGCTGTTAAAACAAGAGGACGTAAGGATCAGGAGTCACGTTTATTCAGTATGAGATTTTGACACAAAGTTTTGTGAGGTTTTTATTTTTTTTTAATAAAACACCACACCAGCTACTTTGCAATGTTGTCATGGATTATGTTACCATCTACCACAGGTTGCACAAAGGAAAAGATAGGTACCACGCCAGCTTAGAGCAGCACTGCTGACTGCTGGGCCTGCAGCCACAGGATGATCTCCTAGCCAGTCTTCCTCTTTGATATTTTGGCTTTTCAGTCTTTCACCTTTTCTTCCCTTGCTCTCTCTCCATCCATCTCTCTCCTGATTTCTCCTACTCTCTGGGACCTTCTTCCTGACACAAGCCCAGGCATCTCCACAGACGCCTCCCTGGAACACTGCAAACTGCTATTACATAAAAGCCGAGTGACTTACAGGCAAATCCTCTCTACCCCGAAACTGCCAGAGCACAGAGAGAGAGAGAAATATGGTGTATTTTGGGCACAGAGAACTGCAGAATGTCAGCATTTAATACCTCCCCAGTTCCCCAATTTTCCCTTTTTTATTCTTTCTTTTTCACCCTTTGGTCCTCTATCCTCCTTCCCCACCCACAGCAGCTCCCCTTACACACACACACAGACATACACACAAATACACTACACAAGAACACATTTCCTCATGTATTATGAATGCACATCCTTGTTCAGTCTTTACACAATGCTGGAAAAAACTGTTTGTCAGAATTGCTTCATCCCTTTACTCAACATGAGGATGTAAACATGTCATAAAAGGTGTGTATGTGTATATGTATGTGTGAGTGTGTGTGTGTGTGTGTGTGCGCGGATGTGCATGAGTTTCTGGTGACTGGCTTGCTTAAAAATCTGCCTTCCCAACTGACACCAAATCAGTATTTGTCGCTTCAGCTTCTGTGTTTCTCTGGATCTTCCTCCAATTCTCACCAATTCTTGGCAAACAGCATAAAGTGCCACATCTAAGTATGTGTGTGTGTGTGTGTGTGTGTGTGAGAGAGAGAGAGAGAGAGAGAGAGAGGACTGGCAGGGGAGGACGGTTATATGGAATCAAAACATATAAATTCACAAGGATAGAAATATTGATGACAACACATGCACTTAGTTAAACACACAGAAAATCACATTCAAAACAAGGCCAGTGAGGCACAAATGCACAAACACATACTGTACATACATATCAACAGGCATAAAAACAGTTAGATGCATCAAAAAAAAAGAGAGATCACACAGAGACAAATGCATATTCACACAGATGCATTCAGACACCTTCACTGTAACATATGCACTTATTTTATATACACACAAACACATATCATACACACATGAAGTAGCTTGTCCAAGCTCACACAGACACTCACACTGTGTCAGTGATCCCACAGCATCTCTGGCTGGGCTTTAGTGTCATCACAGTGTGCGAGTGCCACACTCTGTCAACTCTGCCTTGCTGGTAACCAGCAAAACGCAGTAACCCACACTTCCTGGTGTGATGGAATTGAGCCTGTTCTCTCTCTCTCTTTTTTTTTTTTTTTACTTCCAAAAAGATGTGGCAGTTGTAGTCAGGAATAGTCATGTCAGGGTTTTTTTTCTGATAGAGGATGTTATTATTCCTAAACACCTTGGTTGCTATTTACTCAGATGGATTAAAAGTTATTACAAAATGTGGGCTTTTGTGTGTTGATTTCATTTCTGGCAGGCACACATCAAAACAATGTACCGTAATAGGATTTCCTGACAGTGTAAAATTTTAATATTTTCCCTGAAGTGTTAATTAGTCAAGGTAAATATAATCCATATCACCTACAGTATACAAAGATATAACAGTTATATACATTCAGCAATACGCTGTTATTGAATCTTGCATTTAAACACTTGCATCCGCAGAGTGTTCAATAGAAAATTCCTGACCTTTGGTGCATGTAACTCATACTTGAACTTGAGGGTGTACCAGTGGTCACTGGTTTGAATCCCGCAGCAGCTTATGTGTTCATTGCCAGCTGTTTGTCCTGTTAGTCTAAAGTCTCCTTGAACAGGTAATTTACCAGCACACCTACTTTAAGGCACTCTAGATAATAACATCAGCTGCACTGCCTAAAATGTAAAACGCAATTTGTCTCTGATGATTTCATTAATTTCTCAGTGCAAGAGATTACATTGAATTAAGTTCCTGGACTTTAAAACAGGTGTTGTTTTTAGTGTAAGTGGTCCCTGAAGGTAATAATGCCATTACCAGCTGATTCTGTTGGGATGAAAATATAGTTTACCCTCATCCTGGCTCGGTCCACAAAACAAAAACAGTTCGGGAACACTGATGTCTCTGTCCTTAACTTTTAAAATGTTTTATTCCTGGGTGCTTTAGGCTTGGCTGGCCACTCCATTAAAAACAATTAGCAGTGTAGGTGGGTGTGAACACACTGAGGAATCATTTTCTTGTTGCTACACTACTAGCACCTTCTACTGGTTGGTTCGGGCACCTGTCCAGAGCAAGCTGGAATTTGAGAATGGTCGTGTATCTCCATTGGTATTACACAAGCGGCAATGAACATGACCAACACTAGATGTTGGCACCATAAAAACTAGCTAATGATACTTTAGTGAGTAACATTAAACTTACCAAAATAATGCGTGACTGAATCTTTTAAGGGTTCCTGACGCTGGAACTTCAAATTCATGTTCCATCTTAGACCAAAATTAATGGCAATTTTAAAAAATAACCCATGATATATATATATATATATATATATACACACACACACATACTATAGGCACACATACAGATGCATTTATTTACATGCATACCCCAAAAAACAGACTCACAGGCATACATTCCCAAACAGTCTTTGTCACACTCACACACACACACACACACACACATGCACACTAGGCGTTCAGCAGTCATGCCTTTCTGTAGGATTCTCCTCTGGGTGCTGCGTCCAAGGTGAGTGCGCTGGCTGGCAGCTCCTGAGGAGTTGGTAGGAAGAGATAGCTGAGCGAAGCTATTAAAATACGGGCAGGAATTTCCCTTATCTCTCCCACTGAGGCAGCTCGCACCGCTTTGTGCTATTATGGAGATAAAATGCACAGAGGTTTGGAATGAGGGAGGGATGGAGGAAGAGGAGGGGAGGGTGAGGCTGCGTAAGAACGTCAGATTTATGGAGCCAGGGAAGCTTAAGGTTATTAAATCGGAAGATTACTCGACTGCGAAATTGTTGAAGTTTTTACGAGAAGTTGAGGGATTTAGACCAGTATTAAACAGCAAAGCATTAGGAAGCCGACCATATACATTATTCAAAATTTATTTTTACCCCTTTTCTTCTATTCTGCTCACCCTTTTCTTAATTCATCCAGTCTTTCTTCTCCCTCCTTTTATCAAGCTCATAGACAATATCGAGCCCCCTCATAAATTCTTATTCAGAGGCACATCTGCACCTCCAGTTTCTCCCTCTCTATCCCCATCCACAGCAGCTGTACATGAGAGGAGCAAAAGAGAAAGAGCAAGAGACAAAAAGAAAGAAAGAAAGAGCTACAGCAAAAGAAAGAGGGAGATGCTCAAACTGAGGGTAGGCTTGTCATCCTCTGTTTCAGTATTGATATACTCACAGTGTGAGGTAATGCACACTTCTATCAAGGACATTCATCTCTGTCAACATTTTAGATGAGTTTGATGCAGAGGTCACTGTAAAGCCAGGAAAAAATATTTATATACCTTACATTGGGATTTGAATAGAATCAGTTTACCTACATGTTTTCCAGGCTAATGTTTCGTACAACACAGGCAAAATGATGTCATGTTGTCATAGTGATGTGAATGTTAACTGTTGTGACATTGGATGTATCTTTTGGGGTATTTGAAAAGGCAACTCTTCTCCATTTGTTGAGGAAAAGCAGTAAACTAAAAAAAGTTTTTATTCTATTGTTATTTTCATCAAAGGTTAACAGAGCAGACACCCACTCTCACAAATATGTTATTATACCTACTCTTACAACATAATACATCTTAATACAACCAGATATGTTTTCTGTTGACTCTTACAAATGGTAGTGGACTAAAAATATTAATCAGAGTCCTTGGTTTACAAAACAAAATCACTTTTACAAACAGGGTCTTCTATGTTTTATAGATGTTGAGTGATGAACTACAAGGTGAGACAGATTTCTTTTCCCCTCCGAATGGATGCGCGCGGAGTTTCAACAGGATTTATTTGTGAATCACTATTTGTATTCCTGACAGTGTGGGTGTACGACATGTCTGTCTGTGAGGGAGTTTTTCCCCCCCGTTTTCCCGAAAGAGGAACGCATTTGTCTTTTTCAGATGGGGGCTGTTATAACAGTGAGTCACATATAACGCATCACACTGCAACACACATCAAACACAGGAGAGAAATTTGTCTCCCCTCTGCCTACACACATACACACATACACGCACACACATATCACAGCCCAACAACATGCACTCCTCACCTCCTGCAAGGACTTAAAAGGAATGTGTCACTTCAGATCCACAACAACCGTTTTTTTAGACACACACACACACACACCACTCTGTATCATTCAGGTCAGGTTTGTTGTCTCTCAGTAAACAGAAAAAAAATGTTTCTCAGAAATGAACAACTGGAAAGGGAAAGTAAATAAAACATTTCTCTTACAACAAATCCTTCTGATAGCGTACACATATGAATTCATGTACCCATACACACACACACACACACACACACACACACACACATATGAACATCCCTAGAAGAGCGTCCTGACTGTTGCAATGTCTCTTCACATATTCCTGAATTTCTTTTTACGTAAATTATTCAATCTCTACGTGTTTAAAGGAACAGAACTTCTATCCATTTGACATGGAGGAGATTTCCTCAGCGACTATCTAAGGGCTTTGCATATGTGTGTGTGTGTGCGCGTGTGCGCGTGCGTGCGTGCTGTTGTTGTTGTTGATGCTGTTAAGCTAGTAAACATACAGCTGGCCGTGCTCTTTGATACACCAGGAGGCCTTGAGGATATTTTACACTTCCTTTATGCATGTATTCTGCAGAGCACTTTCTCATCCCCTTCTTCTCTTCACCTAATTTGCACAATTTACCTCCATCCTTTATTGGCTGCAGTGACTTGGGGAGAATCTACGAACCCCCAACTGTGATCTGAGGGATGGGGAACTTTTCATGAGCCGGCCAACTATACATAAGTTATTTGTCTGCATTTATGAGTATGTTTGTGCATTGTATATGCTGGTGAAACTCCTCTGTACATTTTCTGTGTTCATTTGCCTGTGCAGTGAGACTCATTATATTTTCACCAAATTGTGGTGAGTCAGAAGCATAATACAGCTAAATGTGGCCAGCGTCTTGTCGTTTATGGAGGACTCCCCCATTGTTTGTTGACACTCAGACAGAGAGCCGGCCATCTCCCGCTTCACTAGCTAATTCTCCTCTGTGGCGCAGCAGACAGAAACTTCATTAACCCCACTGCCACACAGCCAATCCTGGAGACGTGCATGCGTAACGTGCCTGAAAGCAGCCTTTTTAACGCTGTAAACACTTTAACTTGCTAAACGTCAGGATGTATTACACACTCCAGCTAAATCATAAAGATCTGGTCCGTCAGCTTGTGTTTCATGAGCTGTGAATAAGTGCAAAGAAATATGTAATAAATATTATATGAATGCAGATATGTAGTTTTAGCAACAATTCACTCACATTACACGGCCCTATGAAAGATTTGTATATTGAATTTATGTTGATACGACAATTCTCATCTCTGCTGAAACCTGCATAAATACAGCGACAAAATGAAAGTTAAACTGTTATCATCTTGTAAACCTCGGGTAGTCTTACTGTTGTCAGCGCAACTCAGTTTATATCAAGATGTAAACACAGCACTGACTTATTATCATTTGTTAAATTGATATGCTGAACATCCTAGCAACGGGAGGCTTGTTCCAGCAGCCACGGAGCCATTTGAGTCATGTTTGTGACCACCTGATGGCTGTCAGTCCAATAGTCATTCATCTCTTAACTTATTGTTAACTAATATTTAGCTATTTAGTTGCTAAACGATCCCCCGGCTAGTTAATAACTTTACCTGTCTGCAGTTTGGTGCCAGGCAGGTGGAGTACAGTTAGTTTTAGTACCGTGAGAGTGGTGAGGCTGAATCAACACATTTCATTTGTGGGCCAGAAAACTAAAACAATGAGCTGAAGGATGGTAAAACAATACAGAAAGATGAAGAGAACTGCAGTGTCAGGTAATAATTCTCTGTGGGTTCATCACAACTAGTGACACATTTCACAAGACATATAGATTTTGATCTATTGTTGTAAACAAAAATCAAAAATGGACTCAGAAATCCAGATTTAACTGTTTTTCTTCAAGCTGTAAGTGGCTAAATAAAAGCCTCCAGGGGCAAACTGAGCCACCCAGAACTTCATCCTGCATCCATCCTATCCTCCCACTCTATACAGCCTACTGAGGATGGCTCTTGGGACACTACTCCCACTCTGCCTGGGAGCTGGAGTACATATGTCGGAAGCACCTGTGGACAAGAGATGAGAAATAAAATCAAGGCTTGCTCACATAAAGTTGTGTATTTCTCAGGTGTTTGTGTCCACTTTAGCAATTACTAAAAAGATGAACATAATAATTTTAAGTTAAATAATGACTTTGAGAGGACACACAGTCAGGGACTTGCCACCAATGATGGCACCCACTGTAAACTCTGAGCTGGGCAGCTGCCTGCATGTCGTTTATTTCCTCCAGTATCTGCTTCCAGCACACTCACTCATACCAGCCAACAGGCTCCTTCTGTTCCTTTATCACACACACTGATATTCACACATAGGAGTGCAAAGGGAGTAAATGAGCCTGCACACACACACACACGCACAAATGCACACAGAGAAGATGAAAGGTGCAGAGACTGAGGGAAAAAATAAGAGAGAGACAGTGGAGATTGCAGCTTAACCTCTTGGCTCCCCTGTAAAGCAGCACTCACCCTCTGGAGCCTTGCTGATAGCCATCTGTCTGGCAAGGAGAGGCAGCTTCACCTTCCCAACACATCAGCATGCTCACAAACACAAGGGCAGGCACTCACACACAGCTAGCCTACACTCACAGGCGATGAGTAGAAAATGTAAAAACATTTTGACTATAACTTTAGTGCTTTAACTTTCATTTCTGCAACTGAAATGAAGGTTTTGATGATTTTTTTTGTGTGCAAAATGAGTCCTGTGACCCCAAGTCTCAACATAGTTATATTTCTTCATTCATAAAAAGTTTCATTTTTGGATATGAAGCATGTGTGCCTGTAGCAACAATATTTAACATCTATTTAAAGTGCGTTTGGGACATTTATTGACAAAGAATGAGCTATAACTTGAGAATCCTGAACAGAATCCAAAACACTTCAGATTTCAGGTATAAATCTGGAGCTTAGTCAATAGCTCCCTCTCAAGGTGATGGTTGAGCTAAAGAAAACCTTTTGCCGTGCCCACCTGCTCGCCCTCCTCCTCCCTGCATCCTGCCATCCTTCAGTCCCACTCTTAAAACATAAATTCCTTGAAATCCTCCCACTTCTCCACCTCTGCCTTCCCCCTGCAGCCCTCTCCACTCCTCGATGTCCTCTCCACCCCTCAATCCATCTCTGTCCTACTGATCAATAATCAATCTGCAGGGGCCGAGGCCAGGGGCCCTGCACCATCTGTCTCCATCGGCAAACATGAGCGAGAGAGAGAGAGAGAAAGAGAGAGAGAGAGAGAGAGAGAGGAGAGGAGAGGAGGAGATAGAGTTCAATCTATCTCCATCTATCTCCATCCGTGGTCAGGTCCTCTCTGCCGATATAGATCATAATTTGGAGAGGTGTAATTGCTGGTCAGAGACTGGGGGTGGATGCTGTTGGGTGGGGGGGGTAGTAATGTTTCTGCAGTCCAGTCCTCCCCTCTGTCCCACCTCCCCACTCTCCTGCCTGACCCAGTTTCTTTCTTTTTCTCCTCTTCATCTCCCCCTCTCTGTCTCTGTCTCTGTCTTCTTCTCACTTCTCCTATCTTCACATTTCTCGACTCAATTTACAAAGATCCACAGACCAAAACAACATAATGTATCACTCGTCTGCTACTCTGCGTTGTGTGCATCTATATGAGTGTGTACTTCTACATGGTGTATGTGTGCATGAAGTTTCTGCTCTAATGCTGCAGGACAACGCTTACCCTCAGCATCTGCTCTGCATGTTGATGTTGATACTTGGATAATGATCTACCTAGTAACACCTGCCTTGGAGAATGAATTGTCAACTTGGGAATGTTTCTCTAAACTTGCCAAGACTGAGGAGATTTTCTTTCCAGCACCCTAATTTGATCACACTATTACCTAAGCATGTACAGGTCATGTGACGGCAGCTTTGAAAGAAGCCTGTCCAGCAGTGTGCTTATCATGTTTGTTTAAACTCTGCAGAGAACTATTTTTCTTTAGATTGATCCCTGTGGTAATTCTGAAAACAGTTCTATATATTTTGCTTAATTTTGCCAATGTGGCAGAAAATAAGTTCACTCAGCCAGAAGCAGAAGTTTTCTCTTATAAGTGTTGTCATGATACTCATATGAACTGTCTTTTTAAATGATTAGAAAAACACGTGTAGTTCCAGTTGAAAAATTACTACAACTAAAATTTCTCTGAAATAGAAATTTAGAGCATATTCCACAATGCTGTGCAATGTCTTCAAGTGCACCTTCATGTGCCTGGTGCAATCTTCAAGGCTTGATTAGATCTTACAGGTCTGACACTGAGTAGGTGTCACAAGTTCTTTCACCTGATGGAGAAACCCCACCCCTCCAACCCCGCTGTGCTAACAACGCTGTTAACCGATCCCATCTCCAATCTTCAATTATAACACCAGTAAGAAAGGATGTGTTAATTTGAGAATCAGTGAGTCATCATGCAGTGTGTGTGTGTGTGTTTTATATTTTACCAAGACATTTACAGTTTTTATCTATTGGCATGTTAACAGGCATGCTATCTTTTGTTAAAACTAGCCATGCTGCATAAGAGAGAGAGAGAGACTCAGCAGAGCACTTAGGAGACACGATTTCTGTTCTTTGTGAAAGCTCAACCAAGAAGGGTGTGTTTTAAGAGGCAAACACGTCTTCTCAAATCCTTACACACACACACACACACACACAGAGAGATGTACAGGCATCGAATGAGCTCCTGTGAGTGAGAGTACCTGTTCTGTGAAGGATAACCCAAAGGGGAAACAAAGAGCCAATGAAACTTTAATGAGCCGGTCACGTATCAGCTGAAGCCAACTACAGCTGCACTTCTGCACCGCCTCTGCTTTGCTCTCAAACCACACAGACTTTTCCCAGTCAAACAGATAAAGAAACTCTAAATCTCTCAAACAAAAGCATAGAGTGAAACATTCCCGAAGATGAGGAAATATACACTATATATTCAGCTTTTCCATTTCAGATTCTGCACTTGTCTTCCTAACTGCTCTCAAGAGATCTTACTATTTGTTGTGCAAAGCTGAGGGCATCTGGCAATATATACAAAATATCTGTATTGCCCTACAGTTGCACTACCTACGGAGAATTTCCGAACATTTACAAATATTTGACCTGTAGGTCTTATTGTATGGTTGCACATTTGTCATTCCTCCGCATTCCCTCCATATATATATATATATACATACAGTGTATGCGATATGCTAATAAATTCTGAACACACTTTAAAATTATGCTGGCCTTTCCCGAAAGCCCCCGTTCTCGCTGTTCCTCATCAATGCTTTCTGCTGAAACGTACAATTTGCAATATGCAGTTAATGAGTTGTTGAAGACTGAGAATGAATCCCATTCTAGCCGTAATTGTATACGGTTTCCCAAGGGGCAAGTGTGTGTGTGTGTGTGTGTGTGTGTGTGTGTGTGTGTGTGTGTGCAAGCATGCTTTTTTTTTTTTGCATGTGTACTTTGGCATATATGTGTGTCTCTTTGTGTGTGTGTTCCTGTCTGTGTGTGTACATACATATGTACATGCATATACATGTGTGTGTGCTTGTCAGGGCAGGCAGAAGTGCCTTTAATCTTCATTTGATGACTCTCACTCAACGCAGGAGGGCTGATAGAAAGAAGGAGAGATAGAAAGCTGAAGGGAAATATAGAGTAATGGGAAAAGAGTTCAAATAACAGAAAGCACATTGTGAAGAACAGAAGAGAGTGAGAGATGGAGAGGAAGGGGAGGAAAAAAGCTCCCTCCCGTTGAGGAGGAAGACATTGAGGAGGAGATCTCGCCAGGAAGAGAGCCATAGAGGGAAAAGCTCTTTTCACACAGACCTACTTCTGTCAGTCAGCTGAACGTCACAAAAATTTTAGAGAGGAGCTGCTCTGCTCATACTTGGCAAACAACAACAAATATCAGAAGAAAGAAAAACATTAAAATTGTGCACTTTGTGTGTAGGAGTGAGAATCAAACAATTCCTAGTCTAAATTTAGACATTTTAATGTTAACAACGATGTACAGCATGACAGTTTGTGTTTTGAGGCTTTTATGACAAAAAGGGTTGGGTACTCATGATGCTTGACAGAAAGACATCTCCTGCAGGATTTTATGCACACATACTATATACACACACACATAACATAGACACACACACTTTCACATTCCAGCACACCTTATCTGCCCCAGCAGTGTTGACTGACACTCTCCACTTGAGGAGATTAAGTGTGCTCATGCTGCGTCGGCACAGCTTGACGTCCATTTATCCTTAAAACTCATATGAAGCGTCTCTGCGAGCTCCGTGCCAACCGCATGCACGCACCGCCCCTCACACGCGCACGTTCTCCCAATTTCACTGTACACACCTGCTACTTTATTATCACTGCTGTCATTGGAGGGAGTGAAACTGGTAGCTGCAGGGTTGCTTTTTGACTTTCTCTTACTTGAATCAGATGTTTACACAGTAATGTACTGAGCTGACATTGGAAACAACTGGGTACGTGATGTAGATTTTTGGAAAACTCTTTTGATAAAGTTTGTAGGTATGTGTTTTTCATCCAACATCAGCTTTGTGCTATTTAATTGCCGCACAGAGAGAAGACGCCTGTGGCGCTTGTGGTTCCAACAGCAGCAGATTTTAACCAACACACTATAAATACACACAGGCCATCTGGGTACTTGCAGGGTACTGATAACTCACTGGCAACTGCTGCTGGTCTCTTTTAATTCCTGTTAACATTAGAAGTATATTACTTTCTACCATTTTACAGTCTGCTGAGCTAATGATAGGGCACAGTGAGCAACAAGAGGAGCCATTCATGGACAATTGGAGCATGTAAAGGCCACAACTGGTTACATATAATAATTTTTTTTGTTCTAATTGGTTAGTGGTCTTAAAAATGGCATTCTTGGTAGCTAGCAGAGTCGATCCGGTATGTAGCTGAATGTTGTTGATGTGTTCTGGACCAAATGTGAGCTGGTTGTGGCAAAGACAAGACACCCAGCCATGAAAGGAGAACAACTGCCCCAGGTTCACTAATAATCGGTAATTTGATTGCTTGCTAATTTGTTTGTGTATGTGCACCACTAGAGTGCAAAATCAATTGAGTCCGACATCATCATGTAATTCTCATGGCACTGTTTATAGTTAGAAAGCCTTAATTATCTTTTACTTTATATTATGTTCACATGGTGCATAACCCCTAAAAAAGCTTGTTTGATCAAAAAACTATCCCACATATGACTGAAAGATTTGAGTTGCTGACATGGGCCAGTTTGGGCTAAGAATCAGCTCCAGTTAGCAGCGTTCAGTGTGGTTTTGGACTAGTGTTGGACTAACTAGTGGACTAGCTGCAGACTCTGCAGTGTCTTACATGATTCTGGTAAACATGGTGTTGGGCATTTTACTATCTGGAATTCCTTCACATGTTGCCGACTGCATCCTTGTAACTTTTGTAGAGCTCTATTGTCTCTGTGGGCAAACCATAAAAATGGGTTCATCTTTTCACGTCTACATGCATTGCTTTACTGTGAAGAAATATCACATATGATGGAGGGAAGGTTGAGAGACAGAGGGACAGGGGGCAGTATGTGATGGTAAAGGGAGAGGGGTGGTGGGGGAGGTGGCAGGTTGGTGTAGGGCGCTCCGGGGCAGAATGATGAAGGGACCCTTCGAATAGGAATGAGATTCTCAAATCAATACCATCCAGGGGTGTTTTGTTATTAACGTATACAGAGAAGAGACCATAATCTACACTCCTCACCTGACTGCTCAGGCATAAGACCCCTCATACACACACAGTGATGTTCCCATCACAGAACATTGATATTCGTTAATTTCCTTTAGACTTATCTTAACTCTAACCCTACTTGCCTAACCATAACCTTGAACCAATTCTTAGCCATAAAATTGAGTGACTTTAATTTTTATCATATCATTTACATTTTGTCATTTAATAGCAGGATGCACCAAGACGTAAGGTTGAAGCTTAACAACATGAGGACTAAAACCAACGTATTTGTGTTTTCTTATGATATGATATCAGTGGATGTCTGGAAGTTAATAGTTCAACTGTTGCTTATAATGACAATTTTGAGTTATTTTCAACACTGGCACTGTTGTTGTTGTTGGTGAGCCGGAAAAAAAAGCATTAAAAATGTCAATTTGTTAATTTACTTCTTTTATTTATCTATTCTTCTGTGAGTTTACTGAGCTGTTAGAGTCAAGACTCAGTCCAGAACGTGCACAATTGTTTCCCCCTCAGTGTTGTTTTGTTTTGCTGTTATCTATTTGTTATTCTGACAGTAAACCAAACGGTGACTCTGAAAATGAAAATGGGTTTTATGTATGGAGTAATAACCTAAATGGATTTCTCTCTCTCTCTCTCCGCATCGCTTTGGCAGCCTGTGGCTATTTATCTGCCTGTGTCTAATTATTCATCAGTGAACATTGAGAAAGGAGCATGGAAACCCTTGTTGTGTATTAACCATAGCAGACCAACGTTCCTCCAAACTGCTTCTCTTCTTTCTATATTTCTCATATTTTGCTATTTCAGTTCCATTTGGTTTTTTTACACACTGAAGCATCAGGGGTCAAAGATCAATCATTTCTAATAGATCATAATGTTGTGGATATTGTGCGCTTTGATTAAAATGATTAATTGATTAGTCACAGATATATTACTTCCAACAGTGCCTGAACTCAAACTGAATATCCAGATACAGAATAGTGATGCTATATACTAACCAAGGTGTTTACTTTTAGTGCTGTTTGTGTGTCTTCTGTCAAAAACACTGTTTTGACCACACAGTAATGTAAAATGTAACTGATGTAGTGGAGTAGAAAAGAACATAACTGAATCTTAATTTGCTTAATTAGCTGAAATTTACAACAAGTCTGCTTAGATTTAGCAGAGGGGCTATAAAATGCTCTAACATGCCAGCAGAGGGCACTGTATGTGCTGTAACATACAAGTTGAAATTACAAGCCAGCACCTGAAAAGTGTGTGCTGTATGTATGTTAACCTGCATACAAAAATGAAGCTGTCCTGATTGGATTTGTCAAAATGAGTTTAAGTCAAGCATAACAAACAGATACATTAGAAATAAAATATGAAATCTGTGGCATGATGGTTTAGATTAGGAATTCATGAATGTGTTTGAAACTATAAACCTCACAGCGATAACGCCTTTTAATGGCTGCTGCTACAGGTTAACACTGTGAGCAATCGACTGGGTCTTATTGATCTGTGTTGTACAATATGTAAAGTCAAACTGTAGATGCCGTTTAGTTAGACAAGGCTGTCATCTAGTGGCGCTGTCTGTGTTACACACATCCAACAATTATTAAACATGAAGGCATTCAGGGAGGTAACTGTTCTCTTCCACAATGTGCATCCTTGTCAGCAGTATCAGTTGTCTTCCAGCCTAATAGAGTATGTCCCACACTTCAATGGTCACCTGCTTCCCGCTGTGACCTTAATACAGATGTTAATGCTCACATAACAGAGGAGGGACAGATGTTGTTTGCAAAGCCAGATGATCGCACACAGAACATCACTGATAAAAACACATTAGAAATTTGATATTTAAGATGGACATATGTATATGAACTCCAACACTTCACTAATCTAAATTTGTTAGAAACTAAAGACTAAAAGTCTATAGACTACTATATGAATTGTTATTAATCCATTAACATTAACAGGTGTTAATGACAGGTATTAATATGAAATTTACAGCCAACTATGTGTCAGTTAAGAAGCAAAATATCAATAGGCCATTAGGTGTGGCAGTCTGCAACTTTCCATTTTCCTGTTTTATTTTGGGTTTTTTTGCTCCATTTCCACATCTGCACACCTGACTCAGTAAGACAGAGGCTACACACTAGTTCAGGGACATCTACCAATCAGCATTCAGCTCTTTGTTGGACCAGTGATGCAACGTGAGAGTTGAGGAGGGGAACTGCATGTGCTGACACTGGATGACCTGCAGGTGGCGCCATTGCTCTGCAAAAATGATCAAGTAACTACTTTTTAAAATAAAATGTCATCCGGGAGAGTCCATCGATGATTTAACGTCCCACCAGAAAAAGGTTTAGATCAGTTTCTTCTCCACCATGAACCTGCATGGTCTTGATATTTTATTATATATATTTATATTTTATATAGACGCCAATATGTAAGTTAAAGTTAAATGTAGTTAAATAAAACAAAACATTTTGTTCTTAGCAAATATGAAGTTGAATATCAACTATGAATAAACGAACTTCAGGCCTTTTGTGTTTTCCTTGTGTGTTGATGCAGGATATTTGACTTGTATAGTCAATTACTTTATGATTAATTTAATTTAATATAACATCATATAATCTAACGATTGGATTTAAAGAGATGCAAAAAAAAAAAAATGTACAAACAAAAAAAGGCCTCAGGATGAAACTGGCTGCTTATGTAAAGCTTGTCTGCGGCATTATGAACTAAAACCGTTAAATCTGGAAAAATAAAATCTTGTGAAATGTTTGTTACTGATTCATCTTCTGTCGATATATGCAATAAACTAGTTTATTCAATTGATAAGTCAAAAAACACTGAGATATATCGATAATAGACTTATATGGAAGTAGTATTTATTATGGTTTATAACTTGGCCACAAAAATGTGTCATATTTGCTGAAGTGTAGCTGGAGGATCTACATTATAATATTAATCTGTTTATACTTATTGATATTTGTATAATGAGTTGTATTTTCTGAGATTGAAGTGTTTTGTTCGTGTTCGTGTGCAGAAACACAAAGGTTTTTATTTGCCAGATGCTTCAATTTCTGACTCATTTCGACGTTTACAGGTGATGCATGGAGGCAGTTAAAACCACGCCTTTTGTTGTTTTTCATGTGCCCTTCACAAATAAAATGATTTCACAAGGGGATAATATTAAATATCAGTCATAACACCAACACCAAATAATCATTCTTCTCCACTTTCTTTAAAATAACATTTATTTTCCAGCATATTCATACAATGTGACAGCACAGCTTGTAACATTTGAAGGGGAATTGAATTGATTTAGCACTTTGTCACAAAATATTTGAGCTGACTAAAGGATAAATGAAGAGTCAAATATAGCATAGCATTTCATAGTACTAAATGCAATATATAATACAGGCAGTTGGAAAAGAACTAAACAAAAAAAATGTGAGATAAGTGAAATAATACTCAGGAAAAAGAGGGATGGCATTTACACGTCATTAGTTCAACTTTTACAACAGGAACATCTTTTAAAAAAAGGGGTTAACATCTGAAAGCTACATGTTATAATAACTTAATTTTGCTTCGTTTAATATTCCAAATTTAATTCTCAAAATTACATGTTAACTTAACCAAGCAGCTGTAAAAATTTGATGGGCTTTAAATAGTCATAACTCTCATAAATCAACTCTTCAGTACTTTAAAAAAAAAAAAGAAATCTAAATCCTGCAGAATTGACATGGAAATCAGCAATTTAAGCATCTGTATGGGTTTACTTTTTTTTTTTTTTACTTTTCATCTTGAACATAATTTGGAATCTATAAATATCTTTTCAGTTATTTTATTGATGGAATAATCAGGTTCATACATGGTGAATGAACGCCCAAAACATTTGTAGTCTAACATATAAAATCATTTCTGAAAATTACACATAAGTGAGTTTAGTTTCCCCCCCTCTTAAACCATTTGACTACAAGCCAGATAATCCTATTATGTACAGTCGACCGTAGCCAAACACATCACAGATTTTTGCCAGCACATTCAACACTTGTGGCTACAAATACAATGGAGCGTGTCTCTTCATGGTCAGTCCACCAGCCTCACTGTTTGTCCGGCGTGTTGTTGACCAAAGGACCGTACAGGCCGCTGGTGTAGCCTTGCTCCTTGTGTAACATTGTCCTGTCCCTTATCAGGTCACTAAAGGCATAGTCCATCGGGGGTCTGAAGCCCAGAGTGGGCATCAACCCGGTGGTGGAGTAGGGCGTCATGAAAGCCAGTCCCCGGCTGTGCGCGGAGTAGGCCAACCGCAGCGGGTTCAGTCCCAGGTGAGTACCGAGAGGATAGGTGCTGGGGTCGGCGCCGAAGTGCGGGGCATTGGGCTGGAGAGGTGAAAACGCAGAGCGGTTACTCAGCGTCATGGCTCCGGGTAACATGGGCCTCGTCGGGGCGGTTGTGGATGTGGAGGACGGCGGAGGCTGCTGTGCGTTCTGCAGCATCCTCTCGGCCGTCCACGTCTCCTCTGAGCCGGCCTTATTCGAGCCCTGAGCGCCGCTGTTGTTGAGGATCTGCTCGATGGCCTGCACCACGTCCTTACCGCAGCCCTGCAGGACGAGCTCCAGGACGCTGCGCTTGTGGCTGGGAAACACTCGGGTCAGGATGTCGATGGCGTTCATGTGCCTGGAGGCCGCAGAGGAAGGGGACGGCTCTGGCTCGTCTTTGTCGGTCTCAGACCCGGAATCAGAGCCGAGGGAACTGACGGAGCCGGGAGTCTCCTCGCCGTCTTTTAAAGGCTTGGACACTGGCGAGCCGATGAAAGACTCGCTATCTCCGTTCTCTGAACCTGAACCTCCGTGTCGGCCGTCCGGGGACGAGATGCCCGGGGCCGAGTCGCTTTCGGTGGACGCCGGTTTCCCCACAGTCTGCTGGGAGGTGGCGGATCCGGACAGCTGGCTCTTTGGGAACAGATCGTACTTCTGGATACTTGAATCTGTTGACACAACATGAAAATCACAATGTTTAAAAAGAGACACAAAAATATGTCGAGTGTCAAAATGACTGGAATGCATTCAACAAGTAGGCAAAATACAGAATAGACCTAAACAACGTCATAACCTGCAGATACTGTAGCACACCTGTGCACCTGCACCTGCATAATATTAACATTATAAACCCAGCGACAGTGTTATGGTTTAGCAGACACAATGCAAACTTAAAATAGACTATATAAGTTACCTAACAGTGAATACTCTAACCCAATATTTAAGAGGCCACTCACTGACATAAGCTATTTTAACTTAACTTATTTGACTTTTATAATGCGCTATAAAAGGCTACTAATCCTCTCAGATTTAAGGTGTTTCTCAAACAGTTGGAGATTTTTATGCTCTATAACAACAGAGAACTGGCTCTTCTTAACCGTTATATTAACGCGTACAGCTGCTCCACTCACCTGAATTGCTCTCGCTGTTGACAGAGCCAAACACCTCGTAGTTTGGACGCGGGGGTATGATGCCATTGGCGGCAGCCAGGGCGAGTCCCTCCGCCGTGCCGTAGAGCAGCTGCAGCTCTCGGGCTTCGTTCTCCTCCTGCGCCTGCTGCCGCCTCAGCGCCACTTGTGCCGCCATAACTCGCTGCCTCTCCGCGATCAAGGTGCACTTGGCGCACATGCAGTCCTTCCAGCGGCAGTAGCGCTTGTGGCCCTTCAACGCGGACACCACGCCGTGGTTCCTGCAGCGGGCACACTTCGGGGTGCGTGGGTACTTGTCCGCGGCGCGCAAGAGCAGCGGAGGGCCACGCAGCAGGCTGCTGGCCATGGACACCGGGATGGAGGCAGCTGCGGCCGCTGCTGACGCTCCCGGGTGGACTTGAGAGGCAGAGGAGACTGTGGGGAGCTCCGGTCTGAGATCCATGCGTGGTGCTCACTGATGCTACTAAAGACTTCTAACTAGAAATAAGAAACCGTCGTTGTTCTGTTGTGATCTGACCTGTTTTAGTGACTCTTACGTTCAAGCTGATCACATCTGCTCAGGGTTTCTCAACATCTCAGATCAACAGGTAAAGTCAACGATCTCTACTGGCGAGATTATCATGCAGACAAGAAGGAAAAAAAAAGCTCTGATCACAATGATAGAAACTGTTCAAGGCTTCTGCTGAAATAATGATCACAGTCGATTTTAAATCCAAAAAGGGCAGGAGCCGAGAGGAGCGATCATTCCTCTGACACAAAGTTAAAACTGTCCAGGAGGAGCCGAGGTTGCTACTCGCAGCAGCCTGAGACACTAACTTCCTCCAGAGATTGTCAGTGGATACAGATCTCTCTCTCCCCTCTCTATTGTTGCTCCTACGTTTTCATTAGACAAATTTAACAACAATGTGGCGCCTGTCATTGGCCAAAGAGGGAAGGAGCGATCTGATTGGCTTGCCTCTTTTTTTTCAACTGTGTCCACCTGAGCTCTTTTTTTTTCCTCTCCCAAATATCAAGTGTTAAGAATCTGAAGGGAGTTCCCGGAAAGCTCAAATCGATGCTTTGTATTTCCAAAAAAAAATATTATTTTTTTTATAGATTTGAAAGAATATTTTAGTCCCATTAATCGGGCAAAAGCAGGGAGCCTAAAGCTTTACAATCGCACGATATATGTCGATATATGTAATAGGACACTAAAATGATAATAGCCCTAAAATGGAAAAAAAAAAAAAAAAAGTTTCATCCTCTTGAAGATTTTTGACAAATCATTGTGTATCATTTGGCAACGTGTATAGGGTCTATAAATGCATTTATACTAGTTTAAGATTCCCCCTAAATAAAGATGATGCGTGACTGTTAACTCGTCAGCCTGGAAGGTAAGTCTAGTTTATTTTATTGATTGAAGAACAGGTAAAGTTTGCTCTGTCAGAAAAACCAAGTCTGTATTTGCAGCATGCAGGTGATGCTGATGTTGAGCGGCGCTCAAACACACCGTCTACCATTAAAAATGATCGTCCAAATTATAACCTCGTCTGGTGGTCGAAATCTACAATATATTATAACTCATGTGGCTTCACAGTCGTTTAATGAGGAATATTTCAACTAAAACATTATGGCGCTTTTCTGTTGACAATCATATTCAAAATATTGTTTCGATAAATGAAGTGAAGCTGTTTAAATGAGCACGACGAACTACTGTTTTTCTGTGTCTATAATTCATTTCTTTATTTGTTTTTTGTAATGTAAAATTTGAAACAAGCGGTCATGTGAACATGCACTTTTTAAAAATATATATATTTAAAAAAGAATTAATTTAATAATTTCTGGCTGTTGAATAAATAATAAATAAATCTTTGTTTTTCTCCGTGCTGCATAACGAGGATTTTGGCTCCGCTTGTGTGAATGATTGTACATGTTTTATTATTGAATTAATAACAGAAATAAACATTCAACATCTTTAAATTGTTTCATTATTGTTTTAAAAACGGTTTTTTTTAAATAATTTTCATCTAGATTCCTCGAAATAATTGTTATTGTGAATTATTATTATTATTATTATTATTATTATTATTATTATTATTATCCTACGTATAGACAACATTACTATATATTTATTCTCAGTTTAACGTTATAATTATTAATTCTCGGATGGACATATCCTTTATACATCTTATAAAATTATTATAAATAATTACATATAAATAAGCCTTTTTATTGTATATGACGTATTATTATTATTTTATTATAATGGAAAAGTCCAGTTAAATTAGGTTGTGTCTTGCAGTACACAGGTCAGCATCAATACATATTGTATTTTTTTTAAAAACAGTATTTCCAGTGTTGGTTAATTATGCGCGACTAAAGACAGAAGATATTTCTGTCGACGATCCAGTTTCTCATTTTTATTCTTCATTTTTCCTTCATTTCATTTCTGATTGTATCGTCGTATTGAAAAGGGAACAAAATCTACAAATCATTTCTATAAAAATTAACATTTTGCGTGTTGTGTTGTGCTCTCATTGCCCCTTTTATGAACTGACTAAATATAATATAATACTGAGACGCTCCCAGAGATTTAACAAGTGCACATTTCACAGAGCTACAAAGGGACAACGCGTGCAAACCACCTGCTCCCTCACCTGTTCACTCGGGAGGAAACTCGTGCAGCTATTTGAATTCAGATTTTTTTTTTTTTTTTTTTTTTTTTTTTTTTTTAAAGGTATAGATGTTGGGGTTTTGGTTTTTTTTTTCAATCAACAACTGTCAGTCCCTTGGAGGACGAGAACAAGTGAACAACAACAACAAGCTGATGGAGAAAGAAATGGCTGTTCGCTGTAGCTGCAGCGAGTGTGCAGCCCTGCCTCTCTCCCCTCCCAGCCTCATTGTTTACTTTCTGAATCACTGTAAGCAAATGCCATCTGTTTCCCTCGCCGCTGTCATCTGCACCTTAATTACCTAGCCAACAGGCTAATAGAGACGATATTAAAACTACATCTTTTTGACATTCAAAGTAATTATCTGCACGGGAGACGATCTCGCTCCAGTCCTGCATGCGTAAAAAATGATGGTTGCAACGTGTAGAGAAGGCCCGGCGCTCACTGCAGAGATCATCTCTATGCTGCTTTCACGTCAGGATGAAAAGATTGAAAAATAAAAATAAAAACAGGCAGCACGTCTCTGTGTGCTGCCCAGGTTTCCATATCTGCTCTTCCACTCTTCATATAGAGCAGGTTTTAAGCGACAGTAACCTGGACTTTACGTGTTTAAAATAAACTTTGCTGCATGGTTCAGTGTTATATATTTATTGTTTTAGTTTGGCTGAGCCTAACGGAAAGTTCTTTTTTTTTTTTTTTAAAGAAAATAAAAAAGAAAATATGCATTATGATAGGGATTAGGTTCACTATTATTCATCCGGGCCCAATTAAAAATGCCCCCCGCGCAATTAAAAGTGACTGTGAGCACTTAGAAAATCCAACATTCTTTTAACCACTTCATTAGGCCTATGCATCAAAAAAAAAACTATGCGATGCTTTCATTTCTTTCAGCGAGGCTACAGCCGAGTGGGTTTTTAACACCCTTTTAAGATCACAACAAAGGCCATGCTTGACCCAACATATGTAGCAGCATGTTTCCGCTGCCCTGCACCCCGGTGCGGCTTTCTAGCGGCCTCTCCCACTGCCGCTGCCCCGCCTGCAGCCCGGCTGAGCCCGGATCCCCTCCCGCGCTCTCCCGCTGCAGCAGCCGGCTCTGTCACACAGAGGCAGAGGTTAGAGTAGCAGTTAGACAAGGGGCCGCGGAGAAAAGAAACGCACGGGGTTTTTTTTTTTTCTTTCCACAGAAGTATTTACACGCTTGACGGGCACGCCGAGTAGGCCCGGGCTTATAGACAAGAGGCTGTTAACCTGCCACTTCACACCAGCTCCAGCGCGCCGGGGACATGGATCAGGATGAACGCATTCCTTTAAAGGCGAAGTCAGCGAGGGCTGCACACACATAAAACACTTTGCTGAGGAATGTGACGCTTTTTTTTATGTACAACAGTAACATATAGATTCATAATTTCAAATATAAATAAGAGGCCACGTGCGTCATGATGAGCTTTGTAAAAACAAAACAAAAACAAATCAATAATTACAGTGACTACAACAACAACACGTGTTTCTATATACCTTAGTATTATATGAACGTCATTTCTAGAAGACAGCAACTATACTGATCTGAGGTCATAATGTGCACACTAGTTATTCAGAATGAATTAAGTATACACATGAGGCCCACAATCATCTCATTAATAACATTTAATTATGAGTGCAGAAGCTGCAACAGTATTCAGGATCCTTCACTCAAGTAAAAGTGGCACAAATATTAGGAGCATAATACATTATAATGAAGGGTATTACATTTACTAAAAGTAGCTACAGAAAGTCTAATAATTTTTTCCCCCATTGTGCACCATGTGAGAGTATATTATTCTTTAAAAAAAATGATGTATTATTGTGTAAGCAGCATTTTAATGATGCTGAATTTGAATAATAATAATAATAATAATGATAGTAATAATAATAATATGTGATATAAGTATCTAGGCTACTCGAAATGTACCCTGTTGCATCCCATCACTGGAGAATAAACTTACTCTGCAGTCTGTGGAAACCAGCAAAGGCAAACAGCTCTATGGGCTAAAATTCAACAGGCTTGGCTGAAGAGGACCATGTGCTGCAAACACTCGAAGCTGAAGAGGCACAGAGAGTCTCTGAAGCATCACTCTTCACCCGCTAGAATAACACTTATTTGTAAATGGGGGATAACCCTGCCATGGCGTATGAATATTTCAAAGATTTGAAGGGCTCCTCTTTGCCAAATCTGTTGGCCAGCACTCAGGCAATCTCTCTCTCTATGTCACACACACACACACACACACACACACAGAGAGAGAGAGAAGAGAGAAAAGAGAGAGAGAGAGAGAGAGAGAGAGAGAGAGAGAGAGAGAGAGAGCGAGAGAGAGAAACGTTTTTGTGCCCCCGAGGTAGGTTGGCAGGGATTATCTTTGTTTAATGAATGGGCTACAAGTATTCATCAACACGGCGAGATTATTGGGCTCTCTCACTCCCCCGTCCTTCTGTAAGGCCTATAGTGGCATATAACTCCAGCATGAGTGTGTGTGTGTGTGTGTGAGTGAGAGAGAGAGAGAGAGAGAGAGAAAAAGACGGAGACAGACCTACACTCTGCAGCCAATTAAAATGCACTCTCCTCTGCTCTATCCCTCCACATCTGCCTCCTTTTCTCCAGCGACGAATGGCGCAGAAAAGAAGGAAGCTCATGAATAGGCGCTCATTGAGATCACAGATGGAGTATGGCTTTCTTTTTGCTAGAAATTTGAGAAACACCATTGTCCCCAATCAAAACTCAATGTGTTCGCCTACAATGGTGCCGGCTTTGAGCTCCGCCGCTTCAATTGGCCTTGTTTTTGAAACTTGAAGTGTTCAGCACAAAGACTTGGCCCTCCTAGATGTCACCACCGCTTCGCTTTAGTGTGTGTGTGTGTGTGTGTGTGTATGAGAGAGAAGAAAAAAAAACACAATTAATATGAAGCTGTAATTACTCCCCTTCACGCCACTGCACCCATTCAGGACCCCACTGGCCCATTTATTGCTTTATCCCATGCGGCTGATAATCCGAATACCACAGGTTTTTATAAGCAGGCCTCTAAAGCGTTAAGAGGTGCAAGTCAGGGACATGAGCAGAGACTGATGAGACGTTTCTAGGCAAGAGAGGTTATCATACCAATCTAATATTAATAAAGAAATAATCGAATTTGTTTAAGTAATTCATAGTGCAGTTCGTTCATATTTAGGTTACCAATTTGCTAATCCAGTAATTACTAGATTGCACCAATTACAATTGTTGCATTTATTTAGATTCAATAATAATTATATTTTAACGAAATAACCAAAAGTATTACTCTGTATTTATGTCTCAGTAACGTAAATATATAATAATAAAATAATTTAAAAAATGTTTCAAATTAATTTATTCTATTATTTAGAGCATTATTAGGTCTTAAGATGTTTTTTTGTTATTTTATTTATTTATGTATTTATTGGGGTGGGATAACTTTAAACTATACAAGTGTAATGTAATAATTTATATTACAAGCACAAAGATGTCAGCTAACCTATTTCTTGTCAAAAATCCTCCACTGCTGTCTGAAAAATGAGAAGACCGCAATAAATACAGATCAATCATGACCAAAAGTTTTACCAAGACAATTTAAGAAAAACTTAAAACACACAAAAAAAGGAATTTTACACATTTACATTTTCTTCTACCGGTGGCGTTATGTAATAAATTCAAATTATCGCGTAAAACAACAAATAAGAAGCTACAACAGCTTCACTAAAAAAGCTTGTTTGATGGATGGGATGGTCAGAGGACAGTAAATCCCGACTTTGTGCTATAATCATCAACAACAACAACAACAACAACAACAACTGACTGCTGACAAGCATGAGGGAGAATCCACAAGTCACCTGGCCGATAAACGCTTATTTCATCACCACAGTGAGGGTTGGATTTGCGTTTGGTTCTGCATATTAGGGGACAAGTCTTTTATTAAAAGACTTTCACCCAATAAAAGTGGATAATCTGTCAGCTCCTGTTGGAGTCACCAGGTGAAATCCAGCTTCTGTGGCTCTGCTCAAACTGACAGCTGTATGTGTGTGTGTGTGCGTATATATATATATTTATATATATATATATGTATATATTTATTTATTTATTTATATATATATTTTTAAACAACAGAAATAATTGAATTAATGTATATTTTTCTCTTCATTTTTTTTCCAAATAATTTTGTTGTTTTATTGCCTTGAAATTTTATTTTTTGCTGAGTGACTGACTTGATTTAAAAGCATCTTAATGAGTATTGAGTTATGCCGAGGGAAAAAAAGGGAAACTGCTATGAAACACATACATGTTAAAGTATTGAACAAAGGATACAACTGTACACATTTTAGCCTTGTAAGAAGGTGGACCCACTGCAAAGCCAGATTTTCTAAATCAGATTGGTTACATGGCTACAAGTAAAATGTGTTTTGTGTTTCCAAGATAAAAAACAAAGTCTTTACATGTCTATTGTGTCATTAACAAACAGTACTGTGAACAGGGAGAGAGGCAGAGGGAGAAGTGACCTTCCTTTTGTGCACATCCAACAGTTTAAGCCTCAAAGATTCTGTTTCTTTGGGCAGGGCCGCCGTCTCTGAGAAAGTAAACTTGGGGTGACCCTCCAGGTTAGGCCAGTCTGGGATACGAGCGGCGGTCCTGTGATTCAGGGAGCCACGGTGCTCTTGAGATCCCAGTGGGTCCCACTTCAAAAGGAGGGAGGAGAGATCACTTGTGTCAGGAATTTTGTTCCCTTGCCAGTGGGCTACATTCTTGACCCTGGCGGAGCTGGTTAAACATCATGGACGCTTCCCTCTTTTGTCGCCAGAAATTCAAGACAGAAACCTGATGTTACCACCACAGAATCTGTGTCGGGGAAGCCCGCAGAATAAGCTCATTACCACACTGACACTTTCTCATCCACCCTGTATTAGATTCAAAGCACTGATTAAGATGTCCAACCAAAATGTCACTAAAATGTCAAAGAACAGCAGATATTACTTATCCAATAGTTCAAACATGATGCCCCCCTCCATTATAAAGGCAAATAAATTCAAAAGTCAAAGCAATTAATGTGCACAATACCTAAAGGGTGTGTTGGTGGTGGACTCATCTATTGAAAAGATGAGTCTGTTTTACTGTCACGAGGACATCCTATGTGTCATAATTTGTCATTTTTTTCAATCATTTACTTTAAACAGTATGTTCGAATTCCTCCATACATGAAAAGGTCCAGAGGCTTTACCTATATAAAAATTAATCTGACTTTCTGTGTGTGTGTGTGTGTTAAGAGAAACATTTTAGTTAATTATTCAGTTCTGAATGAAATGTGTGAATATCTATAAGAAGCTAACCTGTCCTAACATTTTGACTAAAACCTGTTACACAACTGTCATTCTGTTTTCCCTCACAGTTACACCCCCTTTTTGCTCAGTGAAGTGATTAAGTTCGCTCAGGTATATGAGAGGAATATCACTCAGTGGCATTTCCGACACGATCATCAGTTGCAGCAGTACAAAGGAGCATGTCTGTGCGCATTAAATTCAAAAAGCTGTGTGACAGAAATTGTAATCTCACACTCGAGAGGAGCTGCACTATGTACACCGTTCCCCCAAGGAAGACACTGACAGATGAGTGGAGACGCACCTGTCTGCCTGTTGCATAAACGAACTCGACTTCATGCTCAGTGAGCCGCTCGCCCTGCCCTGACCTCGCCCCCGAGCTACATGCGTCTGCACGACTCGCACACGCACACACAAGCCAACTCAATACCCCATGTGAACAACGTAGCCTATATGTCTAAGTTATAGGCTACAAATATCACTCACAGACACTTAACATTTGCCCTTTGGAGCTTCAACAAAGCTCAGTATTTCTGTTAGCAGACCATTTCACACTAAATCAGGCTCCTACACTCACTTGTTAAATTCAAGGACTTTTCACTGTCTTTCAAGGACTTGTTTGGCATGTTTAGATGCCAAGACGTGGCACATGTCAAAGTCAGGTTTTTTTTTTTTTTTATATTAGTCAATTTTAAACTGAAACACCATAGAAAGGTTTTCCTCAAGATGGAGGAGCTAATATTGAGGTAGAGAAATATGGACTCAAATTTGACATAAACAGTAGGCTTCTTTCTTGACCAATCATATGTCGCTTTAAGTATAAGTTCAGGCAGGAAGATGACCATTGTAAGTTCCCAATTAAACAAAGAATACATATACTCTGTACATTTGTTCAGCCTGTGGTGACTGTAGCTGAGCTGAGGGATCACTGAAGGACATACCTGTTAGGACTCTTTGCAATGAACGCCTCGTCTGTCCACAGCAGCCACCCGCTGAGTCAAGGCCACATCCAGCTCCTCAGGGGAAATCTCTGAAATGGCTGCAATATGCCACAGTACATTTATTTAATGTACAGAGTCAATGCTAAAGGTCTTTTAAATATTAAAATAAGCATTTTATTTACTTGTGGTAACTTTTTTTTTTTAGGTCAGTTTAGTTAAGAAATAGTTTTTAAGAAATAATATTTTTCATAGTAACAAATACAATATTTTATATATAATATAAAATAATAATTATAATATACACTGTGCATATTCTGTATATATATTATAATTCTACAATGTCTCTATTATGCCTTCCTTCACAAACATGGTTAAGCAAAATTAGCTAAAAAATGTGACTGTTTCTGACAATCAGAAAGACAGAAAGTCAGAGGATTCGTCCTGCAGCGTCTCCTCCTCACGCTCTCTGCCAGTGCCTTCAGCGATATGTCTTGTTTGGTCAAACCCGGGGAAGTTTGGCTGGCTGAGCACATTAGGTTGACTCATTCCTCGCGTGAGAAACAAGACAGCCACTGAAATGCTGACATACACTCACACTCCAGGATTCTTGTGCGAGCACACAAGCAGTCTCTGGTTTTTAAAGCACAAGAATAACTCGCATTATCAGAGAATCCAATAAAAATTTCTACATGGTTGTGAACGACCTTATAAAACACTTTGAAGGATCGGATGGCAGCACTCAGTGAAATTCACAATTTTGTCACCAATTGTCTATTTCACCCATCCATAAGGATTAAGTTGAAGTTCAAAACAGCTCGAACCGACTTGACCTTCTTCTGTAATTCGGGGGTTTTAATCAATAGTCTGAGAAAGTTCACCTTCCCTGAATCATCATCTCTTGGAATTGTTAATCATGAGCTGCATTATTTTAAAATAAAACAAAATCTGTCAAGTAAAATGATTTACAGAGATTAAAGGATTTATTATTTTAGCATACTCTTTTTTTTTTTTTCACTTTCTGCAGAAGAAAATGGCTCTTTTTGAAGCATTTCAGTAAAAGTGTTCCCATTATTACTCCAAAACTTCTTAGTTGAATAATGTGGGGATTGATTTTGGAGAAGAAAAATAAATATTTCACCAAAGTGTAGTTTACTGTAGTGCCCACCACCTTATCATTCCTCTACCTGATATGATTCTTCGGATGAGAAAAGGGCATATTTGAGGAGTCCCGGAGGGTTTCAGCGGTCTGACATGCATACTCGACATACTGTATTCTCCTCTTAGTCTCTCCAGGTTTCCAGTCCATGTCCACTGTCCACTATAAGGAAGAAAATGCCATAATATCAGTTTTAAAATGAAGTGGCACGTTTTTTTTTTTGCATCTCTCTGAACCCAATCTATTCTTATCTTAATTTATTACTGCAATCAAGGCCGCTGTGATCTGCAAACCTGTTTATTGATGAGAGGTGTTTTTCCTGAAGTGGTTTGTTCATGGCGCTCATTTGGATGAGGTTCCTAAACTCAACTTTGCCTTTTGCTGACAGAAGAGCCCTGCTAGAGATGGAGGGCTAAGTCTCCTTGTTGAAGGCAGAAAATTAACTGCGGTGTGGCTGATATTACCAGGTGGCATGTGAGTGAGAATATTAAAACATTTGTTAAGAGAAGTATGTAAAAGTCTGCCATGATCTCCAGCAGCCAGTGTCACAGAAATACCTTTGTAACTTTCTTCGGTTTCTGGTGTGTCATCAGTTTAAAACAAACAACTCTGAGGTTTTAGTGAGAAGGACAGACAAGACAGCGCCATGGCGTGCTTCAAAAGATTCTTGGGCGAGACAAATGGATGTTCATATTCATATATTTTATATAATGTATATCAAACTAAAACTAATACAGCATCAAACTTAAAAAGGATCAAGAGAAAAAAAAAAGAACAAAAAAAAAAAAAAAGAAAACTGAGCAATTTGTTGGCTTGTGGAGCAGTAGATGTTAAAACCAGCGGGAGGACAGAACAGATCCTGTCCCATCCATCCCTGTGGCAGACAGCGGACGGAGGGGGTGGAAGGCTGGGAATGGGAGGGGAGGGAGGGGAGGAAAGTGGAATATGAGGAAGGTCAAGAGCGGGTAAATACAGGTGGAGAAGAGCCGAACCTTCTGCGGGGCAACATCTCTTCTTGCTGTTTATTTTATTTCATTTTTTAGCAATTTTTTTTTTTTGATTTCAAACTCAAAAACCATGTTCTAAAAAAAGCAGCCTCAGTGTGTTGAATATGGAAACAGGGGAGAACAAGTCCATGTTGTTGTTTTATTGATTTTTTTTGTTTCCTGTGACAAAGATTTGTCTAGTCAGTCTCTCAAATGCTGTTATTTCACTACGTAGGTTGTTTGTGTTGTGAAGGAGGAAATTCATGACACAGCATTTGGAAACGTGAAAGTGTGTGAGAGGAGTTGAGAGAGAAGAGAGAAAGACTAAAGAGAGAGGGAGAGGTGAATGTTTGGCTGTGTGCTTGTGATACTGTCTTTGCTCCTCTGTGCAACACGTGTACACACTAGGCATTCATGTACCACGACCAGGCCGAGGGCAGAGAAGCTTACTTGCACTTGTGTGTCACTGGATGTGCATTCCAGTGTGTTTATGTACGTATGAGAGGGTGGTCTTTATGTCTGTTAGTGTGTGTGTGTGTGTGTGTGTGTGTGTGTGTGTGTGTGTGTGTTCTGTAGGCCCAGACAGGGTGGGGGCCATGCTCGGTGACTAGTGTGTGTCCAGCCAGTTCATCAGTCAGTCACTTGGTCCTCTCAGCTATCAGAGGGCCAGTTCTTATTCTTTAGCCTCCAGGAAAAGCGTCTCCTGTGGAAACAACTTGGCCTCCAGCAGAGTTGACCCTGGATCCAGCTGCGTGATCTGCAGAGAGACAAGGTGGGGGGTGTTGAGGGTGGGGAGGTGGGGGAGTGGAGGGAGAATATGCCATCAATTTAACAGACTAATGTTAGGGCTACACAATTATTTTATTTATCTGGTAATCTGACAGTTATTCACACAATCACTTTACAAAAAGTCTATAAAAATAGTGAAAAATGCACTTCACAAATTTTCACACTTCACAAATGACTTTTTTAGTCGCACCAACACTTAAACACTAAAAGATATTGAACCGAGATAAAACAAAGTGATAAGCAGCAACATCATCACATTTGAGAAGGTGCTACCAGCAAATGTATTTTTGCTCGATGATTCCAGCACTATTTAATGCCTTGCATTTTTATCACTGCTTTGGCCCTACATCCACCCTGAGCTGCACCAGAACAAAATACTCAGAAAAGTGGACTGATATGAAAATGTTGTAACAGCATAAATTAGACAAATCTTTGGTATAGGCATTGCCATACGAGCAGTCAGACATGTTTTAAAGTCAGTTTAATCATATATATATATTTTTTTTTTAGATTTATCAATGTTAGTGTGGGGATGGCCTCAGTCATTCGCCTCTACTGAAAACCCTTGGTAACTGTCCCACCATATATGCCCTGAGATCCAGGCTAGAGAACAGTAAAGTAGATTAGTGCTATGTGTGTGTGAGTGTGTATGCTGTGCATAATTCTAACATTGTGTTTAAAAAAAAAAAAAGTCTAGGCAGTAATTTGAGCAGCTAGAGCTTCATTTCCCAAAGTTTGTTTTCTTAAAGAGGCTCCAATCCAAAACAAACTGACGAAGGTTACAGGAGAGGAGAGGAGAGGAGAGTGTTTGTGTTGTAAAAGCTTTTTGGTATGTGTGTGTGTGTTGAATGAGAGAGAGATAGTAGCAGGGATTAAAAAGAGAACCATTTTTGTTGACTAATAATGACTAATTTCACTTGTGAAATAGGTCAAACAGCAACGTCGTCGATGGTGGAGGGAAACATTTTCTGCGCTCAATAGAGGAATAATGCAGTACCACCCACAACGGAGCTGATCGAGTTAGCTGACCTATGTTTTTTAAAACAGGACAATCTGACTCTCTCTGACACCCACCACCCCTGTGGGCCTCTTAGCTTATGTGAGCTAATCACTAGAGGGGTTGTGTTACATCGGGCCAATCTAACACCTGGGCTGAATGGGCTGTGTGACGGCAAGGTTGTGTGACAACGAGATGTGCCCAGGGCTTATCTGGTGGTTGCTGCGTCAGCTCCTCTGATTAGGGCTCCTATTCTAACCTGACGGTGGGATAATTAACCCGCTCCCTGTACCTGCTGTAGAGGGTCGAAGGGCAAGCCAAACACGTTAAAGGCTGACCTCACAACAAGTAGAGTGATAGGTCTGAGTCGGACTATTGTAGGGAATGAAACGTGAACTGCGACCATGAACTGAGCCACAACTTCACCTACACTCACCCTCTGAATAACAAGTGTTTTATCAGTGTCAATTTTAAGAAGTGAAACGGTCAAATGTTGCTCTATGTACAATCGCCAATAAATAAACATATCGCTATAATCACAAGACAACCTCTAACTTTCCATTTAGATTTTTTACCTTCTAATGAAATAAAGAAATACGACCATCATCTTTTACCGA
Organism: Pampus argenteus; assembly: GCA_036937835.1. Taxonomy (NCBI): domain Eukaryota; kingdom Metazoa; phylum Chordata; class Actinopteri; order Scombriformes; family Stromateidae; genus Pampus; species Pampus argenteus. Next base: position 13,048,673 of record CM072870.1, read on the forward strand.
ATCCTTGAGTACGAGTAAACACTCAACATAATTAAAGCAATCTACACATTTAAACTTGTGTTAACTACAAAATCTGTAAAACTAGAGGGTGTTCAAGGGCTCAGAAAAGGGTGAGAAAAAAAAGTCAAGTAAATTAGTGGAAAGTGACAAGGACACATCAGCATCAGACAACCTATCCATCTCCCAAGGGTGTTTGGAAATGTCACACCATGTGCACACCAGCGGTCTTTGACTCCATGTCTTTCATCTCCTTGTCCTCATTTCAACGTGTCATTTAGACTCTTGACTTCTCAGCGGGGTCCGGGGGAGCCCGGTGCGAGCAGGGAGGGGCTGCCACACCAACCTTATGCCCCTCACCTAGTTGACTGCCTCATAGCACAGCAGGGAGTGAGATGCCATGAAGAGCAGTAAAATGGTGTGTGTCTTTATGAGTGTGTGTGTATGTGTGTGTTTGCTGCAAACATATTTCATCCCAATAGTGGGGAAAACGACCAACAGTGCCGCTGCGTTCTTTTTCCCACCTCAGGAGCAGCGCGTCGCAAATGGCTGCCATGCTAATGAACCCGACAGGCTGTTATGACACCACAGCATCAGGTAAGAGTAAATGAGGCTTTGGGGTGGAGCAGGTGTGTGTGTGTGTCTGTGTGTATGTGTGTGTTTGAGGATGCAAGTGAATTTGGATGAGAGTTTGTGCTCGTAGTGCACCAGGGAGAGACGAAAGGAAGGAGAGCAGCATCTGACTCTGAAAAAGAAAGCAGGGAAACAAGATGCCACACTGACACAGGAGACGAGCGCCATCGGTGATTGTTTACATTGTTATCCAATTAACAGACCATAAGCATGGTGGCATCTGTCAACAAACAAAGCTGTTGTTTTTCTTCTGCTCTGCCTAAGCCATATTCTCTCCTACTGTGCCTACACAGCCATGCATGCATACATGCATACATACATACATACATACATACATAAGACACAGTCTAGCTCTCTGGTTTGCAGTTTGATTTAAGTCAATATAGTTTTCCAACCGACCAACACAGATCAATTCAATCAGCTGAATTCGGGAACTGTCTGACTAAATTTAAACGATGGAATTAATTTAAAAAGATTTAATCTGACTAAATAGCATTTGTGGAAAAAGCTGTTAATTAAAAAATACATAACAAATTAACTGAATTGAACTGAAATCTAAAGAAATAATACAATAATGGGGGCTCAGCATGAAAAAACCTAATTTTAAAACTGGAACTAAATAAAAAGACAGATGGTGATTCTCGGCAGTCTTTGATATTTTATCATTCTTTACTTAATAAAAAAAAATGTATGACATAAAATAATCAGCTAATATGAACCCCATGTATTTGGCATTATCAAACAGCAGTTAAAACCACATAATTAGCTCTCAATGTGAAGTTTAAAATAAATACCACAATTGTAAGTCACTTGATTCAAATGAATAAAACACATTGATAACAGAGGAGGCGACACTAAGCAATGCTCAGCGGTGAAAGGAAAGAAAGGGAAAATAAACACAGGCCCTCAAGATGTCCGTTTCCAACATAATCAAACGTGCAGCTGAAATAACGCATTTTTAATGAAGCCATTACAGGACCTACTATGTTAATTAAAACCAAATAACTTGTCTGTTTTAAACTAGTGTTGTCAAGTGTTTATTTGGCCAATTACAAAAGCAGTGGGAGATCATTATCTGCTGCCAGGAGCGTTGACAGCACGTAGCGCTGTGGCGTGAACAGAAAAGAACAGACCAGAATACGGCACTTCAAAGGAAAAAATGCACCGCACAGACTGGGCGCAGGGGGCGGGGGGACTAAGGGGAAAACAGAAAACAAAATAGGGCATGTGGAAGAAAAGGAGAGCGCAAGTGAAGGAAGAGCAAATAAGACGGACTAGTTTAGGTTAAAAAATTCAAAAATTATTTAAAAACATTTTTTAAAAAAAAAAGAAAAGAAAGGGATTTGGGGAAAAGGTGAAAATACACACGGAGAAGTATGCAAAGGCTAGAGAGCAAAAGTAAAGTATAATTAAGATGGGGACTGTGTGAGTGGAGGGAAGCACAGAGACTGCAAGAAGGAAAGAGGAGGGAAAAGGGGGACAGAAGGAGGGAAAGCTGGAGGGATGACAAGGAGGAGGAAGAGGAAAAGGAGGAGAAGAGGGCTGTGTGAGGAGGGGGCTGAGTGTAAAGAGTAAAATTCAAAGACTGCAGCTTTTAACATTAAGAGATCACGTGTAAACACACATTTACCACATTTATCCACTTTGTCTGTTTTCTGAGAAGGAGCGAGAGTGCCATACAGCTCTCAGAAACTTTGGAAGAATATTATTAGAACAGTGCTGAGGAAACAAATCTGAATGAAACTACTTTAATAAACTGCCAGAGCTCTTCCTGTGAATACAGCTCTTTGAGATAGAAAAAACGTAAAACAAAACACTTATAACAAGTATAACAGATGTAAAAATCTATTTCAGCGTAGAGCACAGCTTCTTCTGTGTCGTTGTTTATTTTTTCTGCATCTCAGGTTTTGTCTAACAATCATTTGGGCCATTTCACTGTCAGAGCTGGAAGAAGGATTAAGAGGGGGTGAAAGAGAGTACAGTATCACAGTGAGAAAAGTAATACGCTCACTTGACAGTGTTTGGGTGTCTATGAGCAGCTGGGCAGGAAGAGGTGATTGCCGAGTAGGAAAACGGGACTATTACACTGACAGTCTAAACATGTTCACCACAAGCTGAAGGAAGAAGACTTCAGGCCTTTCAACAGTGATTTGTCCTCACCAAGTATCAAAGAAAATGGAGGAAATTCTTGAATGGAAAGCTGAAAACTGAAACACTAGTCTCCCCCCTTCCTCAAATTCGCTGACAGTCATAGAAATGGAGAAAGGGTTAGTTCCCTGAGCACGGCTAAGCCTAGTACAAATGATGCCAGTGTAAGGCCTGCTGTAGTGCTGAAGAGATAAGCCACTGATACCAAATGTTGAGGAAGAGACTGAATCCAAAAAATGAAGACTAATAGACACTTTTTGGCAAAGCTACAGGAAGGTGGCAAAAGCATGAAATCAAAGACTCTGGCTCTGATGATTTATCTCCAAGTGTCAAAAGTTGATTTACATACAGGATTAAACCAATGTTACCAGATTTCTCTCTTTCTCCTTGTCAATAATTTGTTAGATTTAGCCAAAAAAATATCAGACCCAAATCATTTCCTTATCTCAAGTTGTATTGAGTAGAAACCTCTAATTTGATGTATAGTTGTACGAGTGGAAATTAAACAAAGCCGGCTGATGGAGAGCAGAATAGCAAAAGAAAGAGTGACACTGCACAAAGCAACAGAAAACTAGAAAAGGGAAAGAAGGTTTCAACAGTTGTGCAGTATTACAAATGCAATAGTGGTCTATCCTCTATCCTCTGATCCTGGCAGAGCAACAGTGAGAGCGTCTGGACGGGATGGAGGCTTTCAATGCTCTCTCTCATTTAATTACAACACAGAGCTGCAGGATTAGGCAGGGCCCTGTGTTCACAGCCTCATACTGGCGCTACTACTGATCTGCTTCCCTCCTCTCATTCCCCAAATCTCTCGCCTTTCTGTTTTCTGGAATCTTCTCCCATCTTCTTCTTTTTAATATTTTCCTCACTTGTCTCTATCCATTTCGCTTTCAGACTGTTTCTCTGATTAAATCTCTTCTTTGTTTAAGCTTTTGTCTTCTCTGTTCTTTTCCTTCTAGTTGTGCAGCCATCATCCACTTCTCGCATCTCTACCCCTCTAATCCTCCCATCCTGTTTTTGCCGGAATTTCATCTGCGATGCAGACACATCTTTATCTCTGTCTCAAACACATGTTTACTCTTGATTATAAAGAGACAACTGTGAATCCTTTAAGTGACAAAGTTGTGAGCGGGGCATGTGTTTGCTTGAAAATATTTGTGCATGTGTTGAAGTGTGTGATTGTGACGAAATGAGGAGTGTGAGCTACGCGTTAATGTGTGTGTTAGTTTGAGGTGTTTGTGCCCCAGTGGTCTCTACAGACTATGATGGCATACTGCCTGGGCAAGCCTACACACACACACACATACATACACAGATCTCTATACAACCATCACCACCCACCCCTCCACATGCACTCCTCTCTTGATTAATGGAAATCCCATTTTTGTTTCCAGCAGCATGGCTAATTAAACTGGTAGTTAAAACAGTGCTCATTAGCTCGCTACCATAGAGAGCAGCGACCAAACCCTCTAATGACTGGTTGTAGCTGGCTGAATGCTGCCAGGCGTCAGCAGAAGAGACATAGAAAATACTACTGTTAGTGCTGACAACTGTATCCTAAAACAGTCATAGTTTACACTGTACTGTATTCACAACGGACTGATACTAATTAATATTCACTGAATATTATGCAGGTGGATGGATAAACACCCGGATTAACCTGCCTCATCACAGGTACAAGTAAACAAAAGCAGTGATGCACCTGTGTTGCTGCAGCACACAAACACTGAAAATTTAAGACAAAATAATGATAAAGAGCGAGTAAAACTAAATCATTAGTCAACTACAACATACTGTACTGTCTTAAATATTGTCCCTGCTGAACACCACCGACAGCTGTCGCATGAGACTCAGCTCTGGCCAACACAAAAAAGCCAATTACAGCTGTGGATCTCTCCAGCAGAGATGTTAGCTGTAGCCGAGAACACTTCATAACCTGCTGCTACTTGACTGAGATAAGGGCAAATTTAGCACTTGTTTGTGTGGACGGAGTTATGAAGGATGGCAGAAAACAGAGATTGGACGACAGGATAACAATCCAATCTCAGCGCAAATGTCTTTTTTTGTCCAGTTGTGAATTTGATCAGCTCAGACGTGTTAATCTTTAAATCCCTTTTACTGGACATCTGAGGAGAAAGAGGTTAACTATGTGTGTGTGTGTTATGTGCATGTAGATATACCACTGACATTTCTACGAGGGAAGGTGGTGAGAAGCTTGAACTCGTCAAAGGGGTATCCCTTGGAGGCCACAAAGTCAAAGAGGACATTGAGTTTACAGCTGCCCAGGAAACGCCTTTCCAGAAACTCGCCACTTGGTGTGCGGATTCGCAGTTTGCTGATTTGCTCTCCTGACTCCTCTTCAGGCTCTGGCGGTAGGGCCTGTTCCAACGACAAGCGGATTGCCTGAAATGGGAGAAATGAAGTACTGTCAACAACAAAGCATATTAGACATATTAAAATCACTGAAGATCAGCTTGTTTTTGTTGGCACAGTGGAAAGTTTGTAGGTACAACTCTTGTGCACACACCAGTTAAAAGTACATTTAAAGAAATGAAAGACTACTGCACAGTATAAACAATTTTGCTAAAGGAAGGTAATGTGCTGCTGGTGACATGTAGTTACAGTCATTACAAAGTCACTATGTACTACTGTTGTGTTGTGTGATGACAGCACAGTCAGAATAAATATTCTGACAGGTACCCAAAAGTAAAATGTAAAGAACTAGATTCATTCTGTGATGATCTATAAAACAATCAGACGGTTTATAAGAAGGAGGCTAATACCTTCCTATTGATGTTTTTTTTTTAACTTTAATTTAGCCTGTTTATTTGTATGTACAATTAAAACAGACATATAATAATAAAACTGTTAATAAGAGAAGATGAAGAAAGGAAGAAGGAAAGCCAAAAGGAAAAAAAAACTGACATTCAATCAAGTGTATTCATAAGAATTTACCTTTTTGTGTTTATAGTAAATTTAATTTCAACAGTAACACTGGCAGCTATGAAGATGACGGCACACTATCCAAACAAGAAGCTGCTCTCTGATTGCAGCACTGTTGCCTCACATTAATTAAAGAACCTTCTTGTCCTGAGAATGTTATTAAATTAGTTGCCCTGTGTCTCACCCTGTTCCCTGAAGCCTGGTGTAGCTCAAAAGGCTGCTAAGCAGCAGTTTAGCCTGATAAAAACAGACAAATTCATTGCAGACGCTTCATGTTTTCTTGCTGTTGCTCGGGCATTATATTAGGGACATTTGAGATTGTGTCTATTGATTATATTAAAAGTCTAGTTTCATAAGAGCCGATAAGAGCATATTTTACAGACGACTACATTTGGTAATATTGTGTACAGTACACCACAGAGTGAGCGTGGCTTTGCGAGCACAAAAGACAACCATCAATTGCCATCTTCCACAGCAAAGCTAATCAGTTCTCCTGTGTTCTAAAAACCACGTTTCAGGCGCTCCCTCGAGCCTCCCTCTTCTTTCTGCCCCTCACCTCCTCCTCCCTCTGCTTGTTGTTCCTGTTTGGCCAGCCGGGGAGCATATGCTGTGACAACACGCCCCGGCTTTATTTACACACCATAATGCAATTATATTTCATAAGAGTGTACAACAGTAGCTCATTAGCAGCTTCTGGTGTTGGGTGGGCAGGGTAGGGCGCGTGCCGCTCCGCCATCAGCTCCCTCAGGTATAAGAGCTGATGCTGACTGAGTTAAAGGGGCCACCGGGGACGAACTAACGCACACACACAAATAACAGACAGTGTGTGTGTGTGTGGGGTGGTGGACATACAAATGCAGAAACACCGTCAACCACAGATGCAAGCATAAACGTCCATACAAGTGAGAGGTAGCGTCCCTAAAGAAACCACAGGACACACGTCTGGTCGAGCCTCAGGCCCAGGCTGCTCCACACAAATAATCAGAAGCATCTATCCATCCATTTATCTGCCTCTCCAGCTCCACTCTGCTAACCACAAAAAGCAAACAGATGACGGGTGGTGGTGGTGTGGTGGGGGGTGCACCTGACAGCCACACAACTATATGCTAAGACCCCCTGAAGGAGGTAAATAGTAATGTCAACCCATAAAGGCACATGAAACACATATACACTGCCGCCCCCCCGACCCCCCTGCAGTTCACCAACTCCTACTTTCATCTCCCTTTTCTTTGCACAAAGGCACAAAAACACAGAGAAAGCACTCCCACTAGCATTGTTCTCTCTCTGGTGGCTACTGATGTTTTTGTTGTGTCTGCACTTTCTTGCATATACAAGGTTACTGCCTCAGAAATCTCAAATGAATATATTAAAAAGATTATTATGAGTTTTAAGGTAAAAAACAGCTACACTGTAAGCTCAGTGTAAGAGTTCAACTGTACTGCAGTGTTTAGATACTGAAAACAATATTATATTAACACAATATTGTGGTAAAATATGAATCAGGAAAACAAAATGTATCAAGATATCAAGAATGACAAAAAATGATCTCTTCATTCTTTATGTAATAAGATGAGCATCTGCATTCTGGATCAAAATCTGCCAGTTGTGCAAATGAATAATAGAGTAAGAGAGGATTGATAAAACAAGAAGTAAACACAGTGAACTGTTCAAGAGCTACATTTATAATGTAATCTAATGCGACACTGAACAGGAATCAATTTTCTCTTTCATCTATTGTAAATAGTGATGATTTTAAGCGTCTCCTAAAAGGTTTTCCTTTATAGGACTGTAATTTTTTTTAACGATGCAAAAACATGTTTGCACACTTTTTTTCATCCATAAATCTATTAAAAAAACAAACAAATAAATTAATTATTAATAAAATGTATAACTAGTAATAACTAATAAAAATGTATAACTAAAATGTATAATGCTTTTAATGCCCATCCTTATTTCACAACTACTTGTATATGTGTCAAGCTCATCAGAACTCATCACACATGAAAATTACTCATGTGTACTACACATGTGCACTCATGTGCACTGCACTGCTTCTCATGTTGCGACACAAGGGCAGGTGCACCTACCAATATTTCCCATTTCAGGGTTAAAAAAAAAAGAGCTAAGAACTGGAACTGAAGTTGCTATTTTCTGGCTCCAGCAGCTGCTACTGGCTCTCATATTTGTAAGTATCTAGACTGTAGCACATGTACAACACTAGTATGTCACCACAGGAGACACCATGGAAACCATGAAGCTTGGGTACAGAGAGGTGATATAAAACAGGCCATAGTGGCTATTGTTGTTTAAAACATACAAACACGCACACAGTTTTGTTAGTAGACTACAGTGATATAATTAAGATGGCTCGGCCCGCGACTCTTTTGTTGTTTTCTGTTTACCTTAAGTGACAGATCACCTGAGCAAGCCGGGTCACCCAATACCTCTCACTGTTCTGAAGCATTCTGCTGTTGAGTAAACAATCACCGGACTACACTGTATTACTATAGAGTGAATCTTTCCTGTATGCGTGACGGTGTGTCTGCCTGTGTGTGTTTGCCCTCTTTATACATACAATAATTGTTTTCAAGTGAATATGTGTGTTTGCTTAGATCGTGTGTGTGTGTGTGTGTTTGTGTACGAGGCTGTGTACATGATTTGCCTCAGTCCTTTGTTCACTTTGGTTTCAATATGAGGTTGTGCGCTATACCAGTGTAAAGCAGTTAAATAGAACAATAACTCTGTGTATGTAAAGTGACATTTACAGGGACGGGCCTCACTGTAATTAGGATATTTCATTCTTCTAAAAGGGGTGTATGCCTTTTCACCCACACTACACACGCTTCACTGACTATCAGGATTGACAATCTAATTGACTCATTATTGTGAAGTGAGAGCAAGACATAAAATGGCACAATGGCACAAAACATATCAATGTGCACTAGGAAAACATATCACTGTTCAGTCCTGCACCAATAGATATGGAATATTAATTTGAGTCATTTGCGTAATGTGAGTATGATGAAGATATGGCTGTTCTCCTAACCTCCTTCTCCTCCTCCTGCTCCTTCCTCATCCGTTCCAGGCGAACCTGCTCAGCCTCTTCTCTCTCTTGGGCTTCTCTCTGAAAAAGAAAGACAGTCATTTTGTTAAATGAATGTATCAGCTTAAACATAATTAAAATTGTAAATGACGTGGAAATCCTGAATGCTGACACCGTTTCCTGAATATTGTCACTTTGCTTTGATGAAGCATTAGTGATGTTTCATTGATGACCCAAGTAACTTGCTTTTCTAGCCACTCATGTCTTAAGAAAGAGCAATGTTACTTGACTGTTGTATAATTTCCAAACAACTGGTTAGGAAGCAGACGTACTGCTTTGTAGGTACACCGAATTACAGTATAATCATTGTTGAATAACTGTATTTTGTCATCAGGTTTTGGCATTCAGAAGCATTAAATCAAAGTTGCCTAAAACCATTAAAACATTAAAAGCAAATTTAAATTATGTATGTACATGCTAGTATACCATGCTAACTCATACCTGTGGTTTTAGTTTAATTAATTAGTTAATTAGTTTTGTTTAAAGTACCTTCTTACGGTCAGCCTCTAAAGACAGACGGTAAGCCTCATCTTGTTCTCTCTTCACCGTCTCTCTTGCCTCACGCTCGTCCTGGGTAGAGAGAGGAAGAAACAAAGTAGGGCCCATTAACTGACAACATAATAAAGGATACACAAGGACAAAACATCTAAGCTGGACTACCGGGTGTGGGAGCCAGAGAGAACTAAGCAAAAGAAAATGCAGCATGTCAAGTGTGGTTACGTACAAACACCAGGTATGAAAGAGTAGCACCAGAGGGGAATTCATTGTGACCGGGCTGTCATTTACCAGACCCTGAGCCTCCTTTATGTGTCCTCATCTCAGTTTCAACGTCCTTTTCTCTTTTATTCATTCTGCCTCTATCTTCCTGTTTGTACAGAGGGAAGGGGACAGGCGGCCTTTCTCCGTCTACCTGCTGTGGCTACAAAGTGTTTTATAAAGACTGGGACTAAATACGAGTGCCCATTGTGTTAACAGTGCACAGCCATTAGTTTTCTCTATTCTGGAGGCCCATGCTGTGTGCCAGCCCGGATATGGCAAAGTAAGCTTATTGTGATGATCAGAGGGCCACTGTGCATCTAAGCAGTGGCTAAGCAAAAGGACAGTGTGTATTGTCGTATTGAATCAGAAAATGCAAAGGATACATTTGTGCTTTTGGCCCACATAATAGACGAACACTGAAAGGAAACTGTAAAAGAATGGTAGAGAAGGACAAAAGCATCAAAAGTAGCTGTTGTCAACAGACTGGCCTTGAGTCACGCAAACATGTCACACAGTAATTCATTGTCTTTATTCATTTTGTACAGATGTTGTACATTTTCAAATGCACCAACTGCTTTGAATGACCTAATGTGCATAAAAAAGGCATGACGTGAAGCGTTAATTCACCATGTATCTGCTCAAACACAATGAGATTTTAAAGATCTTATCTTTGGAGGACAAAAGAAACAGATTTTCCACATCTATATCTTGGCTTATCCCCAAGTTGGCTAGTCTTCTAGTGGTGATAATAAACTCCTACTTTAGCGATCAGAAGTCACAAATACAAGCTGTCATACATTTAACGTTTGCTCCAAAATAACAAATAATGGAAAGTGCTGCATAAAAATCTGTTTTTATTTGCTGTTTTTTGAAAAAAAAAAAAAAAGAAAAAAACTTGGCTCAGATCTATATTAAAAGTTGCAACTTTTAACTGGATTTGAATCTCAGCTGTCTTTCTGTGGAGCTTAGATGCTCCCTTAATGTTTATGTGTGCTTCTCTAAGGTACTTTAGGGTCTTCCACAAAGTATTATTTGCATTTTGGTATTAAACAAAACTCTCAAATTATACATGTGCCATTTCCCATATAAAGTATTTTGCTTGAAACAACTAAATACTCCAAAAAGCGTACACTGGTTAATTGATTAGTCCTGGCTGGACATATAATGCATATAAAATGACCGAACAATGGCCTGTGATGCTGACAGATGCAGACCACAAGACCTTCAATGAGCAGTCACTTGATTACTAACTACTAAGCTAAAACACAGACAACCATTGGAATGACTGGCTAGTCAGTGAGGATGGTTGAAGTCACAATGTGGCTGTCCAGCTGCTCCATTTCCAGACAGACACAAAAGTCACTGTCAAAGTGGAATGTGTGGGCTCGGTGGATGTCTGTGTTCGTGTCTGAGTTTGCTTTTGAATAGTGAAGAGAAAAAAAAAGAGGAGAAAACCAGAAAAAAAAGAAAGAAAGAAAGAAAGAAGGGAGATAGGGAGAAAAAAAGAAAGAAAGAAAGGAAAAAAATACCAGCTGATACAGTGAATATAGATTTAGAGCAGTGTCAAGGTTGACTTCAACCTGGAGATGTGAGAGATCCTGTCAGATACAGGATATACTCAAATCATGTGGTTACTGGTACTAATAATTAATAATTATGCTTTCATCATCACTTATACTCTATGCTGTCTTTTTGGTTTTTTTTCACACGCTATTTCCTTCTGGCATGCAGCACCTGGGTAATTATCACACTTTATTACCCTTTCAGAACAACTTAACTATACACTTGCATCGTGGCAAATATGATTTATTATCTGTCTGACACATCTCGACCCAGTTGTTGCAGTGATTAGAGAATGAGTGATAACAGCCCAGTAGTAATAATAATATACCAATTTATGTCACAATTATCCTGGCCAAAATAATTGCAATTCACAATATCAATCCGATAATCATCAAAATATGCTTAAAAATCTTAAAATGGCACTAACACAATCACTTTACTTTACATTTAGTTAAGTTTTTTTTTTTATTGCATCACAGATGGGTCTTTTTTAGTGAACATCCTTTTGAGTGAAAAAACAAACAATCAAACAATGACTGGAAAGTTTGCAGGCTTCGACTTGTGGCAATTCAAAATAAATCAGGAAAACAATATCGCTTATTACGGAGCAAGACAGCTTTTTCAAGTCACTTGTGAGAATATTCACGATTATCCCAATAATGAAAATTCAGCACAACAAGATAAATTATTTTATTCTCTCGTCTCTCTATTTGTGATGTTCCCATAAATATAGTGAAAGCCAGTATTTTACACATTCCTCGATGCACAAATTTTAAATTCCTTGCCATTTAAATCTAAATTTTGTAAATGTTAGACTGATATTTTAGGCAGAGTGATAACTCTGGCACAGAGTTTATATACATATATTTATATGTATTAAAATAAGGCATGAAAAAGTATGGTTTTGGTTTTAAAATGATAGCTAGTATAAGTGTGATCCAGCGGCAGAGTACATTTTTTGAATCACAGTCTGACACATGTACATATTCTGAATACTTCTAATAACATCTTGTCTTCTAATGATTATCTGAAGTATGACAAGAGTGGCAGAGCCAGAGCACTGTAGCTATAAAGGCAACACAGAGACAATAGCTGTCACTCAGCAGTGAGTAACCCCACCTGAGGTAGTTTAACCCTCAGGCTGTATGTGACAACACTCAGTCCTTATCTACTGTTCCCATAAGAGAGATGCTATGACTCTTACATTAATATTGTTAGAGAGGCTTACTGTTTGACTGACTGACTCTTCAACTGTTAAACTCCTAATATAGTGTGACATCTGCCATCTATAGATACAGTAGTAAAAAAAAAGAGGCACAACAATGTTAAAGAGAGGTTGACAGAAAAGTGTGGGAATAAGAGAGACCATAACAAGAACTGACACACACCAAAATATCAGCAAGTCAATCTTTAGATAAGTTTGTCAGTTACATTTTTTATACATTCTGCAAAGACTGTGTATTTTCTATTGTTTTCAATTCCTTAACCTCTGACCATAAGTGATTAATATGAAAGAGAAAAATACAGCATGGCAGGATTATTCTAATACTCAGCAGGCTGAAAACCTGCCTGGACAGAAACACATAATGTATCAGTCATTCTCAAAGTAAACATATATTTAAAGGATAGCTAACTCTGATAGGTAAGTGACAGAGACATCAATGGTTAAGATGGTCAGGTGAATGTCTTTGACAGTGAGGGGACCTGCCTGTTATACTGCCCCAGAGTCCTGTCTATAAAATAAGAGTCCCTTACTGTCTTCTTTGGACTGTAACCTCAATGGTGTTTGTCCACTTTCTATTGGAGTAACTGAGTTAATTGACAGACACAGTGCAGCACAGTGTTACCAACACACTGTAGTGAATGGGAGACAAGTCCTGCACCTATGGCCAAAGACTGTAGTTGGTACAAGACAGAGTTTGACATTAGTGTTTCAAACCTTACCTCATCTTTGATGTCCTCTTGTTGTTGTGCTGTGAAGATCTCCATTGCTCCCATTAACCTCATCATCAGCTCATCCACTGTAGTATTGCCTGAAGATTAAAAACAATCACAATTTACAAGGTGCATTCATATCTCTGTTTTTGCATTAATCACTTACAAAAATATCTATACAGAGTACAGTTAATCACATTACCAAAAAAAGTAATTACCTTGAATAACATTTAGAACTTCGTTGGATGTGCGTTTGCCCATGACTATAAGGAGCAGGGGGAACTGGTCTGTCTTGTATGTCCGTATAGTCTGTGTCACCACGCTGCCAAAGTGCCTCGTGCACATGGTGAGTAGTCTGAAAGACACAGAAACAAAGTCAATTCCATTTATTTTACTGGAGAAAAAACCCCAAAAAGAACAACAAAAACAAAAACACAGATTCATCAAGCAACAAGACACAAACATAAACACACAAGCATGTAAATACACATGCACACATTTCTACAACAAATGGAAATGGCACTGTACACCCCAGCTTTCAGATTGCAGCTGAAAAGAGAAATACACACAACTCGTGGCATTAAGGACTTTAAAACCAATTCTGCTTTTTCTTATTCCATCAGAGTGATATGCTATCTCAATTGGAACAGCAGATGAATTAGTATTCCTCACCAGACACCCAGACTTGATAGGGCAGAAGAGGATTTCTTATTCCATTACAAAGACAGAACTTTTTAAATTAACATTTCAGGGAGGGAAAAGGGTAGCAGGCAGCCTGGGCCCCACCAAGCTCCCTGTAAATGTCATAATATTAATGAATTGCTATAGACTGAATGCAAATATAGATTAGCTTTTTCTCCCGCCTTTTAATAAGATCTACTTTAATAACTGGCTGGTAAAATAGAGAAGTAATGGAATAGATGGTGGGACAGCAGGTCAGAGGAAGAGGATGAAGGGATGCTGTCTGCGAGGGGGTGTAACTCATTAAAACATGAAGCCAAAGCTAAGGGAGTTACTTGCAGACTTCTCAAACTGTAAAACGGAGCTCAATGTGGTACTTTTTAAGTAATAATCGTACAAGAAGTACATTCTCAAAATATGCTAGAGAGAAAAAAATGATATAGCACCTGGGCTCAAAGCAAAGTTGCATTTAAGATGCTATGGAAATATGAATCAAACAAAACTTCTACGAATGCTGAACTTTGAGTGACCCACGTTTTTGCAATGAAGAAGTTGGGTACCCTAAATCCTACTGATCATTTTGTCCTAACACTTGTCCCTGTTCAAACCTCGACCCGGGCAGACCATAACAATAGCCCACAGGGAAACTCTAACCTGTAATGAAAGACCAGAGAACAATGGACACTAACTTGAAGGGTAACTCAATCTTAAATCTCCCATCAAGCACAAGGCAACCAGCTTTGGTTTCCTATCGCAAAACTAAGGAAGTCAGTCCACCACAGTAAAAATCACCACAACATAAAAACTGCTCAATCTGGAAACACAACGCAGCTTGTATCCACTATTACTAAGGATAAGAAAATTGCTATAATCAGGATATTAAGCACTTATAAACCAAACTACCGAACAAGCATGGACACAACATGTGTAAGTTCAGGTGGAAAACAAGCTACTCTAGGATCTGAGGTGAACAGTTCAACACAGTCTCATCCAGCCATAACATAACATGGTGAAGAATGTAGCCTAGTCTGTACCAGACCTGTGGCCTTTAAAATCCTTCAGGGGTAACTAAATGTAGAGGAAACACCTGCATGAAACTTGCAACTAATGTGAATTTAAGGTGCTGCTCCGATGACTAATGAGATTGACAGCTTCTAATTTGTCACCTATACTATCTTCATCTCACTTCACATCCAGACAGCTAAAATAGTTAATGTTTCCCCGGACTGTCACCTTGCATTTCTTCATATCAAAGTTGTGCATGAAGATGCGTTTAGACTGGTTAAACCTGACATTTGCTTCACAGAGCAGCTGATGAGTCAAGCTAGAACAGTAGTACTGCAGGGAATATTTTTGCCTGCCACCTGTATGGGAGTATGTATGGGAACCGGATGTTCTGGTAGTTCACTGTGTCATACACACTTTGTTTCAGAGTGAAGATGGACATGTTTTAATTTGAAAATGACATTTTGTTCTCCGTCTCAACCAGTTATGCTTTCAGGTAGGACGATGTCAAAAGGAGAAGTCAAGTGTATAAAACAGTTTGTCCCAGGTGGTTAAGATACCAAGTTACACTTAAAGGTCATTTAAGAATAACGTGAATACCTTGTATTATTGCAGGGTCATTGTACTGCATTGCATCACACTGTATAGGTGTGCATATTATTGTCCAACCGTTTTATACTGTCTCTCTAAGGAAGAATTAGCATGAAAATAATGTCAAATAAAGATGGCATGGAGTACATGTGTAATAGATTGGAGGAGGAATGACAACACACACTCATAATATGGTTTATCTACTGATAGTTTCAATATTTGCCATGTGCCACAACAGTACTTCGCCTGTACAAAATATCAAATTCATTTCCCATGGGTGACAATTACACTGGCAACCAATCAGCGAAACTGCATTTATGCATAATTAATCATTTAACTGGGAGGCCTGTGAGAATACAGAGAGCTAAGCAACAGGCACATTCCAATATCAGCAGGTTCAACACACACACACACACACACACACACACACACACACACACACACACACACACACACACACACACACACACACACACACACACACACACACACACACACACACACACACACACACACACACACACACACACACACACACACACACACACACACACACACACACACACACACACACACACACGATACCGTTTTAACAGCAAGTGTGATTGATGCCAATCACCAGTCACTTTGGATCAACCATAGAGCGTGAGAATTCAGAAACATGGTGTATGTGTGAGTGAGCGAGTGTGCACATGTGCATGCATGCGTTAGCAGCAAAGCTGTGACTAGCTGTGTGTGATGAAAAGCTCCAGATGTTGCCTGCCTTTTAATGTGCAATAAAAAGGCTCAGCTGGGGCAAAAAGCAAAGGAGGCCAATGGGAGAGAAAGGAGAGTGGAATGAAGGAAGGTGGGAATTCCCTTAAAAGAAATAATGGAGGGGTGAGGTCAGGGTGCGAGTCTTTCTTAAATGGCTCCTACCAGAGGGTAGGCTTAACTCTGGAGGTTCTGCGGAGAGGGAGAGAGTTATGGTGGTGGGATGAAGAATATACGCATACAGAAAGATGGAAAGCTCAGCAAGAAGATGAGAAGAGAAAGAAAAGATGTAGCAGAAAGATGAGGGCAGGTGGGGGAGAATGGAAGCTTGCCCTGGGGCACAATGGCATCCACAGCACAGTACTTGAACAGACTGAATCATCTGTCATACATTGCAGACTTGATTTATATTCAAATTCATACTAAAAAAATAATTATCTAGTGAAAATATCCATCCAAATAGCTGTACCTGTGTAATAAACAGGTGCTGCACAGACCTGTCAATTACCAACACAGACTGCTAGGGCTGTAAACAGACTTTGAGCGAAAATGGAGATAGAGATGTTTGGGCTTCAAGGGAGTCTTTCGTCTCCCATTGACCCTCTATTCAGACAGCTTAGTCAAGATTGCCCAATCAGGGGCCTCACCATGCAAACACAACGCCTTTTGTTAGCATGCAACCTCAGAGCTCCAAAAAGAGAATGAAGTTGAAGAGAGAAAAAGACAGAGATACATGGTGTGAGCAATGGAGTGAGAGATGAATGGCAGCAATTAAGGACAACTCCACACAAATGCGAATAGATTTGAAAAAAGCTGTTTATGTGTCAAATGGGGTTCGCATTTTTAAATTGTTTTTTAAAAGTACACTGTCCACACCAATATGCCAAAACAAAGATCTCATCCTCTGTTTTTGAAGTCTGAGATTTGCTGGATTTAAATTGAAAAAAAATATATACAACAGTAAGTGATGAGATGGGCCAAGCACCAATTAAAACTTAATTAACCTTATCTAAGAGAACTACAATAAAAAAATGATACTAGGATGAGATAGATAGTTGTGTGTTCCAGACAGCTTCCTGAACAGGGTATTCTGGCAGACTGTGGACCCCTCTGCACACAGTCAAGCTGCTCGCCTGCTGAAATACATTCAATATCCTCTTTATTAGATACACCACTGTATTAATGCAAACAGTCGACTCGTCCAGACGGTTAGTCACATATAAATAAAACATAAGGATTAAGCATGCAGTCAGGGTTGGGAGGTTCAGTTATTGCTCTATTAATCTAGACAGTAGGCTAAATGCAATACTAAACAAAGTACTGCAAAGACTCTGTACCGGGATGTTTGAGAGGGCTGTTGTTCAAGAAGTATTAAATGAACAATTACATTTTTTAACAACCTGGACCATCATTCCCGTGTATTATCAAAACAGTTTTCTCATCAGAGCTTCATATGAAGACTCCAGGGAATACCGTTAGACCTACCTGAACTATTGTACTGGATTTAATTATATTATAAAGGTGTTCCTATTATTGTGTCCACACCATGTAGGTGTACAGTACCAAATAAAAAAGACACAGATGTATATTTCATATTAGCAAATGATATGTATTATGGTTGTATTATTTCCAAAAATGACTTATGTGTCACACAAATATTAAACATGAGAATGTTTTGAACTAAACTGCCTTATTCACACCGTAACTGCACCATGCCCTGCAGGTCATCTGAAAAAAATTTCACACAGGCTGCTGGTTGACTTTGGTACCTGGCTTTGTTAGCTTCTTTAGTGACGTCCCAGGCCCATGTGATGAAGTTCTGGCTCAGATAAGAGACAATGGAGTCGGCACACATCATTTGGGAGCAGAAAACGTTGCTGAGGACACTGTCATCGTTGTGGAGGTAGATGGCCAGCAGCTTCCTCTGTAGAGAAGAGCAGAAGAGGACAGAGGATGTTGTATTGCTGTACAGATTGTAAAAGCCCCCTGAGGCAAATTAATGATTTGTGATATTGGGCTGTATAAGTAAAATTGACTAGACTAACAGAAAAGAGAGTTAAAGGTAGAGCATTAAAAGTTAAAAGCAAAATGTACCAAATGCACATTCTCAACATTTTTGTGCCAGGGTCAAAAGGCCATAAAACATTTTTTCATTGGGAGCTGATTCAGTGGTATGGGAAACAAAGCAGTTCGTTTGTGTGTAGAACAAGAGTATTTTTTGCTATCAAAAATTTCAAGTTGTAATTAGAAATGAAACGCAAAAAGATTTGTTGTTATCTGTAGTATGAGATGTCACCACATGTGGGTGACTCATCACTGGAGAGACATTTCCACATTACGTGACCATAAAATGACATGAGAGACCAATGGGTGCAGAGCCAGCATGACTTCTACAGACAAAAGCGAGGCCACAACTGGCAAAAAAGCAAATACCACATAAAATCAAATGGTGAGCGGTGTAAATAAAACTTCTCTTGGAGACGACGAAGATATGGGGAAAACAAAACAGACAAATCACTCTATTTATTTTACACCAAATGCCAGCAGCCTGTTCAGGTTAGTAGCGGCAGGGCCAGACAATATTGACGAAGCTCCAAATCCAAGGATATTGACACCATCATATAAGCCTGGCAGATTCTCCCTACTGACAATCTAATTAAAAAACAAACACACCCACAAACATAAAAGGTTCCAGAGGACAATGTTGGAAATAATGCTCTCTAAATTACATGTCAATTCTTTTGCTATAAAAGAACAAATAAGAAAAAACTCTCACAGTCTCCACATTTTTAACCACAACTGCGCAGGGGGAGTCAAAAGGGTCTGTTTCTCAGGAATAGTACTCTAGGCTACGTACGACAAAAAGCAAAAAATCTACACAGGGTGTAAAACGTGAGGGGAAGTGAAAGAAGAAGTTGTGCTATATTGTGGCCTGTGTAGAATAGGAATGGAAGAGCACTGCTGTGTTTGCTCAACGATTAGTGCTTTAGAATAATCTCCAGGGCTCCTAGAGAGAAGGAGCCGGGGACTCATTCATCGGGCCGATTCAACGGCCTGAAAAGATTAAACACTCATGCTGAGAAGACAAGCAAATTCAGTCTTGAGAGAGGAATGGGTGTGAGGGGAGGGAGAGTTTTACAACATAAAAAAAAAAAAAACCTGATACACGCTCACACACTGACATCCTAACACACATGCAAAGATGCACAAACTTAACTCTGTGGTACCCACACGTGAAGGACTCACACTCAAACACATGCATGCTCAATTAGAGCAAGTGTAAAGACTAATCAAAGTGGGCATTTTGGCCAACTGAACTCCTTCATCTTAGTTAAACTGTCCATACCCCTCTGTTCCTTCTCCGCTTTCAAGACAGATCTTTTGTATTGCCTGTCTTAGCAGGGAGGAGCAAATCCCCTGTTCAGCTAAATTACTAGGTCCAACCTGAGCTAGATAGTGACCCCATAGCCCTTCCTCACACCTGTTCACCTAAATCTAAGCTTGCTTTGTATGTATGCATGTACGTATATATGAGAGAGAGAGAGAGAGAGAGAGAGAGAGAGAGAAATATTTCACACAGCATATTACAGTTAGCTGTATAAAATTGTATATATATATATATTTTTTAATTGTAATTACAGAGCCAGTGTTTTTCTAGTGAAACAAAATCTCTTTGTCTTGAATTAAATTTTCGGTATTGCGTCTTAACTGAGGCCTCTGAAAGTGTAGCTACAATTCTGGGTTTTGCCCTTACTAACCTAATGAATTCAACATCACAGTACAGCAAACACTTCAATCTCTTGATCTGCTCCCTGTAATGTTTAAATGCTGTAAAAAACATCTGCTACAGTAATGTCTGCTATAAATATGTCAAGTTGTGAAAACTAGAACAAAAAAAAAAGAAGCCATTTTCTCCTAATACCTGCTGCAAAGCATAGTTTTCATAACACCTACTCACAGTTTAATTATTGTTTAAATCACCAACATGAAATCAGTTCAGATTTCAATCAATCAATCAGATTTACTCACTGGTGCACTAGTAAAATGTAAGCAAAGCCTTCAAAGTATTTCACAAAATAGCACCCATAGCCTGTACATGGTTCCTTACTAAAAGTTAAATAATCCCTTGCAACAAGCTCTTTACTACAAAGTGTCACACTCAGCACTGGTACATGCAGATAAACAATACATATGTGTCACTGTCATATTGTCTGGAATTATTTTTAACTTTGAAACCACTTCAGGGGAGACTGAAGAGAGCCAGGGGCCACAAGTGAATACGATACAGACATACACAGAAAGGTACAAGGGACACTAAGAATAGAAGTCCTGATAGTGATTATCCTACAGATGGCAGCTCAGTCTGGAAAAGCAAACACTTCAAAATGAAGAGCTCAAATGACTGATCTAATGACCTTGCAGACACAGTGGGAAAGACATTCAGATCAATGACCAACCACACAGGAGGCTTTCTGTACCCCTGTGGAACACGTTCATCAAACATTGTCAAATTTTAATCTCTCTAAATCTGTGATTGAACTATTCAAACCTATTGCCAGCTTTGAGCTACATTCTTAAAACTGAGAGAGTATCTTTTGAACATGTAAGCTTCTGAATCATTTACCCTACTGCAGGTTAAATATATTTACATATAGGAATTTTTATAAATAAGATTTCCACATTTTCTAAACTTTGGACAAGGGCACTCTATATGCATTTACTTTTCAATCTATCTATTAATGAGTATCAAGTGATCCTTTCATGTGCAGTTATGAAATCACGGCTGAGCGTTGCTTGTGATTTACAGCCCTAGATCTGATAGATATACATAAATCAATATGCCATATGCCACCCTGATTCACCAGTACTCTTTCCTCTTGACTCTGCAAGGCTATTGCTGGGTTCAAAAGCGGATACTTGGCACTGATAAATGCCTGGACTCCCCTCTCCAGCAAGGCTATGAATTTTGATGTGTCTTTGTGTGTGGCAGACAAGAGAGAGCAGTGGAGAGTGGAGAAGAGTGGGGTTAGAGTGATTAACCACTGCGTTGATGGGGATTTAGTGAGGATCGTGGTTAGTGATGGGTGGCCTATCTCTCTGGACGCTCTGACTAACCACTGATCCCCAAGAGGGTTCAGCTCAGCTCAGCTCAGCTCTACAGCCCAAAGCATTTTCATTAAGGATGGATTGAGTCCATCTCAACAGTCCCCCAACACACACCTTCAGAAACACTTCATCAAATGTAGTGTTTTGCTTAGTGATTAGCCTCTCCCAGGCTTTGAGAGAGTGAGACTGATTCCTCTGTTTATAAACCTACCGAGTAGTCCCCCTTCAGTCAAATCTGCCCTATTCCAATATCCCCTTAATGAAGTACGCTGTTTCTGCCATGAGGACACAAAAACTAGATTCCTTTTCAAATGGAAGCAGAGAGCAAAGGATGGGATGGCTGGATAGTTGGGTGGTGTAATCATGCACATATGTTACTGTGTAATGAAACCGTCAATGGCTGCATGTTTTGGCCTGTCATCTAGGACAGTTGTGACAAAACAGGACAAACATAGAGCAGATCAAATAGCTTCTGCTTTTATGTAAAATTCTTGCAGATATCCAGCTTCCCTAGAGCCACTCTAACCGTGGCACAGTTGGCAGGCTAAATCAAGATCACCCAGCATAAAACAAAATGCAGTGAAAATGAATATTATTTTGCCCCTGAGCTGTGTAGAGTACAGTGGTACAGTGTGAACACCAGGGAGACATCGGCCATATTGTGCTGGCTTAGGAGAGGGGATCAGCTGGGAAGCAGGCAAGACGCCAAACTTTTCTTTAGGTTTATCCATCTCTGTTTATTTCATATTCTCTCCATCTTTACACTCATCCTGCAACATCTCTGACTCTTATTCCTCTCACTTACTTATTTTAAGTCACTGTTGTTGAATTCTCCTCTCCTTTCAGACTGCATCCCTCTATATTGTGCCCCCGCTATCTTCTATTCCACCCTCCCTCTCTGTGTGCTGGGTGATCTGAACCCCCCAAACATCTTGCTGTGTCCTCACAGTCTAATAAGGCTGTAATCCACACAAGCTGTCAGTTGATACAAGCATCCTTAAAAGGACAAAAGCCAAAAAACGAGAGGGAAAAGTGGACAGCTAAAAATAAAGCCTCAGCTGTCAAGGTAAAGATTTGATGAGGGTTTTGATGAAATGATATTAATGTGGCTGCAAAGCCTCTTCCACACAGGGCGGCACAAGGGGTAGATGAATAACAGTAAACACCATGAAAAATAACTTCAAAGACTTCGAAGTGTGTATATATATATCATATCCACGTTGGTTAAATTCCTCTTTGGTATTTCAGTTTGTCTGCGTTGGACATATGTTATTATGATTTCCTAGACCATTACCCTAAATGTTGCTAATTATTGGCCTCTACAGAGTTCTGTTAATTACATTGCAGTACCATTACTAATTGCCAGACTTCTATAAAAAAAGGCCACATTCATAGCAACAATAGCACAACTGTCCCACTGCATTGGGACTCATTGTACCCGGTTACTGGTAGCGATACACCACACCAATGTAGCCGCTTGCATATATTAAAAAATAAAATAAAATAAATAAAACCATAGTGCTACTTTCAGTCAGAACAAGGCTCAAGTCTGCTGGTGCTAATATCTTAATATCCACCAGACCTTGTCAGCAATACAAACTTACACGAGTGAGTAATGATAAGAATCAAAATCCCTGAAACAATATCTCACCGTCTCTTATATCTTTAAATTGTGTGTTAACATGGAACTTTTTCTAAACTACGAAAATGAACTCAATGGCCCTCAGGAGAGGAAGAAAAATTCTACAGTTTATTGCAGTTTGGAAAAGAGTAAACCAGGATTATATTGAAACTGGTTATAATACTGACCATTGTGCTTTAAATTCCCACCATCTCAGAAATGAAGGAGGTGATATGAGAAATGCAGTATCTCCCTTGACAGATAGAGAATGAATAATATCCTGCTCGCTCTGTGTCCTCCTCTGTGTTGTCTTAAGCAAAGAAAACTGCTCAAAAAGGCAGTGGCTGGACTAACATGCAATGTTGAAACTACATCAAGTAGGTATGACATCAGTGCAAAAGACTCCACTATTTGTAACATCAGTACCTCATATCTTACACACAAACAAAATGAAATGTGTTAGAAACACAAAGGGACAAAGACCTGATACTTTGTTTCACCAAATTGAAAACCTTTCAATGAGGCTCCACACAGTCAATCAGCCTACTTACATCTCTGGCTTTGCCATAGAAGGCCTCTTGAGACGCTGCCTCCAAAGACCCGATGAAGAACATTGGGTGGGTCTCTCCATACCTACAAGAAACACAAACGGATCAGAAAAAAACAGTACATAAACACACTGTTACATGCTAATTATCTTTGGTTTCATAGTCCTTTAAATTATTGGAAGCAGCACCTGACACTTAGCTCACCTTGAGGAAAATTCGGCAGTAAAGTGCAGTAAGGCATCAGCTTCATTCTCGCTATTCTCTGGCACTGCAAGGGAACAAAAATACTTATAAGGTCAGGCCCTGGATGCATTCAACTATCATTCAATACAATCAATACAAAAATATATTTCACTGAGACATTGTTAAACTGCTCCACAGTACATACTCATAGGTGATTTCCTGCAGGTAGAGGAACCCATTCCAAACATCTCTGAATCGTCCACGCCAAACTCTGACGCATCTTCAAAATCATCTCCCTCACTGTCGCTGATCATATGGACATCTCCACACTGTAAACACATATTTTTGCATTAATTTTCAGACTTATTTCAACAGATGTCATTACAATGTCCACAGCACAGATCCTAAAAGTGTGTTGGTGTGTATGTGAATATACCTCTTCTGTGGGCTCCTGGGTATTGGCTGGTGATGACCTTCGACAAACACTAAGATGATGGCAAGGATAGCTGATCCCAGAGACAGCCAGCGTCATCTAAAACAGGAAAACACAAAAAGAGCAATATTAAGTGTTGTCTACTAAGCAAGACCAACTACTTAAGACCTTAGACCATATGTGATTATATAAATAGAAGACTAAACTCTAATCAGAATGAAACAAACCTCATGAGAGTACCCTCCCAAATACTTTAGTTGGCCTATGTAAGATAACCTCAAGCTGTATGAACATAGACAGGTGTATCATGAGATACGTTATGACTTTCAAACTAAATCTTTCTCATCTCTAATCAAGGTAGAACCTTGATGAGGTTTCTGTACACCTGCAGTAGCTGTTAGCGTGGTGGTGGTTTATACTAAGAGAACACCTGACTAATGAGCTCCCAAATCCAAAGCCAGGACTGTAAATGTCAGTGTTCACCAGGGACTCATTACAGCTGGTGTCTCGAAGGCTTAGACCCAAGGGACATCAACAATACAGGCAAGGTGGATGCAGGATTCAATGCGAAACCAAAGACACCTGCTTTTAAAAAGTCGGATGTCTGATTTTAGATCGATTCCCATCATGTAACAATGTGGAGCATATATATAAAAACACATCTAAATGTATTAATATTTCCTCACCATGATGATACCTTTCTTAACAGCCATCAACAGTGACCACTAGAGACCAGCAGAACTGTTAACCACCAAACCGTCTCTTATGGTCTGAACATACTGATAACATTATGCAACAATATATTCACTGATATGCACTAATTGTAAAGAGCAAAGCAGAAAACACAGATGCAAATACTTTTCTGGGAGAGTGAACCTCTAAACAACAGAACTGAGGCAAGGCATGCAGGCTGGGAGTGATAAGAGGCAGAGAAGCTTCTCGTCCCCTGCAGAGGTCCTGTGATCTGCTCCATTGTCAGGTGCTAAGACACACAAAGAGCAGCTGGACATGGTTGAATCAGGAGACGATTACATGCAACGCCAATTGAGTCTGAAAAGGGCTTCACGGACTACAGGGAGTTTCTCTGTCTCTCATAAAATAGAGTGGGTCTTCGTGCTGGCCTCAGCTTCTATAGCAGGAGAGAACAGTGTAACCACTAGACCTTGTCAGTAACATAGACTTACTAGTGAATACTGCTGTTGTACCTGGGACTGATAAGAACCAAAATATATGTCCATTATACTACATGTTTTCACACTACCTTATCTTTTCAATGTAAAAAAGTAAGTTAGCAACAGCTGACAGATAAAAAATATTTGTACAAAAAACATCTGCACAATTGTGGCTGAGATGAATGTATGATTAGGTGCCACCGTGTTCTTTATCTCACTAGTCCTCAGGAGAAGGGTAACCATTTCGAAGTTTATTGCAGGTTGAAAAACTAAACACTGACATTGAATCTGGTTGTAATATTGACCACTGTGTCTCAAATTCTCATGAGCTCAGTAACAAAGCAGCAGATATGAGAGACGCAGTATCTCCCTTGACAGATCAAGAATGAATAATACCCTATTATTATTACATATAATAATATATGTAAAAATATTATTATATATTGCCATGAGTTCCTATTCCTACTCCATGTTATCTTAACTAAAGATAACTGCTCAAACAAACAGCAGCTGGATTGACATGCAATATTAAAACTACACAAAGTAAGAACTACATCACCACTAAAGGGACATGCCAACATTCAGAGCTGCCTGTAAAAGTACCTCAAACCTTAGTCATTGTTAAGAATAAATGCGTTAGGAGTAAAACTTTTGACTCTTGTTTCTTGGTGAATTAAAACCTTTCCTATGAGGCCTTGAACAATCAAACACCCCAGACACAGAGACAGATGTGTACACACAGATAAAAGAAGAATCAGATTGTTTTTCTTTGTGTATTACCAATTAGTAGCAACTGTACTCGAGAAGTGTGTAAGTGTCAAAGCAAGGCTAGCCGAGTAGCTCAGGAACACCTACGAAGAACACTTAGCTGAATTGCCTAGTAGTCGCTCGTGTAACTTAACTCTAAGTAAGTTAATACTCCGGGCCTGATTATTAGACCTTCGTGTTATTCATACATTTTCAGAAAACATTACAAATGAATGTAACTACAAAAAATAAATAAGTCTGCAACACTTTTGCTAAACCAAAAAACAACAACATAACAACAGCCTGAGAGGTGAATTAGCACAGTGTAAGAAAATTGTAGGTATTGTGCCAGACAAAGACATAAAGGGTGTGAGCCTTAAGGATGTGAAGGAATGGCCCCATGTCTATTCTGCTTATTCTCCAATCGAGTGGCAATCAAACGTGAGAATCTTAACAGCGGCTGCCGAGAGGATCCCTATAAACCCTTTACCCCCACCACTCACAATAAGAGGCTTTGGTCTGATGGCCTAATAAGTGTATAAATAAAGTTGATCACTTCCCCTGTCAAAAACAGCCTGGAGGGTTTGAGCTGACATGGATGCAAGGAGGGGAGGTGAAAAGGAGAAAAAAATGAGTTGAGTGCCTCTCAATCCTCTTCCTCGCTTTGACCCAATGGCTTCTCTTGATGTTGAGGTACACAAGTGCAGCTTGACGGCTCAGTGGTAAAACGTGGAAACAAGGCTGAAGCGCCGCAGGGCACGGGGGGTGAGGGGATGAGGTTAACCCCCCAAATGACCCTCTCCCACATCTCCACACAAAAGGAATTGGCTCCTCTTTTTTGGATTCGTTTAATTAACACTTGCATTGAGGCTCTAAGCATTCAGGAGACGATACAGGGAAAGAATTTTCTCCCTCCCTCCTCCTCTTTTCCCTCTCCCCTTCAACCCTTTCTTCCCTTCTCTATCTCCCCTTCTCCCCCGTCATTCTTTCCGTGTTTCATTTTTTCTTTTCTAGTGTAGGCAGTGTTTGGATTAGGTGTCTGGCTGTGAGTGTGAGATAATTACTACTGACAGCTGCACTGATGGCAACCACAGTACCACCTTATTCCATTTTCTCTTTGATGGGACAGGGGAAGATGAAAGTGAGGGAACAGGGGGAGTGTGGCAAAAAGTGAGACAGAGAGGCGAAAGAAGCTGAAGATAAGAAATATGGATGGGTAATGCACAATCGCCAAAAAATTAAAACTTCATAAAAACAGAAGGCAGAGGAGAAAAAAAACAGCCTGAGTGCACCCCACCTTAACACCTGTTGGTTTCCTTGTTTAAAGCTCTGTTCTGTTTTGCTGAATATGAGCATCAAGTATCTGAGGTACAGTACAGTATAGTGCAAATGCAAAAAATGCAAATACACATCTAGAGGCTAAGGTGGGCATAAATAAATTACTCCTGGATCTGTTGGATGCTTAAGAGGGAAGTGTTGTGGTGTTATCCTTTCCAGCATGGCGCTGTGACTCCAATACATTCATACCAAGCTAATGAGGAGGATCATTCTCCTCCTCAAATAAAGACAAAAATAAACTGAGTTGAGAGCATCATAGAAAGAAAAAAAAGAGTTGAAGGATATAGAAAACGAAACAGACAGACCAACTTGGTGCTGAATGTCACCTGAAGGCAGCCAATCATACAAGGGAGTGGGACTCTGCCTGAGCCTACTGCTGAGCCATGTTGCTATGGAAACCACCAGGCCCCCTTCAATAAAACCTTAGCTCCATAGGCCCCTATCAGGTAGAAGAGGACTCCATTAATGCCAGCTGGGAAATGGAAGGAGGTGCTGGCCTACAAGGCGAGGCACCTCTGCGGCTCTGCAGCATTAATACATTAGCAAACACCATGAAACACTGCATAAATGTCAGCAATTACGGGCTAGAAGAAAGGATGTGTGGTGGGGGTGATGAGGGAATGTAATAAGGATGTCCCACTGCCTGTCAATCACTCCTACAGGTGTGGAGGAAGGACTGCCAATCAAAACAATTTCAATGAGGTAGGGCCTGCCTGTCTGGAAAGTCTCCATGCTGTACTGTTTAGGCAAAGGAGTAGAAAAGGAGAAGGGAGATGTAGGAGGCAAGGGAAGAAGCTCGATCAGCAGATTTCCAACTGCACAGGAAGTTAACATCCCATTGGGCTCTTAAATCAACTGTTGCCAAGACCCCTGTCTCAATCTTCAGCACTGTTCAGATTAGCTTTGCCAAAGCCACAGAGGAAGATGTAGATGACGATGTCTGAAAATAATGCCAGAGTATTTGTTTTTCTACTTGGAGTAAAACAAATTGCATCAAGTTTTAACTATTGCAGAGTACAGCGAGTGTATTTTTTTCTGACTGAAATTTATTCTTTAAAATGTGGTGTAAATACATTATTTATTTGGTTAATGTTTTACAGGGTTGTGATTTGTATACTCCACATAAACCTTCAGAAATCTTCAAATTACTACTTGACCAAGGTCATCACCTTCTGTCTGCTAGAAATGAGCATCACCTCCCGTTGCTACTACTTCAACTACACTTCATTTTACATTCAACTTCCTTCCAACACCACATACAATAACACAGTGTAGTGAATAAACTGATCCGTTGTTCAGTGTTACTTGAGTGTTATCCTTGCAGATCCAATTTCAACTCTCCACATGGCCTTGAATAACTCGGAGCACAATAAACAATGACACACATTGAGTGGACAGTATCAGGGAGGGTGACGCAAAACATAAATACTAGTTTCACTGAAAGGTGAGAATTTCTTTCTAAAAACTAATTTCCTACACTCCAACAATACATGGCATGATTAAACAAACAATACCACAACTCGAATATCTCTTTTCTCACATAGATATTCTGAACATATTGATCGATTGATGCAGCTAGTTGGCAACTGCAGCAACCAACTAGGTATGAAAATTAAACAGGTCAGTACCAACTCATCTGCTACAACAGCCATGCTAGAGTGAGAGGAAGCAGAGTTAAGTAGTAATCGATTCCACTGCAAGCGGGCTAGTGTACCGAGCGAAACGTAATCTGGAGCCTCTGGCTGCCATGTTTATTGGCCCAAACCCCCGGAGATGAGACTGGGCTAATGAGCTAGACACCAACACTGGCTCTTTACCCGCCTGCTAGGCCAGCCAAGTCCTGGGCTTTCTCTGTTAATACCTTGAGACGTTTCAATAAGAGGGCTGTGGCTAGAGCAGAGGCCATTATTACTCTTCTGTCTCTGAGCTTTTTAATATCACCTCATCGAGGAAACACAGACACGGCAGATGTGTGTTAGCCAGGTGCTGCTCGGGCCTATGATGCCACAATGAGCTGCAATATATTCATGATCCCTGCCTTCATATCCACGACAAACTAGGGGGACCATCTTAGGCTTACTGATAACCAGTAAACATACAACAAAAATAAATATATAAATAATATAAATATAAAACAGTGAAGAAGGAAAATATGGGAATGGTGGAGTTTGCTCAGTGATGGAACTTACTAAATAACCATGCCATGCTGGTTTATCATGGTTAGGTCACCTTAAATTCACACATTTATTTCTATTGAATATATCAAAACGATCTGCTGTTTTTTATTTTATGAATGTTTATCAACATAGAATTTTAAAATCTTTAAACTGTAAAAACATATTTAGGGAAAGGGCGAGGGGTGGTGTCAAAATCCAAAGGTATTCAAAAAACATACATGATTGTCAAGTGTTGTGTATTCCATAATACACAAAAAATACTTCTAAGAACTTTGATAAATGAAACAAATCTGAAAGGTTTCCTTTCCTTCTACAAATCAATAGTCAAATCTACAGAATCTACAGAACAGAAATTAAAATTTTAAAAAAACATCTCCAAGTTGCTCGCCTCTGTTAGTTTGAACAGGAAGGTCGTAACACACAAGATACATGTTGTGGAAAATTGAAAATGTAAATAATTCTGGGCCATAATACACTTTACACTACAAGCACTATCATTAAAACTGAGGTCAGTCATTGCGCTACATATCCACATGCTTTCAGATTTTAACTAAGATCCGTATTTCTGTTGTAATGTGTGATGCTAACGATAATAAATCATCATAGCAGTATGGTATGTTTGGTAGTCACAGGCTTTACAATTGCTTGTAATGGAACAAAAATAAAGCAAACAGCCTCCCATAGTGAAAGGATTCATAACCCTTTGTCCTCTGCCCTTTTAGGCACATTAATGGGAAGTATTTGCTTTCACTGTTAATCTTAAAAGCTTTACTTTGGGGTCATTAAAACAGGTGTAGTTATTGTTAATTCACTTTGAGTTTTTTGAAACATTAATAATGACACAGATCGGACTGTATCATCCAAAACGCTGCACATAGAAAGCAGGTTATCATTATTACCCACAAATCTGCACTGCCACTGAAAACATATACCGTAGATAGATGCTGTGCTACAGTAGAGCCAGTTCTGGCATACAACACATGATAACGCTTGAAAAAACAGAAACTATGTCAATACCAATACTCCAAATCAAACAACAACCACATAGATCTAAAAGGAAAACGTTAGCTAGAGGTTAACACAAGAATGTGTGCGCAACAGCTCCACAATGTAGCATGATAAACCATCCCATACAATTAGCATGGGAACACATATGCTCTCAAAGAAGGGGCGAGACAAAAGGGGTCAGAGGTTCCTCAAGGTTCTGTATGAGGGCTGTTTCTGATAAGCTTGACTGTGTGCAGGGTGAATGGCTGGGAAGAGTGACCCAAGGATGAGAGAGGTCAGTGGGACTCAATGATGTGAGCTTTAATGTCCACAGATAGAGGACACAGGATGGGAGCCGTCTTTGACATCTTAATTAGCTTTAACATCTTACTCACATGTTTCTGACAGATGGTTTTGGCATGGTATACAGAGTGTAGAACAGTTTCCAATTTGCAAGTATGAAAATAATGGAAATCAATAATCAATAACTCAGGGACTTTAATTTGTGGTGGATGTGTAATCAT
Source organism: Pampus argenteus (assembly GCA_036937835.1). Taxonomy (NCBI): domain Eukaryota; kingdom Metazoa; phylum Chordata; class Actinopteri; order Scombriformes; family Stromateidae; genus Pampus; species Pampus argenteus. The sequence continues at coordinate 13,079,620 of CM072870.1, forward strand.
CATTATGGCAACTGTTTTGGATCCTTGCAGTGAGGGAAATATAGGCAGCATTTACTGTATACAATAAAGTGAAGACAGAGGCTGACATTTTCTCTGGTACAATTGTTATAGTGAGAAGTGTTTAAATGATGATAGTGTGTGTGTGTGTGTGTGTGTGTGTGTGTGTGCGTGTGTGTGTGCGTGTGTGTGTGCGTGTGCGTGTGAGTGAGAGTGTGCTTCTTACAGAGTCATCAGATGCTGACGCAGGCCATCCCTCCCATTGTTGATGCCGGACTGGGATGTTGGTCAAGTCTGAAATGTTCCTCTTCACCTGCAAACATAAAGAGAAGATAGTGGTATATGTATTATAGTAAGGGCTACATCAAAATGACCTGCATTCAGACTGAGGGAAAACTAGGATGGAGGTAGGAGGAGCCAACTTAAAAAAAAAAAAAAAAAAGAAAGAAAAAAGTGACAGCCAGTGTTATCAGCATTCTTCAGATGCCACAGCTAATGCCCAGCAACAACAGCCCCACGCTCTGAAATGAACAGTATTTCTCTTCTCCCATTCATGCGCGGACGCTGTATCTGCATCACTTAATAACATGCCGTGCTTTTAAACAGTTAGCAGGCAGCAGCGCCTGTCCCGCCGAGCGCCGTATCACATCGTCCAGTGGGTTGTTGGTTTAAAGCCCTAACGCCAGCCTGATGTGCGCCAGCCGAAGGTGATCAAAGCCCGTCGGCGTCTGAGTGCTGGCGGCCGTGGATTTTAGTGCATTTGTTTGGCAGAATTCTGGCCTTCAGGCCCGCAGGGCTGGACACTGATGCTGAGAAAACTGCCTATTGTGGCAAAGATCCCTCCACACACGGGCCAAATCCTGTCTTTGTAAAAAGCACTGAGGAGAGATGGATCCTTGAGCATATGAGGGGCTGGTGGTCATGGAGGTGGAAACTTAAAGAATGCTACAAACACAAAGTCAAAGCCAATGTCAGACAAAGCAGGAAAGCAGCTGCAAAACACTGAACTATGAAGACTGTGGGGGCGAACTCTGCTTAGACGCTTGCATCTTAATACTCTGATATTCCTGCACTTTGCATCTGTATGTACTCAGTGTGTGTGTGCGTGTGTGAGAGAGAGAGAGAGAGAGAGAGACAGAGAAAACAGAGACACAATGGGCTGCTTGCAGAAATGACTACATTGAAATCTTAATTTATCCTTTCATCAAGGCAATAATAAATATCCTATCCAAGTTATCAATCTCTCACTGAAATAATATTTTATTTGTGCTGGGCCTGGCACAGCAGAGCAATCTGCAGTACAAACAAGCGGGGAAAAAAAATAAAAGAACAATAATAAATGAGTGGCACAATCCATCCTTTGTCTTTCTGTTATAAATCCCACACCACACCGCTCAGTGCCGATCCTTATGATCAGAAGCTATGGCCAGGATAGCAGGCTGGGGTCAGAGCGGGTGGCCAGTGTTATTACAGAGTGTAATATCTATGTTTGACCAGCCGGACTACAGGGATTTGACTGACCGGCCGGACCGCTGATGAATAGAGGGGAAAAGGGAGGAAAGGAGAGGCATAAACACTAGTAATGAAGAGGCTGCAGTCAGAGGTTAAAGCAGCATCAGAGAAACAACAAACTAACGCCCACCACTGAGGGAGTGAGAGGGAGAGGTGGAGAAGGATGAGAGTGGAGTCAGACAGTGAAAAGCACCTGGCAGACAACAACCTGATCTCACCACAGAAAGAAAACACAGCTATACAGCAGGCCTGCACACCTGAAAACACAATGCCAGAATCTGCCCCCCTTTCTGACCATATACAACACAACATGATTACCAGACTCTGTGCCCAACCATACCAACAAAAAACAGTGATTTAGAGTCTAAATCACTGGACTACATAGCAACCTAACAAGGTGACACAACGTCTTGTCCTAGCAACTCTGAATTTTTTTGTTGCAGTTTTGCTTTGCGGTGTTCATGTGTTAGCAACAGCAGCCATCAGATAAGAGCACGACTGTCTAATGCTGCCCCCTGTCTGCCACCACAGTCATCTCACTGGTAAGTTAGACTGCAACAAATTAAAACGTTTAGATTTATTTTGTGACTTTTGAGTGACAAATTTTACATGGAAAATTCCTACATACAATCACCAGCTAAAACCTGCTTGACCTAAAAAAAATGAGTGTTATATGACACTGGGCTGTATTTTTTTAATGAAATATACTTAATATGAGGCTCATGATAAGTATCCATCAACCTTCCATGTACATACAGAAGCTAAAATGTGAGCGAAACATAACAAGATTTAAATCAAAGCCTTAATGAAAACTACACTGCCGCTGATGTGTGTGTTGCTGTTCATGGTGAGTTGTGGCAGGGGTGTACAAGCCAGTTATGTACAACATTAGCAGGACTGGCTGTGGTGCTGAGCTGCTGGGCAATACGCCTCACGGCAAAATTAATGATCCAATCATTGTAAATGCCAATTGCATGTAATCCCTGGCTGGAAGCAAATCAAAGAGAAGGAAAGGTTTTCGTTAAACAGTCACAAGCACACTCTCTTTCACTCTCTTTCTTCGTCTCCCCAAGGCACCAGATGCCTTTCTTTCATTCCTTTTTCGATCCAACTTTCCTTTTCTCAGCTCTGTAGCCCTGTCTACATTTGGTCCCTATATGTCTCCCAGCTGCGGAGCAGGGATGGGGCCCAGGCCCAACCCCGGGGGGGCAGCAGAGGAGGGAAATCCCCAGGACAACTGGTCTGGTCACGGACAACTCAGGACCCAGGAGCCATCCCTATTCTACCCTCTACTTCCCTGGCAAACATTTGCTCTCCAGCTTAGCTCACAAGATAGCCAGCAACTTACCCCCTCACTCTTGTCTGGTAATGCCAATCAGAGTCTACACAGCCCAGTGCTCTAGAGATTGAGAAGAAAGAAGGTAGAGAAGGGACACTGAGACAGAGAGACGGAGAATGAGGGAATAGAAAGGGAGGGGCAAGGGCAGTTCCCTGAGAGCCACAAGGCAAAGCCAGAGCCTTTGGCAAAGACAAACACGAAGACAGGACTCTATCCCTATTGATATGCACAAGCAGGGACCATCGGCTAGTTTTCAGCTAAGACAAAAGGGAGAATGGGGAGAGAAAGGTGCTCTGTAGTGGAGTCCATATGTGTCTGTGAGTGGACACAGTATGAGCAGAAAGGGGAGTCAGGCTGGCTGAATATGGTGTTACTTCTTTGTTGCATTCTCAAGTCTTCATATGATGACAGAAATACACCCTCCTGCTTGTTTCTGTCTTATTCTGTATTATTGTTTTTACTTCAAGACATACCAATCTAACTGCTCGTCTTCACTCGGAGCATCACAAATTACTTCAAAGCAACATGACTGGTCGTGTACTACTGGTATTTGATTGCTTCTACAGATTATACTCGCACCTGTAGCTCATCATACTAACTACTGAACCTTATGAATCAGTTCCAACATGGTGCAAACACATGGTTTAATGACATATTATTTTTAAACACATTACTGTAATAAAAAAGGAACGAAGTCTGTTCCCTGGCTAAACGGTAAATGTATAAAGAGCTTGGTCAACATGGGGCCAACAGAGTCCAGATCCATGCAGGTTAAAGTTCTGGGCCTCATTTTCACTGCAGGGGGTCTTGAGATGCCTAAAGACAAGCTTGCGTAAGGAAAAGACCACGACATGGAGGCCTGTTTAAGCCCACATTGTCCCTTCTCTCTCTCCTATGGACTCTTACAGCACCCCCACCAAGCCAACAGTCCTTTGCCTCCTTTCTGTGACCATGGTTCCCCCCTCCCACACCACAGGGACCCCTCCCCTGTGTTTGTAATCCCAGCAGAAACACTTAAGGTTCACAGTGGGTGCTCATCAAAACCATCTGCCCGAGAAGCGAGTGAGAGAGAGAAAAGAGAGAGAGAGTTGATGAAGGGAGGAGGAAAAAGGAAAGAGTGAAGGAAGAGAGGGCCAGAAAACCAGGGAGGCAAGCTGCCTCCTCCAGTTCAGATGTTGGTTATACTAATCTGTTCAATTAGCACTATTACAAGCTCTGCTAGTCGCCCGATTATTATTATTAGTGTAATCTTCACCCTCACTGAGGAGCCAGGTCTGAGCCGCAGTGAGCAAAAACACAAGAAAGGAGGAACAACGTTCAATGCTGCCCGTGAGTAAATAATTAAGAGATGCAAGATATGTAAGAAAATACAAAACTGTAAATAGGAAAATCAAATGGTAAACGTGTTTCAAATCCCAGATATTTGCAAATACTAATATTAACAATAATAATAATAATAATAATAATGGCTAACAATGCAAATAATGGCTACTTCAGACTTTTGTATCCCACCTGATCTGTCTTTAGGGAGTATATTTCCTCTCACCTGCAACAGCAGGCTACCCTTGGTGAATAATAAATGACACCTGCTCAGGTCTCCCTCTGCACGGAGGGTTAAATTAGGAAAGTACAGGGCAGTAGTATGTGTATGGGTGTGTGTCTCATGGGGCCAAACATTGACACAGACATGCACAAACCCACTTAGTCATCTATACAGGAAAGCAAGCACACATAGATTTACGCGGTCTTCAATGTTTAATCCATTTGCACCTGTGATCGTAATAAATGATGGACAGACGTGTACTGTCTTCAAACTGGGTTCAGTATGAGTATTTATAAGTATAAATATTTCATTGGCTCTACTGTTTAGTTTTAGATGAAGAAAATGAATGGACTCTAGACTCTGTCTCTCCATTGCTCCTGCATGCCTAGATCAAACAGTGTTCAGTCATTTAAACCACCTCCTTGACCGCAGAGACTGTTGAGAGAGAAGAAAGAAAGTCGTCGCATAGCGGGAGTAGGGAGAAAAAGAGGGGGTTATACAGGACCGCAGCTGTGAGAGTAATTACGTGCTCGGAAATGTGATCATTTGTGATGAATAATGAATCGATGACTGAGATAGACTAGCAATGACTAGCAAATGGAATGAAAGCTGTGTTATGGGAAACGAAAATCAGGTACAATAATATTATGCAAGTGAGAGTCTCACTGAATTTTTGTGCATTGGCCTGAACATATAGTGTACATATAAGTGACTTTCTGTTCCACTGTATGGACTGTGTTTGTGTGTGTGTATGCACGCTTCAGTCATACCTCCTGTATGGTTTTGGTGCCAGGGAAGTTGAGGTTGTAGTCCCTTTGGGCCTCACGGTGACTGATGACCAGTAGGAAGTTCTGGTTTAGCGACTCTGGGAGAGCACTAAATAAAGAGGAAAAACAACTGTAACACTGGAAGAACAGGAATGAACACATTAAATGAAATAAAAAAATGTCACAAAGACAAATGTCATGTACAAGAATAGATGCAAAATAATGACATAGTAGAAAGAAAAAAGAAGGGGGGCAAAGAAAAACAAACATTATCACCAAGAGCGACTGAGTCAAGTAAAGGGCAAGCTGAAACTTGTCAACTAGTGGTAGCCTGCTGGCCCAGAGGGAGGTGGGTGCCTCCTCTGGGGGCTAGTCGCCCACTTCACTGGTTATGTCTTAACAAGCCTGGCCAGAGCTCCGCTCAGCACAGCAGGCTAGCACAGCTATGACCACCTGCACAGTAACAGCATGGAGTCCATCAATCTGCTTTCATTGCAAACAAACCTAGCTGCTATTATGAAACGAACCCAGGAGAGCCTTTAGCTCCTTCCTTACAACAAGCCCTAAAAACAAGATTTTACTTTAGACATAAATTAACACAAACTGACCACATCTGCAGGGTTTGATAGGCTTCATTTCTGGCCTTTCAAAAATATTTTGTTTTGTTCGGAGTGCAGACAGTGCTGTGAGTGAGTGATCAGCCCTGCATCCACATTTATTCTCAAGCCAAAAAAGCTTGTTATTATTGTGCATCATGATGCACTACCTCTTCAGCAGATGTTTCTTGATTACTATTGAATTTAGCAACTTTACCTTCTCTGTGTCGCAAAACATGATATGAACATTTCCTTTTCATAGAAAAAAAAAACTGAATGAAGAAATTGGTGATTTTTACAAAAGTATTGCTAATAAAATGAAGATGATATACCATTATATCTCACCTCCAACTGAAAGAATAATATTTTTAATGACAACTTATTTAATTTGTTTCTTTTCTAAAAATGAACAAGACCACTGGTTGGCCAAAAAAGACAGACACAAGTTGTTTACAGGTTTCCACTGGTCCAAGACGGTCAGTCCCACAGAAGATGCAATGTACTTATTTTTTTTGCGAGCAGAGACCTGGTAGTGGAGACACCGGTCGAATAACACCTGAAGGAGTAGAGTTTCTAGAATGGCAAGAGCTTACGGCAATGACGGAGATGCTGCAAGCAGTGCAAAAGCAGACACTTTGTGTTTCACGTAGAGAGGAGGAGGTGGGGGAATCAACTTTTGGAAGCTTCATTTACAATAAGCTGTGAGGTTAAGTAGCGTTTTGAGCAAACGCTGGGTCTGTGAGGCTGAATATCAATGGGAGGCTTAAGGGCCGAAGCAGGCACTTAATCAGGGCTCAGAACCCAAGGAGAGGAGGAAGAGTTGAGAGAAAGAGAGGGATGGGGGAATTAATATGTAGCACACACATTAATTATGCAATCACACCCTTAATCTGCGCAGATCTGGACGAGCTTATGTTAACAGAAGCTCAAATTTACTGTAATGACAGCATATTTACATTGACTAAAACTACGAAATCAATATGTAAATGTAATGTTTGTTGTAGCTAACTGGGGAAGATTGGAAATGTGTGGAGTGGGAAGGATGGATGCATATGTAATAGGGCTGAGCAGAAGGATGAGAGAGAGTATGTGTGTGTGAGAGGGAGAGCGAGAGAGCGAGAGAGCGAGACAGATAGAGAGAGAGGAGAAATGGAAGGGGTAGGGACACATAAATAAGGATCTAGCTAATATCATGATTATGTTTGGACACAATCCCGAGCTACTGCTGGCAGGCAACTAGTCTCCTAAATAGACAGAGATTGAGGGTAAACTGAATGGAAGTGTTACTCTGTCCTTCCAAGCAAAGAAGGAACATCTTATCAGTCATTTATGGCAGACTGACGAGCCATTTGGTGTGTGCGTGGGTGGAGTTCTGTTCAAGATTTACTTTGAAAAACCACATCACTCAATGTGTTCTATAGTACAAATATAGCCACTCAAAATATCAAATGCATTCAGAGGGGACAAAAAAAACTGTCATTCATAATGAGTCATTGTCTTGTAATTTACCATCTGTCTGAAGAGGCCAGCTGGTTCACATATAAACATAACACCCATGTTTCAAGAATAATATCCCGGTGTCTCGACTGCTTTAACCACTGATGTTTTCAAAGCTGCCGTTTTCTGATGGAAGCAGGCCTCTTAAGCAGTACAGGGTTAAAATGTGGATGTCTGTGTTTGCTTCTGCCTTCAGAGGTTTCCTTCTCACTCAACATACACACTTGATGACATCTAGGTCGGCCTGTTACATCTCTTGAGATACTTGACATGGCATAAGGGTGCCAGGAGGAAAATGTCATTTAACTTTATGGACAGAGAAAATGGAGCATTTTGCAGGGGAGAAGAGCAGGCTAAACAGATTGGTTTCATTCTGAGGTAAGCCCATCGCCTAAGCTGCGAGTCCCTGCGGCACAGAGCAGACTTTAGACCTTATTAAACTAGCACTGCCAGACACAGAGAAACACACACACAATGTGACATGTGCCTGCAAAACACAAATACCCATACACACATGTCCTACCTAACCTCTGATAGACACACACATAATTACTAACCTACAGTGTGTGTTTCAAATTAGAGACACATCAAAACACTGATCAGTAGAGTACAAGACTGGCCATCTTGCCTCTAATAGGAGGTAATGAAGCTCACACAAGGTCCTCTTACCTCCTCCACATTTTGCATCCACAACAAAGCAGAAGAATACGAAACCGTTCAGGCTCTACTCTGTTTTGTTCTGCCATCTTGTCCCAGCCAGTATGCTAACTGTTAAATACTTTCCATCAGGGCTTTAGCCAGCCGACTGGCTGTCTCCCTAAAGCATCTGTGTATCTGCTACTGGATAGCTAACAAACAAATGGAGAGGTGGGGGCAGGAAGCCATAATAACAAAAAAAAAAAAAACTAATGAATAATTTTTGCAATTTAAAATTTCTTTCAGAGTTCAAATTAAAATAACCTTTCATTGGCAAACATGCTTCCTGAGAGCTGGAACGGAGGATAAACGAGGAAGGAAACAGGATCAATTGAAATATTCATCAGGCCTTCATCATTTATGAAGGAGAAACCCTCTTGTATTCACAGGCAGTCATCAACATGGTCACAGAGAAAAACCTTCTTTAGACCAGGCTTTACCACTGCAGTACTAACTGCACATCATATCACTAACTAAATAACTACCTGAAATGGATTGGTGCTCAGAGGAAAATCTCCCAAAGCCTCAAGATTTATTTCTAATCAAACAAGACAACTAAGAGGAGTTTACTTAGCAGGATCATAATGACAGTGCAGCACTATTTAATCAGTTCGTTTGGTTTAGGTGTGTGTACTGCATGAGCCAAGCTCTACAAAGTAATTGCCAGGGATATTACCATTATGGGACATTTGCATTTTTAGTCAGCAACAATTTAGAGAAAATAAATATTGTGAAATTACATTTGGGCAGACTACAACTACAACAGCACACTAACAAATGTAGTAAAATAGGCAAAGTTTCAGTTAAGTTCTTGGACAATAGCGATCACCTCACAACCTTTAGTTATGTTGTGGCTACTAACAAAGTGATAACAATACATAAGTATTCTAACCCTTTTATGTTTATCTGTTTCATAACATAAGACAGAATTACCATCACATTCCTACAGTGACATTTTACTCACACTAAACCACGGAGGTGGTTCAATATAAAAGCATAAAGGCATTATTATAAAGGCATAAGCATTGTATGTACAGTTAAGTAGAGACCATCATTCAAGCATCTTTATGTTTGCCTCTTTTGATACTGCCACGAACACACCTGGCATATGGTCGGTTTACTTTGTTTCAAACACAAAATTGTTGGTACACTGCTGGTTGGATAATGCATCCGACATAATGATAACATTTTTCATGCTCGCTAGCTAAATCATATTGCGTCGTGTGAAACAGCAGAGGAGAGAAACAGGCAGCTTAGAGGAAAAGCCTATGCAATGCCGCAGTGTTTTTCCTTTTTAAAAATTGACACTATGAATAACAGTATCTGTAACTATGCTGTTGTAAAATTGCATATTAATTCAAGAAACCTTTGCGATTTTTCTAGATATTTGAAGATGTGTCTCTGTTCCCATAGCAGGTCTTGAACACTGGTCTCCCAGACCACAGACAGCTGTGCTTACCACTTAACCAAAAGGCTAACGGGGAAAGGTCCAGTATCTCTCATCATGCGTAGTCGTTATTTTCTAATGGGCACGGGCCTGCACCATAACAGCCTCCAAATTAATAAAGAAGATATTTGATTTTGTTTTAAATAAGGAGACAGCCGAGAGAGCCTGTGTATGTGTGACAGACTCTGCTTTAACTTTTTCTACTCTAAAAAGAGTGGAAACAGTCAAAAAACTGTCTTCTGGCAGTAAGCATACAGCTATGATTAATAATTGTGACAAATTAACGTTCTTATTAAGCGAGATCATTTGATTTATTGTCTTTTACTATGATTTTAAAGTAGCACGTTGTGGTACCATATCAAATTAGTCCACTTTACCACATTAAGTACCTTGAGTTGGTATGATAGTAATAAAATGTGCTTCCCTACAAGCAAACTTCAGGTTGAGCTCTGTCTACTGCAACAAATATGCACACGCTACACACAAATTGTGTGTACTGTGTATATACGGTGTGACTAGATTATTTTTACTGCAAGCTAACAGCTTGTCTGGTCCCGCTACAGGGGACTGCTCCCCCCTACTCTGTGATCTGTCACCTATCCTCTCCCAGTATGACAGCAGGGTCACTGTACACACTCATTTATACACAAACAGATTTATATACACACAGAAGCCTGCCCAATCCATTCAGCCCCAACTGTCTTCCACCAAAATAGCCGACACAGAATAATGAGCTCCCGACACCCAAAATTATATCGATAACACTTTGAGAAATGGCAACGGTGCTGCTAAAAAGACACAGCAGTCAGTGGGGGAGTGAGAAGATGAGGAGACACAGAGGAGAGAGAGTTAGGGAGGGAAGACTGAGGGGATGAGGGCCATTAGCTGCCAACACAATATAACTACCACTTAGCCTAACTAGCAGACAAAGCGGCAAACTGCCAAATGACTTCTTTTACAAGTGTTCTGGTGACATGTGGATGCTTGCTTGGATGCCATCATGAGGAAATGTCGGAAAAGCTACAGTATTTTCTTTTTTTTTTAATTTTCAGCACACTGTCAATAAAACAAACCATAGGTCATTTCATGAGACTATAAGCAACTCTGGCTAATAAAAGATCATATATATGAAAAGAAGAGAGCAAATAAAAATTGTCAGAAAACCTATCGCCAATTATCCTTTTTTTTTTTTTCCAAGAAAAAATGAACAATTTTATTAAACTTAAACAATTCAGAGAGATACAATGCAACTGTGCAGACACAGTTATATACTTCACAGCTCTCCTAAAGAGAAGTAGATTTTAAAAATGTATTGTTAGCATGCTTTGACCCAGAGCTTAAAACTGAAAACTGTCTTTTTAATAAACATCATTTTGCTGACAACAAATTACTAGTGCAATAAAGAACACAAATATACTTTTAAGAGACACCCTGGGTTTTTTTTATTGTATTTATTTATTTATTTATTTTCAAAGTATTGTGACAGTGGTAGTAATGCTTTACTTGCCAAACAGGCCTCAGAATCTGCCGAGTCTTTTGTTCTCAACTCTAATGCAAACTGGATCAGACTGGATCTGATGTCTCATGAAACGATATTCACAAATATTAAGAGTACAAAACTTTTTATTGTGACTTTTTTTTTTAAATAAGGCTTTTATTCTCTGTTGATTTGATCTTTATTTTCTTATAGTCACTAATGACCTCAGAGAGAGGCTGATAAATTACGATAGGCTTCTAAAAATATGAACCAGATAATAATTACAGGAGAAGCACTTTACATCCTCATCTCCCTCTCAAGATCAAGCAATATCTTTAATCCACACATGCAGTGGCAATGACAAACTCATGCTCTCCAACCATATGGCATAAATAATCTTTGACTCATTTTTATCTGTTTTTACTAGTCCAATGCTCCTATCCTCAAATTAAAAATAAAAGGGCTTGTAGTCACCTTAAATAATAAGTTGTAATAAAGGGAGGAATGTCACCATCAAAGGTAGACATCATTTGGATGATGTTTCCTGACACTGATGAAAGGACGCCCACACATTCAGCTGCCAGCTGTGATTGTATTATTGCTATGACTTTACACTGAGCTGCCTGACATTTCAGATGGAAAGGTTGTTAATACTACCATGCATTCACTGAGACTACCGGAAAAAACCTCTGGATGGAGAGAGAACGCTGGCTTAATGAAGCTTTCTCGCCAAATCTCTATTGTCACAGACTCACTAATGTGACAGACTGGTATGCTTTGAAAACAAGAAATAAATAATAGATATGTTTTGTGGATATCATACACACTGTAAAACAACCTTTAGCAGGCAACAATGTCAGACTCAAAGATACAAAAAAATGGGAGCGAAAATGATTATTTACACACAGAGATTGCAGCAATAGACGTTTCTTTCAAAATGTCACAATGGATGCGAGAAAAATGAAAGTGAACCAGTAGGTCAAATGTCTCTTAATATACCAAAGAAAATGGTATTTGCTGAAAGGATTCTGTACACAAAGTCTTCATTACTGGTTACACACCGCCACCTGGTGTACACTATTAGGTACTACACTAAGAACCACCAGAGAAAAGGGGGGTTTATCTGAGTTGACACATAACAGTGAGTGAGTGAGTGCTTGACTGAATACCTGTTTTTGCTGGTGCTGGCAGTAGGAGCAATGTCTGGGGTCAGGACATACAGACTGATGTTCTTGGGCAGGTGTAAACTTCTCAGCACCGTCTGATTACACACAGAGATACACACAACATCAAATCTAGCTGTGGAGATACTGACTTTTTAAGATAACGTTGGGCTTAGGAGATTTTGGACTTAGTTGTTCTAGCTGTAAAATCTCCTGATTTTGATTGATACCCAAAAGGTAAACCATGTTTTTCATTACTGTGTTATAATATGCTAGTATGTAGTAGGCGGTTCTGAATGAATGATTTTTGCTTGGCTACAGATGTTATAAAAACAAAGCACTCTTGGATAATATTGTCAAAATCATGTATGCAAAATTCTAACGTCACAAATAAATTTGACAAAATAGAAATCCGATAAATCCCGGCAATTATCAATCTGCGGTATTTGCAGCAGGAAAAGATTTAGCTCATATGACCAGTGTTATTCTGTTTTTATTACTTTATTTTTGTGACAAACATTTGTGTGGGCTATCAACTCACACTATCAGATACATCTCCACTCTTCCATCCCTTCAGCTGCATTTTGGACACTGGAACCCCAAGCTCTGTCTGGAGGATTTGTTTGATTTGTCCTGTGAGTTTTGACAAAGACAACCAATGCAAAAGAAAAATAACTTTTTCATTTTTATGCACAAAAAGTTGTATGCATGGGCACACTATGTACATCAGTATATGTGGTTCTCACCAACTGTGCTGCCCTCTTCCAGTACCAGCTCTACAGAGCGCTGTCGGTACTCCACCCTGAAGTTGAGCATCCGGGACTGACGCTCTACAATGTGTCGGGGGGAGGAGTTGACGGGACAAAAAGCTGAAGTTGAGGATGATGGAGGAGAAGAGGACGAAGACGAAGAGGAGGGGGGAGGAGCTGTACCTCCTGCTGCTGCATCAGCTGCTTCTGATTGGCTTGGAGGTCCATACATGTTGGCCTGGCTCGCCTCACTGGAAAAGTTACTGCACAGAGGTGACAAGATTACTAATGGTGTGGAAAATTGATTGATTGTTTCATTGAAGATCATGAAGGACCGAAATAAGTATCCATCTATCAATGCTTGTGGTTACTCCACTTATCTTACTCCCTGTCTTTAGCCTACCAACAGTGGATACTGAAAGACTGAAATATATACCAACATCACATGGTTTTCCCTCCCAACGTCTCTTACAATAACCGCTTATTCTTGCTTTGCTGCTTGCTCAGTTCACACAACACAGTAAATGATGTCTTTTTCCTACTGAACATGAACAATGTATGGCCTTTGTTCCTTCAAGTGTAAGCAGCAACTGTCTTGCATGAACAGAGTGCCAGTCTCAGGATTTTTAACAAAGGCTGTATTTTATTTGGCCCACCACATTAGAAAAGGTCACTATTCTGAGGCGTAGGATCACTGTCAACAGCCACAAGACCTTAAACAGACTGGACCAATTATATGGTGAGAAATTAACCCAAATAAATAGTAGCACATTATAATTGTTATAACTGCTCTAGATTTTTCCCAAAATTACAACTACGAGTAAAACAGTTACTCAGAGAAAAGTATGTAAAGCTAATATTCACTGATTAAATACTGAAGCAACTCAATATTGATCTGTTCTGAGATAACGTCAGAAAAATATAAAATATGCTGTGGTTCAAGGGTGGTGGGATCACATAAACATTAATTTATCTGATTTAAAGCCATGTGTGCCACTTAATGGATGTGAAGACAGAAGTTAATCCGTCTTTGTGACATGAAAACATCTGTAAAACCAATAATTCAAAACAGCCCAGGTGGAAAAAAATCTTTGTGTATGTTTGCATGATAGATTTGACTCATTTCAGTACCGTGACTACATGGAAATACATGGAACATACCATTTTATTTAAAGGACATGGTAGTATCTAAATAAGTAGTACTTGGCACAAAATAACTGCCATTAAGATGAACCAAAAGTAGCTGAAGTAGGAGATTTTACTCCAAAAATCAGTATTCTTTAAAGAATCTGAAAAAAATTGGCATGAACTCTCACAGCAAAAGTAAGAGATTGTGAGTGCACTTTCACCAGAACTTGGCACAGTCACGCTGAAGGCCGTTAAATTGTTTATTGTTACTGTGTGAGCACAGTCCCATGCTGTCCTACATCTAGATGGCACTGTACTCCTGTGTAGTCCAGGAAATGTCTCAAAACAGAAAAAACTGCTGAGCCGTTCACTCATGGACAAACTGTAAGAACAGAGACTGAGTTCAACAGAGGACTTGGTATATTTAACAGGTACCAGGAAATAATTTTGGTTACTGATCAACAAGCAAACTTCTTATAATTCACAAGCCGCAAAAGAGGACACGAGTAAGAAGGGAAATGCATCTTAGACAGTAGTGTTGGCGTAGCCTCCAACTGGCTCCAGCTCAGGTCACGTCATCAGAGTCTGTTTACTGGGCAATGCCAGCCTACTCATACCAGTGCCAGCCACTTAGTAAATGTGTTAGCTGCTGGTCACACTGCCAGCCAGCTTCCATTCATAACAATGTGTGCCCTTAGAAAGACCAGCAATATTCTCATGGCCCAAGGGCCTGAACCACACTACAGCACATGCATGCATGCGCACACATGCACACAAGTGTGTACACAAAATAAAACGGTTTAACAGAACGTCTCCGGTTTGAGTGGGTTCGGATCAACTCAGTGCATTCATGAGTGTCAACTAACCGTTGAAGTAGTGTGAAGGGCACAAAGCTTCTTAGAGAAACCTTTTCTATTCAGAAACTGTGTACAACTCCACTCTTGGCAGAAGGTTTCCTTGCAGTTGCAGTGTCTTTTATATTATTCCTCTATCAAACAAACAGCGGAATCAGAACCATAGCAGGAGCAATAATCTCCAACTCAGTAGCGTCCATGTTGGTTTCGTCTGCTGGAAATGAATTCACTAACAAATTCACTAACTAAGATTTAACATCAAAATGTTATTTAGTCATAGAAGCAGGTGAAAATCAAATCTCATCTGTTCTACAGTGTTGTAACAACTATACCCACTGTAATTATGAAAAGTGTATGCTTGTTCTTCAGGGAAACAAGCTAATGAAAACAAAACGACAATGAAAGTGCTAACTACCGCACGCTGCCCAGTCAACACTGAGATGAGGACTTTCTGCTTCCATGTTGAGCTTAATTTCACATTTCCTGCATTATTTGAAAGCTGCTTCATGTGTTATTCTACATTGTAGATGCACACGTGTCACACTGTATGTCAACACATATTCATGAATCATCTCATCTCATCTACCTGCTCCCTGAATCCCTTCTTCTTACCAAATGACATTGTCACATACCTAACATGGCTGTTCGCAGTGTGTGAAAAAGTATGTCAAGCATGACTTCAGGTAGCATTCGTTCAGTGTTTTAAGGTCAACTTTTCTTTTCATTCTGATTTACAGTGAATGTGGAAACATGGTTATTACCTTTGCAAGATCCCATTCTCCTGTGGTATCACTCCATTGATGGCTGCCTGTAATGAAATTGGAAGTCAAATATACATAACAGACACCATTTCCTTGTTTTAGTTACTGTACTGTTGACTTTGCTCTAGAAAGTACAACCATATCATCTTTAATCATCAAAAAAAAGTAAAAACAACAACCAATACTAATTTTTGTTACTGTCAAAGAAACCTGCTGATGTTGAAGCCCATTTTGTTTATAATGGGTGGTATTAATTGGTATATAATTGTGTGATGATTGTGACAATTATGATACAACATAATGATTTGATTTGACTTTGTCGAAAAGAATGCTGCTATATTATCAGGTCGATATTTACCACAATCATAAAGCTTAAAATTAAAAACAACATATTAACTTATAACCTATATTGATATGATAGTATTAGTTAAATGAGCAATATGGCACAGCATCATAAAATTCTGGGGGGAAAAAAAGCCCTTTTTCTGTCCTTTTTGTTGTAGCTAAAGGGACCCCTCTTAATGATGTCAGTTTGACAAGGAGTGTGTGACATTTGCTGGCTTTAAAATTTCACTCTGAACCAGGCAAATATGACAGAATTATGGAGTATTCAAGGTAGGTGGCTGATCAGGACAAAGAGAGCTCAAAAACATGACCATGATCACTTTTAGCTTACACAGAGCTTTTGTTTGAATGGACAGTTGCATGGATTTGTCTCGAACACTCACTGCAAAACAAGCACAAACTAAAGATAGCTGATATCTGCTGGTATAACCATACCTCTCTATTCCTATTGTATTGAATGAAGGAAATGTGTAATTGCAAAAAACAAATGTATGGGTCTTATATTCAACTGAAAACAAACTAATAAAGTGTTCATACTATGTATCTAAGGAGATACTTGAAGGACACTTTTAACAAGATAAAACTCCTTGTCATAGGGTTAGGGTTAATAAAAGATAAACATCCTAGGGTTGACCTACAATGCAGCATTTAAGTATTGTCTTTGGGAAGGTATAGGCTGTAAAAAGTTTGCTTCATTACAGAGAAAAGAGAATGTGGATGTGGTGGATTCGTTTTAAAAGATACAAGTTTAACATAAAGCCAATGACATAAAGATGAGTCTGGTGTTTTGTTTATGGAGAAAGTAACTGTGTGAGTGGCACGCTGGATCTCATCAGTAAACTACAACAGGAATTCAGACCAAAGCGAGCAAATGAAGTGGATTTGTCAAGACAGCTAACAACAACTAGGATAGTGAGGTTCTGACAAATTCATGACCATGGGTAGGTAGTTCAGTGTGCATTGTGTGCAAAGATACAGTATATTTAGTCATATTGTGGCAGAAATATGGCCCTAATACTGACCCTGCAGATAAACAATGGAGTAGAGTCTACTGCAGAATTAGTTCGTGAAGTTCTTTGGATGTTGTGGTAGTTTTATATAATTATATAATTAGATATTTTATTATATGCATTATATGTTTTACTCTTGCCATCTGACCCGTAACAAAAAACACCTTCACTTTAATGAAATAAAATGTTCAGGGAAAAGAGGAAAGGCAGTATTTCACAACGCAAATGCCAGCAAATGGATTAAACAACTTCCTGGGGGAAGCGTTGCTCAAGAAGAGTATCTCTTAAATACTTTTTCACCCTCCTACTCCCCACTTACACCCAGCTTTCGTCAATGTTTACAAAAGCTCTACTGCAGAGGAACTGCAAGTCATCAGATTTGCAGGTGCAGTGAGTCCAGACCCCACCGTCTGTCCCACCACTGCTTGGACTGCTTTAGCTTCCCTATGAACTGCCAGCATCAGTCTAAATATAGATTGACCCTTTCCAATATGCACTTTGTAGTAAAGGGCTCCTTGTTTTTCAGACTCATCATGAGTTAATCCCAACCTGGCAGGACACATTCTTTCTCACCTCAATATTCACTCTATCACACTCCTCTGGACACATGGTCTCTCATACAGTCACAGCATTAAGGTGACAGTCCTGCCAAGGTGCTGTCTGTTTAATAAAAGCTACTGGTAAACTGAAGAAATGAAGTGTCTGTTATTGGATATAAACTGCCCTCTTGAAATAGTAGTCTAGATGATCTTTTCCCTGTCTGTCAAAGAGCAAAGCCAAAACCTGCAGATAATGAACTTACCACTAAATCCCAGTTATTAAGCTCTAACAGAGTGATTGCCTCTGCAATGTTGTCAATTCCAGTGCAAGCCTGTGAGAGGAAAAAAACAAGAGAGAAAGAGGTCAAATGCATGGTATGAGATTCTGCTGCAGTTTGTTTTATGAAGGTTTATGATCTGTATGCACATAGAAATACATCTCACAACAAAACAGATAATAAATGAAAATGAATTATTTCCTAGGTTTGTGAAAAGACATTATTGATACTAGTAAGTAAGTAAGTACATAAGTAAGTAAGTAAGTAGACATATTTAACAGCTAAAAGTTGTGTTATGTACCTTGGACTTGCAAAGAAGGCTAAACAAAATATTATGCAAATACTGCAAAGTAGGTCAGGATTCATTCAGCATTTCTGATATCTTAAATCTATCTTTTGGTATCCACACCACACCACACCACACAATCCACAGGCTTTGTCTCTTTTTTGATCTGATTTTTCTTTGCTTCGTTGGTTGTGCAATTGACATTGCAGCTTTGATGCCAGCAGCATTACAAAACTATTCTCCTTCACCAGAGTGCATATCTTGTGCAGGACAGTTGAGTGGCAAATTCTGCAATGCATTTAATTGGTCTGTGGAAATGTGTACCTGTGCCACTAACAAAAAATACATTAAGTATTAAGTAACCTTGACTTCTTAAGTCAAGAATTTATTTGAGAATCTATGCAAAAAAAAGTCCACAAGAAGATTCAAAACATGTATCACATTGCAGAAAAGTTTGTAAATCGTTTTACCTTTGATACAAATACTATTGGTTGGATTTTGGATATTTGTCAGGTATTGGTGTCCCAGTTGGTGGGTAGGTAGGTTTAAAAATGCCTTTGCACCTCACAGTAAAAGCTAAGTAATAAATGTTCTTTTAGTTTTATATGTGTAATATGCAGGTTTTTAAAATAAAACATAGTGCATATATTGTATATATTGTTTATGCGTATGTGTTTTATATATTCATCACATTGTACATGTTTCATTTGTTTAACAGTTTATATTAGAAACAAAAAATAGTAAGTTGTTTTTATTCCTTAAGGAATTAATAAGTATATTAAGTGTCTCATTTACCTGTTTGAAGAGCATGTCATTTTATCTTAACCTATCACTGCTATAAGAAATTACTAATCTCTTTACATAATGTGACACAATGTTACAAAACTTGGCAGGTACAGGTGATAATTAGCTCATACATTGGGAAATTACAAGAAATCCCTTGATGTCTTAGCATTGTAAACTGTAAAGATATATTCTAAATTGTGGCAGAAAGAGATGCCAACGTAACATAAACATATATAAATGGTTCAGAATATGTGCCCTGGACACCTGCACTGGTCAGGCCTCCAGCCAAATATTATTTAATTTGCAGAACCAAAACACACAAGCCTACAGTAAGAAACCCGTAAGAGGGAGGAGACGAACTAGAAGGCCTAGCTATGGTTGATATTGATACCGTTAAACCTAGACGCAAACTTAACAGGATGCTACACTTATATATTGTGACATCCTGCGTGTTTGCTCACCATCAAAATATAATTTCCTAACTAAAGCAAAGGGGTTTACATCTTCGAGGGGACACGCAGTTTCTGACGAGGATTAAATAACAAACCCTGACACAACAACAGGCAGTGGGTAAACAAGTTGACGTGAGCGTCGTAGTAGCTCTCCTTTTAGCTAACTACATCACCGTTAGCTGTTAATCAGGCAAACCTGAAAACAACAGCAACAACAAAAACACAATTTATTCCAATGTTTATATTGGCAGCTCTGGTGAAAATGTGATCTACTTAGCGAGCTCATAGCTAATAACTGCCTTGAGAATCAGTTAGCAGGCTGTCAGTTTGTTAGCTTGGTGTGCTAGCTACAGAAAGCTGCTCTGCTGTTTACGACGCCAGGCAGTTCGTGTGTACTGTTGGTGACAGTAGCCCGAAACAATTCAACAATGGCAGGCACATTATTACCTACTGAACGTAATGTTTGGGACATGCAAGAGAGACACACACCTGAAAGTCAGCCAGAATCATTTCTCTATCCATGTTGCTCTCGCCGCTTTCGGAGGCCATGGCAATGACTGGCTAAAAGCAATTCTTCTTCCACTGGCTCCCGTCGCTTTCCTCGCTTCACAGAGGGACACTAAATACTAATAAAATACTTTGCTTAGACGTGGCGACGAGTGAAAGATTGGCAAGATGGAAATCTTCAACTCTATCGGAATTTCACAGCGTCAGATAGTTCAAATTCAGTAAAGTAACGTTACAGTGTTCAGTTATTTCTTATCATTATTGTCAGCTAGTCCATTGCTTTACGGTCTGACGTAAAGTGCTCGCAGATGTCGTAAAAACTCGACTCGAGGAGAGTACTTTTTTGTAGCCATATAATGATAACGACCATCACTTTCTTTCATGCTTTCGCCACTAAAATACAATATTTCTTTATATATTTCTTTTTACCACATTGTTTCAAGTTGTATTCACGCTGTCCAGTTGGTTAGACCGTTGTTATCTTGACAAGGCTTCACAGTGGCTCAGAAATGTAGGTTATAATAGGCTACATTATATAATTACTACTTCTTCAAGACAAGTGTTCCCAAATATATTAACCACCTGGATACCTTAACATGTATCTCATAGCATTTAATCTCGGATTTTATGTTCTTTTGTCCCAAATAACTCCAGAGTTGCGATGTCACAGCCTATATACATGCATGCAAATGCATAGACATGGAGATCAGGGTGACACACAATTATCAAAACATTTATCTTTATATATCCTGACACATCCTGCTACCGTCTACTTAAATAAACTATAATTTTAAGCTCTAACCTTGTCCAATGCTGCTGCAGGCCAGAAGACACTGGACAAGTCTGGATAACAGATGGGGCAAATGCATAAAAGTTGAGACGACCTGCGTAAGAAAACAGATGTGCCTGCCTGTAACCTTGATTCAAGATTTATAAACCCCAGTACACATCATCTAAAAGTAATGGAAACTCTTTAGTGAGACAAGGAATAAACATTATCCAGGGAAGAGAGGGCCAAGCCTATGTTTATGATGAAGACTGTTCCCCCTTCAAATAAGTGTTCCTCCTTGTTAAAAGTGTTTATACCGTGGGGTTGGGGGTTAGGGTTTAAGGATTAAGTCGATGGGGTTAAGGATAAAGTTGGATGCAGATTAAGGGTTAGGGGGAAACTCGTACCGACAGGGATAAACTTCGATACAATCTGATCAGATGCAGCACCGAGGTAATGACACAAATAGGGAGTAGTAGCAGTTTGATCCCTCGAAAGGGCAAAATCAACCTTTATTGACCGATCACACCTGGTAACAAGATATTTTTTATTTGCATAGACTACATGTCATAGTAAACCTAGTTAATAATGATGTATAAAACACGTTGAACTGTACACATGGTCTTAGTTTCAGTGTGAAAAGTGGCGCACGCATTCTTTATTTGATACATTGTGTCCCTACACACCTGACCCCAGCGCTGCAGCAGATACCCAACAAGGCTTTGCTTTCTGCAGTATAAAGTTTAACCCTAGAGGGCAGCACGGTGAAAGGAAAGCGAAATATGTGACAGTCCAGATGACACTATAAACACCCTCTGTTGCTCTTTTACTGAAAATAATAATTATAGATTAATCAGATAAAAGTGATTTTATCCATATGCTGCAACGTGACTGTTCACTGGAATAAAATCTCTACATCGCTGAAATGAAGGGAGGCGCCTTTAACACAGTTGCTTTGCAACAACATCATGCTTCAGTTTCACCAATGGTTTCTTTTCAAACGCTCCCCGCCTACGCATATTATAATCGTCATCCAATCAAGCCATCTTATTTTTTGGGGTTAGTATTTCAAATATTTTTGTATCAGCGAAGGACACACATCCTCTTTCCTACAGCACATCTACACTTCAAATGAACGATCGTTTGCGATGTTATTGAGGATATTTCGTCAGAAGCCATTGAGCTGTGTTTGGGCATTTAGACCAAAGTCTGACAGAAATGTAATCGGACATCGATGTGACTGCGGCTTAATGCTGGAGGATCATCATTAAATTCGGTAGGATTGTTTTTGAACTGAAAGGAAGCGCTCTCGCAGTGATTGTGATCAATGTTTCGGCTCTCCCGTCTCTCTCTCTCTCTGCCCCTGACTGCTGACATTATAACTGAATGGTAGTCTATGATGAAACGTACTTAATATATTTTGGCAACATCTTTGAAAATCGGCGGGAAGTGACCGTGAGTAGCATCACATTTTTCATAATAGCCTATGCTAGATGAAGATATTTATTGGGATATTTATTTATCTGATGTTATATGTTTTGTTTTGTTTTGTTTTTAAGTTCGTCTCGGTAGGAAAAAAAGGGAGGCACCTAATGACCTCCTTCAAATTCTAATTTTAATTGACAATGAGGGATTTTAATATATTTTAATATAAATCTTATAAATCCAACTAAAGTTACTATATGCCTAGTTGCAGGTGTATAAAAATGGCCTACTGTAGATTATAGATAGCAATCAGTACATTAATAATCCTGCTCCAGGTCACAATGCGTCAGATCATAAGACAGCCAGGGATGCGAAATGTATTGTTACTGATATAATAATGACCTATAATACCATAAACAATAAAAAAATGAGTAGGTAGACCTACAGCAGTAGTCTGACAGATGTAGATTGTATATACATATATATATATATATATATATATATATATATATATATATATATATATAGTCCTACAGGTGCTCTCGTAGAAAAACTTAACTTTGGAGTTAAAATGAACTATCTAAAAAGAACAAGAACCGTCTATTAGCCTGTTTGGGCCTATTACTGATTGAAGCCCAAAGTCATTATGTCATAACTAGGTTACATTAACTGTGAAAATGAAAAATATTAATAATAAAATATTAGAAACACCTTTTAATATAATATACTTCAGTACATCACCAACACCCATTACGACCTCAATAATAAACATAAAGACAAGATATCACCTTTCTGACCATGTCAACAGAAATGAAAATGCATGTGCTTCGTAAAAGCAGAATTTATGAATTTTATTTATAGTTGTTAGATTGTACAGGTGTTCCTAATAAAGTGATTGGTCAGTGTCAATGTTATTATTTAGTTTATTTAGTCTGTTATCATTGGAGAGAAGCTGAAACATTAACATTTTTGAGTTATGATCTACATATATACATACATACATACATACATATAATACACATATACACACACATATATATAATAATACAACATATTATAGACAGACAGACAGATAGATAGACAGATAGATAGACAGATAGATAGATAGATAGATAGATAGATAGATAGATAGATAGATAGATAGATAGATAGATAGATAGATAGATAGATAGATAGATATAAATTAGGGAATAAAGGATTAAAATTGAATTTATAGCAGTCATTTAATGCATAGTAAGGTGGTGATATCAAAGCAGTGGTGATGTAAGATTTGGGAAGAAGTGTGTGTGTGTGTGTGTGTGGGTGGGTGGCTGTGTGTGTGTGTTTTGTGGAAATATATGTAGTTCCTGAACAGTCAATATTACTGAAATATTTTAGTAATGATACATTACAAATATTACATACAAATGATACATTAAATTGATACACACATAAATTAATACACACATAAGGTATATTCTGTCCCAGTAATCATTTCCAATAGGCTACTTTAAAGTATTTTCAAACATTTCTAAAGTGTTCACATCAAAAGTATAGTAGACATCACATACACTTCAAACAGTTTCTGGACCAATGAAACAATGTAATAAAGACAGATGAATATTTTTTTCTTTTTAGATAGATAGATAGATAGATATACACACACATATATAATATGTTGTATTCAGTGTATCATTTTATTTAAAATTTTAGTAATATTGAATGGCAAGGAACTATAGGGGCTATATATATATAAATACACACACACACACACACACAAGGTGAAATTTGGCCCAGATTTTAAATTAGAGAATAAAGGGTGAAAATTGAAAAAGTGCATAGTAATAAATGAATTAATAATAAATACATGTATGCATAGTAAGAAGTGTGTATGTGTATGCATGTGTGTGTGTGTGTGTGTGTGTGTGTGTGTGTATGTGTGTGTGTGTATGTAGTTCCTGAACAGTCAATATTTTAGATGAAATGATACATTAAATTGATACACACATAAATGCATACATACATACATACATAAGGTATATTCTGTCCCAGTAATCATTTCCAATAGGCTACTTTAAAGTATTTTCAAGTGTTCACATCAAAAGTATAGTAGACATCACATTCACTTCAAACAGTTTCTGGACCAATGAAACAATGTAATAAAAACAGATGAATATTTTTTTTTTCCCTTTTTTTCAGGATAAGAGCTGTGTAGGTTAAGCCCCATGTATGATGTAAGGGTGGTGGAGGGAGGTGCCTATGAGGTATAATTGACCCGACTGCCATTCTGGATTATAATGCTCTTCCACGCAGCTTGTGAAAAACCTTGGCTCCTATCGTTTTTATATTTTTTGTAAGGATGGCTTACATGTCAGTAGACAAGCTCTGCAATGCCTCTGCCAGTGGAAATCTACCTGAAGTCTTGTTTTTGCTGCAAAATGAAGCAGATGTCAATGGATTTAATACATTCAACAGAACTGCACTGCAGGTAGGTATATATATATATATATATATATGTATACATATATATCTTTCACAATAGATGGTATCGAAGTGAACTTGGGAAAAACGTATTTGTTCTTTGTTTTTTTTTGTTTTTTTTTTGTAGACTGTAGTGTGACACCAGCCTGCTTAGCTTCCTCAACTTATTGTCTAAATGTGCTGCTGTACAGTATGAGCCTAGTCATATTTTGTATTCAAACTTCGAGTAAGCTTTTTCAGCATTTTATCAAAATAAATAGTCCAAACAGATAGCAGAGAGGAGTTTTGATTTTGTGTTTGTGTTTTGTGTTTTGTTTTTGTTGAAACAGCTAAATACCTGGCCAAAATAGTATTCAGATGTGTAGTTTTGCTTTATTTAATTATTTAATGTTGAATTATAATGCATGTGTCTATATTAATATGAATAAATATGTGTTTTTTATGGAACAATAAGATTTTACTATCAGTTTCACAACTGAATGCATTTGAAGCACATATTTTGGACTTGACCATGAGAAAAAAAAAAGTTATTCAGTAGTAGCAGTATATATACACACAAAATATATTTAATTATATATTTACAGTAAAGAAAATACATGCTACAAGTCAAATTTATTTGGTGTTTCTTGAGGAGTGTGTGAGTACAAAATGGTGGTAGATGAGGAAATGGTGGCCACAGGCTTGTCATAGTTACACAGCACATGTTCCTGCTTGGATTACACAGGTCAAAATGTTTTTTTTTAATCCCCAGGCTACACAATAACAATATTACTATTACTTCTTCTAGTACTAGTAATAATGATAATATTACAGTGAAATGTTTTTTGGCACATTTTACTGTGTATAAATAACTTCTATCAATAGAAGTAGTAATATTGATAATAATAATGACAATAATAATAATAATGGTGTCTTAAAATTATCACTGCATTTAGTCTCCTCGTGTTAATATATTCGTGGTCATATTTTCATATTCATATTTCTATTTTTTATGTTGAAATAAGATTTATCACTCCTGGGTTTTGGTTTTGGTTTTTTCATATAAGCCAAATTGTTAACAGGCCATCAACGTGTAGTAGCCTGGTGATGAATAGGATGAATTATTGCCTTTGACTATAACGTGTAGGCCGGCATATAATGTTTCGACCACTAGTTACACTCAAATACTCACACATCACCTCTTCTTCTCCGCCACCACCTTCACCGTCTGTTTGTTTTTTTCCTTCTCACTCTTTTTGTTTTGCGCAGGTGGTGAAATTGGGAAACGACGCCGTCGTTGAGGCTCTTCTCGAGGCGGGAGCAAACCCGAACGTGCGCGACCCTGTCTGCAGTCTCACAGTGACCCACGACGCAGCGCGCGAGGGATTCGAACGTACTGTGCGCGTGTTGGTGGAGCACGGGGCAGACGTGAACCTCGTGGACGAGCAAGGTAACCTGCCGCTGCACCTGGCCGCCAGGGAGGGTCATCTGGAGGTGGTCCGGCTGCTGATCGGACTTACCGCGGACCCCAAAAAGCCCAACGGCCTCAGATTCACCGCCGGGCAGCTCGCGCAGCTGCACCAGAGAACCGACACAGCTGCGTACATCGACGAGTATTTGAGCTCACGTGAGTAATCTAAATGAAAGATTTAGGCTATTGTATTGTATAAATTATAGTTTGAATTTGTGGGGGTTTTTTTCTGAAATGTCTCTTAGTAACAAATAATTTCCTGCTTATAAAGTCAAGTGTTAGGCCTACTTCACAATTCTTCAAGCTTCATAGAAGACGAAACGTTCATCTTTTAAAAAAAATCTAAATTGTTGCAGTAGTATATATAAAGAATAGTATATAAGTTGTTGAAGTTAAAGAAGTTGTTGACATGTTTTGAATGAGCTGAATGAGGCTTTTAGTTGAATAGATAGGCTATTTAAAATATGCATATTGCACTTTATTCTATTCACCAGACAACAAAAATGTCGCCTTAGATTCAGAACAGTGTAGTTTAGGTTTATGAGTAGATTATAAATGAAAGGTTAATAATGCTTATTGACTTTTACATTGAGTCATAAAGTAAAAACAAACAAACAAAAAAACAACTTATGAGATAATAAGAGCGATGCTATGACGAGCAGTTGTTGATTTCTCAGTTGTGAAATTCCTCGTTGTTTCGTCGCACCATTTTAATATCCAAATTGGTGGTCATTATAACCATAATGTGTGTGCACTTATGTATACACGCTATATGTAAAATAATAATAATAATAATCGAATGGGGTACTATTCAAAACATATTGCGTTTGTATGACCGGTAATTTAATAAGGGTATCATGTGAGTTTAATTAAGAAAATAGGTAAATTTCACTATACAGCCAAAACAAATAATAAAAGCTTCTGAATCAACAATATAAACCATATTTAACCCTTCTAGTCTGAAGCGTTTGGGCAGATTTTAGGCCGGTCATAAAAATGTATTGTCACGCTATATATAGCCTGTATGTATAGGTGTTATTTATAGTCATACATCTCCAGCAAACTTGAAAATACTCATATAGAGCATACTCAATAATGAAACGAAGAGTGGTTTTGCTCGATTTTACAACTATATTCAATATTATGTTATGTTGCCCACTGCTTTTTCAGTCTAAGTGTACAAATACCCTGTAATGTCTGACTGCAGTGTGTCATAATGAAAAAGGTATCAATACGTTAAATGAATAATTCTCCACCTGTCTGAAAGTGTGTGAAAGGCTTTCATCTTCGGATTTGTGTTTAGCAGAATTAAAAAAAAAATAATAATAATAATAATAATAGCGCTCCGCTTGCACTAGTTTCAAAATACGACTGCATGTGTGTTGTCAGACTGAAGGTGCGTTTGGGTTTAATTTGAGTTTTAGTTGGCATGCAGCCTGCACGTCAACTAAAAGCTTTAGCCACGACTCAGCTGCCAGTGGAGATATTGAAAGTGAAAGGCACTTTTATCTTTCAGCTCATTTGTATATCAGTACGTATTCATGTAGTGGGGACATTCCGTTAAAATATGGAGACTCATCTATCAGTTTGTTGACAAAACGCAGTTGACAAATTAAGATAAAGAATTTGAATGTTAAAAATATACCCTTTTTTTCTTGGTTTATTGTTAAGTTGGGATAGCTTCAAGTGAACTGAATCTGTTCTCACTTACACACACACACACACACACACAGTACGCCACCTCCTACTACGACCTCAATAATACACAGATAAAGTAGAGTTATCACCTTTATGAACATGTCAATAAAAACTGAAAATGTGTAAGCTTCGTAATAAAAGCAGAATGACATTTAGATTTTTGCACAAAGGAGTATTTCTGTAGTTTTATAACATGGGTGACGTAGTTTTCTTTCTTTAAAAACGCCTTTCGGTAATGAATTATAATAAACACACACACACACACACACACGACTTTCCTATCATTGCCTAAAACATAATGCATGTCAGCAGCTGTAGTTCATGTCAGCTGAGAGTCGACATTCAAAGAACATACAAATACATAAATATTAAAGGAAGCAAAGAAAAAATAATAATAAGTTCGTCGATGTGCTCCGTGATTATTGACAATTTAAGTGCCACACAAACAAAAAAAATAAACTACTGTTTTAAACGTAAACCAGACTTGTAATTCTGCTTCGTCTAAAAATAATGTATGAATATCCATCGAGTGTTTGAAATGGTCTGTTAAAATCAAGAGTTGTTTGATAAAAGATGTTAAATTCATGCTTTGATTAGATAAATCCTTTTTAATTAATGTTTGAAAATGTCGAGTTTCTGTTTTGTTTTTCGACGGGCCCACAGATACATTAAGCTGCATTACATTAAGCTATATATACAGATACATTAAGCTGCATTACATTAAGCTATATATACAGATACATTAAGCTATACATACATATATATATATACTAGTATTATATAATCGTACTATCTTTAGTGTAGTAGCTCAGAGTTTGACCTAATGCTCACCATTTTTAACAACCCCCTTTATTTGTTGATGTCGAGGCTTTCCAAACTTTGTTCAACTTTGTCCTTTCAAAAATAAAGGGACAACATATGAATATAAATATTATTTTTTTCTCTGCCTCTGCCCCACATCAGTCTGAACAGCCTTTTTGTCACTGCACTGATGAAAACCCGCAGTGTGAGGAAGCCTATTGTAGGCCGCGGTTTCAGTTTCAGTTTTCAAGTCTCAACCCATGTCCTCGACATTCATCTTGTTGTTGGAATAATTTAGACTCTCCTAGATGAATAAATAAAGCTGGGAGTAACAATATGTTATAAATGTACATAAGCTTCCTTATCTTATATACGTTTCTAATACAGCTATGTGTTAAAACTGTAGTGTTATCCAGCAAGGGAGCATAAAGTAATAAACATTTGAATTATCGTCATATAAAAGTGAATATTTGTCCAGGTGACACTAAGTGACAGAATGTTAAGGAACAAAACCCAGATGAAATAATGAAAAGGTCTTTGTGTGTAATCGACAGTGCTCAGGCCTGTAGGCAAGGCTGGGAAGGAGGTGTAGGCTTTTATTCTTAGCAAAAAGAAAGAAAGAAAGGGAGCAGGAGGAGTCAACCATATATGGACCTCACACTAGGGGTCATCTGAGGACAAATTTACTGTATAACGTTTGGATTGGCTGAAAGACTGTGACATAGCAGATGAGCAGATGAGCCACAGTGTTTCAGCAACTCTATCAACTATGCACAAGTCTTTCTATTCTCTAGTTGAAAGTTTTATACCATAGTGTGGTATCTCTCTCTCTCTCTCTGTCTCTATGTGTATATATATATATATATATATATATATATATATATATATATATATATATATATATATATATATATATATTTATATCTATTTTATTGCTGCACTTAAACTCACTCATGTTTTCTCTCACACAGTCTAGAGGAGGAGGAGGAGGAGGAGGAAGATGAAGACGAGGACTTTTCATTGTTTTGGGCTCTTTATTGAGGGAAATCTTTATTTCATGCTTCTGCCTTTCGGCTGATGCATTTTTAATATGCTGATACTTTAACATTTTGTTTTATAAAATCCCTATTTTATGGACATAAAAATTAAAAGTGAATGTTAAATGACTTGATCATCCCTTAATGGAGGACAACAGGAATTCAAGATTCATTTGCATTGCTTCATGCATTAAATCATGATGAATGTGTGTTTTGTACCGGTATTAAAGTGTTATATCAGACAATCAATGATGTTATTATTAATTAGATATCATATTTATACCATATTCTAGATATAAATGTCTATGTCTTTCCGTTTACATTTAAGTTAATTTAACAGAAACCCCCAAATTCCTCCCTTTGTTGTGTCGTAGGAAATAAATCACACCCAGTGGCAGCTCTGTTGCAATGTCTATTTATTATTTGTCTGTAGTACATAGCATATGTATATTTATGCTTACAAACAAGGAAAGGTCTAACAAGCACCCATAACACAAACATACAACACATGTACCCAATTCACATATGAGCAAATGTTACTGTTCAACCTGTACTTAAAGCAAAAAAAAAAAAAAAAAACACCCTAAAACAGCAGTCGCTTTTCATTCCTGTCAATTTGGACATTTTAAATAAATAAGTCTCTCCCAATTAACTTAGGAGCCAAAGCTCTATCTGACCTGTGATTAGGTAACAGTTTGTGCAGCTGCTTCATCAATTAATGATTGGCCAACCTACAGTTCAGACATGAGTCATTTTTCCTCTCTTATAGGAAGACTACAGGAAGTCTATTCAGGTGTGACATGTCATGAGTTAGCCTGTGAAGCAGCTCCACAAAGTGTCACCTTATTAAAGAACGCATACAGTATGCAGCTTTGGGAGAATGCTTGACTTCACATGAATAAGGATCAAGATGTGTATGTGGATTTTAGTTAGACCAATTCTTTTGTAGGAAAGATACACACACATACACCTACACAATGACATGGTTTAACTTTGTTTATCTTCACACTACTTTGCATCACCAGTCCCGCCCAGCCTCCATTAGGTCCTGACTGAGACCAAAACCTTTGGTGCTCTACAAAAAGGCTTTTGTAACTGTCATCCACATGTGCAGAATGCAGGTGAAAGCTGCGCCCCCACCCAGAATAGAGCAGGTGACGTGACAGAAATCCAATCCACACACCACAATACTATTTATTTATTAATTTTATGACAATGTAGGAGGACAATTTTTATTGACACACCTTTTGTATTCTTCACATGACATGTACAATGACAGAATGCAGAATTTGCAATTCAAACTTCTTGCTTTTTTTGAAATAAACTGGACTCTGCTCCACGTTTTAGCAGCTGATTACAACCGTCACTCACATGTAACCTAAGGCCATGAAGCTCCAACACACTGGTGGAGAACAGAAAGAAAGTACAACATAAAGAGTTAAGTAGATAAAAGTACTGTGCAAAAACTAAGGTGCTGCCTTACACCTCCACGCCACCCCCAATCGTTCACAAACACACACAGACACACAAACAGGTCATAAAGCCCAGTACAAACACACTCACACTCACACACACAGATCAATAAAAGCATGTTGATTGATCTGTATGTCAGATCAGTATCATGCCCACTATGCAGGGGGAGCTCAGATGAGTAATATATTTACCATTTTCCTGCATAATTTAAAGTCTAACCAACTTACCTACATGCCGAAGTTAGCAGGGAGAAGGAAAACTGAACATTTGTATTTCTTTGTGCTTCCTTTAGTAAACCGGGTGACTTGGGGAGTAGATGTAAAAAAATTTGCAAGATCATTTTGATTGAGGCCGTAGCTTGATGTGCGAAGTAGCACAAACATTATTTTTTTAAAAAAGAAAGAGAGAAAAATGAATATGACCTTTCTAAACTGAGAACACATAGTCAGCATTGTGTAACTGCTGATTCTGACCACATCAGGTACATAAACATAATTCATATTTACTGACACACAACCCAGGACCAGATCCCTCCTGATGGGGAGTGCCTGCTGGCGTTCACATTTCCTCTGCTTTAACAAAGTGATGCCTTATAGATGCAAACACATTAAGTAAGCTCGACCGTAGGTGTATTTTTTTGTTGTTGACTTGTCTTTAGAATTGAAATTGGCGTTTGTGGTTATTGTCACCAGTAATATGTTCCATTTCCACCCCTGGTCCACACAGATTGTGTGGTTTTCATTAAGGTTCATTGCGATGGTAATGAGAATAAAAGGTAAAAAAACAACAACAAAAAAACAAAAAAATCACATACTGTACTTCACTTCAGCATAATTTCTGAATGCATATACTCAACTCTTGTAACATTGAAGAAGTGCAAATATCTCAATTTGTATTAATGGTTTGTTAATCGGTTTACAGTCATTTTTTGTGTTTTAGCCAATAATCTGAAAGTCATGATGAGTCACCAGCTTGACAGCAATAGTCTACCAGCTAAACATCACATTAGTGACCAAAGCACACATTTCCTTTTCCCGTGTCTGTGGTAAACACTGGTTGAACAGAGCCCTTATGATGACTGACAAAACAAAACACGAAACAGGTTCCACAAAGCCACAGGACAATCAATCAATCCACTAATCAATCTTATGTTTCTCATAAGATATCTATACAGGCAACTTGAGGCCTGCAATATGTCTGCAGAAAACATCTGATGTTCGTAGTCTTAAAATCAGATATCTGTCTCTGGCAAGTCTTTAATCAGATATCTGCATCTGTGGCAGTTTTCTGAAGCAGATATTGATACCTGTTGCACAGGTGTCTGCGTGCAGATCCTGAAGTTTTCTGAAGGGTGTTTCTTTCCATTCCCTTCTCTTGCAGTATGATGTTATCCTGATCACACGTCAAGGTCCAGGAAACACAATCTGCAGCCTGATGAAGGCAGGCAGATGTCCTGCATTCTGTCACAGTTCATTTTAGTGCTAGGGAAAAAAGAGGAAGTGTGTCAAGTGTGGGTGTATGTGTGCGTGTGTGTATGTGTATATATAAAAGCGGATCTTGGAAAAGTTTCTTAATCATAACAGTTAATGGACACCCATTCCCCTTGAATGCCCTTTACACCCATATCCTGAGCTTCTCATTGTCAGCTCAATCCAGCTCCTTCTTGCTCGTCTTTAACACCACCAACACTGTTCATTCCTCCAGTCCTTTCCCAGATTCAATCCTGTCCAGCAGGCCAACTGAGGAACTTGAGCATATGCATATGCATATGCATATGCACGCACGCACGCACACGCACACACACACACACACACACACCCTTAAGCTAACATCATCACTGCTTTGATATCACCACCAATATAATCCAGGACACAGGTTAGTAACATGGAAGTTGTGTGTGTCCATTTGTGTGCATAATATTACATATGTGTGTGTGTGTGTGTGTGTCAAGTCTGGTCCACAGGTGTCTGTGGGTATGTGTGCGTGTGTGTCAGTTGGTCTCATAGGAGGAAAGCAGCGCGGCGTCCACAGGCTCCATGCAGGAGGGGCAGGTGAAGGATCTCATCAGCCAGTCGTCTATACAGTCCATGTGGTAGATGTGCATGCAGGGCAGGAACCGGATGGGGTCACCATACACAAAGTCCATCATGCAAATGACACACCTACAGAGA
Source organism: Pampus argenteus (assembly GCA_036937835.1). Lineage (NCBI taxonomy): Eukaryota > Metazoa > Chordata > Actinopteri > Scombriformes > Stromateidae > Pampus > Pampus argenteus. The sequence goes on from CM072870.1 coordinate 13,112,633, forward strand.
AGAATATTATCATTATTGCCATCAGCTCAGTGCTACGCTTAGGGACTGGATGTGGACAGCCGAACACCATTTGAATTTTATGTGAATTCATTTGCATGTAACAAGTTGTGATGCAGTTATAAGTTGAGTTTTGAGGTTACATTTTCTGGCTAATGTAAAATGTTGTAGTTAGTAAAGATCAGGCATTATGTGACTGTAAGTATTCAGAAACTATGCCATTGATAATGCTACATAAAGTCTTTGAAGGTCGTACAAACCCTGCTCAAACTCGTATTACTGCAGTGAAGAGCCTCTCTCTGACTCTCTGACTAACCAGTGTTTCTACTCACTCTCTGATCTTCTTCTCAGAGCCATCCCGCCCCGGGTCATACACGCCCTTTGGGAGGTGTTGAATGAGTCCAATACGCTGGGCAATACGGACCTGCTCCTCTTCTGTCAGCTGAGTAGCCAACCGGGCCTGGCTGGGTGTTGGGTGGTAGACAGGCACATGGATCTGCTCCTGTACAAAGAGAGAGCACACATGCAATATGAAATTAATTTTCGATTAAAGTAGCAATTTTACAGAAAGATTTAATGTCACCACCTGAAAATACAATACTGATAAGCATGCAGTATGCAAAACTCTCTGCCTTCAGGGTGTATTTCACTGTGGTGTTGCTACACAATGACAATAGTTAGATGACTAAGAGTTACAAAACCCAACATGTAACAGTTGTTCATCTCAAAAAGAAGGCATACAGAGCTGAAATACCAATAATTATTATCAATGGCCTATGTAGTCAGTGATTATTTACGAGCTGACCATATTTGATCTCAGGCAGTAGGTGGTGGTGTTTCCCTACACCTTGTTGTAACAGCCTGCGCAGCAGAAACCTACACAGACTTTTATCTCACTTGTGAACTGTAGTTCAATTTCAATTGTTGGTGTCTTACAGACCTGTTTTATAAAATTTGATTAATGAAACGCTGAGACTTTAATTTAATAAAAACAGAACAGAACACATAGGATCAAATGTCTTTCTATGTCTTTCAATTTCTTTGGAAATTTTATATGGTGAAGACTAATGTGGATAGTTGTTGACACTGGCCCGCAATAAACTTTAAAGCAGCTGAAGCCTCCGTGTCCATCCACAACTGGGTCAACAGCACTCTCCCTTTGGTTTTAACCAACTAAATGGGAAAAGTGAAGTCATGAGTCTTTCATTATGTCTGTCTGTCAATATTGGTACATAGGTTTTAAGTGTAATGAAAGCAATATCAGATCAAAACACCCAACTGGGTTTCAGTACTGGATTGCAATGAGTCAAACAAATGTAGTCATTATATAACAACACCCCAAAGCTACACTGCTGGAAATAGAGTATAGCTTTTAAGTGTACAGCGGAGAATACATGTATTATACTAAATATACTGGTACTTATCTTAGATATTTTTAAATATCAAAGATTCTTTCTGAAAAAGGATGATTTACTGGCCATGTGACTGTCTGTCTAAAACCGAACTGCCAATGTCAGAAAAGAGCCAGTTGAAGTATTATAACTTTTAATCACACAAAATAAACTAAACATAACATAACAACATAACATAACATACATTGTCAATGCTTTAGCCATTATTTTAAAACATGGGAAACTAAAATGATGACATTATTTCCTATAGGGCATATTTACTGTCAAACACTTTCATGTTGTAGGAGAAAAATGGCCCCATTGACATACTTTAATTTCCTGCAAAAAACAGCGTTGAACCATGTGTGTGTGTTTCTCCTCTGTGTGTGTTTCTATTCAGTTGACTCTCTCACTTTGCGGTCTATGACTTCCTTCCATCACTCACTCACTTCTACCAAATATTCGTACACAATGGATGCAGTTTATCCTCTCCCTTCCTGGGCCCACCTCTCCTCCGGCTCCACCTGTGCACCAAACCATGAGGTCAAGCAACTATAAAGGATCCAACAGCCAGGTCATAGATTAGGCTGTAAAACCAGTCTAATGCCATTAAGTGAGCTCCTTCATTACCTACCAGTATGTCCACACTCCAGATGCGACCTTTTTACACAAAGCACTGAACATAAACTTGAATGAAGCTGGATCAGACAGGCATCAGCCTAATCAGTAGACTAAACATTTATTTATTGAGCCGTCATTTCAGATCTGCCTACACAAAGTAGCTGGTAAGGTCACAACAGAGATCAACCTGTGAATGTGAGGCACAAACTTAAACCATTTTCCATTTCCTCCTTTTGTTTTCAGCTGAATGGTAGTTAGTTCAGCTTTAGATGTTGACTTAATCGCTGTTGTAATATAGTATTTATAGTATTTATCTGTCTAACTCACCCACCCACAACCACACACACACAGACATCACACACACATCTAGTGTCTCCTGTCAGAGGTCGTTTCACCTCGTTGTGTTCGTACAGTCATAATGTCCCCAACTTGCAGTATTGTTTTAAACATTCTGTTTTCAATTAAATGAACGCTGCTTCAATAAATTACTGCATGGCAATAATGACAGCTAGCTCGCAGTCATGCAGCATTGTAAGCCATGAGTCAGCATAACCGGGTAGTTGAGGGCCTCTGTCTGTGTCAAAAAGAGATGGCAGCCAGGCAGAAGGAATAAAAGCCACAGACAGGGCCTCAGAGGGGCCGGCAGCTGTGTCTGTGTAGGCGTGTGTGTGTGTTAGGGTGGTCAGCTGTGCCATGGTCAGCAGTGTAATTGTTGTCATATCCCTCTCCCTCCTTTCATACATGGCGTGTCAGCTGGACTGTGACAACTGTTCATTATGTGACCTCAGGCTGACCAGAAGGACAACAGTCAGGGAGACAGAGAGTAGGCGTGGGTGAAAGGGGATGGAGGGTGGAGGCTAACTGAGCCAAAGTACAGACATTGGGTTTGTCTGCCAAGTATGCTCTAGGCTGCTGAATCAAGCACAGAGCAGCCAAAACTGTCAGCCTGCCAGGCCCTAGACTGCTCATGGTGAGCACGAAGGGAGGTGAAGATTATAGGCTACAAAGAATGAGAGTAGACACACAGAGAGAAAGAAAAAAAAGGTTAAGTGTTTACCTTCCTTCTCACACCACCCATCACTAAGTAAAAGAAACTCAGAAAAAAAGAGGAGTTTGTAAATTAAAGATCAAGGCACTCTCGACCAAGACCAAAGTTCAACAACAGATGAAGGATAGTTTGAAGAACAAAACCAAAGATTTTCCCAAGAGCCATCTGTGTTTATGTGAATGCGTGTGGGGCCATGTAAAGGATGGCAGAATAGGTTACAATATGTATACACCGTGTTGAGCAGTAGGAGCATCTTTAGTCAGTAGGCTCATTTGAGAAGAATCACTGGCGATTACCACGCAATGAATGGCAGGTTGGTTTTCTGTGTGAAACAATAATCTGACGAGATCAAGGTGGCCACAGGACAAAATAAAACACCGCAGGCTCTAAAGAAATTATGACCTGTTATATGGATTATTGGGGACTGCAGACTGGCAGAAAAATGATAATTCTGTAGCATAATTCCTCTTTAAGACTAATGCCTTTATAACATCTTGGTGACAACACCTACCATACAATAAAAGAAAAATAATTTTTAATGCATTTTTTAATATATATATATATATATATATATATATATATATAATTTTAGTATTGTCCAATTTGCCTGTAAATATTCACAACACCCAATCATATCCTGTACAAAAATCTATCTTTGTGCAACCTAAGCAGTGTCAACATGCACTTCAGGGGAAGTAACACCAGAAACATGAAGTGTTCGCAGGCTCTGACATATTAGGCCTCTGTCATAGGGCTGCAGAGTAACAAAAACCTTGACGAGAGCTGCACCTGCACACGATACAGGCGGTAGTATGCACTTAATTCATCACACAAACATGCACACAGATAACAAAGACAACAATGGGAGAAGGAGAAGGATTGACATCACCATCACAGGATGTGTTTTCTGATGTGATAACAGGACAGGCTGACAGCGTGACCGTAATGTTGTGTGTGTGTCACATTACCTCATCAGCCTGGTAAAGCAGGAAGCCGGGGCGTTGATGTAGGCTAAGAATACTAACCCTGATGTGTACACATAACAAATGATGATGCTCATATAATACCTTCACTGTAGTAGATACTACTGATGATGATAGACTTAACCAACACTTGTAATATTAACACTGTAATATTATGATAGTCTCTGATCTCCTGAAGATGAAGATGAGAACTGAACAGTGTCTGAGTTGTGGAGAGGACAAAAGAATTTAGAGGTGGTTATTTGAGTCGTGGCCCTTGTGGTCAGGAACAGCAGCCTCTATGTCAATGACCTGTAGCACAAAGGCTTGTTTATCAGCAGCACCCCTCCACCACTTCTGTTACCAAATCAGGACAAAACAGTAGATAATTCATCACAAAGGGCTCTCTGAAGGTGTGTATGACTGCCTTACAAGGTGAAAAACACACCTGTGGATAGGCCAGAAATCATCTCTTCAACACACTACCATTATCTTACCACAATGAGGAAGACGTAATGTTTTCCTGCCTTACTGTAACTGAAGCTACAAAGCCAGACCTAAGCAGCATGGACATTTCAAAATGTGTTTTTTGGCATATCTGTGACTCCAACGTTATAAATCCATCTCATTGGCATCACACCATTTCTTCAAAATCACCCAAAGCCTACCAAGATTGTAGCCACAAACACAAAGAAATATTACTGTTTAGTTCTCCATCTCTTCTTCTCCCTCCATCTTCTGTGCTTGCTCTCGCCTCCACTCCAGGTTTGACAGCTAATTAAAAACTACCTCCAAAGTAAACTTTCTCTCCCCATTTCTTTCGACAAAGCCGGCTGAACTCAAAAGCACCTCTCATCTTTGACAGCATTGCAGGTGGTTGGCAGACCCTGCTCCTCAACAGTGTGTGTCAGTTGTATGCACCTCCTGGTTTAATAACCTGAATGGAGATTTGGCCTTGACATTGGCCAGACAGACATTTCTCTGACATGTTTTAGATCATTTTTACCCTCTAGGCCTCAAACAAAAGTGAGAGAGAAAGTGAAAAAGACTGGAAATTGAAATGTAGGTCCTTGTGCCAAACTGTATGTGATCAATAAAATCTCTGTCCATGCTCTCATCTGTAAGGCTTACAAGGAGAACCGGAGGGGCATTACAAGGCATATCAGGAGGCCAGCGCACACACACACACACACACACACACACACACACACACCCTCTCAAATGCAAACACACAGGGATGCCTTATCTCCTTTAGCCCAGTTGCACAGCAATGAGTCAGCACTCTCTAACCAGCTGCTTTCCAAATCACCACACTCAACACACCGTGCTGCGAGAAACACACAAACATATGAGGACAGGCTCACAACTGCAGTCAAGAGATGCACAATATGGATTTTTTCCAGCCTATAACGATAACCGATAATTACCTGCTTCTCATGGCTGATACCGATAACATAACATATAATTTCACATTTTTGATTTGAAAAAGAAGTTCATATCCTGTAGTTCATGCACATCTGAGGGTAAGAAAGGCTAAGACGTAGCGAGCAAAGATGGATAATTTAATATTCCATAGCTCAGACCTAACTAAATCTAAACTAAAACTAATAATCACTACTGTTAATACAACAAAAACAAAAAAACAGTTCAGACTCTTCAAATGTTAATTTATTTTTCATAGTAAAGTACAGTAAACTTCACAGACATACAAAAACTTTTTCCTAATAATTCAAGTCAAAAGATTGTTTTGAGATAATCTCAACATATTAAATACCGATTAAGTGCTTTCCTCAATTTAAAAATAAAGGCCTTTATACAATGCCATGTTTGGCTCTCGAGCCCACACTATGTGACTCTACTCAGGTGCAGCAGTTTAACGTCATTAGTGCGACAATACCTGCTGCACTTGTTAAGTCAATGAAAGCAATATATGTAGTCAAAGGCCACGAAAAAAAAAAAATACCAGAGAGGCAAAGGATGGTGAGGATGGTCAAAAACAACCCACAGACCACATCCAAAGACCTTCAAGATCATCTTGGTATCAGATGGAGTGGATGTGCATTGTATGGGAGAGTTATTTGGGCATAACAAGCACTGCTATGGATGGTGACTGAAGAACACAGCGCTCCAAGAAAAAACACTTTTTAGCCTCAGTAAAATATGGTGGAGTTTCCATCATGCTGTGTGGCTGTGGGGTGAGTGCTGGTACTGGAAATCTTGTTAAAGTTGAGCATTGCATGGATTCAACTCAATACCAGCAAATTGTGGAGAATCACGTGCAAGAACCCGTCACAAAGTTGAAGTTGCGTCAGGGCTGGATATTTCGACAAGACAACGACCCAAAACACTGCTCAAAACCTTCTCAGACATTGATGCAGAGAAACGAATACAATGTTCATCCCAGTCCTTGGACTTGATTATCATTGAAAATTTGTGGTATGATTTGAAGCAGGCTGTCCATGCTCAGAAACCATCGAACCTGACTGAACTAGATGTGTTTTGTAAGGAAGAATGGTCCAAAATACCTTCATCTAGAATCCAGACATTTATTACAGGCTATAGGAAGCGTCTGGTGGCTGTTATTTTTTCCTTCAACTAAATATTGATGGGATTCTTCTGTTGGGGGTGCCCAAATTTATACACATGTCTAATTTTGTTTTGATTCATATTGCACATTTACTGTTAATGCAATAAACCTCATTTCACCACTGAAATATGTGTCCATTAGTTATTTGATAGATCGAAATGAAGTTGCTGATACAAACACCCATTGATTTATAAATGAAAATGATGGAAAATATCAGGGGTGCCCAAACATTTTCATATAACTGCATAGTGTAGTGCATCCCCAAACAGAAATGTACCCCCTCTGCTTTGTAGCTTCCACAACTGATATGAAACACACACACACCACTCAAGACTCACACACTCGCTCACTTTAAAATCATTTTGATAAGGCATTAAATGGTCCACTAGCCTAAGTGGTTGGTTCAGAGGAGTGATGTCATCCACTTAGCTTTCAACATCCATGCATCCACCCCAATCCTAACTCTATGTCTATATGGACTATAATATTTTGATATTAAAGACATGCTGTATAAAACTTATTTTCTGATTAAATTATCTTAAACAAGATTATGGCCATTGAACACATAACTGAAGTGAGACTTGTACAGTATTCCAGTTTATACCATATTATTGAAAGGAATTTTAGACATGAACTACACACATTAAACTAGATTTTTCAAGACAATTCAAGAATTTGATCAAAATGTGTTTATCTTCAGAGTAAGGTCAACATTTAGCTTATTTCAGACTATGTTAAAAAGTCTGAGTTTCTGTTACTAGTGCCCACATACGGCCCTTTCTTTGTTCGGCCTCTTTTCAGCCAGGAAATTATTCAACAGCACCAAATGTCGCCTCTAGCTGAGCAGGAGATAGACTTGACTCCAGACGCTGGAATTCACTCTCCTGTGATTCACCGCTGACTCTGAATTCCCAGGAAACAAGGTCTGATGGGTGTCAACATGATGACAATTAAGAAGGAACAGATGTTTGAAGACCGTAGCAGGAATTCAGAGCACTGTGTTAAAACAAATCAAGGGCGTAGTTTTATAGTTTTACCTGTTGTTGACACTCCTAATTATTTCCTAATTATGTGACTTAGGTTGTATTATCAAACACATTGACAATACAACCCCAGAAATAAGCACTATTCTTATTGAATCAGTGATAAATTATGTCAAGTCAATTATTCTGTGACTTCATTGTATTTCTAATGCGATGAACTGCATTTCACACATGATGAATGAATGGGATATTTAAATAAAAAAATAAAAAAAAACATTCATCCTTATTTGTTACTAGACAACCAGTTGAAAGTAATAGGGACAGTACTATCAAAGTTGTCCCATTTTTTGTTTTTTTAGTAGCAAAAACAATACCAGGCTTGGTTCTAAATCACTGAAACTCATCTGCAACAGCCAGAGCTCATGTTGTCTTTGTTTGTGATTTCACTGTTGCCATTTCCCGCAACACGTTTATCACCATGATAAGCAAGTCTCACCCTCTGGTACGGAGGACAGACCTCCAGCACAGGACACAGGTATTTTCAACCAGTCCTGAAAATTCAATTTCACATTATGTATAGTGGAGCCTTTAATTCCTCTTCTACCATACACAGCACTTTAAAAGCCGAACTGCAAGCACATAAAAAGTCTGCTGTGTTCTGAGCTTGGGTTCACATGGTGAAGGTGCCGATTACTGTGGTCACTAGGGAGAAAAGAGCTGGCAGGTATGAAAGGGTCTTTTGTAAGAAGGATTTAACTAGTTAGTTAAGCTTCTTGTGAAATTCTGTCAGTAAACATACTGCACACACTGACTTTCGTCAACTGAAAGCTTTGTCAGAGCTCTTCCAAAGTAATTAAGCAATGTTTATTACAGAATCTTTCCTCTATCATAGTAGAGCGGCCTATCTTAATTACATGCTGCTGCACGCCAGACATGACGTACTCAGAGTCACCCGGAAACGGGTGATCAACAAGGGATCCCAGCCCTGTTAAGATATTATCTTTGACTGACTCTGGGCTTTCTGTGACTGAAATTTTGCCGATAATAAGTGACTAAGATTATGAATCAGAAGTTGAATGTCTTCCAAATCATTGTATATCTTGACGTTTATTTATCTTCACATTTGTTTTAATACACTATAACTACATGATCGTCAAAGCTTAATATATACTATTACATGATAAACAACAGTAGGGAATCACATAGCTACCTACTGTGACCAGCTTCAGGTTTCCATTCTTTATAAAACACGTTAAATCTACAGATAAGACTTGGCTTAACCTAGTAACATGCAAACTGGCTGCCAGCTCCTTACACAACGCATTTCAGTCACTGTTTAACATAGAAAAACACACAAGGGAAGGGTAACTCCACCATTATATTTACAGTAATGGCATGACCTGGTCTCTGTGGATGATCTAATTTAGGAAATAAGGACACCAGACAAACAAAGTGGCTGTCCTGAAAGGGAAGCAGCTGAGAAAGTTATGAGTCACTTATACAAAACTCCCCTCTTAGAAATGGAAAACTGAGGTTTGTTTAAGAGTCCATTAAAACAGCAGTTCAGACTGCTGAAGTGATCTACGGGCTATAAAAATAACACATGCCCAAGTGTCGTCTACACCGAGTCAAAAACTACAAGGCGACTACAGCAAATTTTAATATCGAAGTATGAATCATAATATGACTTCAAATGGTAAACATAAACAGGACTGTCGGATATATATCAAAGCGGATTAGTGTCAAAGCCATGGAGGGACAGGGTCAGTGGACTGGGTTGATGTTGGATCTGTAAACAGCTCATCTAGCCTCACACATCTACACTGTCTCACAGCAACGTCTCTATCAGCTGCTTAAATGCAGTAACCGTTAACGGTCAAAGACAGACGGTAAAAATGGGCCAGACTTGATACACATCATCTAAACATCAGGTATGAAATGAATTCAGTTAACCCTATGACTAAAACACAATGGTTATCTGGTCATGTGTTGGTGTTAAACAGTTGGTCAAAGTTACCTGATAGGGGGGCGGTGGCTCCTGGTCGGGGTCAGCGCCTTCTCCGTAGCTGGCCCGGTCCGACTGAGATTCGTGTAGCAAAGAAATATCATCCGAGGTGGGAGATTTCAGACAGTTTCCCATCTCCTTCCTCTTTGGTTAAACTCTCACCCTCTCTCGTTACTTTTCCTGACGTTACACGGAGAGGGTTCACTTTCACAGATAACTGCAGTGGATGAGAAGGCGTTTTTCCCTACACAACTGATGTAAATCTCCTCTCCCGGACGACGGGAGGGCTGCTTCCTTCAACAACAACAAAACATCCCTCAGCTAGCAGCTAGCCACACAAAGAGCTAGCCTGCTAACGCCAGCTAGCACTCGCTGAGAAAGCATCTACTCGGTTGTCTTCAGAAAAAAAAAAATCCCTGACTGAAACTACCTCGCAGAATTGTGCATCCGCGGGGGCAACGAATAGATCAAATACTGATATTGCTAATTTAAAATGACACAGCTAAGTGCGGTTTTCTTGACTGAAATCTCACTGGCTGTCAGGGACTTTCCAGTGTGCAGCTGCCGAACGACAAAAGGTGGTGATGTAGCAACACAAAGCCCCGCCCCATCAGAGAACGAACCAATGAGCGTTCGCCTTCGTACAAGCGGCGCTTGTTCGCAGCCAATCAATCACGAAAGATTCGTGGTCACATTGCCCTTCGTTGAAAACATAAACACAGAGCTAAAAATCGATGAATGAGTCTTTGTGGTTGAAATTTTAGGGCAGTTTTGCTATTACCAGTACTGAAACATCACATGGATACAACAGTTTAACGGGACCCTTGCTGATCGATTTGTTATTTGTGTATTTCCAATTAAATACGTGTGTACTATTCCAACCACCTCTCGTCCTCTTAAGCCTGACTGTCATTGCTTTGCATGATTACCAAGATGAGATGACTTTACCTTATCTAGTGGATTAGTTTACAGGTATGAGAACAAGTGAAACGAGTGAAAAGGTTAATAATAATACAACTTTGTATTCCATGCTACTGTTTGTGGTGCAAATTACAATAAAAAGACAACACAATATGGGATGTTTTTCTTTAGTTGCTTCTCATCATTTCATCTTAAATTACAATAGAAACATTCACTTGTATGAACAGGAATGTCATTCTGCTCCGTGGTAGTCGTGTCCAGTAAAATATGATTGTAAACATCACAATGCTGCTAAATTTGGTTACTATTTCTTTCAACTATGTCATTAAAAGGGGACAAGAAAAAAACATATGCTTGGCTGATTAATTAAATAATAATTAGAAACTAATATATGAATTGTTATTGCAATATTCCAAAGAGTACTGTTAAAATAATAGAGGAAACATTTCCTTTACCGTTAAAATAATTGAAATTGACTCCTAAAGTCATCATCTTGAATCCCAAACCTAACTCTAATCATGAATAAATGAGCAGTGCTCCAATTGCAACATTTGAGACACCATCTGAGTTCCTAGGTTTTGGACAGTTTGTCTCTGGGACACAGCTCTTCAAATGACCTAACAACCAATACAGTTGGAAGTGTCTCCTCTCTGTCCTAATTCAAATAATGACAAGCATTTGTTCATATACAGATTATTATTTGACACACATGATCGTGCTGTAATTATGATGTTAAAGTCATTTTATAGTTGGTTGCAGACAAGCATGGCTGATACAGGAGCAGCAGAGGATGTTCACAAAGCAGGAAGTCTGTGGTGGTTGAGCTTCATTACTCACTAAAGATGCAACAGGCAAACAAGCACGCAGTCCTTCGCTGCTCTGTGTGAATGGCCTGTTTGTTCAACTCAAGTACTATTGGAGTCTGTCCCACACACCAGGAGGAGAAAAGGAGTGAGTCTGCCTTTCTAAAACACACATTCATCTGTCCTCTTAAAACGGGACAATTTGTGTAAAAGGAGCCATTTACAGTATATAAATGTAAAGAACAACTCTCACTCTACGTCTGATTTTTTTGACTCTGTAGAGTTTGCACGTGCTGGCTGATTTATAAAGCTCTGTGCAAAAAACATATGCGATTGTAAATACAACAAAATTATAAATGTGATAATTTCTGAAAGAAATTATTCCATATTATTACATTTGTCTTTCAGCGTTTTTAAATAAACAATTAAATAGTTAATTCCCCCAAGAAACAAAATTAACCAAAGATTATTTATTTAGTGTAAGAGAAAAGCGAAGCTAACATGTACAGAATTTATGTCTAACTTGGTAATTTTGGTTTTGATGAAAAACTTCAATAATAACTGCTGTCAAATGACAGCACAAAACTCACCAAGTCATCTCATGGACAATATAGTGTGTTGCATTTAATGATTATGTGATGTGTGTACATATATATATATATATAATATGCCTGGTGTCACATTATGTCAAATGTGACATAATTGTGTGTCGCCTTCCATCTGCCAAATAAATGTTATTAATAATCTATCATTTATATTACAGATTATAACCAGGTCATATGATGCTGCTGGCCAGGTGGAGTCAGTGTCAGTGAGTTGTAGGGAGCTCTTCGGTACTTTGACTCCATTAAGTCCGACCCTACTACCCTGCACTGGGCACATTTTTCGTAGTGCAGGCCATCTATATACTACATGAATGCAACCTTGTTTTCCTACACTAGTGCGCCCCTTATGGGTGGCTTACACAAACAAGCCTGCTACAAGCAATGTTTCATAAATATAGACACATTTCTCAACTTGTCTCTATTTCAAATAACACAAGTGAAGTTCATCCAATATATCTCTGGGCAAGGACAGGGCAAACCTGTTTAACCCCATCAGGGCCATATAGAGCTGCAGTCGCCAATAAGGGTGCCACACAAAAGAAAAATGAGCATCCCTCTTCCCCCTTTCCACCTGAAGAAAAAACAAATCACATGGCCAAATAGGCGGGATGGGCTAAGCTGAGTGGTGCATTGTGGGGTTTTGGAAAGATGAGGCTGTCTCAGCTCTAGTGTGCCCTCCTCTGTCTGTTATGGGCTGGAGGGCATATGGTTCCCATTCTCTCCAATGGCTTTGGCTTTGTGTAGAGCAGCCTGGATGCGGAAGTGTGTCCGTGATTCCATTGAGTAGTTTTTGTAATTTTGCCTGAAATAGAGCAAGATAAGTAAATAACAATCAAATCAGTAATTTAAAAATCCTATCATGATTTCACAATTATAGTGCCAGATGGTTTACAAACAAACCAGAGTAAACCTCATCTTTCAGTTTAGCACTGACCATAAGTATAAGATGAGGTAAACATTTCTTTCTTTAATTTAACACACTTCTCCACAAGTAGCTATAACTTGAATATATTTTGCTGTTTAAAAGACTTACTTTGCTGTTTCTAGGAGTTTGATAGCTTCACTATTTCTGCCTTGTTCCAGACACAACAGACCGTGCTCCAGCAGGGCATTAGGAACCAGGTAGTGGTCATATTTAATCTGGGCTTCACTGCAGATACATAACAAAAAAGTGTGGAAGTAAGGTCAGTATGAACACAGAGCTAATCGGTGATGACATACCTTAGTGTTATTAGCTCATGTGTGTTACATGTCTGTGAGGCTTACTTGCAGAGGACAAGCGTAAAGTAGTGTTCAGCCTCCTCCTGGTGTCCCAGGTGTTTGAGACACAGTCCCTTCAGGAGGCTCAGCAGGCACTGATCATCTATGGAGAACTCAGTCCCTGACAAACACACAACAAGACCGCCCCAAACAGATTACAAAATAACAATCCTGATGAACATTCTCAATGATTATATCTATAGACAATATCTTTCTCTGAGATGCTTGGATTTAATTAGGAATCAGTACATCATCAAAAAAATGTAGAATCAACTTCAACACATTAATGTCAAATGAAAATAAAACAACAACTTTATTCTTTAAGAATCTTGAATATAGTTCATGATTTTGCATACTTGGGCTGCTCTCGAGTTTAGCCTGTTCCTCATCCAGTGTTTTCAGCATGCCTTCAGTCAGATCTTTGTGTTTGCCGATGACTGTGTAGCCGTTCCAGATATACATCATCTCCTGGACAAGGCACCGATACACACAATCATGCAAAACAAACAACAGTCAATGAATTTTGATTGATACCTACATTTTAAAAAAAATGAAAGTTTTTCTCTGTCACAAACCATTATTATTATTATTAGTAGTAGAATTAGTAGTATTATACATTGCAGCACTACATAATTACCCTGACATTTTTGATCCAGTCGTTTAAAATAAATGATGCAACAACTCACTGTGGTAACAGAGGAAAAATCGAGTCATATTACGAATACCACGTGACAAGGTAGATGACCTTATCCAGTACTGACCAGGGGAGGAGCAGGAAGAGAAATGGGATTTTCTGTCAGGTAGCGACGGGCTTTCCTTATAGCAAACTTCTCTGTTGGTAAAGATTTGCCTGCAATTTTTTGCTTCAGCCCTGAAACCTGCCTGAAATATACAATATATGATTTATATGTCAGCAACACATGTCAATAATATGGTAAAAATGTGTGGCACACATTTAATGAATTACATATTTTATGTCACAGACTGCCTAAAAATATCAAATGCCCAATCAATTACTGGAGCATTGATGTAGTCATTTACCATCAATAAATACACTTTAAAGTTTAAAAGGCAAAAACACCAAAATAAAAGACTGTTAAAAGATTCCACTCTGTTGGAAATTATATCTCTCATGTTAGTTCATGTTCCCCACGAAAGACAGTCATCTCCCGAATCAAGAGTTTATGATATGAATAATCTCTGTTTCACTGTGGTTGCCATAAGGAGATTGAGTTGTGGCTCTTTTGCTCTTAATACCTGAACAGAGTGAGCGCAGTCTCCCCAAAGGTTAGGCAGTCATCCTCCGTGAGCATGCTGAGGTAGGCTGCTTTCATATACGCATAGGTAGCCTGAGGGAACAAAAAAAGTAGTTACTACTGCAGTCCCATATTTCTTTTCAAATGACACGAGGAGAGAGCCAGACCAGGTCTATTCTTGCTCGTGAGTCTGGTTTTAAGATGTGCTTGTACTCATTTCATTTTAAACCAATGCTCTTTTTTGATGAGCTGAGGAAGGTTTATTATATTTCAGTTGAAAACAAATATTCTGTATCAGTTTGAGCGATCAAAAATTATGAAAACAAGTTTGATTTAATTAATGAAAAGGTGAGTAAGAAACAATGGCTCACCTTGGACCAGGAGTTCTCCTTGCTGAGCAGGTCGGCGTAGAAGTAGGCCATCTTCCAGTGCCTCTTGTATGTAAAGCACCACATCAGCTCCCAGTAGCACATGTGGTGGAACTGCTTCCACTGTTGCTGAGCCTCGCAGCACTCCTCAAAACGCTTGATAGCCTTGCCAAAATATACACAAACATTAATTCATTTTTTTTTTCAAATATTCAGTTTGAATGTTAAATGGGCAACCAAATGTGTTTCTGAATGCAGAGTTTACATGTTCGGATACATTATACCCAACTAACACAGGTTTATGACCACTTGCAGAATTGACTAGGAAGCATCCAGTAATCTTTATTTCATACTATTGCATTTTCACATTCATTAAACTCCAGGTGTGAAGAAATGACTCTCACTTACAGCATCCAGGTTGCCTTTGATCTCCTCTATTCGACCAGCGAAGAACAAGAAGATGGATCCCTGGGAAAGAAACATCCCACAGCATGTTTAGGAACATATATCAAATCATGTGGGAAACTTTGAAAAAAAAAAAAAACAAACAAACACAACAAACACAGTGTTTAGTGCTGTAAAACCTTAGGATATTTTTTGAGATATGGCTGCAGCAGTTTCTCTGCATCTTCAACATCTCCTTCTCCAGTGCCTAC
The DNA here is from genome assembly GCA_036937835.1 of Pampus argenteus. Taxonomy (NCBI): domain Eukaryota; kingdom Metazoa; phylum Chordata; class Actinopteri; order Scombriformes; family Stromateidae; genus Pampus; species Pampus argenteus. The sequence goes on from CM072870.1 coordinate 13,128,096, forward strand.
AAGACACAAACATAACAAAATTAAAAAAAGATTCTTGTCAACATGTGTGATGTGCTGCAGCTATGTGTGTGTGTGTGTGTGTATGTGTGTGTTGTTGCTCACCAAGTATGAAGCTCATGAAGGTGTGATAACAGAGCAGCAGCATGTTACATAAGAAGGACCTGAATGTACTTTCTGCCGAGCCCTCCTGAAGCTGCTGGAGACCAAACTCCTGCAGGAACACAAACAAATACACACACAAAATCACATACATGCAAGTGCACACATAGGATCAAGGTTGAATTGAGTCTCCTTTCAGGGAACATCTGTTGGTCAATTAGCACGTAGAAGCAGCACGCAGAGAACACGCTAATACATTCTGAGCAGGAAAATTACAAAAACCTCATTATAGTTAGGTTTACTCAGTATGAGTGGAGGATAAGCAGCGTCTGTTTGTCTACTTCGAGGCATCCAAACTGAACAGAGATAGGTCGCAGAATATGCAAGTTTACTGAGTCAAGATCATGTCAGCATTACTCTTGAGACTTGTGATATCTGTATGAGATGTATTTTTTTGCAACCAGAAGATTAATTAAATTTAGGAAAAAATCAAAGTGATTATATAAACTGAATCAGTAGGAAGTCATGATCCAGAGAAATGGTACATAATCAAAGCAATTATTACTAAACGTATAAATATTATCAGCTCAGCAGAAGTTAGATAACCTTTTCCACAAATTCCAGGCAAGATTTTCTATAAATCAATGAACCATTGAAACTGCAATGATACAGGATAATTTATGAGTTATCAACACACCTTCACAGTCTTTCTGTGAACCATAACTGGCTGTGTCCAGAGAACTCACCTTATTGCCCGAGAAGCCAACAAACTCCAGCAGCTTGAGCGTCCTTGTGGGCAACATAGAGATCATCTGCAGGAGGAGAGACGCAGTGGAATGGAAAGGCTAGTAACAGGATTACAGAGTCCTTTCTTTGTCACAACAACACTAGACTTTGCATGGAAAGACAACATACAATCATATGTACAGGAGCCAGAAATTATAGATGTTTTCCAACCTACAAAGTTTGCACTAATGAAACAAGTGAAACAATCAACAAGCGTGCAAACGTCTCCATAATTTACATTTCTCTTACTGACAACTTATTTCAGAGTACCTAACTACTTCTTTAGCAAAGGTACTACTGAAAAGTACTACATTCAGCCGTCTACTTACTAGATTAAAGGCTCCTACTCCCAATTTAACACCATCCTCAAAATGGCCATGGTTGTCCCCATGAGTGTAACCAGTGGACTGGAGGACTGTGTGAAGCTCTCTGAGGTTAAGATGAAGAGAGAAGATTAGAGGGGGAAATTAAGTATATCAAGAACAAATCATGGGATGAGATTCTCACTTGTATGTCTGGTAGCTGTTCCTCACTTTGATTCCCCCTTTAATGAAACTGATCATATTTTCATCCTGAGTGGAGAAGGGGCAAGAGACAAGAGAATCAGTTGAAACAAAACTGAACTCATTAATAGTGGCAGATTCAGTAGCAGGATATCTGGGAAAACCTTGATCCTGACCTGAAGGAAGGTGAGTGCTGCCCTCTGCAGGAGACACTCGGCATAACAAACTTCAGCATGGAGTTCCTCTGAGGGAAAAATCATAATGTCACAGTTATCTTTAGTCAGATATGAGTACAGATACGCACAAAAGAAAAGATTCAAAGTAGTGGTAACTACATTTAACATGCATCCACAATGAAATTGCTGCCAAAATAATGACATTACGAATCAAGGCGACACATTTTACTCTTTCTTCCAATACAGGACTATACTGACCTTCTGAGAAGTTTTTGGAGAAGCTTGACTTCTTGCGGTGCCTGATGAAGAAAACACACAAGTTATGAATGGGTTTGTTCTGCTGAAATTTGCATTGTGCTGCATTTCGTCCCTTATCTTGTTTCAGTGCAAATCAGTGACTCAGCCTCCTCGGAAAGACAGGATGCTGAGCTGCTGCAGGGTGAAGTTACCACAGGGTGCTGACTGAGCATTAATGTCCCCATCAATAATCACCAACCTTTCCAACCTCGAAAAGGAAAACCGCAGCTCTGACCTCAGATCAGTTTGGTGTGGTGAGAGTACAGCAAATACCAAGAAGAGTGTGTGTGTTTGTCAAGGGTGGCATGATGAGTCCAGCTCTGAGTCTGAGTGGTATTTATGACAGATTCTCACAGTCGCTCCAGGACAAAGTGTGACAGGCAGTCGTGACATTCTTTGGGGCGAAGGGGCCTGGATGATCCCAGCATGTTCTCTGGTTTTAGTGTCATGTCACTAATGGGATCCAGAGTTTTAAAGATACAGTATCATGTGCCATGTGTATATAGCAAATGTCTAAATAAGCAGTAAAATATCAAAATATCATCTTTTATAACTTTAAAGAAACTTTTTTGGCTTGTCTCTAGATCGACTGGTTTTTCAGAGACAAAATTCACTTTTCTGCAACTTAGATTTTTTTGATTTGAGAGGGACTAAAAGAGCCCATGCTCAGAGCCTTATTTCACTCCGGTGTTGTGGGAAAGTCTCACCGCTGACAGATCGCCTGGGCCTCTTTCATGGTGTTTCCTGCAGCCAGGATGTGCTGGGGTTCAAAGGTCATCATGGCCTGCATCTCTAAGATGGTGGCATAGGTCAGGGCGTGGTACATGCTGTCTTTGGTTCTGTAAAAATAACACACAACATTTGTTTTTAGTTAAATTGTACTGCCTTTCAAAAAGAAAAAGACATGATTGCACTATTTCTGGTGTGAAATGACAGAGAGAGGAGAAAAAAAAACTTGTTTAACTGAGAGAAAAGTTGAAGAGTCATAAAGTAGTCGCTCCATTATGTAGTACAAAAGAGAGTAGAGATGTGGAACAATGTGGGTGCAGAATATAATCTGATACACAATTCCTGCTGATGATAGATGGGTGTGATTGGATACATGGTAAGCCTAAAACCACAACCACACCTCTACGTCAAAAAAAACAATTAGTGTCCATTTATACGTGTGGTTGTTGGTGTGTCATGCCACACCCTGCATTTAAGAAAACATTGTTCAGGTTCTAAGGCATGTTTTAAAGCGATGAAAGAGTAAAAGTATTTGGTTTCATAGACATTTTTCTAGTCTATGTACTTGTTCCAGTTAAAAAAACTTGTTGCTCCAGTTATAAACCATTATTAAACCAAACGTTGCTGAATTATTTTACAATGAAACAGCAACATATAACTAAAAAATAAAACGGGCAAAAAATAAAAAAAATAAAACAGACTAAAATTTTAAATGTGTATATATATACACACACACACATTAATGGCAAAGCCAAGACATAGTTGAGTGTGTCTCTCACAATCTGATGCAGACAGGTATCCTGAGTATTTCTGGCCAAGTATAATTTTACAAGTCTGTTTCAACATGTGGTCCAGCTGACAGTCCCATCGCAAGTTACCCTAGATGGTGACTTTCAGGACTTCAGGAGAGTCAGTCACAGTTGTTGGTACAGACAGCTTTAGATGACCAGTATCTATTTCACTTTGCCTTGATAAAAAAAGGACTACAGACCATCTACACATATTTCTACCAGCACCACTCGACTACACACAAACATACGCAAAGGACATGGAAGAATAATTGTGGTAAAACATTAAGGATGAGGTATGCAGGAATGCTGTCATTCTGCATAACTAACTTTTGCGCTGCTGTTCACTGCAGATTAACTCATGTGATAAGCCTCCGTGATGTTACTCACAATCACAATGGCATAATTACATCATGGAAACACAGTACCAGTGCAGGTCAACAAATATTGACTATATAAAAAGAGTAAGTAAGGGAGTATCATCAATGTGAATAGTAGCCCATTGGGGACATAAAATTGAAACTGTAGATCAGGATTTTAGTAGATCACAGATAGAGTTTCTAACACAGTGACCATTCAGGAAACAAAAACAACTAAAGCAGAGATAGGCAGCAGGGAAGGTGAGCTATTGATTTAGATTCGCCTGTCTTACATTTCCATTGTGTCAGGCCTATGTAAGCCAAACCTATTAAGAGGAAGCTGTGAGATAAACTGACTTGTTTGTAGTTGTGCTGAAGGTGGCTGAGAACTCCAAATATTTCACAGCATCAATCAGATATATTTTAGTCACCATCATCTCATGGCTGAGGGATACAATGGCCTTCGTCCATCTGGTGGCACTGAAGCCGGCTCTCCCACACATTTTCAGCAGAATGTTCCATGATGTAAGAGAGGATTTGTTTAGGATGCATGAGTTAACACATGCCTCGTCTTCAGTTGTGCGCATGTCATTAACAATGAGGAAGTGCAGCAATGGAGGGAAGATCACGACATGCAAAGCAGTTTATTTCTGTCCACATACATCCTTGTGTTCAGTGATTTTTCATTGCGATAAGTGATGGCACAGTGTGGAAATTGTATACATTAGCTGATTTGTTCTGCAATGAAATGTGAACCATCTGCAAAATAGTGACACATTTTCTGAAAAAGTCAGCAGAGCCTAGAAAGCAACAATACATCAATTGCTGTATTGTATGTCATAGATAAGTGTCTGCACCCACACGCTTCAGCTGTGAGGAATGGGAGGAGCAGCAGAGTGGGATAATAAGATTGCACTGCTGTGGCTGTACTTGGTCTGGTGGCATGTTTGAACAGTGAGCAGACAAATAAAACTCAGCCTGCTGATGTGATGAAGAAAGAAAAGCCCTTTACTTAGCAGGCATGTTTCCACAAAGTTGTAGAGGAGTCTGCAGTACCTCTAAGTCTATGACCCATAAGAGGAGAAATGAAGTATAATGAGCTGACCACAAAACATGTGGTCTGGGCACAGCAGAGCCACAAATATCTGGACCACATGAACGTATATAATCAGGAACAGCTAAATAAGATAAATAATATGGTATGAGTTGCTTATAAATAGTAATTGATACATGGACAGAGCTCTAAACAACCTTTGGTTTGGTTGGTTAGGAATATCAAAGCAAGCTGGCAGTCTGTTAACAGAAACGAACTATAGCGAATGAACCCAATTGATAAACACATTTCAAACCACAACATGGCACTGAAAAAAACGTTCAATTATCCCAAGAGAACATCAGACAGAATATCTGCAATCCATTTCAGAGGCTTGATTCTCCTCTCAGCGACTCAAACTATTTACTATTTAGTCTGGTTCATATGTATGCTGATAAATTACGACACATAAATTCAAATCTCCTTGTGTCAGAAAAGTTAAATACCGTACGTCCTGTAGACCAGGGTGGCCATAATGTTTCCTTTAACCAAATTCTTACCAAATTTCAATGAGCAATTCAATAAATCATAAATGAATGATATCATAAATTAATATGGAAAAAAATAGTTGCAGCCTTTGTCCCCATAATAACAGTCAGTGGCTCAGTCATGAACTCTGTCACCGCACTAAAAAGGGAATAATGTTTGATTCCTGGTCCCACACATCCCCATTGGAAAAATGAATGTTGTGTCCTGTTAGTTTGCTTCCATGGTCATAGCAGGCAGAGGAGACACAGACTGAGGGAGAACTGGAAGGTAGAGGCGAACTAAATCAGAAGACAGACAAACAATTCTGAGAATGAGGAAAGCTTCTGCTCGTGTTTCATATCCGTAAGGCTCCTTGTTCCCTACACAGTGCTGCAGATGTCATCTTACCTTACAATGTTACATATTAAAAGCCAGAAACCCCCCAGCCATCAACTTTCCCAGAAAACCCTCTTCTGAGCAGCAAACATGGGTGTTATTGGAAATTAAATGGAAGGAATCAGCACCATGGAGCCACTCATTATTATTATTAGAGGCACTGTCTTCTCGCTTTTCTAGTTTTAGTTTAAATCTGTTTCCTTTTCACTTTCCTAGCTCCACTGCATGTGTAAAGGCTAGCTAACTGGGATTACAACAGCTAAAACATAGATATTTGCAACTTCTCTCTGTTCAGATACACTTCAGCAACTGGACAAGGCAGAGATAGCACACACAGAGCTGTGGGGCAAGGACTGAGATAAAAATGATTGCACCCGCTGGGCTGACAGATTGTCAGCCTCAGGTGGCAGCAGCTAGAGGTGTTGCCAGGGTGGGTTTAGATAGATTTTTCCGGTTTGAATATTACACATATCCTGATTTAGATACTAAAGCATATTGCATTTGAAATCCAGGATAGAGTATTTATGTAATGCTGTAAATGAAAGTATGCACAATCAAGTCGGAGCCAAAAATCTAACTAATTACATCACTCAGAACCATTCAGCAGTCATAAACTCACCAGAACAACTCCTATCAACAACACCAAACACACCAAATATCTGTCAGTCTAGACAAAAGTACAAAATTGCACAAAGAATGTACAGCATGACAGTAAACTTGGTGTAAACTGGCACTGAAAAGAAGAAACTGGGTGTAAGGAGTGGTCCACAATGCTAACGTGAACCTAGAGGGTGGAGGATAATGATGCTGTGATAAAGGATAATAGAGGAGAGAATGAGCAGTGAACAATTGAGTAACATGATGACACAGTGTTGGAATACAAAACTGGAGACGGGTGTTTGTGAATGCAACTCAAAGCAGGGTTTAATCATGTAAAAACCTACGGTCATTAAATCATCCGAACAGTTCCTTCAGTCCAGCCCAATGTAGACACTATCTCTGTTTCTGAGAGCTGTTTCTGGCTCTTATATATATGGGGCTCAAGAGCCACACATATATATAGGAGCCATATGAGCCATATGTATATATTTATATATATGATCTATATATCTCTCTTGACTCATACACACCACCGTTAAAGGGGGGCTATGTTAACTGTGGAAACTGAAGCCTGACTGCTAAACTACTAAACTAGCCTAAGCTTGAAGTAAGTAAGTAAACAGGGCAGCAACAGAGGCTACCCAGCTATGCTAAATTGTTTCTGAAAGAAATGTTTAGGAGTGTAAACAGCAGTTATTGATCGCACTAAAGTTGGGAACAGTGTATTGTAAAAATGCTAATAAGCTGGTGTTAAGCAGGTATAATGGTTATCATGTTTACCACCTTAGTTTAGTGTTTTAGCATGCTAACATTTTGTGCTAATTTCAGCTAATTTGTGCCAAACAAAAGTGCTACGTCAATAAACCATTTTGTAATAGGATATAGCACAAGTGTTACTAACAAAATGAATTATGGCGCTGTTATATCCAAGTGTCCCGTGGGCCGAATACCACAACTCTGAAACTGAAGCAGCTAATTGGAATTCAGCCATTATTCACTGTGACGAGTCAAAATACCCTCTATGCGCACTCCCTGCTGAAAATACTCACCTTCTAACATCCGAGAATGCAAAAACACTCAAAATACAGCTGCTTGCATGCATAAAGTCATTTGTTGGCTCTGATTCATTATATTTGTCCCATGAAAGCACAAAGACAGATGGTTGGACCCATGATACAACGCTGCTGTATTAACTTGTGGTGCAGGATGAGCTCTTACCTGGATCTGAGCCGGGCCTGCGCCTCCTCAAAGTCATTTCTGAGGAACAGATCCAGGGCAGACATGCAGTCCTCCAGAGCCAGCGACAGGTCAGACCGTGAGCACCTGGGGGAACCAAAACAAACATACGTGTCGATGATGAAGGAGAAAAGTGCTGAACATAACACATTCTTGGTTAATTCTTAGTTAATTATGCAGTACATTTTGAGCAACACTTAAGTGATACAAATTGATTTACCACTTGACATATTTGTCTTATTAAAACAAACAAAGTCAGTCAAAATTAGATTTTCAGACTTAAAACTTAAATGGTATTTTCTTTTAATGTGAAACTGACGTTTCTCTTTCCAAAAAAAGATCCACCTCCCTTTGCTCTGCCACCAAGCAGTCTCTCTCTTTCTCTCTGTCTCTCTGCTGCAATGACCCTGTTCTCATTTTTGGATTTCTCCAAACACTGACCTACTACAGGGAAAGTGGGATTTTTACTGTTTTCGTCTAATAAATCCTTTCTTCTCTGTTGTTTCACAACAGGAAGATAAACAGAAACACAGGCAGAGTAAGCCAGACTGGATCAAGAGAGTGATTTATCGTTGTAAAGTGTTGTTGCTGCTTCCATTACACTGCACATTACAGAGGGAATTTTCATAAATTACAGTACTTGCACGACCATCTGCTTTTATAAAAAAAAAGCAGCAGTTTTGAACAGGATCATTCATTATGGTGAAGATGCTGGCTTATGTATCCTTTTTATAAATGCAACAGGCTGTTGTAAGATGTCTTTGTGAAAGTAAAGCAATGCTCCTAATGATAATGTTGCTGTGTATTCTGAGTTCATTGCATGGTGCACATGACCCTCACGTGATGAGAGTATAGTGTGGCCAAACTGAGCACAAGTCATGACTGAACATCAGGTTCTCTTCATTCATGACACACTTTCCCTCCTCTTTGATGTCCCTCACTGTGCCGATAATTTAAGCAGATGAAGCATCTGCTTTATGTTTTGATATTATAATATTATCTTAATTTATTTCATCATTAAGCTGATTCACTGCATGTTGGTGTGTTTTTGTCTGATTTCTGTTTGGTTTCATTAAAAAAAAAATGCAATTTGAACATCCAGGCTACCGTATTGATCACATGAGCAATGACAAGAGTGCCCCACTTATATTTAACAGATGAAACCTCTTTCACTCAAGAGTTGAGGATGTCAACAGCAAACGTTAGAAGAATGCAGAAGAATAGAAAACTGCACAACTAATCTGTATAACAGCAATGACTAATATACAGCATTCACTTTACATTCCTGCCCATTTGAGACACTGAGGCATTATAAACTCATCATCTACACACACAAGCAGAAACACGCACACGCATACAGAAGCGCACACACTGATGTAGCTCCGGCTAATGACATGCGGGTGACTGCTGTGTTCACCATATGACCAGCAGCAGGCTGTGCTTCCTCATAACAGCACAGAGGCTCACAATGACGAATGCTGTTTGTGCAACAATGTATGATCAGTACACATGTACTTTTTGGGGGTGGAGACACTCATTAAATCCATATTAATTAGACAACAGTTTCTGGAGTTCGGTTCAAAGCTGATTGAGATAAACAAACAAACTTAATGATAAGGATTTGTGTTATTATCCATGTTATCCATGAAGAGGGACAATGACCGAGCAAGATTGTGCTTTAAATTCAAATATTCTCTATTGTAACAAGGCAAATTTACCTACTAAATACAACTACAGTGTCAACACATTTAATTTACATTCAGTCATTTTATCATTGAGTGCTTAAGAACAATAAAAAATAAGGGAACATAAAAGGATCAATAGTTCAAAACATCAATATTGCAAAAGAGGACATTGAAATGAGCTAACGCTGTGTGTGTTTTAATGTCCAGAGAAACTAGAGCTTTCTCTGCTGTGTCAAAACAGTTTCCCTCTGTGTGAGAAAAGGTGCAGTGACTGTCATTTTTCTTATTAAAGGAGCAACCTTACAGAAGAACAAGAAGCAATCAGATGAATGTCTGTCTGTTCCAAATATGGTGTGAAAGATTGCATAGATGCCACTGGTTGTGACAGCCATGTGTTTAGGCAGAGGAAAACCAAGCTTAGTAATTGTTGCTATTATTGTGCTAACTCTTTATTTACTTTATTAATTCCCTTACCTTTACCATCAGAGCTGCACTTAAGCCAAATCTAAACCAAATTTTAACCTAAATCACCAAGTCAAGCCCCACACATATTTACTTTGCATTAATAAGTCCCGCTGCAGTCTGAACACCTGTTAGATTCAGAGTACAAGAATAACCTAATAATAAATATCAGTAACTATCTACTATGGTAGTTTGGATAGCTTGTTAACTCCTTTTATAACTTACAGGTACACATGAATATTATGATATGGCTATGCCTAAATACTTTTGTGTTACTGTTGTTAAAATTGGCAATCATTTCCATATACAGTAGCTGTAAACCAACTCAACTTAAAAGACAATCTGAGGCCTGCAAATCCCGAAAAGAAAAGTGGGGTTATCAAACAGTGCATGACACTGTCCTGTAGATGGAAGGAATAATTGGCAATTGTATGAAAGAAAGGAAAATGCATCATAGCCCAACACAATGAGGAGAGTCTGTTCGGTTCAGGATGTACATGCCACACATTATCCCACTAATTTAATGTAATTTCAAGTCAGCAAGTCTGAAATTCTGAGTTGATTTCTCCAGAGAGCAACTTGCACAATGATGATCATTATCAGTGAGGCACACCAACACATACATACGCAGATAAAACCACTTAGCAAGCACACAACAACTATTCATATATGCTATTCACAATGTGCTCATGAACACCCGTATGAAAGTACACACACACCTACGCAGGAACACCAGGAGTGACGAAGCATTAGTTTATCGACCCTGGTTCACAGAGCTTTCACCATGTTTGCTCCAGCTGGTATAAGACATTAGGAGCCCTTGTAGCATTGAGCTGTGACATAAAATACCTGTTCTATAATAAACCAAGCAAGTTTGCCCACATGCCTGAGTGTTAAAGCTAGAACACACACACATATACGCAATTCCCTTCACGTGATAGCAGGAAGAGAACAGAAAACACACACTGAGCATTGACATACTCAATGACACACATGTCATCCCAACATGCAGCAGGAGTAAAGTATCTTACCCGTTTGATAGAGTCTCTTCCTCCCCTGACATTTTCATCTGGCAGAGTGTGTGTGTGTGTGAGAGAGAGAGAGAGTGAGAGACACAGAAAACCAAAATTGCAGAAGTGAATGTGAGTCTGGAGGCCTTTCCAGCGGTGCAGTGTAATGCTCTGTCTTTCTCTAGCAGCAGCAATAAGAGCAGAAGCAGCAGACGGGCAGGCGGGTGAAAGAGAGAAAGAGAGGGGGGAAGAGGGAGGATGGGGGAGAGATAGAGGAAAAAGAGCAGGAGGTGGACGAGGAGGAGGAGTAAGGACACAACAACAACAGCAACATTTAATAAGACTGGGATGACTATCATACATGGAGGGAGAAAACACACACAGAAAAAGTCTCTCCCACCTCTTCCGATCATCACACTCATGCTACACACTGCATTCTCTGCTCTGATTGGTTGATGAAAAAATCAGGGGCGGGGCTACATATCCAAGACTCGCAGCATGAGGATTTTTATATAAGATGTGGAACCACAAAAAAAATAAATAAATAAAACACACACACAGTCAGGGCAGAGAAGAGAGCAAGAGAAAGAACTAAAAAAGAGAAGTGCAGCTTTAAAAGATAGTACTGTATGGTGTGTCGAGAGGATCTCAGCTGGTCCAGTCTGCTGCAGAGGCAAAGACTGAACGCTGCAGCGACAAAACAGTCCAGAAATAGAAAACATAGATGCAGCACAGCACAGCAGCCTATGAGAAATGTGAAATCATGAATGAAACAGTGCCAGGGCTGTTAGTGTTTGATCATCATAAACAGCAGCACTCCACTCACTGAGGAGTGTGTAAAAAAGAGTGAGACATACTTGTTGAAGACTGACTTGACCCACATTTCACATTTCATTTCAGTATTTTGAGTTTACATTTTGACATGACATAACAAGGAAATGGAGAGGCGTAATTAATAATATTAAGGGTTGCACTCCAGTGAGCTTTACTAGTTTCAGGACCCTGCCACTGCGTATGCTGGCTCACTGACAAGGCTTACTAATACATCGAAATGGAACAGAACCATTGTTAATGCTACTAATTGCACTATGACAAGGCAAAATGTCTGCTGTGAAAATGTCAGAAAAGAACCAAGATGATTAATCCTTCCATAAAGTGACGGGCAGGATAAAATACTGATACACTGATTTTAACATGTTTTTTTTTTAACAAGCAAGAGTCGACACTAAGAACAAATAAGCCAATTTTAGCATTCAATCAGCCCATCTGAGTCCTGAATGAGTATTCACTTCAATCTGGTAATAATAATCCGTATGTGCACTGGAGGTTTCATCATACATCATCATACATCATATTTGTACAGCTGGAATAACCTCCTATGGGGCCACGAGGCAAAAGTTTGTTGTGGAGCCCTTATTGACCCCTAGTGTACATAGTAGTACTCTAGAGCTGATTACATGATTAATTGATTAGCTGATTGACAGAAAATACCAGAAAATTGATTAAATTTATTTTTGAGTAAAAAGCTATATCATATCTATCGTCATGTCTCACTGTGGACATCATCATATGGCAATCACCCGGTAGACATCACCTAACTCTACTTTGCAGCAGTTTTTCAGCTCATGCATGCCCAGCACATGCCCATAAATGGGCATTTCACTATGCAATGTATTTTGGATTCCAACATGTACGGATGTATTTACAAGTAAAGTGAAATCCAACAACTGCTTTTTGTTCACGTAGGTGCTGGAAGTCGGCTGAGACACAGCTTCCAGGGGCTAACCAATCAGAACAGAGGAGCTAAAACAACCTGATTCAGACAAAGGCTGAACTGAGAGGCTGTGTAAAAAGACCAGTATAAGATGAATAAGGATTTTTTTTGGACTGTAATATATGCAAAGATATTCCATTGGAGCCCCAGATTAAAATATAGACATGTAAATGTGCATAATATGTCACCTTTAAACATTAAAGTCATTTTTAAACACAAAATGAGCACAATAAGAACTAAAAAGAAAGCATGTTTTAAATTTAAAATTATAACACAGGGTTCTCTCTCAAGATCAGCACCATAAATACAAATACTATTTCTGTTAAACCAGTAAAACAAAGTGTAAATGTGCAGAAGCCTGGCTTGATTATAACACACACACAAACATAAGTTTGCTCACATCAAGAGAGCAAAAAAGATCAGACTCGTGACCATGTCAAAGTGCTAACCATGTTTGACATATTTTCCTCCAACGGGATTCCATAAAAACACGATCACAAGAGCAAGGCACTTTGGCACTTTGGACAAGTGCAGAAACGTGGGGAAATCCATCTATCTTTATAGACTGCAGTTAAAAAAAAGCTTAGTTGTTACTTCAATGTGTGTGTGTGTGTGTGTGTGTGTGTGTGTGTGTGTGTGTGTGCGCGTGCGTGCGTGCACGTACAGAGGGTCATGAGTTTAAGGTGGAGATAATTAGATCTGATATGCTGCTGTCCTCATGTTGGAGAATTGGATTTGGTGACCGAAAAAAACAAGGATTTATGAGTCCAGAAATGTTTCAAACAATTGAGGTTTTTAGTGTTAATTTAATACTATGGAAATCTATGCAATCTGTTATTATGAACCACACAATACTGATTCTGATATTTATAATCCCAAGTCCACACTACATACTAATTATTTGACAAGTCAATATGCGTACTAAACTACATGTTCAATGGTTGTTGGACACTACAGCACAAAGGTGGTGCTGAATCTTGTGAGATGTTTATATGACACATAAAAAAGAACAAGAACAAAAACATTTTGCTTTGTCTCTAAAAGTGAAAAGTTAAGTTGATTTCTTATATAATCACGGTAAACACACGTACACTATAAAAATAGTACAGTATGGAATAAGGTCACAACACATGTGATTAAGCATGAAGGTGTTTAACAGTCTTCAGATGGCAGCTTGAATACTGTGTTGATGTTCATGTCAGTTACTTTGAGCAGCTCAAGTCCAACCCCACTGTTGGTTTTCTATAATCTTTCCATAAAACAACATTAACCTAGAAAGTAGACAATAACGCTAGGAATAAAGGGTGTATTCTTGGCAAGGTAAAATGGATAGTTTGTTTTTGTTATGTAAATTACACAAAAAAATTGCAGATTTTCAGTGAAATTGTGCAGACACAGATACAAGCTGTAAGTCTTCTAGGACTTGTTTTCTTTATTAATAAGATACGATTTATTGTCATAAAAGTGCTATAGGTAGCAGCTTTAACCTTCATCTCCTCAGAGATATTTGCTGATCATCCACACGCCACAGATCCAAACAGACACAGGTATCCTTCTTCTCAGTCTGCTACTAAGCCCTTTACATACCTTAAAATATAGTATTGTAGATACTAATATGTGAATAACACTATTGAATAATATTAGAATACTTATAAGCAAGTAATACATATTTACTCCCTTGCAGTCATGCCATGTTACAAATATGTCAAGAATTCCTACAAGCTACAATTTGCAATGTGTTCATAGTGTCTCATAGTCATGCAGTTACCATGCAACTTTTCAAAAACATTTTTGTAATCAGGGTTTACTGTCAGGTCTTACCCATTAGATGGGTCGGTTGACTCCACAGCATCTTTGTCGTCTGGTAACTGCAACCTGAAACAGAGGAGCACAATCGAGGCTGTTTAGAGAAAAGAGGGGTAATCTCAAGGGATGAAAACCAGCTGAAAGGCCAGCTATTGTTTGAGGAGCACGATCGTGAGAGCAATAGAAACAAGATCACTTCTAAATGTGGAAAATTCCCAGGCTATTTATTTCTCCTTAATGATTTGTTGAGGACATAAGACAAAATGTCTGTGAATTACTCTAAAGTGAAAACTTTGGGAAAAGTTTTAGTGTTGAATTTGAAAAACATCAATGTTACAGTTTTACAGAAAGAGTCAAAGCTTTTACTTCAAACAAGAGGACTCAAAATTGTAACCAATTATCTGCTTCTGTCTGATTTCATCTTGGCACAAGGTGAAATATTCATTAAGGAAATAATTTATTTTTGTACATTTACTTTGTCCTTCAGTGGTTTTCGACTCAAAGACACTTACTTGAAGTCTGTGATGATGGGATCCAGGTCTGGACTGTTTATGACTGACAACCTGGGAAAAAAATTAAAAAATAAATTAAAAATTATAATCAGTGACTCAATTGTAGCAGTGTTAACAACTACATTTATTATTATGTTATTAAAATGTGTCAACAACATATGAGTGTGCAGGCTTTGTTATTCTGTGGAGTAGTTAATTACATGTAGTTTAATTACTAGTTACGATGTGCAGTAGTCGGGTGGTTACAGTACTACTTTAGGTCATGTAGTTCACGTGGTTAATTACAAACTACATATTCATAGCATTTTCATGACATTTTTTGCCATAAAAAAAGAAGCACAATACCATAGCACACAACACTGTCTGTAAGAATGAATGTGAACGCACCGGCTCGGGGAGTCTGGGCTGTCAGGGATGTCTTCCGCCTGGATGTCGTCTCTGTGAAGATGTCAAAGGTCAATTTAGAGAGAATATAAGAAAAGGATCTCATGATGGTGCGAAGAGGACGTTAGCTGGCATACT
Source organism: Pampus argenteus (assembly GCA_036937835.1). NCBI lineage: Eukaryota > Metazoa > Chordata > Actinopteri > Scombriformes > Stromateidae > Pampus > Pampus argenteus. The sequence goes on from CM072870.1 coordinate 13,143,397, forward strand.
GTGAATCTGCTCTGAAGACGTGAAGGGGACTGTACAGATTCTATGAATTAAAATCATTACCAGCAAAGAAAACTGCATGTGTTGAATAAGAGAGGGTGAATTATAAATGTATTCATTAAACTGAATGAAGACGTGAGAACGACAGCAGCAGCAAGAAAACAGCTGTCAGCATAAACACAAGACCAAATGGATCCATCATCCCTCAGAGGGAGACGACTGCATCCATCTCTTTAAGTGGCTCAAATAAAAGACGGCAGTAGTCCATGCCAAGTTTGTCCTGAAGATGTTCTTTCTGATCCTTTTTGCTGTTGTTTGTATTTTTTATTATAATCTATAATGTATATGCATAATATTGAATTTGCATTCCTCTTCTTAAAATCATATTGACACACTGTAATCCTGCTTTACCACATCATGGGTGTATGGTAAAGTTGTCTAACAGGCTGCAGATTGGGAACAACCCACTGTCATTCATTGAGGATAATTAGAGGAAACATAAACCTCAGGTGCAGTATTCTTCCTATTGACCCACAGAGGTGATAAATTTAAAATCATAAAATTTGCCTGTGAAATACAACCTTTTGTGCCTGATTGGAGGACAGTGAATAAGATTTACAAGTCAGATTTATTAAAGTAAACCTTCCCAGAGAAGAGAGTGTGTGTGTGTTGTACAGATGAGCTCTGTAATCTACACACAACAATCTCAGTGTGATGACAAGATTACACTAAAGCGCGATTAAATCATCTCAGGAAACGAACAGACATGTACCGACAGGGTCAGGACCTGCACTGATTTTCTCAAGCTTTTTTTTTTCTTTCTTCTACTCACTTTTTGCTGTCATTTTTCTTCACGCCTCGCCTCCAGTTGGTAATAAAACTCATTCCACAGCCCTGAGGATCGGGTGAAACAGCAGAAGACTCCGGTCAGAGGTTTACACAGCTGTCATGGATGGACAGAGACAAACAGACAGAGACAGACAGAGACAGACAGAGACACAGCTCACACTGACTTCACACTGACACAAATGAAGGCAGAGCTGCGGCTCTGCTTCTTCCTCCTTCCTGACGTGGAAAGGTGTGTTTACCTCTCATTACCATAATAATGACTTTACTATTTAAATGCACCGGAATGCAGCCGCGGCAGGTCTCGCCTTCCAGGTCCTAAAGCCCTCCATGTTATGACACACCCAGCTACATGACGTGATATGACTGAAAGCTCCTGAACAGCTAGCTACTAAACGGACCCATTGATGAGAAGGTTTCCAAGCTTAATTATTTTAATTCATTTTAGCAGAATAATTAAACCAGTAATTCACAAGGTTAAAACTAAAAACAAATTGAACAGGCTGTATTTTTTGGTATATAATGGTGCGATGTTTTTTCTTATTCTAATTGTCCTGTTAGAGAAAAAAAAAAATTAGATTATTTTACTGTTCACAGTGCTGGAAAGTAATTTTCAGGTAATTTACTTTAATATTTCTACTACTCTCTGTTTTCACTCCACTACTATGTGTATTTCACAGCTGCTACTAGTTATGTTGCAGATTAATCTGAACTTCACCTCATAAAACTTAATGTGTTGCTACCCATATAGCAAAAATCATTTGGCTTCGCTTTGGCCCAAATCTGGCTTGTCATTTTGGCAAGGTTATGGGTGGATGTCTGGGCAATAAATGGCCCAAATTAAGAAAGCCAAAAGCATACCAAAAGGGAGCCAAAGTTCAACCAAAACAAATTGTGGCCATAATGATCCCAGAAGAGCCCCAAATCCCCACAACCCAGCCAAAAGTAGCAAAATCTGTATATTACACACACACACACACATATACATATATATATATATATATATATATATATATATATATATATATAAACAATAATGAATTTCTACTTGTAGATTAATGAAGTAAAATCTAATTTTCAAATCTGACAGTTTACATTTTAGCATTTTAACATAGAACATAATAGAACATATCATAGAACATATAAAGGCCTTCAGTATTCAGCGCTCCTGGCTGGGTCCTGACTTGGTCCTGACTTGGTCCTTCCTGCCGTCTCTGTCACCTGCCCAGTCAAACCACCTCCTTATTGCTTTTGCAATATCATTATGGGTGGCTGAAGAGCAGGCGGGATTTCTTCTCACAGCATCTAAAAGTGACAGCAGATACACAAAGACGAAACAGACAGACTTACTAAATCTTCACGTCACTGCTAAAATCCTCCTTCTCAGACATGTCCATATTACAATGAGAACTGTCAGCTGTACAGTTTGCCACATAATTGTCCTGAGCTAGCTCTATCTCTGAATGTTCAGGCATTTCATTTCCCAAGGAGCTAAGCAGAACATTGACTCTTTTAAGGGCCCTCTGCTAGCACCACCACACAGTTAGCCTACAGTTACAGTTAGGCAATTTAACAATACCATTAACCTTCCTGAAAACTGCAACCTTATCAGGTATTTTACAATGAACCTTTACTAAGTTTACATTTATAATATTTTAATATGTACATACCTTTGTTGAGCTTTTAAAACAAAGACTGGTTCTCTTCTGAGTAGAAATTCATGCAGAAATGTGCCATAACACATCCAAAGCAGATGGAAGCGGTTCCCGCTCTTTGCCCAGTCTTCTGCCTTAACTCAGCCATATATTGCTGGCACCTCCTTATCTATTATGGATAACCCTAATCATAGCACAGTAAGCCCAAAGGCTTTCTTAATGCAAAAAAAAAGCCAAAAATGCCAAATGTATGCCATAATACAGTCAAAATATTTGCTATCCGAGTATACATTAAACTACCAAGTAGTATGCAATCAAAGTTCACACCACATTGACCTTATACTGAACTATATAAGTGCTGAAGATGCATTAATAATAATAATTAAGTAATATAGAAAACATTTCCAGTTTTTGGGATTAATAAAGTATATCTATCTATCTATCTAATCTGTACATCCTTTTACATTTTAGGGAGTATTTTTTAATGGGTGGTATTGTTTCACTTACTCTTCCACCGCTTCCTGTAGAAGACAGCTGACAGTCAACAGTACTTGATCCCAGTAAAAACACACTAACTGCAAAACTACACGTTTTTCATTTTTATTCTGTTTCAATTAAATGCATAACATATTCTGTCCAAACCTCCCAATAATGATTATTCTTACACGTTAGAAAATACAAAACAAAATACAATTAGCTTGAGTTTTAAAAAGCCTTTACGGGTAAGCCTAGAAACATAAGTGGTTCTTGTTTTGAAAAATTCGAGGACTCTGTACAAATGAACTGGCGGCTTTAACATGCGAGAGGATGAAAACTCTACAGTATGATGAGACTCAGCTGTGAAGAAAAGACAGACAATAGCTCCTGTTCTCTTGTATTTACAATATATGTGAACTGCAATATGAGCTGCACTCAGTAGCAGTGTTGCATCAGCCACAAACAGCAAAATGGTTAAACATGAGAAGAGGAAATTCATGACAAGGCTGAAAGAAAGAGGAGAAAAAAAGTATCTAGAAAATGTTGTTCATTGTTTGGTCAGAAAAATGACTGAAGAAAATGAAAACAAAAGGCCTTCTGCACTTCATTCAAGTCTTCTGTTAGAAACCTTCTATCACAGTTTAGCACATAGTGTTAAGTTACTTTTCTTGGGTGAAACGCGTCACCTAACAGAAGAGGAATTACTTTTACTGTGTGGGTGTTTACAAGCACAAGGATGCAGTGCGACAGGAGAGTATCTTGTCACAGCACCGTCACAGAGCGTGAAGTGCATCGACAGAAGACCACGCAGACACCAAATATATTTTTCTGACTCTAAGTAAGACTGAAATCCTGTTATCCTTAAGAGAGGAAGAATATCCTAGAAAAAAAAAAAACAAAACATTATACAAATGCCAACAAAGACAGCACCAACAGAGGCACACTTTAAAATGAGACCTGCTGTGAAATTAGCTAAAATGGGTAATATCTGCATGACTTTAGGAAGTAGATAATTTTTAATACACTTCTCATACAATAAGTAGTTATCCTTGAGCAAGACACTGCTTTAGGGAGGTTCCTTATATGGATCAATCAGGATTAATAATACTATTAAGGTTATTTATGTAAAGTATGGATACACAGATCACGTAAAGTGGGCGTAAATCTGTTTTTCGATGTCCTTACATCATCTACTCCAAACCCCTTTTAAATTTTTACTCACTGGTGTCCAAACTAACCAAACAAACAAAATCCCAGATATTGACCACAATTGATCTTGTGGTTTATTAAAAAAAATTAATCTATTTATCATACTATTTAAAAGAGTTTCCCAGGACAAATTCTCATTTTTAGAGTTACATTATCGAAATCTCACATATTAGATGTTGCACTTGAAACAATTTAATATCTCAAAAATATGCACTTACGTTCTGCCATCTGCCAGTGTGCCCTGGATATTTAATGCAAATGAATATATAGTCATTACTTGTTATGGATGTAAGTGCATTATTTTTCAGGATCTCCCACAAAATAAACTCTCTAACACAGACAGAACAGAAACGGTGAAAAAGCGAGGCACAACTGAAAATTAAAAGAAAATTATAGTTTCTAGGAGCTGAATGTGGCAGCTGCTGTTGATTTGTTCAATTTTAGTATAAATCTGCACATGCATTTCACAGAGGACTGGTAAATTCCAGTTAAACATGTAGAAATGTCACAGGAACAATCTCATAGGCCTTCTTGCTGTTGTACATGACTGGGGACAAATACATGGTCACTACATTTCACAAAGGACTGACTTTCACTTTAGATTTAGTTTTAGAGTCTCAAACATCACAGTTTCCTTCCCAGTTTACTGTTGACATTTAGCACACAGTTCACGGCAGAATATAAACAGTGAGCTGGAAGGAAATTTGGGGATTTCTGTGCTCCACAGCATTGCTAATGAAATCCTCCTCAACATCAATTTGAAATCTAGTGAGAGCTTCGTCTGAATAAAGTCGTGAGTTTGGTTAGTAGATAAAGATTGGACTTTTGAGTTTTGAGTGCTTGTTTAAATAAATTAGATTCTTGAGTATTAAAGGTGACACGTGTAGCCTGGGGTTGAAATCAACAGGACATGAAAATCTTAACACTTGATAATCTCTAAATCCATATTCACTGCATTTCATTTTCAACAATCTGTTCTTAATAACGTAGAGTCCTCCGTTTGAAACCACAGAGATCAACAGGATGGGATAACGCGGTACAGCAACGCCACTGAACTGTGAGCGAATTCTGGGGAGAAGATTCAGAGATGGGTTCATTCTAAGAAAGTCTCTTCATGGGGTCAGCAGGTGCTGCTGAATCAGTCCTATACAGTCCCCACGTTGCTTTGGTGCTTTCTGGGCTAGGCCAGGCTGTGCTGTGCCGTGCCAAGCCGGCCAGTGGAGGGGGCGGGGCTTCTCAGGAGAGTTCAGACTTGCTGAGAGCGATAGCCAGCTCCAGGTCTTCTTGTTCCTGCTGGGTGAGCCTTGCGAGTCGCTCCTTTTCCTCTCGCTCGCTCTCGCGCTTTGCCCACTCTATCATGTCTTCCTCTGTTGGATACTGCTACCGTGAACACAGAAACACACACAAACGCGCGCACACACACACACACACACACACACACACACACACACACAAACACACACAGGGGAAGGAATGCACACATATGCAAGGATATATGAGAATAAAGGATACACACAGACAGACATATAACACACACACACACATATATATATATATAGTTAACAGATTCGCAATAATACTGCTGATCAAATGATGGGGGTGTTGCATAACATTTTACACATGTTTCTGTTTTTGATGCCTGTGACATCCATGATTACAAGAGTAATACCCGAAAGTGTGTAATCTTGTGGTGATAATGCAGTAGTCACACGTGTTTAAACTTAGGGCTTTTCTTGTGCTAATGACTGTGAAATTAAATCATGACATTTCCACAGTATCTCTCTGGGGTTTTGAGAGGAGGTTGTCAGCTATCGCAGTGTCTGATCTAAATCCCTAAACTGGGGATAAAACAGTATAAGTAGTGCTGTATCACAACATCAATAGTATAGTGGAAAATCTATTTAAAATAGTTTATGGATGTTTAGTTTCGGCTAATCCAGCAAATTAAATACTTGACAAGTCAAAGTACTTCATAGAACGATTTAACATATAATGGTACAATGGTATAATGGTAACAAACTCATATCATCTCATCATATATATCTTCATACTGCCCACACGTAACTGATATTTATGATCAACACTGGCAATAGTCCTTCTCTCAAAGCGGAAGTTTGATGTGACATTGCAGGAGCAGCACGGGTCTAATTAATATCATCAATGTTTATCAGTACCAGCAATCTCAATACAAACAAATCCAAAATGCCATGTTTCAGTCTCATTACCAACCAACCTTAAAAACAAAGAAACAAGCCATATAAATCCATTTAACTGGATCAAAGACGACCATGAAAAGAGTGACAGTCTTCGCCCTTCAGGCGTGTGTCATTACGACATGTGATCAGATCAGAACTGGGAACAAATGGGAGTCATGTGACCAAAATCACATCCTAGGTTCACAGCAACAGCAGGGAACTCACAGCAAGCTGCTGTTAATAATTAAAGGCCTGACTGCGTCAAAAGACTCATTATTCTCAATGTCAGACAGAAGCACTGCAGGTCATCCAGTTTGTAACCACACATGCAAAACAAAAGTAGGCAATGATGACAACGGTCACTAGCAGGTATTTGTAAGCGTCGACTTTGGTGCGCAGTAGTGCAGAACATGCACGATTACAAGATCTAAGAAACATGTAATGGACTCCGCAGAAAACATGCATTTATAACTGCTGCTCTTGACTATAAATGGAATCAGACATCAATAAGGAGATAGGGGATGCTTTTTAATTTACCTTAATAGAAAACCCTTCATATGTGTTATCCGTTTTTATTTTTAACCTTTGTCCAATTTACTGAAGTCAAAATGCTTTAAAAAAATAACAATACTGGCGTTATTGGAACTTTTAGCTTATTTAGTGCAAATCATCTGTATTTTATATTATTGCCAAACATTTTCCAAAGCAAACCACACAGTAGCTTTTCCTTATTTCCAAATAGATATTTGGTTTATATTCTGTTGGGTACATTAAGAAAATATATCTTATTGCATATGGGCCGGCTATAGAGGAACTACATAACAAAAACAGAAGCAGGCTACTTGAAAGAATAGAGATGTTCAAATAACGCAGTATGTTCTGAAAAATAGGTGTCAGTAGTAATGCACAGTATAGTGACAACTTGTAATAAATGAACTGAAAATGCTAAAGCTGCGGTATGGCCCTTTAAAAACTCACGCAGTTGCAAATAAAGATAGAGGATGCACATAGAAGCCATAGATGGTGCCCTTAATTCAACTCTTTATTCAACTTCTTTGACAGAGGTGTAAAGACACAGAGAGAAAGAGAATACAGCTGATCTGCTTCTCCACAACACACTGCGGACCAGACAAGAGTTGAGACTGGGATGAACTGATGAATGAATGGATGAAGGGACAGATTAAACAATGATTTGAGAAGTGGCAGTAGTGTGAGCGAATGAAAGCCAGCCGATCAAACACAGAGTTAGTGCGTGCAGGTTACACAGGGACATGCAGGGACAGTCACGTGAGGAGAGAAGGACTGAAACCAGCACTCATTTCTCTTGTAAAAGTAAAGTAACCAATCCCAGCATGACGGTACATTTCTATGAATTACAAAAGGAGGCGCTGTTAACTATGTAACCACAGGGGTTCAACCCATGTTTAGACCAATTCAAAGAAAATACAGGGAACTATATTTTAAGTGCAGCCAGAATTACGTTCAAGAGGAAATAATTAAATGCAGCATTTCCCTCCCTGTAGCGTAGCACATTTTTTCTGGAGCATATTTAATCAGTGAGTTTGCAAAACAGCAAAAGCTTTAATTTTAAAAAAATAAGACCTCACTCATGATGTAGCAGGCGCTACTCTGCATCTCGTTAGTCAAGGTCAACTGATGCAATGCCTTTCTGCCACAATTGTGCTGACTCAGCAACACATAGACTCTGAACTCAGTCACTGGTCAGACCCAGAATAACCACTTTGCACCAATTTGAAATTTAGACACAATTACAGTGTAAAAAATGTGCATAGAATATCTCAGTGGGAAAAATGTTCTAATGAAATAGAAAAATGCACAGGATGTAATGTCAGTGTACTGAGCTGGGATGGCCAAATGCAAGCTGCCTGTCATCTCTCCATTCACTGCCAACCATTATGAGGGACTCCAGGACCTGAATGTCCGTATCTACATATGCGATCATATATCAATATATATAATATAGTGACATTCCTGTACATTTCTTCATAAAGTATGACAGTGCAATTTCAATCATAAGGCTTAAATTAAGTGCATTTCAAATATAATTCAGCAACAAAAAGTATTTCCAAGTATAAAGAATCTTAATATGGCAAGAAAATATTGATAATAAAGAGCTAAAATATACACAAGCAGCAGCAAACAGGATGCAAGGAACACAAACCTCAGATTTATTCAGTAGGTTGTGTCAACTTAGCTCAAAAAATGAAATGATCAAATATACAAATGAAGCACGTACAACCTATGCCACCTTGTGTCAGCTGATTAGTTAACTTCTTACTGGCAGTGGATGGAGTGATTCATAAGGCTGGCCTGATTTGCTTGATGAAGTGTGGTTTAAATAAACAACTGGATGTGATTTATAAGCAGAAAAAAAAAACTAGAGAAGAGGGCGTGTCTACGTAGCATCAGGTGGAGGTGAGGGAGAGGGCGAGAGGGAGGTGCTCACTTTGTCAAAGCTGGCAAATCGGTCAGCTTCCCGTACGTTGTGACGAGGAGGGGAGGAGGGGGCGAAAGGGTCGGCTAAAGGATCCTTGGCAGGCAGGGAAGAGGAGGAGGAAGAGGAGAAGTCTCCAGAAGTCTGTGGGAGGAAGTGCCCTCGTCGATGGAAGGAGTCAGAAGACTCCGTTCTGGAGATGGAGGATCTCTTACCTGGACAGGTGAGACACAGAGTGGCAGACAGGCACACACATACACAAACACAGGGACATTAAAATGACACACAGAGGATATGGATGGAAAGACAGAACAACAAATAAGGTGCACCTTAGTAAGACTGAATAACACAAGTACTGACCTGGAGGGGGAGGGGGGGGTCTAGTTGGTGTACCCGTTTTTGGAGGAAGTGCTGGCGGCATGTCAGAGCTGGCAGACTGGCTGTCGTCCTGGAACAGGTTCTTATTGTTGATGCCAAACTGGTCAGCACCATTTGACTGAAAATTACACCGAATAAAACACATATTTATAAAAGCAGAAAAAAATATGATGAGGAAGTCTCAGAGCATATTATGCCTTCTGCTTGGACCTTTTTACAGTGTGATACAGCAACTTCAGTGCATATTATCATAGCTCCTAAAGTTTAGAAATACATGGTCTGATCTATGACTCCATAATTAATTAATATATGCAACACATTTATTACAGGTCTTTCTTTGAATATCCAATAACTTATAACACTGTGTATGAAATAATGTTGCGTATTGCTAGTACTGTATCAGTTTAGTTGCGAAAACCACAATACACCCACGAACTCACTGAGTCTCCGGTTTCAGTCTTACTTCTGGTTCTGGTTTTGTGGTAGAAGTGAAGCAACAATTTCTCCTCCACAAACTCTACAGACATTCACTGTTTTAGTCATTATTTGTGAGCTATTGATATTCTGTATGTTTCACTATATGCTGTCACTAACTACTAATTTTCATTTCAGTGTTGTGTACGCTGAGGCCATGAAAGAGAACGTGATCAACAAAGCTTGACCTGAAAATTACCTTTGACAAGGCACTGAAATCTGCAAAGCCCCCTCCAAATGACTCATTACCAAACACAGCAGCAAATGGATCTGAAACAACATGAGCACAAACTGACTAAGTATATGAAATTGACAACACTGCTGTAAATTATGTATTTGTACAGTATTATGTCTTCTTTTTTTAATCTTTAACAGTTGTAATGGCATCTAGTCCCAGAGGGTGGCGCCATATCACAAGTCATACCTGGGTCTGAGCTGGCGCTCACTGTAGTACCACCTGGAGCAAACGGGTCATTAGTTGCTGCAGTGTCCTTCTAAAAAGAGAAAAACACATTTATTCAGAATATTATACAATAAACTCAGCTGTGAACATGCGTATCATCAAATTTAATGTGACGCTAGGTGATGGGATCACCAGCTATTCATCCCGAGGATAGGTATAGATTTACTGACTACACTAACATATTATAAATTACAACACAGGATACTTTATCAGGTATACAACAATAAATCCAATATTGTCTCCAAAGGTTTTTTTTACGTGAATAACATAAATGTCAAAATTTTATAGCAATCCATCAATAGCTGACATATTTTGTTGTTGTTGTTACCATGTTTTACAGTAGTCCTACTTACCACAGCCAGATCAGAGCTCGGTGTAGAGCAGTTAAAAGGATCTGTTCCTCCATCCTGAGAACCAAATGGATCCGCCTCCCCCGTGGCGTTCATTTTGCCTCCGAATGGGTCAGAATCAGCCATCTGACTCCCTGCGGAGCTGAATGGGTCCTTGGCTGCTAGAGCTGGATTAGTGGGTTTGGAGGTAAAGGGATCTGAATCTTCTGCCGGTGCAGGTGCGGCATCATTCACCTTAGCTGCAAACAGGTCTGGTTCTGGCATGCCGGTAGTGGTAGCAAATGGGTCAGCTGAGGCCGTGAAAGGGTCTTCTGAAGAAAATGGGGCGCTGGAAGTTTGTGTGAAGAAAGAGTCTGCAGCAAAGGGGTCTGTGCCTTTGAATGGATCTCCACCAAATGGATCTAATTGACCAGCAACAGATACAGTGTGTTAACAATTGTTGTTGTAAAACCAGCGCTTGACATATAACCCATCAAATGCATTTAATTTAATTTATTTGTTTAATGTGAGAGATTAATATGCTTGTTGATCACCTTGAATACCTGTGTTTAACTCACCTGCAACATCTGCTTTTCCAAATGGATCATCTTTAAATGGATCATCTGCAGGTGGAATTTTTGCATTAAAGGGTGACTCTTTATTCTTAAATTACTGAATAAACAGACATTTGAAAGGACTCACGGTCAGTAAAAGGGTCTGACTGGAAGAAGTCCATCTCAGGCAGGGAGGGGGGGTTGGTCTGGGGCTGCAGGGAGCGAGGTCCGACTTGAGGTGGTAATGAGGCGACTGTAGTTTCTGGGGACTCTGCAAGGTCCTGTTTGCTCTCAGGCTCTGGTGACACAACCTGTTGAACCATGACAAGAGCTCTGTTGACTAGCATGAACTTTAAAATAACATGAACAGTTTATACAACACATTTTGAAGAATATGTCTCTGAAAACCTCTGAATGATCGGGTCAGATCCCAGTGCAACCTCAACCTGTTTTGTGAGGCATCCTCACCTGCATTTAGATCTTTTCTTATATGATCAGATTCTGTAGTATTTCCCTAGAGATTTTCATGTTGTAATGTAAATGACACACCACATGACCCTCATCTCATGCCTGTGTCTTGTGTAAACAGTTTTACACAAGGACACTGTGGGTTAGACACTTGTTGGTGCTTTAGAAAAAACTGCTTTACTAAATGATATATCACTGCAAAAATATCAGAAATGCACAGAAAGTCTAACTTTACTGTCTGTATAAAAGAAGTATATTTTAGTAACTGGACCTTTACCTTTGGTGGGCTGGCTTTAGGCAATTCTTCAGCATCATCCATGACCTCTGAAGAGATGTCAGGGGTAGGGCTACTGTGTTCCTGAAGAAATGAAAGGACAACAAAGCAATGACATATCTTCGTACAATGTAAACATTATTTGTTACATTTGGTGTAATTCGTGTTTTGCTAAAAAAACTGTGATTACAGTGATCCCTCGCCACTTCGCGGTTCACTTATCGCGGATTCGCTATTTCGCGGATTTTCATAATATATATATTTTTTTTTTTTGGTGCATTCTGATTCGCTAAAAACTCACTCCCGCTTCTTGTATCAAAACATAACATAACGTAATCGATGGTGGCATGTCGGTGTACAAGGATCTTTTTGCAAAGAAGAAAAAAGAGCGACAACAGCTGCCTATCACTATGTTCTTCTCCCGAACAAACACACCTGCACCGCGGGCTTCAGAAGAAGAGAACACTGCAGAGCGCAGTCAGGATGCAGCGGCCCAGTCTGAAGAGCAGTGAAACGGCCTACACGCGAGTCACTGTATTTGTATACATGTAATAGTTGCTAATTGTAAAAAAAAAAAAAGTTTTCTATTTCGCGGATTTCACTTATCGCGGGTCATTTTCGGAACGTAACCCCCGCGATAAACGAGGGATTACTGTATACCAAATGTAAAAAGTCTGCTAGTATCGCATACTTGAGTGGATGCTCATAAGTGTATTTATTACCCAAATAGTGTTCTCCAGAGGCTTGACAAGGGTCGAAATATTACTGTACTTCTCAGAGGAGGCTAGACTAGTATAGAGATCATCCAAGGCATCATGTTGAAGCTTTTCCTCTTCAGGTGTCTTCGGACTCTCTTCCTTCTTCTCTTCTTCCTCTTTTCTCTCATTCATTCCTTCTTTCTCTTTTTGATCTGAATGTTCTTTCTGAAGACTGCACACAGCAGCTGGCTCCTCCTCTCTCAGCTCTTTAGGCTGATCCTCCTGGAAGAGGTCCTGCTGGAAGAGGTCCCCATGGTGCAGCTCTGCTGTGGGGCCTGCTGATCCATTGACCATGACAGGAGAGCTGTCCTCCAGGGCTCTCTTCCAGCTGAGCTGGGCAGTCACTGACCTCTCCTCCACCTGAAGGTCATTCAATTTCTGTTGAACCTAAATGGCAGAGAGATGAAGAAGTTAAAACAAAAATGAGAACAATATGGAGAAAGAGAACAGAGAAAATAGATTTAAAACATGGGCACTACAAACTCTGCACAAAAAAGGAACCTTTATGAGCACAAGAGATAGATTTCTTAAACTGACCTGTGCAACTTGTGTGAAGGAGTCCCGCACAGACTCCTGTAGAGGTGTGAGCTGCTCCTGAGCAGCCTGCACCTTCTCTTGCAGCCTCCTGCTCTCCTCCTGTAAAGCCAGTAGCTCCTCTCGAGCCTGAACAAGCTCTTCCTCATATTGACATATCCTCTGTTCCTGCTCCTCGTGCTCCGACTGCAGTGATGAAATCTGAGATGTCAGATGTAAGGAGTATGAATCTTTTGCGTTCTACCAGTGGTCAGTCCTTTCTATAATGACATACTGTAGCTTTTTAGTATTGGAATTAAAAAGGAAATTCTAGCAGACGTACCAGTTGGGTCTCTTGGCTGGTCTGCTGGCGAATGTGAGCCAGTTGCTCCTCCAGGGAGCCCTTCTGTTGGTCCAGCTCCTCCAAGGCTTCCTGGACCTTCTGACGCTGAGTCTGGAGACGCTCCAGCTCCTTGCTCTCCCTCGCCACCTCGTCCTGTAGGTCCTGTGTCATGTGTGTATTGTAGGATATTGTAGAAGAAATGCAGATTTGTCTTTTCCTTTAGATTGACAACTAAAATTGTTCCAGAAAAGCCTCAGAAAACTATTTGTGGTTAGAAAAATATGACAGTTAAGTTACCCCCAATGTTTAATTAACGCTAATTAATCACATATTGTATTTGGAAGTTTTTGAGCCGGAACCTTTGTATTCACTTGTTTCTGGTACCTGTAAAGGATATGCACATGTGACATCCGGTAAAACAAAGATGGACAATGAAAGCGCTTCACTTGGCTCTTTAAGGGTTCATTTTTACTTTAAAAAATGCCCTGATGGAAAGCGAGATAAGAGCGTTGGTACCATGCAAATTATGCAAAAAGTTTGCTTATCATTAAAGTAATTCCAGCCTAAAATATCATCTCAATGAATAACATATGTTATGATGTTACTTTAATTATTACGTTAATTATTATTAGTTGCACAAAAGGTTATTTTAATTAAATTTTTTGTCACAGGATGCAATTGCAATTTGCAATGAATTCATTTCAGAACCTGTAATTAATGATGACTAAAAATGTTATTCACCCAAAAAGATATTTTGTAATATGCATTTGTCTCACAATTTTCTTAAAATGCAGCTGACAAATGATTGACCAATTGAAAAGTCAAAAATGGTGCTTTTCACGTGGAAGGTAGAAAAATGACTTCCCTGATCAGAATTTACCTTATAAAACCAGAGTATGTGCAAGGCTAGTGGGAAATCATGACAACCAAAGTGTACAATATGTAATGTCCAGGAATAAACAGTGACATACAGACACAGTATAAATAGCCATGTAGTACTTGAGGTTACTTGAGGAACCGTACAGTGCAGCCAAAAAATCCAGTTACATCAGAGTGAAAACTAAAAATTCCCAAAAGTGAGTGAGCCCTTTAAGTCATCAGCTCCCAAAATAGAGCCCATCTCTCAGGCTCAGAGCAGGCAGACACGCCTACACAAGGACACCAGCCTCTCTCTCTGAGCATTAACTGTGTGTCTGAACAAGCATCTACGACTGCCAGCCAAACACATTATTGATCTCCTACTCCAGTATATTCATCGCAATAAAACTACAGCAGTTTCTTTCAAAAAAATTCATATAAAAAAAGGGACAAGAAGCAGAAATATATAAATGTTAATTCATGTAACTATGAAAAGCAGCAATTACAAAAATAAAAGAACAGAGAAGCAATCTTTCAGTCTTGTTTGCCCATAACTCCTTCCTTTTTACCCACTGTACAAGGAACAGAGACAAACTCACAGCCAGACAAAAACAGCTGGACCTTACCTGCACTTCACTGCTGCGCTGTCTGATGGCCTCCTCCTTCTCCTTGATCTCCTCTTCCACACTGCTCTTCTCCCTGGGAGTCCAGCACAACAGACAGGAGTATTTAGCCACCAAGGACAGAGAGGGTAGACCCGGTACCCAAAGTCCACCCAGCCCCAGCCATCTCTCTTCATCCTGACACTGAGCCACCTCCACATCTTCTCCCTGAACAACCATGATCCTGTCCTGAAATCACAACTCCACAGTACAGAGCTGTACTGGATTTTGTGTGTGTGTGACGCGATACAAAGTAAGGTGGAGGTGAATTTTCCAGTCTAACTGTAGGCTGTGGATGTACAGCGCTGCAAGTGTGATGAGGGCGAATGTTGGAGAAAGTGAGCTTGCTCAGTTAAATGTGTGGGATATGAAAAGTGAGAAGCAGATGGCTGATTTGACAAAGGACAGAAGAAGAGAAGGAGGAGGGACGAGTGATGATGAGCCAACCTACAACATCGATCATTTTTGCTGCCTGTACGCTCTTCCTCTCTCTACTTTCCACCCAGTGAAGGAGGGAAAAGAAGAAATGAGTGGGGTGGGTAGTAATGATTAATCATTACTTGTGTGCATTATATTTTCCTCAACACAAAAAGTAGAGCAGCAGCACCAAGGAAGCTCCTTACAAATATTGATTCTTTGATTTTAATACACTTTTTCAGCAAAAACTGAACACCTGAAGGAAGAACTGGTATCAATTTATTTTATTTTTGAAGTGAGATCCTTACTCTACTTGATCATCCCTTTCTAACTATTAATGTGCATTTCACCAGGCTGCTCATTTGTTTTCTCTCAGTGCTAATTATTGCCATCTGTTGAGGCATAACCACTACAGGCTATGACAGTGAGATGCTAATGTTTTGTTTGGGATAGCCTAACGCTAAGACTTACAAATTACAAACACATGTTGTATAATTATTTCAGTTCTGTAAAATGGTATTCATACACCCTAAACAAAGAGAAACATTCAAATACATATAATGTACATTTGTTGTGTTAAAACAATACACGAGTCAACACTCATTATACCAACTCAGTCTTGCTTTTAAATAACGAAAAAAATGACAAAAACAAACGATAAAAGAACTTATCCTCTGCCATCCATCTAACACAGACCAAAAATAACACAACAAAACCTTCAAACACAGTATCTATTTTTATACTCAAAATGCATAATTCCCTTGATAACAGCACATCTTCTACCCACAAACTAGTTGACTGCAGAGTATCAATCCCAACCTCCTCTTACCCATCATCATTATCATCCTCCTCCTCTTGAGCAGAAGGCCACATTTTAAAGCAGTCACAAACATGCATCATCTTTTCAAGCTCTCAGAGCCTTTATGAAGCTCTGATATCTACCGTCACTCAGTTTCCACTTTAGTTCACCTTCCATACCTCTCTGTCCTACCTCAAACAGCTGGCATCTAGCGTGTGTGTAAACTTGTGTGTTTGTGTGTATACACTGAAAGGTGGGGGTTGGGGAGGAAGGCCTGTTTTTACTTCTCACTCTCAGCTTTCATGAATAAGCTATATTCTGCAAATTATGGAAATAAAGTCTGTAACAACTGATTATGAAATCAATTCCTCAGTGAAACTGACATTACATGAAGCTCATGTTATCTGATATTGAATCTGTACGGCCGCCTTCCAGTTCCTTGTGATTTGATCTGTACATTTTTTTTGAAGGGTTAAAAGGTTCAAATGAAGCACAACATGCAGAACTCATTCAGCAACAACACTAATTATTCTCCTTCTCTCTTAACTTCCACATCAGCTACATAACTCCCCTTTACAACTCTACAGCTTTTACAGCCTGCAGCAAAATGTTTGTTTATTCATTCATTTATTTATTTTCACTGACTCAGTACAAAACAGCATACTTTTTTGTATTAAACTAATATGCTCCACAAATACCAACTCTGCAGCTCTATAAATTAGAAAATAAAATACTTCGCAATAAATGGGAATTATGAATGTAATGTAGTTTTTTAGTTGACTCTCAGACGTCAGACCTCAACATCCTTCCTTTTACACCACTTAAACCACTAGAAATAAATTCTCAGTCTGCGAAACACTGCTCCCTGATGGCCATTGCAAGACACAGATGCAGCCAGGTTGTTGCTGTCAGTGCTTGAACAGCCGACAAAATTTTAATGCCAAGAACCTCAAATTACACTATTTGAGAGGTATTTTATTGTCTCATACCAAAAATTTATTATTTAGTTTTAACCAGTTGATTGAGGCTGCAAACAGTCAAAAATAACCTTATTTATTAGGAAGATTTAACCCCATCCACATTAGTGAGACCACCCCCTCATCACAGCAGCACAGATAACATAATCTGCACCAATATGGTCATAGCTTGTAGGAAATCACATGCGTTTTTACTTACCTTTGTAGTTCAACTATCTCATTACTAAGAGAGTCCAGCTCCTTGATGGCAGAGAAGTCAGCTGCCAGGTTTGCCACATTGTTCTGGAGAAAATGCAAGGCAGAGAATAATTAAGAGGTGGATCCCTACTGCAGATAAAACACCAAAACACTGAGGAACTCTCTCTAATCTAGGCTAAGTTCACTTTCACCACATTTTAAAGAAACTACAGAGGACACGGAAAGCACTCAGATGTTAATCAACGTCCTGGATACTGCAGATACACATTATAGTGTAAAAAAACACGTTCACAGCACAGCACAAACACATCAACAGCAGCTATACTGATGAATACATGAATGGGAAGGGATGGTAAGAAGGTAGAGTGGCTCAAATGTAGTGATATAGGGAGGATACTTCTAATCAGGTCATAACAAAGCTGTGAGTCCAACAGCTTTGTTCAAGCTTTGGACCCGCTCACTTTAACCTCTAAGAAGGTGGAGAATGCAACAACCTCATTCTGTTACCATTTACTAAGAAAACAAACAAACATCAAGCCTTTGGTTTGCAGCTACTAACTAGATGTGGTGCCATGGGTGCATCCCAAAATCCAAATAACAGCAACCTCTACTCTTGTCAACTTACATTTGCAGCCTAAAACAGCTAATGATAATGTTGACCTCAAGATTTCTTGATAGAAAAGGGCATGGAAAAGCCAAATCGATACGTTAATTTGAAGATGGTTAGAGCGAAACATGGCAGGAGAGATGAGAATGAGAGGCGGCGTGTTAGGAATAATAAGATGCACCAGACTCAGGTAACTACTACACACTCACTCAGGTGCGTCCCCATCCACATATAAAGTGGATGAAATGTAAAAATGCAAAGAGCAGAAACAGTGGGTACAGCAAAGTGCTGCACTGGGAGGAAAAGAAAGACACACATTTTTAAGTTGAAAAAAATCCAAAAACACATGCAAACACAACAGGAGAAAGTAGGAACAATGTAGGTAAAAATAAAAAACTCAAATATTATCCAAAAAAAATGACAACACAATCAACACAAATCATACATTTTTTGTCCTTAAATGGAAGAAAATCACTACTGCTAATCTGGTGTTATAATTAACACCATCATCATTAGGAATGAATCGATCAGTCACTGTAAATCAGGTTGAAAAATCGGGGCTGATGTGGGTTCACCAAGTTATCAGTAACAGATTGTTCAGGCATCTTATAAATGTACTGACGATAAAAGGATCCAGACCTCCCTCGCTATCATTTTATTTGTGTTTCCAGTGCTCAGAGCGACTCACCTGTTTGATGTTTTGTCTGTCAGAGGGAGGAATCATCTCTGGGGAGAGGCTCTGCGGAGGTTCCAGGCCTTTCGTCAGCTTCTGATTGATTAGATGAAGTGCCAGGGCAAACTGCTCTCGGGTCAGTTTTCCTATGTCTCCAATGTCACAGAGCTCCCTGAGCAGACAGTCACATACACAGGAGGTTATATAAGAGAGTAACGATTTACACCTCAGGCAAAGGCTGTTTTGATAGCCTGGTCGTTGTGTTCAGTGGTTATTGAAGTCAATACAGAGGACAGTCACAACAGGACAGAGGCTCATCAGCCACGCGAAGTAAAAAATCCATATGTGATATTCTCCTGGTCGGATGTGTCAACATGCACTGCAGTGCTATGCACCGCTGTTATTATCCACCCCCAGTATAACCAACTGTACAATTATAGCTTAAAATAACAATCAGGTTTTATTCACTACATATATTATCATTATATTTGATTGTGTTGAAATGTTCTGGATTAATAAAAACAACTTTAGTCAGATTCTAGTTATCTTTTGCATCATAAACATAAAACTGTCTGTTAAAGACGTTTAATACATTTTGAAAGTAAATACCTCACTTTTTCTTGTTAATGTGATGATTATAATGGGTATGTTTTTTTATTTATTTACAAATGACATTTGTAAAAAAACAAAAAAACAAACAAACAAATATTTTATTTCAACTCTATCACTATCTCTAAAAAGTATATGTACAATAAATTATTACAGTTTCATTTTGTGAAACATATTGAATTTTATATATCTACAGTATTTTTTAATTGTTATTGTTATTTTACTATCACAAGACTTTACTATAATTTCTATTTACAATTTTATCCAGATTGAGGGTCTAAGAATACAGGGTTTCATATCCTAAATTGACTAAAACTAATTGACGAGACTATAGAATGAAAAGCTGAGAATCTATTGACAAAATAACCAAAAGGTGTGTTTTCAAGACAGAACTGTGCAGGAGTCCCTGCTTACCAGATGCGTGCAAGTGTGGCTGACGGCAGCCCAGTCTTGAGGAAAATATCTCTGACTTCAGGTCCAGATACCAGCCCATCCATGTCACCGTCTGTCTTGTTGAAGAGTTCATCATACTTGACTTTGTCTGCTGGTGACACCACCCACTGCATAGGAAACAAAATTTTCATTTATGAACTTTACTTTGTAACTCCAGGTGGAATTTAATTCAGCCAACACGGATTACATAATTCTAACTCAAACTTAAAATTCACTTACCTTCAAACTCCCTCTCATCTTGTTCTTTTTAAAAACACACTGAACTAACCAGTTTGAAATCATTTTCGCAAGTGTTTGTCTTTATA
Organism: Pampus argenteus; assembly: GCA_036937835.1. NCBI lineage: Eukaryota > Metazoa > Chordata > Actinopteri > Scombriformes > Stromateidae > Pampus > Pampus argenteus. The sequence continues at coordinate 13,163,343 of CM072870.1, forward strand.
GATATGTGATAATAAAAAACAAAACCTTTTCAGGTGCTGCATGCACAGGGGAGGCCGGTCCCGTACTCACAGGGGCAGCTGCTGGTGTTGGGACAGGAGCTGGGGCGGGTTTAGGGGGGTGGGGCAGGGGCTTAGTGCCAGCATGGGAGGAGCGACTGTCTTTGACGGAGGGGGGCGAGGGTAACAAGGGCATCACAGGAGGCACTGAGGGTTTTTTCCTCTTGGAGGGTGGAACCAAGGGTGGTGGTAGGGTCATGGGGACAGGCTCTCCCTCCAAAGCTCTGTACACCAGATACATGGCCTGGGGAATGGCAATAATAATAATAATTAAAAATAAAAAATAAAAATAAAGGACAATTACAGATAAACTGTCCTGTAGATATTCAGTTGTCACACTTCGTCCATGTCATGTACTTAAAATATAAGCATATACATATAATTTGCTCCTGGAGCAAAAATATTCTAATAGTGAAGACCAGGGAAAACTGATGGACCTGCCTGGGATATCAATGCTGTCATATATTTAGAGAAACTGAATCAGTAAAAAAAAATAGTCTACACTGACACTAACTGCATATTTATAACTGTAACTTCTGCAATTTCTTTCTATCTGGGATCATTTCTTACCACAGAAAACTCGTCTCTGTCCAACATGCCATCTCTGTCGAGGTCACTGAGTTCCCACACCTTCAACACAAAGACACCTTATTATTAAACGTGCTTCATCACAAAACTGTACATACATAACATATGTCCCTGAAAACTCTGACTCACTACCAATTCTCACTTCCTCTCCAGTTTCCTTTTCTACCCAACACATTTTCAATTTCACATCCTTTTTTTTTTTTTTCTGCATTGTGTTAGTTGTCATTTAGTCTCTTGTAACAGTCACGTCTTTTATTCATCGAGAAATTGTTTTTTTATTTTTATGAAGCATGGTATTTTTGTTTTGTCACTTTGCTTGTTATTTTTAATCCCAGCGTAGTGGATTAAACTAATGTTATCATCTGTCTTCTTCATAGTCATAGTCTTACTCTGCCCAGGATGTCCACAGGCAGTTTGGAGTTTAGCAGGACGGGCTTGACTTTATCTCCTACTAGCATCCCTCCTACTGGACCCAGACTTTCAAAGATGGAGTCAAACTTCATCTTCTCCTCAGGCTGGGGAAAAAACAAAACACAGGTGTGATTAAATAAAAGATCAAGACGTAAACTTCATGTCATCCTGATGTAGGTCCTGTAAAAAAATTTAAAAAAAAGAAACTCAGTCGTGTCCGCTGTGAAAATTATTTATAATCATTGCTATTGCTATTGTAGCACACGCTTTTTAGGCAGGCAGTACTTGTTAATGTTTATGAACAAATAGTACTCACAATGCACAATATAATATGCAATCTAAATGTCTCTTATGTGACTTATTAATGACTCACCTTGACAACCCAGGGAGTATCAACGGCCACTCCCCCTGCTAACAGTGGGCTGCTTGTGTCATGCTGGAGATAAACACAACTCTGTTAATCTTTGTCTAGTTGTAGTAGTAGTAGTGGAGTAAAAAATTTACTGTTTTTATGTTGGAATTCAAAACCAAATAATATGTTTAAGTGCTACGGCAGTGAAATCAAATGGCAATTGAATTGACTTTATCCTGATACCAATACTTGCAAATGTATAGTAGGCCTATATTTAGAGCTAACTTAAAACTAAAAGCAGCTGCATTTATAGCATTAGCACAGTGTGCGTTGAAATGCACAGTAGCAGACTTACAAATTTGGGGGGAGGAACAGCCACATTAAGGCTCTTAAGCGCCACCTCCAGGCCATTCTGAGCACAGGCAACCAACCGCAACGCTATGAAGAATTGCTGAGTGGAAGAGAGGTGCAGTTAAAAGTTACAGTTGCAGTTAAAAAACACACAAACTGCTTATAATGCGACTCCACAAGCATTTTTACCTGTTTGTTGAGAGCCCCCTTCCGTTCAGAGTCTGCCAAATCCCAGATCTAGCGAGACGTACACAGTTAGCACATTAATCTCCATCAACATTACATGGCATATAGACATGCAGCATCTGCGCTGATTTGACTCTTTGCTTACTTTTCCCAAGACCAGGTCGGCCAAGCCCGACCTCTTCAGGAACAGAGCTGCATCAGCTGCTGCCACACGCCCACTGCCTGTTGGATCAACCTATACACAAACAGACACAAACGCAAATTCCATAAATCTGCACACGCATTCATTAGATCTTATACATTCTCATAAACAGCATTAACATATCTGTACTGCCCACAAACACACTGTATGCACACAAACACTGACAAAAGAGCAGTGTTTGACTGTGAGAGAGGTTCCAGCTACATTCTTAGCTGCAAGCAAGCAAATGTAGAACAAATGAAAACTGTGAGAATCACCCTGTACAATATGAATGTCTCTGAGTCACTTAAATCAATATTGATAATACACCAAAACTATTTTCTCTGCAGTCTATTAGCTTGGAACTGGATCTGTTGGTACTCTTTCATGAGGTTCATGAGGTAGCTCCCCTGACATGTTGGGCAAAGGGAAACATTATTAATTCATAGAGATACTTCCTCTGCTGGACACAGAGACTGGAACTGATAGCAGAGGAAAGAGATCACTGCTCACTGCAGTTTATTAACGCAGCTGAAGCTTTAGTATGTAGTCTCTCTATTTAAAGGTTTGCCCAAAATACTAAATGTTTTACAGTACAATACAGTAACAGCTTAAAAACACCATGTTGTAATCTTTAAAAATTATGAATCTTGTTGTTGTCATGATATATTTGCATACCTGTCGATAGTATTTGTCATAGATGGGATTTCCACTGGAGAGCTGTCGGGGAAGACAAGAAATCCACATTTTAAAAAGTTCTATTCAAGCAGCCTGTTCAGGTTTATACATGAAATTTAACCTTACTGGTCCTTAAAATAATATGACAAGGAAATTAGAGTTCAAAAAGCTTTCTTAATTACATGTGTCATCTGCTGAGCCAAGGCAGCTGTCAAACAATCATAACAGTTGGAAGAGGGATGCACACAGATTTAGTCCAACATGTTAAGAATCAGCATTAGCTTTCGTGGTCACAGACATTTTTGTCACTAAAATAGATAAATAGATTGTCAATGGCCCAACAAATCATCCATGCCTCTCTCTCTTCACATTTTCCTGTCTGCTGCTCAGACAATAAGAGAACAAAAAGCAACATTTCAGTTGGTTCACTGTACCAAAGAATAGCTCTAGTAGCCTAGTTGTCCCCCACAACGCAGAGTTTAAAAAGACAATCATTTTCATTAACAATTAATCTGTTTATATTTTTTTCAATGAACCAGTTTATTGTTTAAAATGCTAGAAAATTGTAAAAAAAAAAAAACAAAAAACAAAAAAAAAGTCCAACACAAGGGCTGAGGAGCTGTAGATGAACACACCAAAACCTAAATATAATCAATTTATAAATATTAAAGCAGCAAATAGTAACAATGTAAAGGTGGAACCAACAAATATTTGTCCTTTTGCTTGATAAGTGACTTAACCGATTAATTGACTAACTGATCGATCATTTCTGCACAAGTCAGATAATTCTGACAATGATTATATGAGAAGTAGTGATACACTGCAGTGCTACATACAGTGAATTCAAGTCAAGACGGTTTCTGCTGATTTGCACACAGAGACAGTGATGACTTGTGAGCTGTCTGACTTCAGGATATAAGCTACACTTCTTAAGACAAGTGAGGGTCCACTTACTGAGCAACAACTACGTGTGACTCTACAGACGACAGCAAAATCAGAATCAGCATTTCCTTCTTCACATAGCTGAAGCCGACAATTTGTTGCTGTGCTTTTAAATCAGTCAAGGTGAAGTGAATGAGTAAAGATGAATCAACTAAAGGAGTGGCTATTCAACCAGCGGGAAAAAAACTGTCTTATTGAGTGTCTCCACAGAGAAACAAACTGTCATGCAAAATCTCACCCTGAAAACAATAGCAAACAGCATGGCCAAGATCTGCTTGGGTGTCAGCGTTGTTCAAGACATATCGCAGGCACAGAAGAAGAAGAGACTCACAAGAACAACACAGCTCGTCATAGTTGCCAGCCAATTTACAGTGAGATACACACACATCTTTCTCTGGCCAATGCAACAACTTTTCTGTGACACACAATTGTGTGCCTGGAACTGATGGCGGCTGTAACACTGTGGTCTTTGTACTGTTGTCTCTTTAATTGAGCATTGAAAAAAAAAAGAAAGAAAAACACCCTTCAATCATTCCCCAGCTCTCTATACAAAACTGCAGCAGATAGCATCACACATCACTGTGCAGCAGCTGACAGGTCAGTCTAGTTTGTTCCAGAAATTTCAACCTACTAATCCACATTAAAGTCACTAGCAACACCAAACAGTAGGTCTGTGTGAGGACCACCAGGTGGACAAGCTGACAGCACACTTAAAACAACCATTACCAGCTGACAGGCCAATTAATTCACACAACATGGAGATAGTATAAACAGGTTTTTGAATTCATCTGTGAGAGATAATGATGTCAAAGCTGCTGCAGCTCCTGTCTGTTGTTGTTAGAGGCAACAGTGGCTCAGGTAACAAGTCTGGGACCCAGTTATTAGCCCTGCCTGCTAAATGCGTGCAAACAAACTATTGTCCACACAAATTGCACAATTTAACATTTTGTGACAGCACAGATAACTTGAAGCTACTCAAGTTCACTTCCTCGTACTAGCTAAAAAAAATAAAATAATAGAAGTTATCACTGCCTGGACTTCTTTTCTGTGAATGTTATGGACACATAACTGTAAACAGTAGAAAACAGGTTAACGTTGTGCACTTTCAGAAAGGTCATAGTGGAAACACTAACCCTGTCAGTTAAGCCTGTTTACGTCTGATAATAGCAATAAACAGGTTGGTTACTCAGTCTGACTATATAGCAAGCTACATGAAGCAACAAGGCGGCTGCAAACACAAGTCTGTGTAACATACACTGCCTGAAACTTATTTAATGTGCAACGTTAGCGGAAAACGGTGTTAGCAAAGGATTTACAAGCAAAACAAAAATGACAGTAAAGCCACAACAGAGCCACACATGGGTATCTTGTATTAACATCTCTTTGACCAAGACCAACTAGCCTGCAGTAAAAAGAGGTAGCACAAAACATGATATATAACCTATACACGAAGCCGAGAGACGTTACATGGCTTATCTCAAGTTTGATAAAGCGACTCTAGAACAGCCCAACACACAAACTAGCGGTTAGCTGGCAGGCTAGCTAGCTAGCTAGCTACGCCCTAACGCAGTCCCCAAAGAGATTAGGCAGAAACTTTTCACAGCAGGACTAAACTTCAAAAAAAGAGGGACGAGGATCGAGGTAAACTGACGTTTCTGCCTGTCCAGTTTCAACAACACTGTCGAAACGTCCCCCGAAGCTGAACCGACGGAGGAACACGCAACGTTTGCTGTCGTTATATTTGAGTTGTAAGACAGTATTACCTGAGTAAGAGACAGAGTGGCAGCCATAGTGTTTCTGTTTCCCACTGCTTTCACGCTGCGCTGCTGCCAGACACAGACAGAGGCCGCTGAAAAACCCGCACTGGACCTCAAACACAGACAGGGATCATTTCAGACCTTTAACTGGACTTTACTCAGCTCATACACCCTCTCATCTGTCAGCCCTGCAGCCAAAACAAACCATGCATGTAGCGTTAAATATGTAAAACAATACAGCTAAATCAGGATCTTATAAATACTGGTTTTCCTTTAAGCAAAATGAGCAAATGTACTTGTATTAATACATATCATTTGTAGTAAATAAAGTATTAGTATCACTCTGACTGATATATTATTATATATGACATCATTACATTATTAATAATGAAACATCAGTGTTAGAGCAACATGATACTATTGTTGCTGCCTGAGGTGGAGCTAGATTGAACTATTTATATACAGTTAAATAGTTTAGTCCAGTGGTTCTCAACCTGGGGGTTGGGCCCCTCCACATGGTTATCAGATAAATCTGACATGATTAATGGGTGAGGAAAGAAAGAAAAACAAATACATTTTCTCTAATCTTTTTTTTTTTGTGAAATATTGAATAATTTAAACATTTATTGAAATGAAATGTATAGAGGGAAAAATCATTATTTGATTATTTGGTGGAGCTGTTAACACCATCTGAAATGTGACCCTGACTACATGCTGCTTTCTATAAGACTTTCCAAAAGTCTCAGAATATACAGAATGACAGCATACCCTTGGCAACAAAATGTTTATTATATTTGCATTTGATTATATTTGATTATTACTGACACATTAACATGTTTTCAGTATTTTAATTCTGTAGTAGGTCGACACTGAGCTATTTTAACTACTTAATATACTGTTGGCCAGTTTAATCTATAGATAATTTCATAAGCAAATAATGTGTGTTATTTGAAATCTTATTTTACTAACTGTCAGATAAATCTGGTGGACAAAGAAGTATAAAGTAGCAAAAGTAAAGGTACTTTCCATCACGGATTAAAATCACCCTTGATGAGTTGAAAGAAAGATGACAAAAAAATTGACTTTATGATGTACCTACTATATAAATAAATACATTGTCCTAAAGCCATAAAAGTTGGCAATCCCAAAGTCACTCAAAGTAGCAAAAGACATTTTCTTCTGGATGTTTTTATTGGACAGAACACCTGTCTTTTTTTTTTTAAACACAGCAACATGAAAACCTTCCCACTTCAATTACTACCATTAGTACAAAATGTATCTTTTACAAAAGGATCAACTCTCTCTGTCTGTTTGGGACAGTGTTGTTTGGGTACAGCAGTGCAGAGATATTGGCATCAGAAATGAGGAAACTAGCTGTGACACCAACTATGAGTAAACCTAAAAGTGAATGTGCACCAAAATTAAGCTTTCCTGCTACTGGAGGACTTACATCAGAGTTTGAGCACAATTTATTTTAGACACAAAAGACTATGTGCGCTAAAGTGAAAATGTGTTAACTGTACAGTATTAAACTATGTAACTATGCACTGGATTTCAACTCAAAGAATCCCATATTACCATTTTGTGGGCAACAGCATTTGTTTTAAACAGGTGGGCAAATACATAGTTTCAGTGCCATATACCTGTTTGAATCAGAGAGACTTGGATGAGTGATGTGATTGACAAAAAAAAAAAACATGTGACACACAAAAACACATGAGGTAAACAAAAGATTTTCATGGTATCACCCAGGTACCAAATATAGCTTTTCATGTCACCACAACATTATACTTCATAAAGACCCAGATCAGAGTTTGGCAGAACACAAAAGACAATTTTCTATATTTCTGTTGGAAACTGAAAAGTAACGTTTTTTTTTTGTTTATGGTTTCTTGACATTCGTTATGACATCTTCAGTCAGGTTTCTATTACTATTTCTCATTTAATAATAATAATAATAATAATAATAATAATCAGAACTGTAATTGCCCCTTTTCACCTTTTCTCTCGCTTTGTAAACATACAAATGAAAAACCCCATCCCACCCCAGGGTGTCAGTCATGAGGGTCTCTCATCTCAGTCTGCAGCCTTAATCCAAATGTTTCAATGAGCTGCACGGAGTTTATAACTCATCCTTGAGTTTAGAGTCTGTGTCTTCATCCTCCTCGTCCTCATCCTCCTCCTCCTCGTGCTCATCTTCTTCCTCTTCCTCCTCCTCTTCTTCATCTTTCTCCTCTTCCTCCTCATCTTCCTCCTTTGTCTCATCTTTCCTCTTGTTGTCCTCCTCTTCGCGCTTCTTTCTCTCCTCCTCCTCTTGACTTTCCTTCATCTTCTTCTCTGCGTCCTGTAGAGGACGTAAATAAAAAGTCAGAAATTGATAAAAATATAATTTGTGTTAGTGGTAGACAATGCTACATCCACCGAATGTTGAAATGGTTGTACACCAATAAGAACTAAAGATGTATGAGCAGTGTACATGACTACATGCAGTTACGTACCTTAGTTTTGCCCCATGTGTCGTTGCCTACTTCCTCAGCCAGGTTTAGGTCATTAGTGATCAGGAAGTTGTCAAAGATCGTACCAGACTTTACCTACAACAAACAGAAGGTCAGCACACATTTACTGACAGGTGCTTCACGCAAACAAATCTAATAAGAGAAAAGCTAATGTTTTTCCCCACTATCTCCACAGTACGTCTATTTCCATTAATCTGAAATTTGATAAGAAACCATTTTGCACAAACTGATAGCACAAACTAGAAAATAAAACACAAACACAGTTTTGCAGTGGCACTTTTGCTTTTTTGCAGTGCCCTTTAATACATGTCAGAACATGTGTGAGTAAGTTAAACATTCCTATTCCTGGCTGAATATAATTACAGAACACGTCATACTAGTTTGTTGTTTATTTCAGTATTCAGATTCTTTATCAAGAAGAACATAAGCTACAGTATCTTACCTGCCACAAGTCCAGTCCAATGACGCCGATGCTGTCATATTTGTAGATCTCAGAATCGGCTGTGTACTCTGGGTTGTCAATCTCAGGATGGATCCACTTGCCCTTGTAGGCAGGGTTGTTGATCTCTCTGGGCTTCCACTCACCCTGATGACAGCAAATACACAGAGAGACACACAGCATGCTTAATGTAAGCAGATTAAGAAATTTATTTGCAACAATTCTGCAATGGTTCTGCTACGAGACAGATTGTAGGGTGAGAAGTTAGTGAGGCAATAAAGTCAGAAAATGCTTCAGAAATTCTGCATTGTCCTTCGTGATGTAAAAATAATGTTTCACCATTACGACTCAAGCTTTACTTCTGTGGAAACAATGCTATGTGTAAATTACTTTTTCAGGTATAGTTTTGCTGAAGCATTTTACTGTGCAATCTTTAGCAAAAGAGTTGTGTACTCGCTATGGATAATAACTTTTTTGTTACACTGTGGGACCCTATTGTGCAAACATTTTTAAGATGTACTCACTCAAATAAAATAGCACAAAATAAATAACCAAATATGTAAGCTAAAGTACTGTATGGAACATGTGTATTAAGTGCTGTAATTATTTGTAGTTTACCTTGTAATCAGGGTTTGTGACCATAGGCGGCTCCCACTCTCCATCCATCTCATCATCCCAGTCGTCAGGTTTCTTAGCATCAGGATCTGGGATGTTCTCTGGCTTGTCCCAGTCCTATCAAACAGATATAGATGCATGATTTCATTTAGGAAACTCGAAATTATTCTAGAAAGATGTATAGGTTTAATAAAAAAATGGAAGTAAATTCATTATCATAAGAAAAGATAAATACCAGGGAAAAACTGACCAAAATGCATTATGAAAATTAAAAAAAACATACAAACAAACAAAATCAAATATGCAAACTGACCTCTGGTTTCTTGTCATCAGGGTCAGGAATCTTCTCCCTGTCATCCCAGTCCTCTGGCTTTTTGGCTTCAGGGTCCTTAATCTTTTTGGGAGGCAGGAAGTCCCAGTCATCCTCCAGATTGCCAGATTCAACCTTCTTATTGTCGATCTTCACCTCGTAAGTGTTGTCTGGATTGACAATCAGTGTGTACAAGTGGGTGTACTCATCGTCCTGCAAAGCAAAAAAAAAAAAAGTTAATTGTTATGAATGATGTGCAATTGTTATTCTAGTTTTTTCACAAATAAGTTAAATGTAATTTGGTTTTAGGGCGAGAAAGAAAACACGGACGTTGCTAATACAAAATGCTAATGAATTGGAATGAACTTGCGGAAGAATCAATAGTCAATATGAGGACTAATTTATTCAGATAACAGGATAGGTTTGGAAAAAGCAGTCACCATTTCCCAAATAAAAACAGTTTCTTGAAGTCTCACCTTGCATCTGATGTCCTTGTTAATCAGATGGTTCTTGCCTTTGTAGTTGAAGATCACATGAACTTTCTTTGTGCCAGGACCACAAATATCAGGACCTGATTGAACCCACAAATAAATAGATAAAAATGTGGAATTAAGTCTATTAGTTAAGTGGTAACCAGGCAAAGCAAAAAAGGGAAAGAGGCGTATGAATGCAGTTAATATGAGCAACATTCAATTCAATAAGCTACACAAAATCAGTACAATTTAGTGGATGGCAACATACAATGAATAATGGGATGTTTAAGATTCAGTATATCTCAAAAAATATTTAAAGAATTTGATGATTTAAAAAAAACTGCATGAAAGATACTGACTTAAAGGTGTGTGGCAGCAGATCAGTCCTACAAATGACTTGCACTGTTATCACTCAAGTGTCTACAGGGTCCTTATGCACACAGATGAAACTATTTGCACTTACCAAACATGATGTTGTAGACAGAGTCCCCATGCATGTCATCCTGGTTGAGGTCAGAGGGGAACAGCTTAATGTAGCCCCCACCACAGTCAATGCTCTGCTCGTGTTTCACAGTGAACTGGATGACTAGGGACTGGCCTTGATTGCTGAAGTCATCAAAACGGGATGACATAGCATAGAAACGGGCGTCCTGGCTCGTCTGCAGACCTGCGGTGGAAACAGAATTACTGGACTGTGTAGACTGTGTCTGCAATCTGGGAAAATTCAGGGTTTGTTGACTACATTAACAGTTGTTTCTTTGTCCAAATTTGGAAAAAAATAAACCTTTGAATCCTAAAAACTCAATCAAAACTAGAATTAATCTAAAGCAAATCGCTGACTAACACATAAAATGAACACACAAGACACACACCTATATGCTAAAAGCATCTTAACACCTTAAAGCTTTGTGGGAGTTGACCTTTAGTTCTTAATTCAGTTTAACCTTTCCACTCACCTTTGTCTTTTTCTGCATCACCATAGAACTTCCCTGCAGTCAGGACAAACTTGCCGTAGTCAGACTTGTGCTTGGATTCTCCCCAGCGACTCACCCAGGTATCTGCACAAACAAGTTAGGGTTCAGCTGTGCAGATTTCACCATGGACCACTGATTAGCAGTATGCATCAGTGCAGGTGCACTGGGAATACTGCAGGGACATGCATTATGCCCTAACTACATGGCGTTAGTTATTAGACATAGGTGATGACAGAGTAGGACAGCTTGGTACAGGAGGTGAATGACCAGGGAAGGATGTGCAGTAGGGGGAGGGGAGGCAGGGTTTAATGATAGCTGGGTGGAGGGGATGGAGAGGATAGAGAGGAAAGGAAGGAGGGAGGTCAAAGGACAAATGATGACCATGTAGACTAAAAACAGCTCAAGGCGAGCAGTAAGCAGAAATGGAGGTAAAATAATGAGCTGCCATGAAAAAAATGAAAAAAACAAATTAAGCAAACAACCACACATGAAGAAAATGCTTCCGGGTCTTCCAGTCATGCACCCATTCAACACATTATTATCTTTAGTATTTACAGTTTCAACACTTCACAACAAAACAGCGGATTAAAGAAGGCGTAGTTGTGTGTAAAGGACCTCACCTCCGTCTTCAAATTGCTCTCGGAAATACACAGTGGACTCGGTCAGTACCGATGCGGCCGACACGGCTACCAAAAGCAGCGACAGGGCTGTCATTGTAAAGAGCTGAAAGCCCCCCGTCAGATAAACAATAATAAATAAAAACTAATGATAAGCACTGATAGAAACAAGTGTCTGTGACCTGTCTGCAGCGTGCAGCAGGCGTTGTCTCTCATACAGTGATGTTACAGTGAAAAAAGCGCCGAGACGATACCGCTGCTCTCCTCTTGGCTCGGAACAGATGTCTGCATCTGATTGGATGTCGGCTCCGGGCCTCAATGGGGAAGCGTTACTGCTCATAGCCAATCGGAAGAGAGAAAATCGGGACGGATAGTCGCTGTGACCAATGGGAAAAGACCACGCGTTTGCTTGATACACGCCCAAGAAGGAGTGATGCGCTGGTGGTGAATCATGGAGAGAAAAAAAGGACAATAAGCGTGGATAAATTATGTTAATAAATGTAAAATCAGAAATGTAACAGTCTTTTAAATGTATCTGAAGATAAACAATATTAAATTATTTAACATTTCCTGCTGTGAAAAACAAATGTATTCATTTTTAAGAAAACAGTAAGCTAATTAAAATCATTAAAACACATCAAACATCCAGAATATCTGCATATGCTAATGTATTTCTTTTCAGGTATAAATTAATAACAATATTAATAATAATAGTAAAGTATATTGCAGTATTTATAACAAAGTTACAAAGTGTATTACTCAAAAAACTCAAAATTCAAATAAAAAAACACATTAGGGATAAAATAGTGTTCAAATATAAAAGAGTGAAATGATACAAACTAAGATTTATTTTTACTTCACTTGAAAGTCCTTGCTCAGTGTTGGTAAAAGTAGAAGTGTAAAATGTATATTATTATTATATTTGTGCATATATGTTGTATAGTGCACCATGATTGGTGTCTCAGTACCAACTCCTGATTCATTCCACGATTCTTCTGATCCGTTGTCAGAAACAAGTTGTCATGTTTAAATTTGTCACTTTGTTCAACCAATAGTCAGCAAAACAACAAATATTCACTGGAATCACTTAATATTTGGCAAAAAAAACCCTGATTATCATTTTTATTGTGCTGTTAGTCAACTAATGGATTAAGTAACTAATAGTGTGTAGTGTAGATTTATGACATTATGTGCCTTCATTGTTTAAAAAAGAAAACCTCTGCATTTAATGTTGCTTAAGTGTGTAGTTAACAAATGGATTCCCATAAATCATTGCATGAAATGAACGGATGTTGGTTCACTGTGGATGTTTATTTTATTAGAACGCTTCCTTAGACATTGTTTTTCCATGTTAACTTTGTGATGTGACATTCAGAGAGCTTCAGAGAGCAAAATCACTAAGCAGACCAGCACAGACTTGTGAGTGTATGTGAGAGTGAATGTGTGGTTGACAGAGGAAAAGCAAGTCAGTGATTAAAAAACATTTTAAAACTTTGACCCAAATTAACACATATTTAGACACATTAAGGACAATGATGATAATATAACTCAGATATTTAGTGGGTTTATATGAATTCTTAAAATTACAAAAAAATATTACATTACATTACATTACTACATTTATACAAAATAGCAGATTTCCAAATAGATTCATTGCGTTTGACACATGGACCCTCACATGTTTTCCAGTAACAATTTCAAGTATTATGAGCATCACCATCATCAGTCCCTTTATCTTAGCTGTTACACACTCCATACTGTTCACACCACGATGCCGTAACATTGTGAACTGAGAACTGAGAACCACCTTTACACAAAAATAATCTTGTACAGTAAGACGCTCAAATGTGGTAATGATGTAAATAAATAATCAGTGCTAATAAGCACAATGTCTGACATACTGACCTTAAAAAACAGACAAAGTAAAAAAGACACAAATAGTGTGATATGACAAAAATGTCTCTCCATATCCTTCCATGACAAACACTGCACAAACACTTTTATTTCATTGATACTTCGTGACGCTGTGAGGATTCAAACCAGGCAGGTGAAGACGAGTAGCCACACTGCACAGGATGACCATGTTTCCACATGCAGGGTGGATCACACTGCTTTCCCCTCTCATACTGGATCTGCCCTGCTGTCTGGCCTTCTCTGAGGAACCTGGACAGACACGTGTTGTGTCTGTGAGGGGGGGAGTAGATAGAGCAGAGCAGAGAGGACACAGGCCCCTCTGTGGCTCTGTATGCAGATGGGCTGGTAACGTAACACATCTCCTCCTGGTCTCTCTCTGGTCTCTGTCTGTATCTCCTTCTAAGGGAGAAAGAAGTTGATCCGCTGGGGTATGGACTTGCATCCCTGTGCTGCGAACAGTCTCTCCTCTTTGGGTACATACAGCATCGCTTTGGCCACCTCATCCAGCGTAGCTTCATCTGTCTCCAGACCTCGTGCTGCATAGGCGTCCTGTGCACACAGCTTGACATGGCGGTACTCCAGAGGCAGGAAGGGCACAAAGAAGTCGATGAGGTGGCCGGACATCAGCTCACTCTGGGCAAACCCGCCTGGAACCAAACCGAAATATGGCTAAGAAACTCAGATGATGTAAACAAAGAGAGAGATGAACATCTGGCAGAGCACTGAGAAACGAAAAGCCAGCACTGCTGCATACCTTGAGACTCCATAGTTTCAGCTCGTAGCCGATGCTCCAGGTCTTCCATACCGATGTCCTCTCGATTCTGACCAGAGTGCCAGAAGTCCAGCGTTACATCGTTGATTGTTGCTCCACCAATATTACTGCAGAGACAATGATCAGCAAAAACACTGAGTGATGTAAAATCTCTTTTTATGAAGAGTTTGATTATTTCTCACTTGGTTTGGTTGGCTGCATTTGTCATGCCTTTTATTAAATACAAAATGTTTTTTGGATAACTGATAACAGATTAGGACTGAGTGGTAATAAATCATTTCTACAGATTATTTTTAATACAATAATGTCATGTTTAAATAATTATATTTACAGATGTGAACAAAGTAGATAATTTGATATTTGAAATGTAATTCAATTAACTGAACATTAACATGTGATTTTATAGATGCCAGGCTTTTTCCTACATCATATGTCTGCACCATAATAGTGTGATGAAAAACGCATTTCTGTACTGGACAGAGCAGATTATTAGTCAGACGAAACCTGATATGAGTAATTGAAAACATGAAAAATCCATTAAGAGGGCTAATAGAGACGGAGGGAGAAACATCCTTCATCACAGATGATCTGCCAGAATATCTGGGCCGGTTGTTTTTGACCCAGCTTCAACGGACAGGATGTACCTGTAAAGTAAACCAACCTGAGAAAGAGGAAGATGGCTCTGCGATAATTAACTCCATCTACGTTGTCATAGTGATCCATGTAGGGCTTGATGGCGTCAATGAGGCCTGGGTGGAGCTTCTCAGCCTCGTCAAAGATAAACAGAGTTTGAGGACATCGTAACACCATGTCCCGGATCGCCTCTCTCAGCTGGCTCTGGAAAGAGAGAGAAAGACCAAACTATGGTGAGAAAATCACCACAATCGTTTAGAGCTGCAAAAGAAAGTGATTGACATTATAAACATGCAGTGAAGGATTTGCACACTAACAACTGCATGAATTCATATTGCTAATTCTTATAAAGCCATAATTACAATATGTCTTTTTTATTCAATATGACTGTATTCAATGTAAAAGTGTGTTTGTGAAACAACTTTCCATCTCACTTAAATCATAAGAGAAAACAGTAATGTAAGTTTTACAATTACATTTTTATAATCATTAACATTTATTTTTTTTTACGCAAGACCATGTTATGATTGTAAATCTCATTCATATTTGGAAACCTTGTTGAGACACGTAAGCACAACAGAAATGTTGATTTCCACAGTCCACATTTGCAGATTCTGATAATATCAGTCTAAAGGTTATCCTGCTTGATATAACCTGTTAAATCTACATTAATTTATGCAATATTAGTGCTGACATGTTGAAATCTGATGCAGGAATTGTGTAAATCTCTGTTTAGATGGCATCACACTGGGCACCTATGACCTGGCTGGACAAACACCAGGTTCCAAAAAGCATGAATCCTTCTAAAAAAAGCACTTTTTACAAGTACTAGTAGGATCAATGTTCAATCGGTCCAAACCGTTATCTTTCATACGCTGTATTACTGAACATAGACTAAACATCTGAGTGCCAGCATGTTCCTGGCACTGAAAGACCAACTCCGAGCCAAAAGGGGCCTTTCTGTCTTACCTTGTACGTGTCCACCAGCCTGGCGTGTGGGAAGTGGAACGGGGCGATGAACAGACGGACACACTCGCTCTTTACCCCGTCCCGATACAGGTTATCTGCGATGATCCGGGCCACAAAGTTCTTGCCAGTGCCGGACCAGCCGTGGAAAGAGAGAGTCAGCGGCTTGTTGGACTCTGGGTTGTTGATAAAACCCTGGATGGCTTTCAGAACCACAGACTGGACCAGATGCTGCCCGTGAAGCTTCGTCTGAAGGTCCCTCGACAGACCTGCACAGAACAGAGTGTCTGCTTAGAAATAATTGTGCATATTGTATATATGTTTCTTCAAAATGAGTAATTACACCCGCTTATTCATTTTATAAGCAAAATCCTTTTAGGTATCAGGTGTTCATCTATTTTATATACACAGTGTACAAAAGAAACAAATGACACAATCAGACAACAAGAAGAAACATTAGACGTTAATAATAGACAGGACGGGATGAAGCTTTAAGTTTTCTTCACAACTTTGGTGAAAATAGAAAAAGGGAGACCAGTATTAAGTATTTCAAGAAACGAGGTCTGAGTCTGGTTTGAGGGACAATCATTGCATTCATAAATTATTTAGATTCTAATAGTTTCTTATGAAGTTAAATTTTACTCCGTTTATGTTTTTTAAGGAAAAGTGTGACTTGACTATGATTCCAAAAGTACTTATATCATGACAAATAACTCAGCCTTGATACCGATATTAGTCCTTTTGATGTGGCACATATTCACATCCTACAGAATGTTTTATGTAAATATCAACTGCTACTGAAAGCTGTAGACCTGCTGTCTGAATCAGAATCAGGAGTGAGTCCATATAAATATTTTACTAGAGATAATTGTCATAAAAACTTCCAGAAACCACCTGTGATTTACTACAACTACAATAAAAAGCTGCAATATCTTATGAATGTAACATGATGCAGTGTATTGGTCCTAACAATGTTCTGTGAAGACAGGGGAACCTAAAATAAGACATATTGCTGCTCCTCTATCATGTTTGTGTTAAAGTTAAGCAGAAACTGAACTATATTTAAAGAAATTGAATAAAGGGATGCCCAGAGAGAGATTCCCTGGCTCACTGGGCTGACAAATACACTCACCACACATGCAAAAAAGCAGACAATTATGACCATCAAGCTGGAGTCAGATACCTGTGATGTTGTTTGTTATCCTGCAGTCTCCAGACTCACAGCACTGGCCCAGGCTACAGTACCAGTGATGCAGCAGGCTGATGTAGTCCTGAGGAAAACCTGCCCAGAGGTCCCTGGAAGGAACTGCTCACACCCAAAGCAAGACAACAAATCCATTTTTAATTGTCGTAAACCTGATTCATATATAAACACGACGATTCGTGCTAAATCCCACCAGCATTACACGGTACCGTCCGCATTGACCATTTAGTTTGGCTCAGTCTCTTACCTTGCTGTGTTGCATCGTCTTGGTTGGGCTGACACTCCCCCTCCCATATATTACAATAAATATAATTGAAATAGTACGTGGAAGCATTGGAAATGCTGTCGAACTGGAAGAAGTCTGCCTCTGCGGACAGAGCCCAGAGCAGAGGCAGCAGCCACCGCACGGACATCGGTGAACAGGCGGTGAAGATGCGGCCGAAACGAGACTGAGCACCGCGGTCCGAGTCTCCTCTCACATTTATTTAAACCTGGCCGGCCTGCATTGTGCGTTTTGTGGGATATCCCCCTTTCCTCGTCACGACAGATGGCAGCGGAGGAGGGGGCGCTTGTTCTTACGTTGTGTAGGGCACTTGGGGGCGGTAGCGAATATTTAGCTCCGCCCGTCGTGGCCGAAGCTGAGACCGGTATCAATACTTAGTCCTCCGGCGATAGTATAGAAGTGCTTGGTTCATTATTTGTTGTATACGTCTCACTTTTCAGACACCGCAGCCGTCCTTTAGGGGCTTTTGTAATTATATGTATATTAAAAGAAACCCACACAACTCGCGTTCAAACGAAACGAATGCGTCACTTCCGGTCACGGCTTTGGCACTTAGAGTTATGATGCACCAGCCAAAACCTTATTTACTGTGCTAGTTCAGTTTGTACTGTAGTATTAGACGCAGGTTTGGCATTTTGAAATCCAATGTTCAGTCCCCCCCAACCCAGTCATGTCGTCATAACTACAGTCTGAGTAAACCTGGATTTGTGTGTTGTGTAGCAGTTATTTTCAAACAAGTCACAAGACACGACTTTCAGTTCAATTTGTTTTTATTGGAGAACACAAAAACAAATTCTTGATTTAAAGTCGCCCGCAGGTTCAGGGTCCCAGCAAACAGCACCTGAGAACAAGTAGACATGTTTTATTATTTTATACCTATAATGAACGCAGTACTGCAAGTCACATCAGGTCAAGATGTCACTGACCACAATCTCAGACAAAGATGGAACGGTATGGGTTATAATCAACAGGATCATTTGGCAGAATCTTTTCATCACAGATAGTGGCCCATTACATCTTTAATGCACCTGATGTTTTATTTATAAAAAAATCTTACCAAAGTCATGCCAGGTGAGCTAGCCACTTCCTGAAAAGAGGAAAAAAAAAACAAAAAAAAAAAAACACCTTATTACCAATAGTCACTGGTTACATCAAGATTTAATTGAGTGGGTTACTCAGCAACATACTGTCCACATTTATGTTCAGGTCAGACATTTGTTAATCCATCACTGAACCCATGACAATCATACTGCATTTTCAGTCCTGCATTCTCACCTTAGGATGAGTCCCATCTGCCTTTTAAAACCGGCCTCCAACATAAGCCATCACAACCTGAAGAGACAGAATAGCTCAGGTCAAAAATTCAGACCAAGAATTGTGATGAATTTTCTCCACTGACCAGGTCAGCTAGAGCTAATATTAAGACTCCATGTTTATTGTCAGTCTTTACTAATCATCATACAGGTCAGGCTACAGGGATCAAGCTAAGGTTTACTACTGCAGCAACCAGTGATCCCAGTGCTGTACAAGTGGCGCTCTTCAGACCCAGATGAGTTTGGGCAGCCAGTGGCAAAGTTAAGCTTTTCATTTATTACAATTTCTTGATCATTCATTTTAGATTTTATTAATATGGCAAAGTAATGACAACCACTGGCCATCGGGGTCTGATTTGCTTAAAATGTCATCCAAATTTCATACTCACCAAGTCTGAAACATCTTGTCCACATGACTGCAACTGCATGATTTGCTCTGCAAAAAAATAATAAAATCCAAGTTAGTAAAGGTTACAAAAGGCTCAAGTAGTGCCCCAACTACAGTTCTCAGATCAGAATAAGTGACAAATTTCCTCAACTGGATCAGCGACCTGATTCAAAGGCATCATATCTGAGTCTCAGCTATACAATCAAAACATGATTATATACTTACCAACACAAAGCTGAAGCCGTTCAGTCAGCAAAGTTTAGATGTCTGAAAGACAAGAGACTCGTCATAATCTTGTTTTCAAACACTTCAGAGGTAAAGGTGATTTTACTTGACACATCAGCTAGGAGCGAAAGACAATAGCATATTCTTCATAGTTTATTCTGCTGAACTATGCACTCATCATTGGATCAAGGATTTAAAAGAAAAAAAAAGCCTGAGACTTTGAGCTCACCTTGACTTCAGATTTCTCCTGACAGAGATCTTGTTCCTAATAGAGAGAAGGGAGAAACATTAAAATCCACTCGAGAAGTCAAGCGGCCTCTCAGGTCATGAGGCCAATGCATCAGTTAGGAGCGAAAGACAAGTTTTCATCGTCATCATTATCTGCTGAACTATGCACTCATCACTGCATCAAGGATAAAAAAAAAAAAAAAAAAAAAAAAAAAACAAGCCTGAGACTGAGCTCACCTTGACTTCAGATTTCTTCTGACAGATCTTGTTCCTAATAAAGAAAAGGCAGAAACATTAAAATCCACTTCAGAAGTCAAGCAGCCTCTCAGGTCATGAGGCCAATGCATCAGTTAGGAGCGAAAGACAAGTTTTCATCGTCATTGTTATCTGCTGAACTATGCACTCATCACTGCATTTTACCAGTTTTATTGTAAAAGGGTCCTACTCAAAATCAACTCACTTGTAGCAGATCCAAGACGACCATGTGCAAAGATCCAAGAATATGAGGACCATGTGCAAAGATCCAAGAATATGACGATCTGCAAGTCAAACACCAAATGTTAATATGAAATACTAACTTTAAGATAGACACTCCTTAATCTGCACTGTATCAGAAAAACAGTTATCTTTCACTCTTATTCAGAGAGATTCCCATTGTTTTAAACAAAAGTCATCATTAACAGCATGTTTTTGAAAATGCCAAGACAAATTATTCTTTCCATTACCTCTTCTGATGTCAGAGTTGATTCAAGCAACACCTGCAGAAACAATACAAAAGTCAGTAATGCAAAAAAGTCATCCTCAATTTACAGGCATCAAGTCAGTGCCTCAGATATTCAACATGGTGGTTGGCTGTATCGTCATCCATCTTGTCAAGAGTAGCAAATA
This sequence comes from Pampus argenteus, assembly GCA_036937835.1. Classification (NCBI taxonomy): domain Eukaryota; kingdom Metazoa; phylum Chordata; class Actinopteri; order Scombriformes; family Stromateidae; genus Pampus; species Pampus argenteus. The sequence continues at coordinate 13,183,604 of CM072870.1, forward strand.
AGTGTCATCACAGAAGCACAAAGATAACAGGCAGACTAAGCTTCTCTGAGAGTTTGAACATGGTTAAGATTAAATCATTTTATCCATTAGCAAACAAACTTAAAGCAACATGAAACTAGACCTACATCGGCCATGAAACAGCTCAGAGAAGCATAAAGCCATCATAACTGCATTTTGAGGGAAACACCAACCATACCTTCATCGTCTACACCAGCTGCTTCATGTCTCTTGACCTCATGAGACCTGTGGAGACACACACACACTATTACTATACTAGTAATGTCGACAGCAGAGAGCCTAAGTTAAACCGAGAAGTCTCAGTGTGAAATTTCTCAGAAATCACTTCTGTCCACTACTCTTACACTTAAATCATCACTGACTTCCAGTTAACAGGTTTTGATTTTAAGATCAAATATCCACAAACTCACCAGTTAAACATTTGATGACTTCCAAGAGTTGGGGACACCATTTTGAACCTGAAGAGAAGAGCAGGTTAGCTGCACAGCTCTTACACACTGACCATGTTTAATTAATATATTGTGCACAACACCATAATGCCAATATTAAACCACAGCGAAGTAGTCTCACAAATTTGTCCACTACTTTTATCATAATTAGTTATTAAACACTTCTGTTGGCTTACCATTTGATGTCCATTTTGCAGCGTTTCAGTCCCACAGAGCTACAAAAAAAAAAGAAAAGAAATAAATTCAAGTATAGGCAGCTTGGTTTTAAACACACTTCTCTACAGTGGAGGATTTCTACTATAGTCTTGTAATACTGTACAGCTAGCAGCTAACAGCGCAGCAGCTAGAGAACTACTTTTTGAGGCCGCGTCCCATGAAGTCAGAAAAGTTGGCGTTTCCTCACATTTACTCAGATGTCCCTACCAACATTTATTTCATCATATAGTCATAGGACAGCATTGCACCAATTTAAGAGTGAAATGTTAGCTAGGTGGATAATTAGTTTCTCCACATGCGCGGTCAACACGTGGCAGAGGCCTGTTCACTGCTAGCTTACAACGTTACATCAGGTAACCAACAAATCAAAACGTTGCGCAGGTTTAAACAGCTTTAACATATAAACACTAGATACACAAATGACTGAATATCGATAGTTTGTCAGCGGTTATGAATAGAGGAGAAGAGCGTCATCTTTACCTGATGAACAGCAGAGGAGTGAGACCAGGCAGAGGGTGCGGGACTCTCTTATAGGGGCTGCCGCACAGGCTGATGGGAAAAAAGTGCGACCTCTATCGCCCCCATCTGCCCTCCAATGGTATAACAACTATGTTCAAACTAGCCGACTAAATGCACAACAATATAAAATAAAACAATATATACATACATAAAATATCAAGAGCTACTTCTTCCTGGAGTAATATTGTTTTTGACATTAAAATCCAGCTGAAACTAAACTGTAATGACTACATTGTGAAGCAGTTCACACACACACACACAGACGCTCTAGTAAACTGCTACAATAAAACATTTTTTAATAAGGAAATCCTATATTTATTATAAGACTGATTACACATACTTTTACACATCAGCTGTTTGTTTGCAGTCGTGCAAGGCTTGATTACCTAATAGGCAAAATGGGCTCAAAAACGCCAGGTTCACTCTGCCAGTTGGTGTCTTCAAGTTTCTGTCACCATTTTAGACCCAACAGTTGAAAAAACACACTCAAAAGGTCTTTAAGAAAACACACAAAGTCTTAGCAGAGTTGAATGCAAAATAGATATTTACTAATGAATACATCAGAAATCCTGAGGTTAGTTCAGGTCAAGAAATGAAATAATCCCAAAGTTACATTTATTAATATATTTATTATTTATATATTGTATAAACCACAGTTTTGATGGTGGTTCTTAGGTCATCAGTCTATTAGATTAGATTAGGCACTTCTCCCCCTAATTATATTACAATAAGCTTCAGTATCAGCCACCTGTTTTTCTTTCATAACATTATAAGTTGCTGGTGCTTTCCATCCATCCCCTCATACAGATGTCATCCTGTTGATCTTGATTCCCACAGTCTACTTACAATACTCCAACAGTGTATAAAAATGAAATAAATGTCTCTAAGTCTTTACTGCAGCACATTATGTAAAATCATCTTAGATTGGTTGAGTGAAGATTTTACACTTTAACATGAATAATTCATTAATTGGTCCCACTAAAGCACAGTATAAACTGAGGCTTGTCCTGCACTGTCTAGCAGAGGAACCTCTGATCTTTTAGTTTATAATGTGCTAATATGATGCATTTTTCTAAACTGAGTTTTGTTTACACAAATAACCATAGAGTAATTGACAGTAATTTACCTTCTTCAAAAGCAGTCTCTCTTTTCTCTTATATCTCTCTTTTCTCTCCAGACCTGACTTACAATGCGACTTGAGGCGATGTTCATTTGAAAGAACCATCACAAACTCTCACAGGAATAAACTCATGGAGATTTAATATTATGCATCAATAAACAGGAAAATTTGGTACAATCAACAGTTATGATCAGAATGAAATAAAAAATACATTTGTTTTGATTGCTCTCTATTAGGCGAGTGATACTGAAATGTATGGCAAGGCGTCAATTTAAAAATATTTTACAGAGACATAAACATGGAGATAAAAATAAAACGGTAAGAAGCTTTAAATTTAGTTTGGACTGAATTTCAGTTGGCTTGTTTCAGAAGGCATCTGTTTTTGGTTTCTGTTTTTTCCACCAAGTACGTCACTGAATGTGAAGGTTTATCAATTTGAAGACTTATAGGGTCTTATTATTCTAAGGGTACTATACTATTCACTCATCTCTATCTACAAACTTCTTGTATAGGCTAATCTTCTTGAAGAGAGGAAAATAAAATCTTAACCACCAAAGATAACACATGGCTCTGTTATGAGCTCACTTTATTAAGAGATATTCTGCGGCATTGTCAGGTGAAAATTGTGTTTTATTTTTGCATTTCATCCAAATAGCATTGCATTTAGATCCAACCTATGTCACTGTAAATAAGAGAATGAATGATGGTTCAAAAAAAGCAGATGTGTACAGTCGGATAAATATTGCCCTCTATGTGGATCTTATCTTGAAAAAATAAAAAAAAAACAGTGAACAAGAAAAAAATAAATCATTACAACTGAACTGGCAGAACACATTCTGGATTTTAGCAGCGCTATGAAACAGCAGCAGTGTTTCAAAAGTCTACTCATCGTTTTTACTCTCCTCGCACCCTCTGACTTCAGTAAATGTCAAGGTGATCCACTCTGACGTCAGCGGGTGTGGAGAAGAACAAGGACAGGTGGTGTACAGAACAAAAAGGAGACCTTACAGACAGAGTCCTAGCCTTACATCCTCATCATGGACCAGCTGTCCAGAAAGACAAAAATATGTAAACAATCATTTGTTCATAAATGCCTTCAGGTAACATGGAAACATATTCAGATGATTGTTTGTTCTCTGTCCAGATTAAAGTCCCTTTAGCCTTTTCTCTAAACCCGTTGGGCGTAATGGACATCTAAATCTGTCCGTTAAATGTATAATGTAAATTATCTCTATATTGCATATATTCCATAAATCTATCACAACTCCCAATCAGTGTGTTCAGATGTTATGGCTTCTGTAGGGCTTTGCTTCTGGATAACACTTAAGACAGAAAACAGTGTGCAGGACCAAATAGGTGGTAAGTTAACTTAAATTGGGAACAGAACGTCAAAAAAGTGTTAATGGAATGATCCCTAAAGATGTAAAGCCATCAACTTCATATCCTCAAATATTTTTACACTATTGCCAAAAAGAAAAAAATAAACAAAGAGCATTAAAAATAAAAAAGAATATATATTTATATATCCATCATATGTATATCTATATATAAACAACAATTATAACTAGTTGCAGGCAAGCAGAGTTTCTCCCCCGCCCCTTTGAGATTAATCCGTTCCACCGTTATAAGGCTGTCAGACTCTTGGAGGGAGGCAGCAGCTTTCTTTCCTCAGTCACCAGGTTCCCTGAGTTGTTGAGCGCTGTTTTATTTGTTAAGGTTTATTTGATTTGAACACCATCAACCACACACCCTTTGTCGCCCCCTTACCCCAAAAAAACCCCTGTGTGTAGGGAAACGAGTGCTGCTCTGGCTCGTAGTGTGGAGCTAATGAAGGGTGTGGTCTCAAAGCTAACAGACAAAGACACCTGTCTCCACTCTGCGCTGCCGAGTCTCGTGTTGGCGGGTGGTGGGTATCGGTGGCGGTGGAAGTGAGATTGACCAAATAAGGAGACGAGCTTTTACTAATTTTCATGTTACATCTTAGATATTTTTCCATTTGATTTCATTCATTTCCATATGGTTCTACAGTCAAATGCAAAGCTGTGTACATATTCAATCATCAGTCATTCCAAGGCTTGGATAAGAAGTGTTTTTTGCAAAAGAGTTCTTATGAAGACTCTGTTGTGTGTGCATATGTATGCGTGAGTATCAGAGTGTGTGTAGACATCTCAGTGCCTCTGAGAGGCAAATCGCTTTAATAGAGGCTCATCGTAGACCCAGCACTCCCCGTCCTCATGGAATAGCTGCAGACACACATAAGCAATAACATTTTTACAATCAAAATATTTCAAACAAATTTGTTAGAACTGATTCAAAAATAAAACTAATATTATTGGATGTTTCTCAAGAAATATTTGGTCTTAATATCTGTCTGGTAGTGAAATAGTTGCAACTGTCAAATTTCAAGTGAGCTTCATTTTGTGAATAAACACAACAGTGAAGAAGTAAAAGGTTTGCTTAGATTGCCATCTTTGATGTATTCAGACTCATTTATATAATATAAAAAAAGTATGGGTGGGGTGAAGTATGTTAATATTAGCATTTGAGAGTGCTGTGTATTAGCATGCAGTGTTCATGTTCCTTCAATTAAATGAAGAACAAAGGCAAACAGTTTTACCCTGGTCTCCCACTGCTGCTCGTTCTCCTTTCTCTCTCTGGCTTCGGCTCTCTGTTTCTCCTCCAGCCGGTGTTTGGCGTCTGTTGCTGCGTCAATGTCTTTCAGTTTCAGGTTGAGCGTCACATCTCTCCATAGTCTGGTGAATCAAAGAAACAAACACAGAGTTCGTTCCTGGGTGCAGCATTTTCTTTTTGAATCCTAAATCCAATGCAAGATTGCTAAGGTTAGAAATCGGTTCAAAAGTCTCACCTTCGGGACTCGTAGTCCAGCTGGTCTTCCAGCTTCCTCACTTTCTTCTTAATGATGCCTATCCTCTTAGTGTCTATGAAGACTGTGTTCTCCTAGAAAACACAAGAAACGCATTCATTCATGTATTAATGTATCTGTTTATTCAAAACTCTCTGCTTTAGTAGTTATTAGGCAGCGCAATAAATACTTGCATTTTGTTTGGATTAACAAAATAAATTGGTATTAAGTGATACTGATACTGGAAGCAAAGAGTTAAATAAAGAACTCACTCCAGTCGCCCATTTGGCATACATTACTCCGTTCCATTCCCCTTCAATAGAGCAGAACGACTTCTTATCATTAGGTGCACTGCAAAAGAAACAAAAAAGGAGAATATCAGTGCTATAACTCGTCTATAAACTTGGATTTAAAGTTGTACTGTGAATCCAGTTTCTTCTCACAAGATCTCTGCTGTGATCCTGTGCTTCTTGCCTCCGTAGAATGGTTTGGTGTGGAACACGATGTTAGCACTGTAGCCTGACTTGGAGCACGAGATGGTGCACTCTCCACCCAGCTCCACCCACGGCACAGTCAGAATTGACCTGGACAGAGAGGGTCAGGTCAGTGAGACAAATAGGAATATCCAGGCAGACATAATTCAGCGATGACACAGACTAACAGAGAGACACAGTAACGCACCTGCCATATCCATTTGGGAAGGTGAGGATGTAATGTTCATCGTAATCCAAACATGACACACAGCCTAGATAAAGACCAGTCAATAATTATTACAGCTACATGAATTTGTGGGAGTTGAGGAAAATGTATAATGAAGTTAGCATACCTTGGCCAATATTGTGAACACCTATGGACATTCCTAGGAACTTAGACTTGGTCCAGATGTGAGCGTTGAACTGGATCTTCCTACTTAAACACTCTGCGTAGAATGCAGAAACTGCACAAAGAAGAGAGGAAAAGTCTAAAAAGTGGCAACATTTTAAAGATAGTCAAGATAATTAAATAAAAAAACCTGTGCTAGTGTGCTCAAAATGCAAACAATTTATTTTACATTTATCACATTAAGAAATCTAGTATAACATATTACTATCAGCGTACATTTTGCATTACACGTTGTTTCTGGCTAAAGAAGAAAGTTTGATACTCACTGGGTGGGTGGTGAGAGACCTGCTCTGCCACAAAACACACACTGTTGGATGAAGACCAGGGAACTGGGCCTTCTGATACCGTTTCCTTAGGGAAGAGGAGAGGAAACTGATTAAGAATTGAGTATAGACAATTTAATTACTATGTACACAATGTTCAAATGAAAGGAGTGGTTTGTGTGGTGTGTTTACACTGAAATAACATTTTTAAATGTGCATATAAAGGAAACCAGTTATAAAGCAAAGAGAACAACGTTTGTTTGGTGGTTGCAAAGGTGACTATACTCGCAATTCCAGTTTATTTGTATAACCAAACATTACATACAGTGTTTTACAGTAGTTGATTTTTTTTTTTCCACAGACACCATAAGCTTATTTACAAAGTCCAAAGTAGTCAAGTCATGTGGTCTTACCGTATGTGTGGGAGGCTCCTCTGTCTCGTTGGGCAGATCCCAGTGGCAGTAAAAGACTTCTCCCAGGATTGGATTGTAAGGCTTCTTGGCCACTGAGCCTTTCCTTCCTGCATGGAAGGCTGACAGGTACCATTTTACCACATGGACCATGCGCTCCCGGGGCTCTGGCTGCTCAGCGATACTAGTAGAAGCCACATGAATGAGTTTAACTATGTTTACTGAATTTTAAATAGATTTGAATATCTGTGTGTTGCAATAGCACAAGAGCATTAAGTGGTCATTACCTTACAAATAAGTCGGGATGTGCAAAGAAGTCTGCGTACATTTCTAACAAAGATCTCCTTTCAAGGATGAAGGTAGGCAGGACTACCTGTGAAATATAACGAAGGAGAAAAACTGTAGCTGTGTGGGTTGTTCAAAAGAAACAGCTTGAATCATTGATGTTAGTGAGTTAAAGGGTCAAGTGAGAGAAGGACAGACAGAACAAAGGGAAACAGGCTCATGCATCAATGTGCTGCTCGGAGATCTTTACCTTAGTTAGGTCCATGCCCAAACGGACTTGAGAGAGGAGATGCATGATGACGCTCTTATGCTCCTCCACAGACTCCCCCTCACCGTCGTCATCGCGGTCATCATGGCTATCGAACGGGTCTGAAGACAACAGCAGAGAGAAAAGTCTGTTATTGCTGTTGTTATTGCTCCTTAATGAACAAACATGTCATGAAAACATGACTTTAAACTATAAAGATGGTGTTATACCAATAGAAAATACTCTGCAGACAAGAGTTCCTCTTAAGTGTTAAATGCACAAAGAGACTTAATGACTGGGAGGGGGATAATATATTTGTATCCATTGTGTGCCATTTTCCTTTTTACCTGCATCTGTGGTGCCGTTGGACATGGATGAGTTGAGGGACTCAGTGGTGTCTGGTCGTTTCAGTGCCGTTTCTTCATTAGTGAGGGATGAGGCCACTGGAGCCCCTGAGGGACTGAGGGCAAGAGGAAGAGAGAGAAGGAGGAAGCAGGAGATAAAGAAAAAGTAAGCACTGTTATCAAACTTATCTCTGACTAAGGCTGCTTTTCCAGCTTGTCTTTAAATGCTATAATTACATTGTTGCTTTCAACCTCTGAATAGATTTACTCTCTGCTGTGTTGGTCGCAGGGGGCGGGGTGATACTCTACTTACTCTAAGCAGTGTTTGGGGGAAGTGCTGGTCTGGTAGAACTCATCAGCATCGTAGAACTCATCCTCGCTCGATGAGTACGAGAACTCTGGCACTGAGTGCGATGGGAGGGGGATGTGAGCCGGAGAGGCGATGCCGCTGCTGGGGCCCGACGGGCCACTCCCTGACAGAGGGAGAAATAAAATTATCAGCCATTGTTTGTTATGCATCAGTGATCTCCAATTCATGAGGTTTCTCTTCGTCTTAAAGCATACATCACGAGGATAAAGTCAACATTTTATTGTTTAAGTAAGGCACTCTAATTGCCAACAGCAGAGTTCAGCAGGCGGTGTAGAGTAACATGTCTTTAACATGGTGATGGCTTCCTCTGCAGAACATATTGACAGTGCTCTCTAGTGTGCACCCTTCCTCTTTAGTGCACAGCGCAGCGTTTTATTAGTGCTGCCTCAGCACAGACAAACAGGCAGGAACCTCCACTTTCTCTCTTTTTAATTTATTTTACATTCATGGACACAGCATGCCATTCTAGAGAAGCACAGTAATAACTCATATTATTAATACTCTTGTTCTTGTGGATGAGTTTGTATACTATTAGCTTTATGTAACATTTAAATGAAAGGATCTAACCTCAAATAATGACCCACTCCAGTCTCCAAACTAAAACAAACAAACATCATCTTTATTAAAAAACCTGTAATCTGTCAAGTTAAGAAGTGCGTTGTGTTTGTTAAATATGCTGATGGGCAACAACACCAAGGACCAAACCAGGAATATAAATGCAGTTCGTAATACTGTATTTATTTTTTCTTGTAAAAAGCAAATGTTGAGAGAAAGGAGCAATTCATCAATAGATGTCAACGGCAAATGACCTTTCCTCGTAGTACCAAAGCTGACGCAATATGATTGGCGTCTTGAGTGAAGTGATCTTTCACCTGTGCTGTTGGGAGTTGGTGTCTGCAGACTGCCCATCACCGTGACGACGGGACCGACCGGTAACGTTGAGGGACGTTGGTCTGATTTACACAACTGAGAAGTATCTTTTGCAAACAAAAAAAAACAGGGAAGCATACGAGTTAGCACCGAAGCTTCAAAATGAAACTAAATCAAAACTCAGTTTCTCAGGCTGTGAAAATGATCTCAGATGCTGCAGCTGTGAAGGGGATTATACAATTCAAGACTGAAATTAGATTAGCTTCATTAGTTTTGTTAATTTTCACTGCTTTTTAAAAAAAACAGTCTAGCCATAGTCATCTGCCCAAAATAGATATTAAATTTAGTCAGGTTTTAGTCATGCTATGTATGTGATTAAATTTAGTCAATTATTTACTGACTAAGAGAATTTTTACACTAGCTAAAAGACATAAATCTGCTTCAATACAGAACACCAACAGAGAATTATGTCTGACAAAATTAAATGTAATTACGTAATAACATCATCGCATATATGTCTCATCATGTCTGGATACTTGTCTAGATCTTTAACAGCCAGGAATTTCACTCACATTACTTTACCTTTATTCACTGAAACATTTAGTACATTTATTAAATCCCTGAACAGGAAAATGTAATTGAAGCAGAGATACTGAGGAGGTAATGCCTAATGATATCTACTGTATCCGTCATACTAGATCTTGCATCAGATTTCATCCCACTTTCCTCCATACCACAGTGAAACATAATCATTTAAAATGTTTTGTTGATAACCCCCCCACCCAAAAAAAAATAAAAAAATAAAAAAATCAGTCAGCAAACATTTTAGAGAATTTTGTGTCAACATCAACTGTGTTGGGCACAATGGAAACATCAGCGGGAGTAGATGTGAACATGAGGGGGAGCTGTTGACTCCTTAAATATGTCTATTCATAGACGTGTTAACACATCAAGCACGTGAACAAGAGTGTCCCGGAAATAGCTGATGCTTGTATACAAGAAGTGAGTATGCAGGCAGATGTAGCCAGTACCTGTGGTTAGTGTGGTCTGTGTTGGCATCGTGGTGTTAACTACGGGAGTGTCCAGAGAGGGCTGGTAGATCCCATCCACTGGGTTAATGGTGCTCTGGAGGAAAACAAATACAGCATTGCCATCAACAACAACAACAACAACAACAAAAAAACCCCAAGACAACTCCCTCACAGTGACATCTGCACAATCCCACTTCTTTAAAATGTAGTTTAACAGAACAGAAATAAAAGAAAAACCTTGCCAAGCTAGCTTCTCAACAGTCAATTTATGACTCAACTATTTTAACTGTAACCATGTGTACCAACATGTAAATCACTTCACATTACCAGATGTTGGTGTCAGACCAACTTCACAGCTTGTGTATTGGTTATAGGGCAGTTATACCTATGCAACAACATGAGCAGTGTAATAAAAATGTACACAGCCCAGGAAGGGCGGATCAATTTCCTTTCACTCCATTTCCTAGACAGAGCGGAATAACCTGATCAATATGAGACTGACAACACTGCTTGAAATCCTACCTCCAGCAGTAGTTTTACACAATAACTAAGTCTGAGCCACCTGTCCAAAAATTAGTTAATTAACTCCACTGGGCAGGAGACTAAATCTGTAACATGTTTTAACTGTCTGGCTCTTAATTTCCCTGTGGTAAAAATCAGTGGGGATGTTCTTATCTGCAGCGGCCTGCCCTCATCAGCACCACCTTATCGTTGTATGTCTAAGCACTTGCATGCAGGCACACACATAAAAAGCCGCCTGTTGGTTCAGTGTAATGGGGTCACTGGCACCAATAACTCAACTGACAGAACAACACAAGCTAAAGCAAAACCATATCGACCCCAACAACTTACCCCCTAGGTCTTTTGGTAACACTGAAATTAGATCTAGTCAGTGTCATCCTATATTACTCAAACTTAACTTTTACATTTTTTTTGTCTATTTTTTCTATCCAAGTTGATTCAGACATTGAGATTTACAGGAACAGACACAATAAGTCAGTAACATGGCTGCGCAAAAAAGCCAGTACATGGAAACAGGACAACAGGCCTTAACAAACCCAGGACCTAACACTGAGCATGTTGCATGAAAGGTTTTCCAGAAAACTTGAACACTTATACCAAAATATCTTCATGGTAAATGAAAAGAAAGTTATGATCAAAAGTAAAAAATGTGTCTGCTCCACTTGCACTTCTGTTCACACTTCTCTCTTATCTTTGAAGCTTCCTGCCTCTATTTCTTCCCTTCTGCAACACCTGATGCTTGACTTGTCCACGTGCCTTCGTGAAAGTAAGGCGAGGGCTACTAATTATAGCCAATTACAGAAATATTGGTCTGTCATGATGGGACCAGCCAGTGGCCTTGAAAGCAGGGGAGAGAGAGAGAGAGAGTTACAGCTAAAAATGGCTATGACCACTGAGTCGTGATCAATATATTTATTTAAGTGAATGTAATATTAATGCAGCAGATAGCTGGAGCAACAGCGCAAACCTAAACCAATCATAGCACATAAATGAGTTTGACAGATAAACACTGAACAGGTTCCTGGTGTACTCTGTTTAAATTATTCCTGCACTTTCTGGCAGTTCTCCTGGCAGTGCAGCGGTTGACAAGGTCCCACAGACGTGCTGCAAGTCTACACAGTGCATTTATTATACACTCAACATTATAGGCAAGAGTGACAGACATTTAGATGTTCTAAAGCTGAAAAGATATCTTTAGCACAAAGCTTATGGCATATAAAACAAGTACTACTACATGTGTTCAGAGAGCTTATGATGTGCTATTTATACTACGTAATACTGTACTTAATGTCTGTGAGATTAAATCAGCTATAAGAGCAGTGCAGGTCTATGAGCTGTCCAGCCCCAGTGGGATTCTTGCATCAAAGACCACACTTGAGGTTTTCTATGTGTTACTCCTTTATCTATAAACCTTTCACATTGCAGTTCAAACTGCCATACATTTTTATGGCAGTTTGAACCAGGCACCCACTGAGTTCAGTTAATTGTAGAGTAGTCTACACTAAATGTGTATTTAATTTGCCCCACGGTCCTTACTGTAGCGTCACTTCCACTTCCGTCACCCCCCTTTCTTGGCAACCTTTCTTCTAACCTTGCATTTGTATGAACCCCACCACACCCAAACAACAAAACTGCACTGCATTCACAGGCTGTGTTGTCTGAAAATCAAACAACAAGCAAACATGGACATGCATAAAAAGGTTTTTGAGAGTTTGGTTGTTTTGTCCATTTCAGGGGTCACTTACCACATGACTTTGATGGGACTTAAAAGACTACATGTTTACTGTGATGGATTATCCATCCATTGCATGATTGAGCTCTTAAACTTGATATTCACACCACACTGAAATTAGTTGAAAGCAGTAGTCTACTGTAGGATAGGAAATCAATCTATATGTTAATAAAATAATCACAACATTAAGTGCACGCGACTTGACATGCAAAACTACGTATGGCCCCTTAACATGAAAACAGGACACCTGCAGAGCCAGTAAAGTGCTCTCTAGATGGCCTTCCAGCTATTCATGCTTGATGGTTCAATAAGCAGGCAGCGTATAGACGATAAATCAATTAGTTGAGTCTAATTAGTGGGTGAAGTGAAGTGCAACATTTTCTCATATAGGAGCATGCATAGAGACATGTACAGTCTATGAACACATATTCAACAATGTGTCTTAATGAAGAAAAGCATAGTTCCCAACCCTTGTTAAAAAGAATTTGAATCTCAGATGAAATCAAGAGGACAGAGGTGTCAGACATGAGAGAAAGAGTTTGAGATAGAGCGGATCTCCAAATTGCATGCACTACAGAGACTTGATTTATCTGCTTTTCTACAGTGTATAGTAAAATTAAGCGGGAAAAGAAAGTGAGCAGTTTGTTTGATTCAATTTTCTTTTGTCATGGACAGAGAATGTTAAACTTACTATAAGTCCGTTTGCGTGTTGCTGTTCGTTACTTTGGTCCTTAAAATTTTAAGAAGACAATGTTAGACTTCTTGTGCGGGAGGGTTCAAGAGTCATTTCATAAAGCATCCTAAGCATCTGTGGTGTAGAGAGCAATACGACCCATCCCTCTCATCACATAGGGCTACACCAACTTGTCATATGCAGTAATCTTTTCATCACACAATAAAATCCTCAGTCACTTCTTCTATAATCAATAAGTACATAATATGCCAATGTGTCATCTACATGTTTTATTCCTGAGTAAAAGTGAGTCTCACCTAACAACCATATTAAAGGAGAAATGATTGCTTCACTTTCTTTCAAAAGGGCTGAATGGAACATGTGATGAAATGAGTACTGGGCTACACCCCATCAACCACCAACCCAGATAGTAACTGTAAGCAGGGAGCTACCCCAGAGAGACACACAAAGTGACACACAGGGGCCTTTAATGTGGTGTCACAAGAACAATGACGATGGTGAAATGGCAGACCAAACTACAGAGAGGTGAATTGAAGAGATATTGTGTTTACCTTGGCAATTTGCAGCAGTACAATACAGTGCTTGATGGACTCTACCATACTCTGGAAGAAAAAAAAAGATAGGAAGGAAATCAATAACTAGGAACTGACTTTAAAAGTCAAGGCAGGAAGTAGAATGTGTTCACACTTACACAAGTAGTCTCTTTCAAATTTTCAATTTTCTGAAAAAAAAAAAGAAAACAGGCTGTAAAAATCCAACAGCAATTTAAAAAACAAACACAAGTTTCAAAAAGCCAAAGTGTGGTTACAACCAGTTTAACAGCAAATAAAGCATGACTAGTAAAAAAAAAAGTTAATCTAAATACAGTAATCTCTAAATAAACACTGGCAGCTTTTCGTGTGACCAAATTGACTAAAAGCACTGATCTTATGGAGGAAGTGAGTCACACAGCTGTCAGCAAAACAAACACAAAAGGCAACTGAAAATTGACCTTCCTTCCTCCTCCAAATAAACCGTTACAGGACCACTTGCTCAAAACTAAAATACTGAATTGGCTTTAGTGGACTGAAACTGTCCCTGTAAACCTAAAATTGATGAGTCACTACTTCTATCAAATATAATTATAGTGGTTCTAACAATGGTCCCTCAGTTACATTACCTTTGTGTTTTTTAATGTACAGACATGGCCTCTAGTGCATCAGCCATTATTTATACCCTCCATGTTCCTTATCTAGCTGATGGGCTAACTGGTACAGTCTCTTATCAGTAGTCTATTAGCCAGTCATTACAGGAAACCTTTCCTCAAATTCTATACATTTCATGTTTCATTGAGCAATATGAAACTGTTTTGCTTCCCAAATTAAAGGACTTCTGAAATTGTTTTTATCATTAAATATGCAGATAAACAGGTGATAATGAACACTCAAACATTTCAAATAAGCTTCAGAAAAAATTATCTCAGATATCAACAGACAGTCTGTCACACTGGCAGCTATTATTTGTTCTTTCCCAGTGCCATGTGTCAGCCTCTGTTTCCCCTGCTGTTAGCCTTGTCTGCAACAGCAGCCAGAACAGCCGACCAGAGCGCTGAGACAAGGACAGAGCATTACTGCTGGTACTCACTCTGCGTGATTCATCCTCTTTGCAGTCCTTGATCTTCTCATCAAACAGCTGTGTGAGTGAGAGAACAAGAGATAAAAAGAGGGGGGGGAAAAAGAGATGGAAAATGAGCTAAGATGGGTCTACAGTCAAATTAATCTGTACAGATGTGATTTGAGATAATGTGTCAGTGAGCATAAAGCTGCTGCTTCTTTAAATATATGTGTTCAATCACCAGGTGAGCACATTTTTTCAATATTAAAAACTTCTGCTTTGTTAAAGAGTAAAGTGAGAACAGAAAGGAAAATCCCACAAGCAGAAATATAGAGAAGCTCATGGCATAGATAGACATGCAAGTCATACTAAGTGTAACATAAATGTATAGATTGTTGACAAATTTGAATAGATTTTTTTATGTGTGGAGATTATTTCAAAAGGTATTGTTTTTATCTCTGGGACTTTAACCAAATAATTCCAAATATAGCAGAAGAACTAATGAGGCCAGCTATACGTTTCTACGTGGACCCTACCTTTAGCTGGTCAATCAGAATCTGTAGGTAGGCATCAGCTTCAGCTAGCTTCTTGTCAAAATCTTGGACACTTGGAACAAATCCTGTTTCGGCCTCCTGTGGACGAAGAAGACAGCAGAGCATTAGAAGAGCTTCAGTTGTATTTTCATACTAAAATACACAGATGCTACTGATAATCCAGGCAATATACCCACATATTATCCATTCATAGAAAAGAAAAAGAGCTAGTCTCTGTCACATCCCCACCAGGTAAGCTTTGTAAACAGTTGCACAAAATGGTGGACAGAAACATCAACAGCCCTGGAGAATCTTCCAGCAATGTACTGTACCGGGGTACATATGAATACTATTGTTAAAAGGCTAGCTTACATAAAAGGACAGCAGGTCTGTCTGCCTGCATGGAGGCCAGTGCATTTTAGGTTTCAACAAAACTGAATCAAGGAAGCCAAGGCTAGAGAGAATTTAATGTGTAAATCAGCAGAGGTGCACTCAAATCATTGTTTGTTAATTTGCAGCCCTACCAGAAACACTTACTGCACTCATGTACACGCACACCCGACAATTTCATTCCATAATATCCATTAAAAGGTCATTACTAGACAATTGGCAGAACAGACGTGACTGGGCATCTGTCTCAATCTGTCTGAGCTCGCCCAGAACAACTCAGTTGGCTTTAACACAAAACCAAAAAACAGGAAAATGAACAGATATATGTGCATACAGACAAGACTTCCTTTAATAAAAATAAAAAATAAAAAATATCCCCATGTTTAACGGTGAAGCAACATTCAGAAAGCATGACAAAACAATAACTTCCTCTACGTCAAGCCAGACAAATCAGTTAGATGACTAACACAGCGTGTGTCAGGACAATTGACCACGACACGGAAAAAACACACAGAGCACAACACCTCTTACATGGAAAAGCAGAGTAATAGCAAATCTAATATTAACTGTTGGTACTGTTACTAAATCAAGCTCTAATCAAACCTTGTTGGATGCCAATGCTGCTTCGTATTTACTGCTTCGCACAGTGCTGCTATGTCCTGAGTTTGAGGGTTTTTTTCTTCCTGCTAAAGACGATCTCATAGGAATGTGAAGAAAAGCCATTAACAGCCAAACTCTGTTAACTGCTGAGACCTACTAAAGTTTAACTGGGTACGACATACTAGATTTACACAGAACAAAGTCTGAGTTAACTCAGCAGCAGCCATGAAGCCAGCAGTTGACTGGCTATTAACTTCTTCGAAGGAGCAAAGGTACTTCCAGTGTTCATGTGACTGCAGTGTAGCTGACCACATGAGGGCCTGAGCAGAAATCAAAATCAACAAACAATATCAATGTCAATATTAATGTCCATCTGCTGTATTAATGTGTGTATACACAATGTGGAAAGGTACAGTGATTTCTGTGCCAGTAACTTGCCATGTCTGCTTACTCATTTATATTACACTGTAAAAAAAACATTCCAGTTTATCAGAAGAGCTCTTATCTTTCTGGCCAGACATTACATCACGATTATTTTCACCTGCCAGGAAAACAAAAACACATACAGGTGCCTGTCTAAAAAAACCAACACAATACAATCTAAAAGCCCTGTGATATATCCAATATATAATCTCAGAATTTTATTGTGAAGTGTTGCTGTTATTTTCTCTACAAGTACAGTCAGAATTAACTCCATCTGCACCTGCACAACTATACTGTTCATAAAAAAACAAAACATGTTATAATATAATGTAATTATGTACCTTGCTGATAAATAAAACCTATAACCTATACAGTTCAACTGGCCATCTTTGCATAATAGGACAAAACAAATAAATACGATGGATTATTATGCTGTGAACAATATCAACAATATTGTGTCAACACACATAATGGGGCAAAGTGATTTTTACAGACAGAGCAGATAAGTTTTCAAGTGGAAAGTCAGAGGCAGGTGGTTGGTTTATAAACAGCAATCACCACATCATCATGCTCACTTCTCCACCAGTTCTGAAATATTCCCAGACGTCTATGCCTTGACTCTCACCAGTGATTATGCATCCGTGTGTGACATAGCGGAAATACTTTAGAGTAGCTTGCGGAGTCTTACACACAAATACTTACAAACGCATACAACCAATCCAGACTATATAAACAACATGGTCCTCACCCCACCCCTCCCTTTTTGTCTTTCCACAATGTGACCCACTTTAAAAAGGCGTGCTGCAGGCATTAAAGTTCTTGCTGTGGTGCAGTGGTGTGTTTTTGTGTGTGTGTGTGTTTTACTTACTGGGTGCCTCACTCCAATGGACATGCTGCGCTAAACCTTGTACATCTCTACCATCAGGCCCTTTAGCCTGACTCAGGATCTTTTTCTCTTTCTCCGTTATTCTGTTTAGTCTCCCTACAATAACAAACCACCAGGTCTGATCAAATTAGCGTTCACTCTCCCTCCTCAATACAGAAACACAAAACAATCTCCACCTCTTGCTCTCCACAATATAAACCACAGCAGCCGTCAGACTGTAGGTTAGCTTGGCAGCCAGTCAGGCTACAGTTTATCCTCCGGCAGCAGTTATCAGCAGAGCATTTG
This sequence comes from Pampus argenteus, assembly GCA_036937835.1. NCBI lineage: Eukaryota > Metazoa > Chordata > Actinopteri > Scombriformes > Stromateidae > Pampus > Pampus argenteus. Next base: position 13,201,149 of record CM072870.1, read on the forward strand.
GTATGAGGCAGACAGAGCTGAGTTAATCCAGGACCCTCCCCTGACAGGAAAGGCACACTTCCTCTCACGCAGGCAGAAGAGAAAACACACAAAGCAGCAGCAAGTGCTGACAGGGTACAAGCATTAACAGCGACTCTCATTGGCTGAGGCAGCAGAGGCAGATGTTTGGTTGATCAAGCAAGTGGGTCTCCAATTGGTTAGTTGGGTCACATGATCCTACGACAGCAGCATGCTAACACTGCATAAGAGTGAGTGTGTGTGTGTGTGTGTGTGTGTGTGCTAGCACTGAGCAAGCAGGCACACGTAGCACATCAGAAGGATTTGTCACAGAGGGAGGGAAGGCAGAAAAGGATTGAAGGGAGGGAGAGCAAATAAAAAGGTTGGTCACAGGGGTAAAGATGGTTGGAAGAACTGCGTGTATGCGGTGATGGGAGGGGACAAAGAGGAGGGTTTAGTTCAAGGAAGAAGGTTTACCAAAGAAACAACTGGAGGCTATAAGAAGCAGGAAAGACAACTGGCTGAGACACTAAACACACATCAAGCAACAAAAAGATGACAAAAAACAGGCAGCAAATCAACAGTTAAACAAATAGGGACACTGTCTTTCTATAAAACTAAACAGCATGTTCCTGTCTGGTCCAAACTAACCACATATTGCCTTGACAACCAGAATTTATGAATATACATACATACATACATACATGAATATCACAATTATTTACTTGAGCAAAACAAAAACACCTAAGATGCAAAGTCCCTTTAACTTTATTATACAAGTATATGACATAGTACAATATGAATTTATCTGTTGTCTAGATGAAAATCTGAAAATTTTCCTGATTAAGGGCATCTACACTTCCATCTTGTCGACTATACAAGTTTACTATTCAGGTATTACACATAATAGCATGTTTGCTTAGGCAAATGGATGGTAAATAATAAAATACAAACAGACATTTGCATAAACAGGCAAGCAAACATCAAAAGGCTCCACAGTGAAACGATTTTTTTCTTGCAACTGTACTGGATAAATTAGACACACATACATACACACACGCATACATACACACACACACACACACACACACACACACGCACACAAGTGTTTGGCTATTTACCCGAAGTTGGAGGGTGTGACGGAGGATGGTCCCCTCTAAGGCGTGGATCCACTTCTCCCGCTCATCTGCATCTCGGGCTGAAGGCAGAAGCATAGAGACACACCCAGTGAGCCACATTTTCCATGCAGAAACCATCAGTAGCTATTACACTTGTGTTACATACTAATGATACCAGGACACAACACTGAGATGACATGGGTACTGGTGACGCAGTGATGGACACCATGTGCTCATCTTGATAAGATAGTATTGCTTTTCATTCAAACTGTCCTAATTCTGTTTAAGCGTAAGAATCCCAATCTGGTGGACAGTACACATGGTTTCACAAATAAGACTTATCACGATATGACTATAACCACCAATCAAATAAAACAATAAACAGAAACATACCTAAAATCAGTACATAACTTCCTGGGTGCAAATCCAAGGCAGAAAGATGTCTAGAACATCCCTAAAATATTTATATATGCCCTTAAATTTGTTTAAATCAGAGAGGCAAGTTAGGGCTGTTTCTAATCTTAAAATCTTATCTGTAATTTTTGGTGGGTGAAAAAAGTAAGGTTAGGCAGCATTGTTTTTCCATGTGGTGCCTTTGAGCTGGGCATAGCTCTACCCTCAGAGCAAAGAGAGAATAAACAGACTGCCAGTGACATTAAAGAGTTATTACAGGCCACAACACGTGCAACACCCACACACATTCAAACTGCTAAAGTTTTTGGTGCCAGTGGTATACACAGATACAATATTGTGTCCTCTGCCAAGATACTGACAGGACAGGTTTGAACTCCACCCAGTCAGGTTGTAGCGTGTATGCAGGAGCAACATCCTGTATGCTAAGAAGTCAGAGGTAGCTTAGAAAGTCGATTTACTACTGCTTAACTATGTGTGTCTATGATGGTGACAGTTGAACCTAAAATTATAATTTAACATAAGATATATGCCACTGAATTATACACCACTCTCTAGAGGAAGAGGTTACTGTGGCTAATGTTGTTTAGCTCTATTCATGACCGAATAGTGGTAGCACTGTGGCCATTGTAACGGTATGAATTGTGTCACAAGTCCAATCTTTGTCCCAGTCTACAGTTTACATGTACACTGATTTATTTTCCCTCTCTGTTAGTGTACTCAACATATCTACAGCCTGTCTAATATTCAGTTAGCCAGTAGGCCAGTCACATGATGGGACACACTTTAAGTAATAACAGTAATTGTCATCTGGTAGAAAAGGGGAGAAGGGCAAAGCAGAGTTAGAAAAACACATAAATGTGTTTATTTAAATGATCTAAGTATCTAGAATATGTCCCTTTCATTCATTTTCTCTCATAGGCGATGACATATGAGGAGGTTTCTCAGATTGAGTTTATACTGAAAATACTTGGTTCCTTCACAATAAAAAGGGTTTAAACAGAGTTGGTACGTGTCATTTTGCAGCAAGAATCAGGTTTAATAGCAGAACGGAAGGGGCAAAATCTAAAAGTCACTATGTTGTGTTTTTTCTCCTGCACAAAACCTGACAACAACAGTTTTATGATGCTGTTTGAACCCTTTTAGAGTGTAACAAGGTCCCAGCCTTAACTCATTTTTATCATAACAGAGGAAGGTGTGCTGACTAAACCCTATTACTGTAGGCTCTAATGCAGAGAGGCACAGTATGGCCATTAGGAGAACAGGCACATACAGGAACTTAAACCTCACACACACACACACACACACACCTTATTAAGAATTACATTTAGACTCGGGTAGATACTGGATGAAGATCCATGATACATACAATGGCTAAAAATAAGACAATGCAATCTTAAAAATAAGTGAATGTGGGGATGCAATTTGTCACATCAACCTGCTACAGCAGTGAAACAAGAGGAAAACAAACTAGTATCTTGAAAAAAATAAAGACAACCAGAATCAACAATAATGCATACAAGTATAATAACATGGTACTATAGTAAACTGTCATACAGAGAACAGTTGAAAGACAAAGTGTAGTCACTAAGGAGTCCAAAAAGAATCTAAAGAATTATTTTACTTAAAATAAGATACCTGACACTACACTGCAACTGCATATCTGCACCAGGATTATAAGTGCCTCAGCAAATTCCAGTGATCCATTTGCTCCTCTTCTTTATCACCTTTCAGAAGTTCTGAAAACGTCTGCCTAAATTATCTCTAAATCTATTTAGAGCAAGTATGGGGTCAATCTCTCAATGGCTCTTGAGCTTTTTTTAATTGCATTTTCTCCATGTGAATGCAGCAGATGCTGAAAGTTTGCCATGCTGGAGGAAATGACCATGGCAGCTTCCATGTACCAGCACTGTACAGATTTTTAACTTTATTTCATCTTCTTGTTTTTGGCTTGTTCTGTATATGCAATTAAAAAAAATGCTATTGAAAAATGCATAAACATGTTTGGCCAATAAAGCTAATCCTGATGGGAAATATTATTCATGAAAAATACAACAATATATTGGCATACTTTAGGCATCAGCTGATTTCCTTGTGAAAAAGCACTATTGATATTGGCCCTGTGTCATCTTTATACTCATATTTTGCCAAATGTAAAAATTCTGTGGTTAATTTACATGTCTTGTGTTCTTCAGAGCCTTTTCTTTTGGTTGTTTCTTTAACAGGTTAACAACCAGACAACCATATTCAGCTACCGACAACTTATATCTAGCAAACTTTACTGGTTATGAGTTAGAAGTTACATTGGAAGAACTGATCTACAGCAAGGAGATTTTGGCATGATCACCAAGACTACATGCAGAAAGTGTCTTCACAGCTGTGAAAGACAGAAAGACAGTGGTGACAGTATAGATACATTATCCAGTTTAACAGACTAGTACAAGATAGCATCCCAAACCCACAGATTGTCCTCCCCTCTCTGTGGTCAGGGTATCCATCACAAACATTTCCCTTTACAACGCTCAGCCTCTCCCCATACTGCTGCCTGTCTATTCTCCAAAATGCCTCTGAATTATTTATCCCTCTTCTCTCTACTTCCTTCACTTGCCATCTTCAGACAAGCTGATGACATTTTTCAGTACATGCTCCAGTATGAGGTTCTGATACTGGACAGTCAATACTACCCGAAATGTGACGTAAACATAATGCACCAATCCAGGCTGAATATAATCCTGAATATTACACACAATATACAGTAGTAATATTGTCTTAATGGGAATACCAAGTGTTCAGTAGTTTGCTCATTTAATCTTTGATTTAGCAATATGGCTTGTCCATTAAAACAAGACCAGACACATCTGGAAAGTAGTGAAAATGATGGCCAAGGGGAGAAATTTAAAAAAAAGGGAAGAGAGCGGACACAGCAGGCGGTATTGAGTTGAGGGAGGACTCGAGACAGAGACGAGAGAGAGTGTCGGGTGGTCTCTCATCCTTGTCTGATGCTCCTGGAAGGCTTAGTGGCCTGACAGAGGAGGAGAAGGAGAAGACAAGAGATTGATAGCTACTGTAGATAAGGGGAGGGGAGTGAGAGCAGAGGGGGGAAAAGAGAAAAAAGGGAAGCTAAAGGGCTCTCAGGCAACTCTGATGCACCGCCGGGGGAGAGGGTATAATGAATAATGCATGCTCCTCTAAATAGAAAGACAGTACAGAGCTGCACTCCAGGCGAGCACTGTGGCCGACTCAGAACTACACTTCAACCTGTGATCTGGACAGTCCTATTAGAGCCTTAATCTTAAAAAAATATATATAAATTCTTGTTTCATATCATGAAAAACACTTTGATAATGGGTTGTATATCAGCAGATGTGTAATTGGTAATACATACATCTATCTATCTATCTATCTACATATATACACAGAGAGACACATTCACACACCGCTGTAAATCCTGAGAAACTGCCTGCATAACATGTTCAGACCAGGATCGTTTTACAGTAACAAATCTCCACTGCCCAACATCCTGTGCATCTTGATGTTCAAGCTAACAGCTGATGGATCCAGAATCTCATGTTTTTTTGTCTGATCCTCTAGTTGTCACATGCGACTCGTGAGATGGCAAAGCAGTCCTCTGGGTATCTGAACAGCAGGTGTGTCTTCCAGTGACATTTTATTGTTAACTTGCAAGCAAAAAGATGATCATGGGTAGGTTTGCAATGCGATGCAAAGAATCAGATTTTCCTCTCTAAAGCCATGCTGCTTTCAGAGATAATTTATTGCTTTATCTTATCTAACAAAAAGTACAAAAAGGAATGTATAAATTTAATATAATCTAACATCTCAAAGTATTGGCATATCTATTACATGTATTGTTTGGTCTTTGTTGTCCGTATTGCCTTTTCGCAGAAGCTATGCAACCTCACAGAAATTAATTTCCCTCTTAGATTGCATTAATGGAGGTTTTGAATAATGGTTTTAAATTTGGACTCATTTAATTCGCATACATTGCTGTTCCCTCTGATAAAGTCTCTCGGGCTAATCAGGTAATTCAGATAAATATCCACCAACAACTGAACTTACAAAGTTTTGCCAAAGAAAGTTCCAGAATAAATGAAAAAAAAATGAAAAAAAAAGACATTTGAGCTTTTATTCTCTACAAACATCTTTGTGGGAAAATGTAAATATAATTATCACCATCCTGAGGATGTCAGGATGTTCCAGTAACAATCATGCACCAGTTAAAACCAACAGCTTTTTCTAACTAACACACCTAGCATAAACAAACATTTGCCTGGTCCAGGATGTCGCGCGCACTTTTTTCTTCTTAATAATTTCTCACAGCCAACAGCTGCTAAACAGTCTACAGCTCCACACTGTCCTTGAACCGCAATAACAAACCAATACACCCGTTAGCTACAGAGCACGCTGATTTACTCTAACCGTGCATCCCAGAAGACGAACAAACAACGCCTCCTCTCGATCCTGTCGCCCGGAAATGGCATGCATGAGGACCAAGAGACGTGCACGGTTTTCTCCTTACCCTTCCGTTTGTAGAACCACAGCATACAGCTTCGAAACACAGACATAGGAGAGGGCATAGAGGAGGTGAAAGGGGCAGGGGGCCCATGGACTGTAGCAGGTGACGGTGAAGCAGGGGATGCTGGTTGTGAAGTGTAAGGGGGTTGGTGTTGGCAGTGGTGGAAAAATGGATACAAATGTACAGATGGAAGAACAGATGAAGGAAAAACGATGAAGGTTAGTGACCTGGTGGAGTGATAGAGTAAAAAAGGGTATCTGCGGTGTGCTAGAATGGACAGCTCCCTGTCAAAAAGGAGGAAAGCGTTGGCATGGTGGGAGGTGGTAGATGTTGTTGCTGGGAGCCAATCCTGTCCCTATGGAGTGACTGGTTGTTAGATAGCGAGCCACGACGGCAGCAGTGTAGCGAAAGGTAAACAGCGGTAGCAACCAGAAGAGACCTGAGCTCAGCTTCCAGCTCAGCAGTATTCCCTTATTATTCCCAGAGGCTCAACTGCAGAGACACACAAGTAGCATCTTCTTCTTCAGTCACAGTCAGAAGTACCAAGGGAGAAAAAAAAAAGTGGAACAAATCTTATTTATCTACTGGAATACGTGTCAGTCCAACTTCACAGAGCTAAAAGATGTTCCACAGGCAGGAAGAAAAAACTCAAATGCACACAACACGCTTGTGTGCATGTGTTTCCTGGCATTAAAGCAGACCAATCCAAGTCTTTTAAAAGGCAGGGAGGGAAAGAGTGAGTGAGTGAGTAAGAGACGGAGTGAGAGAGACACAGAAAGAGAGCAAAGGAACAACAGGGATGGTTGCAAAAGAGATCATAGAAAACGAAAGCCAGAGACAGGACAGAGAGGCAGAGGTGTAAAGAGGACAAAATTAAAAGAGGGACATCTCACCTTGGAAATGGAAAGTCTTCTGGTCTACAGTGATGGTGAATGTGCTGTCGTCCTCGTCATCAATGCCGATTACAGCTCCCTGGGCAGAGAGAGAGAGAGAGAGAGAGAGAGAGAGAGAGTGAGAGGGGAAGCAGGCAGTCAGACAGCAGGACACGTCATGTTCCACTTTCCATTTCTATCCTCATGCTTGCCAAATGTTCCTGCAGTCCTTTATTTGGTCTCTTTGCGTATTACCCTTGGTCCAACTCAGCATCTCACTCTTTCCCCTTTGAAAGCTTCATCTCCTTTGGCTTTATCATGTCTTGCTCACAATAACTCTGTTTCTGTTTCTCGCTCTCTCTCTCTCTCTCACACACATACACACGCGAGTGCAGCCTTTTGGAACAGGGGAGAAAAGAAGGGAGGGGAGGATAAGAAGGTGGGATTTGGGATTGTGAAAGGAGGAGAAAAGAAGGGAAGGGTGGAGAGAAACAGACACAGAGGACCAGCAGCTACAGCAGCCAACAGGAGGGAAGGAACTGCAGAGAAAACGGCCTGCTACTGACTAGCTGGGCCATTTGCTCCTAGCAACAGAAACTAGGTGTGTGACTCAAGCTGCCTAATACATAAAAACTGCAATTAATAAAAATAACAACTCCAGGGCGTGTACAAAAAACACTTAAATATCTTGTTTCTTCTTTCCATTCTTATAGCAATTAAATAAATACTACTTTAAAGAAACCTAAAATGTTTGTTATAGTTCAGACTGTCGAAGAGGTGTAGACTAAACTCCATGGCCATTTTTGAGGATTTACTTTGTGTTGTTGTTGTATTGGATTATATTGTCAGTTTGTGCAGAGAGATACAAATGCAAGTCCAAACTATGCATGAACAATGCAAAGGATAGTAAACTGAAGACAAGACTCTTTACAATATTAACAAATTAATTTCACCGTTTTCACTTAAAAAATATACCATACAGTCAATTTCAACATGAAGTGACACGTCACATGAAAGATGAATAGCAACAGCTCTAAAGAAAGCCCACAGAGTGTAGTGACTTACTTCAAAAACACTCAAACAAATCTGGTATGCATCTTGTGATGCGTCATAATAAGAGGCTTAACAAATTAATAACATGAGATCTGGGATCAAACTGGGGTATACACAGAATGGTTTTTTCTGAACCTCTCAAGATATCTTACAGGAAAGCCCCTGCTATCAGAGACAAGTGGTTCGCCCACAGCTGGCCTCCCAACAAAAAAAAAAAAAAAAGACATAAAACATAAAACATAAAACATCACTTCAACAAACATCAGATAGATTAACAGGCAATAAATCTAAATATTATTAATCTCACTTTACTGTCCTTGTAAATGTTTCTACACTGGACGTACAAAGACAATTCTGAAGGACTGAGTGAGCGAACATAATAATCTGAACGAAAGACAAAGATAATAGAGCAACAGCTGTTTTGTTTGTTGAAAGAATGGCATTATTCTACATGTTCTGACTTTAAGTCATTATTGTCATGTGTATATCACATATGTGATGGAATAATGTTTACTTTCAGTGCATTGTCTATATAGTAAAATAGATTATTACTGTATTTCTGCTCTGAAACCAGTCAGCGCAGAGTGCCTGTTAAATTACATTCAACATGTCTTTGACACAGCATCACTTAAAATGGATACACAAAAGGTAATGATTAACTGAGGGGATATTGTAGTGGACTGTTTTATTTTCAACAAGAACAAGAACACATATGACACCATGTTTTATGGCTATGCAGTTAATACAAAGCAAGACCACAGTTAAAGCCTGTGGGGAAAAATCGAATGGATGAAACTAAAACTTGGGTTGTACAATATACAATACAAAGGATCAGAGTTTAATACAACAACATTTAACAACTAAAAACTATGTTTATGAAAAGATTATTTGTTTTTTTTTTACATCTTTTTTGTTATTTGGCCAAGTCAGAGTCTAAACCTCAGAAGTCCTGATGTGCAAAGCTGATATACCCACACAGGCTAAAGGCTGTAAACTGCTGCAAAAGGGGTCTCGACTAAATTGTATTGAGTTACACTATTATACAAATAGTATTATTTTGATACATTTTTCAGTCTTCATGGTATTGTTGTACTCCTAACTAAAACCTGTGACTCATGACAAATTATACTGGATCCTCTTTTCAGGTAGTTTCAGAAGATACTTCCTCCCTTCAGTGGACAACATTTTAAGGCAATGCCCTCTGTTCCCTGAAACAGGTGTGGTACACACCAATGATTGTGTTTGCTCTCACGAAAGATCACCTCTTTGATTTTCAAATAAGTGCTCTAAACCCTAGTAAGTAATTGTTAGGCGTCTAAACATTACACTGCAGAGGCCCCCAAATTCTTAAAGTGGATCTCCCTGTTGCAATTTATTGACTTGCTTCATAACCTTGATAAGGTGATACAGACATGTTACTGTGCTTTATAATTGGCCTACTTCCATCATTGCACCCTTTATTTTTCAAGAAATGGGAGCTCATTCTCATTCAATCTAAAGTAGGCTCAGTCCCTTAAACACCAACTGCATTCATGTCTTTATAAGAATAACAAGACCAGATATTGATGGTAGTACAACTGCTGCCATCTAGTGGATGTTACTTAACACTAAAGGCACACTATTAGACAAGCGCCTTTACTGGCAAAGCTGTTGATACGGCTCAAAAAACAAACTATTGACATCTTTTAAATTAGGCCAACAAATAAAACAATTAGTATATTAGGTGATAACTACACAAGACTGTACAGACAAATCAAACGTTCTGGGAGAGTCACATGTGGAATGTGTTGTACTGTATTTGGGACTATGAACCAAAAAACTAATTAGCCAATCACAAATTAGAACCAAATCAGAAATTGCTAAGAACCGGGTACTCATTAAAGGAAACTGAACTTGAGTTCCTAAACGTGATAAGCCTTTTACTGGAAACAAAGGCTACATATCAACAAGGACGTGGCTCTCTGCCAGGACATGTCTACATCATGCTTCAACACAACAGAGTGTTGATTTGTTGGTGCATGACTAAATTCACAACAGTAGTGAAAGACAGACCACAGTAAACAATCGTAAGTGTGGCTTCACTTTGTTAAAGAAAACAACAAGGCAAAGTGCAATGCATGTGGGAAGCTAATTAACTGTAAATCAGGTTGCACGTCAGATTTGAAACATTTAACACAGCGCTGCATCAATAGAAATTAATGCTAAGTGTTTGATGTCTTGTGATCTCCGAGCCTGACTGTTTTTTATCATCCAGCATTAGCACCAGTAGAGCCAGGGATACCAAGTCATACCCTCTGTTTTTATGTGTTGATTTGTTTATTTTGTTGCAGCTAGGTGTTGTGCAGTGAATGAACTTTAATTTGAGCATTTAGTCCCTATTGCTTGTTCAGACCCCCAGACTGGGACAGACTTTTTTTTGTGCCATTTTAACACTGCTTTAGTATTTCATTATTTCACTCCTTTTAGCATTTCATGTGAAATACACAGCAACCAATAGCTGTGTAGTTTCTTGCTTCCTGTGTTTGCAAGGATACAGTAGCAAGGAAAACTAGCACAATGATTTCTATACCAATATTTTTCTGATGTGTTCATAAGGGCCTTGGTGACAGACAGACATGATTCGTTTATTTTAATTTCACGTTGGCAATGCTTTATAGCACCACACAACCTGATGTGGTCCAGCAAGACAGAGATATCTAGATAGATAGATAGATAGATATACTTTATTAATACCAAACTGGGAAATTACTACGTTTTCACATAAGTGTGTAAGTACCACAGCATCCACAAGAAAATGTACGTACTAACTGGATCATATGTTCTTATTGCATATATTTACTTTGAATGTACTTATTTAAATGACAAAATAAAAGACAAAGTGAAAACCTAAAGATATTTTTTCCCATACTGGAACTGAAACTAGGAATTGCTAAAAACTGCAATTGATAAGTAGAATCAGAATTGAAATGTTGATATTATGAAAAGTCATTTAAATACCTGGTTAAATCAGGGCAGCCAAGCGTGAAGAGCATGCATAACACATAACGTTAACTTATCAAAGACAGCTATCAGGATGGCTTTAACGTTGAGAACTTACCCTGAGTCGCACACAGCCTCTTCTGGATCCTCGCATCATCTTGTCCTTTGACTGTAAACCAACAACAGTTCAAATTAAGGATTAATAAAGTCAGTAAAGGGCAGGACCAGCATAATCAAAGTTTTGCTATTGTTGGATGATACATGTTTCTACTGTTTTGGTTTAGTAAGGAACATTTAACATAAATCAGCATGTAGAGATTATAACATGCCACTTCCGTATATATGAGGCTAAAACCACCTATAAACTACGGAGTCAGTCTGGCCTCTGTACTGTAAAGTTATTAGTATCAATAAGCAATCTGATCCAACTGTAGTCTCTCTTGAAAAAAAATTATACATTTTGTTTGGCTGCAACTAACTGATTTTTGATTTTCTTTTTGTATTAAATTGATTAATCAGTATTTTAAAAAGTTGCAGATTTAATAATTTGTTGCCTGGCTAATTCAGGATTTATAGAATACGTTCACAATTATTCAACTATGTCTTAAAACAACGGTCAGGTGCCTATGTGAAGACTAAAAGATGTTTTCTCCTTGCTGTAATCATTCCTCCTGTTCATACCGACTATTAAAAGATCCCTTTCAAATGCACTTTCAGTTTAAGTGATGGGAGGCCAAATATCTGTAATTTTCTGCGGTTCTATCTATATCTACAGCATATATATATATATATATATATATATATATATATATATATATATATATATATATATGTATGTATATATAGTCTTTTTAACATCAAATTCCATCTTTGTGTTTCCCTGGACAGTTTTTCCCCAGTTGAGATGTGGTGGAAGTGTGTATGTATAATACGTCTGCATTAAAAAAGACTAACATTGAAAGATACATTTACATTATCAGTGCATTATGAAGGGATCATCTAATGGTCAGTATGAACAGGAGGAATGATAACAGCAAGAGAAAACGTGTCAATGTTTATTTGGGCACCTAACAGTCTGTTTTATGACAGGCCTAAAAAATGCAACCCTGTTTTTTAGGTTTTCTGTCAAGACTAGACTTTGGACTCAAATTAACTTGTTGACATCAATGGAAAAGTGGAGCTTTGATCGGTAAATGTTATCAGAAGTATATTCACACACTTCTCAAAAACTTCATCTGGTCCAACACACTCATAAAGCTGTTTTGCAGCTATTTAAAGGAAGCCGTACTTCAGTAAGGGCTCAGGCTACAGGTTTAAAAGTCCTTTAAAACAAGAGTTACGGTAAACAAACTAACGTTAACGTTTCATACAGTTACATGTATAAGTTATACTTAAATACAATATATACAACTTTCTGAGAGGAGTGTGCAGATCTAAGTAGCTTCCTCCCCGAGTATTACAGCTTGTTTCCAGAAGCACTGACAGGTCCGTGTCTGGTTTACTGTCGACATTTCTAACGTTACTGAGTAAAGATTCGTTGCCATGGTATTTGTCAAAAACTCCAGCAGCCACTGTCTCCTCCTGCGGTGTCTTGTTAGCTCTTTGGGTCGCAAAGCAGTTGTTACACAACTAACGTTACCTACACATATATCTCGTCAACACACACATCACTGTCTTTCTTTCTTTCTTTTACATACAATACAACCATTTAGTCGCAACGAAGCTGCTGTCGACGGTTTTTGTTTTGTTTCGGCTTTTAGCTTTGCTAGCCAGCAGACTAGACTCCCAACTCCAGAGCAACACAAGGCCTATTTAACGTTACCCCACTTAGGTTGGGAAAAACAGCGACAACTTCTACAATTTAACCTCTCGAGCGGAGCAGTTTGGCGTTTACAAACCGCAGGAGACGAACGTACCGTGTAGTAGGACAGCAGGCCGGCGTTGTAGTCCAAAACAAACCAGCGATATTGCCAGCCTTTCATGACGTTAGTCCATTTGCTAAGCGGCCCCTCCATGATGGACGCCATCTTTACAATAGGTACTGTCGGGGAGGAGTCGGATATGGTGTGGGTAGGCGTCACACGCCGGACTCAAGTTTTCGCTTCTTAGGATGGTGACGGAATGTTCCAACGATTACTAGCCAATCAGAGGCAGAGTAGGGCGGGTCTTTGCTGAACATTCCGTCGCTTTCCTAGGAAACAAAAATCTGCGTGCAGCAGGACCCTGCTGATTATGATGATGGTGATGACTATCTGACGATTTAACGGTTTATGGTGACCTGCATATTATTATTATCATTAAAAAAATAATCATATTATCAATTAAATGAAAGACTTCTCAAGTAAAGGTATTGTGAATTTGTGATCTAAAATTTAGTTCCATATACATACAATTAAATTAATTATATATATCCAAAGTCAGTACTTACATTTTATGATGACATCAAATTAAAAAAATCTGGAAGTCATATGGTTTATCATGATTACATTATTACAGTAAATTCACTGGGTTTTAACATATGGCGCTTGTGATAACACATTTTTAAAATGTGTTTATTGTTTTGTTTATTTATGCATCTATCATGTTCATCCCATAATTGTTTTCTCCTTTCTAGCTGATTATTTTTGCTTTGCTTTAGACAACTTTCTTTAATTTAAAGACATAAGCAACACTACCTAAAAATTAAATGAAATACAACCAAAAAATGTTTTAAAAACTGCTTAAATGCAGATGAACAACCAAAAATGTTACAGTATTCATCAATATCTTTATTATTTACAATAGGCTTAACACTGATAAGCAGAACTTCACAGTAATATATAATGTGAGCTTTAAATAATAAAAAAAACAAAACACAAAATATATATTTTATACAATAAAAAAGTTAATGTTAACATCTCTGCCATTTTTCATCCCTGTTTAGATTCAAATATTCCATTATGTTGTGTCTGTGTGTTGGTTTCATTGCACTCATACAACTGAAGAAGTGGCCTTTGGTATAATGACGTGTACATGTGTTCTTCAAAGCTGTTCTCCAAAACAGGGAGACAGGAGGAAAAAACAAACAAACAGATATACAGGATAAATGCAGGCAACATAAATAAAAGACAATGCAGAAGACTGAAGATGAGAATGAGCAGAAATGTTGTGGCATCGGTTCGGCATCAGATTTGAGGAAAAAAAACTACATTGGTACCAAATGAATTCATTGACACTGTAATCAATGATTGAATGACTACATGTTTTATTTCTTAAAAAGCAGTCCAAACTGGAAACATGTTTGATTCTGGGAAGTTACATTTTTTTTCTTTCACTCTTTGATAAGGCTTGAAGTATTTTCAGAAACCTGCTCCACAGAGACGCACTAAAAGTCAACAGGAACCAAACAGGCAAAGAGGCCAAACTGGTACTAGGCAATGATACAGAACACAGTGAAAACTTTAGATGTGATGATTGTGAGACAACAGAGTAGCTCAGGTTTAGTGCAGCTTTTGTGTCATTTAAAGGTGTGGCTACACTAACAGTGTTGGTGGCCACAAATAAACAACCTTTATCACTTACCGAGTATCCAAATACATAATTTTAATGGACATATTGAAGCTTTTGATTTCAAAATTGCATCTGACCATTAACCTTCCAAATGACAGAAATGCATGCATGTAGTGATGACCTTATCACAATGTCACAGCAAAGGAAAGATAAGTCACTACCTTACCTGTAAATTCTTGCAGTGATAGTGAACTGTACATAAATTATTTGTTCACAAAAAGGCACCAAGAATCCTGAAAAAAAAAAACAAAAAAAAAAACCCCCAAACAAGATAATATTTCTTTGCCTGTGTTACTTGAAACTCACAGTGAATAGAAATCAGTTTGTCTCATAGCATCCTGTTTGGCAAGAAATTGGAACATTTTCACATGAAATTATATGAAAAGCACCACAACACAAAATTATAAAAAAAATTTTTTTACTTGGCAATCTATCAAGTGACATTTTGTAAGTGTTATGGACCTGCAGTGTTTACCGATGGAAGTGTTTGATTTTGTAATATTCAGATGCAACATGTGTCAATGAATCAATGTGTCTGAGGCCTTATCCAGTGTACATTAAGATGTGAACCAAAGCAAACAAAAGAAAATACAGATTTCTGTGAGTTGTGAATGTGCATGCCTAATTCTGGCACTGTACGCATTTTAGTTTGTGCTCAAAAACACAGAGCAGCAGTTTCGGGAAATTATTCTATAGTATGACCAAAATTTAAACTATGGGCCAATAAACTGTAAAAAAGAAAAAAAAAACACAATAAATTAAAAAAAATGGCACCATAAGTGAATAAAGATGAACATTTCACCAGGTTCAGAACTGAAGAGTAATACATTCATAAAGCAGATATTCAGATCTGGGTGGGTGGGCCTCAGTCTTGCATCTCTTCAGTCAAAGACATTGCTCTTTATGCTGTGAATACACATAAATCTTTTGTTTTCTGGATATGAAATAAAACAAATATTTACATAACTCGTCTCTCAAAATAGGTCTGTGCTTTTAATACAAAACAAAAACAAAAACAAGAATAATTTAAAATTCAAGTTCATACATAAAAAGTCTTTCAATCAAATAATGTACAAATCGCTCATGTGCTGAAGACATACTGCAGTTTTGTTTGTTGAGAGATCAGTACTGTGTGATTAGTGTAAGTAGGTCTCTGCATTTCGCAGTGTTCATATATTGAAGGATTTTGAGGCACTGATGCCACGACAAGGCTACAGGGAATCCAGCACTGTCCATACTCGGAAGGACACTTATAGAAATACCATCCAAGTTCACCTGCTCATGCGCTACCCTGTGCTCTTCCTCCTCCTCACTCAACTCTTTTACGCTCCTAGGAAGAAATGCAGTGTGCAAGGACAACTGGACATAAATATTGAAATGCTTCAACAGACTGGGGATTTTCCCCCCATTTATGTGGCACTGTATTAATGTGTGAACACCAGTCACGTCACTGAAGCAGACACAAATGCTGTGCATATGATGACACCCCACATTCATTCAGTTTTAGTACTGTGAGGAAATAAACTAAATGGATAAAAGTAGGAAAACAAACATTTCTTTTCAGATTTAGATTTGATAAGCCAGTATTTGGTTTTCATTTGAGCTTATTTACACGCTTGTGTGTGATCCCTTCAATCTTTTGTTTTCACCTTGTAGGGTGATGTGGGAATGTCACTGTCAAAACAACAGGTTATTCTATAAAGACTGTTCTATTGTAAAAAAAAAAATTAAAAAAAATTGATCCGATACCAAGAAAAAGGGCTTTACAGGTTGTAAATATGCCCCTCTAGTAAAAAATACTGGCTGTCAGTTGTAATCTATGAAATGAAAACAGTAATAAAAAGACCTGCACACGTGTCAAATTGAGATCCCAAAACCTTGAATTATATCAAATCCTGATATCAATGTTGTTTCCAATCCTACAATGGCTTTTAAAAAAAATGGCTTATGGTCACTCAGTTCCCTAGACACTGAGCTCAATGCTCTACTGTGCAACACAGTATAGCCAACTGATGATTCACGTATTTGTGAAACACTGCTCGAGCTTGAGAGGAAAACCACCATCATTCCTGCTCTGAGTCCGACAGATAATCAGAGTGAGTTTAGACTTTACCTACTCTCTAGGCTGGCTACACACAGCTGATACACCTGACATTCATTTAACAAAGAGGCCTTTATTGCCGCCAGGCCAGGTGGAGACTTTGGGGTGAAAACATTTCATGTTGTGACTCAAAACACATTTTGGTATGAACATTTCTCAATATGTACAGATCAGAGCAAAATTAGTGTCCACACTGGCATTTTTATGAAACTGTTGTTTGTAAACAATAAAAAGATTACATTTTGTAGTGATTTCTCTGAGGTACCTAGAGATTTGTCTCATATCGTCCCCCAAAAAAGCTGTCAATAGAACCAGAAACAAAAAAGAGAATATAAGCTGTCTGTTGGGGAGCTGAGGGGTGACGGGTGGTGTTGTCACAGTGGCTACCTCTGTACTACGTCACTAATCTCTTTAATACAGCTGTGCAGGTTGTCCAGTACAGTGTTGGGCCCCACATTGCTCAGCCCTCCACCTCCTGAGGATGAGGCCCTCAGTTCCTGCAGGCTGAGCTCCAGCTTCCCCACTGCCTCTCGGAAGGCAAATTTGTTCCTCATCTGAGGGATGCAGTCCACATAACCTGAGCAGTAGTCTAGCAGCTGGTGGCCGGCGTCCAGCACTTGGCTGCTGGACGGGCTTTCGGAGCTGGCGTGGAGGGCGCTGCTCAGGCACTCTGCGCACTCCAGGAGGGCTTCACGGCTAACTCGCTCCAGGGGCACCCTCTCTGCCAACTGCCTGGTTCGCCGCAGTGACACTTTGGAGCCAGCAGATGGTGCTGAGTGTGAGGAGGGGACAGCAGTGGTGGCTCCGTTGGCCATTTTGGTGGGAGTCGTGTTGTTGGCGGCAGAGAAAGATGAGGAAAAGGAAGAGGAAGACGCAGGAGGCACTTGCGGTGGCGGCACTGACGGTCTACCTGTCGTCAGTCCTCCTGACAATCGTCCTGACCTGTGACTTTTTAATGTGTCTCCGTTCACTTCCACTGGCGCTCCTCCTACCTGCTCCTCTGCGTCACCACTGTAGGACTGTTGCAGGCTGCGCAGGGTGGGAGGGGGAGGAGGAGCACACTTAGGTTTTACAAGTCGCGGCCTGTCTCTGTCTGCTTGGTGCTCAGACAGCAGTTTGAAGCGGTTGCCCTGAGAGTCTAGCCCGACTAGGTGCACGTCAGCTGGGCCGTGCTTCAGTGTGGGGGAGATCAAGACTGGAACTTTGTGGTTGTGAGTTGGTGCACCTGCTGCAGCTGATGAAGTACTAGAACTAGACGTCTTAGAGGGGGATGACCAGCTCTGCTGCCTGTCCGATACTCCCCCACTCTCCTCTCTACCCTCCCTGACCCGGGACACACTGTCCGATTCCCCCACCTCCCCCCCAACCCCTGGTGCCCTCAACCCTACAGCAGTGCTCCGGGGTAGTAGCTTGGCTTTGGGCCTTTCCCTGATCTGTGCAGTCCCCTCATCCATCCTCCTAAGCAGAGTTTCAGATGGTCGTGCAGCCCCATTCTCAGGCTGAGAGGTTGTAGAGGAAGTTCTTTCCAGAGGGGGTTTAGCACTGCGGTTCCTGGGTAATGTCAGAGCCATACGCTCCAGGTCTGGCAGCCCAGCTGACATCGAGGAGGTAGAATTGGACCGAGGGAAGGGTTTAGGCCCCCCGACCATACTTCCACTTTCCTCTGAGCAGGTAGTCTTTCCTGTCCGTAGCCCCAAGGTCTTTTTAATAAGTCTAGGAGTAAAAAAGCCAGCAAGTCCTCCCCAACTGCTGCCACTCGTCACCTGTGAACTAAGGCCCCCACCAGAGGTTTTCTGTCCAAAAGCTGCCCCACAGCAGCGTGACTGACCCTGGGTGGGTTCCCCATGTGAATGGGATGGAGAGGCAGAAAAGCCCCCCACACTGTCTGACTGGGGCAGCGGAGGAGGGGCACTAAAATCAGCTGTAGGCTCATATTTCTTGTGAGGTTGTGTCTCCATCTCCCGGAAAGAACTGCTCCTCTTTGGTGGCGTTGGGAGGTTCTGTTGGTGCTGAGAGGATGGCGAGGAGGAAGAAGAGGGATATTTTTTCTTTATGAAGGAGCTAAAGAAGCCAGTCTTGCGGTCTCGTGTAAATGTGCCCACATCCTGTGCATCCTCTAAAAGGCTACTGGGAGATTTATCTCGTGGCTGCTGCTTTCTGGGCAGAGCTGGGGAGCTGCCTGATCGGCCCTCCCCTCCTAGCAAAGTAGAAGCCCAGCCTGAAAAGAAAAGAGAGGAATGGATTAAAAACCACACAACACAGCCGAGGTGAACTCAGCAGGAACGCAACTACCTTTGTTCAAAAGTTGCAAAATATTTTGTAGACACAGCTGATGAAGGATATTGGTCTGAATTTAAGTCTCTCAAAACACTCGCCTATACATTAATGTCACTCATTCTTTTAGACAGCTGCATGTTGTTGCAATAAGCTGCACCATTCACTCTCCCTCTAAAAGCTTTCCTCCTCAGGGACTCATGAATGAGGAAAAAGCACTTCAGGAGAGGGGATGGAAAGTTTTGAGGCCATGCCAGTTGTGTGCATGCACACACTAATTCAATGATTTACAAGTTGCTCTTGTAAAAGAGTGATGAATATACTTCAGGGACTTGACACACATGCCAAAACGAAACTGCCCAACCACTGTTATTTGGAGGGAGGCAACATAACTTTGCTCAAACAGGAAAACACATTTTTACAAGCCTGCTAGCTTTTCAATTCAATCAAGAGAATGGTGCACAATGTTCACTAACCAGGCAATGAATTGGGGATAACGGAAGAGAAAATTGCGAAATGTAGTCATTTATAAACACAACGTAAATAAGGGCACATAGCAGATTAGAACAGCACACTCCCAACATTGCTTCATTTTCATCATGTGCATTTAAATGTATACCAACAACACATTTACACATTTCTACAACACATTTGAAGTGAATATAAAATGCAGGTTGTTGTGACTCATTGTTATTCTTTATGTACACTTAAAACAACCAGTGAAGAAACTGATGTTTTAAAAGACTCTTGTGTTTTATGCCTTTATACAACTTACTGTGTTCAAAGGACCAAGTGTTGAAAGCTTATGTGTTTATTGTATTAGTCAATACTTATGTTCATGGACCAAAATTTCAGAGATCAAGTCAGTGACAGAAGAAATTACATAAAAAAAGGACAGATGACGACAACCACAAACGTCAGAATGTCTTTTTACATATATACAGAAATTAACAACATTTTATTTTCAACACAAAACAAATAAGCAATAACAGACAAAAGACAAACAGAAAATATAGTGAAATTTAATATTAGGGTTGGCAAATTGTAATACAAGACCTGTTATGTAATTGTTAAGTTAGGATAAGAATTGATTCTAATATAGGAATAGTAATACTACAAATTTAATTTAATATTGTGGCAGTCACCCACACCTTTTCTCTCCATTATCTCTTAGTACAACATGGGGTTGGTAAAGATGGTATGTACTTTCATATTTATTTATTGTTGATGTAGTGAAATCTTTGGAATATTTGTGTTGTTATACCTCAATTATAGTTTTACCGTTACTTTTGCATATTTTAAATAGAGTGTCAATGAATAAATACATAGAATTTTGGGAATCAGATGCTTTTACAGTATAATTTTCATGAAGGAGCTGTTCAGGTTAACTGCTACAGGAGTGATGAGATGAAACTATTGTAGGCCAATGTGCCAACACTCCTTTCAGGCTGTGCTTGCAGAACTGCCAGACAGACAGCGCTGGTCGACTGGACGGAAGCCAGACAGACACTGGCACCAGAGGTCACTTGGTTAGAAAAATGACCGCTCTTCTCTTCAGACGGTAGGCTTGGCGACGCTGCAGTTGACTCTCTGAATCAATGTTGTTTGGCATACCTGCAGAATCATAATTGGGTGCATCTGACGTGTTGGTAGTAAGGTAGGCATGTCTGGCTGTACCTGAGTGACCGTGCGTGCTATGGTCAGGTCGCCCGTCAAGCCCACCCTCGATGTTTTCCTTGTTTTCTGTGTGCTTGTGGAGTGTGCGGGATTTGGAAGGCAACAGGGGCATGTCGTGACTGAAAGAGTGCAGTGGTCCACAGTGACCAGAGGAGGCCGTCTTACAGAGCTCCTCTGCTACCTCTGCAATGTACAAAGAAGTGAATACCCAATTAGAAGGTGGTCACTATCCAAACATAATCTCAACATACAGTATGTATATATGCTGACCAAATAAAACATCTGATATAAAACGTTCCAAAGAAATTGAACAGGCAGCTCACTCAACTAAAACTATGAAAATAAATGTCAGCAAATTAGTATGTTTGTTTTCTTTCTTCATCTTAATTAATGCAGCTA
Organism: Pampus argenteus; assembly: GCA_036937835.1. Taxonomy (NCBI): domain Eukaryota; kingdom Metazoa; phylum Chordata; class Actinopteri; order Scombriformes; family Stromateidae; genus Pampus; species Pampus argenteus. Next base: position 13,222,113 of record CM072870.1, read on the forward strand.
ATCTAGCTACACAAAAGACTAACATCGCTACATCTTCCTGTACCTTCGGAGATGCTGGAATCATGGAACATTGTTTCGAAGGCTTGGTGGATTTCTGCAAATGAAGGCCGATCTAATGGGCTCCACTGCCAGCCTGGTAGAGACAGAAAAAAATGACATGTTAGTGCTAGAAAGTACCTTAACATTTCTTTCACAGGCCAGGTGGTTTTATAGTATTATAGTATAGTTTGTCAGTCACTCTTTCTGTTGTTAGCACCCAGCTGCATTTCTAAGATGGATGGTGAACTTTCACAAGGTATGGTAGGGGAATACATGACAATGATCTGATCAAGAAGCAGTCTGGAAGATGTGGTGCATGCAGAGGCAGGCAAGATAGTTACTACTCACATGCTCTCATGAGTTCATAGACCTTCGGTGGGCATCCTTCAGGCTGTTCCATGCGGTAGCCTTTTTCCAGTAGGTCGTAGACCTGAGACAGATCAATGCCTGGGTATGGAGACATGCCATAGGTGGCAATTTCCCACAGCAGCACCCCAAAAGCTGTAAGGAAGAATGATTTAGAGAATTAAATATGAGGGCAATGAACGATCTACAAAATAGCAAATCAATACTGGATGAAATATAGGCGAATGTATTACTCACCCCAGACATCAGACTTGATGGAGAAGGTGTTGTATGCAAGGCTCTCTGGTGCGGTCCACTTGATGGGGAACTTGGCCCCAGCGTGGGCAGTGTATGTGTCACCAGTCATCAACCTGCTCAGTCCAAAGTCTGCAACCTTTACAACATGATTCTCCCCGACAAGGCAGTTTCTCGCTGCGAGATCCCTGAGAGAGGGAGGTATATAGAAAAGAGACGAGAGGGTAATAGGAAAACAGGGTGTAAAGGTGGGGGAAAAAGTGAAAAATTAGATTACTTTCATATATGTGGACAAATGCAAGAGACACAGATACAGACACACACACAAACCTTACCTGTGTATAAAGTTCTTTTTCTCTAAATATTCCATAGCAGAGGAGATCTGCGTGGCCATGTAGAGCAGTACCACAGCATTCACCTCCTCCTTGTCACAGTCTCTCAAGTAGTCCAGTAGGTTGCCGTGTGGCATGTACTCTGTCACGATGTAGAACGGAGGCTCCAAGGTACACACACCTGTGGGAGAAGCAGAGGTTAGAATACAGATGCCAATGAACACAAAGAGTGAGAGCTAGTGACTTATAATTCACAGATGCTGTTGTATAAATACTGACCTAGTAGCTGAACGAGGTTTGGATGTTTAACCTCCTTCATAACTGCTGCCTCTTTCAGAAATTCTTCAACTTCCATGGTGTCTTCCTATCATTACAGAAATAAAGAGGATTTTATCAAAGGCTTGAACAGACAAAGCAGTTGGAAAAATGCAACATCTAAGCATGTAATCTAATCTAATGTAATACCAAAGTCCACCTGCAGGTGGTGATCTATAACCATTGTTCAGCCCCGTTCCATCTTTTACAGATACAAAGAGGCTGAGAGAATGACATCTATGACATTTTTTTTTTTTTTTTAACAAATCAGCTTTGGAGTTTATTGATTAACTAACTAATGGCTACAAGTGGGTCATCTAACCTTGAGTGTTTTGACAGCCACCGTGAGGTTGTACTTTTTCCACACTCCCACATACACCTCCCCGTACTGGCCTCCCCCAAGCTTGTGCTTCATGGTGATGTCAGTGCGCTCCATCTCCCACTTGTCATGGATGGGCGAGACACCATACACTGTGGGCTTGTTACATTTGGGTGCTGGGTAGTGCAGTGTGGTGACCAGGCCATCGGCTACAGTGGAGTGGTGGTGGACCAGCTCGGCCAGGGTGGCAAAACGGCTCTCAGATGTCACATACACCTGAGAGGGAGGGGAAGGAGAAGCAGGGAGATGGAACAAACATTGTATGTCAGTATTCTAATTCTATGTTACTGAACAAAATACTGGAATTATATTTAGATTTTTCTTATTTAATTACTACTTATAATTGTGATTAAAAAAATAAGAATAAATGTAATTCATATAGCTCTACAGCAACACCAAACTTCCAGCCACCTTACACAACTCTACCTTTCCATCAGAAGCTGTGTTGATCCGGTAGTGGTAGACTCTCCCCTCGTAGCGGAGAGAAATGGACAGCTGTCCAGGGCTGCTCTCGCTTTCCCGGACCAGGAAACTGCCATTGATGAGGGATGAGAGCAGGTACTCGGCGGCGCTGCGGGACACAGGCCCATGGTACCAGCTATGCTTCTCCAGACTGTTGACTGGTGTGATGTAGTTGGAGGGCACCCAACCCTGGCCGTTCTTAGAGCGCACTTCACTCCACTCACCATTCTGGTTGTAGCCTAGCACACGCAGCTTCTCACCTAGATAAGGAGAGGAATTATTAAAATTACATCTTATGGTGGCAGCATGGCCGAGTAGATAGAAAGACTAAGTAATATTGTCGCAGCTTGAATCCCAGTGTTGCATATTGCTGAAGTGCCCTTTGGATATAGTCGAGAGAACTAATCAGGATTTTATTAAACCTTGAAAGAAAAATGGCAAAATTGTAAATATATTAAAAAATAATTACCAGTTAGTGCAGAAAGTGCTTGCATTTTATGATTAATATATGGTACTGATTATAGGATGTTTATTCAACTTTCTTTTTTAAACTTAAGATTAAGATTTACTTTTATTCATCCCTCAATGGGGAAATTATTTTTTCACTTCACTTCTTGGACATTACAGAACAAAACTATCTCACAGCGTTGTCACAGCGTTGTCCATGATGCCTTAATAAAAAGGCCACATTCAAGAGAGAGGAGTCATGGATATATTGCGCCTCTCGTTCAAACTACATCAAAAGCTATGGAACAATGATAGGGTTGGGTGAACAGCATATCTGTTATAGGAGGCTAGGCAAAACCAGGCATGTAGCAACTTGGTCTGGTGTCTGTATGTGTCTATCTCTGACGTCAGTGCAGGAAACATGAGGGAGCGGAGCGGCTGATGTGCTGGGGGAAGGACAACAAACAACACAGCAAGAACAGTGATCAGATTGCCAGTCAGAAAGAGGATTGGTGTAAGAGAGAAGAGGAAAGAGGGCAGAAGCTGGTGAGAAGTGGTGTATGGCAGAGAGCAGACGTGAGAGGAGTGAGACCAAAGCATCTCATAATTGTTTCATCAGCTCTGACTCAGTCCCATAACACCCCAAACTGTGCCTGTAAGAGCACATGAAAATTAACAGCTACAAGGATTAGGAAATATGCTGTTAACACTGCATACTGTTAAGTGTAAACATTAACAAATGGAGTTTAGGCCAGTCAGTAAGACAAGTATGGCCCACTGACATGTAACCGCTAACCAGAGCTGCAGGTCTAGCTCTTAAAGCTAGAAACCCACATAGCTACATTAAACAGAGACGGTTATCCACATCCAGCCCACCAATACACCAGTCTCCTCTGTGTCTGTGTCCTATGTCTGTGGGAGTGGAAACACTGACTGCCTCCCTGCCTCACACTGCAGCAGAGCTCTGGTCTGGCCTGGCTTGGTTTGGCCTGGCACAGAGAAGAGACAACATTTAGCCCCAGACGCAGACCCGCTAAGACCCTCTCCGTGATCAGCCCCTGCCCGCTGCTCTCATCCACCTGTTATTATTACAGTTGAACAAATTCCATATTTACACTGCATTAGAGGCACGGTGGGGTATTTCCATGTGACAGAGCAAAGAGCGGAACAGATAGGAAAAGTGCAGTGGAGCCAGTTGGTGCACATGTACTTGCATGTGGGCAAGAATCTCAGATTCACTCCATGAGTCAGGGTCTAAACGTCATTTCCATTCCAGGCAGCTGCCTTGGAAGTTTTAAAACGATAGATAATTAACACGCTCTGCCACGCATTTAATGCTTTAGATAGGTTAGAGACACAAGCCTGACTGTCTCTGGATAATATTATCAAGATATTTTAAGCTCATTACTCAGGGAGTGCTTAATTGCTGCTGGTTGAGAGAAGAGGTTTGGACAGGAGAGTGTGTGTAATGGAGAGGGTAATCAGAAATACAGGAATTTTAGTCATGTTGTCAGGTTGGAGGGATTTCCTTGTTACAATCTTAAATATTATTTTTTTTCAGCTTCTGCAGCAGCAGATGATAAAGTATACAAAACATTTGGCTGACAGGTGGGGGGGTTGATACCTGTTGATGTCACAACAACTATAGTGACTGTTGAGTAAGTCTATTGACACATTCCTCTGGCATAACTACACAACTCCTTACTCAAACATTCTTTCCAGGAGGAGTTCCTAACCTGCTAATCACTTGCATGGCCTTGAATTTTACTCAGATGACTTTAGGAAATGTTCTGTTGCAATATAAGTCAACAGTTTAGCTCAGGAAGGCGTGGTTGAGGGTGATCAATGGCATGGAAAAAGTAACATCACCTAGCAACAACCTTCAGTGATGATGCATGCAAAAAATATACTGGGGGACAAGTTTTGATTCGATACATGACATCATGAAACCTTTTATGATAAGTCAGAATTTATGGAGGCATGTGATAGGTACACAATACACATGTAAACAGAGGTTTGTTTGTGCCTTGTGTAGAAAAAATATATTGTTCTTTTAAATCTGGAAAAAAACACCATCTAGGATGGGCAATATATCAATATTATATCGATATCATGATATAAGACTAAATTTGATATATATTGATATTGTTATATCGCTTAAATGGCATAAGTTACTGCAGTTCAGTAAACTGACTGATCATTTTCTGTACTTAGCTGTTCTATTATTTGCTTTTACCCACTTGGTCATTATATCCACATTATTGATGATTAGTTATCAAAACCTTGTAAATTATGAAAGCACCAATACCCATCCCTACAAATATCATCACAATATCTATATCAAGGTATTTGGTCAAAATTATTGTGATATTAGATTCTGTCCTTATCACCCATCCTTAACACAGTCTTATGCCACTGTTTACCTTTAGTGATGCTGAGCGTGTTGTCTCCGCTGGCAACAAAGTCATAAAGTGCAACAAAGAGGTTGGGGTCGCTCTCGGCTGCCCCCAGTAGGTTCTCCTTGGAGCTCCAGCGCACCGCCTCTGTCAGCGCCGCCGAGTCCAGGCCGAATGGCCGGTGGAGAGCTTCTGGTGGGAGAGGAGGAGGCAAGGTTCAGAGAGAAAGAAGACCAACAATGAGACTAGTAAACAAGCAAATGTTAAGACAAATAGTAGTTGGATTGACAGCCTAGTGCATGACCGACTGTCTTCTAAACAAATGTTACAAATCTCATTCTCCATAATGCCCAGAGTTCAGTCAATAGATGGTCTACCTGTTTGTCCAGGCCCAATCCCCTGCCTGACCCCTGTGTGGAGACGATGGCCGCTCAGAGCCACCCACTCTTCCTCAAAACTGCTGTTTGCTTGCAGGCACCTCAAAAGCATTACTTTAACCAATCCTCAATCTAAAGAGCACTTTTATCACTGGCTACATGCACAGAGACCTGCCGTGTTTAGCCCAAGCCAGGTAATAACTCAGGCGGGAGTGTTTCTGTAGTGTTTATATGAAGAACAAGAGGGAGGAGCTACGAACCTGAAATAGGAAAAAGTTATCACTCTATACATGATGCTGTGATTGATTGATTACCATAGCTACATAACATACCACACCCCAACCCAACTAAACACACCCACACCCACAACTGAATGATGAACTACTACATGCGTAGCATGCAGCCACGTACTGTACTACACTCAACAGCTGCAGCCAAAGTCTCTGCATGTCTGGACAGCTGCTGAGCGAGTGGGAGAGGAGGATGGCGAAATGAAAGAACTGAGAATGGAGTTCTGCAACACAAGATACTTATATAGAATAGGAATCTTTTACATAGCATGTTTTTTTTACTTAGCTAATTTAAATTTGAATATTAACGCAAATATGGTTTGCTGATCCCAGATTTATTTATTAAGATAATAATAACATTTGACAGATACACAAGGATACAGGAGCCAAAAAAAAATCACTTCCATTAAATGTACATAGCAACAACTACCCAATGAACCCTACAGAGTAGAGAGTCAGAGGCGTGTATTCAGCTCTGTTCATTTTGGAGGCTGTAGTTGTTGTTTTTTATTACTGTATTGGACTTTGTTATACGGAAAGATGTTCAGTAGTAGTGTGGTCATGAACCACATATATTGATTTTAGTTATTTTTATTATTTAGTTAGTCTGAGATTTACAAAAATCACATTATTTGAACAGAAGAGGCAACATTAAGGCATGTTTTCTTGCTATTACAAGCAACTACCAACGCATTAAAAGACAACTGTTAATGTAGGTTAGGTGAATTTATAACAGTCTCTTCGTCCTACAGCAGATGTACTATATTGTATTTACAGTCACACACAAGGTACTCCTTCTAGTAAGTAATAATAATTATGCTTTAATGATAAGCACTAATTAACTACATTAACTATCATCCTGTTAAACGGTCTTTTCTACTACTACTATTGTAGTTTTAGTAATGCCTACATTGTCAGGTTTTAGTAAAGGTAGCAAAGTATACTCTGCATGGCAGAGTTGCTACATAAACACTGCAGCCTTTGTGGTGTAGTAGCAGTAGCTGGAAGATGATTAATACCCTAATGTTGATGAGGTAATGACATACCGAGTTAAACTATCCTCGTTATCTTTTATCTAAGACAAAATGTTGAATTGAAATTAAAGGTATTGTAGATAATCGTCAGAAACGATAAGACACTTTTTTCATCCAACTGTAATGCAGCCTTTAAGAACAGAAAAATATTACTCTTAAGCTATGAGACAAGATATGCAGTCTCAGATCACAATATTGTTTCATCTCTCAGTTCTTATAATACACACAATACATTTTGTCACAGAAAAAGCTGAGTAATAAAACTGGACTCACTGACTGTACTGTAGAGTGAAATAGGGAAAACTGGTGTGTGAATCAAACACACATCTCACAGGTTCACAATATCTCCACATCTACACACAGGACTTGCCCACCTTTGTTCTGGACCAGCATGCACTGCAGCGCGGCACTGGCCGTGACCTGGCTTAGCCACAGTTCCCAATACATCTTCTGACCTGCTCCGGTCCGCTACTAGAGCCAGAATCCAAAAAAAAACGCGGTGGTTTTCTCGATCTTCTGTGCTGACTCCGAGCCGTTGTTATAAGCTGTGTCTACTGAGACTCAGATGACGGAGACTGAAAAGCACAAGTGTACATTCTCAATGCAGCGAAAACTAATGAGCGTGAGCTAGTTCTCTAAACCATCTCCTTCACTGTGAGAGTACAAACGCTGTATGCGAGACAATCAGAGAGAGACGTCGACCTCCACCCGGACAGAAAGTATTTACCCATGCCGTCTTTGAATTTAACCACCTTAACTTCTGAAGCTACAGTAGTGACTAGCAGCCTCCCGCTGAAATCTCTCTACAAGCTTTGATGTGGCTTGAGGGAGTCAAGATTTCCAAAGTCCATCTGGAGACCACAGACATCCATGACTGATTATCTCTGCAGTTTAACATGCTGCAAGAGATGGCAAAACGTGGCAGCGAGAGGGAGCGAGAAAGACGTGTGCTGAAGTGGGGGCATGTATATACAGTGGTTGGGGGGTAGTACAGAGTGTCTGAAGGAAAGTTGAGCTCAATGTGTGTGCATGTGTGTGTGTTTATGTGTGGTGTGGGAGTGTGTGAAGCCTGGACCAGTGCTGTGGCAAACAGCAGATGGCTGGACTTGTTCCCCTAGGGGGGTGGGAGAGGTCCTATTGACCCACACTTTTCCTTTGTGTGTCTAATGTGTGTGTGTGTGTGTGTGTGTAATTGCATGACTGCAACTGCTGTAGCCAGGCTGAGCCAACTGTCAGAGCTACTCCTCTTACATAGCTACATATCATATCACTCTCCTCAGGAATGTTTTTAATGAAATAGTGATATTATGCCAAACATGTATGTCAAAGGTCTCAATTTGGAGAATCTCAATTCAAATCCCAGACAAACAGCACGACACAAAATAAAACCCAAATCACTAATTAGTCAAGTACTCAGACGCTCCAAACAAATAACCCAATTACATCAAATCGTTTTCATCGCATGATCCAGTTTCATTAAGTTGATTATATTTGTCAAATCATTTTTCAAATCCCTCTTAAACCAGACAAACAGCAAGATGCTGTTCCGCTTGGCCGAGCACAAACCTCATGTGCTGAAATGAGCAGTTGGCCTACGTGGGGTATGTCGTGTGCCTGTCCGGGTGCCTCAGTGTGCTGTGAAGTGTAGCACATGTGCGTTCTGAAGAAACTACCGCTTTGTGTTGAGTGGACCAGAGACGGTATTTGCAAGTCTGAGGGGCACGCCAAGCTTGCACTGACTAAGACAGCTGAGACAGAGGTGACCCTAGTCCCACCGCACACATACACACACACACACACACACACGCGTAGATGCACATGCTCAAACATCAACAGTGACACTATCTCCTTGGATGTTCCAGGATCCTGCTTCCCTTGCAGCTGTCTGCAGGAATTGAGTGTTTGCGCCTTCACATATTTAAAACGTTTTCACTCCACCAACCAACTTGTGCCAAAGTATTAAACAACACAATAACATCACTTACACACCCCAATTAAACACAATACAGATTATATCTGGAGCCTGAGTCCAGTGAGGTAAAGGTTGTATTTTTAGCAGCTGAAGAACAAAACATAGCAGCATGACATCCAGGAATAAACACAGCAGAGCACATAGTGATGGTGGTGTGGAGATAGACGGCTGGCTGCCTGCAGGAAGCCCGAACAAAAACCTTAAGACAATGCTGCGGATGAGACCGACAAACACAAGACATTACGTAAGCCTATAGGACAGGCCAGATGCTGCAGCAGGTGAAGGTGATCATGAAAGAGTCATTTGCAAACAAGAGGGCCGCAGCCTGAGAGCCTCAACTACATTGATGTATGTCATAATCTTAAACTCTTCTTGTAGTTCAGCTTAACTGATAAATCATGTTTCAACATTTCTAATTTTGGTAAACTGTCTAATGCATAGGGTTGCGTTATGATCCCACATTAGGCTGTTTGTCAGTAAGTAAATGTTGCAACTCCTTAAGACTCAAGCCAACTTCCCACATCTTGCTTGCCACCTGCTGATTAAGGTGGAGTGGGTTAGCCCAGACATCTTCAACAAACGGTTAGCCTCTTTTGACGGAGCACAAAGGTGACCAGGCTAATTTAAGGTGGACAAGTTATTCTCATTGCAGTGACAATCTCAGCTGCTCTGTTATTTATATATTTAAGCATACTTTAAACTTTTAAGTGTTAATATGTGATGCATGATGTACAGTAAGAACAATAGCAGAGTTACTGAAATATGGTATTCAAACAATAAAAAACAAAATGCCAATGGCACAAAGTTACAGGCATACTAAATAACTTTCAACCAAGATCTGCCAGGTAACAAAGTCAGTAACAATTACATTATAGCATAACAGAAGAGAACAAAAGGGGGGGGATATTGATGTGTTGTCCCAAACGAAGCCAATCAAACAAGCAAACAATATACATCTAAACTATGTTTAAAATCACCACCAGTTCATGCGCTGAGTCACATTTTGTGCTAACCTGTGACTGACTCATAAAGAAAAGTGGTTAACTGGTCTAAATAAAAAAGTTTTACTGGTTGTTATTTGTTGTTATTTTACATGTCTTAACACATCTATGAAATTATTTGTGAACAATCCATTTACAGTTTTGTATGGAGAATCCATGGCTGGAGTGGAGAGAGAGCAGTCAAGACAAAGGACAATAGCCTCATTAATGCCACATAACTGTGTGTGTGTGTGTGTGTGTGTGTGTGTGTGTGTGTGTACTGGCTCAGGAAGACATTCTCTTGTTTCTGAGAAATCATGTTGAAACACAGCGCCTCTGCATACTGATATGAGTTCATCTAACATATTGTATGTACCTCAAATCATGTACGTGTTTGTACATGTCTTGTGTCCATAGTTCACTTACATCCATGCTGGTAGATTCACATGTCTCCCTCAATCAGACCCCTGCCAGTAACACATCCCAGTGTTGCAAAATGTTATGACTAAGTAATTACACACACAGGCTGCTGCCAGGAACACCTGCGAATATTCTCCACTCGTCTCTATCTATATAGCTACCAAGTCTGATGCCTACACCAATTAGGGAGTGGACAAAAACCAGAACACCTAAGGGCCAGAGGATCATCCAGGAATAGGGAAGAATGGAGCTCTAACCCACAGATCGCCCTGTCCCGCCTCTCTGAGGGCCTGTTATGGGTTAATAATGGGCTTTAATTGCTACTCTCTAGGTGTGCTGGCAACAAAGCTAATTGATCCTTTATATGACAACAGAGAAGATGATGACTTTAACTCCACACCACAGTGGTCTACTCGACAAGCATGCCTTGAAAAGCTAAGGCTAATCATTTTTCTAGATAAATTCTATTTTTTACAAATATAAGTCATCACACCTCTCTGCTTTGTAATCCATTTAAATGTTGTTGGTGCAGAATATGAAATATAATGCAGTCCTTGTATTGTAAAAAAAAAAAAAAAAAAAGAAAGAAAAAAGAAAAAAAACATAGCTTTGGACTGTTAACAAGTATTTTGACTTGAGAGTTGCTCAATCCTGAAGCCAAAAGGAAAACATATGTTTCTGTCCAACAGAAGCAATACATTCACACAAAAGTTCACTCAATGGAAAGCTACGGTGCACTATCCTAAATGCAGATCTGCCTGATCTTGTCAGATACACCACGCATTGTGGATGATAGAACATGTCTAGCTGAGGTGTCTGTTTATGTTAACAACTCCACACAGGTAGAAAAGGTGTGTTCACCACAGCAGATCTTTTGAAAGCTAAAAAAGGATGCTCTCCTTGTCGCCACCTCCATGATTATCCCTGTTCTTAGAGGTGAGGATTTACAGAAGAACCCTTCGGCTAATCTCAATGTCTGAACAGCTAATCTGTGTGTGGTCTGGGTAAACTGTTTAGGCTTGTTTACAATGACTCAGTTTAAGCCACTGACTGGAGCTCAAATGGAAAATCTTACTTCCCCTGTGCTAGTAGTGGTCAGATAGATGGGATGTCACTAGCCAATCGGATTAACCAAATTCAATGTCAACGCCATCCCATCGCTCACTTGTAAGGTTTCTCTCTTAATCTTACACATGCACTCTCAAATTAAAATTGGTGTAGTGATAATATAAAACATGACAGCAGCAGCAGCAGGGTGGCTGAGTTATTAACTGATAAATATGAATTAACTGAAGCTGAAAAGTAAATCTGCAATCTTCTACAGAGCACATCACTAGAATTCATGTAAAATCACAGATTTATGTCCGTCTCTTCTTAGGATAATCACGTGCATCAGACAGGATATTTGAGGACAGCCATGCCAGAGGGCACCCAGATTAACGTTTTCTGACTGACTGGTCAGCTGGTGGGCATTACACTGAAGGAGAGGGATGTGCTAGATAATCCTCAGAAAGAGCTGCAGTACATTGCAACTTCAGACAAGGATTGGAACAAAAAAGAATGGTGTGTAAATGTGGATAGGCATGTGAATGCATGTGTGAGTGCATACAGCGAGCGTGCGTTTAAGTGTGCATTTCCAGCCTGTAACACAGAAGATAAGCAGCAGTGATAATGCCAGCAACAGAGGACTGATCCTGGAAGCGAATCAATGCTTAACAGGCTTGGCACCAGCTTCCCACCACATATCTAATTTTTTCCCAGCTGCACCATCACATCCAAAGGGTGAAACTGTGATTTAACCACTGCAAAAATTTGGCCCGACAAACCATTTGGTGTTCTTACACTGATAGATGCAAGGAATGGTTTCACCATCTGCACTGCCAACCACTCACTGTTCTGATTAATTATCACTCTTTAATGATGTAAGATACAACAGAGTCGAGGCCAGGGAATAAAAAAAAGTGGAGCTGTAACTTAGATGGCATATTCTGTCATGGGGCATTAGGAAATATTGAATATACTACTGATATTTAACAGCATACTCCTCTACAGTAGATTTGGAATTGAAGTCCATTGCAACAGCCGGCGTTGAACAGAGAGGAGAGTTGTAGAAAGGCAGAGCAGGTCAAATGCAGGGGCTAAGAGCAGAGGCTCAGACTGGGGGATAGAGTGGCTTGGCAGTCAGTGGCAGTACAAGCTTGGGATGAGGTTGAAGGCACAGAAAGATATACATTATTTAACACACAACCATTACAGTGTTCAATGGGACATGCGGTCTTCAGACAAAAAAACCCCACAACGTTCCATTGTGTTAAACACAACATCCGCACAGAAACATGTCCATCTACTCACACTTACTGCAACCTCTGAGACAGTCAGTCCATCCGTTTTGCCCTAATTTCTTGACAGTTTCACTAAGAGGAGGTGTGGCCATGGCTCCTCCTAGTGGTTCATGGTAGTCACTAGGACTAACTAGTTTTTAAATCAACATATCATCTTTACTTGAGGATATTATCTTTTAAAGCCTGTTAAAATCTCACCCATAGCCAGCAAAGCATCTGAAACCTGATTTTTATTTCACGCCAGTAGTGTGGCTGCTGAGTGACTTATCCTGGTAGTTGGGGTTTTAGCGCATAAAGACCAAAGAAAAGTGGATTTGTCTCTAATCTAATTTCACCCGTGATGCAAATCAGCTTACATCCTCAGATCCTGGATCCAGGCGTGTCTTTTCTCTCCTGGGCAGAATTAACAGAGCTGTATTTTAGGTACAGCTGGCTCTACATTCACCATCAGTCCAAAAAATATTCAAATCCACTAATCTGCCCCAATTTCTATTATCTATTTAGAATAAAAATATACTTTTACAAGCATGAAATGGGTTTTTATTTAAGAAAAGCAAAATATAAGATTTTAAAAAAGTGACAAATCCTGAAATGTGATAAAATCAGTGCAGTGTGTGAAAATCCCAGTAATGAGACTGATTTCTCAGCAGATTCACCCCTCTCTGTCAATTCAATAGCACATGACTCTCCTCACTGCAGTGTATGTATCAGATGAACCCACTGCAGAGATGGGGATCTCTGAACACCTGACAGGGCTAGATTGGGTAGAATCATCAATATGTTGCAGCCACTGATTCACCAATACTAGAGTTGGCTGTCTGGACGGCTCCCTTTGAATCAGCACAGAGGCAGTCTGCAGCCCGTCCTGTCCTTGGTTAGCACAGAGTTTTCTAGCTGACCTGCTGTCTGTTTGGTGGGCTAAACACTGTCTTGATGGGAGTCAGGGATATTAAATTAGTGATGAGCTGAGGGAAACTGCCAGATACGTGAGCAGGAGAAAAGAGCCGGATCACCTGGCTTGTCTAGAGTAGAGAAAGATAGATAGTTAATTTGCTGCCACTGCAGAGAGACATAAAGGCAAAGGAAAGGTAGAGGCCACTGTACCAGCATGCAGTTCAGGAGCTGCCTATTTAAACCAATACCTGCCTGCCTCTTGAATGTTGCCCTACTAAGACTCATTGGTTTCAGGGATACCAATAGAGAGTCTAACGGAAGTGTGTGTACAAATTAGCCATAATATTCACAGGAGAGACAGGCAGCAACACATAGGCATGAGCTCAACAGACAAACATGCATTCCTCAGACTGGCACCCTTCAATTACGGCCCAAGAAGGCATCATTTACCTCTCCTTGGTATTACTTTGCCATGGTTAAGACATATACTAGTCTACTATGAAGTGTTTATAAAGCTTAATTAATAAAACCTCTTCAACATGCTGAGCTCAGTTTTCAGAACTTTTCTGCTTATGAAAACAGAAACCTGATTGATAATAACACACACAGTCAGATCTGCTGTCAAACCACCAGGTTGACTCACTAACTATATCATTCATCTGTTTTTTTTTTGCACTTGCCTGCAAAGGATCAATAAAGTTTATCTTATCTTCACTTCCTCTTGATGAGACCTGGTCACATGATGCAAATCAACAGAAATCAAACTCATGCACAACTGATTAACAAATAATGGAATCCATTTTAGTTTTAATTTCTAATGAAAACCAACTTCCTGACAAACAAAATAGCTCCTTGAAAGAACTCAGATTTCACCCACAAAGATGTGCAAGACAATGAAGCATCATTATCACACAAACAGTCTACCATGGAAAAAAAAGGCACTTTCATAGTCAGTGGAAGACTGAGTGCGCAGACCCAAGCGTCCTCACTTAAGAGTCTTTGTTCTATTATTGTGTGCTTTGAAGAGTAGCAGTCTCTCTGCAGAGTGGCAGTATGACTGCATCCTGGCTGCTATAAAAAGGCCACTCCTGCCCCAGCATCGGAGAGAACAGAACAGTGCCGACAGTGAGTGGTGCTGCACTTAGTAGGTCTGTCTGTGTGTGCGTGTACTTCCAATGCTGAGGACGGTTACTTTTGAGATGTGACAGCCAGGAACTGAAAATGCTTTCCATTCCCAAAAGCTTGCACCTTCTGTGTGTTCTTGCTCACTGCAATGGCGTAAGGAAATTAGGTCTGAGACATCAGCGGAAATTAGGCAAACTACCCCAATACTTTTACTACACATGAAATGTGAAGTGAGCATCCACTGGAGGACACACCTGAGAGAAAAACAAACAACCTAGTATACACTCAGTGTGTACACACAGCTATTGCTCTGAGGCAGGGACATGGGCGCAGGGAGATGTGATGAGTGGGGTGACTGTTGTTTTGTAGGTGTCATTTTCCCCTATATTCTTCATGTAATACGTGAGTCACTTAATGAACTCACTAAATCTTCTGTGCAAGGGGGCAGAAGTTAAGACATTAATATATAATCATATAAGGGTTGCTTTAAACTTATGTTTGATGTGGGAGTGTGTAATCATACAATGACAGAAGGTGACTTAAATTATTCACATAAGATTTCCCACTGGATCAAACTGCGCAGTCAGCTTGCTGAGTGCGTTGTAACAGTAGACATTATGAGACAGAGGATGTAAGTGAGCATGTGAAAATCACTAGCTATTGTAATATGAGCCTGTGGTGGCTGCTATAGTGAGTTAATGGAGTGGAATTGCTATTCAACCAGAGGCAAGAATTACTGTTTACCACACCAAATCAAACTTAACTAGCCAACCTAGTCATGGCTCAGAGACAATGCACTGATTACACTTCCTCAATACAGTGCATTTCCTTTTGGGACCATTAGGTCACATGCAGCACATACATATGCTCCAACTATAGTGGCGTAAATCTGAGTGGTTTAGTAATCCATCTACTGAATACACGGCCTCTTATCAGCATACTCAGGACAATGGACACATTAACACACACATACAGTAAACTAGATGACACAGGAGACGCTCATGTTGGTTGGCATGGCTAACAGTTATTTCCGCTAACGCGTCGTTGTCAAACTAGCATGGATTCGGTTAGCAGATGCTAATCAGCAGCAAACAAATATCAAAGTAAAACGGGACTCCTTCATCTTCGCCCCCACACCCCTTTAAACAATGTATTTCGTTACCTGAATGCTGCGTGAATATGTTAATCGCTGGATCGGGCACGTTGACCGCAGCTGTCCTGCCTGGCGGTGTCCCGGTGCTACTGCCGGGTTCCCGGGGTCTCCTCCCGGCGCCGCTCCCCCGGTTCCCCTTCCCTTGGTGCGGTTGGGACGCGTGGGGCTGTGGTGGCTGGAGCCCGGTCGATGTGCCCTCACCGACGCGGCCTACCTGCTGTCCCATCCCGGTAGTTTGGTGTAAAGGACGTTTGGGACGAAGCGAGCAAACCCCCCTGCGTACCTCTGCTTGGCTCACATTCCCCTCAAACTGGAGCAGCCTGGCCCGAATAGTCTTCCTCAATCCCCCCTCCCCTCCTCTTCTTCACCAAGCTAACGTTAACCAGCCCGTGTTAGCTCGCTTGGCTAGCCCGTTAGCTACAGTTAGCAGCTATCAAGCGAAACCCACCCACCCTGCCTTAAACAATAAAATCGCAACCGCGGCGCGTGACAGCGATCGTATCTACTCCGGTGACACGTGTGGTATCCGAGAAGAAATTGGTGGTACGCAACAAGCAAGAGTCGGTCAAATGTGGACGTTTTCAGAAACGTTTTGCCGTTGTCCGGCCGCTGCGCGCCCCTCTGACGCCGCCATCTTTACCGCAGAGTAGGAGATGTGTTGCACAAGGCGGGGGGCTCTCCCTCCGCGATCCCCCTTTCACCGTCCTCCACCTCTCCGGTACCAACACTAACCGGGTCCCAACAACTGCCAAGCACCGAGTTCCTACGGGCGAGGGGCGGTATGGACTGTCTGGTACAAGACTCCTTCAGAAAAATGCAGAATTGTATAAAATATCACTGTCAGCAATTGGTTTGTCAAGCTAATACATAGTAGTAGCCCTAATTAATGAGGGCTTCAGTTGGTTTAATTAACTTATGTGAACTATAATTTACAGTAACAAACAATATATGACATTTAAATTTATGTAATTATACCCAAAGACCAAACTAACAGAAATTGAGTCCCTTACAAAAATGTACTAGACAGGGATAAGAATCTGTTGAGACACTGAAATTTATAAGAAAAGGGCCGTATGGGAAAAATCTACTGTGATAATATATATATATTAAATGTATAAATTTAATTGAATGATATTTTAAAATATAGACTACAAGCATAAATATCTAGCAGTGCATCAAATTTTGTTTATAAATTATACGTTTATATTCTGACTTTAAGGCAACTAACTCCTAATACAGACTATTTCACTACCATTGGAATGGCATTGTGACCATTATGTACAACACTCATACAGTATATAACATTCATTAGAAAGTTAGAAAGAGAAGAGAAGGTAAAATGAACAAGTGAGATTTTTATTTTTAACAGTTTATATACACTGATTTTCCTTAATGAATGTATGACATTTGTCTACATCTGAAAATAGAACATGGTGATATACAAAACAAAGAGCAATTAAAGGCCATGAAAAACAAAATATTAATCACAATAAACACAACTAAGAGTCAATAAGCAGGCAAAACTCTGCTCCCGAAAATAGATATCTTATCTAAATAAACTGCATTTCTCCAGTTTGGCTCTTGTCACCATTTTAAATATAATCCTTAATAACAGAATCTCAAATGCATAAAGCAATATTACAACTTCAGCCAAATGTTCTCTAATAAATTGCAAGTAATTTTGCCACTGGAGACCACTATTTCTGATATTGTCTATACATATTTTTTTTTTAAAATACATTGCTGGTACTTGTGTTTGTCAGTTTTTTTGTAAAGGACTCAGAAGCCTCTGATGCTCTTGGCCACAAATTCCAGCCATAATGAGCTGAGAAATTTCAAAACTAAAACTTTTAATACAGCGCCACCTTGTGGTCAAACAATTTTTAGGCATGCAGAGTTTTGTATTGCTGGTTTTTACTTTGTATTGCGTATCTCATTATTCACAAGCATAAATACAGTCTCCCTGCATTGTAATCTGTCATAATTGGCATAACATTAAATGTGCAATGATTTCCTCATAATAATACAAATATATTAATACATATTTCAAGTCCACAGGAACTAAAAGCACACTGAGCATATTTAATCCCTTATTTTATTAGCTTGTTATGGAAATTACTGTTCTGTAGGATATATACCTGTCTGGCCAAACAACAAAACACTGTCTCATTTAATAGAGTCTGTATCTGACAAAACTGTAGTCCTAAGTGCTAATCAAGTATCATCACATTTATGTTATAATTTTCTCGCAGCCAGCTGCAGAAGTAATAGTGATTTCACCTACTGAAATCACTGTACATAACTCTCAACATTGGTCTTGAACCAAATAAATTATGTAAAAAACCTTCTTGACTGACGCTAGATGAAACCAGTTTAACTGATATATTTGAATAATAAATACATTCAACAGTCATAGAATATATTAATTTTATACAGCATCTCTTTTTTCTTTTATGGAGTTCAATCTTATGAGTTGTAATGACTTCCTGCCTTCCCAACTTGAAAAACCAGACATTACATTTAATTTAACAGTTAAGTTCTTGGGAATCATAGGACCTCAGGTGTACCCCAGCGGTCTGTAAATGCTCTATGCCTAAAACATCAGTTACAGATTTACTATAAAAAAAATTATGTCTGCATACTGAAGCAACCTTTAATGTCTGCTTCACAAAAGCCAGTACTGCAATCTTTAAGTTATAATGTAGCAGCTACTATAGAGCCAGAGTTTCTCATAATACAGTGGCCATTATCCAAAAGAAATCTTATTGGCAGTAATAATAATGTCCTTTACAATAAAGGAGTGTTTGCTAACCTCGTTAAATGTTTGTCTTGTAATATTTGTTTCTAGCTGCCCTTTCATTATTGCCACAAGGAGTAATTTCACAGTTATTCAAGGCTAAAGGATTGGGAATATGTCTGAAAAATAAAAAGTACATAAAAGTAAAAATAGTTCACATGTAGTTTTATGTGAACTTGTAATTTTGTTGCATTTGTTTTTGAAAACATAAAACAAATAAGTAAGGCATCAGTGTGACTATGCTGTTATAGTAAGGAACATTTTGGCAGATCCTTATTGGTCTTCAGACAAAAACTCAGTAATGACCTTAGTGCAATACAAATAAAATAAACATGAAAGACGGTAACAGAAAGGCTGGTCAAAATGATACTGAGCAGTGATGGTCTTCAGCAGCAGTCACAGTCACACATCACATAGGTCACAGGCTATCACTCCGCCATGAAGCCTCTCTGACAGCTCCAGGAACGAGGCTTCAGTAACTCTAGGAAGGAAGGCTGAAACATATATATACACAATAACATCACTATATGAAGTTGAATTTGTACCTACACGCATGCACAACAAGCCAAAATCCATATACTTTCAGCAGAGTTACACTGTATCCACAGATAGAAAATACATCATGGGGCAAGATGTCAGATGACTGCACAAATCAATGTTGAGGTGTTACCTCCTTCAAGGGGCAGTAGCGCTGGGCATACCACTCCTGGGAGTACAGACAGATAATGACTCCCTGACCCAGGAACAGGGATGTCCACATGATTATGTTCCAGATGGGACCTTTTCTTTGGTCATGCAGAATGAAGTTGAACATCACTGTGAGAAGATGAAGAATAAAGCAGAATTTAAAAAATGAATGTATGGAAACAATTTGACCAGGTTTTTTTTTCGCATTTCTTGACACATAAGAGAATGATTTTAGGTTTAGCAGAATTCTCAAGCAATCAGTCTGGATTGTCAATATACTTAAAAAGCAGAAAGGTGTATAGAGATCATTTCTCTTACTTCCAAAGCACATAAACAGGCAGAAGAGCACAGGATAGAAGAAGCCGAAGCAGATTGCGAGAATGTACTCGTGAACGATTGCTGACACTGTAAACACAAACAGCATGGCTGCTGGTCTGAAACGCTTCTGAGACATCTGGAATGACAACAATGAAGACAACAGGCAAGTCAAAACACCAGTGACATATGGGTTTAATCTGATCCATGTGTTTTACATTAGCAACAACTGGCAAAATGTGTTCCTGGCATTTTTAAATGGTATTGTTACACTGATGTCATAGCTATCATTATAAAAAAAACAACAACATTTAAATATTTAAATAAACATTGTAGAATGATGCTGCTCTGGTGTACCATTAGCAGAACCACTCACCCACAGGAAGTCCCGGTACACGTAGTAATACAGCCAGTCATGGACCACTACATTCCAAGTGCGATAATAATTGGCAAAAGATGTTGAATTCCACCAATCCTGTGACAAGTAGGTAAAATCAGTTAAGTTGGGTATGCAACACACGTAGGAACTTCATTTAAAGAGAGAGCGAGCAGAAGTACGGCACCTTGTAAAACATCCTATCAGCAAAACAGAGCATCTCAGCAAATGCATTGAGCCAACAGTGGAGGAAGGCAAAGAAACCCAAGAAGAGAATCAACACTCCTGCAAATGGAAAAAAGGGGAAAATTAGTCACAAAAATGTGGCAAACTAAAGGATAGAAAACGAGTGAAACTAAGGAGTGTATTAGAGTATATTTGTTGACAAGGGTCTGCGAACTAGTGGCTGATCTAACCTGGAAGGATGGAGTTGAATACACAGAGGACCATGGCCCTCAGGTCAAACAACTGCAGACTGATGCTGCGGAACTGAGGGATGCAGAGCCGCACAAACACGTAATAGGCATAAAACAGACAGCCTAGTACCTGCGGGGTGAAAACCATTGGACTGGTCAGAAAACTGGACTGATATCGTTCGTGTACAGTTTTAAGTAAGTATACGAAAGGGATTGGTACCTGTAGTAACTTTGTTGCCACATAGCCCCATCTAATGACTGGGTTCCTGGATTAAACAAGAAATAAGATTATATCATACTAGCGCTACTTTATGTAAGAACAGTGATGTTTGTTCAGTTCTCAAGACAACATCAAAAAGCCACTTGACAAATGATGAAAGGGTCTGTTTACCTGGGGTACTTATCTCTATAGATAAGCGTGGGTGCAAAAAGAAAGTAGAGATACTGAGAAACCTGAGGTATCACTGGGCCAGGGCCTGTAGATGACAAGAGAGACTGCTTATCGATAGACAAACACAAATAAAAAATGGACAGCAGACAAAACACAAAACGTGTTGTAGCTGGCAATTCACTTACTGGTCCTGTCTGTAGCCCAGGCCAGCAATCTTGGTACATTCTCCCTGACAAAAGAGTGTGCTTTCATCATTAGACGCACCTAGAATTAAAAAATTTATCAAAATTAACACATAAGATATAACAATTTCAGCTACAGAGTCGATTCAAGAGGGGAGGCTGGTTTATTTAATACATTTCAAAAGATATAACACAACACAACCGTGGACATGGTTGCACTAATGAACTCAAAAATAGCTGTACTGGTCAATTACCTGTTCCAGGATGATGATGAAGCAAGATGCAGGCGGAAAACTGTTGGTTACCACCACATATGTGGGCAGGAATCCCAGACCCAGAACTTGGTAGAGCAGGAATACAGAGCCAAACAGAAAACTGTACAGCCTTGGGTGACTATAAGAGCCAGACTGGGTCTGTGACCAAAGGCAGAATAGGGCGTAGGGAACTACTAACACCGAAAGAAACATGCAGATCCATGTAGACATTACCAAGGGGAACTGTCCAAATGCATAGACCAGCAGGTCGAAATCCAGTACCAGTCTGAGGCGAAAGGAGATGGAAGATGGAAAGAGATTAGAAACTCAAGGGCTCTGCTTAGAGCAAATTTTCTTTTTTACAAGTAATGTTAATTTGCAGAATTTATTCCACAATAAATGCAAAAAATAGAAGATCAAACTGGTATGATGATAATTTCTTCAAGTTAACTGACACAACAGGTGAGAGATAAAATCATAAATCAATCTTATATATTACCTGCCTTCATCAATAAAATCTACCACAACTGTACTGAGGATAAAGAGAATGAGCAGGGCAATAAACATGTGGTAGATAGTCCTGATGTGATTCACCTCAAACAGCTCACTGTGGGAAAACAGACAATAGTTATTAAAATCTGTACAGCTACTCTAACAACCGACAATCAGTAGAAATTTTAATGAATTGCACTGTTACACATCTAAATGTCCACTTACTCTAGGAGGGACCTGCGACTAACAAATTGCTTGCCCTGTCCATGAGGAGGCTGAAAATGCCTGAAGGAAAACAAGGTGAAATAGTTTTGTTTTTTGTTTGTTTTTTTTAAATCAAGAGAGACACAAGAGAAAAGAGATGTACATATGTGAAAACAGATATTTATGCTCATATGCCTACGAATCAGTACCTGAGTTTGCTCCTCTCTTTCTCTGACAGTGTTGGTGAAAAGACAGCAGGGATAGGCGCAGGCTCGAGGCTAACCGATTCCTCAATAAGACTGTCCATGAAGTCATTGACCTGGCTGTCAAACTGACGCATCAGGTCACCCTTCAGGTACTGAGCAATAGCAAAAGACACAGGAAGAGTTATCATTCACAGTCTCAAAATGTTTCAAAATATTCTTAATTTCAGAGTCAGAGAGAGGAAGGGCTTGAATTAGAGAGTAAATGTGTAGAATTGTATGTCTGTTATTAGTCAACATCAAAGTTTTTTCATGCCAACAAGCTCTGTGTTAAGCACTATGATGACACTAACTGTGTCATTTAACACTGTAATACAGATGTGCAACTGCTCCAATGTGTGATGTATTCATTTAACCACCAGGACGTCTGAACGTATAATTATTATTATTATTGTAGAGTAACTATTCTAACATTACTAAATGCACCATGAGCTACTAAATGATCATATATCAGGCATCAGGCAGAAAGCATATATATCTGTTGGAGGAAACCCGCGATCAATCCACACCCAGGTTGAACCTTTTCCAACCCATATTATTGACTTACTAACCTCTGCTTTCCTCTTCAGTTGTAACTTTTTGCTGATCACATGTTTCACTTCAATTTTTCCTGAAATTGGAAAGAGAATAAACAAGTCTGAGCATATGATGAAATAAACATTGTCATTTTGATTTACAATAGAGACGCCTAAATTAACAACAGAGCCAATTGAGTTGCCAGGTTACCCTGTTTAAAAAGAACTTTGACCCGATAAATGTAAACATCAATTCACTCCATGTCAAATATTTCAATAAATGACCCACAGATAGTGGGGCATTTGAGGAGGGGAAAAAAGCACAAAAATAAATCACTTTAGTGTTATTCTTAAAAAGGAATTAACAAAGTTCAATAACACATGTAGCCCAAAACAAAAGCCTATTTTAAAATTGAAATATTCAACAGTAATTGACATATTTGACAGCGTTCACATAGTCGAGTATTGTAGATTTCAGTCATTCTGTTGCGTAAGTGAAATGGTTTTGGGAAACAGTTTAAGTCAGAGTTCAAACCCAGTGTTGCAATATTCAACACACCCATGACAGTTTGTCTAGAAAGGATTATCTTGTAGTCATTGTTGAATTGACAAGCTCAGCTAAATGAATTGCTTGTAGAAAAGGTTACTAAAGTCCGATCATGAACAAGTTTGTTCAGTTGTTGAGGTCATTCACATGAACAGTGACGGCAGTAGCACTCCACCCATGTCAACAAATTCAAACAATATAACAAAAACTAACACTACTTTTGTTAATAAATGACATTACATTGACATAGATACAGTTGTCACAAGACATAGACTAGTGTTTCACATGATCAATTCACTGATATCATATCTGCACTGTGTCACTGTGAGACAGTAAACAGCAGGGTCGGGGGTCATTTGAGCAGTGAGCAGTGAACAGTATGTAGTGGAGCACAATATATTTAACAGAGTTGGCAGTTCAGTGTGCTGAAAAAACAAACAAAAAACAAACAGTTGAAGCAGGTGAATAACCCTTTTTAAACAATACCCAGCCCTAGTGAGCAGGCCTTAACGTGTCATTCTCAGTTTACCACACTGACTGTGTCTGAGGTCATATTAAGTCATTAAAAAAAAAAGAAGTGGGGGTGGGGTGAGTCAACGTCAGTAATAAGAGGTCATATGTCCTCTCCCTTAGACCTGCAGATGAAAAGTTCAAACTTTCTTACCATTGCTGGTTATGTGGCTGTCTCCATTGCCTTGCTGGTATTTTTCTTGGCCACATTCTCCATCCAAAGAGCTATCCAAATCAGAGGTGGGCATCTTAGGAAGGGCTCGGCAGCGGGACCGTAGGACACTGTCATCTCCACTCTCCATCCTAAAGAAAAAGAAAAAGGATGTTCAAATATGTCTTAAAACAACAGTCAGGTGCCCAAATGGACATTTATATTGTCCGTTGGCTGTTTGTACTGGCTATAAGAAGATCCCTTCATAATAAACTTACATTGTAAGTGATGGGGGCCAAAACCCACGAACCTCCTTCTGTGCAAAAATGTATTTAAAAGTTTATCTGAAGCTAATATGAAGCTTCATCCATCCAAATTAGTTAAATAAAGTCAACATTACAGGCTGTGGCACCGTTACCAAAGTAATGTTGAGGACACAATATAAAGATATAAAGAAGCGGCTTCAAGTTAGCAAGGACATCACTATTATGAATAATGCTGAGGATTTTTATTGACAGACAAAGCAAGTTTACAATAACATCAGTTTCACATGACACAGAAACGTAAAAGATAGATGGCTAGTTTAGTTAGCTCCCTTCAGCTAATATTAAGAGGGAGCGACCAGTTAATGAGCTAACTAGACAAGCTAGTCAGTTGAACAATGATGATGATAATGCAATGCTAATAATAATAATACTTCACTTTAATGCCCCTGCTTGTATTGCGGCTACTAACACTGGCTGAGAGCTAGTCAAATTAGCCAACCTGTTGACGTATCGTTAGCTGCGAACAGGTTGACAGAAATGATGTTGACCACCGGAGAAAATAGAAAAATGTTGTCTACCGACCTCTGGATACTGACACGTCGGTTTTCCCGCCGGTGCTTTCTAATAAAAAAATAACCTCCAACGTTGGCGAGTACAAACTCAAGAGACGTGACTCCTTCAATCACAAGAGTCTGACTCGCTCAGACTCCTCATTGTGTCAACAGATGATGAGATGATAATGATCAGCCCCTCCCTTCTTCTACGTCACCAGAGATCACACAATCATTGCCAATTTCACGACTAATCACAAAACATTTAATGCATGCTAACAAACAAACAAACAGTAATCTTTATAACTGATGAATGGTGTGAAAGGTGCATTTACTGCCCTTTAAAGCTGTGGGACGTACAGAATTCCTACTTTATGTTGGACTATGACGTCGCCCTAGCATTGTGTGTACTGTGTGGTAATTTGATTTAACACTAATTAATCAATTATATTTTTAATTGGGGAATTTGACAGCAACACATGCTTACTTATCAAAATAAAATAATTTTAATTAGGATGACAGGAATATAGGCAATGTGGGCACACTTTCAGTTGAAATACTGAAGGCTTTAACCCCAGATTTTAATATTTGTCAGATTTAATATTGTTGTGTCAACATTTTGATGTCATATATACGTCAATACACACACACACACACACACACACACAACATATCTACATATAGTATTATTAGATTAGATTTCTCCAGATTTTGTTGAAATTATAACTAAATTACATTAATTTATAATTAACTCTTATTTTTGATCCTGTGTAATAATAAGAAACAGGGTTAAAACGGGTTTGAATGCTACAGGTTCCCCTTAAATTAAGCGTGGTGGGTGTTTAATCATCAGATGAACTGGTCTTGTGAGCTGAGTGTAGTAAATACAATTACTGCAAAGACACAAGGGTACATTCATGGAAATCATGAACGGCATTATCTAATATAATGACAACCTTTGCATCTGAGGGCAGACATAACCACAAACTTTCTTCCATCACTGCTGAATTAGTGAGAGAGAGGTTGAGGGCCGAAGCTCATCCCAACATGCATTTATTTAAAGGCAGTCATGTCATATCTGTCTTGGAAATTCCCGTATAGTCTGCTGGATCATGTGACACAGGCCTTTTCCTTTATAACAAGGGCATTCTGTTTTGTGCTCTAACAGTGTTGTACCACCAAAATCGCCATTACAAATGTTAAAAATGTGCCCAAGGTTTCCATATTACATGGGACTTCTGGACACAAGGACAAGAACCTGGTCACATGGGAAGTGCCTACATTGTCCAAACAAACTGTGTAAAACCAGAAAGGGAAACTATCTGAAGCAGAGTAAAAAGACACAGTAGGGTTTAAATAAATGGTCCTGTATTAGATTCTGTTGTCCTTATAGCTTCTGGAGAGTGTCTTCTGTCCCTTGTAATTCTTGGCAAATAGACTGTGATGGCATGTAAGGAGGGCAGCATATCATGTGTCAGCAGTGTAAAACTTTGATGCTCTCTGTGGTTACATTACAAAATCCTTTTACAGCATAATCAACACAGATAAAAGAACAAAATCCTACTACCTAAAATGTTAAGTTATACCTTAATTAAGTATTATGTATGGTGCGGGCAGGCTCGGTAAAAACAAAACAGATGCACAAGGCTTGATTTCATTTTATTCGCGCTGAGGAGAACAAAACACTACATAGTTCGGCTTGCAATATACACAATTTAAGGTGTATGTGGATTTCATCTGAACATTTGGTGCTATATCAACATTCATAAAAATGCACCATTATGTTAAAATCTAACTATTTATTCAGCTTTTGACAAATCAATAAATATACACATAATACAGTACAGCTCTATGCAAATTAATAATAACAAATATTCATGTAAAATATCTAGACATCACACATACAGTATATCACTGCTTTCTATATGAAAACACACACACACACACACACACACACACACACACTTATGTGTCACAAGAAGCAGAGGGGTCCCAAGACAGCAGTGATCTCAGGAACAAGTTGAAATAGTGACTCCATCTCTATACCCAGATCTCTGATAGGAAGTAACTCCATATCACCTCGATGTAGCTCTGTGCTGCCATGAACCTTCACAACCACCTCTACCTGCAGATGGTTCAGAAAAAAAGGAAATATGAAAAGAAGTCTAGTTACAAATTGACTTAGAAACCATTTTACACAAACAGAACTACACAAAAAACAGCGATATATCAGTATTAATACATATTCAATTGCATCTTGTGTAAGCACACAAAAAGCTGTTTGTTTTATCCTTGCTGCTGTTACACAAGATATTATTGCCATCACCGTGTTTATACAGTTAGTGAAAGCTGTGTTTTTGACAACAACAAAACATTACCTCACAGTTTTTTCTGGACTCTGTGGTAAGATGTGAATCAATTTCTTTGCCGGAGTCTCCCAGGATACGGACAATCCTATTGGCTGAATTCGTTGTGCCAGCAGTCCTGGACTGGTTTGCTGTACAGCTGACAGACATGCGCTGGAAAGATGTGTGACTGTGTAGCCGCAGAAACCTCAGCTGGACGACATCCACACCAGCATACCCAAACTGTCGGACAGAAGTCATTCATCTGAAGTCTGAGGAAATTGCTTACTGATGTTTGATTGAATAAAATACCCTCAAATCAATCCACAAACGTCTTAGTCAGTCTTACCTTGTTACCACCATGTTGCTGACTAAACCACTGGACACTCTTTCTTGATTTCTGCTTTTCTGGTTCCCACCTAAATTTAATCTACATAACAGAGCAGGATGTTTTTTCTTTAATAGATCCAAAAGCCCATATTGCCTTGGGTAAAACAGATGTATGCATGCTACTTCCGATACTACTCAATCAATTAAAATTGCAAACACTCTTTAAAAGAGTGTAAATCGTTGCTGTGGGAAACTGAAGCTATCTCATATGACCAGCAACTCTATGTCTTATGTTATATAAATATATTATAATGTAAAATCATGAGGTCATATCATCTTGCTGTTGTAAAACATTGAACTTATGCCATGCCCTGTAACTGTGCCATAATTAAACGTGAACATCTTCTTACTTACTGTTGCCGGCCATTATTAAGGCTTGTAGGTGTATGTGATTGTACCTGTGAGCGTAGAGGGTCTATGCAGGTTGTTCCTCCTGCTGTGAAGTTACAGAACACCCTCACAGCATCACAGGGACAGCCTTGGTTAGGGTCCATGTAGAAGTAACCTGAAAGATAATGGACTTGAGTGTTTGCCTCCCTCAGACTCATTCAGTATACAGTGGGTTATAATAGATTTATGACTACATTTAGTATGATGTTTATGAGCTAATTCAGACCCTCACCATCATTCAGATGTGGGTATACGAGTCCTAGCTCATGGCAGGTGGTGGCTGGGTCATCTTTGGTTCCCTGGGGCCAGCTGAGGGATTCCTCCGCCTCATCTCTTTGAGACCATCTCCTCTTCACCAGCCTGGGCCGCTATAGAGGTATCCATAATTCAATCAGACAATCAAACATTCAATCAGTCAGCTTTTACAGAAAGCAAAATGAGGATATTGTGTTAATAAAATGTATATGAGAAGAAAACTTGCACCAACTTTTTGTTGTCCTTCCCTTCTCTTCAGGAGACTGGGTGTTTGTTTGGATCTTGGTACAGTGTTCAGTGTAGATGTTGTACTCGGCCTTGTTCTGGATCTTTGACCCGGTGTTTGATCATGTTTTGATCCCTGCCTTTGTATAAGTTTGTGTTTGCCTGGTGCACCTGGTTTTCCCTGTGAAACAAATAACTTTTCACCGCCGCTAAAACTTCAAATGGCTCCTAAAACATTATAGTATATTGCAGTTAAGTTTATTGTTCAGGCCAATAAATATCAGTAAATATCTTACTGGAGGTCCACGCTTGCCCTTCACTCCCTTTGGTCCTCTTTTGCCTTGAACACCTTTCAGTCCCTGTTAATGCCAAAAGACAGTCAGGCACTGTGTGAGGATAACTAATGAATGTTGACTAATCTCGCCATTGACCAAGATAATGACAATTACTGAAAGATCACCAAATACTAGCTATACAAACACAAACTAAAAACTATAACTGTGATTTCATGATGCTGCTTGATTTTTTATTTAAAAAAAAGACATTTCAAAAGTGCATTTGATCTTTGATTGAAGACCCACAAACCTGCAAAGTCAAAAATAAATATGAATAGAAAAAGCCAAAGATAGTCTCTCACCTTCTTTCCAAGCTGGCCCTGTAACGAAGACAAAATAGAAATAACTTGACTAAAATATTTCAGTAAACTATTTTGAAAGCATAATATCAAATGTATTAACGTACTGAGAGTCCAAGGAACCCTTTATGTCCAGGTGGCCCACGAGGACCAGTATCCCCCTATGAAAATCAATCAGCTAATTAATAACTTGCAAAGAATATTAAAAAATTAAAGAATAATATGAAATGAAGAGTAAAACAGAACTCGCCTGCTTTCCCTTACGACCTATTTGACCTTTCAGACCCTGCAATCCAGGATTTCCCTATTGTATTTAACAGATCAGCATCAAATTTTAATTATTTTGCAGTTAGTGAAACATTTAAATGAGTTTATATTTCAAATTATTTCAACAAACCTTTAGCCCTTGTGGCCCGATTGGCCCCAATGTCCCTGTTTCACCTGGGAGACCCTGTATATGTAGAAAACAGGGTGAAAAACTGCTCCTCATGTTACATGATTATCAGCCAATGCACACAACTAACAGCTTCAAAACAATGTTTGGTAGAAATAATAGCACAGAGTATAAATTAAAGCAATGCTGTAGCAGAAACTTAAAAAACTATATCATCACATCATATAGAAAGCGTTATGGGAAATAAGCCCAATATACTTTTAATATAGCAGTAAAAAGCAGGATGGGAGCATATGTGAAAAAAATTTTAAATGTTAAAGAATTCACTGTATGGTGTGGTTGAATTTTACCTTGGGACCAGTCCTGGTAGTATCGCCCTTCTCTCCTCTCAGTCCTGGAATACCCTATATCAAGACCAGTGATAATGCACATATTTACATAACCAGGTATTATTAAAAGTTTATTGATCAAAAAAAAATCTAATCATTTACATACCCTCGGCCCCATTGGTGCAGGAGGCCCTTGTTTTCCTTTTGGTCCAGTTCGACCCTTAGAGATTTTTTATGCATGTTTACAGTGACCATACATATGATTATGAATCATCTCAAAATAATAAGAAATTACATGCTATCGTACCTTAACCCCTCGTGCTCCAGTGTTTCCTCTGATCCCAGGTGGGCCAGGTTTTCCCTACAATATTAAACATTTTAAATGTATTAAATACCACAAATTGCATCTGTAGGCCTAAACAGAACTAGCGAAAAAATGCTCATGTTACCCATATTACTCATGTATTGGAGCTTACCATTGTACCAGGCCTGCCAGGTGTACCAGGAGCTCCTCTGTAACCAATATCGCCCTTTACGGGGGAGCAGAGGAAGGATTCAATTTAGGAAAATGATCGAACAACAGTATAAACTGCAGGATGATTCATTTTTCTTACCGGATCTCCTTCATTACCCTCAACCCCCAATAACCCATCTAAACCACTCAGGCCCTGAGAATAAGATCACAAAAGAAGAACAATCAGGAACGCGTTCCTCATGTTAACTTCTTTATGTACTAAATACAACTTCATCATAGCAGAGTATCAGTTTATTGCAAGAGATGAGCTGAACCTTTTGGTTAGTGAGTATTTTTTTCTAATTTTGAAATGAGCAGTGATTTTATGTAGCAGTAATGTTCTGGATGTATGTATTTTATCCGTCATTAGGGATACTTGCGGGTTTTCCAGGTCTTCCAGCAGGTCCTGGTCTCCCTGGCATGCCGTCAGCTCCCTTCAAAACATCCCACATTAGATGCACTTAAAGATCGGACTTTTGGCCTAATTACATTTAAATATAGTCTCTGAATTTTCAGATGTCGGAGACAGAGATCAGGATAGCTTGCATTGTGTAAAGTGCCTATCAAAACAACAGTTAACTAATTAATTGTCTAAACATTATTTTTACATAGTTTTTCATTTCTGCCATGTATGTTTTGTTTTGAGAGATAGGGAGCAAGAATATAATTCAATGACTATAAAAGATTAAAATAAAACTCACATTTTTTCCAGGGGCTCCTTTGTTTCCTTTCCTTCCCGGCTGGCCTTGTCTTCCCTTTAAAGGCAATATTTTCCATTATGATAACTGTATTATATGAACAGGCGTGGTGTCTGCTAGATTTTCTCTTACCTTTGGACCCTGAATTCCTTTAGTTCCTGGACGACCAGGAGGGCCAGCAGGTCCAGGTCGACCTTTAGCACTTGAAGTGCCAATGAACCCCATCTTTCCCACTGTCCCCTAAAAAAACAGTCACATATTTTGAATGAAATAGCCTCTTCTTCTGTAATAACAGTTTTTTGGGATTGATAGAAAACTCAATAAGACTGACTGGTCTAACAACAATGATGATATTTTACCATAGAGCCTCGTGCCCCAGGCTCTCCTTTTGCACCCCTTTGACCTCTTATGCCCTGGAAAATACAGTGGGTTACACAGAGACATTGCGTCACTGTGGTTACATCTTCATGCAGACCATTAAATATGATTGACCAAAGTAATGATGCCCACAGGGCGCTTAACATAATGAAATAATGAAATCTTACTGTGTCTCCTTTGATGCCTGGAAGACCGAGCCTGCCTTTCTCACCATGACTTCCCTGAATTCCACAAAAACATACAGTAAAGACAGAGTTAACCACCAGTTAAACTATACAGCTGGATAGATCACACTTCCATTACTGACAGCATTTCACTACATCAGAACAAACAAATTATGTATTATACCTTTTTTCCAGGAACTCCAGATTTTCCATGAACCCCTCTGTTGCCTGGGAAACCCTAAACAACACAGATGTGTATATCTGTTTATCTTATTTTGTGAGTTTAAAGTTTCCATTAATAAAACAACACAACAATGTTGGTCAGACCTTAAGTGAAGTTACATTTGTTTGTAAAGTCCATAATCATTGTTACAGCATTGAAGAGCTTCACACACAAGTCATAGTGGATAAAATGTTTTTTGTCCACAATTTGTTTCTAAACTAAATACATTTATATACTGTATTTGATCTGTGTAATCATAGCATTAAATAGTATAGATTTCTCTTGAATATTCAGTCAACATTAAATCTAATAAAACATACTGGTGTTGATGGTCCAATTTGTCCAGAGGGACCTATACTGCCAGGTGGGCCCTGAAATGAGAAGGCATAACATTGATTTGCAGCTCTGTCATATTCAAGCATGTTGACACATTTATACATATCTTGAAATAACACTGTGACACACATCACATATACATTGCATGATTATTGGCAGGGATTGATATTAGTTGCCGACATACAGGATTTTGAACAGCATTTACAACCAAAGCATCCAACTCTGTTACTAACAGTGTGTCCCTGGAGCCCCTTCTGGCCTTGGGCCCCTGTTTTCCCAGTGTTGCCTCCTCGTCCAAACTGTCCCAGCTTGCCTGATAGACCCCTGGGGCCTGGCTCCCCCTGTTAAATCATCATCATCATAAATTTCATGGTCTCAACTAAACTTTTTAACTTCAACTTTCTCAGATCAAGCCATTCGACATTGCTTGTCTTAATTTTGATCTGAAATGACTGACCTTGAGCCCTGCTGCTCCATGTTTTCCTCTGTCCCCTGGTGCACCCCTATATCCCTGTGAAAAAAAGGCGGAGAGGGCAGAGGGCACAACCCCTTTGAATTCACAATATAGAAACTCAACTCAGGTATTATGATATTAATAAAATTAACTTGATAAATAACTCCTGCACACCTGTTTCCCTGGTGGACCCTTCACTCCCTGTGGCCCTTGGTAGCCTCTGTTGCCTTCAGCTCCCTTTGGCCCTCTTTGACCAGGATGTCCAGCATTCCCCTTTTCACCCTGAAATACAAGTTAAAAAATTTATGATAAATTTATGTTAATCTACATGCAGGGTGTTCATATTTTTTTTGTTGCATTTTAAAATTCTCTATCTAAATGAAGTTGAAATAGAATAATGGCACTTTCATCTATATATATTTGTTTACATTTACTCACTGATATGCCCTTCTGTCCGGCTGGTCCCTCAGGTCCCCTGACTCCGACTGGGCCCTAAAGCACAGTAGTGCTAGGTTAATTGAACACGTGATCAAGCTGAACATTGCTTTGGATGTATTTTCATACAGTCAAACCTACAGACTGCATATGCCTATATTTTCTCAGGTTACACTAACCCTGTGTTTTCAGGTAAAGAGATCAAATCTGTGACCAACACAGTCTAATCAATCTACCTCCTCACCATCGAGACCAGCAACTCCCTCCTGCCCCAAAGCTCCTCTGGATCCCTGAAGAGACAAATAAAAAATATTTTAAGTGATCTTGGAAAAGGAGGTCCGGTGTTCCCCTGTAACCCTAAAATGCAAGTGAAACACATTTTTTCATTGATCATCTATATCGTATATGAGCAGATACATAAAGAATTCAGATTAGCTCTTCAAAAGAAAAGCTTTACCTTATCTCCTTTGACACCAGCTGATCCAGTTGGTCCTTGAAATCCGTCTTTACCCTAAATGTGGAGAGAATAATACAACAATAAATATTTCCTGCAAAGGTTTTTCAAATATATGCATAAAAAATGATCTGATGTGCACTCTCAAAATGCCCTAGAGGAAGACTTCTGAAGTAAAGTTTATTGTTAGAGACAAATCTATCAAAAATCAACAATTAGCAATATGAACACAAATTTAGATATTCACTGTATGCTCTAAATTTTGGAGTACAATGATGAAGCGGACAGTTCACTTGCTTACAAAACCCAAGTGGCCAGAAATCCTGCTACAAATCTTAATGATGAAGCTCTGCTGCACAGCATTTTCGGTTTGCTCATGAGATCAGACGTCCATCAGCATTAGTCACAGGAGGAATGGAAAATTATGTTTGGTTTTGGTTTTTCACCACATGCAAAACCAGAACCTAATGATTTTGGACAGTTATATATTTGATCTTTTTATAGTTTCATTTTTAGCCTACATCCTGACTTGGGAGTGATACTTCTAATTATTGTATGGGTGAACTTGACAGACAGGTGACTTCATAGTACTGAGCTATAAAGCACAAAAATAGACTCACTGGGTAACCTGTAACTCCTTGAGGGCCAACTGGACCTTTTGGCCCCTGGTTACCTCGAAGGCCTCTGGGCCCAACTTCTCCCCACAGTCCAATGTTACCCTGGATACCCTGGAGAAAATAATGAAAACAGAAAAAACATGACAAAAAGAAAAATTTACGTTTGGTATTCAAAGAAGTTGAGTTGTAAGCAACTGGAATTTTTTTCTTGGAGTTCAAACTCCATCCAGGTCTACGATGACCTGGATGAGTGAGAATTTACACAGACATCAGGTTATCGTCATTATCATTATGTGGTTCAATGCCTCAGTGTAATTTACAGGCTCACATTTTCAATGATTTGCACAACGATTTGTTTAACACATAAGGAAAATGGGACAAATAATATTGTAAATTAAGTTTAGTTTCTTGTAGAGCTCTAAGCAGTAAGTAGAACTGATATACAGTAGAGCTGAGTGTCATCTGCAAAAAATTGAAAAGGAGTGCAGGCGAAGTTACAAAAAGGCTAGTAGAAGCAGGATAAAACAGTCAATAAACGATCAACTCAGTACTCAGATGGCTGGTGTAAGCATATGCTCAAGACTGACTGGAGGTTGAAATTTAGATGTTTTACCATAAATGAATGAACCTTGAAAAGGGAATTTGTTTGCACAGACAACTCAGCCTCTCTCAACTTATGCAGACAAAAACTGACAGAAAGGAAAGCACACACTATGTTGTCGAAATCTAATTAAAAAGCAGTTGACTCCTGACACTGTCGGCACCAAATTCATACTGTTTTCATTGAGACTTATAAGTCATGATAGGACACTATTTCAATAGTATAATAAGGCTAATTTAACCAATGAGGAAGTAAAGAAAGAAAGAAATAGATAGATATACTTTATTAATCCCGAAATTGGGAAATTAGAAAGAAAAGAAAGAAGAAATCATCTTACAAGAGGTCCTCTATATCCCTGTGGTCCAGACATGCCCATCACGCCCTGAAGGACAGCAAAACATGGAGAGTGAAATTTGACACACAGACGTATTGTTGTATTGATAAAATAATGACATAAAGTAGTGCTGATACTGTATGACTGTATCAGAGAAACAGATGGTACTTTACTTACTGGGGGGCCTTGTTTCCCTCTTGGTCCTTCCTCACCTTTCTTACCCTTTACAACAAGCATAACACCACATTTAATTGAAACGTAAACTGTACATTATGTCGTGTGTGCAACCAAGTGAATAAATTTATATGTGATACTGACTAACGAACATACTAATACAAGCTTTGAAATAACAGATACCTTTAATCCTTCACTCCCTGGAAGTCCTCTGGGACCTTCTTTACCTTTAACCCCCTAAAAAAAAATAATATTCCTTTACTCTCAGCATCATTACAGCTATTGTCAGAAAGTCTTTTGTTATTTAGTTATATGTTTGGAGGCCAGTTTTTTCAAGATAGTTTGCTCACTAGCATCCCAAGAAGCTCTGTGGTGTTGTCGTAACTTACTCTCACTCCTGGCTTTCCTGGTGTCCCGTTCATTCCTCTACTGCCAGCTTCGCCCTGGAAATTGAGGCAGATGTAAAGTTATGAGATCTTCCATCAGAGTGAGGTTGTACTATAAAGAATACGGCATGTGAATGCATGAATAACTATTAGCCTCTTACCCCAGATATGTGATCTATTTAGTGTGATTAAATAAAGGCATGAAAGAAATGACATCCATAAAACAAAAATGACACTCACACTTTTTCCTACAGGTCCTTGGAGGCCAGGAGCTCCTGTCTTCCCAGGCAATCCCTGTGGAACATATTTAGCAAAGTATTAGATCTCCATTTGTAACGCTGTGAGTAAAAGCAGCTTTACCTGTTCAGTGTTTATTACAGAGGTGTAAACTCACTTTAGTTCCTGGAGGTCCAGTGTCCCCATTTATTCCATTGATACCAGTGGGTCCCTAATGGAAAGATGCTGTTAGTTTATCACAACATCAACTCATCTATGTATTAAAACATAATCATTCCAGTGTACATAACATTTAGTATAAAGGCCTATCTATTGTGAATAACCAAAGCTGCATTTACATAAACTTGGGGCTTTGGAACTCTATGAGGTGATACGTGTTTGGATATTCAGAAATACAAGTGTTAAGATATTGTTTGTGGTTGATTTTACCATGCCTCCAAGAGATCCATCCTGTCCTTTGATTCCCAAATGACCTTGAAATCCCTAAAATGGGACACAGATTATGTAAGATCTTGTGACTCTTTTTTCCCTTTTTTTCTCAGTGGTTTTTGTGGATAGAGAAGATAAAATATCCACAAGCTTAAAGTGCAAAATTCACTTTATCTATACTGTTGTGAGGGTTTTATGATATTCATTGCCTAAACTTAATATAACAAAGTTAACATCATCATCATCCAAGTATCAGTCTTAGATGTACTGGACAGCTCTACTTGAACTCATTTTAATCAGTTTACCTGTCAATATCTGGCAACATTATGTCTAATATATATAAGTATGATGATCACCTTAAGGCCTTTAAGTCCAGTCACCCCTGGGACTCCTGGGGTTCCCTATACAAACAGTTTACACATAAAAGACATATGGCCTCATTAACATTCATATTAGCTGCAATTTGAATAGCAGTCCAAAATAGCATGGACATCTTTATTGCTGTTAATCATCTTCAAATCCATTAAATCACAGTAGTTGATAGTAGTGAATAGTGTTTGGACTGTGGTCACAAAGGGTCAGAATAAGAAGTGTAGACACATAGGAACCTTAATACCAGGTTCTCCATCAGGTCCTCTTTCTCCAGACTTTCCCATCTCTCCCTGCAAGCAGAGAACATGACCACATCACTAGTATGGATTAATCATAATAATCAGCATTGAGGATAAATCTATACTTCACTTATTTATACTCACAAAAGGACCAGGCAATCCAGAAAATCCCGCTCGACCTCCTCGACCCTTTATCGGAACAATGACCATGATTGTTTAGGATGTATATGCACTCTAGATGTAATGCTTATCAGTGGAAAAGTTCCACATCGAAATAATACAAGCGATATCAAATGTGACGTAACTATGGCAATTACTTATATTTTGCTTCTGCTGTTGTAGCGAGCTATTGGACAACTTTAAAATGTATTTCCTCTGCCTCACTGACACTATATCAAATTAATATAGTTCTAATATAAAATCTATACTACTTTAAACATTGAAATAAAAAAATATATTACACTAATTTTCACATGACTTACATCATTAAACATTCAGCTTTGTCTTACCTTATCTCCTCGAGGTCCGAGAACTCCTTGAATACCGGTTGGCCCTTGATCTCCCTACAAAAAAACATACATGCACTTATAGAAACAACTGCACAAAAATTTACCATTCAAGTAAAAAACGTTCAAGCAATGATTCTCAAACATACCTTATGTCCATCTTTTCCCTGCTTCCCTTGCTCACCCATGATACCATCAAACCCCTGCAATGATGACAGAACCTCATTATTACAGTCTGTATAGTGTCGCCAGTGAACATTTCTTCTTTCAAGTTTATTTCACTCACACTGGGTCCAGGAATTCCCGGTGGCCCTATTGGTCCTATAAGTCCCTCAAGTCCTGAAGGGCCTCGACGGCCCTTCAACCCATGTTTACCTGGAGGTCCTGGAGGTCCCTGAACACAAACGCAGCACTGATTCACTGAGCTGGTCAATGAAACGATTAATAGCCAACAATTGAACAGGTACACTGGAAAAATCAAACTCACCAAGTCTCCCTTAAACCCCGGACCACCTCTCTCACCTCGCTTGGCTTTAGCCCCCTGAGGAAGGAAAATACACGCAAACACACACACGCAAACACACACACACACACACACACACACACACACACACACACACACACACACACACACACACACACACAAGCAAAGAGACAGCTGCACATTTAGCTCAGTGGTTAGAAACCAGGACTGCTACATTATAATGGAATGTGATTAATGATAAATAAATAAATATTGTTATGCATAAAAAGAGATGTAAACATTTTAGCTGGAGTCAATATAGAAATTGCTTTAAATAATCTTACGGGATCACCTAAGGGTCCAGGCGCTCCTGGTTTCCCATTGGCTCCCTGAAATGAGAAAAACGTACATATACTGATGAACTCATAACTGCACATCTGGGTTCATATATTCTCTGGTGATTAATGTTGCTTGTGCAGAGGCTTTGGCCTTGTTATCTTACATTATGTCCAGGTGGTCCAGGTTCTCCTATTTCACCTTCATCTCCTGAATCACCCTGGTAAAGTCACAGTGACACAGAGATGATGCTGCTGCTGTGTTTACAGCTTTTGCTTCTGGTTGTGTTTCTAATAAGTGTACTCACAGGGTCTCCTTTATGACCTGGAGGTCCAATAGGTCCTGGGTTTCCCTGTGAAAAAAAGACAAGTTCTGGTTGTTTTCATATTTCATTCCACAGTGCTATCATATGATACAACTGTTAAGCTTAAGATTAAGATCTGCCTGTGTTACGTCTTTGCATTTTTGACCAAACTGCCATGTTTCTGTTAAGGCAAACCAACAATAACACACTAACTCTTTTTCAGACTCCATCCAAACTATAATCTGAAGTACCTGAGGACCACGAATGCCAGGAAACCCAACCGTTCCATGAGGACCAGGCTCTCCCTGAAGCAAAACATATATGATACAGGTAAGTAAAAATTATTGGCTTATAATTATTCATTATTCAAGTGTACATCTATAAGCGTTTTGTTACCTGTAGTCCAGCTGCTCCTCTGAGACCCATTTCACCATGCTGACCCTGACAGCGTAAACAATTATTTCATAAATATCTTTTTACTTAATTTGGATTAATACTATGATTCACTA
Organism: Pampus argenteus; assembly: GCA_036937835.1. Classification (NCBI taxonomy): domain Eukaryota; kingdom Metazoa; phylum Chordata; class Actinopteri; order Scombriformes; family Stromateidae; genus Pampus; species Pampus argenteus. Next base: position 13,260,712 of record CM072870.1, read on the forward strand.
GTTGTTTACTTACTGGAGGTCCCTTTACTCCCAAGACACCTTTTACTCCCCTGGGGCCCATTTTTCCCTGAGCAGAAGACACATTAATTGATGTACACCTTGATAGATTTACTTAAATAGTAGCACATTATTTAATCCATTATATATATTTTAGTTAAATCTAGTTGTGTTATATAACTTACATGTGGTCCCGGTGGTCCGCTAAAGCCTAGAGCTCCAATGTCTCCCTGAAAACAATCAGTAGTGTATCAAAACAATATCAGTGTCATTAATTATAAAAAGAGCTATGGGCCTGATAATCAAGATGCTGTTTATATAGTTATTGTCATTTATATACAGTAGCTATGGGCAATTGTCATTTAGTTATGTGTTTGGCACTGACCAGTGGTCCTGATGGTCCAGGGAAACCAGAAGGACCCCTGGCTCCAGGCACTCCCTATAAACATAGGACAGTTCAGATCTTGTAGTATTTAATTTTATACAAATGTGGTGGTTAATGAGCCATTAATGCATTCAATAGCATAACCTCTACTTCATAGTCAATACAAACTAAAATATTTGTTTTCAGCACAGTCTTTCTCTTGAACACTGTATTTATGATTTTCAGTTTACCAGCAAAATCTTTTTGTGTGTGATTTCAAACTGTCCTTCATAATAATTAGTAATAGTAAACTTATCTCTACTTACTATGTAACCAGGAAGCCCAATGAGGCCTCTGACTCCTTTAGTCCCCTATTTAAAGCAAGTATAGCGATATTAATATCACATATATCATCAGACTTCTTTTGAAAAAAAGAAACTGTGTGTGGTTAATTCTAACCTTATTTCCTTTTGGCCCTCTATTTCCTTGTGGTCCAGCCTCCCCTTGATAACCCTGAAGGCAGAGAAAAAGGGGATTTGACAGACAAATACAAAAAAGCTTCTGCAGTATAGTGGCAGACAGTTCATAAGACAATAAACAGCTAAATACAACAATATTGAGACATTTAGACAGACAGGTATATAGATACACTGATATACATAGACCTCCGTGGTTTTAATCCCCATAACAATAGAAGTCCAGGCCACTCTTACCCACTCACCCAGCTCCCCTTTGCTGCCCTTCTCTCCTCTGTAGCCTTGGGGCCCCTACAGGGATAAACACATAATATCTGACTGCCATTTTCAGTTACACATACAGGTGGAAATAACATATAAAAGGATATTAACAACCTCTTAGCATGATAGCACTAGGACTATGAAAATATGTACATTTTGCTTCTCAGCAGACTCACTTGTTCTCCAGGTAAGCCAGGAGGACCTGTGTCAGCATTCCCACCCGGGGTCCCATCACTCCCAGCTCGACCTTGGGGACCCGGCATACCTTGTGGTCCTGCACTTCCCTGAAATATAACACGCAAAATGATGCAGCTTGTCTGGTCTCAATGAATTCTTTGATAATATCCTTTCTTTTTTACATCACAAATCGATGATGAAGTTAGTGTATTGACTTGTACTTTACAGTATTTTATTTGACTGGATTCTGTTTTATTTTATTGTTAGTGTGTTTGGTGTAGAAAAAACATTGGATTGCAGTGGGAAACCTTGTTGTAAATATTCATGTAATAAACTATCAAAGTAGTATAGCTACCACCTAGTATTACCACATAATAAATCCAAGTAATATTCCAACAACTATCCTGCATAAGCAGTTAATTATACCATGGCAACAGCCCTAAACACCATAGCAACCACTCCAACGACCTGACAACCAACTTAAGTCACTTTTGCAGTAACTTGAAACACCATAACAAACACCCAAATACACCTGAGCAACCACTCTTTCCTCACTAGCAACTGCCTAGCATCACTGTAGCAACCACCTAGTAATGTTACCTTAGTAGTACACATACATTTTACTGAGAACATTTAGCCTTTTGTAGTTTTATATTTCACCATCTTCTATATAAATCCGTCACATAAATGTGTTATTAATCAAAGTTATAGTTATGAGTTCAATCTTTTATGTAATAGTAAGTGTAGAGGCTATTGTGCAATATGGCACAATAAGCACAGCAAAGACTGTAAGGACGCAATTAAAGTAGAGATACCTACGATTTTCCCTTGAACGCCTTTTTGTCCTTGCTTCCCAGTAACTCCAGTCGGCCCCTCGAATACAAAATTAGCCACAGATGTCCTTTATGTTTAGTATAATATGATCAAGTTTAAACAAAGACAGCTGTTTATTTTCAAGTAATCCATAACACTTTTGTCTACTTACGATTGGTCCGAGATCTCCAGGAGGTCCTTGAGGCCCCGGTGGCCCTTTAAGTTTCTAAGGTAAAAAAACACAAAGTCTACATGCATATGTGTGTAGATTTTATGGTACAAACAGTATATAAACAGTAAATAAAATAATAACACAGCATGTTGTTGCCGTTAGTTCAGCAACTGTGAAGCATTTTGACTAATTGGATTTCATCTTGTATAAGTGACAAAAAAGGATTTTAAGTTCATTAATTTTTTTTCAAAACAAACACCTACCGGCCAGGAAGAAATCAGCTTTTTGTAGAAATTCTTTTTCTACAAGGAAACAACAGAAGAAATAGAAATATACCTTTCATGATGGTAGATTTATATTGTAAATCTATTAGTCTCACAAATGATCTTTAAACTCAACATTCAGAATGATAAGCCACACATGAGAAATGTAATTATTGACAAAAAGATGACTATGTTATGAAATTGGCAAATTTGCAATAATAATGCAGTAGAAAAATCATCTTGTTTGTGGTATATTAAAATTAAAATGTAACATATAGATATCATATTATGTGAGAACCATTCAACAGTCAGTTTTACTGCTTCAGCCTAAACTAAGTTTTTATTTACTATGTACTGTTTTCAGTCTTTTTGGGGTAGCTTGTAAATTGGCAAAATATTTCTTATTTCTCCAGATTCATATTTTATACTTTCAGCATGAATTCAAACTAGTGTGTAGCACCTGGCACACAGTTATTAATGGAAAGCTGCAACAGCAGTTTACCTTGAAAGCCTCCCACTCTTCTTCAGATGTTTTAAACACAACAATGACAGGCATCCCAGGAGGACCCATCGGGCCTCTGTATCCTGTACGCCCCGTCCTGCCCATAACGCCTTGATAGCCCTAAGAGGACATAAAAAACATGTTTCTTTGATGCGGAAACAGGATGAGTTTAGATGAAATTGTCTACATTTTGATCAGCACTGGTAGAACTAAGAATTTGACTTTTTCATTCCACATTAGATAATTTAAAGATGCAATAAGCCAGTTTTGACCATAGAAGAACTCTGCAAGAAGCAAAAACAGCCCAGAGATATGAACTACATAACAAGCTGTGGACGCTTTGTTGAAGTTTATAGTTTTTTAAACCATCTCAAGTATATGGAATATCAAGAAAATTGTTGGACAGAATTTAAAGCTCTGTTTATTTTATAGTTTGGAAAATTGAAGATAGGGTAAATATGTCTTGATTATTAACATTAATTGATTTGTGTGAAAATTAAAAATAAAATTAAACTGTCCATTTAAAGTGTCCTTTAAATGACACAGACTAAATATATATTGTAGTATAAGGATATGTCTGTCAATTAAGATGCATCTTTATTTTTTCCTGTTCACTTCATCTAAGATAGTCAAAGGCTAGTGATTGTACTAACAGACCCTTATTCCAACAATTAGCAAATCCTATTAGTTTTATTTCTTACTTATCACCTTACGAATTTAACTCTTAATTTGTTGGCATATTTAGCTTGCTATGTGCAAGCTCACTTATTTTCACAGAGGAAAATAAAAAGTGGTTGCTTATTTCCTCTGTACAGGAATAGTGTAAACACAGTAGGCTGGTCTGAGCTTGTCTGTTGCCCATTTTATATAAGAGGTTATTGAGAGAAGTAAGACTCAATAATGTAGCCTGCTTTATTTGAGATTGACCGAAACAATATAGCTAAAAAAAACAGCTAAGAGCAGTTATAAGGGGCAATCTAGTCTGTTTGGGATTGTGAGCAATCCTTTCAAACAACACAGAGTCATATAAATCAATGTTAATACAAAACACACTTTATAATGGAGGTTTAATTTAACACATACTTTGTCTCCTTTAGGTCCTGGAAGCCCTGGTAGTCCTGGTTGACCCTGCAACCCCTGAGGAAAGAGTGAGGTTGAACAGTTATATATAATAGTCATAACCAGCAAAAACTAAAATACAACATATCAGACCTTGTTGGGAATAGAAGGATGAAATCCTATTTCCTAAACTGTCCCTGATGTTTTCACAGTCCGTCAACCATTTAAAAAAAATAGAACCAGGCATTCATTGTCTGATATTAACACATATTACATAATAGGGTTTAATGATAAAAGAATCATAGAATAAGTTAAGACATTGTCTGCACTTGGTTTAACACACAAGTGGAACAGGAGGATTAGTGTAGGTTATTATGCCTAATGAATATGATCCTGGTATAAAAACAATGTATATGGATGTATGTCTCTCATCTGGGATATTAATTTCACAGCCCAGAGTTACAATAGCAGTGTTTGGCCAGAGGAGGAAGACAATGCCTTTCATTGATTGAGCATTGATGGTAGAAAGGAGACATACTCTCTCTCTCTCACACACACACACACACACACATATTTGCATGGCTTTCTAGGTGCTAAAATTGGCACAGATATATGTTTCCATCGCAGTCATCAAATCAGCTCGGCACAAACTCAATTTCATCCAAGGTCATGACAGAAAATGAGATAAGAATATCACACAAATGTGATTAAAATTTCCTGTGTGGTTTGTTTATGCATTTATAACATTATTAACACTCTGTTCCCAATGTCACTGTCAATAAACCTGGTGTTTAATGTATGCAAGACCCAAACCAGCAAACATATAACTTTCATCCATCTTTTTTCATCAGTAACATTCACACAGCTTTTGACAAATATAATCAGTTAGTCTTACCATTTGACCTCTGATCTCAGGTCTTAGTCTTGCCCCATGTTGTTTGGCTGCATATGTAGTCTGCAGTGGAGATTCAGTCTCTGATTGGATGAAAGAGTCTTCAGGGCTGGACTGGGAAATCCGGTCAAGTAAGGATTTATTATATTCCTCGGGGATGTCAGTGTCATCATCATGAGTTTCCATTTCCATCTCTGCATGCGTTTCCATTTCCTCCTCCAGCCCTAAATTTATCTCATCTTCATCTGTCTCTCTGCCACTTCCTTGCTCTCCACTGTGGAGTTGTTGCTGTGTTGTTTCTGTTTCAGATGAAACAGTTGCAACCCTGTTTTCCATTATCTCTTTTTCATTTATGTCACTGACTGAAACATTACTCCTCTCAGTCACTGTGTCCTTGCTACTTAGTGCTTCTCTGTGTGTGGGAGTTAAAATAGTCAGGTTTCGGGCTGGATCCTTCTGAGGTGTAGCAAAGTCCTCTGTTGTTGCTCTCTCAGGAGATATAGTTTCCACTGTAGCTCTGAAGACTTTAACTGAAACAGGAACTGTTGCAGCTGCTGAAACTGGAGGTGGTGATGCCCTTACTTCTTCTTCTTCAGATGAGGAGTACCTGCTGGGAGCCACAAAACCAGATTCTGTGGGGGCTTCTATGATATGTGTTGATCTAGTGGAGAACTCAAAGTACTCATGAGCATTTTCTGCATCTCCCCCTGCTGGTCCTGATGAGAGATCTGGAGCTGTGGGATCCTCAGGTTGAATGTCAGGTCTTGAAATAGCTGCTTCAACATTTTCCAAGAGGGATGTCTCATTTCTTGTGAAGCTCCTCTTTGCTGCACCAGAGGGATGATAAACTTGTGTTGAGTTCTGAGCAGTTTCAAGTGTTTTAACAGAATGAGTCGTGGTTATGATGCTACTTTCTGTACTCCATGGTTCCTTCGTTGCCCAGAATATTTCAGCATTAGAAAGCTTCTCATTTCCAGTCTCTGGTTCAGTATCTCCACCTTGATTTACTTCCTTACTCACAGGCTTTGGTTTGACTTTTCCTTTGTTGGCTGAACCCACAGTCTGAGTGTCCATACCAGCCTGCATTTTCGCTTCAGCTTTGTATACATCCTGTATATCTGATGCAGGGTGTGACTTCAGAGGGTAGGCACTGCTCATTGGATCAAGTCTTGGTGTCAGCTCAGTTGGCTCGACCTGTCGATTTGTGTCTAGAGAGTTTTCTGGTCTGGATGATACTCTGATATCAGGCTGAGTGGTCACCTCATTTATAGCTTCAACCTCCTGTGGAAAGTTTGACACAAGGTGAAACCTTACTCTGTGCCGTTTGTTTTAACTCGCCATTATACAGTAAATCATAAATAAATAAACAAAAATAAATAAAGTAAATCAGACCTGACAGCAGGATCTTTCTTGTGTTATTAGTAGTTTGCACAGTTTTATAATAGTAATGTTCCTCAGTTCAATTATAATATAATGTAAGAATGCATTAATCTAGCACATAAATTAAAACAATAAGCCATATCAACTGACATTTTTACATTTCCAAAGTACAGAATTTGTACAATAGCTCTAAAATGTAAAGCACAAATTATAGTTTAAATATTGAGCTGATAATAATGAAAAGCCAGACAAAGCTGTTCAGAAATATAAACACTCCCAAACAATAATACTTTACATGAAATACATAAGAAAAAAATGTGCAGTTTGTGTATAAAATAAATCAAATGTTTATATTTTACATTTTTTATAATTATACTATAATAATTATAATAATATATTTATAATTATAATTTTCCTGGCTGTAAAATTTACATTATTTGAAAAAACAACCATGTAAAACCCCTTAGTTTAGACAAGTGTTTTATAGCTGACAATAGTATGTTGTTTGTACCTGAGCTGAGCAGCTGCTTCTGTAATCTTGACATTGTTCCTCTGCTGTTGTATGATCTCCCAAGACAAGGATCATCTGCTGGATAGTGCCCTAAACACACCAGAAACACACATGCACAGAGGTTGACAACAGAAAGCTTATTAATTCTATTTCATGACAACAGACATTTCAGTAGGTGTAGCTTTCCCTGATGATACTTGTCATATCAATACATTTATACAATTTCTAAAATGTTTGTTGATATTACCAGAAATGTGTAACTAATGTTACAAAAATGATGACAATGATCTCTAGACCACAGCTAACGCTCTCTATTACAATGTCTCTTTCAAAATTACCACTAGGAGTCGCTATGGATGTGCAAATATTACACATAGGGCTTTAAAGGTATATTACATAACATTTCTAAAATGTTATACTTAACTATAACAATAGTCTATTATTGTGATGCAGCAGTGACACAAACATTGAAGAATGGATATTTGATTTAAAAAGAACAATATTATAATTGGGAGTGTGAGTCCTCCATATTTCCTCCATATGTTTTTCATGGCTTCAGCACTCACTGGCCTGACTGTCCTATAGCTCATATTTTTTCTTCAAATACAGAGAAAATAGAGAGGTTATATTAGTTTTACTCTCGGGGTTTGACTGTCATTACTAATGTGTGTAAAACTCCCCATACTCCTTTCCGCGGTGTCACCATTTTGATGCAATGCTTAGTAAACAGTGACAATGAAAGTGAAATTTTCTACACATCTTTTTGTGAGATGTACTTATTGATGTGAAAGTCGTCCCCTGTCTCTCATCCTCTAACACGCATATGTAAGAGGCCCTAAAACCTGATGTTGGAATATTTAAGCCACAGGTGATGCGCCATGTTAAAACCACATAAAGACACTGTTGCACAGCTGATACCAGTGCCTACATTTAAAGAAAACTGATAAAAAAAAAAAAAAAAAAAAAAAAAAAAAGAAACACTTCAGGGGAAATCTGAGTCAACACAATAGAGTCAGGTGTAATTTTAAAGCTAATAGTATATAAATTGTATTCAAACTTTACAACATACAGTTTATTCTACATGAGACATAAGAAAAATAAAACTCAACTCAAAAAGATAATACTAGAACTACACAACAAAGGCCTGTAACCATTTAAAAAAATCAATTAATTAAACATTTTTTAATCATTTGAACCTTGCTAGTTTCTTTTCTAGAACCCGATACATTCATAATCTATACAGACATTCAAAAAGTCATTATACTCCAGAAATCTAACCTGAATATATCAGCAACATTTTGACATAAATGATACAGACTTACACAGATCAGTAGCAGTAACACCAAACCTTGCATGGCTCTTGATGAACGTAACTTCTGGACTCCGCTTACTTTTGCATTTGTGTCTGTAAGTCAAAGCTCCAGCCAGTCTCACATTCTCCTCCAGAGGCTGCACTTGAAAAACACACACACCCCTCCCTGGAGGAGTGAGCCCAGACTAACAATGGAGTCAAGCAAGCTAGACACTCAAAGTCACAGCAGAGAGTGATGCTTCATACAAACAGACACACACACACACACACATATCCCTCTGTTTCCTGTGGCAACCCAGTGCCAGACGGATCAGTGTCCACCACTTAATCCTCAGCAATGTATAAAGTGGCTCACAACCTGAAGTGTGACCAACAACAGACTCTTAGCCGTGTTGTCTACTACTACTGTGTCTGTTACTACTATATTTTAACTCAAGGGTTAAAGGATATGCTCACAATTTTCAAAGTCTGTCAATGTCAGGTGGCCAAATTAACACTGACAATGTTTTTTTGTTTGCTGTAATCATTCCTCCTGTTCATACTGACCATTCAAAGTGTGTTTACAATGTAAGTGATGGAAGACAAAATCCACAAAAATGTACTGAGGAATTAATCTGAAGATAATACGAGGCTTCAGCTGAATTAGCCAAATCAAGTGGAACTGTGTTTATCTGTTCAGCTGCAGTGCTTGTATAATAACAAAAAGAAGGAGTTTGCACTAAAGCAGAATAATTTGACTAATTACAATGACTGAAGTTACACATTAGCTTCAAATAAACTGTTAATACATTTTGTGCAGCAGGATGGCTGTGGATTTTGTCCCCCATCACTTTTTTTGCATTATTAAGTGCACTCTGAAGGGAAGTATTCTTACATTGATTTTCATTTTTAACAGAGAGGACTTTGTTATATTGTTCTAAGAGATATTGAGATACCAAATATTTCATAAGAGATTTCACTTATTAATCAGCTGGTGAAATGAAGCTTATTTTCCACCACATGACTTCTTCATTTGCCATTGAACTTCACTTTAGCCCTCCCTTCAACCTTTTTTTGTTCAGGGTCAGGAGGGGAGGACTGGTACTCAGGTGAGGAATGTGACACGAGGATCAGAAGAGCGAGGGTTTGCTGCCTGAGAAGAGATGTATTGGGTCAGGATGGAGCTTACGGTAAAGGGTGTTGTGTGATGAGGACTTGGGGCTCCTCCCAGCAGCTTCAGGCCTTAGGCTTCAGACCTGTGATTCTGGGGCCCAGCGCTAGGGGATGCTCTCCTGTAGACAACAGTCCATCTACAACTCTAGTATGGACACACAGAGGAGCAGCAAGAAACCTGCCAGAAGGACCAATATAGACTTTTACTGTCACATACTACACAATATGATCATGATAATCAGTACATGTATGTACCAGATAGGGTTGTAAAATCAGTTCTGATAAGTCAGTAGTTTCTGTTGAATCTCTGATAGTGAGATAAATGGGCAGTGATAATTTAAATGTAAGAGAAGGCTTATGAGATCATTGGTTCAATAAAGCAGAACCGGCAAAATAATTACATCATGTGGAGCTGCTCAGTGGGTAACAGATCAGTCTGTGGGCAACTTCCAGTACTGAACGTGTAAAACTGTGTGAGTGTGATGATCATAAAAAAGCGCTGACTGAAATGCCTCTGAACAAATACATTTGAAAACAATAAGCAGAAATAGAAAAACACCCAAGGCTACATCAAACATCATCTCTAAGTTTTAGTGCTAATGTTTTGTGCAAATATACATATGAAATATACTGTGATCTGAAGATTAACAGTATTTGGCTTGTTTCATTGCTCCTCTCACTTAAGTGAACATTGTTTTCTGTAAATCTCTGAGGTAATCAAAACTTTCTTGTTGAAAGGAAATCAGCGCTTCATTAAAGGCAGAATCAAAAAGATATATAATTCTCTATTACACATTACATAAAGTTTTTTTTTTGTTGATTATAGTCTTATATGTCTATTTGTGTAAGTGTATATGTATATATGTGGGTGTTTTCTCACTCACAATGTTGTTCCCACGCAGTCACCAGAGTTAGGAGTCTTGATCTGACTTTCAGCTGGAAAAACTTTTTAACTTCGGGTCCTAAAACAGCCAATAGCTCATCTGGAAACCTGACATGTAAACATTGGCACATTTGCAAATAAATGTATACATACAGTACAGTAGAGTCTCACCCACACACACTCCATAAAACACACACATTCACGTGCACATTTATTTCCATTGTTCAGTGGACACGGAGAAAGAAGAGTGTACAGGACAGTATGATCTTTGAAACCACGGTTGTAGTCAGAGACAGACTAAACACTTTCCTCATCGAGAGCCGTTTCACAAGTCAATGTAAACTATATCACAAAGCTGAGAGATTCAGACGGCATTAGTACTCTGTGTGCAAACATTGAAGGTCAAGTTTAACATCAAAGCCTTGAGGTAAATCCTTCCAACCTACACATCATGGAAAGAAAATCCACCCTGGATAAACAGGCTCAGTGCAGTAAGATGTGACCTTGTCAACTCAATGAAAAAAAAATGTCACTGGGATTTACAGTAATAAACATGCATGTTTCGCTATCAACTGAAGCTAGAGGCAGATGATGAAATTAAATAGATTTTTGACCTCAGACATCGTAAGTGTTAATAAATGGTGAATCAACATAGACAGTAACACCCTAGATGAAATGTCTGACTCTACTATCAAAAATATACCTAAGATTACTTACTTCTTACACCTGCTAATGGCACATTTCCTCTTGACCTCCCATGATCCTTTTGCTTTAGGATGGAGAGGACACTGCAGTGGTCTCTCCACTGGCTGAGACACCCTGTCTAGTTTCACCAAACACAACAGAGTAGAGCTGTCTACACAGAAGACAAGAGCGCTAGGCCTTTTTGGCATCCCACTCTTCACACAAACAAACTCAGCTTACATTTTGATTTCTCAATAAACTAGATATCTCACCTACGTTTCTGCACAGTTTCCAGTCCAATGAATCTCTTTAGCACTTGGTTATTTTGAGAATATGTGAACATACACACAGAAAAATAAACAAACATATGGTCCTGGATCAGTAAATGGTTTCAGCAATAAATACAGTACAGAGCGCATTTTGAGGCAAAAAAAAAAAATCTGTCTGATCAAAGTTGTGTTTCACCAGTGCAGATAAGGAGTATCTTACCTGAGGTGACAGGGCTTTCTCCATTTCTGCTAAACAAATCCCAAAACAAACATTTGTGACTGCACCGAGCTCTCTACATTAAAAAAAAAAACTCACCTTTTTAGAGCTGCTTATAATGTTTGATTTAATGTCCTTTGCTATGTAATGTATTTTTAATGTGTTCTCGTGCTTTTAGTGTGTTTTATATACAAATTGTCCATGGAAAGCATCTTTAAGGTCCTTCAAAAGCGCTCTGTGAATGAATTGTTACAGTTACAGTCAACCGAAGATACTACAATTACATGGTCAAAGCCACAGACTCCTGGCTCAGGATGCTCCCTTCCTTTCTTGTTTTATTTTTATGTATATTAATAGACACATGTAAAGCATCACCCAGCACAGTAAAGACAAGTGATCTCTCTTTAATGGTCCAGATATGTAAACACTTTTCTTTTGTTAAAGTCATAGACAGGCATCAAGATTTAAATAAAATATTAACAGTGCAATAAATTAAACATGGATTTATTTTGTACAGTTTATACTACATATTTACTGGAATGCTTCTCTATCTAAGAAATCCAGGCTTGATAGGGAACTCTTTGGGCAAGTTTCCCCAGGCACAGATTAGGCTGTTCTGTACAGACGGACATCAAGATCAAGTTCTAGGCTGCACTGTACATGATAAGCACGGTCCTATAAACTACAGGCTGAAGCCTTCACCTAACCTGTATACTGTTTAAGTCCAACCTTGTAGTCAACACAATTCAACACACTGTTTCTTTGCTAGGATACAACTTTTCGGTCTAGGACTTTTTTGTTTGGGACTCAAGCAGGTGTAGCGTGTCTTTTCGCCTGTGGAATCTCATCCCAGAAATGTCCTGTCCTCACATTTCAAAAACGTATCAAACTCAACATATTACAGCAACACAGCAGCACATGATATAAAGATATCTTGGGGGGGAACAATAAATGGTCTAAAGTTCAAACAAGACAGTGAATGCAGGGGACATATAAAAGCATAAACATTTCATTGCCTGATGTTGAAATGGTGTTTAAATCCCATCTATCATCAGGCGTGTGGAAATGACTCTGGAGCAGAGAGAATACCGTAATGCTTATTTCTACTGACCGAAACATAGACATAATTTGATGTGAAACAATGCAGCTGTTAACACAGAGACAAACCATACTTGTGATTCCTCTTTCGTATGAGCATCCATGTTGCGAAAATCATTTGCAACACACGTATAAAGGACATTTAAATTCTCGTCATTTTCATCATCACATGAGAAAAGGCGACACATCCTGGAGAAGACACATCCTCGGCTCTATGTACAGGAAGAAAATGGCTTTAGTCACCTTTCTGACACAATGTCGACAGGGGTTATCCAGCACAGAAGTGTGTATAATAAGCATCCATTTGCCTTCACATAGTAACAATACAAAGGTTGTCTCATAGATGGCTGCTCCTCAGGACAGAGCCATTATGGTCCATGAGCAGAGCAGATGTAAACCACAGGGTCCTTGTAACGGCCTTGTCATACTCCTCTAGTCTTTTTGACTTCATTTTAGGTCCAAAATATCAATCATAACATTTCAGAGGATAATATTTTACATTACAAATCCAATGGTCCAGTATCCTGAGATGTAAAATCTCTTATTCTGTAATCTGTTCCTCCTGAAAGGATCCTCAGCCTCTTCTTTCACACCGCAGAGCCAACATACTGTAAACCTACACTGTGCTAAAAAAAATAAGTAAATCAGCAAGCACGACAAATGTAGCTCACTTTAAGGTCTGTACTCAGGTGTAATACCCATAAACCATGTGGACACCCTTTTTTTTTATAACAGGAACTGTTTGTAATGGTGGGCTACCGGTTATATTCTGTTAAATATATTCTGTATATTTTATCTGTATCAACCCCCCCCCATTTCATTGCTAATCTTACAACTATGCACAGTAAAGACTAACGGCAACCTTCTCAAATGACCTGAACATTAAAACCCAAAAGCTAAAATACATTCATTGTATTACATTTTTAACATGCTACTTCTATGTTCACCAACACAAAATGCACTGAAATCACTTTCTGGGATTCGATGTCTCGACATATTTTGCTCAAATAAGAATCAAAACATCAACTTGTGTAAAAAGGCTCAACGACATGTGGGTTTGCCTGCAGTGAGCTACTTATAGCACAGTCTCTGCTGTTTGTTTGATTTGGCAAATTTTCTCTGTTCAGAGAAGACACACATAAAGATCCATGTCCACATATGCAGCCTCCCTCCAGCTACAGCAAACACACACACACACACACACACACACACAAGGACACGTTGCAGACACCAAAGTACCCAGATAAATAGCAGTGGAGTTCAATTCTGCCTGTTATGCTACTGGTACTGAGAATACAAGTTGCCAGAGCCACAGAGGAGCTAAAGCCCTGTGGCGGAGCTGCTTTGAGGTGCCCTGTCGTTCTGTGCATCCTCTCCCCTGTTGTCCTCTCTGGCTTTTAGCAGCGGTCGTCCTCATCTGTGTCACTTAGCAGCTCGCTGGCACCAGCCGGGCTAGCCTGGCCTAAGTGCTTCCGGAAATGGCCGTTAGGAACCTGCCAGGAGTGTCTGAGCTGTGGGGCAGAGCTTATGGCATTGGCACGTCCCAGACTGGTTGCCACGGCAGTCTCAAAAGTAAGGGTCTCCTGCCCCTCACCTGCCTCGCCGCCGCTGAGGTCCTCATGGAACGGGAGGTAGGGCTCTGAGATGTAGCGGTGAGGAGATGGGTGACTTGGGCCTGAAACTTGCCCTCCTGATGATCCTTGACCTGCAGCCAGAGGTGCGACCTCCTTGTCAGCCCTCCTCTCTGTAGAGCCACCTGAGCCGTCTTGAGCCTGGGTCTGTCCCTCAGAGGAGGTCGCTGGTGTGGTGGATAGCTGGGCTCGGCAGATCAGAGGTGAGTAGGAGATGTAAGGCCGTGGGCGAGAGGGTGTCTGGGGAAGCTGGCGCCGATTACGAGGAGTACCAGACTCTGAGGCTGAATGGCCGGGGCTGCCTGATGTGTTCACCTGTAAAAAAACACATATAAAGTACAAACACAGTCATAATGACATTGAAGCACAACAGTGAGGGAAAAAATGCTATTTACTCCGACTACTACTTTCATCAGGATTCACTTTGAATCACAGGTACAAAACAGCCCTTGATTCACAACAAGCAGCACTGAAACTGGTGATTTGGTGTGTAACTTTACCTGTACTCTCCCCACCTGTCTCTGTAAAGTGTGTGTGCGTCCTTCACTGGGTGAGCGAGACCGTCGCCTCTCGCATGACGGGTCTCGGCTGCGCTCCTCAGAGTTACAGCGGGACACGTCTGGAGACAGTAGGTGGCGCCGTTCCTTAGACCGCCCTCTCTCGTAACTACTTGTTTCTCTGTGGTTGATTCTAGGGCCTATGAACAGTGTAGATTCAGGTGAGTCAAAAAACCTCTTCAGCTTTTAATCAAGAGTAAAGAAAAAATGTCTCCTCCTTTATCCAAATGATCCAGTTTAAAGGCCAGAAAATAAGTAAAAAGTAATTTTCCACAATGTAATTTAAAAGTACATCAATATAATTAAACACATTGCAGAAAGTCTAAATACTCGTACTACTACATACTCGTAATACTACACTAATAATTTGCGACTGATATTTCAAAGAACTAGGTATGTAATTAGTCTATTATTGGTGTTTAGTTTCAATTTAAACACAGAAAGCACTTCCCGTAACAAACTGTCTTTACCAAATCTGTCTTTACCAATACTGCATTTAAATTATTAGGATAAAACTTGTTATGAATATGAAAGTCTATAGGTGTTATGTGATGCTAAGCCACCTCTGTAGCTCTTCTGGCGAGGCTTGTATGTGCCGTCAGGGCTGATTCTCTCCAACGAGTGTTGTTCTTGCCACAGGCCGTTCACACACTGGTCGCCGATGGTCGAGAAGGAGCGCTTCATGATCTTACTGTCTGCTGACATCCCGGGCTGAATACACACAAAACAACCAGATGAGCAATCACATAGGCAGCCCCGTCAACAAACACACATTACACGTACATAAAGAACATAATGTGTGTGGAGTAATCTGGACAATGTGTAAGTTTTCTAATTGCAACCCAGACTATAATGTACATTGCATTTATTTTTCATGTTCTTAAATGAAAGGTTATCACTATTTATTACCTGTGGATCAACAGCCAATCTGGGCATAGATGAGGCTCTGGTAGATGCTGTCCGCTGCGGTGATTTCAACACTGTTGGGTCCTGCCTCGCCTGCTGCTTCACTTGGTTATACTCCACTACATCTGAAACCTACAGATACATCAGAAAGCAGGACTGGGTGTCAACAAACTGAGGACATTTTTACAGAGATCAAGTCTGTACAATGATGCTTTGATCCAAAACCCACTTTGCAGATTAGATGTGGCAATATTTTTAGTTTTCTCAACACAAAGTTGTTACCAGTGTGTGTAAATGGTGGTGATGATGATGTGGGTTGTGGTAAAGGTGGTAGGGTGAATGGTAGTTGTCGTCGTCGTCCTCCTTCTCATCCCTGGAGTGAGACAGTGGCTGCAGGAACATCTCTTGGGGAGAGATGGGACTGAGTGCCACAAATCCTCCTCTGGTGCTGTGTTTGGTACACACAAACAGTCAGCAGCTACATACTGTACTTTTGTCTGATTGTTGATGATAAGAATGAAATAGAAGGAAACTGCAAACTCACTAACCAGACTCCAATTACAAAACACATATTTCAAACCCCTCCATCATAAATAATCACAAGCCAGAATAAAAAACTGTATAAGGAGATAAAAAGTTGAATATTTACAGAGCAGATCCTGCACTATGCCTGAGGAATGACAGGGATTTGGCATTGCATAGGATCTCTTGAGGCAGAGAGGAGGCATCCATACGTTGGAACATAGGAGCATGTTTCTATGGGGCAAAAAAAACACAGGGCGAGACATGAACATGAAAAAATTAAAACGGGCTACAAATAAGATTAGAGTAGCATTTTAAAAACATAAACATACAAGCAAATTGTCACCGAAAAAGATGACTTGCACAGTAGTAATTAGCCAGTTTTGTTATAATAGCTCTAATATAATAGCTTTTAGATTTGAAACTACCTGGGTCTAAAATAACTACATTAGCAGATGCTGGGTGGTTTTGGGGGAGCAATATCAATCCAAAATTGCTTAAATAAAACAATAGAAGTGAGAAAAGAAAAACAAGAATGAAAAGTACCTGTTCCTCCAGTTGTTGTCGGAGCTTCTTGGCCTTGCTCTGCTTGTAGTAGTCCATGATCATCATGGCAGCATAGATCTTCCCTATTGTCATGTCACTGGCTGAGAGGGAGAAAGCAGAAAACATCAGATAATGGATGATGATGACCCTTCAAAACTATGTCAACAAACACCATATTACTACCACAACTACTACAATAGAACAATATCTATATTTTATTTATATCTGGATGCTTTTTCTTCTTCAATATACTGTATAAATGATTGTATAGTATAGTGGGAGTTGTAATTCTGATGTCACCTTTGTGAATGGGAACCAGCAGGTCAAGTGACTTCTGAGAGAGATGAGGCCAAATGACGCTAATCTCTTTCTGAAGGTCCAGGTCCATCTGATTTCGATCCTCTCCTCCTGAAAATAAACAGTTACATACACAGAAAAACAAAAAGATCACAGGCAGACACACATTTATTAAGCGTGATTTCCAATTATTTAAGCATGTTCTATGTGCGTCTGGAGACGATTGATGCTTCTTCTAACCTCGGGCTATCTTGACCTCCAGAGCCGTGCGGATGAGGGCCATGAGGGTGGAGGTGAAGTGGACGGACATGTCATCATCCACAGGCATGTTCATCAGGACCAGTCTCTGATGGTAGCAGAGAAAGCATCATAATCAGATAGACATACAGTCATAACTGAGCTTAATAATAAACATTGACAGAATATTACACACAGCAAAAGAAGGAAGCTCAGAACTGCTGTGGTGGCTCATAATACTGTTTAAATGTGTTATTTAATGATCAAGACAACTTAATCTTCTTATTATCATAAGACACATCACAATTGTTTGGCGTTTACTTAATTATTTTTCAAAACCAGATATTCCAAGATAACAGTGAATTTAGTCAATACAAGTCTGTTATTGAGTCTGTTATAAACAACATTTATATAAGCTTTGGTTCAGAAAAAAACAACAACAAAACTCTCAGATAGAACTATGCAACTAACTTAAAAAGTTATGAGCAACCATGGCCTTTCTGGGCTATAGTTCAAAATAAACTTCAGATGTGTTTCCATTTTAATCATGATTTCACATAGTTACAAATAACTAATATATTGTGTAACTTCCTTTAATGAAATTAGTTTGATAACACTGCTACATACAGAAGAACAGAGAGGATGTAATATTGCGTGTAATTATTTTCTTTTTAGACACAAGGTAATTACTTGCTAATCACAAGAAAACTGTTTGATTATGTCAAGATCAAGAAATAATGAAAAACAATGTTTGTGTCTTGGGATACCTCATTAACAATTTTGCAATCTTAACAAAACTGTCTGATGACACAAAATTACAAGAAACTTTTTTTTATGCATGTCGTCTCTGGACTTCTGTAAATAGAAGCCAAAACTGCTGTTTTTATTTAAGTATTATATATATATAAAAGACTCACACAACACATTGTGCAGTAATAGAATAGCGTTTGTCTGCAATGGAACATGCTTGCAGGTTCACTCACTCACACACACACAATACACCATATATTACACACTGATGTCACACTGGGATGTGGCAGGAGGTACATGCAGACAGGTATATGTAAGACAGAGAAGTAAGTACGAAAGACTTCTATGATGACAAGATTTAGCATATAGACGTTTAACAACTTTCTCGATAAAGATGACTTTCTCAATAAAGATGACTTTGACCTGACTTTGAAAAAATAAACTCCACCAAGACTCTTTCATCAGATAACAGCAAACAAATATGACGTCTTGGTTATCTGCCAAGATGCAAAGCAAAACAGGCAAATCATTATAGCAGAGATTGTCTCTTGCCACTAAAAATACTGGAACTTAAAACTGTTTCAACAAGCAATACTGCATCATACAATCAACAGAAAAAAATATCTTGCTTTCCCAATGTATGACACAGAAAATGAACTTTAACAGTACTTGACCTTGTTGATTAAAAATATGAAGGCAGTGCCTGTTAGTCTCCAGTGTTTAGTCTACCTTATATGCCACCTTGGAGGGGCATTTCTTGCCCAGGCCTAGAGGTGGCGACATGTTGGTCAACATCTCATACATGTCAGTGTAATGGATGCGACCACTGGGGGCACCAGGTAGCCATGAAGATGGAGATGAGGAGGGAGGGAGTAGAGGAGAGGAGGAAGGGAGAGGGATTATATGGGAGGTAGAGGAAAATTTGAATAATGGTGGAAGAGTCGGGGAGTGCATTCCCAAGGGATGCAGGAGGGGGGAAAAAAAAATCACAGGTGGGAGGTGAAGGGTAAAAGAGAGAATGGAGGAGATACAAGAGAGAGTATTATTCCAATGCATCACACAGAGGGAGAGAGTAAAGAAGAAAAAATAAACACAGGTTGTATTCATTCTATGCTACCATCAGGGCATAGAAATCTGGGAAAGGAGAAAACCTCAGACGGGACAAGCAAAGGAATGACAGCCTCACTGGATCTGGTGCAAATGAAATACTTACATTGTGTTGCATTGTATGTGTATGCAAGAAAGTACATTATTTAAATAAGATCCAAAAGGTAGAAAGAGACAGGCTTTCCCTCAGATTGCTCCTCAGTTGTTTCAAAAGTAATCATTTTTTATCTTTTAAGCTCTTAATTAAATTTGTGAATGAGGGATGTCCTGTGCCTTAGTACCCTGAGATTGGAGTATCGTCATTCTTTGACCCAGGCAGACCTGAGTAAAACACCCCTAAAGGTCAAGCAGGGTGGTGACAGTTGGTGAAAGGGAGAAAAGGAGGGAACAGATAGGAGGAAGTCAGGAGGGATCCACAAAAGAGGAAGGGGTTGGGGGGGGTGTTTGTTGACATGGGGGAACCAAACCTTGCATGCCACCCTGTGGGGGCAGTTCTTCCCAAAGCCCAGGGGAGGCGAGATGGAGCGTACAACTTTGTACATCTCCTTATAGTGGATCCTACCACTGGAAAGAACATACATGTCTTTAGTTGTGTTAGTGTGTTATTGTAGTCCACAATAAGGGTGAGTGAAACCTAAATGGAGGCTGTCATGTTAATAGCAATAAAAAAAAAGTGTATAAAATTCCACATTGTCAGAAAACTCATGATAACTATTTTTTAAACAATACTTTTTTTTTTTTACATGCTGGTAAAACTGTTGGTACTAATCACTTGCTTCATGTCTATCAGTAGCTATTAACATTTATCGCTGTTGTAGCTACTTCAGATGTTGTTCACAGTGCTGTACAGACACTACACAATTATATCTAATCTTAGGGTGTTTGTTCCATGAGACATGATCAATTTAAGTGTTTACAGCATCTTTCAGACCAGTCCTGAGTTGTTTAGTAGTCTTATTTAAACTGCACTAGTGGTCAGTTTTTTTTTCTTATAAAATTTTGTGGAAAACTATACCTATAGTATTTTACTGATATATTCATAACAGATATACCAACCAGACCATCAAGCATACAATAATATCAATACTTGCATAATGTCTGTATGATTATTGATTATTTCCTTTAGTATTATTATTATTATCATCTTGATTTCAGTATTTTCACTGTCATTGTAGCTGGTTGGTTTAGCCAAGCTAAGGGTGATGTACTATTTTGTTGTACTTTCAAAAACTGAGAGACACTGACCGGGCAGCACGGTCATACTCCCCCCAGATTCGGACAAACTCATCCAGGTGGTGGGGACCCAAAATGGACGAGTCCCGAGTCAGATACTCAAAGTTATCCATGATCACAGCCACAAACAGGTTCAGCATCTAGACGGAAAACAAGGAGGGAGATGCTTTGATGGTCATTTATATTAGGGTGGAAGGTACTTGAAGAGAGAAAAAAAACATCAACATATTGCCCAAAACTGCAATGAAATACCAAATGTAGAAAAAGCAGTTTAGAATGACATATAACATATCGTTGTTGCAACTTCATTATTCAGATCAGATCCCAGTTTCCTTACCAGGAAGGAGCTGAAGAAGATGAAAGAGACAAAGTAGAAATAGGCAAAGTCGGACCCACAGCCCCCCTCGTGGTCAGTCAGCAGTATTGCTGGAGAAAGTGAGGGGTCTGTCTCGCACGGCTGTCCCCCCAGACATGACAACATGATCTCCTGCCATGACTCCCCTGTAGCGCTCCTGGACACACACATCACACAATGTCGGAGGAGGAGTTGGTTAAGATTTGTGCTGTCCGGCTCACAGTTTATTCACAGTTACAGCTGACATCTGGAGGGTGCAATCAAAGTGTCAAGACTCGTGGCACCACAAGCAGAGGCAGCTTTTAGATGCTCCGAACTTAAGATACACATCTTAGGTTCAGAGTCTAATGCACACATTTACAGTATGTTCTGTATGCAATGTTTTAAATGGTAATAAATAAAATTATTGATTTTAATTTGGCCTGCCTCTTTGTTATCTGTAATTTCATAATTTTCTTTTTTTTTTTTTTTTATAGCATATTAGAATCGTTTAACACTTCAGCTGGTAAAAGTAAACACAATATTAATATCAACACTTAACTCTGTGACCTATACAAGTCATTTCATTATTTGACCGCTTCTGCAGATGTAAAACTCTCAAGTGTCTGGAAAGCAATTTGTTAAGGACATAAGTGGTACACTGCAGCATCCATCACCCTTTGACACCGAGTATCCTCTTGGATACTTTGCAAGCCAAGCCTTACTACTGTAACCTAGCAACGTCATTCAAACTACATTAAAGAAATGTTCCATTTAGTGAGCCAAGTGTAACAAATCAAGTGTAGTTTTGTTCACTGCTGGATCTCTTTTAACTGAGATGCTGAGACTATAACTTTTCTGGAGTATTGAAGCTAAATCATTGGATTAAGTGCAGTGACGAATTTCAGATCGGATCACAGACTAGCTCCTAGGATCATGTCTTAAAGTCCCACGCTGTGTGAAGCAGCGGACTGCAGATCCCAAGGTTTCCTACCTGAAGAGCAGCATCAGAGCACCAGAGAAGGTCTTGAAGTTGTTGTGCTGGTTAATGTGAGTCTCCTCATTCAGCTTAATGTTCCCAAACACCTGATTCATAGGTCACAAGTGTCAAAAACAGTGACATAGTCTCAGATGGACAGCACACAGATAAACACACATAAACACATGAAAAATGGGTAGGACACAACATAGAGACTGTCTGTATTTATAAAAAACTGTCTCCAGACAGAGACAAGCATAGCATCAAGTGCCTGTCTGTGCTGCTTCTGACCTGCATGCCAATGATAGCGTAGATAAAGAAGAGCATGGCAATGAGTAGGCAAACGTAGGGCAACGCCTTGAAGGACTGGACGAAGGTCCACAGAAGGATCCGGATGGTGTAGCCCTGTCTCAGCAGCTTGATCAGACGAGCTGCTCGGAAGAGCTTCAAGAAACTCATGTTGAACAAATCACCAAACTGGCAGAGGGAAACACGAGAGGAGAGAGAAGCTGTTATTGGTGTTGAGTGATGTCAGCCTGGCATACACAGGATTTATTATTATTAATATTAATGTTTACATAAATGCTTAAAATTAAGGGAAACACTCTCTCTCTCTCTTGTCGTGTCAGAGTCTGATCGTCACGTGTTTATTTTTACCTGCAAGTCTACCACAATCTCAGTGATGCTGCCCAAGACAGTGATGAAGTCAAAAATGTTCCACGTGTCTCGAAAGTAGTTCTGTAGAAACACAAAAGACGGTGTGTCTTGTTTCTAAAGATAAAAGTGCACGACAGGATCTTGAATTCACATTCAGGCTGCAAGTTGTTCTTTTTCTCTCACCAGAAAGCCAAAGGCCATGATCTTGAGGACACACTCGACAGAGAAGAGAACAGTGAAGGCTGTGTTCAGGTGCTTCAGTACAGCTTCATACGCCGGCGGAGCAGAGTAATACTAAAAATACAAAGGTGGCAGTGATTAAAGTACATGAATTCTTTGCTATGAGACATATAAAAAAAGTGGAATATTCCCTGATATCCGTCTGATCTTCAGACCTGCCCTCTGCAGACCTACAGGTTGATGGAAGATTCCTCCAGACCCATAAATAGTGCCTTAGTCTCTGCACCTCTCATCTGTCGCACTATAAAAGGAGTCATTCCTCTAGGGGCGGCAGCCACAGTTAATGAGGTCATGCTAAATAGCAGCCCCTGGACATTATAGATCAATATTTAATACAGGCTGAGTCACCCTGTGCCTGTCTGTCTGTCTGAATGACCAGAACAGCCCGGGCAAAAGACCATTTTAGGAAATAAATAGTCGTGAGAGAGGTGTTGGGGGAAAAAAACCCAAAAGCAACCAAAGGAGAGATCAGCAGATCCAAGCGCAAACATCACAGTGTGTTGAGGTAGTACTGTGGTACCTAAAAAGGAAACTATGTCTACACATCCAGCCTTATTTTAAAACCAGAGTGTTAACAGTTGCAGGTTTATGACAGAATATACTGCTGAGAAGCAATACAAGGTGTGTTTTTCTCATTGACAAACGAGGATGTGTGGAAAATGACACGTCATCTTTAGGAGTGAGGATGGAGGGAGAAGAGAGAGACTGCAGTATGTAATGGTAGAATTTAAATTATTGCTCATCTAATGTTATGGCCATTGCAGAGTTATGATATTTTCTACTTTGATTTTCTTGTTTTCCTCTGTTCATTTTCCTTACCTTCATCATCAGTACGACGGTGTTGAGAGCGATCATGGCCAGGACGGTGTACTCAAAAGATGGTGACACCACAAAATGCCACAGACGGTACTGGAACGTGTGCCGGTTTTGGGGCATGTAACGAGTTAAGGGCTTGGCACTGATGGCAAAGTCTATGCATGCCCTCTAAAATACAGAAAACAGGAGAAACAAAGCGAGAGAAGAGGAAGCATGAAACAGTGAACTACGCAGCAGGGATTTCTGTTTGGATTAAACACCTGAGGAAGAAACAGATGTTTCCTTAAAGGATGTCATTGAATTGGAGTCATTTCCAATGAAAGTGAAAGATAATTTCATCTATATGGGCTTCACAGTCTATACTGCAAATCAATCTTAGAGAGAAGGATACCAAAAGGATGGAAAAAGATAGAGTTAACAACTCAGTGTAAGGAAAATACACCACAAGAGGACTTACAAAGGGAAAAGACTAAAAGGGAGCTGCTTGCGAGTTTCTGCATTCTGTCAGAAGAAGAAACATATTAACAAGAACCAGCCACCATCATTCTAATAAGTGTGTTAAATTACACCTAGCTGATAGATTGCACCTATGTTTAAAGCCTACATGTCTCGTTATGTCTGCTGTTGGTCAGACAATGTTGTTTTACTGCATCTAAGAGCCTAAAATCAAATAGAAAGCTTCAGTGTAAGTGTCTCCCGGCTGTAGCCACATGTATCTTTCCTAACCTCATTCTTCTCCAGGCTGCACTCCTCCATCATCTTATCCCCTTGTTCCTGGAAGGTGATGATGATAAGAGCCACAAAGATGTTGACGAAGAAGAAAGGAAAGACAACAAAGTAGATGACGTAGAAGATAGACATCTCCATCCTGTTGCCGTGGCTCGGGCCTCTATCCTCCTCTGTCACATCGACTGAGTGCTGCAGGACCCTGGAAGAGACAGACACACAATGCTCACAATAATAATGCTACACTAATGCTAATGATAAAAAATAAATGCACAAGAAAAAATGGTGTGCTGTGCTGCAGCAGCTAAAAATGCCACTTTGCTATATGGAAGAGGATATGAATGCAATTACGGTAATCTCCGAAGCAATAGTCAATTAACAAGGGTTGAAAGAGTACAACCCCACAAGCACTGTCAATGACATACTGATGTAACCTTATTGTGCTATAATGAATGGCAAAAGTTTTGTTAAATGAATCGCATCTGTCATATTTCCTTCATCAAAGGTCAAGTTTGACCATTACCAAAGAACAAGCCAGATGTTCAAAGGTTATAACGCTCATAAAAACTAATGAGTGCTTTAAGAATGGAAAATGATATGTGGGAATTTCTTCTCCTCTGGTTCTGGTCAGTGACTCACTGAGGCCATCCCTCTCCAGTGGAAACAGTAAACAGAGTCAGCAGGGCCCAGATGACGTTGTCGTAGTGGAACTCGTGCCTCTTCCAGTCTCTTCTCTTCACCTCTTTCTTGTCTTTCCCATAGTCAATGTAGTAACCCCTGGAGGACAGGAGAAAAGACAATAGGTGGTACATCAGAAGAAAGAAAAAAGTGTAGCATTTATAGCAAGAAAAGTTCACATCCTTTCATGTTTGTTAACCTAATTGCTAGAAGGACACAGAGCCACAGAACAAATGCACTTGAAACACACAATGAAACTAAAAATAAATTGATATGCTTATTTTATTAACGATGAGAGCTAAGAAAGAGAGTGGCAAAGAACAGAAAAGAATTAAACATAGCATTGGAAGAAAAAAAAAGTTAAGGAAAACTTGATGGTTTATAATGAAGGATAAAATACTGATGTAAATCAGACAGAAAGAATAAAGAGAAGTAAACGAGTTTTACTGGCAGTCCTTCTCTGTGTCTTTCGAACTGTCGGTACAGTAGAAAAACTTCCCCTTGAAGAGCTGCACAGCGATGACGGCAAATATGAACATAAAAAGCTTGTAGACAATCAGGATGTTGAAGACGTTTTTCAGAGACGTCACCACGCAGTCAAACACCGCCTGGAAGAGACGGAGAGAGAGAATTCCCTGTAACCATTAAGATTTTGTCATATTAACTAATTTAGTCAAAGGTATCACATATTTAATATTTACTATGTTGATTAATTAACATACTGTATGTTAAATGACAATTATTTATTGCGTTTTGTCTTTAATATCTGAATTATTTTATTTTCCATTGTGACATGAATTTTATCACAACATATCACAACACAGAAAACAAAGTGACGAGTTTTGCATTTCAGTGTTGTGAGTCCAGCAGAGAGCAGCACAGACCTGCCAATACTAAATGCAAAGCACTGTCAACAGTCAACGAGGTGAGCTTGCACTGTTCATACCAAAACGAAAAACAATCAACTGTCCAATCACAGCACTGGGGGGCGGGGATGTGGGTGGGGCTTATCATTGCTGACATGAGTTGATGGCAGACATGACAGACATCCTTTCACATTAAAAAGGGTTCTTTAGGGCCAGCTGGAGGAAAACATCTAGTTACAATTGTGATTAACTGTCTGCAGTTCAATTAATTTTGTTTCAGAGGAATTTCAAATCTAAGGATTGTGTTTGAATGCTTGTGAGTAACTCTGACACCCGAGACCTAGTGAAGCCAATTTATTGAAAGAAAATACCATAATCATATTGTCCTATTTACTACACTAGTGTTTAGTTTATCACATTTCTCTGACACCATACTTTACTGTCATGTCTCTGCACTTGAACGCACCAGTGATCCACATTATTGGCATGAAATGAAATGACTGCTGTTTGAAAGATAACAAATACAACATAAGACATGTTGAAGGTTATGGAAAATGTTCAGCAGTAATATTAAGAATATACAGTTTGAATTTAATAGGCATGTTAAACCATGATTTTTGAGTGCATGGTATTAGTCACAATCCCATGATGAGTACTTGTTAGGACACTCAGACAGTCATCAGGCTGCCTAATTCCCCACCTTCACATCTAACTCTCCCCCATCCTCCTCGTCTGTCCTCTTTCCTTGACTGTTTTTCTGTATTGTCTTTCATTCTTCTTTCCTCTCTGCCCTAGTTTCAAATTTATATTAGTTTTTCATTTATGGCTGACCATATTTTGTGACCTTAATATGTATGAGTGTTATTCTTCTGTGTTTGCACCTGTATGATTATTTTAGTTTTTGTGCTTTGGTCCCTCCTCTCTTCTCCGTCTGCTTGTTTTCTCCCTGCAGACAGACTGCGTATGAGATTTGGTAATCCCAGTCCTGACAACATGTCTTCATGTCCTGATGCTCACAGTTTGTCAACTCACGGTCTATCACCCTCACCTGTCTACTGGTTTGTTGTCTGAGAGAAGATGTATCTTTAATATGATATTCATTATCCCTATATGTGTGTTTGTGTGAGAACATGCAGGCATATACAAACTCAATTACAGGCTGTACAATGGCTACTTTTATGATTAGAAAGGAAGAAAATGATTGAAATCCAGATGTGGGAGGTTTCCCTTCAAGCACGTCAGTCATGTATCTTGAAATATAACCAGGACAGGTATCCACACTAGGGATAATGTCCAACCTGTCATTTCAACTTTTACCTATAGACATATAATATTAGATAACCCTTGTCGTTGTCTCTTTAGGATTTTTTTTTTTGATTGGTCTGGTATACATCTTATTAATTAACTAGTTCATAATAATAAATATCAATAGAAGAACACAGCCAAGTAAAACAACAAAGACTGAACATCTCTGACCTTGAGTTTAGGAAGTCTCTTGATGGTCTTCAAGGGCCTCAGGACACGCAACACTCTCAGAGATTTGATGGTTTTAATGTCCCGTCCTTTGTTATTTCTGTACAGAAACACACAGAGTGTGTGTGTCACACCATAGCAGCATGGTTAAGATTTTTAGACACTTCTCTATGATATACAAAACTGTTTACACACTGTTATGTCACCTTAATAATCTATATTTACAGTATGTACATGACAGTCTACTTATATTCTGTTTGTTTTGTCTAAATGTGATATTAGTTTGAGTAGACTACCCCATCACATTGCTGCTCGTCATTCCCACAGGGTCGCCATCCAGAGATAGAGAAAACAAGGAGAGAGGGACATGAATACCAACGGTTATAATGTTATAAACAAAATGGAAGAGGAGTCATTTCATGTGAAATCAATGGATTTTACAACATTTTCCTGACTGACTATCTTGGAATTTTGATTTATACTCTACTAATTACTAATGTAAATATCACTGTACCCAACAACTGTGCAAAAAAGTTTGGCTTGTATTGTCTTTCATTTCTGAGATATCGAGGCTTTGAAAACTGAACACAAAAATGAATGTTGCTAAAATACTACAAAGTTCCTTAAGTCATTACTTTTGAACTATTCATGCTAGATGTCTGATGTGTTTAGGGGTTGTTCTGTACTATTAGATGTCTTTAACTTGTAATAATCGGCCGTTGACAGCATATTTGCCAAGTCTTGCTGAAAATTGTATTTTAAGTTGTTGAATAAAATGACATTATTGAAGCAAATCCAAGATGTTAAGTCGGGAGGTCTCTGTTGATTTCACATGGAACGACCCAGAGATGAGTAAATAGTGCCCAAGCCCATTAAGTGAAATGTTTTTACAACAACAAAAAAAAAGTTAAATTGCAGTTGCATTTTTTGATGTTTAGACATACAATTAAAACATAAAATAAATCATGTGACTGACGTGAGGGCGAAGGCGACCAATGCTCCCACAACGACAATGAAGTCGAGGATGTTCCACAAATCTCTGAAGTAGGAGCCATCATGGAGGATCAGACCCTGGTCAATCATCTGAGGACAACATAAGACGCATAAGTGCAGTGAATACAATTCTCCAGGATAGGAGTCAATTTTGACATCATATCTTTTATTTGAGTGGAGTTTTAAAGAGAACTCAGCTCGTGAACAGGTTAAATTGAAAGAGCAACGGGCCTTAGAGACACAGAACTTCCCAACCTCCCCTCAAAATGTGTAGGATTAATCTAAGCAGTTGCTAAATGAACAGAAAAGGAAAGTAGAAAAAAAACATATTTCTGCTACACAATTATGGTTATTTTTCAGACATTCCTCTAATCTTTGTTTTATTTGCTTTAAATTACTGGCTAATTTTACTCTGTTGGGTTATTCAAATATCATCATTTTAAGAGGTCACAAACCAAAACGGTTGGGACCTACCGTGTATAAAACAATGAAATTTGTTCCTCATCAGGTATCGGACTAGTTCTGAATCTTCATGGTTAATCAGATGTGGTAGAAACGCAAACAAGAATCCGTAAAATTGACTTTCAGTTCTCCATTTGGTTCTTGTGCCTCCACAGTAGGGAGCTCCTTAGGCAAAACTGTTACATACATATACGCGTTTCTGGCTGTGCCCTCTGTCACTGTTCCTGACTCAGTCATTGCCCTCAGTCCTCCCCCTCCAAGCTCCAGCCGTTCCCCTGTGCCCCACTATCTGCTAACTTACCTAACTCTGGCCCCACTTCTCTTCAAAACACATTTAAGCTCTTATTCAGACCTCACAAGTCAAGTCTTTACCTTGAGTTTAACAGTGAGTTTTGCATGCAACAGTGATCATTATTTTACAATCTTTACAAAGGAACTCACCTTAATAATCATTTCAAATGTGAAAACTCCAGTGAACACGTAATCAAAATACCGTAGAACCTGTGAAATGATGTAAGATAGGACGACAGTTAAAGAGAAGATCAGAAGCTCAGATGAGAAGTAGATAAAAAATGAAAATGTCAATTCTTTTAAGGCGTTTTCACTTCACAGCTTGTGGTTCAGTATAAAACAGTCCCATCAAATGATGGTTATACAACACAGATAATTAGCCTCATTCTTCCTATAAACAACCAGGCTCAGTGTGTTTCATTTGCCTCACTCATCAGCTATTTAATTGCCTCCCATCAAGTCACATTATCAGCCTCTTGCAAAACAATTCAAGGAAATGTTTTTTCATGAGTGTTTGTGGGTTTTTTTTTCTTAATGGTACTTTAGCTGCTTAGTGTGGACAACTATGAGACCCAAGGCATTGATAAATAGCGATTAAAATGATATCTTAGGGTAACATAGTAATTCAATCTTTGAAACAGCAAAGATATTAATGTTACAGATGCCCCTGACAGATGATATACAAATAGCAAACCTTATTCCAGTCAGACGTTGTGGCGACAGGGTCCTCTGCAGCGAGTGCTATACTACTAGCAGCTATGACCAGGAGGATGGACATTTCAAAGTACCTGAGGTTCACCACGTAGTGACACACTCGACGTACCCTGAGAGAGAGCATGCAGTGGTTAACATATGATAGAGTAAGGTCGGAATTCAACAGCATGAGGCAAAAATAGAGGAACCTCAGGGTTAAACAAAATGCATATAGTGAAATACATTTGAAGTGAATAGACTAGTTCAGTATTTTGGGTCTCTTGCCGAGATGTTTATCCCTTTCAGCTGCCAGTTGTGTAGTTTAGCTCAAAGACTGGAAACAGGGAAACATGAACGCTCACTAATAAACACATTATATTACATTTGTCTAAGTTGTACAAAAAACGAAGTGTAAAAAATGGAGAACTGAAGTTTTTATGAGGAATTTACTGCCAAGAGTATTTCTTGAGTTAGGGTTGCCAGCAGTGTGTGTGGTAGTAACTTACGGGTTGTCAGGTTTGAAGATGAACATGCTGTCTGGAGTCACAGTGTCGACAGGCTGTCTCTCCTCTGCCTCCTCCTTCTCTGATTTACAGGTTTCAGGGTCTTTACTGTTGACTAGGGAGGGTCAGGAGAAGAAGATGATGAGAAGAAGATAACAAAAGACAGGTGAAAGAAGAGGAAAAGGTAGAAATGGACGAGAAGAAGGTAAAGTGGATATAAATGAGGAAGGTGGGCCTCCCAAAGCCAAGGTTCATTTTCCAGAAGGGGATTTTAATCTGGAGAATATCCACAGAGAGTGGATTGAGTCCCTGACATGACTCATCGCTTCCTGAAATGCCTGAGCTCTCAGGGCAAAAAATGTGTGTAATATGTATGTAATCAAGCATGACTCTGCAACAGCATGATCTATTTCTTGTCACAAATTTATTCAGAAACTAAATTTGCTTGAGAGTTTAAGTCTACCTGTAATTGTGGAGAGCTCCAGAGATGGATGCAAGTTGGGCACCTCGATGACCACACTTGAGCTGAGCTGAGATTTATCCTGGTCCTCCTCTGTCTCCTTGTCTTCTTTGTTGTTCTCTGGGACAACAGGTGGAGACGAGTCTGATTGCTGTGGAGGTGCCTCCTGCTTCCGAGGACACTGGTCACCAGTATGGTTGTCCGGTGAGCCGGTGTCCCCTCCCTCATTGCAGTTACCTTGTCTGTAGACAGAGAAAAAGAGTAAAGTGGACAGACAGGAGGACAGTGACATGTCTGTGTTCAGTGCAGCAATCAGTAGCGTTGTGATGCTGACAGCAGAGAGACATCTGATGTAATGAGTGACCATTTAAGATCAATTGAAATTTGTGGCTCATTCATTAGAGATAAGGGTTGTTTCTTTCTTAATTTACTGAGGAGTATACTTGTTTTTAACAGAGGAACTAGCTTCATAAAGGTAGTTATAAGAGTGGAAAGGGTAAGGAATTTAGCTTTAACATTAAGACAAAATGATGCAATGGGAAGTGGTAAGTTTCCTTATCCATAATCTACAAGTCTTCACATAAACATAAAAAGTAATATCTGTATTTTTATAACATCTCCAGGTCATTGAAAATCACTGGCAACTCAACTGAATCCCACCGAGAACCTTTGTTGCATTTCATTCCCCTAATTTCTCCAAATCATTCCTGTCTCTCTTGCCTTTGATTTGATCTCTTTATCAAATGTGAAACATGCTGCTAAAATAATAAGCTGGATAAGCAGCAGTTTCTTACCTGCTCTCCTCAGGTTTGGACACCTCTTCCTCCCTCTGTTCAGTCTCTACTTCCTTCTCCTCTAATTTCCCTGGATTTCTTTTCCTCTCCTTGCTGATTGAGCGATTCTCCAAGTGGCCTCCGTTCTGGGGAGATGACCCTTGACTTCTGGCTCCGGTCTGATGATCACAGTGATGCAGCGCCCTCCTGGCTCTGATCCCACCATGACCTCCCATCTCGGGGGTCAGGGTGTCACCGTTATCTGGCGGTCGGAACTTCTTCACTGCCCTGTGCTGACGCTCGCCGTTCAATCTAGGGCTCCTGTGCTCACTGGTGGTGTTGTGACTCTGATTAACACCCAGTTTTCCACCCTCAGTGATGGGTTCTGCTTCAGGAGGGTCTGGTAGGGCCATGGTCACAGAAGCATCAGGAAGGGACACTTTCATAGGATCCAACGACTCTGGCACCAGCACTGGCAGTGGCGGATTGGTGACATCAGAGAGGGCAGCATCCAGAGGCATATCCATAGCCTGCTTTTTGGATGGTGAGGACAGGGGGTCTGTAAGACACTTCAGACTCCCGGACAGTGTTTGCTGCGTGGCCTTGCGGTGCACTGACAGCGGATGCCCATGCTGTGCCTGAGCTGCAGCAGGAGGCCCATCCTTATCCTCGCTGGGGCTGTTGAACAGGATCTCTCGGCTGGACATCTGGCGGTGTCTCCGAAGCTGGCTGGTCCTCTGCTCCCACACTGACATGGTCATCCTTTTTCTTCTCTCTCTACTGGACATGAAAGAGTTAGAGTGGTTGAGTGGTGGGGGTGGACGGCACTCCCTGATGCTGCCCTGGGCCTCTTCCAGGGAGCAGGAGTAGGTAGGCCGGCTGCGGTGGATGGCTCTTTTCCTGTACAGGTAGGGCCGCCTCCTCCGGCTTCCCCTGAGAGGAGAAAGACAAGACAAAATGTCAATGTGTACAGGGAGACATTTCTATATATTGAGTGCCATATTTAACCAACAGCAGATTTGAAGAAAGGTTAATGTGTTATATAAATTGAAATTTTTATTTTTGCTGTTTGTTTTTTTTCAATGTATTGATCCAGATTAATAATTTGATTTGCATGGTGGTGGACTTAAAATTCTTTATATTTTACACTTAATATTAGCAATGAAAATATTACATAGCAAGAAAAAACAAACAGTACATAGCAACTGCTATAGTCTGATGTTCAAGCGGTTTATCAGCAACAAAAAGCAATTTCATTTCAACATGAGACAATTTACTGGTTCAATGAAGATGTTAAGTGATAAATTAAATAAGCCAGAAATTGTTGTGTGACTTCAATAACAAAAAGAAGCAGAATGAAATCAGTGGAATAGATATAAAAAATGTGGAATTAAATAATGTTTAAGAGTCTGGAGGTACAGATCAGAGCATGAACAGAAAACTACAGTATACACAATGAGTCTGGGACAATTAGCCATTTAAGAAAATGCAAGCGGGGGTTAGTGAGAGATTCAGAGAGCTGAACAGACAGTGTTACTTACTGGAGCGTGGACTCTTGTGTGGTCCGTGTTATCAATGAACGATTGGTTGAAAACAAGACATTAGTGCTTTTGTGAGCAGTGACAAAACAAGCCAGGAGACACACAGCAAACGATCCTCACGGACTAGCCTTTAACACAAAGACCAAAGTCATAAAAACATCTATATAGAGGATTAATGCCTTTCACCTGCTGCTCTAAATTTGTTATTCATTGCTTAAGGCTAAAACTACTTTTTAGAACAACACACACACTGATGAATTATTAATTTTAGATGTAATTTCGAGATCATGTATTGTGTTTGCAACAGAATATTTCCATTGCACACGTCGTTTCCTTTTTTTTTTTTTTTTATGTTTGTAACGAATAAAATTGGAAATTTGGACCTGAAATACTGGGCTTTTGATGCTTTGGTGTGTGTCTCCATTGGAGCCAAGCGGCACATTGACAAACAAGATGGTAGCAGTATTAGACCAATTAAACAACATTAATAAACATTAACATTAAGCACAACATTGATAAGGAGACATCTTAAGTAGATTGAAATGTTAAGACAGTCTGAGCTACAGTATGGGTACAGGTAGAAAACACAGAGATGAGCTCCATCAGCAGACACAGGAAGAGAGTACATATTTAGATACCCTTCAAACAAAACCACCACATTGGGATGCAGCTCTGAACACCACGGCCACCTCAGAGCACTGACACATTAGCATTCGTTCATGTCATGCTAGCATAGCTAAATAAGGAAATCCATGTGCTGAGCTTCAACATATTAATTGAATATATTCAAAATACTCGAGAAGATTTGGGATTAAATGCTGTAACAATGGAAGAAAAACCGTACACACACTGAAAAATACTTCCAAATATTCCCGTCCTTTCAGTATCACTTTGTTATAATCTACGTGAAAAGCTCAGTGAGTGTGTGTGTGTAATTTCCGTTTTTCTTCCTTTGATCATGCTGACCAGATGCATGCGATCCCAAGATAATAATCATCATAATCCTCCAACATGCTGCATCTCTTTTATTTTGTTAAGCAAATTCTGTCATGCAAGTTTCCTCAAGGTCAGCAGGGGCAGGTACTGCTCGGGTTTCATAGCTGACATTAGAGATGAGACCAGAAACCCTTAAAGTTCAGAGTGTCCTCTCTGAATACAGATGCTGGTCGATGACCCTGTGGTATTCCAGTCTTCTCTATGGGCTTTGACAAGAGCCTGACCCTCAGTTGGCTCTACTGAAACTAATACACATCTCTTTCTTTCTGTTCTGTTCTCATTTAGTTTTTGTTTCAAGAAAATGGCAATGCCTCAAGACAGAAAGACAAAGAGTATTGAAGAAAGACAGATAGAAAGAAAGAAAGAAAGAAGGAAGGAAGCACATCATTTAATATTGATAAAACATTATCTTGTAAAATCTTCCAAATACATGCCCATGCAACAAACTGCTTGTTTCCCAAAACATAACGTGCATATAGATGCAGAGGTCTCCACTCCTGTGCATGCACATGCACTTCCACCACCTACGACAACACAATCAATCCCTGAGTAAAAAACAATCTATTCCACATAGTGGAAACCTGGGCATTGAGAAAACAAGATCACGTTACTTCATGAATCAAATTTACCAAAACTGAGAACACTTAAACTGGCTGTATTTTACTTCCTCACACTCGTTAGCTACACTAACAACAATATCCACTTGCTGAGTATTGACGTATATCACTGTGATGGACACACTATGTTAATTTGGACACTAAAGTAACCCTGTCTCCATGACAACATTATAAGCACCCCCCACCCCGTGGTGGAACAAGTAACCATGGAGACATCGACTTCAATTTGGAGCAAATTACAGTGCTGGGAGCAGGCGGAGGCTAGATAGTAGACCTTCAAGTTAAGACGTATCAATAAGTCTCTATTGGGACAGCACCAAATACTGATTTGCTCAACAGGCCCTAAGTGACATTTAAGTGCTACAAGCCAGCACTTACACAGCAGCACAACGTGAAGCTCTGTACTGATGACCTTTAGCCTCCATCCATAACTGTTCTGCAAAACGTATGGATTCATTAGTAACTCAAATCTACTGCATCAAATTACAGACTCACCATTTGCTAGAGGCAACTCATGCTAAGTGTTGGCACTGTGGTTTAGTCCTAAACGGACACGCTTTGGAAGCGGGGAGGAGGGAGAGAAAGAGAGAGACAGAGGGAAGAGAGGAGAGGAGGAGGTCAGGCAGGGAGAGCGGTTGCAAACAGCACTTACTGTGAAGACATGAAGGAGGACAATGGTCCGACCTCCTTCGCTTTCTGGAGAGCATGCTTCTGGTTGAATGCTGCCTCTGCTTCCTCTTCATCCTGATCAAAAGAGGAAAAGAGTGAAAGAAGACTGAACAGCTGTAGTATCTGTTATTTTAGATAATTTAACAGAATTAAAGCGATGAAAGGAGGAAAGAGCAGAGCTGAACATGGCAGAGCGGAAATATTATTGAAACTATTTAGCATTAATAAAAAACAGATCATCAACAGCAGGCTTGTACTTTCAATTATGGCATCTTTTTTCATTATTCACTTTTTTATTACCTTAGTAAGTTCTTGTGCATTAGCAAGGTTATCCACAGCAATGGCCAAGAAAACATTCAGCAGAGTGTCTGATCACAGGTGAGTTAAGCATATGGTCAAAGTGCAATAGTACTAAAGACACTGACTCTTTGTTATGATATACTGTAATATTTTCTAGTATTGATAACGATCACATTGTGAAAAATGAGTTCTCTATTTGCCATTTTGGAATGAAGCCTATCATATTTTCTTGAATCAAGAGTAAAAAGGATACAGTTTCCAAACAATGTGAGCACTATAAAGTAGATGGAGGACCACATGCCAGACTTCACTCCTCCTTGAGAGCGAATACCGTTGTACATCACCTCATTCCAGTCCTCTCCTGTCAGGATCTGACAAACAAACAAACAAACAAACACAGTGACCATCACTGTTATACAAACTCCACATTTGCTACACTGTTGTTGCTGTTTTAAGTGGAGAGCAATAACTTGTCATGTTTATCTCCAGACCTGAAAGACGGTCATGATGGCTGCAGGAAAGGTGTCAAAGTTTGTTGGGGTGTAGTCTTCAAAGATGAACCTGGGAGAAAAAATTGACACATATGGTCTTTTAAAAAATGTTATTTTTCAGGTCAGACAGAAATCAGCCCTCCTTCCCAGCAGGCTGGCTGTATGATGGAGCTGAGATTATGTTTTTTTCCCCTGTGTGCTCTGTATTCTTGAGGCCAGTCTATACACAAGGCCAAGCTTGTGTACCTCAGACAGCCTTTATTGAAATGACAAACTTGCGGAAAGCAGCCTTTGACTGGGGGGAAAACGAAGCAACAATAGCTGTGTGCATGTGTGTGTGTGTGTGTGTGCATGTGTGCGTGTGTGTGTGTGTGACAAAGGCAGAATCTTAAATCTCTACCAAGCTCACATAGTCTCTTGGTATAATGAAAACAACTGTGAACAGGCCATTGAACAAGA
This sequence comes from Pampus argenteus, assembly GCA_036937835.1. Classification (NCBI taxonomy): domain Eukaryota; kingdom Metazoa; phylum Chordata; class Actinopteri; order Scombriformes; family Stromateidae; genus Pampus; species Pampus argenteus. The sequence continues at coordinate 13,296,997 of CM072870.1, forward strand.
ATTTATTCTCTCCTCAACTCTGTCTGTTCAATAAAGAGAAACCCACTAAACCATGAAGTCTACTTTAGCCTTTGTTTTTATGTTGTGGTGAATGTGTATTTACTATCTATGTTTTCAGTCAAACTGATAAGATTAGTCTCTCTGCGTGGCTTCACTCTATTTCCTTCTCTATTTCATTCAGAGGACCGTACATGAGATTTATTGTTACCTGCCACCGAAGAGCTGCATGCCAAGAAGCGCAAAGACAACAATGAAGAGGAAGAGAAGGAAGATAAGGGAGATGATGGACTTCATGGAATTCATCAGAGAGACGACCAAGTTCCTCAGAGACGCCCAATACCTTGGCAATCACAAAATACTGAATTAGTAAAAAACAACCCTGAAAGACAGTGATTAAACCTGAAAGATTTTTGAGTAATCTGGTAAAAGATACAGACGTTGAGCTCCAACAGTGAGTGTTAAAGTATAAAACTTTTGTAAGGAAAATAAATGTCACTGGCATATACTTAAATATTTATGTTTCTGTCTTTTATTTTGTTTTATTTTGTTTTGTCTCGTTTTGGGCTTGGGGGACATTTTGGTGCACTAAATTAATGAATTAATCTCCAACATAACTCAGTATCTCTTATTAATGTGGAATATAGAAAATTGCATATTACATCAACGTGTCAAACTTTACATAAACAACACTGCTGCAAGATTTCATGTAAACAGAAGGACTGTTTCATGTAAACAGAAAGAAATATCTCAACAGATGGCAAAGAGCGAGGAAGGCTGCAGCACTAACTTAGTGATCTTGAAGATTCTCAGCAGACGGAGAGCTCGCAGGACACTGATGCCAAAGGAAGTGCCAGGCCTGAAGAAACCCCACAGCACTTCAAAGATGCTGCCAACAATGACCTATAGAGATATATTAAAAAGAAAATACAGATTCAATCAAAAATGAAAAGGAACATTTCAAATATTTGTGTACACAAGCACCTGACAGAGACAAGAGAGAGTAACTGAGGGCTGATGCTGCATGATTTAAAAACACAAGCAGTTGAATTGTGGGAGAAACAAATATGTTAAAAAAGCAGATGGAGTACTGACACTGCAGTCAAAGCAGTTGAAAGAGGAGTGGAAGTAGAGACGTGGTCCCAAGCTGTACATCTTCAGAAACATTTCAGTCAGGAACAGAGCGAGGAACAGGAACTCTGCATAATCTGGAACAACAACAACAAAAAAGATGTCTTAACATTTTGACACAAAAAAGAACACAACAACTGTAATGGAAAAAAATAACAATAAAACTGCAACTTCAAGGTGCTACTGAAATGAGGTGTGACTCACAGAGGAAGTTGGATAGCCAGAGGGGCTGGTTGTGGTGAACAATTGCAACACACAATGTGTTGAGAGCCACCAGGCCCAGCACTGTCCAGTAGAAAGTGTGCGTTTTCACCACACGGCGGATGGAGATGCGCAAAAGACGTTCTTTGCGGCGAAAATATGCTGTAGGACCTCGTTTGGCACTCCTGATACTTGCTCTAGCCATGGGGATGCCTTCAGGGAGAGAGAGAGAGGGGGAACAGCATGTTCCCACTCTGAATCTTAAACTGTGCTCCCAACAGTGTGATGTTTACAACAGTATCAAATATGCATTTACAACACTGAAGTATTGACGTGGAGCTCAGTGTGCTTCACCCGAATATGTCCTATACTTTATATGCCCATATTTATGAGCCTGTTCAGACTCCCACTCACCCACGGAAGAGATGTCACCATACTGCTCTTCTCCCGTTTGCCCTCGATGCACCACATCCATGCCTCTCCTCTTTATAGTGGTGGCTCTCTTCAACACTGCAGACAGAGTTGAAGGTTAAACATAAAAAAAATCCCAGAACAAGCTGATCAAACAGTGTAACCAATGCAGTCTGTGAAATTAAATGGAAGTAATGCGAAGGTAGTGAACCAAGGCTGACTTCTGGGCAACATGACTGAGCAACACTTTTGAACTGCTTTGCATGTATGTGTTGAATCGCGGACGAGATTTGTTTCTTTTGGCTGGTCATATGTCAACATTGCCCAAAAAGCGGCCTAATGCTTGACTACCTTTACATTTTTAAGACACCCATAACTACTCTTTTAGACAATATGCAAGCACGTAATCATATGACGCAATGAAAAGATCCTGATGAGGCAAATGATAAGAAGTGAAGATCATCTGCATGGCAAAACTAATGCCTGTGAAGTTTTAGCTGAAAGGGAAAGTTAAGCTCATTAGCGCTGCAGCTGAATGACATAAAAATGATAATTTAATGTTAGCGTAATGATCCAAAAAAGCTGAAAGCAAACCTTCTGCTGCTGTTTTATGATCTTGGTCATAGTGAACCATGCTCCAAGGCAGCTTGGCGGCCCATGCATTCGTCTTATTTGAGCTGTGTTGTCATACAGTATCAGGCAATGTGACTTGCAGTGCACACATGCTAAAGTAAGCGTCATGAACGTGTTTTGACCTTTCGCTGACGGATGTGTTTATGATTACCTGTCAGCTCCCCCTACTCCACCCCACTCACACCTTCCTGCTACCTTGTGATTTCATAATCTACTTGTGGTCAATATTTGCTTGGAGACTCTTTTTTTTTTAATAAGCCACTGATCAAACACACACAGATACACAAAAATATTGCTGCACACAGGAGTGTTTGCTAAAGGCAGGAACACTGGGTCCTGTCAACACACAAACACACACAAACAAGCACATGCATGCTGCTGTCTTTCTAGACAGGGGTTGCTAAGGCAACTGCAGCCTTTCTTTTTTAATCAAAGCTATCAGAGCTTCCACATTTATTTCCATCACAACACCTGGACTCACTATCTGATTTTACTACAGATTTGCATCATTCAGTTCATTTCTACCTGGTCAGAATGTGCTTCAAGTGAAACATACCTGAACATTCGCTTATGTTAAAATGTGCATGTGTATGTGTGTGTGTATGTGTGCATTTGGCAAACGGAGTGGTGAAATTGGTGAGGGAAAGAGCAGAGCAGAGGACGGTTCTCACCATAGGCACCACCTGTACTCCACTCTGGGAGCCTCCTGAGAGCTGCCAATCAATCAACATTTAATAAAAGGCCTGCTGGTTTAGCAAGGAGGAAAGGTCAACGTAGGACTGAGAGGGTCAGAGCAGGCACTTAGCTGTCTGTGGGGCTCCATGTCTAGTGGAAGATTTAGCACTATCAGGGCTAATTCTCTCTATGTGGTATTGAGAGTTATATAAAGAGATATAATGATGTAAGTGATGTGTGCAAGTGCACCACAGCAGCAACAAAATCTGGGCATTTCATGTGAAGTCTTTTTTTTATTTCAAATTTTCCAACTTAGCAGTAAAAAGTAGAAAAAAGTGTGTATCAATCTAAAATTAATCAGATAAATACACAAGATATGATATAATGGCATATGTCCGAATAACCTTTAAAAAGCACATTTGATCTAAGTATACATGCCAGCACAAAACAGTTAAAGAGACAGAATGTAAAGCAATGTGAGCAGAGAGACAATGTGCACAATGGAAGTAGGAACAAAAACAACCTCCTCTGACTTACCATCGAGGGCAGAAGGTCCTGGATTCTTGTTCTCCTCTGCAAGCATCACCTCCTCTGGAAAGCAAAAAGTCACAATCAATCAGAAATGTGCAGCAGATGATGGAGATACAGTATACTGGCATCCTTTGTAGCTACTGTATATATGTATCATGGTTGTGGCAGAACAAACAGCTGAAAGACAACATGATGCATCAGATGCATCTGTTCTGTTCCTCAGTAGATATTGTTAGCCCTGAAGCTTAAAGTGAAATAACGATATCCTTTTCTCATCACGAGCCAAATCCTTGATCTCCCTGAGCTGTGACTGAGCGTAAAGCCACCTGCTCTGTCGATCCAGGCCCGGTAGCCGTTGAGCTCTCTTTCAATCTGCTGTTGGCGTCTCAATTTCATGAAGGCCCTGCGGTTCTCCACCCTCTCCCTCTCCTTGGCAAATTCCCTGCAGAACCAAACCACAGAATCATCTATGAAATGATATTGTTGCCTTGAACTAAACTCTTGTCATTGTTTTTTCAACCACAAGAGGGAGAGGGAGAAGGAGAAGGAGAAGGAGAAGGAGAAGGAGAAGGAGAAGGAGAAGGAGAAGGAGAAGGAGAGGGAGAAGGAGAATAGATCTATAGACAATAGATCTGACTGCACAGCTGTGAAATATCTATTTAAGCAATCCATGTTATAATATTGAAATTTCCAAGTTAATCACCACAAAAATACAATGTATTTACCAATGACTAATGATCACCTAACCACCTGGTAAATATTTCATTTTATTTCAACAACCTTTTTAGCAATGTTATATAGTAGGTTGTCTATGACTGCTTGAATGCATTGCAAAAGGGGCGGTAAAAGATGCAGGTTTTGTCTTCTAAACTAGGGCAAAAGAAGGCAGCAATCTTCAACTGGAGATTGGAGAATGCTTTGAAATGTGTGACAGGCATTGTTTGACCTCTTTTAGTGTAGTGTGCTCTTCAATTGCAAATATAGAAGTCTCTGAACTGGGACAAAATTTGGTACAAAAAAGCTCAGTTTTTGTTGAGATGGAGATAGCTAACCAGCTTGGACTAAAGAGAGGACCTACCCAGAGAGGACTCCCAGCACCAGGTTCAGGACAAAGAAGGAGCCAATGATAATGAGAGGGATGAAGTAGAGCCAGTTCCAGTTCGGACCCAAGGCATCATCGGTCTGAAACATTAAAAAAAGGTTTTAAGCTCAGTAAAAATCAAGTCAGACTGGACTAGACTTGGGCTGCTGTTGGGATATAAAACAGAAATACATAAGATGGTCACTGAAGGTTCAATCCGAGTGCAGACAGGGCACTGAGCAAAGACATCATGTGTATTGATCTGGTCGACCTCACAAAGCGAATGTGGAGGAGAGTGGAGGTATTCTGCATGGGAGGAAAACTAGTATATGAAGCCAATATTAAAACATTTCTGCACCTGGACATGAGAAAGCAAACATATGAGTGGTTTTTTTTTAAGTGTCACAGGCAGAGTGTGATTCTTCACTGCAGTGTGTGTATATGTAATTCTGTGTATATTCAATGTTGATTAAACTAGACTACATAATTACAATACAGCTGTTTTGCAGTACTACAGAACAGTCTCTATATTTCCTCTGTCCTTTCTTGTCCTCATTCAGCATCACTTACAACAACATAATACAATTACTGGAAAATCATCTGCCTTCATCTATCTCAATAAAAACTGAAAGAGCGAGCAGCTGATTGCAAACTACACCCAGACACAGCAGTTTATGTGTGTGTATGCAGTTTATGTGTGTGTATTTTTTTGGTGAAATTCATGAAATTCATAACTCCATAAAAAAAAATGTTAAACTTGCCCATTTAAATGGTCTAATGTTTTTTGTAATTTTCTTCTATTTATTTATTTGGACAAAAAATTGATTGATTAACACTTCACTTAATGGTTACAGCTCTTTTAAAATGATTAATGTAAATATTAGACATTTTTCCAGATATGCTGTCTTGATGTTACATGGACATGGTTTTGTGTTTCTATCTGAACAGGATCTGGTCATTCTGCTCGGCTGCAGCCAGAGGTGAACATAATTGGACTTGATTTGTTGGATGGTCATGCAGGCAACAGTTATATCAAATTAACAAATGGTGCCACTGCCTGCCACTGCTTGCCTCTGTGTCTACACACTGTCTGTCTGTGTCTGGCTGCCTGACATAGAGGTTCATGAAGCATCGTGCAGCATCTCCTCCCTGTCTGACAGCACTCTGTTGCAGAAAATTGTATTGTTACTGGTTTCAACCATAGTTTCAACACTGATTATTTGAACAGATGTCTCTGTTTGATGGAATATGATACATTACTATCCTATTTCTTTCAGATATCTTAAGTATAAAGGTCCAGCAGCTATTTCTTGAACCAGTAGGTAGGAAGTCTAATCTTTATTCAGCATATTCTTGCAGCATGTTGCAGTAGGGTTTACATTTCTCAAGACAGAGACGATTAAAAAAGTACAACATTTTTTATTTGGCAAGATACCTTGAGTATAAAACGCAGTTTCCTTAACTTGTGTTAGTCTGTCCTCACAGTCAATCGTACAGAGCAACTCTGCTCACCGTTATTATGAGTCAATCCTGGAGCAGTCAAACACGATGGCAAAACTATACACCCTTGGTTACATAATGTAATTCTAATTATTCAATATGGACATGGAAGAGAAAAGAGACTTTTTAGATGGTTGGTGGTGACATTCATATAGAAGATTTCTACCAGAGTTGATATGAACATGCATTCTTGATAAAGAAAATACTATACATTAGATTTGTATTTTGAGTAAACAGATGCTAAAGTACATTTTATTTCCACCTCCTCTTTTTGCTCATATTCATAGCAGATTACATTTTTATTGTGAGAGATACTGAAGCGTGACATATTTCGTAACAAGTAGGTAGGCAGTCTAATCTCTATTCAGGCCTTGCAGCATGTTGCAGCAGGTTATAAATTTCTCGAGACAGAGATAAAAAAATTAAAAAAAGGCTGAGAGCAAAACAGGAATCCACAGAATGCTCACACAGTTTCAACAGTAAAATCACTAGCCAGTAACTCCCCTCCCTGCATCCACAGACAGACAGCCTGAGAGAGAGGAGGATGCAGGGGTTGCACATATCCACTCAACAACCATCATTGTGCTGGACCCAAAGCTGCTCCTGTTCATTAGGGTTAATGGAGTCTAAATTGTGACAAAACACTTCTACACCTCTATAATTTGCAGCAATCGAGAAAAATATTATGAGTGGCGTGTGTGTGTGTGAGAGCCTTACATTGTAGAGCACAGTGGTCCATCCCTCCATTGTGATGCACTGGAAGACAGTGAGAACAGCAAACAGGATGTTGTCAAACTGGGTGATGCCATCATTTGGGCCAATCCAAGTATTGTTGCAAGTGTATTTGGCCGGACACTGACGCACACCACATGGGAACTCAACCTCAGAAGGGTCCACCGTCTCATTTACTGAACAGAAAGGTGCACAGACGGAAGAGGAAAAGAAGCAGGAATTAGTTACAGAGGTTACAAAAAACTGTTTGAAGCACTTCAGTGTTTCCCTGACATTATAAAGTTACTACTGTACAGTAAATAAAAACATTAATGTGAATATTTAGTGACAGAAGTCTGTTATCAAACTGTCCATTCAGCTTCAGTGTGACAGGAGGAGCTCGGAGGTTAATGACAGCTGTGAATGTACAATGAGCCATTGTAGTGAACCATATTGTTGGTTTTAATTATACAGGACAACACCACTGGTTTGGTTTGATCAAGTCTCCAGGTGCAGCCTGCCATACCATTGTGTGTACATGTGTATACATTTGTGATTATGATAATAGGGCTACTACCTGAAGAGCTACATAAATACACACATGTTCATAGACACACGTAACACACACAATAATAACAGCAACTTGACTTTTACAACTTTTATGTTCTGTTGTCAAAAATAGTTCTGAAACGATTCTTTTATCTGGTCACATTTATGCATTATTCACAGTTCTAAAACCTTTTCAGGTCCCTACAAATATCTGTTTCATTCATGCCATCAGTATGTAGAAGATGATTAGACTATTTCCTATTTTGCAATTTACTTTGAATTAGATCTTGGCAGAAGAAGAAAAATTATCTGATTAACAGTAATAACTGGATGTCATAATTGGCTACCATCACAAATGGAGTAGTATTAATCACTGTGTGTGCATGTGTGTGTATCTGAACTGATCTGACTAAGTACACTATACTTACACTTAGTTACTTACATGGATTGAAATCCCAAGATGTGTTTGTTACATTTCTATCTTTTCCCTGGAGGGGAATAGTCTGTGCATATGTGTGCAGTTAGTGCCAGTCTTTGCTGATAGCATACATACATGAACAATTGTAGTAAAAGTGGTCAATTAGTAGGATGTATGAGTTTAAATATGTGCTTCATGTACAGATATATATATATATATACATACACACACACAATGAATGTATATGTACCCAGTATTCCAGGCTGCTGAGTGCAGGTGCTGTGCAGTTTTCCGCTGTAAAACTCCAGGCCGATAATGGCAAACATGAGAATTGCAAAAAAGAGCAGCAGGCCAATCTGCAGCAGAGGAACCATGGCCTTCATTATAGACTTCAGGACTATCTGCAGGCCTGGAAGTAGAGCACACAGTGGAAAGCAGAGTTAATATGAAAACGCATCCTATATACATTTAATGATTCAAGCTCCCTTTACAGAGATTAACAAAGTCCTGTACATCAACTACTATATATAGGCCTTCTTTATGTTTATTGTTTATGGCTTGGTTTGCCCTAATTACAAAATTATGCATAACTCTTTATTTTATGTGGGTCTATGCAGGTATTGTTGTGGATGAATGATGAACTGTTTAACTCACTTTAGCGTAGGTGTCCTGTGTACACAATATCAATGACAGGGAAAAACACAGATACTCACTGGGGATGCCTGAGACCAGTTTGAGGGGTCGGAGCACTCGCACTGCCCTCAGAGTCCTCAGGTCCACCGAAATGTTCATGTGCGCCCCTGCTGCAGCCAGGATCCTAAACAAGTACACACACACACACACACACACAGTACACACAGAACTGTCTTAGCTCTTGCATGATCGTTACCATGTTATGCTTCATAAGCTGTGCAGAACTATGTTGAATAGGGGCCTCACACAAACATACACACACTAACACCATCATGTACAGTGTGCAGTGATGGCTGCAGTGCTTAGATATGGAGTGTGAGGCCGTGAGGGTCTCCAGCAGGCAGAGAAAACAACAAGGATGTTTTTGGGGCTTTTGGCTGTTTCCCTGTGTGTGGGAGGATGGCTGTGACAACTGCTATTTAGGAGGAGAACAAAGAAAGCGGCTCCATCAAGGGAAGGCAGGACACCCTTAGGCATGGAGAGACATTAAGTTCATGGGCAAACACATGCGTCGACACACACCGCAAACACGTCAACCCTTTATCTGATACACAAAGCCCTTCAAAAGTTCCATTTTTACTTTGTTTGTCTTGTTTTGTCTCCTCTATTCCCCACCATCTAAATACACCTCTGTGGCCTTCAGCCCTCACACTGATGAGAAAAAGAAATGCAGCATCCGGTGATTTTCCTCCTCGCTTCCTCATTAGTCTGCCCTCCTGCTTTCCTTTCCTCTCACTTGCCTTTCTATCTTCCTCTTCATCCCTAAACCTCTCTGCTCATCTCTCTCTTCCTTCACCTGTTTTTTTTCCACCACCACTCCCAATTATTCTTGCACCTCTGACTCTTTCTCTGTTTCTTTCCATTTTCCACTGACCTGGACACACATTTATTTCTCTTTCAACTGGATGCCTACATAAGAAAATACAGAGATGGATGGAGAAACAGGTAAAACTGAAAGAAAAATTGCGAACAGAGGAGTTGAGGAAATATTTATGCCCAAGATAGAATGGTGCAGAATTTAATTGTAAGATTTGAAGCCAATATTATGATTGTTAAATCAAACTGAAATTATGTGATGATAGCTAAACAATTTAACACATTTAAGACAAAGATGAATTTGGTACCACATTTTAAGGAAGGATTTTTGAAGGTAAGTGATATGTGGATTGTGTCAAATACATTCTGTAAACACATGATTTATGTACAGTATAACGTGAAAGTCATTTGGTAATTTGCCTTAAGATAATTGCATATTTGATCATCACAAAGCTTTAAACATAGCAATGCAGACCCAATTACATTTCTGTTAGACAGTGGTGTGAATTAGTCCCATCTATAGTGTTAGGAGACACAGAGTGTCATCTGATTTAATTAAGAGAGGGGATGGAAAAAAGTGAGAGGGAGTGAGAGAGACTGAGAAACAGAAGGAGACAGAGAGCGGGGTGAAGGATTAAAATAGCTCACCATCAACCACACAAAAATTTAGAAATTATGTTATTATCCTCATGAGCTTTACACCTCTAACTATACCCGTTTGGGTTTTTCTCTCTCTCCTTCACCTTCGTTCAAAAACACTTTACACCTTCTACCGTCTTTTCTCAGTCCCTCCTTTTCCTCCTTCAATAACCCTTTGCTGCTCCTGCCACTGCTCTCCTGTCATTTCATCCCCCACTTCCTCCATCTCTCTATCTTTCTTCAGACCATTAGTCAGTCCTGGCTGCTCTTTAGTTGTTATGGAGACTAGAGGATGTAAAGTCTAAAAATGGCTTCCTCATTTCGTCCACTCTTATTCAGTGGATGTCCTAGATCCTGTTTTTCAATAATCTTGGTGATTTGAAGGAGCAGGATGCTCTTAAAGTTACAAAACTCATTCCTTTTTGCAGTCAAAAAAGAAAAAAAAATCATCTAAAAAGGATTTTATGTGTCTTTTGTTTGTTTGTTAGCTCGTGCTGGCTCATAGTTTGCGGCTCTTTTGTGTCTGCATCTTGAAATGGTGACAGGCTTTCAGTGTCACCGCCAGTACAACAGTGCCGTTTACTGCTTAATTCAAATACAGACTAGAAATATTTTGATCGGCTACATTCAGAACAGAATGTTTTGTTTATGTGTTTGGATACCCAGAGGCACTCTGACTCAAATATGCCCAGACAGGAAGCACCTTCATGACAAAAATATACATTCTCAATGTTGGGAGCTGTCCACGGTGCTGAACAAGTTATTCTAGTAATTTGTCCTGATTTTTAATTTGTTGTTTGTAATTATTAATTTTCCTGCTCATTTGTTAATCCATTCAATCATTTTTCTCATGCATTATCCTCACCCTGCTTAGACTACTACTACTACTTATGCAAATCCCTCTGTCAATTACGGTAAGGTGACAGTTTCATGTTATCTATGTTGTTTTCTACATGTCTTTTTATGTTTCGTATCACTGAACATCGTTTTTGTTGTTCTGTACAAATAAAAAAAACATGTTAGGTTGTCCTATTTAACTGTCTCTAAGCCTTACTGTATATTCTGTAAAATACAAGTAGATAATAGATGCATTTTAATCTTCATCCATTGTATATAAAGATGCCATGCTTTCTGCTTTCTCTCACTCTTCTTTTCAACTGCTACTTAGTAATTTGATGTTTTGGGGTTTCACAGACACTAAATTAAATATAAATGCAGACTCCTCCTGTTTTCCTCCTGAATTATGTTATTTGCCTCTTTGTTTTAAAAAAAAAAAAAAACTCTCGGTTGTTATGGTCAGAGCTGAAATTTCACAATAAAAGTAGAAAACACTCTAGAATAAAAATGAAGAGGATTTACAAACAAACTAACAAACATATTATTGGAAAAAAACAACAACCGTAGCATTTCTCACAGTTCTGCGCAATCATTAGCAATACGCTGCACACACTCGCCGTCTGGACGTCGGAGGCTGGCAGCAGAAAGTGGCAGATTTAAATCAACCAAGGAAAGCACAACACATGGCTGATTTGGTGCAAATGAACAATTTGGCAGACAATTTGTTTTCTCCCAATTGCAGGTTTGTTTTAGGTTTGGCGTATTTTATCATTTAAATGGCATCACTCTGTGTTATCAAATACTATTTTTCTTTTTCACATAGAACACCAATGATGATGATGGCAGCATAGAAGATAAAAATGAACAAAAATAAATAACTATTCTTTCATTACCTATAGCTTTCTGTTGCATCAGAGGAACGTGTTAGTCTATCATAATTAAAATCATTAATAACATTTCAGAAAAAAAAATAATCGAAAACCAAAAGTTCCCAGATTTCTCCCAGTTTCTCTCTCACAACTGAGAGACAACACAAGTCTGGGACAAGTCAGGGCCCTGTGGTGCATGAGAGGGTCAAGGAGGTTGGATTGTTTGATCCTTGGTGGAAACTTATAGATACACACTATAGTGAACCAAGCTGACGCCCTGGTCAGAGTTGTCAGCCATGACAAGTGAGTAACAGTGACATACCCTGCAGTACTGACAGCTCCCCGCCGCGTGACAAATCTGTCGTGACAACTGTCGTGCTGTGATACTGATAACTTTGTGACTTATGCTCCGTGTCACTGTCAAGCTGCTACCTAATATATGAATGTACCTGACTATTGTAATAGTATAAATTGTACAGCATGTGTTCTTTACGCTGCTGGTTCTCAGTGGTGTCACAAGATCATTTTGGTGCATTTGTATCTAAAGTGTACTTTTTTTAAAATTGTTTTGAGGTAATCCTGTATTATTAATAATGGTTCTCTTCTAATAAAGCCCATTCACAACTTCCTACACAGGTGTTTTGGTGATTCATATAAGTCCCTGCACAGCTCCACCCACTTTCCACTTCACTGGAGGTTTACTCAGCCAGTGTAATTGAAAACACCTGTGTGAGTGTGTAAGGTAGCCAGCATGCACAATGTTCTCTTTCCACAGTACACAAAGCAGGAAGAGCCCACATATAAATAACAACATTGACAATGGCTCCATTCCATTAAGTTATTAATAATTCCACTTTAGCTTTTGCTGCTTTGACAAGTTAAAATGTCTGCCATGAAAAGGCTCTATAAAAGCCTTTAACTGGCTCATCTAAATAGAATTTAGTCAATAGTAAGTCGAATGTAATGTGAGTATAGGGTCACTTAAACAATGACTGTAAAAGTTACTTGATGATACATTTTTTTTCCAGAGTTCCTGGAGAGTTGGCATTATTCTACATACTGTGAGAATACAGTATGTAGTCTTTAATGTTTAAGCGTTTACAATCCAGCAGCATGCTTTGTAACTAAATCTGAAATCTGCTGTTTAATCTATAAAATGTGAAAAAATATGGATAAAATGGCAATCACTTCAAATTTCGCTAAGCCCACAGTGATCAATCAATCAATCACTCACTCAATCTGCTTGTTTTTTCTGACCAATAATATGTCACATATGACAAAATAAAAAGCAGAAAATCCTCACATTTAAGGAACAAAAACAAGATGAAATCTGATTTATTTGATAATCAAAATGATAATCTGATTAATAACTAAATCAAGTAATCAACTAAATGTTGCAGCTGTACTTGTAACATTAACTACTTCAAATCGAAGTGAGTTCAGTGGTGCAGCTCTGAGATAAACATGTGCACTAATTAATACATTCTTAAGAGTATTTCTGCCATTAGGTCATTTCTGACTCTGACAACATATAATGATTAAAATAGATTTAGACCAACAGATTTATTGCAAAGATCTTTCACTGAATCCCTTCAAACCACTAGTGTGCTGGATTGTGTTTGGTAGTTTTTCCTGACATGAAATATTCATAGAGTTGATTTTAACAACAAAATCCACTTTGAGTGTTTATTCAGCTTGTTTATGCACCAGGTGAGATCAAAATGTAAGTTTTGGACCTACAGTACATTACACTGTGTTCTGACCTCTTGGCAGAAGGGACAGAAAAGTCCAACATGGTATTTACCTGCAGAGATAAACAAAAAACCATATGTTCCCAATTCTATAAAGACCTCTGATTCTGCAAGATGATCAATTAAAAGAACTGCTCTGGTGGCCCACAGTGCAGTGGGTGGTGTGTGTACAGCGGATTGCCTTGACAGAATAAGGAATTGTGTGAAGCAACTCCTACAGTGCTGTTCTGGTTGGTTTAGTTGATATACTGTAAGCCTCTCTGCCTCCCACAGTGCACCCTCTCATTTTTAACTCCCCCCTCATCTGTTATTTTGCTTTCACACACACGCTACTCACACACATCATATGCAAGTTGTTATGCAAGATCAAATGTTACTGCTCCTTGTATTAGCAGCCAGAGATATTGGCTTGGCTTTATGTGAATCAGTTGGGCATCATCAGCATTGTATTGGTTTATGTGTCAGTTCACTAAATGTTTGCCGTTTGGCCAGAATGAATAATTGATTTGGTTTAATGATTTATTTGCCATCTGTTAGAAGAGAGTGAGCGAGACAAATAGAGAAAGAGTGAGAGAGAGATATAATTAATACAGTGAGTTGTTGGCACACCAACTCTTTCATAGGTCACAAAGGCTCATGTGCAGCATGTGAAACTAAATGCAAATCGCCATGTTGCATAATAATATAACCAAAGTGCCTTCATACAATATGTTTTTATGAATAAATTCTAAAGTGGACGAAGCAAGAAGACTGCTGAAGGTTTTGATTAATCTAAAACACATTACTGAATACAAAGGCATATTAAATCAACACGCAAGTTAAACATAAAATAAATTATATTATAATGATAAAGGGTTACAAAATGTGTTCATCTTTGCCAACTGATTCAACAACGTGATATTCTTTGTAGTGGGTACTGTGTATATTATTATCAAATTCAGCATTTTTTTATAAGCTCTTTCAAAATTTCAAATCTGAGCACGACATCCGGAGAAAATATTGTTTATTATCTTATATAAAGCATATTTATTTGAAGACACTGAACTAAAGGTGACTGCATTTTTGGCTTGGAGATCTGTTTTGTATCTCAAAGCCAAATGCAACACACTGCTTGTTGGCAGTGATACACCTCAAGGAGCTGCTTCAGTATTCCCTCCACAGTGACACTGACAAAAACAGTGTCCTCAGGAAACCTTATGCTGCATTTCATTGTTGGTCAATTACAACTCTTAGCTTTTTTTTAAAAGTAATATATCAACGCCTGGTACAGTGATCAGACTGAAGGCTTATTTCTGCATGGTTACATTATTCCGCTGATAACAAATTACAGCTAATTGATGGGAACATGATTTCAATTCCACCCCAGCCAGACTCCATAGTAGAAACACTGTATATTGGTGTAATTCACCACTATCAATGCATCCTGCATTCATCTCAGAGGTAGTCTGGTGCCATTTGACCTAATATAGAGTTTAAGTCTGAGGCCAAGTGAGATTGTAATATTTCAATATACCGTATTAAGAAATGTAATTCTGCTGCAATAGTCTAAATGAAAACCTACTACTGATTCTATTTTTTTCTTTGGTTCTTTTACTTCTGATAATTCAATACACTGGACCATGATGCCCTGCACACTGAAACTATTTCAATTTATCTGCAATCTCTTGAAGTTCTCTCTTTGGTACACTTAACATCTCTCCCCTCTGGATGCTCATCCATTCAATCTAGCCGCTTGTCAGAGGCACTCATTCCAATAACTCTCAACATCCCTGGCCTGTAACCAGGTAAAGAGAAGAGATGGCTATCGCTAAAGTCCAGAAACACTCTCTCCAAATTAGCTCTGGTTGATACTCCCATACAGCCTCTGTAATTAAATAACTCCACATTTGCAGAGATACTGTGGCTGTAACAGAGTGCTGACTTTCCTCATGCCAACAACACTGACGGTTGATTCTGACAACTCTGGCAAAAAATACCACAGCCATCCTTAGGTTTGTACTATTTTTTATATACCCAAAACAGGAGAACATAACAGTCATCATGATTTTAATGAATGTTATTGAATATGAAGAATACAACATTTTTGAATAGTGATTTTTTTAAAAGTTTTGAATAGATACAGGTCAAATTTAACCCTCTCTATGTATAAAATCAGCTAAACAAAAATAAAAAAAAGTTTAAATATTATAATTTGTTTGTATTCAGGTTCAGGTGGCCCTGCTCTCAGGTCTTTATCACTCGAGCTTGGTGCGCACAGTGCAGCACGTCCAGCGCTGACACCTGCTGCGCCTCCATCTCTAGCTGCCTCTGAAACATGTAATTTCACTCCCAACTCCTTGTTAGGAGATTCAAGTCATTTACATGATGGGAATACTGTGTTCCACCTTGTATTTTTTTAAGCAAGAAGAACCACAGAAAACACATGACGTTTCATACGAAACAATTAATCGAGATTAATTCATTGAGAAAATAATCTGCAGATTAATTAAATATGAAAATGAAAAGATTCATTAGTTGTAGCCCTATATACCATAACCAACCTGTAATTTACTGAAGATTTTTATCAATCAAAGATAATTAGAAACAGTCTCTCAAATAAGTTGTCTGCCTGAAATTCAATTTGTAAAATGAGATTGCCAGTTCATAATGGAGAAACGTTCATGTGGATTTCAGCTTGACCCCTTGCAGGATATTGGGAACTTTTAATGGAAGCTGAACTGAATTTAATCTGATTTGAATCTCAGCTAAAAATCAGGAACGCTTTCATCTCTCATCTTCTCTGATCAGATTCCAGACTAGACTGCATAAAGGCCCTTGACACAGTCTTTGTTTCATGGCCCACTCAGTCTCTTTATAAAGGCAAGAAGGATGGAGAGAGAGAGAGAGGCCAGAGAGAGAAAGAGAGAGAGAGAGAGAGAGAGAGAGAGAGAGAGGGGCCATAGAGGGACACACAGTCAGCTTGTTAGACTGTCAGTTTCCTCAACACCATCATCATTATTCACTGACTTAATTCACGATCACAGCTAAAACACCACTTTCACTCAGAGGATGTGGTTTGAATGTCACTCACTACACACTCTCCCTCTTGCATGCTTTTTTTCTTCCTCTTATTCGCTCACAGATTCATGTTTCATTTAGTCTGACTTGCAAAACAAAGGTGAGAGAAAGATGCTGCTCTGCCTGTTCCTCTTTTTTTCGTATACATGCAGACAGACACATAAAGAGCAGGTGTGTATATATAAGCACATTCCTCCCCATCAGATTCTGAAATCTGCGAACATGAATGCAGCAAAAGACAAATCTGTCCGAATCTATTGTCTAATTGTGGAGACATTGACCAGAGAAACAGCAGGACTGCAGTCAGTGACAGGCTGACCTGGGGCGGGGTCCTCAGTCACCACAGTAACAGCTCATGGGGACATATCCACCCCTGCCGTGTCTAAACTCATCAATCGATCAGACAACAGATGGAAAATAAGATTGGAGAGGACAGGTCTGTCTGTGTGTGTGTGTGTGACAATATGACATAGTCAGTTTAACAGGTACATGACTGCCAAACAGACAGAAGGTGCTGCTTGGCTAAAAGACATGCAGCAGTGGCATATTTGGTTCACACACATGAATGCACACACACGGTTGTGGTTTTAGTTTTTAGCAAGTCACGTACGCTGAAACATGCACTGTGACAGTATGTTAACAACCCGACAACTTTTCTAAGATTAATATCACGCAAAGCTCAACTTTTGCAAAAACAAAAGGAAAGGGGAACAATAATAGACGAGATAGAAGAAGGGATGGATATATAGAGAGAAATTGAGTGAAAATCTAATTAAACGTGAATACATAGACTAAAAATTATTGTATACATCTTACAAGCAACAAATACATTCTTTACACAGCAAAGAGGATAATCTCTCTCTCTGTTAATAAACACTTGAGGCCTGAAACATCTGACACAACATGCAAGTAATATATCTGAAAAATTAATGATAAAATGCCATGACAAAACAATCAAATGTAAATGTCTTGCTGCTACAGAATCTTAATATATTTGTTACATCAAATTGTTCCCATTAAATTTATTTGTTTCTAAAGGAGACCTTGAAAATTTGAAATGCTCTTTTCTCCATGCTTCCTCATCTTTATTCTCATCAACTCCCTCTGAATCTAACTCCACCCCTCACCCCCCCTCATCCCAAGTGTCTTGCACATAGTGGTGACACAAACCCTTGGTGGGTGTCGCCCTCTGCCAACTGTTGCCAGTCTAATAGAAGGCTTGCCAACGAATGAGACTGCCAAGGTGCCAATTAGCACGTACGATTACGAATGGAGGCACCCTCCTCATTTCCTCCAGCTCTTTCTATTCCCTCTTCACTCTCTTTGTCCTTACTCCTCTCTGGGTTTTTTTTTTTACTTTCTTTACCCATGTTTTCCTGATTAACACCTTGCTCCTCTGACTCTCCCTTACAGCTTGCCATATTAGCAGGGTTAACCGGCAGGGGAAGCATGACTGACTGAGAAAACCCACAACCCTTTCATTTGAATTTAAACCACAACAGTCCTCAACTACCACGATAACAGCCTTTAAGGAAACAGCAAGTGCCATCTGGTTTTTCATACCTCCCTCCCACTCACTCTCTGTAATACAGGCATCTTGAAACTCCAAAGCGGCTTGCTGAGGTAATCATGGCCTCTAGCATTGACACTGTTAGAAAATGCTTCCATAATTACACATGTTTATACATAATGTTGAGTGAGTCAGGGGTATCCACTGAGGAGCAGTTTGCATATGTCGTGGTATGAGCTCAGTCTTTATTTTTTTGCATCCACAGTCTAAATACTTACACAATACTGGTAAATTAGGCAGGGGTCCACCCACAAGACTTAACGTGTAAACATTCAATCATAGTCAGCAAAGAATCAACACATCTCTGACTCAATGTTGGAACAAAAATTATATGCTTCATAAAATATTGTATTTACTGCAGGGCTACTGTACTGGAATCAATTAAAATGTTATAAATTGGCAATTTGGTTTGTAATTTTCTTGGTTACTTGCTGCACCAATCCTAAAGGGCCAAAAGCCTTTAATTTCTCTCGCCTGTAAATGATGCTCAAAGTGTTTATTTCCAATTTTATCACATTAATTTTAAAGTAGACATGGTCTTTGAGCACTTTGTGTATTTTTCATATATGTTTGTGCTTTATTTCCTTCATGTTTTCCATATTGTAGTTTTTCGGGGAGCATTTTGCTGTTTCCTTTTAGCATAGAGGGTGTCATATGTTATACAGATTGTAAAGCATTTTGAGGCAAAATTGCTCCATTAGCAATGATATGTAAATTTATATGTATTTTTATAGCACTTACAACATGCTTATAAAGTTTCTAAGATAAAAATAAAAATAAAAAAGGGATATGACAGAAAACAGCATATTAATATGAAAAATAATAGATGAATCCCAGCAGAAAAAAGAAAGAAAATATTTTAACATTTGTATTACAGTTATTTAATAATTACTAACACAGTTTGTGACCCTTCCCGTCTGCAGAGGCCTCGTAATTACTAACCGATTCTCACAGCATGTGTCTCATCTAATATTATCAGCATATCTCATGATCTTCATTCACTGTCTAATAAGGTTGCAGACCTCGAGTGACGACTTTAGGTGAGTGAGTATGTGCATGTGCTGGATAGATGATGTTTGAGAGAAAAGAGGGAGAGTGAGAACATTTTCATTAATTTATCTTTGCTGTGGCCAGAATGATAATTTAGAGAGGGTTCTATCTACAGCTCACTTCATCATGCTGAATATTAATGAAATGAGACCTGGGAAGCTATTTCATCCAGGTTGTTATGTATCATCTCTACAAGTCACTACTGGGAGGGGCTCAAATTCAACCCTCAGCACAATGTAATAAATATAATATATAAAGGTTTGTGTTTGTATCTGCCATTTCAAACAACAAACAAATGTTATGGAACATATACGGATGTTTTTAGGTAGCATTATTTTGTCTGAGTCAGATTACTTCAGCCTCAGCACACACTGACCTCTGCACCAGAAATAAACAACACATCAGTAAGTACTGCCTGATCTATAAACAGCGTGTACTGAAAGGTAAAGTCTGATTACAGCATCTGTCACCCTTGGGAGACCTGTGGCAGTCTTTGGCCTCTTCTTCTCGGTTCCCATTCAGGCAGGTGAGATTAGAACAATCCATTAACAAGTGTCTATCTCACTGTTTTAATTAAGCTTCTAATTTTGGTTGTATAGTAACTCGCCGAAGGGTTGAGTGTCCACAAGCATTGTCACATGTTCAATAGGCTAGAGAGGCTAGGGGCTCTGGCCATTTTCTTTCTGTAACGACTTCCATGACATCTCTGTCTCCTCCGACCTTGAATCCTTCCTCTCTCCAACAGTGAGTGGAGTATTGTTAAGAACCAAGCCCAAGCTCAGCTCATCAATAATGGAACAGCCAGAATCATGTAGAATTCTCTAAGAACCCTGTCTGCCACACTTTGTACTTCTGCGCTATGAATTGATCAATATTTCATTTGTGTGCATGTGTGTGTGTATGTGTGAGAGAGGGAGGTGTCGAGCTTAATCTGCTGCCTCATCAAGCTCCTTCTTCAAAACCATAAACATTTCCTCTCTCTGCTCAGACTCCTGAGAAGGTAAAATGTCCTTTAATAGAACACCTTTCCCCCCACAGAAAGACTAATTGATAATTGACCGCTGCCATGCAATCGATGTACACAGAGGTATACAGAGGTGATAGTTTGCAAGATGCAAAGCTCAGTCAACAGCAGATTGTGTGTTCAGATTAATCCAACAAGGTGTTAAGGAAGTAACTTTGCCCCAAACTAATCCCTATCTGTCCCCTACAGGCCATATATTTGCTTTATGTGTCCAAATTCAAAGTGAAACAATTCCTTATAATATAATACCCTCTAACCCTTGTTTTTACAGATCTGTGTTCCAATACTTTACAATACACACGCATACGCACACACACGCACACACTTTGACTCACCCACTGAGGACCACAATGAAGTCCATGACGTTCCATCCATTTCTGAGGTAGGAGCCTTTATGAAATACAAAGCCCAGGGCGATGATCTTTATCCCCGCCTCAAAACAGAACATCCCTATGAAGTAGGGCTCTGTCTTCTCCTGTTAGTGCAAAGCAACAGAGCAGTCAGATAATTAGACCGGTTCTATCTGTAGACTCTATCAGACACAGCTTTCTGTGTAAATTCTCACTCATCTAGGTCATTGTAGTCAAAGGAGTTAAGTTGTAAGTTGCTTACAACTTAACTCCTTGACTTTTTTTCAGCTGCTTAACAGAAGATTGACAAGTGTGTGCAAATGTTTCCATGTGTGAGTATCTCACCAGCCTCTTAGACATGGGCGTTTTGTCCTCTCCAGGAAGGTGCTGCTCCAGAGCCAAGACGATGCAGTTAGCGATGATTGTGGCAAGGATCATGTACTCAAACGGAGTGGAGGACTCAAGTTAAGGAACTTTTGACTTCTGACTAAATGTTACTAGCTGTTAATGTATGTCAATTTATAAAAGTTCATTTCATATGGTTTAAGCAAAAAGATTTCCAACAAATATAACAGAGAAACCTCTAAAAAGGTTTATAAGTCACAGTAAAACATAAATGCAATGTGGCCTATTCATCAGAGCATTACAGTAGTTCAGGAAATGTGTTAAGTGTAATAAATGGCACAAAAAAATCATATGCTCTCCAAAAGAGAACACTAATTAACATTCAGATACAGATTTGGAAAAAAAATAATTGAGTTAATTACAGCAGTAAATCATGCCTGCACTGCAATTACAATATCATGTAAGTAGAGGTTAACATTGATTGCTCTGTAAGAAACAAAATTAACCTGGCATTCTCATCATAAGCCCTGAGGCTGCGGACACAACCAGACACAGACTGTACCTTATCTGAGGTCAGCTGCAACAGACAGGGACACACACATCTCTACATGTGTGCGCGCACACACACACACGCACGCACAAATACACAGTAGGCTTATCAAGGAGTGATGAGTCGGTGGGCTTGAGCCATGATCCTATAAACAGGGTCACTGCTACTACAAGCCTCACAGCCTGTACGGCCTGCACTGGTTGTCGGTTCAACTCTTGTCACTCTGGGGTTGAGCTAAGCCAGCAATGTGCTCTTTATCTAATGCTCTGCGTGGGCAGTCTCCTTTCTCCTGGTTCTGTGTATAAGAGGTAGGAAGGAAGGGAGCTTAAATCTGCAGAGAGGGCAGGAAGAGAGTGGAAAAAAGGCGGGTGGCAGAGAGAGAGAGAGAGAGAGAGAGACAGAGAGAGAGAGATAACAGGAAAGAAAGAAACATGCAGGAGAAAGTGATTCTCGGGAAGAAGGGTGATCAGTGGAGGAGAAGATGATGGTTATATAGAGAAGCTTGCAAAACAGGTGGGTGAGGAGGAGGCAATGACACTGGATGGATCAATGTTGTGCTGGCAGCTACACCCAGCTGGGTTACTCAGGGACATGTGAGCAATGAGAGCCTAAATAAACAGAGGAAATACAATCTCACTCCCACCAGCCTGCAGGCATTCTAACATGGTGGTTGTAAGTTAGTCGCTCACTCGCTCTTCTCCAGTAAGATTTTGAGAAAATTAAATCATAGTAATCAACTAACCATCAGCAACCAGGAGAAAACTATTTTCTAAATGCGTCTTAAAAGGTACAGGGTGTAGGGTTTAATGGCATCTGCAGATTGCAACCAACTGAATACCCCTCCCCTTGCAAGTGTGTAGAAGAACTTACAGTTGCCGTCAAACTTGTGAAAAAAATTTGAAAAACTCAAACCCCTCTGTGAAAAAGGACCCGCTCCCAATGTAGATATAAATGGCTCATTCTAAGGTAATGAAAATACAACAATTTTTAGTGTCTTCTTAGTGGGTAATTCTACACTAATTACATCATACTTGTGAATATTTCTATTCACAAGTATGATGTCATTATATTTCTACACACTGCACCTTTAATGACATAATATCTGTCTCAGCATGAGGTGTTATTCTCAAGTTTGTTTTTGGATTTTTAACCACCAGAAAAGCACCCGATTCACTCCCCTAAAGTAACCATCGTTACTTTAGCCTGACCGAGAGCTCTCAGCAGCAGCCACCCTACGTTCCCTTAAACACTGTCACAACAAACAGGGAGGGAGGGAGTTGAGAGGGGGGGGGCAGGGAGAAAGAGAGATAGAGAGAGAGGTATGGGGGGATGATGGGGGGGTGAAGATGGAAAGAAAGAAGAGAGAGGTATCCACGGCAACGGGTTTCTCTTCCAACCGAGTCAATGCTATGAGACAGTTACTGGGCAGCTGAACTATCTCTGTGCTTACACACAAACACACACACACACACACACACACACACACACACACACACACACAGACATACACACTGGGATTACAGTGTGATGCTGTACATCAGGCTTTTAAACACTATATGACAGATTGTGAAGAGCAACAAGTTAGCATCAGTCAAATTAATTATTTTTTCATATTGTCAAAGGTATTACTGAGAAAATGGGAAACAGGTCATTTTAAATTTTGAATGTGTAATCACGGCAATAGGGGAAAAGTAATACATGCATATGGTTGGTAATGCCTTCAAAACACTGATATGATATTCCCATCTCAAAGATTTTACGAGAGCTCCTCCAAAATTTTCTAGAAATCACGTGCCCAGTTCACCATGAGTTACAAACTCAACAAGTGTCTTAAATTGAACCCTTCCCCCCTCCTCAGCGCTGTTCTGGATGTCAGCTGGGGTGTGACGTGGATCATGGATCGTCTACCAGCTTTAGCAGCGAGGCGTCTCGTGAGCAATCCTGTGAGTCACAGTGACGCTGGCACTCTGCCTTGATTTCTCAAACATGCGTGTAAAAATAGACATGGAGACAGAGTGTGATGCCCTGTGCGTCTGTGAATATGTTCAAGCCCAGATTGGATCCAAGCCACCCTTGTGATTATTATTACATAGAGGTGTAAATCATAAATAAATCATGAGCATCTGAGCCTGGCTTATTGGAAATCTGGGAAGCTGAGAGCAGCGTTATATATACAAACATAGAGGAAAGCCAGGGGTGCAATCTCCATTTGGAGTAAAATTAACTGTATTTAACATTAGCAAATGAAAATACTGAGTTGTTATGGTAATGTTAAACTTTAACACTGATTGCTGCATCAAATATATGTGACATATTCCAATCATCTGCAATTCCTCATCACCTCCACACATCAGTGGCCTGCTTCTGAGGATCAATCCTGAGGATAAATGTGGCCATAGTTCAGTCAGCCTTGCAAGTAAACCGTGTCAAATCAGAGTCATCTTCACATCTAAGACAGGAAATATAGAGGTGGGTGGATAAACAGCTATAAGGCTAATGGTAACCAGAGCAAGAAGCTGCAACATACCTCATGCCGGATTATAGTATCATATTTTTTAGCTACATTGTATTCTACAATATCTATTAATGAAGTAAAAAAGCAAGCAACATTCAGAAAAACATTTTTATAAAGATCATGGGTACATTGGAGACACTAGGGTCATTTCCGTGGTCCATTTTCATTTTTCATGTAAGGATGCAATTTAGTTAGAGGGGAATGAATGGGCTTTCTCAAGTTTAAGCCTACTCTAGAGGCATATGCACAACGTTTACAACATAAAATGCTCCCTTAATTAAATAACCAAATGGAAGGCTCACCTCACCCTCACCAGTCTTCATCTCTGTTTTTCAAAGCCTCTGACAGAGACCTGCGTGTCCAAAACACAGCTTAAAAAAAAAAGGATACCTACACACATCTTACCACCTAAGAGATAAACTAACATTATGATTACTAGCAGGCATATCGTCCGCACTCGTTATTTCTGTGTGCACTGATGAAACAAACTTTATTTAATCCAACAATCAATTATTTAGAGGTGCACCTTCTCAATGGGACACTTCCCGCTGCAGGAGATCCCAGTGGGGATCAGACAGAAGGAGCAGCTGCCAATCCGCACCAGGCCTGCTACACTAAACTCGTGCAGTGAGCTTCATTAGCTCTGCCTCTTCCCTGCCAGGCCTCTATCGACCATGACCTCAGGCAGGTCACCTGACAGTCAGATTCACAAATACACACACAGACACACACACTCATAGACACACACACACACTCTTGTGATTTTGCACACTACAGCGAGCATGAACTCACACAAATATCAAAATACATCACAATATGCTCTTGTGAGCCCACACACAGCACTCTGGCTCCAGCGTTACCCACCCAGCTGCGGAAGCCTCTGGATATAATTCCTGAATTGATCATCTGCTGTTAATTGAGCACTCCAGAGAAAGAAGAGCCTCTTACTGCGAGGTGACAGTGGCAAGTTGTGCTCCAAACGCAACGCTGACCTTTTAAGAGATGTCCCGCAGATATTGTGTGTGTGCATATATGTGCTCATGTACTTCCATCTTTGTGAGGACCAATGTGAGTTTAAGACCATGAGAGGAGGGATGTTTGCAGGAGAAGACTATGGTTGGGAAGGTCCTTGAAGACTTCAAAGGTCTGTGTATGGTTACACATGTAAGCTTAAGAATAGAATTAGGTGTAGGTTAAGTTTAATCATTACTTGAACATCTCTGCAAAAAGAAAAAAAAAGAAAAAAAGTAATATTATTATGATTTTTTTTTTTCAACATCGGGAATTATGTCAGTGAGGGTATAGAGGGTCCTCACAGGTATGGAAGTATAAACGTGTGTGTGCTTATATGTCTTTTTATGTATAATGTGTGATCTTATTTGTGCTTACTTGTGTATTTCTGTGTAAATCTTTACACCCTGTACATGATTCAGACATATGAGGATTGAGCCACTCATCACAGGCAGCCACACTGGATATTGATTAGAGCACAGCACCACTGAGTTCAGCATCACGCCCTTTAAAACCATATTAGAAAACAATACAATACAGTATGACTCAGTGAGTAATGACTTGTTATAATAGAATATGACACAACAATCAGACATCATTACATATAATTCCTGTTAATGTCTGTTAATCAGATATAGTAGAGCTCATTAGATGTAATGGGACACTCCCTCCTCAACAGCACATTAACCTGGAGGGTAGTCAGTCTGGCTGCTTTCCTTTTGGTCACTACAGCACACACACAACATTTTGCTTTAAAGCCATATTCTTGTTTCTAGAGATTAAGATGTGCCTGTAGGTGCAGTTGTAGTACCATTGTTATCATTGGTAATGACGCAGCCACTGGATGGCTGACACATCTGTAACTTGATAACCAACACGCCGCACACGTCAACCCTTTTGCCACAGCTTCAACTGAATTGAAATTCAGCCCTTTTCTACTTTTAATCATCTCAATGACTAGGTAAAAACCAGAGGAAACAACAATAGACAGCGATCAACAATAGAAGCATTCTATTTGCTGTGTTTTTTTTTATAAAAATGAGCAGCAGGCTAGTCAGTCAGTCAGGAAGCTGCTGAATGGAGCAGAACAATAGCAGTGAAGAGGCCACACCTGGTCCGGACACCTGGTGAGCTGCACAGTGGCAGCACAAACACGCCACTAATGGACATTTGCGTGTGGTCTGCAGAGGAGCAGTAATAGTACAGGGAGTCATTATATCTGAGCAAGCAGCCTAATAATCATTAGTGTAGTGTAGTAGCACAAGTTAAAATGAATTACAGTGGTATGTATGATTCAAATAATGCCACTCCCTGATTTGTTGTAAGTATTAAGGCTGATAGTAGCAGATGTGTTCTATTTAAGAGATTATGTGCATGAGAGGGTCAGGTTGTTGGGGTGGTTGAATTTGATAGGTGGTGTATACAACTTATCAGAAGGGACAGTGAGTGTGGTTGCAACAGCAGGTCTTCATAGCCTTTTGTTGACAGAAACGATTTACAGCCATGAACGGAGAAACTCCTGTGTGTTCCTGTAATCCACTTTCCACTGACGTCTCCCTCCTCCCCTTCCAGTTTTTGTTTGGATTATTAAGCAATTATCATAACCTGTGTCAAATTTACACCGAATCTCATCCACATTTGTGCTACTGTTTGATAAAACAGCAAAATAGTGCCATGGGTATAGAGCTTGTTTTTATATCATCCCACTCTACTTTCTCAATTTCTAATTTCCTGTTGTATTGGATGCAATTAATCACAGTGTGTGTGTGTGTGTGTGTGTGAGGGGGGGGGGAGGGGGGGTAGTCTGTGCTGTCCATGGTGCTGAATTTTTCACTGAAAGTGATTTGCCTCTTTAAGGACTTTCTTTAAAAGTGTTTGCAGTTTTGGAAACGTGAACATTGCATATGGAAAAAATTTCTTGTTCTATGGTTGTTTGTTGACCAACTGGAACACAGTTTACCCACCTTTGCAATCTACTCCTACACGACTCCATTTTTTGAGTGTTTGTATACTGTATATCACGCTTTGCTCGCTTCATTGTCACCATGAAAGCAGAAAAGGATATGGCCACTCAATGATTTTCTTGGCGTACTTTCTGACCATGTTGTCCTCCCCGAAGATGAAGAGGGACCTGTTGACGGTGAAGCAGTTCTCTCTGACCGGGATGGGGTTGTACAAGGCCATGGTGCGGGCACGTTGCGCTTTGGTCTGCTTGAAGGCGGGGGAAATGCCACCTGTGGACACGGCCGCGCCATCGCGGTTCCTGTTGCGCTCGGACCCTCCATCTCCTGAGCTCAACAAGCCCGGAACGTCGTCTCCAAATCGGGCCATTCTGTCAAAAGCAAACCACACGGGAGGGAAGACAGAGTGAGACAGGAGAGTAGAAGGAGGTTATAGTCTCCTCGAAAGCAGGGCGCGATGCTGCGCTCGGTGTGGTTCTGATCAGCTTTAGTCCATCATCGGTTTTAATCGCTTTTACTCGCAAAACACAGCTTTCACTTTAAAAAACAGTTCAAAGCGTTTATAGATATTTGTCCAGTGTGTCGCGTCTTAGATCCAGTAAGGAGCCCAGTCAAAGCAGCAGTGCGCTCTGCGTAAAAAAAGGACATACATCCAAAAAGTAACTCATATTTGCCTCATTTTACAATCCGCCGGCTGAAATTAAGATGTAAAAACAGATTTCGATGATGCATTTCGCAGCGTTTTATCCACCAAAACACTAAAAGCTTGTAGAAAAGCTGCAACAGGTCACGTCTTCAGCCATCCTCAGTCCCCTGAGCGAAAAGAAGAAGAACAGGTTGATCCATGGATTTTTAAATAAACCAGCAACACTGACTAATTCAGAGCACATCACTCCTGCCCCCCTCTTCTCTTCTCTTCCCTTCTCAAACTATAGGAGGTAAAATGACCTCCTGAATCGCTTTTGTCTGCAGTGGGATAGTGAAGGAAGCGTCTCCCTTTCCCCACACTATATGAGTGGGGTGGCTCCTAACGCGACAGGATGAACACACCTCTCCTAACCTCTGGCTAACCCAACCCGCGCAGTTTATTAAGCGCGAACAAAACGTTTGTTAACAGCAGATAACGAACTAGAAAAAAAAACTGTCGTGCATTGAACTGATAAAGTTAAAAATGTAATGAAAACAGACAATATGTGCAAGTGTCTATATACTCACGTGATTACGTAACCAGTTATATTTAACGTTAGCCTATAAGCCTGTTATTCCAAATATGCACTGACTTTATGGTTTTACTGAAAATGTGAAAAACATACACATTTAAATGAAATTGCTTGGAGGATCACGCCAACTTTTTTTTTTTTTTATCTTGACTGTTCAAATTTCAAAAGCTGTGGGCCAAAAAGCTGTGATCTTCCCTTTCACTCTTGTGCTGTTCAACCTGCACGGTGGTCACGCCTCTGGGGGCGCAAACTAAATGCTGGTCACGCACCAGATCTGGAGGAGAGTAAACACCTGTTGTGAAATACCCAGCGCCAGCAAGACACTCGGGAGGACAGCAGCAAGCGGCAAGTCTTTGTGTAATTACAGGGTACAAAACCTACTATTGCAAGGCATGATAGTGAAGGGGGAGTCGTGCTGCTGTGTGCTGGCTGGAAGTGTTCATATACTCTCACGAGGATCAGGGATTTTCACAATGAAGAGGGGGGATAACATTAAAGTTGGTTTAGAGGTTGGAGTTGCACCTGTAAGATACAAGACACACTCAGATTTGTCAGTGCATACACAGTCTCGCATTCACTTACTTATTTTTTTATCCTAAATCTGTTGCAGCAACATGTGTTTGTTCTGCTTATATTTTAAAGTGCAAAACCAGCTAACAGCTAAGTTCTGTCCCTGTTAAAGAAAGACAGATATCAGACGTCTTCTCATTACACACAGTGAGAAGAGACAGACTAAGATGCTCTTCTAGTTATAACTGTTATATAAATAAATACATTTCTCTTGTTTTTTTGGTATTTCAGCCTGTGCTAAATGTGATAGAAATATTACAGCAGTAAGCAAATGATGCCATTGCATTGTTTTCTGCCAGGACGAGAGCATGCAGCAGCAGCAGCAGCAGCAGCTTTCTTGGCTGAGAGGTGAGGGGTGAATTATGGTAATTAGGAGTTAGCAACAGGGATGATTAGGGTGGAAGGATGATGGTTCTTTCCTGGAAAAAGGCAGAGAGCCAGCAGTTAGAGAGGCTTTGTTGTAGATGACGCTTTGAGTCAGTAGTTGTTGTTTTTTTCTCTAATTGAAAACACACCTTTATTTTGTTAATGTATTTACTCATGGGCTCAGACCTCCAGCTGGGTCAAACCTGTAAAGACTTTGTATTTTGATGTAGGCGTTATTATTTTTTATTATTTAAATTGTGGTGATGTGTTTTCAGGATTTTGTTGTTAGTCTTTTAACATCAACATCTGCTAACATATTTATAGGGCATATTAAGTACCTTTCATTTTTGTTTTTCCCCAATACGTTTTTGTACATAGTAGATTGTACAAAAACGTATTGTAGTATTCATTTTTTGAGGTTACTTACATGTATGAATTTGTTGTACTTTCTTTTGTCACTGCAACACGTAGAGTAAGTTTCCCAGTTGAAATGTGAAAATTTACCTTATCCTTTTTTTTCTTAACTAAAATGGTAAGTACTTTAAAAACATTTGAAACACCTGTAAGATCCAAAACTAATAAAGAAGAGGGGTTTTGTTTTTTTTTAGAGATTTGTACGAATCAACAATCAATGTGCTCTACCACATTAACATAAAACAATAGAAAGTAAATATTGCTGTAGAACTTACATCTAATTTAACATTGCAGACTTGTTGTAACCACTGCAAAATCTCCGAGCTGTTAGAGATGTCTAAATTTGCAAATATCGAGCTGAGGAACACAGGGTTACCACGGTTACAGTTACTGCTGTCTTGACAGCAGGTTGACAGTCTCTGCTGTGGTAATAAGACTTAGTGCCACAGATACTCAGGTGAGAACAAAGATTTGAATTCAAAAATAGAACATGTGAATGAAGATACCTGGCGGGTATGTATCCAAATCCTGATCATTACCCAGCTTAGTAGTCTTCTGACTAACTTAGCTGCTTTCCACCATGCTATAATTGACAAAGTTTACCAGTTAGCCAGTTTGGATTTGTTGGGTTTGGTTTAGGGATAGTTTCTTTTATTAGTCTTGTTCTGTCCAACATGGATTTGTAGCAGAGGAGTAAGAAGATGACACATTTATAAGGCAGAAATGCTGTGTGACTGTTAACTGTCGTAATGTGACTGAAACATGGGTTTAATGATATATCCTAACTTAGCAAGGTTAACAGGATCACATATACTGTGGGAAAGAGCAGTGCAAGACACATAATGAGAGCAGAGTATAAATAAAACACTTCCTGGGGTAGTTAAGTGGAGCGTATTAAATGATTATTCATCCACAAGCATGAACAAATGTATACTGTGTACTAAATTGATTTCAACAAAGCAACAGGGAGCAAAAGTTAACTTGAAACTTAGTCTTTCTGAGTTAACCAAACATTAAATTGTTTTCAGACAATAACAACTCCGGTTGGCTGCAAAGACTTTTTCTTCACCGTTTGTAAGGAACAATTCAGCAGGTGTACTGAAAGAGGAAGGTTGTGGTGGGAAAGAAAAACGTACCGTATTTTCTTTTGCAAGCAGAGTGCACCACAACAATATGAAAGACAGCTGCAGTGAAAAGGTTTTTGTTTTTGTTTTTTTAAGTCGGATAGTAAGATAAACGGCAATAAAAGAGGAACACCTTGATGTTTTACAAAAACATCTCATCTTTGAACACATAATATCTGTACATGACATACGAGTGCATTCACGACCGCCACAGTGAGATATGATACCTTCATGAACATCACATTCAACTTCAACGTGAGGATTAATGACCACAGAGCCATCATAATTCCCTGTCTGCTCTTTGTTTAGTGTTTCAACATAGTCAGATATTGTTTTCATTTATTATGAGCTACTGCTTACCTATCCGTGCAGGTCTCAGGTTGATTAAATTCTTCTTCTCCACCACAAGCTTCGCTTATACCTGTGTAAATTTGCATCTGCTCTTCAGTGGCAGAGAATTTGCTACACAAAATCTAGGAGACCACAGTTATCCATACTAATATTATATATATCTTTACTACCTAAAATGCATATCCAATTATGGTAGAGGAGCAATTCACTGATACCGCAGGGAACATGTTAGATCAAACTGCCAGTGTGGTATTTGTTTATGTCTGTGAGAAAACATGTAAACCTGACCAACACTAAAACATTTGCAAATACTGAACTGTTGTACTTTTTGCAGCTACACATGAATCGAGCTGAATTTAAAGTTTTCTTCAGCTTGCAAAAATGCCATTATATTTTATATGTGAAATCAAATAGCATATTTGGAGATATGGCTCAAAACTCGATAATACATGGATTGGTGAAAAATGTAGAACCAAACCAGCACAAATCAGTCTGTTCTTGCAGTCTATCAACACAGCTGATGTACGCCGCTGAATGTCCAGGGACAACTTTCTATTTCCAATAGAAATGAGCACGGCGCACAACTGGAGACGTGGATCAACACGTGGTTTGAGGCACTGCTACAACAACTGTATTTAGTTTAGTGAGTTTATTTTTAAAAAAACCGCATTTTTAAGAAATTATTTTTAAGACACATTTGTTGTTAAAATATATTATTATTGATATTATTCACCTACAGTCACTTAACTTCTTGCAGGGATCTACCAGAGACACAAGGGGGGGACTTTGATGTTTGATGTTCTCATTAATGAGCTTATACACTGGGTGATACTCAAATCTACAAAAAACATTAAACCTATAAAGTTCCTCCAAAAATAAATGTGCGCTGGGTCAGTGTGCCATCGTCCAGAGTGCAGATTTCAATGTGACACAGAAAAGCTTGGGGCAAACAGAGGAGGACAGACAGACGACAAAGCCAGACCATTGATGTGGCGAGATGAAGGGGCTGCACGATTGGACTATATTTAGCTTCATTGAGATGGTAATGGTTGGAACATGAGAGAGTGAGTGTGAGTGTGTGTGTGTGTGTGTGTGTGTGTGTGTTAATGATGAGCAAGTACAAGAACCACAATTTGGATTTCTGTGCTTTTCGTTAGGAATTAGTAGAGATAGTTCTTTTAAATGATATAAAGGGAATAATTACAAGTGGGTTTGGCAGAATCAATAGTCATCTATCTGTAATAACACAACATGGAAATAGCAACACTGTTGCCTTCTTTCCTGGCCTTGATCAATGTCTGAAGGAAATATGATGAAACACATTTACCTTGCAGCACGATCTCTCTTCCTGTCTTCAACACCCTACTCTGTCTCTCTAACTGTCTTACCCCCCTTTCCACCCAACCCAGATTTCTGTTTTCCACTGTTGTCTTCCCCCTACTTGTTTCCTAGCAACTGAACTGACATGCCCCCTAATCTCAGCCCCGTGAATATGTCGCCATAACCCTAGATTTTACAGAATAACCTATATAAATCATTGTTCCCCAGGGGGGAGCTGAGTTATGGTTGTTGTCTCCAGACAAACGACTCCGTCTACAAACATGCTATTGTTAACCTGTTTTTTTCTGCCATATTGCAAGTTCAGAGTGGTCAAAGCAACAAGTTGTGCAGTGAATGGTTACTGCAGTTACCAACAAAACAAACATAACTCTGACATTTATGCAGCTGCCTGGGATGCTCAGTGAATTTAATTTAGGAAGATGAAGAGGAGTGATTTTTTCATTGTTGTCTATTCCTCTTAATGGACGGAATCTGCTGTGGTGAATTAGCTTTAAACTGACCTGATCATTTTGAGAATTTCATTCATTCGGGCTTATAGGCAGCAGATAAAAACACTGCAATGCAGTCTCTGGCACCAACACTGCCCATGTCACTGTTATTCATGCTTAATAAATGAGGGATGGAACATAACTGTGACAACATTTAAATCATGATACAATAAAAATCCCAGGAAAGAGGTTAACTATTGACAGTTTTAAGAAGTCCAATGTGTAATTTCTGATGAGATAAATTAGACATATATTCACATAGATGACTGAGGTATCAGTAAACATATATGGTCAAATACAATTGAAGAAATTCACTCATTATTTACAAATAATACTAATATAAACATCCATTTTACAGAAACATTATTGTAATAACTGTTGTCTGATGTTTGTCCTTGGAGTGAAAAAAAACTGATTCAACTTGAAAGTGATTGTAAAGTGACTCTTTGTGCCCTTAAGACTAAATGACACATCCACACCAATGATATAGAAAACTCTCAGGTCTTTAAATGAAGGATCTAAGTTGTGACACTTATAATCAAACAGTTAATGGAATAATCAATGAAAATCAAAGAATGACAGGTCTATCATGTATTTTAATGTATTTTTGGGAGTTGTGTCCCCAACACTGTACAGGTAGATGATATTTTTGGCTGATATCTGATGATTGATAAAAGACCAATCTTAGTTTCATGTATCTGTCTAACACTAATTCATGTCTGTACTAACATTACCATGTCACACCGTGAAGCCTAAAATCTGTCTCATGCTTTATTTTGCTTGAACAATATTCCCAGTAGTAGGAAATGAGATTGCTGAGCCATTATTACCATCTAGTGACAAATACAGGTACTACATTAAATAAAGGCACAGTAATTTCAAATCTTGTGTCCTATTTGAATAACTTAAACTGTAAAGTCCCAGTTCTGGTCATATACAATACAAAAATAATGTATGACCAGAATATCAGTATAAAACTAACATGTTTTGTGCCTCTTTTACTCAGCAGAGTAGAGTTTGTAGGCTACAGAGATCAAATGAAAAAGAAATGGGATGAGATTTAATGAAATGAAATGAAATCCTGTGGCATCACCGACTTCTATTACCTCCCCGAATAAGATACTATATCATCTTTCAATATCACATAAGGATAGGTTTTAGAAATATAAAATTATTTTATGTTATTCAGCCACCTTAGGCAATGAAAGCATTTTCCCCTGACAGCACACATTATCAATATTCATATAAAGAAACTCAAATAACTCTTGGGAGGTATTAGGAAAGTATTGTAAGTTTGTAGAATAAAAACCTTTAAATATAGTGTGCTTTTATAAAGAAAATAAAATATTAAGTGGGTTTGGATAACGTTTATATTTCACAGCATGCATAGTCAGGGCTTTAGAGACCTTTCTAAATCCTAATACAGTGCAAAACCGAATAAAGAGAGAGAGAGAGAGAAAAAAAAACATTAAATCATGTTGATGGAAATCCATCATGATATAGTGAAAAGGAAGCAGGTGGGGTAATCAAAAAGGCCATGAATAAGGAATTTCCAACATGTGCAGTAAAAGACTTCTCAGTGACTGCTCTGCTGCAGCCATTTGCTTTTTTAAAATTAAACCATAGATTAGCTCATATATCTATCTGGCTCAAAATTAGAGTGAATGAAAAGAGTGTTAATAATCAAACTGGCAGCAAGACGGATCAATACTGTCAAAAGGCGGCTGTAAATTTATCATGGAGGTGTGTGAGGGGCTTGCTAGTAGGCTGGTAGATGGCTTGTGAGGTTTGAGAGAAGCTGCCTAGTACGCAGTGTGCATGAGTGGTGCCTGATCTCTGTACACCACTTATCCAACCAAATCTGCAGTGAATATAAAGTGACTGAATGACTGTGTTTATGTTGTCTTATTTTTCTCAATGAAAGTCTGGATCAACGTTCAGACGTGGGACTGGAAATCAGTGTGTTTGTGGCTTCTGCCACTGCCACCCGCCCTTTATAAATGTTTCAGCATACAAAGGTGTGCCGGTGTGAGGAGGACTTAGACAAATTAAACCTAAAAGGAGATTTTAAACTTTAATTGCCTGAGGTTTCACCTTCTCATTGCAGCTCTGCATGAATAAAATGAAATCCATTCCAATTACTCCCCAATCCCCAGTTGGATTGAAGCCTCTCGCAACATATTTACCCATTCATTTCCAATGTCATTATAATATATACAAATGATTACTTTACAGGCTAAACACCATCAATTTATCTCATGAATGCATGCATGAGCCTGTCTGTGCAGTAAGTAGTTCTCAGTAGCTCCACTAGAGGTCAGAGACATGACGCTGAGGTTGCACTTTGCTGCTATGTTGGATATTGATGATGACTCAGTTTGCTTACAAAGCACCTTCTACTCATTTGTCAAAACCACTCCATCTTAGAGCAACTCCCTCTGGTTTTGGGGGAAAATGGATGTGGTGAATATCTCATACACACATACCTCAGGCGTGTCTCTGGCTTCTTTCCCTGCATACTAGTCTCAAACAACCATATGCTACACAGCCCTTTACTGAATTATAATCTCAAAACAGGGGCCAAAAAAGGCAATTTAGATAAAGCTAGGGCTCCCCTCTAAGCCCATTTGGCTTGAAAGCATCAGTGGCTGAAAGAAATCCTGTTATACTACAAAGGTATTATTTGCTCCAATAAGCTAACAGCATTGAACTCTGAGAACACAGCACAATCATCTTTGATATTTAAATCTGAAGCTTTGAATTAACGAATGAGTGTAAATTCAAGGTTCATTCATCCTGTTCGACGTTTCAAGACTTTAATGTCCAAAGAGACACGTGAGGGCCACAGTTTCAGCATGCATGCACACAAAAATATAAACATACCACCCACCCCCACTACCACACACACACACACACACACACACACACACACACACAGAGAGAGAACTATCAAAGTACATTGAGTATTACAGCTTTGTTCCAAAAGGGATGAATCAACAATAAGACAGCTCACAGGCATTAAAAGAGAAGCATGGAGGACTTATCACATCCCAGTTGTTATATTAAAACTAAATCCTGCCTAAAGGTGTCAATTATAATGACTTCGCCAAAGAAGTAATTTAATTTAAGATAAGCAAAGACCAAAAACACAATAATTTCTGACTTCCCCACCTGTGTGTCTCAAGCTCATTGGCTTTAATTGAAGATCTTCTTTTAAAAAAAGGGTCACAAAAATGTTGATTCATTAAGTAATCTTCATCTGGGCACTGTAGTTACTTAAACAGCAGTAGATGGTGTCCTTATAATGGACAATGTTCAGTCCTAGTGAGTATTTACAGCAATGTACAATGTCCATGTTCAATGAATGGAAACGTTACTCAGTGTAATTGTGTCTTAGTGATGTGCTTTAACAGCTTCTGCACAACAGCCAAGGTCTATGGCAGAGAAATACACTATATCAGGCTTTATACTTGCAATACTCGTTTGTAAGATGTGGTTCATGGGATTTGTTGAAAATGTGAAAAATATACAATATCACCAGTCTGATCCTTTAAAATACTTTGATTTGAATAATTGATTGATCTGATATTGACATACCTTTGTGGAGTAGATGATTATATTTCTGATTTACAATGAACAGGGCATTTAAGACCCACATTGCTTCCTGTCTTCACTGTTCTTTTTTTTAAAGCAGGGATAAATGTGCCTCTTCTCTAAGTAAACATCATTACAAAAGACTGTTTTATTTGTTAGTGTAGGTGCGCATACGTTGGAAACAGGTTGACAGGTCAAATTGCTTCCTGTGCTAAATGGTTTTATATGACGGGGCTGCGTGTGTGTGTGTGTGTGTGTGTGTTGGGGGTGTGGTGGTCAACACAAAGTGCTGCTTTTTTTGGCCAGACTAGCCTGGACAGCAGACCATCTGCTCAGGAAAATGTATCTCTCCAATATGCCTCTCTGAGATAGAGTGAGTAAACACAGTTAAAATAATAATTTAACATTAATCTATTTACTGTAGTATATTTATCTTTATTGAATGCTTTTATTTTTTAGGAAGAGGCTGATAAAGCAAGGCAGCACCTGATCTTATTCTAGGTGCAACCAGAAAGCCCCCATCGAGTGGGAATCAATGAAGTATTGGTGCTCCTCTGGCAGCAGTGTGCACTAAAGCCTTAAATTCTATCCAGTACAGAGCCTGAAACTAAAAAAATATTTCTTGTAGTGAGTGAGTTATCAGCACATCTATGGTCTTTAATTTTTAAACAGATAATAAATGTCGATCGACGCATATATCTGCAAACATATGCACATTTGGGCTCTAGCTCAGAACTGCAACTCCAAATGTGTGCATGTATTTGTGTGTGTAATAGAAACAGAGAGAGAGTATGCTGCCTTCAGGTCGTGTTGAATGGAAAGACCAGAGGCCATATTTCATAGAAGGTTCCCTCAGGAGGTGTAGGTGGTGTCAGTAAAGCAGGGCATACGCCCAGAGATGCATGGCAGTAACATTTAAGGCTGTTATTCTAAAAGAATGGGGAAAGGGGAATGAGGGCATCGCAGTTATATTC
This sequence comes from Pampus argenteus, assembly GCA_036937835.1. Lineage (NCBI taxonomy): Eukaryota > Metazoa > Chordata > Actinopteri > Scombriformes > Stromateidae > Pampus > Pampus argenteus. The sequence goes on from CM072870.1 coordinate 13,334,315, forward strand.
TCTGGTGAAAAAAAGATATAGGCCATGTGATGGTGCCGTGCTCTGAAATACTATCACAGTCAGGTTTAATCAAAAATACAAAGACTATTACTGAAACAGAAATGGTGACTTAAACCAACTAAAGCCAATTTGTTAGCTAATATGTTTTGGTACTTTTTTTTTTTAATTAATGTTGACAGAGATTGTTGGGAACATGGGGGGAGAAATAACATGCAACAAAGGTCTCCAGCTGGAAACAAACCAGCAACATTGCAACATTATAAAGATACGTCACTAAAGCCAAACACTAACCAATTCTTTGCAGAACCTTTAATCATCAAAACCAAAGAGAACAATAACGATGTATTCTATTCATCAGGGGCTTTATATAAAATGTTCTAGCACAAGGACACACACACAAAATCAAAGTTCATACCACTTCAGACAGTGACTGTCTCTTTCCTCTTTGCTGAACTCCCAAACTCATTCTCATGCCTTCCACTGCTCTCATTTTGTACCCCAGAGCAATATTTAGTCAAACTCAGATGCTATCATCCGCTGACAAATCACACATCTCAGTAACTCATAATCTCTCTCCTCTCCGTGATGGTCATCAACAGTGTCAGTTTGCAACATTTTGCAAACCAAACAGAGACATAGAGAATATGTTCTTTTATAACTTAATGAGACGCTCTCCGCCATAAACGCAACACAAACAAATATGTCCCGGTCATAAAACAAATATGCTGGCCTGAATTAAATGACAACATTACTAAAAAAAGAGTGTGTGAGTGAACAAACAATTCTACGCTTTTCCCTCGACACACATACTCTCCGAATAACGCCGCCCTCTCCATTCTGCATATTGTTTGACAGACACATGGTTTTGTGGTGCAGAAAATGGCTTTTCAGTGTGTCATCATTAATAATTCACTTACGACAAACAGCTCTGACATTTACACTGCGCTGGGTGTCTGCCTGACACTGACAGCAAGACAATAATGAAGAAGAAGGAGACAGAAAGGGGGAGAGACAGATTCTCTCTCAGTTGTGTACTAATGAAATTAGAAAGGGTCAGGACTGTGGAAGTGTCAACCCTTCAGTAGTAAAACATTGATAGAAGGAGCAAAGCTGCTCGTGATGACCTTTGTAGAAACTGTCCATTGATCACAAATTGAGTTGAAGTGAGTATCTGTATAACTTTAAGAAACATGAACAATGAAGGAGAGGGGAAACAAAGCGAATGTGACATAAGAATAACCCAAAGGTGCAGTCGAGCCCCTTAAGCAAATCCAGTGAAATTGGTATGAATGAACAATGACATTTAGTTTGTATGCCTCGCTGTCCAATTATGCCTCTATTTGGAACATCAATCACACGCTCCCTCAGCTTTTAAATCATACAAAATGTGAATAAGGAACACGTTAATGAGGTGTTGGCAGACTTGCTGACTGACTAAGTGATGGACTTTGTAAATCCCTGCATCTCTCCTCTGAATATCTGTCTGACTTGCAGTTCAACAGGTTGAGAATAAGCCAAAGTGTGAGGTCCTCTGAGGGCAGCAGAGTGCAGACGCTCTTTCAGAGCTAATGCTTTGTGGGCACACAAACACTGAGAGAAGAAGACAGATTGAAACCAGAGGTGGTATCACTGTTTCCCTGACGATATTATTGGTCTTCCACTCTGCAGAGCTGCTTCGGAAAACAAACCCACCCAGAGTTTCATCTGAGAAAGACGGAAACAACAGCAACAAATTGCATGGATCAATCTTTTTTTTTTACTTTAAATATTATTTTGAAAATAATATCTCAGCCAGAGGAGGATATAACATTTTATAACAGTCATGTCTGTACCGGCTAAAAGCCTTTTTTTTTTTAACGAAAAAAGAAGAATGAATCTTCTGATCAGTCACACTACCCGTTTGAAATATATAAAATTACGGTAATACTTCAGCATTAAATAGCCATTTTGCTAAATTAATGTTCATTCTGAATATCAGTAGATTTCTGACAGTATGATCAATCAAAGTTATTTGGTTATGATATTGCTAAGCTCAAACGCTTCATGCAGACTAAACCCTGTGGTAGGCTTTCCCTTTTCTTTGTCCAGTTGTATAAATAATGAGGCTCGTGCTCGGTGTGTGTAAGGAATGAAAACAGTGACACGACTGCAAACAGGCAATTTTCCAACAGCGGCTGTGAGCAATGAAGTCAGGCAGACGCTTTATAGATGGCCAGAGGCACAGCCAGGGTGTTTCAATCATGTTGTGATCAGAAAAAAAAACAGGATCACACACACAGTCTGTCCAAGTCTGTAAACACCCCTGCCGAGAAAAGTAACAACACAGGACACACAGCCTCACGCAGATAACCATTGATAACACAATGCACATACAGACATATTTCATCTTTCATCTGTAACCACTGTGGCCTGCAATGTTTCCAGAAGACCTCATTTGTGAAGTATTGCAGGGGTTGATTTGATGTCTCTCAGCATGTGTTCAGTGTGCGGATGTTTACATATATGCATGAGTGTGTGTGTTACCAGTCAGCAGAGATTATGTCAGATCATAAAAAAAATGAGAAATTCTTAAGAATGGTATTAGTGCAGATATCCGCTTGGTACGTACTAACGTATATATGTTTTTTTTTATCTGTAAGAGGGAGAAGAAGAAGTGTCCTGTACTCTCTTTATAGAATCTATTTTCAATAATGACATGAAGATGCTTTGGTAATTAACGTCCAATTCAGTCCTTCAGAGACACTGGAGCACCGCTATTGTATCATCACTGCACTCAAGCACTTCAGTCTCATTCATCCTGCATCCCTTTACTGTAAATGTGCGCCGGTAGAGCCGAGGAGTGTGTAAGAGGCCTCATTCAGAGCAGAAGAAAGATGACACGCAGAGCTGCAGGTGTGAGAATGGAAATCAAAGAAAATCAAGGAACTAATTTGAGAAACACACAATTTAGTCAATATATACACACACACACACACACACATCAGCTTGTACTCATACGATGACAACAAGGTGTTCCCAGAGTAAATTAAATATCATTCTGGGTAGAGCCTCATTTAAATGCTGTCACTGGGGAAACTGGCCTTGTGCTTATATGCTAGATAGTCTCAATTTCCAAATTCAGCTTAATGACTCATGGATTTCGCATATGCTGCCAATAGTTTAACAACTCTGCCTTGAATCTCTGGCTTGTAACATTTAAATGAACCACTTCTCCCACAAATTGCTTCTCTCATCAGTGAATCCAGCAACTAGCATGAGTTGCAAACTGAAGAAGGCTGTCTTGGGAAGAGATGGAAAGTACAATTTGAAGACACTAGTACGTTACTTGAATCTTATACTTAGTATTACACTTCTACTGCACTAAATTTCAGAAGGAAATATTGTCGATTTTACTCCATTCCTTTAACCTGAAAGCCACAGTTACTAGCTACTTTACAGACTAAGATTCCGTAAAAAATCTTGGCGTTGTTTTTGATCAAGACTTGTCCTTTAATAATTATATAAAACAACTTTCGAGGACTGCATTCTTCCACTTGCGTAACATTGCCAAAATCAGACGCATCATTTCTCAAGTGGATGCAGAAAAACTAGTCCATGCATTTGTTACTTCTAGGCTGGACTATTGTAACTCTTTGCTATCAGGCTGCTCTAATAAGTCTCTTAAGAGTTTGCAGCTGATTCAGAATGCTGCTGCACGCGTTCTGACAGGAACCAAAATCAGAGATCACATCTCTCCCATTTTGGCTTCCTTGCACTGGCTACCCGTTAAATCTAGAATAGAATTTAAAATTCTTCTCCTAACTTACAAAGCTCTTCATGGTCAGGCACCATCATATTTAAAAGAGCTCATAGTACCTTACCACCCCACTAGAACATTGCGCTCCCAGGATGGTGGGTTCCTTGTGGTTCCTATAGTGTCTAAAAGTAGATTGGGAGCCAGAGCTTTCAGCTATCAAGCTCCTCTTCTGTGGAATAAACTACCACTCTGTGTTCGGGAGGCAGACACGATCAACACCTTTAAGAGTAGACTTAAGACTTTCCTTTTTGATAAAGCTTATAGTTAGGGCTGGCTCAGGTCATCCCTTAGTTATGCTGCCATAGAACTAGACTGCTGGGGGACTCACATACTCTCTCGCTCTCTCTCATTCTCTCTCTCTCCTTATCTATCCATCTATCTAATCCATCTATCTATCATGTTACTAATTAAACTTCTTCCCCGGAGTTTCTGTGCTCTCTCGTCCAGCAGGTTCTTGTGGACTTTGTCTGCTGCTGTGGTCCTGCGTGGCGTCTACTGCATGTGTTGTCGCCGTCATCATTGTTGCCATATCCCCATTACAGTTTATAGTTATGTAATGATTTGCTGCTACTGTAATAATTCATCATTCATTGTAAACCTATTCTTATCATCAACTGTAATTCATTATTATTCATTGTGAGTGTACAATATGTGTGTGTTGATTGTTCTGTACATGTGACATCATTGCACGTCTGTCCGTCCTGGGAGAGGGATCCCTCCTCTGTGGCTCTTCCTGAGGTTTCTTCCACCTTTTTTCCTGTTAAAAGGTTTTTTGGTGGTCAAGTTTTTCCTCACTCGAATCGAGGGTCTAAGGACAGAGGGTGTCACTCCCTGTACAGATTGTAAAGCCCTCTGAGACAAATGTATTTTGTGATTTTGGGCTATATAAATAAAATTTGATTTGATTTGATTTGATTTTGATTTTACATTAAAAAACAAATATGATAATCTGATGAAATACAACGCATTTAAAGAATAAACTATTGATTCATAGTCTTGTTTGCTTGTGATCCAGTACGAAAAAAGATGTCTAGACCAGATTCAGATGTCTATGAGTTCTTATCAGTTTCAATAAAGACTAATTTCCCCTCTAAATGTCTATGATTGTTTCATTTGAATAATTATTTGGGGTCAAAAGAGAAGAAAAAAAAAAAAAAGAGTCCAAAAAAATGAATACAGATTTGTGTAGCAGAATTTCTTTTTTTTTTTTTGCTTTCTTCTCTTTGTGACCAGTGTCTGCTCCTGATACAGTTGAAATGCCAGGTTATTCAGTCTGATTACTGTCATTATGGTCATGCTAAAGCCAACACTAAGTACTGTTATTTCATCAAGCACTTCCGAAAGGATGTCTTTATCCAGACTGCCACATGTCAAATGCTACAAATGCCCCACACCCACACACACATAGTAGATGCACAAACATGCGCATGCATCTGTTAGATAAACACAAACAAACAAAACATAGTCAACCCCCTGCAGAAAGCAGAACAAGATACCAGATTTGTAGGCTTAATTTATAAAGCAGAGTTATCTATTCCAACACGTCTTTCAACTGGGGCTCTGTATGTGACATGTGAATCTTTCTGAAGATGCCATTTGGAGGCATATAAAAACAGAGTATGCATTGCTCATTACAGGCCACAAAACAAGAGGTTTGTGAGGTAAAAAGCAAACAAAGATTTTCGTAATTAGCCAACAGAGGGGCTAAAAATGTACAGTTTGACCTCATATTGGCACCATTGGTTAAGCAATCAACACTCTAAGAGGTTTTCTTGTGGGAAGCATGCAGGCAAGTAGTAAATTAATCAAACTACTATATGTTATATTTCATGTTAGGGAGCATTAATAGCCACAACAAATTTCATGCTAGTTACTTTACATACACACTGTTGATTTGGCCCAGGGGTGTGCTAGAGGGGAAGGTCATGTAAAGCTTTAATTGGGCAGAGATGCTCTTAGTGGCAGGAAAGTATTTCTTCAAAAAACATCAAGGAGAAGAAGGAGAAGTCTTGTGGGAGTTATGGATATCCACAGTAAATATTACGGCAGTGTTGCCAAAGGTCTCCAATTATTCTGCTGATAGCTGCTAAAGAACTCTTTGTGGACACATTGCTCCTGTGTGGTCTAAATTCACACTTATTTTCTTTGGAAAACAAAAACAGGTGCTTTGGCTCAGGTGCAACATCTAATTTTCTATCCTCCTGTCAGGTGGCTGTGGTTTTCCCTCTAAGTGGCCCTGAGAGGTAGATGTTCATGGTTTTAACAAATCCTGACTTACTCGGGTCATTGGCTTCTCAGGAGCAGAAGTGTAAATCTGACATCTAGTATTATATTAATGATATCAGGCAGGCCTGAGAATAGATATCCAGGGCATGACTGAGCATCTCTACAGGCCTGGTAATCCATTAATTGTCCACGTCAACTACTGTCACGTGGACTTTAATATCAAATTCAAATGGAAAAAGTACTCATTCAAAATTACTCCTCTTATTTCCTCCGCATGAAATGACTTCTCTTCATTGTATGTATTCAATCGCTTCCCCACCATCACTCTCCCCTGCCTGTCTCTTTAGCTTTTAGACATAACTCAGCATGGGATGTGGCATCCTGTACCTGTGGTGAGGAAGGGAGGGTCACAGTGGGAGCCAACACCACTAGAGGTGAAGCCCCAGCTTCAGCAGGGAAACAGAGGGGGGTGTCAGCGCTATAATCATCTAGAAATTCCACAGCACCGCAGGGCAGGAAACCAGTAAATACACACACACACACTATGAGAATGTGAATGAGCATGTAGACAAACACATTGCCACTATATAATACATATATATATATATATATACACACACACATATATAGTGGTAATGACTGACTGAGCATTAGAATCATCATCACTGTGTCAGTAATTGGGATGACACTGTAACAAACAAACAGCTGCTGAAGTGAGACTTTTACGATAAACACTCATTTCTCCGTTTCCACGCAGGATACACAATTAAATCCACAATCATTTCCCCAAAAGACACTGAACACAAATCCATGCAATATTAAATTTTTATTGAATATTCTGGGGCATCTTTGTAACTGTAACTTCTGTCAAGATATATATGATCCTAGTTGTGGGTTTGACAATACTAATGCGAAAACATGTTACAATGTTTTTGCATTTCTTAGATTTTTTTTCCCTAATTGTACCCAATGAGAGAATTCTGAAGGCGGGTGTCAACACTAGCTTTGTCTTATATTCTCAATTAATTATAAAGAACATTTACTTTATCACCATATATGTACTGTAGAAACTACTGTGATGGGAGACTTTGATTCACCCACTTCTACCTCCTACCTGTATCATTGAACTCCACAAATAAGGTGCTTACCAAAGTTTGGTCACATGAAAACTAAACATATCAATATCAGCTGCATCCCTATAGATTTGTCAAAATTTAATTTGGTGCCAGGTACTTTGATATCTCTGCTCACACGGAGAGAATAATATAAAAGCAATGTGCCACAGAGGCTGGATATTGAATTTTGTCACTATAAGGTTAAATCAAACAAGTGTGCCAGTGAATGAATTGTACTCTGAGAATACAAAACCTCTCTCAATATCTATATGTTAACATAGTGTTGTTTGCATAGTGCTGTTTCAATAAAAAGCAGTTGGTGTTGTCATATTACCAAATGTTAAATGAGAATTGTGGGTTTTAAGTTTCGGACTATTCAGAAATACAGCCATGTAGAAAACACCGCGGGTATTTGGTGGGTAAGCTAGAGAGATCCAGAGTTTAGTATCACCATCATACTCACTCCCACTCCTTGCGTCGAGCCTGTGGTGTGCTTTGTATCTTATGAGCCTGGTGGGCTTTCACAATATCCCTCTGTTCAATCAGGCCACCCCGACGCCTCTTCATCACGTTGGGACTGACCGCTAGATCTCCATCCACCCCTAGCATTCCACCTCCACCTTCGAAAGATGAGGTCACATCAAGAGAGAGGCCAAGGCGGTTCTGGTGCAGAGGTGGAGGAGTGTGGCCCGACGTGTGTGGGAGGTAGAGGGTGTCATAGCTGGTTGACAGACTTGGGGGCTCCAGGAGGCAGTGGGATCCAGAAAACAGGCTCGACCCTCCAGCCAGTCCTGCACGGTGCTTCTGCCAGCTTTCACAGTCCACCGGGGATGTGTGGAGGATTTGGTGCCTGGGGGTGCTGCTACCACACATGGCCCCCATGCCAAGACCCAGACCATCATCTGGACACTCTGGCCCTCCCGGGGTTCGAAGTAGCCCCAAAGCATTGTGGTCCCCTGTCAGAGACTGAGAAATGACTGAACAGGAGCCCAGTTCCAGCATGGTCGAAAGGCTGCCCGGGATCTCAGCATAGTGCTGCAGGAATAAGGGAGAGGGAATATGACAGGAGGGAGGGGAGTGAGAGAGACATAATATTATTATACAATCATTAATAGACATCAAAGAGTCACAAAACAGTTCATGTCCACACTATTTTTATTGTGTGTGTTTTTAACAGAGTCTGTACACATGTGGTTGTGCTACAGCATTCCTGCTTGCAGGTACAGCTACACAAACAGTCTGCACTCGGGTGTTGACTTTCATTCAGCTAAGCCTCAGAGGCAATTTCCAATAGCTCTTACTGTCCTCAGTCCTCAGTTTAAAATATTACCAGTCATCTGAGCATCAGAACCAATTAGACTGTAATGCAGCTCTCAAAACAAATAAGTAATACTGCCATTGCTGCGTTCATTGGTGCAATTAGGAAGTGAGAGGAAGGAGAAGGAAAGTAATTTAATCAACCCATTTCACTGTTATCAGGTTGGTACATTGAGATCTAGTCTGGTTTCAGGTATGTGCACAATATATCTTAAAGCTACAAAAACCTCTGCTGCTCCTGTTTTACTGAGCCCTCACCGTTTTAGTTATCAGAATGAGTGTTTTGCAGTCCTTTGGACAGGAAAGGTCTTAAATAACTTCAGTAGTGAAGATATTGAGCAGTAAAAAGAGGATAAAAAGTACAGATAAAATGAAATGATTACATCTATTCAATGGTCTGGAGCAGTGGTCACCAACCTTGCTCCGCAGGATCTACTGTCTTACATATTTTAGATATCTTTCCACTCTGACACACCTGATTCTAGCTTGTTATGAAGCCCCTGACAAGCTTCAGCTGCTTGATAGCAAGTTAATAATTAGAATCAGGTGTTAAAGGGGGGAGATACCTAAAACATGCAGGGCAGTAGCAGAGTTGGTGACCACTGGTCTGGAGCATCAGTTTAAAAATCAACTGAACATACTGTTGTGTCTTGAGGTGATGTTATAACTTGATATGATATAATGTTCTCTTTTGAGGACACAAATAAATCAAGAACAATCGGATTTATTAAATTCATGAGGCAGAAAGTGGTATCATTTTGAGGGATAAAACAACAAAATGTGGCAAAAATGCTGCACATCAAACACAATGTTCCCTAAGTTATGGATGACTGGTTCAGTGGTTCTATGATTTACCATCTGCCTAAAAACAAAAATGCATAGTGCACTAATGGGTGAATGATCTAAAGCAAACTAGGTCTTTACTGTGACAAATAAATGTTATGGAAAAGTGTTATATAAAAACAGTGTCTTATTATTATTATTATTATTAGTCCCTCGCCCTCACAAAGTGAAAGGAGTGAGGGACTATTAAAATTGAGCTGTTTATTATTATTATTACGCATTATTATTCATGCAACTGTTCGACGGGCATTTGCACCCCCTAGCCATGCTCAAAAAGTTGATACGACATGGCAGGAACGGGCGGTCTCGCGGAACTCGGCGTTGAGGGGGGCGCGCCAGCGCCCCCTGTGTAAAATGACTCTCTAGCGCCCCCTAGACCGTTTCAAAAAAGCCATAGACAAAGTGGGCGACTTTCAAGTAGCCCCATGAAACTCGGGAAACATGTCAAGCATAAAAAAAAAAGGGCAGTTGCCTCTTGGGCCGACGCTCTAAGTCAAACAGGAAGTCGGCCATTTTGAATCGGGCGTTTTTTAGCCAAAACGAACTCGTCCTAGGGCTTTCGCACCACAGACTCCAAACTCGGCAAAAATCATCATCGGACGTAGCTGAGCTTAAGTTGTGCTCTGCGCATCGTTTCGCCAGAGGGCGTAGCTCATAGGGAGGCCTAAAGTTTTGCCCGACGGACGCCGCTCGCCATCAACGCACGAACGCCTCTCACGCCCACAAAAAAAATCCTAGACGCTTCAAATTCGGAACTTAGAACGGGTCTCCGGCCCTGAACGTTCCTATGTATCAACGACCCGGCTCGCTCATGGCGCCCGCCCGTGGTAACAGGAAATGGTCGCTTTTTACGCACACGTATACGGCGAGCGCACCGTTTACTCTGTCGCCTTCGTTTCACTTCTAAAAAACAGAAAACAAGTCGGTGAAGCTGCACGCCCAACGGCGTGTCGCTAGCAGTAACCGCCTTTGCGTGGCAGCCCGGCCATTTTCGGTCATTCGCCGTAAATTTACGTTTGCCTTTTTCACGCCTTTAAAAAATTCCTATCGCCTCCAAACTTCATACACAGGTGAAGGGTGGCGCCCTGTGTCGTTTGATAATGGCCACGCCCGTGGGCGTGGCTTAATGCCTCCACGCCGCCACCCTTTACGTTGCCCCATACTGACGACACATGCTTAATGCCATCAATTTCATTCCACTTCTAAAACACCCACAACCACTTGCTGAACCTCCATTATGAACGCCATGCAGCTACGTCCAATGGCGTCCGCGCGGCAGCGCGGCTTCTCTCAAATTTTTCGCCAAAAAATACGTTTGCCGTTTTGGCGGCTTTAAGAAACACGTAGGATCACCAAATTTGCCAGCGTAGCCAAGGTTCGCATCTTCTAACATCCCATGGAGCCACGCCCCTGTAAGGCAAAAAATGGCTCAACAGCGCCCCCTTGAAATCTTTAAAAACCCCTCGCCATAGGGGTTTTTATGGAGTTGAAAGATGAAAATCGGTACACACGTGTAGCATCCCCAGATCAACAAAAAAGTCTCTTGCACCAATGGTATATTCCTAACAGGAAGCCGGCCATTTTAAATTGAATTTTCCCCGGAGCGGCCGCTAACCATGACTCAGCACAAAAGTTCGGCTGCCTTTTTAGTGGATTTAACAAAGTCGTAGGAACATGAAATTTCAGACACACGTCAACAGTCACACCTTCTAACATGTGCTAGGGCCCCGCCCATGTGCGGCAAAAAATGGCTCCACAGCGCCCCCTTGAAATTTTCAAAAACCCCTCCCCATAGAGGTTTTTATGGAGTTGAAACATGAAACTTGGTACACATGTGTAGACTAAGGAGATGAACAAAAAAGTCTCTTGCGCAAATCTACTTATCCCAACAGGGAGTCGGCCATTTTCATTTTCATTTTCCCCATTGAAAAACATTGGGAATTTTCCCCATTGAAAACCAATGGAACTTTCCCCATTGAAAAGCAATGGCCTTTTTTGCCCATTGAAAACCTATTGAAATCCTACAGATTCCTGCATTTTTCACCGTCGCATTTATTTTTCAAGCTTTGCAGGACGTCGGGCAGCGGCGGGCGGCATGAGCGGCGGGCGGCAGTAGCGAGGGACTACAACACCGCTTGCGGTTTTAATTATTATTATTATTGTCACAGCCTGTGCTGCCTCCAATAAAGGATTACAATTTTTGGAGAAGCCAATCTCATTTTTTCTATTGAAGCTTTACATTTCAAACCTAGTAGGCAAATCATCAGACGTCAGTGCTTTTTCCAGTTATTCTCTGAACTAATTTAATCCATCAAAGGCATTATAATAACAGACACAGCAACAAAGAGACAAACAATTGTGCTGGAAAACAGGTTTCCACCACTGCTACAGTAGTGTCCTTAAGCCACACTGCAACACGAGGACCATTACCTCATTGACAACTCTAATAAAAAAATACATACATTGTTTTTCACACAGAGATTGGTGAAGAAACATTTAGTGAAATAGTTGAAGACACCTTCATGGTCACTGTAACTGGATATGGTGTCTCTACACGACAAAAGTACCTTTAAGGTCCTTACTGTTTAGAGTGACCTACCTAGCCTGAAATCAACAAATCATGACCACTACAGGTCTCCTTTATGAACCAAGCAATCATTGATATTTCTATAGCTTCTGATTGACCATGAGCATTTCCTCTGACACCTTATATTCCTTGCTCTCTGGGAGGTTAATGGCATATAATGACAATGCTGCTGCTCTGGAACCCAGAGAGCAATAGGACCGTAGGTAAAGTGGCTTTAATTGTGGCTGCTTAATGAATACAAGCTGAGCTTCCAACAGTGACAGAAAACACCTGTTGCTGCCAAGTCCTGCCCTCTTCTTCCTCTTCCCCACCTTTACTGAGTTAAATACAGTATATACACATATACATTTGTCTACTGTAGCTGAGATATGGCAGGAGAACTTCCATCGATCTAGTGCTTACTGAATCCATTTTGCAAATTATGTTTTCAAATTGCTTGGGAATATGGGAATGCCAATCCAATTGGCTGCTGGGGGGAAAGTGATATAATCAGACAAATATACTGATTATATAGACCATTATCGGAACCATTATTACAATCAGACCCATATCACCAGTTTGACAACAACAGGTCTTCACCACAGAGTTTTAAAAACACCCACACTGCAATGCACACAGAGTTGGACAACAAGGCTCAGCTGCTTGCCTCCACACTCCATTGGAGTTGCTCTTCATAATTACCAAAGCCACACTGCCCAAAAAGCTGACTGTGGTTAGATATACTTCTCCTCATCAGCTCTTAAGAGGCTGGTTGTTGATTAGCTTTGGGTCACTGAGCTTTCAGCCTGCCATTATCTTAAATTGACCACAAACATCTAATGTGTTACTATAGCTGTATGCTGACTTCTCAGTGACTTAAGGTTTGAGCAACAGGGACAAAAGGATGCGAGTCTTGAAATCTAAAAAAATAAAAATACTAACTGGGCCAAATTGTTTTTTTACGCTCTTTGTTGGGCAGCCAGGTGTCTGCAGGGTTACTAATGAGGAGCGAAGGATACACTCAGGCAGGCGAGGAAACCTTCACACACCTGCTGCCCCTGGCAGCACACACACCTGCTTCATTACATGTCCTATTTCACCATATCCTCCCTTCAACTTGTCACCCTGACGAGAGGCCACGCATGTATCGAGAAGTGTTGTGTCACCTGCAACTCTAATGGGTGATGTGTTTGAAAAGGAAATCAGGCGTAAAATATTCTGTCATCTGAAAATAACCATTTTGTTTATAGGAAGGTGCTGGGGATTCATGTAAAGGAAAGACTTGTTTACTTTTGTGTTTCCCATTTTTTACTTTAGTTTTTCTACATGTGCTCCTTCAACAAAAAGGCAAAATAGAAAAAGGTGGCAGACAAAGAAAGGTTTTCAAAGACTGTACTATGTTACTGTGACACAGCTACAGTTTAAAGAGAAATGTTTACAGTAAAAAGCAATTAGAAATTTTAGGATTTGTCTATCACAATGCATTGGGAACAGAAGGCACAGAACAATATTCTGCACATACATGACTCAACTTTGTCAAAGTTATAGTATTTCTTCAACCATTTTCAGTCACTCTGTATGTTGTGAATTTTCTTGCAGCTTTGTTTGCCTCATACAAACAGAAGAACAGAGAGCTATATTAAAGTATTCTCTCAGTCTAATTTTCTCAGCTAACATCTCACTGTTCTGTATTATACATAGTGCATTAGGCAGTGCCAACATCTACATATTAGATTTACAACTTTCTGTTGCACACTGTGGTGCATTTCAGTGAGTTAACAGAAGCAGGACATAAGAAAATATATAGATTGTGATAGGCAAAATTGTATGTTAGATTATGTATGTTGGTGAGCTTTTTACACACCAAATCAATGGGTTTGCAGCATGACTAGAATAATGGGAAAGGTTTGGGGAAATATAATCATGGTAACTCCTCATTTAGCTATACTCATGTGAAACTTGTGCAACTAATGCCCACTTACAAAAGGCCATCCCCCATCTTGACAATAATAATTGACGAAGGATGCAATTAAGAAAAAAAAAAAAAACCACAGACCTTTTCCATTACAGACTATTCCACTAATAGCCACATCGTTCTGCTTCTATTGTTGACACCATTTCATTTATTTATCCTTTGTATCTAGAAACTGAATGCATTTAATGACCTGTTTTTTTCTAACACAACATTTCTACATAATAACTTCTGTAGATGAGCCAATACAAATACTATGCATGTTTTGCTCACCTTGTATGTACACTGAATTCCCTTTTGTTTTCTTCTTCTAAATCTTCTGCCTTTATTTAAGTGTATACATGTATGTTCATATTTTCTTTTTCTATACTTTTAATTCATACATCTGCACTTAATACTCACTTACCCCAAGTGGTGCTGTACTTCCATTCATTTCATGCATCTATTTACTTTCATTTTATTTTTAGCCCGTGATTCTTTTCTGTACCCTACTAATATGATATTTTATGCTGCAACAACACACTAATTTTCATGCAGGGTTTATTAAAGTTTTTATATTATTATGTAACTATTGTGCCATAGTCAGTGAATGACCTAAGACTGTATACATGTGACCGAACATCCATGCATGTAACTTAACTTGTAGATTTGTTTTCCTACTCTGATCCCAGCAGAGGCTACAAGATGAGAGGTTTCAGATCAAATGTAGACAATTTTATTTTACAATTTTTGTGACTCATATTCATGTTTTATTTTTTGTGAAATGTCTCAACAACTGTTGGATGGATTCCCATAAAATTTGGTACAGTGGTAGCACTTCAAATGTGCCCCACCCTGCTGCATGAATGCCGCATCTTTGCTGTAGTTGTGGCACAGCGATATTAGCATTTAGCTCAAAGTACCACTGTGCCCAAGTACAGCCTCATAAAGCTGCTAGCATGGCTGTCGTCATCTTAATAGTCTACTTGACATAATTTGCTAGTGTAATTCCATCCATTTTGCTATAAAGTGGACATGCATAGTTAGGCGCCCACTCGGACCTAGTCAAAAACATTGTTGAACAAATCAGTATCATTTAAAATTAAAAAGGTATTTATAAGTTCTATAGGTTTGCCAATAGTTCCTGAAAAGTAATCTAAACCATTTTAGCAGGACTACTGGCTATTTTCTGCTTGTTTAGCCATTGCACCTAACTGTAGTCAGTAATTCCATGACATGTACCCTGCAGATGATGAAAAGACATTTCTCAAAGAGATCCTGCTGCTGTGATGACCTTCCAGGAAAGACTATTATGCAACACTACTGACACATTGGATCAGTAATGATCAACACTACTAATAGGGCCTCCACACCGTCACGGTCAAATCATTAGAAGGTGAAATAACCTCATGGGGAAGGGTTGTAGAAATTGTCACAGGGTGAGATGTGATACACTTCGTCAGATCTGTGCTGTAAGGATCCTTTTCTGATAAAAAAAAAAAATCCAATACCTAAACTAACTAACGTAGATAAGTGCAAGTCAGACAACAATTCAACAGAAGTAGAAAGATCAAGCAGAGAAAAACCATGCTTAAGAAAAGGCTTTTTCAGAAGTATCAGAAAAGAGAGGTTTTGAGACACTTGAGTGCGTGCGTGTTGTACTTGGTATGTACTGTACTGTTCATGTCCTTGCAGTGCTATATACAAATACATTGCACATTTGAATTATTTTTGTTGCATTTATGCTTTTCACTGCTGCGCTGAATGAATTGAACAATACACTGGTATATAAACAGCAGATATAAATAACAAATAATTAGATTGAACGGGATCTTATCACAGCAGTAATTGAATTCTGTTTTTTTTTACGACTTTTAGTACATAGGGTTTGTACAATTGCATTATAGCATTTCATCCGTATATAAATGATTTTAGTGAGAATCTCCAGCACATGCGTATTATTGCTGTGGACTTTGCAGCAATGACAAAGGCCACTGACATTTAAATCTGTCAAATGTATCCACAAGGCCATGGGAAAAGCATTGTTGTATTGGAAACACAATCAACAAAACACAGACCCATTAATATTAAACACTGTTTTAAAAAAAAAAATCTGTTCTTGGATTGTAATTAAAGAAATATGTGCCAATATGTATTGTTACTATAGGTGTCATCAGCCCCAACCAGCAGGCCACTAGAACACTGTGATGAAATGAAATTACTGTAATGAAATCTTCAGTTAAATTATAATTATTTGATACAAAGTTTTAGCATATCAGCATGAATTAAAGTATGTTGTCGGTGCTTCTTGGTGTAAATATCTGGCACATTGCATTGTAGTAAGTGGCAAACCACATCAATAGCTGAGCTAGCAAACTACAAAAAGAATTCAGCAAAAAGAACTCAGCGGGGTGGTACTACAGCACGACTAGAAAGTTAAAACCCAGTTACAGCCAGCAAAGCAGCGTTGTACAAAATCCCTTAAAATCCCTGCCCGCTCACACACACCAATTGCTTGGATAACTATGGAAATTAAATGGCAAAAAAACAGTAGCTTCCATGAAATCCAGATATGATCATATCAAATAGAAAAAAAGCCACCTGCCTTCTTTTAGATACCCACAGCACGCCTACAAGCATCGATGTCAAACAAACTAACTGGTTTATAATCACCTCCAGCTTGTAGGCGGAACCTAATACCTAAAACAGCTTAACAATACGAGTGGTCGAGGTATGTCTCATTTACTAAGCCCTAATCTTTATCAATTGTTTAATGCATTGAACTGTGGAAACTTGAATGTAACATTTTTACAGAAAGACAACTAAGCATGAATTCACTGCATATTTTGGGAATATAAAAGATTTGATTGATCATCGCTAATTAATCACAGTCAGTCTGTAGCTTGCTATGGTAGGTAGTCCAACAAATATGTAGCTTGTTTTCCATAAGAATGACTTCAAGAGGTCCACTCGGGTTCAGTTTTGCACTAGAGGCACTAATTTATACACCATGAAAGCCAATTTACACCCTACCAAGGAGAGTGGTGTTATCGAATCAAGACAATCAGAGCACTTGACAGGAAAAGATTAACAAAAGACATTAACAGGAAAATATCGCCAAACTAGATTGGGGGTGGTATGTGACAAGTGGTAATGTGATGAAATAATTAACACTCCAGAAAGGCAGGATTGATCCAAACAACAGACAACAACAGTTGATCAATTCTAGCAAAAAGCTCATCACAATGCCTATTTAACCACTGAACAGTAGACAGATGTCATAGACGATTTCATGACTGAAAATTTAAAAACTCAAAAAAAAAGAAATGTGATGTGAAGTTGACTTGCAACACATTGTTTGCGTCCAGCAGCCTGTCAACAACAACACAAACAATGATTATTCAAAATGCCTCGAACTACCAAGACTTGAGAATACAGATTGTTTTGCTTGTTTTGATGGACTAGTTTATCTAAATACATCCGAACAGGCCACAAAATAGATTCAATTTTGAGTAAGATAATAAAAAAAACACATAAATATGATTTGAGATTGTCCCATATCATAGAAAATACATATGCAGACAACAAGCCAAGTCAAAAGATGCACGAGACAAGCAAATATCTCAATCCTCCTCAAAAACTTGTCAGACACACACACACACCTCTCTGTTCACTGCAGAAAATGTAGTCTCGATTTTTTTTTTCATTTTAATTAATTCCTCCCTCCTGGTAATAATGTCTGCCTTTCCTATGGTCTGCGATCGTACTGGGTTGATTTTCTTTCCTACAATTAAATTTTTATCATTCACTGGTCCAGGCCCGTTTAGTAATTAGCAGGGTTTAATTCAAGTCTGCCTTCATGTGGCCCTTATACTGACACCTGCACTATGACTCTGAGCAACACTCTGAACATGAACATGTTGGATCTGTAAGGACTCTCCTGTCCTCTCACTGCTATAACCCAAATTAAGACTGTTGCTCTGTTACCATCTTATCACATGCTATGTTCATGTTTTGCTGGATTCATCATGAATGCAACAAGCCAAGGTGAGCAACAAAACAAGTCCATCTGAGACCCAGGATTTAAAAAAAAAAACATAAAAAACATGTACCGGCCCTGTAGAGTCTTGAGAACAAAAAGTAAGACAGATCATTTCATTAGTCTTGAACTCAATTTAAAAAAGAATAACGTTTTTTTTTCTACAGGACGTGTCCATAGAAGTCAAATAAAAGCTCCACAGTCGTGCACCTGCTGTAGGCTATCTTTCTCACTGATTTGCATTAACAATGAAGACTGAGGGAAGACACGGGTTGGCACACAAACATAACCTGTGCCAAAAAAGCTTTGGTCTAGTTGTCGACTGCAGGATCAATACTGTCGCGAGTGGGGCTTTTTTTTTTTTTTTTTTTCAACTAAACACCTGTTAGAAAAATATTAAACACGCAAAATATCTTACCTAAAAAGGGAGAATTCCTTTCCATTTCGGTCACTTTTCTACAGAGCATGAAAATGTGGAAGCAGATACGACCACGTCTGCCGTACCTACTATCCCTGCCAGCAACTGAGAGAGAGGAAGAGGAGGAGGAAGAGGAGGGGAGGAGAAGGAGAAGGGGAAGGGGGGGTTGCCAGTTACACCACATTTTATTGAAAAGACTTTAAAAAAATAAAAAGACAAGAGTAAAACAGAAAATGCAGGTTTCATGATCTCTCACGTTACCATATGTTTAGTCCCATAGATGCTCATGAATATCACTGGTAACCTACTTGTTGCCTTTGCTTCTGCGTGGTCAAACAAGCATCCATAACCTGAATCCCTGTCTGAATACTCATGACTGCAATTTTTTATATTAATGACTCACCTATTAACAGTGTGTACACAATCCTATCATCAAACTATTTCGCCCTTTTTTTTTTTCTTTTTTTTTTACAATGTGTACTCCATTTGTTGCCATAGAGACCAATAAAAGGATTCTAATAAAAATCAGTTGAATGAAAAGAAAAACAAGTACTATCCTGTGATGATGAATGCCTTAAATGAACTGGACTCGAGGTTAGTGGGCTAAGTAATTTTCTCTGAAAGAGTGGAGCGATCAAGGTGATGTGCTGCAACACCGCTTGAATGCATATGTGTCCATGAGCCTGTGTGCGTGTGTTTGTGTGTGTGATACACACTTAAGCCGCAGGGTGGCAGTAAGCGCACATAAGTTGTTGTGTCTGCTTTTTGAGTCGTGCATGTTCTTTTGTTTTTAAAAGAAACATGCAAACAGTTCTTTAGACAGTGGGCAGTGTCAATTTTTAAATATATGTTGTATATGATTTAGCTTTATGTACTTGTATATTATGTTTATTCTTTTTCTTTCTTTTTTTGTTTATTTAAAATACAAGATGTGTATATGTGCCAAAACAAGTTTCGAACTTAAGAAACCAAAATGTAGCAAACAAATGTAGCAAATGATAACAATGAAATGTATGCATTAGTATGGAATAGGGTCAAATGTGTTTGTTTCTATTGAAACCAAGAAGGCTGTGTATTGTAACCATCACATTGAACAATGATGTTGAACATAAGTACAATTATTTGTAATTTTACATTTGCACAGTACATGGGGTGAAAAAAAGTCAACTGTATTTTTTGTAGCTACTATTTGCCAGGCTCTGTTTATCATCCTTTTCATTTTTACTGTAAATATGTACGTTTGCTAAAAAATAAAAAAATATTTACTTTATTATATTTCCCTATTTTCTGACATTTAGTGTTCATTTTTTACAAGGTTGTGTGTGTGTGTACGTGCGTGCACGTGCGTGCCTGCGGCGGGCCTGGGAAAGAGCCCAAGCTTTTGACGTGGCCAAACTCTCGCGATAAGTCGATTGATCATCAGTCACCGACCCCTCTTGGTTACTCCAGTTTCACCGCTGAGAAACAACAACATAGTTACCCGGGAAAGGCTACCTCGGAGGCGGGTAGCCACATTTCTTTTCCAGGAATCTTACAGCTGAAACTGGATGTTCTGTTGTCGTGGATGAAGTCAGAGACAACGGCAAACGGGTACATGTCGCGGAAAAAGTTGCTACCGCTCAGTTGGCACTAGTGATAGCTAATGTTCGCTGGCTAACGCTAACGTTAGCAAACAGACTGCGGAACGAAACTAAACAAGTTTGAAGAAGTTAGGATTTAACTTATTATGAAACCATCCGCGTGAATGTGGACATCTAGACACGTCGGTTCGTTTCCGTAAAGGTATGTGTTATGTCTCTTCAAAGAGGATCAGCTAATTCATGACTTTCCTGTCAGCTAACGTTAACTCACGACTTGGCGGCTATTGGCCGACTATTCCCTGGGCCAAAAACATTCAGAAACAAGTCATTATGAAGTCAGAGGTTAGACTGAGTTACCGGCAAACATTGTGAACATAAAACGATTGACTTTACAAAACAAAAGATAATAAGTTGAACGCATGGATAGGTCTTAAAACACCAGTAATGAGGGGGTTGTTAGGTTACACACCCGAAAGTAGATTAATGATGGATTGTGCTCGGATGAGTAGTTCCTGGATTGAATTGTGAATTTTTTGTTGTAGCCCATTTCGTTTGTTGTTGTAGTTAATTATATTTAATATTAAGAGCTACGGCTAGCGTTTGTGTAGATATATGGGTTGTTTTGTACGCCTGAATCCAGTGGGTTTTAGCCTCTCGGCGTTTATAAAATACTACAAAATAATAATTAAACTAATAAGTAAGCGAAGGGACGGTTAACTTCTCAGCGACTTAACCGTAGACGAAATAAGTAATGTCAGGTGAATGAAAACTATTAAACTCGACTTAATGCCATGGTGTAAAGGTTATTTACATTACAGTAAATGCAACCCATGTTAAACCAAAGATGGCGCATAACTTCTTCCTCGCCTAACGCAAGGTTTTCAATGCTGACATCAGTGGCCGGAAGGTATATTGCAACAGTCTAAGCTCCTACATAAGTGTTGTCTTTTAATCGTTTTCACATTTTAACAGTACAAACTACACATAGTTTAAACGTGGTGCATTAAAAATTAAAAAGGGGGGGAAAAGACAGAGGCAAACAAAACCAAACCCATTTATATCAACAAAATAAATAAATGGAAAAAGCACAAGCAGGTCAAAAATAATAACCCCAAGCATTTCAGCGTTTTATTATATTCTGTTAACCATTACTCCAAGCCCACTCTAAAATGTACACCCTTAATTTTTTTTCATAAAATGATGCCACATTTGGGTAGTTTTGCTTTTATACATTATTTACTCTGGCAGTCAGGTGTTCAAAAGATGTAGTCTTGGTCATGAATTTAAGCCATTCTTTCCATGTGTATGTGGACTCTTCCAGTTGCATAAAATAAACCTGGCTGCAACAACAAAGCCTGTTTAAGAAGTGGTGGCATGAGAGAATTATGCTGTCTCCTAATAAACACATTCATGCGGTTTAGGTTTTTTTTTAGCACCGCTTTCCAAAAAGCCAGCACCAATTGGCAGCACCACAGAGTATATAGAAATATGCCCACTTCCTTATTAAATTTCCAACATGTATTATCCTGGGTCAGAGCCATTTTAAAAAAAAAAAAAAGTTTGTGGGATGTAAAATGTGTCTAAAAAACAGTTTGTACAAGTCAACTTGCATTAATCAGCTGGCAACAATTGCTAACATCAGTAGTAAGTTTGTTTCACAAATGCAAGTTATTAATGAAAAGTGTTTTATATAATACTGGGGTCTGTACTTAGGCTGTGCCAAAAGTAGCTAACGTCACCTTTAACTATTGCCACGATAGCAACATGAAATGTTAGTTCCTCATGTGAATTTAGAGTCACATACATGCTGCTTTTGGTTCACCTGCAAGACATTTTGGATTTACTTCCATCTGGATTCATGTTACACAAATACACAAACTACAGTCTGTAACTATGAAATATTAACCGAGAGGGCGGTTGCTTGAAAAAATCCTGTTCATGTAGGAACAGAGAAAGATTTCGGTTTCTTCCTGTTTTCTCTTTTAGTGTAATCTGTCACGTGACTACACTGCATGACTCCTGAAGAACTTATGACTTAAGGAGGGTAAAATATGACATGCCACAGTTCAAAACACAAACAATAATGAGCCAACAACAAGGCTAGAATAGCTTATAGAGCCATAATATAATAACTGATGACTGATTCAAGTGGCAAAGTATTGTCTCAGGATGAGGAGGGTTCCTCAATGAGAATATTAACTATTATTATTCCATAGAAAAAAAAACATACACACTAAAGAAACAGTCAGCAGCAATCCAAGACATCTTCCACATATACCTGTGACACATGTTTGTATAGTTGACTATACACCTGTACTCTAGCGTTTCAGGTGTTTTGAGTAAACATCATAAAGCTGACATGTGACGAAGTTAAGTTCTAGTTTATCTTCCTTCATGGAAATATTTTGAGGAATGTGCTGTTGTAGAACCAGTTTTATGACATGTTTACACTGATCTACTGTCTACATGGTGTCATCATAGATACACATTATACTTTGAGTGAACTAGGCAATACTAAATGCTATTTATTGCATATTTAAATGTATTCCAATGCTAGGCATTGAGTGCAGCTTGCTATTTAGACTATTTACTCTAAAACCTGTTTCTGTCAGAGTCTTTTCTTTGTTTGAGTGCTTGGTGCATTTTTTTCAGATGTATTTGTCACAAGATTATGTACAGTTTATAGATATAGAGTGTAAGAGACGAGTACACAAGTATATTATTTTATTAATGACCTTTGTGTTTATCGCATTTGTGTAATGTTTACCTTTTGTTTACCTTTTGTTGAGTAATGCTTTTTTTATTATTTGCCTATGTCTAATCTTGGCTGCAGGTAAATGGGAGAGATGAGGAGCAGCAAGAGGACTGAGGCGTCTCTTAAAAGCTCTGCTCAGCAGCTAACTGATCACAGTAATGGCACAGGTGTGTAAAGAAAAAAATGTTTCAGTTGTAGTGGTGTGTAGTCTCAAAGTTGACATAGTGTTGTCATAATCACTTTATGTGACTTTTCTATTTACAAAGAACAAGGTTATTTATCACCTGTTGGAATTAATTTTAATTCTCTAAATCTTTGGCAGAGCTGACAAATGCATGGAAAGGTTTGGTTCAGTCCAAAGTTGCTGTAAGTACATTTGGAACAGTTTTCTGCTGAATAACTGAATACATTTTTGTTAGTCTTTCAGAAATAATTGTCATTTCTTAGAAGTAAGAAATAAAATGCTGTTATATCTAATGACAATTACTGTCTTTTCATCTTGCACCTGACATTTGCATGCTCTCTTTGTAGTTGCGACACATAGAAAACTGTCTGGAGGCAACTCCAGGGTCATCGGTACTCCTGGACTCTGTCATGGACCCCCCCAAGAAGAAATCCTCCAGAACTGTGCGCTGCAGGGGTGAGTTATTCTAAAATGTAAAGCTAAATCACATTATAATTAAATACATTATAAATGATCTGTCATTATTTCTTTTGTGACATTAGTTTCGAATGATGTAATAGTGAAGTAAATTTTAAACTATGCAATTTTTAACATCACTCCGTTATAGATGGACGACAAGTTGATGACATTGGAGGGTCTTTAAAGCGCAGGGCCCGTAGTCAACAAAGTCCAGAAAAAAGCAGCTCACGCAGCCCGCTGAGAAATGCCACCCAGGACAGCAATGTCCGCAAGAACAACAGCGTGGAGTTCAGAGAACCGCTGGCCTCCTACAGGTACAAATACTGTAGAAAAATAGAGCATAGCTCCCTCTCTGTGGATACATTGCTATTATAAAATATAACTAAAAGGATGATATGGTGTTCAATAAACATGCATATCAAAATGCCAGTTTTCTATGGTATCATGTTTAAAATGATATGAAAATCATACCAATCTAGTCATACTACTGTGTGTATGTGTGTCCTGTAAGGTGACAGCTGAATAGGATGGTGTTTTGTTCCACATATTTTCATTCTAATTATTGTGTTAGCTCATTGTTTATACTTTATACATCAGAGACGCTGTTTCTCTATCTTTTTGAAACGATCAGTTATTACTCAGCACTCTTAATCTTCAAGGCTTCCATTCAGAGAACATATGTTTTTGACTCCCCTCTGAATAGCTCACAGGTACTTCAGTAGCTCGAGTGAATAGCTTGATTTCATGTGAATATGTTGCGCATTAAAAGTGAATTGTTTACATTTAAATTGTTTTATTTCTAAGATACACATTTGACTGTTAACTATTAAGTAAGACATCTGTGAAATAAAATGTCAAACCTTTTTTTTGTTTTACTATTGCCAGCAAATGTGCAGAATAGTACATGATATTTAGATAATTTTTCCATCAGCCATTGCTGATTATATTCTACAATCATGTCAGCATTTCCAATAAATGTGTTCCTGTATGTTCATTGAGTGGAAAACGAGTAAATGTTGATCTTTTTCCTGATCCAGTGTAATCTGATTTGTGTGCAGAGAATCCACCCCTCCACCACATCCCTCCTCTCAGCTGGAGGCCTACAGTCTGCAGTCAGTGCCAGGGTCTTCGTACCCCCCCTATTCACCTCCCTCAGATCCTCTGCTAAGCCAGCTGGTCTATCAACGAGACACCAGGGACAAACAGACAGACAGGGACCTGGACAGCACACACTCCTCGGCTCTGGAGAGCACAGAGGTCCGCTACCTCAATGACCAGCCAGCCCTGGACACCCTGAGGACTGTTGCAAACCTGCCACATCCAACAGGTGCAAGAGTCACTGCAAGGGAGGGGGCTAAAGAGGACAGCATTCCCAAAGCACAATTCTTCCAGAGCATGGACAGCCAAGAATCAAGCCCATGTCTAGCGCCAGCCTCCGGCTCCTTACGTCTAGGGGAGAGCACTCCCTCCACCAGTCCTGGCTCAGCTTCCCAGCGGTTGGAGAACCTGAGGCGACATCAGCCTGATGATAAGCTGGAGAAGCTCAAAGAGCGTATTCGAAGGCAGAGACAACATCTGGAGGAGGCTGCAGAGAGAGAGAAGCTGTTGGGTTATCTGGAACAGCCAGTAATAGCAGCTGTGGGGAGTAACAATAGTGGTACAAGCAACATGCCCACAGCCAAAATCCGGAAAGTAGCAGCCGCACCGCCTGCACCTATATACAAAGGTATTTTGTTTGTAAGACACTAACTTTCTAACATATGTTGACTAGGTAAAAATGATATGTAAAGTGATACTAAGATGTTTGAGGAATACAAATTTGAACCATTTAAGTAGGAAACGGGAAGTTGCAGCTTACATCTTCAATTCCTTTACTCTCAGGCTTCAACAGTACTGAGACAAAGATCCGGACTCCTGATGGGAAAGTTTGGAAAGAGGAGGAGTTTCATAACCTCAGTAGAGAAATATACAAAGACTTGTCACGACAATTTGCTGGTAAGTGCAGAAAACATTTTCTTTTCATAACCACTGTTCTTTATGTGTAGGATTCCACCACCCACATCAGACACATCTGAGCTGCAGTACAATACATAAGTTTTTTTGTTTATCCCTCATAAACTTGGGCCTTTTTATTTGTGTGATGAAGAAGAATAGATTGTACAAACTTTTGAAATGTGTGTCAACTAATATGATAATATGAAAATGATTATGTTGATTCACTTGTTTTATTCTATTAATAGTTTTTTCTAAACAAGATAAATTGTGCCAGTGGATCTGTGTACTTTGACATTTGACACAGCTGTGCTTTGAGCAACATACAAAAGATTTCATGGCAATCCATCCAATATTTGGTGAGATACTGGATATTTAAATTTGTACTGGAGTGATGTACAGATCTACACACGGACATCTGTGGAACCATGCTGCTAGCGTGACTAAAAATGCACTGAACAGTTCACACATTTAGGTTATCAGACTCCCTGATACAGACAACCAATAAAGTTCTGTTGTAAATTGTCAGTGCTTCCTACAGGTGCAGAATTTGCATATGATGGTTTACACGGAGAGAGGGGACCTGGAAATTGTATTCAGCATATATTGTAATTACCGTATGTGTATGTGTAAAACTATATTAAAGTAATGATTACACCCTTATAACATTTTCACTTAGATGTTTGGATTAGAGAAAATTCTATATATGAATACTATAAACTCTCTATATAAGAAACACTAAGTTGTATTGATCAGTCAGAATCACACCTGCAGCGTTTGAGTATGTCACCATACATCAAGCACAAACTCTTGGTTTTAAAAAATCAGAGATTTTTTTTTACACAGCTCACATTGCTGCCAACTGCTGTCTCTTAATGTAATTAACAAATATTTGTCAGTCTGTGTTGCCCTGTGTCTTACTCTTTGTATGTGTGTTTTGTTTACAGAGACTACCAGATCCAGACATCAGCTGCAAAGGGAACAGAGAAAAGACAGGCCCAAAGAGAGGAGGGCTCCCAAACCAGTCAGGAAGGTCCACAGAGCTACGCCTGCTTCTGACCTAAATACAAAACCAGGTATAAAAATCCTCTTTTATGTGAGAGCCAACCCAATCTCTGATCTATTTTTAATTAATGACAGGAGGAATTAACAAAGCTAAACATGTAGAAGAGGGTGCATGTGTTCTAAAACCAAAGGTCTTCAATGTTGCACATTATCCTACAAAAAAACAGGTTAACAAATAACATTTAACATAAATAATCTCCACTGAAATGTGTGGCACTTTGCAAGATGCATTATAACGTCCACACTCCTGTGCTGAATGTGGTGACACATTGCTCCTGACAAGTGGTTATATGCCAGTTTATTTAGACACAGCATACACACAACCTTATTTTCATTTGCTAGATCAAAATACTGCCAAAGAACGCTAGTTTTACAAGTTGTCATCTCTCTATCCTTTTTCCACCTCCCCGCTTTACATCAGGTTAGTGGCAGGTGCCTGCGTAACATCTTAGACACAACAGTTCATTGGTGTTGTACATAAAATATACTCACTCAATGATGTCAAATATGTTATATTATTTTTTAGACTGTTATCATATTGTGTATATACAATATGTGTAACAAACATGAAATAATCCAAATATGTATGCCATCATAATTTGGATCAAAAAGCCCAGTGTCCAGACTGCAGTATTCAGGTCTTTTCATTCCCTCAGATGTCCCATACCAGGCCTGCATATGCTCTAGTACATGAAACAGAGCCGGTGCTGAGGCGGTGTTAAGACTCTAATCCCTGAAGAAATGTTCAGTATGTGTGACATGCAGTTTGTGACCAGCAAGTAGTATACAGACTCTTAACAGACTCTTTGCTTCTTAAGGCACACGTGTCAACATGAATGCTAGCTTCTTTCATGTCTGTGTAGACCTGGACACAAAGAAGTGCATTTTCCAAATATATATATTGATATATGCTGGACAAGATTTACCTAAAGGTCCTATGAATGATTCAGGAACCCATTTTTATTGCGCAAGATCAACAACAGGCACACAGTGGTTGGTCTCATGCACTCTACGCCTGGTGTCTTGTGTTTCTTCCAACTTTTGTATTGCCTCTCAAGTCTGGCTTGTCTCTGTTTCATGTGGCACAGCACTATAAATAGACCTCTGCAATCTGTGGCCAGGTTCAGTTGGCTCATCCACCCAATGCAAACAGCTGCTTGGTCACTAGATGTACAGCTTCATTACAAGGAACTACTATTTGGTAGAATGGTTATAGTGCTCTACATATTGGTCCAAGTAAAAAAGATGGTTCTTTTAATTAATGATGCTCTGAGCACCACAACTGAAATTATCCTCAAACTTATTGTGCTGGGTTGGTGTCAGAAAAGAAGAAAAGTAGAAATTTTTTTCTGTATGTCTCCAATTCTCCAAGCTGTGTGTGTATTTATGTTCAAGTGAGTCTCCGACAGTGATGGCATGTCCACATATATGTGCTCACATATGCTGTCAATTTCCATAAAGTCAACTTGTACCATATTGAATTACAATGCTCTTATGTAGCAGCATGTAAGGTGTTACCTTTCTGTTTCTCCGCAGTGATTAGCCCAGCTTCATGGCGAGAGGGCCAGAAGTTGGTAAAGATGGTACTGGGTCCAGTTCCCACGCTACCCAGAGAGGACAGGTCTCAGCCAGATGACAGAAAGGGGAGAACAGGTGCGGCCTGGAGACCTAAACACTTACCCTTCTACATGCCACTACACCCCTGTCTTGTATTACTATGTAGGCCCATTTTGTGATCCCAAGAGCTGACTCAGCCTACCTATAACAGTCATTCCTGTCATAACCATTTCTCAAATGGTCTACTTGCACACTATGGCCATAGTCTTATTGTCCAGGGTGTTGAGAGGTAGAAAGGACACAGAGAGAAAAGGTGACTATCTAGGCATTCAAGAACTGCTTTAAATTTGTCAACTTGATGTCACAAATATCGTCTTTGCATTATTTACGTCCACATGTGTGACAAGACTTTAGTAACAAAGTGTAAATTGGTTTTTACCCTTTACTTTCCAGCCTTCTTGTGTCCTCATTTTACTTTGTCTCGTGGTGCTAACAATCTTATACTTGTCACTACGTGATATCGGTATTGGAGTTTTTGAATTGGAAGATGTTATAAAATGCACAATTTCTTATTTGTTATGGGGGTTTTGAATATGTGAGACTGATGACAAACCCAGCCAAAAGAATAGAAATATATATAATATAAAGTCTACAGTTGCTGCTGTGCACACAGCCATAGTCTCTCACTCACTCACTGGGTGCCATTGACCGGAAGGAATAGAGATCGACAGGCTGGCTGTTCTGGTTGGGTGCACAATTAGACATGGCCTGATTCCATTAGGTTGCCTCCACTGCAGGGGGTATATTCTCTGGGCAATGATAGAGTAGGGCAGGAAGATGCAATGAGGCTCCCTGCAGTCATGTTCAGCAAAAGCACAGCCTGGATTAAATACTGTAAAATTAAGATGTCAATTTTCAATTTGGCCCAGATTAGAGTTGCCATGGCAAGCCTGCCGCCAAGTTTTTTTTATTATGTGCAGTTTGTCTGGCTTCAGTGCTTTAGATTTAAATCTGCTGCTGTCAGTTGCTAATAATACAGTGCTATTCATTCCATGTCAAACCTATTTACAATAGATAATGATCATAGATAAACACAAAAAAACAAAAAAGTTTACTGATTCATGTATGAATAGTTAAACTTTTCAGTGTTTCATCAACCTGGCTTCCACTTTTAGTCTTAGTCTTAGTTTACCATTGAGGCTATTTAGCAACATGATCTGTCATCCTTTTTTTGTCATTATTGACCTGAATACCAGTTACTAACTGTAACGTCTTGATTTTCTGTAAATATTCACCAGCTTCCTGTCACCGCTCCAGCTCACACCCACGTTCAGAATCACGCCAACGATCTAGTCCTAATAGCACAGACAGATCTCACAGTGCATTTCAGAGGCAGTCCAGAAGCCACTCCGAAGCCATGTCTACCCCCTCATCTGCAGCTCAGGAGAAAGCGCCAGTTGCTGTAACCACAGACCTGTTGTCAGCAGACATCCAAGGGATACTTGATGACCTTCAGCTGGAGTGCAAAGCAGCAGAGAAGGAGGGGAGGGCTCGACAAAGATCCCGGGGAGGTAACGGTGGTAGAAGAGGGAGAGGGGGATCAGGGTCACGAACAAGGGCTCCAGTCTCTGCATGGGGACCTACTGTGGCAACGGAAGGCTCCTCAAGAGGCTGCCGCAGTGCCAGCCCCACTACATGCAAAGCAGAGACTGCTAACATGGCTGACAAGGAGCAGAAAAAGCGCCACTATGATGCAGATACTGTTCGCCAGTACATTGCCAAGCAACAAGAGGACAGAAAAAGACGGCAGGTTGAAGAGAAGAAGGCACTGAGAGAGGAGGCAGAGAAGAGAAACCAGAGGCTGCAGGAGCTGTACAGGAAGCAAAGAGAAGTTGCTAAAACAGTGGCCCTTCCCAACGATGCACCTGTAGCCCCTGTACAAAAGCGATTACAGGAGACCTACAACAAACTGCTGCTGGAAGAGGCCCAGCTGGACGAGGAGGCCACACAGACGCAACCTGTTGCTCCTTCTAGTCAAATGGTACAGTATACAAGGATTCGAGGAAATTGATCCATGAATTTCATGTAAGAAAGAGCATTGATTTTATGATTTGTGTTATCATGTGTCTTGCCACAGAGGCCGATGTACCAGCCCTCTGGAGAATCGGATAAAGAGAATAAAAGACTAGAGCCACCACAGAGCCCCTCAAGCAGTGATAGGTCTTTGAATGATCAGCCACCTCCTCCATTATCCAGGTAGACACATGCACACACTCGTACACACAACTGCTTACCTAATTAACTCTTCAGAAAAACAAACACAATGCATTCATATTTATAGACGTAGACAAAAAAAACTCAGCGCAAGTATACATAGTCTTGTATCTCCTGTAAACAATGTCTCGGGTGAATAACGAGGGAGTCACCTGACTGTACCAAACAGAGAACCAGTTTGTTCTCAGGTGCGTTTTATGAACACCACTTGCAAGTGCCTTACAAGCCTTATTGCTCTGCACATTAGCGCAAGATAAACAAAAAAAAGTGCACTTGTTCAGTCAGTACTTCAGTTTTTGGTGCATAAAAGAACATTGCAGATAACTGAGTGTAAATAAAGTTGAAGATGCATAATAACTTGTGAAATGCATAAATCGTCTTTGTACATTTGGAGTATAGTTATTTTAATGTATAGTCTCCCATTCAATTGCAGTTTATGCTTTATTCTACTTTGATTTTTGTAAATGTAGAGATGATAATTATGTTTTGTACCATTTAAGTTACATATCAAAGACATTATTTCTGCAATATATTAACACATAATGAATACGCTTATATGTTTTTATTTTTATTATCATTTTAAAGCAAACTGTTAACAATTCTCTTTCTTGTTTCCTATTCTTTGTTGCTCTCCCTGTAGGAATGATTTGGATGTTGGAGTTTCCTCCTCGTTTCATCCTGACCGCCTGAGCCCAGCTGTTCGACCTAGCACTGTTCCCAACAGCAGTGCTCTGGCACCTGTTGGTGATCGTCTCCTCTCTCAGCTTCTCAGGCTAGAGACTACGATGGCAGCTGGTGACATCAGGCACACCCAGCGTCCAACCACAGCACCTTCCAGCAGGTCGCAGTCCAAAATGTCCCGCATAGAAACTCTCAAGGCCACAGCCGCGTCCCTATCCAACCGTATAGAGAGTGAGGCACGGAAGCTTGCTTGGGAAGGAATCAACTATGGTACAGCAACTTCAATGGATGTGGCTCCTAGGTCCTCTCAGGCTAATCTAGATGATGGATGCTGGGCAGAAACAGCTCCTTGTGATGATGTGTCATTGAGAATCCAGAGGATTTTGACTAGCACAGGTCATAGCTCATACAATGGCACTGCTCTTCCAGGAGCAGGAAATCTGCACATCTTCGGGGGACAGAAAGAAAAGAATAGTACACCCAATTTGACCAATCCACAAACAACTTCTGCTGATCCAACAGGCCACATCATTAACAGTTATACTCAAGAAAGGAGAAAGCTGGTCAATGGCTTGGAGAAGGTAGAGAAAATGGATAAAATGCCACAAAGGAGAGAATATGGAGGAGGAGGAGCAGTGGAAGACAAGGGGGAGAAACAGATAGATCTCCATGACTCGAGTGCAGGTTCCATTAGTGAGGGTCCCCTACTGAGTGAAGGGAGTTTCTCTGAGGATGAAGCGAGCCCTCCTCACCCTTCTAGCCTTCGTGTTCCTAGACCAGCAGATCGCATGGAGCCAGGTGACTACTGTGCAGGTCAAAGAAGAGATTACCAGCGTCTCTCTGAGTTCCAAAGGGAGGCAGCAAAGTGCTTGGCCCTCAGCCCAACCTTTGCTGAGCAGGACGGTAGCAAAGCAGCATGGGAAGAGCTGAACAAAGGAAGTCCTCTAAGTGTAATCAACATTTTTGCTAACAGCCTTCAAGGTCAACATAAAGGTTAGTTCACAGATCACCTTTCAACTAAGAGAAAAATATAATTTCTTTGTAGGTGGTCAACAAAAATTGTGTCTTAAAAAACCCTTTTTGTTATGCCTGATGCAGAGTCAGTATAAGTTGTGTGAGAATATGTCTTAATGTAATATTTATTTCAGAATTTATGGATCTTACTGTTCTACTTTAGTTAAAGTGTATTTTCATTAACATTGTCATGCCTGTGGCCAACAAAGAAATATGTCATTTGAAGGAAATGTGTATGAATGATGTGGGATCAGTATGTGTAAGCAACTGATATAGATGTAACTATAAGAGCTGCACAAAATCCTAACAATAACACTGTAGTGTTTATCATATTAATACTGTTTCTCTTCATTCTGTGTCTTGTTCCATAGTGAGTGAGAGGAACTCTCCCTCTGCCCATTATTTGCACTGTGGAAATGACCCCACAGACGCAGCAGTCTATGAAGATGACTTTGTGTCATCTCATAGCAGCGGAGCCAGTGGTCAGTTAAAGAAAGGCTCCAATTCACCAAGGTAAGATAAATCAAGTGAAGATGTTTTTTAAAGCGACCACTGGGTGGCATTCATGTCACATCCCTGGAAAGCTCAGGCAGTCATCCTCTGTTTCAGTTTGTTGGTTTTTCCTTCCAGGCTTTTTATAATGATAAATAACCAGTACAATCACTAGGCATTTGTGTGTTTATTTTTTATTGTCAAAGAATGTTCTGAATGTGGTTTAAACTGTGATTTGATCTTTCTTTCTCCCCTATCTATCAGCATTAACAGTCACTTTGAGGAGCTGATGAGGAGGTCTCCTTATGAGAAAAATACAGGAGGCATCAGTTCCCACCATTCATCTTTCCACTCATTTATTCACTCACCACATCTCTCCTCTGGCTCCCCATCTGGTTCCTCACCCCTCTCAAGGCACTCCACTAGAAAGAGAGGTGGGAATTAATACCTTCATAACATTTTTAAAATTTTAAATAATAATAATAATAATAATAATTTTGTGGTATGTGGTATGATGCCATTCCTCTCCAGGTGCAGCATCAGACCAAAGTGATGCTACTCTGGTGGAAGAGCACAGGAGTTCCTGTTCACCCCCCTCAGAAGCACTATCTTCCGATTCCAGGAAGAGGGGTTCAGAAAAAAGCTCTGCCCACAGCCAAGCCAAGAGTGTCCACTCTAATGACACATTAGGGAAAGCTTCAGGGCATTCTCACCAAAGGTAATGATACTTGACAGTCTACATTAAAGGGGAGGTTAGTTACATCGGTTTAGTTACCAGCTAGGTTTCAGTTTCACTATGTGTTTTCCAATTAAGAGCATCTCTAAAATTTTATAGTATGTACAGTGATATTAGCGAGGAGAAGGAATAGTGAATGCTGTTCCCACAAGTTTAAATTACCCACACATCCAGTTGTCTCTGGTATTTCCTTCCTCCCTTCCTGGTTTCAAGTTACCTTCAGTGCAACACTGAGGGTGTTATGCAACCCTTCATGTTATAGATTGTAGATGTTTCTTATAGGTTCATGTCACAGTGTGGTCATATTTCTTAATTTCTTGGCTCTTATTCGTCACAATGATTTTGTGGTAAATTGAAACGTTTGTTTTCTGTGACAGCTGCTCTTGCTATTAGATGAATCTGTTATAACGTATATTGAAATAAACCCCTGAAGCCATACCAGACACATGGAGCTGAACTTAAATTAAATTTATATGCATTCTGAAATGAATGGGACCTTTTGAGCACTGCATCATCTCAGTTGTTCCTGTTCCAACCACTCAAAAAACTCAACTTTGTATATACCGTAATTACTAAAAGGTTAATTTATCTGGGCAAGACTAAACGCTAAACTCTGCATAGAGAGCCCTAATCGAGGCCGCCAGTCTAAACAGTCTTAGTGGACTGCGGCTTGGTTAAAGGCTTGAGGATTTAAGCAGCTGTGGAGTACCAAGCACAGAAGCAGTTTGACTCAAGACTGAAAACACTGGTACTTTGTTTTGGGGAACTGTAGGGTGGTTGATCGGGTCAGGCAGCTTCACCACAGTTTGGGCCTGTTGCCACAGCAAAGGAGAGAGTTTTTTCTCTTTAATCTCAGTGCCCAGGAGTGACATTTGAGCCCTCTAATGGTACTCTGAAGTCCAGATGGCAGATTCCTGCCATTCTGTGGAGTGTTTTTGTCTTACAAGGTAAAGGCAAGACATTCAGACATAATTGTGTCTTAGCACCTTATACAACACACGTGGTTGCTGTACTTTGGAGGTGGTGATTTAGTTGTTTTTTTTTTTGTTTTTTTTTTACTGAAACAGTTTAAAAAATAACTTCTTTAGGGACACATGTATCAAGTGTCATTGAGTTATTCTTTCGGGAGATTGCATTCGTATTTGCTTATTACATATTCATATGACAGGTAATTGTTTTTATTATTGACATCCTGGTAACATTGCTGTATTATGAAATATTGAGTCTGATTGTTATCCTTGGAGAAAAAAGGGTGATTTTTTCTGCTTTCCTTAACGGGTAAGTAGGTTGTATCCTGATCTCTTTAGACCTTGTCCCCTCTTCATCTCTCTGCAGGACAATATATCCATTCATAGTCTGGGCCTCTCCCAGCAGGGCCACCGTCAGTTCAAGAGTATGCACACAGAGATGTGGACCCCTTCTCTCTTAATCATTTGCTCAATCTGCACCTCTCTATGAAATCACCATCCCGCTTTGTAGAGCTTCCAGCATCCCACTGTTGTGCATGATTAAAATCTATTTTTAAAACTTTCATGATATTACAATAGTGTATATAACATTAGTTACCATTAACATTTTTCACTTATCAAATGTCAGCTTTTCAACTTGTCAGCTTTGTTTGTTAGTATTAAATGTTAAGTATAAAATGTATCTAGGACATCTGAAAAGACCCCTTCAACTGAACTACAACTCACAATCTGAAAGTTACAAATGTTTCCACAAACTTTATATCACAGTAATAATCAGTGTTTCATTACTTTTTTGCCTTTTAGTTCGGTGCTGGATGGTAAGAAGCCTTCAGCAGCACGGCCCAGACTGTCTTCTCCTGGCTTTCCAGACTCTGGTTCCCCTCCAGGCGCAGGCTCTTCCAGTGAGCCTCTGAGAGGTGGCTCTCTGCTGGGGGCAACTAACTTGAATACAGGAATCTCAGGTTGCAGTGGTAGAGCAGAGATGAGGACCACAGGTAAGTGCAACTATTACTGGTGTATTAAGCATTAGATGTTGTGTGACAAAGAATTTTATCATGTAAAAATTGGACAGTTTTAATGACAAATTTTACCCTTTGTTATCACATTTCTCACTGGTCTAGCTGAATTACTACTGTTAAAGATGAGGACACAAAATATCTGGCAAACTGTGCAGACTGCCTGGTTACACAGATGCATACTTGCATACAAATGTTTGCTTTTGTGCTCCTCTGCCTTATTTGTGAATCATCACAGTCAATCAGCATCAGTCTGTTAATTTCTCTCTCTTCCCCCTTCCCCAGGCGAACTACAATATTCACCCGCTGTCTTGCAGCAGCGTATGACAGCAGAGCTCCAATACCTGGAATCCATTGAGGAGTCAGTCCGACAGCTGGGGGATGTGGAAAGGCTGATGGACGTGTCCATGGCTCAGCAGGAGAGCGCGACATTGGCCCAAATGCTCAAGGTGAAGGAGGCTATTTTGCATAGAATAATAATGTGTAGTTGGTTAATTGTGTATGATATAGATAGACAGACAGACTTTATTAATCCCAATCTGGGAAATTACATATTCTGTTGTTAGAATAACACTTCTGTTGTGTGCTATTATGTATAAATGTAAAAACAACTACCTCACAGTTGTTAATGTTATGTATTTTGTTCGGGTTGGGTTAATGATTGTTTGTATATACATATACAGAGAAATACATTTATTTACCTGGGACTTATTAATTAATAACTTAAATTTCAGTGACATGCTACCTTATTATAATGGCTCTGTATTGATGCACTTTATTGATCTGCTTTCTGAACTTTGACCCTGCAGGCCAAACAGCAGTGCCATGAGCGTGACCTTTACGAGCTGAAGATCAAGACTGAGAGAGAAGCTCTGGAGACAAAGCTACAGCTGGAGGAAAACAGGCAGAGAGTAGCCAGGGTACACACACAAGCACAAACACAGTTATTTTAATGTCGGCAACAATATAAATGCATATTTTTAGATTAGTGCAATACAAAGGTATGGGCACTTTTTTCTGCTTGTCTGTGTGTATGATGTGTGATGTATGCTTTTGTCCAGGCTCATATTGAACTGAAGGAAAGCTTGGCAACGACTCAAAAAGAGACTTTGGAGGGACTCCAGGATGCAACTACGAAGATGATGAGTCAACAAGCTGAGGCAGCACGCTACACAGTTGATGCTGCCCGGCACATCAAAGAGGTTAGCAATCACTGACTTCCCCTCTGCCTGGAAAACGGCCTGTGTCTTTATTTTATAACAAATACTGATTAATTGTTGGGATAAGTTAAAGAAATAAGAATAAATGCAAAACACATAATGTGCAGTGTAACTCGTCAAATTAAATATTTGTTCTGTATATTGTGTTTTTGTCTGTCAGATGGCAGAAATGGCACAGTCACAGATTGCAGCTTTGACTGTCCCTCCTGTTGCCACTGATTCTTTCATGTTGAACCAGAACCAGCAGGAAAAAACAGAACCGGAGCAGCATAAGGACAAATCTGATTCTAGCAGGTAAACTAAAGCTTGAAGTTGAACATCTTTAGGCCCCTCTTGTGTCATTATCCACCAGATGCACAATTTATATGCTTTAGATTTGTATCTCTAAATGTATAGTGAATCCCTTCTGCTTTCCTCTCAGCTTCCAGAGTCGGGGGTCAAGCAGAAGAATCAGGTCAGAAGAACCACTGTCTTCGCTGAACAGCCTCAGTCACTCTGACTCTCTATCTCTCAAAAGACCTAACCTCAGGTACCATCCAGGGCTCTCATGTAGCACTAGTTTCACTGTTTTCTAGGGGATTTTTGGGAGAGAAAGAAACAAGACCCTAAATCTAGTCTTTTTCCCTTTTCTTCAGTGGAGCAGACTCTAACATCCGCCATAGCCCATTGGATGTGCTCTCAGACCATAGGCAGCACATGAAAAAAGAAGCAGCAGAGTTAAAACGGAGGCAGGGAGCATCTGAGGAGAGGACGGAGAAGGAGGTGGGCAGCAGTTCCATCGAGGAGGAAGTTCCTACAGCAGCTAATGACTCGCTGTACAGTGACAGCATCCCTTCTGTAATGGATGAGAAAGGTACTTGTTGGCAAACGGGCCTCTTAGTTTGTGTAGTTTTAGTGTAAATAATATTAATGCTACAAACAAGGGCTGACATATAGCACCCAACCACATGATTGTAGTTTACAATGAGCTCATCTCATTTCTGGTTCTCCAGGAGACAGTACATCAGTGGCCACAGAGTACTCTCTCAAGTTTGATGAGTCCATGACGGAAGACGAGATAGAAGAGCGCTCCTTCCGCTCTCTGCTGCCATCTGAGGCGCACCGCCGTGGGACTTTGGAGAAGAAGCCCCGTCACCACGAGGAATCAGAGGACGATGGTGCCAATCACAAGACGACATTGGTTCCTGGGACACACAATGTCTTTAAGGTGAGGGCAGTATATACATACAAATGTATTATAGTCAAACAATTTATCTCCTCAAATGTGACCTAATTTGTCCATTCTGACATAAATACTTCACATTATTTTGCCTTCCTAGTTACCTATTTTAATTTTCTCACCCTTTAATCCTCTTTCACCTAACATGAATCTTTTCCATCACCCAAATTTAACCTCTGCGTTTTTGGGTTTGTTCTACCACAATCTTAGGATTCGAACATTGCCTTTTCTGGTGGACAGGACAGCTTTTCCCAGTTCACCATGGACATGGTGCGTCAATACATGAAGGATGAGGAGGTAAGGCTGCAGCATCAGAGTTCTCTGCTGCATCTTCGCCAGAAAGCTCTCAAGGAGAAGACCAGGACTGAGCTGGCTTGGCTCGAGCACCAGAAAAAGAGGCTGAGGGACAAGGGTGAGGATGACAAAATGCCACCTCTCAGGAAGAAGCAGAGGGGCCTTCTGATGAAACTGCAGCAGGAGCAGGTACTTCAGAATAGAAATATAAAGGCATTAAGTGACAGTTGAGCTTGAAGGTATATCTGTAAAACTTGATGGCTAAAGCATTCTTGCATGTTGACAAAGTACTAATTTACTAGTAACCCCATTATTGTGCACTTATATTTTTTATTTGTCTTTCAGGCTGAGATCAAGCGGCTTCAGGAGGCCAACAAAGCAGCGAGGAAAGAAAGGCAGCTGTTACTAAAGCAGCAGGAGGAGATTGAGCGGATGAGAAATTCTACACTGAGGCTAAAGGAGCGTCTCAAGTGTGCTGGGGATGAAGCGCCATCTGTAAGTAGTGCAAGCTTAATTACAGATAGATTTTAAGCAGTTATGGTCCAGTATCAAGAAAGAAAACGTGCATGTTAATAGTAAAGCATGTTGTCTTTCACATCTATAGGCTTTTGTTTTTATTGGCTTCACTAATTATTTACCTGTCTGGATATATCCATTCATCC
This sequence comes from Pampus argenteus, assembly GCA_036937835.1. NCBI lineage: Eukaryota > Metazoa > Chordata > Actinopteri > Scombriformes > Stromateidae > Pampus > Pampus argenteus. The sequence goes on from CM072870.1 coordinate 13,372,754, forward strand.
ATCCTTCAGGAGACTCCAGTGTCAGAGGCAGCCTCCTCCAACATGAGGCACACTGATGATATCCGCAGCCCCTCTCCCTCACTCTCCATCTCTGGAAGTGAGACGAGCAGCATCATGCAGAAGCTCAAGAAGATGCGCTCTCACATGGATGAAAAGTAAAAACTTTAATTGAATTCTTCGTATATTAACGAGGTTCTCTCAGCTTTTTGACATTTTTTCCAGAGTGACATATCAGAAGTGATGCTTGCTTACCTGTGTTTTTAACAGTGCTTGTTGTAGGTGTCCTGCTGCCTTTCCATTTGGATTTGATTCTGTCATGCTTATTTTTTTAAAAGCTGCAAGGTTGTCCCAGTCCTTTTTTTTTACTTTTTGTTTTGTCTTTTGCCCTTGATTACAATCTGAGTCATTTAACATGTAGAATGTGCTTCAATATGTTTACTATTACTAGTTTTTTGTATAACACTGCTGCAGAGTCAACACTTTTTTCCCCTCATTCATTCTACAGACAAAAGTTGCATCGGAACTTTAACTTAATTAACAACTAGCATAATAGAAACTAACATCGGTGCACGCCATCTTTCACTTGCTGTCTAAAGTGCTATGAGTGTGTGGATGTGTGGATGTGAAGATAAGCATGCTCCATGTTGTTCTCCCTCTAGATGACAAGTATTCACACGCTCTGCTATAATACCCCCCATTAACTAGATATGTAGTCCCCTAACAATAACATGTATCAATATCTGTGCAAAAAGTTGTGAGTAGCTGTAAACAGATTTTAGAAAGGAGAACATCAGACAAGTAGTCTTTAATAATCGTGTCATCTTAATACTGCAACTTTTATTAACAGAGACATGATTATATTCCAGATAAGACAAACAAAATTTGTGCAGTCTATCGTTTTTATTACTTCCTCTCATTAACATGTGCTTGATGTTCTTATAAGTCCTGAGAGCTCCAAGGTTTTAGACTTGGCTAACAGCTTTGGTCAGGTGATTGTAGAGCCTCTCAAGGCCGGGTGGCTCCAGCAAGTGGGTTCTGAGGTTTTAGGATTTATATTTTGGATAAACATGTTTGAATTTACACTAGCTACACAATTAACAACACATGACTTGCTTGTCTGCGAGTTAATTTCAGTAGATTAGGAATTTCAAAATCACCACAATTGGGTTTGGATCATTGCAAAATAAAAAGATTAAGAGGACATTACTAAAACATAAAACATATTTGTGTCTGATCATGCATTTATTGGCTTGATTGCTTGTTTTAGCTATCTACTGTATCTTCCCTTCCCTCTGTCATTCTCTGACCACTGTCCTGCTGTGGATCATAGCCAAAGTTATTGTACATTATGTATGAAGCTTGACATGACACTAACAAAGATCTAATTACTTTCTGTTACAATTTTTATCTCACGCTTTAAGTTATTTACTAGTCACTCCCTAACAAATTTACCACTTAACCCACTCCATAAGCAGGTTTGGCAGCGATCATATCCCCATCTATTCCATGTCCACACTCTAGTTTAAATGTTAATTAAGGGTTATAATTAATGCATATCACAAAACATAGGCATTTAAAAGTAACTATTTTCTAACAGAAACCTGACAGACTCCTCCATGGGTGCAACAAAAAACATATTTGCTCATATCGCTCTTCTCTCTCTCTTTCTCTCTACTTGTTTTCTCCCTCTGTGTTTTTCATGTTTTTCCCCTCATGCTGTGTGTAATGTACGTGTCCATACCCATGTCTGTGATCCATTTGACTTTGTGTGTTACGTGTCTTTGTTGTAGACACTGTTCTCCTGTCCACTACTTCTTCTCTGTGTTCACGGCCCACCACTGGGCCTCCCTCAGTGTCTGTCTTCCCAAGCTTCACCCTAAATTCCAGCTCTTTATCTACAACCAGTTGGTCAGGTACTGTACAGTGCTCTCTACCTCTTCCCCACCGCACCGACACCTAGCCTTACCCTGCCCCGCCTCACCCCCCACCCCATGGAACATGCTTGTGTTCATCCACTGGCACTGGGACTTTGTTAGGGTGGGACACAGTGAATGATGAGTGATTGGATGTGTTGATTTGTTGGGCTTTCTGTCAAGTCTTAGCTTTTCATTTACAGGATAGAATGTGTGGGGGAGGAGTTTGAGTGGACGCTTGAGAGTGCCCAAGGAAAGCTGCCTTGCTGAAATAAGCTAACCTTTTGACAAAATTTGACAAAACCTGATTTAAAATGTGTTTTATGTTAGTTTTCAAATGTTTGTGCCACTAGTGTATACACTGTTTGTGTAGCAAGAACAGAAAGTGGTGACATTGAGCAAACAAAGGTGAAATGAAACCTGTTTTCCAAAGGTCAAAGGTTATGATTATTTTAGTAAGAGCCTTCTTTGTTGGATGGGAATCTCGGAATCAATGCTGAGATTTCACTAATTTCTGTGGTGTTTAATTTGTAACTCTTCCCCTCTTCCTTCCTGGCCTCTTGGTATGAATGATTAAGTTGCAGTCTATCTGTCTTTGATGTCATCTTCATAGTGTGGCTGCTCAGCTCCAGCTGGGTCATTGATACAAAATGTTTTGAGATGAAACCACACTATGACATCGAAGTAAAACACTTGGTTTCCTTTACAGAGAACAGAGCAGATATAGAGTGGTCTATCTCCTTAATGAGCTCAGTAAATCTTAACTACCCCTCTTTATTAGGTAACTGTTGCATAGGATGGGATAATAAGTACAGATGGCTATTGGCTGTAATAGAGTTTGGTAAGGCACTAAAAGAACCCCTCAGCCTAGTTCCTCAGTATCTGATCTGTCATCAGTATGCATTAGGTCAAGAGAAAGGCTTCTAAATTAGATCAAGGCTAAATAATACTGCACTGTAATGGCACCCATAGCTGTAGGAGACCACATTACACAATAGCAATACCTGACCTCACTTTATGTGTCCAAACTTTGACTGGTACTGTATGTAATAGTAACCCAAAATGGGTATCGGATGTTGCCTAGATTTAAATATGACAAATTCCTCTGGGGTTGCAAAACAAATGCAGCCTTATATTTTAGTCTCCTTAGACAGGGGTTTACAGTAAATGGATGTGGTCATACTAAAGAGACGCGTATACAGATTTAAATGTCCTTGTGCTTAAGGGCCTAATTTTTTTCTAAATTCTGAAATTGCCACAGATATTTGTGTGTGTGTGTGTGTGTGTGACTGCACCCAATCAACGTTTAACCCCTGATTCTCAGTCTGATGCATGAATCTGACATTATTTTCCTGTTCTTCTGTCGTTTATGAAATTTCATAAATTTGATGTGATGGGTGCTTGTTCAATATATTTGGATAAATAATCAATTCAGGGATGGGAATAAGTAAAGCATGGCCGGGGTGTGTATGTGTGTGTTGGACAGAAGTTTGAGGTGAGTTTGCTGTGAAAACTGGATTTCCAGGTAATTTGGGTCTGCTTGCTTCTGCAAGGTCATGTTTAACCATTCCTTATGCTAAATGTCTTCTCTCTTCTCTCCCTCATCACTGCCTACTTCCTGGTCCCTCACCACCACCCATCTTCTTCCTATTGTTACCCTTATCTTAATTTCTTCATCTTTCTCCTCAACATCCTTAATCTTTTCTTCCATGCCTTCCTCTTTCTATTCTTACCATCCTTCTCCTCAGGTTCCTCACAAAGCGGGAGCAGCAGCTGATGCAAAGGCGTCACCATGCCGAGGAACTACTGCAGTGGAAGCAGCGGTTGGATCAAGAGGAGGCAGAGGTCCGCAGGATTGAAAAGGAAGCCCTGGCTGTCTGGGACAAGGATCATGCAATGTCAGAGAGTCAGAAAAAAGAGGACTCTGATATCAGCCCCAGCACCAGTCACCACCGAAGCTCAGAGCCAAGAACTGATGGTGAGAAAGGTGAAGCTACAGAATTCTTTCAGTCTTTCAATAAATATTTCACTTATAGTTTATGAGGTTTAAAGTCAAAAGAAATATGTAATGTGTTTTTTAAATGCAATGTAGGACAAATCTTATCTTATATATTTTTAACTTATTTAATTTGGAATCAAAATCAATCTAGACAAATAAAGATGACTTGATGTTTTGTTTTCAGAGTATGTGAGTGAAGGAGACTGCTCCTCTTTGACACCCGAGTCCAGTATACACACTGAGGGACAGGGATCCCAACAACCAAGAAGCCCATCCTCTGCACAACCTGCATCAGTCCCTGAAACACCTTTGGCCTCTATCCAGAGCAGCCCTGCAAATTACACCCAGGACTTCACTTCAGCTTCACCCACACACAGCAGACAAGTGCGCATAGATTTTGTTTTTCTTTTTGTTCTGTATTCTGTAATTTTTGAGGGAATTTGTAGCCAATGAGCTATGAATGTATTACAACCCTTTTTACTGTTGTCACGCTTTATATTGTGTGAGGGACAAGCAAGTGGGGTAACTATGCATTTGTTGCCTATATTAATTTAAGCATACCTCTATGATCAGTCCAGAAGCATAGTCTGAAGAAATATTCATTCTTCCTTCTCCTCCTCCTCCTCCTCCTCCTCCCCCTCCTGTTGGTTTCTCTAGTCTTCTGCATTCAAAGTCAGCCACAGCCCTGCTCCCTCTCTTTCGGATGGCAGCAGCAAAAAGAAGATGCAGCTTCACTCCTCCCGGACCCCCAGCCAGACCCAAATTCAGCCCACAGACACCCCCATGGCTGGTGAGTTTCCCGAAACTCTAACTCTCACACACATACACAGACACTGACTGTCACATTTTTGAGTAGGTCTTGATAATTCTTTAGAGACGATAGAAGGGAGGAAACAGAGAGTGGACATAATGCAGCTGTATAGCTAGCACTGTGTAGTCAGGCATAATGTGCTGCCGGGAATGCATTATGCAAGCACTTCCCTGATACCTAACCTGCTTTGCTGTGTGATAGGAAGAGAAAACACTTTACATTGCACTTAGTTACCACTCAAACAAAGACAATTTTTCTGCGTCAGTAGTGAAGCTGGTTTATTTATTTTCAGGCCACTGTTCAATCCTTTACATACAACCCAATAGTTAATTCCAATTATGTTTTCTGTAATTCTAATCTTTGTAATATTCACAGTGTTTGTTCACTGTGCACAAAACAAAACACTGTACATAAAAACATTACACATTCTCTGTAAAGAAAACATACACTAATCCCCAAATAATTGGGTTGGGTTTGAGTTCGAGTGGGCACAAAGTTGGATTACCCTTTGCTAATCACAAAGGTCTGGCACTGGTTTCACATTCTAACTGTGATTTATTATCTAAATTTGCTTTCAGAACCCATTTCCGACCAGAGTGACATAGAGAGTCGTATCAGGGCCCTGAAAGAAGAACTCAGAAAACGAAAGTCTATGGCCTACCAGCTCAAGAAAGAGCAGAAGAAGAGGCACAAGGAGCGCCTGAAGGCACAGGAGGCCAGCCTACTGAAGCAGCTGGAGGTAAGTGTGTGGGTTTGCAGGTGGTACATTGTGTGTGTGTATGTGTTTTTATACATGTACAGTATAAGCAGATTTACACATATCTTAACTGTTATTCTTCTTGTTTCTTTTAGAACTGTAACAACTTCATTGAGAAAACAAAGGCAGAACTGAACAAGGAGCCAGACTCAATACCTGATACAAAGTCCCTGATCAAAGATTCCACCTCAGTCGCAGAGCAGTCAACTATTAAACTACCTGCTCAGAGGTACCAAATACAGCTGCAAATATGATACTCTGGTGCTAATGTATCTGATACCAAAATATATCTTAGAACAGACTGGTATTCTATTAAAAGCAAATCTGTCTTTCACAGGTATGAAACCAGCAAAATCTCTGACTCTGAAAGGATCCAAACTGATGTATTAGATCACAGTGAGTAATTTATTCTCATCATAAGTAATACATACAGTCTGTATTCGTGTATGTATTTTTTTTGACAATAGATGCTCCAATAATGATGTGATACTCTCCTATTGTGACAGATGCCCTCCCTCAACCAGATTATAGTAGATCCACCTCAGTGCCTGAAGAATTATCTGATGAAGACCCACCAACAGTCACTCCAACCCCAGTATATGGTAGCCCAGAGTATCCGACCTCAGCAGTGAGGAGCCATCAGTCCACAGAGGATCTTTTAAGACCTTCTAAGGCACAGATAATAGAGTCTGGGGATGAAAACCTTGTGTCCGATCAAAGATCCGACATTCAGGAAGAGCTGGAGGTGGAAGTCAGCCACAGGTTGGAGGATCAACATTCTGAACGTCTTCTGAAACTTGAAGAGGAAGACCAATTTGACTCCCAGGAGAAGCTGTCTACATTTAAACACGACTCCCCGTCCATGAGTAAAGAACATTCATCTGTTAGCCTAGAACAAGATAAACAAATGACAAGAGAAACATCTGAATCGGAGAAAGATGCTAAATCTGTTATCGCCTCTAGCAAGTCACATTCAACTGCAATGGACCTCAAAATCTCACCACATCCAAGTGTCAGCCCCTCATTCAGTGACCATTCCCCTGACTCAGATGCCTACTCTTCAAAGAAGGAGGCCCCCATAAAGAATGTCGAGGCCTCTTCTCCTTTGGCAGATGGTTATCATGATGACTTTGAGTCATCAGTGGATTCATCGCCCAGGGAGGAGCATCGTAGTTCCAAGCCTGCCTCTCCGATCTCAGTTTCCCCTACTCAAGTCAAGGGTTCAATAAAGGACTCCCCTAGCAGGGCCGCACTGTTTGACAGTCAAGATGAGGAGGTAGAGGAGGAAATAGCTGAAGAAATAAGTCACCATTCAAGGACTAGTGGTGCTAGCCATCAATCTGAAAAACTGCTAGATCTTCATAATCAGACAGAAGACTTAAAGCATGAAAGCAAGATCTCTAATTCCAGCCACTCACCCCCTATCTCTCCTTTGCAGACCCCCCTCTCTCCTGTTATAGATGAAATGCCAAGTTTTAACATTGGAGACAGAGTACTTGTTGGCTGTGTTCAACCCGGCACTCTAAGATTTAAAGGTCCGACCAGCTTTGCCAATGGCTTCTGGGCCGGTGTGGAATTGGATAAGTCTGAAGGCAGCAACAATGGCACTTATGATGGGGTAGTGTACTTTGAGTGTGATAAGTGCCACGGTATCTTTGCTCCTCCAGATAAGATCACACACCTGCCTGACAAATTTGAGATGTACACAGACACCACAGAGGATGAGGACTCGTTCTTTGATGATCTGTCAGATAAAGGTGGGGATAAACGTAAAACGGATGAGGACAAATTCCAAGAACAAGGAAATGTGGCGACTAAAACTGGAGACAAAAAGGTTACAGACAAGTCTGTTCCCCCACATCAGCATCACACAACAAAAGGCTTATCCCACCTCAATTCACAGCACCACAAAGAATCAAAGCATACAATTTCTAATGGAAAGAGCGGGGACATAATTTTGGACTTTGAAGATGCACCAACCACTCTCCTCATCTCTGACCTAGACAGGATCGGCCTTGGGAAGCAGAAGGAAATTATTGCCCATGCTGAGAGTGAAGATGTAGACTCAAACCACCAGTTACCTCCTGCTGACATTTCCACAGATATCAGGAATGACAAGGCAGAGCAGAAAGAGCTGGACACATTTGCAGACCAGCTCCTCAACAATGTTGTTAAAGACACAGTGAGGCAGTTTGCTCAGATTAAAAAGGCTAAAGAGCAAAAGATAGAAGCTGCCAACCAGATAAATGGAAATATCTTTGAAAATGTTGAAGAAGAAGAAGAAGAATGGATTTCTTCAGTGGGACAAAAAGATGGTCTACCTTTCTTTCTACCTGCAGAAAAGGAGGAGCTTTCTTCTCCAGAGCTGTGTAACCGACCGGTGAGTCTACATTTCTGATTCTTTACCAACATGTTATTAAAATAACAATATTGTGCTTTCTGGTAAGATAAGATAAGATATACTTTATTAATCCCACAACGGGGAAATTTACTTGCTACAGCAGTGGAAGGAGGGAAAGAAAACAGTGTACATATTTACAGAAAAATTTACAGAAAAAAATTACAGATTTACAGAAAGTATAAAAACAGGTATGTACAAGAGACTACAACATGATCAAGTGCAGGTGTTGTAAAGTCTCACAGCAGCAGGGATGAAAGACCTGCGGAACCTCTCCTTCTTACACCGTGGATGTAACAGTCTGCTGCTGAAGGAGCTGCTCAGAGACCCCACAGTGTCGTGTAGGGGGTGAGAGGTGTTGTCCATGATGGATGTCAGCTTAGCTAACATCCTCCTCTCAGGACAGTCCAGGACAGAGCTCGCTCTTCTAATAAGTCTGTTGAGTCTGCTCCTGTCCCTGTCCGTGCTGCCCCCTCTCCAGCAGACCACAGCATAAAAGATGGCTGAGGCCACCACAGAGTCATAGAAAGTATTTTGTGATGTATAAACATAAGGCCATTATCAGTCAGCAAAAACGTTTTAAATATAATAATGCTGTATGTTGTTGAACTGTGGAATTTTCTTTGTGACATTATCAGGTTTCTGACTAACAGTACCTGTTGATTTGACCTGGAGACCCCGTACTTTTGAGTTGTGTTCAACCAAAGTCCAACGTTATGTTGACAGACTTTATTGAATTTGGTGCGCTTTGCTGAAAACCATTTGACTCTGAAACATCAGTAAGAAAGAATGCTCTTAAACACAAACAACATAAAAAAAACTTGATTTATAATGGAACTTACTTTGTCATATGTAATTATATTTATGTAAAGTTTAAATCTAAAATTTGAAGTAAGCACAAAATTGACTTTTGCCTGTGTTTTTTTTCACAACAGGAGAGTCCCGTGTTGGGGGCCAGCGGTCAAGAAGAGCTTGCCAAGCGGCTAGCGGAGCTGGAACTGAGCCGTGAACTGCTAGAAGAGCTGGGTGACGATCAGGACTGGTTTGATGAGGACTTTGGCCTCAGCTCCCGTAGGGAACAGCAGAGGCTCAAACAGAAACAGAGAGAGGAAGAGGAAGAGGCAAAGTTGGGTGGAGCAGCCCTGGGGGGGCTGATCTCATCAACAGGTGGAGAACAGCAGGTAAAGACCCCACCTAGACCTGATCTTCCTCTTCCCATACCCCCTAAACTACCAGAGCAGCCTGCCATGGTGGTGCCCCACTCAGCCACAGAGGTAGAGAAGATGGTCTACGCTGCCACTCTGGAGATCTGGGAGAGCTGTGACCTGGGGAAGGTGGGAGCACCAACACTTGCAAAACTGCCCTACCCCAAACCTTCACAAGAGTACTTGTGTGAAGAGGCTAGCAGCCAGGACCAGGAGGCCCTCTGCATCCGCAGCTACAGAAAGGTGAACATAAGAACTTGCAAAGCAAATCTATGTAACAAAGACAGTCATACAGACATCCCAATGAAAAATGTAACATGTATTCTAATACCACAATCTGATCAGGAAGATGAGCATGATTGACTTCCTTTTTATCCCTCTATCATAGAAACATAGAACACAGTACACAACTTCCATGCTTCAGTAGTTCTAAGCCAATGGTAACTGGACTTGCAGTGGAGTCTTAAAAACAATATTCAATCTGAGTGGGTCCACTGAGATTAAAATCCTGCTGATTTTCCATTATTCAACAGATGCCTTATGGTTGTGCATCTCTATTTTTTCAAGTCTGTGTAGCTGTCTCAGGTGCACACTAAGAAAACTTCAGATTCCTGCTCCAGAGTTTCCCTCAATTGGTCAGATGCTTTGCTTTAAATGCAAGTATCATATAAATAATGCTGACATTTATATTCACCTAACATCAGATTAGTGTCATTGAATGCACTGTCAACCTCTCTACTGTAGTTTTAAGATGTAGATTTGATTTGAAGTTTCCATTTATTCTATTTTAATGTAAATAAGCCCCCATATTTTATTATTCTGTCCCTAGGCTGTGTATGACCTGACGTGGGAGATCCTTCAGGAGATCTATGCTGAAGATCCCAACGCTGATCAGCCGCAGTGGGTCAAACCACAGCGCAACAAGTCCTCCTTTTACCACAGACTGAAGACACCAGGAAACATCACCAAAATCCAGGTACAATACTACAGGAGAGTCACCAACAGTAACACAAAGGTTTCTGCCTGACACCCATAATTACTTACTATTTCTAAAAATGTAGTTACCATGCCAAAGCTCAGCTAGGTCAGTTTCTTATCTGCTAAAGTGGCTTAAAGTGTAAATGCTTTACAATTTGTTTCTGTTGCATCATTACCCTTGATGGAGTGCAGTAATAAAGTTATTTACAGTAACAAAAATTCAAATGCAGTGTCAGGCCTTTTACACATGTGAATATTTGTTTTTTTGTATTGTTGACCAGGAATTCATCTCAGCAGAAGTACTGAAAATGTATGGTCTGTCAAAAGATCACAGTCAGAAGACCGACTGGCAGAAGATGCTCAAGTTTGGCAGAAAGAAACGGGACAGAGTTGATCACATACTGGTGAGTGCAGAAATTAGGTTCTTACAAAATCGCTGTAATGTGTGAATGTTGTGTGAAGACTGAATGTGTATGTGTGTTTCTTCATGTAAACATGAAGGCTTTGTGTGACTGTTTTTTTTCCTTTTTATTTCCACTAGATAGCAGTTCTAAAAACAAATTCTATTTTTGAAGTTTTACAGTTTACAGCATTTTAATTGAGGATTACAGTCTAATGATTTCACACTTAATGTGAAGGAGAACTTAATTGCTAAAATACTATGCCTTTGACTGTGCAGAAGATCCCTTCACCAAATCCAATATGGCTCCACGTGTATGTGCAAAAACAGTGTTGTGCAGACTTCATTCTATCATACAATTTCTCTAAACAAATTTGAGCTGAAAATTTTACTAAATGTCAGAATAACAGGATGGATTTCAAAACAAAATTTCATCATAACGTTTTCCCACTTCAGTTACTGTAATATGAACAACTGATATTAGTGACTGGGCCTCAGTAGCTGACCCTGTTTGTCTCTCAGGTACAAGAACTCCATGACGAGGAGGCCCAGTGGGTAAACTATGACGAGGACGAGCTGTTTGTCAAGATGCAGCTGGCAGACAGCATCTTTGATGCATTGCTGAAGGATACGGCAAACGTTCTGAGTCTAATCTCTGACAAGAGAGCCAAAAGTGGCACCCTCTCCTGACAGCTTTCCTGCTTTAGTTTCAAACTGCAACCTCTGGCTCGCCCCAGTAAATTCCAGCCAACCCACCGCTGCTCAGTCTTCCACCAGCTGATGTGCCAACTGTAATCCTCAGATGCCTTCAGTCCCAGCGTTACCTCTCAAATAAACAACTCCTACTTATTTATGTGACTTTGATTTGCTGATTTTGCTTCAGCTAACAGTTTTTGAAATTTGTTTTACACACAAAACGCCTCTTGAGCAATCCAGCCTTTTTCGACTGTAACACCATCTAGTCTCAGTTCTCACCTCCTGCACTGGTCCTTTTGTAATTGCCAGTTAGAGAATGAGTAGATGTTTTGATAGGATGGACTGTGACATTTGGTTAGCATTATGTCCATCAGTGCTGCTAAGTTTAATACGTTTATTGTTCCATAATGTACTGTTACTGTGTACTGTTGGAACAAAAGTAGGTTTATATATATATATATATACACATACACACACACAGTGTAGTCCACAAAATGTTTGGACAGTGACACATTTTCTGTTGACTTTGTACTTAAGCACATTGGACTTTGAAATAATAACTGAATATATTCATAATAATGGAGTTTACATCAGTATCAGTGTAGTAATTGTAGCCTTTTCTATTCATAGTCCACTAATTTTAAGGGGACTGTAAACTTGTAAAAAATGACTGCAATCTGGACATCAGCAGGTACTCCTTCACTTTTTGCCTTCAGTCTGGTCCTCAGTCACTGTAAGACATGTTCTGTTGGACTGATGTCAGGTGACTGACAGCCAATCAAAAATATTTCTCTGTTTGTCATCCTGTCAAACACTCATTGTTGTGCTGCATTTGTATAAATACCTCTAATTTCATTCCCATACCAAGTATGGAGATTATTTATGGGTAATTTTACTTCATAATTGCTAAACAACTAAAAATGTGTCACAGATCTAAAGCCTGTAGACTGTGCTGTAGTGAAACATCACTGAGATAAGATATTGTGTGAGACCTCTTAAATATATTATTTATTGTGTGAAAATGTTTGATTAAAGGAGAAAGGAACATTTGGAATTGTAAATGATCTTGTCAAAATATAGAAAAGAGATAATTTTAACGTTGTGTAAAGCAAATCTAATGAAATGGTAAAAGCACAAACTTTAATGTGAATGTGAACATGGCAATACATTATGTAGGTGATTTTCAAAGAATGCTATTGAAACCAGAGAAGAACATGGGAACAGTTTTAATGTTTAAAAGTTGTAGTGTTCATAATTAGTGAAAACTGTTTGTATGACTTATTGTGGCCACAGCTGTCCAGTTGGTCAACACAATCCCACTTCCTGTGTTATATATGTTAATATTATAAAGCCTACACATACCTTACTGTATGCACTAATGTTAACCGTTGGAAAACATCTCATACAGCTTGCAAGGCGAAAGCTTGTCCACTCATTTGAGGTTCATTACTGTTTTTCTGTGCTGTAACTGAAGCGTTTGTACCCCATTTAACATTGTTTTTCCACTGTCATTAGCTCCTCAGTAGTTGTGTGTTACTCGCATTTTGTCCCATCAACACCACGCTCAAAAATCCAGACGAGTGTAAAGATGCTATATATTCAGAACTAAGAATTAGTATACAATATGCAAGTGGGCTGCAAAAGAATGTCAGTAGGCTTGACTTGATATTTTTAAAATCGCATTTTATGATCGTACTGAAATGCTGGATTTGAGCCTTACTTATCTTACAGCCTGTTTTCCTCTCTATGTCCTTAGAAAACACCTGTAGTTGTCTCGTGTCTTCATCAGTAGTCTTGGTAATGGTTAGGACAGCAGAACTGCTTCAGTAATTTCAGTCCAACCACATCTAGTCAAACCAGCATGGTCTGGTCATGGTCTGGCGATGTTTTCGAACAGCAGAAGTAGTCTCTCAACATTCAGTTTAAGTGCCTCTTTAAGTTCAGTTTCACTGTGTCAGTGTCTCAACATCTTTTGAACCTTCCCATCTTTTGAATTTTGAATGTCTCTTTCAACTGCTGTAAACTACAATTTTGTAAATGATCCTCAAATGACTGTTCTTTACTCTGACTAGTTTAATAATACTTCAATTTCTGCCTTATCAGCCTTTCTGTATCGAAGCATACTGTAGTTGAGGAAGTTTCTAAAACCTTCTCACTTTCCTGTGCCTCAGCTTGAGGAAATGTTTGTCATGTTAGCAAACTTGATGACTCACTCTAAATGTAATACCTGCTTCATCTCCACGTCAGCTCTTACATCTGTGTATATAGACACAGTTGAATCTTTTTATTGATACACTGTATCAGGAATCGCACCCAATGTCCAGCTCACAGGCTGCACAGGGGAAGTCACATGACTGGTGTGGTTGAGCACGTACGACTTTATTCAAGGCCTTATTTTGGTCCTCAGTGTCAACGCTGCTTTGATCCAACAAACCATGTACGAACTCATTCTGGCAAATGTGACTGAACTTGTTGATCCTCACTGACTGTTTTGAGCTAAAGTGACCTTAAACTGAGTACCTAGGCTACTTTTCTACCATTAATGTTTTAACTGTTGCTATGGTGTATGTACAAAAAAATGTACGTTATACAATGTAGATAAAGACCAAAAACAACGTTTGATACCAATCTCTCCATGCTGTATGACTGGTCTGTAGGCATATGTAACTATAATGGTGACATGATTTCCTACAAGGCTTTATTGCAGACCCTCTAGGATTGTCCTCTTGAATTGATTGTTTGTGGGAGGAAGTTAAGTTTCCCCTTTATAACTATGCAGTACTTGGTCTTATGCATTATTTTCTATGTATGGACCAAACGGCTAAGATTTCTGCTGTAATCCTTAGATATAATAAGTCTTCAAGAAGTGTGAAGCTGTTGTGTAAAGTGGAGTGGCTCACTACTTGTCTTGAGGTCAGCTTTCCTCACAGACTCTGATTGAGCAACTTTAACTTTAATAGTCTTTTGATCCTAATAACTGTATATTTTTTAAGTAGGCACAAAAGATTTGATTATCAAATTAACCCCTTTAGACTAGATTTTCATCTTTTGAAATCTCTATGAATATTTATAATGTGCTGTGAGTGTGCGCTAAGTGCACTTGAAGACATGTACAAGTCTTTTATGGGTGTAAATAAATATATGTGATAGATGTGTCTATCCAATCAGACCCACTGTTACTGTAACCCGAGTGATTGTTGTAAAATAAACACTGTTTGCAAATATGGCAAGAATGTACATATTATATTTGTTGATTAAATGAACTTTGGAACTGTAAATAAAGCTTTCACTGTTTCTAAAGGAATGTTATCTGGTGTTGTGTTTGGTTGTTATTTAGAGTGCAGCAGTTACCACACAGTGTTGTTGCTGCATTGCTGCATCAGTTGATGTTTGTCAGTTCAAAACTGCAACAACAGGAGAATGTGAATACATGTCTCGAGCCTACTGGGCTGAATTGTCAGCAGGTCATGCATGACTTCTGTATTATATCTGAGCATTAGACGGATTACGTTACATGCATACATTCTGTTTGGGTTTTAAAGGTTGATATGTTGTAGTCTAAATATAGATAGAAATAAAGTTGTTAAATAAAACCCAAAATATAAGGTTTAATATTTGCTTTATGGAGGCTTGACAAACTATTTATAATAGTTTAATAGTATAATAATTTATGGTCAGCCAACTTTTTGTGAGCATTTTTTTTCTTTCATTTTCTTTCATATTGTGTTGTTTTAATTTATTTTAATAAACGAACTAACACTACTCTGCTTTCATTTAGACGCATTTTACGGTTTTCCACATCGAGGATTTTGAGCAGTTGTCATGGAGATATATACGGTATATATGACCGTTAAGAAAGACGGCGGCTTGTTGGCCTAGATGTTAAGATGCTTCCTGTCTGTATGTGCGTCAACATAGTAACTATTCTTTATTTAAATATTATAATATTTAGAAAAGGGTTATTTCTTGTTTGTAAGCCGCATATGGACCGAAACAAATGTCTAATCACATATACGTTTCACTTTAAATCTCTTACGCTTCTAAACATCTGAGAAAGTTTAAAAGAAGCAACATTTAGACTAATGGATTATTGTGTGGGGTTATATTGACTGGTGTGGTTTTAGAGGACCGGCAGCTCGATAGGGGGAGGAACCATGAAGCCTGCTGGCCAAAAAAAACGAGAGAGCGAGAAAAAGTTTAGTGGTACCGAGGTGCAAACTTGTCAGACCGACGGTTAGCGGCAGCAGCTCGGGCGGTCAAAGATGGCGCTGCGCGGCGGCAGTGCCACGTCTTGGTTTAATGGAGAAACACATCCCAGAAAGATAACAGCATCTGCAGTTTGGCTGTGTTTGTGTGTATTTTTCTTTTCCGCTGCGGAGGCCGGACTGTACACCACCTCTGACCAGATCATTGTGTTAACTCCGGAAAATGTGAAGTCGGTTTTGTTCAACTCCTCAGCCGCTGTAGTTGTGGAGTTTTACGCTTCATGGTGTGGACACTGCGTCGCCTTTTCACCGGTTTACAAAACCCTGGCAAGAGACATTAAAGGTTGGTGCACTGCACGTACGACACGAAGCTGTGACTGTCTAAACGAGGCAATTCATTTGGATTATTTTATGTCATAATAGCGGAAATCCTTTTTTACTCAAAACAGCTGTCGGTCTTGTGTTCTTGTTTTATTCACATTAAAGTGCATCAAAATGTCTCACATTTTTTATACAATAGACTATAATTCATCCATGTGACGTAATGAATGTGTTTTAATTGTGCTCAGCTCTGTGGCTCACCATCACACCCCCTAACTGAGGGTTGTTGTGTCGAATGGCTCATGAGCCAAATGAAATATTGCAGAGCCATGAGAATCAATATAACTTAGATGGTTATCAAGGGTGAAGTTTGTTATTGGAGCACAAGGCCTTGAGGTATTTACTTCCACACATAGTCAATAATGGCAACTGATCCCTTGGCATGTTATTAAATGCTTTGCCTCAGAGTCAGGGGCAGCTGATTCTTCCACCTCATCTCCCTGTCAAACTAGGTAGATATGTGTCAGCTTCAACAAACCTGGACACTTTGAGCCCGCTCAGTGTTGGTACCATTTGCAGGGTCCACTAGACAAACAGTACACTCAAAATTTACTGTCTCGCTCTCTGTTTGTGTCTCTTTTTGATGTTTGTTTTTTAGAGTGGAAGCCAGCTGTGGACTTGGCAGCTATAGACTGTGCTGCAGAGGCAAACAGGAAGGTTTGCGTTGACTTCAGCATCACCGGGTATCCAACTTTAAAGGTATCATATGTGAATTGTTCACAGAAGCCCATACACTGCAGTGATCTTTATTTCATAATGGCTACTGTATGTGCATTAACTCTTTTAGTCATTAAAGCTGGGCGGGGTAGGTATGTGTAGGAGATGACAATGTGTCTAAAGGGACAAGAGAGTAGAGCTGAAAATATCAACAGAAACTTAATTGTCAACTATTGTAACTGACAAATTGTTTCAGTCAGTTCATCATCTCAGTTTTTATGATTTGCTGCTTTTCTTTCTCATATACAACAGTAAACTGTATATAGTCTATTTGGTTGGTTTTTAATGTTTAAAAAAAGAGAGTTGAGTGCTTTGAAATTATAAAAGGACTCCTTACAAGAGCACACCGTACTATATTAACAGTCATTGTGTCACTCTCATTCAGTTTAATGCTACTCCCATATGTTTAAAATCAAGAATGTTCACAGTTTTGTTTGAACTTGTCAAGGGCCAACACCAACACTGATGTCTGTTTTTATCCACATTTTGTGTAGAATGTGCATGAACATGTGTGGGAACAAAAGGCCTGTTTGCATAGACATTATTAAGGTATTTGATAAACTCGATTCAAGTCAAAAGCACATCTGTGTCTCTCTAAATGACAATGTACAAATACACAACCTCTATCACATTGCCTAATTGTATTTAAGTTGTTAATTTGTAATAATTTCTTAAATAGATTTAGCTCATTTTTTTTAACTAAAACCTGACAATACATGAACAAAACCCCCTATAATCTTTGATGCTCTGGATGAGAATGTGATAGATTGTGTTTGATACTGTACATGTAGATGCAGTTGTAGTTCCTCAGTTGACTTAACTTTTGCATGATCAGCAGCAGCCACGCTGCAGAAACACTCCAGTGTACAATACGTCTGCATTTGTATTTGCAGCATATCTGATTAGTCAGCAGTAGTGTCTGTTAAAGCCTCTGTTCTCAGCTCTGTCTCTGCTCCCCTTCTTCCAGTGAAAGCTGATAAAACAAAGAGCTCCTTCTGTTTGAATTCACAATGAAGCTTTAACATCTGCGACTCATTTTAACCAGGAAGGATTTAGGGGTCAAGGCGGGCAGAGGGGAAGGCTGCCCCCCCAACCAAACATTACACAACATCACTTTAGTTCTCTCATGGCGGTGTGAAACTCGACTGAGCTGATCTCACTTCTCTCGCTCACCTTCCTTCCTAATACAAACCCTCTCTCTCACTTTCACTCCACAGTTCTTCCATGCTTATTCCAAGACTGACTCTATTGGACAGCTTATTAAAGGTACACAAAAAAGGAGTCTTTGTTTTCTTTTACTTGCACACTCCACCCTGAATTGTCAGAGTAAGAATACACAGAGTGATTATAGCTTTATCAGATATGTAGTTCAAACTGGGAGTTGGCCTTATGTCTGATATTTTACTATTGGTTTAAATCAGCTCCAGTATGTAACTGTGCAGGATTTAGACACTTATGTAATATTGCAGGGACTTAAGTCAATAGTGTGTTTTAGTAAAACAGTGGTCTGGCATGAGAATAAACAGCAGTGTATAATGTTCTCTTGTTGTTCTTTGATCTTCAGGGTTTCCCCGTGATGTTCAAGGTCTCCGACACAGGATTATAGACAAACTGGAAACCCATCAAGAGCCTTGGCCCCCTGCCTGCCCCCCACTGGAGTCCACCAGGTAAGCACACACACACGTACATATGTTCATTTTCATTGTAACATTTTTCTTCAGAGTGATTTCAATACAGTAAGATAAATGTCGAAGGTACATGTTTTATTATTTATTGTATGTTATTAATTTATATTATTATTATTTACTTATTCTCATGTAATTCTACATTTACATGGATTGTAGTTTCATATTTATGTACAGTATTTCTTCAATACTATGGTTGAATTCTTGCTGTAGAAACCTAGTCTCCAATCACATATCATTGTTTCATTTGATCTAATAAAGCAATGATTATTCATTCAGTTTAAGTCTATCAGTTTGTGGTGAGAAATTCAGAAATCCAAGGCAATCTAATATAAGTTAAAAGCTTTATTAGAGCCTGGGGGAAGCACATGTTTCAGAAGAGTTTTCACTACTTGGCCTCCCCACTCGGCTTGCATGATATCATGCATGTATTCATGTACTTGTACTATATACAGGTAGTTTATTATGATGATGGTTCAGGAAAAGGAAACAGGAAGTATGTGTCAAGTTTATTTCTGCTTCAGCTTTAAAGCGAACTTTCCATCACTCCTACAAGTCTGGCAGAGATAAGGGAGAGCTAAAAGCATTTAAAAAAAAATTTTTTTGTTTCTAATACTACCTTTTCTCATTAAACATAAAATATGTCCATAACATCCTGCTTTAATTCATCCTTTTCATCTCCACAGTTTATAAACTAACCCATTTTAGACTCATTAGTAATGTGTAGTCAGTGATATCTTTGGCGTCAAAATAACCTATATCTGGGACTCCGGTCTGATGTGTTTTGTTTGCTTCTCGCGCTCCAGCCAAGCAGAGATCGACAGCTTCTTTAAGACCAACAGCGTTCATCACCTGGCGCTGATCTTTCAGGACCATAATTCCTACATCGGCCAAGAGGTAACAGCTCATGTTTCCATTGAACCACTGTGTGTGTTCTCCTCTTCTCTAGACATGCTTTCAGAAAAATAAAAAATGAGTCCATGATTTAAAGAGAAAATTAGTTGTTATAATGAGATGGTTTAGTGTTTGGTTGAAAATAACACCTTCACACTTATATCCCTGACATGATATACTGTACTCAAGGTCAAAATCTTGAAATGTTGAATATTATGACTAAAAATCTTTTCCCTTTTTTTCCACGTGTATACATCAGGTAATCCTGGACCTCTTACAGTTTGAGAACATCACAGTACGGAGGATCCTGAGGACTGAAGAAAGTCTGGTGACCAAACTGGGAGTAACTGAGTTTCCATCCTGCCACCTTTATTATCGTGACGGCAACTCTATTAGAGTCAAAGTGTGAGTGCTTCTGTAGTCTTTTACCTCTATTGAGAAACACAGTGCTATGCAATTTATAATCATTATTATTCGTCAGCTTGCACCTCGTACAGCTAAATAAATAAAAATCTAGAAGAAGAAAATAATAATCATTTTATGTATTTTTCTACATTATATATACATGCATGTAATATAATACAGTAGGGATTTGTATCACCAGTTTATGAAAGCTTTTGTATTTCACCAACACTCAGTGTCAGGTAGGCGTTTTTTAATGAATGAAATGGTTGAACTGCACTATCACACAGCGCTTTCTTACTTTATGAGCACTTTTTTTTCCCTCTCATTCACCCACACACATTCATACATCAATGGCACACCATCGGTTTCCTGCTGTGATATGTGGTGTACTGGATAATACACTGGCACAAACTGATGTTGTTACTGACCTATAAGCACCAGTCGGCACACGATTATTCATTGTCTGAAGTCATCAAAAGTGCAACAGGGTGTATTTGTAGGTTCCACATAAACCTTGACCTTTTTCTATATAGGCTAATGATAATAATATATTTGAAATAGAAACATAAATGCACTATACTGACATATACATTATTATTATTATTACATATATACAACATTTTACTGTGATTTCCATTTACTTTGACCTAAAACACACAAACACCAAGTTTATTCCCCTTTCGATTCCCATTGTTCGCTACACAACAACTTTGCTTTCTGCTGAAAAGCTTCATCGCGTGCTCATTATCTGAACCCTATTCATGAGAATACTTTTAAACATCTGGCCTCTTAATGGGATCAGAGCATCAAAATCTTTCCCATTATTCACCATCATAAAGCGGCTCTGATCATTCCTCACCCTGCAAATTCATCTGCTGTTTCTGCCTCTTTGTTTGGCTGTTTCAATAACTTGGCATGCAAAGAGGACTCTTTTTAGTTGACAAATGCAAAAAGGAAATGATTTATTGCTGATTTATTTATTCACCCTCCATCTCTCCTGTTCCAACCTCCCTCATCTCCATCACTGTACAGAGGGGAGGTTTTTTAATTTCTTGCATGAAAACAATGCCATTGCTTTTCTGGCTTCACCTGCCAAACAAGCCCCAGCCGCACACAGCGACAGATGGCCTCCCATCATCGCTGAATGTCTGATTGATCCTGGGAGAGCGTAGCGTGCGGTTGTGCACGCGTGTGTGAGTGAGAGTGTGCAGGGGCGTCTCACATCCGTCATGCATGTAATGTGTGCTGGTCCCAGGTGAATGCACTCCCTCCCAGCTCTCCCTGATGCCTGCCTGCCCTGGGGATCGTGGGATGAATGGCTCTCCTTCCACATCTGTACACTCCCACCAGACACGCAGGTGTAATTGAGTCCTAGGCTGGTGTGAGTGAGCGTGGGCTTAGAGTATCCATCCTCCTTATTACCAGTTTTACGATACTCTCTCTCACTCTCTCTCACTCCCTCTGTGACGAGGGGAGAAGGTAAATGAGAGGAGACGAAGATGTGAGGGTGTAGGAAAGGAGAGAGAGAGAGAGGAAACACATTAATGGCTGTGGTTCCAGTTCCAGCATTATCGCACAGCTAAATGATCAGTGATCTCTCTCTCAGTTTTACGCCACTCTGGCACCATCTGCTCAGGATTTGAAATGTGTTCCAGTAAGTGTGTAAAATAAATGGCCACAAAGCAGGTCATAAAATTTTTTTATGTCAGTGGACTTAAAAACAAAAGATATGGGTGACAAAGAGTGTATTTTGTTAGAGAATATTTTTTACTTGCCTAAACAGCTACACATAACACCTACATGTAACACAGTAGGCAGTAAAACCTTTTTACAAAACAAGAATTTGTAAAAAGATGGAAAAACTGTTGGATTCAATATTTAATAGTATTTTATTGTCTAGAATATCAATATATGTTTTATCCAAAGAAAGCGAGACGAGATAATCAAATATTAGTCAACATACAGTATGGAGCTGGGAAGCTCATGCTGTTGTGGAACCACTAATGAAAAGAGTCTGGATCATGATATTGCCCCAGATGAAGTACAAAAAAGTATGTGGACAGGGTTGTCCTAATAAGTGGCCTAAAGGTCAGTCACACCTGTCCTTCCCTCCCACAGCACCAACGAGGCTCGTACTTTCTACTCTTTCGCCCTCCAGAGGCTCCCGGGGGTGGTGCGGTCAGGAAAGCGGCCACCAGACACTACAGTTCCCATCACCAACAACACAGAGGAGGCCTGGAGACCCTTCAACAGGTATGAACTAGACACAACTTACATGGCCGTCTTTCTTTGCTCACCTACTATTATTATTATTATTATTATTATTATTATCTGTTGACATGAGTGTGGTTTGTTTTTTCAGGTCCAGGGTGTATATGGCAGACCTGGAGTCAACGCTGCACTACTCGCTGCGTGTGGAGCTGGCTGCTCAGACCATCATCAATAGAGAGGCCCTGATTTATCTCAAAAAGTACATCTCTGTCCTCACAAAGGTGAAGTTAACAGAGAGAGAGCATTGCATACATGCACAAACGATAAGGACACATAATGTACAAAGAACAAGATACACATAATACAGTTTGAAATATTAAAAACAGGAAATCAAAAAAATTAAATCAAATTGATTTTGGAAATGCCGTCTGAAGTGCAAACATTTTAGATTTCAACAATTTATTGTTTTCTTATGTGGACTGAAAAGAAACTGCTAATTTCCCCCCATTTTACTCTTCACATTCTGCTATCTGTAATGTCTGAGCTGTACTTTTGAAAGAGACATGATTATTGTAAACTACAGTGACTTTTTTTTTAAAATCAGTTAAAAACCAACCTAGTCACTAAAAAAGTTGGTGTGAGAGAATATCCACAACTGACAGAGAAATGTGTAGTTACAGCAGGTCACCACTAGATGGAGAATGAGACAGCAAAATGTTAGTTCATACAATATAGATTTCAGCTGTTATTTTGCAGGATTTTGCTTTCCTTTCCTCATTCGTAACATGTTTTAAATTTCTTCAGCATCCA
Source organism: Pampus argenteus (assembly GCA_036937835.1). Classification (NCBI taxonomy): domain Eukaryota; kingdom Metazoa; phylum Chordata; class Actinopteri; order Scombriformes; family Stromateidae; genus Pampus; species Pampus argenteus. The sequence continues at coordinate 13,395,219 of CM072870.1, forward strand.
CTAGATTACGCTGCCTAATTAATTGTTTTGTAAAAATGTTGTCTTACATCACACACTTGCACACATACATTATTGACAGTACAAGTGGATGCCATTGACTTGAAAAGGAGCACAAACGCTCTCTTGGGTGTTGTTGACCTCTTCATGTTTGCTCCCAAGGGTATTGAAGCGTGGCTGCCACCCACTTGCTGCCCACAGGCTTTACACACATACACACAGCCTGATTACAAGCCACCCTCCCTGGGGCACTCCAACCACGCCCCCCCTCCTCCTTCTCATCGTCCTCACACTGAAATCCTCTTTGGCTTCACACAGGCATTTCTGTAGATGCTTGTGACTGTGCCAGTTCTCTGTGGTTCCCTAAAAACTCTCACACCCATCTCGACTTTCCATTCACCTCCTGTCCTGCTTCTATTTACTCCCATTCTTCCCCCCTCTCTTTCATGGACATGCTAATTTCTCAAAATATTTCAAATTGTTTGATTATATTTTTTTGAACATATCCACTTTGGCTCACTTTCTTTTTACTTTTACCATTCTGATCACCATCCATCTTTCCCAGTATATCTCCTTCTTGTAGAAGTGTGGCAGCCAGGCAAACATGTTGTGATGATGAGGCCTGACCCGCTGGCCCTGTCCCTATTGGCTACGCACCAGGCTGTCTCACTGCCATAGTCTGTCACCAATCTCTCTGATTATATCTCACTCTCTAGGGAGGCGTTGTAGCAAGCTAGTGTGCACGTGTGTGTGTGTGGATGCGGGGGGGGGGGGGCTCTGTGGCCTCCCATTAGCTCCAGTTTGTTTAGTCAATAGTGGCAAGTCCCAGTGGTATTTTTAGCCTGTCCCCCTGCCAGAATGGACCAGCCTCTCAGTAGGGCTTTGTGTGGCTGGTTATTGTTGCAGCTGACCAGGACTTGTGACAGTCCTTATTGACGTTTGACTGAGCTCTCTCCCTACAAAGAGAGTTGGTTAGCTTGTTAGGAGCAGTCAATGTAAGACAAGCAAGTAGGATGTGATACAGGGTGAAGAAACTGAAAATCATTCGGGATGAGAGAGGGTGACAATTCAAAACCATATGTAATGACTACATTTTCATATTTTTAATTTATATGATACTGTACAATTCATGGGGCAAATATTACAGAATGTAATATTGCTTTATGTCATAGCGCCTGTTCTTGCTGATAACAATATGTAAAAACCTGATACCTGAACTCGCTGCATGAGTCATGTGATTAGATTAGGGTAAAAGTGACTCACACTGTCCTGACCGCAGTGTGGGTGTCATTGTTTCATACTGGTGACACATTCCTCAATCATGATGTGTTTCTTTTATTTTTTACTAAACCAAATAATTAGTTGGAAGTGTATTTGTGTAGCATAGGTAGTGTGTATGTGCAGGGGTGGTGTGTACACACAACACAAGCATGGCTCTGTGTTTGTGTGTACTGTGTTAATTAATAGGGACTGTAAAGTCTGTATATAAATGAATGTTTATTTATGTCCTCAGGCATTCATCTTTTCCCCTGACCTCAAAAATAACACTTTGTTCTGTCCTACAATTGCGTTCTATGAATTTTTTTTAATCTATCATACCATCTTCATCTAAACATGTAAACATGGGGGCTGTTTTTTTAACACAGTCATAATAATACTAGATTTACCGTCTTGTCAGGCTAAGGCCGGATTTATGAATCCTCTACATGTATATGAGGATTAAAAAAAGTGGATCTTGGGAAGCATGAGAGCATTAAGGCAAGGTTTTTAAGGATTACACCTCTATCCTGCTTTTCTTGAAAGATTCCCTTCAGCCCACAGGGGACAAAGGGGCAGGGGAATAAAACAAAGAATTAAGGGGAGGGGAAGGAGGGGGTGGTCTAAAGAGACACAGGCTTGGCTCTTCTTACGTCAAGGACATCATAACCACATATCCCGGTATAAGATGCTCTGTGTTGTTGTTGTTTTTTAAGAACAGCTGTCCATGTAATTATTAATTACTTAATTCATAAAGAATTAGTCAGTTCAGATGGATGTTTTCCTGTGGTAGCTTCCTGTAGTGTTTGAGGCTGCTGTTTGCCTGCTTCCCACCCTGGCACGTGTCTGCACCCTCCCCCCATGCCTCCACTGGGTGGATTGAAGTTGTCTTCTACCCGGGATCCGGCCTGGTCTGCCCCACTCAGCCAACAGATGCCTCCCTCTCGGGACCCTCACCACAAGGAGCTTGTGGTTTCTCAAGTGCTGCTGATACTAATCCGATCAGGGATGACATATTGCCGGGGTGAAGGGGATTGTCATGGTCCAACAGGGATGGGGGCAGGAGGGGTACAGGGTTAGAACTGTGTTGTGTGGGTGTGGTTGTGTTTTCTTTAAGATGGAGAGAACAGATTAGATGAGACATGTAGTAGAGATGATAAAAGTGTTTGTGCTCTTAAGCAAAATATGGACCAAATTTGGAAATCCCAAATACTGAATTTTATTCAGTAACCAATAATTTCAATGGCTAATTTCAGTGGATATAAATACTGTTTATTTTATTATAAATGAAATATATTGTCTCACTTAATAGTGTGCTTTTTCTGTGGTGTTTCTTACAGATGCTGACATCTAAATTAGTGCCTTTCTGGGGTTTTTTTTTATTTATTTTTTTTACCTCCACAGTGTAAAAATATCAGTATTCATTAAAAAGATGATGCACATCATTTCACCTTGAATATTGAAGACACACAACATTGTTTTTAATATAAGAATATTATAGTATAATAATAATATAAGATATTTTCAGCTTTGACAGCAAGTCTGTTAAATTCCATCTAAATAACAAAAAAGGTCACTACTGTTCAGGTTATGACATGAACCTTGTCTCAGTCAGTGCCTGTTCACTGCTGTTGGCACATATCAAAGCAACCATTTCCCAAAACGAATAAACTGATTGATATTATACACAATTAAATATCAGTGCCAGGGATTCAGAGAGGAAGGTTAAGAAAAAAGACGAATCAATGTAAAATAAGACAAATACTGATAAAGCTGAGAAAGATTACTAATATCTGTCTGTGATTATGTTTGTACAAATAAAAAGTTGAACATGGTGGACATTTTAAGTTTTTATTTTGATCACCAGATTGCCTCAGGGAGCCCATGAATATTGTTGCGTTGGTGATGCGGAGCTAAGCCCATTAGTGGGAAACACCTGCGTTTTTTCTTCTGGTTAAATTCATATGGTTGTTTAATGAGCTTTTCTGGCATCCTGACCTAAACCTATTATATCACTTTCCCAGCAGCAAAGAACAGACATCAGTGGCCTTTGTGTGCTTGACACACCTCCTTTAGTATTTTCTGTGTGTGTGTGCGTGTGTGTATGTGTCCTTTACCATTGTATGTCTGCATGTGTAGATGTTTGTATGCAGCAAAATGAGATCAAAAGTTGGCAAAAAGGTAAATGTTTATTTTTTGGAACAGAATACAAATTGATTATTATAGATTATCAATAAGGATTTATGTTTTGTTTTTTGTTTTTTGCTTACATCTGAAAGCTGATCATTTCCATGTTTGCTGCTGACAAGTACTTTTCTGTTCATTGGTGCTACAAACTAAAAGCACCAAACAGTTTTCTGAAGGCCGTTGATGAAAGATGCTGCATGCACTCAAGGGGGTAGGACACAGGAAGGAGCAGGACTCTGCTAGCCTTGGACACAGAGGTTTAAGCAAATCACTGGGGGTCTGGTTAAGTGGTCAGGGTGTAACACCCAGATCCTGTTAGAGGGTGATGAATAGAGGACTGAGCTGCAGAATGAAAGAGATTGTCCGTGTATACAGGTGTATTTAGCTGAACAGATGGTTGAGGCCAAATTAAAAAGGCCCACATTTTGGATGATGCAACCTAAGTCTACCTTCTGCTTTCTCTGTTAAGCAGAGCAATAGCTATGATTCAAAGAAAAACCTAAAGTTACCATGGTAGTATTCTATTTGTCCTGTTGTTAAAGTCTTGGAAAGAAAAAGCTTGATCCCTTTAATGTGTTTATTTCTGAGGAACTGGACCATTATCATACACTATTCACAAAAAGGCTTACTATAAGAACAGGAAGCACATTTAGCTGATATTTATTAAAGTGCTCTTCTCTCTTTTATCATCAGTGCAGTCAGCTGTTTCTATTGTCAATATGATGTGTGTAAAGACATGCTTGTCTGTGTCTGTCTTCACTCTGTCATCACTGGTCTCAGACACCCATCAGGTGGATTTCCTGTTTCTGTTCACGGACCTACTTTGCTAGTTATAGTATCATGTTTCCTCACAGCCGTGGTTGTTACCATGGCAGCAGTAGTTTGCAAAGACGTAAATACACATCATGAGAGAACCTGAGTAGATGGTGACTAAGTGGTTGTTAGTGGCTTAGGAAATGGATTTTAATGAAGGAAGAGGCTTAAGCTCGGCTATTGTCACATTTAGTGAAATTCTTTAAAGGTGCTGAGAGGGAAAAACACTCAAACCGCAACTTTTGTGCAGCACATAGAGCATCTATACACAATATTGTTAATTGCTTGATTTATTGTCAAGAATTTGTGTAATATAATGATGAGCATCAATAAAAAAAATAAAATGTAAATGTGTCTGACCAAAACATACAACTAAATGAAGAACTATAAGACCAAATCTTTTTGTTAGATTTTCTAAATTATGCTTAAAAGTAAAACACTTCAGCTAAGTTTTTGCACAACATTAAGTCTTAATGACAGGTGTGTAGGACTAAAATCTGGTCACTAGAAACTCACTTAATTCATTAAATTTCAGTCAGTTGAACTTCATCGGGACAAAGGGCCAAAACTGCTGGATTTTCGGTTTCTTTCTCTCAAATTAGCACCTTTGTCTGCGTCACTGCTCAAAGTTAACACGTATTCCCATTGTGCTCTTCTGTTTTATGTCTGCAGTACTTTCCAGGCCGTCCTATGGTGATGAACCTTTTGCAGTCTGTAAACTCATGGCTACAGAACCAGACTGCCAATGAAGTTTCCTATAAGGCGTTTGAAGAGATACTGGATAACTCAGCACAGGTGAGTCAAGACAGAGCTGTGCAGACAAATAGTAATATAGTGTTGGCATTGCTCATTCTTGTTGCACTAGATTTGTGTCTTATTGTTCATTCCTATTGGTCAAACCAACAACAAAATCATCATGATGTCTGTTTCAGAAGTGGCCAGTCTCTGGAGTAATCAGTAACTTAATCAGTTCAGAAATCACCTCAGAAGCACCAAAGTGATGACAAATGTGATCTTGACCATTTCTTTGTATAAAAAAAGAGTTGGTAAAACGACATTTAAAGATAATTATTCATATATTTCAATATGTACTTTGTCTTGGTCTTGGTGCCCGCACATGCAGCTGAGAATCTGTGTGCTGTTGTCTTTGGAATGAAGCCTGCATGCCTTCAGTATATGGCCCCTTGCAAATTGAAAGACTCACTTACTTACATCATTAGCTTTTAGCAGGCAAATCAATGGATCAATGAATCAATGGGAAGGTAAGAATAGACTTCACCTCAGAGGAAATGGAGTCCACACACACAGATGCATATACACACCAAATCGTTACTATTGACATGTGAGTAACCCTGTCAATCACGGTAGCGATGGCAATAGAGTGCGGCGAGAAAAACGACTTTGTGTCAGAGAAAATATGTTGTCGAATTCAACTGTGGCTCATGGTTAGAGATCTTGGATAGCTACTGTTCATTAGTGGAGGGCTGAGCCATTAACCTGAGATTGACTTCTCATTGATCAGGAAAACTACAAGGAACAGCTTTCATTAATCTGAACATTGGGAGGTGCTCTTCTTTTTAGAGGACCTTTTTTTGTTTTTGTCTTTCTTGTCATCTCTGATTCATGTTTGCCTTGTTGCTTGTTTTCTCAGGCTCCAAACACTGCTTTGCCCGAAGGAGTGAGATGGGTGGGCTGTCAGGGATCACAACCCCACTTCAGACGTTACCCTTGTGGGGTGTGGACTCTCTTCCATGTTCTTACTGTCCAAGCCAAGAACTCTGGGAGCTCAGGTACACACACACACACACACACACACACACATATATACATACACACACACAGTTTGTTTTGCTGTGAATGAAAAGGGCCATTGAAAGTGCACAGAGCCATGGGTGGACTGAGGATGAGGGCTTTGTGAGGCTTTTGTAAACAAATTAGCTCTGGAATGTTTAGCAGATCTCTTTTCACACTGACCTGATTCAACATCAGACGGACAGACACACAGAAAAACTCAAAGAAATTCAAATGTATATCTTGACTATGTTTTTGACCAGATTTTTCTTTTGTCGCAGTTAAAATTGAGCCTAATTGTCACTGTGTGAAAAGGGATTATATTAGATTAATAGAATGTGAGTGGTTAATAAAACAGGCAGATGACCGGAGGCTCCGCTCCTGGCCAGGGATGTTAATCTCTCTTCAGCGCGCACACAGAGGTTAATCTCAGGGTTTACAGACCATCATGTGACCTGCAGATGGACTGACCAAAAGGGGCATCCATCTGGCCCCCCACAGGCCACCAGTTTAATGGATGGATGCACATACATACAGTAGAGTATTGACCACAACATGAAACAGAACTCATTCATAGACACACACACACTGCATACAGTATTGAAGGGGTAAACTCAACCTAATATATTCCCATCCTTAGTTACACACAGACCATACGAACCAAAACACACTCTGACTGGCTGCCTAGTCACATCTAAATGTTCATCTGAAGGTCCTGCTAAGCTGAGAACAAAAGCAAACAGCTACAGGAAAATATGTTTGTAGACTGTTGAGGTCCTGAGACAACAGCCTGGCCACCATTCACACAGAGGGTTAACTGTATTTAATCTCCAGATTGGGTTATCCCATTCATATAGATTATTCATCTCAATATGGGGTTAACCCAGCTGTCTGTGACTCCTGGCCCACATAACCGTGGGAATCCAGGAGGCTATGGAGCCACACTGTCATAAGGAAGCTCTCAGGCTGCAGCACAGGTTAACAGTACACTTTAATATGTAGTGCAAACCAGCTTTACATTGGCAATAATTACTGATTTCTGCTTGTTGATTGTGTATTCACAATTACTCTTGTATACAAAAATTATATTGTATAAAAATAATGTATGGTTGTACTGTACTGTTGTGTGTGGCAATTATCACTGTATTTGTTTTTTTCAGTTTTCATGTGATGTCTTGTCATTCCCCTCCAGATTCTCAGGAAGTGTTAAGTGCGATGAGGGGCTATGTCCAACGCTTCTTTGGCTGCAGGCCGTGTGCTGAGCACTTTGAGAACATGGCGCAGGAGAGCATGGTGGAGGTGAACACACTGTCTTCAGCAGTCCTGTGGCTGTGGTCCAGACACAATCGCGTTAACAACAGACTGGCAGGTAGGAGTCAGTGCAGTCAGTTTGGGACTAGAGGACTAGAGAACTAGAGGTGGTTCTTTTTTTATTATTTCTATTACAGCTTTGGGACACATTTTTCTATTTTTCAAGTTTTCTAAAAATATATATATATATATGTGCTTTTGTGTTGAAGACTAAAATAACAAGGATGTAAAAAGACCTTAATAACAATAAATAAATAAAAAACGTTTACATTAGACACCATACCGTATACACAGAATATACTGATGAAGATAAAAGTTATGAAGCTGAGTCCATGTTACACACCTTAGTGTGCTAAGACATCAATGCACCCTGTTCATCCCACTTTTACCACCACAGCCTTTCTTCTTTCCACACCTCTCTCCTCTGTGTCTACTCATCATCCACCAGTGGGATCATGAGCATGAACTTTATTCAATATGGGGACAGACCTGAAGTTCCAGTTTCCTCTTATTGTCAGTTAGTCCACATAATATGACTGAAGACAGTGAGGGGAGGAGGAAGGATGGATCCTCAGATCAGACACCAGCTGTCACTTGGTCTTAGTCCCCCCAAGTATCATCTGTTTCTGCCTCACCCATTTTCTCTCTCATTACCACTTCTTCCTCCCATCCTCCGTCCAGACTTTTCTCTTTTGTTGCTCTGTGTAAACATTTACATAGTTTTGAGTTCTTCTTTGACTGTACTGTATCACTTCTTTACACTTCTAGTTTTAAAAGTGCTACACCATCATTCCTCCTCCCTTGTCTGTGCTCATATGATTTTATTAGGCACAGGGCTATCATTAACAGCCCACTTTGTTAAATCACTATCTTTTGTTTGTGTTGACTGCCCCCTCTTCTATCACAGGGACAGCTTGTGTCCTGAACAGCAGGGGCCAGAAGGACACCCGTCCCTGCGTGTGTCTGCTCCCCAGACACTTAAACACTATTCACCTCCCCTCCATCCATCTTCTCTCTATTCCTCTATTCCTGTTTCTGTCTTTCTCTCTCTCTTTCCACCCACCTTCCCCTGGGACTCATATCCTCTGCTTGACAAGTAATAGCATCGCATCCTCACAGGATGGGTCCCCCAGGAACCAGCCCTCTTTGCCCACACACACACAAACACAATTCCCAAGGTATTGTGTGACAGCAGGTGGCAAACACCATGACACAAGCACCAAGCCACACAATCCTCCCCTCCACCATTCATCACCCTCTCCAAAAAACACACACACTCACACAGGCTTTCCAAACATGGGTCAAGTTGTGGCGTGTGGCAGGGGGAGCTAGTCATGGTAGAGGGTGAGTTGGGAGTCCACCGGGGATAAGTTGGCTGAATCAGAATGAGAGAGAGGGAGGAGTTGTGTTTGTAGCAATGAGTGGCAGCGTCTCCCTGAGGAGAGCACACTCCATCCCTCTTTCCATCTACTCTACTCCTCCTTCTCTTTTGCCTAAAGTGGAGCTGTTTAGCAGGCCTCCCCGCCCCTCCTTTCAGAAACAGCCATGCATGAAAGAGCAGCTATTTGTAAAGCGGCTGAACAATTAATTTAGCTAGCAGCAAAGAGGCCCCAGGGCCCTCAGCCTCCTCACACAGTCCTGTTACTGCTTGTCAACAGGCTGAGACTGATTCACATTTCTACAGACATAACAGCACCACTGCAGTAGGCCTGGCTGACTTCAGCGATATATTGATTTTAATGAGGGTTGTGTATCATCTGAAAAATGTCTATACTAGTGCCAATACAGTACCTTAATTTTTGTACTGATACCATTACAATAACATTTCCTGCTGTTAGATATATATATATACATGTTTTTTCATAAAGCCCATTTCATTTTAGATAAGATAAAGTTTGCAAATATTAAATTTTATTTATTAATGTGATTAATTATTTTCTCAATTAATGGTTTTGTTTGTAAAATGTCAGAAAATAGTGAAGAATAGCCATTATAATTTCCCAGAGTCAAAGTATTTGGTGGTTCAACCCACAGCCCCACAGATACTCGGTTTACTATCGTTTTTGACAAAGAAGAGCATTAAATCTCTACATTTGAGAAGCTGAAACTAACTATAACAATAATGTTTGCCATTGTTGTATAAAAAATACTAAAACAATTATACAATAATCAAGGTAGTTGTCATTAATTTTCTCTCTATCGACTAACACATCGATCAACTAATTGTTGTATCTCTACAGTCAACAGCTCAAATAAAATTGCTTTTAAAAACCAATAAACCCACCGTCCACTACAGGCCCAGCACCAAACAGCACACACAAAAAGTTAGAGACTGGCTGGTGAACATATGTCTTGGTGGAGACCAAAACGTGGCTTAAAGGAGAGTTAATATTGGACTTAAATTCATCATGTGACCAGAAACTCTAAATGAATGTTGCATCAGTTATTTCATTAAATTGATTTTTATTTAAATTAGGAACTTTCTGGTCAAAGAATAAATGATAAGGTATATATGACACTTGACAGCTTGAGATATTCTTTGCTATGAACACATTTAGGTCGGCACCAAAAAGCACTGAGGTTTGTTACACAGCACTAGTAACATATTAAATCTGTCATGCGTTGAACAATCATAATTCCTCGATTAATTTTAGCTTCACTTATTTAAATGAGCATAAAATCTCTGACATTAGCTGCCCTCTGATGGCTCAGGACGCCATGCTGTGTCAGTGATCCTCACTTACAGAATTAGTGCTGAGGAAGCTAGTTTGACGTGCTGAACAATACATATTTATACATGATGAATATGTATGGATGCTGGTGGTGACATCTCTGTGACAGGCCATCATGGCAATCTCAATATGGCTGGTATGGCTAAAGTCAACTTGGCCACCAACGTGTGTGTGTGTGTGTGTGTGTGTGTGTGTGTGTGCATGCATACTCACACCTGCTGAAATGTAGAAAAGCTCCCACACACCCATATGCTGCAGTCCATCCAGGGCACAGTAAAATTGATGTATTCTTTATGTAAAGTACTATATGCAGAGTACATACACACATACATATGACTGAGATTAATCTTGAGCGGTGGAAGGAAAGAGAGAGAGGGGATGGAGGATGTAAATTGACAGTGCTGTAAAGTGACAGACCTGCTGCTGCTCTGCTTTTCTTTTTCTTTTTTTTATACAGACACATACAATTGCTTGTTGGTGACAACAAGCAATTTATTACAAGATGCTGCTCTGTGTGTGTGTGTGTGTGTGTGTGTGTGTGTGTGTGTGTGTGTGTGTCCCCTTGTAGGTGTTTGTGGAGAGTGAATACGCTTGTGTTTGGGCCTGTATGTATGTTTTTTGTGTGTGTACATTTATTTTCTCTGCCAGTATGTTTGATGCAGAATGTGTGGTGGGAGGCGGCTACATAAAGGAAAACATGTTAAAAGAGAAAGTTTCTAATTCATTAGAGGGGCAGCTCTCCTCTGAGGTTTGTTTTGCTCTCATGTTCAATTTGAAGATTGGACTTTGCTTTCAAAGGGGTGTGAAGGGACGAGACAGGTGGGCGTGTGTGTGTGTAGGGAAGCTGTCCACTTTGGCCACATCTATTATCTCACCACCCCTCCCACTGGGACATCCCTGAAGTCCATTGATCATTGTTAGACCCTGTCATACAAACACACACACACACACACACACAAATATCAATCCTTAGATTACATGCACACAAACACAGACAGGTGATTTACATATACACTTTTAAACACATACATACACATATGCATATAGGCACTTAGTTTTTACGAGCACTGTGACAAGATCAAATGGGTTCAACACATATTGCATCCAGTCCTCCAGAGCACTTATATCCTCCAGTCAATGCACCAACAAGGAGATACAAACAACAATAGGTAGAGCAGCTTACTATGAGCCTCGGAGCTGTGTGGTCAATGCATGTGACACTATATCTCTTTCCATTCTTGTAAGTTAGTAGTTTGTCTCCGTAAGAAAGACATTGACAAAGCTGAAGAGGTAAAGGAAGTACTGTATTTAGATCTTTCAACACTACTATATAAAATACTCCAGTTACAAGTAAAAGTAAAAGTCCCATTTTAAACATATGCTTAGGTAAAAGTATCAACAGCAAGATTCACAAGTAAGTGCATGAAGTACTTATTATGCAGAGTAGCACCTTTCGGGGTATTATAAATTATTGATACACTACCCTGTTAGCAGCATTTTAATGTTGTAAGTGGTCCAGGTGCTACTACAAACTACTAGTAGTGCTGAGTATTTTTGGTAGTTTATGTATAGCAATGCATTATATTATCTAAGTTTATGATATGTTTAGCATTTAAAAGCTCAATTTGACATAACTACAGCTGTCAAATATATACACTGATATAAGTACAATATAGTACAGTATTAGTTTTTTCTCTAGAGGCAAAATTGTAATCGATTTTTTTTTTCCACTTAGGTAGATGTTTTTCAAAGCAGTGTCACATCTTTAAAAGCATAACGTTAAAAAACACACCAAAAGATCCCCACCAAACATTTTTTGAAGACATATAAAATACTCTGCTTTCAATGATAATTTGTATCTGATATGTTTTTCCTCAAAAAAGTTAAATTACCTACATTTGTTTCTTAATTAATTTTAAAATTAGACCTACTCCTTCTCCATCACTGAAAATCCAGAATTTATGAATATGCTAAACATTTTTCAATAAAACTGTGTTTTAACTGCTGGACACAAGATGTCTCCTAAATCACTGGAGGCTTCAAGTATCCACATCACACTTACATACTGGACAACAGTTGACTTCAGACTAGTTGTGATATCATAAATGCTTATATGTACACCTTCTCATTAGATTTAAGCACAGAGAAACTTTCCACGTTTAGTAGAACATGTGAAAAAGTCCTTCTAGTGTCAAACTGCACATTCATCATTCTGTATACTGAAGATCAAATGTCCAAGTGAAGGGACAAGAAGAAAAACACATTTTTGACTGGATGGGATCTTTATACTTCATTATTTTTAAATCAGTTACTTTCAATAGACTCTACTGTACGATGCAGTAACCCTGTTCCTGCATTTTCCTCTCCCAGGTGATTTGAGTGAAGACCCAAACTTCCCAAAGGTCCAGTGGCCGTCACCAGAAATGTGTTCAGCATGTCATGCAGTGAAGAACAATGGGGATCACAGGTGGAACCATGAGCAGGTCCTCTCCTTCCTCCTGTCCTACTACTCTTCTAACAGCATCCTCACAGGTACGGGTTTCTGTTAGACGATAATGCCGTAGTTAAGTCTTTCTTCTACCTTCCTGATTTATCATGAATTCCACCTGTGTCTGTGTTTTCTATTCCCTGCCAGACTATCTTGAGGATGAAAGCCAGATCCTGGCAAAGCAGAGTGAAAAACATGCCATTCAGCAGCTAGCTTTAGAAGCTAAGAAACGAGTTGAAAGGAAAGCCAGAGAGGCCTTGGCCTCTAAGACTCTACCTCCACTATCACAACCCACTGTGCCAGAACAGGAGGAAGAGGAAGAGGAGGAGGAGGAAGAGGGGCCACAGGATGAAACAGTAACTGATGAAGAGGCGGAAGGTGCAGAAGGAGCAGAGGGAGCAGCGGTAGCAGCAGATGAGATGGAAGGCAAGTCATCTGATCCAACACCCTGGGCCAAACCTGAAATGGAGGTGGGTCGAGGCCAACGGCAGGCCAACAGGAAGCCTAGCATTGTGGGGATGAGGATGCGAGACCTGCAGGAGGACATCGTGGATCTTGACTCATTTGTAAACGAGCACTACAAAGCCAAAGCGCTGCGGGTGGCTGCCTCCAGTCGGGTCAAACAACGCACCCTGCAGAGAAAAGAGGAACAAGAGAACGGGCCTGTGTTCGGGCTCGGCATGGAGCTGGACACAGGGCTCGGGATGGTGGGCCTGAAGCCCATGGAGTCGGACTTTGAGCAGGTTGTAGGGCATCAGAGGAAAAAGCGAGACCTGACAGGCCAGTACTTTGGTGAGGAGGCCGAGTTTAGTCACAGAAGACGTTGGATGTCTCTGCTGAGTGTTGGATTCTCTAAAGTGGACATCAGCCTGTGTGTCATTCTTTATTTCCTGTCCACCATGTGTCTTCTTGCCATGTACCTTTTCTTTAAAAAACGCCTCAGGATACGGCGGGCTAAATTCGCCCTGCCCTGATCCAAAATGTATCCAATTTGACCCAAGTCACAGCAATGATTAACATTCATTAGGTTCATGTAGGCTAAGGTTGGGGCTAGCGTAAGGGGATGTGTAATGATTAGCACTATCTTAGGTGGTCCACTTTACTGTTGCCTACAGCCAAAGTAGACTGCTTTGTACCCTGTGGTCACCCAATGTTTGGTCTATGAACTGGAGAGGAGGACAAGGGAAAATGAGCTAATTACCTGTAAAAATAAAACAGGGTAATTATGTAATCTTACATTCAATCCACACTTCAGAGCTTTTCCGGCAGCATCTAAACCGTGGAAATTCTGTGCCTATATTTCCTTAAATGGCTTTTTGTTTGGGGTTTGTTGAGTTGCGGAGAATCAGTCGTGCTTTTGATTCTATTTGACCACTTGCTGTATGAAGGATGAAATTAAACCCAATATAAAATGAATAGATTATAATTTGTATGAAGTGAATGAAACTAATGCTTAGGGGCTTTAGGGGGTTAAGTTTCATTTACTAATCAGATGTGTTTTATTGGACTTACATCTGCAGCACATTGAATACTGTAACTGGGACCAGCAGGTCCACAATAACTTTCACCAGAGAAGAGCAGCTCAGCCATTTGTCTTGCAGCTTCTTCGAGGTGGTTTACATTACACACATTATCACATCTTTGAATATTACATCACACTGCTGAGTCTACATAACAGCTGCTTATTACAACTGTGGTTGTTTGTGAAGTGTTGTGGAGCGACAGCATATGTTCACACTGGACAAGGTTTATAAACAGGATTTGTTTTTGGCTGGTGTCCATGAAGTAGAGCTTCTGCTGGTCATCTCAAACTGTTTTTCTGTTTGCTTCTTTGCTTCTGTCTGAATCAATAAAATTATTTTTGATAAGGACTCATTGCATTTTTTTTATAAACTCAGACCTGTCATTGAACCCTTTGTTTTGGTAAGGAAGGCCACATCTCAGACATCAAAATAGGTTTACAGAACCTTGCAGATCTTTTTCATTTCAGATTTATAAATAACAGGGTTTTTGTTTTTGTTTTGTTTTGACCAAAGCTACCAGGACATAAGGCAAGGAGGAGCAGGGTGTTGCATGTAGAAATAGGGGGTTAAAGCATCCAAGGTTGAAGGAAAAAGCCTGTTGCCATCTGCTGTGCAGCGCAAGCTAAATCCTAACAATTTCATTGGGATTATAGCAAGTGAATAATCCAGCTTTCCTTTAGGACTAGAGGGGAGAGATTACCCTTGAGGATTAGCTCCCTGCAGATAATAAACTTTATTAAAACGCAATCGGCTTTTGTGCGGCTTCTTCCCTCACACACTTGAAGGTGGATTCTGCTGGGGGCGGGCAGCAGTGGACCCTCAGGGACAGCAACATAGGAGAGAGGGTCTGGGTGAGATGGATGAAAGAGAGAGCAACACGTGAGAGATAAATGGATGGATGGATGGATGAGGGTTTGATGTGGTCTGGATTACAGCAAGCCCATCTGAAGGACAACGGATGCTTGATTTTGAGCTTTGTGTTTCCTGGAACATTGGCTTGAATTCCCTCAACTCCTGCCCCTTATCTCCATCCACAACACACACACACACACACATATATATAGAGGGGAGACAGTATAGACACACTGATCTCATCCCAAACCTCACTCCATCTCCAACCAATGTTTTCAGCATCATCAGTATGACAGATTTTATGACACACACAACAGGCTGATTAATAGGTTACATCAAGGCTGATCAGCTGTGGTTCTGTGACTTAATCAAACTCTCCAATAATTTGAATTTGAATGACGCATTACGAATGCCAGCGTGGATTGAGAAAAGAACAGTTTATCACAGGGAAGCCTACATGTTATTTATTTTCCCTTTTCAAACATCATCCAATATATATGGCAAATTTTAATATCTGTTGCTGTTTTTTTTGTTGTTGTTGTTGGGAGGAATTATGTCTCCTTCTCAATTTTTTTTATGTGTTATGTATTACTTGTCTCTTCTCACTGCTATTTTTTTTGTTTGCTTTTTCTGATTTTGGGCATTCATATTTGTTATTAAACTATTTATTGTCTTTTTGTTTAAATACTCTTCTTCCACACATCTAATCTGTTAATCTGTTTATATGTTTACCTGTGTTTGTTATAGGATTGGAGTCAGTGATGCTTTGTGCTGCTTACTCTACTGAAGCTGTTTGTCAGGTGCCTTGAGCCTCAGTGAGCTGCAAACTAATGATGACTAATGATGGCTAATGAGGAAGTTGGCAGCTATGTACTGTAATAACAGTCTGCAGCCATGCCAAGGCCGAGGGGTGCAGTTCACACTGAGGACAGAGGCTTCAGATCCAGATCAAGATACATTCAGAGGTGTTTTACGCTTATTCTCTCTGAATCCAGAAGCAGGAGCAGTTTTTATTAAGTCTATATGCACAGTTAATATAATTTGAGGGTTGTTCCTGTAGATCAGATGAAACATATGATATTTAGATGGACAGACTGGTGACATATTAAAAAATTAAAGGAAATGTCATAGTAAGGCCACTGTTTGAAGTTATAGACTACTTGGGCAATTGTGAAAGTGTGAATTGCATTGGATATAACACAACAAAAAAAAGCTGAATAAACAGTTAGATAAATGAACAGAATAACAGAATAGTAACAATGTTCATTGACACCCTTTTATGATAGACTTGAGAAATTGAAATTGAAACTATTTATTTCTAGGGTCAAGAATGAACTTTGAAGCTCAACGTTTAAGCCAACATGGATGAGAAGTCTGAAAAAAAAGAAAAGATTTTTGCCGTCACTTTGCTTCACTCAACTGTCTTTTACGGAAAAAAAACATGACCTGTTCACAGAAATTGCCTCGTCTATCATCACTCCTACAGGTACAACATGAGCCATTCTGCTACCCAAAAAGGCCTGATTACTTTCTTCAAAACTTTTCTGTTGCATGTTTGCATTGCAAATGTTGTGCACTACGACATTGTTGTGTTAAGAAAGCACAGACTGAAGGGTAAAAACCTCACCTTGCTGCCCTGTTGTTGTCTTCCATAAATTAGACAATGTAGGGTTTTATAGTCGCTCCTCTCCTGTATGCTCTCTGCCCGAGATGTTTATTACCCCTCCGGTATTGATATTAAAATGCAGGAGGGGCCTGATGCATTTTTCTGTCATCTCTCTTTCTGACTTTAATAATACTATAAAGCTTCCTGCTGTGGATGGAGAGAGAAGAGGGGGGGTGAATAAATTATGAAAAAGAGGTTAATATATGGTATTGGTATATATCACATCCAAACTAAGCCAGATCCCCTTTCAGTTTCAACATTCAGCCTTTTAAAGGCAGGAGTCAAGTAGGGTCAGATCCATCTCATTTTACTGCTGCAGTCCCTCCCCCTTTCATGTGGACGTTCATCTGCTGCTCACCACCTATCCAAACATCTCATCTCACCATCAGCATGTTGGGCTGCTCATGCCAAGAGGAACAGGAGGACACTGTCACTTTACTGCACTGCGTGTGAAAATCAAACTGGGATAATACACTTTGATCCACTGGCTGGTCCCAGAATAGTGTATTTGTTAGTTTCTGTCTCATCTTAGTTGTGTAACTCCTTTGCTCCTTAGTTTTAGAGGACTGTTTTATGTGTTTGGCTCTGCATGACTGAAAGAGTATCTTTGATTTTAGCCAGTTGGAAGCCAGTTCCTTACAGTTCATCTGTGCACAGCAGAGTGAAGCGAGCGAGGACAAGGGGGGAGGGGAAGCCCCGAGAATCAATAACCTCCTACTATCAACTGCATTTAAGTCTTGATAATATGCTCGACTGCACTATTTTAATTTCGACACAAACCTGACCTTTTTCTGCTCTCTTCTGCTCTGTTCTAGTATATTCTGGGCTCACCCCACCTACTCCAGCGTTACTATAGCTTACAGGAAGTGCTCCGGTAATGAAGTTGGAGGAGATCCAACACTTGTCAGTCACATTGTTTTAATTCACTCAGCTGACACGGCTCCTGTCATTGCCCTGCTAAGATTCACACTTCCTCTTTCCAAGTCCTAAGTTTATAAAATTACCATTAAATCACTTGTCATTAATAAAAATAGCTTTGGGACATCTGATTTTGATCTTTCTCCTAGATTTTAAATGGCAAAAATATAGATATAATTTCAGATATTTGGACAACATTTAGTGGCGTTTCTGACAATTTTAAAAAAAAGTTCTGACAATTTTAAGAATTAAGGTTTCCTTTGGGAGATTGTCAGACTCACCTGTTTTGAGAGCCAGGTGTGTGTGTGTGTGCGTGTGTGTGTGTGTGTATATGTTATGATGCACTTTTATCAGGTCATTTAAAAATCCTTTTTCTGCACCAATAAGCACCATAACTACTGAACCGGTGGCTCTTATAAATAAATTATTAATTATTATCAATATTTTGCGTGTAGCACATTAAACTGTATAACATAGCTGAATGATGTATTTGCTGTCCAGAGAGATTTCTACCTTAACCTTTAACCTTTAAAATCTTTACCAGAATATGCAGTTTTCCTGGAGTTCAGCAATAAATGAGTGTGTCATGTATATTCATATCTATAATATTAATAATTATTATTATGAGTGGATATTATTCTAAACTAAGTTTAATTATACACAGTTGTGACAGTACAGCCTTTATTAGCCTTGCCAGTGTGTTTAAAAAATAAAAAATTGTAAAATCTCAATCACATCTTTTATCAGGCGCACTTGGCTGAACTCTGGTACCAGTTATTTGAGCCAAATGAGCCTATTACCGCCTCGTCTTAGCACGACAGGGTCAGGTTCAATCAAGGGAATTGGAAAATATCATTTCTGACGGGAATAGATTTCGTTTGTTGAACCAATCTCTTCTACTAATTACCCAAATGGACAGGAGCTGTCAGGAGACAATAACTATTCCCTAATAGAATTTGCCCCCCAAGTGCAATTTAATTTTCTCCGTGCTCTCTCCTAAGGTTTCCCCCTCGCTTTCTGCCTCTCTCCCTCTCTGTGTGTTACTCTCCTGCTTTCGGACCAAATGGTTAGGGACACGGTGCCATCGCTACCTGGTGTTGTTTTTGTCTGTGGATGACGGAGAGAGTGTGGACAGACGGCTTCTTGTTTCTTCATCCTGCTGGTACAAACCTCGGCGCCATGTCGGAGGAGAAGAAGAAGAGGAGGAAGAAGAAGAGGGGGAGGAAGAGGAGGTAGAGTCTGACATAAAATCACCGAGGAGCTGCGGTGGTTAGGTAGGTCTGCACGATCATGTTCAGCAGCTGTATATTCAAAAACAAAAAACAAACAAACATTTTTTTTCCTAAACTAAGAATGCAGTGAAACTAGTGACATCTAATGCATTTTGGTTTTTAATTTTCTAATTAATTTTTTTTCCTTTGTAGTTATTTTAACTGTTGTTTGGTAAAAACTTGCCACAGCAGCAGCAGTTTTCAGGTGTATCAGGTGCATTTGCTCCCATGCTCATTTCATGTTTTATTCAGTCTGTGTTCCTTGTGATTCACTTCTGTAAAATGGAAAATAATAATGCAAAACATTATATATAGAGAGATTTTATACATACGTGCATAAAAAATATTAAATGCAATGTCTTTAATTTGTGATGTTTTGGTTCGTTATAAAGCAGGCCTGGTGCTCGTATAAACTATAAGGAGATGTAAAGGGTGTATTATGGTCCATATACAGTAACCCTGCAGGATGGATGTGTTTCTATATTTCTGACTCTTCTCTCGGTAAGATGGATCTGTGAATCGCAGATGTCAATGAACACGTCCACTGAAATATTAGATCTAATTAGAGGTGGCTGGGTCAACGGCGGTGGCAAAGGAGTCGCCCTCACTTTGAATTATTGCCCGAGCTGCTTCCTCTGCAGCTTTAAAGTGACGCTACGCTCATATTGGCTCAAACATCACTCATCTACACCTCTCTCAAAATCTGCATTACTGAAATTATTATTTATTTTTTATTTCAATTATTGTTTTTTTAACAAAACTTTTTTTTAACAAAATAATAATATCTGGAACAGTTTAACTAGAATAACTGAATTACAATGTGACCTTTTTTAATTACTGTTGGCTTTGCTGTAAACACGGTTCAGATATAATAGATATTCTGTATAATACTTGTAGTTTTTCATATGTTAACGTGGCTTGTGTTGCCATGTTTTTCTTTAAATATTTGGGGTCATAAATATTGTTTGAAAATGTCCAACTAAATCCAGTTATGTTTTCCTTTGTCGTTTTCTTTCAACCACGAATAAACGCACTACATTTAGTGTCCCACAAAACCAGATGTGCGCGCTTAAATCTTTTTTTTTTTTTCTCCTTTCTGCATTTTGCATCCGTCAATTATTCTAATTGTGTTGCCCTTTGCTGACAGGTTAAGAGCATTTTTATCTGCATTGTTTTCTAGGGCAGCTAAAGGGGTCTCAATACCAACAATCAGAGTAATTGAATAGTTGAATAAATTGAATGATCTTGAGGGGAAAAGTGTATAATGAAAATAAAGTAAGACAAGATGATTTCCTTGCCACACATGCACACCATGGAGGGATGGAGGGATGGATGGATGGATGGATGGATGGATGGATGGATGGATGGATGGATGGATGGATGGATGGATGGAGGGATGGATGGATGGATGGATGGATGGAGGGAACACCTGGCCTCATGGAGACTGACTTTGATTCGGTTGGATAAAATTCCTGTAATATCCCAGCCTCCTTTTTTTTAATCAGCTTGATGTGCGTTTTCATTTTTACTAAATTACACTTGAAGCATTAACCACACAGGAGAACTGAAGGCTTATGGGCTTACAGTAGCCTATATAAGCGGTGTGTGACAATATAATAAACAGTTCAGAGTTTGAACTAGACTATACAGGAGAAGGTGCGGGGATAAATCCGCACTCACCACAGAAAATGTTGCGTTTGTTTGAATTAGAAACACGCAAAAGCTCATTTACCCAAATCTGAATGCTTCCAATTAGGCATTGATAATTAAATTACACGAGTTTTTATTTTTGTTATCAGTTAACATAAGTTAGATCTTATGTTTATGATTATTATTGTTATGTATAATTGCGTTGAACTGATATCCAGTGATAATTATAACATTTAAAATGCTGATACATCACTTAAAATCAATTCACATTATTATTAATTTGAACACAATTAAATAATATTGTATTTAAACTGAAATGTGTTGTCATGTGGCCTGATGTGTGTGAGCAGATGTGTGTGTGTGTGTGTGTGTGTGTGTGTGTGTGTGAGACAGAGAGCTGCAGACATTCACCTGGGACTGTTGGTGGAAACAAACCTGCGTTGGTTGCAGGCGGACCGGTGGGGAAGCGCCACTGTGTGCTTTCCTTTTCACGCTTGAGGTAAATTGGAAGCGAAGATTGAGTTCATCTAGCTTGAACTAGCAGCCCTCCGGGGGGAATATCTTATCCGGGAGAGCAAGTCTCAGACGATGGAGTTGAAATGAACAGTGTCAGGAGGACTACGCCCAGACTCCTAATCCTACCTGTCACTGAGATCCAGCTGCTGCTGCAGGAGTGGGCGCTGCCACTGCCTGGAGAAGAAGTACAGCTCACACAGGTGAATGTGACTCAGACATTGTGTTCAATAATATCACATCCTCGCTGTGGCTTCACACTTGCTCCGGTACCTGTCTGCTATAGTGCCAACTCGGTTAACATCTTTTCACAGTAGACAGATGTGCTGTTCCCAGTGAATTAATACTTCTTTTTTTCTGGGAATATAATTGATTTTCCTTCATATTGACAAGCTCGCCTATATACATGATGCACCTCATATCATACAAACACATCACCCTGGAAGTTCAATCTAAAACAGAAGAAAAATGCATTTAATTCAACGCAGTAGTTCAGCATCATCTTTCCACCTGCTCAATATCTATGAAACTGAAATAATTTGATGTGTGTGTGTGTGTTAAAGAGAATTGTGTGTAAAGGTGTGAATGTGCACACACTCATACTGCCTGGACTACTTTCTCTATAACGTGTCTTAATTCATAAGAAGGGAAATAAAAGGGAAATGAAACTGGTTCTCGTTATCCTAGCCCGGACTCTGCACCTCGCTGCTCGCCCTGCTGGCCCGGGGCCCCTCCGGAAGCCACTGCAGTGAGCTATTTATGGTCTCCACAGGAACAAAGTCCCGCCTCTCCGGAGGCATTTTCATATACCATGTTAGACGCCTCTCCTCTTCTCCTTTCTTCTCCTCGCCCGTACACCTATGGAGGATACTTTCCGCTCCGGGGCCTCCTCTTCCTGCCCTCCTATTGGCCCCCGTTGAGCCTCTGCCGCGGTGACGTCAGGCCCCGCCGCCCCTGCAGCGCTGAATGGACCAAGCAGCCTGTCTGATCCACTCCAAAACAGCTCGGCACGGCACGGCACGGACATCGTCCAGGGAATAGAGTAATAACAGGGATAGAGGCTTGAGGAAGATCACGCAGAGCGGAGAAGGGCCGCTTTTGAAGCCTCGGCATCACCATCATCATACTTTTTTCTCTCCAGAAGACAGGACGGGGGAGTGCGCCCACCGTGTTGAGGGTGTATGTGCGTGTGTTTGTCTCCCGGTTTGGATCACGATGATGCAAAGTGCGGCGGTGCTACCGACAGAGAGTCCTGTAAAGAGTTTACCGGAGATCCTCGGAGTGCCACTGCAACGTAAGACATTTTCCTCCTGTTTCTGCCGATTATCAGTCTGGAAACTGGCTGGCGAGTGTAATCTGTGCTGCAGGGTTTTACTGTTTAAGGAGAGGAGACTCAACGTCTCAGTCTTAGACTGTCACGTACAGGGCAGTGATGTGTCACGCTGCTTATGTTTCAATGTGCGAAAAGACATCTTAGATGATACTGTTTCATGGCCTCAAAGCCAAGCGACGACCAGCCCGCATGTCCAATTAATCTTCCTCAGCCTCACAGGGCTAGGCTGGTTTCTGCAGATGCAACACTTTAGTGCAAATGATGGCATCTTGGTTATTTGAAAGAAAGAAAGAAAAGCATTTCTATTATGATTAAATTCTCTACTTTGGTCTCAAGCTTTTATCAGCTCCTCTCCATCCTCTGTCAGGTTTACAATCAACCTTCCCAAGCAGCTGTTAATTTGTAAACGAGTCTGCATGGTCAAGAGATCAGACGCAGTTGTCATCACCCATCAGACAAATACCCACTGACTTTGATTGACACTCATCATGGGTCAAATAAATGGTTGATACACTGTTATTTTTTATATGTCTGGAGCAAGGCCTGTAGACAAACTGTGTTTCTATATTTTACAATTAGTCAGGATTTAAAGTAGAATGATTCGTTTATGTCATTATTTAAAGAGGATAATAACAAATATGTATCACAGTCTTTTTTTTAAATCATAATCTCATTGCGTTTTTGGTTTTGTTTTTTTTTATCTTCCAGCATCAAAGAATTACTTTACATCTGTTCGTCCCGGCGTGTTAATCTGTACCAGGCCTTTTTATAATCTGATGGTGCAACTGGATATATTCCTGGTCTGACCTAATTATTTATAGCCACGTTTGTCAAATATACAGATGGATCCGTGTATAACAGAATACATCTGGTACACAGTAAAATGTGATAATACAATGAAATATTAAGACTGCTACTATTAAAACACTGACAATGAAGAGTTCAATCAAAAGTGTCGTTTTAGATAAGTAGGGAGAATATGATATGCATTCAGTTTTCAAGCAACACAAATATAAATAAAATAAGATAGTTTCATTTTCTTTATATTACTTTTTTTTGTATAGTATAAATATAGTCCATCAGTATTTAAACATGACTAAAGGAACAGAGCCTATATGTGGTCGGATTATGCTCTTTAATTTTATAAATCGAGGCAGATTAAAAGATTGGATAAAGATCCTGCCACTCAGTCCCCTGCAGCGCCAGCCTTCATCCTGGATTTAAACATGGATTTTTTTTTCTTTCAGGAATAAAAGCAACAGAAAATGTATCCAGACATTTATTATTTTATATCATGGACAGTGTGCTCTGCTGACTCAGGGCAATTACACCAGAACCTTAACCTGCAGGCTATTAGTCTGGGATGTAAAGTGTTTACTTCACGTTTAATTAACACAAATCATCTGACAATTGAAAATAGGAGAGGCTGTTAGGCTGCACCTCTTTAAAAAAAAAAACAGTGTGGCTGCTGTTTCTTTTAAAAAAAGAAAATGTGTCCACGTGTTTTACTTCCTGTGTGAGGTGATGAGTCGAGAGGATAGTGGCAACAAATACTAAGATATGAGGAACACACACACACACACACACACACACACCGGAGCTGGACGGTGGACGCTCTGTCGTTGCCAAGATCGTGCTGCTTTCCTTTCAGCACCACTTCGATTCTGCTCAGCTTCATCCTCCACTTTTAAAATACTTCTGATTTGTCTTCATTTAAAAAAATAATAATAGAATAACACAAAGCCAAGAGACACGAGTGCATTTTAAATAACATCTTTACTTTCCTCTGTCATTGCTGCTATTGTAGTGAAACAAAGCCAGTTCAGACCTACAATCTTCCAGTCTGTTTGTGCAGCTCCCCTTCGCTGGTTTTTAAGCTCCAACCTAAAGTCAATGTTACTTTTTCACTTTATTCAAACAAACATCAGCTATTAGAGACGATATATCTGTTATTTTCATATTTTCATTTTAGTAATTATTGGTCTAAATACAAAATAATTGCAAAACAAAACAACATCAGAAGAATATTTTAAATAATTTGTATGCATGCATGTACAGAAACCTTTACACGTGAAACTCGCGTGTATGCGTGTCCACATTGTGTTTATGCTGCCTCGACCTCCGTGTTGCGTAACTTGAGCTTTGTTTATGCAGACTGTATATGCTGTGATGAGATTAAGCATAAGACATCTTGAGCTTTAGACGGTTATTATAAGATGATTTCACGGCTGATATATGTGTCTGTGTGTGTGTGTGTGTGTGTGTGTGTGTTTAGTGGTCTACTTTCGTCTGACGTTTAGGCCAATTTTCCTCGAAATTGATTTGTCGTTACTGGTTATCATGTGGATCATGTGTTTAACTAAGAAATTATTGTTATTATTATTATTTTTACAGAATAACTAAACGCGATTGAAGTAATTATCGTTGGTTTTAGATGATAGGACGAGGTATTTTTTACAGCATTAACCACATATTAAATACATTTGATTCTATAGATAGTATATTCTATTCTATTACTTATTATAAGTATCGATAAAATGAATACATTGCTGTATGTATAGATTAAATTAAGTAACGTGTTCGTTTGTTGATGGTCAAGCTTTGAGATTAATTAGATTTAGACATTCAGTCTAATTAAATGTTAGGCTACTTTTTGAAATCTGATTATCAATATTACTGCAGAATTTGGTGCTATTTGCGAATCGGAAGGTATTATTATGACTGTATGGTCCCTGTTTCCAACAATCGCGGTTTTTTACAATCATAAAAATAAAATTTAATCTCATCTTGACCCTGATTTACACCCAGCAGCCACCTCCCACGAAGCCATTCAGATACATAACCTGGCTTCAAAAAAACAGATTTGGTTTCAAAATAAACATTTAAAAATCAATATGATCCAAAAAGTGTGTGTGTGTGTGTGCCCTGTTGGAAAACAGCTCCGAGTTCAGCACCTTGGACAGAGACGGACACGGTCAATATCAAAATAGACATCTTTACTGTTAAACAATGACAATTTCATCCAAATCAAATTTATTATAGAAAAATAACCGTAAAAAAAGACATGGACGACTTGAGAAATACAAAGCTAAATTTTATTAGCACTGTAATATGGATGATATAATATGAGCCACTTGACGAGTAACGTAGAGAAAAACTTATTTAATCATGTGTCAGATCTGAAATATTTTACTTTTCAGTACTGATCTGGGACATGATAAAGGGAAAAACATTTTGAGTGTGGGCTATTTTAAAATCACAATTTTAACAATTGTATCTATGTTAATTATTTTTATTTGACTGTTTTTACGCTTCCCTGAAAATGTTTTTTATTTTTTTATTTTTTTTTATAAATATTATGTGTTGCTCTCCTCACGGTCAGAGTTCACCTCTCTTTATATTAGATACATCTCTGCATCACATCTCGTTGAGTGTGACCTTGTTCTCTTCTGTCCTTGTGCTTTACCCTCGCAGAGATCCCTCAGTGTGCAGGCTGTAGTCAGCACATCCTGGACAAGTTCATCCTCAAGGTGCTGGACAGACACTGGCACTCCAAGTGCCTCAAGTGCGCCGACTGTCAGACTCCGCTGGCGGACAAATGTTTCTCCCGGGCAGGAAGCGTCTACTGCAAGGAGGACTTCTTCAAGTTAGTGGCTTTCCTGCTTTCTTCTTTCTTTTGCCTCGATTATAAGCTCGTTTATCAGTTATATATATGTTTTCTGAGAAGAACAGGATATCCTAAAAAAAAACAACTCCTGAGACAAATCGGACTAGGCTAATATTTATAAGGCTAATTTGCTCCAATTGCTCCAGAGAAATTAACATTTTCGTCACTTTAACCAGCAATTGTGTTAAAATTAAGAATACATTTATTGATTTTGATAGACATATGGCAAGTATTTAAATAATTCGTCTTTTCACAACCTATATCCTTCAGCAAAGACACTCTACAGTTGATAGTTATCCTAGCCTACTTGTTCAGAAGTTACTATGGCAACATAACCAGGTAAATCCGGTGTTGCTCGTTATATTTGTGTGGGATTTGCATTTTTATTTTTTGTAAATTCATGCAGTGTAATAATGAAAAGGGATACTTGATGTAGTCAATATCGGTTATTCCCAATAAAAATAGAGAGTTTGAAGCAAGAATATCAACACTATGATCTGGCAAACTAATAATCTTCTGGTCAATAATATTTGTCCAAAAGGACTGTCCAGGTTGAATTAGATAATTATTATTTTTTTCAGTTACAAATGGGGATAATTATTTGATTCAAGGCACCATGCTGGATTATGTTTGCTAATTAATTAACAGAATGTGTTGACTGTGCTCATAATACTTATATATATATATATATATACATTTTTAGTGATTTGTCCTGCTGATATCATTAGAGGAAGAAAAAACAGGCGCGTTCCCTTTTTCTTTCCCTATTTCTTACTTTCTATTTTCTTTCTTTCTTTCTTTCAACGATTGGATTTCTGAGGCATTACAGAGGAAAATTGAGTTTGACTTTTATCCAAAACAGGATCAGCAGATCCAGGCTTTTTACTAAATCATGTTTGAAAGGTTTTAATGCTCAAAGCTTGAATGAAACCTGAAGAGCTCTGGAGTCACACTGAAAGCTAACTGTGTTAGCTGACCCAGGGGACAGCAGTGAGGCCTTTGCATGTTTAAACTGTGGTGACGGACACACACACACACACACACACACACACACACACACACACAGACGGTGTGCTTTCCAGCAGTGATTTGGAGGCTTCACCTTGCTCTTTTTATTTCTGTGGGTTGGTTGTGTAATTTAAAGCCTCTCCCGAGTCAGTGTTTTATTGGTTCTCCTCAGGGTGTGTTTACTCTAAGCACTCCTCCTTCTCTTCCTCCTCTTTTCTTCCTCTTTTTTTTTTCTTCCTTCACCTCCCTCTCCTCTTAAGATCTTGGTACATCATCTGCAAACACATAAACATGCAAACATGCACACACACACACTCACACACACAGTCCACACACTGCATTGATCCTCTCCATCCATCAACCTGCGGACAGGTCTGCCGTTAACAGAAATGCATTCCAGTGCTGATTTTTCCCTCTACAACAGCTGGAGCTTCTGTTAATACAGACACTGAGCCATCATCCTTGGCGGCAGTTGAAGAAATACGTAGCTGTCTGGCGTGTGAAAATTTAATCTCGGTTGGTCTCACTATCTCCATCAGCTCGTAAAGCGGATATAAATAGGAGACAGATATCAGTCTATCCTGCTGGTGTTTTGCATTAAGTATATCTAATGGCAGCTCTCGTCTTCATCTTTCCTGCAGGCGTTTTGGAACAAAATGTGCATCATGCCAACAGGGGATTCCTCCAACGCAGGTTGTGCGGAAGGCACAGGACTTTGTGTATCACTTGCACTGCTTCGCCTGCATTATGTGCAGCAGACAGCTGGCCACTGGGGATGAGTTTTACCTCATGGAGGATGGGAGACTGGTGTGCAAGGTGGATTATGAGACGGCGAAACAAAACGGTAGGTCTGTGAGGACACAAAATGTAAACAACAGCTGATATTAGGCTCAAATCTAGTCAGTTAAAAAGCAATCAGATAACCTGAAAATACAGGTTGAAACTGTAGTTTTAACTAGAACATACAAAACAATCATAAAAAAAATAAAATTATTTGATTTAGTAATCATGACTCATTATATATCAGCATCAGAAAGAGGTGAATGAGTGTTAAAATGAGCAGGAGATGTGTTAAATCAGTGTAAAAGATATGACAGGTCAAGCTAAATGCACAGTGAAATCACTACTCACTGTGGATATATGTTGTTTGTCATCTGGGTTTGTATGTTGTCTCTCGCCCTCCCTCTCTTCTGAGATTTCCATACATCTCTGATTGATTATGTAAAGTGAAGCAATGCTCTTATATGGTGCAGCCACAATAACTCTGCTCCTCTGCCACTTGAGCTGGGTAGATTTATGTCCTCTTCTGTACGAGTGGGACAGATGCACAAGGACAATAATGCACTTCCATACATGACCATTCACTTCATTTAACACACATATACTCCACACAAGGCCGAGGGCACTGCCTGTTAACACAGCGTGACAAATGTACGAAGAAGTCACTCACACTTGTAATTGTGTTTTTAGATGATTCAGAGGCGGGGACCAAGCGACCGAGAACCACCATCACAGCCAAACAGCTGGAGACTCTCAAAAGTGCCTACAAAAACTCACCGAAGCCGGCACGCCACGTCAGAGAGCAGCTGTCCTCCGAGACAGGGCTGGACATGAGAGTAGTGCAGGTAGAGGATTTGTCTCTTCTCATTCAGATTACTTCATGTCATTACTTCAACAGTTTCACTATGACAAGGACACCACTGATTTGAGCATCTTTAGCCTGGCTATGTTTTTCATAATTAAGCTAATAATTAATCACAAATTATCCCTAAATGAATCTGAGGTACTCAAGCAGTTTCCTGACGTTGTTCTAATATATATTTCAAATATAGATTGAATATAAATTTAAAACAATCCTTTGTCATTTGGGTTTCTAGATTTTGGAAAACCCTCTAATAGGAGTTCAAGCTGGCTAAAGTGGAATAAAACTGTTTTATTAACCAATGTCTATGTCGTAATGACCTTAATCATTGATTTTGACTTTCACTTCATGAAACTTTAATATTTTTCACTTCGATTTTATAGTTTGTATGTGAATTTACTAATTTATACATATTTATCCATTACTGCTTTTTGCAACACGGTTTGGAAATGTGTTTTTGATTAGATCACTTTTGTGTTATTGCTATCAATATAATAACTATTTCACAGTGGACATTTTGATGGCTGCATTCCATTTAACTGCTTTAGTTTCAGGGTCCTGTCACACTGTCATGGTTTACTGGGACACTTGAATAGAACTGAGCCATTGTTAATGTTATTAGTAACTTTAATTGGATTGCTTTTTCCCATGTAGTTTAGTAAGGGGACAGGAAACATAACACAAAAGCAGAAAAAGTTGTAGACATCTCTGTCCAGGGTTTTTACATAACAAACAAAAACTGTATCCAGTAAATGGCTATTATTATTAAAAACTATTATAGTGATTATTGTTATATAATAATAATAATTATTATTATTTGTCAGGTGTGGTTCCAGAACCGACGAGCAAAAGAAAAGCGCTTAAAGAAGGACGCCGGTCGGCATCGCTGGACTCAGTTTTATAAAAGTGTTAAACGCAGCCGAGGAGGACCTAAAGTGGAGAAGGAAAGCTCAGCTGATGACGCAGGACTCAGTGACAGTGAGCTGAGCTTCAGAGGTACCTATTGTCTGCAGTACATATCTATTATTTCTTAAGAGAGAGAATCCTGAAAGGGAATTGTCAATCACACTGTAGTACTAATGGGATTAGGGGAGCCTACAAGCTGCTAAATGACACGGTTCTGAGTGCAGCAGCAATTGAATGTGTCTTTGTGGCAATTCATTTGTTGTTGTCATTGTTCAATATATGGCGTCGTTCTCAGGCAAATCCAAAATGGCATCCTCATTCCACATTCCCCTCACAAGTCCCCGTGTCCACTGACGCCTCCGCCTGCCTCAGTTTGTCACCACGATGGAGCTTATTGGAAAAGAGAGAGGGTCCTTAGTGGGATGCAGACGACATTTTTAGACATCCTTATGTTATTTAATGTTCGCATACCCCGTTTTGGGTAGTCATAAAAGTCTTCGAGCCACTTTTAAAAAGAAGGCCGTTTTTATGAGAAATGAAAACATGGTGACAGAAACTCTATAAAGCATGTGAGGCTTTTAGTCAATTAGAGAGAAAGCGCTCTGGGGCATTGTTGTTATTGAAGCCACCCAGGGGAGAGATTGAGATGGAAACAAATATTTTGTACTGCAGTAATTGCAGACATACAGACCTCCTTTGTTAGAGTAGACTCACTTTTACACTGACAAAACTGAAACGCTTATCAGATTCTTCAGTGGCTGGTCCACTTACTGTACCTCCATGAAATCCTCATAACGTTGAAACTATAAATCTTACTCATAAAAGCACTTAACTGTATTGAAATATAACAAGTATATAATGTTCATACAGTTGACAACGCTGTTGATGTGTCAAAGTTTTTACACCCCTCATACCAAGTGATGCTGTCTCCTCTGCAGATGATCAGGTGCTGTCAGATCTCGGCCACACCAATGGGCTATACGGGAGTGTCGGGGACGTGACTTCCAGCGCAGTGCTGAATGGTGGCTTCTCTGTAGACGCAGCAGGGCAACCCTACCACGACATTCGAGCAGGAAGTCCCTATGGTCTCCCTCAGTCGCCCTCCTCCATCACCTCTCTGCCCGGCCACACCCCTCTCCTCAACAACCTCGGCTTCAGCATGGACAGTCTGGTGGCGCAAGGGGGGCCAGGCGGGGTGGGACAGGCTCTGAGGGCCATGGCGGGAGGCCCCACCTCAGACCTCTCCACAGGCAGCAGTACGGGATACCCCGACTTCCCCACCAGCCCTGCCTCCTGGCTAGATGAGATGGACCATTCCCAGTTCTGAGCCTCGAGACAAATGTGGTGGACATGACTGACGTGGGGATAAATAGGGACACAAGAGAACAGACTCACAAGGCTTTTTACATTTCTTTCTATCACCCTGCAAGACTGGTATGTTTTGTGATGTTGGGTGAAGAGGATAAGGATGAGAGAGATTGTGACTCTCAGTCCCTCAGCAGTCGTAACTATGAGCTAACAGCCGGGTCAAGAGGTGGTCCTAGCAGTGAAGAACACCTACACACTCAGTGAACTGACTGGACAAAAACACCTCTGAATGTTCAATCTCAACAGTGTATTATATACATTTTTGTTATCAACTGACTTTATTTTGTTCTTTCACTCTCTGAAAATGTGACTGGATTTCCGATATGTTGGTGGACTATGCTCTCGGGGGAGGTAATATTGTCTCGTCCCTTCAAATTGAACCACACCATCCCAGCTACAGACAGCTACGAGATTAGGGCTACAATCTACTGTAGATTTAAGTTCCTATAAAACCCAGGAGGCACCTGCATGCTTCTGATTCATAATTAGTAGAACTGCTGTCTGGCCATATAAAAGCCTTTACGTTGGTAATGCACTTTACTCTCCTCTTATTTTTCTAGACGTGCGGACAGGAATGCAGAGAGAAAGAGAAAAAGAGGAGAGACATATGCACAAGGCAAAAACAGTGTTTCATTGGGAGAGAAATTTACAAGAACAGTGGCACAAGTGTGAATTTTGAACCATGCTGACATTTTTTAATGTATTGCTGAAGCTTACATAACTAAGTTATTAGGAAGTAGATGGCCATCGGTCTGTCTGTCCGTCCGTCTGTTTGTCTGTAGAAGCTGATGTTTCATCTTTCTAAATGATGGCAAACACTGCTTACTACACAGCAGGTCTCTCTTCTGTATTTATCGGTGCTTGACTTGTTCTTGTCTGTGTAAAGCTGTCTGCTCCCGAGCCCAGGGCAGACATCTGTCTGTGTTAAATTATCTGTTCCCAGACTCACCAGGAATCAAAGCTTTGTGTTGGAGGACAGTCAGTAAGTCCTGGTCTGTGAGAAATTCAACTCTCTGACCATTTTAATAATACAGAAAATCCTACTTATTAATTTATTCTTTTTGATGCACAGATGTGTAGGAGATATCCCTTTGTAAGACAAGGAGATTCCTTTGCAAATATTATTGAGCAAATTAGAAGCAAATGCATATCGAATACACCAACAAGTATTAGCAGGAACACTGACATTTCTATTTGTGTTGGCTCTTCTGTTTCCTCAGTCTGATCCAGGCTTCTCTTGGTAATCTACTCAGTCCAGTTGAGCTTTAGCTTTGCTTGCTATCAACCTACTTATTAACCCCAGATGTGTTGTCAGCCTGTTCTCCAACTGCCTGGCCTCCATGTCAGAGGGATTACCAGAGAGTCCCCCCGCTATCGGGGCTGATACTGTAGCATCAGTGCTGGCATGACTGCTGGGATGATTACAGTTCGGGCCACACCAGCTGCATCTTTAAAGCCCCCATAACAACTGATTCATGACAGAAGAACCCCTGTTTCTCATTTTCTCAAAGTGCAAACATCCTTTGAGCTGAAAGAGGAACTAATAGTTTGATTTGACCTGTTGAGCATGTCAAAACCCAGAAGGTTTGCTTATAAAACACACCGCCAGGATCTTATCTTTACTCCTATTTTTGTTGAAGAAAACAAATCAAGATCGTATCTAAGTAGTCACCTTGTTTTTAAAAAAAATTTGCCAATTTGTCCTGTTTGTTTTTTTAAACAAGAGCATCCTATTTATGAGTGACACCGTTAAAAAAATATAATGTACAAAAACACTACCACTACAGTTTTGCTAAGTCTGTGTTGCCTCAGAAGTTTGCATCTTAATTGTTGTAAATTTTGTACAGTTTGAAAATGTGTTGATCGTCTTGTTTCATGAGCGCTATTTATTATTGCCATGTGTCTTTGAAAAAGATGTAAAAGAGAGCACTGAATTTATTCATTTATGCCTTCTGTGTAATGGTATGAACTGTGTACAGTCAAATCTATATGAGGAAAATAAAGCTGAATTGTCTTTGGGTTACCCTCGGTCGCTTTTCTTTGCAATACGCAGGCCCTGCAGTGATGAATGCCAGAGTTAAGATTTTCAGCTGAACTTTGTTTTCAATATATCAAAAGAAAAATATCTGCTGTAGGTGTTTTTATTATTTTGTCTGATCTAAACGCTCTTTAGAGAGAGTTAACCCGCAAATTCATTTACCCATTGAGAGCATTTACCACACACTTAGGCCTCTATTCAATTGTGGAGATCCATTTAGTACCACCAACAGACAGTGGTCAGTCAGTTAACAGTGATTGATGCTGCTTTCCTCTCTCGCTCTCGGGGTGGGGGTGACAAGAAAGATGCATGAACAGAAGAAGGGAGAGAAAAAAATAAAACAAGTAGAGAAACAGCTGCCTCGCTGGCCTCACTGATCCTCTCAGTGCTAGAGAGACACAGCAGCAGATTGCAGTGCTGCACAGTCAAATCTTTCCTTAATCCCTGTGCTGTTAACTAATTGTAGAGTGCTTTGTGGAATATGGGCAAATATTCTTTGTGGTCAGGTGATAAAGGAATATATGGCCCATATGCAGGCAGTTATCTTGTTTGTCAATAGCTATGTCCAGATAGTACATAGACTACTATAAGAACAGCTGTAGTGAAGTGAATCATAGAAGCACTGAAGTCATGAGCCCAATTTTCCACTGCAACTCTTTCAAAGCCCTCCCCAGCTCTTCATGTCAAATTTGAATTAGGGATGCATTTCTTTATTTAATTTCTTTATTTTTTAAATAAATCATATTAGATTATATTAAATCTTAACAAGACTAACAGTCTTTGAGGCCATATCACGTAATGCCATGTCAGGCTTTCAGTTAAATGCAAATGCGAGCATGCTATCAACCTCACAGTCACAATGCTAACACGTGCTAGTGCGTCCCCAATTAGCACAAAGTTGAGATTTTGTATTAGTTTTGCAGGTATTTGGTCAAAAGGTGGTGTGTGTGTGTATTAATCCAACCTAAAGTTGTTGAGATATTTCAGTCTGGACCGAAGTTGTGTGTCGCCTGACAGACCAACATCATGTGACATGACCTCAGTGTTAGTAAGGTAGCTACAGGCCCTGACTATACTGTATGTGTGTGTGTGTGTGCCTGCTTCGACTTTATTTCTCTCAGTATCAGTTTCTTTCTGAATTACTAAACCTCTCAGGTTACAGTGGATTTATTCCCTCTAACTATAGTGTTGGCTAACTATCTATAGAATTATAATGAAATTACACCACAGTGTACATCTGTATGAAACTCATTTGTATGCAGCAATGTGCAGCATTTGTCTGAGAGCAGGCCAACCTAACCGAAAACCTAAGTGTTATCGATTCCTTTGTGTTTTAGCTATTCCTGTTACATTATAAAAACAAAAAGCAAAGAGTCAGCCCAGTTGGAGTTTGCACGTTTGCATAAAACGCCACAAATTGAGCTGATTTTTATTTAAGCATTGATTGGCTGGACTATGGGCATTAATGGATAGGCTCTAATAGTAGTGCCTTACAAAGATAAAGAGCCACACAGACAGTTAGGATAATTTACACGCCACTTACAGCACTAGTATACAAATAAATCTGTGGAAACTCCACCACTGTTGCTTTTGCGAAGATGACAAACACAAGCACAAATGCCATTATCATCGATCGCAAGGCTTTTATTACAAACTTCCTGAAGGAAACAGTTTTT
Source organism: Pampus argenteus (assembly GCA_036937835.1). Lineage (NCBI taxonomy): Eukaryota > Metazoa > Chordata > Actinopteri > Scombriformes > Stromateidae > Pampus > Pampus argenteus. The sequence goes on from CM072870.1 coordinate 13,429,826, forward strand.
TTTTCCCGTCTGAAGCAAAAGGGAATAAATTAACATGCAAAACAGACAGGATTTGTTTTGGCTTGAAAGTCAATCTAGCGACATCAAGACAGGGCATTTTTCACCCCAAACGACTCCATCCTCCCTGCAGTGAACAATGATCCGCAGCATGACGGAGTGAGTCTTAAAGAGGGGCTGGAGTCAAACAGAGGCCTCTCAATGACACCCTCAAGGTTGTGAGCTCAATGCTGTTTGAATGTGAAACTGGGCCTTTTCCGCTCAATAATCATCCTGCTGCACATATCAGATAGATGACAGGTAACCAAAGGAGGAGGGTTCATGACTACAAGGAAACCATGATAAATACTTTAGTGATGGTAATATGTTTGTTGTACTGAAGATCTTAAGTCCACTCATGGTTTACACGTGACATACAGTAGATACTGTATGTGAGGCTACAAAACAGTCTTTTTACTGTATGATGGCTTGTCTAAAGCCTGAAAGCTCAAGTACTGAGAAATCGTTTGTTTACCACCATAAACTACACATTGAGCCTTAGAGCTGAGCTTTTTGAGTCTCTCTCTCTCTCTGTCTCTCATACACACACACACACACACACACACACAGAGTCTTGCACAACAGTCTCTCTGCTATTAGTGGGAAGCATTTCAGCAGCAGAGGGATTTCTGCTTACTGTTAGGTTCCCAGTCACACCGCTCAGGGTGGGTGTGCTGCAGCATGGAGGAGGACGAGAAAGAGGAGGGGGCTTTAAAGGGGTGCATTAAGAGCTGGGCAAAGCAACAACACAGTGTTGTTTTTACAGAAGGGGGAAAGGAGAGGAAAGGTAAAAGAAGAGAGAGCCAGTGTGAAGAATGATGGTGAGAATGGGAGCGATGAAAGTGGTAAAGCAGAGAGATGGAAAGGTCTTTCTAAGAGGCACACACATCCACAAATACCTTACAGGTGCTGGGCAACAAACATACATATCAAAAACAAGGCAAAATACTCGTACATTACACTCCCTGTTCTTAATGTGTTTTATGTGAACATGATTTGTAATGTTGGTCATTGGAAAAATGTGAACACGGCTGGACTTTAAGATCATTTGTGACTAAACACGTCATGTCATTGTTCCCTAATTTGATAATATATATATGAAGACATGGGACCATTGAAGTTGCATCCAATCATTTATTGCATCTATTTAGTGCACTGAATTATCACAAGATATTTTAATTTCACTTTCCTCATAAAATGCTTCATATTTATAAGCATTGTCTTAAACGATGTTTGTCAAAATCAATAGTACAAGAAACAAGAATTTTTATATTTTGTATGTTAGGTGTTAAAAATATTTTGCAATTTTATGATCACCCCTTTGCACACTTGCACAGGTGTTTTCACATATTCTGGCTGATTAGACCTCTGCTCAGGTTGAAGTTGGGTGAAGCTATACTGGGAATTGTGAAAACACATGAAACTACATGAACTAATAAGAATGTGCAACAAAGCTAACAGAGTGTGTGTGTGTGTGTGTGTCAAGTACAGTCTGCACACCCCCACACAATCCTCAAAAAACACGTCTAATCAGGCACAATAAGTGAAAACACCTGTGTAGAGCAATACACTTAACTGATGGCTGAATTCCATTTAGCTACTTCAGTTTTATGCTGCGTGCTGGCTCACAGTCACACTGCTTACTGCGACATTTGAATACAACCGAGCCATCGTTAATGTTATTAGTGACACCTGTGCTTTTCCTACTGCAGTATGAGTCTAGTCTAGTCCTTTCCACTGGAGTGAGCAAGACACTGAATCATTGAGTTGGTCCCTAATTGTGAGTCATTTTGAAAAGAAGTGAGTATTGCTTTTTTGTATGTTAGTGTACGTTAGCAACAAAAAACCCGACTGAATTTTCATCAGAAACAAAGTACAGTGAAAATATAAAGTTGTGCAAAATACCAATAGTTATAATAAGACAATACCAGTGCCTTGAAATTGTTTCGTGCAGTACTTAAGTAAATGTAGTGTACTACTTTTAACTCCATATAAATGCAAGAACAGCTAAACAACATTGGGCCTGTGGTGTGTGTGAGTCTGCGGTTTGGAGAGGGAGGGAGCTGCAGTGTCAAAAGTGAAAAGCTCAGAGGAAAATTGAAGCCCCATAATGGAAGCATAATGGGCTTAGTGTCAGAGTCTTGCAGACGAGCCGGGGGAAGACGCACGGCTGCCGTCACCCTCTCTTACCTCAAGGCAGTATAACGGGGTTTAGGATGCTTCGAGGAGACAACACTCGGGCCCCAAACAGGCTTTAGAGATACACCAACAGCCTAATGGGTGCATGTGGATAGAATCCATAACAATGCGATGGTCACTGGTTGTCTCTCTGTGGGATTGTAGCACATCATGTCAGACTCAGGTTGAATACTCAAAAGGTTTTACTCTCATTTCATGTAAAACTCCTTCTATGGTTTCTTTTCAAAATTCAGAGGGGGAGATGAAGACAATTTCATTGCGGAAGGCTATATGGCTAGGCTTTTCCAAAAGTGAATGAGGATACTTTTGGAAAAAAAAAAATCTCCTATGTGATTTGTAAAGGAGAGAAGGACAGGATGTGGCTGCAGATATAGACATCATATAGAGCAATTGTAATTCCCCTCATGTATAGCAGAATTGCACTTGCATTTCAATTCACTACAGGCTCTGTGTGACAACTGTCAAGACAAAAATTGAATTTGAAGTAGGTCTCCTGGTGATGACTACCAATGCTGGGCAGACCATCTACTCCTGTCATAGATCTGTGAGTGAGTGACAGACTCCATCCAGACATGTTGAGTTGGTTATCTAACGCCTCGTGTCAAAGCAGATTTCCAGTTTGGTGGGGGGAGCAGGGGGCTGCAAGGGCGGAGCAGGGCAGTGTGTTAGAGAGTAAAGGATTAAGCTTTTTCCTCACTGTTGTGTACAGTACAGTGCTTTTGCATCTTCATGAAGCTGTAGTTAAGAACTAGGATCCAGATTTAGTGTATTCTCATCTGTTGGAGTGTGTGTGTGCGTGCGTGTGTGTGAGCCGAGGCGCAGAGAATGTGCTGATCGGGGGGCTTGATGACAAGTAAAGCAGATTTGGACATCCTGATCTCTTCTATATGACATAATAGTAAAGAGGCAAACATGTTGTTGTTGGTACAGTATGTGGTGCGTATACTGCGCAGACTTTGACAATGGGCCAGTTAAGTGGCATTCATATGTTCTAAATACAAAATTGTTCTAAGGTAAAGCAATAAATACATTTTAATGCTAAATTTTTAGCATTAAAGGTAAAACAACTACAGCAGTCTATGTTACTAGTATAAATGTTTCAGTATGACAACGTGCGTAACAGAGAACAAAAACGTGGAACAGATTTGTTGAAGACTTTAATAGTGATAAATGTCAAATGATTAAAGCATTCCTTGAAACGTAACACAACTGAATCATGAACAAACCAGAGGGATGACCCAGACTGAAAGGCCTGGCTGGTTGTCAGACCCGGGCAGTAAAAGTGGGCGATATGTATTAAATCTTCTATTACAGTACAGTATTCATATATTGCAATAGCAATATATATCGTAAAGTTTCTGGTAATGTATACCGTTTAAAGATAAAATAAGCATATGGAAATGTCTGTTTTTGGCTCCTCCAGTGACTTAAATACCTGACAAATCCAGGTACTTTATCACGTTGATGCAACAATCCAATATTGCCATAAAGCAGTCCTGCTCAGTGATTTGCAACACTGTCTGCAATGGTGGAATATGATGGAAGGTTAGCTACCTCTGTATGCAAACATCTCACCGGCTGACAAATCTATATCATCTTACAGATAATCATATCACCCAACCCCAGATAAAGTCAATATACAGTATTTAGGTGAACATAAACACATGGTGCTTCATGCGTCTTATTGAATGATTGTGATTGTGTTTACACCCTTAGTGGAATCAAACTCACCTCAAGTATTTAGAAATGAAATTAAATAAAACCTAGACCATCCTGGTCTATTAACCGCTGGGGTTGAACAGAGTCTCTTCAGGGATGAATGAGGGATGGTGGGAAGTCTGGGCTAATGAGTAGAGTGGGGATGAGACTAGGACAGGCGTGGTTGGGTCAGGGAGGTAATCTAGCCTTTTGGAGCAGTGTACTGACGCAGGAGGGAGGAAATGGCACTGGATTCAGTGACCTCCTCAGGGAGAGAGCCCTCCATGTCTTTGATGGACGGGTCAGCTCCAGCGTTCAGCAGAAGCTCCACAATGTCGGCAAACTCGCACGCTGATGCTACCGGTAGAAGAGAGAAAAATAAAGGATTTTAGAGTTGAATAGAGAAAATGGAAGAAATAAAAGAATTGGAAGACATATTGTGCAAACTTAGCTTAAAATGTGAGGCATTTAGAGAATTGTAAAACAATGGAAGTGCAATAAGCAGTGGAGCCAATCTAATTGTCATAACAGGGAATCTGATAAATCATTCCAGCTTATTTCAGATTGTATCAGGTTTCAGGAAATTTGCCTCATTCCTGTCCTTTAAGGACTGTAGTTTGATACAGTATGTACAGTCCTGCAGTTAATGAAAAGCCCATCTACAGGCCCAGCTGACACTAACCTGGACCTGTGGTTTCCTCAAACACTTCATTTCTGCCCCACTGGCAATTTGTGCCCCACTAAAAGGGTCCTCTCGTTTTCTTTCAGTCTAAGGGGGAGGAGTGTGTGTGTGTGTGTGTGTGTGTAGAGGAGGGGGGGGGCACTTTCTTAACCCAGTTAGTGGGTCCCTGCGTTTCTGATGCACCTCTCGCATCTTCTGCCACCTCACCCCCCTCCTCATCTCCTCTCTCTTTCCTCTCTCTCGTTGTGAGTGCTCTTCTGTCAGTGTCAATCGCTCACTCCTTTTAAAGAGCAGACTCTGTGCGCCGCCATGATCGCTGATGTCAGCAGCCACAGTGATTGACAGCCAGGCCTTTTAACCTCCAGCCTAGCAGTGGCTGGCGGGAGTATCTGTGTGTGTGTGTGGGTGCATGAGATATGATGATACATTGGAATGCGTGTAAATGTGTGCACACGTGTGAGCTTGAGTTGTGTCTATAGTATGAGGTGTGCAAGTGTGAAACGCTACCAGAATCGCTAATGATTCACCCATGTCAGACTTGGCTTAATTTTTCTGTGATGCTTGCAGTTCTCCTCTTGTTGCTCTGAACAGTGTTTTATTTATCTGGCGGTGTGTGTGCGCGTGGCGGGTGTCTCGCCTGGGCCTTGAGCTGTAAAAAGTGGCTGGCCCTCAGGGGAGCCGTAGAGGAGGAGAACAATTTATGGTGAGCAGTAAACCCTCAATTAATCACTTGCCAGCCACTGTGGCCCTGTGCAAAGAGAGGTGGAAATGAATTTTCATTCTCTGCTATTTGTCTCTTGGAGTTCATCGCTTATGTTTATTAGTCATCTTTTTATGCCTCATCCTCAGGGCTTCCTCTGGTAAGCGTGTGTGTTTGTGTGTGTGTGGACCTCCAGTGGGTGATGCAACATGCCCATTCCTTCACCACCACCACCACACAGCAAGACAGATGGTGCAGCTACACACACACAAACACACAGAGCCTCAGAGGACACGGGAACCGCCCCTCAGGGACATGTGTGTTGGGGCATGAGAGGGTCAGGGGAGTCTGAGGACCACCGCTGATTTCCTCTGGGAGGCCTGGCGATTATTACACACACACACACACACACACACACACACACACATAGAGAATCATACATACCAAAGGACACACATGGGATGAAACAGAGGGGAATGAGGAAAAAACTCAAACGAATGAAAAACAATTGTAGAAACTAGAGAATGCGAGTGGGAAGAAGAGGAGGGGAAAGATGATGAATTTGAGACAAATGTGGGCAAAGAGCAGGTGCGTAACACAGAAAACAAGCTGCTGTATATAAATAGTGCGCACACAGACACTTGTAAAAAGCTTGATAGCCAAAAAAGGAAAGGGAGTATACAACATTTTGGAGTGTAGAGATTAATATGAGAGGCCTCTTTACCATAATGTAGTGCCGTCTGTCCTTCATTATCCTGTAAAAGACGAAAGAAAACAAGTCGTTACTTGAATAGGTGTGTGACCAGAGAAGAATAAATGACCACAGAGAGTGCAGATTTTATAGAATAATATATTTCCAGCATTTGAGTGATCTTCCAAATTACTTCCCAAAGAGTCAAAAGGAAAACTTTCAGCTGCCAAAACATCAATTACCTTCTACATGTTGGCTGTGGATAGAGGGTGCATTGTTTTCATTGTACTATAGGGGGATTATGAGAAGATGGGATATTGATTTGAGACACACGTGACCTGTAAGTCAAAAATATCAACTTCCAGCTCAAATCAACACATTTTGGTGGAGCTGCCACAAAACCGAAACAGTGTTAGCACCAGGTTTGCATCTCAACCCATGTCAACTGCTCCTGGCATGCTAGTGTTCAGAAAAGAAACTCAGGAGAGACTTAAATAAGGCTGTCATGAGTTTACGTTTTCTTTATCATGAACAAATCCCGTTAAAAGACCCAAACCAACAATTCTTTGGTCTGTTAGCTCCAAGCCCATTAAATCTGCTTAACATGCTTACAAATATGTAGCTTCATTAAAAAAGCTCAATAACTTCCTAAAACAGCTGGGCACTGATTTAAGATTTGTTGATACTAAGAAAAATATTAAATATTAAATATTTTTCTTATTCCAGCCTTACTCTTTAAATTGATTAACCATAGAAGCCATGTGACAATGGAAAGTGTCAGAAGCTGAAATCAGTGGTGGTCTATTGCATGCACATGTGTCTTTTCAAGAGTAAAAATTATACTTGGGGTTAAGGGGTCAATGGTAGAGATATAATTCTTGTTAGGACTGCGGATTGGGGACAGTGATTGTGTGTGTGTGTGTGTGTGCACGCAAAGGTATAATAAGACACAATATATGACAGGCATCATCAACAGAAGATTCAGTTCTTAATCACTGCTCCGGCCTGCCTTTGCACCTCATAATGATGATAAATGGTCAAACTGTTGCCTCCTGTCTCAGAACAAGAGCAGTCGTTGAGCTAAGTACAACAGCTTCAAACGCTCAGAGACAGATTAAAAGCCAGCGAGGCCCTGTGACATTTCTCTCCTTGCCGTAAAATGTCACTGCAGTGGAAATACTTCCAAATTACTGAAACTGTTATGGTGAAATTATTCATTAGTCTTTCCACCTTTGCCCTGCTAACAGCAGATTATCTCATGCACCTGTTCTGTTACTTCTATGTCCTCCTTCAACTCTCTTCAACATTCTTCCTCTTCTGGCCTCTCTTCCTCCAAACCACACCTCCTTCATTTCTTTCCTTTCATTACCTCACCCGGCGCCATCTCTCTCTTTCCATTCGCTCCTCTCCTTCCCCCCTTTTCTCTGCTTTCATTACCACATCCACCTTTCTCCCTCTTTTCTGTTCAGTCACCTCCTCAATCTTAATCCCTTTCCTTTCAATCCCTCATCTTCCTTCTCCTTCATTCCCCTTTTGTTTCCTTCCAGGCCGGGCACAGTGTAGAGTGATCCCATTGTTGTGTTTCTCTCTCTCTCTCTGTGTCTCAGGGGCAGCACTTCAGGGACCTGCTGATTGGATTAGAGCTTTCTATTCCCTCTGGGTGGATAGCAGAACACAGATGCAAATCGCCACCAGTGGAAAGCGTCCCATAGTTAGCCGGGACAACAATGCTGTCTGTTTGCGAATCACAACCTGCTGACATTGTGTCTGTCTTTCACAATGAGAGGTGGGCAAAATTGTACCAAAGTTGACACATTTTGATGCAATTCCCTGAAAGGAAAAATGCTGCTATCATGCAGGCATTGTTTAATATTTTCAAAAATGCTCTGACTTGCTCTGACACACACATACAAAGACTCTTTTTTATGAAAGACCCTGATGCACATAAATATATACAGTTATAATTAAAGTCTAAGAGGTTTAAGATCTAATTTGCAGCAAACAATCTGGAGTTAGCTGTTCAACAAGCACAAGTGCCCCCAGTGGTTGATAATTCACAAAATATAAAAGTCTTAACGGTCAGTTTGAAGTGCAGTTAGACATAAGGCAAAAATAAAATACATATATACAGTACGCTGCCTGTGTTTGTGAGGGAGTAGGTTGGGCGTACATGCGTCTTGCATGTTCATGTGAGGGGGTCAGTGGCCTGTCCTCTCAGCGTTCCCTAATGCCCCTGGATCCAGGACGGAGGCTTGATGGAATCACAGGAAATTGGATTGTCTTCCATTTGCTTTGGAAGCAGCTTGGAAGAGACACTCGCTCTCCTTCCCTCCAATACCCGACCTCCCACCCCCTCCGTACCTGCAGTAAGCTACCGTGGCGTTCCCTCGCACCCCCTCTCTGGTGCACCACTGTTCCCATCCCATTACGGAAACATGTCGCACCAAACCCTCTGCTTTTACATGTCATCCAAAGTTTCTCCTTGCGATGCAGAAACGCTGGGCTGGATGTCAGCAGAGTGCTCAATAAAGCAGCTGCTTGCACAATACCAGCAGCACTGTGTATCACCCTAATGGGGCGGTCCAAGGCAATATGCTTAGGAGCAGCATGGATAGGGATTGATCTATTAGTACAACTGCAGTTTTGCTGAATTTAAGTCACACCAATCTATCATTTCTACCACACAAACGATGTGAAGCAAGATGGATGAAAGAGAAGAAGAGCGAATCAAAGATATAAAATGATTTGCTGCACAGTCTTATTTCTTTAGCCTTAACAGATCAAAATGATAACACTGTAACTGGTTCGAAATTGGTCCAAAGAAGGAAAAACAGAGGGGAGACCAAATGATCATGTGTACAGATACACTCAAGTCTATCAAAAAGCAGGATGTCTCAAAGTCAGACTGAGGTCAACCAGGAACAAATAAAAACCTTGTCTGTACCGTAGCTCTGCTTATCTGTAGAGGAACACACAATGGGACTGTCACAGATATTGTGTTCATTTCTGGAAAGTGGTTGAACTTGTTTTCTCCGTCAGTCTGCTTTCAAACAAATCTCAGGTGACAAGAATACCACATATGTTCAACTCCAAACTGTTTACACCAGCATTAGGAGGTGGGCATATAAGAGACAAGAAACTTCAGTCTGTCTACATTTCATTCTGTTTGTCTGTGTCTGAGCCAGAGAAGAGATTGTGGGTTAAAGGTCTGTCAAATCTAAGGCAGAATTCGAGACTGAAGACAGCCCAGTCAATGTCAGTAAAAGCTTTCATACAATGCCAATCCATCAAACTTGTGTATGATAGGTGTAGATTTTCAATCTTTCTAATATATATTCATAAGAATAGTGTCTTAACAGTAAGAGGAATTTAAGTAGTATTTATTATAAGGTGGACAAAACATTATTGGCACACAGTGGCTTCATCACTAACTTAAAAAGGTGCCATGTGGAGGAGGAAATGATCATCAATAAATCATTACTACTACTACTTTGAGACATTAGTATAATTACTGTAAACAAACAAGACCACAGCCAAGATGATTGGCAGTCATCTTGGTTAAGAAGGTTATTCTTCGACAATACGCGGAGCTATGACTATCAGAGATTATTGTGATGGAAAACTGTATTATTAAAAAAAACAGTAAAAGAAAAAATTAAAAACGTCCAATATTTCCACTTCATCTCAATGGAAAAGTAGATGAAGTCTTAAGTTGCAGTTCCTCCAATGCGCACTAGACAATTGACTGTGTCATGCAATTATTAAAAAGGCAAAAAACCATCTGCTACATCTTCTTCCCCATCACCAATATGTGCTTATTTCTTTAACTTTTCTATTTCTCAGTCTCAGTAAACTTTTTAAGGTCTCTTCCTTTCCCCACCTCCTCCTTTCTCCCCTCTACTGTGCCTGACAGCAACATTAAACAAGTGGGGAAAAATGGACAAGCAATTATGATTTATGATCAATGCATGCAGCAGCTGCTGACTTTTATAATGACAGTGTCTGGGGGAGGGGGAGGTGTGTGTGTGTGTGTGTGTGTGTGTGTGTGTGTGTGTGTGTGTGTATAAAACAGTCTCCAGGGTGTGTGTGTGTGTGTTGGGAAGATGAGGGGTGAATCGATAGGCGCTGGGATCATTGGTATGCAGATTCCAGCAGATAGCATTATGATGAGCAGATGCCATTAATCAGAGAGCAGAACACAGATCTGAGCAAGATGGAGGAGAGGAAGACGCTCATTCACTTCACCAGGTCGCATCTGTAACCAGAGCAGCTACTGTTGCACCAACCACACAGAATCAACTTAGAGCACCACACTGGTGGTCATGCACTGAACATTTATGATGAATCACATATAATTTAATGCTGATCGCAATACATACCTTGAGTTATTAAGTTATTAAGTTGCATGCAGTCACTGGTTTGCAGAATGCTCAGAAAAGTCAGAAACTCAATCCGAGTGTTGTCTTATTTTAAAGTCCAAAGCTAAATGTATTGTTACACAGTAGTGGAGTTTGAACACATGTAAAAGTATCAATGTTTGCTGATTGCACCTTCTTCTAGGATTGTTTTTCTTGCCACACAGCAGCTAACCCTCAGATTTCATTATTTGCACCAACAAGGAAAAGTTTTCATTTCTTAAACCAACAATTTGACAAAAAACAGCGGAATAAATGACACATGAACTACAATCATTGCCATGTTGCGACACATAGGATCCAGGATCTCTGCAGCCAAAATGTTACATTCAAGAGCAGCCTGCTGTATTTAAGGATATTTTCACCAATTTAAAACAATAGCTCTATATTGGCTACAGACATTATAGAAACCTAAATACATTTTGCACAAAATGAGCATTGGATTTTCCCCTTCATTACCATTACCTGACTGTACGACAGATTGAAAAATTGATGTTAACATATAATGGATGCACTAAAGCTTTCACAGTGACATACCAACATATGTATTATGTGTGTCTGGAACTAAGATCTTGAATCAGCCTGTGCTTACACACACATTTGCTCTGTTTGATATGTCTGTGCCTTGTGTGTTTACCCTCAGATGTGTGTGTGCATTGGGAAGGCCCCCGTATTAAAAGGATCTGCAGACCGGGGGGCAGTCCTAATTAAATCTGGATCTCCTCTATGAGCAGGAAGAGGTAACTTTGCCACTCAGTGTGTGAGCACTGCCACCCACGGTCAAATTAGCCTGACACCAAACTCGCTGCCCTTCACACCTCCTGGGAGTGTCCTTCAGGCGCCCGGGTGATCCCCCTTCTTCCTCACACCCATAGCTGCTATCAGCATCATTGCAGTATGGGGGGAAACACTGAAGGATTCGGGGGTCCAGAGCTGACAGAGGTTCTGGAAGATGGCAGATATTTTTTGTGTCACAGTTGCAGCTCAGGAAAGTGAAAGTAGTAAAGCTGTTCTTTATACTCCAGTGTGAAAGCTCCTTTTAAAAGGCTGAACGTACATTTACCCACAATAGTTAGATTTTCTTCTCTTTCTCTGCCAAACAAGACAAAAGTTGTTGTTTTTTCTCAAAGCCTCCCCTTTTCTCCAAATCTAGATTCTCTGCTAGCCTGTTCTCTTCATGCACATCCTCTTCCCCTCCACACTTCCCACCCCTCCCCATGTTGCCAAGCTTGCTTGTTCCCGTGGGACACCTTAGCCTCCATTAAAGCCATCAGAGAAGAGGATAAGGTTGAAGCTGAGAATTAACATCGTTGGAGGCCCCCCGTCTGTCCTCCCGCGGCTCATCGATGATGTTTAAAAAGAAATATATGAAATAAATAAATGCATAAAAGAGTGTAATATGAAAATCAATGGCCAGGCAGCGGGGGCTGCGGCTGAGGCATTTGGAGTGAGGGACTCATAAAGCTGAGTACTGCGGGAGACTGATGGAAGGCAAAACACTTACTTTGTTTATTCTCTCTCCTCACCCCCATCCCCTCCCCTCACTGTCTGTATCCAGCTCTCACTCTCTCACTCTCTTTCTCCCCCACCCTCCCTCCTCTCTCTGTCTGAAACGGTCGAGGACAGCTTTAATGCTCCTGACAATTTATGTGGACGGTTAAGAACGATGGAAATCAAATAGTTGAGTGTAGGCAAGGCCCAGTGAGTGGCCAATAAGAAAGAAACAACAGCTGATGATGGCAAAGAGGACTGTTACCTGCTGGAATGGCTCTTTAGACTGCACTATTACTGTCAAGTCACTGGCTCTTTTCTGAGTGCTCATATTATAGATTCATAACTGTATCTGTGTCCGATAGGTACTTTTAACACAGCACTGTAACAGCTTTCATTTCATCAAGTCGAGCTAATGTGCAGCAAGTACTAAATATGAATCCTATAAGACCAGCTTACAGTGTGGTTCATAAAATGTCATGTGCTGTGAGCAGTGGCTCAGTGCCTTTTATGTGCGCGTGTTACCTTTTACTAATGTGTGCTCTGATCCCTATTTGCTTGAAAAATTCTGCTTTTAAAGACCTGTCTGACTGATTCTCCTCTATCCATTTAACAAGTCTTAATCTTCCAAAAAGAAAGAAAGAAACATTATAAAATGTCAAAAGAAATATTGCCTTCCTCTATATTAACAGATGCATCAATAGTAATAATGGCTCACACTGGCGGCTCGGCAGGCACAAACATACACACACTTGAAAATGCAGGAGCAATATGTTACAGTTGTGCTGTCACTGGACCTATCATAGACAGGAAGGCAGGGGGTGCTTTCGTAATTGTCTCTATTAATGTGTGCAGTAAGCTGTGGGAGTGTCTCAGAGTCCAGTATTAATCTTTGGCAAGAAGCCGAGCATGTGTGAAGGTGCTCACTGTATTTATGATTAGATATTTAGGTATTTTCATGCTGCAAGCTGTGCACAAACGCAACGAAACACACGTATGGTGCATCCTGATTGCAGTTATGTGGTATACAGCATATGCCACATAACCGTAACGTCCCAGGTTTGACTCGGCTTGGGACCTTCATTGCATGTCATGTCCCCTTCTGTCTCCCCTTGTTTCTGTCTGCTTGTCCACTATCAGATGCCCAATACAGGCAGAAATGCTCAAAACACCTTAAAACAAAAAAAAATACGTGTGCACATTCATACTCACAAGCATACTGCTACATAATACAGTATGTGAGCAGTAATGCTGCATACTGCAATACTTATATATCCGATTTCAGAGTTTTCATTATTTAAATGGCCAAAATATTCCTTTTTTTTATTTTTTATTATTTTTTAAACTTTCCCACCTTGCTGACTTTTCTTTCTTAAAGACCCTCTACATTCTGGAGGAAAGGTTACACATTTACACACATGCACACAAACACACATGCACGTACACGATTATGACGAATCTCGCTGGATATTTGTTATGACTGGGCTGACTGAGCCATTAGTTATAGGAGGCAGTGCTGGGAAAGGGGAGGGATACAAACGTGTAATAATGCCTCTGCCATGGAATTTCAATCAGGTACTGTGGTGTGTGTGTGTGTTTACCACTTTGATCACACAAGTAGTTGACACCACAGTAGAGGACACAGATGAGAGGGTTTAGTGTTCTTTGTGTGCTAACAACAGCAAGCCAAGCTTGACTTGAAAAAGAAAAAAAAAAAACACCCACATCAGAGCTGCAAGGTTTCATTTTACTGAATATTATGACTTTAATATGAAATGTAGTAAATACTGAGAGGTTTTGCTATGCTTTTTAATGAAATATATGCATAAACAGATGCTAATGCTTAAGATTTGTTCAGTTTGATCAAAATGAAATATGTTCTCTGACATGCTACTTGATTTGTGATGATGGGATTTGGCACAACCTAAGAATAACTTACAGTATTTAGGAAGCTGTCCGAAACCCAACTGCAGCCTTGTGCTATCTGGTAATAGCAGCAGACTTATATTTTTATATGGTTTCCATTAATTTACCATATAGTACATCTACAGTACATCATAGCAACACTGAATTATTAAAGTAATTAGGAATGTGCAACAGTTTTCTTCCAGAAAATGCTTCTAAAATAATTTTTCTAAAATGCACAGCATAATATATGTATATATATATATATATATATATATATATATATATATATATAAATCACAAATCACAGTACATAGCTTGATAGTATTTTTTCCCATTTAGATTTTATAATCCAACATTATAACATATAAGATATAATTTGTTTTTTTTACTCAAAAAACAAAAATACTACAATAGAGGTAACAACAGATACTAGAACTATTGTGCAAAGATGACTGTTGAGTCTAGAAGAAAATATCCTATTAGTATCCTAAATTTTGAGCAAACACACCATGATACAGGACTTATTACCCGGCAGGTTTCACATACCGACTGTTGTGCGGGAGTTGTGTACTCTCTAGCCCACAGTTGTAGGCCGCCCAGTCAGATATTTATTATTATTGATCTAGCTGGTCCTGGCTGCAGACTTTTGTTCTGCCGGCTCGAGGCTCTGACCTCAATTAAGTTATGAATTTCTATCTGATAGACTGGGAGCGCTTGGGGCTCGCCGTGGCCGTGCTACCACGCTGGATTAATTAGAATTAGCGGTGCTGCAAGTCGCCCTCCCCGCCTCATGGATCATGTTGTTTTAATACAAAGTAGAGGCAGCGGCAGCGAGGGATGGAGTGAAAGGGATGGAAGCTGGGAATGGGGGGTGGGGTGGGGAGGGAGGTGATGAGGAAAGGATGTAAGAGAAGAAGAGAGACATGAGTCTCGTATGAGCATGTGTGTGAAACTTGTGCTGCCTCTTATTCCACACACCTCCTCTTACTTTAATAACGTTTCCTTCCAGGCATTGTATTTGTGTTGTGTTAACCTGCATCTCACCTGCACTTTGTCTTTGTCAGCCTAATCCCAACTGTTCCTCCACTAAGTCTGACATTGTGTAAATCTACTCTGGGCCATTCCTGACCTTTGTTGTAGTCTGTAGCACCTCTGAACCAAAGCTCTGCCTTTTTGACCCATGAATGGCCATGTCCGCTCTATAAAAAAGCAGGTTTGGGATTTCTACCTGAAAACAAAAGTTGTTTGTGTGTGTCTGTGGGACGAGTCTTATCTCAGAGTGTCAGATTACAGTGTCTGGACAGAGAATGACCACAGGGAGAGCGGACACACACATAACATCTACAGTCCACCACCAAAAATTACCTTAACACCACAGACTCTAAAATTCTCATTCAGTTTAACATTTTTTATTGATTATAAACCTATTCTTAAAAAGGACAAGGCTGGCATTACTCAGGGTTTGTACAACCTTCCAAAAATGAAATTCAAGCACTTTCAAGGTACCTAATCCAAAATTTCCAGACTCTCAAAGCCATATACCCACAGCAATCAATGTATATTGCCACTGTGTTTATTTCTTTACCAGCTACTTATAGTTATGTTCATAATTATGATTATTTGATGCTTGCTAATTTCAGGACTGATTTCTTTAAAATATTACAGGATTTTTTTTGTGCAGATGAAACACAAGATCAGGTTAAAAAATGAACATTTTAAGGACTATATATTCATTCAAGCAATAGTCCTGACCTTGAAATGGTTAAAATTAAGCAATTTCCAAACATTCAAGACTTTTTATAAACCAGGTATTCTATATTTTTTTTATTATTGTCATCAAATCCCGCCAATAACTGGTGAGTCTGTCTCTCAATAGTTTCTATATTCTGTACCCCGTCAGTTGCTCTCAGCCCTAAGATGGGCTACGCACAAAAATACTTGTCAGTAGCATCGATTCATTATTGGTCTTCATCTTTTCATAGGATTTATTGAATAGTTATTAAATATCACCCTACTTATCCTTAAACATTTATTGTATTAATGTTGTCTTTATTGGGGAAGTAACAGTAGAGAGTTAGGGGTGTTATGTGCCACAATGTCCACACTTTCATGCCTCTTTTTCTCATCATCTACTTTGGCTTTTTTGCTTGTTTTGGATACTTTTAATCTTTAATTTGTATTGTTAAGATGCTGTAATGCATCCTTTCATAATATCACTTATTCTATTCTATTAAACCTTCTATAGACACATAAAATATTGCTTTTTACTGACTCAGATCAGTGACTTTTTCTGGTCTCAAAACAAAGAAGTTGAAAGTTTGCCTTAAATCAGGAAATATCTAAACATAGAAAAAGTGAACAAGAGTATGACTCTGAACAAACATTCAGGCTTTTAGTACTCTATCCAAATAATCCAAATACTACTGAGGTTTGACACCCAGTCCTGTTTGTAATGTTTGTCATTATTACTTTTCCCGTTTAAACAAAAGTTAGTAACAGATGCTAATTACCGCTGTGTTTCTGCTGCCTGATCTGTTTTCACTCTGGCTGTGATATGATGGAATGTCCTAAACTTAAGCTTCCGCCTCTTAATGCTCTTAAATACATTTTAGCACACAGAATATAAGTCCAGTGTTTAAGCCTTAATTTCCATTATTACATGAAGTGAGGATTTATTGTCATCTTTCCCACAGTTGCTGCTGTCTGCCCCACTTTTCTCTGGGTGTGTTAGCTGAGGGAGCAGTAACACTTTCAGGGGGGGGAGGGGGGAGCTTAATGTACAGTACCAACACCGGGGCCTGATCTACAGTTGGCAGGTGGCAGAGTTGTGATCTGTGTATTCAAACACACACACAGCTACCTATTGTAGTCCCTCCCTGCCTTGATCCAGGATTAACTATCAAACGAGCCCTTAATGCAGGTTACCAGGGTTTGGGAACAATTCACTGAAACCATCAGTTGATTAATTTCAAACGATTTTCCTCCTCTGCCAGGCAAATAATAATACTTTTTGTTTTAACTCTGAAGTCCCCCCTCCTCCTTTTTAATCAACAAATTAAGCATAAATCATGTTTGATCTTTATTTACTGGTTGCTCGGCAGTTGGTAGAGGTCAAGAGAGATTACTGGTCGCTCTAATAGCCTGCAAACGACCCAAACATTCCTCCATTCCTCTCATGAACACATATAACCTCCCATACGCCTCGTTTCCTATCAAAGGGGCTTTGTGGAAAAAAAAAAAAGGACAGACGCATTAAACTGTCCATCAATTTTTACATGTTCTCCAGTAAAGCAAAAACTTTATTTTTCTTCTTTTGTTCATTTATTTCTTCTTCCCATGTTAACTCTGATTAAAAAAAACAAAAACAAAAAGGATGTTCAAGCAAGTTCTAATGAGCAGCATATCGTTCTGTAAGCTTTACATAGTGAGATAATTTGGCATTGCGACAGACTGGTATGATTTAACGGACTATATTTTTCTCTCAGCCACCTCTTTGCCACCTCATAAATCTACCAGTAACTGCTGCACAGGTCCAGTTTCTTTAATATTCAGACTTCTTCACAGCTGACTTCCTCTGATACCTGAGAGACAGGCGAGGAGAAAAGATGGCCTAATGGGTCAAATGTATAAATTCAGGTTAGGCTTGTGCTCTGGCTTAAAAAGTCCCCTTCTGATATATCAGTTTGAGTTTCCTCTTTTTAACTCGTGCATATTTGCTTAAAAAAAGTCTCCAAAAAAAACCTAAACTTTTAAGCAGAACAGGTTTTAAATAATGGAAATACAGCTGAAATCTCTAGATTACTGTCATACTCTCTCTGTTTGCTCTCTTACAAATTCAGGAGGGAAGAAGGAACATTAGATTATTTCCCTTTTTGTATTTTGATACAGAAAGAAGTAGAATCAGACAAAGAGTGTGAGTATGTGGGAAATAAAAAAAAAGTCTTCAATTCAGCCATCCAATATCGCTACCTGGGCAAAGATTTATGTTTACTTTGCTGAAAAATCTTGGCAGATGGAGATATCAATTTATACTGTAATAATAGATACATGATTGTAAATATGCTACATCTTACAAAAGGACAAAAGCCACTCTCTATACATCAATCCTCTTCTAGTGTCATTATCTTGATATGGCTCTAAATCATCAGTGAAGTGTTTTGTAGTTATCCTGCTGTTAAGTCTTTTATGAACCATTCGCCAGAAATCCGCCCCCCCTCCCTGCAGCATTCAAAACAAAAAAAAAGGGGCCACGCATGACCACAAAAGAGAAAGTCATTTGTAAAATGTCCTGATTATGTGGGTTGTGCAACGTAAAACAATTTGCCTGATTACTTCCAATTGATTCAGCCTTACAGTTAAAGCCTCAGTGTGCAGCCCGGTGAACTGCAGGGTGTCGTGCCGCTGGACGGACAGAGGAGTAATTTCTCCGATGTGCAGCTGAGCCAGCTTACAGCCAAAGCTAAAGCCTCCTGGATGCAGCTGAACCTTGCGTAGGCTAAACACTAGGCTAGCTACCAGCTAACTGTCTGCTAAAGCCCTGAAGGATTTGTCTGTGGCACAGAGTGAATTAAAGGTGACCTTCTGGACGGGATGGAGGGAAAAAGAAAGGCAACAGGGATGCTGGATATGTCAACATTTGCCTTAAAGTTTGCATTTGAGCACAGCAGTGTTATTAGGAATTATAAAGCTCCTGCCTCTTTCCAACCTTTCCCTCCCTAATTTCATCTATTACAGACACTGATATTTGCTCACCCTCACCCACACACAGTGATGACTGTTAAAATAAAGCATGGCTGTATTTACTGCACTTAAGAAACATCACATCAGCCAGTGTGCTGTCCATCACTTGATGTCTTACTGGTTGGTTGTAGTAGCAGCAATCACGTTATATTTTGTCTTACATATTGGACAAAATTTAGCCTCAAACTGTCCAAATTTGCTGTCGGTGGACGCATCTCACAGTGTTATTTAGAATCACTGTTTTGGATTTTCAACTAAACATTTTGTCACGTTTCTCTCACGATTATCAACTTCGTTCTCAGATGAGCCAAACTTGCACAGTGTGGAGGGTTTTTTAGAGGGACAATTCAGTTTGAACTGAACATGAAGAAGAAGAAAAACAGAAATAAAATGTTGCTCACCTGACTGTTGATGTCTGCTTTGTGCTGCAGTAATACAGACACCAGCTCCTTGTGTCCTCTGTCACAGGCCCAATGCAGGAGAGCCCGACCCTGCAAACACACAGATGATTACTAGAAATGGACATAACTGACATGTGCAAAAGTTTAAACTAACTTACAATTGAAGTCAGTTTAAATAAGCTGTCTGATATTGACACACGGACATTCTTCTCCTTCTGCTCCTGTGCCTCAAAATTAATTGGACTTGAATCAGTTTATTTGCTTTCATACAAAATAAATTATGCACGATCAGTTAGAACTCAGAGCCTTTGGACCTCAGCTCCATAATGACCTGCGGACAGAGTGACAAGATATGTGGACTCTGTGTGTGTGTGTGTGCGCATGTACAAAAAAGAGCAGTAGGTGATTCAAGAGGAGTCTGAGGGCTCCAGGACAAATTGCAGAAACCTACACAGTCGGTAAAGGTTGATTTATGGGACGTTGCGCACAAAACAAGAGCCCCCCTCAATCAGCAGCCCCATACTTTATATAACATAGACACACACATATATATACAGTACACACATACACATCCTTTCCTTAGGTCCAAGATCCTTGTTCTAATAAAACATACAAGCTCATTTTTCAGTGAGGCCAATTAGGTAAAGCAAACTCTCCAAGTCCAATTCTGTTGCTTAAATCATATTGATCACCATGGCTTCATGTTAAAATGGATATGTATGAGCTAGGCCAGAATACCAATAAGTTTATTCCTCACTCCCCCTGTCTCCCTCTCACTTTCCTTCTCTCCTTCAGGTGTGCTGCTGCTGACTGCTGGCTACATTTTCACTGAAGACCAGAGTTTGCTGGTTCCAATGGGACGCTGCACAAATAGAGTATTAAGTGAGCTTTTAGGGGAGCTGCAGTGATTAATAATAGACTGAATTGATGCAGTATACGAAGTTGAGAACAAATCATGTCTGATCTCTTCTGATCAGGTCTTATCTAGGAAGGCCCCAACACTCTCTGCTCAAATAGATAAAAAAGTATTTTATTTGTATGTATGGCAGATGTATGTATTTTTCTTAATTTGTTTGCATATTTGAGTTAGTGTGCAACGGGAAGTATGCAGTATGGGGAAACTATGCAAGTGTATCTCAAAAACATCAACATAGGAACACAATAATACATTTAATTGGTACAGTACATTTACTACATAAGATGCAGACTATAGTAAGTAGAATATTGAAAAATGAGAACAGGACAAGATTAAAAGTTTGAGTCCTTCACTGTTGTATACTAACTGAGACTAACTTGTGGTTAATAAAAAAAATGAGGAGGCTGCGTCTCCAGACTTTTTGGTCTTGATTGCTGGAACACTTGATGTGCACTTTCCCATGTGATGCTTCAGAAGTGGTTTTTAGATAATTTCTAAGTGTAAGTGTGTCCATGATTTATAGTAACAGTTCATTTAGCAATAATGTACCTATGAGTTGATTTTATCATCCTAAATAAGAAAATAAGAAGTCATCAAATTCATGACTTGCTAGATTCAGCTCTAGCATCTATGTTATTTGTAAAGCCAATCTTTAATCAGTTCATTTCAGTGTTAAACACACATTTCCTTATTAAATACATAAATACTTACTTATGTACAAACAATGCTCATTGTTGGCATGCACAGTAAGGTTAGAATTAGTAATTGAAAAAGTATTCTTATTATCCGAAAAAAAAAGGGCATTCATGAGCAATTTGCATGAATGATAGGATGAGTTTATCAGTCTAAAAGAGAACTTTGGCCCTTCAGGTGGATATTTGGCTCGGTCACAGATCCAAAGTGTGGGTTATGGACAGAGCTTCTCTCTGTCTTTGAGCTGTCCAAGCAGATGAAGCTTCTTCTGATATCAAACTTCACCACTGCCCTCTGCTGTTGAGAAGGCTGCGCTGCAGTAACCTCAGACGACAACAATGACAGCTGACGGACAAAGCTTTCTTTCTCTGCAGAGGACCCTCAACCATCTGGCCACTGAGTAGGGAACTCACCAGCCAACTGCCTGCTTCTCTGAAGAGCGGCTGTGATGAAAGAGGCAAGGAGCGAGCCATTTGGCCAGGCCGATAATGAATCAAGGCCAGAAGAATGGATATCGGGGTCAATCATGAAAACACCTCAGGATGGTAATAGCTGTTCATGCTATTTACCCATCTCAGTCTGAGGTGTGGTTCCCATGTGTTTGTGGCTTCACATCATTGAAAGCATTATGTAATGATTGCATAGAGATTTCTTCTTCACAAGGGGTCTGGGGACAGAGCATCTAAGCAGGGCGACTTCCTCCTAAAATTAACCTGCATCCTCTGGTGAAAGGTTGATTTTCCTTACTCTACTCCAGCCCACCTGCTGTCTATTCCCCACATTATGGACAGACATTATAGTGTTTCATGGTAATAATTTATTAATTTACAGTAACACTATTAATAGCATCTTTCCCGTATCAACTCTGCATATTTCTTGGTGCTGTTTTTCTGTAGTTACCTCTTCGTCTTTAGTATTGACATCCACTTTCTGGGAGCTGATGGCCTTGCTGATGTGGTCGATGTTATTTTCTCTGCAGTAATCAAATATGTTCTTATCTTCTTCCCTGAGTGATACAGAAATAGAAAACAGAGAGAGGGAGAGAAAGAGTCATAATCAGTCAACTTCACTTTTGGAAACATCACTTGTAGTTTAGGAATCAGGTAATTTTTCTTTGATTACTTTGATTTTCCCAATTTTGGGATTTATGTCAGATTCCAGAGGAATTTCTTCACCATTTCCCCCACATTTAGTGTTCTGGTTACTCTGAATAAGCTGCATGCCTCACTGTGAAGTTTTCATTGGAACTACTTATACAGGTGAAACTGTCCCTAATCACTTGCTAATGTTGATGTTTATTGAATCTTTCAAGGCTGTGAGCATCAGAAACTGAATTCAACAAATTACTTTTGTACTGGTCAAAGGCAGAAATCTAAAACTGGGTAAATAAAACCACTATCTGTGTAGAGGTAAGTGGAAAAATAGGTCTTGTGTAATTTAGGTGAAGTGACCACTTAACCGACCACCATGTCCATTTCCAGTGCTTCATGTGCAAAATGTGTGAACACACAGGAAAGCAAACAGCATGTTACCGCAGTATTTAGTCATCATACAGACACACACAGACAGATCATACAAACACAAAGTGGTCTCTGTCTCATACACAAGCTGCAGCCGCATGTGCCACATCCCTTGGGAACACTGGCACACACACGCCGGCACGATCCCACCTCTGATTATATCTCTCTAATCACCTCCTAGCATTGGGGACAGGAGTGAGTGCCGGGGGGAGGCAGGGTGCAGGGGTGGTGCTGGAGGGGCTGTTGGGTGAGTGGGAGAGAAGGGGCGAAATCTCATTTAGAGCTTTACGCCTTCCCCTCCCTCTTACCCATGCTGGCCATTCAGATTAATTGAATTTAGTGCTCTATTGTCTGACAGAAACCCCACATACCCACCGCTGTAATACTCCCACACAATAAGACAGTCATCCCCGAAGGCCAAATCCCCCAGTTCCTGCCGCTGACGCCTGCTCTGCTGCTTACATGTTACCTGGCTCCAGCCGTACAGGAGCCACTGTGGGACCACTAACATAGAGGGCGTTGTTTAACTTGGTGGAGAAAATGTGGCTTTAACACTGTTAGGGTTTAGAGGTACAATTTCATTACACTGCCATTCCTAGTTAGCTTGTTGAAACAGAGGTGGCTATATAAAATAATGCATAAAATACAAATTGAAAAGAGCAGGCTGATATCTTCAGGGTTCATTAAATATCTTACAGTTATAAGAAATAATATAGTCTTCAATATAGTCTTCTTCAAGAGCTAAAATGCTATTTTAAACAACAAATGGTATTTATTTAATGACTGTAGCTATCGCCTACTAACATAATTTATCACAATAGGGATGTGTCAGGATCTGGGTGGCTTACAACCTCTGCCAAACGCTTTCCTGAGGGAAGCCTTGAACTTGTTTGTACCCACCCAAAAACCAACATGATGCACTTTTAGACGGCGGCTGTTTTTAAACTTGAGACCAATCAAATGTCTCACTCAGGATGTCTAAAAAGCTCTTTATCTCATGACCAGATTTTCATATCACATCTGTGAGCTTAAAGAGAAGGAGGGGGGTAAAACAATACTTTGGTTATCTATAAAGTCTCTGAAGGCTCTCAGTCACCCAGGTCATGATGTATCCTAGTGCTTAGTCAAGAGCAACTAGACATGTAGATTCTTCAAGACGTATCGCCTCTCACCCTAACCCTAACCCTTCTTCAGTTCTGACATTAGAGTGGTGTGGTAAAGTGTTTGGATGTGCTATTCATTCCTGTTCACACATTGACACGCCAAGTTTGATACTAAGAACAAGAGTTTGGTCAAAAAAATTAAAACACAGTCCTTCAGTGACAGAGAGATCCACTGCATATTCCTTAAACTTAAAAATTACATGTCACTGTTTACTGTGAGAATACAGTACCAAAATTGAAAGGTCAAAGTTTTGTCTGCGGTTTGTTCTTTAATGAACCTCTGTACTTCTTTCTTCAGATTTCCATCGAAATGCTCTCTCTCTCTCTCGTCCCTGCCCTCCCTCTCTCCGCCGTCTCCTCATCAGCCCGTGATGAATTATGAATGACTCATTACACTTTTATCACTGCTAGGTTATGTATGAGCACATTCATTTGCATACTCTTGATTATCACCGCTATGTTTATTCATGAGTCTTCACACTATGGGCCACACCCACTTCCTTGTCTGATGGCCACAGTGACCCCAAGTGTCTCTGATGTGTGGCCGCCATCCGTCTCCCGCAGCAACTAATCAATAGGCCAGCTCATTTGTCTTTCGTCTATGGTTGGACAGGGATGGCCTGACAGGCGCATGACACATGTTCACGTATATAAAAGCACACACACACACACTTAAAGTTGTAATGTATGGTTATATATATATATAATATGAACAACTGCTAAAATAAAGCGTACATAAGATTTGTTCACATATACGCATACCTATAAATAGTCTATACCACAGTGACAAACATGAACATGAAAACACACACACACACACAGGCTATAAACAAACAAATGATTAATGTGGCTCCTATAAACGACGTGACATCAACAGTGCCGCAATGCATGCTGGGAAGGTCACAGGATACTCTGTCATCAACAGCTGGGGTACCAAGGGTTTTGTGTGTGTATGTGTGAGTATTATGTGCTACATGTGTGTCCAGTCTGGTGTACTGGCAGATATGTCCTTCATCCATCAGGCTAAACTGGCCACGGTGGTGGAGAACACTCATCTACCTGGACTGAGTTTCACTGATCACACTTCTCACCACAGCCAAATTATCCATCACACACACACGCACACACGCACACACGCACACACGCACACACGCACACACACACACACACACACACACACACACACACACACACACACACACACACACACACACACACACACACACACACACACACACACACTATAGCACCCTGGCCTATACTCTCAACAAGGCTGAGCTCTACAGAAGTATGAGAAACAATAGGGCACTGGCTTCCAGCACAGTGTCCAGACAACAAAGCCTCTAGTGTTCATCAGAATCTCTTTTCTAGGTGGGTGAGAGAATTACAAATGTAGCATTCAAAGCCTCCTCAATTACACACTGATCAGCTCAGTAACCCAGGGATATTGCTAATCAATCCTGCTTTTATCAATACAAACACACACATGCACACACACCCACAGTAGGCAATGCAATTAACTCCCTGTCTGGTTAACAGGTGCATAGCTGTTTAATATGGAGTGTGTCTGTCTGTCTGTGTATGTGTGTGTGTATGTATGTGTGAGAAAGAGGAAAATTGGAATGCAGCAGTGCATCGAGTGTGACAGTTCCAGCAGGTTATGCATGGATTCGAATGCAATCGTGCCAACGTATAGTGGCAAGTGTATGTTTGTGTGTGCACACATGTGCATAGGTGTGTGTACGTGATATGTTAATGACTTCCTTCTTGCTGGTTTCCCTTGGGGCATCGTTGCTACTGGATATCATCGACGGGAACATCGTTCTGGGAACCTGCTATACCTGCTTCCCTCTGCTGTACCCAGCGTGTCTTCATTACCCGCCTCCCGCCCCAACTACCCCCTGAATCGTAACGTAATTAAAAAAGGGAGACTCTGGCCGCCGCTTCCCAAGACTGTGAATACTAATCACAGCCATTTAGAAGGAAAACCTGCAGGACTCACACATCTCATTTTCATCTCCAAAAGAGTTCTTTTTTCATTGAAATGAAGATGAGGTTTTTAAGCTTGAGTAAGTCTGCCAGGCTAGAGTAAAGGAAGAATATAATCCATTAACATAAATCAGAACTGCATGACGCCTCCGGGATCCAACTGCAGTTACGGTCAGGTTGAATATAATCAAATACAACATCAAGACCTCTGGTTAACAATGCCAGAGTCAGAACAAGTTGACCTAAGCACTAAGTAAGTGGTGATTCACAACTGGTGGATGAGTCTATTCCAAAACCCTTGTGAACCAGGTAATGCTTTTAGATAATCTGAAAACACAATCAAAGACCACAGATGTGTGTGTGAGCTGTGTACAGAGTCAACACTTTTGATGTATGGTTATCTGTGTTTGTGTCTGTGTCATGTGTATATTTATTCTACTTTTGATGTAAATACCTGATCATCTCTTCTTGGTATAAAGAGCTGACTGCTGCTCCTCCGAAGCCTGTTCTCCTTTCTACTCCTCGTCTTTCCTGTCAAATGAAAAGCAGTCACACGTTAAAAAACATCATCCACCTTGCACACAGTTAAAACTGTTGTTGGTGACAAATGTACGTCTTGTTTGAGGGGAGCTTATTTACCTCAGTTTAAACACGATCCTAGTCTAGTTGGCTTAGTTCTGCAGTCTGAGTTGCTATCCCACATATGGACATTGACCTCACTCTTTTGTGTGTGCAACACAGTACAAAAGACCTGGATTCATCTATTCAGCATGAATGGCTTTAGTTTTTCACCTATAGCCTCTATGACAGATGAACTGAAATGAGACAATCCTCTGAGGCTTTAGACATGACCTCATTGGTAATAACTGACCAATAACATGCATGGAGACAATATAAAACATATAGTGCCGTGTGACTCTTGTACATTTTCCTCGTTTTTTTTCATGAAATTTCCTTTTACATTCAGTTGAGCCAAGACTTTATTATCCAAGCTATTCTTCGCTGACCAACCTTGACTCACAAAAGACACCACACAAATCTGATTTCAGAAAATGGGACGAGTGGGGGAGAACATGACAAGCGAAGCAAAACAATTGTGCGTGCACTTTTGGGACAACGTAATTCACTTCTGAAACTCAGAATATTCGCTGATGCACTGGCCCTGCTCCTCTGCTGAATAATGTAATATAAACCCGGTGTCTGCCCAACAATTGAGACAGGAACAGAGGTCAAATTCTGGCTATTATTCTCTCCCTTGCTTCTCTGTCTATGCACTCCTACTTACACCATTTTAACTGTGCTTCTACAAGAATGACTGCTGCCATGCTATGGTGCTTTGTTAACACTAATACAATCAGCTTCTTTTCAAGGGAGCATTTGTGCATTTGCTGGCCATTCTGTTGGACTCCCTCCTGGCATTGTGCAACTGTGGGGCAGAGTCAGCGAGTATGCCCCGGCAGCATGTCCGAAAAGAATAGAATGTGTCAGGAATGGACATGTGGTTGACAGTGACACTATTAAAGAGACATAAATGAGGAAGGGGAGCAAAGAAAAGGGAGGGATAGGGGTAATAAAAGAGCAGAGGGGTTAAAGAAGACAGTGGGGGCTAAATTAATAGAGGAGAAACAGGTAGCGTAGAGGTGGACAACATTGAGGGAGAATGTATCGGGGAGGTGAGGGAAACCCAAGGGACAATGGAAAGATTAAAAAAAGTGTGAACAAAGAAACACTACAGTAGGTCACACAGGACATGTGACAGGCTTTTTAAAAGGAACACATAAATATATTCCTTTGCCTTTCAATTCCAGAAAAGACAACCTCTGTTTGTAGAGCTTTATGTGACTGAGTCCAACTCCCTGTTTGGAGAGTACACTACACATCTGGAGGGAATCCAGTCAATCATGTGGATATGGCAGGCATTCAAAGTGTGAGGCTTCATAGTTTTCCTTCTTCATTTTCTAAATATATTCTAAAACACTTCAACATTAAGCATCTCAGTACCTTCTGGGCGGCTTTGACAAATGACAAATGTTCCAATAATGATGCCCTTGCAAACTAAGCCAACAGTACACAGTTGTTGTTGTTGTAACTAAATGCCCCAAATGACAGCTTGTCCATGGCACCACAACTCTCCTGACACAGTCATATGACATAACATGGTAGTGTGTAGAGACATAAACATCTCAGCAGCCATACTATGACAGTTTCTTGAAATATTCATCACCCAAAATATTGGCTTTTGATAAATTCTAATTTATCTTTGCTTGCTACAGAAGGCCCAGGAACAAAATGACACAGTGACACTGACATCTACTGGGCAAAACGCTGCACTGCATCCTAAACGGGCATAAACGTCACAGATTGTTTTGATGTTGTCATTATTTTCTTCCCACCATGAAGGTGACATGAGTCAAATCACTGTTTATTTTTAGTCTTAAGACTCGTATTAGACAACATGAGGTGCCAGGTGGGTGGGGTTTTGTTGATGGGCAAGGAACGTATTATTCACGTAACACCATTTTAGGAGCTTCCAAACAATATTCTCTGATTGGATCAATTTAAGCAGGACATAATGAGCTCTGCAAACAAGACAAATGTATTTGACCAAGCCTGCAATAAGGGCTGCGGTTTACCATTTGCATTGTTTACATCATTCACTTAAAAGGGAGTTTATTCCTGTTCCTACTTTTATAATACTTGGTGTGTCTATACATTGTTTTAGAGTCCACTATATTAGAAGATTCAGAATACAAAGTTGCACAGCAAAGTACTCTATACACAGCAGTAAAGGTTCATATTACCCTCTGGCTGCCTTCAGGGTCTAACACATTGACACAGGAAATGTACTCCTGCATCGCCTGCTCTGCCTCCATGTCTCCAAGCTGCTTCCAGGCTTGCCTGTAACGATATTAAATTATCATCATCATCATCATACAGCAACGGTGTACATATTTATTTGTACCAGTTATTGTGATGTTCTACAACATTTTTAAAGTGGAAAAAGCACCAAAATAGCATGCTTAACAACACACAAGCTCAGACAAGGAAAAGTTTATTTTTAAGTTGTAGAAATCAGTTCTCACTGTTTAGCATGCAGGTGAATATTAACGTGTATGGTTATACAATCTCTCTCTCATTCCCATATGAGTTACAACACTAAATAAATCTAAAATAGGTGCAAATTATTTGTTGATACCTGTTCACCACACTTTATCTACATACCATTTTCTCTGTCCTTCAAAGTCGAAGAAGCCAGGCTTTGCTGTATTGCACTTTCCCACTTTGACCTGCAAACACAACAACTGTAAATTAGTATTTGTAATAAGTGCTATGTTAACAGACTTACATCATGTCCCAGAGTCCAGGTTAAAGTCAAATGGCGATCAGGTTTTTGCTGTAATGGCACCTTTGGCTTTGGAAGAGTCTTCGTTTAGTATTCTATCTGCTGACACTGTTATTTATTTACATAATATATCTCTGTTGTGTAACCACCTGATTTTAAGTTTGTTTTATTAAGTTTCACTTGTTTTACCTTTTGGATGATTTATTTGTGAATTTCCTTAAAGTCTTGTACTACAACCACTATCTTACAGTTTACACTGTTCTATCTTTTAGTCTATATTGCTTTTGCACTACAGTCTTCATCTCTTGCACTATAATGTTATGCACAGTTTGTTCAGTTTATGTCCTCCGTATTTTTTGTTTTTCACTGTCTACATGTTTAACTGTTGCACCATAGGCTCCTGGAAACAAATAATTCATCCCAAATGTATACTTGTATATGGATGGGTTGACAAAGACGATATTCTGAGTATTTATACAGTCTTAATTTTATTCTGTGTTTGTATTTTGCTGTTCTTGTGGGGGTTTTTTCTTTTTTTTCATCATTTCATCATTGTTTTTTATGCTGTCCATGGAAAGCACTTTGTGCTCCTAGCTTGAAACGTGTGAAATGTGCTACGATTAAAATGTTATTTATTATAATTAATTATAATTACAATTGTAATGTATGTGCTTCTCTGAAGACACTTGATAAAATACATTTGGCCTACAGACCACAGTGACATTTCACCCGACACTCACCTGTTTGTATCGAGCATACAAGTACAGCAGCTGGTCCCTGCTGGCTGTCTGAACCAGGTCCCTTACGCGGTCGGCTGCCGACTCAAACTCCCGCTCCAGCTCCTCTCCCTCCAGACGGCCCCCCATTTCCATCCCGCTGCAGTCAAATTTATCTAAACCTAGGTCCGAGTCCGAGTCTGAGCCCGCCCCGCCGAGGGGCTCCCCTGTGTCGGGCCGGGCTGGGTCCGTACCTGAGCCCGTCGCAGTGTCCGGAGAGGACGACGGCGACCTAGAAGCCATTTTTATTATTGTTTACTGCGTACCGTCAGACAGGACGATGAAAAACGTTCACGGCTCGCACAGAGTAGCCGTCTGTTAAATATTTATCAAGTGTTTCGTTTTTTAATCCGATATCGTTAAGAAATCCGTGACAGTCGGATTTGTTTCCACAATCGGTCCGTCTTCGGTACTGTCAACTAAAAATACCGGCTTAAACCTACAGCTAGCAAAAAGGTTCCGGCTACATTTCACTTGTGTCTTTCCAGCTCCGCTGCGCTTTGGTAAGGAAACTAGCCTACTGCAGAATGGGAAATGTTATTTTAGAAAGAATAACGTTTAAATGGGTTAAATTCATTTTAATTATTATTTATATATTTTTATATATTTTGTGCGTTTTGTCTTTCTTTTCGGTTAAAACCTAACACAGGAACTGACATGACAAAAGTTACCGTTAACAGTGGACTCTAACGTTAGCTTAATGCGAGCAAAAGTAACTAGTGAAAGGGGTATTGGTACACTTACAGTTAGTCGAATATTTGTGCTCATATGTCTTTAAAATCTAGGATATTGTCATATTATTACAAACTGTTGTTATTATGGCATTTTTTGTATGTTAAGTGTACCGTGGCCTTTTTATTTGACTAACGTTAACGTCACACGACTGCCGGGTGATTGGCCCACAAACCTGTAGCGCAGGTGAAATTAATTTAGGCTGCGTAGCCTCAGTTTTACAACCAGCAAATTTTTTTTTACTCCCACTTAACTAGCAAGTTGAGTGTCCTCGTCCAGTTTGAGTATCCAGGTCGAACGGCCTTCAAACATATATTTGATTTGAAACTCATTTTATAATATGCGTGTGTAGTTTTTGTTGATGCCTATAAAATGCTTTAGCGCTGTATGTCCAGCAGATGCTGCTATTAGCATGGTCATGATGATCATCAGCATCAGGCGCTGAGCGGTTGTCCCAATGACAGCTCATTAAAAGACTCCTTCTGTGCTAAAAATATTTAAAAGTTTATCTGATGGTAATATGAAGCTTCAACTGTCCACATGAGCCAAGGGATCTTTTAATAGCCAGTATGAACAGGAGGAATGATTACAGTGAGGACAACCTCTTTCAGTGTTCATATGGGCATCTGACTGTTTTAAAACAGACTTAAAAAATGTGAACCTATTCTTAAGTTCAGCCAAACAAAAATCTAACTGAGCAAATCATAAAAACAGGCAAACCAACAACGTTATTACAAAAACAGCAAATTTCTGAGATTGAAACACCCATAATTGCACATCCAGCTTTTTTTTTTTTCAATTTCTATCCTCATTACATTGTATTGTATTTGCCATACATTCGGGGAACTTTTGAATATAGGTAACATAATGAGATCCTTTTGAAATACACTCTAATAGTAGCATGCCATACTGCCCTAAAAAAACACAACTGTATAAGCGACCCAATTTCTCATTTTCAGATACACTATAGAAACACAGATATAAACAGAGAAACTAAAATGTCTGATTATCCATAACTCTCATATGCCCTTTTGAATCAGACGTGCTTGCAGGAGAGAGATAAAGGGGGAAACGAGTTGAAGAAAGTCAATTAGGATAAAGAACACAAAATTGTAGTCCACGTCTGATCTTTAAATGATATTTACACTATTAATAGCTGATAGTGTGAAACACTTAATGTAAACTGAAAGTATCAGTCGGTATCTATAGTGAGGTTTTAACTGTATCCTCTGTTTCATTGCAGAAACACAACAACAAGAAGCTTCTCAAAGCGTGGCACCTGAGACGAAAACGTACTGAAACTCGAGTCTGTGATCTGAGTTACTTGTGTGTGTGGACAGTGAGGGAGATCCCTGCCTGCACTGCCAACAGTTTTCACAGGAGGTCCCAACAACGCCCGGTGCCAGTGCGCGCTCTGCTGACGCAACCACGTCGCTGTGGCTCAATACGATGGCGGACCGCAATGTCCCCAGACCTGCCCAGGGAGGGACGGAGCAAAGTCACTGAGCCACTCTCACCGGCTGCGTTATACCGCCGTCAGACCACCTGTTAAAAGAAAGTCTTCTGCCATCGCCGTCCCTCCCGTGAAGTAGTAGTATGTGGGACGGGATCTGCTCGGTGTGCACTGATCGGGACGAGCCAGAAGTGGAGTGAAGAGGAGCGGACGCACCGCATGTTGAGCCAGCAAGTTGACTGAAATAACAAAAGTCGCGTCGACTAGGAAGGGTACAGCCGCTGTTGGATTTAACGGAGGCTTGAGGGGACAGTTGTTCCGGCAAAATGAAATTCGCGGAGCATCTTTCGTCCCACATCACTCCAGAGTGGAGAAAACAATACCTTCAGTATGAGGTAAAGTGAAATTTATTTAGTATTTGAGTTAAATATTTTGTTATGGATGTGGGCATTAATGCAACTCCCCAAAACACACATTATTTTTTCCGGTTCATGTAGTAGAAGATAAGAGTTAACATAAAAAATACAGGATATTTAAATACGTTTTCCTTTCAACAGTTTCAATATAGCCTACTGAGAGAGCAATAAACGTCTATTGTTTATGGAGGGGAAATTGACTGCGGGTATTTACGTACATAAGGATCAGTGTTATTATTACTATCACTGCTGTTTGTTGAGTTTACAAAATTAAACATGAACATTTGGATGCTTTTGAACAATTAACGAGTTAATGTTCTTTATTTTAATAGTCTTAATATTTTATAATATATTATTAATGAATTTCTGTAGCTTTTTGTGAGTTTATTTTCTTTCTCAATTGTGTGAGTTTGTTCATCATGTAATTAAAGAGAACATAAAAATAGTTTTAAAAAAAATGTTCATAGTTCATTGCCACATTTTATTTTTTTAGATTCTGTTTAAATTTGATTATTTTTGATAATAAAAAATAACACACAAAAGAAAATATTAATATAAAATTAATATAAGCATTAATTATGTATTGTTGTAAAATTGCAAAAAAAAATCCTCAAGCCACTCTTTACTTTTGACCACATTTTTGTTATATGTTATGCATATATAATATTTCTCCTATATCAAAATGTTGCTTTCTTATATATTGCACGGTTCTAACAGGACATTCTGTTTAGTTTCTGGTTGTGGATGTCTGTGGATTGAGAGATCATTGTGTGCACACATGGTCTTTGTTGGATGGTGTTCAATACTTGAGTATTTTATCCCACTTCTTGCTGGCTCTACAGTAAGAGCTTTGGTGCAGATATGCAGTGACAGGACACGCTGCTCTGTTCCATTTAGCTCTATGAATTATAGACAAAGACCCTGTTCTCAACCTCAGCAGCCTACATCCTAGGCTCAACAGAAGCTCACTGCACTGGTTGTATTTTGCAAACATGACCTTTTATTTAGTTGAAAAAATTAGTAGCAAATTGTAGCAGACATTCTGATATGTTCATCTTGACACAAATGATATGGTGTCGTGTCATTATTTTGTGATCAAAAACATCCTCAAGTAACATAATTCAAGTGGGAAAAAATGAGAAGATGTCAGATATGTGGTGAACACACTGAAGAGAACAGCTCAGCAACTAAATTTTATTTGAATTGGTTGTCACCATATATGCTCAGCCTATGTGGGGTCTTGTATGTACAGACTAGCGCACAATGACCAGCCATTTTACACCTCCAGTCTTCGGCTCGGCAGTCACTGACCTGAGATGGATGATGATAGATTTTCTGTCATCGGCAGTTTGTGTTTGTATTAAGTAAATGTTTTCTTAGATATGTAAATGTTTATTTCAACCTTATAAGTTATGTTATTATAGTTTTTAAGCAATATATTTACACCAATAACTATCAATGGAGGCAGTTACATTCAATTATATATTTTTCTTTACTGGAATCATGCATTATTCTTAAATACAAGGATAGCTGATTTCAGGAAGATTATGGATTATTGTTAGGCATTATCAAATACTGCATTTAATATCTATGACAATTGAAAGTTGATGAATCCAGTGCGAACACAACTGCGATCAATCATTGATACACAATTATGTGCCGCAGTGATTCATATTAAGCCATGGCTCATATTTTGGGCATCTCAAAAACACAGCAAAAACATATACTATTGTTGAATTATATAAAACAAGAGGTTATCTCAGTTTGTGTTGTTCCACAGACATGAATTATTATATACATGTGTTGCAAAGATGGGTTTGTGTGTATTTGTCTGCAGTCTTTGTCTAACCTCTGCAAACGCATTACCTCCTGAGTGGGTGGGGCAATGAGACATGGCTAACACCTGCAGGAGGTTGATGTCTTATTTGAGACTTTGATCCCCTCTATGTTACTGTGATGCAACACAGGTACAGGTTTCAGTACAAGAGAACAGTGCAGATACCTTTTGGAAATGCATAAAACATGTAGTCATTACATACAGTGGTAGCCACCCTACAGAATCTATTCTTCAGTATGTGCTGCAGTGGCCACTGCAGCCCAAACAATTGCTGTATTGTAACACAGTTGATCTATGTCTATTAAATGACACAATGGCATATTATTACAGCAGCACAGGTCCTTTTTACAGATAGTACATGACATTACTTCCACAGTGGCTGTATCTGTGGTGTGTGCTTGTTTCAGCTAACCACATTTAAATTGACTGTAGTTTGAAGTAATATTCTTGCCTTTTTGTAACAGTAGGATTAATTAACCTGCTGCCCTGTTTTCACTCTTCTCTTCTTTTTTTAGAACACAGTGTTGTGTGGAAAACCACACACTTTCTGTGCAGATTGGTCAGACAATTTCTACACAGATGAGAAGGATGCAGCAAAGTGGCTGTTCATGCAGATACAGGCTTCACTTAGTAAGCCACTTCATCTGAACGTGGAGGCATTGACAGGGCGATTGAGTGATTAGGTAATTAGGTGTGTGGTTTATCCACTGGGATTGTTATAAACCTATATGTTAAACAGCTGTTTGATATGGAGGATGTGCATGTCCATTTGACTTCTGCCGAAGAACAGGAGATATAGATGAGATGTAGATACGTAGACTGTTTGCATTTTAAACATGCGTTATAAAGTGCAAAAGAAAAAGCTGTTTATGAACTCTGACTGATGACAGTTGAAATTTACCGTCTCCATCTTTATATTCCCAGCAGTTTTTCATACAAAAGTAACCTTGCTTGTAATACAATATGTAAGATGTGGACAGACAATAATTAGGGGCATAAAATATTTAATTCAGATGTATATTGTATAACTGTACTATAACAGTAGAGGTCTATAGAAACAGTGCGAAATAGGGATAGATATGCAGATGTGTGTGTGTGTATGTGTGTGTGTCTGTATGTGGGCGAGAGAACAAGGCCACTTATGCATTTACCTCTGCAGTCTAATCACTCATGTAAGCTTAGAGGAGGAGGAGAGTGGATGTATAGACTTACATTTACAATTCAAACTAGCAAAATGACATTATTTAGACGAAAAGCAGGTGCCTGTCTGATTTCAGTAAGTGATTGGTGTTTGTTCAAAGGTGAACTTTCATTAATTAATCTGAGTGATGTAGTTTAAATGTCTTAACCAGCACAATCAGCTTTGTATTGTGACAGATTTAATGTGAACTGCGCATAAAATGTACAACATTGCTCACATTATCTATATTCTGTGCAATGAAAGTGTGATTTATCAGCATGTACTACAATATGAACATTATGTATACAACAGGCAACTGCTGAGAAGTGTCTCTTTTCCTCTATACCTCCCTCCTTCCTTCCATCCTCACCTCATTGTTCCTCCCCCACTGGGAGGACATCTGGTCCCCGACCAGACCTGCCCTCTGGTCCCCTCCTCTTCTCCCTCCATCTTTTCCTCCTCCCATCCTCTCCACTCCTCTTTCTACACACAGGGATCCACTCAGACACAGAGCCAGGGATTCAAGTGATCCACCCATGGCTTTTTTCTTTTTGGCCAGAGATCTCTATTCAGACTAATTATAATACCTACTGTGTGATCCTCTCAAGCACATGGATAACAATCTTAAGCATCTTAGAGGAATGATTACTCAAATATTTTGGTTAGTGTCCACTCAACATGTCACAGCTATTAAAGGATTGAATGCCATTGACAACATTCAATCGACCGGACACTCTCCAGTGTAAGCTTCAGTCTTCCATCACAACACGTGTCTGATACTTGTAGTATATGTATGTTGGGTTTAGTGAGTTGCACTAAAATTACATTAATGTAGAGTCATTGAAATTGATGGCCCCATTAGGATTGGCTTAGTTATTGTCTACAGGTTTCACTTTCGATTACTGGCAGGCCTGTAGTTTTATCCTAATTCTTAATTCCCAAAAGAGCTACCCCCCTTCCTGTCACTGCCATCACCATGGCAATGCCTTCATCTTAATGAACGCCTTCCTGCCTGAATCTGAATGTCTATTTCCCACCTATTAGTTGGAGTGGGGGTGGGGGTTTTGCTCACCAGAGATTAGCCAGGACTGGGCCCTGCTCCAGTGCTCTGCGTGCACAGTTGGTCCCCTGTGATCTTTATCAGACAAGGTAGAGACGATGCTACATACAAATGAAATGTTTACCACTTGGATTAGACTCCAGTGTTGGGGTCTCATTGTGCATGTAATTCATAGAGGCACATAAGTAGCAACAGTCCAGGCTGCCATAATGCACTGAGTGGTTTCCACCCACACACTGGATTACTGCTCCCTCGCTGTCATGTTACAAAAGCAGCAGGTCCTATAAGAACGTTGGCGAGAGCGGTTTGATATGATCAAAGGCAGAAAAACTTCATGCAGTTTATCACTCGTACTGTAGACACTGTAACACTGTAGATTTTATTTTTATTTTATTTTATATATTTTATGTACAGTAGCAGTCAAATGCTGATTTTAGTGTTCTGTGTGCGTGTGTGTGCCATGTAAACACACTGAATAAATGATAGAGTACTTCAACTATTATGAAGTTAAAAAGTCAGACATTTGTTTTCAATTTGGTTGGGCAATTTGGTTGCAAAGACATCTCTATCAAGAAACAGGATTCAGTTCCAGTCTTTTCTCTGATTACCACTCATATGTTCAGATAAGCCAGTGTGCAATTATCTGTCAGTGTCCATTATCTTCAAAATCAATCTCATTGCAGAGAAAGACCATTTAACCACTGCAGCTAGCTCTCTCTCTATCTCTCTCTATCGCTTTGTATGTTTGCCTCTCTGTTTCTCCAATCTGCTATTATATTTGGAAAGATGAGATCAAAATATGAATCAGCATCAAACTTTATATCTGTAAAAGGACAGGAAACGCAACCTATAACCGTGAAATTTATACATCCACACAGTATTGTATTTGCCATCTCAATGATTAAAGAAGTTGTTTAACATCTGTCCATTATCATGTACTTGATCAAATAGTGAAACAAGTAAGAACAGCGACAACTTGATTCAAGACTTTACAATTAACAAAGAATGTAACAAATACCTTCAGGAACATATTAGAGTGATGGATATGAAACACATACTTTATTCTGTTTTCACTGTATAATAAGAG
The DNA here is from genome assembly GCA_036937835.1 of Pampus argenteus. NCBI lineage: Eukaryota > Metazoa > Chordata > Actinopteri > Scombriformes > Stromateidae > Pampus > Pampus argenteus. The sequence continues at coordinate 13,466,952 of CM072870.1, forward strand.
TCTATAATGGATTCCATCATCAAATTGTACTACATGGCAAGGCAGCAAGCAAAAGACAGTGACCCAAAAGAAGTGTGGTACAAATTCTCAAGTAGTAACCTTTTTAATATTAAACTAAGAAATGACTAGAAGTAGACATAAGTGCATAAGAAATAACATAAAAACAAGAAAGTAGTGCAGCAATCAACAAAGTTAAAGGGGCTCCAGCATTGAGGTGTTCACATTTTTGTTGTTTCTACCAATCATCCTGCCAGATACAGAAACCAACATATGGTACTGTTGGGCCCATACATTCTCAGTTCTTTGAAATATTGTTTTTCAATAATTTGCATGCTCAAATGAAATGATTGAAATGCCTGAGTTTATGCGTCGTTCATTATGTTAACAGCTGTGTGACCATTATAATCTTCCCATATGGGAAACAAGTGTTTAGTTCTGGTAATGGTTCTCAAATGAGTTTAGATGGTTTAAAGGCCACTGTGGTTTAACGGCTCATGGTCCACTCTGATCACTTATAATAGTGTACTGTAAACTGTATTGTAAATACACCATTTTAAAATATTTTATGGTCTGTCAGGACTTTTACTTAATCCCTCATTTACTCCATACTCAATGTATAACCAGTAATCTGCTGCATTTATGAATTCTATGGACTGACTTGTATCAAATTTAACATATGGGTGAAAGTACATCCATTTTCCTTGTATGAACCTGTTTCTTGTGTTTCTTGGGTCAGTGTATGTGGAAAGTTGCAAATCTGTCCGGTAATAATTTTTTTTGTCATTTCCCCATCAGGCATTCAAAGATATGCTGTATGCTGCCCAGGACCAAGCCCCGTCTATAGAAGGTAAGGAGACTCCCTGTCTGGACAAAGAAACACACACTTGTGTACTCAGTGCCCCTGCTCTCAGCCTGATTGGGCATCCCCAAAATAAGAACTCTTCTGCTAAAAATAGGTGGCAATCATTGCTAATATGCTGCCACTCACTCTGCAGGCTCTGACTCAACCAGACTGAGGATAATTACAAAATCATTATCTTCATTATTGTAGCTATTTTATTCTGCATGATGTATCAATAGGTGGCACATATGAGAAAAAACATGCCCAATTATATATATTATATTTGTTGTATATTTCTTGTGGTTAAAATGAAGTTTGGCACTATCTACACTGTAAACCAGTCAACTATTAAGGGTTAAAACAACATCCACCCTATAGTTTTTACAGCAGTGTTCTGGTAGTCAACATGACAGGCCAGAGCTAGAGTTCAATAGCCGACAGTACTGTGTTGCTACTCAACACAGCAAAGATAAGGAACCTGTCTGCTATAATTAATCTTTGGCGTTAGACTTCAAGCGACGAGGGAAAGAATGTAAACCATTTGTTTTTATTTTAGATACCTGTTTGTTGGGGTAAACAACTTTATTTGGACTGGAAACTTACATTGTGATGTGGTGATATGCAGTTCTGTGTATGTAACAGAGTAGTAGTGATGGAGTTGTCCATAAATATGGCTGCACAAAATCTCTATCATGCTTGCATGTGTGTGCTGCAATGATTGTTCGCTCATGCCCATGTGTGTGCATATGTGATACATTTTTTAGTGTTGTGCAACTTGCCCCTCACAGAGCTGCAACTTCCAGTGCTCAGTTCCAGCTAAGTGAGTTGGATGTGGATGTGAGTATGATGTGATTCTATCCATGAGTGACAAAGACGTAACACATAGTCACTGAGTGTGTGGGTGACAGAGCTCTGTCTGTGTGTGAGCCTGTGTGTGTGAGTAGAAGCTTCAGGCACAAAGATCAGTTTCAGAAATTTGTCACCTTTATTTTTGACTGCAGTTGGCGCTGAAGAACCCAAGTAGGATGTATTATGTAAAATATTCCATCAAACACAATTGAAAGTGTGATTCCTAAATAGTACCTACGTATACAGTAATACTTCTACAGAACATGTCCTGTTCTGTGATAACATATGAGCTGTGTCTTTAGCGCTGTCTCCAGAGGCTGTTAGCCATGCTGAGCGATCTTGACATGGATGATAAATCATTTCCTGTCTCAGGTCTAAGCTGTGCTCATGGGTCACTACTCTGCCTCTGTCAGCTTGTCGTGAGATAGGTGAGACAGTCTTATGGACAGAGACGGGATCAATCAATCAGTAGAATATTGTACTGTGTCACTTGTCTGTTATTGTTGTGATGTTTCAGCATTCCCAATTCAATCAAATTGATTTGTGTGCTTTTCACATTTATACACAATACCAAATATTATCAAAACACTTAAGACTGGACCAAGGCAAGTGCAAAGAAAGGAGTATCAGCAATAGCGTTTCCTATATAGAAGAGAGTAAAATGTTCCATGCATCAGACAGGTGTCAGACAGGAAAAGAGAGAAGTTGTAATGGAAACAGCAACAGAAGCAGACAAACAGCATTATTGAGCCCTGCCAAGTACATTCTCCTGTGGCTTAGATTTTGTTGACTTTTCATAAGAGAAACAAGATTAGCAGCTGCTATAAAACAGAAGCGTACTGCTGCATTTTCTCTTCACATACATGAGACTCAATCTGTCGACCAGATTGAAATTAAAAAAGAGCAGAACGTTATTGGAAAGAAATATATGTTTTTGCTAAGAGCCAAACTATTCATACTGCACCATGTTGGGTCTAATTTCTTTTTTCTTTATACCGCATACTTTGTATTATTACTATGCAAGCCATAATTTAAACTTTGATCATTTCATTAATTATGTTCCTTCAGTGAAAGACTAATGGAGAGGATTTAATTCAAGGGTGCTCTCCTGTCGCTCCCTTGCTCCCCCCTTCTCTTTCTCCTGCCTCATTCTTTACAAAAAGCAACATTTTTGGTATTCAGAAGATGTTTCCCTTGCCTGAGGGAGACAGTTTACTGAGTTAAAATTGCTAGCTCACCCACTCTGCTCTCTCACTGGGCACCCTGCAATACCTGATAGAGCTGTGTTGTAGACATTGCACTGAACAGGCAGCACTTCAAAGTCTCTGTCGGGGCCTCTGCATACATATGGTTGTCAGATTGCTAAAAAAGTCTTTACAGCAATCTGTCTAGTATGACAGGGAAAAATCATCTTTGCAATGGGAATTTTATCATAAAAGTTTAGGTGTATTTCTGCAAGTGGGCTGTAAAATAAATCTACAGAAAAAATGACATTTACACTGTTTATGGTGGGATCTTGATCATCCTTTTTGCGCATTGCAGTTATATTACCCACTCAGCACCTCCATCGAGAGCCTCTGAAAGACACTTTTTCTTTCAGCACCATTTATAGTCAAATTACTCATTCAGTTTCAACAAGATGGATGTACAGTAATTAAGAGAGCTTGTTGCAAACAGACCCTCACCAACACATGGACATTAAAGTGGCTCTGGTGTTGCATATGACCCTTCACCCCTTATTAAAATCCTTTGTTCTCATTCCCTCCAGCCCTCCATTGGTCCTTGTGTAATTGTAATTAAAACAGGCCTGTCCCTGTTCTGCAGAGAGCCAGTGGAAGACAACAGGGAGAACAGCTGGTTGGATCTCTGGCTCTCCCTGTTCCAACCATTAGAATGAGTTATGCCACAATCTAATTCAATTACTCTGCTGATTATTACAGAGATCTGAGAACAATAGCTCCAGATAATAAACACACAGCTTTAACAGGAATTTGTTTTGTGTACATGTGTCCTACTATTTTCCAGTCATGTTCACACGCTACAGATGCCATAAATGCATATATTTATATTGGGAATAATATTTCTAATCATGAATCGTGAGGTTTCACACTGCACGTCATTCATTTGCTGTGTCATTCATTAATTCATTCATTGTGTCTCTCATTCTGCTACTCGGTCAATGGCCAGTCTATTACTGTGATGCTATCTGTGTGGGGCTGTGGGAAGATGGCAGTGATGGCACTTTTTGATTCTCACAGGGAGTAAGGGTGGGGCTCCTGTGTAGTACGATGAATGAACACATACACACTGTCCGAGAAGGGGAATGGGGTGCCACATTATTGACTTATAGCTCCGGGGACAAGAGAATGGATTTGGTCTGGATGTCAAATATGAATGAATCAGACAAAAAAGAGCTACTAAAATGAATGCATGATTTTTATAGCAAAGCCCCTTCCCCAGTAAATGTCGACCTTATTTTTACTCCTGTCTTGTGGCTTGGCTGGCAGCCTTATTCCTTTAGGGCTTTTCATGTTTTATGCAGTCAAATCAATAATGCCATAAAAGCAGTGGTGTGAATATAGAATGCTTCCAGACCTTTGTGTAGCGATAAATTGTTCTGGCATTTTTAGCAAAAAGAAATGTAATGGTATTTACCAAAAGTTTCTGTAGCCTCCTCTAGTATTATTTTCAAACATATCCTAATGTGTTTTATTGTGTTAAAAATAAAGCCTTCACCTTCATTTAGGAATCCCCACCTATCCCATGGCACAGCCAGATAAGGATGCGAGTGAACACCTAAACTTTAATTATAATAATAATATATTTTATCTATATAGCACCTATATAAGGTGTACAAGGGAATATCAAAATGATTAATTAAATGAAAACCAGAAATTAAAGGTATGGGCAATGACATATAATAAAATAATATAAAAACAGTAAAAAATAAACCAATAAAACCCATAAAACATTGGAACTGGAAACATAAAACATTTAGCTGATATTAATAATAAGTAAGTTTCAATAGATGTTACTGATTCTGTGAGTCTCAGACCTTATATTGTCTTCAAGACAGGCAAGACAGGTTTCAGCAAAACTCTGTATAGTGAGACTGACAATCTCACTATACCGTCAACTAAAGGAAAAGGTTTAGGGTAGGGATGTGACTTTTGATCAAAAACACTATTCGAAATTCGCTAAACACTATTCGAAATTCGATTCGAAAATCGACAGAACCCCGCCCCCACCCACACGCCCAAACGCGCGCACACAGGGTGAAAGCGGTAACGGTTTAATGAGTCAATAAACAATGATAAACAAATAAACAATAAACTTCCATTCACATCACATAGCCAACAGTCGCGAACAATAATTTAGGCTTCCAATTTTATTATTTATATTTACTATTATTTACTATTCACGTCTGTTAAAAGGAACCGCGGGTGAAACTGCCCGTTTAGTTAACGATATTGAAAGTGATAGAACAGAGTAGAATAAACCTAACCTAAACCTAAGACATATTTTTGTTACGAAAAATTAACATGTCGACGTGGTCGGGATGGAGACGGGTACGCAGCCGATTGACAATCAGACCGGCTGCGGAGAACACACGTTCCGATGGCACGGACGTTGCTGGCACACACAGGTAGGCGCTGGCCAACTTTGCCAGGCGAGGGTATTTGTGTTTATTGTCTTTCCACCATGTCATCGGGTCAGTGTGGATTGGTGGGCATGTATCCTGGCAGTACTGAGTCAATTCAGTCACGCATGTTGCGCTCTGTGTGCTGTAATCCTCGCCAAATATGACGGCAATTGCTGCGGTTAACGGGCATCTCTGCATCACACTACACGTTACCGGCCGCTTGCAATTCTTCTTCTGTTATTTTGACTACCTTTACTGTACGATAGCGGCACCCTCTGGCCGAATTAATGCAACAGTGTATGTTAGGAACTAGGAAACGCCTTTCCGTGCTCATTTTTTTTTAGTGGAATGCAACGTAAGCCAAAACGGCATTCGAAATTACTATTCAATATTCGAACTCGTCACGAATATTCGAAAATTCGAAAATCATGTCCCATCCCTAGTTTAGGGATGTTGTATGTTATCTGTGTTTTGCTGATTGTGAAACTGCCATGTTTGGGTATCAGTGCACTTTGTATGAATGTGCATATGTTTGCATGTCTGTATGCATGTGTGGTTTGTCAACTATTGAAAAAGACTATACATTGCTGTATTACCAGAAATCAGTGTGTGTAACTGTGTCGGTTTGATCACGGTGTCACCGAAGAGCCTGGCTCTCAGTGAAGTGTTTACCAAATAGCAATATTAAACCACCACATAACTTTTACTTCAATGTTTTGTGAAGTTAATAGAATACAATATAATATAATAAAGTGGAATAATACTTTATATAAAGATGGAGGGATGAAAGTAGTATTTCACAGTTTCTCATCCAGTAACACCAAGGCAGTCACAAATACAGATGTTCATTGTTCCATATTCAACACCTGTACAGCTGCTCTCCACCATGCAGCTTGTCAGGCTTTTGTTCCCACGCTTCCTCCAGACAATGTTGTCCCATCTCATTCAGCTCTTTATGCCTTTGATTGTAGGAGAATAAACCTGAACACTGTTGCACTGTTCCAGCTCTGCCAGCACCCCTTTTAACAATTTTCTAATTAATATTTTTTTTGTTTGTATGTGTGTGCCGTTATACCTAATCTGCCTAATGAAAGCTGTAACATGAATCACAGCCAGAAATTACCTCAACTACACCTTTCACCCAGCTGTTATTCAGCTATTTTCTATTGTTGCCCATTCTGCTCGCTCAACCGCCATTTTGTCTGCTGTTGTTGACGAACATGATGAGAGGCTAGTTGAAGTCTGCAAGTAATACAGCTGATTGTTATTCAGCTGGCGTATATGATGGAACAGCAGCTGTTATTACTGTTGTTAGTCCCATTCAAAGTCTGTCCTCACTCCCTGTGCGGAATAGCATTCTGATTTCTGTCATTTTCTTGCCATGGCAGGTTGACCGAAGTGTTTTGATTTTGTAATCTTCCAAAAAATATTTCTTATGTTAAAAATTAAAATGTTTTTTATTATAATTTATAATAACTTTTTACCTTGATGTGATGTGTTGCCTTTGGTCAAAGCTATTGTTGCATTCATATGAATCTTTTCTGTGTGATTTATTTGTGTTAATATATAATAATATCCACACAAGGATGTATACTTTATTAGTTATAAACAACTTTACATACATCTCTACAGTAGATAAATCATTAGATACATGAGTCTCTTTAGCCACAGAAGCTTAAGGATACATGGCTAACAGATACCAAGGTTCCCAGGCTGAGAAACAACTCTGTGTGTGGGAAGAAAGACAGAGATATCAGGCAGGGACTGAGAAGGTGAAAGGAGCAAAGGAAGGAGGGGAGACAGATGGACAGGTGGACAGACAGGTTGACAGGCAGGACGGTTCAGCAGGACAGTGGCGTGGCAGCCAGGGTTACCCACCAGCCTGCATTATTGATGGGCTCTTTGTCAAGCTGCTCCTCGTGCTTGCTTCCAAGCGCTAATTGTTGGATTTTTGTGGGGGTTGGTCCTTTTAATTGTAGTGCCACCAGAAAAGTAAATATAGAGAATTTAGGAGCCACACTGAAATATGAAAGTGATTAGGAAGAATCTGATGGACTAAACATTATTCTATGCCTGCTTTTAAAAACAAAATCTTACTATTAACAATAAAATTTATTTGAGGCTTTATTTCAGTGACTGTGCTCCATGCCATCAGTATTTCCTAAGTGGAGGATACATGCCTGATGATCTTTATCCAGTGGATATTATTATTCCACAGTACACTGCAATGACTTCAATTATATGCCTAATTGCCATTCAAACAGGAAATGTATTGAGCTTGAGCAGTTGCATCCATAATCAAACTCATCTCAGCAAGTTTAGCTTCCATAGTGGATTCAAACCGAACCTCGATCCGATAAAGCAGTAAAGGAGAGAGGTGGCTGTGGATTCTGAGACCGGTCCTTTGATGAGTTTCTAAGGGTATTAGAGGGGAGGGAAGCAGGGGGGTCAGGCTCAATATAAGCCTAGGATCGCTATCCCAAGGTCAGGCACTAATCGAACTGATAAAATGAACATTGAAAAGCTCACGTGTAATTTAACAAAAACAAGGACGAAGAGAGATGGCCAGCACTCTCCACTTATATGTTTGATGTGATGATTATGAACAAAATTAAGCGGGGAAAGAGAAAAGAGGCCAGAAAACAATGATAAACAAATTGAATGGGATGGTCATTCAGAAACATATAGGCCGAAAGAGAAACAGAAAGAGGGATCCTTCAGGCAGCAGACAGACAAACAGACTGAGTGGGAGGTCCCTGGGCTCATCTCCAATGCATGTTGCCCTGCATTAGCACTACAGCCATCCCGCAAGAAAAAGACAGAGAGAGAGAAAGAGAACCTTGATAGATGCAAGTCTTCTATCCATCCATCCATTATTCATTGCTGAATTAGATCTCGCATGAATGAAGTGGAGGAGAGGAGGAAAGAGGAGGAGATTGAGGGAAAGAGAGGGAAAGTTATAGGTTGATTGAGAGAAGGGGGGTTTGCAAAGGGTGAGGAGTTCAGATGAGGATGTGGCTCCAGCAGGGATGGTATTTTTAGATTTTTTGGGCATTTGACAGGAGTCTGGGACGGTAAGCAGTGGAGCAAAAGCAGTGTTAGCAAAAAGGGGTGAAAGAATTTGAATTTTAAGAGAAAAGAAGGGGTTCAGAGGTGCAGGGATGCAAGTAGGAGAAGGGATGTTGATGTGGTTTAGGGAGGGGACGAATCAGGGAGAACAGGTGAAGGAGAGGTTGGTGGCGCTCAGAGGCGAGGTCATCCTGCAGCTCTTAAATGTGTATCCAGTAGTCAACAACATGTCATTACTGTGCCTCTCTACCCCTGTGTGTGTGTGTGTGTGTGTGTGTGTGTGTGTGTGTGTGTGTGTGTGTGTGTGTGTGTGTGTGTGTGTGTGTGTGTGTGTGTGTGTGTGTGTGTGTGTGTGTGTGTGTGTGTGTGTGTGTGTGTGTGTGTGTGTGTGTGAGAACATTTACGTACATGTGCACATCTGCTCTGGTCTTGGCAATAATCTCCTGATCTCCATGCTGTATAAACACGCTTCCACTGGCATTAAGATGACAGGACTGGTCTGTGATCACTACATCTTCAAAGGAGATGGAGAAGGAGCTAAGCACTAATCCTTAGATGAACATTAAATCGTTTTCTCAGACACAGAGCCTTTATTCAAATGAGAATACAATCCTGTAAAGGTTAAATAAACAGAAAGCATACATCATATGATCTGGCTGTTTGCCAGGTGCACAGCTGGAGATCATATAGATAGATCACCAGCAGCAATCTCTACAGCGATCTCTACAATCTCAAGCATGGCAGGCATGTGAATGTAATGAGATCTGACTCTTTTGATCAGGAATCAGCTGTTGAGGTCTCATGGGTTTGGTATATTTGTTTAGCATTAGCATGGCTTCCAAACCATAATCTTAACCTATGTTATGAGGCAAGTTATTGTTTTTAAGCAGTGACGAGAAGCCTAATCAACAGCTTTGGCTGTAAGCCAGCAGATCAGCCAGGCTCTGCTGAGTGTAACCAATCGGTCATAGCTGACTGCATGACATTTATCTTGCAAGGCTAGGATTAATTTGAATCATTTTCTATTTTGACTACATTGCTTGGCTGAAATTGCAAAAAAGCATAGCAGTGAATTGCAATTTGCAGATTTGAATGACATGCACATTCCTATGGCATTTGTTCCATATTCAAAGATTAAGACCTGCAGTCTGAGTGGAAAAAACCGACACTGCAAAGCAGGGAGGTTATGATGGATGAATACAGGAAAGAATAAAGACGTATAACCTTGTCTCTGCTTTGTGTGTTTTGATGTTTTTATCTTCTCACACTGCTGCTCTCTGCTGCACTTGCATACAACGGACTGTGGAGAGGGTGCTGAACACACACATTCATGTAGATGCGCGCGCGCACACACACACACACACACACACACACACAGGCACATAAGGAGCTGTGTGCTGCAGGGGGTGTGGGTGTGATTGTGAGCTATAGGTGATGACAGCAGTGCCATATGCTGATGTATTTCTGTTTTTTTTTTTTTTTTTTGGCCACTGCATTTAGAGTACAACCATTGAAATCATTACACGTTGTCCACTCTTATCTCTGCTGTAAACACCCCACTTTTTGATTAATGTGGGAAAAAGAGAAAACCTCCCTTAGTCGGCAAAAGCATTTACACGCATTTACAAGTATTGTTCAGCCTGTCACTCTTTGAACTTAGCTTATTTAAATGAATACCCTGCACTGAGACTGAGAGCTGATTCTTCTTATTATTTTTTACAAATCAAATGATGTATTTGTTATGGACATTTGGGAATTTGTATGGTTGTATTCTACTTAGTCGATGTATGTGGGTGGGTTTGTACCGTATGTGCTAGTGTTTGAGTAGGGCATTGCAGAAGACACTGTGTCCTTCACTGTGCCACTGTGCTCCAGAGAGACAGCCAGGATCTGGCCCAGATTGGCTCAGAGGCATGAAAACGGTGTGAAAATGTACCAATGATATGAAACTCATATCAGTCTCTTATCATTTCTATATTGCTGTATTGACTCTCAGCTGATTGTCAACACAATTACATGCCTCAGCCCTACACCTGGCAGCAAAGAGATCTATTTCAGAGCTGATATATGATGGAAACATTTCTCTAGCAGCGGCGAGTTTGACTTTAAATTGAGTCTGGTCCCATGGGGATCAATGCCAGTGTTTACGATTGCATGTGTATAGAGTGTGGGTTATGTTTATGGTCTTATTCATCCTCACTGTACCTGTAGGCAAAAATGAGAGAGACAAAGAAGTGGCAGCGGAGAGTGGGGGCAGTGAGGGAAAGTAAACGGCTGAGAATGACAGATAGAATGAAAGTGAAAGCTAGAAAGAAAAAAAGAGAGGTGACATTGGTGGTAATTGGAAGACAGGAAACTAAAACCATAGGGAGCTTCCCTTCCCAACCGTTACTATAAGTCACATAAAAGATTTGTGAAAATAAAAGCGAAGGTAGGAAAGACATGAGAGCTTGGCTGAAGCTCTGTCATTTGCCTATTCAATAAATTTGGATTCACTGTACATTTAACTGCTTTCCAAAGGTGGCAGCAATAAATAGTCATACTATAATTCTTTCAGGGGCAAGAAGAATATTGGTAGATATAACTTCTCTTCTTATTTAGAATATATCAACTTCTTCTAATCTAAAGACAAGAGGACAGAGCAATATCAATAATTCACAGCAATTGTTCCCTCCCTGACAGCCTGTCTGTTTTTATATTAAATGTTGAATTATTAACAGTGTGTGAGATTGGAAATATGGTGACTCTCCCTCCTGATGCCCATGAGTCTTCAAAAACTGTTTGGTCAATGCAGCCACAGACGCACCAAAACATAGATGTTAAGTAGGTGAATTAAAGCAGCATTAGGGTATTTTATAGTTTTATTGTATAGTCGAAGCAAGTGGAGAGATTACCCTGTGAAATGCCCCTTCATGGTGCGTTGACTCATACACATATGCATACTCATTAATTGTCTCAAATTTTAAACCCACCAATTTCAGAGGTGACATCTTCTTCAAAAAATTTGTATATTTCATATTCTCCTCAACATGTGACTAATGTATTCATGATTCATGTGTTAATAATAAGCAATGACCTCAGTTCTGGGACTGTTGACTCACTGTTTAGGGTTGAGTCCTGTATATACATTATTTTTCTACATGTGCACCTGATGTTATGCACACAGACTTCCTGTCATGGTTGTAATCTAAAGAATTGGTCTCTTGACTTCTAACCAGCAGTATAATGGAGAAAGACTCCTGAGTGGCTTTTCAGCAGAAACAACAGTTTGTCTCTGTTTTGCATTTCGTCCTCAGGGCAAACTGCACGGCTTCTTCTTGACAAGTGCCATCTGATAATTAGGGCTCATAATCACCCTATTAGTATGCAGCCCAATTGAGCGGAGAACAGCTTATTGTTCCCCTGGCATGAGCAGCCGCCATTTGTAAAAGGATTATTGTAAATATCTTGTAAGGTTTTTTATGAGAGAGAAACATATGTGTAATGACTTAAATTGTTGCATTGTTAATCTCAGAAGTATTTGTTTTTTAATATAGCCAGTAAAGTCAGGTTGCAAAATTATAGCAGCTGTGACAGTTTCTCTCTTTGGATTGTTTGGTAATATTTTTGAAAGCATAAAATTACTGGAGTGGCACTGTGTTTCACTGTAGGATTGTAACCTTATTTTTTGTACCTTTCTGAGACACACAAAGTCGAGTTGAACTTTCTCCATCACAGTTACCATGGCACCAAAGAAAGAGACCAGAATAACTTGAGCCTTGGTTTGTGCCTGTGACATTCAGGAGCTGAACACAATAATTGTAGAACATGTAGAACTTAGGGACGGGGTGTTAGGTTGAATTTTAATAACGTGTTTTGAAAGCAGGCTGATACGTCTTGAGAACACAAACAACGACCACAAATAAACGGGGTTTATTATTGGCAGTATAACCTCAAATTTAGAGTATCCTCAGGAGCTTTTTGTAGTAGGATAGAATGCCATATACTACATATATTTTACATATGTATATATGTATGTATGATAGTCATGTTCCCTTTTATTATTAGAAGTTTTTAAATACACAAAGGGTATTTGTGCAGTTATTAGCTGAGTCAATTCTGGTAATAGGGATTGTTTATTGCTGCTGCTCCTGATTGTTTCTGTCAGTACCACTCTGAATACCAAATCACTGATATGTTACTATACTATAATATTTATTATGTAACACTTTTATGTGAAATGTTTTGTTTTGTTTGATCTCAATTGAAGCATTTCATAATGTATGATTGATTTATGTCTTTTGATTTAGTTGTTGTCATTAACAGTATATGTTTTCTTCCTCTTTAGTCACAACATTGTGTATTATAGAGGACTATCTTATAGCAATATTCACACAGAATCACCTGATACTGCTTTACTACTACGACTTTTAGAAACATCCTCTGTACCTGTCTCTGTTTCGATTTCCTAGTTGTTGAATGAAACCTCATGACATCATATTTGTTGGTTTTCATTTAGTTTGTTTTCTCTACGGATTGCAAAAATTCTTCCACCTTTTATAATAAAATGTCTTCAAAACACTGTGGGGTGATCTCACATACACTAGTGTGCATATAGAATGTGTATATGAGTGTGTTTATGTACTACCCAGGTTAACAAGGAACAGGTCAGATTGATTTGTCTCCCTGAGAAAAGTAGCAGCCAGATACTATTCGCTGCAGGGCTTTAGAAGGCTCAGACAGTATGGTTTGTCTGCTGACACACAGAGACACACACACACACACACACACACACACACACATACACCATCACTCTGAACCACAGAAATTTGATTTGGTCTATTTGTACTGAGGCTAGATGAAGGGGATGAATGGGAATTCAGAGCCCCAGTGCTCGGTAGTGGTTGACAGACTGAGTCTGCCTCTTCTTTCTATGCTCCTCTTTAAACTCTGCCAGTGTGTAGCCCATGCTGTTGAGAGACACATACTCACAAACACACATGTAAATAAACACACACACACAGCATTCACAATGCATGCCCTTCAATTTGTATGCCACACGTACATATCCTACACAGCATGGCCAACAAACACGCTGCATGCCCCATATGCTGCCCTCAAAAAACAAACACACACGTTTGCAAGTCTTTACTTGTGAGGATCCTCACTGAATCATCTGTCAAAAACAATGAAAATATCTGCTGAAGGGATGGGAAGGATTTGGAAAACCTGTTTGCACCAAAAATGTCCTTACCTACTAAGATATGCACCCAAACAACAATGCTTGTTTACCCTGAACTCTTCAGGTTATTATTTAATTTACTTCTAGGAGAACCAATATTCAGGTGATTCCAATTCATAGTTCAAAAACAAACCCAAAATTGAGCTCTGAATATGCCATCAGAGAGTTAAGATTCATGTTTAAAAACACTGAAATATACCCCCGGCTTTTTCAAGGCTCACAGTTGGTGTCTAAATTACTCCTGGATTCTATGTAAAAAAAATCAGATTTGTTTTCATACATTATGATAAACGTGAGTACTTCCTGCTCATGTAAATCATGTTAATAATATGACTCCTAAGCACCGCAAGGTCAATGTGCTCCAAATCAGATTGGGTCAGGAAATTGCTCCTAATCTAATAACATCAAGTATTGGATTCCTTCCTCCCTGCTTGAATTAGAATGGGCAGTATGATGGCTCATTCATAAGTAGAGTTACAGTATTACAATTAGGGAATGGAAAAAGAAGACTCCAATGGGGAATATTATATTCCTTGAATTAACTTTGCCTACAACAATTAAATAATGTTTGCAGCCCACTTGTGATACTGAATTTAGTGTCCTTTGAGATCATTGCCAAAATAAAAAGTCTCCTGCTTAGTTTTAGATGATCGGTTCACTACTTATTCATTGCCTTGTTTACGGTTGGGGTTAATCTAGGGTCTTTTGTAGATGACATAAATAGTGACGTTGCAGTACTGTGAGTGTTGACTTATATAGGGCTGGGGTGTTTATAAGATGCATTCAAGATGTTCCTGGCTGTAATATCAACTCTGCCTGACTGAGGAGTTTCCAGGCACACAGAATCTGTTCTCCCTCTCTGAGGAAAATGCCTTGTTTCATGTCTGCTAATCTGCTAGTTTCTAAATACCTGCCACATTACAGGAATGTGTGTGCGTGTGTGTCTGTGTGTGTCTGTGTCTGTGTCTGTGTCTGTGTGTGTGTGTGTGTGTGTGTGTGTGTGTGTGTGTGTGTGTGTGTGTGTGTGTCTGTGTCTGTGTCTGTGTGTCTGTGTCTGTGTCTGTGTCTGTGTGTCTGTGTGTCTGTGTCAGTGTGTTTTCTCCTTACATTTCTGTTCATTTTGACCTCAAAGTGAAGCTGTTGAGTGTGACTCTTATCGAGAGGCTGCAGCTGCTGCTGTGAGAATACCACGGCAGCCTGGAGGGACATCTTCACACAAACACGTACACACACACTGTTTTACCCACACCAAGCTGACTATGACATTATGTCCCTAAAGAAGTATGTTTACCTACAGTGTGATATAGCTGAGAGATACTCTCGGGAACTAAAAAGCATTAAACTTAGTTGTATGCTAATTAAGTTGTACTATAAATAATAGTTTGTGAGTACATGCTGTTCATAAAGTTTTTATACTAATTATATACATTTTCATTTGTGTGACCATTGATTATGAAAATCAATATTGATCTTACATAGTTTTCACTGTGTGCCACTAACATTAACATGATCTGGCATTTAAATGCCAGGTGATGCTTTTGAATTTGAGAAGATAACATGTAGTTTGCTGTGTATAAATAGCATGCAAAATAGCAATATTGCACAAGGCTTTCCATGATATATGACAACGTTTCACAGACAGCATACTCAGTCTCATGGGTGATGATGTATTTCAAGCTATGGCAACATCGTGCTGTTGAAGCGCTGGCTATAACGTTACCTCTCTGACCCCCTCTGTTAATGGCATGGCCACCCTGTAGGTTAATAGATACTGAATTCCCTCCACCTCTACAGTGTACACCTCTACATCAACTATAGTTACAGTAGTGGAGCTTGGGCTCATACTCTGCTTAGATTAATGGCCCCATCTTGGACTATTGACACAACACTTATCTTGTTTTTATGAGTCCAGCGGCTTCTATCTATAAACCTTAGAGGCACACATGTGCACAGTCACATAAGAGCACACAGAGACACACACCTCACTAAGGCTCCTACATGTACAGTTCAGTTACAGTTATATATGCCGTATACTGTTTTGTAACTCATTTGATGTTTCCAACCCGATCCTAATGGCTCTGAGCTCAAGATAAAGTGAAGAGTTGAGCAGTCTTTTTACACACTGCGCTCATCACACTATACGAGGAACACGTTGCAGTGAGACAGATGATGATATTTGATAGATGTCATCTCCTACAGTACAGTATTGGCATGAGGATGAGATGGAAATGTCAGCCTGTTAGTCATTCGGTCAAATCCCACATTGTGTTACACATATTACTTGTGTCAGTAACGCATAAACCTTTGAGTTCTTAAAACATTATATGTATATATTATATCTATATAGTTAGCTAAATATCAGCATCTGAAATTATGAGCATGCTGACGTTAGCATTTTCTTCAAAACACAGCTTTGCCTAAATACAGCTTCACAGTGCTGCTAGCATGGTAGGCTACAAGCTACCACTGCAATTCAATGGTACTTAGTTTTTACTACATTTTTAGGAAGTAACCCTTCCTAAAAATGTTAATTACCACATATTCTAAACTATGCTTATTGATAATCTGATGACATTAAACACTCTACAGTATGTGTTAGTTTTGTTGTTTACAACTGTTATCTCAATGTTTATTCCCTTCAAACATGTTTCCAAGTAACCAATTCTAATTACCGTATGTAGTTATTTATTTCTATACACTTTTTTTTTCTGAAGTACTACTACAAAATACAACTATACAGTCAGAATTTTTAGTGTGAATATTTTTATTGCCTTTTTACTTTGGACCTTCGTCTCCAGAGGAAGAGGCAGTTTCTTTTCCAGAATGAAGGCTTCATCCTTTTCTCTGGAGTCTTCTCCAGAGAGTCTTTAGCCTCTTCCAGGAGTTCAGGTGCCTCTAAAGCAGGAATGGACTTCTCCTCCACCTCCTCCTCGTTCTTCAGCTCTTCCAGGAGTTCAGGTGCCTCTAAAGCAGGAATGGACTTCTCCTCCACCTCCTCCTCGTTCTTCAGCTCTTCCGGGAGTTCAGGTGCCTCTAAAGCAGGAATGGACTTCTCCTCCACCTCCTCCTCGTCCTTCAGCTCTTCCGGGAGTTCAGGTGCCACTAAAGCAGGAATGGACTCCTCCTCCACCTCCTCCTCTTCGTACTTCAGCTCTTCCAGGAGTTGTGTAGTTTCTGTGTGGATGACTTGACTGACTGCTTCCTCAAGGTTTGTTACCATCTGTTCATAGAGTCGGATTTTCAGGTCCTCCAACTCCCTGCAGGTGGACTTCTCCTTCTCAGAAGCCATTTGTTGCAGTAATTTTATCTCCTGCTCCAGTTGTTGATGGTGGGTATCCTGCTCAGCCCACAGCCTCTGGATCTGCTCCTGGTACACTTTTTCAGTGAGAGAGTCCTTTTCTGTATCATGCTGCTGCTGAAGGATGTCTGGCTGTATTTTTGTTTCCTCCAATTGCTGACAATATTGCCTCCTTAGAGTTTGCTCCTCGAAATGCCTAGTGCTTTCTTTTTTGAGCAGATTACTCTGCTGCTGTTTCCAGTTCTTCTCTCTGTGAAGCTCGTTCATCAGATACTCCATCTGGTTCCGGAGAAACTCATTTTCAGACACCTTAAACTGTAGTTTCTTGATGAGCTGTGTGGCATTTTGCTCCTGAGAGGAAATGCAGTCCTGCGCCTTTTGGAGCTGAGCCTTTAGCTCCTCGACCTGCTTGATCAGAGCCTCCTTTTCTGTCCCACTGAAAATGCTGGAGATCTGCTGCATGGCCCAGTTGTAGGCACCTATGACTAGTGGTCTCAGTCCCAAACTCATTTTGTGTTTCTTTCTATAGATTCACTTACAGTTGTCTATTGCAGTTAAAAATCTGAAATGAAGTAATCTGGAATGGAAAGAAAGTGTATGTAATCATATTTATTTTGTTTTGTTTCTTTGATTCTTCATGCTATGACAACATCTTAGCAACATTCATGCCAATAAAACAAATTTAAATTTAAATATAAATACCAATGGTGATGATGTTGTAATGTGCATATTGGTTGTTGTGTGATGTGTGGGTTTCCACAGTGATGATGTTGATTAACATGTTTACATTCAGTTTACATGGACCTTCTCAAGTATCAACTGCATGAAATCACTACTCGTGAGATACTGCAGTTGCTGTCATCATTGGTAATTGTTGAAAAAATAAACACAGAAGCACTTAAACAGGTTATTTTTTTTACATTTGTAGGTTGCTATATCTACAAAAATCAAATAAGGTGGATAAAATGTGTGATGTGCTTTCTTGTTGTTAGATGAGATGATGTGTTTCCCTCTCAAGTTTGTGTGTTAAATACAGAGCTGGATCTAAGAGGTGATTGGCTTTGCTTAGCATAAAGCCTGAAAGCAGGGTTCACGCCAGAGTTTTAAAAAATCCACCAAAATCCCCACTAACACATCTCGTTTTATGTAAAAATCCCAAATTATGGTTTTACAGTGAATTGGTCGCTGTGTCAGGTTACAAATTGTTGTTTTTGTTTTTATGTACATATTAAACAAAGTAGAAACCTGTTAATAAGTGTGCTTGAGAGGTGTTGATGGGTGATAGGTGTTGAACAAAACTGCTTCCAGAGATTAGTTAATCTCCTCTTGGCTCCAGTTCTATTCTTCAATTACAGACATGAGATTGACATTGCATTTTCCATTGTTTCTGGTGTTTCACTATTCTATAAAATAGACTTCTTTCAAATCCAAAAACAGAATTCATAGACAGACCTCTATCATTATCACCGTCATTAAGGTGGCTGTAGACTCTTAGTAATACTCTTTGTATACTAGTAACCCTGGATTTTTTTTGTTGTGAACAAAGGAAGACACCAGCTTGTTAAATACTGTGTCTTGGTAAAGTTTATATTATTATGCAGCTTTGCAGCAGATCACAGTGAGAGAGAATGAGAATGAGCAGATGAGATATCCCTGTAGGTTTCGCTTCCTCTTCACCTGGAGGATCAAACACACAGAGTGAACCTAACATCACAGGAACCGTCAGCCACAGTTAGGCTAACAGATTGCCTTGCCCAAACTTATGTCTGTCAAAGTGAGGGGGATGTAGTGTGTGTGTGTGTGTGTGTGTGTGTGTGTGTGTGTGTGTGTGTGTGTGTGTGTGTGTGTGTGTGTGTGTGTGTGTGTGTGTGTGTGTGTGTGTGTGTGTGTGTGTGTGTGTGTGTGTGTGTGTGTGTGTGTGTGTGTGTGTGTGTGTGTGTGTGTGTGTGTGTGTGTGTGTGTGTGTGTGTGTGTGTGTGTGTGTGAGAGAGAGAAAGAGAAAGAGAGAAGGTGACAGAAAGATAATAGAGTAGAAGAACTGATGCGATATAAACTATTGCATCTACAACATATGCAGCCTTTTTCAGACCTTGTTGAGGCGCCTCTGTTGACAGGTGTATAGTTACACACACATGCATATGCGCGCACACACACACACACTAGGTCTGACCAGTGAGTATGCTGGATAATAATAATCTCTAACAGAACTGTGTTGTACCTGTCAGATCCATATAGCTCTCGTTGAAGATAGCTGCTATTCCAATATCTTGTAATGTTTTTGAAAATTTCAAATGTTCACTGTCATGCTCTATCACACCTTTGAGACTGTTTTTCCACAGGGATAGGTTAGTTTAAATGGTATTTGTCTCAGTTTGAGGGAGAAGTGTGGAAAGAAGTGCAGCTATGAAGAGCACGAATAATCCTCCAGATACTTTAACACCAATAAAATAAAGTTGAAGGGTTCAGTAATAACCTCTGTATATTGCAAAAGAAATAATTGAATTTACGAGAAGCAGACTCCTTCATTGAGTAGCTATACCAACAGTATTAAGAATCCTACAACAATTTGCTGTAATTTCCTCCCTTAGCTCACATGAATATACTGTAATGTTCATCAGGTGGGTTTTAACCTCTCAGATCCACACATGGTGCCCACACAATCAGGTGTGCACTGAGCTAGTTTGCCATGATAACAGCTCCCCGCTGAATAGCAGCTGCTTGACATCAGTCATGATTGGCTATGGTGGGAGTTGATGCTTGTGATTGGTTGAATGTGGTTGGATACAGACTGCTGATGCTTGCTGTCTGGTTGCCTGGATACAGCTATTCCTCACTGTTAGTGGCCTTGGCAAAGTGATGGACAGCATAAGTGCTTTGCAGAGGAATTTGCCAATCTGTTGATTCTGCTGAGAATCTCTTTATACATCTATGTACTGGATCTGTATCATTTTCTGTCAGTATATATTTTTATTAATCTTGTTCTTATTCCCTTTTCTCTTTAACATACATTTGCAATTGTATGCAGGCAAATACACAAGTAAGTGAACCAAACATAGGTTTTATCTAAGTTATATTTATGAAATCCCTCTGTTTTTAACTCAAATACTATTTTCTTACACAACCAATATTGGAGTTTGAGGGTAGAGATGTTTGTCTGACAGTCTCTCTGTCAGTCCATCACGTTGGTCCAGGGCAAGATATCTTGTTAGATTGTTTGGTAACCTGACATGTTTCAAAACCTTGTGGGGCGTATTTTACTGTACATGATCTCAAGTGTAATTCATAATCATTTTCTTAAAGAAGCAAGGTAAATACAGTACTCTAGTTGGACCTTTGGCCAGTTCCTACACCATGTGGGTCCTGCTGCATGCTCTGGCTGTACTTCAGACCCTGAGTCCAGCAGACCACCTGCTAATTTGTTTTTCTTGGAGGACAGACACGGGACCCCTGGGCTGCACATTCTCCTGGATACTTGTGGTCTGTGTATTAGTGTGGGTGTGATAGCGGCCTAGACACACTAGTCAGAGGTGGCTCATTTTCATTTCTCTGGATGTTTGGACACAGATTGCTGCCATCCCATCAGTGATTGATGTCGCTAATTCGTGTTTTAGGCATGGTGTTAATCGTACACACATGTGAAAGATACACTCATTATTTTACTTTGAAACTTAAGATAGCTTTCTAACCTTTGCAGCTATGTCTATTACTAGGAGAGAAGTGGAGAGGCAGGAGACAGTTAGAAAATAATAGCAGGAACACAGAGAGAGACAGATTTATGCCCAAGATCTGCGGTAAATTATCTGTGGACATGCAAAGTAGATTAACTCATTAAAAGTAATGTACTCAGTGGTCAGTTGAGTGACCAGCAGAGCATAAATAGACCTACAGATGGTTCTCTAGACTGTAGTTAAAATGTCTCATTATGATGTCCCTTAACTTGCTTTTTCACTTGATGCGAGTTGGTCATGTGCTGTTCACAGCAGCAGAAACATCATCATTTGAACTGACCTCACATACCTGCACTGCCCTGTACACTTTACAGACCAAACTAAATGATGTCAGCCCCTCCTTCCCTCCTTGATTGTCTCTCAAGGCCAATGACATGCTCCTGTTGAACCCTCAGTTGCCTTGACAACTGTTCTCTCACTAGGCAGGGTAGCACTCACTTTCTCAATGATGGTACGATAAGTGCTACAATTATGTAAATTCTGTCCAACCAAAGTGTTTTCACAGATTAAACATCACCAGCTAAAAAGCTCTTGGCCTGATGCATTCAGCTCTTAGGTTCTGTAGCTAACAATTCATCCTGCATTGTTGCATTACTGCATGCCTCTGGTCGGATCCTTTATTCGTTCTTTCTCTCTTTAACACATGCTTTTTAGAGATAGGAGATAAATGGAAACAATCCAAATATCCATCTAAGTAGATAAATGGATATAGCTACATATTAGATAGATAAGAACCTTTGTATATCTAATATATGGAGAGATCTAGATATATATATATATAGAGAGAGAGGAATTATTCAACAGATGGAGATCATATTACTGGTACATTCATGATTTAGATGCTTCTTCCCCATATTAATTATAGAACTTAAACTTAAACTTGAAAAAATAGTGACGTTGCAGTACTGTGAGTGTTGACTTATATAGGGCTGTGGTGTTATTTGATATTTTACTTTTTGTCCAAAAGTTGACTAGCCCAATTAAAACAAACCATGTGAAGCAATCTGTATTTGTTGTAATTTTACCTCAAGGATATTTCTTCTATCTCCTCTCTTAGTTGTGCAAAGCTTTTAGGTGTACTTTGCAGCATACTGCCTAAATCGTGCTGGAGCATATTTCTTGAATTTATTTATGCACATTATTTACTCTGTTATCCCCGCTCTTCTGTATCATCTGTTCACAACAAACTATGTTGTTTACACAATCCTGTTAGCGTTGCTTTAGTTCTGCCTGTCTGTGCATGTGCTTGTGTGCATTTTGAGAGAACTCTTGTTCTCTCTTTCAATAACAACCATGTCCCTAAGAGACAGACTCTCAGGGGATGACAGAGTTACAACAGTAGTGTTGCAGCAGAGTTTGGTTTTGGTATGCACTCTATTGCCTTTACAAGGCTTAAAGTAGGATCGCTGGAGAGCTAGGTCTTGGATGTCAATGTGTTGCCATTCTTCTTCCTGTCGTCTCTGTAGCCACACCACTTTCTGAATCAAAAACCTAATAAAACTGCGTCTCTAGTAGTAGTAATAATTAGTAGTGCGTGCGTGCGTGCGTGGTCACCGAAGCAGATGTTGCTTGTGTAGATGAAATGGGCTGAGGGATGTCCAATAGAAATGATTGTTCTCTACAGGGGTGATGCTACACTTAGACCACAAAGCTGATGCCACCTGCTGAGCTCATCCACTTCAGCTGTGGTATTTTTTAAAGAGAGTGGAGGCTTTAATATCGAGTGTAGAGATGCCTTCCTTTTAAATTGTCAGCAAACTACAGCCTGAAGGTCATTTTAACTCTCCATTTATGTTTAGTATTTTTCTGGTCACTACTTCCCACATAGTATTGTGTTTGAAATGATGGACATTACTTTAAATATTGTTTAAACCCACATCTGAATTATAGAGTTGAAGAAGTCCTTCTCAGACAAACAGAAGGGAGGAAGATATGTTTGTGAGCTGGAGCATTAATGTGTGTATTTTAAAATGTGTGTGTGTTTTTGTGAAAATGTCTATAATGTCATCAGGAGCTCTTGGAAAGGAAAAGCATCATTGAAACTGTGGCCATCGAGTCTGAGTGTCTCCTGATTACTCAATGTAGATGGATAAGTGATTACAACCATTCATAAACATACACATACACACTCATGTTAAATGTGACCATAGGGCTTTAGTTAATGCACAACTAACCCACAAACGGTCTGTGAAAATAAAGTTCTGCCTGTGGATGGGGGATAATTTGGTGAGACCATGTTTGTTGGCGTATGCATGATTGTTTGAGTAGATGTTTGCTTGAAAAGTGATCTTTTAAACTTTGGGGCAGCATTGGTCTTTTGTTGTCTGTCTGTCAGTCGCCTACGCTCTCTACACCCCTTCTCACCCAGCATCTACCCTTCATTATATTCTCTCCCTCCTCCCTCTTCATCTCCCATCCTCCAAACACAGTCACATACTCTTTCATCAGCCCTCTGTTGGATGAGGGATGGAGGGTGTTCTTGTCTCTGCATCTGTGTGCGCGTGTCTGTGTGTGTAGATTCCCACAGTGGGTGAACAATGGCAGAAATAGGAATATTTCATCAGTAGTAATTTGACCTTTAACCTTGTGAGTTGTTGTCATTCTTCATCATCTGGATCATCATGTTCACATCAGAAGTCTGAACACAGGAGATTTCTGCTGCTGTTGCTTGTGGATGATACACACACACACACACACACACACACACACACACACACAGTACTCTGAAGAAGATCAATTTTGCCTCTGTTGTCTAATTGGCATTAGAATGACATTAGAATACTAATAACCACAACATCAGCTGCAGAGGTGCCAATTGATAAAGGTCACTATAGACAGGGCATTGTGGGAGGTAGAGTTGTATCACACAGAACATATTGTCCTGGAATATATCTGAGAATACCTCTCCTGCAACTTTGTCATCACAAACCTGCATGTGTTGAGATTATATATACTGTATATAAATATGGACGTAGCGAGGTGTGACGTCACCCATTGATTTGCACCAGAGGCAGTTTAAAGCACAAAGTTATGGTTGGCACCATTTTTTCTGTTTGGAGCCAGGACCTTCCAAATAAGGAGTGCAGGATGTTGCCTTTCACACTCTGAAAACATGCTGCGCTACCTCGGACAAAGTGAACGATAGCTTACTGGGAACACCAATTGGTGCACACTTAGTGGCCATTGGCCGCATTCAGTCTCAAACTTTGGCAGTTGCCACTTGGATCTTGATGGAATGTTTTAGTGTTGAAGTGGGTTGATTGGGATCACCAAGAATTCTGATAATCAATTAATTGTTTAATTCATTCATTGTGCAAAAAATGCCAAACATTGACTAGTTCTAGCTTCCCAGTTGTAAGAACTTGCTCCTTCTCTGTTTAATGTGTTGCCTTAAACTCTACTTGTAATGGAAATGTTTCACTGCATTCTGATTTTATAGACTACTGATCAAAAAACAATCATCATATTAATCAATAAGGAAAGTAATTGTTAGCAGCAGACCTAGAATTTTGCATACACCAGATTGGTCCAAAACTACTAAAATGAATGAGAAATGACAATTTTTTTTGTTTTGTTTATGTGCATTATTAGATGTGAAATCAGCTAAAGGATTTCCTTGTTAAGGATTTTCCAGAGGGACAAAAACGGGACATAATAGAATTCTCTAGATTGAAATCCAGCTGTATCCATGGCAATACAATGAGGCAGCCGCACCCATTAAGGGCCCAATGCATTCAGTAATGTACACACATACCTACCACACAGAAGAAACACACAAAAGGATGCACGCGTACACTCATTAGGAATTGTTAAGGAGGGGCTGAACCCTCCTCCTTCATGGGCTGAACAAGGAAAAATTAAATGAGAAGTGGATGGAGACAGAAGGACAGCATGTCACTTGAGAAACAAAGCGCTGTGGTGATTTGCTGTGATTGCATATTAAAGGGGTCCTTTTAGCAGTGACTACATACTGAAGGAATTTGTGTAGATTAATATTTTCATAGCTAATCATTTATTTTGTATTGAAGAATTGCAGAAGTCACTGTCTGGGGAAAAACAACCTTCATCTTATCGGTTAGTTGGTTGGTTGGTTGAGGAACAGACTTGACTCTTTATCTGTGTTTTTTTTCTTTCCCAGCACTGAATCTTCCTTTTCTCAGCACCTTGTTTGTCACTTGCTCTGTTTTCTGGCTTGTATCCATCTCCTGCTGGCCCTGAGGCTAAAGTCCACTCAGCTGTAATCTTGCCTCTTTTCCCTGCAAGCCTACACAGGACCTTTGCACTGTCACTGCTACTGTTGATACTGACAAAAGGCCGATGGTTCTCAGGCAGACAGACAGCGTGGAGAGCTGTTATGTAGGAGATGTAAATGTCTACTGGTGTAGAGACTATTATAAACAGACTAAATTTATCCTCAGATAACGTTACAATTGTGTGTTGCCTGAAGTGTTTGCCTAAAGCATCATACAGGCAATGACTGTTGAACTGGATGACAGGATGACTAACTGTGTCATCTGAGCTGCATGTGCAAACATTTCAAACAGAGAATAAATGTAAATTAATATAAATTCTGTAACTTTGTGTGTCCAAGTGCATACACATGAGAATTATATGGCCTTTTGATCAAACGTATAATTTTTAAAAATAGTATTGTTTATTATTTTGGCTCACTGAATGGGGACTTAGGGTGGAGCTGTATGTATACACACACACTCAAAGCTTTGAATGGGCTCAGATATGCACAATATGTTGCACAATCACACACACACACCTGAGAAGTGACAAGCAGTGACCCCACTGTAGCTTTTCTATGTAAAATATTAACCCTGAAGCAGACTATTAACCATCCGATTAGTGTATAGATAAACCCAAATACATGTTGTCTGCTCCAGTGCACCAGAGAAGAAAAGCAGAAAAAATTTGTCATCAAGTTAGTGTTAAATAATTGTTAAATTGTTGTTTGTAATTGCCAACATGTTGTGACTGAGATTCATTTTTAAAACTGAAGTCATTTATGTTCAATAACAGATTTTACATTTTCTCAGAAAATCTAAATCCATCATCACGTATGACTGTATAGATAAAGATAAAGATTCAAATGCCAATGGACTGATGAACTGCAGAAAAGTGACCTGGGGTGGAGGGTACCTGTAGATCCAGCTAGACAGGTGTTGCTCCATCCATCACAATCAAGGTGTTTGTGTAGAGCACAGCTCTGTTCTGTGGTATTTTAGGGTCCTCAAAGGACAGTTGAAGCCTGCTATAATGAATAACCCATCAGCTTGGCTGGGGCTACCAGTCACCACAAAGGCCCTTCCTGTCACATCCATCATCTGCTGGGGTGGGCCACTCGGCACAAAGGGAGGGCCGCTTAGCCAAAAGAAGTTGGGTACAGATGTGTGTCCATGTGTTAGGTCTGACTGTCAGGATTAGTGGCACCAATGAGCTGTGGTGATTAGACTGACTTTGACCTCTTGTTTGTTACTTATTAATTAGAACAGCAACATCTAAATGAGTAGGGGGTGGGAGCTGAAGAAAACATAGGAACAGGAATGACATTTGGGGTGGGAGGATGGGAGGTGGGAGGATGGTGGTTTGGGGGGGTGTAGGAAGAGATTGTCTTGGTCCGGAGGGCTTTGAGGGACACAAAGAGCTGCAGCTCCCAGAGGACTCTTCTCCATCGACCCATCCTGATTTTATTACTGGCCTGATTAAAGTCACCTACCAACCAGCAACATAGCTATAATATTTGGTCTCTCCCTCTCTGTCCCTCCCATTCGTACAGACACACACACACACACACACAGCTTCCCACAGGTATTTTTAAATCCATATGGATACACCCCTGTGATCTGTCACATGACTAGCTCCCATGGTAACAGAGACAACGTACTTGCATACTTGATAAATGCTGCATATCTGTCTCTATGTACAGTACTGACCTCCTCTGATTAAATGTGCTTTATATTAGTGTAATGCTACTTTTTCCTCCATTTAACCTGTTACTTGCTAGTGTGGGGCTTTTCTTATGGACAAAATGTTTGTTCAACATTTATCATCTTAATTATCTGATTGTATAGTAGCTTTGCAAAATCATTTAGAAACATTTACATGATGTCAAGTAACACAAAATCTAAAGTTGTTTTTCTTTCTCTCTTTCTTGTGATCTTTTATATTAAGTAGCCAGAAATTCCAGGCTAGAAAAGGAAGGAAGAGAGGAGTTTTTTTAATACACACATGCTCTCTGTGGGACCTTCAGTATAAAAGAGTTTTCATGTTACTGTGCCAATAAGTGCCTGTAGTGTTGATCCCACTGTGTCAAGGGACAGTAAAGGGTCGGTCAACCTAAAGGTTAGAATATTGCCAAATCTGTGCACCAACTGAGGGCATCTGAACAGGGAAGTGAGACCTCTGTCAGCTGTTTCTGAGGTGGTTTTGAGCAAGCATTTTACTGGGTTGTGCTCAGAGCTATATATTATGTAACTTCATTATAAAGGACATGGAAATAATGCCCTATCCACAACTATGCATTTTAGTAGCATGCATTTGGCTTAATTTGTGTTCTGGGAAACTCGGCCTGCAGTTTTATTTTTCCATCTGTCATGGACTAGTGCTTTCAGTCTCATTTCAAAAGGTGCATACTGCTCTTTTCCTCTTCTCAGTGAGATGTGCAGACCGGCCTAATCAGAGATCCAAGTATTGATTTCAAGGCACACAGAAAAGGGCTGTTGCTTGCCATGCAATACAAAGGTACTGAGTAGGCCTAATCAACACTTATTGATTATTTTATGCTGACCGGTTCCTACTGGTGTACAGTTTTCTGTTCAGCATGCCTGCTATGAAATGTGTGTGTGTGTGTTTTATTCAGTATTGTTCTGTCACTGTGGAGATATAATACGGTCATGGGAAATTTATCTGACCTGTGGAATAAATTGGTAGTAAATGAGTAGTAGCGAGGCCGCATTTTATCAAATAATCAACGTAAATGCATTCAATCATGTCACTATGATAAACCCATACCCAGACACACATGAAAAAGGAACACCTGCTCATTCGCATGCATGTACTCAGTCACACAGTAATGTGAGAGCAATTGGCTGCAGCAGTGGAGAGGCCAGCTCCCGTAGATGGTTGCTAATGGCTACAAGATCCAGGGGAGCGGGGAGAGATGTCGATAATGACAATGTCACTCCCAGCCAACCAGCTCTCAAAAATGGGACAGGACACACACATTTACTCAAACACATGCAATTCTATTGGTGCATTTATAGCACACTGTCGCGCACACACATGCCTAGACCCTGAAATGGAAGGAGCAATTTTCTTCCAACCAGGTGGCTGTGTTATTACAGCCATCAAAAAAG
The DNA here is from genome assembly GCA_036937835.1 of Pampus argenteus. Classification (NCBI taxonomy): domain Eukaryota; kingdom Metazoa; phylum Chordata; class Actinopteri; order Scombriformes; family Stromateidae; genus Pampus; species Pampus argenteus. The sequence continues at coordinate 13,494,965 of CM072870.1, forward strand.
CAACTCTGCTCCAGAGGGCCATTTTGTCTTCACGTCCAACGTTTGAATAAAGGATTTTCTTTCCTATTTTACAACAAAGTGCTGTGATCAGCATAATGATTTCTCTAAATATACATATCAGTTTCAAGGTCAATTGGTAATTACTTTTCTTAAGCTGTCTTGTTTTCTGTTAATGTACAAAAATCTTTTTTTTTGTCATTATTTGCTTTTGTCTTCAGCTCTTATCACATTTACATCATCTTTAAGGTTTTGTTGCATTACGGGAGAGAGTCTGCCATTTTCATTAAGTCTCCTCTGGTACTCCAGTGTGTCTTTAGTTCTGAGACAGTAATTTCCTTATTCCATTCATCAGCAGTGTTATCTGTTTTCAAGGTGCACAACAAATCAAATGGTTATACCCATCAGTCCGTTTGACTGTCTCTTTTACAGTCTTGCCACAATTTTTATTTTCCACATTTTCGATTTTTAAATTCAATTGCCTGATTCCACTGTATGATTCTTTACATATGAATTAATACCAGTCTTATGTTGTTATTTTTTGTAATTCAGATTGACCAGAGAATTCCTCTTTCTTACGACATGCTGTATGTTTCCAGTGTAATAGCAGGCCAACCAGATTACAATAGAGCTAATGTAGATGATGTAAGGTCATGCAAAACCTACAGGACAGCCACTCTGTTCTGGTGTTCAAACTGTGTGCTTGTTCACTCAAACTGTAATACTGAATGTCAACAGTCACCAAATAAACTGTTAATAAAAATCTGAAATATGAACACATGAAGAGAGGCAAGAACTAAACAAAATCATTGAGAAATTATTGTAAACATGCAGCATTTCTGTAAGGTCTTTATTATGTCCTGAAAAGTAAAAAAGAAACACTAAAACAATAACCCACAAAATTATGTTTTTTGTTTTGAAAATATGCAATTTGATTTCTACAATTATGACTTCTGACAGCACTTTATTGCTGCATGTAGCGCAATGCAAGCGAACAGGACCCTGATGACTTCATCTGTGGCCTCCCAGTATAGACATGGACCTGTTATTTTCCGTATGAATGCAGCGAGTCTAAGATGCTGCCCTTATCTCTTCCGCTTGGTTGGACATAGATCGACTGAACACGCTCAGTGACAAGGAAAGACGGGGAGAAGAGGAACGGCGAGGGATAAATATGAGAGAGGAAGTAGACAGACATTGTGCCTCACAAAGAGCTGAGAGAGACAAGAGACAACCGAGGTGGCAAAAAGAAAAAGAGTCGCTTAAGCTAAGGGTCCTTTCTCCTTCTCCAGCGGAGCGGTTAAAATGAGACATCAGCAGCACAGTCAAGCATTTCAGATGCTCCCTTTTCTCCACAGACTAGATGATGATTAATATCAATCAGGTTTGCCTAACACTGAGAGCAGAACATAAACCTTATTGTAATCTTAATGAGGCATGACCATGTAGACCAGCCCTGACTAATGGAGTTAGATACAGAGTATCCATATCTTCTCAGGATCGCCAACTAGCAGCCTGTTTGCTGGATTCACTCTGTCATTTATTGTTTTTCTCTGCTTTGATCCTCCAGAGGAAAGAAAATGCTTCAGTGGAAGACGAAAGAAAGTTATTGATTTTTATACAGTACGGAATTTTTTTTCCGTACTTATCTTATTGCTTTAATTTATTTAACAGATCTTAAACTTTATTCATTAACAGTACTACACATCATAGTAATTACATTAATTATCATTTAGATAGTAATTGTTCTGTCCTTACTCAAGCAGTTAAATTGTCAATGAGTAGTATACAATATAAAATGATACAATATAGTAGATGTGTGTAGTAAGTAAATGTATGCATATAGAAACAGTCTCACACAAATTAACCCCTCAGGCTCTGGGTATATGCTGTGAGTTCACACACACGCTGATGAGACCTAATGCCCTTCAACCATTGCTCAACCACCGACCTCCCTCCTGTCTCCCTCATTCTCCCCACTCCACTCCTCTCTCTCTGGTACTCTGCATTACCTTCCTTCTCTCTTATTCCTTTTTCACTCCTAATGTTTTAATTAGGGTTTGCTTCACACTGTATAACCTTCATTTTTCCAGCTCAGTGAATCAGTGAATAATTTTCCAAAAGCAGCCTATCCGAGCACTATGTTGCATCCCAAAGCTCTGTGCTGCCATATTGTCCAGTCACAGTCATAGCAGGCTCATACATATGTAAAGTGAAGTTGAAGTTTTGTGAATTAGAGCAACAGTACCTGCAATGCAAACCTAATGTCAGACCGACCTTAAAGCTTAAGGTCTTTAGATTGAGTAAAGGACCCATTAAAACCTACAATGCACTTGTGGTCATAAGACTTTTATTAAGATCATAAGAAAAGTTTCAAAGTATGCATGCAAACTGGAGTAGACAATGTGAACTTAGGTTTGTGCTTTCTTCTAACATATTTTTTGTCATCCACTTTCTGTACCTAACCATATTTACCGCACCACTTAACGTAAAGCATTTGCACTTTCTTTTCATTAAGCCTGTCCTGGGTGGATGTGTATTTACATAACTGCCTTGCTGGCTGATCCTTCATTTTGCTACATCAGACATTTTAACATGCAGAAATTACATGAGTGATGACATCCTCTAATCCATAAACACATGCCTGTACTTAATGTGTAGTTAGTCATTGCAAGATAGTGATTCCCTAATGGCACATAATGGAGGAAATTCAAGTAAAACACACGCTCACACACACACATACACACACACACACACACACATTTCCAGGTTGGATGTTGTGGGGCGAAGTACCAGCATATCCTGTTATGTCAGCTTTTGTGTCTTTTCTCCATCATACTGTTCTCTCTTTTCAATTCCAGGATGTATATTCTCATATACCTGATTATAATTTATAGTCCTGCTGCCTGAGTCTTTCTTTTGGTGTTCTTTTAATTTTTGTATGTAGACTTTTTTAAACATGACTTAAAGGAACAAAGACTAGCTAGTCAGTGTCTGTTAATTCAGCTTTTCTGGATGGGGAGTGTTTCCTTCCTAGGTCCTACTATGTTTTATGTATGCAGGGGTGGTAAATGGCAACAAAGACACTACATTCTTGCAGATAGTTGAAATTTACAAAAAAACAGAAAAAATATGTTTGCTTGAGAGTAAAGGTAGATGTAATGTATACAATGTTATCTTCTCCAACAGGGGAAATGATAGTAACCACATTTGAAATTAAAGATACATTTTTTAATTTAAGAGTATAACTCTATTCTGTAGTTCCTCTCGGGGGAATCATCGTACAGGCTGACTCCATAGTGACTTTTCTCTTTGAAAGAGCCTGCATGTAATCAGACCTGTTCTCTATAGATTAGATTGGCTTCAATTAATGTGGTGTAAGGGATCAGAGCAGTGCGTGACTTTGCATACTGAGTCATTGATACTTATCCACATCCTTTATTGGACTGCTGCCAGAGGAATAAAGTCTGCATTATCCGAGCCGTAGTAGACTGTGCATAGAAACATGATATTGCCAATAAATATCACATTAAAAAGTTAGCATTTAAATGGCATGGAATAAGAAATATAACACATGCTGATCAAAACAAAGTTCAGATTAGAGACAGTGCAACTGAGAGTATAGGCTTTATGTATGTTTAATTTTACTTTTTAGTATAACTATCGAGACTTTCCTGTCGGACAAAATCATTTTCTAATATTCTGAATCTCAAAAGATTTAAGATGTCTACACAAAGTTTGAGAGACGTGATTGACGCTGCAAAGTCCAGGCGAACATTTCACCTGATGAGATGAATAAGGCAGCTTTTAATTCACAGTTATCAGTTTCCATTTTCTTTTGGCAGGGAGTCAGTGAGACTCTCAGAGAAACTCAATCTCAATCTTCAATGGCCTGCATGGTGCTGGGAGGAGAGAGAGAGAGAAAGAGAGGTCTGGGCCAAACTTTCCCTCGCTCTGACTGTCGGAGATAACACTTCACAGCATCTGCTTAGCAAAATAAGAAGAGGCTGGAATTAAGGGAGAAAGAAAGAAAGAAAGAAAGAAAGAAAGAAAGAAAGAACAGATAAAGACAGACTGAGCTAAAGAAAGAATTGCTCAAACTAAGACACACACTGACTTTTCTTTTTTACTGCCCTCTGAAGAATGTCAAGCAGGAGTAATTAATTTTCCCATCAGCCTCCTGGTCCTGCTTTCTGTGGACTTCCTGTTGATGTGATTGGAAGAATCTATGAGCTACTTCTTCTCTCTGTCCAATTCTACCTCATCTAACTTCTTCCCTTGTCTGCCTTATTCTCATTTAACCTCCTCTGTGCTGTCTGCCATGCCCATTTTGCCCTCCACTGAACTCCAAATCAAGTCACCGCAGTGCTTTTCGTCTCAGTGGTTTGCTGTCCCAAATGTGTGTCTCTTTGTTGTGCAGTCTGCTTTGGTGTGTACATCTGGGCTTATAAGGGATACGGTAACTATCAGAGTCTATTTAATGCATGCTGAGACAATGCAAGGGCACAACATGACAGATTTTACACATAAAACATCCTCACAGCACGTTCACACACTATCTGTTTCTATGTTCTTCTGTTTTATAGGAAATGTTACGGGCAAAAAAAAACAGCCTATGTAACAACAAACATGACCCACTTCACATGATTCTCAGTAACTAATAATAATAATATACTTCCAGCAGCCTGTATGGCTTAAACTCTATGCCTTGTTTAAGTAATTGCCATACAGACTGCACAGTGAAAAGTTTTCTGTTTCTTTCATACCTACTTCGTCACATAGTTAGTAATCTTCTCTCTATAGATAAACAAGCTGATAACAATTTTCCCATATATATTAATTGACCTACTGACTCCATTTACTTATATTGGTCTGTCCATTCTGTTTTTCATCATGTTCCTGATATTTTGCATATGCATAAAGAGAGACAAATTAACATGCACTCACAAACACTTCCACCATCTGTGCTCTTCAGAGATTGCTGTTTTCCATGTCTCAGTGTCAGAACAGCTGTAACTTACAAACAAGAGATAAAATTACACATTTCTTGTGTAAATTCGGTACCTTGGACAGCAACCCAGTTTTCAAAGCACAGTAGCAGTGCTGCTGTTTTAACCCATTTGCAATTCAACTGTGAACGTCAAGTACTTTACTGTATTTTTAAAGCACGCTACCATTATCACATGAAAAATCACATTAACAATATAACATAATAACATTTGTACCATGTAGTTCTTGCTCTCTATTTACATGTGAATTTCTGGTGATTTGAATGTATTACAAATTTTCAAGAATGTTGTCTATATAAATTGAATGTCTTGTTTTGTGGCCATTAATCTGGAAGCCACATGCAAACACGCTACGACGGCCCAAAACATTTCTATTAGGAGAAATGTGTTGCAGCTTCAGAAACAATGCTCATTTAAAAACGCATACAAAAATCCAAAACAAATACAACAATGGAAACCTGCAAAAAATGGAAAAATGTGCTGCAGGAAGCCAAACAAACGCATTGATGATATGATGTACTTTTAAGTCACCATATATAACGAGTGAGGACATTAATTGTACATTAATCCATATTTGTTTACATACATAGTACATTGCAGTAATTCAGTCATACAGTAGTCTACAATTGTCCCAAAGTAGCATGTGGACTGTACTCTCCACACAGAGATTTATGAAGCTTTAAAAAAACATTTAAATATACTATACTATACTATACTATACTATACTAATACCTCTTTTTCTCCCTCAGTGTGACTTTCTCTTTACCATTCCAGTGTCTTTGAGTGTTGTGTGTTTTCCCTCTGGTCCCCAGGATCATCTCACACCCCATCTGGCTTCTTGCTTTTACTTTCCCGCTCATCAAGTATTCACTTGGCTGCTGGTAATATACCCATCACATGTGCCTCTTGCTCTCTCTCTCTCTCTCAGTCTTCAGTCTTCCTACAAACACACACACACAATAGATATTAACACCCCTCACAATGTGTTGAATGTGTGATTCTCTCCTCCCTATCATTTTCACTACTCTATGCTGGTGTAGTTTATATTTTGGAGGTGCTTAGCTTGCAGTGTGGTAGTATAAATAGTGCACAATGTATTTGAAGCTATAGCAGTTCCTCCTCATCATGCCTCCGGTCCTCCCTGGCTGGCAGTCTAGCCCAGTCAGTGTGCATTCTTAATGCTCCCCTGGCCTCGATGAGAAAGATGATTGGTAGATTTAATTGTGGCTGGAGGGCCGAATGGGAATAAGTGGGAGAAAAAAAAAGGCGAGATGAAGGAATTGGATGCGGGGGGGGTCGTCTGGCTGGTTTTGTGTTGTGTTTCCTTCCTTAAAGGCCTGGCACTGGAGGATGTTGAAGTTGTTTATATGCACTTGCTCCTTTTGTCTCTCTAAATTTATATTAGCCCAGAATTGCCTCAGTCATATTCTCTGTTATAGCCCAGTTTGTCTTTTTCTTTCTCCTCTGTGATTTACACCTGTCTGTGTTTGCTTGAAGTAGGGGAGATAAACAAAGCTAATACGATGACAGTCATAATGTAATGGCCTCAGTTCCCCTGACGGTAATGCTATCAGAACATAGTTTATATCCTGCAGTGAGGTGTCATTAAATAGGGTAAATGGAGCTTAAAAAGGGGGACATTCAATTTGTGTGTGTCTGTGTGTTTTAGAGGATTGTGAAGAGAGAGATGATGTGTCCTCTCCCCTCTCTCCAGGCTCCAGAGCAATGACAGATGATATCTAAGCTCCCAACATGGAAGAAATATTGTGCGTTTTCACCTTGTTTGTCTCTCCTAATATAACGTCAATAGATTTTAGTGTTGGTTAATCAAAACAAAATCTGAACAGACTTTAACTTTGCATGCGAGACGCCAAAAGCAGTTGTGAGTTCATGTTAAGTTGAACCTCTACTACAGCATGTGTATGTTATACAGAGTGACAAGTATGTGTTTTTGTTGCTGGTTGTTCTCTCCAAATCCCTCCCACTGACAGCAAGTTAGAGGGTATCCATGAAGTATTTATATGCTGGTTTGATGGGGGGGTCAAGTCATAGGATGCCTGTATGGGAATATAAGAAGTTGGGGGTGGGGTGTGTGTATTTGTGTGTGAGTGTATGTGAAAAGGGTTTTGGGGGTTAGAGTAGTAGGGTTCCGGGGAAGCTGTCTCATCATTTATTTATACAATCTACAGAAGACGGGGTTAGCAGAGAGGAGGGGGCTGCCTTCTACAACCCGCCCTGGGAATACTGTAGGTCAAGAGTTGTTTTTCTAGCTACCATTTCTTTGTCTGAAAAGCGAAGCCGATGAATGAAGGCCCCTGATTCTCCTGCTTCTTTAGACAGTCCAGTGATTTAGTAGCACTGAAACAAAGAAAAAAATGCTTGAGGTTTATGGTGATTAATGGACAGATTTACACAAAATAATAATAATATTTTTATTAAATGACCATGATTATTGTTAAATGAACTAGCTTTTATTGTGTATATCTAAACGTAACGATGTGTGCAGATATTTCGGTATATTTTTTCATTTGTAAACTAAATACATCACATTTATTCAATTCAAAATCATGTCAAGTCATGTTATTTTTATTTATATAGCCCAAAATCATACTCTTGCCCCAAATCAGTTAAATGTTCTAATGTTCAAACTACCTATTAATTTTTCTGAAAGTTTAAATAGTAGTTGTGGTGCCTTGAGCAAACTGGGAGACTTTCAGCTGCTGTAAATTATCTGCCTTGGTTGGTATATAAGCATTACCGAAGAAAAGTCAACTGAAATACATTAAACACAGTTTGATTTAGGCCTCTAAATACAAATGGGAATAGTGTTTATTGTTGACAGTTGAAGTGTCAATGCTGAACTACTGTCTAAAACAGTCAGTTTAAATACACACACAGACTGGGCAGAGGCATATATCACCATAAAGCCTCAGAGGGACAGAACCATTATTGTTTCCCACTGAGGTGCTCTATCATCATCTCTTTGGCTTGGCCACACACACACACACACACACACACACACATGCACACAAGCCATGAAACAAATGCCAGGGCATCCAGGACTGCAGGGAACCTTTAAACATTGGCTGGAGGAAAGGGTGGAGGGGTCCTCTGTGTGCTTTGGTGTTGGGATGTTTGCAAAGAGAAAACAAACCCTCTGCAGAATCGAGTCGAGGACCAAACAGAGACTACTTACTATTTTAATGTTTTAGGATGGTTTATTGTATCTGTTATCTGAAGGATAACAAAATAATGATTTTTACAATTGTTTGTGTGTATGTACGCTCTTATTTGTACTTTAGTTATAAGAGAAAAATGTATTGTTTCTATTCACTCACACTGTTTAAGCTCTCATTTCCAACGACATCCAAACTTTTATCTAATCCCTGGTGAATGCTGCTGGACTCCAGAAAGCCATCACTGTTATCGTCCATCCAGACGAGTGATAATGAGAACCCATACTGTGTAGCCGAAAGAGAAGCTGTCAGATTTACATGAATGCTGGCACCATTGATCCAACTAAAGAGATGCTAACGATGCTCATATGTGCTGATGCTGGTTGAAGGCAGAGTGTGTGTGGCAGTTTAGGGAGTGAAAGCAGCAGAGATGTTACCAAAGTGACTGTTGGTGAAGCCTCAGTAATCCACAGCTGTGAGGATGAATTCAAAGATGAATGTGGCTTTTGATCTTACACATCACACACCTTATGCACATGAATGCACAAACAAAAGGAGATGTGTGCATGTGGAAACACCTTCACTGGAGTGTTCAGCAGTATACTGGGTCAGCAGGAAAACAAAGAGACAGTGGGTGCAGGGTCATTTGCTTTTCAACCTGCATGCTGCCCTCACATCTACACTTTCATCCTCCACTCTTACCACCACACTCACTCTGTTAGTCAGAATCCAAGTGGGGAAAAAAGACATTTTCACAAAATATGTATGTAATATGTCCAAAACATCCCTGTAAATGTATATAGTGTATACAGTATATAGTGATTTGAGAAGACTATTTGCAGAAATGTAACATGACATAATGTAATTTTCAGTCATTAAATTACCAGATACTATTGTAGTTCCAATATTTACAAATATATATATAAACAGTACTGTACAAAAGTGAGGAAGCTTTCAAAATAATGCCATGAATAGAATTTTATTTAACAATTACAACTTTGTACAAAGTAAACAGAATATATTCAATATTTTGTGCAACCGCTCTGCTTTTAAAACAGTGCAAGTTCTCTGTCACACCTGCACAGTTTTTCAAGGTACGTGGCTGGAAGGTTGCTCCTGGCAGTTCTTCTGTGGATTTAGGCGTCTCAGCTGTTTCTGTCACTTCATGTAACCCCAGACTGACTCGATGATGTTGAGATCAGGGCTCTGTGGCGGCCATACCATCTGCAGCAGGACTCCATGTTGCTTAAAATAGTTCTTTAACTGTTTGTTTGTGGGGTCATTAAAATCTATAAATAAATCTTGATATATCAGATTTATTTTGATTTGGAGAGGGCATCAGAAAACCATCTACATCTGGGTAGTTTAGGCCTCAGTCTGTTTAAGTTGCTTCCTTTTTAACCCCTTTCTCTTCTCTTGCCTCGACCAGCTAGTTTGGTTAGAGTTTTGTGTTTTGTTTGCACCCATCACACACCACTCTCATTCACACACTGCATTCATTAAGGACCAAGCTGACCAACATTATTTTATTTTAGTGTTGACAATAAATGTCATTTTTTAGAAACTTTGTTAATTCCCATTTTTGTCACTGATTCTGGGTTTCACGAAATGATTCAGTTGGTGGTACTTTGCATTTCTATTCTTCAGAACTCTTCCACACAAAATGTTCATTAGCAGCATAACCGTTTACTTTGAATTACAGCATAACTCAGTTTGATGCGAGCCTGACTGTAGGAGCTTGTTGGGCCATTAATCATTCTGTCATGGCACACTGACTAGACAGGTACTCAGTAATTCAACTGGACTGTTAGGTCAGAAATTCAAGCCTGCGTCCCTCCATCCAGACTGCCAGTCATCCATCCATCTGCAGCAGCCAGCCAGTGCTAAAGTGGCTGAGCCTTGAATGGTTTTGCGGCTGAAAGAGTTGTGACTGCAGCCTGAAATGTGCAATTGAGCAGAAATGTGAGGCAGATCAGAGACCATCTGCTTCCTTTTCTGTCTCTTTCTTCTTCGTTTGTCCACATTTCTTTCACTTCTTTCAGTAGGATAACTTCTCATCCTGCTCGTTTCTGTTCTGTTTTCGTTGTGTATATGGTGTTCTCTGCCATGCAAGGGACCCATCAAACCAAGTACAGCTATGCGTGTACTCGACCTAACAAATCCCATTTTTGTTCCCTATCTCTGTCTTTCTAAAGCCACAGGTAAACTTAAGTGGAACTTCATTTTTGTTTGCAAACTACATTTTTAATTAATAGAGTAAAGTTAGCTTTATGACTGTAGCTATATGTTTGTCCTATTTTTCAGCTATTCTCATTACTGTAATGGTCTTGTTTTAGATGTTTAACGAGCGCTGCTTTGATACACTGAAAGAGCTTGGCATGCACTAAAGGGTATTTTGCAGCAGTTCTGATACTCCTATACTACTGATCTACTGTAGGATGTTTCCCTTTATTAAACACCACTGGGTTTGTCCTTCTACAGTATACTTTAGGCTATTTAGTGTTTTCACCTGGAGAATGTGGTTTAATTAACTTTGAATTGATTATTTTAACGGGTGCTGAGGCAGTTTATCATTTATTTTTCTGTTGGACTCTAAAGGACTTGTTGAACGTTTATTTCACCTTTTCATCACAGGCTTATACTGTACACCCCAGCTGCAAATGTTGGTGTGTGTGTGTGTGTGTGTGTGTGTGTGTGTGTGTGTGTTTGAATAGAGCAGTGATATTGACAGACTGGAGCCTGGGGCATCACTTTCTTATTACTTTGTCGAATAGAAAGCCACTCCATCCAACAGCTGCTGTCTGGGCTTATTTCATACTATAGCTAATGTTTACGAAGCCGTATGACCATTGGATCTGATACTATAGATACTTTATTATCTAGTAAAATTTAAAAAAACGTTTATTCTGCCTGGCATGTAATTCTTAATTTAACATTTGGTGATACTGCAGGTGTGAGGAATAATAATGTCATATATGTATGGAAAGAATATGTAAGGAATACTGTTTGAATATCGATGACTGCTGATAGTAATGCGTGTCCTTGTCTGTGTGTATCCAGTAGCTTCCATGTTAAGGTATCCTGTGAATGAGACTGAGCATCAATACTGATTGAATTGGCTGGTCCTGAAAAAGATGTGCATGGTTTTGTCTGCCTCAAGAGAGACAGAAGGAAGCTGTTGATCTAATTGTGACTCTGAATGGCTGCCTGTTTTTCTCAGGGCTGATGAACCTTAAACCAGCAAGTTTTTGGAAGACTGGTTAGCTGGTTAAGTAACCCAATAGGTGATTAAAACATAGGCACAAAATTAGTCCTAGTTAGACTAATTTAGCACTAAGACACTCTAAATCTACTCAGGTGTATGTTTCTTTAGCAGTAAAAACTCACACAGTCCTGTTTAGCAAGGAAAAATTGCAGCTGTTTTATGCAGCTGAGATAATTAATCATTTAGCCATTTAGCTTTATGATACTTTAAGCTCTCACCTTCTCTTCATTCAACACAGTGTATAATATGTGTTAGCTCATAAAACTGCATATGATACAGTGACAGTTTGGTAGCTACAACCTCAACACTTGCTTTGTGCACTTTATCTCTCTAGTATGTGCATTAATGTTTATGTGATTGTTCTTGTTAACAGCATTTAGAGAACGTTCATACTTAATTCAGTGTCTCTCACCACAGTATAACGTGTGCTTTACTGTCACGTATCAGGTGTGAAAATATGTAACTATATGAATGTGATTTAAGGAAAAAAGCAACTTGTACAAATGATCCCTTCCTTGCGCAGCTAATCACCTTTTTTGTGTGTCCTCTTTTCTTTTTTCTCCAGTCACGGATGACGACACGGTGAAGAGATACTACGCTAAGTTTGAGGAGAGGTTTTTCCAGACCTGTGAGAAAGAACTTCTGAAAATCAACACGTTCTATTCAGGTATTTATTAATTTCAGATATACTCGGTGCAATGATGAATACAGAATACATCAAATCAAGTCAAATTAAAAAAGCGTTTTCATATCCAGTTACTGTGTGATTACTGAACCGGTGCTCAGAGAAACTGTTGTATTTATTGGTAATCAATTATCTGGACAACATCAGCATAATTTGAAAGTTTCCTTCATCTACAAAAAAACTCTGGACCTGAACTCAGATTTATTTAACTCACTATTGAGTTATAATAATTTTGCATAAGCTACAGAATATAAACCACTGATATAAAGACAGTTATAGCTATATAACTGCTATACAATCATCTTTGATAAAAGTCCAGGATATTATAGTTATTGCACAATATTCTCCAGACATGCACCGCATCTTTTAGTACCAAATCACACTAAGTCTAATCATTTGAATTGAATAAAGTAGCCAGTGGTTGTCATGATTAGGCGAGCAGGCCCTGTGTGTGTATTTCAGGGGTGAGCCAGTATGTGTTGGCCTTGTAACATGAGATGGGAGCCATAATATATTCTGTTATTCTGGTACCAGAAGGTTGCCTTCTAGTCTTTGAACCTCAGCTCAGGGGGAAGTGGGAGGTATCTAAAGACGAACAGTGCTTCCTCTAGAGGCAGTTTGTTAAACTACAAGCTCTCTCGGTCAACAGAGGGTCAAGGTTGACTGGCAAAATTGTTCCAGCTTATAATGATGAGAGATTCATGGCAGATGGATGGCTATAGCAGTACACAAATAGGGTATAAATCATTGTGGAACTTGTTAGCAGGAGGTTGATTTACTGAATTACTGAGGAAACTTTGATCCTAAAGATTTATTTTCTCTGACAACAGTGTATGTTTTGATTACTGACATATGTCAGAAGCTTGCTGTTAGCTGCTTTAGAGGCCATGTCTTGTTAAATAGTCCTTCATTATCCTGCAGATAATGGACCATACATACTGCCTTTGCGTAGGACAGAGCAGTTAGCACAGATGACAATCTAAAAGGACTAAATGGCACTTTATATTGTTTTTTTTTTGTTTTTTTTAAATAAAAATGAACCTAATAGTTTAGAGGCCCTTCATTGTTGGATCCCTTATATATGTTATGTTATGTTTATATAAAATAAAGAAAAAGGATAAAGTAGAAGAGAATAGAACAAAACAATCACTTAGCTGTCATGTTTGATGTTTGCAATGCCACATGTGTGTATGTGTGTGTGGTTTTGACAGCGGCGGTCACATCACATCAGTAAGTCAGTGAGTCACTGTCTCCTCAGCAGACTGGGGGTGTGAGGTTGGTTAAATGTTGTGTATGAAAACATCAGTGTCTCCTTCCTGCACATAAGTGTCTTGTTTACCCTCTGCACACATTAGGGTGAAGCAAGAAATTACAGTTGTATCCGATAGGCAGCTTTATCTGGTGCCAGTTAGTGTCTGTATGGTCTGTAGTGGTTTTGAAAAAAAGCTGGTTAGGTTATGTGTGTTAGAGAGAGAGAGCAGTGGAGAGATGGAGATAGATTGTGTGCTGACTTTACATTGCCTCCACACAGCTCTCTTCCTCTGTGTCTCCCTGTGAAAGGGGTCCTGACCTCTCAAAGCTATTCTGCTGCACTGCGCTTAAATCCAGCCTGTTGGACAGCACTTTCATCATCAAGTGTTAAAGACGCACTGAAAAGGAAATTCTTATGCAAGGTTTTACTCATTTTTTTGCAGACTGCTGTTTTGAAAGAATATTATGCATTTATACAATTTCAGAAACAGACAGGGTGTTTCTGAAAGCGGAGGAAGGACAACAGGCTCTATAAAATTCTCCATTATACTCAAAGCAGTGGAAATCTAAACCACCTGTCTGTTTAAGGTTATTTAATCCCACTCAGATTAACTGCCCCCAGCCATGTTGTGAAGTGGCACCCAGACTTCATATTTAATCTAAACCCAAATGGCAGTCAAGGTCTTGACTTTGTCACTCTTCCTGCCGTTGTCATGTGTTCATCCAAAAATTGTTGTGACAATAAGAGCTGTGGTATTACTGTAGAGCAGGTCGTGTGATATGTGGAGAATTTGTGAGGGTGTTTGTGAGGAACAGCTTCAGTTACTCCAACTGTCTGTTTTATCAGACTGCTGTCATGTACAGCAAGAAAATATCACTGTACATACTGTGACTCCACATCTGTTCGTGTAAAAGTTTCTACACCATCTGAAGGACCTTGCAGGTCACAGGAACAGGCATGACTTGCACAACAAGAAATAAGCACCGAATTATTGTAGACTTAAGATGCATTCACACAAGCTAACTTGTGTAAATGCAGCCTGAACATACACATCCTTTAATGTTTTTCATGACGCATCCATCAGTCTTTTTTTTTTACTGTCCACAAGGCTGGATTACCATTTTTAGCAAGGTTTTCAACACTAGGAGGCTATACAAGGGAAGTTAATGAAATGCAGGTTACTGCCCAGGCCCTGCACAATTCCCTCCCCTTCTTTCTCTCTTTCTCTGTGGGTATATTAACCTATCACTGACCCAGATAATGGTTCCTCACTCAGCAGCATTTACATGTCAGTTCAGCCTAATAGTCTCATGCTTCTGCTTCCTGGAATAGACAGGAGGACAGGAGAGGAGAGGGAAGGAGAAAAGAGAGGGTGTATAAAGGATTTTTTTAGTTGCCATCTTCTCTCCAATTGTTTGTTGCAGAAACCTGTCCTGATTTAAGATCACTGGTGTCGAGCTGAAGCAGCTAGTTGATTTTTAATCAGCATTTTGTCAGGCAACAGCCAAAGTGAAGGCTCTTTTTTCTTTTCCCTCCTCAGGCTGAATGGTTAGACTACAAAAGGCAAGTCTAGGAGAGTGAACATATTCCACATGTCACTTGTTTATTTGGCTCACATCACAATTTAAAAAAAAAATGCTGACACATTTCAGCACAGAGCCTTTGTTAGAACAATTGTCTACAGTCTAAAGGTTTAATTCAGTAATATACACAAGGGCAGAGTTAATACATTCTAGGAGATGGACCCAATTATTCAGGAACCACTTTTCACTCACATCACTTTTCTTATACCATGGTTCTACATACTGACAGTGAAGTTAATGGCATTAATTCTGCTTATTAATACTGTTTAATTTGGTTCATTTATTGACTGGTGTCATTATTAAATAACTCTGCTTTTGTTACTTTTTATGAACTTTAAAATGTCTGTGATAAAAAAAATGCACCCTGAGGCAGAAATATTAATTCAAATGTAATCAAATTCATTAACAGGATATATAGAAGTAGAGCAAGACTCAACCTGACTTCATGGATCAAACTACATCAAGCTACATAGCTCCAAAGTATGCATATGTGCAGTATGAAAATGCATTAGTAGTGTAGTGCAGTTTGCAAAATGCTTCTCCCAGTAACAAGCCATACTTACCATAACTTAAAATATCTTTTTAATTCCTTCCTTTTCTCTACTTTGTAGAAAAGCTGGCTGAAGCCCAGAGACGTTTTGCCACCCTGCAGAATGAGCTACAGTCTTCATTGGATGCTCAGCGTGAGAGTAACGCTCCACCTGGACTGCGGAAACGCAAGACAATGTTCCACCTGTCGCAGGAGGAGCGCTGCAAACACCACAACATCAAGGACCTGAAGCTAGCCTTCAGTGAGTTCTACCTCAGCCTCATCCTGCTTCAGAACTACCAGGTATTTACACACACACACACACACACACACACAAAATGCCTTTACAGATGAAAGGGAAAGTTTTTAAAGGACATTTAAAGAAATCAAAGCAATAACTCTTTAGAGGAATACTAACATTTTAAATGTCAGTTTTGTTGTGTAGCACTTTCAGCCACAGTTTGTTTTGAATACAAAATAATGTCTGTTGTTATGTACATAAAATAGTTTCACCCTCCTTACTGTTCACAGAACCTGAACTTCACTGGTTTCCGTAAGATCCTGAAGAAACATGACAAGATCCTGGATACTTCTCGCGGGGCCGACTGGCGTGTGGCTCATGTGGAGGTGGCGCCTTTCTACACCTGCAAGAAGATCACGCAACTCATTACTGAGACGGAGGTGCATGCTCATATGTACAGACATGCACATATTGTAAACACTATAGTACACAGACATTAATGTAAAACAAAATGTCTGTGTTTGTGTGTGTCCAGACACTGGTGACCACAGAGCTGGAGGGAGGAGATCGTCAGCGGGCAATGAAGAGGTTGAGAGTTCCACCACTTGGGGCAGCTCAGGTCAGAAGTACAGCTGGTCACACTGGATGTCTCTCAGTGATATGAGCCTGATTTGTGCTTTTTCAGACTTTTTATAGTGCACCTTTTTAATAAAAAAAACTGTCTTTTCAAGCTGTAAAAGAGTGACAATTATTTATTTATTTAATTTGATTTATTCTTAAATGAGTCAAGGAAGCACGTTTGGTATGAGCCTGAGACTGTCCCTGCAAGAATAATCTTTGTAATTATCTGGCTGTAATCTTGTTTTTTGTTGGTGGTGAACATAGATTAAAAACAAAACATGAGCGGCTTGTCATGAGAGAAAGAGAGAGAGGGAGAAAGAGACGAAGAAACAGAAACCATGCAAGCCTTCAGTATTGATTTTATAAGTGCTTCTCTATAGTTGAACAGACAGGATATCTTTCAGAAATAATTGAGCCTAGTAGCATTTTACCCCCCTATTTTATATCTATCATGTCTGACTTTAATTATGCTATGTGAGTGTTGTTCTCTCCATTTTTCCCTACAGGCATTTGTATATTCATGCAGATAAAAGAAAGAGTCAGAGTGGCTTTATATGGGTTTATATGGGTACACATTCCATAAATTGAGGTTGAGGTTTAATGTGAATGTGCAAAATGAGTATTAACTTAATTGGATAACTGTTAGGGAAATTAACTTGATCTATTTTTTTATGAATATATAGAACTATACAGTATGTGAAGTTGTTAATGTATACAGTAATTAGGTGACTGTATTTTGATAATAATGTCCCTTTATATTCCTGTCTTCTTGCTTCAGCCTGCGTTGGCCTGGACAACCTTCCGTGTGGGCCTCTACTGTGGTGTCTTTATCATTCTTGCCATCGCCTTTGTTCTCACCGGTATGTCACATCAACATTTGAATTCATCAATTTTTGGTGTTGAGTCCTGCACAATTTGTTACTGATATAGCAAACATGATTTTTTTATTTTATTTTTTATCAAGCAGATAGGCGTTAAAAATTATCAAGCAGATAGGCGTTAAAAATTTTACTGCCATTTTATCAGGTGCTGTGTTCATCCACTCTGAGAACGTGTGGCCTTTGGTGCGGATCTATCGGGGTGGTTTCCTGCTGATCCAGTTCCTCTTCCTGTTGGGTATCAACACTTATGGATGGAGACAAGCGGGAGTCAACCATGTCCTCATCTTTGAGATCAATCCTCGAAACAACCTTTCACACCAACACCTGTTTGAGGTCAGATCATTTCTGGATGAAAACACTCAAGTAAACCTTATTTCTGTAATGAAAACAACAACTTTGTTTTCAGATTAATAATCATGAGCTAATATAAGGATAATCCAGGTTCAAACAATAATTACAAAATCCATATAGGAGCAACAATACATACCTAATGTCCACAGGGTTTAATTTATACTGGAAATATAAAACAAAAGTAATCCATATTGAATTATTCAGAATACCTTGTTAATTGAAATTTTGTGTTAAAGTGTTTTTCTTCTAACACCAGTCTCCTCTGTTTCCCCTGTCTGTGCTGCAGATTGCTGGTTTCCTCGGTGTATTGTGGTGTCTCAGCATCCTCTCCTGTCTCTACTCAGAGTACACCTACCTCCCCATGCAGATCAACCCTCTCATTCTTTATGGCTTCATGGTGCTGTTCCTCATAAACCCCTTCAAGACCTGCTACTACAAGTCTCGTTTCTGGCTCCTCAAGCTACTGGTCAGTCCACTCATTTATTTACTGGAACATTTTGTTCTGACTTCTGCTGAGTAATGATGCCATTTGAATTTTGGTGCCCACTAATCATATGCATAAAGAACTTCTGAAAATGTGTCTGACTGCAGTAAATGAGCAGTCAGGATTCAAGGTTTATGGTTATACAGAGACAAACTACTTGACAACTGGTAACCAGCAGCAGATAATCATTCAGAGGACTGCAACGGTGCAAGATGCATTGTGAGATACCTGCTTAGTATTATGGCTGGTATTAAAGCGATTGGTAGCTATTCGTATGATAAGTAAATTACATTACACATGTAAAATCAACGAGCAGTTTTCTTTTTATTTATAAAAATCAAAGCATGAGTAGAGCTTTACCAGAACATTACCAAGAAATTCTTCTCCAACCTTAACCAGCATCATAAACCACTAATGAATTTGTGACTGTCCTGCCTCATACTTGGTTTATTTTTGAGATTTCAGAAAGAGAGTCCAAAGAAAACTGTTAAAAACACGTTTTGCTTGACCTATTTGCATTTCCGTTTGTATTTTTCTATTTTGTGCTGTTGCCACAATTTAAATATGTGCTGCATATGTATATTGTGTGTGTGTGTGTGTGTGTGTGTGTGTGTGTGTGTGTGTGTGTGTGTGTGTGTGTGTGTGTGTGTGTGTGTGTGTGTGTGTGTGTGTAAATGAATGCATGTACAATTCAGATATGCATTTCGTATCTCATGTTTACAAAACCCTCCTATGTTACTCTGTTCTTTGTCTAAGCTGTGCTACAGGGCTGTAGGAGGGTGTGTGTGTGTGTGTGTGTGTGTGTGTGTGTGTGTGTGTGTGTGTGTGTGTGTGTGTGTGTGTGTGTGTGTGTGTGTGTGTGTGTGTGTGTGTGTGTAGTGAGACAGAGGGCAGAGGGTTGAGGGATAATAGAATGCAGCCTCGTCCCAGGGGAGGTGGAGGCTGTGACTGTGCAATCATTACAGGCGTAGATCTATCAGTATGCTGATGCCCTGAACTCCTCTGTCCCTCCTCCTCTTCCTCCTCCTCTCCTCACTCTTCATCCCTCCTCCTCCTCTCTGCCTCTCCCCAGGAGCAGACCCCCTCCTAATATTCTTGTCTTTTTCCTCACAGCTCCCCACAGTCCTCAGCAACATTTCCCCAGCCCTCCTCCACTGGTGTGTCTCCCTAATCAAGCTCAATCTTGATTGGTCCTGTGTAATCAAAACAACCTACATATATTTAGACCAGATATGAGCTGTTTTCCATGATTGTCAGATTTGTAGCCTAATGGAACAAGCAATTCCACTAAGGATATTTCAAGGGAAATTGTAAAGTGTTACTGGAACAAACAATGTGTTTTTTCTTTCTTTCTTTCAGTGCTGTAAAATATAAGTGTATAAAAATATAACTGTAATTTCTTCTGACAACAAACTGCAGACATAGGTTTTATTATAGGACAAACTGCAGAGCTAGCACCTGGATTACTACTGTTTGCTCAAGAAATGACAACCTAACCACATCACTGCAGCAGGCTTAGCCTTGAGACATCCACACAGAGCGGAAATGAGTTAGATGGGCATTTGATCAATACAGACTTTGAATGGCAGGTTAAGAGAAATATCTAATGAACTGATATGTGTAAACAAAAAAAAAATCAATATTCTTTGACATTTTCAGTGGAGGGAGAGTTTGCGTGGGTTTTGTGTCTAGAAGTGTACATGTAGCGAGGTATATAGTCGCTCCTGAATGTCAGATGTGGCCTGAGGGGTTGAATGGAAAGAGTCGAGTGGGGTTGTATCATTTTACAAAATGTGGTCAATAAAAATGGAGCCACTGCCAAAGTCATATCCTAAGTAACATGCCCGTAGAAGCCAAAGCAGGCCACAAAACACTGGCAGTTAACTTCATGTGCTTGTGTTGTACACTAGGGAGTAAAGTAAACAAATGCAAGCACACAGACACTAAGCGTGACTCATTATTAGGGTGTCCTGTGGCGTAGTGATAAGGCAGTCCAGAGGATTTGTCCCTTTGCATGTTACAGATCATTAATAGAGGTTGTTCTCTGCTTTGCACTTCTCTACCAAAGCACTGACATTTCTACACTGATTAACTGTTGACTAATTCAGTCCGTTTGTTGAAACCATGTGCACACATGCAAATTTGAAGTAAACCGCTGGAGTGAGTTTAGCTGAGCTATTTTCTGAAATGCATCAAATGATCTTCTTCATATCAGGCAATAATTGCGAAAGTTTTTATAACAAAATTAATTGTGAACTCTTGTCTCTGCATTCTCTCTTTCCACTCTTGTCTTTTTTTTTTACAGTTTCGCGTGTTCACAGCGCCCTTTCACCGGGTAGAGTTTGCAGACTTCTGGCTGGCTGATCAGCTCAACTCTCTGGTGTTTGTTCTGATGGACCTGGAATATCTCATCTGCTTTTACATCTTCGAGCTGCAGTGGAGCAACAGCAAGGGCCTGTTGCCCATACCTAAAGGTGAGACATTAATCCCTGGTCAGAATGGCTTTCTATCTTAATATTCATGTCCTCTGCATCTCTGCTGTGATAGATATAGCTTGGAAACAACACCCTGAGTGAAGGAGAAGTTTATTATCCTCTGTCCCTGTTACTGAAACAATAAGCCTGGAACGTATCCAGACAAAATTTCATTGTAAAAGAGCTAAAAGTGATGTAACTTGGATTCCTGGAAATATAATTGAAGATATGGATTATGTAATAATAGTAATACATTTCTTGAAACTTTAATGAGAAATGAGGTTTTGATGTCAGCCCCTAATGATCAAGAGAAGGAACTTCCTCCAAGAAAAGACAGAAATACCAGTCTGTGTATGGACAGCACAACATTTGTAGTCTTGTGTTTTCTTTACTGGAAAATTGTACCCTGCTGTATTCAGATACATGTAAAAACAACTGATTTACTGCTTTTCTCTTTTATATTATTATGAATTGAATATCTTTGGGGTTTTTTTTAACTCTTGGTTTAAAAACCATCAAGCAATTTGATGTCACTTCGGGACCTGGGAAACAGAGATTGACATTTTCACCAAACTTACATCACATTGAAACAAATGTAAAAGATAATGAAATTAATTGCTAATTGCAACCCTAATATTCAGTTGGTTATTTTTGATATTTATCATATCATATTTTTCCACATCTCCACCTCTTAATACAACATAATTCTTACATCTATTGATAAAAACACAAATCTTTTTGGCTGGTCACAAGTTGACAGTGTGCCAGACAGTTGAATTCTCCTGTCAGAAAAAGTGATGTAAATAAGTTTTTAATTGCTGTCCTTCCACTCCACCAGCATTGACACTTAGGCCTCCATGTAGCCAATTAACACAGCGCTAATGGAACGGAAATGTTTGGCCACACAGAGGTCGCTATGTGACTCTCATAATGATGAGCTTTTCTGTGCAAAGGGGAATGTGTGGACAGCATTACAATGGATAAAAGGGAGAGAAAATGGATAGTAGAACATAGTCGTTCTTAATCGGCTTTATTCTATTCTGTTTCTACTCCAACAGTCGACTCTGTTGACTACGTGTGCCACAGCTACTCATATGGTTTGCGCGCCATCATCCAATGTCTGCCCGCCTGGTTCCGCTTCATCCAATGCCTGAGGCGTTACCGTGACACCAAGAGGGCCTTTCCTCACCTGGTGAATGCTGGGAAATATTCTACAACTTTCTTTGTCGTCACCTTTGCAGCGCTCTACGCCACGCACAGAGGTAAGCCACAGGACACACAAACACTACACTCAGATATCTATCTTGTACTGCAGGTTTAATCTGAGCTGAGTCAGCATGTTATGGTAAGAGTGCATCTTCAGTGAATTTCAGTGCTGTAAAAATCACCCAGAACACACAGAACCTGTCTAAAACTAAAGCAACAATATCAGCATTTTAGTGTTACAGGTGCATGTCGACACACAGGCTTGTGAGCTTTTGTATTGAATCGTGTGTGTGTGCTCAGAAAGCCGAGGTGACCTTGACTGCAAATGCTAGAAGTTGGCCTTGGTTTCCTTGTCAGTTCTCAGCACTTTATAATGGAAATGGAAAAGGTTTGTGAAACAGAATCTTGGATAAACAAGGTTTCTGCTATCACAATATGACATTCAGTCTGAGGGCAGGAGGTTAGACAGAGACTGTAGAAAAGGAGAAGTAGCAAAATGACAAAAATAGAGGGCAAGAAAGGGAAATAATTTTATCTGAGATGTAGCAGAAATACGATTTAAGTAAAACAAAGGAAAGGATGGTTACCATTAAAAGTCAAGTCACTCTCCATCAGATTCACAATTAGCCTGCAATTATTCAGATTCAGAAGCCATATCACAAAGGACTTCATGTTCAAAGACACAGCACCCAGACAATAAAAGCTTCCAGGCTTTTGGTCTAGATTCTTCATCAGAGCTTCACAGATATTTGTCCACACGGCTCTTTTCTTTTTTTCCCCGCCACTCATGTTGAAACTTCTCTCAGATAACAGTTTAAATATTTATTTTCCAGCAAATGCCAGCTGTGAAACTTCATCTCAACCTTTCAAACTGTTAAATGTTATTTCCTATCTTGACTTTGTTCTTTTCCAATATGAATTTAAATCAATACACTTTATTCCTAAGCTGACCACCAGTGATCTGATATTGAATGAACCAGGAAGAGAGAGAGACAGACATACAGACGGACAGACCTTTTTTTTCCGCTCTGCAGCTCAGTAGGAAAGGCGTCCATTAAACCATATCCTCCTTCCTCCTCTGGTCTGAAGCTTGTAGACCCTTCGACTAATGGCCTCTCTTCATGTGTTATTCTGTATGAAGCTGTCTTTCATCCCACATGATAATGGAGGCCCAGACCTGTCACTGGTTAAGTGAAGGAGGAGGGTGGGAAGACAGACACTTACACGGATGGATGAGGAAATTGCCTGTTATTGCCTGAAGTTATTTGAAGTATCTCCTGCAGAATTTTTTTTCTGGTAAATTTCAAGCCTTTGATGAATGAATATGAGTCCTAATATCAGAATATCCACCGACCAGATATGGAAATGATACATAAACAGTTTTAGCAGCAATAAAGGACAGAGCAGATGATGCCCAGAGGGGCAGATGGGTGGTGTCGTGTTCTTCCCGCTGGCTCCAGCTGTAAAAGTTGGCTGTAGTGTCAGTCAGTATCTGGCAGAGCTCCCAGTGTCTGTCTGTCTGTGGATGTGTCACCTTCATTGCTAACCTGATGCTTTCTGTGTGACCTCACTACCTCATCACCTCACTCTTTCCTGGAATTGACCACATTTAGCTCCGGGAAGGCAAAATACTTAACCCATGAATGCAGCAAATAAATCATGTGCTTATCTGGAACAGACTGAGTGGTATTCAGTATCCAGAGCTTCCAACTGCACATATACTGTAAATCTCTAAAATAACAAGGCACAGTCTACTCTCTGGTGTGTATTGGGCAAACTGTGCTGCAGTTTTATTTGATTACATTTAGGTTCAATCCTTTTTGATGTGGTTCAGCAAACGGAGCAGATTTCTACCCTTCAGTTCAGTGCTGTAAGTAACTGATTGGACACTGTTATGAAACTATGATCTCAGCAAATGATCAGAGACCTGTAACCAGAGAGGTGATGGAGGATTTCCTGGTTTAGGCAGAATTCTCGACCCACAGATGATACAGTGCAAGAGGCCTACACTAAAACAGATGCTTTAGTCAGGATCAATACAGGCTCAGCTTTATGTACAGTGGCTTGAGGACTTATTGCTGCTTTAGATGCAGGAGAGTTACAGGCCTAATGCTAATTTAAACCTGAGGGATTTGTCTCATGGACAGGCAGAGACTGGAGAACAGGATGTTAGATGGAAAGCAAGAATAGAGCAAGCTTTAGATTAATAAAGAATACTTGAGGGAGAAATAAGACATTTAAACATGCACAAGTTTAATTATGATTTTATACTCACTTGTCATATAAATGAGAGATTATGAGTAAGGAAAAAAATGCAGCGGTGTTTGTCAAAGCAAGAGATCCCACTCTCTGTGACATCAACATCAAAAACATCAAAAAACAGATGAAATTACCATGACTATGACCGAGGAACATCAGTCTGGTGTCTGTGAGAAGTTGACTTTGAGTGAAGAAAGGAACTGAATCGAGTCACTCTGCAGCGGAAGAGCGGTAAATAAACATAAGAAGATAATAACGGAAAGGTTTGATGTCGAGAGGAAAGAGGTAACAGAGAAAACAAGAGAGCAACAGTGGGAGGTGAGGAAAATAAACTTTAAATTCACATATTTATTAGATATCAAAACATAAAGATAGAAATAAAGGATGAGGAAAGGAGAGGACAGAGATGTGTAATTACCAGCCCGAGGCTGAACACGTGTCTGCTAGACTCTGCTGGAATGGAGATGAGCCCAGAGCTGACAGCTTTTATAACTTCATTTCGTGTACTGACCCCTCGTTCAGTCTGAGGGGAGGGATTCCAACACACACAGAAACACCCTCAGTCAAATACGCACACGTTAACCAATGAAGATAAAACACACTGCTCTGAGTCAAATCTTTACCTCTGCCTGAACTCTAATTCACCTCTGCTGGGGCCAAACTGACTGCTGCTACAGAGAATATATTCACATTTGGAGCCAGACACGAGCTGTGTTACTTCTGACAAGGATGCAGCCACTGTGCATCTGAACAACATCCCCAGATACGTTGACGATGGACATCTGTGATCGGATAGTGTTGGAACGAATATATTCAGTTGGGTGGTCTGCAGGTGAAGGATTCTTAACTACCTTGTTGACGATGGGGGTTGCCATGGCAACAGATGAGAGAGCTCACTGTAATAGCAGGGACCAATTGTTCTTGCTGTGAACTTGTGGGCCTGTTGCATGAAATGAGCCTGTCCCTGCTGAAGTGCTCTGTCTCTAATAGTCTGTAATCTCTTGAGGAACCATGTGTTGGTGTTTGTGTGTGACAGACTGCTAGCAATTGAGTGTGTGTGACAGGAGTCAGTGACCACTGTTAGCCTCTACTGAGCATCCAATCAATGTCCATCTTACTGTGCTTAACCTTTTAATGGCACAGCGGATAACCAGCCTGGTGAACAAAAAACATCAGCCTTAACAGGAACTGAAGAGTTAAACATTTTACCAACGAGGAGGTTGCATCAGTGAAAAGAGTCTATTGTCCAGGACTGAGTTTAATCTACGGCTGGGAAATGTCGGCATTGCCGTAGGGACCACTTGCATCCCATCGCTCAGCTGAAGAAGCAGCAGCACAAAGGACTGTGGGAGTACAGCAGTAATTCTCTGTTAGAAATGTCGCTCTGCTCCCCGGCGTCTCGTTGGCTGGTAGCAGGAAGAAACAGTGACTATGACGAATGGGAACGAGCCCAATCTCTGTGTGGTGGTCATGTCTGTGTGAGTTTTTGTGTAAGGCTACAGGGTGCTGATTTATATATAAGCAGCCATAAGGAACAAGCAAATCACATCCGTGTTTCCACATAGACAAATAGACATCCAATCACACACTGGGACATAATACATCAAACAAAGAGCGTGCATTAAATACTAAACAACTGAGGGCACCACTGCAAATAATAACTATTACCTTCATTACTGCAAACGTGCACTCAGCATGGTCAAATCAAATTTTATTTTATTTATATAGGCCAAAATCACAAAATACTTTTGTCTCAGAGGGCTTTACAATCTGTACAGGGAGTGACACCCTCTGTCCTTAGACTCTCGATTCGAGTGAGGAAAAACTTGCTCACCAAAAAACCTTTTAACAGGGAAAAAGGTGGAAGAAACCTCAGGAAGAGCCACAGAGGAGGGATCGCTCTCCCAGGACGGACAGACGTGCAATGGATGTCACATGTACAGAACAATCAACACACACACACATTGTACACTCAAATGTCCACAGAACTGCTAGCAAATCAATCATTGGTAGTGTATTCATGACATGAGGGCTCCCTCTAGTGGCCAAAGTGTTGGTGCAAAGTTGAGGTGGAGACTTTTCTGAAGCTGATTTAAATAGCAATACAGGTTTTTCCTTTTTTGATATTTGAACAGATTCTGAAATATCTTGAATGCAGTCACTGACGGTAATGTCTGTGTGTTTATTTCAGAGCAAGGACATACGGATGCCGACATGTTCTTCTACCTGCTGATCGTGTTCTCAACCATCAGCTCCCTGTACACACTGATCTGGGATCTACGTATGGACTGGGGTCTGTTTGACCGTGGAGCCGGAGAGAACACCTTTCTCAGAGAAGAAATCGTTTACCCACACAAGGTAGTGTCTGATAGAAATACACACACACACACATACACACACACTGTTACCCTAAACTTGTCTCTGCTGTATTTAGGCCTACTACTACTGTGCCATCATAGAAGATGTGATCCTGCGTTTTGCCTGGACGATCCAGATCTCTCTGACCACGACGACCAAGATTAACTCTGTGGGCGACATCATAGCCACTGTGCTGGCTCCCCTCGAAGTCTTCAGGTGGGTCTGATCAACAGGTTTGTCTTCCACACATACTGACGCTCAGATGTGGTCTTTCTGATTATCAAGATGATGGACAGTCCCACAGCCACCCAGAGTGAGTTCTAACTCAAACCCCCCCCATCACCATCTTCACCTTCATCTCTGCAGGCGTTTTGTGTGGAACTTCTTCCGTCTGGAGAACGAGCACCTAAATAACTGTGGTGAGTTTCGTGCGGTGCGGGATATCTCTGTGGCACCGCTCAATGCTGACGACCAGACGCTGCTGGAGCAGATGATGGACCAGGACGACGGTGTGCGGAACCGCTCGGGCAAGAAGACCTGGAAGAGATCCTACAGCCTGTCGCTCCGACGCCCCCTGCTGTCCTCATCACAGTAAGAAACTACATGCGCACTGACATCAGACTGGACATTGATCTTTTATAAACAAAATGCATGCAAGGGCAAACAGTGTCACACACTTCAAAATGCAAATGTCAACAAATAGACAACATAATACAACAGTAAAAGACCTGTTGATATGATCTGTCAGATAATAATTTTTAATCATCTTTTTCTAGATCGAGAAAGGACACAAAGGTACTAATTGAAGACACGGATGATGAGGCCTTTAGCTGAGTCCACAGCGTCAGCACGAGTGCGCACACACGAACACACACACGCACACACACACACACACACACACACACACACACACACACACACAGATATACTGTATTACACTATACTTATAAGGACCTCACTCACTAACACCCAACCTCAACCCTTTCTCTCCTGTC
The DNA here is from genome assembly GCA_036937835.1 of Pampus argenteus. Classification (NCBI taxonomy): domain Eukaryota; kingdom Metazoa; phylum Chordata; class Actinopteri; order Scombriformes; family Stromateidae; genus Pampus; species Pampus argenteus. The sequence continues at coordinate 13,522,331 of CM072870.1, forward strand.
GTAAGTGTAAACCTAACCCTCAGTCTAAACCTTTAAATCAGTGAGAATCATCAGGTTGCCCTCACTTATAAGAATTTACCTCATCTTTATGTCCTTGTGAGGTCTTTGTAAGTATAGAAACACACAGAGATAAACCTGCCGAAGCACAAGCATAGTATAATATCGCTACAGTTGAAGAGAGAGCTAATGCAACACAGCCATACAGACAGATGGACAGACCACACTGCCCTGGGATTATCTTCTTCTTTTCTTTTAAACTGACTTTTATTAGTACGTGTTGTTTACTTTGAGATGTTTGTGTTTCTTTTAGATTTTTCTTTTACTTTTCTGGATATATTTAGGAAAAAGCTGCATTGTGAGGCTACATACGACTGTTTACATGTCTTTTTTAACTATACTTGGATCAACAGGGAGAAGACAAGCCAATCAAAAGACTAAATATTAATCAATAGAAACCAGAGGAAGGACTCAACACACGTCACAGCATATCAAAACAAATCAACTGGTTTCAGCTTGTTGATTCTTTTTATACTCCATGTTTTTTTGGGTTGGTTTATTGAGTTGTAATAAAGTCAGTGTAGGATCACAACCCTGGAGGCACTTGCAGGAAAAGTGCATTTAATACACAACAACAACAAAAAACCTACTTGTGATTCAAACATTTCTAGTCTGTGAAGTTGCTTTGTTATATATATATATTGATGTGCATTATTACTCTATTGTAGTAGTTAAGTACTTCTACATGTGTTGTTTCTACTGGTGAGACTAGTTTGAGCATCCACACAATGGTTGTTGATGTATTTTCTAATCTTTGGAATGTTTTTTCTTAGTTAGATTTGTGCCACGTTTCTACTAAACTCATATTTACTCCTCAATTTATCCCAAATCTCAGATTAGTGCAAAAAGTGAAGCGTGAATCATTGTCATGTCATCTTAAAGTGCCCTGTTAGCTACATTATATTTATGTGCATTTTTGTGCTATTCTTTGCATTAACTGCCAAAACTTTATTTATATGAATGTCTCAGTAACTTTGTCCATCTACCTGCCTGAGAGGCAAAAGGAAAATGGAGCCTAAAACATTTTTTAAAATGTAGGATTATTAATATATTTGTATTTTATTTAATATTCTAGTTTAATAATTTTTTTATAAACATTTTTATTTGGCTGTTTTAACAGGTAGGAAATCTCAGTAATATGACTATACTACTAGTATTACTGTGTGGAGCAGAGTTCAGATGTCAAGTTGAATTGTTTATGAGTCTAAGTTGTGAGTAAATATGTCAGTGGTTCTCAAACTGTGAGCGGGACCAGCAGGGGATAAACTGAATGACTCTGATTCAAGTACAATAACCAATCAGGAGTATTCAAACACTAGCGAAGGTGATCAAGATTCAGGTCAACAAGATTTATTCAGATGGAAAAATGATGTGTTAAGTAGCCTACAACACGGACAGAAGAAAATAAAATTATCTGTCATGTTTACCTTCAATGAAGCTGGAGATCTTTGAGCCTGAAATCTCTGATAGTTTGTTTAAACTGCATTTTTAATTTGCTGAAACATGTGCAAAAAGAAAACGCAGACGAAGTTCTAGATATATAATCACAGTGAATTTCAGTTGAACCAAAATGGAACATAAAAGTTTGAGAACCACTAGTACAGTATCTGCAGAACAGATAAGCATTGTAACGCCCTTCTCATGATCACCCGACTGACTCAATGACCTGCAACAGAAAATATGTCTGATGTTTCCTCATTCATTTAAAAAAAAAAAAAAAAAAAAAAGGATTTAAACTGTTGTAAATGTGTTGAATCTCTTATATCCAGTACAATCAAGTACAATTTGGAATGATAACCAGAAAAAAAGTGATGTACTTCTTACATCCATTATTAGCATTATTTGTGATTTTAAAAAGTGTGTCCCTGATGTTATCTTTAATGCTGGTGTGTGTTTTACTTTCTCTTCCCGTTTGGGCCTCTTCTCTTTGCTCTTCTGTTCCTCCCAGTGGCTACACTGTGTCACCACCAGCCAGTCATGAGACAAAGCCCAGAGAGCTACAAGACAAATGTGTTACAGAAAGACCTGCTTCTGCTACTTGTGTTTTTCCTGTAGTGTCTAAAAGACAGAAAGGCCTCTTGTGTGCAATGAGCTCGATGTGAAATGTAAAGCTGTGTTTGTATCTGTTAAAGTTTAGGAGATGGGTAGCTTCCCTGTCCATTTAAATACACGGGACACATGCCATGTTTTGTACAAGGGCACACATGACACACACATATACATACATATATATACACACAAACACACACACACACACAGCCCACATTACCTCTCTCTACCACTGCCCTGTGTCAGAGAGAACTATAGCAGATAGTTTTGTAAAAAGGCTCTGCTGTCATGCCTGCATGCTGCTTTTGTTTTACATTGTACATAGTTCTTAATTTATTTTACATGTGTATATTAGCAATCATTGTAACCACTGTGACAATGATTGATTTCATACGTTGCCATTTTTTGCTCCGAGACAAGCAGTATTTTCTAGGCAATGAGGAGCTCTTTTTGATTGTTCACAATCCTGCACTCTTTTCATGTGTAAATCTGTTGAAACCGTGTTTGTATAAAAATAGAAGAACATAGAAAAATTGATAGAAATGGAGAACGTGATTACTCGTATCTTGTCGGTGATTCCTTCTTGTTTCAAGGCTCCATCATCTCCAGGGGAAGGGTGGGTGGGGTTACGTCCAGGGGTTCATTAAGGAGGTGGAGACAAGGGCAACTGATTCCTGTGTCCTGAAGCTGTAATACTGTTTTTTTTCCCCAAGTGTACATTTGTGAATGTGCATGAAAATCTTGTGGATGTTGTAGTAAAGCGCCCTGCAGACAGAAGCACTTTGACATACTGTAGGGCACAGGAACAGTCCAGAGAGGACGCCATAACAAGAAACTGTTGAAAACTGACCCCAGATCTGCATGAATACCTCATAAACAGACCTGGGTTCTTTACTTGATAACTGGAAGCGTTTTGAGGTGCTTCTCCGTGAGAAATACATTGTTTTAGTGACCAGTGTGTGTTCACTGTCATGTATAGCCCGCCAAACAAAAACAAAAGCAGGGTTAGTTTGTACAGTTTGTGTTTCGATGAGATGATAACGTAAAGCATCCTTTTTTTTCATGGGTGAGATCACAGATGAGTTCGTTTTCACTGCTTGCTGAAATTCACCCCATGATGTTAAAGTGCTTGATGTGTGTTCAGCCCCCCCCTCCCTCTCTTGATGTTGTTCGTACCCTTTCTCTAATCTAGCTGAATGTGATAGTACCTGTAGTTTGGTAGATGTTCTACTTTGATAAGATACAAAAGAAAAGATGATGATAGAATAAATACATTGTGGCTAAATGTGATTTTAAGAGACGTAAGAAAGGAAAATGTCTTACAGTCTGAACCATCCTCCCCCAAATCCCCTTTACAGAGTAGTTTGTACATGTCAAGTGTATAACACTGTTCTATGATGGTATTTGTATTTCTGTATACACTTTGGTGATCCTGTCATATCTGGGTTTTATAAACCACGATTATTTTTAAAACTCGCCCTGACTCTTGACTCTTTTTTTTGTCGTCATGTCCTCTTAAAACTTAACTATTCTGACCCGTTACCTCTTCACAGTCACCTTGTTTTAGGACGTTCTGTCCTTGCTGGTTGCACATGAAGCTTGACTGAGTGAGTTAAATGCATGTCTTCTTCCCATTCTCTCTTCTGCCTCATGCCTTTATTAGTCACTTCCTGTGTCAGTACACTTGAAGAAGACATGACATGAACCACCAGCTGTTAGTCATCCGCCCCACTCACTTTTAAATGTTGCAAAGTAGATGTGCACTTGGTGGCCCAAGATGCATCCTGGCAAGATTTAGATCTTGACAAGATTCTCACTCTTTCCAAAAAAGTTGAGGGATTCGTTTGTCTGATACCGTCATGTTCAGAGCGCCGGGAAATCTTGCTTCTTGGCAAAGAACCCATGAACATGATAACAGTTAACGTGGCAAGAAATCACCATCCAACAAACACTAACAATCGCTCCTTTTTAAAATAAGTGCATCCATTGAGAGCGAAAGTTCATTCTTGACCTTAGATACAGTAGTTGTGTCCTTTAGTAGCAGCATTCGATCACATCACATGGTCTTCCTCAACAAATGGAAGTTGCCTTACTAAATCTAAATCTCAGTTTTTAAGACAAGAACATGGATGGTAAGTCCTTTAAATGCTCAGAAACATGTCACTGGGCAAAATGTATCTGCTGCCATGCAACTGAAAGCTCCAGGACAGCAACTCATGGAGCTTGTGGTGAGATTGATTTGTCAACACATGTATTGATAAAGACGAATGTACTGCTTCAGGGAGTCTGTAGTACGCCTCCAAAGTCGCCAAACAGAAAACCTGCCGATCAATGTCTAAGAAGGTCACAACTAGGTTGTTTATTTTATGATAACTGATACAGGATAAATGTTATACATTCTATTTAACACTGATATTTTGCTTTTATTTTCAATGTCAGTATGCAAAAAAAGAGACAATGCAAAGTAAACATTTGGTGAAATCATGAATATGATACATAATTTGAATGCTTCATCAATATTAAACCAATTCATTTTAAGGACTCCTTGTTGCCCTGGTGTAATAATTTGTTTAGCTACAACACAAAAAAGGGAAAAAATACAAAAAACAAAACAATGCAAACATCAAGAGTTGGCTGACAGCAAACACTGTAAATAACCACGTGATCTTTAGATGCATCAAATCGACTCATGTAAATGCATATATAAAAACATTGGATCTCTGTTGTATATATGCACATACAGTAAGAATGCAATTACTAGAGTTGTTGAGCCTGTACTGGGCATATAAACAGACAAAATGAAGAGAGCAGGATACACACATACATACACACGTTTACCATTATCTCTCCATATAAACCAACCAACCAACCAACAAGCAGAAAGCTCTCCATCTTTAGAAGCTAAAAACTACACTTGACTTTATAAAAAAAAAGAAAAAGAAAAAAAGAAACAGACATTCACATTTCTGAAACAAATTCCATGATCTCATAACTTCTCACCTGATCAACCGTCTCCGCCCATCAGTCTTATCAACTCTTTGTGCCACTGGAGAAGCTAGAATGATGATGATGATGGTGGTGATAATGATGAGGATGCTGAGGGTGGTGAGCTCTGTTTTGTGCCGTCGTGTCCGACTCATCCCGAGTTAACGCTCACTGATTACTTCACCGCCCGTCTTGGTCCTTTTCTCCACGCCGTCACTCCTCTCACTGTGCACTCATTAACTGACTCGCTGTTCACAGTCCAGAGTCTGCACTGTGTCTCTGCCAGTTTCTTCTTCCATGAGTGACAGTGAATGAGTGTTGTGGAGGAAGGTGGAGAAGTGGGACTGCAGCTGTATGTCTGTGTTTAGTGTATGAATGTCCTGTACGTCCATGCATTTACCTGTGTGTGCGCGTCCTGTATGTTCATCTCTATGGAGAGGCGGGCGCTTTGCTACTGCTGTAATGAACTTGGTATCTGTTGACGCTCTGCCCTTTCACCTCGGTCGACAGGCAGGTCGTCTTGCAGGGGATCATGTCCTCTTCATCTTCGCCCATTAGCCAATTCTGCACCGTGCGTTCAGCCGAGGCAGTCACGTGATTGGCAAGCCAGCCCTGGTGCCACTTGTCGAAGCGTTCGTGCTGGTTTGCTGCCACTCTGTGCTGCGACTGTGGAGGAGGAGGAAAGACTGTCAGATCCTTGTCTCTGAGACACCAGAGAGGATTTAACAAGCACGGTTTATTTATTTATTTTTTGATCTAATGGCTGAAATTAAACGCAGACTCCTCTTTCCTACCTTCCTGGCTTTGACCAGCGCTCCTCTGCGGTACATGTAGTCCTCAGAGTTCATGACAAACACCATCTTGTGAGTGTTAAGTTTAAAGCGACAGTCCAGGCTCCCAGCGTTCTCCACACCCAGCTGGCGGTGCCACTCTCTCCTGCAGCGCATGGCCTCCACTTGCCGTACCTGCCAGCGACGGAAACGACGCAGGTTCCTAAAAGAAAAAAACACATTGAATCGTTGGTTTATTGCCAGGGAGTTGTTTACTGGCTCATAATGAGGCAAAGTTGAACAACTTGCCTTTTTAAATAAAAATAATGAATCTGTCTATCTAAAACATTTTTTAATATAATGTACACTGAAATACAATTTTAAGACGCTTAATATGAGATGTGCTGTAGTTTAAACATTAAACCTGGAATAACTCATGTTGGCCACTAGGTGGCAGTGGAAACATAATGTGAACAAAATGTTGACATAATGTTTAAAGTTGATATGTTGAAACATTTATTTACACATCCAGCAGTTATGGAACAACATTATTTTATTTGGAGTGACGTTTTTTTTCCGCCTATATCTAATGCTCACCTTTTAGCTCTGTTTTTTAATATCCATTAAATATCTGGCTCTTATATGCTCTACTATGTTATCCGGCTAGTCACTGACTGTGTCTGTTTGCCGTGTGATGCTGAGCAAGTATTGTACAACAAGTTTTTCTATAAAAACGACACTTTGAATTCACTGAGACTAAACCAAACAGTAAAGTTGGAGCTAAACAATGAGCTGAAACTTGCTATGAGGCTCCATAAAGCCGAGAGGAGGTGCAGAATCAGGTAATAATTCTATGTACCGTAGGTTAATCACTACAAGCATGCCTCTTGCATTACACATCGTCATTTATTTACAATTATATTAATAAAATATTTATAAGTGTAGAGATAGAAATGTCTGTCGACATTAACCGTCATACCTGGGCAGAAACACAGGTTTGAAGAAGTACCCATCTGCTTGAGAACACAGGCTGGACTCGGTTCCTACAAACTGTTCCATGTAGCTGGACAAACACTGCAAGATAAAGACAGAAAAAAACACAAATAAGAGCACAGCACAAGTTCCATCAACTTTATTCAATCACATTATTGAATTAATGATTTTGATGTTTCTTAAACAGCCTGAGAGAGAAGCAAACATTTAAACGGTTCAAGAACATGTGTTTACCTGAACATCTAACGGGTCATCAGCCTGGGCCTCCTCAGTGTCCAGCAGCTCGATGGTCATTGTTACATCACCCTTGTTTTGAATAAACATCACCTAGTAATACAAAATAAATGTAAAGAGACATAAATAGACCAAAACCAGACAGTGAAATTGCTGCTTAAGAATAAATTGTATATTTCCACCACAGAAGAAAGCCAAACATTCGTTCACCAGGACCCATCTCTCACCTTGAAGCAGTTCTCTTCAGCCATGACTCTCTCAGCTTTCCACTGGTAGCTGGTCTCCCAAGCTGCTCTGACGCACTGCGAGGAGAGGTTCCCCCCTGCTGCTCCCCTCTTCCTCTCAGCCAAGTAGAGATCAACCACCTGCAGACACACCTCGTCGCTCACTAGGTGCTGCAGCTAGAGGGGAAACAAAGTAGGAAATTAAATGTTGACACCAGGACCTTTAAAAAAAATAATTATGCAACAGGTACATTGTACATGTACTCGATGGGAAAGCAAAGTTGTTCTTACCTGCCGAATGATGTTATGAATGACCTTGTCAATGGTGAAACCAATGTAGGCATGAATGGTGAACATCTCTCTCAGTGTGTCTTCATACTGTGTTGAGTCCAGATTGCCATCCAGCAGGCTGCGCACCATATCCAGGAAGGCTGGATAGTACTCCTCCAACTCCACCTCACCTGTGGAGGCAACGAGTCACATCTGTTACAAAACTGTTTTTATGGCCTAATAAACGTGTCAGGACTTCATCTCTAGCATGAATGAAATACTTGTTGTTTGTGCTATTCTGCTGCTTGGAAAAATGAATTAAGAAGAAATTACAGTGTTTTAACAGAATCTATAATAAAAGGTTTCCACTTTATATTGCATATATAAAATCATAAAATTAATTGCATTAATATTTATCCTGCAAATACATTCTGAACACCAAAAACAGATAATGTGCTACACCTCGTAAAATTCATATCACACAAAAGTGCACTAAACTTTGTCAAATTAAAGCCCAGAGTATATCTATTAGCAATCTTCAATACTGTGTTGCTTTAAATACAATAATAATAATAATAATACAAAATCTGGAATAGTTTCCAGATAACCACTCTTTATGGTGGAGTACCATGTAGCATAACTATCAGTCAGCATCATAAACCCGAGACATTTACATTTAAGTGGCTCAACTGACTGAGAAATATTTGATTAAAATGCACTTTGTGATTCTTGTGCTTATTTGTCCATGTTGAGTCAAGCTGTTGACCTGACTCAAATCGAAGCCTTTCAAGTGGCAATTTTAGAATTTGCATAACCAACAGGTAGCTGAACTTACTGGGCTGTTTGAGGCGGAGCTCCATGGCAAGGTCACATGCTTTTTCCCTCCTTCCCTCCGCCATCAGCAGCCTCTCTCTGCTCTGCTCAGCTCGGTGGTCCAGCAGCTGCCTCTCCGCCTGCCGGTAAACCCGCAGCAGCCGTGAACACAGAGTCTGGTGCAGTCGCAAGAAGAAGTACCAGTTGTTGTTGACAAAGAAAAGGTTGTAGACGCCATCCAGCTCCTTCTGGTGCTCTGCTTCAGGGTCGCGCAGGTCCACCTTCTCTCCGGTTGCACCTGAACTCATCTCCATGGGTGTAGATCCAGGGGTGGATCCGCTGGTCGCTGCAGACTGGCTCATGCTACTGGAGGTGGTGGATGCCTCAGTGTCTGCAGGTTGGGATGGGCTGCAGCGCCTCCGCCTGGACTCGCCGTTCAGCTGCTGCTGGGGTTGGGACTGGGTCTGGGACTGTGGCTGGGCAGGCGGAGGTTGAGACTGACTTCCTGCAGCTGCTGCTGCTGCATTATTAGGATTAGCATTCCCTCCTCCTGGTGCTGCTGCTGGCACTCCAACTCCTCCTCTCTCTCCTCCCTCTTCAGGCTCAGCTTCCTCATCTGTCCAGTCTTCTGTGTCACTGAGCTCGCCGCGGCGGGAGAAGAACAGGTCTGGGACAAAGTGCTGGATAATGCGCTTGATGTGGTCCTTGTCGTCTTTATGGATGGTGGGCTGACGCTTGACGTGGTAGATGATAAGAGAGGCAGCATCCTCCAGGATCTGTTTGTCCTCATATGTAAACACCATGTGAGGCTCACTGGATGAGGCAGAGCCAGAGCCGTTGCGACCCTGCTGACCAACGCCGCCCTCTTCCGTGCTCTGCTCCTGACGCTGCGATGAATACATAAAGGCAAAGAATAATATGGTCAACTTCAGGAAGACACATGGTGACAGAGTAACCCCAACCCTTATTATCCAGGCAACAACGCATATAAATGGATGAAAAGGAAAACACTATACAAAGAAATTAACAAATACGAGAGAGACCTTTCACCAGAATTGTGTAATGTATTTCATATTTATGACATGAAAAATAATGTTCCCAGTTTTAATCCTGTGTGCCTGTGTTAATTGTTCATTTATCTCATTATATGCCAAATATGTGTCAAAATGTTTGACATCAGTATTTCTACATCAAAATCCCCGTAAAATGGTATAAATTATTTGATGAGTCATCCTGCACTCAGGAGCTTTTACAAAGAGTCATCCAATCAAATGTGACTTTGGGCAATAAGTGTTGGATATCAGCAGGCTGACAGTCCTCTGTAGCTCCGTATCGTGCTTAACTCTAAGTCCAATATATCGATGTAAAGTGAAAATATTAATCCATATCTTACTGATCAACTGCCACTTCTTATTGACCTATTATCAAAAGTTATAGAGGATCATTGTTACAACTCAGGCCCAGATGCTCTACAGGACACGCTATGGCTCTGGGCATTTTTGCCTCAGAACACTAAATATCAGAGACAATATGTTAAGGCAGTGACATAAGTATAATATAATTTCAGACAATGATTTAGGATATAGTAGTGATGGTGCACTGATTATACAGTAAATTGTGCAACATAACTAATCCTTTACAGAATCATAAATACAAAATAATAATACAATCATTCAATGTCATTTGACTCCACAGCCTCTAATTATCTCTCATGTTAGGAAATCTTGAATGTCAAGCTGGCAGACAGAAAAAGCTTTTACCTCATCATAGACACTTTCAATCTCATTGAGAAGACTCTTTGACCGCAAGGCCTTCATGTCATTCTGTTTGAAATTGACTCCTTGGTGGTCGAGGGACTTCAGGTAAGCCTTCTCATATTGCTCCCTCCATATCTTATTGAAACCCTGCTGAGCCTCTCTCCACTCCTCTTCCTTGGCTTTCAACCTGTGGAAGATGCCACATCTTCAATGTAAATACTTCTTTAAATAATTCACAAAACACAGCCATGTTTATGAACATGTCAAGTCATGTGCGTGTCACTGCACTTGCATGTGAGCGTGGCAGTTTAAATATAAGAACTGTTCATACGTACAACACAAACAATTTTAGTCATAGCTGTTGCTGGTTTGGCTTTGTCGACAGAACAAATATCACTGCATGTTCGTATAAGGTATCTTACACTATACTATCTGCAAATCAACATTTCTATCATAGTCACATGGTTAAAACTTCCTGCCAGTAATGTAAATGAGTTGTTTAAAATGCGGTGTCTGAATGTAAGCAACAATCTCATTTCCATACTGCCAATGTTTATAAACATAAGAAACTTAAAGCCTTCTAGCAATATCTCTAACCAAAACGCTAATGCATGTACATAAACAATAGCAAGTAATGACTGCTTAAGAATTTAAATTATTCAACATTAAGAACATAAACATAAACAAAGTCATTTAACCAGTATAGAAAAAAAGAACAACAATGCTGACCTCTTGAGCACCACAGGCACAGCGGTAGCGGGACTCCTCTTCAGTCCCTCAATGATCTCAGGGGCCTTGTCGCCATAGATCCGATAAACGGCACGACGCTGGATGACCTCAGATGTGCCACCCAGGCAGTCGTCTAATCTGAATCGGTCCTGGTCCTCTGGTGAAAGGCGGGATAGCTTCTTCTGGACGCTCTCTAGCACCCTGATGGTGGCCAAGTTCGTCTCCAGAACCACATCCAGCTAAGAGAGGACATTATAGACATACTCTTTAGACTATAGACAAAGTACTGTATGTACTGAAGGTTTTTAGCTCCTCTTTAAAGCCCCTGGACACCCAAATCCACAGTAGCCTTCTTACTATGTAATTTAGGGTCTAATGTACATTGGTTATGCTTGGACATTTACTACAAAAATTACCTAATTAATTCCACAAACCAATTATAAAAAAAACATCCATGTTCCTCTCCCCTCCCTTTATGTTCCTCCCCCCTCCCATTGTGTTCTCAGCAATGTGTTATCAAAAGCAGCTCCTGAACACACAACTCACGAAACTCAGCTAACTATCAGACTAGGCAGTGCGGATCAAATATGAGTCTAGATTGTGCTATTGCGTTCTTGCTTCAAATGTTTTCAAGAACATATTCTAGTACAGTTTTTAGCTGTTATATGAGGAAGTTGTGAACTGGCCGCCATGTTAAAAAGTTGAACAGATGAGTCAAAACTAAGCAAGTACCTGCCACTAACCAGGGAGATGTCAATCAAAATGTGAATAAAAACGGGGTCATGAAACGAAGGAAGTTGTGATGTTTCTAAAAACAATCTATAATGAGAGTTGTAAACAACCAAAAAAAAACAAAAAACACTTAAGTGTATACCTCAAATCTTTCATCTTCGCAGCGATGCAACTGCTCCTCATAAGGAGTCTTTTTCGAACTGACGAAGGTGGAGTCCTCTGACCAGGAGGGGAATGACACCCAGGTGTCGTTCAACACCTACACACATACAGACACAAACACACATGCAGCAAACAATGAGAAATGTCTACAGGAAACTATTTAATAATGTGCTATTCCATCATACGCTAAGTCTGACACATGTTCTTCTTCTTGTTACTTTACTTCAATGTTTGAACTACTGTGAAGAATGATGCATCTGCAGAGTTTCACACCGATTTCAAATAAATCTGTTTAGGAAGGAAAGTTTCTCTGAGCCCACTAAATATTTGAGTTTAAGGCGTGTACCTACAAGCATTTTTGACATCACAACTCAATTGGAGTCAATTTAATGCAACTAACACATGATGATGTAAAAACCTGAAGATTGTAGTGCAAATACACTCTTCTAGACTCTTCAGTGAAGTAGCAGACATCTTGTGTCCTGCAGTTTAACTTTGGAATATAAAAATATTTGCATATTTGTGTATTCTGCATTTTCTTTACTGAGGAATGAGTAACTTCAAGACTTGTTATCTGAAACTTGTTACAAAACAGATCATACACAAATTATTACTCCAAGCAGTGCATTTCTATATCCGAAACCCATCTAGAAGGGACCCAGCATATGCACTGATCTAGTGATAATACTTAAAATGTAAGTGGATGTACCTCCTTGCATAGGGCAGTGCGCCCGCTGCATTTAGGCTGCTGGTAGGTCTTAGGCAGTGCTCTGTAGCTGGATCCCAGGCGCTTGCAGGAGGCATAATCCACCTCTCTGCCCCCTCCCCCCTCCATGTAGCGATCTGACAGCCCTGACACAGCATGAGAGAGCTCTTTGTCCCCAAGAAATGACTTGAACTGTGTGTACAGTTCAGGAAACTTCCTGCAAGGAGATAGATGAAATAATGAGTCACCTGATTCATCAAGAACAACTGACTTCAGAATACTTCCACCAACCCTCTCCCTGTATTATTTTATTTGTTTCTCATTTTATCTAACCATTTCACACATTTATCCAGTTCAACCATCTTTCCATCCACTCACCCCAGGAAAGGAGTGACTAACTGTAGCAGCTCAGCTCCCGAAACTACTTCCTGGTTAAACAAGGCGATGCAGCGCAGGAAGTTCTCATACACTTCCTGGCTTTTAAACAGCCGGCGAACCTGAATGATGTGTGGGTTGACAAGGAAATCAATCACATTATCAAGAACACATAAAGATAGTGATAGAGAAAAGAGGGGAAAAGAAGGGAAGGAACAGCATGAATTAAAGTCAACATTGCTGCCATTAAAAATAATACCCCACCTTATCAAAGAAGGAGAATTCCCGTAAGACTCCATGTTTGCCAACTGAAGCAAAGGACTGATCTTTGGTACACGAATATTTCATTTTCTTCTAAATTAAAAAAGAGGAAATTAAATGTTAATTTATTTATTAAGTCTGTTATTAAAGTTACTGTAGTTGGAGCATTGTAATTGTTGCTTTAGGAACAACACAAGATGTTGAAATGTTTTTGAGATCAAGGATACGTATACATACATTGGTACATTGTCTGTGATAGTCATTCTAAATAGACAGTTCACAATATGCTACCTTGAGTAGTGGAGACATGTGCTGCAGTAGTATGGGTCTGGGCCTCTTTTTGTTCTGTTTGGTTATCGTGTCCTCTTCCTCTGGCCTTTTCAGCTGCTCTTTCCCTCCTGTCAGTGAGCTCCCTGTGAACTGCAGGAGAGAAAATGCACAGGATACTTGATAAAGATTAGATTATACACAACTGTTTGCGAAGAATAGTGTGTAAAAGCTATGTTTTGCACAAATATGACTATTTAACAATAATATTACACGCTTATTCTGCTGACAAGACTGACAGCAAATTGTTTATGTAACAACCTTTTTGATTTGTAACATATTTTTTTATCTCCGTCTATCGCTTGACTAACCAGTGATCTCTTGGCATCAGGCAGGAATTGTCCAAACTCAGCCAACAGGTCTTCTTGTCCCTTGAAGAGACTGGCAACCTTAGAAAACACTTCATCTTCTGTCATCCCACTGCTGCCTCGACTACCGCCGCGGCTCTCCTTCACCTCCAGTTGCTCCTTCTGAGAATTGAGAAAATCGTGTTGCAAAAAGTGCTGAGGAATCAAAGTCAATTAGAAACTGCAGAAACAACTTACAATTCACTAGCCTAGCTACACATGGCTAATACTTTCAATTCAGAGTACACAAACACTGTGACTGTCCTCTAAAGAGCAGACTAATGTGTTGATTTGACACTAGACAAACCCTCTCAACTATGACCTTTGATTTGTTTAATTCTCATTTTAAAATGTTATAAAACAATTTGGGAGGGATTCGCAGTAGAATACAAGTACTGTTAGAACTCTGCTTTGCTAAAATCCTACAATAACATTCAGTCAAAATCTTGGAGATGGAAGGGGAGAAAATAAAACAACTACCAGTAACCAAAATTACACTTGCCTATATGACAATTTGCAACTAGAATTTAAATCACAAGATTTGTCTCTACAGTACCTGATATGTGTGAAGAATCTCTAGAAAGGCTCTGTAGATCTCGGGGTGGTCCAGAAAACGGTTTTTGATCTTGTTTACATAGCTGATGGCACTGTCAAACTCTACGGGACTCGTCTCTGAGGCAGGTGGGGACACGGACGAAGTGGTTGCCTGATTCTGGCTCTCTCTGCTTGTCAAGGGAAGGGAAAGTCTGCTGGGAGGCTCTGGAGGTCCTACTGAAGTTGAGGAGGATAAGGACTCTGCTGAGGCTGCCTTGACTTCACTGGTCTGGGCTGGTCCAGCTTCAATACTGGCAGCAGAGGCACTACCTGAGGTGGTGGTCACTGTGGAGGTGGTGACACTCTTCCCCTGCTGGCTGGGGGAAACCTGAATAGGTGACAAATGGTAAGGTAAGCAGACTGTACAAATTTTTGTTGAAAATATTTTCCAGTGAACCAGATGGTGGATAAAATTCTTAATTTAGTCTTAATTAAGTTTTAATACACTCTCACAAATATTTAACACTTGAACCCTTCTTGTGTCAGTGTTAAATGGATATATAAACACCAGACGGCATTTTAACGGATGTATTATTATGTCATTAAATCTGAAAACCGTCCATTGTGTTATTCATGCGGGTATTAACTGGTATACTTAACCATAACTATACACTGGCCTAAATTGAAACAGAATCTGAGATTGAAATCAATATGAAATCATATTGAATCAGGTTTAAATCAGATTGTTTCAAATTATTCTACAGTTTATACAGACTGTATATCACATTGAATACACACTACATATTTGTAGAATTCAGCATTCATACGCGGCATATTCTGAAATATTGGAAAAGTTCTAAACAACTCAATACTTTGAGCGCATAATTTTTTACAAGGTTCAAGACAGATAAAGCACTACTTTGTTGACTAGTTTTGTGTGTGGGGAGGGAGTGTCTCACCTGTGTAGAGAATGGAGACTGGAGGAAAGCCACTCCATTCTTTGGGACTTCTATCCGATACCCCGGTGGCAGGAAGGCGTTGAAGCCTAAGACTAGGTCTGGGTGTCCATGGAAGAGTTGTGACACACGGTTTATCACCCCTGGAGTGTCAATGCTATCAAGGAGATCAGACAGACAGACATTTAGGTGGTTTGGCTGACAGGCTAATCATGGTTAGCTTCCTCTCTCCTGTGTTGCTAGAGGACAACCAACTCCTGATCAAAAAAACAGTGTCTTCCAGCTTACTTACAAATAAAGGAAAACCAACCAAACCAACCAACCAACCAACTATAAAGAGGAATGCAGCTGACTAACCAATAATAACTTCTGTCAGTCCATGCTTAAAATCCAAGATATAATTGTTTGCAAATGTTTGCCCACCCATTGAAAAATAACATTTATTATGTAAACACAGTCTCTCTAAGATATGGAACATAAAACACAATAATATTAATGCAAAAATGAAAATAAAAATATCATGGTGGCACCCTACATAGTCAGTACTTAGTAACACCCCTACTGGCAGCTATCACAGCTCGCAAACCCTATTTGTAGCAGCTAAAATTATTTCAATTCTTCTATTTGGGACTTTCACCTATTCTTCCTTGCAAAAGTCTTATAGGTCTGCAATATTCTTGGGCCGTCTTGCATGCACAGCTCTTTTAGGATCTGCCCACAGATTTTCAATTATGTTTAAGTCAGGGGACTGTGATGGCCATTACAAAACATTCTGCTTGTGTCTATTGAGGTAATCCATGGTGCATTTTGAGGTATGTTTAGGATCATTATCCTGTTGTAGAAGCCATCCTCTTTTCAGCGTCAGCATTTTTACAGTCGGTGTTTGAATTGAACAGAAATTGTTGGTATTTAGTGGAAACCATTCTTTCTTCCACCCGTGCAATGTTTTCTGTGCCACTGGCTGCAACACAACCCCAAAGCATGACAGATCCACCCCCATGCTTAACACTTGGCAAGGTGTCCTTTTCATGAAATGCTGCTCCTTTTATTCTCCAAACATACCTTTTCTGATTGCAGCCAAAGTGGTCTATTTTAACTTTATCAGTCTACAGCACTTGTTTCCAAAACCCATCAGACTTCTGTAGATGTTTCTTGCATACTTCTGGCATTGATTTTATGATGAGGGCGCAGGTAAGTTTTCTTCTACAGACTCTTCCATGAAGGTCTTGTTTGTTAAAGAATCACCGCACAGTGAAGCGGTGCACCCCCACTACAGAGTCTACTAAATCTTCCTGCAGGTTTTTTGCAGTTAAAATGGGGGGATTTGATTTGCTTTTCTGACCAGCATATGAGCAGTTGTCTCAGTTTTCTTCCACATCCCATCTTGACCTCCACAGTTCCCCTAAACTATCATCTCTTGATTACATTCTGCACTGTGGAAACTGCAAGCTGACAATACTTTTCTACCTTCTTGCAGCCTTTGCCTGCATTGTGGGCATCAACAACTTTCATTTTACGCAGCTGTTCAGAAGAACCACACAAGGTTTGAAGAGTCAGAGTATTTGCAAAGTTTTGAAATTGGCACCAACTGATACTAATGACAGTTGTTGACATGCCTCAGGCCTAATGAGCTGATTAACATCTGAGACCTTGTAAACAAAATCTGAGTTTTAGGGTGCCCAAGCTTTTGTAGGGTGGCACAATGATGTTTTATTTTCGTTCAATTTATGACATAAAAAGTAACTATGTATTAATGTTTGTATTATGTGATTTGTGTGATTTGACATGTTTTACATCTTTTCGATTAAAAGAAATCTCCAAAATATGTTGGGGTTTTTTTGTCAAGAGCTGACCAAACCTTTGCATACAATATATAAAATGTTTTGTAATTAGAGTAGAGTGTCCAAGGGTAGTGATGTTTTGCCAAGTAATCAAATTCCACCATCACCATCTCAAGAGCCTGTATGAGGAATCAGCTCATTAAAAATGTATAACTAAAACTCTTTAACTGGTTAGTTTGGAGGTAGATGGTGATAAGTAGCACCCTTTTCTGTGCATTCCTTAATTACACTTGCATACATTGCCATAGATACCTCTGCGACTTGAACTCTTTCATGATGTCGAGAAACTTGTTGTATATGCCAGGATCGTTTGCAAAACGAATTTTGACTTGGTCCAGATATGACAAGGCATCTTCAACCTAAAGACAGAAGAAGAAAAAAATCAGATTATATTGCAGCAAAAGCACAAGCTCTCGGATAGCTTTAACATTGCTTGATGTAAAAAATGCATTTTCTACACTTCAAATGGTTAAATTGTGCCCCATTCATAATTAGCTACATCGGCAAATACTCAAATTACGGGTAGTGCGACAAACAAATGTAAGTATTTGCACTGCAGAATTACCGTTTATCGGGTTGTTTTAATCGCGCAGTCATATAAAAACAAGTCATGTGTGTCTTCATTGTCCAACTGAAGTGCTATATCAACAAATGCAATAGTACAGGCTGTACACGTAAATAAATAAATAAATGTTGAGTAAAAAAAAAAATACGGAGCAGCTTTGTTCACTGGACCACAGCTCTCTTTATTTACAACACCCCAGCTAGATTAGGTTACGATAAAAAAAAAAATGTGTTCACACAAAGCATTGTCACATATAGTCCATATCTGAAGAGGGCTGTTGTAGCTAACGTTAGCCAACAGCCAGTCAACTGACGATAATAACTCCACTAACACTTACAACACATACCCACATACAAATTCATACAATACGTTTATTCACAGCTGGTCCATAGCCAACAGTGTCGTGTTGGCAAAAAAACAATACGGTAAAATTCAAACACTTGCGATAACAAAGAAATGTCTAATGAAGCTGCTAATCAAGTGAAATAGCCGTTCTTGGCTAGCCTGGCTGACGTCCTCCACTTTGTTCAGGGTGGCTGAAAAAACGAACAAGGAGGAACTTCCCACAACCGAGGTTTGAGTTAACGTCTGCTCACAGTAGCTGTTATTGACACCGTAAATAAGAAACTACCGCTAACTGAGTCACCCGACTTGTCTACTCAGACGTACGTTAATAAAATACAGCTTCCACATCTATCCTTAAATGTCAATGTTCGGCTATTGAGCAATGAATTACTTTTAATAGGCCAGCGAGCTAACTAACGTTAGCCAGCCGTTGCTTTCACTACTCTCGACGTTAAGTGGAGACAGAAAAGCCTCAAATCCAACGCAATGATCCGACGAACAAAATGGTTCTGACTCTGAGGGACTTTTCTCTTGTCGTGTCCGTTGTTCTTCTTACCTTCAGTTTCTGGAAGTGCTGCTGCTGCACTTGCTTTTGTGTTATAACGTAAGGCTTGTCTTGAATTTGGTTTATTTGCTTCGCGGTGCTGTGTGCCTGAATCTTCGCCATTATCCCGGCGACGGGAGGCTTTGAGAGCCACTACCACCACAACTTGAGAGGGAAGCTTCGGTGTACCTCCAGTTGTTGGCTAGCCGACAAACCTTCCTCTCGGTCGGGAAGCCAGCCTGCCAGCAAGCAACCCTACTTTGCCTGGCTGGACAGTCTCGGCACAGCGCAAAAGGACGGAAAATCCTGCAGAGTGGAAGGTGATGACAGACAAGCTGCTACTCGTCGCGACTTTGATTAAACATCGCCATCGATTTAAACAAGCTGAGGCAAGAAGCGTCGGGAAATAAGCTAAACGGACAATGGTTGCCGTTTACCGTATTTAAAATAACTATCGACTGTCTCTTTAAATTCGGCGGCAGCGGTCTTGTCTTGGCGTCCGGAAGCCAGAGTAGGAGTGAAAAATTGAAAAAAAGAAAAAAAAAAAAAAGTGAAAAATTGAACTGCGCAGCCGCAGCGAGGGGAGGAGCTGAGTTCACAAGAATCAGATTGCTCCACTCCCCCTTCACTGCTACAAAGGAACAATGTTACTCCATGCAAAACCATAGCTGAACACTTCACCCGCAACTAGCTACACGATCAACGATGACAGTGACACAGATCAATACTGGCCCAACATGTGACATATACATCTCTTACGACGAGCATATGAACAAAATGCACTTTGTTCTTTAATGCAGAGCCATCAGAAGCACTTTAGGACAACTTTCTATTGTGATTTTTAGTGCATTTCAAAAGAAGACAAGAACAGATGATTGCATTTAAATGTATTTATTGGTTACAGACTTTCACATAGTAAAACATCAAAAGAGAGTAATGATAAAAAAAAAAAAAGAAACAGTCTGGTGTGATTATAACCACTCTCTCTCCACAGCATGTTTGTGCATTTCCTTACTACTGTAGCTGTAAGTTTTGCCACCAAAAGATGCTGAAAGTGATCTGTTTTTTTTTCTGTGTTAACTATAAAGGTGTCTTTAAAGTTTGCCTTTTAGGAGGCTTTGGCAGCTAGTTTCCATCGTTGTAGCCACTCTTGAAAAGTCAGCCCTCCTTTACTGACATCAGGTAGGACATGCTGCGCTGGTCGATCCCACCTACAAGTATGAACGCATACAAAAATCAAAAAGTTAACCTGCAATACAGACCCTGAACTGCTGACTGAAAGTATAAATAAAAAAACATTACTAAGACATTTGTATTTAGACAAAAACTATACTCAAAGCAGCAGAGGTTTAAATCAGATGACTACTGATGGACCCTAAAGGAAAACAACCTGGGTCTTCTTTTCATATACCTTCTGTCATTTATGATAACATTTACTCAGCATAGAGCTAGGTGAAATGTTTGATATCAATATCATCTCAATACCTCAAATAATTACAAAATCAAAGAATTTAATTGATCAATGAAATGAAATGTGGTCCAATCAGACACTTAACAACAACAAGAATTTAGTGATATGGTAACATGTTAATCAAAACAATAAGATAACACTTAAAATGGATCACACAGCCCTACTAGCATTGTCAAACATATCTATCTGGGGACAGTGACACTATAGGACATATCTTTTCTCCATAATGGATCCCATTAATATATATCATGTTGTGCACACACAATTATAACAAGTATTACGGTACTGTAAATAAAACTTCACCCAGAAAGTTGCTCTGGGAAAACTCATGTGTGTTAAATGATAACTTTACACATTCACTTGCAGATATGGTTATGACTGCTTGTGCTGTAGCCCTACTACTCTGCATCCCCTAATCTTAGCATTGACATTGGTGGTTAAAATGTGACTATATAGGACTGATGGTTGAAACTCTGAAAACAGACCCAGATATAAACAAAGAAAGGGTTATCTTTTTATGGAATGTGTCTCTAGAAATGTGTACTCACCAGTAAGAGATGGCAGTTTTGGCTTGGTCTCCATAAGAAAGACCCTGTGCACAACGTTGAGTGAAACTTCTGACTCTTGGTACCAGAGACTTCAGGAGCTTCTGATCCTCCTCCATGACTCTGGACAACAGGGCTAAAAAGTACAATGAGGACAAAAATTGATCATAATCCATCAAACATTCTTCTTTTTGCTCAGGTAATGTAAATTCTTCATCATATACAGTATGTACATGTGTACAATAAGCATTGTACTGTTTAACAACAATACTTGTTGCAGTCCCTTTTAATGATGACAAACTTTTCACTCTTTATGCTTTCCTTTATTTACCCTTTTGATCAGATGCATGTAGCAGCTCTGCCTCTTTCTGTGTTTTCTGCAGAGTAGCGGAGTGGAGCTGCAGTAACTGACGAAGAAAACGCATTTCGAGCTGTTGGGAACACGCCTGGGAACACAACTCCTCTGGAGCCTAAAGGGTTTAGAATGTAGATAAAATTAATTTATGCCAAAGTGAAAGAAAGACAATGGAGAAGAAATTTTATGAAATGAAACACAGCCTAATTTAGCAAAATCCACACAGTGAGGGTGTTTGTGAAAGTAGGAGATTAACAGATATCCCTAAAAAGCTAATTTATGCCTGTTCCTGTTGTGTGCTCTGTGCAGTAAAACTGATTTTCATGGTTATTTATTTATTTTAATTTTATTTTTTTTTAAATCAGCTCTGCTATTGAGTTTGGGGGATCAAGCACTGGCAGTGACAGTCAGGTGGTTAATCGAAACAATATCAAAATTGTGAAGTTTAAGAAAAGCGAACACATTGGGGGCTGCCAGCTCGACCTTTATACTAATGCAGCAGTGGGTGTTCACAGGAAAACGTCATACATTTGATGATGAATAGGAAATAAAATGCATAGTCAAAGGATTATTTGCTACGGTAAATTCTGAGAAATTATTACAACATTGAAGTCAAAATATACAAATTACCAAGATGAAAGTTCTTTAATGACAAGCCAAGTTGTTTGTTGATGTTGGCTTGCTATTTTATGACAACTAACAGATGGACAAGATGCTTGACTGAGCGATATGTTTCCATATCTGCACCGTCCAAAACGGAGTGTTGAGACATATAACAGGATACATATGGTCCCTGTTACTACTATTACTACATACACTTTAACTTACCGTATAAAATACTGTGTAAAATCATAATTTATTAAATCAAATTGAAAAGAAATAACTATCTGAATCGTAAAACACTGTGAATCATGAATCAAACTGACACACCTAAACAGTGTTGCGCTGAGTGAGAAAAACAAAGGCTGATTGATGTATTATGTGCCAACACTCACCGTGTACAGTGGGAACGTCATGCTCCGACACATGCTGCTGAAAGTCGAGGACTGCAAGCGATGGATGGACAACCATGATGTAGGGATTCTTTGCATTCTGAAACAACAGATTCACTTTTCTAGTTTTGTTTAGAAATAGTCAACACCTGATCAAGACTATGATTCAATGATGATGATGCTTTTCTTGTGCTGCACTCTTTACGAGTCAAAAGCTTTAGTCCACTGCAGCTGGAGCCACAGGCTTACTACTGATGAAGTAGGATAATTTCCTGAAACATATTACCGGTTTTCTCCCTTCCTCTGTGATATTTGGTGGTTGGTTGGTAACAAAAATAAAATTGAATTGTTTATGTACTAACCTACCTGGAGATTACTTCTTCAAGTGTTCATTCAACATACCCTTCAACAGTCCTGCGGTCCAGAGCAAGAAGCGAAATCGTTCCCAACTGTCTGGCTTCCTTTGAAATTGAGTTCCTTAGACTACAGGCAGCAGTGGTGACATCTTCAAACTGTGGCACCAGCTTGCCCTGGATGAATTCCTGTAACTGATAACACACAGCCAGACAGAGGGATCGATTGTTCATACATTTTCTTCTTGGCAAGTTTTCTAATCTTAAAAAGACCAAAATAGTTCTTTCACCAAAATACGAAGCTGCCCTTATAAATAACCTCTCTACTTAGTGTCATAGATTACATCCGCACCTCTCTATGCAGACGAATCAGTTCAGTCTTCGTTGTGGAGTTCCCCTTAATCAGACCTCTGATCTGATCCTGTCTGAGAACCTGGAGACACACAATAACAAAGCGCTTGTTATAATACATGTATGTTGCAGAAATACTGACAGCTCTGAGTCAAGTTATTAAAGGTTAGGCAAAGCAGGTAGTTTATCTCCAAACAGTAAACAAGACATGTAACCAAATCCACTAGACCACATTTGCTAAATGTAATTATACTGATATATTTACAACAAATAGAAAGTGATTTATTTATTGTCGGTTCACTCTCACCACTAGTTGTCTGAAGTCCAGAATACTCTGCCACTGGCCGTGGAGGTTTCTGAGTGCCTCCTGTCGGCTTCTGGCATGTTGGTCAAGCTGGATACACCTGTCTCGAATATGATCCCTTGCCGCAGCCTGCATCACACACTGAAGCTCCAGGTCTAGAACTGACCTACCAGCAATACAAAAAGTCCAAGAAAATTACAAGCTCCTCCTCTAAGAGGAATTATTAGGGTATTATTCTATAATACAAATTTCCATGACCAAAATGTTATTCCTGGACTAAATGTGGCAAATATGTAATTGGCAGTATGTATTATGTACTTGATTTTGTTAGGTGTTTAACATGTACAACATTTATACATACATATTTTCTGTTCATTCTATTTCTAAATATACTACACTACACACTTACACTAATTTCATGATCTACCAGGAATTCTGTGACTTATGTGAACCTCAACAATGAACTGTACAGCGAGTGGACTTACAGTGCCATGGTATCATTGTGGAGCTCATCTGCAAACCCAGACACCTCATGTTCAGCCCCCTTCCTGCGGGCCTGCAGCTGGTTTCGGAGCTGATGGACTCTGGAGCGAGTCTGAGCCAAGTCGACTAAAGTCTGCTCCACCTCCTGCCACGCAGCCTGTAACCACACATGCATACAATTTCTCAAATAAACACTCACAAATGTTAAGCAAACAAGAAGTTGTTTTCATCTATTACAATTTGTGAATATATCATAAAGTGCATGTGTGCATTTGTGTCTATGCGAGTACATGGGTGCATGTTTATGAGTAGCACCTGTAAGAGAGCCTTAACAGATGGCAACTCTGTATCTTCTTCATCTGAGATGTCCAGTAGGTGATTGCTTTCATAGCGAAACCTGCAATGAGAATGTCAGATAAAATACTGTAATACAACAAACCCTTGGGTTTTAATAGTCTTAAAACATAAGAGTATAAAAAGCATTTGCCTACTGTAGAGCTGTTGCATCCCGTGTCACATCAAGAGAGGAGACCTTCTCCTCCAGTTCCTTCTGTTCTCTGGAAGCTAAATACTGCAGTGCTGAGAGGACATGGTTTGGAGGATAACCAGCCAACGCGTTCTGATGACATGAGAAGTAATGACATGTTAATTTAAAGTGAAAAAGTAAAAATGGTACATACACAAGTACCAAAACATTTAGTGAAATTTGATGAAAATGCACACTAACCTCCACAGCACTCAACCAGTATTGAAACACTGCAGTCCTCTGTTCACGAGTCATACTGGAAGGGGGAGGGGGCAATTATAAAAAAAACAATGTTGACAATATTAAAAAATAATAATAAAAAAAACACATTGTGAATTATAGATCTGTACTAACTACAGTTGATAACTTTCACTGTAGTCCTTACCGTGTAGTTGTAGAGTCTCCTGTCTTCAGTTCACTCTCTTGTAAAGACTGATAGAACTGGACCCTGTCATAACACAGATCTCTCACATCCCGCTGATGGAACAAACATAAAAGAAAAGGATGATTTGATTCTGTCAGCAGCTGATTTGGTGTTTGTTGCAAGGATCAAAAAATCTAATCAGTTTTTCATTGCTGCTTCTAACCCAAGTGTAGGTTATTTTTATGAATCTATGTCTCCTCCAAACACACTGTGTAACACTTTTGTTAGTTCATGGTTCAACAGTAATGCTTCCCCGATTGCCCGGGGCAAGTAAAATTCCACATCAGGCTTGTAAATTATGTTCTGGTTCTCTGTCACACAACATAACACAGTGACAGGTGTTGCATGGTTTCATCAGGTTTACCATTTTTGATGTGCCTGAATGTTGGTTGCTTTGCAATTTCAATTTGTCTATCTGTCTTAGTCTCTGGGGGCAACGGCCAATTTTTTTAGGGTCTTCCGGTGATTTTCCAGTACCAAAATTTTGTCCCATTGCCTACAGATTAGTTGCTTCGCATCTATGACACTGTTCTTGCTCTGTTTCGTTTAGTAAAATAAAGATTAAACATGACAATTTACCTTTAGTCTTTGTTGTTATTTGTTAACGTGTCATAAATAAATAAAAATACTTTGGGCAAGTAGTCTGATTGAGACATGTGATGGTGGATAGTAGTAATACACAGACATTGTGTCTGATAGACCAGGCACTGCTGCTAGCTCTTACCAGGACCTGCGCCTCTGCTGCAGCTTTAGAGTTGAGGTTGTCACCATCATTGCTGCTTGAAGGCTGATTCTCAAAAAGCACTTCCATCTCCGCTTTCCTGTAACACACAATACGGCACTTAATTTTCTATTTTATATCTGCCACATTATTATCATATAAATGATCTCACTTCACTTTAACTTTCCATTTTATGCCTCACCTGGCTATCTGCTCCAGTGCCTGGCAGTGCCCACTGATCTTTTGTGTGTCATCAGAGAGCACCTTGCGATCCAGGATGCAGCGCTGTCTGAAGGTCTGTAGGAGCAGCTTTCTGCACTGATTGTCCTCCACTGTGGCCCAGGTCCGGTTGATAGACTGCTCTGTTAGCAAAAAACAGATCACTTTAACCAAGCATCAAATCCTCATATTTTAAGGTGAAATCAGCAACCAGAATTTCAGGATTTTTATATAAAACAATGAACATGATTATTCGATCATCAGATGTACTTACCTTGATCGGCCAACTGTTCTTCTGTTCCGCTGATCTGAGAGTCCAGGTGACTGATCTCAGCTCTGAGTTGCTCTATTTTCCTCTGAAGCTCTCTATGCTTAGCAGCTTCACTCTGGCCCTCAGTCTGCTTCAGCTGAGGATGCACAAACACCAGCAGAAACAAACATACCACTTTATATCACTGGGTAGCTTACTGAAACAATCAACCGGTAATTATAAAACTAAAATGAAATACTGAAGAGGAAAAGTTGCAGCCTACCTCTTTGTCTTGAAGTGCTTTGTACCTTGAAGTTAATGCTGTTAAGGCAATTACTGAACAAATAGTAAAACATGGTGGATAAGAAAATTCACCATAGTTTGAGCAGATTAGTAGAAGTATACGAAGAATGAGAGCTTTAATTTCTCAGTTTACAGAGAGAGAAAAACAGAAAACATTCAACATTGAAGCCCTCTGCAAGATTTGAACCAGGAACTTTGTGGTTACATGTACGCTGGGGCCCCAGGAAACCACAACAAAACGTACAACTGAGCCTGTATGTTGACCAGGACATAAATATACAAACACTGAGTCTACAGCAAAGGTACTGACTGTCTCTTGCCTGAGGTTGCCATGGCAATGACACCAGCGGCTTTAGGATCCTCACTCAGAACCAGAAAGGATACCACTGAAGATTGCCACGTATGATCCTCACGTTCCTGAAAGAACAAGAGACACAGTCAAGAAGATGTCATTAATTTTGCTCATTTGTTTAATGTGAGTCTAGCAGTGAACAGATTATTTATTGTAACAGAGCAGTATGGACTGATTAAGATATAAGGTTACATATAGTTACTTGTTAGCATAAAAATCTATGAAGAAAAGGTAGGTAGCAGCCCAGCAAGACAGTGTAAAGACTAACCTCTGTTGAAAAACGTGATGTATGACATATTTCCATATTGACTTTCCCGTCCCAACGCACAGACTGAAACGCAAATGACAAGCATTAATTAACCTAGCAAAGTCAGCTGAATCAGCCGGTAGTAAGTAAAGTAAAAGCAAAATGATACCGACGTTTTAAAATAGCTGTCATTTGGCAGGCTGTCTGGAGGAAGATTGAACTCCTCTGTCGCCCAACGTTTCAATTCCTGCACCAGATTTCTGTCCGCCATCCCAACAAACTGCGGAAGGTAAACAACTCCCCTAGCTAGCTAGCAACGTCAACAAGCTAACTTTACGTGTCAACTACTTCGCTCGAGTTAACTGAATGACTGCGGTGTAGTTTAAGACACAACTTCACTTGTGTTACACGTAACGTTACGTTAACTCCCTAATGATAACATTATTTTTTGACTTAAAATTGAAACTTTCAATTTCCCGCCCGTTTACGCTACTTCTGTATATGAGTGGCGGTAGCGCCGACAACAAACCAACGTTAAAGGTGTTGGCGCCACCTACTGTAGCGGAGGATGTAGCAAAAACTAACATATACACTTGATAAAGAAACTATACACTGGATATGATTTATATATTTAAAGAACGCATTTTGAAGTTGTTTTTACATTAACAGCACGTGTTTTTATACCCTTGTTTAACCGTGATTGTGATAATCAAGCAGACAAGAAATGATAACACAATTACGGAAAATAGAAATAGAGAGGAAAAAGGAGAGAGGAAAAAGTTAGTGTTTTAAGATGGGTTGACAATGAGTCAAGTCATCTGGTTAGTTGTTTTCTTTGTCATATACTTAAGTGATTTGCATCACAGTTGATGCAAATCCTGTTCTTACCTGTCCAGTTCTCATTATGCATATACATTAGTGCACAATCTGTTTACTTGTATGTGTGTGTGTTACAATTTACACCCAGTCCCTATGAAATTAAATGAGTTAAGTGATTCTCAGTGTGTGACTTTTTATATCCAGAAACATGTTGTTTACACTTCGCTCAATAATGAACCTCTGACTCATTTCCATTCAAGTATGATCATTATTTTTGTTTCCATTTACACATGCTGGGAGGATTAAGAAGCACTTTCATCATTGTGGCCCAGAAGTAAGCTAAGCAAAATCTAACCTCCAAAAGATAAGACAGGCTGTCTTAAGCTGATTTGAATCCACTAAAGATTTTCATTTAATCATCAGATGTAGAATTAACTAACTTGCTTCCCTTTGTTTAGTAGCTTTATGAAGCTGCATCATCATTCTGTAACAAGTAGTAGTAGTAGATTTTAATCCTGCTCTCTGTGGCTACACCATGTAGCACATTTTTATTTTATTTTTATTTTGTATTCCTGGGTAATAAGTGTTATTTCCTAATTGCGTATGCCTAAAAAGTATAGTGAAATGGCCATATATTTGTTTGATTTGAATAAAACACATGACTACTATGTTATTAGTTATTACCACTCAATAAAATATTTCCCCATTGCAAATTGGCTTTGATGTTTTTGTCTGCAGGTATGTCCTATGAGGGAATATCATTGTAGTAAAGCATCCCAACAGTAAAGACCAGCTGGGACTCAGAGATGCCTCAGGCAATAGCAGTTGATTGGTGATTGGTTTGTCAGTTAAGTCCATAAGAAATAAGTCAATCTACCCCTGATGTTCTGACCATCACCACTTAGTTTATGTGAATAAATATTAGTCATATGTTCTCACAACCACCTCGTTGCTCCTGTCAAAACCTTATTAAATCTACTTTCCTTCTTCTCTCTTCATCAAGGAAAGAAAAGGGTTGGAGCATACACACATATTTTCCTTTCTTCCATCTGAGGATTAACATCATGTGAGGGCTCTTCCCCTCAGGAGCACCATGTGAGGGTCAATACTTGCTTGTTTTCTTACAGCAGCACAGTGCTTTCCATCTGTCTGATGTGCACATATATAATTAAACTCAGTTTAATAGATTCAGATGCCCTTTTTCAGATAACCAAAAATGGAATACAATGAAGGATTCATAAATTAGTTATAGGAAACAGAGACTTCAAGTTTATGTTTTTTGTCACATATAGGCTGGTATATTTGCTTCATTACAGGTGACATTTAGTACAGAGGTCTATGCGGTTTGTTATCCTCCATCCCATCGCATGTTTTGGTTTGTTTTAGTTTGGTCTGTTTGTCATTGTGCTGCGTTATTAAAAAAAATAAATGAAGAATTCAAAATTACGGAAGTAACCAAAATGGCAAACTGACCACAAAAGCTGTAGTCAATGTGACAATGTAAAGGTTTGTTAAAATGCAGCATTATAAAACAAAAGTGTTACTAAACTAAGTCCAATAACTGCATAGTAATGATAATTGCATTGGGGAAAAAAATAGACTGTATATCAGTTCCAACATCTTTTTTTTTTTATTTCTCCATTTACTACAAAGAATCAACCATGTAGTAGGTGTCTAGATGCACAGCATTAGACTTTCTGTCCACAGAAGCAAAACATACTCATTATTTCAGTTTACCATGCTTCAACCTTAGTTTATAAGGATCTTAGTAAACATGGAGCACATACTGTGAAGGCCTTAGTAGGCGATTATGTTTACTTTAAACCATCATATGTAATGGCATTTGTTTTCTAAACAATATGTCAATAAACAAAATGTCCATGACAGACTCTTTCAATGTTTTCTCATATTACAAGTGTGTTAAATAAATAAGACCTGAGTTAAACAAAAACTAAAATGAACTCTCCACATTTCAGATTCCACGAAATGGTATTACAACATTTTTAAGTAAGGCTTAATGATTTCTTGTTGTCAATACAAAAATGCAAAACAAATGGATATCAGCTCACTTATATATTTAAAAAAAAAAATCACACATTCACAATGGGAAAACACAAGTTACCCCCCACTTAAAAATAGTTTGCATGAAAAATCAAATTTGCTCAAGAATTTTCGCCAATTCCTCTGTGAAAAGATATCACAAGATGCCTTAAGATTGTATTGTCTGACCCGAGCACCATGTTGACTTATAAGTCAATAGAATGTTTTTATTTTATTTTTTCAAAGTCACCGTATCCTGGTAAAGAGATTTAGAACTGATACAGATTCCTGAAACAAAAAGATAAAGTAACTTGATTAATTATTTTGCAGATATGAGGGGGGTCTGTAAATACCAAGTGCTTAGTGCTTCCTCACCTTTGTTGACCTTGTTTTACTGAATATATTCCAAAATCGTAGCGTCTCATCTCCAGCTCCTGTCACTATTGCTTCACCATCCGGTGACATGGCCTAAAATTTGAAGAAAATATCAAATATGCCAGATATGCAAGCAAATGTTGTTGCTTAACATCAACATGGAACAACAGAAATCGCAAACAGTGAGAACAAAAAGAAAACACACAAACTGACCAGGTAAAGCACTCTGTAGGAGTGTCCTGTGAGTTTGGCCACTTGAGTGAGCGCTGGATATTTCCACACCAAGATCTGGTTTTGAGAGTAGCCATGAGTGCTCACCTAGAAAAATAGTGAGTGTTATAATTCACAAAGTGCTGTGTGACATTTAGTATCAATAAAATGTCACATTCAATACGTAATTGCTGCAAACAAGAGTCACTTACCAGCTCATTAGCATGCTTGGACCAGGCCAGATTGCAAACCTGTGAGCCAGTGTCCATACATTGCAGTGGCTGTGACGTCAGGGTGTTCCAGAAACGAATGCAGCGGTCGGCAGTGCCGCCTCCAGAGGCCAGCAGCCCATGCTGGTGGGGAGACCAGGCAATGGCTTTCACTGCAGCCAGGTGATCTACATATGTTTGCACCGGGCTCAGTGATGAGTGGTTCCACACTAGCAGCTGAGAGAACAAATAACACTCTCATCAGTGAATATAAATCAAATCAAATTTTTTTGTATAGCCCAAAGTCACAAAATACATTTGTCTCAGAGGGCTTTACAATCTGTACAGGAAGTGACACCCTGGAAGAAACCTCAGGAAGAGCCACAGAGGAGGGATCCCTCTCTCAGGACGGACAGACGTGCAATTGAACAAATCAACACACACATATTGTACAATCACAAATATAGTAATGCACAAAACAGTGGCAGACTTAATAAGAATAACAACTCTACCTTGTTGTCATTGCCACCAGAAGCAAGCAGCTGATGGTCAGTGCTCCACTTCAAGCCACACACTTCCTGCCTGTGTCCCTGCAGCCGTCTCTCTGACTGGAGTGGAGGAGTCCGTACATCTCTCTGAAAAATCATACGATCACGGCTTCCTGAAGACAACTGGTCTGCATTCCAGGCTAGTGCTCCTGTGGACAGACACAGAGTAAAGTAAAGCTTGTATTAAGTGAAGCTTAATTTGTGACTGGTCACTTAACACTGAACATTTGTCTGAAATGCATTATTTCTGTAAGGAGACAATTGCAGAGATTCTCAAGCATTAATTCTACTTAATGCAGACTGACAGACACAGTAAATGTTCTTACCAACTCTAGCTGTGTGTCCTTCAAGGGCAAAGAGTTTCTTCCCAGCACCAGCATCCCAGATCTGAACATAGCCTTTATGAGTCCCCACTGCCACCAGGTTACCCTAAAAAAATGAAGAAGCCTCTCACTAATAAAACTCAAACAAAAAAATCCACCTTGACAGTTTCCTGAAGGCAGTAAGTTACTGTATGTCATCTTACCCTTTCAGACCACCCAACTGATGTGACTGAGTCTCCCTCAACTGATAAATCACACAGCCGTGTTACCTGAAGAAAAGACAGTTCAGCAAGTGATTCAGTGGAGCATCATAGTAATGAATGCTAACAAGAATAAAATATTCATACACATCATATAATTTATGTTGCCAAAATAGTTATACAGACACACACAGACTGCAGTACCTGGCTGGTACAGGCACTCCACAGGTAGACACATGTGCCCAGGCCGACACTGAGCACATTGAGAGACGACCAGTCCACTAAATTGAGGTAAAAGTCATCCTGCAGTTCTGGAGCATCTAAGACTTTAAAGGGGATCTTGGAGATCTTACGAGTTGGCTTTCTTGGTGAACGCAACAACTTCTGACTGTAACAGGAAAGGTTGGACATTATGACTCACTGACACAAAAATGTCCATCCAATAACAGTTTCTCTGTTTGCATTGTCATCAACGAGAGATTTAAAAACAAAATGTTCTACCTTTTATTGCTGACAGGTGATAGAGAGTAGGGGGAAATGTTGGCGCCATCATCTGGTGATGACCTTTCGGTATTAAGGGAGTACTGCAAAGTGCACACAGGTAGAGGCTATCAAACCATTCACTAGTTTCATTAAAATAACAAATAAACCACAAGAGAAAACATGTTCTTTTTGTATCCACACTGAGGACGCCGAGAGCATACTGTATATATCTCTGTTCTAACAGGAGAAGCTAGATTTATCAATGTATTTGTGATTCAATATATGCAAAGTATGGGATGAATTGCTCATACAGTGAAGAGACTCCTCTTTTCAGGAGTTGAAGGCTGTAGACGTCTGTCCTCCGTCTGCGGGTCCTGGATCTTTTCTATTCCTGCTCCCAGCAGCTCATTCTTCAGTAAAGCAGAGTAGGCCACTCCATCTGCTAAATGCATAAAATTATAGTTTGATTTATTAGACATAGAGCACAAACAAGTACAAAACTACAATACTAATAAACAAGAAACATTTTTCTTAAAGAAAAACAAAAAAACAAATAAAAAGCATTTAAAGTTGAAGTCACCATATATTTGAAATTTTGTCTATGCAAGCACTTCAACAACAGAATTTAGATTCAGCTTTTTTCACTTATTTTAAGTATGTTCGAATGGTTGTGTTAGATTTTTAAAAAAAAAGTTATTTACCTTTAATGTTATCAGAAGAAGCATCCTTTGTTTTTCTGTTTTGACTTGGTGACTTCTCATTTTCCTATTTCAAAATCAGAAAGATACTGTCATTTATTTCAGATATTTTCACAGACAGACATTCATATTGTAATTAACTTCACCTACACACTCTGTAACAAATAAAATGTTCAGACAATCAGTCCGTGTTTTTCATATTGCTTTTCTCTTTTTTAAAAGACTCCACAGCATGTTCACCCACAACATGTACATACATTGATCCTGTGGAAGTTGATATTCCAGTTGGCCCCTGCTCTGGTTGGAATGAATCTGTCTCCAAGCTTACTAGGTGAACTCAACGGGGAGCCGCTGGGTGTCCGACAATGCAGAGTCGGTGTCATTTTCTGCATAACCAATAAATGTAGAATATTAATATTAACCTTAAGTATCAACAATTTGCCAACGGAATAATTATAGTCACCTCAGATCATGCAACAGTGAAGAAAACGAAAAGGATAAAAAAACAATACAACTCACAACAGGGCTCAAGTTGTCATTTTGAATGTTGATTTGGCGGAGAAGGCGATGTTCATATTCTGGATCCATTTAATGTTGTAATCCTGATCCCACAGCCACAGGCTGGAGATCTGATCAATTAAATTAAAAAATATTACATATAATACCTTATAAAACGTTATATTGGTACGGTTAATGCAGGATTATAACAACATCCTGATAACTGATTTGTTTAGTATTAATGGGTTTGTTATTATTATTATTGTTCAGTCCTAAACGTTTCTAGTTGGAAATCATGTCACGTGATATTTCAAAGCACATTATAAACGTAGCTTTATTCATACAACAGATCACCTACTAATCCTGACACATGAAATTTCCTCTGGATTTTGTGTTTTAAAGTAAATAATCATATGCATCAACTTTGCGTTGCTGCAGACATCACGCTATCATGTTGGTTTGGGGGATAACGTTAAGCTAAGCTATGTTAGCGATAGCATGGCCGACTTTCAACCATGTCACAGCGTCAAAACACGCGTTTTATGAGCCTCGTTCGTTGATAAATGTCATCAAACTGGCATTTTAAACGCCATATTTGTGCTAAAAGAAGACAACACTGGCTTTAGCTACTTCAGCTAACTCAGTGGCTAACCGGCTACAGACAGCAAACCTACAGCAGCGAGTCAGTCTCTGAACTCCAGCAACCAAACACCAAACAACAGGAACAACACTTGCCGGAGACTTCAGAAGAATCTGGGTCGTATATTTAAAGTTATTCACTCTCATAGGTATTAAAAGTAACTCAGTTTAGCTGAGATGAAATTACATTGCATTGTGGGAGTTTTGTCGCCCCCGTGACGTGTGTCACAAATCAAAACACGGAAATGCAATGTTTTGTGGGGGTTGTTGTTATTGTTGTTGTTAGGGTTAGGGTTAGTGGGAGTTACCAAGCAACACATAAGAAATAGAAGGAAGATTAAATAAAAATAAAATTAATTAAACTAATGAACGAATAAATACATAAAATAAATACAACAGAACAGCAGAATAGTTAAATAAAGACATGGAAAACAATACATCACAGCCTTATATACAGCCTTTACAGACTTTACAGAATTAGTGCAAGATTTAATAGTCCTCATTCAGAGGTTTTTTGTTGGCAAACATTTGAATATGAAACTTAAATAAGATTGATTATGTAAGCTTGTTTCCCATACTTTCTGTTGTAGGCTAACTTCAAAACAATACATACAATAAAACAAAATTAGCCATAAATGTAAATACATACATGAATTAATTACCATTAGTCTATATTTATTCTGTTTTAAACAAATAAGTCACATCAAGACATACAACAATGACAACAAAAACAATACAAGAACACATAAAACACATAAAACAGAATAAAGAAAATAAAGGAAAATTATAAAACTCCTAATGATGTACAGTTTAGTCTCAGCTGAAAAGCTTTTTCAGGAAGTCTACAAATGATTGATTCAAGGATGGCTTTCGTGTCTTTTTCCAGCACACAGCAATTGTTTATTTTGGCATGAAGATAACAAATATATACCATCTTTTGTCTTTTCACAACTTTAAGTTACATTATGTAGGAAATTTACCTAGTAAACAAAATTTATCATAATATGGTCATAATTACCAATGTGGGAAACATAAATTTAACATTAACAAACTTGACACCTCTTTTAGTATTGTAACAATGCTGATATAAATGAGGCACAGTTTCAGGTTGTGCATTGCAAAATGATAATATGGCAATACATTAATATCATTATTATTATTTAAGAAAATGTTTTACAGGATATAATTTGTGTATACATTTAAAGGACCCACCTTTAGAGGACATATTCTCTTTACACATGTCTTTATTCTTGTAGATCTTTAATGATAATATGTTTGTTTTTGTTTTTGTTTTGCTTTGGCAGTGTAAACATATGTTTCATATGCCAATAAATCCACTTTGAATTGAACTGAATTGAACTAGTTTGGGGGATGTTCTTTGTCATGTCCAAATTTCAAACATAGATGGCGTGCTAACCTAGCTCAAAGACCCACTCAGGCAATGATAGGAGTAAATGTAGCCTGTACTGTCCTGAACCAGCTTGTTCCTCCTTTTTAATAAATAACTCGAACCCTTAAAACTACTTACAACTATAAACTATTTATTAAATGCTTATATATTGCTAATGGATACTAAATATAAAAATATAGTAACAATTATTTTTATTATTGATTATTGATCTGTTGAAATGGTGAAATATGTTCACTGTTTCCCAAAACTCATGGTGACATCCTCAAATGTGAGCAGAAAGAAACTAGAACATATTCACATTTGAGAAGCTGGATTATTAATAACATTAAAGGTATACTATGCAGAATTTTACTAAAAAAACAAAAAACAAAATATAGACTAAATCCATAGAAATCCATAGAAATCCATCTCAGTCATTACTTATGACCCACTAGAAGCGTGTGGTGGTGTGTTGGACAGATTAATCAATAATATAAATAAGGACATTAATAACAATGCCACGTGGAATATAAGAGTAGTCTTTAAAACAAAGACCAGATCACAATTGTTCGGCGCAGAACAACTTCCTGTAGCTTCAGTAAGGTGGACGGCTCCTGTCTGTCGGATTAAAAAAATCCACAGTTTTGAGCTCAAATCCAACTAAAACTGAAAAAAAAAACTGCAGATGCAGACTTGTGATGAAATATTTGATAATCTAGTCAGGTGTGAAGCCTGGTTTTAGTTTATGACATTTCAGAAGTATTTTTAGATCTGAGTGCTTGTTTGCCGCCCCCCACCCCACCCCTTCGTTCTAGATTAGACTTTAATACGATTACACATCCATACTCTGTGTCTGCACTTAAATATGTGCATATCTAATAAATCTTTTCAGTTTGTTTATGCATTTGTGCATTATGGCATGTGTACTTCTGTCATCACCCTATTCTATCGATTCTATACAATACTGTAGTCACTGCTAATGACCATGTAGCTATAACAAAAGACTGAGCAATGCTGGCAAGTGTAGTGATAATAATAACACACTGAGTGTACAGAGGGCCCCCTATGAACTTCACTGTGTGTTTTCTGGTGAGTGAGCCTATAGAAATTTAACCACATCAGACACACAACATAGTTCTACAAGCGTGAAGGAAACACCCCCCTCTCTCTCTGTCTCCCTCTCTCTCTCTATCTCTCTGTCTGTCTGTCTAACTGTCTCTCTCTCACAGACACACCCACACAACACTGGCGCCAACCAGCAAATCCCCCTCTCACCACCCTCTCTACACCCCCTACACCCCCTTAACTGACCTCTAATTATGTCATGCGAAAAAGCTGTGTCCCATTGAAAAGCTCTCTTAATCAAACCCAATTAATTCCGCTATTTTCCCTTATTATCCTTTGCGAGGAACGCGTCTTTCCAATAAGACTGTTAACTCCAGCCACGGCCCTTTCAGATCTACTGGGGTGCAGGAGCGAAATAATAAACTGCACAATTAATCAATTAGTCATTAGGGACTCAATTGTCCTTAATGAACACTATAACTTTGTATTGTAGTAGAGGTGAGTTGGGGCTTTCTCAAAATCACATCTTCATGTTTGCAATTTAGTCAACAGACTCTGTCTTTCTGAAGTGATTTCTATAAACCTTTACACTTAGATAATACAGGAAAACATGAACATCTGCAAATGCAAAAAATGATCTCTTTTATGATTTTATATTGTTACTGAGAAACACATGTGTTGTAATGCTGTTGCTATGCTACTATAATCTCTGTGGGCACTCACTTATTTGCAGGGTTTCTTTTAGATTTTTGGGCCAAATTCAAGTCAAATCTGAAGTCTTTAAAAGCAATTTTTAAGAGGCAATTTTTCAAGCCTGAAACTGAGAGCAGAGAAACTTCCTACTACAAGAGCTAAATTCTTATTCTTAGCTAGACATGAATGATGTATATATATATATATATATATATATATATATATATATATATATATATATATATATATATAAAATAATAAAACTCAAAATCTCAAGTCTCATTGTTCTTATTGTTGTGATGTGAGTCTAACTAGAGTCCAAGTCAAAAGTCTACTCTACATCTCTGCTTATGTGTGCACATTTCTCCTCCTGCTTGCATGTAAATACTTCTTGAAAGGCAAAATGTACTTTATTAGTTATATTTTTTGTGTGAAAAGACAGATTGATGTTCACATTTTATGCCCCAATATCAGGTCAGGAAGTTTAACTTCCATGTTTGTGTGTCTTACCACTAAAATACAAAATTAAGCAAAATGTGGACAGATTGATTTTCTCTAAAATCCCAATGTCCAGATTAGATATTGTTCTGGATGATCTTATATGTAAGGCTGTAACAAAATAGATGAGCTGAGAAAATGTTAACATTGTTATTGTAATTATTAGTGTGCATACAACAGTTGAACTACTTACTTCATACTTTTGCAGTACATCTACAAATATTCAGTATTTTTTTTTTAGAAAATAAGCATGTTTTAAAAAAGCTGATGAGAACAGAAGAATGTCTAGAAAATTACTAGTTAAATCTCTTTTGACTTAAATTTTGTTTAGAAGAAGTCTCCACCAGAACTTTTTTGTCACATGTTGATCTGCTGCTGCTCTTTTTCCCATGCTTTTTTGTGCCACTCACTCCGGCTCAACGCATGCCTACCCTGGCCCCAGGCTGTGGTTATAGCCCCGACCCGGCCCCAGCTGAGCAGTGCCAAGCTGTCCAGCAGTTAGTTAGTGTCTGTTCAGGCCCGGCTCGGCTCGGCCCGGTCTGGGTACTAATCCCTGGGCTGTCAGAGGACCCCGCTCTGAACTCATCCTGTAACACAGGAAAACGCTCTAATTGGGGGATTTTCTACATCATTAACTCCGATGAGCAGCCACCCCACCCTCCCCTCCCTCTCTCTCTCTCCTGTCCAGCCATACTCCCTCTTCCTCTCTCTCACTCCCACACTTTTCTTCTGCTTAATCTTTCTTAATGTTTCCATTTTTTCCTTTCTCCTACTCTAACTTCCTCACATTTTCTGTCTCTCCTTTCATCTTTCCTTGTTTGAAGCAATTTTTTTTTTTCCGCCTTTTTCATCAAAGCAGCATCGTATGTTTGTCTCGCTCTTTAAGAACATCAATGAGATGTGATCTCACATACAAACATCAGCATGAGAGAGTAGCGAAAGTGCAACACACTTCTTAAGTTTGACTTGTTATCTTCCATAAAAAGTATAACACTATATCTGTGACCTTTTAGATATGAGCTCAAGAGGGTTTATTTAGTTTTAAAGATCAACTCACAAGATTCACAACTAGATCCAAATAAAAAATAAATATTCATCAATCTTTGAAAAACACAAAAAGGTCATTTAACAACATTTACTTCTTCTCTGAAAGGATTTCTAGTATCCTCAAATATTCTTCCAACCATCTGGATGAAAAAATATTCTGCCTCTGCAATAAATGATTTTTAACCAATTTCTGCAAGTATTTCTTTCTGAAAATGACATCTGACCTTGCTCTTTTTGTAAAAAAAAACACATTTAGTATTTTGGATGAAAATATAGAATACAAGTTATACAAACTGAGCAACAAAATATCATTTCCAGCTAACATGTTTGTTTGGATTAGAAAATGAGAGGTGCAACTTGCGAAATAGATAAAAAAAATATTTTTCATCTGGATAAAATACTTTCAGAACAGGTGTTAAAGATGTAATATGTAAGAACTGGCAAATTCATACTCGACACTCCAAACCAACTGGGGGCAGCATATCACTGCTACGTTATGCTACGTTAGCGCTAAATCAATAGTGTATTATCAATGATCTGTTAGCGAGCAAAATGATAACTAGGACTTTAACTAAGTATAATAGCGATACCAATTCAATGCTAATGTTGAGCTCTCATGTTGGACTGAGGGCAAACTACTGTCTCTTGGTCCAAAATACTTGGTCCAAGAGACATGAGAGGCACTGGAGCTAACCAACAACGCTCCAATGTAATGCAGTAGCTAATCACTTTAGAGCATGTAATAAACATACAAACATTTCCCTATTACTGTACACACACACTGGCCCTACCCATATGGCCCCCCATCTGTCCAAGAAAGTGATTCACACGCTGAGGAGGCCAGCTAGCACGGCGGCACCGGTCCCTCTGTGAACATGTGTTGCAGCGGCTGAGCCTACCGGCCTGCCTGCCTGCCTCTGGGCAATTAGGGAGCAGGGCCCTGTGGTCAGAGGCCCCCCTGGGAAGCCCTGATTGATTGGAGTCTCATCTTCCTAACAGGCTGGCACCCTGCCACCAAACCATGGAACAGCAGAGCGGATTGGGAGGGGTGAAAGAGAGACAGAGCCTCTTATATGACAGAGAGAGAGACAGAACACAGAAGTGTTAGAGGAAAATGTCTCTGCCCTCTTATGTCAGATGATAACGATTATACTGTTGTAATCTTGGATTGCTCTGTAGTCTTACTGGGGGTAAAAGAATACCGTGACTGTGTGGGAACAAGTGCACAGGTTGACATGAAACCGCTGTAGTGAGAAATTGGGGACACATATTCTGTCAAACTATATTTATTTTCAGTAGATCTTCATTCTTTCCAGACATCAATGTTCCAGACAAAATCAAAAGAAAGAAAACAATGATATTACTAGGAGAAATAAAACTAGGACACGTAAGAAACAAAACAGCCAAACAGGAAGGAAGTATCCTGTGCATTTTCACATTATATATATAAAAAAAAACTAAAACTATCAAACATCTAGTGCAGTTTTGTCCATAACCTTTGGCTTATTCTTGGTCCAAAATCACATTTAAGTAGCATCCTAAAGTAGCTCATGTGTAAGGTAATCCTCATTTCTATGATGTGAGGTCCTGGCATTGTCCAATAGGGAGTCTAAACATCACTAAGCAACAAATAAAAACACTATACAACATGGGGACAGATGGGCAGCAGATGTAACACTGTATTTTTTACAATGAACCAGAAATGACTAAATATTGTTGCTGTTCTTACTGATGTTGTTTGTTGTGTTGATTCACTGTCAGCAGCTAAACTGAAAATATAAAGTGAAATATTAATAACCATAAAAATGGGACATTTATGGGAAAAATTAGTCTCTTTTTAAAAATAAAAAAATAAAAAAATTGCACTTTAAAATGAAGGATTTTCTCTCCCTCTTGCCTTATAACCAAAGTCCAAAAGTTACAGCATAACTTTTCAGTCCGCACATAACAGCAAAATGCCTTAATAGCAAACACTTATCTTCCTGGTGAAATATATTCAGAGCAGACCATCAGAGCTTAACTGTGTAACAGATGGTAAAAGACCAATATTGTGTCACTAATGACTGTAGCAGCTACAATCAATGTTTCTTCTCCTTTGATTGAGAAAGAAAAAAAACCTTCCATGACAAAATGGTTACAAGGGCCTATTTAGTGCAGCCCGAGACCGTTTCCCCCCCTTCAATTTCAGACAAAGAGGATACACTTGGATCAATTGTGCCGAACAAAGACTAAACTATGTGGGGTGACGCATCACACAGGGCTCTTTCTGCTGCCCTGCACGTACACGCAGCCACCCAACACCGAGCTGCCAACAGGTTTTCTTCTCCAACAGCCACTCAAGCAAAAAGAGGGCTATTTCGTTCTCTCTTCCTTTTTACTTCCTTCCTTCTTTCTTTAAAGCATCTCAGCACAAATCAGATAGTAATTGTGCATAATTATTTTTGGTATATTCTCAGCTCTGGTGCACGTGGAAGGTGCCATCATAACTCTGACTCTAGTGCACTTTCCCACTAAACAAGTATCT
Organism: Pampus argenteus; assembly: GCA_036937835.1. Lineage (NCBI taxonomy): Eukaryota > Metazoa > Chordata > Actinopteri > Scombriformes > Stromateidae > Pampus > Pampus argenteus. The sequence continues at coordinate 13,563,062 of CM072870.1, forward strand.
GTTTTAGAGTGTGTTACGAGGTGCAAGATTCAAAACAATGACAGACAGCTGCCTGTAATACCTCAAATGGGAAGCCTGTGGGTACTCCATTAAACCGAGACCTTCATTCACAAAGTTTGTTTTACAAATGTGGAAATAATGATAATACGAGTCAATTTCATGTTACTTTCAGCGTATATTCACGAAAAGTTATACTATGACATAAAAAAAGTTACTTTGGCATTACTTGAATGTCGTCAAAGTGTGTTTATGTCTGTTTAAGATCTGCCAATATCAGTTGAGGGGCTGTTCATGAATATATATAGAGCAATGCATTTTACTAAAGGGAAACATGACTTTAAAGATATTGTGTCTGGGTCGAGAAAGGGGTAAAGATTTGTCTGCAGCAGCCATCAGGATGCAGTTGGAGGGAGATTGGTGTTTTAAAATGAACAATTTAACAACACTGCAGGCTTCACTTGTTTTATGTCCTTGAGATGAGAAAAATTTAAAAGAAAAGTCCAAAGAAAGTTCAAAAATCCTCAGTTTTCACAGTTCACAATCCATTTCCATTGCTTAACTTTGTGTATATCAGCATCTAACATCCCTCTCCAAATATCTGTCACCCCGCTCAACAAAGTGAATCCGAGCAACGTCTTTAGCATCTCCCATGTTTCTCAATGTCCCTCATATGGATTGCCATTTATTAGTCACATGGGTTGCCAAGTCTTGTCCATAGACTGGATATGTTCCTTGGCTTTCATTCTCAGTGCAGCAATACTAGAACTGCGCTGGTCCACATCCTCAAGAGGGTATTTTTCAGGGTACGGTGCCGCACACTGGTAAGGAGGAGGAGCCATACTCTGCATCCCCTGGCCCATGGACGGATGTGGATGAGAATGAGAATGTGGATGAGCATGAGGAGGATGAGGATGAGAGTGAGGATGAGGAGGATGAGGAGTGGAGTTGAGAAAGCTGTGGCTGGGGTAGCTGGTTTGGAGGCCTTGAGCTGGACCCATAAATCCTGGGATGCTGTGAACCGGTGTAGCGCTGGACAGAGGAGAGGTCAGCCAGGGATCCAACGGGAGGGAGTTGGTCATTGGACCCATGCTGGTGTGAACTGGTGCTGCGCGGTTGAAGGACAGCATCGGGGAGTCGTGGAGCTTCATGGTGCTGGCATCCATTTTCTCCTGCCGGCGCCATTTTGCTCTTCGGTTTTGAAACCAGACCTTGAGGACAAAATAAAGATGTCATGAATGTGACATAATTCATTTACCCTACTTGCTTGGAGGATTGTCATATATGTGATGACCTGTGAGAAGTGATGCAAACATGGTCTATTTAAATCATCATTATCATGTGTTACTCTTTTCATGGATGCTATTTTGTAACAGCTTGCACCTACATGTATTGTATGTGTATAATTGTGCTCCTTGAACTATGTGGAGACCTATTTATTAATTCTAAATGTAATGTGAGGCTAATAAATACATTACGCACATTTACATTATTTTGTACTAGTTGTGAAGCAGAAATTGTGAGGCATTAGCAAAACAGATAATTATTTCAACTTCATCCAAATGAGAAATCATCAACAATCAACATTACACAGCCCTCCAAGACTGTGACATAAGCAGCATCTCAACCACACACTCGAAGAAATGTTTCAGCTAAAGTTATTCAAATGAAAATCCAGCCAAAAAGCAAAGTTGTAGCTAAATACCTAATAGGGCCTCCAGATCCTTATACTGCAGACAAGGTACTTCATTGCTCCCATTTGCTCAACCGTCCACAGCTGAATCAAACTGCTTCTTTGCCAGCTTTTAATGTGTCATTATGTCTCAGGTTTATCCCCTTTATTCCTCTAAAGTCCTTAAGTCTGCACTTTCCTCTCCTTAAGGCTCTATCTATCGTATGTTTGGAACAACACACCCCGCTACTCGAATAATCTCCTCACCTAAAGGTGTACTGGCAAGGCCAGAGGCTTGGCATGATTATGTTGTCCTTAAGTGCACCTCAAAATTTGGATGCACACAAGTTTAACTCTTAAAGCTGTCAGCACAGTTTCAATTCACTTCAGAGAAAAATACCATGTAAGCCATAACCTATAACTGTCTGATATATACAATGTAGTGACAGTGTCATGTTGCTGCTTCTGATGTTGTGATTTGTACCTGAACTCGGACTTCAGGGAGGTTCACCTTCATGGCCAGCTCCTCACGGCTGTACACATCTGGGTAGTGGGACTTCTCAAAGGCACGCTCCAGCTCATGCAGCTGGTAGGTGGTGAAAGTGGTGCGGTTGCGCCTGTGTTTCTTCTTGGGCTGATCATCCTTGCATGGCTCTGGAGACTTGTCTTCATCACTTTCTATACCCTTCCTCAGTTCACTCAGTTCCTCCTCACACTTGTTTGTGAATAAACCAGTATCTACACATTAGAAAAAAACAGTAATTATGATATTTTACACGTGGGCTCAGTCTGCAACAAATGTGACACAAGCAGGAAGACAAAAGGAAAAACAAAAGCAGAATAGTAAGTTCAAATGAAGAATGTAGTGCCCACTTTCCAGTACAGCAGACATCGGTTTGACACCTACAACAATAGGCTACTGTAGATCAGTGAAGCAAGCAATCCCCTAAACTTCAATGAAGCTCAAAAACATTCCTGATCGGATTTAGAAAAGTTATTTCCAGTGTTTATCTTCTCAAAAGGTAAACTGTCCTCAAAAATATGTTTTGAAGCAAAAGCATTCCCTTTATTTTCATGGACTGTATTGTAAATCACATGACCTTTTTTCATTGTATCACAGTAACAGTATTTAGTAACAGTGGACTACAAAATTGCTATTAAATTGTTATTTCCCCAGTGAGATATATAATTTGAGAATACAGTCTTGTCCGCATCTGAACGCATCAACCACTGGCAAGCTATATGGACATTTCCTCCTCCACATCCCTCAAAACAATCAGACAATTCTACTTAACCTTCCTCTCACTTGTTCTTCTTCCTCTTCATTTCCTCTCTTTGTATAAAAATCAAGAAAACATTACACAAACTATAAAGTTCCCATGGTGCGACTGACACTGTCACAAGTGTTGGCTGCATTAGAATTAGTTTAACCAGCAAGTAATTGGATTAAACAAAGATGATGATCCATCAATCAGATCAGTTGCTCTTCTGGAGCACAGCTACACCAGTTAATGTCTGTCAGGAGCAGATCTGAGTTGAATCCATTATTCTGGTTGTGCTGGATCAGTTGTAATTCTCAGAAAGCAGGTTAAACTGACTGACTCCCAGTGAAACGTGTGGGCTGTCAACGGCATCTCACAGTTGAGTTAAGATTTTTTTTTTTTATGTCGAGCAACTGTTGCTGAAGTCAAAAATTAACGTAACACTTAACAACAACACATTTGAATGTTAATTGGCTTGTTTGTAGCTGCCTGTGTTGGAGATTTGCTCAACATTGCTGTTCAATAAATGCTGACAATGGTGTCCAAATCACTTCAAGTGATTGTGTAATGTACATGTGAGCTTGTTTCTGTGAAGGAGACGTGTTGATGGAGATAAGGCCGGGGAGGTGGGATGGTGTCGGGTGGGGTGGGGATGGGGTGCGGGTTATTGTGCTCTTTCAACTGGCAAATGGGAGCAGAGGCAAAGGCAAAGCTGGATTTCGGGGTTCATTTATCTACCTCTCATTAAGCAGCTCTGACAAAGGCCAGGCTCTGACAAAGGCAGAGGTCAGGTCTGGTTCAGTGACCAGCTCTTGGCCTGTCAGCCCATCACAACCACCGGTCTGAAGGCTGCCCACTGTTTATCAGCCAGCACAGCATCTCAGCACAGAGAGGGGGGGCAACGACACCAAACACAGAAAAGTTGCTCATTCGAGGGGAACTGGGCTGACTTCACAGGATAGTTACATACAAAAGAAAGAGATGTCATCGGTGTTGATCGTACGTTAATCCAACAGAAACTAATGTCCTGTTGCATTCAGTTACTGAATTTGAATCCTTCTAATCATTTTTCAGGAGAGGATATATCAAAGTCCAGTTCATGGAAATGACATTTTTTTTTGTGTGTGTGTGTTTCAACCACCTGTCAGACCCCACATGTGAAAATAGCTTCAGATTAAATTTGATTATGAGACAGAACGATAACAATAACACCCGAATGAACTACTGTACAATCTAATCTGCACAGAAGAGAAGATTAGGGGAATTCCACAAGGAGATGGGATTGGGTTTGAGGACATAAACCCCCTGCACCATCTTGTTCTGTGATTTATCTCTCAATCTCAGCCCACACAGTCTACAGTTAATGCAACAGGCTCTACAGCATGTAACATATTGATTTTAAATCTGCCCGTGAGTGCTTTCAAATGGATGTAAACTACACAGAAATGCATTTATGCACTTGTGAACTTGCAAAAAAAAATCTTATATATCAAAGCTTTTGTGAGCATTTTGTTGTGCTCTTTTAGCCATTTTATGTCAGAAACTGCTATACATACATTTTAAAGCGAGTCTGTTATGTTACTCATGCTGTTTGATATGTTGCCTTATCTTTTTCATGAAGAACTTCAAAGCCTAAAAATATTAGTTTATACTGTTAATCTTGACCAGTTCTTGAGTACATTTTATTTAGCTCATGAAAGACTGAATCTGTGTTTGTGGCCAGAGGACTTCATGCTTAGTGGTTAAAATAGTTTTTAAGATTTATTATGTTTGCTCATGGGCATCAATATCCTAATGTTAGTGCAGCAGAATCAATTTTTATCATACCTAATTCAAATCTATGAAACACTAAACCCACAGCTCATACCAATCCAGCCCTTCAAGAGTAGAGGTGTTGCCATGTAATCAATATCCTTGTTCGTCTTTTATATGCTTTGAGGCAAAAACTCTACCCTCAATAACAGACTCTGAAGCAATTGATCTGCACTGACCAAGGAACTGAACTTAAATAAAAACCTGGCGGTGCTCGTTAGGGTTACAGACAACTGCAGAGCACCACTGCTCTGCAGGGTAGAGAACAACCAGCATCAGCAGATTGACTCACCATGGTATTGCTGCTCTGTGCTGCCGTTTTTAAGAGATGAAAGGTGCCCACTGTAGGATGGGTGTGACGAGGGCTCCTGCTGCTTCCCTGGCTCTGCTAGGCCATCTATGTCCACTTTATGGGGTCCTGGGGCCCCGGCAGGGCTGAGCAGGGAGTCCTGGTCTTTACTGAAGCCTAGAATGACATCAATGCTGTGGACGCGGCCCCCCACAGCGACACCCCCACCTTTTCCCATCTCATGGAAGTTGCTGGGTGAGAGGCAGCTGTCGTCCACCATGCTCATGGTATCCAGTGATAAATGCATTCGAGCGTCTGGGCACACACCCGGTCCTGTGGTCAGAGGAAGGATGTTGAAGTGAAGAACTTAAGGTACAACAGGAAGTCAGAGATCATCTGGCTACTTTAGTTGACTCTCCACTCATCCTTCCATCCATCTAAACCAGCTTACCCTGTGCAGAGTTGTAGGGGTGTATATCCCTTATAGACTGTCTACTGTAGACTTTAATGCACTGCTACAGTACATAAAAACATCACAGAAGTCACATCTTTATCTATACTTTTTTAAATAGGCATTAAGTTGTTGTATATCAATATGAATTAATTATTATTTGATTAAAAACCTGAAACCCAGTATGATAACTCTGTGTATGTCCAAGTCTGTCATATGGAACAAAAAATATAAATTTTATATGATTCTAATGACAATATTTCTTTTTTACTACTTTACATACATACATGCAATATCTGACAAAATTAACATTAATGGTGTCAATACACTGATGGATAAGTACTAAGAATAAGAGTAATAAAACATAAATCCATAAGATCCTTTATTACATGCAACCACAGGTACAGTAATGAATTGTTTTTTATAAAGCGATACAATTTTTAAATAAAAGTAAAACATGTTGCCAAGGAGGCAAATGAGGTAAAGGTTGCAGATGAAGAAATGCCTTTTGATTAAATCTGGCACATTTCCTGATGTCACTGATGAATAAGATATAGATAAATTAGAGTGAGTAAAGCAACCCAAAATATTACATGGACCCAATATATCCAAATAAAAGGATTCCGTGCAATATTAATTCTTCAATATCTTTCACTTATTGTTCATAGTTTGCTATGCAATTAAAACAAACATACAAATATAGAACTTCAGGGACTTACATAACAGGTAAGTCGAATCTCAGTGTCAGAAAACAGTGTGAGACAGCAGCAGAGCCTACCTCTTGGAAATAAGTCTGTTCAGCGGCTGAAGTTGCTGATGCCAGTGTTTCACCTGTTCCTCCCAGCAGCTCACTCTCCAACCTCACTCTTCCCAGATCCGCTATGTGCACCGTTTGCAGCCACTCAGCTGGCTTTGCTTACCATGCATCTCTCTCTAATATATGTCTCTATTTGTATACAGTCCTGACAGAAACGCTCACAATAAACTGTGCATAAATAAAACCACCCAGTGCAAACACTTTCAACAACTGAGTTCAGACGCCATGCACTCCAGCACAGAGAGGAGAGTGGAAAAGGAGAGAGACCGGGAGGGAGAGGTAGACAAAGCTGAGGGGGCGTATGAGGAGAAACGAGGGGATTAGAAGAGGGTTATTAATTGGAATCCTTCCCCTTTAAGAGTGATTGGCAGCTGTTTTCTGGTCAAGTAATTGTATTAAATGTCAATTCCATTCACTACCACAGGAGGAGGCCCAGGCTAATGAAGCCCGGACAAGAATTTCTTTCATAGATTAATTGTTTTAAAGACAGTTTTCACTAAGCATACTCAGCCCCCATTATGTGGAACGTCATGAAAGAAGGAGACTTTGAAATTATAACACAAGGTAAAAGTTATTGCAGTAAGAGATTATCTAAAGTAAAAAAGTTAGTTAATTAATAAAACAAAGTCATAACTGGCAAAGTCATAATATTGTCATCACAGTGTTGTGTTTTTTGTGTACTGGAGCACAAAAGTGTCTTCTGGCAGCTTTGAATCAGTGGAGGCCTTAGAGTTCGAAGTTGACTCCGGCTTAGTGTCACAGAAATCAGCCATGACTCCAAAGACGCTAAAGAGATTTACTGTGACCTCAAACATACCTAGAGATAAAGTTAGAGAAATAATGATTTAAAAACAGACAGCTTATTTACTTTCAGTATTTACCACTGGAAAATGAAAAAAGGCAAAAGATCTAAAAAAAAATACATATTTGGTTTATGTGTAAAAATGTAATTTTAAATTTTAAGTTTTGTTTTCCAAGTCAGGCAGTTCATGGTTTAGAGTATTCATCTAGGTTTGTCTGTCTTAGTTCAGTTAAATCCACCCCCTTTGTGAACTATACATATCTGCCACACTTTTACAGCTTAGATGTTCACACACACCAACAAAAAATTGCACAGAATGATAACTTAAATATTGTTAGAAAAACAATAATTCAACAATCAAAAAGTGGAGTCACACCAGGAACAACATCTGGATCATCATCATCATACTGCATCACCATGGCTAGAAACATCTATCAAAGCCGCATCCTGGAACACTTTCAGCCACACCATGAGTGGGATGAAAATGTATCTAGCAAGGATTTGAGATGGGACATCATCATTTAGACAATGTTAGGATAGTTAGAGTAAGTTTATGATAGTGTTTCAGTCAGTGGGACGTATTTATTGGGCATCTGGAACTATCTCAACACTTTTCTGGGGATCACGATGTCAGTCTCTTCTGGCACATAAAACTGCAGTAATAAAAACCACCAAATATCCATAAACAACTTCAACTAATACTTAACCAAAGGCCAGTCAAAAAAAGAAACATCCCAAAACAACTGTTTGTGCACAGTATATAGTGTCTCTGAGGTACTGAAGTTATGGCTGAATGCTTAACACACTGACTGTAAAGTGTAAAGGTTTATTCAGTTGACAACTCACTGGTGTTAATCAAACAGCGGAAGACCGATCAGCCCATTTTAATTTAAAACCTGATAAATCTTTAAAAATCAGAATATCAATGCCAATGTAACACAATGTAATTAAATCTCTAAAATATAAGACTCAAACAAAAATATGTAAATCATGAATAATTATCTACTTTTCAGAGAAAATCAGAGGGACTAAAGCACAACATTATGTTGCCTCATCAGTGTCCATTATGATTTCCAGTCTGTTGCCAAGAAGCTTATGAGGCAATGACAGTCTAAGGTGCTTATTTATTCCCTCATGATTTTGTTAATACATTTTGTCCTTCTACTGTTTCTCTGTTATCCTAATTGAGCATAAATTGTTTAAGAAGGAACAGTATAGTTATCAAGCGACTTAGTTTTATCAGATGACAATGTAAGTCCCTCTGATCCTATTAGAGGTAAAAGCAGCTAATGTGTAACTGCGCAGTGTCAGCTTACTAAGGGAGGTGGAGGACGAGAGAGAGAGAGAGAGAGAGAGAGGGAGAGAGGGAGAGAGGGAGAGAGGGAGGAGTAGGGAGAGAGGGAGGAGTAGGGAGAGGGAGGGAGAAAGGGCGAGGTAAACGAAAGAGTTAGGTGGTGTGACATGGAAGGTGAATGCTTGTGATTCCCTAGATGTCTGTCACGCAGAAGCACACACACACACACACACACACACACACACACACTCCTTACCCTAAACACAGCCACTAACCTTAACCTAGACGGGATGGAAGTCCCCGCATGTGACCCCTCACCCACCCACACACACACACACACACACACTTGTGTAAATTGCATATGGGACCAGGATTAGCGCCAAACTATTTGTCACAAATCATGATCATAAGTACAAGACTTAAACTTTCCAGGATCAATCTCATTCTGCAAATTAAAGCTCAAACATTCAACTGTAGGAAAATTAACAAAAACAGAAATCTTTTTTGAGAAATAAAACAAAATGCACAAATATGACAAATATGAGAGAAGTGCTCTTCCTAACCTGGACCAATAGGGGAATTTAAAAAGGTGTTCTAGTAGTTGTACTTCTGTGATTGGAAGACTTGGCAGACACAAAAAGACAAACAAAACCACCCAGATGTTGAGATATCTTGACTTTTAGTATGTTAGCCCCCAAAACACTGGATCCTGCATTTCCCACAATGCAATTTGATAAATTGGTAAACATCCACATTTCTCAAACTCCATGCCCCAAGATTGTAATGCAGGTTTTCTCTGTTTTTCCTGTAGGCTATCTTGGATGATGATTTCGAGGAGGCAGAATTGGATGCAATGTTAAATGTTGCACTTTGAAATTACAGTTAGCTCTTTAATAAGATCGAAATCAGGGCTGTCATATTAAAGAGTGTCAAGGTGCTTTATTGAATTTAAAGCTGAAGAGACACAGCAATCATAAGACATGTCTTTTTTTAAATCTTTTTTTTACATTTCCAGTTGCTTTCTAAATTCTTCAGCTGGTGACCATGATCTGAGACTTGTGCATCTAACTTGTTGTAGCTGTTTAATCATTTCAGTCAGCACTATCACACTAGTGAGTAAAATTTAATATTTGTTTTTTTTTGTTTTGTCTTCTACAGTAATAAATTGAATATATTTGACTTATGGACTGTTCAGGCTAAAACAAGACATTTAGGATGGCCAGTATGATTGTGAAACTAGTATTAAAATGTATTCTGTGTGGCGTTAAAAAGTCTTGAATCTAACTTGTTGAACCCTGGTTATTTGGGCTCAACCATTGAGCCGTATCAGAACCGGTGGGGGCAGAGGGTCTGTCTCAGGATCCTGGTATTAACAACAGGGATTTTCAGATCATTTCTAGGAAACTGTAAGAGGCTTGCCCTGATCACTGTCATTGTCACCAGAGTCAGGGCTTCACATGTCTCTACAACAAAGGTAGTGAGTAAAATGTTACTATCTTTATGTGAGAATTATACCCAGGCTGACAAATGGTTGAGACGGCACCAAACAGTTTTAATAGGAAAGCAGCTCTCAACTATGAACGGCTGCTCAGATGATGCTTAGTTTTCTAATACCTATATTAGAAACCTGCTGTTTTGTTCCTGACCTCAGAGCTTAAACCTGACTAAGATAAGCCCTATTAGGTTAGTTTACACCATCTCTATTCACATTACTGCAGGTCCAGAATAATAACCAAATGTAAATGGAGGATCGGCTGCTCAACCTTTTCTTCAGCAGGTGTGTCTACTTGTAGGTGGGAACATGCTGGTGAGCTCAGCGGTGTTGATGTGGTCTACCAGGCTGAATGACCACAGAGCACCACTGTAGTGGAGGGTGACTGAATAATATTTGGAATAATGAATAAACATTGTTACAGTACTTTCCAGAAGGTAGTTCTGCATATCTTAAAGACCCTTCAAGTGGAGACGACGCGAGCATTACCTCAGAGGACTCACAAGAACATGCAAACACCTGTAAGTAAATCTGAAAGTCAACACTTATCCAGTTTATATCCAGTTATATTTCATTTCATACCCAAAGTGCTGGAATAAAGACAACAAAGTGTCACTGTCCTACTACACATGACTTCCAAAATCTGCCTTTTTTACTGCAGACGTTGTGACATGTCATCAGCATGAAAAGCTCAGGTGTAACTGAACAGCTGGCAGCTCATTGTCTGCCAATCCACGCCACTGCTTCACTGGAAAAGCTCTTCAGTAAGTATTAGTTGAAAGTACACCTTAGAAGGCATTAGACTCTCCAGTAAAAACGTCTTGGGAGCTCAACCATTAACATATGGGTACCGGGATAAAGACTTGACATCCCTGCGTCTGTGCTACAGAAACACACCCACACACACACACACAGTGAGGAAATATCCACTAATATTTAGTAGGAACAAAAAAATCCTTTATTCAATAAAGACGAGCAAATCTTTTATTATAATTTTTTTTTACATGTCTCTAAATCCTTGCGCAGAAAATTCCCGCTCATCCCATTAGAAAGCTTCAGGAAAACACAAAGCAGCTTGAACAAATCGTTGACGACCGCACGATCGCTCATAATGTGTGATGACAAGAGACAAAGGCTCAAGCTTTAATTTGGGGTCTATCTCCAGGGACAGAGACAAATACCAAGCTTACAGCGACTTAAATTGAATGACATCTTCAATTTGGTCTTGTGTCGTGACAACAATCTAAAAAAGGAGACTTCATCTTTGGATGAGTTTTGAAGTGGAAATATTTTAGTATTATCAAACAGATTTTATTGCATTTCTATTAAATAAAAAAAAGCAGCTGATAATTATATAATCACACACAGAAAAAATACGTGGTATACGTAATAAATATAATACCTGTTTATGTATCTAAAATAAACATCTGCAGTCTGAAATCGTTTATATATCCCAAGATTAGGAAAGTCATTCTGTACCAGGAAAAAGCATAAGATCCCATGAGGACGGTGGATAACACAAAGTCGCTCATTTAATCTCACAATCCTAATAAAGATGGTAAAGTAGTAATAAACATATTTCATATAGATATGTGCTGTAAGTATGTCAGGTATGCTGACCAGAAGAGTGTGATGGACAAAGTTTCCTTAATTTAGATGAACAACTGTGATAGATTCGTAATCTAATGTGCGACAAACCTGTCCAGGGTGCACCCCACCTCTCACCAAATGCATGCTGGGATTGGGCTCCCTATCCTCCCTTCCTATACAACTCTGCATGACATTACAAGCATAGTGTCAACAGACTTCACAAGCAGCGGCTGTACATTCTCCTGTAAACTGATTTGAAATGTTTTCACGATCCATGCCATCTTTTAAAACAACGATACTACAGTCTATTACATTCGGTTTGGTTTAGCTCAAACCCACTAAAGTTCAGTATATTCATGGGTCCAGCCATGAACTCTCATTGGCATTACATGATGACCAGAGTCACTTCATCAGTGTCCTGCGGAGGTGTTAAGTGTATGAGAACTTAGAACAAACGATACGTGGATAAACTGTCCAAGAGCAAACACTCCTAAAATACCATCAGTATCCAGATCCAGACTCAATCTCAGGGTCCGGGCTGTGTTTACCCATCTCTCGTTCAAGTTTCTCCCTCAGTTTGTGGAAAGCAGGCCTTCTGCGTGGCTCCTGCTCCCAGCAAATCCTCATCATGGAGTAAACATCAGCAGGACAGTCCTCTGGAGCCTCCATGCGATAACCCCCCTCCACTTTCTCCTTCACGTCCGTAAGAGACTATGATACAGCAGCAACAAGGAGGACAGGACCAGCGGGGGATGAAGACAGAGAAGTTGAAAGGGTAAGTGACATTAGTTTGCAGTACAAGTTGATAAATTGAGCATAATCATAAGAGTAAAAACTGTGGACAGTATGCATACCCAAGTCGGGTACATATCGTTCTAATGAATAATCTGCACAATATATGCATTTATCTTTAATAATAACAATGATTAAAAAAAAATAGAAAGGGGTGTTATTTTGTATCATGTGATTTCCTAAATGTAGGCGCTTCCTGCTGTCCTCACTCAACCATGACGCAAATAACAAGAGATTACCTGAGAGAGACTAGTGTGATAAACAGGGCTGCGTTTAAGCAGCACAGCCTACTCCCCATTATAGTGTTAATATGCTTCCATCTGACGTCAACCTCTGCTGTTCTGACCTGTTAACACACCTACCTACTACACCCACCTGCTATGGAACAGGTAAAGGATAACCTACCAAAACAGACCGTTCATCCGGCAGATTAGTTAACTCACTGAAAACAATAGAATTATTTCTACAATCACTGTGTTGTCGTGTCCTGTCACAATGTACATTAACAGTAGAAAGATGTTCTTTGCTAATCTCAGTGATGATCTCAGTGACCTGAAGACATTTCCGGAGTAGTGACGAATGTGACCAATCAGCTTGTCAGCTTTCCGCTCACACGCCTACTACATGGCATAAATGTGAATCCTGATAAGACATGGTAACAGTTACATAACAAGTGTCACAGTGTGTTTTCTTGTCTGTTTGCACCCAAACTCAAAAAAAAAGGTAAAATCTTGCAGATTCTATAATATGATGTTCTACCAGGTATAAGAGGTTGTTTTTATTTTTATTTACTGATTTATTTAAAGCAGCTCGTTCCTATGACTGGAGTGTCATATAAACACAATAGTGACATAATAATAAATGAATGTAATTAATGGACTGGTGCTACGTACCATCTTAGGGTAGGGTTGACGACCGTAAGAGAAGATCTCCCATAGAAGAACGCCGTAACTCCAAACATCTGACTTTGTGGAGAATTTCTGCATGGGAACAAATGTATTTGTTTTTGTATTTGTACATGTATAGAAAAATGTACAATGTACCGATTTGTGAGAATGGTTTTTTTTGTTTGTTTTTTTGTGACTGCACGCAACATGAACTGATAACTAGGATTCAGTAATCACTAAAAGAGACGCCTTTCAACAAAAAAGGGGCGGCAGATAAAATTATCATGAAACTTACTAAGTTAAGTTTTGTTAGCAAATAAAAACGTAGAGAGATACATACTAAAATAAATCCAAGGTAAGTGAAAAGGGACACTGACCTCTTTCTTCAGAGCTTCAGGGGCGGTCCATTTGACCGGCAGCTTGGCGTTATCTGACACTTTCAAGTCCACCTTGGTCAGGCCAAAGTCGCTGACCTTGGCCACCCGGTCGTCAGAGACGAGGACATTACGAGCTGCCAAGTCTCTGTGAACCAGTTTCTTAGACTCCAGGTACTCCATCCCCTCGCACACATCACTGTGAACACACACATTTTCCCCATTAGAGGATTTTTAGGGAGTTTTTCCTTATTCGAATTGAGGGTCTAAGACAGAGGACGTACTCCTGACTGTAAAACCCACTGAGGCTAAGTTATGATATTGGTCTTTGATGTTTTAACTTACAGTGCAAAGCGAAGCAGCTGGAAAGAGTTTACAACAAGGCGCCCTCTTGTCCTGAGAAAGTTAACAAGGTTTCCCTGCAACACACATGAGAGATAAAATATTTAAATGAGGTGCTCAACAACATAATGAATAAATACGAGTGTACTTGAGAATGAGCCACCAACACAACGTGATTCTTTAACAAGAGAACCAGGAAACAATTCTGCAATTTAGAGACATGTTAGAGACACAAGGAGCAAATATTTTCAAATGTCAAACAGGATGAACCTATGTGGGTGTTTTGTTTTGTTTTTTACCTATTTCTGTATCTTAGTATAAAATAATGTTTTACAACTGAAATAGTGAAGCACACACAAATGACTGTATGTCACTACACCTTAGTCATGAGCTCTGTGATGATGTGAAGTCCTTGGTGAAGGATGACGCCCAACAATCGTACCAGGTTTTTATGGTGGAGCTTCCTGGAAGAAGTGAATCCACATAAAACCAAGTAAGGGCCGCCAGCAAAGAATACGAAGGAAAAAGATATACTGACAAGATATGATATGGTCACATGATAAGTACGATATGTTTATTTTTCATTTAGCCAACTTTGAAAAACACAGCTTTGTCAAATGCTTAAATGCTTTCAAAGAGGAAACATGGAGGAAACATTTGAAACAAGGACATCAAGGACAGACTCACGTCATTACTGCTGTCTCCTGCAGGAAGGCCTGAGCTGTGACATCACATTTAATGGTCTTTACTGCCACCCTCTGGCCCATATAGTCCCCTTCATAAACAGCTGCGAATCACACAGAATGTAACCATCAGACTATATTTAGTAACTAAGACAGGGCATCTTGGTAGAGTATGTTTGACAAAGAGGCTGAAAGAGTGGACAAAATCAAGGAAAACTCACCACCAAACTCCCCCTCTCCAATATTCCCTCCCAGCGTGAGCTTTGTGATGTCCAGCAGCCATCCCGCTGGAGAAGAGAGAGACTTGAGCAACACCGTGCACAACTCGCTGCCTCTGACATGCTAAATTTTTTTTTTTTTTTAAAAGCTGTAATTTTGTAATGTTTTTCAGTCCTACCGAATAAATCTTGACATCAAACTTACTTTTAGACAGCTCCAGCTTAGCTGACTTGGTTCCATGTTTTTGTTTGGGCTTCAGAAGAGTTGTTGCGATAGAGCCTTTGTTCTTTGAGTAGAACTGCAAAGATGGAAACAACACTGTGCAAATGAATATAATTAATAGTGGATCTTATTTCATGTTTGGCATCTACGATTTCTTCTGATATTTTAATTCTTTTGGCTCTGAAGCCTTATTTATGTTAATTACGATGAAGAGTTTTGTGTTTATCTTCATAGTACACTGTTATGTTACTATTTTCTCAAGCTCTGAAACCACAGTGGTCTTGTTTGTATTTTGTACTATAGTTCATGCTGTGCAAAAATACCTCCTTAGAACTCAGGAAGCCTTTTAAAGATTATAATCAGCACTGTGGTTTTTCTACAAAACAATGAGGGTATTTTGTTTTTTTTACTTCAGAAATCATTATGTAAACTCTACCACAGAAAACGTATTAAGATATTCTGCAGTGTCAGTTATAAATAATCGAGGGGCTGCAACTGAATTGCATCATTAAAAGTGAAGTACATCAAATATAAGCTCATCTAAAGTGACACATCATGGTTTTTTGGGGCATGATTCAGCCCAAATCTGCTTCTTGAACATCCTCCCTCTTTCCTCACAGGGGGTAAGTCTGTCAGTCTAACTCATGTGAAGTCGTCTGCAGTTCATTGATAAGACGGTGCAGAGTGAGACACACACACACAGACACACAAACACAAAACAAGTAGATACCATAAAAGGAGTGGTGAAACATGATGTATCTATTTTTACACTAGTCACAGTGGTAGGTTTTCAGGTTTACAAATACTTTTTTTTTTCTTTGTGAAACCCTGTCACATGAGTGACACTACTCGTGAATATTTTAAACGTAAACAGCAATAAAATTAGAGTCAATTTGGTGGTATAGGGTTTGTTTTTGGGACGCCTCAGATTGATTTTGTGGCCTACCAGTTTGCATGGAGGTAATAGCTGCATTTATTTGATGAACTGATTACTTATGACTTCCACTTGACAGGAGTGCAGGTGAATCTGTTAAACAACAATGACTTTTGGATTGAATGTTGAGTGCCAATATGCAAGTTTTTCTTTGACCTTCACATAAAAGATCATCAGAGCTTTTGTGCATACTGCAGCTGGATTTTGTCCAGGCTATGTAGAATTATAATCATAATACAAACCCATCAAATAACACAACAGTGCCCAGTCGATTTTGTTTTCTATTACCTCTATCATTTCAATGAGGTTGTAGAAATACTCTTTGTTGTCGATGGTCAGCTTGTTGTCCTGATAAATCACTCGGTAATGGATGACCTCTCCGGACACACTGACGCACAGGACGTAGTCACCGGGATGGCGGATGGACTCTCGCACCAGGAACAGACCATCCTCTGACGGCTGCAGCTTACACACCGCCTCCGGGCCGGAGATCTTACCATGAAACCAGCTAGTGGAAGACAACACACGGTGATAATCAATTGATGACTTATGCCATTAAGTCATGCTTGTGTGCACATCAATCTCCAACCTCAGCAGTGGTGGTCACAGATGTGTGAATGGAACAACACTTCAGCTTAAGTTATAAATAGGTGCTTCTTTTGCGTCACTTTTAGCAGTTCTAAAAAAAAAGTGTGAAATTCAGAATAAGAAGCAGCATACGGCATGAGGCTGAGGCTAGGATCCACACGCAGAGCTTCTCTTTCACGCACATTAGTGGAGTTAATGAGTCCTTCCTCTCCTGTGGCGTTGTGCCTGGCCTCATAGTAACCCTTCTTCTACAAAAAAAAAAAAAAAAAAAAAAATTAATTCAGTCTACTTATAACAAATAGTGGCAAAAAATAGCAAGTGGTGTGTACAGCTTCTGTAAAGCATGACAGTACCGTGCTTGTGTCAACAATGGTGAGGATGTCTCCTTTGTGGTATGCCAGTTCTCCAGGTTTGGGCTTCCTGTGGTCTCCCTTGGCGACACACTGTGTGCCAGCAGCCCAGCTCATCTGCAGCAGCAGAGGACCATTAGAAGATCCCTTCCACATTATAAATGATGAGGGACAAAATCCAGAGTCCTCATTATGAGCAAAAATATGAGGCTCATATCAAGGAGATATCTGCCACATTTACACTCTGTGCAAGTTTATTAACAAAAAGAGGGACTTTAACATTAAAAATACCAGTTAAAATATATATACATGATTCATAATCTCAATCTCCCCCATCATTTACCTCAATATCAACTTCAGTGTTTAATCTCACAGATCATTTTCTTACTTGTTATTATTATTATAAGAGTAGTCAATTTATCCAAAATATATTTCTTAGAGAACAAATGGGACATATTCATATATATATTAAATATAAACGACTTTATATGCTGATCAGATATGCAGTACTTACCTTTGCTATGTGCAGGGCAGGTGTGAATAATTCTGTGTTGACACCTATCAAAGAGAAAACAGGAAATACTGACCATACTGAATACTGGATGTCTAAATAGGGACTGTTGTCGATTAAACTTCTATAGCACGTGTAGTGCTATAAAGCATGAATACTGAAAGACGTCAGCGGGCAGGAGGACAGTGGCAGCTCCTATCGCATGAATTAAAAGTAAAAAGCAGAGGAGAAACGCGTATTCAGTCGATGTTTCAGTACCTGTGTCTCTCTGGACAGATGCTGACAGGATATATTTTTTTTCCTTCAGGCCTGCTGCTGCTGGTTCAGTAAACTGGAAGAAAACATAACGACATGAAATCCTCCGCAGAAGTCGTCCACGTTTGTTGTCTCATCCAGCGGTGACGCTCGTTTACTGGTTATTATTCACAACACAGCAGACGCGATGATGTAGATGTTCACACCCGGCGAGCTGCGGGCTGATCTGTCTGTCGGAGCACTTCCTCAATTTTTAGGAAAATGTACATCATGATGATGATGCGTGACAAGATGTGACGAGGTAGGTGACTTGGCACAACTTCTTGTTTAAATGGTTAAAATGTGCAAATATTGTACAAAGCAACACAATCCAGGTGACAAAATGGCTTAAAAGTGTTTTAATAGCTCCCCCCTTATTTTTTTTAGGCAACACTACAAAGACATTCAAATAATAGGACAGCACACTTTTCCGTTTTAACAATACAAAATAGATTTCAACATCCTTCTGAAATAAAATAAGCAATACCTATATGATGCTCTTGGTAAATTAAATCAAACTAAAAAACTGCACAATAATTCCCTCACATTTATCTTTTAAGCCAAAGAGTTGTGCAATTGTCCCTCCCTTGCCCTACATCTTTGTGAAGTAAGATCATTACCTGACAAAAACAACTCGCATATGTTCCCCTTAAATCGTCTGTAATACACAACATGATGCAGGCACAAGGAAGAAAGTCAACAGACTAGTAACCACTTGATCATTACAGTAGATATTCAGTCTTAGATTTGTTTTTCTGAGTAAAGCTTCTCTCTGCTGCTAACCATACTCTGGAAGAAAAAAGATTACTAGGCATATTTAAATGGTAAAGTTATGGCTGCATACAGTAATTGTCATTTCTTAAGTGCTTCATTCCCTCACCATGCTACAGACTGTGCAACATAAGACGTCTCTCATCAAAGACGGCTTTCTTCTCCACAGAAAGCCTCATGGTGATCTCACACTAAGGAGAGCTTCTGTGTCTTCTGTGGGTTTCACACAAACCTTTGCGACATGCGTCAAGGGAAAGTTAATTTTTGCGTAGTCTTTCTGTGTTAAAAATGTGTCGTAGGGCCTTTGGTTGGATTTTACAACTGTCTCAGCTTCCTCTGATTTTTGCAATCTATTAGAGGTAAATGTCAACACAGCTTTACAGAAGACTCAAGAGGTGACAAAAAGGGCATGAAGACTTCAGGAAAGACCTGCGAGGGTCTGCTCATCAGCACCACAGTATTTTATTACTAATGTGACGCTTTAGGCACAGTGAACATCAGTCTGTCTTTTCTGATGACTCTCACAGTTTCAATGCCTCAACATCTTAAACCCTTATCTTTTCACAGACTGAATAACACATTTCCTTGTAGAAATGTCATACACCAACATTAGCTCTGCGAGTCAGATGGTAAAATTTAACTGGCCTGAAAAGCAGAAAGGTTCAGTCTCTTCTTAAAAGAGGAAAATAAAGTGTAAGGTGCTGATGTTACTGGAGGCTTTCATATTAAAGTACCTCTAGTACATAAACAATACAACAGTAGCGGTGTAACTATAGGGGTGGTCAGTAGTTAGTGTGCAAATATACTGAAATGGAATGATGCAATCAGTAACTTTCATGATTTTTTTTTACTGAGCCAATTTACTTTGCACACTTAAAAATACACTGTATCTGCAGGAAATCACTACATAAGAGAAGGATTTGCAGCAGATTCCCAAACTTCAGTCTCCTCCTTCAACATGTTATTCCTCCTAACTCAAGGGTAGACATGTAACATGTAAAGTCAGTTATATTCATATGTGTATAGCTGCGTGTTAAGATTGTTTTCAAGATAAGAAAAGTTTAAAGTTGTGACATTCTACCAGTCTCTAAACTAGCAAACGCCCCCTGCTCTAAAGGCAGAGGTCAAGCACTTGCTGCTTCCTCCTTCTTGTCTTTTTTGCCCTCTCCTTCCCCTTCGCCTGTGTCGTTGACATCCCGCCGTCGTTTGCGGTTACGGGCGCTGGCCTTGGACGCAGGCAGAGACTCCATGCCAAGAACTTTGTGGATCTGGCGGAAGGCAAGCAGCCGTAGAGCATGCTGGAACCAAAGAAAAGAGCAAAGAAATGTAGATTTGTAGAGTTTTAAACAACCTTGTAGACAAAAACTGTTGATATCCATTGAGATGCTCAATAAACATTGAATGGGAACTTTGGGAACGTACCTGCGCACTGGCTGTGACGTCCTCTCTGGCTTGAAGCATCATGCTTTCTAAAGCGTCTGTCGGCTCTTTCTCACAAGGATCCAGCAAACCAGGTCCGTCTGAGTAAGAGGAGGGGAAAATGGATAAAAAATATTAATGTGAAATATTGAATCATCAAGCTGTGGCATTATGAAATGGAGGGATTTTCCGATCTCTAATTATTCATATCTCATTAACATACGTATATCTGTCGGACCTGGCAGCAGGATGCCGGTGGAGATGCACTCCAGTACCCTACGCATAGCCTCCCCCGGGCTGAGCGGGCCTGTAGCGCTGCTGATCACCTTCTCCACCAGCAGCTCCATCGCCTGGAGAGAGAAAAAAAAACCCCACACACACAGGAAGCCACAATGAAATTTTCAGTAATGGATACACTTCCTGTCATTGTCCAGTCTCTTGTGTAAAATGCCTTATATTATTTTATGATATAAACATGATAAAAGAATTAATGCTAAATGATGTTTTCACCTACAGTATCATTATACAGCAAACATAATGAGGGACAGGTGAAGTCACTTACCCAGCCAGGCATCTTCCCCCAGGTGGGCACACGCTGACATAAATCTCTCAGTACCCGTATGATTATTACACAGGACTGTAACCCGTTGGCACGAGCCTTTAGGAATAATAAAAAAAAAAAAAAAGAAAAAAAAGAAATGATGATGAAATGAGCCACCTCATAGTAGTCTATTCTTATAAACAAAACAGTAGTACAAGGTACTGAAGACATGGTACACTACTATAAATGGTGATAAAGTGCTTGTGACGCATTTACCTGAAACCATTTGGCGTGACGGAGAGCAGCCAGGTATTCTAGACATTTCTTCTTATTCAGAAGATCAGGAGGGTCCTTCTCAGCCACACCTGATGGAGATAATATGTACAGGCTCAAGGCTCACAGCCAAACTAATCAAGACCCAGAAGATAACAGACAATAAGACACAACCTGTTAATGTTGACGTATAGTCGCTGAACCAGGGACGAGATTACATTAACGCTGGAAACATTCATCTTATGTAACCAGACATTTCCTTGATTCCTTTAAAAAGGGTTTTGTTTCAGTTCGTTTGGTGAGAAAAATAATGAGGGGAAGATATGTGAGAACAAAGCAAGCAATTTGACCATCAAATAAGTGATGAATGTTTATGTGTTTTACAGATATATTCTGAGTGGAAGAAATAGCAAAAAAAGCACCAATGTGTTCAATTTAGAGCGGAGGGTGACGGGCACATGCAAAAAAGAAAAAGAAATCCAAAGCATTCAGCGAGAAGACAGGTGGATTTTTATCTTTCTTTAGTTAATTTGTTGCTCACCTTACTTATTAATTTGAATCTCATTATCATCAACCAGGCTACACCTTTCTCTGAAAAGGCATTTTGACTCGTGTAATACAGGTGTAACTGATAACATTGATAATGTCTATGTTCCATTTAGGTGCCTCAGTGCCAGGGTGATGGTACTGAGCATGCTGTAAATGGTGCAGAGTCATCGTTAATATTATTAATTACACCTGTGCTTTTCCTGCTATAACAAGTCCAGATGTCTGGTACAAGAAAGGTGCATTAAAGACAGATTTATACTATGTCATTTGATCATAAGGTCTAATCAATATCAATATCACATTGTGCCATTTGTGCAGAATATATCCAATTATAGGTAAAATAAATAAATAAAAATAAGCTCGTAAAAAATCTTTGAGTGTTTTGGATTTCTCCTTTTTTGCATTTCACCATCAGATTTGCCACAAGTGCCTGACTGTCACACAGATCAAAAATGTCTGCCACTTTGGAGCTTTTAACAACTGAAACATGGACTTTATCTCCTTGGAGAATTTTTTTTTTGGAAATGAAAAACAATGTGTTTTGTGCTCATTTTATACCAAATGTTTTTGGTCTGCCCCACTTTGTATAGATAGTAATGGCTTCCATTACTCTCCTACAATAGACCTTTGTCACAGCAGACGTTTTGACTGGTCATAGCAGGAAATGCACAGTTGAAAATGATAATATTAGCGATGGCTCAGTTCCATTCAAGGATGTTATACTGGTATAACTAATAGAAAAACTATTTAACCATCATTAATGTTATTGAATGCACCTGCACTTTTCCCGCTTTAACACATCAAAATGTCTGCTGTGACAAAGGTTGATTATGTTTCACAGGATACTTCAGAGCATTTCCCTTCATGCCTTAATATCTTAAAAAAACAAAAAAATAAAACCAATTTGAGTAACATCAAATCTATTAAACACAATATGACAAAGTTAAAGATTAACTTAATTAGTAGTACTAAAATGGGATAATACAAAGTTATGTTTTAAAAAAAAAAAAAAACATGCTTGTGTCTGTGTTGGATTTATGAAATAGTAAAAAAGTGTGTGTACAGAATTTGAGGACAAATTTAAAGACACGTACAAGACTGGTCACCTAAAAATGACAAATGACTAAAACAGTCAATGTGGTTACTGATGATTGCGATGAGAGAATATTTCACAAGACGTGGGGCTTTCCATACTTCCATGTTCACTAAAACTGTAGTAACAACAGAGAGCATTAGTTTCCTTACAGGGGAAATACAAAACAAAAACAAAGCCACCTTTTTTGAAGTCTACACTACCATACCACTTAGAATCATGACCCATATTTATCATGCCTCTTAGAGTTTTGATTTAGCAGCAGCTGAGCTCCCCTGCTGACGGTGAAGAGGGCTTTCCTACCCTGACAAGCTTAATAAACATGGGCGACCTGGTGTCTTTCATTTTACCATTCTTAGTGGTATGTGTACAAGTGTGGTCTTCAGGATTAACCATTAGCTTGTCTAGGTCTGCTGATTCAGAATTAGGGGCACTGATCAACAAACCCAAACAAAAGTTAAAAAAAAACAAAAAATAAAAATAAAAATAAACAAACAAACAAAAAAAGACAGCTGCCACAGAAAACATTTCTAACATGTTTTCCAAATGGGAAAAACACATTACAATGCTGACAGTTGTTGGAGCAGGTGAAGGAGTGTTTGCAACACAATGATCTTGAAAATGACCTGCACTGTAGAATAGGAGGAAGTAATGACAATGGATTTACTAATGTCATTTTATTATTTAGATACAAATCATTGTGAGGCTATAATTTGACACTCCAACACCTCATCGTCGATAATGCTGCAATATGATGCAGGGATGAGAGAAAAGGGAATGAGAAGTCACTGGACCTCAAAATCCCCCTCATACTGTAGTATCATCGCCAAAAATGCAACAAGAAGCAAAACTAACAATATTTGTTGAATAGTGTCTTCAACTTGATGCATTTTCATCCCTGGGCATTATCTGAACAATGATCATCACTTTTCTCTTATAGCTTCCCAAAGGTTTTATCTGAGTGCGTGTTCACAAGATAAACACACACCCTAGTGGCACAGAAAGGTCGGAGAGCCCGGCTTTTGATTCCCATGTTGTGGAAAAGAAATAAAGAAATCGGGGGTCTAGTGTAACTGCAAAAAATGGGGGAAATGAAAAGAGTGGGACAAATGAATGTGAGAGTTAATTCTTATTTTAGGAGTTAAAAGAAAATAAAAAAAACAAACTTGACTGTGGGTTTGGTTAAAGTCCCACCTTTCATTCAGTAATTTAGAGCTTTTCAGGCTAAAATTTAGGCTGCTACCAGGTGGAAGGGTGGAGCAGGGGGTATATAAGTGTATTACACACAGCGCTAACATTTGGTTGTCTGGTACTGAAAGCTTCTGGCTTCTCTAACCTTTCTCAGCCGCTTTTCCTCCTGCCTGCTTGTCCTTCTCAGCAGCAGGGTCCTCCCTCATCAGCGGCGAGGTGAGAGAAATGGTCACCTGCATTTTGGGCTCCTTGCTTGATAATATCACGATGTTCGCCTCCTCGGGGTGAGCCTGCACCTCATACTGATCTTCAGAAAATGTCTGCCGGTTAAAAGGACACTTGGGATTACTACAGAGGAGGAGGGATGTCAGGGGCAAAGAGTAGCCTCATCTGGCAAGTTTACAGGGCACTACTGTAATGTTTTAAACCTTGGGTTGTGCAATGTTTTTCTCAAGACTATTGACATCACAGTTCCCTTTCTTAAAGGATGTCAGTGACATAAAGAATCTCTCTCTCTCTCAACAATTGTCATCAGCAATATCTTATATTATAATAACAATAATATTATTATTATTATTATTTAAAAAAGGAAAATCGGGCAGTGTAAGAATAAAAGCCCCATCTCACTCTGTAGGATTTCAGGTGTCATAACCAGGCAGTGAATCTAAAGATCAGTGAAAAGCACTTTTAATGAGACACTCATTACAGCTAGAGCAGGAGGGAGGAAGAGTGAGCAACACATCACAACCTTTGAGTCATCATCATAGCTGCATTTGGTAGCAATCCTCTGTTTTGTGGGTCTTAAATAGAAATGCCATTGAATTAAATAATTCACAGGTTTTTCCCTTTAGCCTGAGGACAGTTCAGTCATTTGTAAACATGGAAAAATCTCTCCCAAAGCCAGAATTCACACAGTATTCCTAAAATGTAATGTAAACAGGATAAAACAGACTAGATGTGCTTTAACAAAAATGAATGTAAACCAGACTGAATGAAGTTATATAAATTACCTTTACAGAGTGGTTGTGGTGTCAATACAAGTAAACATGTACACCCACAGAAAGCGTCAACTCCACCAACTTTTTTCTTTTTTTTTTTTTTTTTTTTACAGCTTAGATGTTTAAAATATTAAAATATGTGTTTCTGGCTGTGGGAAACAGTTGTAACATGTTCACTAATGAAACAAACTTGAATATGAGGAAAAACTAGGATGAAGGAAGTCTTTGCATATTTGTGAAAGTGAAACCATTTGGTTCCCATGCTATTTACATAATCTAAAAATATTTCTGTCCCTAAAGATGCAGCTCTTATGACAAGTCATACGGCAGTGGATTTCATCTGACAAACAGAATTTCCTCATTTTAAAATCTGCTGCACCTCATGTGATATTTAGAAAAATACCAAAAAAAAACAGCAAAGTAGAAAAATAAAGTAAAAGTCTCTTTCCTGCCATTTTTGTCAGATTTGTCTCTACAGTTCTTCTATATGATACCCACCTAAAATATTTAAAGTAAAACCTAAATTGTCAGAAGATTAATTAATATTAAGTCTCTCACTCAACCTCGTGCACAACGTGGGATGTCAGCGATTTCATGCCAGTTTACTGGTGAGGTTTTTCTTACCGCGAGTTCCTTGGGCAACTGTTTAGCAATGTTCCTCAGTAAGGTGATGGTAGGTTTCTTAGCAGTCAACAGGATGAGTTCAACATTTCTGTCTCCACGAAGCAGCAGGCCTTTGGCCAGGATGCCCACCCTCATCACGCCCTTTAGCAGCCGCCCTGAGTTCTCAGTACTGTCAAGAGAAAGAAAGGGACTTAAAGGATAGAGACTTTACATGTAGGGTTACACTTGTATTATTAATTGAAAATAATCTTGACACAAAGTTTCAACATAGCCTATGAGCCTCTAATAGATGTGTATCTACTAGCAACACCGTGATAGATCTTGCTGACAGCTTCTATTTTTGATATTCACTGATACTCATTCACATTTCTGTACCTCAAAATAATAAATGTGTTTTTAGGCTTCAACTTTTACCCAATCACGTCAGCAAAAAAATCTAAATAATCTGACAAAATTCAAGTTTTACCCTTTTTCGTCTCCACTTTCAGTAGCAGCAGTAGTGATTTCTGGCGCCTCCTTCTCCAGCAGGGAGTCGGACACCAGTTTTAGGGCTCTCTCAGAGTGGGAGACAATCCTCTGAACAGCCTGCAGCTCCTCCTCCACTGGGTAAATGGTCGAGTGTTTAGCCATGATGTGGCGGTCGTCTGGGGAGTCGGGCCGACGTACACACGTCTGAAGGAAGGGGGGGAAATAAATTAATTCATCACACTACACAGCTGAGAGGAATGGGAATTGAATGTCCTACAGTAAATTTGTGTCTTTTTATTATTTGAAAGCAAAAAAAACATATTAAAAAAAAAATAATTTGCAAAGCTCACCAGTAGAGGGGGTACAGGCATACCCGGGCGGCTCATTAAAGGTGGAGGAACCATTCTGCGCCTCTGTTCCCCCCAGTACATCTGCTCCTCCTCCATCCTTCTCCAGTACATATCCTCCTCATATCGCCTGCAGTAGAGGGGGACGGATGTGTCACTAGAGCAGAAAAAGTCACTTATTTTCAGTGTCATGCCATGGTTGTCATTAAGATTAAACAGTAGTAACATTATTGTCATCTAATTCTTCTTGTAACAAAAAAATGAGCCTAGTGAATTAGG
This sequence comes from Pampus argenteus, assembly GCA_036937835.1. NCBI lineage: Eukaryota > Metazoa > Chordata > Actinopteri > Scombriformes > Stromateidae > Pampus > Pampus argenteus. Next base: position 13,589,289 of record CM072870.1, read on the forward strand.
ATATTCAGACACTTACTAAAGTGGTCCCTAAAAATCATAACATACCGCTTAATGATAAAATCTAATTCAATTTTAACAACTTAGTATTTTATTTTACATGTATGAAAGATCATATAATTGCCTTATTTTCCGTGTATATGCGTCAGTCTTACAGTCAGCTGACCAACTTAAGCACTTCCCCTTCACTGCTATCACCAGGATGAATGTATATTCCTCATTTTTTCCTTTTCAGTTTTTTCTGTTCCAACATGAGAAACTTGCAAACTTGAACGTCAGAGTATATGAATTTAGATCTCTGACTAAGAGTTTTTGACTGAATCCAAATATCCACCCTCAAGACTCATGGACTGTTCATCGCCATCACGTCTGTGGGCACTGGGCGTCAACGGGAATAAAATGCACTATAGGCGTGACTTTAGCGCTCACACCTGAACAGTTCATAATGTAACTGTACTAATATTTAGGCAAGACAAATATCACATTAGTAAACTTCTAGGAACAGATCAGTCTTCAAAATATAAATGTCTCTACAGGCGCTTTCAGACCAGAGGAGCTTTTTCATAGGAACTGGAAACGACTGTAGTTGTTAAACCACTGTTTTGAGGGACATTTTTTTGACGCCTACTTTGGGCTAGATACTACTAGATTTCTGTTTTCTCACAGACTTCTCGGGAACAAAAGTCTCTCTCTTTACCTCATCTCCATGTGCCAGCGATGCTCATCGTCTCTCTGTCTCTTGAGCACAGCCTTCTGCTTCTGCTTCTTCAGCTTGCTCTCCTGCAGCTTCCTGGCTCGGTTGCTGGGCTTGATCTCCACAGGAAGCTCTGGGTTGACTTTTTTCTACGGAGTGAGCGAGAGGACGACAGAAGAAATTAAACGGGAATGCAACTGGAGAGTCAGAACACATGTGACACTGCATTTTATCAGACAATTCCCAAATTTATACAGATAGAATGAAAAATAAAATGAAAATTCAATCTGAGCTAAGAAAGACAACCTTCAGAGACAAAAAAAAGGGTTGATACCAATGTTTATTTGTTTTGATTTTGTTATTTATCTTCATCACAATAATTTTAATGAGCACAAATTAAATCATTTAGTTGCCGCTACTGCCATTAGTGAATGGCACCTATATTTGCCGATTTTTTTTGTGCATCAATATAGTCGATCATACAATACAAGATTGTTGATATATTTGCAGTTTTCCGGGGATTAATCTAGTCTATCCATTCAAACCAACTCCTTAATAGGTAATGTTTAGTTGTTATTTTTGGGAGGGGGGGGGGGTTAAAGGAAGAAGAAGAAGGAAGCGACTGAACAGTTTTTCCATTGTGCATTGTGTGTCTTTCTGTGTGGACAGAGGCATTTTGGGAACCAATCGGGAACCAAGGCGATGTATAGAATGTATCCTGTTTGAGAGTCTGATTCCTGTTTGATTGTAGACGATCAGCCAGATGGACTAACTTTCTTACCTTGTACTGCAGTCTGTGCCTTCTTCCCTTCAGGTGCATGTCTTTAGCGTTTGGGTCATTGAAGCTGCATTCACACAATTTACAGTGGAATCGAATCACTTTGCCGTCATCGTTACGGACCTAAAAGATAGATCCTGTTAGGTGAATATACAAACATGCTGGAGGATAACAAATTATAATCTTATACTGTAGATGATTGTTTGAAAAGATTTTAAAGTACAATATTTAAATATTAAACTACACTATAACTATTATTGAGCCTGAAAAGTCATCCAGGTAGACATGTGTACAATGTATTGAAAGTATTATATTATAAATTTAAAATTGCTTCACATTGTAAAGTTCAGCAAACATTAGAGAAAGCTGCACAAATTATATATTAATAAAATGTTTCAATAATCTCAAATGATTTTCACTTTGCAATGTACAGTAACTTTTTTAAAAATGTGCATATCAACATATTACTTGATACTAATGTAACACCAGCAGTGGCTAATATTTCTCCTCAGATATATTGCATTGGTTGGGTTTATGAGTAATACCAGGATCATTTTAATTTCCTGCTTACCTCCTCTACGTAGTCGTGTCCAACTGGCTGAATGTCTCCCTGGCTCCCCGCTCTGTCACTGTCCTCATCGTCACTCTGAGACTCAATCTTCTGAACTGACGGTTGCATGAGTTCCTCCACCTTCGCTGGTATCACTGCTGCTGCTGCTACCGGAGCGATGATTGGCTTATTGGCTATGAAGCAGGATGTCACAGTTTAAAGCACTAATTATCATATACCAAATGCATGATGTATATTAATACCATATGCCACTTTGTTGGGAAAAAACATTTGTATTACATTTAAGTTTATCCTTATTATCGAAAAGTTCTACTTCAAATGCTGATAAATCACTTTGGGGGAAAATTGTTGAATATAGGTTCACACTTTGAAGTCTTAAAAAAAATGCATAAATTCCAGGTTTGTCATAGTAATCATGCCAAAATCCTCATGTGAGTTTTGATTTAAACGTTTAAATGATGGGTGGGTGGTGGATGGGGCGGTGGTGGATGGGGCATGGGGCATGGATAGGAAAACATTAACATTGGATTGGGGCTGAATATTAAATGGTTTTAAATCAACAAACTTACATATGACAGTTATTCTGGAAGGAACCGGTTTCTTGACTGGCACTGTTGTTCTAGCTGTGACATTTACAGCCACCTGTTTGGGTGTAGCAGCAGGAGTTGAAGTCGTTGAGACTGAGGAAGGAGCGGAGGTGGAGGATGGAGGTTTCCCAGCTGTTGAAGTTGTGATAACCGGAGCAGAATTCACCAACACTGGCTCAGTCGAAGGTATAGGTTTGCCCAGCTTGGTGTGTAGTTTCACCACCTTTTCAACGTTGACAAAGACAGAGAGAGAGAGAGAGAGAGTGAAATGCAACTATTTAAGACTGCTGATACTTAATCCCATCCCAGATCCCTCGGGGGGATTTTGTTCCAAGACTTGGCAGCTCGGATGGAACATCACATGAGTACACTGCACTCGTGTCCAATACTGAAAGCATGTTGAGTCAGTGACTTCTGAAAGAACTACAAACACTCAAAGACAAAAGCATCACAGTTGTCCTAACCTTCTGGTGCTTGGCCCCACGGATATGCGCGGCGTAGGCGTCCACTCCAGTGCAGGAGACGTCACATAACTCACAGCGTAGCTGAGTCTGGACCCCTCTGGGCCCATTGCTGGCCCCCGTCTGCCCCCCAGACTTCAGGGCTGCCTCCTTTTTCTTATGCTTTTGGCCCTCTAGGTGCTCCCGGTATGTCTGATCCAGTAAAATATACAGATTAGTCAAATGGAAGCATGTAAACATAAACTGCACAAAAAGAAGAAAAAAATCATATTTGTTACTTTTTATTAATTCACAAAATAAACTAATGAAATGGCTTTACATGTCTTCATATACACATTCATACACAGCATGTTCTCTAATTTCACATCTTAATAACATAACATATTTGTTTTATTTTTGTATTCACTGCACCACAGAAAGAAGCCTTTAGATTGAAAGCTCCATATAAACAAAACCTTGTAATTATAAACTCCTACCTGTGGGCCTGCACAGCTGATCTTGCAAATGTCACAGTAATGGAGCTGGGGTTGTTTGGGAGGCCCTTTAGGCTTCTGCAGCTTGTTCTGGTGAAACGTGGGCTTTTTGTAGTTGTTTCCGGCCGGTGCTGTCACCATGTTGCTGCCCGAGTTGCTCCAGGAAGAGCTTGTGAGCTGCTTTGGAGGTGGTTGGATGGGGGGCTGGGGCTGTTGGGGAGGAGGCTGTGGCTGGGAGAGAGTCTGCTGGGCAGGCTGGTAATAGGAGGGTGTGGATGTGGAGGTATAGCCTGTTGAATCATAATTGGAGTAGCTAATGCCTGAGGGTGAGAGATCAGAAGCAGAGAAAAGTGGGATATGGATCACACATGAACAGCCACCAGTCACTCTGGCAATAAGATGCACTTTAATTTCACCAGGGACTGCATCCAGACCAAATAAAGGCCAAGAAGAATAATCACAGTCACCTTTGATGGGTGTCAAAAATTTAAAAAGAAATTCTAACTGTAATCTTTAATTGGCAAGATAAAAATGACTGACTGTCCCAGCCACTCATAATAAACTCAGACTTTTTGTTCACCATAAATAACATTCTTGGCTTACTTGGTTTTCATTCAACAACCAAAACTAAACTGAACTGAACTGAATTATACTTGAAAGAAACAAGCCATAATGCATTTTTGAGTTGGAGTATTTTTGTTTTTTGTTGTACTGTTCTTTAGAGACTGTGGGATTGTGGGGATTATAAAAACAATTTGGCCAGGTCAAATATATGAATATTATTGTTTTGTGTTTGTTGTTCATGCTTGGGCTTATATGGTTTAAAAGGGCTTAAAACAAGAAAAGCCTGAAAAGTTTCCCAGGAGGAAATGTGTACAATATATTGAATTAAGTATTATATGAATTTAAAACTGCTGTGTGCATCGGAGATGCTGTGTAGAGTGTGTCAAGTATTGATGCAGTTCTGTGCAGCTCTGTGGAATTTTTTTAAAGCCTCCTTCAAATTATTGTTTTAACTTTACAGGCTATACATGTACTATTTGGTTCACCTTGCTCTCATCAGGGTCATTTCCAGAGCCAGACATTTCCCTTACAAGTTGGTATAGATCAAAAACAGAGCTGCCTGGAGAGTAAATCTTTCATCATCAGGTAGCCAGTGGCTAATGCTGCTCTGTATTTGCAACTAAATATGCAAACTATTGCTAGCATATAAGTGGGTGATAATGAATCAGTGTTGCATTTACAGCTTATTCCTGCTGCCTCCAAGTGGCCAAAAAAATCTGGTATTCACATGATATGGATTTCTTTGCCATGTATAAATATAAAGTATATTTACACTACTCTGCAACTGTTTGTCTTGGGTACAATCCCATCTCTTATCTTACCTGAGTAGGAGCTGGCTGAAACGGAGGAGCTGAATGAGGAGCCGAGGGTGTAGGATGAGATGGGTGTAGGAGGCTGCTGGACACTGGTGGACACTGGGTAGATGTTGTAGCTGGTGGACACAGAGGGGGCCAGTGGTTTCAGGGCTGTTACCTGTCTCTGGGGTGGAAGAGGCTGACTGTACACAGTGGTGGGGGCTGGACTGTAAGCACTCTTCACTCCGACTAAAACAGGAAGGTGTTGGGGGAGTGAGGGGCAAAGAGAAGAGAGAACAGTAGAGGTGGAAAAAAAAAGGTCAGCAGCGGAGAGCAAAAGAGATCAACACACTGACATAAAAAAGAGCACAAGACTCATCCTTATTATATTCATCCTTAGTGTTTCAAATGCTAACAGCCCTTATTAAATATCAGCATACAGTGATTCAGCACTTACATACATTTTAAGTAAATTTCCCTCACAGTATTCAAAATAAAGTCAAAAATATCATGCTCTCAAGCTGTGACTAATATTCAGTAAACACATTTTTTTTATTTTAAGTATTATTCAAGAGGACATGAAAACTAAACCACAATATCTTAATTTGAGATTATTGCTGAGTAGACAGACTAATGCTGGATGTAAGATGTAAGATGCAAGAACTGATACTGATATTTGATTTGAGTCTCTTATAAATCCTTTAAACCTGGTTATTAAAGGACTGTGACAAGGGTACAGTAACAGTAACATCGTATTTGTACTGCAGTTTCAACCTTCAGCCCTTACAATGACTTAAAAAAAACTCAGGATGCAGTTTAATAAAAAAAGGAAACTGACTTACCAGTCTGGTAGTAATTCTCTGTGGGAGTCCTCTGAGCTGGGGCTATACTTGTCTGGTAGTACTGTTTATTGTCGTAGGTTGTCACGGTGGCAGGGCGTACATAGCTGTAGTTGTCCTGCTGGAGTTTACAAGAGAACATTCAATCCGATGTGAATGCAGCATCTTAAAAAAGGCAGCACAGCTCATTATTTTTGTTTCTTTAAAATGCACAGATATCACAAAACTACATCAATGCCAATGCATGTAGAATTTGTGCATGATCAAAGCGTCTTTCAAATCTTCTGATGGCTTGTTTTAGTTTGTGGAAAAATGCACACTGTCTTTTTATATTAATGTTGGGAGGGCACTAAGGTTGGACATTTTTTAAATTCTACAAATTGCTACAAATAATTACAAAAAATACATTAAACAACATCCAAAATGACCATATCATGCAATGAGACACATGAGGGAAGCAGAAAGAGACTGACCGTGTCCGAGTATACCTGGTACGTCTGTGGGGTGGTGGTGGGCTGTGGGGGAGCCGGGGGGTCTGGCTGCCTGTATGCATAGTCTGGGGGGGCCTGGTGGCTCTGATAGGTAGGGTAAGGGGCAGATACTACAGGCCGGGCTGCCTGGACTGGAGCTGGAGAGTAGGATGCTGTCACTGCATGAGCCACAGCGGGAGCCTGCTGGACGCTGTAACTGGCTGTAGAGGGATGGGAGTAGGCCTGGGGAGGCTGGGTACTGAAGAGGAAGGGAGTGGCGGAAGGAAGTTAGACATTACAAACATTAACATTAAACTTTGTGAAAACATTCACTTCAAAGCAAAAGCTTTTATCAAAACATTTTAAATGGAATTCAATTGAATTGTATTCAACACAGGATCCATCTTGACTGGTGTAACAACTTATCTGCTCAATATATTTTTTAATGTGCACAGACAAGACACTCTGAACAAGTAAAATAACTGCAGGTGAGTTTTACATAAGACCAACTCACCCTAATGCCTAACAGAACAGCAGCATTGTTTTGCAGTGTAAGCTACATTGCAAAATGCAGACATGGACACTTTCACTTTCACTTTAGTGTGATAAGACTTGTTTGAAATGTTGAGATATTTAAATAAAAAATAAAAAACAAGCACTGCAATTAGGCAAGCACTCTAAACGCGACACGTCATGCAACATCATGGTTTAGGCTAATTGTGGAAGCTCAAATAATATATGAATCACTGTGCAGACCTGCACTGAGCTCTCGTTAATCTCGTCTTTTCATCAGCATACGGACTGAAATACAGAAAGGTCAAATCTACAGGAGCCAAATCGTGACAATGATTCGGGATGCAGACAGCGGTTACTGGCAACGACTGTAACTGATGCCACCAGCATCTCTATTAAGCTTTCACTGACAGGATGGACAAGAGGGCTAAAATTAAATGACACCTTAAGGTCATACAAGAACGCACAGAGTAAATGTGCTATAAAAGTAATCTTAAAACTAATGCTGTACAGTGCGGAAACGCCGAGTAGTTGCACAGGACACTCTCTGGCTGTTACTTCCCTACAAAGACTATGAAGAAGGGAAAAAGATTTCTCCGTACTGTCTAATCTTAACAGTTCCTCTAAATGTCTGTATTTTTGTCCATTTTATGCAGGCATTTCCAAGATTGAATTGGATTATGCAAGAATCACATATGTTGCAATGACTCATCTCAACATTCAGATCTGACACAGTTACAGATATTTCACCAGTACAAATAAAACAGTAAACAGATCAATAGATTTTGTTAAACATTTGGATGTTGACCTACTTCTGTGTTCTGGTTCCTGTTACAAAAACGGCCTTATGTATTAAATATTTTAGACATGGTATGCCTCTGCTTTCATCACAGTAGCACACGCTGTTTCCCAATGGAGAGGAAACCTTAATACCTAACTTAGCGAGACACTGAAGCTGTAGAGGTTGGAGCTCAATCTAGAAATAGGACTGAACATCAGTAATTAAAATCAGTAAGTCAAGAACATACAGACTTTAATAATTTTTAGTTACTTCCAGCCTCTCAAATGTGAACATTTGCAGCTTTACTCTGTTTTATAGTATTGTAACCGACTGTAGGTGGGACCAAACATGAGATCTGAAAACCTTCTCTTAGACTCAGGGGAAGTTTTTACTTTATTAATCTAGACCATCATCAGCCCTAATGGGGGTTGACTAAAATGATAAACTCCTCTCAATATAGTGCAGTAAAATTCAACAGCAGCACAAAACAGCCTCTGAAACACCTCTCTATTGTAACCTTCATAAAAGGAGCATTAATTGCAGGACTGCTAATAATCTGGTATCTGAGTGTGTGAAGGATGCATCTTATGTCCTGTGGTGCAGGGAACCGACAGTCAAGGTAACTGACTCTGACTAACATTAACTGTCAAAGTGACATAAAATGTACCTATTAGACCAACTTGCCAAACAACCATCTAACGTTACACTGCGAGAATTTGATTTAATTTTCTATCTCTACCACAAGCATCTATCTATCTAGTTTTTCTTCCGTATCGGTATGCTGTTATCGATCATTCATCAGCAATAAATGAACCGTTTGTGAGACATTAAACCTCCAGGAAAAAACAGACCAGAGTTAACGTTAGCTCTCCTTAATCCCAAATGCTGACAAAATCTCAACCGTCACAACTGAAGTCAGCTCGGTTAACCGGCTGTCAGACACAAATCAGAAGATGTTTTGACCGTAGAGCACGTCAGCAGTGTTGAACCATCATTAGAGGATGACTTTACTTTACTGGGGTTCACCTAAAGTCGAGCAGCGTGTTGGGAAGCGTTGGCCTAATGTTAGCTAAGCGAACTAGCGTGTCAAGCTAGCTCGTCTCTGCGCCGCCACGCAGCCAAAATCACCCCGGTGAGCTACAAACACCGACAACTTACTAATGTCACTCAGACGTCACGCTGACATGAACCTGCATCAACTTAAATTACCTGTATTGCGGACCGGCACCATGTGTGAAGCCGAAGTAATTGCTTGCAGCCATCTTGGCATCCCCAGTACAGTAGAGCGCAGACAGACAGCAGAGACACCCTGAAACTGCCCGACAAGAGAGTTCACCCCCCCTGCTGCAGCCGATGGGAACACCGCTCTGCTACACCGGAACTGCGCAGGACAAGAGGTTATCTGTGAAGAGAAGCTAGCTGCTGGGGGTATAGACGGAAGTGGGCTACGGTGAACCCTCTCGCTTCACCTGTTTCCTTCTCCTGACCTGCAGTGCCTGCAGACTGTCGCTTGTTTCTGTCACTCACGCTGACATCGGTGATAACGACACTATAAAGTCATCACTGCTACCGGACAGTGAGTCACTAGTCCGAAATGTTTCAACGGTGCATCATATTCAGATTCTCCACCAGTGTGATATTAAACCACCTGGAGATATTACAAATAGCTAATAAGACAAAATGACCTTGGGTGTTAAAGGCATCACTTCAGGTGCAGTACAAAATTGAGGGCAGAGAAGAAACAGATGGTATATATTTATAGAGGAATGCAAATGTCAAAGAAAATCGAAAATGTGTAATTATTCTGATATTAGAATAGGCACAAAAAGCCTAATATTTTAGAACAAAGCATGTTCTAGAGATATGCAGAGTTAGCAGCATACTGTTCAGGGATGGTATGATTGGTTAGGTCCAAGTGAAGTAAGGGACTGAATAATTAATGTGTGTGGAGGGGAGTTGAGAATTGGGGTAGGTAGGTGTGAAAGAGACTGGGGTTGAGGAGACAGAGAGGGAGGGGAGAAGCTATGGATGGAGAGAGAGATGCAGTTGCCAGGGAACAGGAGCCACAGAGAGGACCACTGAACACAGCGGCAGCATTATCTATACACAGAGACTGGTGCTCATTTCCCCCAAGTTGTTGTAGAGATAAATAAGCTGCTTCCATGGGGGATTCTGGATACAGACGGAAATCACAGAGGAGTTTGAATTGATATTTGGGGTTTGGAAAAGATATTCTCTGAAGGTACTTGGAGCCAAAAATGGAGAAAGGAGGGAGATAAAGAAAGAGAGATCATGATGCCAGAGCAGATGCATTCTCATTAAAGAAATTTTGAACGGTGGAGCTGAGAGGCAGCCTGTCGGCTTGCTCTTCACGGCCAGTCTTCCCCCAACAAAGGTGGACAGAGGCGGAGGAGAGGAGGGGGAGTCCAGCACAGAGGTGCCCCCTGTCTTCAGACACCTGCTGCTGGCTAGTGGCTGACATCGAGGACACTGTATGACTGTGCCTGTGCATGAGCGTGTGTTTGTGCATGTGAATTAGTCAAAGAGAGAGAGGAGGCCCATGCATTTCTGTTAGTGTGGAGGATAAAGACTTTCTCTGCCTGAATCTTTACATCTGTAACAGAGGAGAAGGGAGGACACACAGGCACAGGCCGGCAAGGGGTTTTTAGGGGATCTCGCACATCTCATGTGAGTAGTCACTGACACAATGCCCTTCACTTTCTACACCTTGCACTCATCACATGAAATCATTTTGTTCCATGTAGGATGACCTAGAAAAGCTGTGGGGCCATCTCAGTGATCATACTGTGCAGCACATTTGGTAGTGATTCACTGTGTAGAAATATTTATTATTTTTATTGATATTTCCAAGCAAGCCTGGTGTTTATTTATAGGTAGGATACATATTTTTAGAAATTTTTTCACATTTTATTATTATTTTCTAGTTTTAAGTTACAGGTCTGTTTTTCCATTCAGCATTTTGTAGAAATCTGAAATTGTTATTGGAATGTTTTTGCAAAGAATTGCATTAAAATATAAAGTTTTCCAGTTTTTACAGTGTTTTCCACTCTCTCTTCCTTAACTAACAGCATACATCACTTACTACCACTCTCTTCTTTTTGGATGTCGTCACATTTGATTATAGATGACTTTGATGACTGCTGCAAACAACAATGTCTTCAATGTGAAATCATTTTGCTTTGTTCCTCACGTGTAATGCAAGTCCTGTGAAAATGTATTATTTCCTCAGTGTGAGACATGGCTGCTTTCCAGTTTACACTGTCACTGCCAAAATAATCAAAACCATTCCACTTGTCCTAGTAATTATCTCACAGGAACCCATGTTGCATTATTTATTTCATTGACATCATCCTTATACACCACTGACAAGAATGTCATTCTCTCGGATGCGTCCTTATCATATTTTTGTTGTACTGTAGTCACTAAACACACTCTGAAGTGCATCAATAATGCCACCCAAACAAGCACGTATGCATGTTTCCAATCCTCACTCAGCAGAAACGGCTGAAACAGAAACTGTAATTAAATTGTCAGTGTGTTGTGATAATGCATCTGGATTTCAGAGGTGCAGGGAAGTGCATCCTAATGCCACTATTGATAATGCATTCAGTGTGCAGTCACTGTTGTACTAATTGTGTGCAGCATTTATCATTTCTCAGTTTATGAATGTTTTTGAACTCGTGAGCATAAATGGAGAATATTAGATGTAAAACAAGGTTTTTTCGATTAAAACTACTTCGCTAGCTGCACCATAAAGATGCGAGTGTAAATGGAGTAACAAAAAAGTAGTCAGTGAAGTGGGATTAGGGAGCGGAGATGGAGGATTATAGGTCTGCATGTCGCCGTCTACAGTGGGCTCTTGAATTTCGCCCAGGAGGAGCCTCGTATGTAATATTTGACTTTGAGGGGAGCTGAGCTTAGAAAATGGGCTCTATCGGAGCCAGTCACATGCCTCTCACATGTGCTCCTGTGGGCAGGGAGATAATATCCATGTGACCTACAGTGGTTTCAGCCCTTAAATTGTAATGATAGAGACTTAATTATTTGGATAAAATCCTCCTCCACAATGCCAGCATTTCCTTTTGCCATTTAAATCAAACGTGCAACCATGACTCGCTAGTCAGTACTCATTTTAAGTGACAGTTTGTATGTGTTATTGTAAATAATGCTCATGATTAAGTGTTTCTCTTCACACCTACAGGCCCCCTGCTCTCCTCGTTGAGGGATGGGCACAACAGAGGCAACTTTACGAATGGAGAACATGGAAGTGAAAGACGAGTGGCAGGATGAAGACTTCCCCAGGTGGGACCCTTTTACGTTGAAGCTTTGCTAATAATATGAGATACCTGAGCCAACAAGCTGTCATAGAATCTCTTAGTTTTATATTTACTCTACTTATTAATTATTATCTTAATTGTTGGTTGTTCTTTTATTTCATTGTTGTTGTATTTGTGTTATGCTGCTGTTACACTTTAATTTCCCAGTTTTTGGGATTAATAAAGTATATCTATCTATCTATCTATTATAAGGTACTTTTTATTTTATAGAGATTATTTATCTTTATGACAGCTTTGCATTTCTGTTTCTGTCCTTCTGTTTTAGCATCTGTGGAGCTAGTGGTGCAGAGTTGTTTTGACAGTTAATAATTATTGTCTCAATGTGAAATGATTTGTAGGATTGTAACGAACATATGACATTTGACTTCATGTTCACAATCAGCGGCACTAAAACAGGTCTGCTGATGAATGACTTCCAACAGTAGAAGAAACAGAAACAAGATATCGATCAAGAAGAGAAAGACAACCTTAGCGGGATTTAAAAAGTGTGAGAATTGAAAATGAAAGCTCCTCCTCCTCCTCATCCTCCTCCTTCCCCTCCTCCTCCCTCCCCCTTCTGTCAGATGAGGAGGCAGGAAGCCAGGGAGCAGGTGCAGCTCTCTCAGTAAATGGTCTCAGGCTACATCATGTGACGCAACAGCAGCCACTGAACAACAACACAGCATCGCCAGGAAAATGGTGGCAGGTTTTAGTTAAGGAGAGAAAGAGAAGGAGGAAAAAGCAGCAGCAGCAGCAAATGCATCATTAAGGCAGCCTATGAGAGATGCTTTGTCCTAAACTGTTTGTTATCTACTGAGACGACTGGGAATGTGTAAGCATACTGAATACGAAGGTGTGTGAAGTCAAAACGCTCATTTGACAAAAGCAGCCCCTCCGGAAGGTAAGCAGCATTGGTTCATCCTGATATTGATGTTTGAGCTGTTGTAGCTGAAGGGAGAACGCAGCCATAGATGGGAACAAAAGAGATTATTGTGCTTTTGTTAAAAGGAAATCCTTTTCCACATAAATCTGTTACCATGTTTATAGAAAGGGCTTATTTTCTTGAAATGAAAGCGTTGGACTATTAAACACTGCAGGGGTCCCTAAGGAATAGTGTCAGACCGCTCGTCAGTGCCTGTGTCTCTGGGCTAAAGCTGGTGTTGTTGGCTCAGGAGGAGCACACACTGTCACACACTGTCCTCCTGCAGATGGGGCGATGAAGCACATTGGCTTTCCCAGTAATGCAGCATGTGGAGATGCGCTAAGACCCTCTCTGTTGAACAACACTGTGCTGCAGCTCTATGCAGCTCTTACTTGTTAACCATAGCTCTTTTCAGTCCCTTGGTTGCACTGGGTGTTGTTGCTGATATGCAAAAAACCCTAATGTGGATAGTTTTGCTTACTACACAAACATATGTAGTGCAAAAATTCTACCTACTGGCTGCTACTCCTTCTGCACAGGGGGTCAACATTAAATAACATGCGACAGAAAGTGAAACTCTGCATCCAGAGACACAGAAACACAGAGGGTGGTTTACTTTGTCCTCTATTTCTCCCCGTTTCTCCTCTATTTCTCCTCCTGTCCCTCTCTGCTCTGCCTCCCGCCCTGCCCGACAGCCCTGTAATCTTCATCTCTCCCCAGAGAGAAGTTAATTGCCCTCTCTACTTCTTCTGCTTCTTCTTCCTCTTTTTTAGTTCTTAGGCAGATTAGTGACAACACCCAAACCTCGACTCGTCCACTGAAGTCATGTGATCTTAGTGTCAATCCTGAATTGCTATATGTCACATTTTACACTCAACAAGCACAGTGCTGGTTGGTTATGTCTGTGTGCGTGTGTGTGTGTGTTTTCTCCCAGACCACTACCAGAGTACGGAGACATGGATTCCTCCTGTGGTCTCACAGACGACAGAGCTTGTAAGTAACACTGGTGAATAGAAGATCTCTGATTGGTCACTGACCCTTGCTATATGACATCAGTTACACTTACTGATCTGTCTTTCTTCTCCTCTTCTGGTCTCACTGTAGCTCCTCCTAGTTCCTTGAAAGTAAGCCCACCTGGAGGAGGCGGAGGTGTGTCTTCGGGCCACCATAAACGACGTACGCTGGTTGCCCCGGAGATGAACCTGTCCCTAGATCAGAGTGAAGGGTCCTTGCTGTCAGATGACTTCCTGGATACACCTGATGACCTGGACATCAACGTTGATGACATCGACACGCCAGATGAGACAGACTCACTGGAGTTCATCACGAATGGCAATGAACTGGAGTGGGAAGGTACGGGGTTAAGATTGCACATGCACACCTGATGATTGCCTACTGTTTTGACTGTTTTTTCTTATGTCTATGTTTTCTAACCTTAACTCTGACCTTGAGCCTCCAAAATGAACCTCATTAAACAACATGAACGTAACTTTATCTGGCTGTTAAGCTTAAGTCTAAAACTAATCCAAATGCTGAACCTAAAACCTGACACAAAGACACATATTGTTATTTATCATTAGTGCATATTTTTGTGCAGAATAAAGTACAAAATCTGGCTCTGTGTCTTCCCAGATGACACACCGGTAGCGTCGGCCAAAGCGGGTCCTGGTGGTGGTGGTTCAGGAGAAGCGGGCGGGGATGGGAATGCCAACAACGGACGCCTCTGGAGGACAGTGATCATCGGTGAACAGGAGCACCGTATTGATATGCAGGTCATCAGACCCTACCTGCGGGTCATCACACATGGAGGTCAGTGAGAGCAAAGGACAGAAATTGAAAGCTTTGGAAAATGTTTGGCAGTATTGTTCAATTTAAAAAAAAAAAATGTGGGTAAAGAACTAAAACTCTCCCTTCAGGTTATTATGGCGAAGGCCTGAATGCCATCATTGTGTTCTCTGCCTGCTACCTGCCTGACAGCAGCTGTCCAGATTACCACTACATTATGGAAAACCTCTTCCTGTGAGTCTGCTATGGCAGACGGCTTTTTATTTTTCAGTACAGATGTTTTACCTTTACATACAACTGTTCTGCTGTCACTCTGTGTTTCCGTTGAAAAGAAAACATGGCTCCCTGCTCCTCTAGGTATGTGGTGAGCAGTCTTGAGATGCTCGTGGCTGAGGATTACCTGATTATCTACATGAACGGAGCTACTCCTCGGAATAAGATGCCTGGGATCAGCTGGCTCAAGAAATGTTACCAGATGATCGACAGAAGGTGGGAATCATTGATTCATATCCTCTAATATAACGTTCATAGTAGCAATATATTGTGTTGTACCAAAGTACCAATAGGTGGTGCTGTAACATTGCCTATGCTGTTCTGTATAACTTGTAGTTGCACAAGTCAGTCTGCAACAAGCAGTCTCTTTCTTCAGTACTATACAGTACAGTTACATTAAAAAATAATGTTCTGAGCTGAAATATAATGAGGCGTACCTGGCTGCTGTTTATAGCTGCTGACTCCTGTTCACCATCAACATATAGATGATGACTGATACTGACAGATCAAAAAGGGAGAGAAATGGAAGTTGTCACTTGCTGCCAGTCAGGAGACTGAAGATGAGTCACGGGCTGCATTTACAGTGGGGCTTTATTAAGAGAAAACCTCTCTTAGGGCAGCATTTGAAAACCAGTATGAAATATCTTGTGTTACTTTACAGCTTATGTATCCATTTTAACAGAATCTTTTAAACTATTTATTTGTGTTGTGATGACAGACTGAGGAAGAATTTGAAGTCTTTGGTTATCGCTCATCCCACTTGGTTCATACGCACCGTCCTGGCTATATCCAGGCCCTTTATCAGGTGACACACACACACACAAACTAACACTTTTCCATGTTGAGTACTAAAAAGGGTTCACAAATGAAGGTTCACAGCTGAATGAAATAGAGGTCATTTTTGCAATGACTTGGATATTTTTTACTGAAAATGATTGCTTATCTAAAAATACAATAATACTATTAGTCCTGCTGTTTATTAATTCCAAAAAGCATTGCCATTTACTAACTCTATATAGTCCAACTTATGATTTTGTATTGAAAAGAAAACACAGTAAAATATTATTTTAGCGGATGTTGTATATCAAATAATGTTGTTTTTTTTAGGAAGGAAAAAATAGTATTTTGTAACTGTAACATCTGTAATGCATCACCTGTAACTGCAGATGTGTTGTCGCCCTGTTGTTTTCTGCAGTGTGAAGTTCATGAATAAGATCCAGTATGTCCACAGCCTGGATGAGCTGGCAGAGATTGTCCCCATGGAGCATGTCCATGTCCCCGAGTGTGTGATGCAGTGAGTATCTCTGACCACTAGATGGAGATAAATAGGTGCAGCATACTCATAACCACTTGTCTTTTTTTTTTCTTTTTTCTTTTTTTCTTTTTTTAATATTTGCTACTTAATTCAATCTATCTATAATGTGCTCTGATTAGAATGAATTTAATATAAGATTAGTAGTCTGGAAAATTACTTAGATGGCAGGATTTACTGTGTGCAATGAAGATATAGCAATGTTACTCTTTTTCAGATTTGAGGAAGAGAGGATTAAAGCACGGAGGGAAAGGTAAAGTCCATTGTCACTGTCTTTTTTTGCCTAATTTTGATAACATGTATGTTGTTCCTACAGAACGGCACTTGAAATGAATTACAGATTAAGCACTTAGTCTTAGTGCCTTTAGATTCTCAGCCAGTGTGTGTGTGTGTGTGCGTGTGTGCGTGTGTGTGTGTGTGTAGGATGGAGCAGGAACACAGGCAGCAGGATGAGTCAGTCCCACAGGAACCAATTAAAAAGTCTGAGAGGTACTGTTTTTTACTAAATTATAATGTCATATTTTCACATTTCACATTTGATGTGTTGACATTTATCAGTTTAAGGTACATTTTCATGCTTCCAACTTTTTTAAAGTTCCCACTCAGTGCATCTTTTTTTCCCCATTCCAGGCCGAAGTCAATGTTTGTAGATCAAGGATTATGAAAATGAAAGAGCTTTCTGGGTGAAGGTAATAAAAATCACTGTTATATTTCTTGTATTAAGTACAAGGTGGCTCCCCCACATGGTCCTTTACATTTCCACACAGACATCTAAATAGTCACCATTTATTACACGCTAATGCAATTTATATATTTCAGTATTAAGATTGGAATAACATCAGTGTCAGATATTTTATTATCTGACACTGATTAGATTATATTTTATTTTAAATTGAAACTCAGGACTTCATGTTTTCATAGCTGTATAGATATATATTGTACATTATTTTTAAGCCTAATATTATCTTTGGAAATTTCCAGATCTCTGCTAGACTTGATATAAAGTTTGTGGGTGTAAAGTATTTACATCATGAGTTAATACTATATCTCATGGACAACATTGGGATTGAACATTTTAATACATTTCAATTTAACACAGAGCGAGTACAAATGTCTCCATAAAGACTGTTATAGTATAAGTATCATGATGGTATAAATCCCACCCATCTGGACCAATTCAAAGTCTGCAAATCAAGGAGAATAGTTTTTTTAATCAGAGAATGTGTGCAGAATAAACAACATCCATAAGTAAGTCTCATCCACAACACCCTTCAGAGTGTTAATGAGGTACAATACATACAGTATGAGACTGTTGAGACCAGCTGGCTCAAGGATATATACAGTAGTATGCTATAACTGTCTGGCTGTGTGTCATGTCACTGATAAAGGTCATAAGACTAAAACAGCAATAATAAAATACATAGAGTTGATTTGAAGCAGTTTGTGTTATACAGGCAGAATTCTTTACAAATACAGTTAAAATACAGCATACTAATAGTGCCTTTGTGTATCTTCACAATTAGACTGAGATTATGACATAATTTATTTAAGATAAACAAGAGCAGTAAAATGTTTTTGAAATGATCTTGTCATGCCGTCATCCACAAACATTTTCTTCTTTTTATGCAGCGTGTGACATATGGAGCATGAAACCTTTGATTTATATCTCTGAGAGGCAGAGGTCCAACAAATCTACATATACTATCTCGTTTTATCAACATCTAGCCTGCTGATGATTTGTGCTGTGAGTCTCAAGATTCCCCTGTTGGCGACCCCACCTCTCCCTTTTTTGGCATATTGGTTCATATCACATATCGGTTCAAACTGTTACGTCATAGAAACTGTTGATTTATTAGTCTGCTGTGTGCTTCTTATTGAAATGTTACGTCATTGTGTGGCTCATCAGGACATTGGAAGGATATCAAGCTCAAAAATATGACACAAAATGAACCGAAAAGTAACAGACAACATGTTTCTGGATTCAGTTGAAGATGACAGGCTTTTCTGTGGGTGAACTCTTCACGTTCATGATAAAATACAGTTAGAGTTGTTAATCCAACATCCAGGGTGTTTGTTTGAGTTCTTGAAAATGATTGTGATGTACTGTTGTGAGACCAAACTGGTCCATAATGTGTCTCAGATGTTAATAACGGATGCCTTTCTTCTTTATTTTTCGTCTCATATCTGCTGTATTATAAAGCCTTTTCAAGCTCTCTCTTTTTTGCTGTACTGACCTTTGAAAATGTTCAAATGTACTAACATTCAGTGATGTTGGGATCGTTGGATTGTACATACTGGTTAGTCTGTGCCCTTCATCTGTACCTTACATTGTGTTATAATGTGCCTCGGTCTTCTTGTGTGTAAAATGCAGGAACATGATCACTGTTTGCATTTTGTGGCCTGAAAAACCCAAATGAGAAAATCTATAAGAATCTTATGTAAAATGTTTGTAAATGGGCATGCAGGTAATATTTGTCTGTTTTGTGTAACATGGTTATGGCCACAGACAGATTTCATTAAACACGAAACTAATATGCTTTAGTACATAATATTCAGAGTATATATATATATATAGTGCATATCACATACTGTATGGCATAAAAATACTGTACTAACCCAGCATTTAAACATGTGAAATCTGTATCAAAGTGGCCATGATCAAGACAAAATACACAAATATTGTATATATATATATATATATATATATATATATATATATATATATTGGCATTTTAAGTATTATTCTTATAGATTCTTTTCAGAAGAGAACATGAAAACATTTCATGATAATATTAAGTAAGAAACAATTTCTAAGAGGAGAGACAAAACTTATTTTAGATTGATAAAGAAAAAATAGCTTACAGTTGGTGTTTCTGATGAACAGATAGGACACTCTAATATTTAACAGATGTTTAAACATTTCGCAAACATTCTGATGCATTATGGGTCAGGTTTTCTCTCGTGTCTTCCTTTTGTACAATAGTCACCCAACTTATAGAAGCAGGAGTGCAAAGGAATAAGAATTTTTATTTTTGTAAAGAACTGCATAATTGTAATGCCTGTATTATGTTGATATTGTTTTGCATTATTGTATTTGGTTCGAATGGGTTCAACATAGAATGTGATTGATTTATTTTTAGGAGGTAATGACACCTCCTGAAATGAATTTTTGTGTTGTTGTTAAATAACATGACTAATGTCACGATGTCATGTTGTGTATCTGATAGTAGGTCATGGACGCTTATGCTTTTTTGGTACAAAAATATAGCATTTCTTTCTTAAGTGCCATCCAAATTCTATTTTTCTCTTTTGCCTTTATTGTGCAAGAATGAAAGGAAAGGTTTCCTTATTCAATTCTTTTAAGTCCTGTTAGGCTGTTTTCACACCAATAAACCAAACCTGAATGGTCCCATCAAATATTTATCAAGCTTGCTAAAAAAGTCCAAGCTCGGTAACCGCAGTTTGTCAATTTCTTTGAGGTTTGTTTGAGTGCCTCTTTTTGAACCAAATGATTGAAATTAATCCGGAAAAAGTAAAGGAATGTGAAAGCATTGCTATTTAATTCTTTCTTATTAGAGCATATAGGTTCTGCAGACTAATTGCTGATGTGATCTTTCCAAAATGAAGATTTTCATTTGGACTCTAAAAGCACAAAATATTATCATAAAGCATTGGCTTATCATGTGTCTGTTGTGAAATGTTTGCTCAGATTACGACGGTAAACATGATCTATTATTGTTCTGGTGTCTGCCATGTAAATATGAATAAATTGTTCCTCCTTGAGTTTCATGTGTCCTGTATTCAAACAGTCATTTCTGGTCTTCATATACGCCCTACGAGTCTGGCTGGATCACATGTTTGGCTCCAGACTGCACAGAGCCTGGATAAGAATAAGTTCTCCCAAATAAAAGTGTCTGTCTTTTCTTGAAAGAAGAGACTCCTGTGACATAAACATAGGATCGTCACAAGTCACCCTTCTCCCTTACACACATACTGAGAGAACCACTGACCCCTGACCCTTGACCCCCGATTGCTATGACAGGATTCACCTTGCACATAGACACACAAATAGAAAGTCACACACACAGGGAAAGAGAGTCTGTGAAAAGGTACAAAGTATGACTTGCAGTACATAAAGCAGCATTAATACGTAACCTCCATCATGGATACCGCCTCAGCTGGAACATTTTTGGGAAAGAACAAAACACTAGGCATTGCTCGACTCACATTTGGCACGATATGACATGTGTCCCTCATGATCCTGACAAACCAAATCAAGGAACATCTCTGAAAGCAAATCTAGGATGTGAGCATACTTTATTGATGCATATGCCAACATTGCTGCCATAGTAATGAAGCCGCTTAAACTCAAACAATGTGAAACTGTTTTATTAGCCCACTGTTCAAGTATCATAGTTTAATGTGATGAGGTTCTAAATGATCGTATATTTGTATGTGATTTACAAAAATAAATATATATAGGAAGATTTTTGGGTGGTTTTACTAGATTTGTTAACAATATCTGCAACTCAGTGAAATCTATAATTACAAACGCCTGAGAATATCTTTATGTCTAAGTGACTGTATGAACTTAATGGGTAATACATTTGCAGAATGAGAAAATATCTGGCAATTACAGTTAAGATATTTCCTTCAAACTGATTTGTTACTGCGGTTAAGCTGTAAAATGACATGTTAGACTAGAGTATTAATAGGCCTTCATGATTATTTATTACTGCTGGCTGTTCAATCTTTATTTGCTCTTTGTTTGCACTTTACGTGTGTTACTTTTGCACTACTCCAGGTGTATATTATGTATTATAGAACATTGGCCTAAATATATATCCTTCTAAAGTTTTTTAAAAAAAACCCTCAGTTAGTTACAGCTCCAACAATATATGGATGCAGTTCATATGGATTGTTTTATATCCTGTGTAGTGGTGTAAGAATTCTGATCATTTATTTTAGTATAAGTAGTAATACAGCAATGTAAAACTACTCAATGTACTACATGTAACTTTCCAGGTAAACACTGTTTCATAACAGGTTGCTGCTGTTATTTTGATGTACGAGAGTGACTCCATCAATGGTAGTTTTCCACAGCGCGACGTGCTTCTGGTCATCAGGTGGATTAACTGAACTGATCATCCATCTTTGTGACTGACAGCAGCAAATACGCTGTATAACATTCTTCACCGTCTCTGACAGCAGCTGCACAGAAATATGTAGCTATGTGAAAGTTCGACGGCTGTGATTGGCTGTTGTCTGAAGTTCTACGGTAGCTTATAGGCTGCTCTGAAGAAGCACGTAGGAACGTGTAGATAAGCGCACGAGCACGAGCACGAGCACGTCACGTCAAGCCGCATGCCAGCGTGACTAGTGACGCAACACGACGCCGGTTGGATATAAAGCGCAGTGCCTTGCTCGCTCAGTCAATGGAGACGTAAAACAACGTTGCTTGGATAGATGTTGAATTAACTTACTACTTTTTGGAGCGTTTTGTTCGCTGGATTTTTATCCTCACCTTCGGTTAAAAAAAAAAGTACTTTTGAGTATTTTTTCAGCTGACGTTGAGCAGAACTGCAGAGAACAGACGAAAAGATGAAATACATTATAGGAATTGGCGGGTAAGTTTTTTTTTTATTTTTATTAAACGGCTCGTTCTTTGATAGCTTTTAAAAATAAATGCGTTAAACATCTTAATATCAAAAAATAACGTAGCGTTAAATTGCTTCATAACAGAAAGTCGAGCGGAGTACATAGTTAATATGAGACCAAAACAATCTCTTTTGTTTAAACGTTACGTTATTGTTTGCGGATGTATCTTCAAACAATTTGATTATTTGATGTAGTTTTAGTGATTAGCGTCTCAGTTGACAGTTATCATCTTTCTGACCACAACCCGCCAGAAAGCGTTAACGTTGTTAACCGGTTCAGACTCGTGTCCGGTGTGTCTGGTTTGTTGTCATGAAACGAGCGGGACATTTGAAAATTCACCGCCAGACTCGGTCCAAAAGTGGAGGGAGAGTTGACTTTAGTATTTACCAAACCCAAAACAGACTTGTTATATCACTTGTTTATTGTTTATTTTAATGAGGAAATGACATATAGTTTATTTTAGTTGATTTATGAACATAACAATGCTTTTAGTCGGCACTATTTGTTTACTTAAACGGTGCAGCTTTTAATTACGCCATATTCAATTAACTTTCTTTTTTCGCGCCACATACATTTCGGCGGAAAGAAAATGCACATCTGTTTTATTTTTATTTTAAATTACTATAATATTATCAGATGGCAATACGTTAATGATGTGCAGTTTATCACATTTTACCCTTTTGTTTACAGGATCACTAATGGTGGAAAAACCACCCTGACAAATAAGTTGATCAAGACGTTGCCCAACTGTTGTGTTGTGCACCAAGATGACTTTTTTAAGGTGAGTTTTAGCAGGTGGTCAGTAGATCAGTTTTATTGTTGTTGTCTTCCTCCTTTTGTTACTCAAATGAACTCAGCATGAACATTGTATGTAAGCAAAGTAGTGACCGAGTAACCTTCCACCCCCACACACTGTAATTGTTGCTGTTACATATGAAAATGCCATTGATGGCAATGCAGAGTAGGCCTTTTTTTCCCCGCTGCATCCCTTGAATGTCTTTAGTAAATGTCTGTATCTACAGATTCCTATTATAGACATCTAATGCACATTCACAAATTTTCTAACATGGTCAGATGCATCCTTTTTCTCCTTCTCTGCTAGAACTTTTACATTGACTTATGTTTATCATTTCATTAGAGCAATGTACTTTAGTTAGTTGCTTGCTTTATTTTGTTGCTTTTCCTTTTGCTGTGCTTCTTTTCCTCCTGTG
This sequence comes from Pampus argenteus, assembly GCA_036937835.1. Taxonomy (NCBI): domain Eukaryota; kingdom Metazoa; phylum Chordata; class Actinopteri; order Scombriformes; family Stromateidae; genus Pampus; species Pampus argenteus. Next base: position 13,612,309 of record CM072870.1, read on the forward strand.
TGTTTCACTCTGGCATGTGAGTGGGATCTGCAAGTGTTCAGATCGCTGTACAGTTTGCAGCAGTGTTTTATTGGTGACTGTTATTTCAGAAACCTGATCAGATAGAAGTCGGGGAGGACGGCTTTAGACAATGGGATGGTAAGACTTCACTGGAGAATGCCATTGACTCATTGTTTACTTAATATACACCCTATCCAAAATTACATAGTCTTTCAACATACACCATAATAACTTCCAGTAATCTGGAAAATCCAAACGCATCCTTTTACATTCTTGGTTTGTGTGTATTCTAATTTTCTATTTCTGTCATTTTCCTTTCTATCAATCTTGCTCTACAGTCATCACAGCTATGGATATGGAGGCCATGACCAACACGATAAAAGGCTGGATGGAGAACCCTGTGAAATTCGCCCGTTCACACGGCGTCACTCTGTCTTCTGCCGACGACGTAGCGAATCCTGACGAGCAGATCCACATCTTGATCGTAGAGGGCTTCCTGCTCTACAACTACTCGTAAGTTGATTTTGATTTACAGTGTGCCAGTTGGACGAAACTAACAATAATATTGTTTGCTTTCAAGATCCTTTGAACCAGTCATAACATGAAAGGGAACAGGCCATTTTGTTTCTTGTAAATTCTGAGAAATTCATGACAAGAAACATTGGATGGGTGGTGTTTATTGAAGTGTCACATGATCATTTCACACGCCTACCAATGGTACATACACATGGACTCCTGTAGGCATACTTAAGGAGGGGTCTGCAGTAGGAGATAAGGGCTTCAGCAGAAAGAGGCTCTCTTAGTTGTCCTTAAAGATGGCTGATGGGTACTTTGTGTGCTGGAGATGAAGCACACTGCAGATGTTGATAAGGGGTCTTGCATAACTGTACTCCTGTATTTGTGGTGTGGTTAAAGACTAAAGTATCAATGATCAATGTTGACCTTGTTCTTCACTTTTTGCATCTCCCAACTCTAGAAACCTGCTGAAGGTTTTTGACAAGTGCTATTACATCTCAATCCCCTATGATGAGTGCAAGAAAAGGAGAAGGTAAGTGGACACAGAGCATTTGTGTTGTTTTTATTATGTATACTTTGTTAAACTCGTCTTTTGTTATAGGTTGTTTTTTGTGTGTCATGACAAGTACAAATTGTTGAATTTTTTTTTTTTTTATCATTTTCAGTACAAGACAGTACACTGTCCCAGACCCCCCTGGTCTATTTGATGGCCACGTTTGGCCGATGTACCTTAAGCACAGGAGAGAGATGGAGAACAGTGGCTTGTATATCGGTAGGTTCCTGCTGGGATGCTTTATCCAGTTTGGTTTGATGTAGGTGTGGGTATAGTATTTGCTTTAGAAAGGGTTTTGTTTTGTTTTTATTTATTTATTAATTATATATTTTATTTCATTTCATTTCATCATCTCATCAATTGTGTTGCAGAGTACCTGGATGGTTTGAAAACCAAAGAGGAGATCTACAACCAGGTTTATGAGGACATTCAGAACAATCTGCTCAATCGTTTATAGGTGAGAAGGAAATAAAACTAATGCAGGGGTGTCTACACAAGATTATTTACTTTGTTTTGTTGTTGAAGAGGAGAAAAAAGTCATGTAGATTAAATGGAAATTTATAGGAGCCTCTTTAGGGGTGAAATCCTGTTAAAATGCATAACCGTGACTAACAATATATTTTTCTCTGTTTTGCAGCAGGAAGACAACTCTCCATCCCTGTACAAAATATGTAAATAGTCCCAAGGATTTTTTTTTTATGGAGTTTTTCTAACTTTATTCTTTTTTTTTTTTTGTAAATAGGACAAACCAAAGTTAAATTATCATTGTGGTTTTTTTTTATCATCATCAGATGATCAATATTTTTGTTTTGGCCTTTTTATAAGTGATTGTTGAACTGATTATTACTGTTATGTTAAACCAATAACTTGTACTGGACCATTTGTTTGTCAATCATTTCCTTCTACAAATAAATATATTAGTTTGAGTTACAGAACATCAAGCATCTTTTGTGTTTTTTACAGATGACGAGTGTTGGATTTTGTGATATTGGTTATATAAGATGAGCTATGGACTTGTATAATCTTGAATACTGATAACTGTAACTGTTTGATCTTGCAGATGGTTGCTTAATTAACTTTATTTGACAGACAAAATATTTATCTAAACAGAAAAATGGCTCTGAGAACTTATGTGAAGGATCTTAATTAGTAGACATTGGTGACCAGAGCCTGTTTTTGAACTATATATTACAAAACTGGGCCATTCTGGATCTCATGTTGCTCAATTTCAACTAGACATGCAAAACTTAATCTAACTTGTGTTAAATTAGATATTTCTAATATAATTTTCTAGACAGGCCACTTATAAAACAATCCATATGAACTACATCAATATATTTTTAGAGCAGGAAAGGCTCTGTTGAACATCTATATCTAGACCCTGTCCCCCCCCCCAAAATTAGCTCTGAAATAACTGTCCTAGCTTACCTCAAGTAGATGCCTGAGTAGGTCACAGACTAACCACGAGATTTAGGCCATTAGCAACTGGCTTTACAGCACATGAGGCCTCAAGGCACGTGCTGATATCACCTATGTTTCCACATGTAAAAATAGGCCACAATAATTTCTCATTTCCTCAGAGGGAATACCATATCCTGCTGCAGAGTAGTTTGTGTGAACTTCAGCTTATACCACTACTAAATATAGACCAAGGTCAGGTAGGTGCATGTATTTTGGGAATCTTCATTTCCAAAGTGAATTGAAAACCAACCGTTCTTTCATTAATGTGCTTTCATGTGTGCTGGGGCTTTCCGCTCAGGTATGTGACTGCTCAGTAAGCAGGCAGATGTTATTTGGGTCATTTTGAGTCCCAGTTGGAGTAGTATGAAGTTAAAAATAATCAGACGGCAACAGTTAACTTCAGGAAACTATTCTGTAAAATATTCAAAGAACTTTGGATGGTAACACTTAACATTAACATTTATAAGCAGTATGCAAACAAACATTTTATACCACTAATATAGTTGTAAAAGTAGATTTAAGTGTTAAATTTAGATTTAACAGATATCATACATGTTGTACTTATTTTTTTTTACTCCTCCAAATATTATCTGCTTATAACTATGTGTGTTGTTGTTATTGTGTGTTATAAATTATTAAAACTATGAGCACATTTTCCTCTATGTGGGGAGCTAATCTTCATGCAATTCCTCTGCCTCAGATTCATAAAGATTTCTGGCTAACCTCATTAAACTCAGGTTTCATCAACACCTATTACACTAACCACAAGTCTTTTAGCTCTTCATGACATCAGCAGTAGATATATGTAATCTGTCATGTGCATGTCTTGTGGAAGTGGAGTGACAAGGTGATTGTTGTGACGCTCTAACAGGTGGATGTGGAGGAAACCACACTGGTTTGGACACTCCGTGCTAAAAATGACTGCAGTGAGGTAATGACGACTGTGGAGGCACACACACCCAGGTGGATCTGTTCATCAACATAAAGCGGAAACACAAGAGTAAGAAAATATTTCTGTTTTAAATCATTATCTATCTGGTCCCATTATCCTGCTTTACAGTGGAAATAAATCCAGATCTAGTATTTTTCCTGGACAAACCTGACCTCATTACTCCACAGCTTGGGTGAACCATGTGACTGAAACACATCCATCAGCAGTGAGTGCCTTTCTGAAGTTTTATCATGTACACACACACACACACACACGATTACGAGTGTAACTGCAGCATGTAGAAGCTGAACTCGCATCACGGTCAGATGAACCATCACGGTTATACTGAGCATGCATTTTGTTTTCTGTTTTATGTTGCATGTGTGTGCACATACAGTGCATTGCTGTGTTAGTTGGTGTATGTGCGCGCATCAGGAGTCAATACATTTTTGCTTTTTATCTCTTAAATGCCTTTTTGGAATAGAGGGCGGAGATGGATTAGTTTCCCTCACATTTAGGCCCAGATTACAAGTTTACATACAAAACATATGACAACCAGTAAAACAGGTAATATGATAGTAAAGGATGTGATGAAAACACACCAAAATAAAGGGAAAGTCTGACGTAGACTTTAGACAGCTAGAAACCAAAATGTTCATCCTCAAATTTTGAGACAATTCAGTCAGCTTTAAAAATTAACATACACCTGCACAAAGACAAGCCAGAAACATGGATACTATTATGTAATTATGTTTTAGGAATATGAATAACTGAGTTTCTTATGCTCCATGTAAACACCATATCCTGCATATAAACATAAACAGGATGTGAACTCAAAAACAGAATATTCACCCCACCAGATTTCTATGTTAATGTGTCAATTTTTCACAAACAGCCCTCAAGTAGAAATCATCCTGCCTCTTAAACCTCTGAAGCAATTTTAATGGAAACTAAAGCCAGAGTTCATTGATGGTGTCAGGTCCCATATGTGGAACATTTAGTGCCAGAAAAGCTGATGGTTTACATCATGTGTCAACAAGTTAGGAGACTAAGGCGTGGCACTGGCTGAAAAATATAAGTTCTTCCACAGTGAGAGACCGGCCAACATGGTGGAATGACACTCATCCAGTTAAAGCCTGCCTGAGCCAACTAGACCTGGTCTGCCTGGACCCCATGATCACACACAGACACACACACACACACGCTGTACTACTCCCGCTTCTCTCACTCACTCATGGATTTATACTCACACAGATTGCTGAAAGGCTCTGAGTGCCTGCCAGGGTGTGTGGGTATATTTAGCGAGGGGTTCTTGTGGTGTTGGTTTTATTACACTCCAACGTCCTCTAATCCTCATTGTGCTGATTGGACTGACACCATGCTCCTGACTACCAGTCTGTCTGCACGTCCCTGCAGATGCAAATGCTGTGGCAGAGTATGAGTGGGATAAAAGAGGGCAAAGGTGATTCCTTCTCACTCACTGCAAGACACCTCTTCATTATGTGTGCAAACAACAGAAGTGAAGGTTGAGACAACTTGATTAAAATCCACCACAAAATCCTGAATGTTGCTGTTTTCTGTGGGATACAGACAGGAAAAGAGTATAAGAGCTACTATAAGAGCTCCTTGATATGTCCCATATATTACACACACAGTATACATTTGGACATAGATTTACAAAGAGTTTGGGGAAACAATTTAGCTGCGTATGAGTATGTCATTTCTAGGAGACAGAGTTGCATGTAAGCTATGAAGGATGTAAAGGCCTTTAAACATGCAGCAGTGATAAAGAGTTATAAATATAGACTTGACCTGACTTTGACGTGTGTCACACAACCCGAGTTAAAATATAAAGTGCAGGCATCTTTGGGAGGGATGTGACTTGTGTTGTGTGTCTTAATTACTCACAAAGCACTTAGTTCACACGGGTTTCATCCTCCAGCGAATCATTAACACAGCTACAGATTCAAAGTGACTTCCAATCACCTCTCTTCTTTTTTCCTTATCTTCATTAATGAGCTGCAGAAAAAACGAGCTGTGACGTGGAGACACTTGCAGGAGTCACCAGAGTTTGGTAGAAATAGTTGACTTTCTGTGAGCCTTCACTGCCACCATGCGGTGAAGAGGTCGACCTTGCTTCAGTGTGTTAATGAAGCAGGTTGAATGCAGGCCAGACGGTCCCGTACTGTAGACCTATGTTGTGTGTGCCAAGATATTGATATTAACGAGGCCTCATTTCTTTCCAGGACCTTTAACGAAGCACCACTCACTGTGCTTCTGTTATGGTCGATGATGCACTTTCAGTTTATGTAAAATCAGTGGCCACACTGAGGTGCACTTCGATTTGCAGAATAGCCTGTAGTTAAATGTAATCATAATACATTTAAGGAATCACATGTAACGCCTGGAATTATGATTGTGGAATTAAATAAGCATCTGAGTTTCATTAATGAACATTTAAAATCTTCTCATGGTAGTGAATGAGTCGCTATTGTTCACCTTGAGGATTTCATTTGAGTCATTGGGTTTCTAGTGTAAAGCCCATCCCGTTGATGGTGGTGAAATGGTTAAATTGTGACAGGAGAGAGTGAGTGCAGCTCCTCGCTCTACTCGGGAGGATAAAAGCTTTTTTTTTTTCGCGAGAAAGTTACAATATAGACACTTGAGGACGTCTCAACACAAACTCTCTGTGTCGTGATGCTGCAACAGCGTAACGGAGCTTAGTGCGTTCAAACACCGCCTCATCACGCAGGTCAAACAGGTCGTTTTTGCCTCAGCTCTACACATAAAGACGTTTTGAAGACATGGAGAAGTTTGCGTTTGTATTAATTTGCCTTCTTGGTGTGATGGTGTGTTTGGGTACCGGTCAGCAACATTTACGCGCACGTGGCGCACCGTGGAGGCACCGGATTCAGTGGGAGAACAACGGTCATGTGTACAGTTTACTGAGCACGGGGACTCAATATCGCTCGCCCGCACAGACCAGAAGACGCCCTCAGCTCTTACTGACGACCAAGAACAACATTAACCAACTTCAGCCTCCTGTTGCGCTCAGTAGATCCACCAGAACCAGATCTGGAGACCTCGAGGACGCAGCCGGAGTTCACTCTCAGCAAAACGACCACAGTCACATGGAGGCGTTGGTTCTTGGTGCTGATACGGGTCAGTATTTGCTCCCCTCAGGACGACCCGGGTCTCCACCGCGAACCGCAACTACTGGAAGTACTGTGGTTGTGCAATACCGTTCACAGCAAGCATCGTCTGATGGCAGCGCTCCCGCTTTCACCACCATCCAGGAGTTCTCCGGCAGCGGAGTCCCAAGAGGAGGCCGGAGCACAGCTGGATACGGCACTGAAGCACAACAAACCACCGACTCACCGGCAAGATCTGCGGACTTTACGCACTACCGAGGCGAAGAGAGAACATCCGAGAGCTCGGATTCATCACCCCGGTCACCTGCCACAACTGGATTGGTCACGATCCAGCAGCAAAGCAGTTTAGGAGACGCTCGCAACGCGCACAGAGCGCAGTCATTGACCCAAGTCACACCAGAGGCCAATGTTTCGCCCACGGCGCTGTCCAGTAACGCGGTAGAAATACACTTTCCACGTCCAAGGCCGGATACAACGTGGACTACGGACACAAGTGACCCACGGGATCCACACAGTATTCATCACAGGAACTCAGTTTTCTATAACGTTTACCCGCCCGACCGCCGGAACAGGGTCCCTGCGCGCCCCTCACCGGGGACAGGCTATGGCACCAGGTTCTTCCACAACGGTACAAGAGACAAGAGGGATTCAAACCAAAGCGTATGAAAAGTAGTTAGCCCGACACGTATAGTTTGGACGTTTTAAGTCTGAACAATCAACACGCCCCATCACTCACGACTCGTTTAGAAATGAAGCACTGCTTAAAGCTACATACTAAAGGTGTACCACATTTCATGTTCTTTAAATTCCCTTTTTTTTCTCTAATGCACTTTTAAATGCAATTTTAATGAGAGTGAAACTTAATGACCCGTTTTGACAAAATTAATGTCTCAATTATGAGATGATTAATAGACTGGGAGCAAGTCGTCATTAGTTCGCCAGCGGTGGTGGAGAAATGACCTCTATAGATATGACAAAAATAAATATCCTGAGTTGAGAGATGTCTATTATACACGTTTAATATCAAAGGCACCCATGTATCAAAAGTAAAATCAGAGTTGTTTTTATTAATTGTTTTTATTTTATTATCATTTTCTATATTTGTATATTAAATCAGGAGATATATATATATAGATATGGGTGAGATATCTTTTCTGATGATAGCAATAATAATTTATATGTGCATATTCAAATCACCACATGCATTTCTGCTGATTATACCCAATCATTATGTTTAATGCTCCAACTTTTTGGAGAGTATAATTAAAAAGCTTCCACCTCTTTTCCAGTGCAGATTAAACACTTATTTAAATGATTACATGACCCCTTAATGTTCACAAACGTTTTAACCAAAAGTAAATTTCCCTTTAGGTTTGTGACTAAGTCCATGCTTGTATGAACATTATTGATTGATCACTTCTGCAGGTCTCCCAGACTTGGTTCCTGACCCTTACTACATCCAGGCTGCCTCTTACATCCAGAGAGTGCAGATGTATGCACTTCGCTGTGCGGCTGAAGAGAACTGTCTGTCCAGGTTCACTTCTTTATTTGTCTTTACACTGCATAAATCTGCCAGCCAAGTAGGACTAATTAATTATCCAGAGAAGATTTTTGTAGGTTAAAAATTCACTCTTTTATCTACTGTAGTGCACTTTGTCCTATGTATGAAATTTTGTAACGCAGCAGCTCACCTTTAGACACAAAAATCAATGTGATACACATATATAATTAAAAAAAATATAAAGAGAACTGTTTAGGATTCCTTTGAGGTTGCCACATTCGGATGTGTGCTGGCCCTAGTCCCATTTGGAAGCTACAGCTAAGTGACAGAGCGGCTGCACTCAAACCTGGCAACTGCCCGAGGTTCTCTCCTCTGATCTGAACAACCACTTTGCCAAGAAAAATAAGCTTTGAAATGAAAGGCAAAGTATTCCTGAGGTGAATGCAAAAACCCCTGAGGCAAGACCAGAAACCACCTCTGTCACTTCAACAGTAAATCTAGTGTTATATCTCCTGCTCAGTGAGGAGGAGATGGGGTTCAGTAAAGTAAAGTATGTACAGTATCTTAAGGATAAAGTGACATAAAGATGCCACAAACAAAAAGAGGATACAACGCAGTCCCAGCTGTGCACCCTGAGGTCTTCCCAGTGCTCCCATCTCAGCTCAATCAACTTGCCTGTTGTGTCTCTTCCCTCCAGGTCTGCGTACCGTCCAAGTGTGAGCGATCTCGACTACAGAGTCCTGCTGCGGTTCCCACAGCGTGTGAAGAACCAAGGAACAGCAGACTTCCTCCCAGTGAAGCCCAGACATGAGTGGGAATGGCACAGCTGTCATCAGTGAGTTTAATGTTACAGTAAATAATAAAAAAATGCACAATGCTTTAGAATTACCTGGAGTACCAGGCTTTACTGCAACAGACAGGTGATCGTAATTCATGTGGTTTTATCATTTAGTTGTGTCCTGTGTTCCTCTATGTTTGTTAGTTATTATTTATTGTTTTATTAGGATCCACATTAGCAGACAATGTACTGAGAAGAGGTTTGCATCTGTCTTCACAAAGAAAAAAACAAAACAAATGTCATGAAAATTTAAAATGTGAATAAAAAACAGCAACAAAGTTGTTGGAATAGCGAATCTGCAAGTATATCAAACATTTTACACAGCAATGAGAAACATAACACTAACTCATATTGCAGTTTTGTTGACTTTTAGCTGACAGTCTGATTAGTTAACTCTTCAGGGCCTTTTTTTGGACCTGAGCTTGCTGTAGCTTATTACGCTTGAATGATGATCAAACCTTTTTTTCAAACTCTGATTTATGTCTGTCTGTCTCTGTCCTCAGGCACTACCACAGTATGGAGGCTTTTAGCAACTATGACCTGCTGGACGTCTCTACTGGTCAGAAGGTGGCCGAGGGACACAAGGCCAGTTTCTGTCTGGAGGACACATCATGTGACCAAGGAGTACGACGACGCTTCGCCTGCACCGCCCACACACAGGTTGGTCTGGTTTATTTATTTGTCCATTGAACCATCCATCTATCCATGTTGGTTCGGTTGTTTGATTTTTTAAATGTCAAACACGTGGCTTTTTCTTAGGGGCTTGGTCCTGGTTGCTATGATACATATCATGCCAACATCGACTGTCAGTGGATTGATATCACTGACGTACCACCAGGAAACTACGTACTCAAGGTAGGAGATAAGATAAGATAAAATAAGATAAGATAAGCAGCAAGTAGTGAGCAATGCTGCAATTTATTTACATTCATGTCTTTTCGAACCTTTCTCAGGTGACAGTGAACCCCTCTCAGCTCGTCCAGGAGTCAGATTTCTCCAACAATGAGGTGCGGTGCGACATCAGGTACACAGGAAGCTACGTACAAGCAAGAAACTGCAGGATCACTGTGTAAGTCAAACTTATAGTTACTCTTAGAAACTGAGATCAGAGACAAAAAGAAATGTCACTGATGTTTATTTCTTCTTGTTTCACAGAAGCTGACCTGACCGAAGAGATTTTCTTGTTGCTCTAAATGTACAGTTGCTAAATGCAGCTAAATTAATGCTTTTGTATTTATGATATATTGTAGCTCCAGTCAGGCTTGGCTAGATGTTAAGTTATCTGAAGTTATCAGTGGATTTTTAAGCAACGTGTGGCTATACTGTTGGCTTTAACCTTGAGGAATTTGTGTTACCATGAATTACAATGTGAAAAAAAGTCTTAAACAAAGTTTTAAATTCCTTCAATCAGATTGTACAACTGAAATGGTGCTTATTTTGACAGTGGTGCTCCACTCCCCTGAAATGTATTTGCATTTTGTCTTGGTAGTGAAAATATCTTTAGGCTACATTTGACCAAATATGTATTAAAGTGAACAATATATGAAACCTTTTATAATATAAAAAAAAACAGATACTCACATATGTGTTTCTTGCAGTATTGCAGGTATGATTTAATGCATTTCTATATATTATTTCAGCACAAATGCATAGTCTATTCTTTTACATTTTAGAGAAAGTGTATTTAAAGGTTTGAAAGGTGTTCTGAATTTTTATTATATTTTTTTTGTTTTTGAATTTCTGGAAACAAAAAAAAAACTTTGAACCTTTGAAAAACTGTTTCTTAGCTTTTTCTTTCAACATCCTCACGATCAAAAATATCTATTTAAATAATCACTAGTCATGGTATAATTTGACAAAATATTTTAACAACATGAAGTCACTCCACAGCTCATTTACTGTTTAACAGTCTGTCTGTTGTATAAATAAGAACTGAGTGCAGAGTGGTACATTTCATGAATGCTTTTGGAATAACGCGCCTCTACTTAGCAAAAGAAACACACAACTTCACACCAGGAGCCTGTTGCTGTGTGTGTTTGTCATGTTGTGTTACAGAAGGTGAGTGGGAAAACATTTATTCACCTGGAAATGAGTCAATGTGAGGAATGTCTCGCTCTGTTTACACTTTGTCACTGGATTTATTAAGAACACTGTCTGACTGGTGAGTGGATAAATAATGTAATGTATAAATAATCACTATTCTTAACACAAGCCGTGCTTTTTGCTCTTTTTAAATTGAAGTCTTTTTTTGTCCAGCACAAATATATTACCTGATAGTCCTATAATGTTAAATTTATAGCATAAAGTTAAGAGATGTTAATGCTTTGGACTGTATAGACTCTACTTAATACTGTGGGACGCTAAAATCACAAATATGTAGGCAGTATCAGGCTGCTAGAGTATATTTTCTCTCTTAAATACATAAGCCACACATATCCACATCACATTGGATTGAGCTTGAATCTATTTCAAAACCTCCGGATTTCATCCTCTTATCCAAACATGGCCTTTCTGCCGAGCCCACACCATCTTTGGTCAGAGAGCCCTCCAAGTGAGCCACTGATGTGAATTTGAGTGTGACAGAGGGTCAGGGCAGATCCTGCTCCAACGCTCCAGGTGCTGTTTGCTCAGGGCAGGCCGACGTGCTAAGCCTGCAGGGCGTGTAGGATGGGCAGAGCTGTCTGGAGATGGCGGGGAGGAGAGAAATTCCACAGATCCGCAGACGGCCAGAAAAAAACCTGACTGCAAACTGCTGACATCAGCAGCACCCCGGCTAAACCATTCTTATCTTGGCCTGAATGTGTGTGAGGCTGTGCCCAGAGGCCTGACTGTCTGAGACTCCCAGTCAACAAGTGTCAGAGCCAACAGGCTAGACTGCAGTGACACACAGTAATCTTTATTTCCACTGATGTTCTAGTTAAATTTGGCCTTGAATAGATTACATTTGCACCCCCTCACACACACTGTTCTGTATTTGTTTGTTTTACCACTTTACCTAAGCTATATTGAAGCTGCATCCATGGCTTTTGTGGCTACCTGGGGGTAGGGTTCATTTGGAGTTGTGTTTATGTGCACCTGGCAAATGTCAGTCCAATATAAACTGTGCTTTTTAGCTCTTTAACTTTAACTAATTTTGGTCTCCATCAACTCCTTATAGCTGTCTCTTTAGTGGTTAAATGGTCCACTATGTTTAACAGCTCGTTGCTAACTTTGTCTGATCATTATTTAGTGCACAGTGGGTTTTTAGAGCTTTTTCACTGCTCTCCTCGGACTCTGTAAACAGGGTTGATGAGCATTTGTGGGCTGAAAATCATAGACCTTTTTCACCTATACGTTGTCATTTGATCCATTGTTAATATGAAAATATTAACAACAACAACAAATATTGATTGTGTAGCTTTAAGTTACACGTTTAAATCCAGCATACTGTATAGTTTATCTTTGAAACATTTCGGATATTTGTTGCGTCATACATTTGGCTTTCAGCATTTTGTATCGGGTGAAATCTTGTTAGATTTTAATTTACAGCTGAAGAGTCATCGGGGATGAGATGGTTAATCCAACTCTGACAGCGTAATAAACATTCTGCCTGTGTTAATATAAATCAACATTGTTTCAGGTAGGTATGAACTATGCTCCCAGTATCAATAAAACCATCATTTGTCATCTGTGACAAATTATCCAACTGCGTGAAGCTAATGTGCTAATCAGATAGATAGAGAGCAATTTTGAGTTGACAAAGACAAATTGGAGAAGTTATTTTTCCACCCACAGAGCTAATGTAACTCTGTGGCAACTGTTCAAAACTATTACAGGTGTTAAATATGCTCTGATGTATCATAAATCTACAGATATATGACCACTGACACACTGACACATTGTGTGTCATATACCAGACACTCTCTAACGTGTCTGGTATATGACCATTATACAGTGATGATGATGATGATTTTTGACACCAACTCAATGCTAATGCTGTCTGAAAATATGGTCTTTATTTACTTATCCATGATATGTCTGTTTATGGCAAAGAGAAGAAGCTGTTTGTGTGCCCACAGTGGAAGCATATTTATTTCCTCCTGGTATTACACAGCTGAGTGTTTGACATCCTGAAAGAGGGAACAATATTTACCTGTGCAGGACAAGGTCTCCCTGAGTCTGACCATATACTCATCATTACAGATTTAACAGTTTCCTCCGTTTGAAATAGAATAATATGTGCTTGAGATGCTGTGTAAATATCAAAATACTCAACAGGCTGTCTGAGTGAATTCATGCTGTTATTATTCCTGTTGTATTATTTTTGGGCCAGGAAGGTGGAATGGTCAGCGAGGTCAACCAGATGAGGCTGCAAACAGAGGAGGTGGAGAAGGTGATGGAGAAGGGGAGGAGGGGAGTGTGAAGAGTTATTCAAGTGAAACCATACAGTTATTTTTGGTCTGGATTTGGTTTCCAAATGCTCATATTGTTTTGTGGGTTTTGCACATGCGTGTTAGCCAATGTCAGGGTGTCTCCTTTCATACCAAACATCTGTTCTTCTGTCACACTTCATGAGGAGAACACTTTATGGCTCCAGAGATGCACATGTAAACACACATACACACATACATGCAGACATGCAGGAGCAGACATGAGACTGTTTGTGTCTCCTGTGATAGAAAATGTTGTTCTACTGTGAAAAAGGAGAGGAATGTACATTTACAGTAATTGTTTTAGACAAGGAAAACATATTAGTACATGTTGTGTGCAGTAGAAAAAAGGACAACGGCACAGAAGTATTCATAGCTGCTCAGTCCTTATCACAGTTATTTCATAGAGCAATATATGAAAAACATGTTAAGCTCAATTATATCAATTTAAATGCTTGAAAAGGCATTTATTTCTGCTTTAAATTTTCAAATTTGTAATTAACAGATTAAGATACTTCATAATGAGACAAGAAACTTGAGTGACATGTTAATGCAATGTGCACTCTGCCCTCTCCCTTTACACCTGCATATGACATCCTGGGTTGAAACACACAGACACAGATTTAACCAAACAGAGTTTATGTGTATGAGAGGGTCTATAGTCTCCTGACAGCCCTCCGTCTATAGGAAGGAGTTCCCAGACATGACTTAAACAAACAGACACAGAACAAAACCCCAAACAAAAACTTATGGAGTTCCCTCTCTTGACGTCAGATGGCTTAAATAGTTTGTGTTGCTACTGTGGTTTGAAAACACTACTCAAGACTTAGTGCAACAATCCTCACTCAAGATCCATTTACTTCACATTGTCTTCATCAGCGGATGGAGTTTACTCAGTTGTCATGGAGGTGGATCTGTTATGTGTGAGCTCAGTGAACCTCAAGTTGGGACGGTTTTGTCAAACTACTGTTTACAAGGTCAAGAATGAACTTTAATGTGCACTGAGACTAAATATTTATACACTTAATGAAGTCCTCCTAATAAATCCAAATTTAGATAGTGTGTTAAAAGTCCCGTTAATAGCGTCACACACACAGTGTATATTTGGTTGAATGAGGGCAACACCGTGTGGCCATGAACAGTAATGTTACAATGAATGCGGTGACTATAATTTGAGATAAGATGAGATGAAACTTTAGTTTAGAACTTAACTTTAGTAGTGCAGGAAACAAGGTAACTGATAAGAACTAGGACTAATAAACACAATACAATAAAACGTCAAGTAAATGGAGTTTAATCTACGTATATATATTATAAACATTATACACATCACAACACAAGGCTAATACAGGACCTACATTGTGCAAAATATGTGCAGATGAAATGGTTCTGGTAGATGTAGGTATAGAATGGATATATTTTAAAAATGATGATGATGATGATGATGCGTTGGCCCACCCGGTTGGTAACTGATGTAAGTACAGGGTTCAGACCCAGTACCATATATGGAATTTGCCAAAAACAAAATATATAAACAGTTGGATTAAACAGCTAACATTTTTTGCCCATTGAGTTATTTTCAAAACAAATGAAAATATCAAACACCATAAAGTGTGAACATTTAACCAGTTTTTAACCAGTTTTTCTATATATATATAAAGCTTTGAACATCAATCCAAAAATTAAAAAAAACATTTAAAAAAACATACATACATGGAAAATAAGTAAAAAATTATTTTTATTGTTTAGACCACGTTTGTTTTGTGATTTCCTGTGACGTATGGCGTGACGACACTGACAGTCGACGGGACACCAGGTAACCCGGGGCGCCACTGACACCGTTACACCAGCACAACTCCGAGGAGGAAGACATGGAGAGCCCAAATAACTTTTGTGCTGTGAATCTAGCAGCTCTGTTGGTCTTCGTCCTGATTTCAGCTTGTGTCCCGGTCAACGCTTCTTCTGAACGGACGAAGACGGTGGAGTTCAACGTGAAACCGGGAGGAGTAGTGCACACGTTCAGCCAGGAGATTGTAAGAGACTACATTTAAATATTAACGTTATCTGTTATTTTACACAACTTGGTATCATTTTCAAACTTCCCCGTGCACATAACGACAATAATACATCTACGTTATACGTTTAGACGAGTCTGTAAATGTGCGTGGAGGACAATTCAGTCCATTGTTCAACATTAATCAACAGTTAACCGAGTAATAATATTAAATACACATGTTAGGGGCTTCACTGTATGTATACACGGTGCGTCTCATTCATCAGTCGATGTTAGATTCACAATATTCGCTAAACAATACAACATAATTGGAAAAAAAACCTACATACTATTGTGGTCTATGCGTGATGACGTCACAGCCTCTGAGCTGCTGACACGTCGCTGCCACAGCGGCTCCGCTGATTGGCTGAGAGCTTTTCTGGCTGTTACACTGGTTTGTATAGTGTTAATCTCATGTTATTAAGACTGCAACTCAACACTTTATTTTTTCATTAATTCATTTACCAATTATGTCAATAAAAAGGCAATAAAAATAATAATAATAATAATAAAAAATAAATAAAAATAATAACCTACACTTATCACAATAGGGTGTTGTACACAACAAACATTTTGACTTGTCATAGCAGGAAATGCACAGTCAGTAATGACAGCTCTGCTCTGTTTAAATAACCTGCCCGAGTTGAGCCCTCACACCCAACACCAAAGCCCTTGAGCTGGCACACTTTCATGATGTGTAGCCATTAATAATGTTATTAATATTATTTGTTACAACTGTGCTTTTTCTGTTTGGAAACAAAGGCCTGTGTGCCAGTAAGCACAACAAAGTGAAGTCCAATGAATGCAAAATCATCTGAAATAGAGACATTTTCCTTTATGAAACTGTAGAAATTCGTGTTTGGTGTGTTATGCTTCAAAAATGACAAAACACGATGAATTGAGCATTACAAAAAGCAAGTCCTATTGCTTTTTGTAATGATTTTATGGTGAAAACTTGGTTAGGTCTTCACCATAAAATCTAAGGTTAGGATAAGGGTTAGGCATGTGGTGGTTATGATTAAGGTTTGGATAAGTCTAAAATGAATGTCATCCAGCATCCACTCTGTCACTAAGCAAATGTAGACTGATTAAAAACTATCAACTCCTGCCCACATCCACCCTACTCCCCTCCTCAGTCTCTCGCCCACTTTTTAGCATTTTTAAAAATTATGCAGTGGGTGTAGTTAGGCGTAGAGCTAGGGGTGAAGTTACACTTTAATAATTAAACTACTTCATTTGACTAAATCTGTCATCCAAACGTGTCTAAATATGCCCATTATACCAGTTCCAAATGGCCATATTCAAAGTCGGCAACTGGCTGCATTTCATGTCCCCGTCTCCCCTCTGATGTCTGTCCAAGAATTCTGTCTTTTGTGTGTCTTTGTGGTTTCAACAAGATGATTCAGAGTAATTGGATGTAACAGCACATGAATAACGGACAATCTGTACACATGAAAACCGACAGAAGTTGTTGTGTGAAGAATGAAAAACAAAAGTTTGAGACAAAAGTTTTACTTTCTCATCTACACATGCCTGGTCAGTCTTTGCATAACAGCATATTGCCTTCAAAAAAGAGAGGTTTTTTTTTTAGATGCTATTAGACGATTTGAAGAGCCTCTCGTTTGAAGCATACTGATTCTTTTAAATAGAAAGTAGCTCCACTAACACACAAACACACATGATTAATGGAAATTGATAATCAATAGTATGGTATTTCTGATTAAATTTGAAGTTAACATACTGTCTTATTACAGCAGGAGTATGAATGCTCATTCACATACGCCTCACAAGGAGGAACCAATGAGGTGAGTGTCTCTGTTTCTATCCATCATGTTATTGATATTTATTCACAGCGGGTTTTGTGCTTAAACAGTGCCCTGTTTTTGTGCCAAACAGCAATGGCTGATGAGCGTGGGTCTGAGTGACGACGACAGACTGTTTTCATGCTCTGTGTGGAGGTAAGATTACCACGCACACACACACACACACACACACACACACACACAGAGTATACACACAGCTCAGTGACCCTGACAACCAGCGTGTCATCAGTGACAATCTGTCCCGTCTGTCACTGAGTCGCTCATTGATTTTAGTTCATTATGACAGTCACAGAAGCGAAATAAAACGGCAATTTTCAGCATTACAGATTAAGTGTATTCACGTCTGACTTAATAAGTGTATGAATGTATACAAATGATTTGATATTTATTTTTCATTCCTTCCAGGCCCCAGGGGAAATCATACCTGTTCTTCACTCAGTTCAAAGCAGAACTGAAGGGAGCCAAAATTGAATATGCCAATGCATACGTAAGTATAAAAGAAACACTGGTGGGCTTCTTTTGTAATTGCTGGGTTTCATATAACACCACCAGCCAATCCAGCACTGGGGTTTTAAACTCTTGTATTAAGGTAACCACATAAGTGTCCTGTTTATCAGCCAAGTAGGCAGCACTGTCACTGTTGATATTGTTCAGACGTATAGAAAATGAAAGTGATTAAATGCACATCTTTTTTTGCTGACTGTATGATATTACCTCAGATGTTTTTAGGCACCATATCAGTGTTTAGATTAAAGCTTTTGCTGTGCCCAAAAAAATCCTTTTTAGAGTTTAGAAATTACAGAGTCTGCACAAATGTCAACATGTTGATGCAAAAAAAAGGTTATACACCAGCAAAATGGTAATACTTTTCCAGGCTCAGAGTTTTTGAAACAACAAATAAAAAAAAAGTCTGTTTTACATGTAATGACACAAATATACTATGCATGTAATACAGTGTATCTGAATGTAGAGCTGCAACGATTAGTTAATTAGTTAATCAACAGGAAATTAATCGGCAACTATTTTGATAAACGAATAATTATTTTAGTCCACAAAAATATGGGGAAAAAAATCCAGTTCCAGCGTCTCTTTTTGTTACTTTGGACAAAACAAGACATTTTAATACATTTCCTTGAGCTGTGGCAAATTATAATTGACTTTTCACTATTTTCTGACAATTCAGACTAAACAATTAATCAGTTAATTAAGAAAAATAATCAGCATTTATTGACAATGAAAATAATTGCGCTGCTGCGTCTTGTTATTACCATTAAACTTAACACTGTAGTTTATTCCCACATCCACTGACCTGCTGAAAATACACACTAGCATAACAAATATGTGGGTGAAAATGGTCCCCAACAATTACACAATCTACTGCTGTTTAAGTGACATTTGCTAAAAACTACATTTCCTGGTTCTTTTAGGAAATTTCTGAGCCTTTTTCAGAGGTCTGACTACAAAAAGATTGAATGCACCATAACATAATTATCTGAGAGACAGAATGTACCTGACCATATAGTCCTGAGTAGAATCAAATAAGGCCTGCAATCACTTATACGTTTCTGTCTACGTCACCTCTACTTATACTTCTGTCTCCATGGAAACCCTTCATTTGCTCCACATGCCCATGTACATTTTTAGAACATAAATGGTGGTTTGAGCTACTGTGCATCCCTTTACCATCTTTGACAAATTACCAAAGGCAGAAAGTGTTACAGAAACTTTATTTTGTTCTAGAAGTCAAACTCAAAATTGTGTTTTTGCACACAGTGTTTCGTTGAAGGTTAATGTCGGGACTCTTTTCTGAGCTCAGTCACTTAGTGGAGGTCTGCCGTGTCTGATGTGGTCGTCGGTGAAGTGAAGCACACCTTGACACGCCTCCTTCCCCCAGCAAGGACAGTCCTGACACACTGTCATTAGTGAGAGCACATGTTTCCTCCTCCTGCTCTGGCTCCGTGCCCTGCAAGTAGAAGAGTAACACATAGAAAATAACTTCACTAAATGACAGGACAAAAATAGCCTCACACACAACAACAACAACAACGACAACAAACAGTCCTGCCACCTCCACACAACATCTCCTTGACCTTGTCATCACACCCCCAGCTTGCAATTTCATCAGGGCAGACTCTCTCAGTTCTCATCCTGTTTTTGTTTCTTTTTCTCCTTGTTTCTTTTTCCTCTCTGTCCTCCTCTTCTTCATCACTTCTTCTGTTGTATGTCTCCAGTCGCAGACAGCGTCGGCAGGACAGAGTGATGTGCCTTTGAAGCCGGGGGAATTTACCGTAGGAGACTCAACAGGTGAGAAATTGATTGAATTTCCTGGTGTTCAGTCAGCTCCCTCCGCTTGTCATGTCAGTCTCTTGCTCTCTCTCTCTCTCTCTGTCTCCCTCCATCACGTTGTGAGCTCCCTGCTGATTTCCCTCTAAAACGCATATGCTCCAGCTGTGATTGGGATTCCATTTGTCCCTTAAGCAGTATTTGTTGTTATTCAGTTTCTGCATAAATCCATACTACGGCTGCAGTTCTGGACTATGATTAGCAGGATTTGACAAAACACACTGAACAACAATTCATTGTAACTGCCATTTTCAACACTACAGACGCTTACGGACACAAAAAACCCAGCAACTATCACAGATTTAAGGATAATCCGTGGGAGACCTCTGGAAATAATGACTTCCAGAAATGGACTCCTTAACTAGAGAGTAAATTACTTTTTAGATGCAACGTAAGTCAGTGAAGTGGCTTGTAACTCACTCACAAACCTGCATGTTCATGTTAAGCAGGCTGCAGATTCACCACAAGGGGAAGCTATTTAGTCAGTTTGACACATGCAAACCTGCACCACCTACAGGAAAGGAAAGTAATTGTAGTTTAGACCTGCAGGGATTGACTACGGCAGCGTATTGATGCCACCATGACAAAAAAATGTGCTCCCTTTTTTCGTTTTAACTCAATACTTTTCATATTATAACAAGATCCTTTTCACGTTTTAGCATGATAGTTTCATATTATAATGACATACTTTTCTTGTTATTACTAGATGCTAAATTATTCAATGACTCATAATAACATACCACTTTATTTGTCATTTCATAAAATGAGTGGATCACTAAAACAAACTTTTGCCATCTACAGGCAAAGACAGAAGTAAGAAGCATTTTTAACATTTGTGCCGCATACTAGCAATGAGTTATACAAATGCAAATTTTATAGCTGCTAAAGCATCCACTAGATGCACAAATATAAATCCAAATCAGCTATTGGCTGTAAAACACAAATTGTAAGATTTTGTAAAAGTACTTTTTATTTCCCTTTTCTGTTCATCTGTGAGCTTAATGTCACATTTTCAAATGTCAGACAGAAGTCTAAGTGCTCTTGGACTAATTTAGTAAAACGTCAGTGTATAGTTTAAATATATTTTAAACTGAAGGCAGAATTAACTCAACCTGAGTGCACAGCGCATTTTCTTTTGCTTCCTTTGACCTCCTTTTTCTTTTTCTTTGGAAAAAATAAAAATCAAATAGTAAAAGTAATCATCAGAATTTAGCAGCAAAAATTCTCTAGTAAAGAACATTATTATAATATGACACACACACAAATATTAGCCTATGTTACTGTTATGTTATGAATTACATTGTTGGCTGTTGTTTGATTAGAAATGATGTAAATGCAACTTAAAGTACAAGTGTAAGTTCACTATTCACTAAGTGTAGTTCATTAATGTGTAACTTAACAAGCCACTATATCACACGCAGCTGCAACAAAGTAAAACTGCAGTCGTGGCACTAATTGCCTGCAGGTAGCAGGAGTGTTGAAACTGCAGCAGCAGCTGCTGTGTTTACCTGTAGATGGAGGACATCTACATCTGCAGCTGTAATCTCCTGCTGCGGTTATTTTCCTTGCCAATGGGCTGTGCAAGTTTGACTGGAACTGCAGGTCTGAAACTGCTGCCTCTGTGGCTCCGCAGTTAGATTATGATGTTGGCTGGTTTCAGGTGCTTTGCATAAATAAATCTGTCTTGTTTTCTTTTTGTTTTCAGTGTTGACTCTGACGTTAATTTGCTCTCCCCTCTGATTTCTAGTGACCCACACAAGTGGAAAGTTCAACGCTCAGCTCTCAAAACTGACCGCCATCGGACGGACACGACATGATGAGCTGTAATTGGTTGGGAGTCTGACTTAGCTTTGGTCATGTTTTGACCAATCAGAGCACTCGTGCCTGTGACTTTCAGCTCAATGAAGGATGGATTTGAGTTCTTCCTGAGTGACAACCAAAAATTGAAGTTGGATGATGATATTGTTTTGGGAACACTTTGTATGTCAGTACATTAATTACCTGGTATGTCTAACAACAGTAGATTTGATCTTCAAAAATACAGCACATAATGTCGTACATAAAATTCTGCCATAAGAAAAAAACTGCTTCCATAGTTGCTTCTTAGTTTCTGAGGTTAAGATTTACAGAGAATAAATCTGTTTTGATCCACTGCGGATATATGTGAATATATAGAGGATTGGTGTCTGGGGGCTTGTAGAGTATAGATAAGATATTTAGAGTAGGGAGGGATTTATCCAGCGTGTGTAATCCCCAATATCATCGTACACACAAACAATTACATTTTCCTCAATCTCTCCCCTCTGTTTTGAGCTGCTGTTGAGGAGAAATCCTTGGCCCGTTTCTTTATCTCTCCCTGTTTATCTTCATCTGGTCCTGATCCTCCCACCCTAAATCAACAATCATTACTACTTGTGATAGATTTTTTTGTTACATTTGTGTTTTCGGGAAGAAGGGATACTTGTTGTAAAACAGATAGCAGCGTCATAACATGATATTAGGAGAAAGATACACAGAAGATAATTTTTTGGGATAAATCGTTAACCGTGTAAATGTGAATTCATTGTAAAAAAAAAAAACCATTAAGTTTAGAAAATATGACTAAGCAATGAGAATAAAGATTTTTTGTTTTAATGAAAAGGACCTAAATTGCAATCATTTTAAATGGAGTAGCAGCAGGTGCACCAAGCTCTTATTTGTAATATTCTCCTTTCCAGTATTTCAAGGACTTCACACTAACATTGTTTAAGCTTTAACCTCAAAAGTACTAAAAATATATAGTGTGCACACATGTTCGGCTGGTATAGATGCCATCACATATTCCCGAGCCCTTCTCAAACCCTTTGCTTTCATCTTTCAGTGCCATATGTGTGGATCAGCGAAGATCTTGCGCGAGTTTCTGAAGTACATCATTATTACACGTCCTGCTCGTATCCCTGATGTCTCTGCTCTCTTATGTAGTGGGTAGGATTGCCTTCATCTTCCTGGCATTGATCCAACCCCCAGGAGTGACCACAGGACGAGTTGTGGGGATTGATTTCAGATTTGAGGATTTTGCTGATTTGTTTCTGTGGTTGGATTATTTGCGAGACTCGTACCTTGTTTGGTCTGGGTTTAGTTTCTGCAGGTGATCCTCATGGCTCGAATAAATGCTCAGCAGGGACGCCTGTGTCCCTGTTGTCACCGATGAGGCTCCCTCTGGGGTCACAACAGGAAATAACCACGTCCAGATGCTGACCCGGAATATGAAAAAACACAGACGGTGTTACTTATTTTGTTTTCTTTTTCTACTTCCTGATTGTTCTGATTCATGATGATACGTGATGGATGCTTCAATAAAGACACACTGTCACTGTTCTAGAGATAACTCAATGTTTTTGTCTTGTTATGTCAGTCATAATCTGATTGAACTTCCCACAGCCTCGTTAAAGTGTAAACATGAAAAGAGAGGAGCAATTTGAGTGCCAGCGAAAAGGCATTACATATTCTGAACGCTGTCTCTGCTGGGCCACAGTGAACATGGTGCCTGTGTCATATCTGTCCAAAATAACAGCGCTTTTAGTTCAAGCACTAATGTATTTCATAATTTAAACTCAGTTTTTAATGCAGCATATAAAAAGACCTCATATGAAACTTAAATATTAAAATAAGCACAATGAAGAAAATGTATTCTGTAAGCGTACCCAATTAACATATATTGTCCTCAGACAAATGTTTCTATGGGATAAAGAGTTTCCATTGTTTCTTCTTAATTTCTGGGTGGAAAAGGCTTTGCAGGGAGGATCTACTAAATCCAGCAGCACATATGGGAATGTATAGAGCATTGATCTTTGTTGGCTTATAGAGATATAGAGTCAGGAGGGATTTATTCATTTTATGTTAAGCCAAGAGGAAATCAGTAGTCTTGATTGTCCTCAAATTGGCATGAGCTGGTTTGAATTTTTTTTTTTTTTTTTTTTTTAAATAGACGAACTTGTGTCATTGCAACCACACAATTTACCCGTATAATATAGTCATGATTGTAACTATGAAACACCAGAGTTTCATGTAGACGGTCTCTGTTGTGTAGTAGCACCTTGGCAGAGCAGAGTTTCAACATCGAGTACATGACACGCTGTGCCAAGAAACTCCCACACGGTATCCTACTTGTAATTACAGCATCTTATAGCAAAGCTGTGACGATTACAAACTCTGATTCCCACATTTGAGGCCTCATGGGTAAAAAAATAATTGATAGATGGTTGTCCCATTGAGTAATGATTCTCTGCTTTATTTACCACCATC
This sequence comes from Pampus argenteus, assembly GCA_036937835.1. NCBI lineage: Eukaryota > Metazoa > Chordata > Actinopteri > Scombriformes > Stromateidae > Pampus > Pampus argenteus. Next base: position 13,636,173 of record CM072870.1, read on the forward strand.
TCAATCTGCCTCTGTGCACACACCCTGCATCACTACTGTTTACCATCTGGTACCAGTACAGATGTTTACTTTCAACTTTTAAACTTGTTCAACTACAGTACAACCAGCAGAAAAGTATATACACTTGATGCTGCCAAACACTGGCTCAGATTACGATGGTGTGCATTAAATAAAGAGCCTTGATCAGAGACATTTTTAGTCACGCTGACTCTGTAGCAGAAATGCCATTATTTGTTGGTTGGTACAGACATCTGAAACTGAAACAGATATTGTTAAAAAAAACAAAAAAACAACAACAAACAAACAAAAAAAACTATCAGATGTATTTCCATGACATTTTGTGCACACATTTATGGTCCCGAGATGATGAATCCTACTGATTCTGGTGATCCTCTGACTTTCCATCATCCACCAGCCAGCAGGTTGATATTTGTAGTTTGGAGTGAAGTCTTGACAGCTATTTGATGTATTGTTATGAAAGTTGTGCAGAAATTCACGTTCAAAATAACAGATTGCTTTTGGGTTAACCCAGTGTTGTATTGGTACTATACTGACCCAAACTGGGTAACATTTTGAACCAGAGATTTTTACTGTGTAATAACTCAGTTATTCTCTGACTTTTCATTCTGAATTTGTCCAACATGTTGGTTGATGACCAAATACCTGCAACACTAATCACATTCCCATCAGCCTCAGTCGTACTTAGTGTCGTACTTAATTGTTAGCATGCTGTATAAAACCCTAAACTTAGGTGTTTAACATATAAACTATATTTTTCTTGATGTCAACAAATCCCACAAAAAGACCAACACAAATAAGTATTTTCGGTGTATCCAAAGCCTGATTGCCTAGTTTCGGTATCATAGACCTCCATTGTTGTCTGATACTGAACTGATAAAAGAGCCAAACTGTTTCACAGAGTGACTGTAAATTATTATTCCTAAATACAAGAGCACCAAACAAGTATTAATATTTTTATTTCCCAAGTGCAATATTTCCTCTTGTTTGAGTAATGTTTGATATAAACTACAGAGTCCAGCTATTTTATAAAATGACTGCCTTTAAAAAAAAAAAAAGTAAACTACATATTTGTGAGCCATTTTTTAGATTTACTTCTTCAGTAGGCTCAAGACAAGTATAAAAGTCAGAAAGTATTGAGAGAGAGAGATGAGCACACTGTTGGTTTTGATTTTTTCATTAGATTTTTGACAATAAGAAAAATATGGAATAACATCGGCTTTATCCTTTACGAAAGAGCCACATGCAGGCATTGGAATAAACTACAGCCACATTTCAGAGGGCACATCAGATGACTGAGCCATCGATTTGCTGTGCTGTATTTATGTAATCTATCCATCTGGCATTCCAGTGTCTGTTTTTCTCTTTCCCTCTCTCACACACCTGCTCCCTATTTCTCTCTCTTTGCATCTCCTGACATTTGGAGGGGAACAGATGGAGATTGTGGCCGGGTCGGTCAAGCCAGAGGCAGCAAAGGAGATAGGATTTTTGTAACACCAGGGGCCTGGTGAAGGGTACAACGAATGGCCAGCTGCCCCTTGTCTCCCCTGACGTGTACCCATGTGCAGGGCTGGTGACCCAGTCAGCTTGGAGCCACTTGGCCTGTTCACTTCTTATTTGTAGCCTTGCTAGATTTATCATATTCTGAGACCTTTTCTGTCTCCAGATCTATCACAGATCCCCGGCCACACTTACTAGCATGGCTTTTTACACCACTGAGCCAAAGTAGTCTGAGCTGCACAGAGTTCTTGTTATATCATCACGAATCCTAACAGCAATTATCTAACCCAGACGATGTTGATACATGAGCGTGGACGTATCTGGCTGCATAGATTGAAGTGCTCTAAAGTAATCAGGTCTTACTTGCATCTTGCAATAATTACAATTTCCTTCATATTTCTGACTAATTAGGCCTTTTTCTTTGCCCTAACTGTACAATTTGTGGGAGTGTGAGAGCTCGGGTTCAATGTGAGCATCTGTACGGGGGCTCTTGTTACCACAGCATTAACCCAGACAGATGTGTATGTTCAGTGTACGTACTTAAGAGATTTGTAGAGAAGGAGAGAGGGAAAAGGACGTCGGCAGAGCCAAGCTGTTCCTCGCAACATACTCACCCCAAGTTGCGTCTAAAGTCCTGTCACCTTGGAAACTTGGTCTCTTAAGTCTCGCAGACCTGTGGCTGGTGGTGTGAATATGGCTCTGTTCGATCAGCCTTCCCCCTCCTGCTGCATCGTCTCACACTGTAGTTGGGAGCAGTCTTCTTTTCTCGGGGTACGGAGGAGCTTTGCGGGGCTCCTTAACTTTCTGTGCGTCTTCAGAGAGTTTGTGGTGCGGGTATGGCGGGGGCTTGCGACCTTTGCGGCCTTGTGCTGTCGGTGGTTTAGCTGCGACAGTGGGGGTGGCGCACACTTGACCAGGCCCTGCTGAGGATGCTTGCTTCTCTCTGTCAGCATTGCACACAGTTTGAGTTTCTGAGTTGGTGGGTGGGCAGCTGGCAGATGGAGGCTGTGTCAGTGATGGACAGAGTGGGCTAGCAGATGGGTGGTTGCTTTGTGGGGTCTGATAAGAACCGACTTTGGTCTCTATGATGACAGAAGGGCTAAGGGCAGGGGGTGGGTGAGGCTTTGGAGACAGAGGGGAGAGAGGGGAAACAGGGCTGACCCTGATGGGAGAGCAGTGGCCAGAGGAGTGAGGGCGAGAACCAGGGTTGTTTGAGTGATGGAGGTTTACTGTTAGAGGGGAGAGACCAGGAGTGGGTGGCCGAACAAGCAGGCTTCTTTGGGGAGACGCAGTAAGATCAAGAGAGGAGAGGTTTTGCAGTTCAGGTGGGTTGCTGGTTTTAACTGTGGAAATTGACAAAGGGAGATTATTGGCATACGGCAGACCACTGTTGAGCCAAAGAGTTCGAGTCCTCTCTGATGAAAATCCAGAGTTTACTGGGCACAGCTGCACATTTGGTGGAGACTGGCTCCTGTTACGATGATTTCTCCTGAGGGTGCCAGATGAGTGTGTGGTTCCTGGCAGGTCTTCAGGCTCTGAGGGTCTCCGATGGGTGCTGCCCACCGTCACCTCGCTGGAGCTGGAATCTGAACTGGAGCTGCTGTCACCTCCTCCAGTCCGCTGCTGCTCTTCCTCATTCAGCTCAATGGACGAGGTTAGATGGTCGATCTGCTGCACCACCTAGAAAATACACACATTGATGGATAAATACAAAATTGATGGATAAAGACAAATCTGTCACTCTACTGATTTTTCACACAAAGTAGCACTACTCGGCAATACAGACAATAAGAAAAACATGGACTCCAAAAAAATAACATCAGGTTTAGTTTGCAAAATTCAAAATTTCAACAGTCAAATTTTGAAAGATGTGGATGTTTAATGAAAAACAAGTTGCATCATGGGAAATGTAGGAACCAGGGTCAGAGACAAAGTTTGCTGCTTCAATTTTGATACTAAAATCTGTCTCTTATGAATCCTCCAACTTAAAAGTGCAATACTGAATCAGTGGAGCACCCTTTTAATGTGGAGCTGAAACTTTCGATGATTTTCTGTACTGATTAATCTGCTGATTCTTTTGCAATGAACTGTTTGCCAGAAGATTATGAAAAAATGTTGATTATAATTTCCCAGAGCCCAAGATAACAATTTCAGATTCCTTTTTTTTTTTGTCCAAAACCCAAAAAGATTTCAAAAACAGATAAAACCAAAACCCTTGAAATATGAGAATCTAGAAGCAGAGAATGTCTGATAATTTTCTTCCAAGTGGAGACATCATGCTCTGTCACAAACTGAAGGTCTTAAATTATACTTGTTGGTTAATTGTTCTCTCAAGTATTCATTTATAAAGTTGGGTCATTTTCATACTGGTTTCTCACCAGATGTATAGCACTAATCTATAACTGTAAGTATGTCACATGTGCTACTACTTAGTGCAAAAGTGTTTACTTCAGCGCAGAAAGGATGAGCTTACTATTACAGGAAATGTGTAAACTAAATTTAGGTGGGTTCCCTTTCTAATAGATACTATATAATATATCATACGCAGGCATGCACATATCGAAATGAGTACACTGCATGTAACGGCTTTAACACACAAATGCTCGCACACACACACACACACACACACACACACACACACACGCACATAATGACGGAGGCTGGAAAGATTGTGGAAAATTACACTGGGGAAAATGTTTGACCTATCTCTCCACCTGCTCTGTGTGCACAGATAAATCCTCGGCCCCTGCTGAAACAGATGAATTACTGTTTTGTTACAACATCCTTGCTGATGTCAAAAGATGACCTGGTTTGTCTCTTTTTGTGTGTGTTGTGATTGCTACTGTAGCTTTTTGGGGCGAGGCATTTCATATTACTTTGAAGTACTTTATGTATACACACATCAAGTGACTGTGGGCAGGTGTTGCTTGTTAATGTCAGGAATCAGACGAGATAAAAGCGCACAGGACCCTGGTTTTTTTTTGTTTTTTTGCTGCTGCTCCCAAGAGTGTTTATTAAAAACAATGTTTTGACCCCTCAGGTCTTCATATAGTGCTGATGAGTGTCTGTTGACACTTCCGTTAACTCTTTCAGTTTCATGCTTTGAGTTCTGGCTTGTGCAGTTTGTGATCTATTAAAATGTCTTAGTGAAAGATCTTTGTCGTATTCAAGTGTTTTTTTTCCCTCCTGCTGAATGAGAGAGAATCTTAAATGTCGCTGTATTATTTTACTTCCGTTTCATAACAGTGACTGATTATTAAATAAAACAAAAGGGTTTGCTGCTCATGTAACAGAATGATAAAACAGGGCTTTCAAATAAATATGCAACCAAAGTCTTCTCTGGTGCCTTATCTTCCTTTGATCTGTCATCTCTGTTGTTAAAATATAGAATTTTTCTATCACAGTGCCTGGTCTGTTCTGCTCCTCCTTCCTCTCTTTTTGTGTAGCCTTTATGCTCTTTCATCAGCCAGGATGATGAGGTTACTATATAGGTTACAAGATGCAGATCAAATGCCAAGAGGCAAGATTTACACGTCACTTTTACTGGATGAGGAATACGAGGCAGATGTACTTATGACATAAATGGATTATGAAAAGCATCGGACGCCATCCAGCTGTGCCTGGGGCAGCATCTGTCCATGAGGAAGGAGAGATGAGAGAACACAGAGGAGGGAAGACAGAAAAAGATGCAGAGAGGAAAGCGACTACTTTACTTAATATCACACGGCATCATCTCAGCAATCTCTGAGAGCATAAGGCAAATGAGGCATAACTATTGTCTCATTCATCTCTGTGAAAATGAATTCAGGACGAGCGCTGTATATGTTTAGAGACAAACGCTGGAGAGTTGGAGGAACACTTTGCAGACTGCGGTGCAACCCCTGCTGCTGACTTTTTTTTTTTTTTTTTAAATGCATATTTAATTCTGCTGAAGACATACATTTTTAGCCTGCATTGTTATCTGTAAATGTGCAAGCCATCAAGGTTGTTAGTGTAAATGCAAACATTTCTTGCATGAGGAGAGGATGCAGTAACTTATCTGTCCCTATTCTGAAATTATTTTCTTTTTAGTCCTAGATAGAAATGTGGAAATAAATATGAATAAATATGATATATTGAATAAATATGATCTAGACACTAAACAGCCTTTATCTTACCGTTTCTATTTTTATGAGTCCTGCAAAACAAAAAAATCAACAAAAATCTGTACCTCTTTCATTTCTTGGTGAACGTCCCTCAGAGCTGCAACAACCTGTTCCAGGTTGTCCACCACACGTTTAATCTGGTTTCGAACCACTTTTCTGTTGAAGCCAGCTTCCCTCCTCTGGGACTTCCCTTCACTGTTTGTTTGTTTGTGCTGGATCCATGTCTGGTTCCGGCCCAGGACTGGGATGTACTCTGAGCACGGTCTGGGTTTCCTAGGTCCTCGTAGAGTTGTGGTACAGCCCAGGCCTCTCTGAGGAACCTCTGTGGACAAAACGACTCCGTTGAGGCGGCCATTGAAACCCTCTACAGGTGGATCCCTCAGGTCTCTCTGGCTCTGGGAGTTCCTGCAGATGTAGCTGAACTCATGCTGCCTTTCTATTAATCCCTGAGCGTCTGAGCTCAGCCAGCTGGATGAATGGAGGTCTCTCTGGTGAATAGTGTGGCTGGTGCAGTCCCACACACTCCCCCTCCTGTCCTCCATGCACGCCACAACAGGCACCTTACAGCTTGGCTCCTCAGTCAGCAGTGCAGGAGGAGGAACAGGAGCCGGAGGGGGTCCCATCAGTGGAACATATTTCCTGACAGAGGTGCTAGTCGCGTCATTCTGCGTGTGAAGGAGGCTCACGTGGCTGCTGTTGTTCCTAACAAAGGTGTGGTTGTTCTGGGCAGAGGTGGAGATGTTGCCCAGACCCTGCGGCCCGGCATCCCCTGGGCTGATCTGCGTGTTGGGGTCTGGCTCCAGCTTTGGGGACTGGCTCCACCTGGCAAGACTTTCCTCCCTCTGTTTCCCCAGACTCCTTGGCAGGATGTGGTGCCCCCTTAGCACCACAGGCAGCATCCTCGCCATCCCCACACCATTACACCGTAGCTCGCCCTTCTTTGCCTTGTCCTTCCCCTGAATGGAGAAGAGCCCGATCCCTCTGGCTCTCTCCAGCGGGGTCAGGTTGTTGCAGGCCTCAGAGTTGGATTTGTATGGTCCGTTGAGCACTAGGTCACTGCCGTGATGGGGCTTCAGACTATTGCGCAGCCACGGGATGAAGTGAGGGGTGTGAGGCTTGAAGCCTTTCTGCTCCCCAGCCACTGGAGCCCTGCTGTCAGAGAACATGGTGATGGATGATGTCCAGCAGCCTCACAGAAAGAAGAAGAAGCAGAAAAGGAACAGGAGGACCCCTGAGACACTGAGAGCTTCCTCCTCTTTTTCCATGAATCTCCTCCTACCTCTGCCATTAACATGGACAGTAGTTCTATCTTCTAACCCACCCCTTCCTCTCCCTCTCCTGCTCTGTTTCCCAAACTTTTATCTGATTTTTCCCTCTCAGATCCCACCCACTCACTCCTTTTTTCCTGTGGTAGCCAGTTTGTGATTTTTATCGCCCTGCCTATTCCCCTCTTCTTTCCCCCCCGATTCCTGCTCCCACTACTGTCTGCGTTGTAGTGCTCTTGAGCCCCTCACCCCCCGTTGAGCTGGCTTCAGAGATGTTTAGGGCCTCTCTCTCTCTCTCCGTCTTCTCTCTCTGCCTGCCTGCGTCTCACTGGCTCAGTGGCAGCGGAGGTTTCCTGTCTCTACATCTCTCTCTCTCCTCCCCGCACTGCGCTGCGCTGCCTCCTATCCTCGCTCTTTCTTCCTCCCACTCCCTCTCACTGCTCTAACTCCCTTTCTCTATTTCCCTCTTCTCTCCCCATCTCTGTCTCTTCTACCCGTTACTCTCTGCTGACATCAGAGAACCTCCTTATCGTCCTCTGTCATTGCAACTCTGTCTTACTCTTTTCCTCTCTCTGTCACTCTTATAACCCACCACCCACCCAAAAAAATCAGGAGGGAGAGCAGCTGAACTTCAATCAAGACGCCAGTGTTATTAATCCCCTGTTAGCCAATGTATACCCACGTGATTCCCCCTGCCTCAGTTCTCATCTGATTACTCCCTCCCCGGCTCGGGCCATCACAATTAAATGCTGCTTAGGATACCAGAGGGGGTTTAAAGCAGTAGGAGAACATGGCAGCAGGAAGGGATGGAGGAGGAATACTAGGGGGGGTACATAATTGCGACCTACTAAATCAGAGATCAGCAGTTTGACAGAAACTATAAGCTGCCCAGCTGCAAACAACAGCCTGCCTGTGGCACAGCTCTCCCCAGCTTATTGTAGCTGTCAGCAAATGGTGTCATGTTGCATCCCACTTGTTTTCCTGTTGTATTTTCTGCAGTATATCCAACTTCCATTTGTTCCAATTATGTAGACGCAGCTGCTATTTTCAGGATTCTCATTCAGATTCCAATTCCTGGCTGTCTGCATTAGTTTTCTTGTGTCTGACAAGCTCAAAGATGCCTCCTAGGTGCCATTTCACTCAACTGTGGCTAGATGGGTCCCTCCCTCTCTGACAGCATGCGAAATGAAAAGACAACAGCAGAGCCACACAAAAGACCTGGCAGTTTGCTGTCACTCAGCACCCAGACCCTCAAAGCATCTGTCATTCTGTTAGTCAGCATCTATTCCTCTGGTAGTGCCCTGTTCAAATATGACTTTATTCAGTGACATATTCTACTATACAGGTACATGTGGGACAAAGAGAAAACAGACACAGGCTATATGACTGAAGACTATAGAAGCTTCCTGACTGCATGACTACAGGCTGCTGTCAGCCAGTAATGACCACAAGTCTGGATAAAAAAACAACAACAAAAAAAACAATTAAGAGTGAAAGTAACACAGCAGCCACAGTTAATCCTTTAGAGCTTCTTTTCTTTTTGCACGACATACTTGTGCATGGATGAATGTGCAAACAACCAAAGTCTGTTTCTGTGTAATGATGAGTTTGTGTTTGAAAACTATGAATGTGTGTGTGTGTGTGTGTCACGTTTGAAAGGTTTTGCATAATGAGAATTTCTAACAGCTTCAATTTGAAAAAATGGTTAGTCATTCAGGTTCATTCATGGTCCGCAGTCTCATACAGAAGTAATTTGACGTGCTTTACAGAGTAATAAAAACAAATCAGATCAGAAATATACATATACAAATATAAATTAAAATATATATTATTGTTAACATGTGACGGATTACATTTATACCAAATGACCTTCCCTGAACATATTTCTGTGTGTGTGTGTGTTAAGATCTTGAATTTATATCTCTTAAAAGTCTCGGTTTTCCTCCAATCAGCCACCCACTTTGTGAGGTCCATAAATAACATGGCAGTGAAACACACAATCACCGCTCATTTAAAGTCGATGTGGAATAATAAGTAGCCGTTTTTAAACTGTCAATTTAAGCCTTGCTGAGCAGCCTCTCGAGTTTGGTTGCCTTTCCTCCATCTATTATATTAATGTGCTGAATATGTGTGCGAGTGATTAAAAGGACAAAATTAATCAATTTCACCTCCTCAGTTTTGCTGCATTGTTTCTTAAATGTTCTTTTCACTTTTTTTCTACAGGAGGCCTTTTTTTTTGTCACCATGATGTAGTTTTCAATATCAGTGGGAGCGTACGGCTGCCTCACAACCTTGTCCACAGCTTCCTTTAGTGCCCCCTCACTTGTTTTGAGCCCTGCTCACCGAGAAGCAGTTCAGCTACACACACGTGTGTGTTTGCTGAACTTTACTGCCACTGCAGATACAGTTTCCTGCTTGAGTTTCTCCAACCTGAGACAGAAACAGACAGTAACAGAGAGAGAGAGAGAGAGAACACACCACTGAACCTTAAGTAAGTCAGTGGAAAAGATAGATTTAAAGGCAATGTTTTCAAAGGCAAAGGCCCCGAGCTTGTCAGAATTTTCTGTGCAAAATGGCTTTTAGTCACAGTGTGAATTCCTCGGGGCACACGGGAACTTTCTATAACCACCTGGACAGCAGAAATGTGTCGTTTTGGAAGGGATTATACGGGTTCACATACCTGTATTTGACTCTGTATTTATGTGAAAGTGAAAATTATGAAAAGTTTTCTGAGAACACACTGTTCTTCTTTTGCTGTGTTTAATATGGAAGTGAGAGGATGGTATCTTCCCTAAAGCGTCCAGTGTCACGCTGGTGATAATCCTCAGGCGCTTCTGCACTGAATTCTGTATGTGAATGTGTGTGTGTGTACAGCAATGTCTTTTCTGTCCTCTCATGTATATTTTTGTGTTGTTTGCTTTTGGATTCCCCTCCGCCACGCTTTTCATCCTTGAACAACACGTCAGTCAGGTGCTCTCTGAGGACTACAGCAAGTGAGAAGAGGGAGGACAGAGAGAGAGAGAGAGAGAAGCGGGGACACAAAGAAAGAATAAAGGAGAGACAGAGAAAAGGGAGGAAGACAAGAGTTTTGAAAGACTTCTAACTTCTAAGGTAACTGTCATAGCTGTGCTTGCCAGAGGGGAGAGCACCTTTAAGCATACTGGATGAGTAATGATGTGGAGGGACTACAAAAGCAAAGTAATACATAATAAGTAGCGCTCGATCTGCTTTGCTCAGGCAGCTAACCTACATGAGACTGGTGTTGAGAAAAACAAAAAAATTGGAGCTGTTTAGGAGGTCATCAAAGACCTTGTGTGAAAGGTGATTCTCCTTTTACGCTCGGCACACATTGTAAGATTTAAGATTTAGAAAGTATGTATGCAAACTGTTAGATTTGGAACACCGGTCAGCAGCTCAATCATTTAGCAGTTTCTTCTTCAGTGCGACTCTTCTCTCATTCTTCACTCACTAAACATAAAATCCATTTTCGTTGGCTTTGATGATAAAGGAAAAATCTAGAAATATGACTGTGATGTTGCACAAGTGCAGAGCATTTCCTGCTGGTTGAATACAAAGCCCTGTGCTTTGTTTTGTAGCAACGCCCAGAACTCAAACATTAGAGCATTTGTGACCATATTGACAGCCAGCCAGGCTTCACTGTGTTACGCCAAAACCAACTGCCTGTGCCCTCGCAGGGATGCACCGCGAAAAATCCTGCTCGGTTTGTCCTTCCGCCTATAGCATAGCTGTGCATGTACACAGACAAGCAGGGATTTCATTTTTGATCCCACAGGAAAGTGTGATGTGACAACAGCTCTGCTCAACTTTGTTTAGTTCAGGTTAGGAGCCCGGCTCACAAATCATAACCTGATCATCTGTGCATAAACATTAGTAGAAAGAGTAATGGTGTCCCCTGCACGCTTCATCTTTGCAGCTCCCTCCTCCTTATGATGCAGGACAGCTCCTTTGTAGTCACTTCATTATGTTGAAATGATAATTATGCCCCAGTGGAAGCGAGCTTCACCAAAATGTATTAGAGCCCTCATTCACATCCACTGATAAGTCGTGACTGTCATTCTGAAATTTTAAAGTGTTTGAGTAAGGCACACACTGGAAGGAAAGAAAAAAAAATAAAGCAAACTAAAAATCCCTCCCTTGTTGACTTTAAGCTCTTACACAACTACCCAAAATGAGATGAATCACAAAAGTAGACGTCAGAGTTAAAGTAAGTCAAATAAAAAAGTGGAAGTAGTACACAGAAAGACAATAAGATATGACATGTGACCAAGCTTTTGCGTCTCAGTTTAGTCAGAATATGTTCACCTGAACTTGAGGATGTGTTCACAAAAAAAAGAAGAAAAGGATGTTGAGATAATGACCATTAGAGGATAATTGGCACTTGGTACTGCAGTAGCCTTTCAAGTGTGCTACAGGGATGATCTGCTGATGTGCTACAGGCCAAATTATCATTCCAATGCTCATGCTTCAATCTTTCTGATATATTTTCTGCTCTACCTTTAACTGTCACGCAGGCCTGTAGGAAGTGGGAAAAATGACCCAATAATGAACTGTTTGTGAGTCAGATGGGTTTGTGCTTACTTTCATTGCTTCCTAACAATGCTGCGAGCAGGGATTTGGTCGACTAAATCCAGGTCAGACATAGTCAGATTACCCCCTCTGATCTGGCCGGAAAATTTCAACATCCAACACACTGATGAGAAGACGCTCGTTGGGAGGGGAAAATAACAGACAAGAAATTAATTGTTTTAAAAAAGTAAATGTATTATATTTGTCGTGTCTGGATACAATACAGGGACACAAAAACAATCATATGTACACAGTGAAAAAAAAAAAAAAGCACAATTCACAAGAGTAAAAATGCAACAAGAAAAGTATGCGTCATTGAGAGCTTTAGTAAAATACGCGGGGCTGTTGCAAACGTTTCTAATCTTTCTACTGTGACGCCTTCTACCAAGTATGGCATGGATTTTAAACCGAGGGAGAACCCTGAGATGTGAGGGGAATGGAGAAGATGGCATTTAAAGATAATTAAAGTCAACTGCTTAGGCTATAAAAAGGATTCGCTTTTATAGCCTCCCAAAATAATCCAGTTAGAACAAAATGGGTCTAACAAGCAAGAATATACTCAGGTGGAAAAAAAAAGGACTGAAACCACAACAGCCACCACCTTTTGTCTTCATCATTATCAGGGTTATTAGAAATCAAGTGCATACGTTTTTCTGAAATGTTTCTCTGGAAAGAAGACTGCCTTTTGAGTAACATCAGACTTCTTTTCTTTGGCAGAGCTGCTGTGAATGAAGTTAAAGTTTCAGCAATCCTATCTGGGAAAGCACAGCGCTTATTACACGGCTCAATTTCCAATTCTCTCACAGGTACACACACACACACACACACACACACACACACACACACACAGAATACAAAATGAGGCCGCAGCACAAAACAATCTCCCAGACAGGCTCAGCGATACAAAAACACGGACAAAAAGGAAAGATGGCCATTATGCGAGGTTCGAGAGGGATAGTAGTAACTATTCATATACTCCTTCATGAAGAACAAACAACATTTTTCACTCCATTAAAAAGGACTTGCATCGCGCAAACAGAGATGGTTGTCTCCATCACATTACATGAGGATGCTGTGTGGTGTAATGGAGTGGCTGTTCAACAGAGGCAGGCTTCAGGCCATTATACCACCCTAGAGCTGGGAGCTATAATTGCAGTGGGAGAATACAATCAGGTACTGTGTTTGTCTATGCTCTAATCTCTACACCCTGCTTGGCCTTTTTCATAGACATGGTGCTGCAGCTTTTCGTCCAGCCTTTCATCTGGCTGCTCCAGGGGAGTCTTTTTAGTTCAGACCTGTCAGAATTCAACCCAGAGTTTTAGTGCTTTGTGGATAGACCTGAGGCGACTCCGATAAATCTGAAACACAGATGACCATAGACTCGAACGTCTATTATGATTACTAGCTTGCCCACTCTCGCTTTACTCCCCTCTGATAAAATGCCAGAGCAACCTTTGCACCTGGTGCCGCATAATCCCATGCTGTGATTATGACATTTATGGATAGAAAGTTTAAGTTTTTATGCAAGTGCTTTTAAAAATCAGACGAGTATGTAGCCAGTGAAACGTTTGAGTCAGCACTGAGACAATTCACAGCACAATCAAATTCCTACATGTTTATGGTCCCCCTGTGACCCAAATACTTCATCTTTGTTGTGGTGGATATAAACCACACTATTAAAAGCAAAACTGGGTTTATAGGTGCCTTCCTAAACAAAAGCCTGGCCTCTCTACAAAGTGGAGTTCAGTGCATGATAGCAAGATCTGTAAATGCACGCTAAGCAGGATTACTGCTGTGCTTCACATAGTTCCAATATTGCAGGAAAGTACAGTACAGCGCTTACGCATGATTGAGTGCAATACCACTTTTAGAGAAAAAAAATAAATCATTTCTTTATGTCCTTGGGTATTAACAAGAGACAGAAATTCACTTTCTTTCCTCTCTTGGTGCTCCCAAAACCATTTTCGTCCATTAAAGGAAACTTAAGAGAGATATAACTAAAGGCCTGTGCCTGGATTCATGTCTTTTTGACTAAGTGACTAAAAGAGCAAGCATGATATGAAGATAAAAGATGTTTTTGTTTTCCAAGGCACAATTGTCAAGGCTCCTATTTCTGAATATACTAATAAGAACATGAAGTTTTACATTCATTTAGAAATATCTGCTGGGTTTTGTTTACTGTGAAGTAAAGTCAGACTGGAGAGGAAACAGACTTATGACTAACGAGCCAAGATCATTTCAGTGTTACAGTAATGTTTGAAAGGCACACACAAACACAAACCAAGAAAAATTGTTTCTGATTGTCACCTTAAAAAAAAAAATCCTGCAAGATGATATACGAGGGGTGACTAGAGGTAAAGGTGCCCAATGATGAGGCCAACAAAGGTCAGAGGTTCCCCTCATCAAGCATCTTGTTGACACCGTTACAGATCCTCTGCAGGTGAGCGCGATAAACCTCCGAGGGCCCGTAGAGAGACGCCAGGAAGTCACAGTCGGCGAAGTGATTGAAGACGTGGTTGACACGTGAGTGACTCTTGGCTGTCAGATGACGTTTGATGGCCTGGTGCAGCAGTTCGCGGCACTCGTTCAAAATGGCGCTCATGACGCGGCGGTCAAAGGTGAACTCGATCTGGTGGAAGCTGACTGCCGTCATGGCCAGAGTGTGGACTTTCTTCCTGTGAGACAGACGGAGAGGAGAGGCTGTCAGTTTCTAATTCTGACTGGAAGAAAAGCAGCAAAGTGAAATCTGATGAGTAAAAATAGAAACTGCTGTCTTGTGTGGTTTTTTTTTTGGAGAACTTTCACAACCATCCCCTCCCCCTATAGCAGTTATAGTATTGACCAGTGCAACGACACATCTCCGTGCTAATATAATCACCATTCTCCACACTGTGCACTTATGTCAGTTTTACATGCCTCCAAGCTGAGTTTTCCTTAATGTGTCTCCATCAGCACACAAGACTGTATGTGAACTGCAGTTTGTTCTACTTCTAATCAAGACTCACTTGTTGTTTTTCATCTCCTGACACACAATGTAAAATTATTTAAATGTGGTAGAATCACAACCTTTTCATTTAAACTCTTAAAAAGTAAACTACTTGAAATATACACTTATTAAAGAGAGTCGTAAATGCAAATGTTTACATGTTTTTTCTAAAAAGTGACTAAAAATGATGAGTCAATTATCAAAATTGTTTTCAAAACATTAATTTTCTGAGACTCATCCAATTAAAATAATCAACTATTCCTTTAATGAGTCTTGCTGCCCACCTGAAGGTCTCCACCAGGATCAGCTCCTCATTGTTGAACTGGTTGTTTCTGTAGAGCACTCCCAGCTTCACCACCATCTTGATCAGGTTCTTGATGATCTTCTGCGATTCTTTGCGGTTGCGGGTGTACTCCTTAGTGACGCGGTACAGCTCGTCCAGCACTTCACTGCTGGTGTCGTCGATGAAGAGGTTGGCCATGCTCTTGGTGGCCATCTTGCTCATTAGCTTCTTCTGCGCCTGCAGGGCTAAGCTCTTGGTGCTGAAAGAGTCCATGGTCAAGTCTAGAAAAAAATCAGACGAGGATAAGAAGAGCAAGAAAACAATTTAGCCAGACGGTTACATATAACATAAAGACACTTCCAAATGATGACTGAAAACATGTTTGGTTTCCATAATAGAACTCTTCCTGCCTGCAATGTGTCAGATTATTGCAAATAACACCTACACTAATATGGTTTAGACTGCGGGGCCAAAACCAGTCCCCTTTATAACATAATGAGCTGTGGCAGCTGTCAAATTAGTCCCAGCAACCCTCTGGCTCGTAGCCTACAAGATAGTTAGAGAAGAAGGTATCATTATCCATGTAGGAGTGAAATCAGCTACAGCACGACCACACAAAGCAGACAATGTAATCTGGATGCCTCAACTGCTGAGTGCATTTCAATAACAAGGTGTACATGCATGTGTCAAAACAAGAGTGCAAACTCATTCACAGCATACATGTTGCTTAATTTATGTATGATGCTGCTGCTTCTGTGTGTGTGTTTGTGTGCAGAGACTCAGTGAAAGGTTGCATCCATGACAGAGACTCATAAATATTGGGGGTCACTGAGGCTGCCAGCTTTCACATTCTCCCCATCTTCCCAATCAAATGAGGCAGATCCACAGCACGCCACATCATTTCAACGGCCATGTCTGGATGCGTTCTGCGGGTCACTTCTTCAGGTTTGTACATTCTGTTTTCGAAAAAAATATAATCAATCTATTTTTTTCCCCCCATGCATTCCTATTCTGACCTTCACAGATTTACAAGGATAACCTGGGAGTACACAAGAGTAAATAAGCAAAGAAAAAGTTGTTGTTCCACAAGGGCCTTTCAATACCAGCACAAAGAGAATGAATAAGGGTGAAGAGGAGGGAGCAACTGTATTAGAAGTTTCATTTTGACATGATGTGGCCATCATTTTCAATCATTTATTCTTATGAAAAATGTATTCGTTATATTTTGAACCTCTTTAAACTCTTGAAGTTTTAGGAATCTTGAACTAGGGCTGCAGTTACCCATTATTTTTTATTTATACTGATTATAAAGAATCAAAAATGCCTGTAATAATTACCCAGAGCTCCGGCTGAGGACTTAAAAATTGCTTGTTTTGTCTAATAGTCCGAAATCCAAAAATATTTTATATACAATTATACAAAACCAGATGTTTTGCATTTTTACGTGATAATTGACTTAAACGATAAATTGACATTGAAAATGGTTGCCAATTACTTTTGCTTTTTTGTTGATCAACAAATCAAATGATCTACCATTTGTTTCAGAACTACACTAAGTCGTGTATATAGAAAACTACACATAAACAGTCTTCTTCAATACAGAGTTTAGATGCAATTTCCTCCCAGTCAAATGTAGAGAGGTCACCGCACGCGGCATACACACAGTACACAGAGTGCAATGCACTGTATATAAACTGAGTATATCTGGCTGAATATATCCATCACACCATGAATTGCAAACTGTGCAGAAATATATATATTTATTCAAATCAAATCAAACATTTTTGCGAGACTGTAATTTGGGGTGAAATGTCTGGTTTTGTCTGCACAGTCAAAAACAAGGATATTCAGTTAATGATATTAAACAGAGAAAAGCAGTAAACCCTCAGATGTAAAATTTGCTTGTGAAAATCACAATAACGATTGATCAACTTCAAAGAAAACATGTTTACATCTTTCGAAGTAAAGTATCGACCAATGTCAGAATTAAATCAGCACCAGTGTGGATGATATCCAGCCCTACTGCAAAGATTTCTTAGAATAAAGGAAATACACATGCAAATCTTCACACAGACACAGACGATAAACAGTCAGATGTTATTTCCTGGTCACCGACATGCTAAATGCAGCCTAATAAGTGACAGCTGCAGAGGATATAATTATAATATATAATTATATTTTGAGCAAAGTGTCACATTCATATCACAATAAGGGGATTAATCTTTATACAATATCCCTCCACATGAAAGTAACCCCTGAAGACTAAAAATCTGTGATTGGCAAAAAAAACAAAGAGAGGTGCTATTATAGCAGCAGACAAAATGAATGGTGACTTATCCCTGCTGGGTGGCTTGTGGTTTTTACCGTTGTTGGTACTAGAAGGCAGTGTGTCTGCTGCTACAGTGTGACTTTCATTTTTCTCTCTCTCTCTCTCTCTCTGCAATGTCTCTCCAAGAATATCAATAAAAGTCCTTAGAGAGAGTGTCAGCAGGATGCTCCCAGGGAGGAGACACATGAGGAGAGAGGGAGAGCAAAGACAGACGCAGAGAGAAAGAGACAAAGGCCCGGGGGTGTTACATATCAATCCTCAAACATTTGGGAAATGTAGTTGATGAATGAGAGGTCATTTATATAATGTCTCATGCTGAATCTACTTCACTCTCTCTCACTTTGCAGGTGCTGGACGTTTAATCGGGCCTCTCGCTGTGCTGATCAGAAATCACTGGCAGATCCCTATCGACCATTTCACCATTATGATCGTAACTCTAAAGTTGCCAAGATGCACTTGTTACAAAAAATCCCGCTCTGATGCAATGTGTGTGAAACAGATAACAAGGAGGGAGAACACTAATGATCAGACTGAAAACACACACACACACACACCAAAAACAAAACTTGGGCTATATATATATATATAATATTATATTATATATTATTGAAGGGTGATTTCATAGCGTCCGTTAAATTCCACTCTCGTTGGGCCCATTGATGAACAGAAGAAACAGAGGAGGAAAAAGAATGTGTTTGTATTTCATAACTATACATAAACACTTAAAAGGCACGGTGGAGCTTAGGTCTGTCCACGTGAGCTTTCACTCAAAGCAGAAGAGTCACATAACAGACCCCTGACACTTTTATCTTAAGGATGGAAGAAGATCCTCTCTGTGGCTCTCGCTTCCTTCCTCTGTTTCCCAATGGCGGAAAAAAAAAACTAAAGGCTTCATGAAAAAAGGTCCTTATGGGACAAGTGCTCAGTATGATGAAAAGGTTTTCGATGAGGGATTCCTTTTTTTCTGGTGACTTTGCAGTGCAGTTTGAGTGTGGTTAGTGCCAAATTTAAATGGCCTGTGAAGTCCGATGCCCAGGGACAGCCTGGCCAACCCTGACACAGCGTCTCCACAGAATTAATAGAGGCAAAATTTTAACGGATTTAAGGTGGAACAAGACATGACAGCTGCAACACTACAGAGTGTTACGGCAAAATATACAAGCCACAGTCATCACTGCATGCCAACAAACATCTACACACTCGCACACATGTACACATACACATTACTGATAGGTCTGGCTTGCTGAGCGGCTGAAAATGAAACGAAAAACAAAGACAGATTGCAGCAGCCGACAGCTCCTCAGCATAATTACGACAGGTAAACAAGCTTCAAAATCGGCTCGCTCAGAATAAGCTGGCACACATTCACTCACAAAGACATGTCGTTGAAAAGCTCAGCAAACATGACTCGCGGAAATGAAACCTGACCCTTCCCAGTGTTGGATGGATGTCTGGATGTCTCGTGAGAGTGAGAGAGCCTGGGTAATGTACTCAGAGACAGTCACCCTAATGCGGGTATAGACAGCCCCGTCAAGGCTGTGTGACAGCCTGGGCGGAGGGATCGAGGTAAAAAGAGGCTGTGATGACGAAGAAATAACCTTACTGTCCTCTCTAGTCCTTGGAGGATTACTGGAGTTGGGTCAGGTGAAGCTGGATAGGCCCTTTATTATCTGGGTTTAATGTGTTTTCCTCTTTCAGGGCAGGTAAAGCTGATGTCTGTGTTGGGGACACTTGTTCCAAAAGCTTTTTCCCCAATTCATTTGGGAAAAGAGTAGGATGACAACTCCCACTGGCTGTCGTTTTCATTTAGTGCTGATATAATGTGACTGTTGGGAAGTGAGTAAAAGGTGAACGGTTGAGTAAAGGGTGAACATTTACATCTTGTTGCTATAATTTGGAGGCATTGTGTAACTTGTTTAAATAATCAACTACTGCAGCTATTTTGATAATCATTCATGACTATTTGGTTCATTTTTGCAGCAAAAATGATTCTCAAAATATAACATTTGTTGTTTTCCTGTTTATCTCACATTATACGTAATAATATCTATCTAATCAAAACAGGAAATTTGAAGAAGTCACATTCAAGTGAAGAGAAATAGTGATGGCCATTTTTCACTATTTTGTGACATTTTATTTACCTTTGATCAATGAATGGCAAAAACAATCGACAAATTACTCAATAAATATATATGTTAGTTGCTGCACTTAGCTGCCAAAACCCAGATAGCTACTAGAGACCACAAAGAAATTCCACACATACTACCTCACATGAACACTTTTTGCTTTTTGGCTGCTCATATTTAATATAAATCCATCATGAGGTGAGTGTGCCATTGCTTTTCCAATGAGAGGTGTTGAGCAGAATCTAGCATATAGCTTCTGCATTGACTGCACTCACTTGTCAGCTGAGGGCTGAGAAAGCTGAGGGGTGGCAGGTGAGAAAGGGCCAGAAATTGGATACACATGTATCTTCCACCCACTCCAACCCATGCCATCATGCCTCATGAGGAAGAGGAGGCCACAGCATCCAAAATATCACCACGCTCATACCTGCTGCCAATCTAGACGGCTTGGTGGATACTGATAACAGCCGGCATGAAGAGAAAAAAACCAATAAAGAATGTGTCTCTACAGTACTTGGCCACCACAAGTTGCAAAAAAAGCTTTGGCAGAGATTGTAGAACTTTCCATGACACTTCATTGCACAAGTGATTGGATGATGGCAGCAGAAAATGTCACGACTTTAAAGTCTCTTAAGGGATCACTAGTCACATGGATTGAGCTACTGTGACCCTGAAAGAGATGACTCCATCAGCTGAGAAAATCACTGCTATTGGATCAACCCGATTACTGAAAAGAGGCTCTATATTTATATATTATAGATCTGAATCATACAAGAATCATGCACAACTCAAACAAACCTATAATCTGCTCTCAACATAATGTGTATCCTTAAATACCCCTGAAAATAACTGAAAATATTCAGTTCAGTATCTTTGTATATTTGCATCAAAGTAAGAAACAGATTTTACAATAACTTAAACAATCAATCAATTCTTAAAATTAATCAATTAAATGCAATTTTGAAAAGTGCCTAAAAGAGATGGACTAATACAGACACAGCAACATCTGCAGACTTTTGAAGCCATTTTGAAAATTATAATGTCCAATTTTGGATGACACTGGCAGACTGTTGATGAAGTATTTTCTTAATTAATCGGGGAAATCTCATCACAATTTCCCTGAGCCCATGTGGATATCTTTATACAACTTGTTTTATTGGAGCAACAGTCAAAAACCAAAACATGTTCAGTTTACTATCAAATAAGATAAAAGAAAGCAGAAAATGCTCACAAGTGTAAAGCTGGAACCAGAGAATGTCTTTTTGTTGTTGAAAAATTACTTACGGTACAAAACCATTTACACAAAATACTGTGGTTATTGATCAGTTTCTATCGATTAACACTTGTTTCTGTGCTATTCAATATTATGATAACTTTTAGACCAGTGTGTTGTGGCCATATTGTAATGGACTGTATTATAATCCACTGCTTCTGTCGGCACCAAAATAATAACACTTAATACACTCGATAACAGAGAGTTGAATCCATGCCTCTCTGACACAGTTCCAAGTTTGATAAGCAGCCTTTATAGCAGAGCTGTGGACCTGGACTGGATGATGCTGCATTGTGTACAAGCTCTGTGTATACTGCATTTACTTTGCTGCCTTTTGGTACAACTCACACTGTAAAGAAAAAAAACAGCCACTATAGGAATAGAGTAAATCTGCCTGACTACTATTCTACCTTTTCCAATGCCATGCAACAATCGATGAAGAAGATCAAACAAAATTTATTCTAATTGTTCTGAAACAATTAGTCAATTAATCCAGCCAATCAACAAAAAAATAATCAGTTGCAACTATTATGATTATCATTCAATCAACATTTTTCATGCAAAAATGCAGAACGCATGAGAACGCCTATTCTCAGCCTTTCAGTTGTGAGGATTTCCTGCTTTTCTTTGGTCTTATGCGACAGTAAATGCAATACATTTGGATTTGTTGGTTGAGAAATTGGAGAAAATAATTGCAGCCATGAAAAGAACACAAGTAAATTGTTCACCCCTGAGAGCAAGCTTCTTTATCATTACCAAAAGCATTACAGATGTCGCTAAAATGCACTCTAATTGGGAAAATCTTGAATCAGAAAACTTGTTACTCCACAGATTCTCCCCAGCTGTATGATATAATCAGTCTCCACTTTGAGAAACAATAGACAGTCCTGGCGGTTATATAAGATACATCCGTGCTTTGTGTTCAGAAAGGACAAGTAACCACTCCAATAAGCTGTACGACTGGAGCCACTCCACTGTTAGAGAATCAGCAGGATTTCAGAACAAGTGAACGCGGCAATTTCATCTTTTATCAACTATTGTCGTGTTTGTCTCATCCTTCTCTTGAGATGTTGCATAACAGAGGAGGTGCTGACTGTTAATAAGAGTGTCGGTGACTGTGCCTATATGGCAGGCATGCGTTTGTGTGATGGCCTCATTGTTCACACACTCACCTAGTACGGTGGCTCTGACATAAGATTCATAATTGCATCAAAAGGAAATGCAAGCATGTATGGGCACATACTATACGCATGCTTTGCTTTGGATGCAGTGTGTATGATGGTATTGCGCTGTCTGCCGCCTTTTCATCTTCCCACACAGTCATCATCTGTGAAGGCTTGTGTAGATCTGCTGAGAAGGGAGGCAATCAGTTTCTTTCACTCAGACACCATGGCACATCCTACCATTTTTTTTACAGTTTCCTTAGATCTGCCAGAGCCCGCTGAACAATTAATAATTAATAAATCATCATATAATAGATCAGGGATTAATAATTCAGCCTGCCGATTTGGACTGAAATAGACCGGAGGCTAAGAGAAGTCTGGCGCGGGTGCAACAGGTTGGGGCAGCGACGTGGGACAAAGAGTGGACTACCAGCACGCACAGTAAAAGATGGTGGCTGCGAGCTGTTGGCCTTAATTTAGGATCAGTCAGAGTTGCGCATGTATAATAAGGCTGGGAGTGGGAATACAGTAGCTTTATCACTGCTGCGCTGCCTGAGGGCCAACACAACACTCGCTGACAACATGATTTGTTCTGGCATTAAAATTCACAAGTGGCAGTCGCTTTATGGTTACAATTGAGCAGATTTAACATTATACATAAGAATAATAGAGAATAAAGAATAAAAAACACCAGTACACCCTCACTTTGACTGGCGTGTCCAAGTTTTAATTGCATATTATTTACAATATCATTAGTATCTTAATAGCGCTGCAAATAATTAAAGACATAATCAAGGTGCTAGGTGCTTGAACTATGAATGATGTCTGGGCCAATGGCATTTTAATTAAGGCCACCATAAGAGCAAGGCATATTATGACTAATTTTCCTCTTTCCTTGGTATGTTAATGGAGTGGCAAATACCAGTGTGCTTGGCTATAAGACTAGTGGGGATGGAGATCAGTGAGAACAGAGGGGGACCAATGTGAGAGGACATGACTGTGACTAATAGATGACTCAAGTGGGATCTAAAATGAATCCAGTCTGTTCATCTACTGGCAGATACCGCCGTCTCTCACTCTCTCCGTTTCAAACAATGCCATGATATTTGCAGGTCACGCAGCTCCGCTTTTTCAGACAAGGCCACATGCTCGGAGTGTTTCAGGTTTCCAGGGAAACTGGAGGCTACCTGCGTGCTCAAATGAACTTTGTAGCCTAGTAAAAGCAGGTCAAATGCCTCTCTTGTGTTGTCAATAAGTTACCATGGATTCTCCTCTGCAGGAACAAGTGTCTCTAGCATTACTGGTGCAATTTCAAGCTCTGTCCATAATGACACTGTATGGCACTGGCAACGTGATTATATTGTCCTATTCAAAAATACACTCAGAGGAGGGTATCTTCACAGATACAGTTACACTTAAATACACACAAATGAGGCTCACCAGCCTCCGCTTAGACCTGCTGGCTAATTATTGTATATTATTATTTATTGTCTCTCAGATTCCTATTGTCCTGAAACAATGATAAAGTTGTTGTGATGCACAAAGCTATGATTAATGATGAAAAGCAAATGCTCATTAAAATCAGTCATGAGTGAAATGTAAAACAAATGGACTTTAATTGTACTTCTTCTACTGTATTCCACTTTCAATATGTTTCCATGCAGTCTAACAAAATGGACACTTTTGGATTGTTTCAGGGCTAACGATTTGCATCAATTGCCATACTGATTAACAAAGTAATCTTTTTTTATTCATAAAATATCAGAATATTGATAAATGACCATCACAATTCTCTAAATCTCAAAGTTACACCTTCAGTTTGTTTGTTTAGTAGCACAAACAATTCAAAATCAAAAGATATTAAATATACAACAATGCATTGCTCTATTTTGGGGGAGTCAAGGACCCAAAAAGGTTAGTAACCACTGATTTGGTCTGCAAAATATCAGTGGATAAAACACACCACAATTTCCAAGACAGATAGGGAGAGAGAAATACAATGGCAATTAATTTTCAAGATCCCAAGGAGACAACTTTAAATTATTCAAATTACCCATCACAGTCCAAAAACTGAAAGATGTGCAAATTAAAATTAGGCTATATAAAAAAAAGCAGAAACTGTTCACAGTTAAGAAGCTGTAGGAAATGTTAGGCATTTTTGCTTAAAAAAAAAGACTAAATCACCAAAATTGTTGCTGAATAAACTTCTGATTGTCTGGTAAACAGTTCCAAGTTACTTAGCCTGTATCTTTACATAAGTTGGCCGATATGTACAATCGATTCTGAAACGAAGCCTTATGGTGATTCTGCAATATTCATTTTGGCCGTGCCTCAGCTCACTGGTTGTCAGTTGTTGCCACAAACAACAAAGACAAAGGAAGCCCAGGGAAAACACAGTTTGTATAAGAACCCTAAATCATTTCACCACTGACACAGCTAATGCATGAGGAGAGGCAACTCCAAGTCCTAATCCGAGGCTATAATTCATTTGACATGTCTGTTGAGGCTGTGCATGATAATGTGCGCTGCTGTGTTACCTGCCAGACCCTTGGCTGCACAGTGAAGCTATTCATCCACACTCAAGCCTTGTTTCTGGAGAGGCGCTTTACAATGTAAACACGGCAATGTGTTACAAAACATATCAGTGTTTGCAAAACACATGTCTTCGCCTTTATCAGTCTTGGTTTGAATACACAGTTGAGCTACGAGGGGGCTTATAAAAAAAGGTGTTGGGATAAACAGATCCTTTTATTCTACGTTTCGGCAATTTTTCTGTGAGATTATACTGAATGGATATTTTATAGTGTAAAACATAAGGTCCTTGTAAAATACTGTCTCTCACACACACATGATATTCATGTTCTCTTGATGATGTCCTATATAAATAGTCTTAGTGTTATCCATTGTTCTGAAATGTTCAGTAGTAGTTAATTCAGGCCATCTGGTTGGAAGCCCTTTAAAACACTGAATTTGATATTTGGATAACACTGATGCAAGGGCGTGCAGTTAAGACATGCTATCCAATTTTCCAACCACTGGTTTCACATACAGTAACACCAAATATGGCGGGCAGCCCATTCTGAAAGGTTTTCCCATTAATCATCAATGAATAAGCTAATAAACCTGATAAGAAATCTTCACTCTCAATCACACGTCTTTAAAAAAAGCAAAAACCAAAGTTTACAAAACTGTTTGTCCCTTTTTTTGGGGGGGGGTCTCCTAGCGTTAACATTATGCACTATAGTTGCTACTCTGTCAGCTATCACATTCAATCAATAACTCTAAACATATATCAATATTACTAGTATAAATACTCACCAATCCACAATATACTGAAACAATATTTGCTGACAGTTATTACTGCTAGCTTGTTGTCAAAATGCTATTTGAATCACGTCTTAACTGATGAGCAACCGTTACTTCCGCCAACTTCGTGTTTAAAAAAAAGAAAAAAAAGAAAGCCAAGTGACCTAGCTAGGAATTAAATCTTAGTAGGTTCATCTTCAGTCAGTCCGAGTATGACAAAGCTGCAGTTAGGTTACATTTTAACGGCCTAATTACTCGGGAGTGATTTAACCGCAGGCCGCTGACAACGTCATAAACGTGACAGTTGTTTCAAGTTATTGTTTGTCGAAGAGACGTTACATTAGAAACTGGTCAACCGTTAACTCACCTTCCCTTTCAACTCAGCGGGACACTGGAGTGGTCAGTCAACAAAAGATGACAAGTTAATCTGAACAAAATCAATCATGTCTTCATCCTGGCAACGCAGGGAAAGTTGTTCTACAGCATGTTTTTTGGTTTCTTAGCTTGTTTTTTTGTTTTTGCTGTATCTTCAGTTGTTTGCGAGACAAAACAAAAACACGTCCTCTGCTTGTCGATCCTTTTTGTACTGTGACGGGTATCAGGCACAGATGTGTAAATTATTGAAAGAGTGTTTTCTTCTCTCGTCTACTGTGAGATCGGTTACAAGAGTTTGTTGTAACCCGATTCCTCCTCCTCCTCCTCGTAAAAAAAAAAAGTTTCAAACTTGAGGGGGACCTGGAAATCAAGAGATTGATGTTGGCTCAGACCAATGAAGGAGCAACAAGGGCAGTGGACCAGCCCAATCAGGCCAACAGAAAGGAGCATTTACAACCAGCACATTCCCCTGCCCCCATTAGGGCTTCCAGTAATTATCCGCGTCCAGTCCTCGTCCCAAGGCTGGACCTTTCTCAGAGGAAACGGTGTGAAGGGAACAATGAGCAGGAACTGCGGGGAGCAGTTTTTCTGTCATGGACGAAATGATATAGTGGCTTGTTAAGTTACACACGAATGAACTACGCTTAAATGTTTTTTTTTTGCTCTTTCGGTTGCATTTACATCACCATTACTAACCAGTCAAACAAACATATGTAATTAGTAATATAAAAGAACAGCAACGTAAGCTATTGTATGTATGTATGTGTGTGTGTGTTTTGTTAGCGGATGTTTTGAAGACAGGGGAAGTTTTCCCTCATCTGTGTATTGAGGACACAGGAACTCCCGAGGTCAAAATAGCCTCCTTGCATTGTTAGTTTAACACTGAGTTCATTTTATAGATACACGCGTTACGTGTTTCAGCCACCTGCGTGCCTGTTTTAGCTATTAGTCTCAAAAATACTATCCTATAAATTAGACATAATAATAATATTTTTTTTTTTATCTATTGGACTGTATATCTAAGTGCTGTATTACTGCAGGTGTAATGGTAGAATTGATCTAGCTCGCCCTCTAGTGGGGGTTCTTCTTTATCAAGCACATAAATATAATATATTTTCTAGTATTGTCAGATACACAAATGAAATGTAAACAATCAGATGTAATATTTGTATATGTATAATAATACACTTTTTTTAAACACAAAGAAATTCATTTCACGATATGACTTTTTTCATGTAATACGCCATTTTCAACTATTTGGTTGCATTATATTTCAGTCAATTCTTTTTTTCATTATCAGGTAATCTGACAATTACTTACTACTACTTATTACTGTTTAAATGTTAGAAAATGTTAGAACCTAAAATTATGTTTTCAAGTTTCTTGTTTGGGTTAACCAACAGTTCTAAACTCAAAACAATTCACTTCTCTATCACAGAAAAGCAGTAAAAATTATTAATTATCAAAATTTCACAATGGAATTTTGCATTTATTTTCTGGTGATCTACTAATTGATTAATTGTTTCAGGTCTAATTATACTACTTCTAGTCTGTAAATAAATAGGCTAATACTGGTGCCTAAATTTTGTGCATCGTTATTATATATAAACCCATTAAGCTTATAATTTACCTATCAGTTTAAACTGTGCCAGTCTTTTCAATTATACGACAGAAATTGGGCTGATCCGAAGAATTTTGTTGTTGAACTCCACTTCCCACAATCCTCGGCACAAAGCAGGAAGGTGACGTATTTGTGCTACGTGTCAGGAAGTTCCACAGTGAACATGGCGACTCAGCAGGGAGATGTTGATGAACTCTTCGATGTGAAAAATGCATATTATATTGGCAGTTATCAACAATGTATTAACGAGGCTCAGAAGGTGAAGGTAGGCAACAGTTAAATGGCATCAACTGTGTTATTGTGACCACTCTGTACCTCTCTAGCTAACGGCAGATAACGCTGCGTTTTGCGAGCAGCAATGCTAAATATTTTAGCTAATATTTCTCTCACTGAATTGAACCAATGTAGATTTGTAACCGCTGCGTTTGTTTTGTCTTTAAAAGCCCTCATCACCAGAGAAGGACACTGAACGGGACATGTTTTTGTACAGAGCATATATTGCCCAGGTAAATCCAAGTGCGATTTTTTCTCAAGTAGAAATATCATCATCATCATCATCATCATGGTACTGTGTATTCATAACTAAGACCTGCGTATTCTGTGTTGCAGAGGAAGTATGCTGTTGTCCTGGATGACATCAAGAGCAACTCTCCACCCGAGCTTCAGGCTGTCAGGATGTTTGCTGAGTATCTCTCAAATGAAAGCAAAAGGTAAGTCTTAAATCTAAATCTATAAAATTTAATCAGATGCAGTCTACACTAAATAGGAGTGTACTTCCTGAGTTATGAGAATCAGAATCAGACTTATACGCCAAATGTACAAGAAATTGGTTGGTTGGTTGGTTCCCTGCCCTGTGGCTGCCCACTTCTAGTGTGTATGTCATATATATCAAATGCAGAGGATCAGTTTTTTGTCAATGTATGTGAGTACTGAAAAAAATGACATGAAAGAAATCTTAATCTCTTAAACCTTAAAAAATATTACAGCTAGGTCTTTATGGCAGTGCAAAATGCAACTGATGGCCTTCACATTTTCATACAATTTCACATCAGAGATTTAAAATAAGGCTTTTTGCTCTGAACAAAACTATGTCCAAGTTTTTATTTCTTACTAAAAGGCAACAGTATGATCACTGAATTATGAATTATGATCACTGCTATATACTTTTGTATGTAACCGAATATTTTAATATATTCTACATATCCTATATATATAAACTGCTCTTCTGAATATCTCATAAGTACCTAGTGATTCAAGGATTCTCTTGAGTTTAAAGTTGTCATTGTCTGAACTGTTTGCCTGCTGTTGTTTTCTCTGCAGGGATGCCATTATTGCTGATCTAGACAAGAAGATGGCCAAGAGTGTGGATGCCGCGAACACCACCTTCCTACTCATGGCTGCCTCCATGTATTACCATGAGTCCAACACTGACGCTGCTCTCAGGACTCTGCACCAAGGAGAAAGCTTGGAGTGGTAAGAAGGATCAGGATTTTATTTTACAAGGTCTCAGAGAAATCTTGTTCATGATCCAAACTGATTCAAGTGAATATACAAGCAAAGAAAATGCTTAATACCTGTTACTTTCTGCAAGCTACAAATTACATTCAAACTACAACATAGGTGAAGGAGCAATTTTGTTTTATCTTTATTCCTTGCATTAAAATATGAATGTAAATATAAGAACTGCTAAATTTAAATAGCATGTAATTTACACACAAGATTTTTTTTAAATGGGAGTACTACTGTATATGTAGACAATGAGACATAATTTGCAGCAAAATTGTTTGGGACTGAATTTTTAATATGAGAAATCTGGTGATCAGAAAGAAGTGAGGTTACCACTTCTGAAGCCCTCTCCTTATCTCTGCTTGAGGCTACACTAGTTGCTGCTAACATACAAATCTCCAGCCAAACTGTTGGCTGTGGGTAGTGTAGGCACCAGGCTTTGGAATAAAAAAAAAGATAATATCTGCCTCTGCTGCATCAATTCTTTATTTATAAATACTGTCCATCACCAGCGACAATATTGTAGAGATTTGATGCAAATTCAATGACGTACACTTTTAAGGGAATGAAATACTTATTAATACTAATACTTATTTTGCTATGTAAATTTAGGTTTCTGCTCTGCTAAACCAACATAATTGACCTAACCATTTGTTTATTTGTCAGCATGGCCATGACTATCCAGGTGCTGCTGAGTCTGGATCGTGTTGACCTGGCAAGGTATGGTGCATTTCAAAGAGCTTATGCAAAAACATGGTTTGCATTGCATTGCATCAGCTTTTTTATTGGAAGCCTCAAGGGAAAACATTTAGGTGTGTTTTGAATGCATGCGGTGATTCAATTTGACAGTAAATGTATTTGTCATTATAAATTCTCATAAACCTTACAGTGTGCATTGATTGAAGTATGGAACTATATAATAAAAAGAGACTTTACAAAAGCATGCACACTGTTCGTCATAACAATATGCTCTTCATTTTAACAGGAAAGAACTGAAGAAGATGCAGGAGCAGGATGAAGATGCTACTCTAACACAGCTAGCCACAGCCTGGGTTAATATTGCTGTGGTGAGGACACCAGCATATAGATCAATTTATGTAACATTACCAAGATACATAGTTGATTTATATATAAATGCATCATCATGAATAATTTGCAAAGCTTCTGTACATAATGTGGCCGATATCAGAATCCAAATGCTATTCTTTGTGGTCAGGTTTGAATTAATTAGCGGTCAAATTTAGTCCGAAGGTGTTTTAAACCAGGTGAAAGCACAGTAGATATTAGGTGGACAGCTGCTGTACACTCAGATCTATATTTATTGTGGTTTGCTTGTTGCTCCAGGGTGGAGAGAAGCTGCAGGATGCTTACTACATTTTCCAGGAGATGTCGGACAAGTACTCAACTACGCTGCTGCTTCTCAATGGACAGGCGGCTTGTTACATGGCTCAGAACAAGTGGGAGGAGGCTGAGGGAGTCCTGCAGGAGGCTCTTGACAAGGTCAGATGACAACAGTTCTTTGTTATTGTCTCTCTTCTTGTTTTGTCTCTTTTTCCATCACATTTCAACTGACATACTGAGCATATTGTGTCGTAGATACTAGAACAGTTGTTTATTCAGTTGAAGCTCTTAATGTTTTTTTCTGAGGCTGGTATTAGATTCATACTAATCCTGAATTAATGTGACAGAAGTGCTATGTAGAATAGATACATGGTTAAGACAAGACAAGATGAGATACATTGATAATAGTATGAGGAGTGCAATGGAAAACAAAAATTGTCTTTTTTTGTTTTCAGTGCACTGTTTGTAAAAAAACAAACAAAAAAACAATCTGAATTACTCA
Source organism: Pampus argenteus (assembly GCA_036937835.1). Classification (NCBI taxonomy): domain Eukaryota; kingdom Metazoa; phylum Chordata; class Actinopteri; order Scombriformes; family Stromateidae; genus Pampus; species Pampus argenteus. The sequence continues at coordinate 13,666,499 of CM072870.1, forward strand.
GTTTGATGTCACAACTTGAAAAAAAATTGTGTACTGATACATATGATCTTTATATGATGTGGTATGTCAAGAGAGTCTGAGCCTCTGGCTGCCAATCTGTAACTGTTAATACCCCAAACAGCCTCTTTCATTTGAGTATTCTAGTAAAACTGGACAACCTTTAGACAATATCTGAGATAATATCACCAATATGTCACAAAACATGAAAATAACCTCTGCCTTAAACTTAGTAATTAGCACATTATTATTTTGAGTATTTCTTTGCATTTTATTTGAGAAGTACAGTCAAGAAATGTGGGGCAGTGTAATTTGAAAAAGTCAGCTGCCTGCATTCTAACAGTAGATGGCACCACATACTGTTTTACAGGCCACAGTAAGTACATGTTATACATATACATAATAGGTTAGTGGTTGAGGAGTGTACACGATTGATATGATATACAACTAAATATTCTATTCTGCCATCTTTCCTGAGCTTGACAAATAAAATCTTCTACAAAAAAGGTTCAAAAAAGTTTTTATAAAGAGCAGCAGGTCTGTTCACTGTTGAAACCAGACCATCTGAGACTATATCAGCTTTGAGTCTTGTGGAATAACTAAAAATGGCCTTTTACATTAAGGTCTCATTTTTTTTAAGCTTCCCTGTTTCCTAAACCTGCAACCTGTCAGTTATTGAGATAACATAGTAATCCTGCTTCATAAAATAGCCCCAGCTTCATGATGCATTGACTAGGTGACATACTATAATGTTGGTAGTGGTCAAATTATTATAGAGTGATAGATATCCATCGATATGTTTCACTAAACTAACTCACTAAAGAAATGTGCAATTTTTCATTGAGACTTTTACATCAATGATCTAAATCCTCATGTTCTCCAGACGAAAACCAGTTTCTAATGTGATAAATGGAGTAAATAAACTGAATAGATACACAGATGTTCAGGTGTTTTGCATGTACATGTAAATTGGGAACAATACTCAGTCCCTTATGGTAGATGTTAGTAGCACAGTGGAAGGCTGCACAAATGCTACCTGCACAAGTGTGTTGTCTGCTGTATATTGTGAATGTGATAAAAGAAATTAATAATAATTAAAGTCATTTCTTTTCAACAGAACGTCCTTTTTGCTTTCACTGTCTTGTCGTCACATGTCTGTTGTCCCGTTGTTCTCTCTCAATCTAACTTTTCTTTCTCTCTCCCACTTTCAGGACAGCAGCCACCCTGAGACTTTGATCAACCTCATAGTGCTGACTCAACACCTGGGCAAAGCTCCCGAGGTCAGACTTTGGACCCAAAGCTGTTTATTAGACACTGCTTTAACACCCATCTGTTTCACACTTTCCTATAGACAAACTCAACCTTGGTCAAAGAGGACTTTAAAAAATCTTTCTCTGTTGCTTTGAGTGCAAAATACACCTCTCAGCAATTTTTGTGTGTGTTTACTTTGATTAAAGCAAATGCACTCACCAAAGCAATCCATTGATTGCATTTGTCTTCTATCATAAAAAAAAAGTGTCATCTAAGCATATCTACTGATTTAGTAGATATGCTTAGATGACATTGAGTTATATACCCTGGAACTCCAGAGTTCATAAGATAAAGACTTAATTATCTTACTTGCATTTGATGGACTTGATAATAATGCAATAGAGCACTGACTGTTGACTCAAAGCCATCATTAAAAACTTCTGAACTGTGATCAGCACTGATTAATACAACTCACGTGTAATCCTCAGGTATCGTAGGACTTTGCAACCTTTTAAATGTGGGAGGAAAATAAAATTGTTCTAAATTTAGAACAAATTTGGAGGAAAGTTGTCTTCCTGTAGGATCCTATCGTTCATGATGAGAAGCTGTTTAGAAGGCTTTTCTAGTTGTTAACTTTGTCATGTTAGTTTCTAACATGTGTATAATTTCTTTACATCTGTCCTCAGGTAACCAATCGATACCTCTCTCAGCTGAAAGATGCTCACAAAGCCCATCCATTCCTCAAAGACTATTTATCCAAGGTAACTGGCTGATATCAGGATCTGTTGATCTGCGCTCTTCCTTGTGTTCAGATGGTAGTAGACTAGTATGTTTTAAGCATTGATCCACTACTGCCCCTTGTTCTTCTAAAACATTACTCACTTTGCTTTTTGAAACAAGCCAGATTTTCAAGTTAAAACAAACAATGATAAAATATGGGATGCATCTGAGGCGGCCAGAGCTATTCAGGTTCAGATCCACTCAGTTTTTGACTGGCCTTCACGACTTACTCTGTTATAATTTAATTACCTGGTCTTGGTTGTTTTGGAGCAAAGCCAGCGAGAAGACATTAAACTTGGATTCTTCAGCCTTTGTCACACATTGTGTAGTAATTACACAAAAGTGCAGATGTACATAAACACGTTCAAACTAGGTTACAGTTATCAAACACACCATGTGATGCACAGCTGTTCCCATGGTTGGATTTTTATTCCCTGCTGTCTAACTGTTTCCTCTGCTCTTTGTTCTTCTGCAGGAGAATGAGTTTGACAGACTAGAGATGCAGTACGCCCCCACCGCTACAGCATAAAACATCTGCTTTTATTGAGAAGGCTCAACAATGGATTTAATTTTAACAAGATGAAGTCCATCTTTCTCTCTCTCTCTCTATCTAACTTGCATACCTGTATTTGTTTTGATATTTCTGACTTGTGAGAAAAAAATATGTTTAAATGCAACTCATTATCATTTTGCTTAGGGGGTAGATGAAACATGTCTGCCTTAGTTTCCATTCTAGATAAATGACTATTTCTCCTATGGAAATCAACACATTTGTGTAATGTAAGCATTCCTTTGAAATGATAAATGTTTAATACCGGTTTTGTTTGTGTTTTTTTGTGAAAGAAAAAAAAAACTCCACATACAGAACATACATGAAATTAAGCCATAGCAATGCAGCTATGACAATTAAATGTAATTTTTGTGCTTTTCATACATTTATATGAGGGGATTGGGGATGCCATATATGTAACGTAATGGCTGAACTGCCTCTTTAAATCATCCTTAATCTCAGTAGTTCAAAATGAAGATAGCGGTCCTAATTATGTCACGCCCCCCCTCAACCCCCCGCCCCCCAGTTCACCCCTCCGTTTCTCATAAACGCAGGCTGTCGGCAGTTGGCGTTGATTTCACTGGAAAGCCGAGTAGCGTCACTTGTCAAAACGCAGACTTGGACACGTTGACCAGTGCAGAGGAGAAGACGAGTCAAAGAGGCGGCACTGTCTTCACAGGATAATATTCTTCTTATTTATCCTTTCGTCTTCGCTGGAATAACTTGGTGTCGTGTGAGACTTGTCGGTTTGTCAGGAGTGTAATGTTCAAACTGATGAAGCGGCTAAGAGACGTTATATAAGGCGAATAACGGACAGAAATGAGACCGCTCGTCACAGCATAGCGGTACAATAATCGCATGTGCTGGCTAGTTTCGGCGCTGAGAGGCAACAGCGACGTAGGACCTCATGGACTAAATCGAATATGATGGTGTGTGTGTTTTCCATCACGTTTTTGATTAGTTTATTCGAGTAGCTAGCTAGCTGGGAAACTGCTGCGAATGCTGGCCCATTCACGGCTGTGTGCGTTTGATTTAACTTAGCTAGGCGGCTAACGAGGACGCGCTGCTGCCGTTGAGCCCGTGTGCGTAGCGGAATGATGAACAGAAGAAACCTCCAGACAGTCGCCTATGGCTCCGAATAACGGTCAAAACCCTATTAAGTAGTCGCTTTGTTTGATTAATAAATCCAGGCACATAGCCAGTGTGTGTGGTCAGACCCAGTGGGCCCAGCTGTAATTCAGAAAACTCCTGAATGCGAAGAATGGGCCCATGCCATAATTTGGAAAACAAAGAATTAGGCTACTGAGGAGGGTAAGCTGGTTAAATAAGATTAATTTTGCGTTTTTAGGTGAGCTAGCAATCTTGTTGACGGATTAGTCACACAGTCTGGACTGTACAGCTTCCTGGAATCCCTGTGTCCCTCAATCGGAGTGATTTCCCCCGGATTCTGCTCTTTCTACGCCGCACTACAATGGGCGGTCATACCGGGAGCACCGGGCCGGTGGAAGTGGAGCCCATGCCGGGTTACTTGGACCTCATCAGCAGAGCCTCCACCGTCATGCTGGGTGCATGGAGAGACTGTAGCACTTGCGGTCTGGAGCTCACCAAACGGACTCTCCTGGATAACGCGTACATTACCTGGGTCGAAATAGCCCTGTTCTTCTTTTGCGCCTTTTTGTGGACGCAAATCAGACGGTGGTTGACAGAAAGTCTGTTCAAGGTGGGTGACACACGATCACAGCACATACTAATACCCAAAGATTATTGTATTTGCATCCTTGATTGATGGACTTAGTTATCATTTCACTATCATTCACTAGAGCTCTTGCACTGCAGACATGTGGCCTTCAGTCTCTCAGGAGTTGTTACATGTTATGGGCAGGCAAACAGAATAAATGAGAGGCAGTGGGGTGTTTAAATATGTCAACATATATTTAATGCAGTTGTAGGTTTTAAGATAAAGAAACAAGACAAGTGGAAGTGAAAATATAGCTCAACCACACTGTCAGAAATGATTAACTCACAGCCTGGCAAAAAAACAGGCTGAAAGATGCATCCTGCACATGCATGCAGTGTTTCAGAAAGGTTCTCATTGGTTCTCTTGTGTCATTCAAAATGGTGGCAGGTTCAAGTGGGGTAAGGAAGTGTTCCTTGCTGACAGTAATGACAGAAGACTTAAGGAGAAAAGCATGTGTGCATCTATCTATAAATACAAATTATTATAATAAAAAAATCTCATATTTTATATTTTGGGGTTGCAGCATCAAGTAGAATTACATTTTTGTTGATCTGCAAGCTTCATTCTCACATACAGGCAGGGCATTATGAATATTATTGGTGCTTTGGATTCAATTGAGGTATTTTACTTTTCAGAAGCAAAATTAGCCCATAGGTTTCAAATTGTATTTCTTATCTGTATCTTTCTGGTGACATTGCAGTTACATTCATTTTCTATCTGACTTTTTTTTTTAAAAACATATTTGCTTGCTATATACAGTCTAGTTATACCTCTCCATTTAATGCATTTGCAAAAGTCAATATAATCATGAAGCTTTTAGATTTCAACTTAGTACTTTTATGATTTTTTTTTTTTTTGGTGAGTGGGGGGCCAGGTCAGTCAGTGAGTCAGTTTAAAATATTACAAATTGGGTATCAATAATTTTGATTTTGATCTGTTTTTGGCTACTACAGTAAATGAGACCTGACATATCAAAGTGTTATATCAAATTGATGCACAATTTGTATATATGTAATAATCATATATTGCAATTAACCAGTCTTGCTCATTGATGAGCAACATTGCTCACACTGGCCTCAATAACCCAAAGATATCACCTAAAGAAATGGCTACTGTCATTTAGATATTAGACCAATTTATGCTGCTATGCTTTTAAAATGTTGGTATTTTTTCGGTGCCTGAGGATGTGCACTTATAAAACTGGAAAAAGGCTCAGCATTCCAACATTGCACATCACTCAAAGGCCAATATATCTTGTTATGCTGACAAACTGGCCCTATGCCTGAGTCTGTTACATTTCCTCCACCCAACAAAGTCTTGAGTACCTCCGCCCTGTGGGTTTTACTGGGGAGAGGCGCTTATCCACAGACTGCCTGGATGTGGCCTTCAGGCCGTTATTCTGCCATCGTTGTGGGTGGATGCTAATACAATGATACTGCAGCAGTATACATGTGTGAAGCCAGATGTAGCCTGACAATGCAAAGAATGAGGCCCGTTTTGTCTTTTTTACGTTATGTGTGTGTGTCTCAGCATGTGACTCACAGACACCTATGGAACAGTATGGGTTGGAGCCCATTTGAGGTTTTCATACTGTAAGGTTTCTTAAAGATGAGGTGGCGTTTTGTATGTAGGTGAATTAGTATCTAATAACAATGAAACCAATGAACTAATGCCAGATGAGTATTGCTGTTATACATCACAAAGCAGAAGTACAGTGTATGCTGCTGACTTGAAAAACAGGATGGCTTCTTGTTAAGTAAACCGTATATTAAATAATTACTTAAGTGTAATGATTGCATTTCATAGTTTAGAAGTACATGAGTAAATATCAGCACAAAAAAATGACAGTGCAGACAATCATGAGTACACATACTTTGTTGGGTCCAGAACTCATGGGACTGTCTTTACATTAAATGTTAGCTTAGACATCAGAAGACAAAACAGGATCTATTGAATGAATAACTACTGTGCAAGCTTATCCTGTTGTGATCATGTGAGGACTATAGTGATGTGATCTGATGTGTGGAAGAAGTGTTGGTACCAGCACTATTTTAAGGCCATTGAATGGAAGAATGGTGCAGTATGGAGATGATGTTTTGTGAATTTGCATTTTTAATTATATAATTCAGGGGACACATACTTAGCTGAAAATCATATTTCTTGTGCAGATGTTAATGGTGATTTTTAAGAATCATAATCATAAAAGGATAAAAATACTTCTCCCGTTTTGTTACTTACAGTACTGCCAGTCATGTTTGAAAGTTGACCCACTTCAAATCTCCGTGTACTCCTGCATTTTTCACTGTACAGATTCCATTTATGAAAGCAGCCCAAGTGAAGTGAAACTAGCTTCTTTGACTGTGCCTGCTATACTCAGTGAGTGGTACCACAGTGACAGCAGCCAAACCTTGTTAGAGACTGTCTTCTGATTGAACCCACCTATTGCCAAAAGCCTCTCTGCTGGAGCTTCTGTAATGTATTAATTAATGGTAAGATTTATATTTACAAGAATACCGCTGATGTGTATTGGATGTACCGTTTTTTTGACTGTCCAGCATTTGGAGAGTTCTATGTCTTTTTGTTTATGTTAACCAAAGCAAGGAAACAAGGTACCACATGGTACCATCATTTCACATCTCAGTGAACACGCTGTGGATTGAGGTAAGGAGAGTGGAGTGGGGGTGGGGTGACATTTCCTGATCTGTGACACCTCTCACTGTGATCTCCTGGCTCATCCATTGACACTACTGATATTGACATTTAAAAGTTTTAACTGACGGTAAGCAAACTACAGCAGCTTGAGGCACAAGCCAATGTGGAAGTACCTTAAAGTGCAGTACCACCAATGGCCAATGGCAATTGACTTCCATTCAAAAAATCATCAACTTCTCTCTAGAAACACAAAGTCAAATTTTTTTTTGATAAATTATTATGGTGTCAATCACTAAATTGAGGCTCTAATAAATATGCTGTGGTGGTAATTTAGGAAATTATCGCTCTGTGAGATTTGATGATGAAACAGGATTAGAAAATAAAACTCTTCCCCCTTCGTTATGAAACATACCCAGTAATCTACTAAATGTCATGTCACATATACCGTGGAAGCAGCTGTTTTCCTTCCTCATTATGTTTCATCTTCTGTACAAACATGTTTTTCAGAGCATGTGTAGGTTTATGTTATCTGCTTATATTAATTTAAAAGGCTGTTCATCATTGGATTTATGGTATATGTGTGTGTGTGTCTTTGTTTACGAATTAGAGCTTTCAGATAAATAAAGTATATTCGTATTTGCATTCATTTTGTGAGCCAAAAAATACATGCGCAAGAAGTCGCCTACTATATCTCATAAGTGGAAAATATGGCGGTAAAGTAGTGTTTAGTAGAAGAGAAGAGTATTTATAAAAGGACAATGAGAAAGTGATATTACTGGAGTGAGAGAAGTTGGAAAATGAGATGGGGTGAACTGAGGGGATGAATGAACAGAGAAGGAAGAGAGAGTAGTAGGAGGAAGGGCTACAGGAGAGAAGTGGGCTTAAGGGGCCAAGCCTGCTGACTCAGCATGCAGCATCCAATCATTAACACAGTTGCACACAGAAAACATGCAACTTTTGTCAGTTACCCAGCCTTTATATCCAGCAGCACCAGGGGATACATTTTCAAAGAGGTAGCACATACCTAACACACAACACACTCTCATAAATGCTTCCAATAACCCATCACACAAACAGACACACACACACACTTGCACACACTGAAGAGACCGTGCAAAGGAGTGCAGCAGTGTGCTTGCCAGCTCCAGCCTCGTTGCAGAGCTTATCTCCCTGCATATAGCTGAGTAGCACCTCTTACCCTGGCATTGTTCTAAATGTGAAAGCAGCCCAGCATTTCACAAGGTCCCCGACCGCAGATCCCAGATCACCTTCTGACTCTGCTCATTGTTGTGCATTCAGGCTGCAGAGAGAAACCTGATGCTGGATTTGTGGTAAGGGGAAGTGTTACCCATTCAGTCTAGAGTGCCCGCTCAGATGAAACCTTGTAATTTTGACACTGATTGGAAACAATTTGATTATTAGGCATGCTATAATCTCTCCTCTCTTCTTGTGACTCAGCTGTCTAACCCAGGGATTCCCAAACTTTTTCAGCTTGAGATCCAAAAGAGAAATTGCCTGCTTCAGACCCACCCCGCTATTACATCTACATGTATAAACTACTGATAAATAACACAACATACCATGAATTTAAAATCTATAACCCTTTCAGACTATCTGGCAATCAGAAAATCCATGAGCATGAGTTTTAGTTCTGTTTAAGAGCTATTCTGTATCTCAATTAAATGCCAAATTCACCAGAAGGATCATGAAAAGCAAGATACTTTAAATGATTTACTTCTTGTACATTGTATGTGTAGCAACAAGCAGCACTTTAGTGATCTACTATTTTCTGAACAGGGATTAGCAGGATGTTCAGGGTGACAGCTATGTTCATGTAATATAGTAAACAAGCCAAATTAGCCCTACAAGCTAATGCGTGCCCACTATGCTAACGCCCGATTTAAATGGGCCGGCACTACATATCAAACAAGAGCCAAAGACACTACATTGTATTAAGTTACAGTGAGCTGTAAAATTCACCACCTCTGAGCAGAAGCCAGTAGGCAACATTATTTTGTAGCCTGACAAGCCCAGACAAGGCCTCTCTTCCTCTGAACAGCTCTCCTCCTGCCTCTGTTTCAGAGTGCAATGGTTTTTCCCCAGAGAGCAGCGAGAAAGCGAGGCGCGGTCACTCTGCAGCTGCTTCTGGGGACCAAAATGGAGAAATTAATTTATATGTCATAGAATTGTTATGCATCAAGTCACGACCTTAAGTTTGGAAAATTCTGATCTAATCCATCATCATGCGACGTTTTGATGAACAACACTTTCACCTGACAAGTGATCTATTGCTTGATATGCTTTAATGTGTCGCATATTATAAATACAAAGCACTTACGAGTTCTCAAAACTGTCAGGCCCATTGTGCACAGGGGTTTTTGTTGTAATCAGTCATAATCTGCCACTGCAATAGTGGCTTTAGCAGCCTAATTATATCCAATCATATTTGTTTACGTCTACAGTAACATGCACTACATTCAGTGTGTTTAGATAAGGCCTACAGTAATGTCACTACCACAGTATGTTCCTAACCCATTTTTGCTGATGGCTTTTGGTGCTTGTGTGCTTGTATAATTGGCTTCCTGCAATGTTGCTCTAGCCTGTAATGCATTTAACATCTAGCCGGCAAATGTTTGTTTCTATATTGATGTCTTTGTTACTTTGTGGTGTCAAGTTCAGCAGCTGATTTCCTCACACACACACCTTTCCATACACCCTGAACTGTATGTCGATAATGTAACATTCCTTCAAAACATATGTGGTTACCATTAGTTGGTTTTAGGTCAATGTAAATGGTTTAATAATTTTCTTTGTCATACAGGATAATAAACATATTATCTTTTGTATGTTTGGGCTGTGGGCTATTGTTACTATGAAGAAGACAGCAGGTCTGTGATTTTACAAGAGGAAGAAAACGGGGAGGAGTTGTGCACACTTACATGGTGAATCACAACTAAAGCAGCCACATATACCACCAGCTACAATGCATGATCATGAATCATCCCTGTTTGCAGACTGTGTCAGATTCTCTCTTCTGGTCAACTGGAATGTGCTGTAGGGCCTTGACCGCTACAGTCTTTTTTTTTTTTTTTTCCCTCTTCCTCTCTCTTTCTGTTGCCCTTTTCCTCCTGATAGACAGGCTTTCATTAGACAAGAACACATTGTCACTTGGCAGCTGTCTCTCTTCTGACTTGACCACTCCATAAATTTGTGTTAGAGTGCAGTGGTCAAAGGAAACTACTGTGTGTATGTGTGTGTGTGTGTGTGTTTCATTGAAGTCTATAGGGTGTTGATAATGAATTGCTTGTCTTTACTCTGGTTATGGTAGGATCTCAGAAGCATTCTTGAGATGCAGTTACGTCAGTATCTACATCCCAGTTTTTCTTTTTCTCTTTGACTCTGTTGATCATTCCTTGCTTTTTAAGTGTTGGTTGGTTGGTTTTTAGTTCAAGTTCTTATGCATGGTTCCCGAATTACCTAATTGGCAGTAGTTCTCCAAGTTGCACTTAATTATCTTACACTTGTACTGAATGCACATCAAACTAAGTTCATGGATGACAAACTCACATTCAGATTCAGTTTATTGTACAGAAATAGAACTAACTTTCCTATGTTCTGAGTGAAAATAATTGTTGAAGCTGTTTTTCTCTCTGTCTTGGCTTATGGTGATGTGATTTATAGGTATATCCTAGGATGCAGTTCATCATTCAGCCCTTAGGTTTAGTACTGGTGATGTTTATAGCACTTCATCATTGCATCTATGGAAAAGTTGGGTGATGGGATAGATACATGTATTTGTTCATCTACAAGGCTTTTATTGGGATGGTACCGATTTAATTGATTTTGAATCTTGTATTAACTGTACTTATATACTTATTTTAATTGATTATTTTATTTTATCTTGTATCTTTTTTATATTATTTTAACGCTTTTATACTTGACATCACTGTAAATGAGGTAAATGAAGACCAGTACATTTGTGGGTGCACTTTCCTGTGCTAAATGTGAGCAGAAGTACATTTTTTTTCTTTCCTCTTCTGTAGCTTTCTTTTCTGTTATCTGTTATCTTCTGCACTGGCATATCTTCTGTCTTGTCTGCAACCACTACATGCTATTGGGTTAGAATAGCCATGTAGCTAGCTAGCTCAGACATTTTGTGGAATTTACCAGCACCTGGCAGCAATTACAGTAGTTGTTCTAACAAGTTTCCAAGCAAGGTGTGAGTCAGACTGATCACATTGTCATACTTCATACCCTGAAAAACTGCCATTGCACAAAGAATGATGGATATCTTTCAGTGGAGATGATTATGTCTTTAAAGTGTGTTTGATCTGTTTTTAAGAGGCAGTGAACAGTATATATAGTCTTTAAAAGTTTGTGTAAGACAAGTGAAAATTAATTTGTGTTCGAGTGTTATGTGGCCTCATCAGCAGTGTTAATAGTATTAGTGATCACTAGGGTATCTCAATATGATACAGCATTGATTCTAACAGTGATAATTTGATATGTATTGCCTTTCTGTAATGTTGTGATTCATTATCACAATCTTTTTTCTTTTTTTGGAATTTGATCGATACTGTCAGTGATTATCAATACCATGAAAAAGAAGTTTTGATTATGGTTATATTTATCTTTGTATCCTATAATATGAAATACATTCATATAAATATTAGATTTTTAATGACTAGAATAAACCAACAGTCAGATGCCAACTGAAACAGATTAATCTCGTCATAGACATTCCTCCTACTCATACAGGCAATTAGAAGATCCCTTTATATCGTACAATGTAAGTGTCACGTTATACTGTGTTCTGTTCAGCTCCTGCCCAAACTTGAAAACTGCCTGGTTAACAGAGTGCACACAGGACAAGTCACTCTTCTTTTCCTCTTTTTAATTTCAATCCACTTCCTTTTTGTTTTCTTTACTTTCTTACTTATTACTTTAGTAAAGGTAAGAAGAGCACTTAGTCAGGTTGATAACCTTTAAAGAAAATAATAGGAAAATGTTATTGCCATTACTTTCAAAAAGACATCTGCTTTTTTAAATGAGACATATTCTTATTTACCTATTCCTGTGAAATATATATTTACAATATCTTCATTTAATTATCTATAATCAAAATAGGAAAAAAACTTAATAATGTAAACTATCTCCAGCATTGTGCTTAAACAAAAAATAATATACACATCACTCATAACCAATTCGACAGAGCTTAAGTGTACATGCATAAATCATTGATGCTGCTAAACATTATCAATCATCGTTTAATATTACATTAATTTAATTTGCTACCATACCAGGCATAGTCAACGTCAATAACAAAACCAACACTTCTGATCAATATTTATCATTCATTTCATACCAGTAGGATCTTTTGGTTAAGCCACGAGCTGAACACGCCTTTCTTCTCCGTGTATGTGTCTGTCTCTCTCTGCCGAGACCAAGTTTTAGTTTTTACTCAACAGTAAGTGATGAGGTCCAAAATTCACAAGCCTCCTTCTGAGTAAAAAAGTTTATCTGAAGTTAATAAAAAGCTTCAGCTATGCAAATGAGTCAAGTCAAGTCGATATCTTTCAACGTTAGTCTTTTTAGTGCCAAAGTCCCTCTTTTTGTTAATATACTTTCACTGCAGCTCAAGAGGGAAACACTGTCTGGAAACACAAAGAGGTCATGTGATGCTAAAAAGACTGTAAATGTGTAAACATCCACTTGATATCCACTTTTAAACGCACTTTTACACAAAATTATGGATTTTGCCCCTCACTTACATTGAAAATGCATTTGAAGAAGATCTTTTAATTGCCAGTATGAACAAAAGGAACGATTACAGCAATGAAAACTTTGTTTATATGAATACCTGACTGTTGTTTAAAGACAGACTTATAAAATTGTCAACTTTAATCCTTTAACATTTGTTGTTTTGATAGCTTTAGATTATTAGTGAAATGATTCATGAACCACGGCCTGTAAATGCATACATACTGTAGACCGGCCTCTTGAATACGCTTGTATAACATATACATCCTCATTCTCTCTGTGCTGCCAATCGGGTATATCCTGCATTATGAATGACAGCCATATGTCTTCGAGCGGTCAGTTCAGACTGGAAGCAGCTTGAGTGAATAGTTGAACCCTTATTATCCCTCCACCCTCTTTCTGTTGCTTTGGATTTGAAATGCTATTGTATTAACATGAACGTTTCTTGTGCAACATTCATAACTGCAGAGATAATTAGATATGAAGACAGAGAAACCACTATAATGATTATATACTGAACACATGCTACAACTGCTTTAAATTAAGAGCTCACTGTAGGCTTCAATTTATGTTGATATTGGTCAGCAATGCTGTTCCTTATTATAATTAGAATGTACATTTTTCATTAAACGTGAATGAGGTGGATAACCACTGCTCAGATAGCGTCTTCTAGCTCGATGTCATGTAGCTTTAGATCTAAACTGTAGGTTTACTGGCTAATTTATAACACAATAATACAATGTGTATGAGGAAACCACAGATATAAGCTACATCTCACTTCAGTGGAAGATTGTCAGATATGCAATTGTGATGGGCCATTGTCAATGTTGTCACTGCACTGTTTTTTTAGGCAGCTGTTCAGATTTTACTCAATGACAAAACCTATTTTTTATTGTCATCCTTGTAAACCTCTTCCAAAGCTGTGACAGAGTGAACAAAGTTTAAAATCTGCTGCAACAGATACTGCTTTACAGATATGTAATTGTAGTAGTATACGTGAGTGTATGATTAATTCATTAGTTATTATGTTTAATCCTGTGAAAATCTTTAGTTGTAAAGGCCATGTTCGGTCACTTTGATGCTTTAGGAGTTAATTTGAGCACCAAGTCTAGGGGTTAATTCCTCCTCTGGGATTGACTAATAGGCTAGAGACAGCTGCACCTGCTCTCTTCCTCTCTTCCTCTCTCTCTCTCTCTCTCTCTCTCTCTCTCACACTCACACACATACACATACACACACACACACACACACACACACACACACAGATTCTTAGACATATATGCTTGTAAATGGTATGTATGCCACCACAAACAAGACAGGCAAGCATTAAACCCATCCCCTATTTGGATATATTTCATGTGTTTGAGCAGGAACTGAAACCACCACGTGTTTTCTGTCTCAGTCAAACTGGGTTTTACCAGAAGCCAGTGCAGTGTGCAAATTAGACAACAGGCTTTCTAAAAAATGTAAAGACAAAAAGCAGCATTACATAATATTGAAGAACATCTAAGGACAATAGTACAAATAACCACATCACCTTTTCAGCGCCAGCAGATTTTTCACTAGCACTAAAAATTAGCTAAATCTGCGATGGTCAGTTGGTAACCATGCGCCGAAGTCAAATGTTTCAGAAGGTGTGTTTTTGCCATGCCTCATGGATACTGCAGTATGTGGGTCATGTACTTGTGTGCAAATTAATTAGTTTAGTGGCAACAGTGCCTCATCTAATCGTGATTTTAAAAAATCAAATCAAATAAAGTTCAAATGTAGTCTGGCCACACTCTGGGTTCAGGACTGGTCATTTGAAGTAATGTGACTTTTCCGGAAGACCAGCATTCCTGCAATATCGATATAGAAAGATAAATAGCAGGACATACTGTTTGATCCTGTATTAGGCTAGTTTCATCCAGATGTGGCCCTCATGGCCCTGTTCTTTTTGTCTGAAAACTAAGAACTGTTATCCCTCAGGATCCACACGATCAAGCGCATTTCTCAAAAGGAACTTCCAAAAAGCCTGACTGCATTCTCCCATTAGTAGTTTGTAGGTGCATAATGTAGTTAGTTACTTTTATCATATGGATAGTGGCCTCACGTTTGTCAGATCTGTTCTCCTTTGTCAGATTTTTGAAACTGTAACGAAGCCTGTTGCTGTGTTAAGGTACTAATATTGATTTGGGAATCTGATAGAATTGGGTTAAAAAGTTACACTGAGACGGTCAGAGACGGTAAGAGATACAAGAAATGAAATGAAATGAAAGATTGAGTGAGAGAACGAACCTTATTGAACAGACCCCCACATGAGCCAGCATCCTGACTGGCCCAGTTTATCTTCTTATGCAACAGGCCTGTGGAGTCCATTCACCCTCTCTCCTCTCTCATCACTCACTTCCAGGAAGGGCAGAGAGGGGAAACTGAGAATTTTTAGTGAGCGGGTGAAAATGAGAGAATTAGGGTGCAGCTGCAGATCAGCAGTGAAAAAGAAGAAGGAGGAAAAGGAAGGACTGCAGTTGAAGAGAGTTGGAGATGCATGGTTGCTAAGGGAACCACTTGTTTGTCATACTGACTCTTTTCCTTTCATACACAGTCTGGCTCTGTAATTTTCAGTTTCCCATCCGTTTCCTCTTTTGCTTCTGTTTTCAGGCCACTTCTCCCTCTTTATCAGAGTGACTGAGGCAGAAGCGGACAGTGAAATGATCGCCCTGAGCTAGAGAACGAGTTCAGCCAGAGTCTGTCTGTCAGAGGGAGAGAAAAAGAAGGAGGTGGGGGGGGGGTGAATGGTCGTAGGTCCCAGCTGAGTGTAATTCAAGGCCCTGTCATTTATCCAGCAGAGGACGAGTGGATTATCTCAGTGTCCTTGACCCACTATACCCCCACTCTGTAGGCTGGCACAGAAAACTAAAGGGTAGATTGATAGTGGGTGGATAGGACTCAGTAAGCACCATCTCACTGAGTGGTTGGGTGGCACACAGAGACAAGAATGGGACCATTGGCTGGATGTTATATAATCTCTCAGAATCTGCATTTGAAACATCTTGATTTTGTCCCAGCTATGTGGTTTTGATCGCAGTAAGGCCGGGTTAAATATCAATATCAAAATCATCATCACAGCCTCATTTTAAATCAATGCAGTGGGCTGTGAGGGCATGGTGCTTCAGGTGCCAGCGAGATTCATACGTTTGAAGGCATCTCAGATACTACAATGCTCAGAAAAGGATTTGAACTCTCATATCACAGCCAAAACAATTTTATCTAAACAGTAAAATACAGCATTCATGTTACAAAGTAATCCACCAGGAAAGTACACATGTAGGTAGGTACAGTTCTTTTCTCCAGATGACCCTGTGTTTTTTTTTAACCATGGATGTTTGTCTGAATGTGACCTGGGGCTGCAGGTCTTCTTGAATCCTAGCTAACACTTAAATATTGTGACTTTTGTTTTCAGTTGACCAAACAAATTTTTGGGTAATGAAGTAATTCTACTCTGAACCACGTGTAACTTTTTAAAGACTGGAGCTAGTTTTAGCACTAAAATGCTCCATGAATTACTGTTAAACCAAAAAATGTAGGAGTCTTAAATCAGGACTGCCATACAGCTCCTAACTCGGCATCTTTTGTCTATACAGCCTAAGAAACCGAAGGGGTTAATGCAAGGTTATTGTAATTACAGTCATCAGGAATGTGTGCTTGTACCTACTTGACTGTCAGTACAGTGTTTTTCTTTTCTTTTGTTTGTTTTTTTTTGTTTTTTGCTGGAGCCCCATGTATTTGCACCCACACTGTGTCAATGCAGTGGCCCCATTGACATGAATGAGGGAGCTGTGTTTTTCAAAAAATGCTAATGTTGGTCTGAACAGATGAACAGTCCATTCCTTCAGCTAACCTCTCAATAGCTATGATTAATGGCTGTAACCATACTGACATGTAGCACATACCATATGTGGTGACATCACTCCTGTGCTGTAATCTGAGTTTAGTGTTTCAGTTTTATTTTGACATTGACATTTTGGATCCCTTTGTGAATAGTTTCTTAGCTATTTTAATAAAACCTTCAATTTATTTTTATTTTTTTCTGTTTGCCTGTTTACATCAGTACTTTTCAACATTTGCCAGTATCAAATACAAATGATGTTACCTACTGTAGTATAATCTTCAAAAAAATACATCAAACCTACCTGAAAATTCACTATTTACTCTATTTTATTTATTTTAAACAGTGATAGTATTGTGCAATAGAGGCATACAGAGGTGAATGGAACAGGTAACATGTGGATATTGGAGCATTAGTAGGAGATATGTAACAGCAGTGATATGTCAGCAATAATGGTGATTAACAAGGAAGATATGAGCATGTCATGATTGCAGTAACTTGTATCAGCCACTAGTGTGTTTCAGCCTTCTTGAGCGTGTATAGGCCTATGTTTTTGTGTGCGTGGGGGAGTGATGTGGTGGGGGCCTATGCTGTGTGCTGACAGCTGGCTTCTATAAATAAATGTCACAAGCAGGGGGGAGACACAGGGGTGGAGAGAGAGAACGAACGAATGAGTCAGAAAGAGCAAGAGAAAAGGGAAGATGGGGCCGAGAGCGGGGGACAGAGGGAGAAGAGGGAGGGCTGCTATATAGGGACAGATACAGATGTACTGAGGAACTTAGCAGTCCTGTGCCTCACTGTGCCCTGGTCATGACTTACTGAACACACACCACATGTCCCCACAGACTCAACCAATCAGCAACCCATAGCTGGATCATGTGCCCCTCTGCTTGCTGTCTTGTTAGACCACAAAGTCTGTAGCTCTTACATTTTATCTCACACCAGCGTTGGCCTGTCAGCTTCTTTCCCTGCCTTGTTTTGACTCTCATGTGCGATGCAGGGACTCCAACAAATCCAGAAAACCGCAGAAAGAGAGAGAAAAAAAATAAAGAAAGAGAGGGAGGGTTTGAGAATAAAGGTTTGGTAAGAGTTAAAAGACAGAACACAGTTCTGATGTCGTCTTTTTCACGGAAATAGCAGAAACTGTTGCGTGAATTCCGAGGAAAGTGACTTTCTAAGATCGCATGGTTCACATTTAGCTTGTGGCAACACTTTCTCCATTCATTTGTCTTGTAATCAGAGCCTTGTCGGATCATGTCCTGTGTACTAGTGTCTTAGTAACAACTGACTGATATGTACTGTATCACTGACACAGGCATCTTTCACTTTCCTGCATCCGGTTACACAGTTTCATTTCGCTTCAAAGTGGTCTTGTGTGTACTAAACGTGTGTATAGTATTTTGTTTATGAGGCAGTAGGCTGGGCTTGATTTCCTATCTTGGCACAGCTATGAAACACCGAACACCTGACTGTCTCACTGCTACCCTGATGTACTGTACCTGTCTTATCAATCCTACATGTCTATCTGCCTGCATGATTATGTCCATGTTTTTACATGTTTTTGTTGGCATTGGGAATTCATTATCACTGTCAACTTCTCAACATTTCATTGATTTTGTTTGATTTCTTGGACATATTTCCTTTATTTCCTCTAAACGTGTTCCAACAGAATGAATTTGAGTCTTCTGTAACAAATGCGGATAGAAAAAGGGGACCAAAAGGTTGGACAGAGGAGGCAGTAAGATTGGGGAGGGGACGGAGGAAGATGATCCCTCCCCGCCAGTGTCTGCGTTATCAGGCTACATCAGTCCGTTAGGGGCCTTCTCTCTTGTTGACTTCCTCTATTTCTGCATGCCTAGCAAATCATAAGCACACTTGTGAAAGACACATTTCTGTGAGCAGGCAGTCACATGCTTGTAATAGCTGACTGATAGTAGTGCCTACATGCATGTGTCAGAGAAGGAAGTGCACGTGTATATGACTTAGCTATTTAATGGCGTATTAACATTTAACATCTACCTAAAAACTACTCCTACAGTTTCTGTAATCATCTAAACCACATCCTTACACTGCTAGTAGCACTGGCTATAGTAGCCAGTAGTAGGTTATATTTTACTTGTTTGACATCTCAATATAAACCACTATACTATACCACTATACCACTATATATGAATAAATATGTATCTGCATTTTATTCTTAAACATCTCTGTTTGTAGGATTTTGTCATTTTTGTTAAGTGTTCATTTTGTAAGTCACTTTTTTATTCTTCTCGTTGTCTATTTTTTAAATATTGCCCCATGTCAACTTTCTTGTTTAGTTTAGACTATCTTGAATGTTCTGGTGTTTCATGTGTTTATATAAAGTAACGATATAGATACTCTCTAATAAGTTCATTTGTCTTCTGCAACCGCTGTTTATTAGTTTGTTGTACATCGATTGGTTGCAACAAAACATCTGTGGTCAACTGGCTAAAATCCCACCCAAGATTTCTCTCTAAACGTCTCTGTTCATTCTCCGTCTCAAAAGATTTTTTAAAAAGCAACATCATTTATGACTTGAACTGTTTCTGTTCTCTCAGTCTTTAAATATATATCGTATTGAACGTTCTGTACAATATTGTAAGATTTAAATTAATCAATTATTGTGTCTTAAGGCCTCCCAGCCACATGCATGAATAAACAGTTCAGTATATTCTGTGTGTGACTTCCTCTGACTGACTGTCTTTTTTTCTCTGCTTTGTCTCTTGCAGCCTCTTGCACGGTGGTGCAAGCTGCTGCCCAAAGATGCTGCCAAGATGCCAGAGAGTGCGTGGAAGCTGGTCTTCTACACCATGTCGTGGTGCTATAGCACCTACCTGCTCTTCTTCAGCTCCTACTCCTTTTTTCATGACCCACCCTCTGTCTTCTACAGTAAGATACACAACTTTGTGCATTAAAAGGAGAAGTGTGTTGTGAACTACTTGTCTTTTTAAAGTTCATTTGTTTTGCAGTTCATTCACTATTCCTCTTTTGGATTTGTTAAGTGACTCACTCGACTCTGCTCTGCATCACATTTAAATAGAATACTTTTTTTCTTGGTTTAAATCTCTCAACATTTAATATGTTGAATTTAAATTGAATTAGTGAATTATTTTCATTCCTTTTTAGAAGCTGGTCCATATTAGATAATGTTGCCCTTTATAAAATGCTCATATAATAAGTGAGCCAGTCTCTTACCTCACCTCTCAGTGTAAATAAGGAGCTAAAGTAATTTTAAGCTAGTGAAACTGCAGGCAATATGACTTCCTATACAGACTATGTGGGGGTAAAATGCAATATAGCAGTGCATACAAGATATGTAGGCTGTATTTTGAACCTTGAATTGATCACTCTTCTCAGTCCTTGTATCATCAATGATGCTGTTATCTATTACCACTGACTCAACATTAGTTATGGCTCAACAGGGAACTATCTTCTTTTTATTGTGAACAAATGTCGCAGAAATGATATGACAACAAGCCAACTGAGAGCAAAGTTTTATGACAAAACGCATAACTTCTCCCCCAATATTTAAAAAAAGATTAGCTCCATAGTTGTACCTAATGGAGGATAGTCATGATTGGGAGCTTGGGCAAACATCATCACTGCAGTTCTAATGGAGGATAGATGTGCAATGGGGATTCTACTTATCATCCAGCAATTTCTTTTATAGGCTTTTGGCCTTAACCATCAAGCACGGAAGTGTCAGAGCTCCAATCCACTCAGTCGTTCTGAGTGGAGCTAGCAAAGGCTGGTTGACAGTGCCAGGTTCATCTTAAATAGCTGTGTCACCTCTAATAGCTGTCAGCCTGAGATGTGTATAGAAGCAGGGTAATGCGGCTGGACTGTTAGAGAGATAGACAGACAGAGAGAGGAGAGGGGGGGGGGGAGAGAAGGTAAAAATTTGGAAAACTGGGAAAAAATCTAAGTATTTTGCACTATAGTCTTCAGGAGAAAAAAAAAGGGCTCTAGTTCCCATGCTACCCACTTGGCAGCCCTTTAGTTGTGATCCATCTAGCAGCCTTCTTCTCAATGTTTAATGACGGAAGGTCCAATCAATAAACATTACACAAGCCCCAAGAGTAACCCCATCCCACCAGAGACAGCCCTTACTCAAACAAGGGAGGAGAAAGTTTCCGTCCTACATCTGATAGGTTTCAGAGACATGAGCTAGCCCAGGAGCCTTAACGTACATGCGACCTGTTTTTGCCTGTGGTATTTTAGAAACCCTCTTTAATTCTCTGAGGTTAAACCTGATCCCGCCAGTCTCCTCCCAAACTAACTGCTCCAACTGACCCTTCACACCCACAGGAAGTCACTGTATATATCTCAGTATCTGGAGATATAGGGTATAGGTTTTGGATATATATATCACGGATCCGTTATTTCTATTATTACTACATCCATAAACAAAACTAAAAACGTAAATGGCAAAGAAGAGACAAATTATTTGCACATTTAAAATCCTTTTGCAAATCCATTTAAGTATTCACTGACTCTTCATTAAAACACTCAATAATGAAGTAAAATAAAAATAATTGGCACAACATTTTATTATTTTGTTACTTTAATAGAATATTGAATTAAATCAATTTATTGTAATTGTATTTGCATTATAAACTGTATAATTGACCACTAAACAAATTACATTTTTCTGAAAGCACGCTCGTGCCTTTATTAGAAATAGATAATCTGGTTGCCAAATCATACTTTAAACTTTGTATCCAGATGTCCTGGCTTCAATAGTTGTTAACAATGTTTAACCGTTTTAAGCGTTGCATTAAAAATGTACCAGATTTTAATGATTTGATATGAACATATAAACACACTTTTACCAACATATCTCAAGCTTGTTCAGGAGAGGTGGGAAGCTAAAAACTAAACAGAATTACACTGGATAAATAAGTAAAATAATAAGGGATGAAAAGGCTACAAAATAAAGAGAAAAATGTAAAAGACATGGGGGGGGGGGCATGCAGTGAGCTTGAAGTAAACAAGCTTGTTGACATGACTGTTCTAAACTTTTTATAGTGTGAGATCTTAAAATAGAAACAACAAGTGAACAATTGTTCACTTGTGTAGTACAATACATACTAGGAATAATTATCTTTATTTGATTGGCATCAAAGTTCACATATTGATTATTTGAATTTTGAATTGCATGCATGGATGACTTGTGCACAGTTTTGAGAAAGTACACTGTAAGACCGTTATGGACATATCAGTTGATCATATTGCTGCAGTGCCACCTAGAGACAATATTTATGGTTATTTATGTACAGTAGACCATGGCTAAAGCATTTAGTATAACAGTGTGTGAAGATCATCCACATATTTCAAACCACCACTGGGGACATTTTCTTTCACAAACTTCATCCAAAAGTTGAAGAAGAGTTAAATAAATAACTAATTTGAATCAAATTATGGCATTGTCCGCAGATTTATTTCTCTTTAAGATTTTTAGCACGTTTTAACGTGATTGTTGAGGCAGAAACTGATACCAAGTTTTTAAAAAATCTGATAATAGTGTATCATCCAATAGTGTTTTTCTTAACATAAACACATAATATAAACCAACAATCTTAATACACATGCCTTAGATTTATGCTGACATATACACATAGATCAACATATTCTGTAATAAGCTAATACCAGCTGATAAATCGGCCTGTTGCATTTATTGGTCTAACTATAGTCTTAAAGCCTTTCTATGAAAACAGGAAAAAACAGCTTTTGCTTTGGTAAGGGTTCACTTTCTTTCTCCTTATCAGTTGATTTTAAAGTAAAAGCTAAGCTATGTAATGTGCACCTTTTAGTGTGTATCAGGCCCTGATGCCGCCCCATGTCTCCCACCCATTTGTCCAGACTGGAAGAGCGGTATGTCAGTGCCTCTAGACATCGCCATAGCTTACCTGATCCAGGGCAGCTTCTACGGCCACTCCATCTATGCTACAGTCTACATGGATGCATGGAGGAAGGACTCTTCTGTCATGGTGGTGCACCACATCATCACACTGGCACTCATCAGCTTCTCCTATGCTTTCAGGTATTTTTAACAAAAGATCTACTTTGATCAGTATTAGTGTTCATCACATAAACAAAAAAATACAAAACAAACATTTACTTGGTTGAACATCATCAGTTTAACACTGAATATAATACAGAACATTATAAGCATGTCGGGCTTTCTGCCTGCAAATCAAATGAAAAACATAAGATAGGAGCCATGGTTGTCACAGCAAAAACTGGAACAGGTAGAGCAATAAAGCAAAACATGTTGGGTTTTCCTTGTAATTAAATCAAGATAAATTGCAACTGAAAGATTTTTACACCTGGGAATTGAGACAGAGCCATGTCTATGAAATAATTGCATCACTTCTGAAATTACCTTTTTGTTTTTATTTGTAAAAATATTCAGTTTACAACTACATATTTACTATAACAGCTTTTAAAAAGGTTGTTAGTTTGATATTTTACAAATGCCTGCTTTCATAGGATAATACTGTGTATTAGAAATAAGTGAGTGCAAGCTGTAATGTGGCACATCAAGCGCAAGGTTATCTGTCCTCTTGTGTACAGTAGAAAATAATACACATACTGTATGTTCCCTGCCTTTCAGATACCATAATGTAGGGATTCTGGTGTTGTTCCTCCATGACATCAATGATATCCAGCTGGAGTTCACCAAGCTCAACATTTACCTGAAGTCCAGAGGAGGAGGCTACTACCTGCTGAACGACGTGCTGTCTAATATGGGCTCTGTCAGCTTCAGCATTACTTGGTGGGGCTCAACACACAAACACACACACTCTGTCACTTATTCACTCATGAAAATAGTTAAATATGTATAATATTTTTATTTCTGATGTCTATTGTGTCTCTGTCTTTCTCAGGTTCTGGTTCCGTCTCTACTGGTTCCCTCTAAAAGTGCTATATGCCACATGTGTGTCCAGCCTTCAGTCTGTCCCCAACATCCCGTTCTACTTCTTCTTCAACGCTCTTCTCCTCACCCTGCTTCTCATGAACATCTACTGGTTCTTGGTGAGGGCACAGAAATACAGAAAGGCATCTTCATACATACTGGTTTCAGGGATGACAGGATACACAGCCTTTTTATTCAAAACTGTTCTTGAAGAAAAACTGCTACGACTTTAACACAGTCCGATCTGTTTGTGTTTCCCACTCTGTGCAGTTCATTGTGCTGTTCGTAGTGAAGGTGCTAAAGATGAAGGAGGTGAATGACGTCAGGGAGTACGAGGATGAGGACGGCAGCAAGGCAGCAGCGGGCCTGCTCAGAAAGTCTCGGGAGGAGAACAATGATGATGATGCTGGACATCACAACTCTGCCCAGGGGTGAGCTGCACCTTCAAATCCTGTGATGTATTTAACCCACATCTGAGGGTGGAAAACTGCTAGTTTTTTTTTTCTTGCAGCCAGCTTTGGCAGGAAACCAAACCACCTGTTTAAGGTGCTATTTGTAGAATGTCCACATCAATAATCAATAAAGTTTTAAAAGAGGTCATTAATGTATGGAGATGTCAACTACTGTAAAGAAATCTATTGTAAGTACTCCCAGAACACTGCCTGAGCAATGTTCAAGTCAAGTCAGTTTAATCTATATAGCGCTAAATCACAACAGAAGTTATCTTGGGCACTTTTCATATAGAGCTGGTCAATTTACAGAGACTCATCATTCCCCTGTGAGTGCTTGCAAAAACTCCCCTTTAACAGTAAGAAACATCAAGCTGAACCAGAGCAGCTATCTGCCTTGACCACTTGGGTTACCAGAGAAAGAGTCCAAGGCAACCCAGAGCCAGCCCTAACTATGAGCTTTATCAAAAAGGAAAGTTTTAAGCCTATTTTTAAATGTAGAGAAGGTGTTCCACGGGAGAGGAATCATCTTTTGTAGGTAAGGAGAAAGATTTTAAATTCTAGGCTGGATTTTTACAGGGAGCCAGTGCAGAGAATATGGGAGAAATATGATCTCTTTTCCTAGTTCTTGTCAGCACACGTGCAGCAGTGTTCTGGATCAGATGCAGAGTCTTTAGAGACTTGTTGGGGCAGCCTAATAATAAACAATTTATGTGGGAATTAAAGGATATATCCTGATCAAAGATAATAGATTATTACAATAACAAAGATAATAATAAAGACCTGGATGACCTGTGATTTTCTGCTACTAAACTCAAAACTGCTACTAAAGGCATGCTGGACATTTAGTTAACTGATTGGTTTCATCTGCTTCATTGATCATTTTTTCCTAATAAAAATACCTAAAGGAAGCATATATAAGGTGAATAGTATTGGTCCTATCACATAACCATGTAGAATTGGATTCATCAATAATGTATACAAACTGAAATCAATCAGATAAATAGGACTTCAACCACCCTTCAATGCCAATAAAAGGTACCAATCACTGTAATAGCATGTGATGGTCAATGGTGTCAAATGCAAGACAAGTATATGTATATAAACACTTTTCTACAGAGAGCATGTGGTCAAAACACAAAGCCCAAAGCCCGCACTGAAGCAGATTCAATGCTTTCTTCTTCTGATTCTGCTCTAACATAAAACATATCAACCTATTTTCATCTTTTATCTGCAGATTCATTTGTTGATCAGTCGACTAATTATAAAAGTCTAGGAAATGTTAAAAAAATGGTGGAAAAAATGGCATTTAGTGATATCTTTAATATGCTTGTTTGGTCTGACTAACAGTTTATAATATTGCGGTATTTAATTGACTGTTGCCGTTGTTTGGCTTTCTTTGCTTGAAAAATTAATGAAATTGATTATCAAAATAGTTGCCAATTCATTTTTTTGATTTAATCTACTGCAGCTGTGAGTTTGAAACCTCTTAATCATGGTCTCATTTGTTAATGGTATTACCAACTTAAACTTTGTTGTAAAAAAAAAAAAAAAAGAAGAGCTCTTTTATTCCTCCAAAGAAGCCAGTGTATAATGTATGTCTCTTCTAATGTGTAAATGATTACTCAGCACTCAATAGTGAGCTTTAAACGCTAACACGACACAAATCACAGTTTGTTCCTTTATCTGAAGTTATGGATACATCTTTATCTGCGGAGCCATGTGGCTGCCGGTCATGTGTACCCGTATCATTGTAGCCTTTGACCAACGCAATTTCAAAGAACCTGAATCTGCAGATGTTGCTCTCTTCTATTAGTTTAGTCAGAGAAAATAAACAGACTGCCTGAGCTTTAATGGCTCGAGCAGGTTAAGAGTCTGTTGGCACTTTGTCCTCTCCTGAACGCAGGTGTAGATGCAGGAAAAGGATATCTCCCATGGAGCTCATGTAACCAGTGAGCCTCGCAGGTAGATAGGATCAAAGAGCCTAAGACCATATGGAGATGTGATTATGTGGCACTTCTTATCTGCCTGGCCTTGAACACTGCTGATATCCTTTCGGCCTGCTAATGCCTTACATTTGCTGATCACCTCCACTGACAAGCTTACTCTCTGCGTCTCATCTGAGACCCCTTTGCTCACAGTTCCCTGACTCTTTGTTCCCTTTTCTCTCTCTTGCAGGAAGCACGTGCAGAATGGGATCTCCAAGGAGAAACATCTATAACAGGCTCTCTGTCGCCACCACCTGGCACTAGGCTACGAGTACAAGCAAGACGAGACACCCACCTTGGATATCTCATGCTCAAAAAAAAAAAAAAAAAAAAAAAAAACCTTGGCTGAAGGGAAGCACGTCACAAAAAAGAAAAAGAAAGGGAAATACCAAGTTAGGGAGCGACAAGTTTTTATCTTTTCATTTGTTGTAGACCATTTCATTTCATCACTGTCATTTTGTTTTGATAGAGCACTGTGAATGTTATTTCAGGTCTTATGGTTTCTAAATTTGCAGTTGATAGATTCAGTTTCACCAGAACCAGTTTCAACGAGAGGTGGGCTGTAGTTGTCATGTACAGTAGTACAGGGTGACATAATGATCACCATCACCTTTAACAGTGTCCAGACAGGACGAGGATTAGGCATGTAGTGATTCTATAGACATCTAGACCTGCAGTGACTTGATAATCAGGCAATACGCCATCAGTGAAATATGTCAAAATGTTTCCTAAAATCCCTATCTGGAATGTTTTTTTTTTTTGCTTTCCTCCTGTCCCCTCGTTTCAGATGGAAAACATTGCGTCGCTCTCATAGCTGCAGCGATGCAGGAGAGCCAGGTTCGTCCGGTGCTGTTTTTACCACATGTATTGATTTTCATATCATCGCACAAGTCAGTGGTAGAGACCGCACAGCTCCAGCCTTCCTGTGTCCATTAGTTTGAGTCTAAAAAGTCACATTGATGTGTGTAGGAACGCGTGAAAGTACGCATGTAGCTGAGTATTTTAAAAAATCACAACATTTCACCTCTCAGTTTCATTTACCATATTGTCTCTGATGATCAACACACATTCACTTTGCATTCCTATATGGAAAAAGCTTAAAAGCTTCCTTTTTTTTCTCTTTCCTGTGTGTGTGTGTGTGTGTGCGCGTGTGTGTGTATGTGTGTGTGTGCGTGTTTGTTGCAAAGCATCTGTTGCTGCACTGACATGAAGGCGTACAAGCTGATTGCTGGTTTAATGACAGCAAATAGCTGGATTTGATTGACTGGGTATCATCCTCATGATTACATTTGTTTAAACAATACAGTATTTGAATAAGATTTATAACATGGGTTCATGGGTGGTGGCGGCTATAGGGTTTACAGGACAATTAGAAACAATGGCCCAGAACTTGTGTAAAGATTAAAACTCAGTATGATAAAAAACATTATGTATGCACACACTATGGTATCCAGGAATGCATGACATCGGAATGATTTTGGAAATATGCTATGAAATTGTCTTAGAAACAAACAATGAAGAAAAAAAATTCCTCTGGCTAAGTAATCATTATGTCTTCATTAAAACTCATTTATTTAAAGCAGCAGTGACCACTTAACGCACCAAATGAACACGTACAAACTAGTGTGTGATTAAGAACCTCCCTGTGACATTTAAATGTCACACACACATTTTAGAGATTGGAAGGAAAGTGCCCGAAACGTCTACCTACTTCATTGGTGTGTTTGTGGAAACAGCTGCTGCAGCACCTTTTAGAAAATAAGGGATACTTCCACTCTTCTTACCTTCTCGATCAACTTCAAGCTTTTGTTTTGATGAACAGTGTGCTTGTGCTGCTGGAGCAGGCCACAGATGCCGTCTTTCCGTAGGAGGAGCGTCCGTTCCATTTTAGTTTATCTGTTTGTCTTCCACAATCCCCGATACCACCGAGTCAGCGCTTGGGGGAGTTAAAACTAACTTGTAATTTTACTTTCACTATTATTGCTGTAGTTCAGGTTATCATTTGTTGATTTGTTGTTTTTTTTTAATTGCTGCTGTTTTCTTTTCATTTCTCTGAGAGCACTGTTTGTATTCCAGTTGTGTTATTTTTATTTCCTGCTGTGTACGAGTTGATGATAGTCTGCTTGGATCAGATGTCCAGGGACCAGGGAGAGTCGTACATTACAAACATCTGGATTTAGTCTCAGATCTCTTCGATCTGAATGCTTGCTCTCTGTATCTCTCATTTTTACTTTAGTCATTATCCGTCTGTATTGTAGGTAACACAGTTTATCAACATGTTACTGTGTTTAATTTATCAAACATTCAGTCCTGTGGCTAGCATGGTGTTCTGGCAGGAAGTGATCTCTCGAGGCCTTGCCTGCTCAACTGTGAGACTACATTATCCATAGTTTGCTGATGTTTTTGTTGTATGATGATAAAAGTAAATCAAGATTGCAGTAAACCCACAAAGACCTGTGATCTGAATTAGGTGCGACTCATCCATCACGTCTGGTACAGTGCTGTGTGCAGAATCACACTGTGTCAGACTACAATCAGTGTTGTGACCTGTGAATGAGTAACTGCTGCTAGAGGTGGGCGATATAACAGTATATACTGTCAGACTATATAAATTCAGCCATGTTGTTTATACTGTTGTAGACATAACATGCTACAAAAAAATGAAATTGATTTCTATAAGATTTTTTTGCATCTATGTTTTAGGTATTTCCAGACATTTCTTTATTTATTTTATCCATTAAAAATTTACCAATTAATTTGTCATGTGAAAGTAAATGTTGAATCCTCACACACTGTTTTTCAGATGCAAAGTGTCCTGACAGATGCCTGATAAAGGTTGATGACTGAAACGTATCTGAGCTAAGTGCTCAACAATAGTTGAATAGTAGTAAAAAGTAGACTTTTTCCTTGATCCTCCATGATTTCACTTTACTTCGCACCTGTCTACTAGGTGTCCACTAGGTAACGCTTAATTCAGTTGATGTTCAATTATATTGATGTTATGATATAAAATTGCAGATATTTGTATCCATATCGCCCACTTCTAACACTGCCCAGAATTGACAAAATTACCTGAAATGGGAAAGAGCACAATTTATTGTATTTCTGTAGTGAGTTGTTTTCTAAACATAATTTAAGCATTTGATTCAACATTGGCGTCATCTTGGTTTAAATTTGCACATGAAACTCGACTCAGTCAGACAACTCGCTTGGAACAGATGATGCGAGAGCTCAGAGTGGTGTTTGACCTATTTGCATACAGTAAAATCAGCAGAGAGAAGATCAGGGAGTGATGATAAAAAGAAGCCAATTGATCAGTAAAGCAGCTTGATCCAGTTCACGTGTTGTAGAGCGTAATAATCTCTGACCTCATCATTCCCTGTTTGTATACAGCAAGACCAGAAAAAGAAAAGATTGGGGAGTGAAAAAAAAATAAAGTGATGTTTGCAAATTGATCAGTAAAGCTGAATCACTGACAGGACAACCTTATTTCAGAGGTTGCAGTGAGTGTACTTGGTGTCTCTTGACCTTTTCACTCCCCGTTTGCGTACACAAAGCTCAGCATAGAGAAATTTAGGGAGTGAAGCAAACTGAGCAGTGAAGCAGCTTCATTGACAGGACCACCTTGTTGCAGATGAATTGGACCACGTTTTGTACGATATGTGAGCTGTCTGGATTGACTCGCAGGCCTCTCACTCCATTAAGACACAAATTATTTATGCAAATGCTTTGATCGTGCCAAAATGTCCACCCAAATCATGAGGCAAGTGTTTGTGGGAGCTGTTGACAAGCGAAGATGAGAACTGAGTAGAAGCTGGTAGAGAACGATGAGCTGAAAGCACTGCAGGTATTTCTTAAATTGCACTGTAATTTATTAGTATTATTTTTGTTGTTCATTAGTAGATCAAATTTTAGAAAAGGGAAGGGAGAATTTGGGAATTTTTATGACTTTCTGTGAAGAATCATTTATTAAATCTCTTAATTAATTGAAAGTATTTTAATGAAATGTTTTTGGACCATTGATAAATACTGTAAGCTATATAAATTGCCCCATTTTTTCCTCCAAACTGTTTAAATTCTTCCACTTGATAAAAAAAAACACGTACTTGCTCTTTTTGTAATACAATTTTAATACCATTCAGCCAATGTTGTTTCATTTTTTTCCCATAAAATAAAACATGTCAGTAAACAAAAGAACAGATGTGCGATTTCATTTTTGTCATTTATTTATTTATTAAATCACAACTGATATCATTTTCTTTGCAAAGATTGAGTGTTGTGAACAAGATGAAAGACCAGAGGAGAGTTCACTTTCAGTGCACAAATGAAACGGTTTCAATAAATTAAAAAAAACCACACAGTCGTTCCCTTGTGTTGGTAAATAACATGTCCTGTCATTGTCATGGTGATGAGAGGAGGAGGGAAGGTCATGCAGTAACACACTGGAAATACAAAAACAGCAAATAGACACCATTCATCCACAACAAGAGCAGAGAAAAGGTCAAGACATCACTGCAGAATTGTTGAATTTATGCAAGCTAAATATTCCATTGTGTGTTTTAAGATACTTTCCCGATTTAGCCTTTGGGTTCATGCTCATTTTAAGACATCCAATGTATAAAAACTGCAATGATGACTTGATCTTGTCCTGTCTTAAAAACAAAAAAACAAACAGAAAACAGGTCATATTTAGCACAACGGGGTTTAAAGGAGTAAAGTGGGAGTTTTATCTGATGATCTGTTGGTGTCTTCTACACACTAAAGCACACATTCGTGCTCTGATAAGACAAGACATGTTTGCGCCATGTGACCTTTGACTGCATTGTAACATGAGAAGTGTGATTCAACAGCAAGCAAACAAAACTGAGGGGTAGAAAATAAGACACATGAAGTCACACAGCAACAGGAAACAAGGTGGCAATGAATAATGAAACTAGGTTACAGTTCTGCAAACGTCTATATTCAATGGGGGATTTTTTTTCCCCTTGAATAAATTCACTACCAAGGCAATGGAATCAGGATCATCTAAAACACTACTTCACATTTCATCTGGACAGGTTGCTTTTTCCGTAAATGATAAATGTGTTGAAGAGGAGTCATTTTCACAGATTTTTTTTAAGTACATCTTTGTAAAATACCCACATGTAGACTGAAAGTTATTGAGTTGAACTGAAGCTAACATGAGGCTGAAATGAAGAGGGAGGGTAAAAAAAGTTATACTCTTGATAAGAAAGACAACCCTAATAGTCTACTAAGGTACAGCTGAGCTTTGAGCTAAATGCTAATGTAATCATACAACAACAACCAACTTTTGTCATTAATGTCATTAGTTTTTTCGTATATCAATCAAAATACTGGACTTATTGAAACTTTGATCTTTTTTTCAATTCATCCCAACAGAGACGTGGAGAGCCTCATGGTGGCGCTAGAGGAAAAGTCATGTGAAATGTCAGTGATCCATCCTGTAGCTGTTGATATATTTGGATCTGAACTGGGTTGGTTAACTCAGACTCCTGAGGCCTCTTATGAACCTTTACGTGTCCCATCTGTTATACTGGATTCACATTAGAAGAAGAATGATTACCAATAATGACCAATAATAACTCTTTCAGCCTACATTAGGGAGTATTATATCAAGACAGACTTGAAAGGAGATAAAAAGTTTGGTGATAAACACATCTCTTGACAAAAAAAAAGTTCTGGGTTAAACTACGCGGTTAGTTTCTCCCTCTATCTGCCCGAGACAACGCATGACGTCAGTTTGGCAGAACGATCACTTGCACAGTGTACTGAGAAGAGGAATGAAAAGTGATGAGCGGCACAGCGACATCCCAGCCTCTTACTTATTCTCATCTGGATCTGAGATGTGAACAAATGGTTTACATCAATCGTGAGTCAGTTAAAGAAATATTTCCAGCGTAGAGGGATTATTTTAAATGAACGACAAGTCATCTGTGTTCATGATGACAGGAAGAAAAACACGATTCCTGATTATTATGGTCTGTGAGTCCAAATGGATTAAGTTGGCAGCAAGACAGGATCTGACATCATAGTGTGTTGTTTTCTGGATAAAGGAAATGGAAATGACTCTGCTGGTTTTTGTAAACCATCACAAGAACAGCAGCTTGGCCCGACGTCTGTGTTCTTACTGGCTAGAGTTTCTGGATTTGAGGGAAAGGGTGGGGTCTGGAGGAAAAAAAAAAAAAAAAAAAGGTTCTGTGAGGCTTAGTGGGTCTTCGTTTTAGGTTGGGTGATTCTACGGACAACGCTGTACAGGACTCCGAAGTTCTGTAAAAAGACAACAAGAGGACAGACAGATATAAAATATCTTCTATTAAAGTAGTTTGCCATTGGTGTCCATTAACAATGATCTTTTTTAAAGCTTTATTTAATGCTGAAACAAGGAGTTGATTAATCAATTAGTTATTTGAAAGAAAAACAATTTTCGATAGATTGCATCAGTGATTTTTAAAATGAAAAACATCAATACAAACTAAACATTTCATCATTATCATGGGCTCTGGGAAACTACTGGACAGTTTTTCCATTACTTTGACATTTTAATAGACCAAACGATTAATCAAAATAAATAATAATTTATAATTATTTATAATAAATTTCAGCTTTGAAGTTTCAGAAACAGCCTCAGTTTCTAAGTTTTCTCATCAGGTTTAATGAGAAGATCTTGTGACTTATTTTATTGCTTTTGTATGTTTTGCAGGATATTAAAGTCATACATGCAAACTACAGAAATCTTTGGGAGCTGTTTCTACTTCTGACCTACTGATATCACTGTTCTGACTTACTGAAAAGTGACCCAGGCGTTTGTCACACACAAGATCGGCATGTAAAACTGCCAACAAAACTGCATAATTAGGTGCATGTCTGGCTGTGGCTTACCTGGATAGCCAGATACATCATCCCCAAGTAGGCTGCAATGCAGACAGCCAGCAGCAGGTCAAAAATAGCTGGCTTCACTCTGAGAGAAAGAGAGAACCATCAGAATTAAGGAGAGAAATGGACCAAAGTCTGATAATTGTGTTAACAACTGACTGAAACAAAACTAAAAAATTTTACAGATAGCTATGAGCTGGAGAAAAGCATCTCAGAGGAGGGATGAGCAGCTCATTAAACTGTACCTGTAAGCGTTCATCGTCTGCTTGAGCTGGTCATAGAATACAAACTCTGGATCCCTGAAGAAGGGAAAATTACAAGCTGTCAGAATATACGTCAAACATGAGACCTGAGATTTCTGGTAATGTAGAGACAGAGACATTATTAATATTACTTTGGGCATTTACGCATCTCAAAGTGTCTTCTGTACCTTTTGTCGGCTTTGACGTAGTGTTTCTTAACGTCCTTGAGGTAGCGTCCCAGGTGATACTCCAGGGTGGACACCACACTGCTGTCTTTGTCCACCAGCTGGGCGGCTCGGGGCTGCGCTGTGAGCCAGTCAACCACTGCTGACAGCTGCTCCTCCTGCACCTGCTGATGTCATACAAATCTTATCACAGGCATATACAGTATGATGGCAACCATTAAAAGACCACAGAGCTACCTGAAGAATAACCAGCAGTCTGCAATGGAAAGCACTTGACATGGTATTGTTTGAATATTATTACTATGTATGCACCAACCAAGCTCCTGTAGAAGAAGCTAAAATTCATTGAGCAAAGGGAATGGTCATTTAAAATCGTGCTGGTTATCCGCTGTTAGTAGCTGTCTGGTGTGCAGGGATACAATATTTCCAAATCAGATTTAAACCACATTTTAAAATGGTTTGAATGCGATCAGATTTGTACAGATGTGTTTCAGTCCAGATGCTCTGGCCACTCAAGTAGGATTTTAAAGTGTCACACACATAGCAACACACAACAATGACGTCAAATCCAGAGTATTATCACAGCAACACATGCAGACAGATTGGTGATATCTGATCTGATCACTTGTCAGTATGCCTTAAAGATATGATTTGAGAAACACATCTGATTTGCCTACAGTCTGAACAAAGCCTAAATGTCTTTGAAAGGGCAGGTGTGTCCAATGACTGACCATTTGTTCACTGAAGATCTGCAGGTCTCCAGGGGCGCCCTGTGCAGCAGAGTACAACAAATACAAAAGTGTTACTTCACAGGTTGGAAACAGGCAAAGCATCTAAACTGATACCATTTTTATCTGTCTGTGTGTTTAACCTTTTCTGTGAGGTTGTAGATGACTCTGGCGAGCGCCTCTGCCACAACCTTGGTGTTCCTGCCGAGCTTCTGCACATCAACATGAGGTCTGTAAGACACAAACACACAAGTTTGCAGACAGTAAGATAACGAGAAAACAAGAACAAGAAACCCGGGTCAAATAACAGAGAGGAGAGAAACCGATTGCAGAGCATCTGTTTCCATGCAGACCCGCTGAAATGCAGAAAATATTAAGTTATCTGAGGTCAAATGTAAAATACTACATGGTTTACTAACAGACAGACATGAGGATGGATAATGTGTTTATTTAATGTAATGTGACAGTAAATGTAATGTAATGTAAAGTCAGAAGAGGCAAAACAACATCAATGGCACAAATGAACAAAAAGACACAAGTGACACAGAAACTCTTTTCTTTAGGTGATTCAGAGACTTGCAGTAATGAACCCACCCAGCAGGGGGCTCTCCCGCTCCATAGTGAGAGGAGGGGGACACTGACCGCACGTCCATGATGCTGGAGCGCTGAGCCAGGCGATGGGACGGTAGATGGGACAGAGTGAAGGCCGGCAGCCGGCGGATCCCAAAGCGCTCGTGCTCCCAGGCCAGCATGTCATCGGCCAGGTTGATTTTCTTATGAACCATGGAGAACTTGACCTCTGGGTACTGACTAGCTACCACCTGAGGAGAGGAAGAGAAAAATAGAAATTAAGAAAAACATCATTAGTTCTCTCAGTCAAGTCAACTTCCGTGTACATTACAGAAATATCTGTTATATTAAAGTGGGAAAGGCTGACTTAACATGTATTTACATTTATAGACAGGTTATGAGATTGACTTTGACATAATATTTTATATATACACATAATATATTATATGAAATCTGTGGCAAACAGAGAAAAAAAAAATACTGAGGGGTTTTTACCAGCTCCAGCTCCTTGAGCAAAGAATACTGAGAAGTTCCCTCTTTGGGAGGTTTTGACACATGGAGGTGCATCGAGTCTCCGTTTCCCAAAGTGTCCAGACACAAGACGAAGGCTACGTTGTCCTGCAGCAGACTGGAGTCTGTTGAGAAAGGGAGGACGTTCATTGATATGTTAAGAGATATAGAAAGTTAAGATGATTGATAAAGACAGAAAAAAAAATGAATCATTAATCCTCTTCTATAAGCGCAAACCTTTACCTGTGTGGTCTAGATTGTCCTCCAACCAACGTTTGGTGCCCTGGTAGTTAAACTTCCCTCCACCAGATACAAAGAACAGCAAATTATACCTGAACACACAAGAGGAATAAATAATAAATAAACATAAATAAGTCAAGTCTATCAAAGGAATAGCAGAATGTATAATACTCGGATATACAGACATGGGATTAAGAGCGATAATTAAACAGTGCGAGTCATTTCCAATGTGGCCAAGAAATCACAAGTTGTTGGACAAATCGAGTGAGTAGAGCCGACTTGGATTCTACAAAGAAGAGTCCGTTTCTGCGATGCATTTACAGTAAAGCCCATTATTCAGCACCTGAACTGGGCTTCTGTTCAATACATTTGGCATTTGGACAGAGCCTCCATCAGAGCAACTAATTCATTACATATACGAAGCTCTCATTATGTGAGCAGCCCTGAGCTTCAGCGTGTTGTCAATGAGTTAACATGAATGTGTGAAGGGTGGAAATGTTGCTGTTGAAAGTGCTAGTTAAAAATCTGAGTGCTTGTGTCATTAATTACCCAGCGTGTGTCCTCTTGTACGTGTAGAGTTTGGAGAAGAGACGAGCCAGCTCTAGTAACATGGACACGCCGCTACCGTTTGAGTCTGCTCCGTACGAAAGCCACTGCACACAACAAACACAGGAAGTCAGATCAGCTTTCTGGTCTTACCTGGCAACACTTTGAACAGTGTTATTGAGTTATTATCTAAAGTACTTCTGTATAAAACACAAATTATATCTAGAGTCTTTACATCTCTTATTCTTAGAGACACTGTGACTGTTCAAGTTGGAGAACAGATGTCAAGAGGGAGATCATTTTTTCAGATGTTTGCAGACAAACTATTTCTTCAGCTGCAAAATGGCCTGGACACTTGAAGTAGATTTTTTTGAAAGAGAAGTAAAGCGGTGAACGTACTGGAGCGACACCAAAGGAGTCGTAGTGAGCCACCAAAACGATAGTAGGCAGATCCTCTCCTCCGACTCCAGCCAGACGACCCTGGTAAATAACAGCAGCAAAAGATGTTAGCTAGTTATAGATTAAAATGAAGGCAGAAACAGTAAATCAAGAGCAATGGATTCAGCTAATCCGGTGCTACCGTGTGTGTTTAAACTGTCAGGCTGTGACTGTGCAGTGTTGCAGCGGGTTAGTCACACAACCCTCTTAATTCTCTGCAGTGTGACTAAACCACTTTTTCCTTCTGGTTTTAACACAAACTCAGATTAGAAATTCCTGTTTCAACACTTCTCTCCAGCTTTATTGTGTAACCTTTCTGACTCCAATTCTTAGTTTTAAAACGACTTTCAACAACAACAATAACCAAAGCCATCCAACACCCTTCATTAACCCTTATGAGAGAAAGA
Organism: Pampus argenteus; assembly: GCA_036937835.1. NCBI lineage: Eukaryota > Metazoa > Chordata > Actinopteri > Scombriformes > Stromateidae > Pampus > Pampus argenteus. The sequence continues at coordinate 13,703,232 of CM072870.1, forward strand.
CAGACATAACAGTGACTTCTTGTACAGAGTTTAACAACAATATAAATGGCACACAAATATAATATCAATTTAAACTATATACAATTATTCTGCTTTAGATTTAATTAAATCGCGCAACAACACAAACTCTGAATAAAAATCAAAGCAAACCCGCCTGATCAAATTCATCTTTACAGGCTTTAAACCACATGACCGCTTTTGTTCAGGGATATAATACTAATACTTTAAAATGCTCTGTGAATAGCTTTTTGTAAGTACTGGTATATTGCCTGGTCATACAGGCAGAAATGATAAGATTTAGTTAGCAACCTACTTTCTGGTGCATTACCTTTAAATGGTAAAACACTGAGAATAGTAAATGAAAATATGCTGCATGCAGAATTTGCATTTAACAATTTGGAAAGTATTTTTAATCTTACTACCGAGTGAATGTTGCCACATGACTCAAATGACTATTCAGCCCATACTCAGCACAACCATAATACCAGGGCCAGTGTGTTCTTATGAAGCCCCTCCAGTAAATATATATATTTTTTAATTTTTTTTTTTTTTTACACTGGTGCCTTGTTGTGCAACAGCCAAAGGGGCTTAGGGAAGTCAGATTAGGACTTATTTATGGAGCAGGGTCAAAGATTTATAATGAAATCTTAAATACATACATTTTAAATTAAAATGATGTGTTGATTTAGCGACAGTCGTTTTGAGATTACAGTTCAGTCTCTCACCTCTAGACTGGTGATGGCCCAGTCACTGACGGCTTTGCTCTGAGCTCCGCTGGTGACCATCTGGAAGCCATTGGCTGTGGCTGTATGCAGCAAGACTACAGAAAACACAATCACAAATTAAAAGACATAACTATTGAACTGACTGTTGTGTGTTCTCACACTAGGATCGGTGTGTAACCAACATGTTGCATCTCCCCTCAGTGTAAGATCAAGTTTCACCACAAATGTGTTACTGTTTTATGAGTGTGAACAAGAAAGAAAGAAAGAAAAAAACAAACCCCACACACAGGTAAAGAAAGCACAAAAAAACATGATCAGTTCAGCTACGTTACCAACTGAAAGCAGCATGTTCAGTCTTTACCTTCAGCTGCTGATAAGGAGCCCTGGGAGGAGGAGGAAGTCAGGGTTTGGGTGTAGATGGAGAGCAGCTCATCATCCTCCATAGCAAAGTAGACGGGGACGATGGTCTCAGTAGCCAACATCTCCGGCTCCAGCTCCATGAACTGCTACACAGGACAATCAGGAACAGCACGTATAAGACACCAAGCTTAGGGTTTGTAGTCACAGGTAATACAACACCTATTAATCACTATCTGAGCGAGAGAGAAATGGCTCTCCACCTCTTTGTCAATTTACACAATTGAGACAGGAGAGATAGAAATGGGACACAGCACAAGACCTGTGGCAACAGCGTGTGTATAAATACCTGTACTATGTCCTGGGGCATAGCCGACATGTTTTTGGGCAGGATGATGACCACAGCACCAGCTGACTGACGCAGGGCTTTCTGATACTTGTCATAGGAGAAGTCCGCCAGCCGCATGATAACACAACGACGACTTAGTACCTCTGCCTCCACAGTACGAGCCTCGGTGTTCAGGATGGCATTCCTGGTACCTGAAGATACCAAAGATACCAGATACAATGTTTGAAATCATGCATCAACTCTTTTAGAGGAACTTCTGGCAATATTTATTCCTACTCAAGACTCTTATCTACATACCAATGCTGATATGAGAATAAAATTAATCACAGGTTGCAAGCTTCACCAAGTTAAATGCAAGACTTTAAAAAGACATTTTAATACCATATTGATGCAATTTAGTATGAAAGATATCAATAAAAAAACATTTTAACCCACAATTATTTACCAGGTGCAATGTGAAATAAATGTCAGTTTACATTTATTCCACATGTTTGTCATTACTTTCTGGCAGTATATAACAATCATGTAGATAAGCAGCAAACAAATAATGAATGAATGAATTAATTAATTAATTAAAGGTCTGGAACAATAGTACTGGGGATTTTACAGCCAGGTTTTGTTTAAAACCCTGCCAATGGTTTATAAGACTGGTTGTCTTTTTTGTCATGCTTGTACTTGTACACTATTTAAACAACACCCAGATATTTCTTTTTATCAGCTTATCAAGGCAGAAAACCACAAGGAAGAGGAGGGGGAGGAGGAGGAGGAGGACGAGGAGGAGCAGGAGGATCAGGGCACATTGTGATAGGCTTCAGTTTTCTGTCTGTTCGGTTCAAGTTTAATGATTTTATCGATGCTGTTCAGATAATAACACATCCAAATCATAGAATGGGAGCAGCTTTTTCAGGAGATATAAATGCTGTAACATCAGACTCAGATTTATCTTTAAAACGATCCTGATTTGTTGAAAGGAAACAAGCTTTGATTCAGCCTGACATACAGTCTATGCTCCTTACTAGCAAAGCGAAGCTACATTAGCAGCTAGTTAGCAGGCTAATGCTACACTGAACGATTCGTCACAGGGAAACTTCACGTTAGCTCGACACAAATCACACTGAAGGTGTATATAAAGTAATAACGCTGTCAGTCACTGCTGTGTGATGAACAGCTGTCTTACCGTACGGCTGCCCCTGCAGGTCGTACTGCTGCATGCGGTACACCGTGAACTCATGCGCCGCCTCGGCCGGCAGCGGAGACACCAGGATCAGCACCGCGGGCAGAAAAACGATAAAGGTGAGAGGAAACGAAGATTTAAACATGTTATCGAACACTTCACTGGCCTCTTCAAACATGGTGGCGGTCGTATTCAGCGTACAAATAAACGGGTGAGACAATATTTCAGCTGTCACAGCACCTGACAGCCCGGAGAACCAGATCTAGCTCGAGCGAGCAACCGATAAACACTTCTGATCAGGCGAACAGCGTGACGACCTTTTACTCTAAAGTGGGACGGTAACAAATATATTATTGTTATTTATGTTTTTCCTTTCTGAAAATAGGCTGAACCAAATCAATTCGCATTGTTAAGTGTTTGTTTATTTAGCATATTTCTCAGATAATTAAATATTTTAAACTGAATTAAATTAGGGGTCCTTCAGGGACATTCAAGGACGTTCTGTGCCATAATATTCAGGGCCACTCGGTGGCGCAATACAGCTATGGATATGTGATCATAATAATAATAATAACAACAACACCGTGTGCATGTGTACACCACTAACCACTCAAGATAGAGACATTTCAGTTATGGACAGAGATGTTGATACATCTTGTCCAAGTTTTTGATTTATGTGGTTTAATTTCTTTATATAATAATTCATGTGCACACGAGCTGAGGGGGGAGGGGTAGGAATAAAAAAAGTTGGTCACAAAAAAAGTTAAAACTGCTCCATTATAGTGACTTTGTTACTCTGATAATTTAAACTTTACTATAACAGAGGTTCAACGATTAAAGTATATATTTCATATCATATATTTAATTATTTAATAATCTCACTGTGTATTTACAGCTACAAAAAAAATAATGATAGTAAACTATCTTTGTGTGAAAATACCTTTGGTTTATGGACTGTTGGTTGGGTCAAAGGAAAACATCTGAGGATGTTAACTTCCTGATGAATCGATAATGAATAATAATCATTAGTGGCAGCTCTACATATATTACATATGCAACCTTTTTTTTATCTTACACCAAAGACAAGGGCTCTTTGGTTCAGCTGTCCACCACAGGGTCTTACCTTATATATTTACCTTGAATATTTACCTTATCTAATTTTTTAAATGTAAGTTTATTACTACCTTGGAGGGCTATTTCCACATCTGATTTGTAACAGATTGTTAAAATTCACACCCCCAAAGACGAGAACATGACCTCAGTCTTCAGCATTTAGGTTGCTGAGCATAAAAATCTAAAAAGTAAGATCAGCATCACATTTCTCATGTTTGTCGTTACCAACATGACCGAATAGTCTGTTGCAATAGCCTGAGTTTGGCCTGATGGTGGCATTAAAGTCACAGTTATAACTGGGTATGTACAAAAATATCAGAAAATAAAAGGAATAAATAGTTTCTGTAATATATATAAACTTACTGTAAATTAAAATACCAGTATATATAAGTTACTGTATATAAATATATATAAGTTACTGTAAATTAAAATATTATATATATTAAAATAATGATTCATCCTGCTCTCAGGGGCGTAAACACCATCAAATGGAATAATTTCACTTTAAGGGAAGGTAACATAAAGAGTCTTAAAGAGTGTCTTCCTGCTGGAAGCACTAATGTTCAGAGATAATAAATGTATGTTTATGAATGGAAAGTTTGGACTGATTATGATCCTAGTTCCCACCAGACCTTTTGACCAACGTTTTATATCATAAAAATAAATAAAAATGAAAAGCCTGCATCTAGTTGGGAGGAACTGAAAATCTTATTCTCTCTCTCTTTCTCTCCTCCCTCTTTCTCCTGGGGCTGCTCTGCTAAGTGGGAGATTAATGCTGATATGATGCCCTGCCATCCCACTTAATGGACCTTGGCGTCATTATTTCCTGTTGTATGAGTAATCCATGCCCAGGCTGGTGAGAGGGCAGGCAACGAACAAAGCGTTTGCTATTTGCAATTTGGTGTGGACATTGAAACTCACTGTAATGATTTCGCCTTATTGAAAAATGATCATTCGGAGATCCGCTCAGATGACCTGCTGTCCGGTCGAACTAACAGTCTCTGCTCAATATGAAGACGAACAGTAGAAAAGAACAATTGTTTCAAGAGGAAAATAATGTTCTTGTGCAAATGGTGTGTGAGTGGCACCACAAAGGTTGTGTCACATGAATCTAGTTCCTCAAAAAACAAGATAACCTGTTATCACAGGATCATCCAATGCAGCGGCTCAGCAAACATGCATGTGGTCACATTTTTCACCAAATACGTCTGCACACTACAGCGAAGAGTGTCACATACAAACTGTCAAATGTACTGAAATAAACACTCACACAGACACACACAATGCATGATCTGTTCATTGTCCTCATTTCTTCCCAGAGCTCCTGGGAATGTCCTGAATCAGACCAGCTTTTGCTCCCGACCCTCAGCCACAGAAAAACACTTTCTCTGTGCGACCACACAAAAGGTGCAGTCAGTGTGTGTGGGGGTAAGTACCATGGATAAACGAGAGATTAGCTACCTAGCAGTAAGTAAGCAATTTCTGTGTAGCATGACTGTTGTTTTATTGCCCCTTTCCATTCTCAGAGGATGCTGTCATTTTCTCACCATACTGGCAGGTTGCTCAAACACTGGCCACACTGAAGTGCTTAAACCACTCAATGACAAGGTCAGGATCACAAAATACCAAAGATATACTGTAATAGGGAGTGCTTTCTGGCCTGGGAGCTGAGTGTGAGTTCTCCAAACAGACACCACAATTAGCACACAATGGTGGTCTTTCTAACTAAGATCTATGCAGCAGGTCTTCTGAGTCTTTCACCTCTTAACACACCACCCGCTGTAATCTGTTTGTTAATGAGCAAAAAAAAAAAACCCAAACAAGATGCTGCTTGGTGGACGGACCTGAGAACAAGCGAGAGGGTACTTGATCTGACAGTGTGGAGAGGATACACAATCTAAATAATTTGAATTTTAACATTAAATTCACCCGTTGCCGTAAAGCCAGTAAACTACAGTATATGCCATATACAGTTACAGGTATTATGTTCTTATTGTTACGTTGAAAAATCAGTGACTTTGCTCTGTATACAATTTAAACATTTGAAACATTTTTAAATCCAAGATATAATTATTTCTATGCCTGTACTTAAATATCCTTGCCAAAACAAAAATAAACAAAGCTTCCTTAAAATTAAAAAAAATATTATTAGCTAAATGTATTTAAAGTATTGAAATTAAAAGTAAAAGTATTAATGGAGGCAGAATGCACCCCCTGTCAGTGTTTTATATACATATAATATATATAAAATACAAATACAACAAGAAAAATACAATTCTTTGGTCATAAACTGTAAAATCCAGTCTGAGGGTTTGAACTGTTCTTGTTTGTTCAACGTGAGTTGGGAATGATGGATCTGGAGTGTGTAGTGAGATGATGGCTGTTCTCAATACCAAATATGACCATCCTTTCCTCTCCCCTCCTCTTGATTTACAGTGATTTGTGGCCACTGGCCTGGTGGAGGCAATATTTTCCTGGTTTATTTACGTACCAGGCAATTGATTTACCAATCATTTTCATTAAGGCCAGTGGAAATAAGACGAAGAAAAAGGGAGAACATAGTGTATGACAGCTGAGCTGCAGCCTCTGAGACTGTGAGCCTTTTTGGTTGCGCAGGGCAACAGTCAGATAATGGATGACGAGGCCTCTTGGAGCCAGCCGTTCCATTAGGTTTTGTTAATGCGGTCAGAGGAGGTTGGCGTGGCCCATCCGCCTTCATATCCACTTTCAGAGACGCTCACTCATTATGGCCAGTAGATTCTGCCTATCTCTTTCTCTTTTGCTCTCTCCATTGTCCTGTGTTTACTGTTACCTTCCTCTAACATCTTAAAGCATGACACTGTGTCTCTTTTTCTCATCTGTTCCCTCTATCCTTTTCTCTTTCTTTCTGGCTCTTTCTGACTTCTTGGGAGGGTTTGGGTTCATCAATTTTGTGTTGCTGTTTTCGATTAGTTGGTGGTTTTCCTACAGTATCATCACATTCCTTGCACAAGAGTAAAAGGCACATATTGTCTCTTCGCTTGTCTGGAGGGATTTGCAATACCAAACTTATTTTTAAATCTATGTGCTTTTCTAATGCTGTTAAAGCATGTCACTGCAACGTGTGTGTGGCAAACTGAGAGTTTCAGGCTTGTGAAAGAGGTGCATGTGTCATGACCGACTGTCAGTACTCTGTGAACTGTACATTTAGTGGGCGGAACAGAGAGAAAGTCATGAATGGAGACACGGGTGTCTGTTTATGTGGCAATCATCTGTTTTGCATAATGCTGAGAATTAAAGCATTATGATTTGAGAGGATGTTGTCTAATGCTTTCCTAGCTCAATCACTGCCGAGTCATATATACACCGATCAGACACAACGCTAAAACCACCTGCCTCATATTATGTAGGTCCCCAACTGAGCCATTAAGGCATGGACTCCACAAGACCTCTGAAGGTGCTTGTTTTTCCAGCACATCCCACAGATGCTCGATCAGATTGAGATCTGGGAAATATGGAGGCCAAAGCAACACCTTAAACTTTTTTGTCATGTTCCTCAAATGATTCCTGAACATTTTTTGCAGTGTGCCAGGGTGCATTATCCTGAATACTGAATACCGTTGCCATGAAGGGATGTACTTGGTCTGCAACAATGTTTAGGTGGTATGTGTCAAAGTAACATCCACATGAATGCCAGGACCCAAGGTTTTCAGTGGCCTATTTACACATCCATCTTTTATTTGGAGATGTTTTTCTGGTCATCGGATGAATGTAAGTCCAATATTTACTCCCCTATTAGTTGTTTTGGCGCGCCTTGACGGAAATATCCAGTAAATTTGTGGACCATAAAATTGAAACAATGAGCTGAAAGAAGCGAAAAATGCTTTTGTAGAGCTTAGGAGATGTGTAGTCAGGTCATAATAATCCTCTGTGAGTCACTATGAGTGACTCCATTTATATTATATATTATATTAAGTTTTGATTTGATCCATTGTTAGCATAAAACCTTTGATGGGTGTAGTTTTAAAGTCAAAGTGAAATGGCGTGTTTCGCCTATGTGACGTATTTCCCAGTGCAATAGAATATGTGGGCGGTGTACGATTACAAGATGGATTTAAATCAAATCCTTCTGATTTGATTGGGTTACTAAAAGGCAGACGTAGCTTCAAAAATACAGAGCAAACACACACCTCCACTACCCAGTGCTCTTAGACCAAGAAACTAATGAGGAGAAATGACTGAATTAGATCTCAGTTAGATTCTTTTGGAAATAAAAACAACATTTTTGCGCACTGATATCCAAACACACCACAAGCAGTCAAGTGTAGTTTTATATGAGGTGTGGTTATCTAGTCGTACTTATCATCATACTGAACAAGCTGTTTTTTTCTCTTGTGTATGTTGGTTGCAGTTTATTCTAAGAGTTTCCTCCATCCCTCCAAACGTGTTGTTTACACTTTGGCTCAATACTGCCTCTGACCTTCCCCTCATCATTCCTTTTCCGCCTTATGTTTTTACATCCCGTTCAGAGCGACCCTGACTTCTCCTGGACCGAGTAGGCCTTGACTTACTCGTCTGTAACTCCTTGTCATGTTTTGCTCCGCCTGGCTCGTGCATCACAATGGATGCCTGTGCCTGCTGAGCTCCCTCTGACCTTCTCCCTCTCTCTCCCTCTCTCTCTGTCTCTCCCTCAGCTGAGCGGGAAGCTACCTCTCTGCCAGCCTAATAAATACAAAAACAAATTGTGGCAGGTCAGAAGTATGCAGCGTGGGCTGGGGCTGTTAATGTAATGAACTTGGCTTCATGGAAATACGAGGCAATTAAACTCCCACGGTGCCTCCCTCTTGCCTAGACAGACAGACAGACAGACTGGAGGGGGGGGGTGTCAGGAGACCCTAGAGGGAGAGAGGGAGAGAAAGGGAGAGAAAGGGAGAGGGCGAGAGAAAGACACACAAATGGGGGTTTGACAGAGATAATAAAGCCATTTAGCAGGCCCACAGGAGTAGGAAGTGTGCTGACTGTGATTGGCCTTAAACACCAATTAGTCATGAGGCCGCTTCGTCCCGAGGTCATGCCAGGCCTACGGGAGCACTGCCTGACCATCGCTCACCCTCCTGCTGTTTGTTTTGGTTGTTTGCCGTCCTGATTGGCCTGATTGCTGACTGATTGCCAGCCAGGTTTAGGGTCATTCAGATGGCGAGAGAGAAACGGGAATCACAGGGTTTAGTGTTGTATGTGTGCACATACACATTGTTATTCGCAGGAGGCTGTTGCTTCTCTGAGCAAATACACTGTCCACTGGGTCGTCTTTCTCCATCTGAAAGGAGAAGAAAACTTACTTTGCTATGCCTTCATGTCTCAACCTGATCATAAAACTTGCAGCTGAATGCAACAAATTCAGGCTCTTCAAAGGCATCATGTTCTGTAGATAAAGCCAGATGACGCAAGCTAAAAGAAATGTACAAAAGGTCAATAACACTATAAATTACCTAACTGCAATCCACTGAACATCACATATATAAAAGGGTAAGACTATGCAGGGTGAAGGGGAGAGTTAGACAAGAAGACAAGACAAGACAAGAAAAAAGCATTGTACATTGAAAACCTCTGACATTTATACAATATTTTCACTCTAATGATACCACTTAAAGTCAGAGTTAGTCAGATCATTTTGAGAATGCACCGCTTTCTTGTTGATAGTAAGATGAGATGATCAATACAAGACTCAAGATGGAAAACAGTGGGAGAAAGCCAGTCTTGCTTTCTCCAAATGAATCAAAATCACTTATTAACACATCATATTCTGTTTGTAAACTAATATGTTAATTTGTTATTTTAATAGGTGCAAATGGGAGGGATTTAGCCTTTCGACAGAGCCAGGCAAGCTCTTTTCCCCCTTTTTTCGGGCTTCATGCAAAGCACAGCTCACTGGCTGCTGACTGTCTCTTCATATTGAATGTACAGACATGAGAGTGGTATTGATCTCTACATCTCTGGTCAAGAAAGCGAAAGTGTTTCTGACTAACATAAGAGAGCAACCTTAGGACAGGATGGCACTTACAGAGTTACCCTCTTCCACAGGCCTCACATCCATTCAGCCAAACTCAAGTTAAGAGCCAGAAATAAAACGTGAGATGCTGATCTGCTCCAATGAGGGAGGCCTGATCCTCAGGCTTTTGCCACATCTGGTTTGTAATTGGCTGTGCTGCTGTAAGGATGATGCTGAAGGCTGAGCGGACTGTTGGAGGCTTTGGTGCTCTCCATCGAGCCCGAGTCCAATATCTGCCTACAGCCCATCATAGCATGGTTGATGCATTGCTGTATCTGCCTTCTGAGCCACACTGCATCAGTTATTCTATATCATTCTCTCTTTTCCTCATGGTGGATTCATTGTTTGTTATGAATATAAATATCGGCCAGCATTTGCCAGATGCACAAGAGTGAAGGAGGAAGGAGGAGGGGGCGTGATTGAAATTCTCATGAACCTTCAGGAAGTAATCTGGACTGGGGCATGCAGGAGAGAGTGAATGGTTTCCGTCTGCTTCTGTTTGCACTCACGCTAAGATTTGTGTGAAATGAGACTTTCTCGCAACATGGCTCACACTCTTTCTCCATCTCTCTCTGCGCATATCTCAGTACTGACCCCCCAGCTTATCGATCGAGCTGCTTACACGATAGCAGCGAGGGGCGTTAACCTGATCTCTCCACACAAACACAAAACATCTGTGTGCTGCTGACTCTCATGAAGCCAACCGACCACCTCAGTGAGAAACCGTATTCAAGATAGTGGAGAGTCTCTTTAGATTTAAGGAGCTCAAAGTCTGCTGGCTTTGAAACAAGCAGGAAACCCTTCTCTCGCTCAGGACAGATAACACTCAGGCCTTAACCCAAATGCAGATCCATCTGCTTGCTGCACACAGGAAATGAAGAAAATGTGATGAAATGAGTGAGGAAAGCAGAGAGTGTGAAGTTCAAACAGTACAAACCAGGACTGCTCCAGTATGTGATTGGGGTTCCTGGCAGACTAAGACTGATGACTCCAAATGATGAAAGTTTGCATAAGTGTCACAATATATCTACAATATATAGATGTTTACTTTGACAGGGCTGAAAATATTTCTATTTCAGTCGTGTGCTGCTGCAGGACTCCAACAGTAACAGATGAGTTCTGTTGACATCAGTTCAAAAAGACAACTTTTTACATAAATGCCTTTTATTTTATGAGATTATTTATGACACAATGTTGATGTGCAATAAGGTCAAAATCCTTAAATATGGAGAAAAGACAGCTCTGCACACACAGGTTCAATTCAACTGTCTAGTGACAAAGTTTTGTCACTAGACATTCATCAGGGCAAATAGACCACACCTGTGTTGAGGTTTTGCTGCTTTTTTGTCTTATCGAAAAAATGAAAATAACGGAAAAAATCTTTAGATTTTTTTTTCTTTTTGGATACTTTGGAAGACTAGATTAGACTTTTTTGTCCACAAAAGTGTTGCACCTACAAACTTCAAATTCATCATTAAATTATATCTCATATCAAAATACACATTAAAACCACAATGTGTGCTTTCTATTAAAAAAAAAAAGTTTTTAGAATCAAGAAAAAATGTTTTAGCTTGATTGTAGTGAATTTTGGTCTAGAAATTATCCATTAAATCCTTCAGTTTCAATCCAAAATTGAAACTACTAACGTCACCAACAACGTTGATCCCACAATATTCATATTGTACTTAATTCTTACTAAGTAATAAGCATGATAGTTAATCATCTTCCCTCATAGGATATGGGTTGTATTTTAAAGTAAAATACGAGCCGATGACGCTCATCTCTTCTTATGGTTGAATCCCAGATGAGGATGTGTTGAGGAGACGACAGGAGTCGATTCATCATCCCTCATAGGTCATCCATCACCAGCGGCAGGCAGAGGAGCAGCGTCGGGCTGGGTGAAAACCCAGGAGCATCTGGAGAGCACTCTGCTCTGAATGCCCCACTGGGTGCTCAGTCCAACATGTGCATCTGAGCGCTTCCTGTAGAGTGCTGCAGTGATTAGTTCAACATGTGCAATGTCCACGTGTTGAAGTGATAGATTGGGAAAAACAGAAAATGGACAGAGGTTACAGGATATCGATTAATGTCATTACATGAGTAGAAAGGCCTGATGTAATATGAATCCAGGGTGCAAGGAATGAGTCATTAAGTTACTTTTATAGGACTTAGTCAGCTGGATTATGATTCAATTTTAGTCTAACTTTACTTTTGATACAAATCATTAAAAGTGTCAGAGGAAGTCTCAGATAGGGAGTTTTTAACAGAGATTGTATATCATAGTATGTATCAGTGCTGCTGCTTTATTTAATATCCATTATCTATATTATTATTACTATCTATAATGTCTATGGTATTATGTAATTAATTCATGTCTTTGTAGTGGTTGTCACTTTCTACATTTTTTTTGGCGACTTGAGGGTAACACAAACAAGCTGAGAACACAACATAACATCTTTTTAATTGGTATGTTGAACTTATTTACAGTATAGTTATGCAGCAACATTATCATTGATGTGGAGTCATGTTCCTGTCAACCTGATGAATGCAAGAACATATTCACTCTTTATTAACTCTGTTCTTTGTCTCCACCATCTCCTGGGGAAAATTCTGGCTCTTTAGCTGCTATATGTTCCCAGTGGGGTTTTCCACTTAAAACAGCTGCCTCTTTTGGCCAAAAATAATGCTAATAATGCTATGAGTGCAGTAAGAGTGAACTAAAACAGTAAAGTTGCAGCCAGACAGCTAAACAATAACCTGAAACCCACTATGAAGGTACTCTTCAGGATGTAAAATGTTTGTGTTTGTATATCTGTACATTTGCACATGTTTCTGTATGTATATACAATGTGTATGTGTGTGTGTGTGTGTGTGTGTGTGTGTGTCCCAGTCATCCTCCCCTGCCACCTGTCTGGCTGTCCACTGCGTCCCCTCCTTTGATGCTGGGCGGTGGTGTGTCATCCAGATGTGGCAGCGGAGGAGCGAAGAGTTCAGTTAGTCCCTGTGGATTTTCCCTATGAGCCCCTCGCACAAGCAGGCCTGCTGCTGAGAGCCATACAGCCGACATATGTGCGTCTGTGCTTGCCTACTTCTCTCCATTCTCACTCTTCCATACATCCGTCCATCATTCTTCTTCCTTACGCAGTATGACTCTCTCTTCTATATCTGTACCTCACTCCTCCTTCCTCGTCTTCCTGATTCATCCTTTGCTGCTTCTGTTTCTCCCTTTGGCTTCTGTCCACTTGAATCCTTAACTGTAGCTGAATTTCGATCATCCTCAATTGCATATAGGTATCACTTACAAATCTATTGCACTGCATTAAGGATAACAACATTTTTGGGACTCTTAACTGTGGTAGATTTGCTTTACTTCACATTATATGTTTGTCTGTTATTTTCCCCTCTGGCTCCTGATTTAAAGTTAAAAATGTGTAATTGTTTCCTGCTTTTTCAATAGACCTTCCTGATATAATCGCAGGAAAAATCAACTGAGCCATTGTTAATGTCATTAGTTATGCCTGTTCTTTTCTTGCTATGACAAATCAAAATGTGGGTCGGAGAAAAAGATGATTGAATTAATCAGAAAATGACTTCATAAAACAAAGAAGAGTGTATAATCCATCCCATTAGACTGAATGACTGAAGTGAGTGTGTATAAAATGAACACGTGTGGCTGTATAGCGTACAGTTATAACTGAGCTACAGATAACCTTATACTACTATACTATAGACCTTATACTTGAGAGGTATGAGAGAGAATTGAGGGAGAACTCTGACAGAGTGTCCTTCGGGCAGCATGCATCACACACAATCCCTCTCTTTAACAGCTTACAGCAGAAAGTCCCGGAGCTTTAGAGAACATATGTGTCTATTTTCACTCAAAACACTGATCTAGCATGCCTCTATGTGTGTTGGCTTGTATTTGAGTTACTTTCTCTCAATATATCTGACTTACAATTGAGGGCAGCTGCACAGAGGGTATTCAGACAGTCACTGAAGTTATGATGCTACAAAGACGTGCAGTACTGTAAACTACTGTACTGCACTACCTACGACCTACTGTATGATGAATTTAACAGCAGCAGAAACCAGCCTTCAGCTATATGATCTGACTTTAAGTCCTGTCTTAACAAGCCTCTGCCATGCTCGAGATGCCCTTGAGCAACAAATTGAATCTAACTATCACTAAATAGGGAGAAGCAAAAGCAAATATTTTACCAAAAACAATATCTTTTACCAATCACATTCACAAAGAGGCCGACCCACACATAAAAAGACCTGCATGTGAATTACAATAAACTGAGAGTGATCTCAATTTTGTCTTGAGAGAAAAAAACAACAACCCAGAAATGATAAACATTCAAAACCTCTCAGCTGTGCTGCTGCTCTGTGTGAAGAGGCGAGCTCTGGTTTGGTCTGGAAACAGGATGTGGGCAGGAATCTGGGCATCTGCCACATGCCATGAAACTTCGGGAGCTCATTTGCATAGGTTATGTGTGTGTGTGTGTGTGTGTGTGTGTGTTAGTTTGCACAAGTGTTTGGTTTGTAGTTGGCTGTCCAATGAAATCCTTGTGTGCTTGTGTGTCTGCGTTATTGTCAGTTTATGTGTGTATACACTTACACATTTTTTGTTCATGCCCCTATTTAGTGAAACATGTACATAACAAGTTTATAAATGTGTGTGTGTGTACGTGTGTGTTCCCTCCCTCATGCCGTGTGTAGGCCTATTTTCCAGCACAGTACCATGCATGGCACCCCCACTGCCCACCCTGAAAAAGTCAAAGACAGGCAGCCAGGCTGTCTGTCTCCCTCAGTCTGTCATCAGCCTCACCCCTCGATCTTTCCACTCGGTGTTTCAATATCAAAACATAAAGATGGTCCGCACGGGAGAAATACACAGCAAAGATATTTACCCCAACAAGTGGCTAAATCATTCCCCGAGTCTTGTAAGTCATATTTCCATAAACAAAAACATGTTTTGCTATTACAAGCAAAAAAAAAAAAGAAAAAAAAAGAAATCACTTTCATCTCAGAAATGTTCCTAAACCAAGCTACTGTATATAAAATAGGCAGATTACATCATGATATCACTCGATTCAATACACGCTGGAAACAAGAAACCTACTGGATACAATGTTTCTTGTGTCTTGATTTACAATAATATTGATTTAGTATGAAAACATTAATATACAAGCTATTTGATATTGCAAACAAGGCCACATCATCCAAACAGTGACACTGAGTATATACTGTAACAGTGCAACCTTTGTGTTCTGGTGGATGTTTGGGTTTTAGTCACCCAAAATGACGTTATGATCCCAGTCGTTCATCCTGCCTCTTTGATTTATTCTGGCTCAGTGTGCTGGAAAGTCTAAATGTTTCAGACTAGCTTAAATAAACAAACAGCCCTGTAGGGAAAATATGAGAAATACAGACAAATATCAGCACCTTGGTTGGAGTAATGAGCACCCATTACTGCTTTGAAAGATAGCTGTTTTTTTATGCTGAGACAGCAATGGCAATATGATTACTATTGTCATGACACATCTGTTTTCATCTCATGATTTTTTTTTTCTCATAAGTGCCGATTAATTTTTCTTAGCAATTTTCAGTTTTTTGCAGCCATAAATAAATCAAAGATTGGCCCTGAGATTTCTGCCTTCAACCCAAGACAATCCCTTATTAGAAATATTGTTTCCTTTAGTCTGGAAATTCACAGAACAGTTTTCATAGGAATCATTTCTTTTAACCTGTTTGAAAAAAAAAAATCAATGAGCTGAAAGATGCTAAAATACTTCAAGGAGTTGAGGGGAACTGCATAGTTGTGTGATAATTGTCTTTGTTTACCTTTGTGTTTGTTAGTATGAATGACCCCTATCACATTACATATAGTTGATTAGTGCAGATTTAAGCATCACACCACATATTCCATTCACCTCCATTTTATTGGATGGGTATGTGAAAACATGGACAATTAAAATCATCTAACCATCTAAACCATCTTCACTAGAAGTAACCAAGAAAATATATATATTTATTTTTAAAAAGTAATTTGGTTTGTCCTCAAGTGTGCCACTCACACCCAGGTCATTTGTTGAGGGGAATCCCAATGAATCAGTAGCCTGATAGATGCTATTTGCTCAGAAATGGAGAAATGCAAGCCTGGATAAAGACAAGTCTAATTCTGTGCAGTGAAATGATAGATGCACTTATAAAATGTCTGTGAGTTATGAGACGGACGGACGGCTCCAAGAACATTGCAGGGGCTGCAGTTCCAGTCCTCCGAACTGCTTTTGTAAGATATCATCGAAGTTCAAAGAGAACACAAAAGTTTAATTAATTAATGTTAGGGCTGGACATGTAATACTGTTTGAAATACAGTCTAATCTTTGCTGCTGCCCTCTAATCGTTTTAGATTTACAGCTGGGAACAGTTGGAGGCACCGGCCACCATGTTTCTACCTATAGGATATCACTGCTGAATATTTTCACATATTCTGTTGTGCATTACTTACATTTATTTACACTTTTTAACAAAGTGAAGTCATTATATCCAAGCTGACTTGACTAGTCGGACTGAAAGCTGTTTTGGACACGCTGTTCTGGGGATAACATTCATGGCTTTCTACTTACAAGACGCTCTCTCTGCAGGGCTCGCTGTCACTCTCCAGTGTCAGACCTAAAGGCCAAATCCCAAACTGCTGCATTGTGCCTGCTGATGAAACACTAGCCCCTCTGTCACCCGTCCACTAGCTTTGTTGACAGAGTGATTTACTAGCTTGAACATATTGAAGCGGATGTGAAGAGTGGATGTGACATTTGTTTTTCCATGTATTTTTTCTGTCCTGCTTAATTTTTTTGTTTTAACCCCATTACAAGGTAAATTACATCTGACTGATTACACAGCAAAATCTGCAAATGACGTCATTTCAACACTCAACACAAGTGTACAGAAAGCTATTCGTGTAATTAACTCACGAATCCCATCAAATACAACAGTGAATGTAGAGTAAATCATGCTGGAAGAAAGATATTGTTATTCTTTCCAACACATTATAGTTAGACATGTAACAGATGGAAGGAATCCAAGAAACCTTGGATAATAAACACAGAAAAGGTTTGAAAGTTGTTATTTTTATATGATTGAGCGAATTAACAGAATCATTTTTATGATGACTGATAAAGAAAATACACTGACAATGTTGTACTGTCAAACTTTGAATTCAGAAACTACTGCAGTATCTAGTTATTAGTGTCTAGTGTCTATTATTGTACAAGTACACAACCTCGGGTGATGAGTATCTGCATCAAAAGAGTTAAATCAAACACGACTGCGGTTTAAAATTCAAATCCACATTGCAATGGAAATGTGAATGTAATATACTCTAATCAAAAGAAAGTGAAACTTGTTTTCATCATGATTCATTGTGATAATATGCTTCTCGCTAAGTCATCAGGGCCATAAACTAAGTTGTAAAAAGCTTTCTGCCTTTTGATGTTTGAATGATTCTACATAAATCCTGCAGCAGCACAGTAGACCATTAGTTGTGTAATAGTGGGTAAACATTTGAGACAATCAGAAGGCAAACAGAGAAACACAATCGATGCCTCTCAGCCTTCAGAAATGTGATCCCGCACCTGGACTCCTTTAAAGAACCTCAGCACCTCTATGAAAGAGAAAAAAAGAACGACAGTGTCCCTTTAAGGGATAACTCACAGAGGAAGAAGAAAAGCTGCAAAGAAGGAAGGAGAGGAGGTGTGTATGTGTACGTGGACTTGTCAAACTGATAAACACTTGGGAGAGAGACAGAGAGAGGAAAGAGAGATAAGGAGAAAGAGAGACACAACTTTGCATTAGGCACTAAAAGCCATTCCTCGCTCGGTAAAGGCTAATGCAATTGCCACAATAAGAGTGTCTCAGCGGAGGCTGTAAAAAAAAAAAAAACTAGAGAGGGAAATGAAAGAGGAGAGGCAGGGAGGGAGGGAGGGAGGGAGGGAAGTATAGAGAAAGAGAGGAGGGAGGGAAGAAGGAGAACTGGCAGCTCTGCCTCCAGACTCTCATATGGACAGTGGATCTCTTGGGACAACTGGTTGAAAGTCTCTCTCTGTCTCTACTGTTACTCCTGGCTGTGTGTGAGTGGCTGAGTGGGTCGGTGCTCTGCTGCGTCTCCAGTGTGATTTATCTGGTTTGCAGGGAGGAGAGACAGAGGGAGAAAGGGAGAGAGGGGGAGACAGCTCCAGTAGCAGGCAGGCAGCAGTTACCAGCCAGCTGGCTGGGTGTGTTAACTCCACATCTGACCTCTATGGGAACAGAGCGGTCTCCTCTCCTCTCCTCTCCTCTCCTCTCCTCTCCTCTCCTCTCCTCTCCTCTCCTCTCCTCTCCTCTCCTCTCCTCTCCTCTCCTCTCCTCTCCTCTCCTCTCCTCTCCTCTCCTCTCCTCTCCTCTCCTTTCCTCTCCTCTCCTCTCCTCTCCTCTCCTCTCCTCTCCTCTCCTCTCCTCTCCTCTCCTCTCCTCTCCTCTCCTCTCCTCTCCTCATGGCAGGCTGTGTGAACAAGGAGACAGATTTAATTTTTCTCCCTAGTGGGTTGTCAAGCTCTGGACATCAGCCCTGGACAGAGCAGGACAGGACAGCCTTGGCAGTGAGACCTCGGCGGGAGACCTCAGCTCTGAGGATCGGACTCTTGGATCTGAAATGGCATAGTTGTCTCAGTCAGCAAGTCAGGCTGTCGAGTCAGACAGCCATGCAGTTGTCAGTCAGACAGTCAGATGGTTATTTATCGGTCACTGGGGTCCTTCCTAAAGGGTCAACTCTTCCACTTTGTGCATATCCTCGTCTGAACTCTGAGGTGACTCAGACTTAACGAGTAGCAAAAGCGGACCTGTGGGCATGGTGAGTGGAAAACACCCCTCTCTGACTCTCACATGCTTCTTCATACACATCTTTTTCCTTTATCTCTTCCTCATCTTCTTTTGTTAGAAACACAACAAGACAACAGATTTGATCAAATCATCACTGTGATGTTATGAGTTTATGCACTTATAGTCAGTAATAGTCACGCTTTGATCTTTTCATGATGGCACATTGCATCTGTTTGTAGGACAAACAAGTAGATGCTTTTACAGCCACCAGTGGCTCATCAAAGATATGTATGGGTGACACGTGGATGTTTTAATCGTGTTGTACCAGGTGAAAAATAAGAATAAAAAATATATATATTTACACTCTAGAGTTGAACATAGTGTATTTTGTAATACCAACTCAATAAAAGCCATATGGATGTTGAATATAGCAGATAATATTTCACACACACACACACACCTGCATGGCTCCCAGTCTCTTCGGCTGCTGCACCAGCACTTTTTCTCAGCAACCTCATGACTGTGTTCTTTTTTTTTTTAGTTTTTTTTTTTTAGAGCCATAATCACACCAGTGTTTGGAAAAGAAGTTTGATTTGATAAACTAACCCTAAAGTCAAGTCAAAGAACATTTTTGGACAAATAGTTGAAATATTTGAGCGTGGTCCAAGGCTTTATCTGGATCTGCTAATAAATCAGTGAGTTGTTTCCATGTGTAAGAGCCATGTTACTCAAAGGCATGGCTAATGCTTTAGTTTTATTCTTCTGAATGTATCGTATTCATGTCAAATGTTGCAAATGATAAAACATTATAGAAGTACAAGGGTGATTCTAAATGCCTACTTTAACCTACATTAAGTGATAGTGCCAAACAGAGGAATAATTAACACCTAACACGGCAGCTGCGCAGCTTTTAGCCTCGTTTAACCCTCTTTAGCTCCTTTGGTGTAAGGTTGTGTCTAACAGCTCTGACTCACCCTCCAATATGAAACCTTAGGCAGCCTTTAACAGCAAGCAAGCTCAGACAAGACGATGCCAAATACCCAAAACGAAATGTCAGCGAGCCAAAACGAATAAGAACATTAAAAAAGGAAAAAAAAGTAACTTCCTAGATATTTGTTTTCTCAGAGGTTAGTAAGTAAAACCAGAGCTAACATCCAAACTAACAGGTGAGATCTGAATTTGCAATATTACTCCAGTGTGATCATGCTCATGTTGTTTTGTGTCTGTTGGATTTGTTAAAGGGGAATAGTTACCACCTATTACAGCTAGGTGTAATAGCAATAGCATAGATGTGTTATAGCAAGTGGATTCAGGGCGGATGGTGCTTATTCAGTCAATTGAAAATTGTTCGCTTGGAACATAAGCAAATAAAGTTATGTTTCGGCATCGTGAGGCCCACTGAATATGTGCAGCCACGTTTCTCTTTATATCGGGAGACTTTATATTGGGATGACGTCACACATTTTAAAATTTTCTCTTTTCTAGCCTCGGGGAAAGTTTTACAAATACAAAATACCTTCATGGATTAAAAATATTTAAAACAAAGAGTCATAATTGACCTTATTTGCAGTTTGAGCTGTCCTGTCCAAGAAGGCTGAGCGCCGTATCCAGCTCTCTCAATACATAATTAATTAGCCGATGCTATATGTTAGCACTGTTTCTAGCCCATGCTGGTCAAAAATCACTGAAAGTAGTTTTAAATCTGAACTGTACTTTCAGAATAGGCCAAACACTGTGAACGCACTAACTGTGGCAGATGTTGACAAGGGCGTTGTCTCGAGAACAGCGAACAGATGTTTGTTATTTGAGCCCCGCTGCTTATTTCGCTGTCATCAATAGCATCAATTGCGTCTGTGAATGTGAGTGCACAGGTATCTGTATGAGTGCATGCCTGTGAGGTGTGTGTTCCCCCCTTTGAGTGCACCTGTGTGACTCTACAGTAGGTTGTTGTGTGAGTCGGTAGCAGCCGCATGGCCTTCCCCCTCTCTCATGGTTTGCCTGCACTTTGTGTGTTCGCTGGTTCCCCTCAGATCAGCTGCAGAGTGTTTAAGCGTACAGGACAGCATGGTTTCCCTCAGCTCTTTCAGGCCAGCCATGCGTCTACCACAGAGAATTCCTGTCTGAGCCGAGGCAATTACAGCACACATCCAAAGCTATCTTAGCCAGGAACCAAATGAAGGAGCCTTTGATAGGCCCCGTCTGATACATATTTACTTTTTACAACCGACCAAGTAGTAAACAGCTTGCCTTGTTGGCACTGGAGTGAGACTTTAAATACAGGCCTGTTCACACACATACAAACACATAAACACACCACACACACAAACATGCATTTTCAAAAAAATCAGAAGAAGTATACCACCATTTTTTTTCTTCTCGCCACAGAAATATGTGGTAGACTAGTGACACTGCCAGCTCTGTTAGCTAGACACTGATTTCATAATCTAGTTTGTCGAACTATGCCTGGCCTTTTTCTTTTTTGTTTTTTTTTTTTGTTTTTTTCGGAGCTGCAGACACAGCAGCAGTAGTCTCCAATTGAAGCCATGTGTGGTGGAAAAACAGGCCTCAGTTTGTGGAGAGATCGCATGCTTGGAGTGGGAGGGAGCCTGCCGGTTACAGAGGTCACAATGCGAACACGCCAACTCCTCTTGGCCTTCTCACACGCCATGCTGACAGATGCAACTCAGTAGTCAGTCAGCGATCCCTCCCAAACCTTCTTCTGTCCCTCCTTAACTTAATCTGAATCAACTGAAAAAGTGTATCTACAGATTTCAACTGCTATATTTAGATTTTTTTCTATTGCGACTTTTGGAATAATTAAGAATAATAAAGAACTCCTTGCAGGCCTTTGTTATTATAGGTGGTGTCTAAAACTGCAGGAACGCTATGTACTGGGTGTGCCACAAATAAAAAAGCGGTTGGTTTAGTTGAGTCTGGTATGGGACTTGCAGTTAGCTCCAGCAGCACTGATACATCCCAGTGTCCTCAGATGAACCTGGAAGACTAATATGTTGTGTCTGAGTGTATTTGCTCCAACCGGTATGTCACGTGAACACACTCTCACTCTCATTCCTATTTTTAACCTCTTTCGTGCACCAGTTTCTCATCCTCGTTCACCCTGCGCTGACGCCATTTTTTTTCTAAGTTCTTCTCAGGTTCTCTCTGAGAGTCTGAATGTTATTAGCGAAGCCACAGCTATTAGCTAATAGCTGAGATAGCCACTGCGATCAGATTCAGAGATAGCCTGTGCCAGGCTTTAATGCAGCTGTGCCATTTCCCCTCATACATTATAATCGATCATGTTCCTGTCAGAGCAGAGGGACACGTCATTTTTTCAGGTCTCCATTGTTCCTATAAGAGATGAGTCAGTGACTCTGAAAGATGACTGAACATTCAAATAATTTAACATCAAGTACTTTTTTCATATAAAATTCCTAAATCAGCCGAATCAGTTTAGTCTCAGATGTCTTGTTCTGTTGCATTTTTAAGAAAAGGTTGATAGTGATTGATTTTGCTTGAAATTACATTCCCACCAAATTGCATAAACTCTATGCAAAGTGGATTATTGTTAATGGCACATGAGAAAAAGCTGCTGCTTAATGCGTGCTTCCTTCATCCTTCACATGTGAGGGCTGTGTTATCGAGACTGAGTGATCTAATGAGCTAAATAATGAAGCCCGGATCCAACAAGCACTGGTAATGACTTTTTAAGGTGGATGTAGTCCTACAGAGATGTGATATGGTTCAGATCAGGGTCTCCAAAGAGGGATATGTAATATCTCTGGGCTACTTCTTCTTTGATCATTGAGCGTAAAAGTACGGATATGCTTGAAAAAAGTAGGTACATATAATGTGTCGTCCAACCAGACACTCGAAGGCAGTTAAAATGTGCAGCACACACTTCCTGGCTATTTTTACTTAAAGACATTTGTGAAATCGTGCACAGAAACAAAGAGTAGACACAAAAAAATAGAGCTTGAGCGGAGATTCAAATCTTGCCAACGTTCTCACTTCCAACCACTGCATGAAGTGGGCAAGAAAGTCAGATTGTAGGTTTTTGGAAAGTTCTGCAATTGTCTGCTGCAGACCCTTTTTTTTCACAACATTGGAAATGTGCCAGGGGAGGATCTGACAAGAAGTTTGTTTGAAGCACCCTGATTGCTTGAAGACTACTTTGTGTGGTCCCACCACGTGTGACAGCAAAACTGTTTATAGTTGTTCCAGAAACAAATGAAAAGCTGGCCATCATATAGAGGGTTAAATGCAATAATCATTTAAATATGGGGATACTACACACACACTTTTAGACAATCTCCTATGTAGGGTGTTCATAGCTGTGCACATGATGTGACAGAAATAGCTGAGTAAACTATGGCCAATCACTGCATAAACTGAGCCGATAAGTCAGATTGTTCATTCTGGAAAGTTACAGAGATTATTGGAGGCAGGCGCTGTTTGATCATCCAACAAACATTTCAATTGAAGCATAGTGGTGCCCTTAGAGTCTGCTTTGAAGAGTCTGATGTTGAAACCATTCCCTCAACAGGATGTGAATCAAAAAGAGCTTTACATTTCAGTCAGAGGAGCTTTGCCCACTTTACAGAGCGGAACAGCACGATAGTATAGCATCTATAAATGCAATTAGGCGGGATATTGCTCTCTTGCCCTTTTCTCACAGGCACACATTGTCACATACCCTACTTATGATTTCTCTCCGGCTCTCGCTCAACACTTTGTCTGTGTTTTGTGAGAGCAGGTTGACAAATCACAGTGCCACTGATGTGTGAGATGCAGGGTGATGTCAGCGCTGGGTTCAGATGTGAATCTTATGCCTGGCGTCACCAGCACCTATATCACAACATCATCTGTGTAAACACTGACAACTGCCAAGAGTCAAATTACATGATTTCAGTAAATGGTGTGTGATAGTTGTCACCTCTGAAAGAAAATGCAGGGAGAGGTATAATTATATATATATATATTAATGTACAAGTTCCGTTAATAAGTTCAGGCTGTAAATTATAATAATTTGGCCTCACCTGACCGTATGCTTTTACAAACCACAAACAAATGACAACAAGACAACAAGACAACAAGAGTTTAGTTGCTATGGATATATGGCGATAGTGTCAAACTAAACACTTAACCTTGTGTAGTGCAAACTGTTAGTCTTGTCCTGTAATTTGGCAAAAAATGTACAATATTTTCTTCATTCTTTGCTGAATTATTCGTCTAATGTAAAGATAAGTCGATTAGTCAGTTAACAAAAAAGGCACAGACAGCAATCTTGATAATCGATTGATTGCTTTTTAGTTATTTTTGAAGCGAATAGGCTGAATATTTGCTGGTTGCAGTGTCTCAAATGTTCAGATTTTCTGCTTTGTTCACATATAACTGCACATCTTTGGGTTTTGGACTGCTAGTTATATATAACAAGACATTTGTATACATTTTATAGGCAGAATGATTCATGATTCATGGGTAAATTTTTCCAACCATTAATGAATGCGTTTGCTACGTGTTAATGATAATTTTTTAGGTCATTTTATTCTCATCATTAACACATTCAATCTTTATACACTACCCTATAATTTACCATTCTTGCCAATATGTCACATATTTACACCATTCATTAAACCTGACACATATCAAGCCTTCACACCCAGCAAACAAACACTGAGTCACAGACGTGTCAGAGGGCATGACCACTCCTTCACACACACACACATCAACAAGAACACACACACACACACACACACACACACATACACACTAACACAAGCAATCCTTCATTTCACTTTCCTACAACTGTGCGGTAAATCTGTACGTTCCACATCTCACAACCTGGACAAACATATTTATTCATGATTGCTGCGCAGGGAAGGGCAGGCTGTCAACGCTGGTTGACAAGAAGGGGTTCTGCATGCCTTTGTTAGGTTGTACAGCGTGTACCGGTGTACCGTGACTGTGAACTGTGTGCCATAAACACTGTGGAAGACTTTTTTATAAATGCCTGTCAGCAGATACCAAAATGTTTTTTATGTACTTGTAAGTGCAGACAAGTGTAGATGTTACAGTAAAAGAGCATCTTTGTGTGTAATTATCAAGATTTCAAAATGCACTTATGGTAGTACTTTCAAATGGGATCTAAAATATACAAAGAGCACAATTAAAGGAATAGTCTGATATTTTGGGGGAAAATGCTTTTATGCTTTCGTGCGGAAAATAAGATGAGAAGATTGTTGCTACTCACGTATTTGTCTGTTAAATTTAAGACGGTGCTATAGTTAGCAACCAATTAGCAACACTTAGAGTAGAAACGGGGTAAGCAGCTAGTAAATTCCACCTACCAGCACCTCTACTGCTCACTTCAATTTGTACAAAAATTGACATGTCAAAACGACAATTCGCTGTTTTACAGGGAGTTATGTGCCTGGTTGTTTCCTGGCTCTAACTCTTCTTGAGAAAGTCATATTTAAAAAATTAAAGAAAACAATTACAGTGGTTTGAGAACATCTGATCATAGTGTTTTATCTTCAAATGATGGCTCTTCAATCATTTTGACTCTCAAATTAAGGGAGATGCTGACATATGTATGAAAAGCGATCAAGGAGAGACTGTTGAGACTCAACCCTAACCTCCTCCTCACCGCTCAACAATCCTGTCATTATTCCTTGCCCCACCAGGGTGGGCCGGGAATTTTCCTGCAAAACAGAATAAAACACGACAACAAAAGATAATAATACACAATGACGTTCTAATTTGGCAAGAAGGAAGTTGTATAAAGAGCTGGAGTTTGTTTTTCTCCCTTTATAGACCCACCCAACAGTGTCAAGCTATCTACAATGGGAAACCAAATCAAACCTGACCTGAAAACCCTCTGTTTAATGGGAGGCAGAGACATTTTGCTTATTATTTAATATATTTAAAAAAAAAGACATAGATCTCCTGATGGTGCCTTTTCTCCTCAGCTGGCATTTTATACTGAAAATATTGATGTCCAGACAGTTTGCACAAGCCATTTTGGCTTTTTGCTCCTGCTTTAAACAAACCAGCTAAGTGGCTCTGCATGTTCCAATTAGACTGCACATCTGCTGCATCCTGCTGATCTGCACAACAGAAAAGTCTGTAGAGTCATTCCTCATGTCCCATGAATCATATTTTTTATTTTCTCATTAAGTCACATTATTAAATCAGTTCAACGTCTAATGTAAAGCTTTTGTCGAGAATCTCAGAGGAGTAATGTAACTCACTCCCACTCTCTTGTCTTTCTTTCAGGTCACATTTACCCCACAGCTGCTGTGGATGAAGGCATTTGGAGCCCAGGAGGATGTTAGAGAAGATGCAGAGGCCGGAGAAGGGCAGAGCTTCTGCCCCGGCTGTGGTGGGGAGGGTTCCTGGCACCGTGATTTGATGCACAAACAGAAACAAAAATCACATTGCCAGGGATTTCCACTCCTTCACAGCTCAGCAGGTGTATATTTCCACTATTTTCCACTGAGATGCTTTTGTCTTTTTCAGATGACTGATCTCTTAACCGACTTTGATGAATCCGTTTCTCATGCAGAAAGCTGCAAAAGAACACGTGTCTCCTTTACAAATGCAGTAAAATGAGCAGCTGTCTGAAATTTAAACTGTCCTCACACTTCTTCCTTTTCAAATCAGCCAGAAAGTTGATATAAATGCATACGAGAGCCACACAGCTTTACACGATAGAACAGATTTTCAGAGAGAGATCACATTTCAGCAGTTTTGATTTTAGATTTATAAACGAGGTGACTATTAATGTTTAAAATGGAGACAAGGATCCTCCACTGGCAGCACACTATATGAATGAGCCCTGTTAAAGGTGAAGCAAACTTTGCAGAATTGCAACTTAGAAACCACCAACTTTACCTCTGAGCAGCCACGTAAAGGTCTGCGTGCGACTCTGTTCCCTCAAAAGCCAGCCACCCACTTGCTAAAGGCACAGAGCTTAGCTAATTGGTGAGCACTGATCCCTGCTATGTGTTGTTCACAGTGGCTAAGTTCAGTGCCTGAGGTGAAATAGTTGATTCGTCGGAGGGGATTTGTTCCGGTGAATGGAAAGAACTTGATGATCTTGGATATGAAGAAAGGAGGGAGGAGGAGAGGAGTGACGGGAGATTAAGTGGAGACGGAGGGAGGCTGGGAGTTAGGAGCACAGAAAGATCACAGTCCCATGTAGGAACTACAGCATGTAGGCTTAAAGGTCTCGCTGCGGATCAATGGTAGGTCTGATACAATACAGCCCATATACCTTTTTTTTTCTTTTGTATATTTGCCTTAAGCGACAACTGTCATATCTCATCTTATACAAGTATCATCTTCCATACTAGATATATATTTGAAAGCGTTTCCATGAGACAGTTTGACTCGGTTTAATGTGGACTTAAAAATTCCATGGATTCTTTTGAGATCTTGGGAATGTGGTGCTAAATGTCGGACCCGTCTGAGCATGCCCAGATCACGTCCAACTGAGTTAGTTCAGAACCACTGTGCCAGTATTTTAGTGCCACACAGCAGATTGGATTCATGTGCTGGAGAAGAAACCTGCATATGCCTAACTGTATGCATTCAAATGTGTTTTTGTGTGCTCTTATGATCATATAACATATCCTGCTAACTATTTTACTATCTAAATATAGTAAACTATGTTAGTTTGTGAGGTTACAGCAGTGCTAGTGCCAATGTTAGCATAGATAGCGCTACGTTTGCTCTAAACATCTTCATCTTAAAAGCCTTTTCTTATTTAACGTTAAAACTAAAAAATGCAAAACATTGTAAGCTAAACAGCTAAAAAGGGTTATGTCACGTATGTTATGTATTACCGCTGAAGCATCATATAACCTTCAGATAAACTTTTAAATGCATTTTTGCACAAAATGACTTTGTGGACGCACTATGGATTTTGGCCGCTATCACTCACATTGTAAGTGCACTTGAAGGGGAACTATATGAACAGGAAGAATGGTTCCCAATTTAAGTGTTCATTTCACATCTGACAGACTCGAAAAAAAATTGAGAATGTATCCTTTAATTAGCTAGCTAGCTAGCTATAGCTGCTAGCATTTTCCAGGGGAGTCATTCATGTGTCCGAAAAATCAAGTCGCCAGCTAGAGTGGACAAACGTTTGTCTATGTTTGGCACTGTGCTAACACCACATGCTGCATGTCACATTAGTATGTTTGTCAGTATTAGCATGTGGCGTACTGCACCCAGCATTGTCTAATGGAGTGCTATAGGGGCTGTGCCCTCCCGTGCCTACTGAACTGGTATCAGTGTTTTACCTGAAAACTGGCTCAGTTCAGCAGGAACAGGAGTGGAGCTCACTGACCAGCAGAAGCTCCTGTGTTGTCTCACCAACTTACGAGTGTGCAGCAACATAAACAACCCAGCCATGATGAGGCGTCTCAGTTGCTGTGCTCCGGTATTCGCACCACACCCACCACGGAGCCGTCTGTAGCATTACCTTCAAGTCACTGGCCCTCATAAAAATCAAACCAGAGGATCCCAACCTGTTAGACGACAGCACTGAACCCTGAAGCATACGTGAGACGGTGCAGCTCGACTTAGATAACTATCTAGATAACTTTTTTTTTTTTTTTTTTTTTTTTAAGCAGATTTATAGGTAGGCCCTGGCATCCTGAGCTGTTGTGTGAATCCTGTTACATACTGATGCAGTCGATCCTCTTGCTAAACTTTGCTTTCATGTTTATTTCAGCGCTCCTCCTTTGGTAAGGCTGCTAACACATCTCTTTTCGCCTCGGTCTCTTTATTTTCTCTTTTTCTTTCCCTACTTTCTGAGCTGTCAAAGGTCAGACTAAGACTGGAATTCATTGTACGGTAATTCCAGTAAAATGTCTGCTATGCCTGTGTAATTGATGTCCCCATTAACAGTGATCGAGAATGTGTGCAATGCAGCTTCCACCACACTCTTGAGACAACTCAGAGCCACCAAAAGACAGTGCTCAATCTTGAAGATTTTAATACCAACAGAAAAAAAGGGAAACTAATTAGCAAGTGTGATGAATATGCTCTTATCCAGCCACTCCACTGATTACAGTTGACACCATAAAATTATATTTCTGTTACTTTGAATTTCATCAGATAAATGTTCTATTTAAAACCTTGAGAAGATTACCCAAAGAAAAGGTTAGAAAGTTGTTTTTCATCATGTCATCAATATGATATTGACTGCAGGGCTTTGTTCCAGCCAGGTGGCACCACTGACAAGTTAGCTGTGATTGGTGTAAGCTTTTAATCTAACTGAATATGAAAGACACTGGTGCATGAAGTGTATTATTCTAAATGTCAGTAGGTTTCTAACTACTTTCATTTGAACCATGATTTATTTTGATGTTGCAGGTGCAGCCGCTGCTTTATCACAATACAAATCCAGCCACGACTAAATGTAATAAAGTTGAAATGTATTTGAAATGAAAAAGAATTCCATCATTGTTTTTATTCAGTAACATACGATAAAAATCATTCATCTCAGAGGGAAACATGTTACAACCGCAAGAAAGAAAGGTGGAGGCAAAGAACTATAGGGATGCAGTAACAAAGGACTGAGATAAAGATTAATTATTAATAAAGATGTGAAAACTTATGTGTAATTGCAGATAATTACTACATTGTTGTGTTTTGAAGTGGCCATGTGTTTACTAGTCAGGATCAAAGCTGCCATCAATAACACTGACATCATGTCTTTCTTATTTTTTCTGAAGAATTATGGGGTTTAAGACCCTGGGAGGAATTTACATTTGTGACTGGTGTATATTTCACGGGCTTATTCCTGTATTTTGTAGACTCAATATATTCAGTTTTGATCACTCTCAGACCAATAAAAAAACGAATAAAGGATTTTTTCTATTTTTTCTATCTTCTCTTCTTTTTATGTATGGAGCCCATGTGAAGACCACATATGTTTAAATGTGGTGATTAAATCCACTTTTAGGCTTTTAAATAAAGCTTTTTAACGTCCATTAGACTGTCAAAGTTTTGGTGAACTGTTTGAAGATAAATATCACATAAATTAACTGAAAAAATAAAAGTTTCAAGAAAAATTTACACTGTTTATGGAAGATTTCCTATAGACTGCAAAGAGTCAAAAGTTCAACTTTCTCTTTCACTTACAGTTACACCCAAATGCAGGTTGCCCGTTTCATACATCGACATCAAAATCATGACAATACACGTTGTCTAGTTTTCATGAGAACAGACACACACATCCACACAGCGAGAGGCGGGTAACCAGACCAAAAGCCTCCAGCTCTCGTTTTAGTCTCATGGCGATGTCAGTGTCCCTTTTATCTTCAGGCCTCAAAGGCTGACCAGATTTCATGATGTGGCTGCTTTATTGAGCCCGATCTGCTTTTGTTGCCCCCTCCACCATTCAATCAGCAACCGTGCGGTTCTGGCCGGTGGCCGTGAGCTTGGCTGCGTAATTTGGTTTAGAGCTGAACGGGAACATCTGTTGTACAAAGCTGCAGCTCCTTCCGGTCCTCGGGCCTTGTGGAAAAAAACAAAGCCGGCGGTGGAGCAACTGCTGCAGCTCCTGACCTTTCAAACCTGCGAGTCCCAACCGTGACTCCAGATTCTCTCAAGCATATTTTCAGCGATGAGCGAAGAGTCGCATCTCTTTGAAATGCAGCTTTCAAATGTGTGAAGTCATGCAGGATTTGCTGTTGGACTGACAATGATTAAGAATACGCTTTATTGATTTCATATGTACAGTAGGAGGTTTTAAACTTTTCAATCTGCCAGTCTGCTCACATATTATGATATTATGTGAGAGGAGTATGCACATTGACATGACATTAATCAGTCTCTTGGACTGAATTATAATTTTAAAATGATATTATCTATATTTAAATTATACTGTCATGAAAAAGATACTTGCTTTAGTATATATTAATTTGCATTATTTAGTCAAAAAAGTGGGACCACGGGTTTTATAAATTTATTTTCAATAAACTGTGTATGTATAAACACCTTCAAACACTGACATCATTTCATGGAATAGTTTGACATTTTGAAAAATATGATTCTTCACTTTCTCGTTGTTTTGTTACGAGGCAGACCAGCTGTTTCCACCTTTCCAGTTTTTATGCTATTCTCAGCTAAGCTAAACTAAAAATAAGCTAAGATAAATGTCTCTTATTCTGGCCCTAGCTCTTTATTTACCGTAAAAACATGAGAATGATATCAATCTTCTCGTCTAACTCTCTGCAAAAAAGTGAAAAAAGTGCATTTCTCAAAATATCAAACTATTCCTTAGAGATAAATCTTTATGAAAGTATTGACATGATAATTAAACTTACTCCTTCAGCAAAATCTGGATGGGACAGAACAGAGACCCTCTCTATGAAAACCTGTGTCCTCATTTTGGAAATTTTTCGAAACTGAAGCCAGATCATCACCCTTGGAACATCTTTCACAACACAATTAGTTAAGTGGTCATGGTGCTCAGTCAAGGCACAGCAAGAATGAGAGAGGGGATTAAGAAAAGAGAGAGAACGTACTCACATACATTCCCAAGGATGAGAGCAAAGTCACTGCCGACATCCAGCCTTTAGAGAAAACCTGCATTGTCGTTGGTAATTGTCTTCTACACTTACAATGAAAGAGGGAAAAAAACACTTTTGTGAACATGTTATTTATTGTTTATTTTAAAAAAACGGTTAATAACAGAATTAGTGTTGACAGTGTGTCTGCCTCCATCATATTATATATCATGAACTCTGACCTGTTTCTGTTTTTTTTACGTTCCCCGACTATCCGGAGGAATAATCTTCATTTATTAATTAATTTCATAAGGATGCAGCAGCTGACCCCAGAGATGATATAGATTTTAAGACCCCTGCCTCCTAAACGTGTCCATACTGTCGCTGGAGTAAATTTCTCCAGAGCATTTTTGTCCCGTGTACCTCTAAGCTATTCCCCTCCGTTAAGATTTAGCGAAAAAAAAAAATCTGAATGAAGACGACGTGGCAGCACATTCCCCTTTAATTAAGGAACAAATGAACAAAATGTGTGTTGCCTGCTTTCCTTTTCCTTTTTTCTCCTCAGTTGTTCTCCTCCTACTCATGTTTTCAGGTTAGAAATCCACTGTGTGTATATGGGGAATAACAGACATGTTTGGTATGTATTTATGCACGACTACGTGCTTGACTTTGAACTATGACTGCAAAGCACATAAAACCAAAATCGAGTCCAATAGCAACACAGAAGGAAATATGTTGTTCTCCAGCTCTTTCGTATGAGATCCCTCAGCCAGGTGCAGTTGACAGCAAAAGACGCAGGGAAGAAAACTGTCTTATATGCAAATGTTTGATTTCTTTCGTGTGGACATGCACAAAGTACGCCCATCCTGTTCTTTGTGTTCTTGTTGTTAAGAGCATGGGCATGGCAGTTGCCCAAAGGAAAATGGCAAACACTTTGATTGATTAGGTATAATTGTAAACACTGGACATTTGCACAGCCATTATTGATGTCTGAATGTAGAATGGGATGCTTTAAGGTAGCCAAATGAGCAAGTTTTTCCCCTGAGAGCAAGTCTGGAGGATTAACTGGAGAAAGTTTCCTGATGCTGCCAATTCTTGAAACCATCCTGTGTGTGTCTGAGAAAGACCAGATAACTACAGACTGAACCTACGGACACCTGGTTGTTAGGGTCTGCATTATGTCAATGTAGGTAGGAACGCATATATCCATGAACATATTTTAATGCATGAGCACACGCACACATACATTTATAGGATGACAGATGCAAACGTACACACATGTTCAGTCAACTCGACTTGGTGGATTCACTGGTCTGGATGCAGACAATGCACTTTGCGCGCGCACACACACGCACACGCACACACACACACACACACACACACACACACACAATGCTCTATTGTGTTTTCTCCTGCCCTGTGTGAAATGTCAGTGAACAGGTACTGTGTGCCAGGTTAAGCAAATTAATCATAATGAAAGATATCATATGTCTAATAGCTAAACATATTATATTTTTATTACATTATATCTATTATAATGCAGTCATTCAGCATAAAGCCTTAGCAGTCAAGTTGAATCAAGAGAACCATAAATGTCATTATTTTTTTCTGAATGGAAAATTTTCATGTATCAAAATATTTTCCTTTCTCTTCTTCGTGAGTTACAGCTACAGGAGAAAACAGAATGAAGTGCTTCTGTTTTATGGGTTTCCATTCCCATGTGACCTGCATGCTTTGTTAGTGCTGTTGTTGCTGCAGTCATAGACACAATGGTGGAAACATTTGCATCCAAACAAATATCATACTGTTGTTGTTTGTTGAGTTGGCAAGGCAGCATCGCATTTTTAAGCACACATGCGACCGAGTTGTCACAGTGCTAATGGCAACGTATCACACTCTCTGCTGTAGTGTCTCTGAACATCACCCGCTGCCTTCCTCTCTCCTCAGACAGTACATCATTAGTCTGCTGAACACCTGGAGGAAAAGCCAGCAAGGTAATTATTGAGGGCATAGCCACGTCTGCACGCAACCATTATTAACCCATCTTACCTCATTTAGATCAGAAAAAAGGTCTTGTTGTTGAAAGGGGAGAGAGAGAGAGAGAGAGAGAGAGAGAGAGAGAGCTATGTGCAGTGGTGATCAGCCCATGACATGTTAAATATGATACAACAAATGTCTCTGAGCCCAGAGCTAATAAAGCCTGGAATTTGCTATTGCTTTTTCATCAGGCACCGGCCCTGGAGCCGTGCCAGGACCAAGGATGAAAGAGGCTTATCCCCTACTTTTTACTGTAAAGATGCAGGAATTCATGAGAGGGGAAGAGAGACCTCAACCAAACACACACAAACACAACCAGCAATGACTTGTTTGCTTCCTCAGCCACAAAAAACAGGAAAAGATTTTGAGGGAAGCCGGCTTCAAAAATCCTTACTCCTGAGAAACCTCATGAATGACTGCATGACCGGATTTACAGTATGTTCCTGCACATGCAACTAGTTCTTTATATGTACTCAATTTCAAGTTAGCATTTGCATTTGACAGCTTCCCTGTCAAATGCATTTAATGATAAGTGTGTGCGTGTGTGTGTATGTTTGCATATGTGCTCTCCTGTTGTTATAGATAGATAGATATACTTTTATATATTAATCCCAAAACTGGGAAATGGCACAGCACTATCTCTGCAGCTTCTGTGTGGGCGCCCATTTCAGGTAAAAGGACAAAGGCAGAATTACTACTTCCTCACCTCAACGCCTCATTTACTTCTTTGCGTCATCACCAACAAGCCTGTGCAGCTCACACACGTCATGAGCAGGTATGCCTGCATGACAGGCTGCCAGAGTAGTGGAACATCTCAGAAGCCATTGTTGAAAAGCAATTGTTTTTAATTTAAAATTGCTTGGAAATTTTTTGCTTATTATTTTAGTTGTTGATATGTTACCATAACACACAAGGACTTTGCCAATCTCCTTAACTGGCCACCCACCAGTATTTTATTCAAAATTAAATAATTTACCAACTTTATCTAGAACAATAGAGGTTCTGTGTTACTCTACTATTTTTGGATAGCACACCTGAGAGCAGCCATCTTCTACGTCCGCAACTCTAGGGTTACCGCTTACAGCTACCTTTATTTTTTTGGATCAAAGAAGCCAGGGAAAACCAGCTTCTTATATTACATATACAGTATATGTAAACAATTAACATGCAGCTTTAATTGCTACAATACTTATATAACACCATCAAAATTATAGGGCAACTGGAATAAGATTATAAAGCTGAGTAGTCCATGTGATCTTAAAGATTGTACTTATTGTACCATCTATATATGCACCTCGTATGTTTTTATTTACTTGCCTATTCATGTGATGGTATACTGCTGTCACGACTGGCCATTTTATTAATAAGTACTGTTTGTTATAATTGAAAAACCTCAATAAAAATAAAAGAAAGCTGAATAATTGTATGTTTTTAGCCATGCGAGTGTTAGTCTGACCTTATGGTCTCCAGAGGATGAATCTTAATGGCTTTGGTGATCCCCTGATTTTTTTTACTAGTACAACCAGTAGTAACTTAGTACATGGTAAACTAAGATGGTAAAAATTATACCTGAAATAAATCTAAATATGTCATCTGCTGTAAGTACAGCCTCACAGAGCCGCTAGCATGGATTCTTAGAGTTTATAATAGCTGCTGAACAAATAGATATTTTATTCCTTGCATGCAAATATAGTATATTATAGAGCGAAAGACACACCTTAGCTTTGGATTACACTTTCATTGCTTAAGCGTAATTTATTGTCATTGTTCTGTTTTGATATTGTGTTCCTAAAAAACACAATATCAGGGATTTCTGTCCACAGTTATTTTAATACACTATTGTTTTGTCAGAATATCATGAGAGCATGTTTGTCACTAAGACGTGTGGGATTTATTGTTTAATAACATTAAGTTATATCTTTGTTAAAATGACAAAGTGCTGAAATAACAGTATACTAGCTATTGTGTTAGTAAATAAGTACTCATTAGACTATGTACAGACAATCCCAGTATCATAATTGAGCTTTTAAAGATACACTTCCTGGGGAGGCCAGTGGAACAGAGGCTGACTCAAAGAGGTGGTGAGGCTTCAGCATGCACGTCTTTAGGGACACTTTGAGGCATTTAGAGCAATATTCTGCTAATTTTGTCTGAGAAAAGGGATTAAGGATATTCTTGTCACATTGCCACCTTCTTAATCGCTTTTATCATCGGCATGGATTTGTGAACATGACTCATTCACACGCACGCACGCACGCACACACACACACACACACACACACACACACTTCACACAATCACACAATCTTCAGTCATATCTATTGACATGCATCAATGATTCAGAATGACATACTGTTGTTTTAGTGTTTTTTAAACAGGTTTAAGTTTCACCCTCAACAAAAGGATTGTAATAAATTTAGTAGTTTGAGTAAAAACTGGATCAGAAGTCAGCAATATTTAGTTGCGGGCATGTTTGCGGTTTGCTTATGCTGTCAGAGATTTTAAGGTGTAACATAAAGTAAAGAAAACATTATACTGAAAGTGAGAATTTTCAAATCTTAGTATGAAGTACCTGGTGGTTATGATCATGAAATAAAACAGTGAAACTACCAGACCAGCACAGTTTGCATACTCTGACTTTGAAAACCTTCTCCGGTCAAGACAAAACAAATTGTTCCAGTATGCAGTATGCTGAAGTACCGTACAGTAGCCTGTATAACTTACAGGTGTATACTATCTAATAAACTTTATCTATCTACCCTGCCAGACAGTCATAATGAATTTATCAATTAGGCCCGGCTGTGTGTGCCCTTGGGACTGCAGTCTCAGCCCTCACATCCTCTGCACTGAACTTCAATCAGTCATCCTGTCAGAAAAGCAGAGAGGTGAGAGCAGCTTCTTTGCTTTTCATTTAGCATTTAAGGTATCTTTTAGGTCAAATAAGATGCGCCTTTAAAAGTAAAAACTATATTTTGTATGTAACAAAGCCCGCACTAAACTAATCAATGAATGGAGTCCATGTTTATTGGCAAAGATTAGAATATTTACCATGGTGGGACATTTAATACCAGATCAGGTGAATTTATAAGGCTATTTAGCATTTGTGCAGAGATGACTGTAATGTTTATTTTTCAGGCTGGGGAAATCTAAAGCATTTTGAGTCATGTTAATTCTTCTGCAGGAGCCAGTCAATGCTTTGATGACATGTCTCCCTCCAGAGGAAAGAAGGGGAAGTATACTTAACTGAATCTAACACGTTTAAAGCAAAATATTCTTTATTTATATTTCCATTACACATAGGCCTAAATATAAACTGTTACAATCAGTGTGTGTTTGGTACTAATACAGTGCATAATACATAATACATAATACATAATACATAAAAGGCATACAGAGAAGGAAGGTCAAAATGCTATTTGAAATACACTGGAAAACCTAAAGACAAATTCATATACATAAGGTTTCCTGACAGTGTCTAAGTGTCAGTGCAAGCAAGTGAAAGCAAACAGTTGAACATTCAAACCAGAACTCAGAGGAAATAGTTAGATGTGTATCACTGCACACTGCCTTGTTTATTTGGGAGGGGAACACATTGTGGTTTAACCACTTGAAACTGACAGGCAGGTGGTAGTGGAGCTCAGCCTGCATTTTTTGGGTGCTCTGTGAGTCTTGCTTGGAGTCATCGGTGGGGAGGCTACACTCAGATTCCTAACCTTGTTGAAACTGTTCCTCAGACTGTCCCGCCTGCTCTCGGAGGTGCTGTTGGTCTCCTTGGATATAAATGCAGCACCACTGCAAGACAGGAGTTCAATGATAGCCTTCCTCATATCAGTGCTGCCCAGGGCGTAGATGATGGGGTTCATGCCAGAGTTGAGGACAGCCAGGGAGATGAAAATATCTGCGTTGAACAGCAGTGAACACTGGCGGGAGATGCAGAAAAAATCCACTAGTAACAGCAGGAATAGTGGCCCCCAGCAAAGCATAAAGACCCCAACAATGGTGATGACAGTTTTAAGCAGAGACAAGGAGCGCTTACGATTGCGGCAAGGGGTCATCTGGGCACTCTTGTATACGTGGCAGTAGATAGCGCCATAGAGCACACCGATAGCCATGAGGATGAGGAAGAAGATGATAAGAGAGAAAAAGATGTAGGTCTTAGAGTAGAGAGGGAGGAGGGTGGAACATCCATCCAAGCTGCACACACAGTTCCAGCCCAGCAATGGGAGGAAGCCAATCACCAGCGCAAAAACCCAGCAGAGTACCACCAAGCCATAGATTCTATAGTAGGTCTTCCTGCATGACTTCTCAGGCAGTGGTTTCATCATAGTGGTGTAACGCTCCACAGCAATTAGCAATAAACTGAATATGGATGCCGCTAGGGCTACAAACAGCATGCCCTCTCTGAACAGCCAAAGCGCAGGACTGAGGCGGAACGTCTGGCTGCCAGACATACAGATGTTGACCAGGTAGGCAGTGCCGGTTAGAAGGTCACTGAGTGTGATGTTGGCGATGCAGACGTAAACCCAGCGCCGGCTGTTGCAGATGCGGGAGATGACGGCCATCAACACCAGCAGATTCTCCAGGATGATGAAAACACTGATGAAGAGGAAGACTGCCATGGTGACGCTGATTTGGTTCTGGGTGTTTGAGATGGTCCTGTTCTGCAGGCGGCCGGTGTGGTTGTAATGCCTCAAGATCACATTGCTGATTCCACTGTTTGAAATGGTGGCATTGTGACTGGGTAAGTAGTACAAGTGGGGGCAGGAGGAGGGGGACGTAAGGGAGGAGAAGACATTCATAGCAATGGCTGGGTTGGCCGAGACCAAGGCTGTGAATGGGAACAGGCTGAACCAAGTTGGTATGAGCTGCGAGGAAATTAGTGTGAAACTGTGATAAAACAGGTTATCACCACACTCTAACCACTGGAGCTCTGCCTGTGGACACACCTGAAGAAGAAGAAACAAAATGAACAATTTTAAAATCAGACAATGTGAATCAAACCGATGCAAGAAAAGTTCACTTTCTCTCATAACTGTAGTGTGTGCATTACGTTGCTGTAATCAGTTTAAAAGGCATCATTTAAATGCCTCCTTCACCTAGCTGTGGTTAACACAGGATGAGTGAGCAGCTGCAGAGGGCATTTAAATCACCACATGAAGAAAAAAAACATACTGTTTCATAAAATAATCAATTCATTATTTTATTCCCAAGCTGCAGTTTAAACTGAAATGAATAGATAGATAGATAGATAGACTTTATTAATCTTAATCTTTATTAAATTATTAATGCAAAAACATTAGATCACTATTTTTCTTTTGCCTCAGAAATTGTTCTTTGTGAGGCCAATCAAAATCAATTAAACCAAAAAGAAACATTTTATAATATAAATAGGTTTATATTAAATAAATTAAATACAGTACGAGCAAGCTGCATGTATATTCAAGTACGAGCTTGAATATATATTATATATCAATTTTAAACATTGCAGACGTACTCACGTTCTGTAACTCATTATCTGCAAATCTGTATTCTCATTGTGCCCTATAATAAGTGAATGAAATCAATCACAATTAATTATTGGAGTTCTGAATTCTGAGCAGTGGAGGGTACTTACTCTGGCTGCTGGTAGTGATGCTGAGTATGTAACAAGATGTTGTAGTTGTCGCTGACTACAGACTTTTGCAGCAATTTGTGATAGGGAAGTAAGGTTAGGTAGTTACACACCACACCCAAAGCCACACACACCCAAACACACACACACACAGACACGATATGCCACAAAGATTTCCGTCACTTCTATCACAAAGAGACTGTGAATTCTGTAAATTCTAAAATTGCAGAGTCGAAGAGGTCAAAATTTTTTCTAAAACAATCTACTGCTTATTTCAGGAAGTCAATATTCATCTAATTGACGATTAACAATTTTCCATCACTTTTGCGGTGCATCAAAATCAGCAAATCATCAAAAGACATCATGCATCTTTTACTATACTGCACATCAAATTGTATTACTCAAGTTGAGGCCTATAACTTGTACGGGAAGGACTCTTTCAAAACATGCATGCTACACTAAGCCAGTTGTAAATGTTTTGTAAAGTAAAATGACTCAATGTTTTTGAGGATATGTAGCAATCTCACATGCACTAACAAAGCACAAAAGCCAAGGCATTATTACAAAACCCTTAAATTAGAATTTATCTTTTTCTCAATATTTCTCAGAAAGCAAAAACAGGAACCAATCAGATGGAAAGGTGCCACTCCCTGCAGATGGGTTTCATATATCTCATCACACATTTGTGGTGGTTGATTTGGATACAGAGGCCACAGTCAGATTGTGTATGTACTCCACACTCTTGCTATCACCATGCATTAAAGCACTTTAATAAATTCTTGCATCATGCACCAGCAGACCACCTGTCATATGAGAGGTCAAGATGACTTTCAAGTTAACCATGAACACATAATATACTGAGTACCAGGCCACAAGGCCCAGGCATCTTGCAAACACTCAAACATCATGAAACCACTTTTCAAACATATCAAACCCAGAACTTGTGGCTGGACAGATTTGCACTTCAGAGTGGAGTTTTCAGAAAGCTATGATTATATATGTCAAGTAGACTCTAATTGTTTTACTGCACTTTAATTATAACTTACCATAAGCTTAAAATGCATGCTGATGTGGTCTGATAAAATTGGCAAATTAAACACTTAAAAAAAGTGGGTCATCTTATATCTACAGTATGTCCATCACAATATTGTTTCTGTGTTTTGACCCAACTGTACTCCAGTTTGCACAGTGTATCAATGCAAAAACAAGATATGGTTTTGCATGTAAAGACAGAAATAATGCAAAGGTAACATATCCGTGAGACGCATGACCTACAGTGTGTGTATCTGCAATCAGCTATGACATTAATGGGCCTTCCCTATGAAACCAAAGAAGATATGCATCAATAAATTACAGGGTAAACATTTTTATATGGGATAGATGTTATGCTATCAATCTAAATTCAATGAGGCTGTTTAGAAAAAGAAAAAGAAAAACATAGATCATTGGAACCTGGTGTGACAACAACACCCATAACTGTTGAAAACGCCCTTACTCTGAAAAAAACAACTTCAAACACTGTAACCACAAAGTGCGTATTCAAAACTTTGGGTGCTTTTTTTCAATAAGCTGTTGTGCTCTTAAGTCAGTCCAGTGATATTGTTGTTTGTTATCCAACAAATGGTCACTATCTCTTACATCAGCTTGTCTTATTTAATGTTGCAGGCGGCAGTTTCCAATTCACCTGCCTTGCATGTTTGTATATGTGTAACAGGAAACCCATGTCAACATGCACCACCACACAGGAATGCTGCATTCTTTGTCCTCATGAAGAATTGGACAGGTTCTTATGTGATATCTGAACAGGAGCATTTCTGTAACTAGTGCAAGTGCAATACAAATATTTGACAATGAATTAATATAATGTTGTTTTATCATTGCTTCTCCCTTTTCAGTATGTTGCCATTAATGTGAGATCAAATCAGATTTAAAAAAAAAAATCAACACAATCAATCAACAGCAAAGTTGTCAGCATTTCAGATGTATGGAAAATGTGCATAAAGGACTCGGAAAATCTGCAAAAGAGCCCTCACGGCTCAACGTGCCCTAGTGTCAGAGTCTGTGAGGGAAGACTTTAAGATAGACCCAAAGGTTGTGAGACTGTGCAATTCTGAAGAACTTTTTATTGTATGCCCAATGAGTGACATGACACTAGAACATCAGCCTTTAACGAGTGATTAAAACCACCTGCATTCACTGCATGCAACACTCTTAAAACATCCAGCCTGTGTAATGCAGTAGCTGGTTGTTAGGTGTCATCAAGCCCTTTAAAGTTGCATGCACATTTTTTTTCCAACAGCAACAAGGTGATAGACACAGAAAGTCAACCTATACATGCAGCAGCAGTGCACTGCCACCACTTTCACAATCGTATGGTTAAGTGGTTGTTGGTGTAAATATACATTTTACACTTACCACTATTTTGCCACTAGGTGCAATAATTAAGAAAAACAATATATTCCTTATAAGTCTCTGACGTCGACTTACTTACTTGGCTTTGAACAGTCAACATCTGGTGGCCACTAAGCAGTATTACAGTCATTTTTCTGGAGGGAAAAAACAGAAACATGCAGCTTCAGTGTGAGACCACTGGAAGGTGCTGTACTGAAAAGCTCACTGAAATTATAAAATGTAAAATGATGATTATAATAATAATAATACCTTGGCGACTTGTTATCATGTTGACATGCATGGCATAATGTTGGAATAAATCCCAGTCTACACTTCTTTACAAATTGAATTGCAGATCATATATTTCACCTCAGTGTATTTTGGATTGTTGGTTTGCACACCAGGCTTGATGAAAATCTAATTGTTTTTTATATAAAATTAATTTATTACATTACCACAATTCACAATTAATTTGAATACTGAGGGAGGTCTTCACTCGAAGCTTTACAAGAGCTGAAGAGTTCAGACTGCTGTCAAGTAAG
Source organism: Pampus argenteus (assembly GCA_036937835.1). Lineage (NCBI taxonomy): Eukaryota > Metazoa > Chordata > Actinopteri > Scombriformes > Stromateidae > Pampus > Pampus argenteus. The sequence continues at coordinate 13,744,945 of CM072870.1, forward strand.
CTACATTGTCAAGTCACAAGTAATTTTAAAAAGTAAAATACACAGGCTTAAAACTTAAAACAAAAAGTCACAAATCAAAAAATTACAAAACCGTTATAATATAAATATAGCTAGTACTAACAGATAATGCCCCAACAGTGGCTTTTAGCATGAAATCACAGATCTGATAAAGGGCTGGATGTAGCCAAACTGTGAACGTTAAACTACAACTGGTAGCGGTTGCCGCGGTTGCTACTAGCAACACAGTGTTCAACCGTAACTAACGGTTGGTGGCAGAACATAGCGCATGAGCCCCATTTTGCCTAACATTACTAGCAACATGTCTGTGTACATCACCTACACTGGTGGTCTATATGTCTGACCTCTTGGTGAGAATAACAAAAGCTGTAAAAACCCAGTGGTGCCATCACTGTAATCCTACAGGGGACGCTGTTCTACAACAAATACCTCCGAGCAACAGGGCGCCTGCATTGTATCAATCTGGCTTGTGCCTTTTTCCTTAACTTTTCCCCACCGCTCACACTGCTGCTGTTATTTCAGCATAGAGAAAGGAAGTAGCGACAGGCTAACTGGTTAGCCGTCTGAAACCACTCAGTCTGGCAAGGGAAGAATGGACTTTTGAGCCTCTTTTTATCCCAAAGGCTGCTCTTTATTTAGTCAAAACGTACAGCATACAAAGCGTCCGAAGTAAGTAAGTAGTTAGGCTACAGTTTTTTGTCGGTTGTTTTTTTTATTTTATTTTCTTTCATACCGATTTCAAACCATCAAAATGATTAAACTCTGAGCTTTGTCTGTCGGTAACTCCGCCGCGGTTAGCTTACGTGATACAAAGTCAGTCTTGGTTTCATCAAAGGAGCAAAGAAACAAGAGACGGAAAAAGCTGTGAGCTGATTATCATTAATTTTTTATCCGTTGGTGGAATCGCGGGGAATGCAGTTAAGGATTACTCCAAGACAATGAGAAAAACAGCCGGGAAAGGTACGTTAAATACTGTTGCTTGTGCTCTTGGTTTTGTATGAGCTTCTTATTTTGAACAAAGGTTGACAAAGAAACTTCATGAATTGTCGAAGGAGATGGCTTTCTTTTTATGGCTATCAGGCTCTGCATTGACAGAGCTGTTGTAGGAAGTTATTTTGAAGTAGCTCGTCAGTGAATGTCAGCGCCTACTGCTAACATATACATGTTAGCTGTAGCACATTATCATATACTTTTTAACTTTGGTCCCAAACTGGACCCTCACACTAGCTGACTAATGATAATAGTTGTCGCTTGTTTGGTCAGTGACACATAGTTGCATACAGTGTGTGAATTTAGCCGAGAATGTAGGCTGACTTGTTGTAATGCAGTGTCTCCAGGCCTGGTGCACACACACACACACACACACACACACACACACACACACACACACACACAGTGTGACTAACCTACACGTCAGTGTGCTGCTGGTTTGTTGGAGTCAACAAGGCTCACTTTGATTTCCAAACAGTGTTGAGTTTGGTGCAGACAGCTGAGGCTTTGACAGAAAACCGGAATTGTTCAGAAGAAGCAACTGAAGCTTGGCATAATTACCAGTGTATCATCAACTGTTATTATATGCATCGACGTTTATGGCTGAGTTCAGGCCATGATTGCTAGTGATAGCTGATGGGATAAAAATACAGAAAGTAATATGGCAACATATCTGTAGTGAGATGTATTGGTATATTATTGTTATTGCCAGATGAGGCAGGTATTGTCTTGGGACTTTTATTAAATGTCATAATATAACCTTTTCTTTGATTTAAAGGCTGCGTATCAATTCAACTACTACTGAATTTAATTGACGTCTGGCTGAGTAATATCAACAGTGACTGCCTCCACTTACCTCTCCTGTCATGGCCCACTACTGATTTACATAAGCAACTGTATGAAAATACTGTCACCTTTATACATTTAAAGTCGTTAAATGCAACAATTAGGTATGAGATATGATTAAAATCATGATATAATATAAAGATATTAATTTTCCAATGTCCATTATGATGTCACATCATAGCGAATGTATGTTGTTCAGCATAACGAGCCGTGTTACACTACTGTATCACATGAGACTAAAGCTAAAACATTAGTAACTAGTTTAGTGAGTTTTTAATTACAGCTTGCTTGGAAACATTCATTTCAACCACTGAAACTCTTAGAATGATGATATAAAATCATATTCTGCTAGACATTTATAAAATGATAATATTAAACCTCTATTTATGGACACTATCAATATCCCCCATCTCCAGATCTACTGGTGAAACTTAACTGTTAAATTAAAAAGGGGGGTTTTGTTTACGTTAGAGATGTAGTTCTAGTGTTTGTAAATGTTTGTGCTTAGCTCATACAGAAGCACACCAGCCAAACCTTAACAAAGTCTTCCACACAAGCAGCAGGACCAAGCTCTCACATCATGACTAACATCTGGAAGATGGAAAAAGTACATAGAGACATTTAAATTATGCACATACGCACTGCAAGTTGGAAGTTCCTCCCCCTCTACGTTTCCCTTTTTCCATTTACACTGGTTTGAACACTGTTTCTCTTCCAGTGCCCTAATTAACAAGCAGTTTCCTCATGGTGAAATATACACTTCCATCTGTGTGTTGTGACCCACGCCTTCAGGAATGGTTTTAAATAAGGGGTAAGGGATGTAATGTTCCTTTTTTTTAAGCAAAGGGCTGTTTTTAGATTTAGATTTTTTTTTTTTTTTGTAGTGTTTCCATTCACTTTTTCGTGTATGAGTGACCACTTTTTTGGATTCAAAAAGCACACTACAGTTTATTATTGAATTGCATAGCTTTTGAATGGAATATATCTCATTTTAAAATGGGTCATAGCAAGACAGCATTTAAATTAAACTGTTAGAATCAAACTCTGAAATAGACATTGACCAGAATGTAGATCACATTTGTAATTTATTGGAATTTGCAAGTTTATTATTTATGTCAAAAAATGTATTGTGTGTGATAGAGCTATTGAATATGTTACAAGTATTGTAGACACTGTATTGTAATGGGAGTGACAAAATAGGTGCGTTGAGCTATGACGTGTGTGTGTGTGTCTGTGCATGGTGTGGCTACACTACCCTGTGGATTCAAAACATCATGTCATATTAGAAATCAACGTCACAATCCCTTTAGAAAAAAGCTAATTTTTTTAAATGCTTCCCGTCTCACAATTTTGATTATAGTAACTATCGAGAAATTTAAAAAGAAAGACAGGCGATGTACATGTATAAATCAGATATGAACAAATAATAGTCTCTGATTATGTGGAGAATTAGAAAAGTCTCTGCCATTTTTGAAAGAAAAGGGCCATATGGTCCCTTGCTAATGGTTGAAACTCAGCAAACCCCACTGCAGAGCTGATGGGGGTTGATGACAAGAAGGGGGAGGGGGAGAGAATACCAATTACATCTCCAGCTCAGCGTTGTAATTGGCCTACACATCCTGGCGGATGCAGTTGTGTGAAACTGTGGATGAAAAGATAATTGCCTCAATCATAGCTGTGCCAGTATTTCTCAGAGGTCTCTCAGGAGACACAAGGAGCAGCTCAAGGTTCTCCATCTTGCTTTTATATTAAGCTTTATTCTGTTTATTTTTAATCACTATAGCTTACCTTGTTTGTTATTAAATGTTAATGATCTCAACAATAACACTATAAGTCAGTCCTATCTGAGCTAAGCTTTGTGTGTTTTAGGTCCACAATGTTGCTGGTTGTATTTATAAAGCCAGTACCTTCTTTAGTATGTCCTGTTTGTAAGACATTTTAGGTCAGTAGCTGTTTGTTTTGGATCTTCAACCTGAACCACATTAGAGGAACTGCTATTGTTTCCTAATACAGTGCTTATCAAGCAAGCTGCTCGGTGCTGCAACATAACAACCACATCCAGGAAGATAGCTTAAAAGAATGGCGATGAAAATACACTGGCTCATTTTAACGTTGAGGTGAAAACTTGTCATCTTGTCTCAGTGTCTTGAGGTGAGGTACATATGAGTACTTTGTTCTTAGCTGATGATGTAAGAGGTATGCATATATTTTGACACTGTAGTTAGAACTGTTGCAGTGTAATTTCAACGACTCTATCTTAGGTGTCCATGGTTTGTATGTTTCTAGTGTTAGTTAAGCTATCTTGTTTTTTATTAGGTAAATTGGATGTAGCGATTTGTGACTAATTGGACTTGTGTTCTGTCTTGTAACCCTGCTTATGTTAGTCCAGTATTACGCTATTCTTAGGTTTTTGTGTTTTTTTTTTTCTTTTTTTCTTTTGCTGTATAATCTGATCTAATGTAGGTCTTCGGTTGACAGAACAAGGACGGAAGAACAGGTTGAGCTATACTCTGGCAGCACAGTGATTTCTAATAAATCCCTTAGCAGCATGCGTTGTCTCTATGTGCAGCTGGTGTACTGGGCTAGGATGTAGGCTATCTGTGGCATGATACGGACACTGCAGTCCCATGTCCTTGAAAAACAGCCTCAGTATGTAGGAAGAACAAACTAGCTCAACTACTGTGAGGCAAACTCAAAACGCATCTTATTAATGGTGATTTCTCTGAGTGAAAAACAATAAAAAAATAATTATGAGCAGTTATTATTATTATTATTATTATTATATATTATCCTTATTATCATTATTATTGGTGATAATGGAGAGTTTAAATATATAGTACTGTAAATGTTGAGAAACTAATGTTAACCATGTGTCCATTTGAGTTTGTTACTACATGTGGTATAGTGAGGTGCTCATTGCCATGGGCTTGGCGAGAAAGGGCAGACATGTAGAGGCATGTGTTTATTCATTCTATTTACCAGTGTGTTCATCAGGAAGACGTCCATATCACTCTTACTTATACTGCTACTCAAGAACACTAGGATGGTCTGGGTTAGGTGTCATCAGGGGCTACTATTATAATTTCAGGATGGCAGAATCCAAAATCACATAATACTCAGCCATTAGAAGAGCTTAATCTCAATATCTCCCACCGTCACAGATGTCGATGGCTGATATGAATAGGCTCCGATGGGTAAAAACTGGATGATTCTCATCAGTGTTACACCCGGTAAAGCAAGCTGGTTAGGTGTACGAACACAGAGTAAGGGATGAATGGAAAGAAGAAGGTCAGGAAAGAAGAAATCGGCCACCAGTATGTGTGTGTGCTTTTGTGTACCCATACAGTGTGTAAGTGCTTAGTCTAATAATGTGACAGGAATGCTCCTGGGTCTCCACAGCTTCTCTTTGGAGAAGGACAGAGAAAAAAAATAGCTTTGCGCTCTGCGGAAAGCTGCTAATCGAGCTTTGCATTGTGGAACTGCGTTTACCTGTAGTTTTCTTTTTTAGAGACAGGACCAGATGGAGAGAACAAGCAAAGGAAAGTGAATGAGTGAGCAAGGATTTCCGTGTGAGTAGACAAGGAGGGACAAAGAGAGGGAGACTGGTAAGGTTTTAAAGTCATCAATTCCAAAAACTCCTTGGTAGCTAGGCTCCTTCAATGTGGCAAGCTGAATTTATGGCCTTTATAAATAGACACAGCTGTAATGATAGGGTATAAGTGAGGAAAAGGCAGACTGACTGTTTGGAGGCCTACTTACAGTGCATTTGTTTGTTGTGTCTTCACTCAGCCATCATTTTAGTGTTCAAACACATCAAATCTAGAGGATGGGGATCAAAGTTTGATTGTGATCATTATGATTCCAAATCAAATCTGCTTGTTTAGGATTAGATCATGGGTACAGTTATAAAGACAAGCAGAGGTTTTACCAAAATATACAAGTCATGAATTTTCCAAAGTGAAGTGCAATGTGGTCTGTTGACGTCATGGAAGACAAAACATAACCACTTTCAGGCAGCACTATGATATCATATGGCATTTAAATCTATGTATATGTCAAATCTACTTGTTGCATCTTGCTGCGTTGTCAATGTTTTTGTTGGTTACCCCCAGCAGTGCTTGCATTACCTTTCTTTCATTACATTCAATTGTTTGAGTTGTAAAATGAGGGATAGAAACAATAACCTAGTTTTTATTATCTATCCTACATGCAGTCACAAGTCTGAATTTCAAAAAGCCCCTAAGCCTCTACCTGTTGATCTGGTGAACTCATTATGGATTTCAGCTTTTCACATCCTTAGCTGTTTGTGGATTTTTTTTTTTTTTTTTTTATATATGAGGTGGTATGAGTTATTGACCAATAGTGACGGTGAAGAATGGGCTTCATCTGATGCAGTGACTCCTGTGGTTGGAGATTTTCCAGTGAGTCTGCAACTTGTCAGCCAAAAATGGGCAGCAGCCTCACAGGGCCACCATAACCAGCCACAATAACAGACCAGGGTTTTTTTTTACCTTCCACAATAGAATATGACATCATTTGAATGTTTGAAACTAATTTGATGAAATGTAGTTTTTTTTTCCACAATATCACTATTGACAATTCATGTAAGCTGTCCTTAAAGCTCTTACTTCAAGTCTGACAAATTGTTTTGGAGTATTTCTGTTAGTCTCTACCCACCCCCTCTGCTGAAGTGGTCACTCTCAGGAAGGTGTGCGTGTGCATGTGCGTGTGATTGTGATTGCTATAACCTCCCCCTCCATCCTCTCTGCGGTCACTGATCCTGTCCCTCTGCTCAGTATTATGGACAGGGAGAGGGCACACCCTGAGGCTCTGCTAACTGTTATGCTGAACTGTAGTCCAGCTCTGAGGGTGACTGTCAAAATCTAATGATCAGACATGGCTAATTAGGGTCAGGCAGTCTATATGCATTATTATTTACCTAAATGTTTATAATGATGCCGGAAAACTGACAAAAACTAGCCATGGCAACATTTAGTAAACATTTTATTATCTAAAACACTGCCTGTAACAAGAAGATTCAAATCAACCCTTATCTAGCTCATCTCACCTGCTCTATCTCTCACTATAGCCGAACCACAGAAGTCACCACAGAGAGACTAAAGACGGAACCTGAAATCCTGAAGAAATTGACGTAAAGGCTAGAGAAAAGGGTTGAAATGGAAAAACGCTCCAAGTTTAAAATCGAGTATATTGGCACAAATTGGGTTGGACTTGTTTACATTACATCAACAGTATGAACAAGTCTAAGGGAGGAGTCTTCAACAGCATTCCTGACTTACTCCTCTTGAAAGGAGACTTGAGGGAAAAAAACAGTGTCACCCAGGCAAGGCGGTAGAGGTGACGAACCATTCCCATTACATGTGCCAGGATGGGAGTGGACCAGTGTGTTGCACACTGGGTGGCACAGTGTTGAACCAGTACATATAAGATTCACAAAGCGTCACTCGAGGCGTGGGTGTTTGTGTCTGGCATGCTTCGACAGACACACTTGATTTTGTTGGCATACATATCGCAAAATTTGTAAAACAGACGTGTCTCTGAGTTTAACTGTGTTGACTTGCACAAATGCCCTCAAGACTTGAGTAAAAATGGAGTACATCAGATATGTTACTGTGACTATGGACAAAATTACATTTACAAAACAAGAGTACGCCGTTTACGGGAGCTCCACTAAGGTCCTCTCCATTAGGCTTGAACTCAGTGTCCCAGTCTGCCAACTGCAACTCCAGTCTCACCACTGGATGCCTGAAAGGCTGTGGAGAGTGACAAGAGAAAGAGAAAAAGAAAAGCACAGAGAAGTACAAACAAGAGAGGCACAGATGGGGAAGCAAATGGAAAGAGAGAGACAAGCTGAGGGTTGAAAGAGAGAGATGGAGCAGGAACAGTAGACCTTGGCTTTGTGCTCTCAGTTGGCTGAGTTGGGCTCTGTTCTGTTTATTTTTGCTCTATTTTTACAGTGTAGTCTGACTGTGGTCACTGATGAATAACTCCATATGTAAGTTACATTTGATCTGACAGAAATCTTTCAGGATGTCTGGCCCAGGTAGGACAGATGGACTGTGAACAGGCATGGTGTGATTCGTACTAAAGAAAAGGGGGACAGTAGAGGGGGGAAAATATGTTGTTTTATAGTTTTTTGTATGTGTTGATAGCAACATACATTTTGTTTGTTTCCCCTGCATGTGTTTGTTGTGTCTTCAGCCCATGTATTTTGAACAATGCGGATGGTTACATTTAGAAACAGGCTGTCCAAGGTCTACATGTTCAAACATTATCCTTTCTAAAATACTTATCATCCACACGTTGGTGTGTGTATCTACTAGGCCACCCAAACATCACCCAGATTTTCATTAGATTATACTTTCTGCACTACATGTAATCTGTTGTTTGTTAGAATGACTATGCTTTTTCACCTTTGACATGCCCCTTTATTACACATCCTTCATTGAACCACCCATACTACATCTTGGTGTCGTAGCAGAGAGAACGTAGGCTTCAGTTAAAACTCAGATTCATTCTCTACTTAAATTTGAATGGGATCTGTTTAACCTGCCGTCTAGACTGCCGTCTTTCCCTAAGGAACAAAGAAAAGTGTTTGGCTTGAGTGTAACCCACGGCTGGGATAAAGGATTTTAAGTATGTACGACTATTCTGGTGCTACAATGGAGTCATGTGTTTGGGAAGTGTTTTTAAAGCAGGGTAGCCCACATGAGTGAGTGTGTACAATAATCCCCTCTGTTTGCCTCCTTCCCTTCGCTTCCTTTTCCCGTCTTCCTGATTTCTGCCTGCAGCTGCCCCACATGTTCAGACAGCATAGTGTGTGTGTGTGTGTGTGTGTGTGTGTGTGTGTGTGTGTGTGCATGGGGTGTATCACACTGAACAGTAAGGAAGTGTTTCCTTAACTGGAGACCATCCAGAGCAACAACTGCGTACCTGACAAAACACACCTAAATCAAATTGTTGTGCAGACATTTGTATTAATTCAGAGGTCTTGATGGTACGAGCAAACGTCTTTCTTTTTTGCAGTATTTTCACATAAAATGGCTATGTAAATCTAAGGAATTACATGAATCACTGTCCATTTCCAAATAAAATAATCCAACTCAGAATTATCGTTACTCAGGCCAAAAAAAACACAACAAATGGCTTCCTGACAATGTTAACAATGCCAGTGCTGCATTTCACCAAACCATTTCTAACTGCATAAACTGCATAGACTTTTCAGGCACAATCAAAGCAATTAACACAAAGAGCTTCACAGATGTAAAATGTATTACAGAGCTTTACTCTTATTACATTACTTAGTGCTGGTGCTTATATTATTGCGTCTATCTCTGGACTAAACTAGTTTATTAATCCAACATGTCTGAGTTGACTGGTTCCGGAAAACTCTCCGGAATCCCCTGTCACCACCAACCAGCGTGGAATCCCAAAACATCCAATCAGACTGAGGAGAGCCTTCTGGGTTGCATTAAGTCAGACATGCTATGGCCTCCCTCATCTGGTGTATTTCATGTGGACGCTGCTGCTTTGAATCTTGAATTTCAGCTCATCACACTGATTGAAAACATAAATTTTCCTGCACCAGCTTGTCGTTGTATATATGTATAAACCTGGATGAAAAAAACCTTTAGGGATTGAGTCAGTGCAAGGCAGATAATCAAGGGTGGGATGAGAATTTGCATGTGAGCTTCACCTTGCTGTCACAGATTTGGAGTGGTTTAATAAAATACAGTGTACTTATAATACTATCATTCAAATGTATTTTGTTGGCTTCTCTGCTGTGCTTCGTGGGGCTTGCCCCAGGCGTGATTGATTGCGTGACAGAATGGTGAATGCAGAATTATATGTAAATCAAAAACATCAGAACATTGGGTTTTTATGGTAAACAGAGTTCCCTCAAGACTGTGCTTCACCTCCACTCCTCTACTCAGTGCAACCTGGCATCTGGACTGAGTTAAAGCAGCAGTGCCAAATGTTAGGCAGTGGGGAGCAGAAGGGGGTGACCAGTGGGGGGTCAGAGGGGAGGCTATGGGTGTGCAAGACGGCTTTCCAGGGTAGCATTAGGGGAGCCTCTGTGAGAGACAGTGTTTCGACAGGAGAGATGATAGGAGGGGGGAACAGTGAAGGAAGTGGTTAAAAACACAGCAGCACAGCAGGAAGACGGGTGGCGAGACGGGGGGGAGTAGTACAAGGCTGTACCTGGGCCTCTTAGATTACTGACCTGCTGTGAAATGTATATAAAGTAGGAGTTCATAAAGCTGTGTCTAAAATTAATGTTGGATTGCCTCAAGCAACTTGCAAGAGCTTGGAGGAGTAACACAGTCGTTATTTGAAGTTATTTTGAATTAGTTTATCTAGTGTGTTTACAGCCCCCAGCTGCTGATTTGTTTTTTCCCCCTCCTTTTACATGACTTGGAATGATCTGTGCATGATGCAGGGTCATACCTACCTCCAAGGGATGTTTGTCCACACATGACTGAGACACATGGTATTGGGAGTGACAGATCAATGCAGGGCACTCAGATGACCATGTTATGATTGATTAACATTGATTGATTAGCATTGTCCATCACATTTACGGCAATCTATCGTGGCAGGCAGTTGGCTTGCTTGATTTTAGTTATTAATAGAAGTTTGGTAAACAAAGTTGTCAATGTGATTTGGTAGTGATCAAATGGTTTTGTATTTCACTTTTAAATATTTGCTACTGCTACAGTTTGGCTTAAACATAGCAATAAACATAGCATGGCAGGAAAGAGGATTTTAACCGTGAGCTTGGGTTTCATATTGAATGCATAGGGTAATATCAACAAGTCAAAGACTGGATCCCTGTGGCTTCTCTCTCCTTTATCCTCTTCTTTAGAAGCAGGCAGCAGATGCTCCTCAGCTCTGGTTTTATTGTTCATGGCTAGCCGGCCTGGGAGCTGATTTAAAGACAGGGGGAGGAGATTTTTAGTGCCCCTTTTCTTCTTCTTTTTCACTCTCTCTTCACAGTTCACTCTCTATCTGTTGTTTGCCTTCTTGGTGTCTGCTGGTTAATTCTCTGATAGAGGTGTTGGTCTGTTTAAACAAAAGACTGCATCTTTGAATAGGCCACATGGCTCTAGTAGGAGGGCTCTGATCCATTCACGGCCATTTTGGGTACATCTGCACTTCCTATAGAGCCCCAACCCTGAGGCTGATTTAGCACCACTTGGCAGCAACAAGAGCAATATCTCTATCACACAACTCCTGAGTACATTTATAAATCCCTAAGAGAACACACACATGCACACAAAGGCCAAATGCAACTGGAAGTACACACACACAGTGAGTCCGTACTTCCTTTGCTTCTGTCTCATTGTGCCCAGAGGACAATGCGGCCTGCTTTGGCAAAGGGCCAGTCCCTCTCATTGCCATTAGGTCATGCAGAGAGAGCTGTAGTGCTGATGGATACCTCAGTGGTCCCAGCTCTACTTTCCCTGAGGAGAGGAAAGGAGCTCTACAGTGTTTGAGCCAGACACACATGCGTACCATGAGAGAGGTGTAGGTGGACCTGGGGATTTTGAAATGTTTATAATTCAGCGTGATACAAATTGGTTACATTGAGCTTGAACACAGATGTTCAAATGGTTAAAGTTAAAGCCACAAGCACATGTTGTCTAAAGAAGTGCTGTTTAAACTCACACAGCATTATTTATATTCTAGTCAAGTTCCCAAGAAAGCAGAATGTTAATAAAAATAGTATGCTTAACTAGATTTTAACATTTCACTCAAAACAAAAAAAATCAGCAAAGTTTAGTTTGGTTGCTTTATGGATGTTTCAGATGCGTGCTGTGTGATTTCCCCAATTACTCACAATTACTTGCTCATCCTTACTGAGTCAGATCTAGAAATGTCTTCTTTACAACACATGATGTTGAGTGTAGCGCTGAAACTTGTCAGTACAGGACTGGGCCCTACAGAAAAAAAGAGATTCCATTTTTTTTTCATTTATGATAATATTGTCAATTAAAAGTCATTTTGGTGTTAAAATAGCTCTTCCAAGGGTGTAACATGTCTCCACCAACTGTCTGTTGAAACATTGTGGAGTCAGTTGTTTTGTTTATAAAACCCTGACTTACGCGTTGCATTTTTTTCCTCTCAGTTTAATTTAGACTATGACGTAGGAACTCGCATCATGTGTTTTACTCATGCAGAGAGCCTTCTGACTCTGGCTCCGTTTGAACAAATTATCATTGATACATATTGATTTGTTGTTGAGTTGTTTGTCATGTTAAAATTATTTGAATTTAATAGTTTTGCAATCTGATCAATCTGAGAATAATTTTGGTATTTTACAACCACAGTTGAGCATTAATCTTAATTAACTTCTATTAGAAAAGTATAACTACTCTGTGTACATGTATATGATTTCTAATAAGTTACCTCTAATAAGTTGTCTTCTGACTGCCAAATCATTGCATAATTTGCTTATTTTTAGATAATGTAGATTTTTGCATATTCATTTAAGGTTATTTGTTAAGTATTCAGATTTCAATACAAAAAATTCATACGTTTTAATACCAGCATGTCTCTAAACAGCTTTTATATTCGTCAGTGATTAGTTATGATCTTAATGGAAGCCGCTTGTAGCCACGATTCCTAAGATTTATCAGGCATTCTCCTCTGATGATGAGGTCGAATGCAGGAAGTGAGTCCCCATATGCTGATGACATCATAACTTTCGTAGAGTTCAGCTCTGTGTGTATTTGAGTCTCAGACATATACTGAAGGAGAGATGGGAGGAGTGAAAAAGAACATTAACACTGGAGAGAAGTTGAACTTCATTGACCCTCTATGTGTCACTGGGTCATTCACTTCCTGCCACATCATAGAGTCTAGTGGTGTATCACCACTGGCTGGATACTCTGTTACAGTCTATTTATATATAAGGATGTTTCTGTGTATGAGTGTATGTACCAGACTTGAGAGGTCCATTAGGATGAAAACTTACTGTCTGTAGCACAAATAAAGAGCATAACACTCAAGGCTGTCACACATCGCTAAGTGAGATCATAAGTAGTATGAAAACTGGCCATATAAAGGCAAAAATTGTATCTTCCGTTGGCATTCAAGACCTACAATTGCTCCTCCTCCTTCTGGTTATAGCTTTCCTCTATGGCTACATTCAAGTAGTATTTTATGCTTAGGAAGGTTCCTAATGAGTGAAATTCCCCAGAAATATCTAAGTGGCAGCCATGATAAGAGCTGGTCGAATTCTCTAAATATTAAGAAAAGGTGCTTCAATTTACCCTTTCTAATCTCCTTTAGCATAGGGTATACTTGACCATCCTTACGAAAGGAAAAGCGATAATTTCAGTTCCTTGCGGCAGACCCACATCAATAACATCCACTGTCATATAATTACGTAGCCCGGTGTAAGTGCAGTCAGTTAGCACAGAGGTTATCTTTCCTACGTCCTTATGAATTCTCCTTCACATTGAGAACAAGGACGAGTAGTTAAGAAAAGACAAGAGGACATACTTTTTGACCGCAGCCTATATGTTTTGAAGGTGGGTGAAGAAGGCTGAATGAGTAGGGTTTGTTAGAAAGGAGAGAGTGAGTAAGACTTCTGCCACTGAGTTTCAAACATCTATCTGTCTTACCGCCAGCTTTAGTTATAAAGCAGTTAAAGGAGCGCTTGTTTTCTGCTATTTTTCTCTTCCCATTTTATCATCCTTTTTTTAAATACAGTTTATACTTGTTCTTCCTTTATGTGTGTACATGTGGCAGGCTTTAATGCAGAGACTGTGTACACTATACAACACCATAACTTTCAGTGTTAATAGGAGGGCTCAGTGAAATATTGAAATGCCCTTGTGGCACAGAACAGGCATGAATATTTGTCTAGGTAAACGTGGATAAATTATTATAACAGAAACTTAATCTAAGACTTAATGAGGAAAACATGCTAAACAGTGTTTTTCAATGAGAAGTGTTACTGACAGTGAAAGTTATTGTCCTTTTGTCAATTTACGTGGCTTATTTGTGTATAGTCCAGTATTTTTCTAATCTCATTGATGATTGAATAATAGAATTGATTACTGCAAGCTTATTGTCCCCTTTATAAATGTCTGGTATAAGGAGCTTGTTAGTTGTTAATGCCTCCTCCTGTCTACGGTGAGCAGATAAAGAGTTGCTCTCTACTCTCAGCTGTAGTTCTGTGCTCTGGTGTATTTCCTCAACCCACAGTACGTAGCTAAAGTGCCAAGCTAAGACTACGCAAAGCAGACAAGCCCGGGTCTTATCTGTGGAATGATGGGCATCTTCGCAGAGGATCTCCTCTGCAGGGAGGAAGCTATATTATCTCAAAGCCTCCATCTCCTTTGATTGTCCCCCGGGACCACTCTTTTCTGTCTCACTTTTAGATGTTTACCTGTCTCTGCCCCCACCCCCCTCTCCATTCAACTTTTCCTTGTCAAACTTTCTATCTGTCACTACCTCTCTTTTTTTTCTCCAGCTTCCTTCTCTCTCACTGCTCACACACACAGACGTATACATGTGACGCACAGGGTAAGACAAAGTACTTTCTCTCTCACCCACACATACTGTAGCTTTACATTTGCTTTTGAAACTAGTTGAGAGAGCAGCTCAGGACTGAAAGTGATAGATGTAAACCAGATAGAGCCTATGATGGAGGATAATGATTATACTGTCTTTTGTGGTCTCTGCAGTTGTGCATGCCATGGCATTTCACAGGCTTGCATGCCTTTGGGACTGTGGTCAGCTAGCCTGGCAAAGTCACAAGCTCATGACTCTAAAGTTGCTCTTATTTTTCCTCTAATTCTGAACCATGATCTAAATGATTCCAGAGTCGGCTCTGTTAACGTATCTTTGTTGCTGCATTATTATATTTGGTATAGCATCTGTTGATCTGTGTCGGTTTTTGTTTGAGCTAAAACAAAGTTAGAATAATATATTATCTATAGCTATCCTCTTATCAGAGCTAAACAACTCATTTGCAAAATGACTGCCTAGATAGCCCGGGTGTATTAATTTACAGTAACTACACAAACACATGAGCACAATCTGTTGTATCAGTCAACAGAAAGTTTAAGTGAAAATGAGCCATATAATGGAGACGTTGATTTCATAATGCTGTGAGAGCCCCTTCCCTCTCAGGCTGCTTATTTTGGGCATATCTTAGACTATAACATTTCTTATTTTTCAGGTTGTGAAAATAAACTGTCTTAGCTTGAATGATAAAAATGATAAACCGTAGGCCCTGGTGCTTACAGGACTCAACCTAGGCTCAGGTTACCAAAGCTGTGCAGTCTGCCTGCCATACAGTGATTTAAAACAGGTTCCCATTTCCCCAAGGGGGGCTAACAGTTTACAGAGTATGCATTACTGATGCAAAGCCACGCTACATGATCCATCATTAGACCAAACTTTACCCAGCTGCTGTCTGTGTGAGTCACACTCAACTAATAGATCACTATTCTGTTTATTCTTTCGGTTGTGGCCAGGTCAGCCCTGAAATACCTCAGCACTACTTCAAAGACATGACTTTGAATTAATCAGTAATGTTGGCAAGACAATCTGTTTCCCGCTGATGATGTAAAAGTGTCGTCATGACAGTCTGGCATAGTTGCCGCAACTGACACTGTCATTTCATTGGTTATGCAAAGAATTATGGTTGTACAGTGCTGTTGGTGTTAGTTTTTAAAGATGAGTAGTTAACACTAGCTACTGTACAGTACTCTGTGGTGTGGAAAACTGCTCCTCTCACAAGGTCAGGACACAGCTGTGCTCTTTCTTCTCTTCTAGGTTGCATATACCCACATGTTCATGGCAGAGTTAAGGATATGTATTTAGTTTGGTTTCCTTTCAGTCAAGAACATGAAACCACATAGCGCTATGTATAATGTCACATGTTTAGCATGCAGTGAACTCTTGATCAACATCTACAGAACAGCAAATTTCTTTTATTAAAGCTTTTTTGTAATAAAACCTTGTCGGTTCTAGTAGGGTAATGACTACTACCTTACAGTGGAAGTAGCCGTGTGTTATGGAGGGCTGAGAGTAAGCAGTTTCTTATTCTGTCTAATGAAAACGTGCATTGGACTACATTAGCTGAATATCTTAGTTTAAACAGTGTTACAATTACATTTAATCGTACTATACAAATTAGAGTCTGACCTTGTTGAGAGGTATGCCCTGCCCTTTTTCTTCATTATTATGGTTTAGTTAAAACAACTAGCCCAGAACAGCTTCAAGGCAGCTTCGTCTCTCACAGGAAACCAGTCATGTTCATAATAAAGACTGGACAAACCTCTGCGTTCTCGGTCAATTGTCTGCTCAGAGTTCTGATGTGATGATCTTTTGTGCCAGGCAGAGAATATTGATTTATCCATGGATGGAGAGATGGCCTGGTCAAGGACTGGCTTGACTCTTTGCCAAAAACTTCTACTTTATACAGTTCATCACATTAGATGTCTTGACTGTAAGAGTGAGTAGTGTTGATTCATTACATAATTTGTGGTTTACCCCCAGTGTTCTCGTTGCTGTCATTGAGCGGAAGGATTTGGTTTCTTTGCTGCATCTGCAGCTACAATGTAGTTTCCATTGCAAAGATATTTACAAGTGCTGATTCACACGTATGATCTTGGCATTGAAGCTCATGTGCACTCTATACAGCAATAGGAATACACCTCTCTTTTTTTTTCTTTTTTTTTTGTTTGAGTGGAAGTAAATTTTAATTTCCTTTTGAATTATTTTCATGTCAGAAGTGTGTTTTTAGCTATAAGAAAAATCACTGCATTTAACCATTGGCTTTCAATCAGTCAAATATTAAATAAAAATATAGAGTTTGCCTTTATCTAACTATTTCAGTCAAGAAGATTTCATTGTGTTGCTATGTTGCTTATTTGACTTTTAATCATTTTTCTCTTGAGTGCTAGTCGCATGTGTGAGCAAACATTTTTTGTTGTGGCAGTAGGTGAGAAATAACATTTCAGCCGCTTCCCCATTTTCTTAACTTAAATTGACTTAAACACTTTATCACTAACATTTTGTGGGTAAGATGAGGCTTGACTGCAGACTCAGACTCAGACTTACTCTTTATCAGGTATTTTGGGACTTCAGGACCTCAGGATTTCAGGACCTTTCTCACTGTGATTTCTCTTCAGATATTTCTGAAACATTTCACTGGTGATTGGTAACAGAATAGTATTTTGTTTGGAGTAGATTGCTGACCGAGTTGTATCTTTTGTATAATAAATCACTGATTACAAAAAAGAGGTCTTGGTAAGTAAATTGTTTAGTTTTAGTGTTTAGTTTGAGTTGCATACATCTTCAGAATATGACATTATGGGGATGAGGATGAGCTTCCCATGTGGTTTGAGACTTTGTTTGGAAATCAACTATTTTGTTTGCGTTTTAAAATGCTTGCTCAGAGCTGCAATGGAGCATTGTTTAGGCTTTGAAAATGCTGCAGTGGTTTATTTTGGAATCGGTTTATTGTTTCTATTGGCACTGCACCAGTGTTGACTGTCTATTAAGATAGGATAGATAATAGTTGGCATGAGAGTCAGTCTTCTCTCTTTCATCCTTAATTTTTCAACTATAAACTGACTTATGCCCTCCCTTTATCATGGTCCAGTGTCCAGTATGGAAAATGATCATGCACAATTATCAGTTTGGATGCATTATTGTGGAAAGAATCATCACTGATCAATCAATCTGTTATTTTCAGGTGCTGTGTGGTGAGAGGGAGGCAGTGGGTGCGGCATGCTGAAGCCACTCCCCCGGGCTCAGGATGAGTGTCAGAGATGGCGCTGCCACCAAGGCAACGAACGCATGTGGAGTAGGTGGGGGAGGTGGGGGAGGTGGACCAGCTAGCCCGAATGATCATGATGGCCGCTCATACCTGCTCCAGATCTACCCACGGCTGGCTACCCAGTCCTCCGCGTGCTGCAATCTTAGGTGAGTGTGCCATAGTGTTACGGCTGCATATCTTTCTCGGGTCAATGTAAAATTAGAAACATCAGTTTAAGTTTACCTATAATATTGTTGAATTATTAACAAAAACCTAATTATGAATTAATTTCAACCCTTAGGGTTGTCTTTTTGGACTATTATATATGTACATAGACTCAAAGTGGCATTGATCAAACTAATTTTTTCTACTTGTCAGAGTGCAAAAGGATGCAACAGCGGCCTCAGTGATCTCAGATGCTGCCTCAGAACTGGGGCTGGACCCTGGCTGCCTGTATGTGCTGGCAGAGGTGAAGGAATGTGGCGGGGAAGAGTGGGTGCTGGAGGCCGGAGACCTGCCAGTCCAGAGGTTTCTGCTTTGGCCTCGGAAAGCCCAGGAGCAACACCCTCAGAGCCTTGGCTTTTACTTCTTACTACAGGTGGGGTTGACAGCACGTAGTTCACAGTGTATTCTGACTCGGTGGATGTGGACTGCTGAGAAAAGACCTCCCACTGTCTGACTATTGCATTCTACTTCCTTCTGCTCTATCTTCCTCTTTGTTGCCATTTTCAGTGCGAAACAAACAACAAGTTCCATACTAATGACAGGATAATGTAACAAACAAGGCAGTTAAAGTAGCCATACTTAAAATGTTCCCCAACATCATTTCAACCCTGCTCAGCACAATATATAAGCTCAGTGCAATGTGGGTGTCCCCTTGACGATTTTAACTGGTTTTAAGACATTTAAACAACCCAGGGCATTTTTTAACAGTTTAACTGTTTTTTTTAACTGTTATAAACAGGTGTGACAGAAATAAACAGTTGAGCTAATTTAACCTTTTATTCTGTGTTTTTCCCTGATCCAGGAGAGGAATCATGATGGCTCTATCCATTACGTCCACCTCCCGCCCCTGTCCAAGGAACAGGAGGCACAGCGGCTAGCTGCCAGGGGCTTCCTTCCCCCTCCACAGGACGACTTTGCAGACCTCTGTAACCTCCCCGTCCTCAATGAGGACAGCATATTAAACAACCTGCGCAAACGCTTCTATAAGAAAAAGATCTACACCTATGCAGGCAGCATCCTCATCGCCATCAACCCCTTCAAGTTTCTGCCCATCTACAACCCTAAATATGTCAAGATGTACGAGAACCACCAGCTGGGCAAACTGGAACCTCATATCTTTGCTATCGCAGATGTTGCGTACTATGCTATGCTCAGGAAGAGGGTCAATCAGTGCATTGTCATCTCTGGAGAGAGTGGCTCAGGCAAGACACAGAGTACCAACTTCCTGATCCACTGTCTGACTGCACTCAGCCAGAAGGGCTATGCCAGCGGCGTGGAGAGAACCATACTGGGGGCTGGACCAGTCTTGGAGGTAAGACATGACCATGAATGACAGCACTGTCTGAATTGATTGCAGGCCAAATGCTTTACACTTTTGCCTATTTTCCTCTATTCCACTTGATCACTTTGTGAGGTATTTTACCCAGACATTCTAGGTAACTAGTATTACCTTCTGCAGCTGTTAGACAACGTTTACTTACCTGCTCAAGTTGGAAATGGGGTTTAATGTGAGTAAAGCATAGTGTGCTTTGTGGATGTTTTAAAGCTCTGTGGTACAAATCAAGTGTACAGAAAGAAAAGGATAAGAAATGAACTGCCTTAGTGAAACAGGTGAAACTGTTAGCGCCCCATCAGAGCTAAGCAGATTTTCAATTTGTCTCATCAGTCATATGGAAAACTCACAGAGATAGCCAGAAGATATATTTATGTTCTGAGATTATTTTATGGGACAATAATTGTGTCTAGCTCTGTTGTTATGGATGATAAAAAAAATCCCATGAAACTATCAGATCCTATGCAGTAAAAAAATGTTTTTACAGGATGCAACTCCATTGCTCTAGCGTGCATGGGCTGAGTGATGGGACATATGGTAGTCTGTGTGCAATGTTAAACACTTTAACATGAAGACTATAGTCTATACAGACAGAAAAATTGAAAAAGAGGATGGGAAGTTCATGGCCCTTTGCCTTTGAAAATGTTGTGAGACATTCTATCTCCATCCACTTTTGAATCCACCTTAGATCCCTTGGTCCATTCTGGTAACTAATTATGTAACATACTTTCTAGATTTTGTTTTTGACCTTAGAAATATGAACATGAATTTAATTTGGAGCCATTGTTGACCAACAACTAGTATTTCTTTGTTACTGTTTCGGTCAGGTGACTGCTCTTCTTCCTGCTTTTGCTTGCTGAGAAATTAGATACTTGTACTGACTTGTTCTCTGCAACCACTGACAAAGCAGAATGAACCAAAACTGATGCCAAGATGCAACAGGAAACCTTCCATGTGTTGCTGATTTTGATAGCTTGTGGAACAAAATAACAATAAATTAGAAAATCTAAATTTTTTTTCAGATGTAGCATTTGATTGATCAGTGTAATGTTGAATATTTGTGTAACGCTGACTGGTTGATGGTAATGGAGGATGGGAATGAAGCCTGATTCTGTACAAGCAGACAAGTCATATGAACAATGTCTCCCCTGCTTAGACTGTGTTGTCTGTTTAACTACAGCAGGTAGCTGATTTATTGATGCACATTGTTTCTTACTCATGTATCCACATTGAAAATACATATTTTAAGATTGTTTTTTTTATTTTTTATTTAAAAAAGTAAGAATGAATAACTTATAGTAATATACTCTTAGAGACAGATACCATAGGTGGTGTCACCAATGAACGAAGGTCTGCCAGTACAGCAGCTGAGGGGTATCTTTATGCTGCAGACAGTTAAACAACCAGGCTCATTGCAAAGTACAGCTCTGTGTGTTTAGAGATGTAAGAGGCACAATTAAATCCATGCAGACAAGCTGGCATCTGTTAGCCTTCACAGGGTTTTCACAAAAAATGGGTGAATCTTGAAAGTTAAATCATACGAGCTACGTGGCTAAAAACAGAGTTGACTTCATTTAGTTTATTTTCTTCCTTGTAATAAGAAACGGGGTCCCTTCCACTTTCACATATGGAAGAATTTATCTCCGGTCAGACCTCAAGTGGGGTTATTATTGTGAAGTCATTTTCGGCATTCACATCACTCCCACTCTCATACACTCTTATAAGCAATAGTTCATTGTTTTGTATATTGTCTTGCATTGTACTTTGCAGTGTAAGCCTCCATTGCTGTAAGTTTAACTCCACTTGTAAATATATGTCAACACTGTGGATTATTACTGCCCGGTGTGGTGTACTGGGTGGCATGAAAGTATGTGACCTTGGGTCGAATTATGAGTTGAGAGTGGTTCCTGTAAATGCAATGTAATCTTGGTACATGTTTGTGATTTGAGAAATATGGAATGTCCAGAGATGGAAAAAAAAAAGAGTATGTATATGTAGTATACTGCAGAGTACATGTCAGACTGGGAAGGCCCCTATCACCTAAATACCACCCAAAAAGCAGAAATCCCAGTACTGGGTTTCATTTTGGTAGCTTTTCTTGGTGTAGGGAACTAATTGCTCTCAGTACTGATGTGGAAGTAAATCTCTACATATTTTTCTGTTTTATTTTGCAGTAAAGTGGCTAAAAATAGACCATAAGCCAGAAAAGCCACATGTGGAATGTGGTTTATTCAAAGTACAAAACTGAATTGGTGCTGAAAAGTAAAAAACCCTGATCTGTGACAGTAAGTTCATTAGAACTCACCACAGTACTAAAGAATGGGAATTGGCAACAAGCTATTGGCTTGAACATTAATGGCAAGAATACATAGTGGGCAGTTACAGTAACTTGCAAGCACGGTCGGTCGATCCATCCATTGTTTGTCTCCAGACCCTCTGTTTCAGACTTGACACACAGAACTGCTGCTACTTTCAAATGTAGTGCAGTATGTGCAGCTTTGGTCCCTTGATGTGTGTCAGTCTGTCAGAGTCTTTGGGTCTGGGCGGCTGACAGATAGGAGCAGGGGAATGCGATGGAGAGATTTTTCCCTACATCAGCAGAGTTTTGGTCCCTTTGGCAGACTCATGGCCACTCTGCCGTTCACTCCCAGAATGCAGTGTGCATGTTAGCCCAGTCCAGAGCTGTGGTTGCAAGGGCAGACAGGGAGACGGGTTTGGTATTTACTGGCCTGGTCATCGCAGGAAGTGGAGATTGGATTTAATCGGGGACCAGTCAGTCAATCACCTTGGCTATTGAAAGACTGTACTCGTTCCCACTGGCAGCTTTACTCTAATACTTATAGCATAGGTGAGACTATTCCTTTAAACATTTTTCCACACTACTATGTGCTAAGAGACCTTCCTGGTTAGTTTATCTTAAAAAAAATCTGTTTTGACAGCACCCAACAGCTTTTTGCAGCACACTCCTAAGATGGCTGACATGAAACTTGTCACTTTTACAGAGGAAGCAATAACTCCTCTGAAATTATGTTCACTGCAGTTTCTCTCCACAGAAATAGCCATCTCTTACGGTTCCTCCTTGTCACATGTTCCAACCAGATTACGAGTTTCAGTCAAGGTTTTTATAGATGAGGTGAAGAATGCTACTTTTAGATACGGCTACTCAAATGAAGGAGTCTTTACTTTGATAAAAAGGGTTTTATTTGGTTCTTTTTTGCCCTGGAAGCTGATCAGGTTACAGTGGTGGGAAATGCAAAGTGTATGTGGATTCTGTGTGTATATCCTCAAGGTATGGGGGAAGTCACATTTTGAGGAGATGAGATCACCGTTTGTGGTGCTGTACTGCGTGTGTGTGTTGTGTCACTGGCAGATTGAATAGGCCCCAACCTGATACCACGTGTCCTCGCTGTCCTACTTTAGTGCCTCGTACCATTTCTATTCTTTTCTGTTCTACTCCACATTTATTGTATACATTTAAATAATGTTGGTAAAGAAGATGTCCTCAATTCTGCCTTCTTAAACAAATTATAAATAAAAATGGGGCATTTTCTACCTGCTAAACAGCCCACCTGCTCCAAATGAGTATTTCACTTGTGAACCGGTCCAACTGGTTGATCCTCTGTTATGCAGTTCTTTTGATGTCTCTGCTTTCGTTTGCCAGGCTTTGAAGTGCATTTATTCTTAATGTCAGCAGGGCCCTCTTCTGTTGCAGAGAGTTGTCCAACATACAGTAGGCAGTATATTAAAATTGTGTGTCAACAGTAGGGACATGCAGATCAAGTTTTTCTTGCCCAAGTGTATTTATCACAAGACTGTTGAACTAGTATTCCCTTGACATGTTATAATAAATAGGTTTGAAATGTATTAGATAGAGATACTCTCTGTGGACCTCCATCAATGCTCTTTAAACTAAAATTACGACTTGCAGTATGCAAATTTCTAACCACACCTAGATTTCTCTTGCTCCTTAACATTAAAAGCTTTTTATTTAAGGTTGTGATGATCTAAGTACCTTTTTTATTCTGCCATTCAGTCAGTAATGTTATTGAGAACATAATCTGCTATAACAGGCATAAGTAGTAGTCTGGTATACAGTTCCTGATTTAGGACTGACCATGTGAATGAAGAAAGGCCGATGTTAAGATTTTGCCAATCCTAAAAATGTGACACAAAATCAAGAAAATTCCTTTAGCCACTGTATGTTTTAGGCTGGCCTGAAACAAGGCAAGCTGTAACTATATTAGTCCATACTCTGCTCCTTGCCTTTCTGTCACACAACTTCAGACAGGAACTCTTTACAGGAAGCAGCTACGACACGGGAACTGCGGTAGTTCTCTCTGCTGTTAGCTCAGAGCCTTGAGGGTGTGGATAGACCAGAGTACTGTATTGTACTGTTCAGGAAGTGCAGAGGATTAGCTGGCCATTCAGTCTGCAGATCCATTGTTTATCTCTTAGTTATGGGCTGCACCTTTTTTATTCCTTAGCTATATTTGGTCAGGCTGGGTGGTATTGTGTATATGTATGGGAGAAGGTGGCATTTTAAGACACTGTATCAGACACACGCATATCATTCTCCTCACACACAGTGACACACACACTCATATACAAAGGCCTTACTGTAATAATACCATTCAGAAGAGTAGAACATGCTGTTCCTTACAGGCCGAATACGTCTTACATGTAGCAGCATGCTGCAAGCCACTTTAGGGTCTATTCATGGTACTGTGACT
This sequence comes from Pampus argenteus, assembly GCA_036937835.1. NCBI lineage: Eukaryota > Metazoa > Chordata > Actinopteri > Scombriformes > Stromateidae > Pampus > Pampus argenteus. The sequence continues at coordinate 13,768,892 of CM072870.1, forward strand.
ACACCACAAGCTGGGGTTTGATGTGGTACCCATCTAGACATGGGTGGAGCTGCTTCAAAATGGCTGGTAAAACACCAGACCGCAAGAGGAGCAAAACTGGTACTTGAAAATTTTATCCTAACCATTTCCAACCCTTACCTCTGACATATGAGACATATCAAGTCTCTCTGTTTGTGGTACTCGGATGTTTAATATGTAGCTGCACAGGAAGTAGAAAAAATAAATACAAACTTATAGGTAATAAAATTGGGAAAGTTGTATGAGATACTGAAAGTGAGAGGTTGAATTGAGTCCCAAAAGTTTAAACGAGTACTCAACCAATTAAGCATTGCACATTACTTGTAACATAGATGATTAAAAAAATGTGTGTGATGGGGGAGTCAAAATTGAGAGATTGTATTTACTTATTCCAGTAATTATTTTTTTCCTTTTCTGCCTACATTACCCACAGTGTAGCTCCTTTTAAATGATTTGATTAATTCAGGTGTGTGAATTGTAACGTCACCTATTTCCAATGCCACACACCCACTCAATGTTTTTAGATGTTGTTGTTTAAAACTGAAATATGGACAAAGATGATTTTCCCTCCAAGGGGTTGATCTGTGTTATTTTAATAAAGCTAATTTACTTCAATTATTCCCTTTACATGAGGTGTTTATATTATTATATTTTCACCCCTGTGCAGCTAGTAAAACATGGCACACTTTATCTTTAAGTCAACTCATGGAAGTGCCGTATGTAGCAGTGAAACCACAGTTCAATGCCTGAGCTACTTTCCAGTCGTTGTTAATAATAATAACCATCATCTTTTACAATCAAATTTTTCATATTGAAGCAATTACAGGTTTTTCCCCCACAACCACTACTTTATTTCCACTGTGCTGTCATCCAACACAACTTAGTTTGTTTTTCTCTGTTGATGATTTACTGCTGTGTTGCTTTCATGTGATGTGTCCTAATACGTTTTCATACAAGCTTTGCTGTGTCTGATTTTATTTACTGTTTTGTCTATATAAATATTTATAAAGTACATTAATCGAGGAATTGTACTAATCAATGATTGAAATCCTCATATGTAAATTACCTGCAAAATGAAATTGTCATCTGACACATCTACAAGTCACTTCCCCTCAAAAAGAAAGCATTGCCACATTCAAAATTACAAGTTCAGAAATATCATTTATTTCTGACCTGTTGAACATTCACAATTATTAGAGGACTATTGATGCCATCATTGTACCTCAAAGATTCAACTCTTTGTTAAAAATCCAATTGAATTAAGCTCAAGGAGTTTGAGTGTAGTCTGTGGGTTATAGTGCTGACTTGAACCAAGGCCAACTATAGAGGAGGAACTGTGTAGAGACGTGGTTGCATTCAGTCACTGCCAACATCATGTGATCTCACCAAAAAAATCTTCACGTTTAGAATAGCAACAAACAGTGCATCGCAGCTACCGGTGATTATGTAGTTCATTAACTTGCCACTTGGTCTTCAGTTTAACCTGTAATTGGAGATTGTATAAATTAAACTTGAGCTTAAAGAACATTGTTGCAGGTATAAACAGTATGATGCTGAATGAGTGAGCATATCACCTAGAGGTTTGATAAGTTTTTGCATGAGTGCCTGCCGTCCTCTGGGAATGTGGGAACTGTCTTTGTGGCGGTTGGACTATTTAGAGTCCTTTTGTGAGCATATCCATACCCAAGCTGTAGTGGGGTGTCAGTGTCAGGGCCTTGGCAGCACTCGTGGAAACATTCAACTGAAGCACTTTTACGCAGCTAGACTTTAAAGGATGTAGCAGTCACTCAGTGTCATATCAGTAAGGCCTAGTACCCAAGCACCAACTGTTTTTACTGATAAGAGTTTTTCTCTTTTCTTTAATTTTTACTATCAGTGTGCATGTTGGAATTAACAATGAAAAGAAGTGCTAAAACTGTAATACTATCGATCAATATAAAAGTAAGTGATGGAAGCTACACAAAGCTGTGTGTTTTGTCTGATATTCTGTTTCCATACATATCAAATATTTAATAGAACATCAGACTATTTCCTTTTTTTTGTTTATTAATGTTTGTAAAAAATTTATAGATCTAACATTTAATGCCTTTTAAAAGTATATAATATACCCTACTATTCCCAGGTTTGTCCTAGTTGCTTGTTAAGACAAAAGTTCAAAAGTTTGTATGCATGTGAGGGGGCTGAATGGGGATGTGAGAGTTAACTCTAGCTCTGTGGAAGTGGAAATGTACAGGGGAGAGGGCTGCCAGAGAGGCTGGCTCACCACAGAAAGGACTGAGTTTATACAGTCTAGTACATCATGAAATGTTCACTGGATATATTGTTCACTGCAGATTTTTAACCCTCCTCTGCAGCGTGTGTCTGTTTTAGTACTCTCTCTTCCTTTGTTTTCTTCCCTAAAATCTAAGTACAACCCCTATTTCATAAGAGTGCAGATTAGACCACGTCTTTCCATTGACATGGTTTGGCAAGCTGTAGGTCCGCTTTCTCATACCTGCTGAGCCTTTCAGCCAATCAGATAATCTCTTGATGGGCATGTTTGAATACGGATGATGCTGTGACATGTTTAGCATTTTCTCCATGGTGCAGCGGCCTGGGCTTTGCAGAGATTTCCCAGGGTTTTGTGCTCTTGGCTGCAACGTTATTGGAGGGAGGTGATCAGAACGGTACTGGGCACAGTGGACAGAACTTTAGAGTGTAAAAATATACCCTCCCCCAAACCTGAAACAAAAGTGATGCCAATGCACTTTAACAAGCAACAGCTAAAAAAAAATAAATGTTCAATTTTTAATAGGATTAATTATCACATAAAAATAGCTGAACATAGAAAAATCCCAGTATGTTAGAAATTTTGTGTGGTATAAACACACATGCCAAAGACAAAGAGAGAGACCCCACGTTATGGGGATGGATCATTTTGGTCATGGACAACAACAACCGAGAATCTTTTCATCATCCATCAACAAGCAACAGCTCTTGCCTCATACTTCCCTCATGTCTCAAAACTATTTTAGAATCACATTTAGAAAAATACATTGTAGTCCTCTGACAAATAAAGGTTAGTTTAAAAATGTATTGGTATAAAAGCAAAATGTGTTTATTAAAAAAAGGAATAGAAGTTTTAAATATTAAATTTTAATAATAAAATGCAACACAGAAGTTGTATAGTTAATGCTGGACTGACAGCAGAATCTTAATAAGACCCTGTAAGTGTCTTTGCATGCGTTTGTTTGTGCGTCTAACTCTAACCAGCCTGGACAGCTCTGTATCAAATTCACTGCTTTAGTTAATACAATGTGGCTCCTATTTAACATGCACTGAGTTAACTTCCCCTGCGGTGGCCTTTTGTTGTGTTCCTGTGTGTATCTGTCTATCTGTAACCATGTGAACATGTGCATCATGAAGAAGAAAAAAAAAAGAGTGCTATTCTGTTACCCTATCAATGCAATAAATGGGGCCACTCAGCCAGGCCTGGTGGCTGGGCTCTATGTACCCCTGGCTGGGTTAGCAATAGCCTGAGGCCTGGAGAGAAACCCTGGTTCTATGTTTCTGTTTGGTCTGACACTGCTATACAGAACAGCCGTCCCACTCTCATTTATCATCACTGTCATCACTGACCTATGTGCTCTCTCTCGCTCTCGCTCTCTCTGTCTCTGTCTCTCTCTCTCTGTGTCTCTCTCTGTGTCTCTGTCACACACATACACTTACAACTGCAGACTGAATAAGAGAATGAGGGAAAAGGCCTTGCAAGGCGGAAAGAACAAATTTTGTTTTTGCACTCAATTGCATCTCCATATAAGGTTTGAAACTCGTCAAGAAAGTTTAGAATTGAGTTTCAAAACAACAATGAGCTGGGAAAGATTTTAAGATTGTGGGAAACTGTCAGACACAATGAAGCAGTCAAGACTGTCCAAATCGTTATCAGTCAGGCTTTCATTCTGTCTTTCTCTCTGTGTTTTTGTCTCTCATATTGACATAACCACAGTAATACTGCATAATTTGGACATCCCCAGCCTGGTTATCCCCTAATGATAATGATGGGAATATATTTTCCAAAGATGCATCAATGTTGCATTAACATTGTATTTTTGGCTTTTTAATGCAAACAATGAATTATTTCCCTTAAACTTATCCCCATATTTTCTCCCTCTCTCCGTTTTTTTCTCTGCCAGGCCTTCGGGAATGCCAAGACAGCTCACAACAACAACTCCAGCCGCTTTGGTAAATTCATCCAGGTTAATTACCTGGAGAGTGGAGTGGTCAGAGGGTGAGTAATTAACACCAGATGCATGTCTTTATACAATCTTTGCCACCAGGAGTGGAGGACTCACACAAAGCCAAGTCAAGCCATGTTGTCTTTATCTTCAGATTGTTGTGTTCTAAATCCCATTCCTGTAGCTTGACATTGTGATATTTTACATCTTTTCGGCCTAATTTCTTCCTCTTTGGTCTTTTTTTATGGCTGGTCATGTGCTTCCTGTGTGTGTGTGTGTGTGTGTGTGTGTGTGTGTGTGCTGCAACTTTCAACCACTAGCATGTCCTTCCTTATTCTCAGCAGTCACACTTTGGTCAGAGGCTGCGTCAAAGTCTGGTTAGCTTTGTCACTTCCTCATTTCGTCATGACAACATGTCATGCTATAATAATGGAAGAGTCAAAAGCTGAAGGGCTTCAGAGAACTTTCAGCATAATATTTAGACTGAATGCAAACATGATGAGCACTGAAAATGAGCTCTGGTGTATGTATAAAGTGTTCTGTGCTGAAAATAAAATTATATTTGAAACATGTAAATGCCTGTGGCGACAGCTGCTTAGTTCACAGTAAGTGGGCATCCCCAACCTGATTATCCACTAATGGCACCAGATCTCATCATGCTCTATCGAATTGCTTACTCTGAGAAGGGTCCGTAATCCAATCAGGAGAACTGGTTTTAATTGGCTGAGGCTTGTTCCTTTTTTCTTTTTAACAAACTGAACCCTCTTAGACAAGAAAATGCTGAAAACTATAATATACTCACCTACCACCACCATAAGTGCTAGTGTAGCCTTCTGCTTCCCTTCAGTATAGTATTGGACTCAGAGGACCATTACAGCTCTGCTCTGTAAGTGTAACAAAGGCTGCTGTCTATCTCTCCATCTCCATTGACAGCCATTCATTGACAGTCAATAGAGGAGATTAACAAAGACAGGGCTGCCGTTTTCTGCTTTCTGAGCTGACTGACTAACTGACAGACGGATCTTTTTATGCTCTCATTCACTGTAGCTCTCTGTCCAACTAATCCTTCTTCACTGGGATCTGAGCATGTGAAGCAGAGCAATGAAAAGAAACAAACACTTTAGTGGAGTTATGAGAAGAAGGTGGTGTGTGAACAAAGGATGTTTGTGCACAGACGTTTACTATGTACATGTATGTTGTAGTAATGGAAGAGTACATTTGTCTGTCTGTCTACATGTGGACTAATATACAGGCAGTAAGTTGATCGGCACAACTTGTATTTAAGATTAACTTCTTCCTATTTAAATTGTGGCCATGATGCATAGGAAGCACAGAGCAAATCATACCCAAACATTTTTTAATTATCCATACTAGTCAACTCTTTGCAGTGCAAGTTGCAGTACTTCAGCATTTCCCCATTTTCTTTCATAAACATCTCTGAGAAACAGAAAGGGGAAAAGAGAACGTTAAGTGTCGGATATATTGAGTAGATTTATTTGCTTCATCTCAATTATTAGGTCTGTAGTGTTAGCAGCAGTTTTAGCAGATAGACGCAACTATGTTTCTCCCAGCACAGCTCTATTCTTAGTGTGTCATGAGACCTGGCGTCAGTGTTGTTTTTGCCTGGCTATAGAAAAAAAACAACACTGACTTATACAATCTGATTTAGACAACTTTACGGCCTTGGCTTTGTGTGGTGTGTAAATACCACTGCTTTTCAAACTGCATATCTCATGACTGCAGTGGTCTGAAAGCATACCTCTATTTTTTCTGGAGCCCCTGTAGTGGCCTTCCTAGTCTTTTCACTCACACTCTAATTATACATTAATAAAATAAAAATGATTGTTGTCCATGTGTGCTGCTATGTAGTGTTTGATGTGCTACACCAACCACCACTTTGTTCACTCTATGTTCTAACCATCTATCCTCTGTTTTATTACCAGTCCACTTTCACATATGAAAAATAACACACACACACACACACACACACAGCTCAGTGACCTTTAGTGTTAAGTGATTTGTGCTCATTGTTTTCTTCTTCCCATTTTTTCTTGTCATCTTTTGCTCCTCCCCTTTCTTTCTCTCTGTCTTTTAGGGCTGTGGTGGAGAAGTATCTCCTGGAGAAGTCTCGTCTGGTCTCCAGGGAGAAAAACGAGAGGTGAGGGAGGGACGGACAGGGTCTCGACCCTTTACCCCCTATGACCTTCATGGGGGGGCCTCTGTACAAACATAGGGAGTTTCTCCCAGGAGCCTCTGATGATTGGATATGAAGTTCAACTGAAAGCTTAAGCCTTTAGCCTTTGACTTTACATCTTCATCTGCCTGAACACTCACATACCCAAAGATACTTGCATATTCAGCCACCACAAATGTTACAACAAGGGATCATATTAAAACCAAACAAATATGTTATATATTCGTAAAGCTATGTACATGGATTAGTTTTGCCTAATTTGATGTGACCTGTTTTATGTGATTTAAGAATTAACTATTGCTATACAAACAAATTATTGTTAAAATGAAGGGGGAAAAAAATCCCTTCTCTCATTTATGAGACAGACTGCCTCAGTCACTGTGTCATCGCTCTTGTTTCACCTCACGCAAGCCTTTATTAATCACTGAGACATTCACTGCGCACCACAGTACCGGTCTGTTGCGGCGTGTGTGATTAATATGTAAAGAAATATTTCGGCCTTGGTAACTGATGATACAGTCAGAGTGATTTGGGGGAGGATCAAATTCTCCAATGTCCCTTGCAGTGTGATTGCTGATATGAGTCAAAAGACAAGACCGCTAGATTACTATTATATTATACTATTATTAATCAGTTATATTATTGAAACCAACAAAAAAAGCCAGACTTTAAATACTTTTGACTGCCGATACAGCAAAGCCACAACGTGGTGATGATGTAGTTGAAACTTACACAGAAAGGCTTTCTCATGTTCCATCTTCCTTTTTAGATCCATGCAGATACAGATACACACAAGCACTCGCTAGTCTGTAAAACCACAATCTGCCACTGATCAGCTCAGGCTGAATTGGTTGGTGCCTTGTATCAAAACATACTGTAGCAGTTTTGCGGGGGAGTAGCATCATTACTCAATTAGGTTTCCTGATAAAATATTCACAGCTAGTGTTGGAAATTAGTCACCTTTCACCTCTGTAACCTTCAGGCTATTACCAGCTTGCACAGTACACTGTTGATTACCTAGCCTACAGTTGTCTAGTCAGGGAGTGAGTCTACTGTATGATGTCATTGTTTCTTAGTGATAAATGTGGAAACTCATTACTCCTGTGTGCTTTTACAACAAAGCTAGCTCCCTGCCCACTGATAGCATAAGTGGAAAACTGATATCAACATCATTGAGCTCCAGACATTTTCTCCTTTCGATTAGCTTTTTATAATGTGGTTTATCACCAAAATGACCCCTTATTTGTCACCATAAACATGAAGCTCATATCCACTCATGACTGCTCATCAGATAATGAAAAAACTAAATGATGGCTGCAAATAAGAATGAATTAATCAGCTGAAAGTGTCAGCGAACTTTGTTCAATCAATCTAAAGGAAACTTTTATGCAATAATAATAATGTCATGAGAGTACATTATGTAAGACGTACATGCCATGAACAATGTGGGTTGTTTTCTAGGAACTACCATGTATTTTACTATCTGTTGTTGGGAGCTTCAGATGAAGAAAGGAAGAATTTTAAGTTGCTGCCACCTGAAGACTACTTCTACCTCAAGCAGGTACAGTACTGCTCCCTCATCCCATCGCATCCAGTAGTTTACAGTCTGTTTGATCCGAGAAATAATCTTTACACTACAATTGTCGTTCTATCCTGTTCAGTCGGTTATACTCACTAGGAGCAACATTGCAACCCTGTTCATGAGCTATCACATGTTCCGTGTGTGATTTGACCTTCAAGGTAACACTGTAATTCACTATGAGTGAACCTGGTATTCATGAAGACTGTCGAGCTGTTGAATAGGCTTCTGTATACACCCAGATTCCAGTGGCACATGTGTACTGCATGTTAATGAATGATTCTTTGTTCTCTCCCTCAATTTTATTCCCCTCTTTTCATTTATCTCTCTTAACCTTTTTTTTTCTCTCTTTTGCTCTTGATTTCTCATCTTAATACACTTTGTAGCAAAACTTTAAGATAGAAGATGAGGAGGATTTGCATCATGACTTTGAAAGGCTGCAGCAGGCAATGGAGATGGTTGGCTTCCTTCCAGCCACCAAAAAACAGTAAGTGGATCAGTGATCACTTCTTGTGTTAGTCTATGATGGAAAAAAAAAATATATATATTATTCCTCCTCTTGTTGAAGGAATTGTATTGAAAGGAAATGTAAATTAAAATCCATCCATAAGCAATTTCTCACCCTGTCCTTGAAGCAGAGGTTCTTTAGGTCTGGGGATTGAACCACATTACTAAAAATATAAATTACAATAATGATACTTTTAAAGAGCACAAACAGCACAACAATAGCTGCATTTAATGTGGTAATAGCAGTTCATTAGAGACAGCGTGTAGACACAATGCTTCTTTTCAGTGTTTGCAGTCATCAAACATAAACGGATGATAAGACAGTTTAGTATTGCTCCTGCATGTGTCATATGACTGTGTTGCAGGATCTTTTCTGTGCTTTCGGCCATCCTGTATCTGGGCAACGTGACCTACAGGAGGAAGTCAACAGGTCGAGATGAAGGGTTGGATGTGGGGCCACCAGAGGTCCTGGCCACTCTCTCTGACCTGCTAAAGGTAAAATAAGTGTTTCTGTCTCTTTGATGCTGCAGGGGAAACTCCACTCCACTGTGTCTGGCTTGTTGTGTGTGACTGTCAGCATTAATCTGTGTGTGTTCTCTCTCAGGTCAAAGAAGAGTTGCTGGTTGAAGCACTGACCAAGAGGAAAACAGTGACGGTCAATGACAAGCTGATCCTCCCCTACAGCCAATCTGAGGTGAAACCATCTCTGAGATGAAACCAGAGATCCAGCTGCACATTTAGTGGTGGCCTTGTGTTTCTGGTTCTTCTTCTGTATATACAGCCATACTTTTTCTGTCCTCAGTTTTTTTCCCCCCGTTCATCTGTGTATCTGTTGGTTGATACTTGAGTCTGTATGTTTTGCAGTTTATTGTAATGTAGTCTAATCTAAAAGCACACTCTCACATCAGGCTATCACAGCCAGAGACTCCATGGCTAAATCTCTGTACAGCGCCTTGTTTGACTGGATCGTCCTACGCATCAATCACGCACTGCTTAACAAGAAAGACATGGAGGAATCTGTCCCAGTAAGATACAAACACACCCACACAAAAATATTTACTTACATACACAACAGTTGTTGATTATACATTCCCCTTCCTGATCCTCACTTTGTGCTCAGTTGATGTTCATGGTGTTGTTTTCCAGTGCTTATCTATTGGTGTCCTGGACATTTTTGGCTTTGAGGACTTTGAGACCAACAGCTTTGAACAGTTCTGCATCAACTATGCAAATGAGCAGCTGCAGTATTACTTCAATCATCACATCTTCAATCTGGAGCAGGTGAGCGGTCTAGTTTTGCTTTTCTTCCCCTAAATTATTTTACATGACGCACTAAGCGATACACAAACATAAGATTTGCATCCCTGTAATTGAAAACTACACCTCTGCCTCCACCATCTATTCTTTGCTCTGTGTTTGTGAGAATGACTACCAAAATGGTGACTCATCCAAGTTCCTGATTATTAAATGGATAAGAAGTTACATCCTTGTTCATGCAAGCTTATCTTTACCCTTCATAGTTCTCTGTAACGATAGCATGACGATACGTTCAACTTGACTGTGCACTACAGTTTTTTTGCCATACACATTTGTAATTTTTCACCTAGGGTAAATAATTCTGGTATGATCAACATTGGAATTGGAATTGTTAAACTTTACAGTTTAATTTCATTTCTAAGCTGGTTCACCTACATGCTCTGTCATGTCATATGCAGGAGGAATACCAAGCAGAGGGAATCACTTGGCACAACATTGACTACACAGACAATGTGGGCTGTATCCATCTCATCAGCAAGAAACCCACTGGATTGCTCTACCTGCTGGATGAGGAGAGCAAGTAAGAAAAGCAACAGACAATTTACAGTGTTTGATTCATGGCTTTGGATAGCAGTGAAATTAGTTTTGCTTTAGTTGAAGCTATCAATTAATCTGTCATATATTTTCTTTCCTGTTCCTGTTTATCCATTTATCCTTCCTTTTTATCTCTGCCTGTGCTCCAGCTTTCCCCATGCCACAGATGAGACATTATTGGCCAAATTCAAGCAGCAACACCAGGGGAACAAATACTTTGTATCCACACCAGTCATGGAGCCTGCCTTTGTCATTCAACACTTTGCTGGAAAAGTCAAATATAAAATCAAGGTAAGAATGAGGGTGCACAGAGAAGACAACATAACATGATAATGACTCCATCAAATGTAAGAATTACACTTAGTTACACTCAAACATACCCTTGACCTTTTGTTTGCGTGTTTGTGGTGTTCTTTGTAATGTTCTTTATGTTTAACCTCTCCAGGATTTCCGGGAGAAAAACACAGACCACATGCGTCCAGACATTGTGGCGTTGTTGCGGAGCAGCGACTGTGCTTATGTTCGGCAGCTCATTGGCATGGACCCTGTGGCCATGTTTCGATGGGGCATCCTGCGAGCTACCATAAGAGGCATCGCTGCTTTCAACGAGGCTGGTCGCTCCTGGGCCACCAAGACTTCAGGTACATTATCAGTTTAATGCTGTCAGTCCATTCTGAGTGAAATAATCCTTGAAGATACATTTTATCATGCATAACATACATTGACAAGTGAAATTATATAACATAAGAAAAGTGTTATACCATAACTGGTTCTTCGACCTCTTTGCAGTGTATACCTTGACTTCAGAGTACCGCAGTTTTTCTGTTCTGTATTTAGTCTCTCAGGTCAGTGCATAGAGGAATATGGAGGGCAGAAATGTGACACTTTGGGAGATTTTGACATTCTCCCTGCAATTCCCAATCCTTCAGACTATTTTGGTACTCTCAGACGTAGCCCATTGACGTAGGAGCCGTTTTTTATGTGGATTAACGAGATTAAATAAAGTTGAGACAAATACCAAAACAACAAAAACTGCTGCAATCTCTAATATATGTGTGGTTCATGCATTGTTTCATTAGTTAATAATATGTATTAAATGTGTTTTTATGCTTTAGGTGTTGTCCGTCCGATCTCCAGAAGCCCTTTAGGAGAGCTTCAACGGTCCAATAACCCAATAGAAAGAATGTACAAGTAAGAACATATTTGATCTGAAGCTTGTCTTGCTTCGTCTTTCTTTTTTTTTTTCTAACTGTCAGATCTTTTTCCTCTGGAGGAATCTTGTCTGCCACAGCAGCTGTGGATGTGAATGTAGAGTGTCTGTGCTGTTTGCTTTGTGGTTAATAACTGTTACATTGCATGACTGATTATTGATTATTTGAAATGGGGTCAATATGATATTCAGGCTTCACAGCTGTTTGATGCTCCTTGTTGAAGGAAGTGTTTGAAATGATTTTTGAACTGTGCACCTCGACATTTTATCCTGTGGTATTGGATGAGATGAGAAGGGACAATGTCGGACACCTAAACTCTGCCCAGAGTCACTGTCATCTTATTTCAACTGAATTTATAAACACCTTGACAGATTGAATCCTCCTCATCTCAGTCACACCCATTTTCTGTCCTTCCCTACACCTTTTGGTGACCCCAGTGTGTGCGGTTCTCTCCTGTTCCTCTCCCCTCCACAGACGAGCCTCTATGCTCGATTTCTACTTTGATCACTCAGAGGAGCGCCCTCTAGAGGCCTTCGAAGACATCTTTGCTAGCTATGAGAGTAAGAAGTAAGTGAATTGGTGAACAGGAGAAAGGAATGAAGACATAAGGCCAAGCAGTAAGGAAATGTGTTTGGTTTTGGGTAACAGATTGTTTGTTCCCTTCTGAGTTTAATCCCATCTAAAAAAGTATTTAAGTCTTTTTTTTAGCTACGTAATACTATTAAATTAAAATCAACGTAATACGTAAGAATGTCAAGCTTCTAAAATAGTGCAATGTCTCTTTCTTAGAATATGAAAATACCAAGTGAAGTGTTTCCTAAGAGATAAATTGATACATCGCAGTGCAGCAAAGTTCCCCTTTACCTTGTATTCCCTCTCTTCTCTCACTGTAATCTCCATCATTTCTGTAGTTGTGATAATCTCTGTTCCTCACATTTATTATTCTTGCAATAGAGCACAGGACGGTGTTTGTATGGGCCTACTCTGATTAGCCACCCGGATTACTTACATCAACCGTGCACACACATATTCATACACATACAGAGGCCCCTAGTCAAATAGACAAATAATTCGGTGAGATTTCTCAGAATGGAACCAAACAATCAAGAATATTTTTCAATATTCAAGCCCTCTGAACCTTGACCTTCTACCTCCTGCTTTCAGATCTGAAATTACTGGGTTTGTTTTTTTTCTTGTAACACAAAGTACTTGAACTGAGTTGAACCTCTAAGCACGTTGTTAAAATGATTAAATCATCCAGTTCCTTCCAGATCTGCAAATCACAGAGATGTAGAGGTTGGTTTCAGTGTGACTCATTTATGTGTTGCCCATTCCTTCACTGCCTCACCTCTGTTTTCATGGTCAATCATGGTAAGTATAGAAAAGTACTGCATGGACTAGCTCTGAGACACGGAAAAAGTCTCCTTATTAACCCCACCACACCCAGTCTCCGGTGTAACAGAAGCTCCAATTAAAGGAGCCATGAATCCAACAGTCTCACCAGTAACAACTTACATTCACACAGCCAGTAACAGCTCCAGCATGGAAACAGATGGCCAACCAAAATGAACACCAACTCAGCTCCGCATGTTAACTGTCACAGTGGCAGGGAAATGGTTGTGAATACCCTACCAAGTCCCAATCTGTGTGTGTGTGTGTGTGTCTTTTTCTGTTCTTACAAGGCATATGGCAGCATGGTTGGGTGGTCTAGTGTGTCATGTGGTTTACATGTATATAAACATGAGTATATTCTTCATGGATGAGTAGAGTACGAAAGCTGAATACCAGACCCCCAGCTATCTTGCAGTGTGTGTTGCTGTCTCGGGTAACTGTGGTGGTGTGTTTTCTTCTGGTGTCCTAGCAGTAGTGTTCTGTCACACCCTGCTTTACGTTTTTCTTTTTTTTTTTTCCTTCCTTCCTTCTTTTGTCGGTTTTTCCAATCTTTCTGATGTTTTCTCCCTCCCTTCTCCTGCTCCCAATCTCCCCCTCTCCTCCCCCTCCATTTTTGCACTGGGTTTGTATGTGTGTGTGGTGTGATCAGAGACATGCATGCACAGATCATCAGCTCCATTAAGAACTTGCAGTTGGATGATGAGGACCCTCGCAAGCTGCTGCAGACCTGGGGTCGCCTCCGTTTCCCTCGACACGTCCTCCAGTGAGTCTGCAGACAGACCTGGTTTCAGTCCTTCTCCAGTCAGCTCAGGGAAAACATGCTCCTGTTATAGTTCTTTTTTTCCAGAGTGCAATGTAGACTGCATATTTTAGAAAATGTAACCAGTTTAACATAAACTGCCATTGATATTTGTAACTGTTACATCCACTTTTGTCATATGATCTAATTCAATAAAAACATCAAACACACTCCAGCTTAATCAGCAGACATTACATTATTAGATCTGTTTGTAGATGCTATCTGGATTTCTTGAAGGCTAAAGCTGAATTGCCTTGAACACTATCATCAACTGCAGCATGATCATCAGAGGAATGTGCAGGCATGTGAGGTCTTTCAGAGCATCTTTTGAAAATATGCCCAGTGGCCTTGCAGCATACTGGACATTACAGAAGTCTGACACTGACCATGAACATACATTTTAGGTCCTTTAGGTAGCGCCAGTTGTAAGTGAGCATGTCTGTGTATAGTGAATATCTGCTGGGCTGATGGTTTAGATTTTAAATCCCACTTCCTGCAGCTCCTCCTCCACCTCCTACCCGTCATCTTTCCCCTCTCATTTATTACAGTCTTGCCTCTGCCTGTAATTCACCCCATCTTCCAGGTGCAACCTTTGATTTCATCACTGACTGACAGCGCATGAAGAAGTCACCCATCCGTACTAACCCGGCACTCCATCCACTACTCAATTCATCCTCCTGCTTCATTGCTCTAACGCTTCAGTCCTCTAACTCACCCAGCATTTTTTTTTCTCTTTTTTTCACAGGAAAAACAAGAGCATCAGACAGAGACAGATCATCCCCAAGGTAAATCTGAGTATAAAGACCTTAGCATATACAGTACATGTTAATAAGCCACAGAAGTCTGCCCTATTATGTTGTTAAAGCTTCTTGCAATTTAATTATCATATTAAAGTAAATTCTGCAATTGCTGCTGAGTAAGTGTTGCTGTATTTTAGCAACCCTGGTTAATGTGCATGTATTACATTGACATACTTTCTTTAGTATTTCAATGATACTAATGAAAGCAAGTGTCTTATAAAGTGGTATTCAATGGTAGTAACAGTAACATCTGTGCTGTTACTGTGCAGAATTTGTTAGATTCTCAGTCTCTGAAGTTCATTGTGAGGCTGACACTGCATGATCGCACTACAAAGTCCCTGCTCCATCTGCACAAGAAGAAGAAACCCCCAAGCATCAGTGCCCAGTTCCAGGTAACACCATCACCAACAACAGTATGCAACGGGCCATTTTAAGCCAAACACACCCAGCATCAATCCTGAACATTCAAAAACTCACCCTTGTTTTCCTCTAGACCTCTTTGACCAAACTTTTGGAAACTCTGAACAGAGCAGAGCCTTTCTTCATTCGTTGTATCCGCTCCAATGCTGAGAAGGTAAGACTTTGTCATGCTGAGTTAATTTGTTCTTTAACAGTACAGTTTGAGTTCTTGTTCTTGTCAATGTTTTTGGGCCGAATAGACTATCAAAAGATACTAGAAAGCTCAAATGTTAAGACCCTGAAAACACAATTCTCTTATATGCTTCTTGTGATTTGTATGTGAGTAGAAGGAGATGCATCTGGATGAGGCCTTAGTGGTTCAGCAGCTGCGTTACACAGGAATGCTGGAAACTGTTCGCATCAGGAGGTCAGGCTACGGAGCCAAGTACACATTCGAGGTACTACAAAGTTATTCCTCATTTAGGAAAATTCACGTCCAAAATCCAATATATCATTCCAAACATGTTGCTTCTAGTCAGATGACATTTTAATGTTGAATAGATGGTGATACAGTAGCCTGCGATACTATAAACACACAGAGCTAGTGTCAAAATATAGTCGAAGGAAACATCCTTAGTCACTCGTAGATGCTGTCTGCATCCATTTTTAGAATCTGCACAGAAATATATCCTTGAAACACAAACCTATGCCATAATGATAGAATATTGTCATTGATTAGATCACTGTAAAATAGTTACCATTAAATATTTGGCATTATCAACCGCATAATTCCTCTCCTAAACAATCCATTAGTATTTTTCATACTATTCTTGTCTTGTTCCTATAGGAGTTTATAGCGCAGTTCAGGGTTTTGCTGCCAAAGAACTCTACTGCTTCTAGGGAGGACATCTCAACGCTGCTTGAGAAGAAGATGGGCCTGGACCCCACCACGTACCAGATAGGCAAAACTAAGGTACACCATCAAACTTCTGTCAATGCCTAGTGCATCTTACAAACCTAATTCTTGCCTGCATTTGTGTCTGTTCCCTTTACAAGATGTGTACTGCCTGTACATGTAAAATCTGCTTTGTTCGCTCTATTCAGGTGTTCTTGAAAGAGCTGGAGCGACAGCAGCTCCAGGACTGCCTGCACAAGGAAGTAATGCGTAAGATCATCTTCCTTCAGCACTGGTTCAGAGCTCGCCTGCAGAGAAAAGAGTTTCTGGACATGAGACAGGCTGCCATCTTGATCCAGGTAAACACAGATGAAATGTATATATTTTTGCCATGTCATATTAGTATATGAATTTTATTTGCCATAATATTTTTTAATATTTAAAACGGAGTTGTATTATAATCCTGATATGTCCATCCTCTTAGCGTTCATGGCGCAGGTACTACAAAGAGGAGCGAAGGAAATGGGCCGCCACTATGATCCAGGCTGTTTGGAGAGGGCACAGACAGAGATCAGAGTTCCACCGCCAAAGACAGGGTGCAACCAAAATACAAGCCCTGGTCAGAGGCCACTCAGCACGCAGGAGGTAACAACAACTAAACACTCAGCTAGACAAGTTTGTCTCTATAGTTGGTTTTCTATAACAATAACAATATATCAAAAGTCCAGTTAATAAGTGAGCTGGGACACCGTGCATTTAAAAATGTGATTTTTCTGTCATAGGTAGTTGTTATGAATAGAAACAACATTTTAAACACAAAGATAAAAGTTTAAATTATACAAACATATTTTTATTTTGTGTGTTTCAGGTGCCACTCCATACGTGAAGAGAAACAGAGAAAGGAGAAAGAGGAAAAAGAAGCTCAGAGGAGGGCAGAAGAAGAGGAAAGAAGGAGGAGAGAAGAGGAGGAGGAAGCAAAGAGGAGGATGGAAGAGGAAGAAGTAAGGCGAAAGGTCGAAGAGGAGGAAGAGGCAGCAAGGAAAGCACAGGAAGCTGAAGCAGCAGCACAGAAACAGAGAGAGGAAGAAGAAGAGAAAAGACGAGCAACAGAGCCCCAAACAAGAGAAGATCCAGATATAGAGCTGGTCACAGAGGAGATGCTGGATGAGAACCTTTCAGTCCAGCAGGTAGAGGAGAGAGTAAAGGCGGATGGAGAGGTTACAACAAGCTCACATCCAGAGGAGGAACTGGGTGAGGATGACGATGAATCTCTGGGAGCAGAGGAAGAGTATAGTGAACCTTTATCTCCCACATTTGACTTGGACACCAACGGTACCCTGGCTGGGGCTGGACCTTGGCTGCATGAGAAAGAAGATGAGGAGGATTTGGAGAACCAAACACTAGAACAGTCAAATGCAAATCCTGGTGTGCCCTCTGATGGGGTCGCCTCCAACGCCACATCTCCAGGTCAGCAGTTGGATAAACAGCAACCCGGCACTACCTCCACAACGTCCCGTGCTGACCAAAAGAGAGCACGATCTAAGGGCCAGACATCCAGGAGCCAGGAGAAGAGAGAGCAAAGGAGACGAAGAGGGCTGGAGCACAACCAGAGGGAGAGTGAACGAGCTGCCTCGACCTCCTCCTCCTCAACTGTTGGCAAGGATCAGACACCCTCACCGAAGAGCAAAAGGCAGGAGATGGCAAAGCTAAAGGAGCGGGCAGACAGCAAGGAGCTTGACCAGTACACCTTTGTGGCCTGGAAAATGAAGGATGACAAAGGAGGGAAGAAGGAGACAAAAACCTCTCCTCCCTCTGCTGGCCCTGTACGTCCATCCACATTATCCTTGCAGCCTGCCGATTATGAGAGAACCAGCCTAGGCGACGGTGCCGGAGTGGTAAGCCTGCAGCGGCGTCCTGGAGCAATAAAGGAGAAGCCAGAGAAGTGGAGAGACAGGAAGAGTGATGGAGACTATTTTGAAAACACGAGCCCTCCACCACCTCACAACAGAGAGGAAAGGAGGAAAAGACAACCGTTGTACGTCTCCTGTTCTGGTCATATTCTCAGCTCTACCCCCATGTTCAACTGCAAAACCTGTTATATCGCTAACAAGTAGTAGTTCTAAATTATGACACGCATATATTTCCATAACTTAATTTGTTATCTATATTTCTTTATCTGTTCATCTGTAGGAGTGACACAGCCTTTTCATCAACTGACAGTTTGTCTCCAGGCTCTGAGGGTGCTCTTGCTTTTTCATCCAGAGAGGTATTTGATGTCCTGATCTATTTTAACTGGTATAGTTTCATGCAAGTTCATGTTGTTTGGGTTCTGATATCAGCTGTGGACAGTTGAAAAGTTACATCACAAAATTATTTTCAGACTGGCAAATTATTTCTCAAGCACTGGTAGTGTAAATCTGAAATCTCTAATCACCTTTTCGGGTGTTCTGCAGATGATTTCCCACTCAGACAGCATTTCTGAGGACTCCAAGGGAAGCTCCATCCGAAGAAGACACCAAGATGGCTCTGGTCACCAAGACTCCCACTCCATCGTATCTACACCAGACAAGTACTGCACTGCACACAGTACTGCACACACTAGACACATAATCTAGTGATGTGATGCACCAGGGTTGTTTTTATCATGAAAAAAACATTTATCAAATCTTAGCCAATACATTTGTTTCAAAATTCACTACAGTCTGTTTGAGTTGGATTGTATAATGAGAAAACTCTTTGTCTTGTGTAATCAAACGATTCTCATCCCCTTATGAGGCCTTGAATGTTTATCTTGAGTTTTATCAGACGGAGGCATCAGGCTGGATTGCTTTGTTTTTAATTTGTATTGTTGCTATGGTGACAGTGCTGGCGCAGAGCTTGAATACGTGACACTTAAAAAATGAGACTCTCTGAATAATTCAGTCTTCATAGTTACAAACAGGATATGGCTAAGAACACAAAACATGTCAGAAACACAAAACTAACTGTTGTCTGCTGTTAAGAATGAATGATTTCCCCTTTTTTACACAACACTGATACTTAATAAGGCATGTGAATATCGTTTAGAGCTTCTCCTTTTTCTGAACCCTGCAGGTCAGGTGGTTTCTTCAGCAAGATTTTGAAAAAACGGCCGCACAAGGAGGCCCAAACTCCAGACAATGGAGAGCTGACACTTACTAATTTTCTCAATGAAAAGTCAACAGGAGGGGAAGGTAAATAATACACTGGTTTTATGTCATCTCATGGAGAGGAGATTAACTTTATTCCTTTAATTTGTTTGGGGTTTTTTGACCACTTGCCCAAAACTGGTAAAAATATAATTTTTAATAGATTATAAAATTGATAATATTTTATCACCAAGAGCCTAACTAGCCTTATTTTGAGATCTTAGTTTTATTGCCCTACTGTAATTGCAGTACAACTGCTGAACAGCTCACTTTAGTCACTCCTTATGAAGTGAGACATGAAAAGAAAACACAGGTGTATTATCATTGTTATTCACAGGGCTTATCTAATCCTACTGCTTGCTTTTTGAGAAAATATAGACCTGTGCAGGACCATGCTCAGTGATAACAGAATAACTTTACTCTGGGTTTGTTTCATCCGTGGTACTTATGTATATGGTACATTCTGCATCAGAGGTTTGAATTCAGTTTGTGAAAGGAAGCAAAGAAGAAGTTTATGTATACAGTAATTCATTTCTACTAGTACTTTGAGATGATGAATATCAAGACATCCTGCCACTCTTTCAGCCTCAACGTTGGGACACCCGTCTCGACCTCTCTCACAGCCCCATGGGGACCGTGCAGGAAAAGGCTTAAGCCGCAACCCCACCATAAAAATCAGTCGTGCCACACGGGTCTCTGAGCAGTGGAATGCCTCACTGGATCGGGAAATCACCAACGCCAATGAGCTGCGGCACCTTGATGAGTTTCTGGGCAACCAGGTAAATAAAATGATTTCTACTTATTTTAGGAAATAATTGTACCTTATTTATACAAAGGGACACTTCGACAGAAAAATATTGTTTTGTTTTTCTATAGGTCAATGATTTCCGCTCTCGGGGGAAATCGCTGTCAGACGCAGAGGGCATCTTTGTATCAGCCACTATGCAGTTCAGAGACACCATCAAATCTATGTATTCTCTCCCAGTAAGTCTGTCTACAGACACATAAACCAACGTAATACACTTATCAAAGTGAGTCTCCTCCTCTTAATCATTTTCTCTCCTGTCCTGTATTTTACCAGAAACCCATGATTGGCTACAAAGGTCTAATGACAGGCTACAAGAACCAAGTAATCCACCTGGCCGGAGACAAACAGAAAGGAGAAGTCCAGCTTGTGGTCAACCTGTTCCAGTCGGTGCTGGATGGCTTCATCAGAGGAGAGATGAAGAAGGCAGAGGCTGAGCCTGTAAAGGTAAAACAGCATAAAGATGCTCTCACTGGGCTTTATTGCAATTCGATAGTTAGTCCATACATAAAAAAATCATATCATCCATGCTTGTGCTCTATGTCTCAATTTTAGCCTCCTAAAGTTAGAAAGAAGAGGCGGAAAAAAGAAAAAAGTGTAAGTATACACGGTTGATATTCACTTTGAATTCAACCTGATTTTTCTGTCTTTAATAATCCTGTTAATTCAGATTTCTAACTGAGACTGATTGTCATTAGATGGAGAGCCCCCTGGATCATGTTTTCGCCAACTATCAGGTCGGCATTATGCAGTCATGTGACCAGTGTTCGTCTATCATCTGGGGCATGGAGAAGGCCTACATGTGCAGCTGTAAGTCATCAGCTCAACAAAAACTTTGTCTTGTTTTATTTATGTTCATAAGGTTGAAATAAAAAATGCTTACACTAACCTATGCATTTTTAAATCTTAACTTGAAGATTGTAAAATGGTGTGCCACAAGAAGTGCGTCAGCAAGGTAGCGATTGACTGCTCTGCCTTCTGTGTCAAAAAGGTATGTTTTTATTTATGGAAAACACAGACCTGGGTTTATAATATGTAAGGGTTTGGAGGGAGGCGAGACTTTATACAATACACAGAGCTGAAATCTCCTTTAAGTTAGTATCTGTTCCTGACCAGACAGCGTGTTTTTAAAGTTTTCTGTTCATATTGGATAAATAGACTTCTAACTATTAATATACTGGCTAGTAAGATTTCATGTAATTCTAAAAGTTAAAAGTTACATATTGAAGCACAGAGGTTTATGATCATGGTGTTAAATTGCACATAGGCTAGTATAATATTTTAGAGTGTGTTGAAGATCATTCCAAGAATTTGGGGCACTAAAATAAAAGGCTGACTTTCAGACCACGCTCAGAGGAACAGCCATAAAACATTTCAACAAATACTAGTGTTTATTACACCTCTCTGCCAAACAAGCTTAAGAGTAGAAGGAGCATATGATATGCGTGTTTGATTTTGCATGGATGTAATAGATAGATTGTAATAGGTGGACCGGATGAATAGAGTTCTCACTGACTGCTGCTGCTGTCCACAGAGTGACGAGGAGTCCGGTGGTAAGCACTTCGGGGTGCGTGTGTGTTACCTGGTCAATGCTAAGACTCCAGTACCCGTGGTGCTGGAGATATTGCTGGAGCATGTGGAGATGCATGGCCTCTACACCGAGGGCATCTACCGCAAGTCTGGCTCAGCCAACCGCATAAAGGAGCTGCACCAGCGACTAGAGATCGGTGAGCCCTCTACTGACATTTACAGCTAACTGACAATGAAGCAGAGAACTGTGTTATCTTTTTTAGCACAAGTTTTTCACACAAACTCACAGTACCTTCACTGATTGACTGACTTTATTTTATTTATTTATTTTAATATTGATGTTATGTTATTGGTATGTTTAGACCCACACCTGGTCAGCCTCGAAGGATATCCTATCCACACAGTGACAGGCCTGGTGAAACAGTGGTTGAGGGAGCTCCCAGATCCACTCCTGACCTTCACACATTACAATGAGCTCGTGCATGCAGTGGGTGAGGAGGACTCTCCCCACCAAGGGGCAGCATTTTATATACAATGTGTGTGCTGGACTGTTCGGATTTCCCTGTATCTGCTGCTGCGTTGTTGCTGTTCATTTGGTTTATCACACTGTTCAGAGTTTTCTTTTAGACTTGTAATTATTAAGTGAAGCTAAAATTTGATATTCATGGGGGATAATGGACTATTGTTGTGTTTAATTAATGATTGGGTTTGATTCATTATGTGTTTTCTTCTATCGGTAGAACTACCAGAGAAGCAGGAGCAGCTTCAAGCCATCTACAAAGTGCTGGATAAGCTTCCTGCAGCAAACTTCAAGACGTTGGAGAGACTCATCTTCCACCTCGTCATGTATGAATAATCTCATTATGGTTTATTTTAAACAATCTGTTCAAATTTAGATAGCTTGAATTTTAGTCTTAGAATAACAGTTTTTGTTAACTTGCTTCCACCACAGCTCAACAGGGAAACACAAAGAGGGAATGTGATGTTAAAAAGATGATGTAAATATGTCAGATAGCTAAGCTTCATATTAGCTTCAGATAATCCTTTAATGTCATCATGATATAACTCCTTCAAGGCCACTTGTTTCGTATTACATAATAAATCAATATACATCAGCAGATAACTTATTACTAAAGTCATTGAGAGTCACTGCCCACTAATCTCTCACAAATCCAATTCTAAATGGATTATCTCAGAACAGAAAAATCCCCTGTGCTGTAAGGCATAGAAAAACAACCTTATAACTCTGCTGAAGCAAAAACTACATGCTAACATCTAATAAATTCTCTTGCAGGGTTTGTAAAAAAGAAGCTGACAACCGCATGTCTTCTAACTCATTGGCCATAGTTTTTGCCCCGTGTATCCTACGCTGCCCAGACAGCGCCGACCCCCTGCTCAGCATGAAGGATGTTGCCAAGACCACCATGTAAGACTGTGGGGAAAGCAAAAACCTTACCTATACCTTTTGTATAAATCTGCATTGTTCATATCACATACACAACACATGAACAACTGTAAATATGCACAATACCATTCAACGTCCCTCGGCAGGTGTGTGGAGATGCTCATCAATGAGCAGTACAGACTCTACAGTGCGAAGATGGAGGAGATTGGACACCTGGAGGATGCTGAGACTCTGGCTGTAAACCAGCTCAAACTCAAGAGGCAGAACACGGTGAGAAACTAAATCCTGCCTCGCTCCACATCACCGTTGTTTGATTTAGTGTGATCTCAACACTATGGCAGTAGTTAGATTGCTGCTTAGCCTCATCCCTGGATGTAATAAAAAATAATCTAAACCTTTAAAAATGACTTAAGAATAAATAATAAGTTTTTAATTTAGCTTGACTAGCCAGTGACATCATGTAAATCATTAAGGGTAGTAGCAGTATCAGATCCTGTTGTTGTTAGGTTACGTGGGTAACATGGCCAATGTTCCTTGTCTTTCTTTAGCACTGCTGGCATTTACCTCTCAGGTTCTCAGCTCCTTACAAAGGAGTGGTGGTATGTATCATCAGTTCTCCTGCTACAGTAGATCTAGCAGACATAGTGCTGTAGTACTTAATGTGCCATGCAGAAGAAGAAGCCTGTGCATGGCATGTTAGATGTGGGTGATGCTCTGCCTGTTGTGTTGTTTTTTTTCATTTTATCCTCCCGTAACCCCTTCTATTGTTCTATACTAACTGGTAGTAATTTGCATGTTGCTGTTAGTTTGGTTTCGATCCTGCTTGTGATGTGACGGATTTGCTGTTAGCCAACATTCTTGTTCTTTGTGTGAGAGGACAAGATGGTTCTGGGTTGTTGGTGTCTTATTGCTTTTGTTGGTGGCTTGACTATTTGAAGAAGATGTGATGAGACAATAGTGTGACTTGCAAAACCTGATGGCAATCATGCGGGCGGTTAGATTTGGATTGTGGATTGATTCTTCTGGATTTTGGTGATGTGTCATTTAACTCTTAACATAACCGTGAACAGTTTTGCCCTTTCACCATTACTGTTGTCAAAGGGATGTTATTGTGTTCATTGGCTTATTTTTCATCACTGCACTCGTTATCTTTCTTTAAGATGTCCCTTTTCTCAGAAGTGCTGTAAGAATTATGTGCAGATGCATGAACGCCACAGGCACCGTCCACCCTGCTCTTTTTTCCTGACTAAAATTTGGTTTCAGTTTCATCATTTGGATGAAAGTTGTGTATATTGAGGTCAATTCAGTATTTCTTGCTTAATTGTTATATAAATTATTATATTTATATAATAATTACATAATGGAGATTTTCAGGCTGAGTTGATGGAGGTGTAAGTGTGTGATGTTTTGTCTTGTCTTCAGATGCACGAGAAGGTCAGCGGTGATCTCGGCGTGGTCCCTGAGAACGGGCCTCTGGACTCAGACACAGAGGCGGAGAAGAACTTGATGGAACGCATCAAGTCCATCAAACAGGAGAAGTAAAGCTGCTTTCTTTATTGTCACTCTGTTCCCCACAGTGCATAGTCTTCACTAGTTCCTAATTTCTCTGATGTTCGTGTCCTCCAGAGAGGATCTGGCATGTCGACTGCCGGAGATGGAGCGGCCTGGTTCAGACCAGGAAAACCTGGACTCCGAAGCCTCACTGAGCTCTGAGAGTCTCTTGGACGAGCAGCAGCGCTCCTCTGCCCAGAGCTCAGAGCCTGAAGGTCAGTATTGAGGTACAGTCCAGCCTTTCCTTCCTTCTACCTGTTTACTCACCTGTGGGTTTCTGACCAGACCACGGGGCCGCTGGGTTTGGCCCTTCCTGTCTTTTGTGGTGCAGGTCTGGACCAGTGATGGTGATGGGGGCGGTGCCGTCTGCTCTCTAACAAAGCAGGTTGGAGGAACAGCAACCGTGTTTTTGTGTTTGTGTGTGGGTGTTTGTGTGCAAACGTCTGCACACCCATATATGCATGTAGATGCATGTAGATGCATGTGCGGCACAGAAGCATGCTCAGATTTTATCCATAATAAAGTGATTGAACATTTGACTCCATGTCAAAACAAATGTTGGCCTGATTGTGCCTCCCTGATCAAAATGTTTGGTTGTTAACATGGTTGCATGATCTTCCATTAGTCTCTACTCTCTTAGGATTGCTGTTTGAATCAAGCTTTGAGCTTTGAGGAAAGCGTGTTTATCTTCCTCTTCCTCAACTTTTCCTCCCTCTCTCTCTCCCACCCCTCTCTCCCTCTCCCTCTCCCGCTCCCAGGACGAGGTGGCCCTCAGATGAGGAGACACAGGCCAGTTTGCCCACCCAAACCATCAGACCTGGCTCAGCGACCTAAAGTCCCTGGTGGACGCGTCTCTCTGCCAAACCTCACTCATTCTAGCTCCTCCTCTTCTCTGTCCAACTGTGCTTCTTTGACCTCCGAATCCTTCCCCAGGCATCCGCTGCAACGTCGCAACCCCGTCATCCCAGGCACAGTTAAACTCCCACCAGGCGTCATCTCCCAGTCTGCAGCCTCGAGTCCAGCTCGGACTTACACCCCTTCTGTTAATCAAGCCTTTAAATCATTTATCAGGAGAAGAGAGCAGCCTGGGCGCCGAAAAGACAGCACCCAGTCCCTGTACATTGACGGCTCCCAGTGTGAGATGTTGTTGGATTTTTCCTCCTGCCCTCCCTCCGCTTCCTCCTCCTCTTCCTCCATCTCCATGGTTACACCTTCTACTCAGCACCGCCACCACGACACACAAGACTCAAAGGGCCAGAGACGTTTTTCTGAACCAGACATACCGTATATAGATGATGACGCCTGACCAGGGCAGAACAGAAAAGATAGAGAAGTGAAAAGAGGATCACAGTGGAGGAACACAACCTCTATTAATAAGTGGAAATAAGAGAATGTGAGAAGAGCTACATTGGATCTACAAAGCTGAAACTAATCGTGGAACTGCAAATGTTTCTAAAGTCTTGTTGTCCTATATGACAGTAAAGATAACAACTGGACAAGCACCTTTTCTATCATTTTAATATATTGCAGTCACTGTTGATATGTCCAAAGGCTGTATTCTCTGTGGCCTCATAACAATGGACCAGCAAATTTGTTTTCTTTTTTTCTGTTTTTTTTTTAAAACACATTTGTGCTAAATTCAAGGAAATATTGCAGGTTCCAGTCGCACTTTTCCATTTCTTTGTTCTCCTAATGAATAAGTAAAATCCACATGCTCTCTGAAATATTAGCTTGTGCCTTGATAATGTTGTAAAGTTTAAAGAAACTCATTTTTTAAGTCATTGTTAAATGCTAACAGAGGGAGGGATGGTTTCTCAGAGTGAAAAACACCTTTGTGTGTCACACTTGTGTGTTAAATTGTACTGAACCGACACGAGACATGTTTGTACCAAGGCCCTTATATGCATGTCATGACTGTTGTGTGTGTGTATAGTTGTTTAGTCACATCTGCTACAATGGACAATATGCTCTTTCCCGCGTCTGAACAAACATGAAATAGGAAGTCATTGCCTTCACATAGCAAAGGGAAACAGGACCAGCACACGCCACTTTTTCCTTTTGAAACAATAAATACAAAAACCCAACAACCATGCAAGAACCGTGCCACGATGTCTTTAAAGCCCAAAGTCAATGACCTCACTTTTCCTTTGCAAATGTTCTCATAACCAGCAGGTACTGCTGAAGCATGGCTTTGACCAACTTACTTTGAAATGTAATACTAATGTTCCTCTTTGACTGCTGTTGAATGATGTTTGTCTGGATTATGAGGAAGATGTGTTAAACAAAGAGTGTATGATTAGGACTGAATGAAATGTAATGAATAACATGACAATACAGAACGTGACGCTTATCACGTCTGCTGTGTGTTTTGATCGGGTGCAGTAAGAAAGTGTTGATTTGCGCACAATAACTTCTGCTTATAGTAAGGATATCCAAAAGTTGAACTTAATTAATAAACTTTTTATTTAGTTCTCATGATTTAGACCTTAAATCAGATGGCCCCTTAACGCCAGTATTTTGACAACTAATTAACAATATGTTTAAATTTTTACATTTAGACAGAAGAGTAGTATCTGAAGTCTTTCTTTCCTCTGTTGCACAGGAAATCATTTTTGAATTATGATTAAGTAATAATGTGAAAACACATGCACATCAATCTTGTCCAGGGTTTGAATCCAAAAAAGTACAAGATTTTAAACACCAAATGGCTTTTTATACATGTACAGAGACATCTAAAGTAATAACCATGACATGAAAGTATTTGCTGTTGTTTTGAAACTTTTCATCCACTCAATTTGATGTTGTCTGTGGTAAAAGTGTACAGCATTGTCTCATGCAGATGAGCTCATACAGTACAAATCACAGAAATCTAAAGTTATGCTCGGTCTTATCTTAGTAAAATTCTTGAAAATGTTTTTGGATTTTACCACAACCAGCAAAGAATAGACGATTCGATTCGAACTGGAGGATATTTTGGAGAGGATCACATGAGCTCGAGCACCAACAGGTATGGCTAATATTTGTTATTTTCTCAGCTCTTACAGATTCATATACCACTGTTTTCACAGGCGTTTTAGTAGCACTGGATGAGTAAATCTACTTCTATATGTCAAATCAGTGCAGTGCTCCTTTAAATCTTTGCTTTAATTTTAGTTGCATCTGTTTGTCCTGCTGATCACAGCCTCCTTCTTCTCTCTGACCTAATTGCTGTTAACTTACTCCATTAAACATTTATATTATTTAATAGTTTTTCCCTCTTTCCCAACAAGTGGGTGATTATACACACATATCACTCACTTTTCTTCTCTATGTTAGTGACATAGAGACATAATGATTTGTGATATTGTTGTTCAGAAGAAAGAGATTTGGGTACTTAGAGTAAAGTGAGGATGGTTTCAAAAGTAATGCAATGAATTAATTTAATTTAATTTAATAAACCTCATACAAAGTTCAGTAAATTAACATTTGGTGTGACACACTGCCTTTAAAACAGCTCCAGTTCTCGTACACCTGCATAGTTTCTCAAGGGGCGTGGCAGAAAGGATGTTCTTGCATCTTGCTGAAGTTGCTGCAGTTTTATGGATTTAGGCATCTCAGTTGCTTCTGTCTCTTCGTGTAACCACTGACTGACTCCATGATGTTGAGATCAGGGCTTTTTGGCGGCCATGCCATCTGCTGCAGGTCTTGTTCTTGTTGCTAGAATAGATCTTTATGACTGGTTGTATTTTTGGGATAAATTTGGGACTTTACATAACTGATATATCAGACCTATATATCTTTTTATGTGATTTATGTAATGGTTCGTTCATTATGATATATGTTACTTTAAAAGAAATAGTCAGTATATATATTGCAAGGATTGTGTTATGCTGTATGTATGCCTTTCAGAGCATAAAATAAGTTGCAACATTTAGACTTGCATAAAAATGATTATATAGAGTCATAAATTCGTTATATAATAAAGGTGAGCTTCATAAATAAGAAGTAGACTTCCTAAGATAAAGCCCCTATTAAGATGTTTTTTTTTTAAATGAAAACAGTTCGTAGTATTTTGCTGTTTTTTTTATTGAAACTTTATTTATCATAACACAGTCCATTTCATCACAGAACAAATGTTAACTATTATGAGTTCAAATTATAATCAAGTCTTGTAACAGGAAATAGACAAGAACAATGACAAAATAATAATAATGATAATATTGATAAAAGTAGCCTACAGTAGATACAATAGATATAGCTTATTAAAATACAATAAATGCAATTTATGTTTTGACAAATGTAATGAAAAAAATCAAAAATCAAAATAAATTAGTTTTGAAGAGATTGTAGTGAAATCATAAAACAACAGAGAAAATAATGGTAACTTCTTTGAAAAACGACATTTGTGAATAGAAAACCTTTATAATCATCACAGTAACAATGACATCATTTTAGGATCTTTACTTTCAAAATATATTATAACATCTTTAACAGAAAGTTTAAAATTACGCTTGTGATAGAGACGATGAAATTATTATCATTTAAAATGTCATTGTTCTGCGCCCACGTCACGTCCAACCTAAACCGTTTGACGTCAAACTGCAGCGACGGTGCGTCAGCTTCAAACATGGCTTCCAGACTAGAGATCAATTTTATCCGGTTATTGTCTCGCTGTGAATCTATAGCGTCGGAGAAACGAGTGGAGACGGAGTGGAGGCTGGAGAAGGTAAAACAACAAAACACCGAGTCAGTGTCGTGTCTTGGTCTGAACTCCAGCGAGCTAAAGCTAGCATGGCTGCTGCTGTTGTTAGCTCTGTCTGTTAGCCACGTCGTCACTGAAACGACTGAGGGTTTTCATAGCTGGTGTCTTTCAGCGCTGTCTTCCTCTCTAACACATAATAAACACGTTTAACTAACTAGTGTACTGTAGTTTATATGTTCGCCGTATGTGCTACACAGCAGACAGTTACACACAGCGACGTTATAACTGCAAACATCAAATATTTTATTATATTATTATATTTTATTGTATAAGTAAACAGACCTCAGCTACCGTTTCAAATTGCACACTCACTTTCCACATTTACCTTGCTAAAGCTAATGTAGCTTAACATATCAAGCCCAGAAATCGATCTTTTCCTTCATTAAAATCTACCTTAAAACTTCCTCCTGTTCATAATGACCAAGAGAAGATGCCTTCTTAATGTACCTACAATGTAAGTGATCCATAAGCCTCCTTTTGTGCAAAAATGTATTTAAAGCTTATCTGAAGCTAATATGAAGCTTCAGCCAACCAAATGTCAGTATGAACAGGAGGGATGTTTAAAGAGGTGTAAATGGTTTGCACTACAAGTAGTGTTTCTTTTGCCCACCTCATTTACATCAATGACAAAACATTAAAATTGCACAAACTGCATCATTAATATTCATCATGTCTGCTTCAAACTATATTATCATCCACAAAAATGTCAGCTGAAGTTTACAGTCACTGCTTATGCTTCCTCTTTTTAAGTATGTTGGTGCCCTGGAGGAGATGTTGGCAGCTCTGAGGAAAAGCCAGAGGTAACAACACTCTTAACTTTCATGTGTCTTAATATTTATATCATTGTTAATTTAAACCAGACATATTGTTGCAGTCAAATGTTTGCAGTAACTTTGTAATGTCTGTGTTGAAAACAACTAAAACTAAGGTTGTGATGCAGGCAGACCCCGCCTCCCCCCCCCTCCCCACAACCTACTTTATGCATTTCTAATGTTTTTAGTAGTTGTAGCGTTGTTCCTGGCTCAGTGATCTATTTATAGAAATTTAATAATGTTGTTATTCAGTAACACCCTGTTTGGTTTTTTCCCAGCAAACCCACACCAGAACTCCTGACTGAATACACAAGAAAAGTAGATTTTCTGAAGGGACTTTTAGAAGCAGAGAAACTGGTTAGTAGCAATATTTTACAGTTTTATCATTTTTGAGATTGTTTCCATTCTCCATATTATTTACTTGTGTTTTTCGCCGTGTTCATATGTATGACATGGTTGCAGACAGCAATCCGTTTATCATTTAAACTGCACTTCCTACTACCTTAAAACGTGAACAATTAGTGCATTCGTAAAATGTTTTATTGGTCAGTGTTTTCCTGTCAGAGCCGATTTATGATCTCACGGCTCTCTTGTTGTTGTTTACAGTCCTCACCAACAGAAAAGGCTTTAGCAAATCAGTTCCTCACCCCAGGACGAACACCAACGATAGCCAATGAGAGGATGCCCGCCACTAAAACTGTCCACATGCAGACAAAAGCCCGATGTACAGGCGAGATGAGAAACGAGCTGCTCGGCACGGTACGGATTGACTAAACTCAGCTGAGCGAAAATGTAGACAAGTCAGGAACACTTCTGAACTTTACCTCATTGTAAACAAGCAACAGCTGATGGAAGACAACAACTACTACTCTGACCATGTAATCCATCTTCAATTGGCTTTACTTTACATTATACACACATTGCCTTTTGACTTGTATAGCTTTTAATTAATTCTATCAGGGGTTTTTTTTTTTGTACCATCCAACAGTCCACAACCTGAAAATATTCAGTTTACTATCACAGAGATAGTAGACTCAAAAATAGTTAATTGTTACAGCTCTACAGTAACACTGAAGTAACTATCTCTGACAATCTAGAGTAATATTTTCATAAATATTGCAAAAACCTAAGTTAGGCTTCTTCTAACACAAAAAAGAATAAATAAAGAGTTTGTGCTGCTTGTTCTGTCTCTCATCAATGTTCCTTTGTGTCATTACAGGGGTGGTCAGGCAAAGGTAAGCATTATTTCTAGATTCAGAGCAAATTCAATTCAGTTTCTCAACTGAAAAATGGCGGCAAATGCTTTTAACAAGCTAATATTCAGATTTGTTTTTAGAAAAGTGATCTTTCTCCTTTCCTCTCAATAGACACATCAGAAACAGACTTGCGGAACAGAAGGTAAAGCTTTACATATTATTTTCATTTTCGTATAACATCCACTTATTGTTTCTGGAAAGTTCAGACTTGTTCTCAGTTCTGTTAAATTTCAGCGGTCTTAATTGAGTTATTACTGCATATCACTTGTTGTGACTGCTGGGAAAACCCTTAGCTAACTACATAAAATAAAAGTATTAACCAGACTGTCCCAACTTGTGCAGAGGTCTGCCTCTGGATGAGCGTCAGTCGGCTGCAGAGCTGGACGCCGTCCTGCAGCACCACCACAACCTGCAGGAGAAACTCGCCGAGGACATGCTCAACCTGGCCCGAAATCTGAAGAACAACACTCTGGCAGCTCAGAACATCATCAAGCAGGACAACCAGGTAACTGATTAGACTGACACGTGTACCAAAGTATTTATCTATAAAATATGTTCCTGCTAAGATGAATTAGGTGAGCCTTATGTGTAATGCAATATTAGATAGCGACATGTGAGTGGATGACGAGGTGCTGGAGTTGTTCAGGAGACTGTTGTTTTTGGCTTCAGGTTATGTCTTTGTTTTTTTTACCTTTTTTATTTTTTTATTTTCAACATGACAGAACAACACAAATTTTTTTTTTGCTATTAAAAGCAAAACCCGTAATAAATGACCTAAATTATTATGTTTACAGGTACGATACAAAGAATAAAAGTACTGGGTTCAGTGTCAAATTAATACCCCGAATCAACTTGATCTCTTTTTGAACATTTTGTTGATACTGTATGAGTTTTGGGAAGTCCCAAAATATATGGGTATATATTCATATACAAAGTGAATCTCGCTTATGTTCTCTCAGACCTTGTGTTTATGAAGATGGTGTCTCTGTTAGGATTTTGTTCTCCAAACGCTTTCTCCCTCTGATACCACGTCTCAGCTGGTTCTGTCCACCAGTGGGCAGTATAAGACTAATAACCTTCATACAGCCTATGAATGTACCTTCTATGAATAAATTGACTTGCACTGTAGGTCTATGTGCTAGATACTTAACTTGACATTTACACCAGTTATGCTCTCCTCTCCCTCCCAGACTTTGAGCCAATCTATGCGTCAGGCAGATCTGAACTTTGAGAAACTGAAGACGGAGTCGGAGCGGTTGGAGCAGCACACTAAGAAGTCCGTCAACTGGCTGTTGTGGCTAATGCTCATCCTGGTCTCTTTCACCTTCATCAGTATGATCCTCTTCATCAGAATCTTCCCCAGACTCAGATGATGACTGTGCATCATCCTGAACTTTCAGTTTCACATCCTCCTGTGTTTACGGAGCAGTAAAGATGTAGACCTCTATAGATTTATACAGCACGTCTGTATGTGTGACACAGAACCAAAACAGCTTGACAAACTGAAACATTTGCACTTTTGAAACTGAAATTCTTCCTCTAAGTGGGCTGGTAAAAGATAACTGAGAAAGTAAAAAGTGGTTTCAAGTGTCAGTACTTTTTTTTTTTTTTTAAACAGTATGGAAGGTAAATTGAGGTAAAGAGCTACAACTTCTTGTTGAAAGGCTTTTGGGAACAGCAGCATAGTCTTAATACCCCAGACTGCATGGAGTGAGCCTTAATTAATTTAATCCTCATCAGGTAGGCTGCTAGCCATCTAATACACATATGCACTTTCTCACTAAGTGGAACTAAAGTTAAGATCATCTTTTGTTGAACTTTGGTTCTCCACCATGCATTCATCTGAACCGTCCACCGTCTTTATATTGAGAATCCAATTTCAACTGTAGCTTGAATTAGTTGAACACCTCTTAAAAAGAGGAGACTTAACATATTAAATATGTGCTAAAAATCAATAATTACTGCAAATTATAAAACAGATTTCAGGTATTTGTCACCTTCTGGTTATAGTTTGGAAGACATTCAGTGTCAAGAGGTTCAGATCTTTGCTGTTAGATTAGACGTATGCCATCAATCAGTCCTGTTCAATGTGTGCGAGTCTGTATGTTTTGGTGGGTTGTTCCATAAATAATCCTCAGATAATGGTAATTGTAGTGTTGGTTGTGTGGTTGTTATGACTGTTGAGGCTGCTGGTGTTGATGAAGTAAGATTTTGTTCCCAAATAAATGGCTCCATGTAACTCCATGTAAACTTTGACATATCGTTTCAAAGGATGCATAACTTGCAGAAAGTATGAACACTATGAACAAACACTACTCAACTATTTCTTTTAGGGGTTTTTTTGCATAATAATTGTGGGTACTATGTGTGTTGTGGGTCCCCTGTTTGACTGTAAAACCATGACCTTTCCTCATAAACGGAAACAACAAACCTTGCCCTCTGCCATTGTGAAAACACCTGATGCAGTAGCTTAATGTGGCCAGTGTGTGTCAGTCATGGTCATAGAGTAGTCTTACAGATAATAACCTCAGTGACCTGGGTGGCCTGATCAAGCCATGAATCCTAAATTAACACCACTACTCATTTAGAAGTGATCTGAGTGTTGAAGTATGGCTAAGTAAAGGAAGTTGACCACAGAATTGAGCACGGCCGTCGCCATATGTGACCCTGAGTAATCTGTGTATTTGTCAGGTTTTGTTCCTGCTGATTTGGGGATCAGTGCTGCAAAAGTGTATTTTCACCAAACAAACATACCTTAGAAGCTTCTAGCAGGTTAACATTCCTGCTGAGTTGTTAGTCTGACTGTCGTCTGAGGCCTGTGCAGGCTTGCAGCTCTGCCCCTGGCCCTTCCTCTCTCCCCTCTCCCTGGCTGCTGCCCCACCTCACGGCTGGCTGGCTGGATCTGAGGCCCGGCCCGCCCGCTCCCTCTGTGTATTTTAGGATCCCTGGGGGGTATTTTTCCTGCTGGAAGCCGAGCTATGCAGGCCACCAGGAGACCAAATGAGGTTGTGTCAAAGCAGAGGATCATCATCCGTCAGTTAAATCACAGCTGTTTGCGCCTCCATTCTCTGGCCTTTGCCAGTGCCCCTGGTGCGTGATCTGCAGAAACTCTAGCATATGACTTCATCAGTGTTGTGGTTTCTCATGTTTATTACAGATGTATTATCTCATTAGTTGGAACAGACTGCTCTCCCTTTGCATTTCAGTTGCCTACACGGTCTGGGATGTGTTAAGTTTATGAGTTCCTATATTCAGCAAATGCTTTGAGATCTGCGAGGCTCATTAATGGCACTTTTAACCCCTGACCCAGCAAACCTGAATGTGTTCCTTCCTGCACTCTTTTCCCACAGGGACACTAAAAATAGTGGCTGATCATCTGTACCCAAAGAGGTTGTGTGTTTTTTTAAAATATAGTGCAATATATTCAGCACTATTTTATAATAAGACACCCTTTAAAGGGGTTAGGAGTTGTAACCAATGGTGAAAAAAGTACAAGTACACAATAAGTGTTTTGAGGTGCTTCCATTTTTTTTAGCATTTTCTGAAACTGTTTACTCCATTACATTTATATAAGTAATAAGCCATTAATTAGAGCAGTGGTTCTCAACCAGTGGTCCAGGGACCTGCAAGGGGCTTACATTTGTCTGTAATTGGTTACCAACATGTTAACAATGTGGTGTGATGCACTTAACAGGCCATAACTTTTCAATGCTAAATTTGATTGCAACCAAATTGGGGAACAACCTTCATACAGCTATAATTTGATCATTTGATACAGTTCTGCTCACAGGGGGCGCTAGAGTCACATTGTAACCTGATATTTCTGCAATTCTATTGTCTTGAATAAAATTAAACTTTGTACAAAAGTTCTCCATAAGAATATGCACAACATATAGAAGCACGACACCAATAGACTCACCTTGTGCCCATTAGTAAAACACCACCATCACTACTTATACTACTCTGTCTTAAATGTAATATTCCATGGTAACCAAGCCAAGCAAAGTTGGACAAATGGGGATGCTGAACAGTGCAGTACAATGCATTTGAGCTTTTTCAAGTAAAATTAATTTCAGCTGTCACCATTCATACACAAACCACTGTTTCATTTGCTAGAAGTGAGCACAGTCTGAGTAAGAGTCGTAAAACTGACTGTTCTGATCGTAGGTTTCATGTCCTCCACCATTGTCTCTATGGAATTATGGTTTTAATCATATCCGACCACCAAAATCTTTTCAGATTGAGGTCCCTGAAGCGAAATCTAATCAAATGGGGGTCTGTGACCTATTGTGTATCAATTTAAGGGTCGTTGACATGATAAAGTTGAGAATTAGAGCAACTCTTTTTGTAAAAATCTCTCTGATCAGTCGGACCAGTTTGAGCACACTGTCTGCAAATTATCTGCAGGTAATCTGAGCCAAAATTAATGTAGTAACAACTTAATAACATGTACAACTGCACACATTATAGACGGTGAGAAACTTTTAATGGATTACAAACATTTATCTGCATTATTGGCAAATAGGATAAACATCACAACCGAAATGTTGTTAATAGTGGCTTGTTATTGATCTACAAAGCATGAGCAAATAATCTATCAGCAATTAATAAAGTCATAACTTAATTACAACTTATAAATAATTTATAACAGAAAGTGATACAATGAATCTCTTAATAAATAGAGCTTTTTAAGACAGTGGCTGAAACACCTGTGCATTAGTTCGGTATACTGTATCTGCTGGTGTGATTGTGTGTGTGTGTGTGTGTGTGTGTGTGTGTGTGTGTGTGTGTGTGTGTGTGTGTGTGTGTTAGTATGCTTTTTTAATTGGTTTGATCCCTCTAAACAGCAGAGAGCAGAAGAACAAATTGTTAAGCATGAGAGAACCTCCATTCCTTCTCAGCGCAGCGCAGCGCCTGTTAAACACCTCAACACTCTCGTCTT
The DNA here is from genome assembly GCA_036937835.1 of Pampus argenteus. Lineage (NCBI taxonomy): Eukaryota > Metazoa > Chordata > Actinopteri > Scombriformes > Stromateidae > Pampus > Pampus argenteus. Next base: position 13,804,960 of record CM072870.1, read on the forward strand.
TTTAATTTAGTTTTTGGCTGCAGCTACAGTGAGGATTTAGGTTGCCTACAGAGATGAAGGAGTTTTTCTTCTCTTTCATTCTCTTTTTTCCATGTACTTCCTTTAGGGAGCAAAAGGGTAAAGAGGGCTTTTCTTTTTTTTTCCCTTTTCTTTTATGCCAAAGTTTCAAGTGCTGTAAAGTTAATGACCTAATGGGAGCATAAAAGGCTGCAGATATTAAGCGTATAATGTGAGTCACTATCTTGCACGCACATCAAGACCATGGAAAAGAGAACTGATCTGCTTCTTTCTGCAAGCTTACAATTGCTCATAATTTATACATTTTACAGTTAAATCCACAAACCTCTTCAACATTTTTATTGTTTGCTTTTATGATTACATTTTTTCAGTTGTCAGTTCCAATATTTCTTAGGGTAGACGTGGAAAGCCTGCCTGTATATTGATAAACCAGCACACTTCATCAATAAAGACTCATGGATTGTTTTCTTTTATATATGTATATATGTATGTATACACACATAAAGGCTCCAGTAGGATTAATGCATAGGTGACGTTTTTAGACATCAGTATTAACTTGTGTCTGTGTCATCAGATCGGAGGTGAACCGCTGCTGATCTCAATCTCTCCTGTCTACACAGGTGCTGTGGACATCGACTGTTTTCATTTTGCCTTTACTGTTTCCCTTGACAAGACCTGCCTCCTTGTGTGTGCCACACTGTCTTTGTGTATCTCTGTCTGTCTGTGTGGTTGTGTTGTGTTGTGTCTGTGGCTCTTCCTCAGTCTTAACCCTAATGAGGGTTCCTCTCAAAGCTCTCTCTCTCTCACTCACACACACACACACACACACACACACATACAGCTGCGTTGTGGCATCTCTCTGACTGGAGTGTTGAAGTAGCTGAAGCACCTCGAAGGACCACTTTCACCTCTCTTACAGTATCTGTGACAGCAGATGAGATGTATAACATTAAACGATTTGAGAGAATATCTACCAAGAAGTAAATCACAGATAAACCAACCGGCCATAACACCAGTTCCTTCGCTGTATGTTTGGTATGTATTTGTACATGCCTGTGTGTTTTCGCCTGTGCATGCATGTATGTTTATTGCACCCCAAAGACCTGAGCCATATGTCATTCTTTGCAGCCCCCTATTGCCCCTCCATCACTCTGTGTTCCCCGCCTAGTGTCAACATGTGGGTTAATGCACTGAACCTTCCAGCCTATTTGTCAGGCAGCGCAGCGCTGAAAGAGTCCCCAGTGAAAGAAAAACCTCCCTGCTGGTTCCTGTTCAGCCTTTGATGTATAGAGCCCAGGTAGTGCTGCTGAGAGGCTTAATTTCTTGTTTCTTTGCTCCTTCACCTTTTAGTGATTCAGGATCTCCCGGCGGGCAGGACTGAAGACCAGGGCTGTTACTGGTACTACAGGAGGACTTTGTGGATTGATGCTGGGAAGACAAGCTTGTCTGCCTCTTACTGTACTTGGCCTTAAAGCAATAGTTCAACATTTTTGACGCTATTCACGAGAAAATGGACTCACCTCTCATGTCTGTACAGTAAATTTGAAGCTACAGTTAGCAGCTGGTTATTTTAGCAACCAAAAACCAGGGCAAACAGCTAACCTGGCTCTGTCCAGAGGTAACAAAATCCACCTACAAGCATTGCTAAGGTTTTATCTCATTTGTCAAGACAATACAGTGGTTCCTCGCTATAACATGGTTCATCTTTGCGTCCTTGCAGTTTTGCTGATTTTTTTAGTGCAATTTTGCATGCTTTTTTTGTTTTTACAGAGCATTGTGTTCTGCATCCTGATTGGCTGCAGACCAATGTCAATCAGTCTCTCTCATGCTGTGCCTCCTGTACAGTACAGAATGTGTTCAGCTTGTCACATTTACATAAATCTTTGATCGCTAGCAGTGTGACTCTGAAGTGCCGCACTGTATGTTTGCAAGTTTCAACAGGTTTTTATCTTTGGTTTTATTCTATAATACTGGACTTATGTTTCTACGAAGGTTTGAACTTTGAGAGTGTTATTCATTTGTTCCTGTCCAATATTCACACTCTTTTAGTTCTCCAGCTGCTAAATGCTCCACAGTGTTCAGCCGGTAGTCTTAACAGTGTCTGTTAGCTGTTTGTTGCTGAGCAGATTGTAGATTTTTAAAGTTTGAGAGCTGCAGTCAGTGATAACTTTCTGTAAGTTCACCACTACGAGCGACGTCTCTGACACTAATTTCATATTGTTATTACAAAAATATTGATTATGGAAACTAGTGTTCAAAACTAGAATTAGGACTGAAGCAAGAAGTAGCAGGTGGCTTGGATGTAGTGATTGTTTTTCTCCGAGTTGACAGAGCCTTGGGCTTGAAGCTCAGACAGCGAGGAGGCCTTGAGGATAAAAACTGTCAGGGTCATAAAGGTGTTGTGAAGCGGGAGCAGGGCCCAGCAGTTGAAGCTCTGGGCTGAGCCTGAGGCTGGAGCCAATGCTGGGATGTGTACTGGGGGTGAGGGTAGGGGGTGGATCTGGGTACATCCGTGAATAATGTGCTGTTTAACAAAAGTGAGATGTTGGAACCAGGCGCACCTCTTCTGGGCCCCCTCAACGCTCTCTCCCACGAGGCCCCAAGCCGCCACAGCAGGTGCAGGATCCTTCCTACAACAAGGGAGGCCCCTCAGGGTTGCAGATTAGGAGTGTGTGTGTGTGTGTGTGTGTGCGCGTGCGTGTGTGTGTGTCATCTCTTTCTGTTTTGCTTTCATCTACCAGATTCTGTTTTTAGTTTCCAACTCTGCTTGAAATTTCATACATGATCTTTTTAAAAATTAAGGAAATATTGAAACTGCTACAAAATTTAGGAAAGAAGTGAGACTTTTGCTTTTGAATTTGATATAAAAAATAGTAATAAATAAATAAATAAACAACAACAACAACAAAAAACCCCAAAACAAATAAACAAAAAACAAACTCATCATTGTGTGTGTGAGTCAAGTGCTGTGTTGATAAAAAATATTGTATCCTTGGCTAAGCTGTTATTTGTGAGGATGTTTGAGACCAAGGCTTCTTTCAAGGGTAGCTTCAACGTCATTTATCAGATGTTTTGTCCACTGAGTTGGTATGTCAAGGCCAAGCAGATGGTCGATGATTAATTGCAAATATAAAAGTGCTACATTTCAGCAAAATCCGTCAAGGTTTTCAGAAAAATGCTACTTTACCAATGCAGCCTCTGAGAAAATTCAGCCCAAACAGGGAACAGTTATGATTTCCATAATACAGATTCTTCTGGTCTCAAAATGCTTGGGACTATATTTAGTGAATTGTAGGTTATTCTGTGTTATATTTTTTTGTGGTTGTATTCTTTTTGTGTCCACGTTGGGACATGGGATAAAGTGGAGTAGACAGTGCTCTCCTCTCCGATCCATCATATTCCAACCAGTCCAGATCAATACTCATGCTGCTATGGTTTGGTTGTCAGACTAACGCGGACTCTTTGTACTTGACTATTGATTTATTTTCTTTCTCCATTTCTTCTACCTTGTTAAATGACTGGATGGTGCTCAGAATTGTGAGCATCTTTCCTCACAACTAAAATAATAAAAGGTCTCCCTGCTTGTGGAGGAGGTGTATACTTGTGAGCCTGTTCAGCTCTCCCTACCTTCCCTCTGTCACACCTCCGGTTTCTCCCCCTCTCTGTTTCTATCACTCACACACTGGAGCACAAGAACCGAGGAGAAATGTTACCTGTCACAGTAAAACTCAGCACTGGAGACTTTTTTTAAAAATGTAGTTGCTCTTCTTTTGGCTAAACCCTTTCAATGACTACTGCAAGCAATATCTCGCCATCTATTTTGTGTGTCCCGTGATGTTCAACATTGGTTCAACCCTTGTCTGTGATTGATGCCGGTGAGTTAAACCCCTGATCTTCCTGTTGTACGGGTGCCAGGTAGGTGATAGGGCATGGAAGAACACCGTCAGAGCTATGGACTTGCAGTTCAAGGATGTTCAGATACTAATTATTATCAACCGAGTACAAACACAGGAAATCCACATGGCTGAACATGAAAGAAAACAGACTGAAGAATATCTGACCACCTATCAAATATGATGGGACAGACATCAATATTTAGTAAGTGCATGTCCCACTGATATTGTTGCCACATGTTTCTAATCGTCACCTGTCTAATCTTAGCCTGCATACTTGATGGGACTGGTTATTTTCGCACACGGTCTGAATATTTATGTCCTAATTTGGGCTATTTTTCTGTCATGTTTTCAAACAAGGGTTATTTATAGTGACTAGACACACTGTACTCTCACACAGCTGGCCTCTGTTAGGCATGCGACCATCACACACACACACACACACACACACACTTGCACTCTGTCAAGTAAATAACATCACATTACAATAATTCCAGCTTGCGTAAGTCTAAGCCACAGCTTGTTTGTTGACTCCGAGACCCCTCACTGAACTTTTACACACATCCTACTTCCTCGATCCCCAACTTCCCCATCCCTTCTCCTTGTGAGAACATAAACAAACACTGTTTTTATTATTATCGTTCTGGGAAGTTTCAAGACACAATATGCTTCCCCCTGTCACACACACATGCGCATACACACACCGGTTCCTGACATTTCTCAGCTAACAGAGCCCGGGCCCCAGGATCACGGAGCAGTGGTCAGTCAGGCCTTAGTCACAGGAAGTTGAAGTAACGTGCCCCAGGGCTGTGGATGGAAATAGGACTTGGGAAGAGCGAATAGTTAAGGGCTTGATGCCTGGCTTCCCTACTTCTGCTCCTCTGGGAAAAGAACAGGCCACACACACATTCAAACAACTAACAAGGGCTCGAGGCCAGTACTTAGGCTTCATTCCACTGGGTCACTAACAATGTAAAAGGCAGACAGAAGAGGAAACTAATCAAGGATTGTTGGCAGTTTGTCTGGCAACCATGTTGCTACTAATTTTGCTCGAGGAAGACAGTTCACAGGGGGAAGTAGCTCTGCAGACGTTGGGCCAGGTTACTATGAAGAGTAGCAGTTAGTCTCTTGCTCCCCTGTAATTGATGGTATCATGAACAGCGCAATCAGTCTTTGATCCTCTCAGAAGAACTAGTTCTCACCTTGGATGTGGTGTTTGCAGCGTCCAGGATGGGTGGTGTGTGGCTTGGTCTGTTTCCTCTGTAAACATTAATACAATGTTGCTGCATTTATCCCACAACCATGTCTCCGTTTCAGGAAGTAATTAAGTGTTTCCCCTTTCTCTTGTTTGGTTTCAGTCTGACCCGTGTACTTGACAAAAAAATATGTTTTGCATCCTGTCCTGCATCAGCCTCTCAGAAACATCTTTGTTATTTACTTTTTATTTATTTATACATTGTTATTTAGAACAAATACAGTCCCTTTGCCTGTGTAATTTTATAATCCACCTATTTGCTTGCTTAGTTCAGAAACGTAGTAGTTGCTAAATTGCTGGTGCATGGTTAATGCACAATATGTGTTAAAATAAATGTTTACAACTATGTCAGCATGGTCCGTGCGATCAATGCTGCACACTTTGATTCAAATTTTCATACCAGGAGATGCAGCAATTAAATACAGCAATTAAATCTGAAATGGCTGATAAACTGAAAAACATCAGTTTCAGTTTATCCAGCAGCAGAAGGTAATCTACGTTTCATTTGCATATCGAACAACATACAATTTTCACTCAGCAACAACTCACATGTCAATTCAGTGTCAGCTCTGTCATGAGAAATTTGCTCTCTTTGAAACTTTTCTGTTTCGAGTTTCTCAGAGCATTGAAGTTCATGGCAAATAAAATGTTATTTTGTATAACAGTTATAACAAGTACTCTTTTCTTGTCACTCATTAAATCATTTGGACATGGTGGATATATGGGTTCGGTGGATATTTAAAACCACATATCCATTCAGGGGAAGAGACAGAGGGTCATTGTCAGGTTCCTGTGTCACTGGAATCCTGGGAATTTTTATCCCTGCTCTGATCTACGCTCACAAGTCCCCCTGTTGCTGATTGCACATGTAGTTAAGAAAAGAGGAAAACAGTCTGAAACCATGAATGACGCGTTTTTCTGAATCACACAGCTGCATACATCAACTACAAGTGATAAGCACCCCCCATCATGGGACAAATTAATGAACATTAATATTTACACCAACTTGTCATAACTTTGTTCTCACTTTCAAACCACTACTTAGAAGACTGTATCCTCTACTTATACATCACAGGAATCACAATGACTTGTTTTGTTTAAGAAAAGGCTCAGGTTGCTTCTGCATGGTACATGGCATACACTGTAAACAATTTTGATACAGTAATTGCACTGTATTGTCAGTGTGTTTTCTACAGAAAGCGCAAATGAAGCATAGACAGAACATTTAAAACACAAAAGCAATGTAATTCCTGGCAATGCATTACACCAGTAATCTGAATGACACATCATGAATAATTTATTACTTACTCTACTAGTAATGGAGTAACGTAATTCATTATCCAAGACAGAAAGATATAGTCTCCAACACTACCCCCCTTTCAACAGAAACCAGGAAGTAAGGCTCAAAGCCACAATATGAGATGATATGAGAGCATTAGGGGACACATTAACCACTTACATAGTGGTAAACTGATAACACCAAAGTAATTGAATTACTGTAGTGGTAATGTGATTACACCAGTAACCTCTGCATTACCTGTAGCGAACCACTGGATACTGGTCCATTGAAGGAAAGTTTTTAACCATTGAAGCAAACCTTTGCTTTTACTCTTCACTTCTGTTTTTACCCCACCTAGGAGAGTGCTCAGTGAGCCCACAGCACTTTGGGGTAACGTGAACCATTCAGCTCTTCCGAACAGATGCTGGAACCTGTCATGGATGATGGCTCATGAGATCCTCCTGGTCAGGGCCATTATGCAGGTCGAGGTCAAGGTCCTTGCCCTGTCCCAGACCTGTGGTGAGCCCGAGTCGGTTACTCTAGACCACAGCAACAGCCGACTCCTTGACATCCCTGTACTTGCCAGTGAGGGAGGTCTTCACAGCACAACTGGTGTTTCATGGGGTGAACCAAACAAACATAAAAAAGAATGATTTGCCAAGAAGTGTCTCACCTAGCCACCATCAAAGACATCATGTGGACCTCCAGGAACATGCTGGCAAAGAAGCCCATGCAGATCCCCCGCAGCTGTGATCCACTTCTATACATTTTACCTATGAAAACTTTGACTTTATCTGTAATATCTTTTAAAACTATTGTTTGTATTGTTGTCAAGGTGAGTTGTATGTCTGAAATGTGAACCTTTATCAAGTGTGTCTGGAATAAGTGCCTTTTCAAAAGAACAAAAAAATAGTAATCAATTACTTATGTGGGAGTAATCATATTAGTGGTGTAATCAGAGTACACCCATGTAAGTGATTAATTTGTCCCCTAATGCTCTCATACCCACATTATGGGTGTGGCTTTGATCTATACTTCCTGGTTAATCACATCACATCTTTTTCATTTTACTGAAAATGAACTGCATATTTTCAACAATCCCATCATCCTATTCCTCTTAGTTTGACTCTGGACTCCTTATTTACACGATTCTACTAGATGAATTAAAAAGCAGTCAAACAATACAGTTTACAAAATTTGTAAATCTTTTTTTTCTGAGCATGAATGAATGTCAGCAATTCAAAATCATCCATCACTTCTTTGACTTGAATTTAACTCTTTAACCATCCTGCTGCTGCCTCTGGGATCACAAGCGCAGTCGGCTCAGTCACATTTTTTTTGCTTTAACTGCAGTAAAGAAGAGCATCTTACCCGCTCACAATTGTTTTCCTCGGTCTTCAGTCTCACAATGATTTGTTCTTCTGCCTGTTACTTGTCACTTTTCTTTTGTGTTGTAGTTTATCATTGGTTTTGTTTTGTTGTTGTCTGAGAGATTGAGAGATGACAGAAATTTTTGATTGTGTGTGCATTAATAAGAAGAAATAAAGACAATTAAAATTTTGACCTGATGATGGAGCCATTTGAAAAGTGAAGACGTCAATAAAATTGTTACAGTTCATCCAGTAATACCAAATTTCATGACAATTCAATCTTAATACGTAAGATAATTCAGTCTGTACAGTCAGTACCAAAGGGGTGGACTGACAATGAGACCAACTCACAAACGGACATTGCCATCTCTAGAGAGCCATTAGCATAGCTAATAACTCCTTCTGTCCTATCCGAATTCAGCCACCTCTCTCTCAACTCGCTCCAGCAGAAGTGTTTATAAGAACTGAGCTGTTTACATCCTTCCTGTCCTGCATGTGTGAATGCACGTGTACGCATTTACGTGCGAAAGGAGGCACCAAAACAACAGTGTCCTCATATTCCCAGTGTGAGGGGAAGTGTGAGAGCCATACTTTGTTGTGCAGGACACACTGTCTTTCTGAAGACAACACACCTTTCCCCCTGAGCCTGCGCTGCTTGGGGATCTGTGACATTGACCTGACCTTGATTGTTCTATGTCTTTACTGTGCCTCCCCGCCTGGATGTGTTGCTCTCGCTGACACTCTGAGATTATGTGAGTAAAGCTGTCATTGACACATTCTCTCAGGAAGGGTATTCAGGTTCATTCCTGCCATGCAATGCTCCCCTCAAGTTCCTTATCATTGATAAAACTAATCCTTTAGCCCTGCACATGGCCTCATGGGCCTCTGAACTGCCCATCAGTGTGAGAAAAAGAACATACAAGGGAGAGGGAAGGAGAAAAGCAAGACAAAAAACAGAAAATATTGGAGCATAAATGGGGGAAAGAATCAGAGAAAGACAGGAGAAAACAATGCAAAAAGAAAAAAAGGTTAAATGGCGATACATTCAGTCTTCAAAGTGTGAAGGGAAAAGAGCAGATGATGAGAATTTGTACATGGAAAGAGAGGAGTGGGCAACAGAGGTGACCTTGACAGTCTAATCTGTTCATAGATAAGTGTGTTGTAGTCCATGTGTGGGAAAACAAGGCTCTCACGGATGGGTTTGTGACCCACAGTTTGAAGTGTCTCACACACAGACCAAGGATGAACATACAGTGACACACAACACACATGATGGAGCGGACTATAACAGGGTTTACTGAGGGGCCCTCTAGTTCGGGACATTGTGAGATATAGAGCTGTCTCAAAGGTGAAGTCAAACCTTTCCTTTAGAAAATAAACTGCAATATGTCTTGCTTTATCTCTAGGGCGGCTGGGAAATTCACCCTGTCAGCATGACATATAGAACAAAAGGTTAAGTTATAAGTCAAGGTTATGTATTCAAACAGTGGCTTTTGTTACATTTGCTGGAACTACTTCACTTCAAAACATAGACAATTATGTGTGATGTAAGAAAAGTTTACATGCAGGAAGTTATTGATATTATGACTCATAGTGAGCTACACCAATCCGTTCATGTGCGGGCTTCACTTCAGTTATCGACAGACACACACACACACACACACACACACACACACACTGCACCTGTGCACCTGTACAGGAAGAAGAGTTGATTATGTTCCACATCATGAACCTGCTCCAGCATGAATGTAATAACGCACATGAGTTTTGCATGAAGGATACATCCGAACCTCATTTGTTTATGAAAAATAGAGAAAATTCTTTGATTTCATGCCGACATTTTCTAAAGACGTGTCAAAATAGCATTTTGTCACAGAACGTGTGTATTGTATACAGTTTAACAGCCGTGTATTCTGTTGCATGTATAATTTTGTACACTCCCTTTTCCTGTGTCACATGTGTGCAGAAGCTTTGTCATTTAAAACAAATGAGAGGAGTAGGTGTGGTAATCTCTCGCTTATATGATGATATCCAGTATGTTACTGCATTGTGTAATTATTGTGTAATTGAGAGACAACCAGGGATCAGACTGAGACAGAGGGGAAGCCTATTGTTTTTCTGTTTGTCTCAGCTGCAGGTTGCAGGCCTGAAGTGCAGGAACAGCAAGTGCTAAAAGTGTAAATCACTAACACAGGGAGCTGTTTCAAGGATAATCCAGGAACGCTTTGTCTGTTTAAGATCATGACCCTCTCCTTGGTGGACAAAGTCTATATATCACACACACACAGATGCCCTCATGCATACACAGACACATGGAGGCTGAATGGAGGCTCCTGCTTCCTGGCTCCCCAGGCAGCTAATTACTGAGCCTTCCACACCAACAAAGGAAAAAAACTCTCCTCATTCAAACATATTAATCCCTCCATTTAGAGGCTGCAGCAGAGACGACTGCAGAGGGAATAAGCAGGAGTTTGTTTAGCCTTCTGCGTGTTTGTGTGTGTGTGTGTGTGTGTGTGCGTGGGTGCGAGAGAGAATCAGACATATTATGCAGCAGGAAGAAATGTTACAGAAGTTTACGTTGTGACGCAGTAGGAGGATATGCAAATATATGGGTTTGTAATTCATTTACTTGTATGTGTGTGCTGAATGATAACTGTACTCATGAATGCTGCTGCTGTCTAAGGAGCTATTATGTGTCACCTGACTGTGTTCTTGATGAGGCTGATGCCTAAATGAGCCCTCAGCTTCAGTTCTCTGTTGATTCTCCAAGTCTCTGAACTCTTCTGGTGGACTGGTGGACCCTCTCATTGTGTTTGCAGGACTTTAGCTGGATTGAGATCTGGTGATCTGTGAATGCCAAAGCATTTAATTCACATAATGTTTGTTCACATCAGACCTTTCAGTGACCCCTCCAGCCCGGTATGGAAGCATCTATGTCGTTGAATAAAGTGAACAGCACAGAGTCAAAGTCAAAGGAACGGTACACTTTTCTTGCTTCTCTTACCTGCACTCTTCTTTAAGGAGTTTCTGTTTAGAAAAAGACTTTAGAGAGAATATTCTGTTTGACTGAAAACAACAATCTGACTTGTAAATTATCCTGAACTGGATCCTTGTTTATACTGTTGATACCTTACTGGACCCGAAGGAACAAAACAGACTGTGGAGAAAGAAAATGTATCTTTTGAGGTGCTAATTATTGGGGGTAATAATTACCACATGGATGCTTTATATAATGTTGAGTTTTGCCAGAAAATTAAAAATACATAAATAAAAGCATATATGACTGATTTAGCCTGTACATATAGACATTTGGAGACTTGAGGAATAGCTTTCCCTCGTGTGTGTCATTCACGTATCTGCACATCCTGTAGTACAATAAACTGTTTGCCAAGCGGAAATCCTAATTCTGCCTCAGAGCTCATGACAGAAGTGTCAACACATCCATGATAGACACTTTATGGTTCTTCTATATCCATGTTCCCAATACTATACATATACATGCTGACAGAATTACATCATGTGTATTTGACGCACCCAGAGCTCTCTACACTTTCCTCTCAGGTCAAATTTAATCCCATTTATTCACAATGTTATATCCCTTTGTGCCTGTTTGACATTTGGAGTAAGTGAATTGGCTGTGGTTATTTTTAGTGCCACCTACTGAAATGAAGTCGTAGTACAATGGCGCAGGAGCAGGAATGTAGTGCTGCACAAGTGCTGCATGTGTAGACTCATATAACAGCACTCTAGTTAGGTTAAGTTATGTTAGAAACTTTATTGCCCATTGATGTGGACCAATGTCTTTGGCTTCACCACAGTCAACATGGATTACAAATAAAAAAAATAGTAAAAAAATAAATTTTGGAGAGCTTGGAGTTCAATCATAAGCAATTCAAATACAGTTCAATGGGCTTATTACAGAAAGTACAAAGTGCCAAATCCTGCAAACATAAGACAAATGTACAAATTAAGTGAGGGGTGAGGTAAGGTAGTTGCCCTGCACGACTGACTATATATTTAATAATCTAACAATTTAACTGCACTTGGGACAAATGATTTATTGAAGACATTTCTGGTGGCTCGTGGGAGTCTAAAGCGCCTTTCACTCAAGTCTCTCCACTCCCACTGAAAAAAGGAAAGAATATGGAGCTGTAGTACAGTACCTGTGTGAAGAGAATAAGTGTGTGTGTGTGTGTGTGTTTGGTGTCAGACAGCGTGACTACCACAAAGAGATCTGTTTTGACTAGATTCCATAACCCTTAGTCCTTCAGACCTGTGACATTTAATCTCACTAAGACCTCATTTACTCTGTTCACTGGGTAACAACATTCCTCAGATTAACAACAAGCCTGCTCCACAAGCTCTTAGCAGACTAGACCAGTGTGTACCCATCCAAGCACACAAATGGCACCCCTATGTGATAAACAAAAAGTACATGTCCCATTCTTTTCTACTCTATGTCAACAGTCCGCTGGTTCAGGTGAAAAATGTGCTAAGGTTCAACCCCTCTGTCATGTCAGTGTGGGTAGGAATAACTTCCAGGTATTGTGTGCAGTTAAGTTCCTTCAATGGGACAGGTTTCATTACAAGGATATTTGCTATGCAAATCTGAGAGAACAGTGTGTGTACCTTCATCACTACAGACAGGTATTTTACTTCCTTGCTGCAGGGCCAAGGCAGTGTGTATGTTTACACTGCTCTATGACACAGAGCAACTGTGTTTAGCCTACAATCTGACAATGTGAAAAAGAAAATCTGGGGGCAATGTAAAATGAGCATAAAACAGCTGCATTTTATCCTGTTTTTATTTCTGTTTTAATCTTTTTAGCGTTGGCCCGTCTCAGCTGAACAGATGTTACATGCTACCTGGACCAGTATGTATGCAGGGTAGATTTTTGTTCCAATTGTTTCTCAAGTGGCTTTAATAAATGTAGGCGTCCACAAAATACATAGGTTTCAATTCAAAATGCTCTTTCTATCCCTGACAAAATCTGCTTTGTTGTATTTTAATAAAAATATTTCATAATTGTCAATAAAGTGAAAAAAAACGTGGCCAAATCTTCAGTAGCTTTTCCTTTGTTATCTATAGATTATTAGACGTCTTGTATTATCCATACTAACATCTCTTTATTTTATTATCAGTAAATTAACACTTGTTTGTTTTTGTTTGTCTTGCATTGTTAAAGTCACATTGAAATTATACCAATACTAACTTAATTACTTATGTATTATTTCACTGCATTTATTTATTTCATTGTCTATTTTATTATAGTAACTAGTACTGTTTTCTTTTTTTCTTTTGTTAATTTCATTCCTTAACATTGTCTTTCATAATTATAATTGTGCTTTGGCAACAAATGTGTGCCAATAAAGCCTATTAAATTGGGCGTGTAGCCTATAAACACAGAATAGTTGAAGCCTCTTGTATCAATCCTTGAACCTTCATTTTTGGTTGAGAAAAAAAAAAAACCCCAAACAAAATAAACAAACAAACAAACAAACCCTAAAACAAAACTGTCAGGGTGCTTTATGTTGCTGTTGTGTTCATATAATCTGTTGAGAACTGGACAAATTAGTTCCAGGTGAAACTTCCCTTTAATAAACAGTCTACTGTTGAATATTAACCGACGATTTAACAGGTGACCCCCCTCCTCCCCCCATTATAAACAGATATCCTATTCAGATGATCGATATCAGAAAGAAATCTCCTGCTCGACATATTTATTTATTTAATCTATTTCTTCGCTTTTCAAAAGGGGGGTATTAATGTGTGTTTACCTTCCCTCCTGACAAAGAGCACCGGTGTACCGACACCACCGGCAGCGCTGCTTCAGACAGTCCAGATCCGCACTGTGTCGCTTGAGAGGCGGGCTAGTCCGCTCCGTGTTTTGCGGCCGGCCATGTGTGGCCCAGCTGAGGTGACTGGCAGGACTTGTTTACTGGTGGAGAGACTCGCAGAAAGAGAGACGGAAAGAGGGGGAACCTGAGGGAGAGCAACCGCTAAACGGAACGGGAATCCAAGTTTTTACACTTGACCCGTCTTTTAAAGTCTTTTTACGTTTGTTTACCTCATCCTCTTTTTGACTATCGGAGACGGGATACATACTTTGTGTGTGTGTATGTTTTTTTTTTTCTTATTTTATTTCAACTCTATCGCCGACACTGAAATCTGGTTTGTTTTGGATTAGCTAGCTACCGTTAGCTGTTTTTCCCCCATCAGCTAACGTTAATCTGAGAAAAAGAAGCGGGCGGCGTGGTGGAGTTACTTCACAGCAACGTGCAGGTTAAACGCGGCCGTTGTGTGTTTTTTTCCCCCCCTCACGGTAAAAAGGAGAAGAAGTAACATTTATCTCCACAAGTTTTCCCTCTTTTGTTTTCTTTCTCGTGTGTTTTTTTCTCTCTCTCTCTCGCCGTTTTAACGGGAGCTCATTCGTCTTGCGGCGTGGTGGTCAGCGGGGTTGAAGGAGTTCAGAAGAAGGTCGTGGTGGGGAAAGCTGTGTCGCTGCACGTTTTTCCTGCAGGTAGCTGCTCGGAGGAATTTCCTGGGATGTGCTTTTCCCATTTGTCTTAAAGAAAAAGGGGTGAGCTTCTGAGAAGATACTAGCAAACGGGGAGGGGGGAAAACATAAAGACCTGTGGACTTTAAAGGAGAGAGAGCACAAAAAATCCCCCCCCTGCCAACTGGGCGATATCCACAACTTCAGCCCAGGTCTGCTGGAGGAGCAGCAGAGGAAGGAGGCTGCTTTTTAAACGCAGTGCATGGGATATTTTTTTTCTGTTTGTTTTTGAAGTGGAGCAGTCCATTACAGAGAAATGAGCCTGGAGCCAGTGGATCTCCTTCGGGGACCTCCAAACTAGAAATAATATTATTATCACTATTATTTCTCTCTTGATTGAGTGGGGCAGCAATATCAAACAGATGAATGCAGACTGTCACCTCCACTTATGGAAAATGAAGATTTTCACTCGTATATGTGTCGCCAGAACCCAAGATCACGTTATTTAGTGGTCTGCATTTTTTTCCAGGGCTCACATACATCACAAACTTGGCTGGAAAGATACTCATAAATATATCACCCCCCGGTATACGGGGGGCAACCTTGACTAAGTTGATTAAATCGGAGCTTACATTTTGAGATATTGTTGAATAATTTGTCATACCCCAGCGCCTTTGAAATAAACAATTAGTTTTTTTAGTTTTTTTTTTGGAGAAGCTTCAAGAGGAGAGCACAACTTATCCTCAAGTCAAAATGAGGCGGTGGACGCTGAAGCTGCGAGCACAAATTGTGTTTTTTATCATCTGCACCTGTATAATATGCCAGTGTGGACTAATCAATGGAGAAAGTAAGTATTGGTTTTTAATTTTCTTAATCAATGTTGCTGTATGATTTTTCACATATTAACATCCAAGTTGGATTTCACTGTTGGGGACTGGTTAGTTTTATACAATGTGAATGATTTGACTTTAAGTAAATACCAATAATACACTTGATAGTACACATGTACTAAAATTTTAGGAGGATAAACTACCAAAAACATGCTACAGCGTTTATTTAGACACTGCACATTAAATACACAAATGTGTTGTGAATGTAGAAGAATAGTAGAAGCAAAATATTTAAAATAAAATACGTTTTTATGAATATTATAGCCATTAGAGAGCTCAGGAAACATTATTTTATTGTCTTTATTTTATCCATTAATGTCAATATCAGTCATGCGTCCCTCGCCTTTATTCTGGCGCATGCGTAAAAGCGTAGTATGGGGGGTCTAATTAACGAACTGGTTAATTTCGGTTTTGTCATATGCATAGCTGCATACTAATAATTGATATTCCTCCGTAAAAGTTATTCAGGAATATCCCGCCCCTTCGTGGTGTGTGTATATATATATATGTGTTAGCGGCCTGTGTTGGATGCGCCAGCCCCAGGGCCAGATTAGCTGCTGTAACTGGACGAGGGTGGTCTGCTGCAGCGCGTCTAAACTGGGAGTAGCAGGATTGGCCCTGTGAGCGCAACTAGGCCTCTCATGACACACACACACACACACGAACGTAAACACATTAGCCGCCGACGCTAAGAAGTCTCTTTTATAGGTGGCGGATTAGCCTCATCGCTCTTTAGCTCTAGTTCCGACCAAAGTATGGGCGTCTTCCTCCGCGGCGGATGTCTGTTCCGTGTTGTTTGTTTGTGTGTGTGTGTGTTTTTATCAATGACTGATAATAATGTAACGGTGCTGCTGAAAAGAGATGATGATCCCGCTGTAAACTGAATATTGACCTACCTCGCTGTAATAAATATCAGTGGATTGATTATCCGCAATAGTGAATTTAGTTGTTTTCCAACTGAGGTGATTACAGCAAACTGCTGCATTAAAACCAGGAATATAGTGCAGGGAAAACCCACCTATAGGTGATAGTGAGGAACACTTTACTCCCTCCATCCTTTGTAGTTGTTGTTGTTGTTATTTGATCATGTTTTCCCACTGTTATTCTGACAAGCCTTTATTTGATAAAATTATATAAAGAAATATGATTCCTTATTTCCTATACAATTGATTTAGGTTTATGTTATGAGGTAAAATCTTTCTAATTCTTACTATGGTCATTTTTCTCATATTTAATATTGTTTTAAAAAGCAGTTGATAGCGGCATAGAAGTGAATGAAAGAAAAGTGTATCTTGATAATTAAAACAGAGGATACATTTGACCTTGCGGTAAAGATATTAGTGTAGTGTTATTTCACCTTCAATAAATGAATGTCTGTGTTAAACACTGTCACTAGCTGCAGTACAGTTAAAATGAATTACACATTTTCACTTTTTTTTTTTTTTTTTTTTAAATCAGTGGTTTAATCTTTGGCCTACATTTATGTCTTTTGAGATTTGTGCTGAGTGTTTTAGATGATGCGTTGCACAAGTTCACAAAGTGTTTCAATACATGAACTTAATCCATGTGAATAGAGAAAGTGAGCAATTTGACCAGTTGAATATCGCCTTCAATTAAACTGATAATAAAATGGTTAGCTGTATCTTGTTTTCAATTAAGCAACAATGGTGATTTTCAGACTTTGAGCTGTGTTTACTTAAAAATGTCTCCCAGTGGCCAGATTCAAAGGAAATGTTCTGGACATTTTACACAGGTCATGTATGCAGAGGCCTCTGAAAGGGGTCCTATAAGACTACGCTGCTGGTACCCCTCCTTCTTCCTCTTTTTTTTTTTCTTTCTTTCTTTCTTTCTCTCCCCGTCTGTCTCTCAGGAAGTGGGGTACATGTCATTGGCTGTTTCTGGTTCCTGATTTACTCGGTTCTTTTGGGAAGTGACCATATTTGGCACTCTTGAGGTGTTCACGCCTATGGGGGCTAAAATACTTTAAATATTTCATTCTGAATCGACACGCTGCCTGACATCTGCACCTCAGTCAAAGAGCGTGTCAAGAAAGGGGAAACGGTACTGATATATAAACCACGCTTTGACTGTGATATGCTGACGGCACTCAAGAGAATATAATAAAGAGGTTTTTACAGGCTGCTGTTATGGTTATCAGGAAACTGTTTTCTAAAGTAATCGCTGAGCTGTCTCCTGGTCTAACTCGCGAAAAACAAGTTGTGCAACCGGGAGCCTTGCCCCTTTCTTGTTCCTCTCAGGCTTGTAAGCACAGCTCTGTTGGAAAAAAGGTAGTGTGTATGTGTTTATGCATGTGTTGTTATGTATGCTGTCTCCATGTTTCTGTAACCAGCTCTGTCACACAGACTGCATCAAAGCGTTCCCCCACCCTGACAACACGAGTTAAATATCCAAAAATGTTTTCTTGATTCAGGAAGAACAGTTGAATAGTTGTGTTCTTCCATCTCAACTGATGGAGTAATATGTTGATTTATAAAAAATTAGGGCCACATTAGTAGGATAGGCAAGTAGAGATGCCCGCCATTTGCGTTTGAGTTTGTTTGCAGCCCGCTGGGATACTCAGGCACTCCTCACTGAAGTGCACAGTGGCATTTTCCGACAATGCTGTGCATGTTGTGGAATGTGTTTGAAGTGGCCCACCATGTAGGTGCCTGTGTCACTGTGTGTGTTGTGTGTGTGTGTTGTGTACACATTTATCAGTATGCACCCCAGCTACCCTGCGCTGTCTGCAGGATCTCATCTCTCAGCTCCTGACCTGCCCACTTCCGGCCAGTGTACGTTTTCGGTGTATCTCTGTGTGTGTCCAGAGGAGGTGGCTATGCATGAGAACAGTGTGTACTAGAGTGGCAGGCTCAAGAGCGGACCGTCTGTTAGCACTAGCCCATGTGCCCTGAGTGGCCCCTTGACCCCCCCAACACATCCAATTCATCGAATGGACATACTGTTGAGAAGCATTGTTGTGAAATTAGCAAGCGTTAATACATGACGAGCTGTCCTAATACATGAAAACAACGAATAATGCAGGGGTGAAAAATGTCAAAAGCAAAACAGAGCGAGCATTTCTCTACTGAATCCATTATTCAATATCAGGACATATTGGATGACATTATTGGGCTCATGAGATAGGCTGTTACCAAGGAAGGAAAATAGTAGTCTGTTTAACCCACATTCAAACTTAAGTATTGACATTATTACCTACAATTTAAATACCTTGCACAGTTATTTACAACAGTGATAATAGTGGAAAATGCCCATCACTATTTCCCTGAACCCAATTTGATGTATTCACGTTGTTTGTTTTTGTCTGTGCAAATGTCCAAAGAAATCTGCTATATTGTAAGACAAGAAAAGACCATTTGTTTGTCTTTCTATTTGAAACATGCCTCATGTTGCTGAATAATCTTCTGTTGGTGAACTGATCAGCTCTAGTAGATGAATAGTTGGCCAGTAGTAGGTTTGAATTGTCCTGGTATACAACTTCACCACACATATGTGAACCAAAACATAACATTAGGCTTTACAATACTTACTTTGATAGCAAGGCTAAATTATGAACTAATAAATGGACTAGACTGTATTGTACTAGACTAGACTGTAATAGACAGACAGATTGTAATACTCCTGTAGGTGTATCACAGAATCCATATGATGTGCATTTACATTTATTAACCATTTACAAAACATACAGTATTCAAAAGGAGTCATGCAGTGTTGCTGTTTTATCTGCTGTTCTCATGCCTTGCTATTAGAAGAGCCTGTACTGTATGTTTAATGGGCTCTATGCAGAATTGTAGCTTTCACAATACAGCCCCACTGCTGATCGCAGATTGCCATTGTATGTTTGGGTAGTACATGTTCACAGAGCCAGCAGACAATGGGGGTCATGAACTGAGGCTCCACCAGCTGTGTGTTGCGTTTCGAGTGTTAGTCAGGAAGGCAATATACTGCTAAAGGAAATTAACTGTTGGGGCTCCCTTCCTAAGTGCTTCCTCCTCTGCTCTTATCTTTCCAATTATCCCTTTCAACTTTTTCTCTTTTTTTTTTCCATTTTGCGTGTGTGTTCCAGGCAGTGTTTTCCAACGGCAATGCAAGCAGAGGATGAAAAACACAAACTGACCTTTTGACTCCCACAATTCACAGTTTGATGAGCAGACAAACAAATACATTCCTGTAATGTGTTTGCTTGTGTTCGGTTTTGTCTGCTTTTGACAGACTCTTCAACACTCAGTTGACATTGTTATCATTTTGTGATCAATTGGAAACGGTGGAAGGATGTTTTGCTTTTAGCATTCACAAGGTCTATAAAATGTAGAGGAGGCAAACATGTTGGCTCAAAATGTAGGGTAATGGACAGACATTGAGAAAGAATGTCACCTGCATTTTGAACATAACATGTTTTTTTTTTTTTTTGAGACATTAATAGTTTCTTAAGCCACATTGTTTTGGGACTGTGGCAGATTAGACAACACTGGTCCTGAGATTTAGGTCAGGAAACAGTCAAAATGTATTTCATTTACAAAGATGCACATGAACTCTTATTAACAAGTGACAAGCCAGTTTTTTAATGTCCTTGATGCAGAGTCAAGATGCTGCTGCACCTGCCTTACAATATAAGTAAATGCGTGACTCTAGTTCTCTTTCAAGATTGCTAAAAAAAAGTGTTCAAAATTGACTGATTTGTCACCAGATTTCTAATTGGCCCTGAGATGTAATTCTTTGAGAGCACTGATCAAATAAATGTTCCTCTATCCAACACAATATCAGGCTGTGTGTAAAGTGAGGAATAAATGTGTCTCTCTTTACAGTTCTGTCGTTGGTAGAGCTATAATTTTATAATACAAAGCTTAGCTTAGCTTAGCCATCTTCTCCGACTCCCATTCCTAGATAGAGGACTGAACAGTGGCTGTTTATGTAAACCTCTGCTCACTGCACAGAAATGTAGTCTAGTTGGGAGGGGATGTTGGGGGTCTCTCTATCTCTCTCTCTCTCTCTCTCTCTCTCTCTCACTCTCACACTCCAGAGTGCACTGTTATGTCATGCAGTAACAATCTGATTTGATAGTCCTTGTTGCTGTTTGGATCTGCCCTATTTTAACCATTGGTGACTTAACACTGTAAAATCCAAGTTGAAGCGCCCCTGTAATGTGCAATGGGATCTTTTGGGACCATATTGCAAGCGGGACTGGACACTGGCAGAGACCATGTAAATGTCCTAATGTGAATGTGTCTACATTAGCGTAGACATGAGCGAGGAGGGCTGGCTATATGGGGATTTCTCTTTGGACTCTGGTGATTAAAGTTTTGTAAACCATTCCTTAATTTGAAGGTCACATTTTCAGCAGTTAATTTGTCCATCTCTATGAGAAACTGATCCTCTAGCTGTTTCAAGATTGCCCCTCAGGCGCTCTCTCTGACGAAAGTGTATATGTAAGTTTGTGTCTTACAAGGAAACGTGAAGAGACAGCCTCCTGTTTACGCTGCGACAGCTGCCAAGAAGATGTAATAGAAAGTTAGTAGTGTGTGTAGTAGATTCACTCTTGTGTGCATATACACTTTTGTACTGACATCTGGACACTCCTGGAATTTTTAAACTAAATGACAAGTTTCAAATTCAAATATATACAGTGAAATTATGATTATATAATTCATCTCTCATGCAAAAACTCAGGTTCATTATACGTGTGCAACACTGTGCAAATGCCCCCCTCTTTGTATCTGTATCATGTGAGTGTATACGAGCACTGGGATGCATGAGTGTGTGTACTTGTTGGGATGGAGTGACTGTGTAACTGAACCTGATGGGTTAAATTTATTTTGAGGACTGTCATATGACTGAGAAGTTGCAGTTTGACACACAGCCCAGTGAGTCTCTTAGCAGTTAATTACAAACATACATACACACACACACACACACACACACACACACACAGGACTGTACGGTTGATTAGTGTTATTGAGCAGAAGATGGATAGAGGCATTCAAGCTATGCAATAAGTATATAGAGTACTAATGTTCAACCAACGCCTGCAATTTTGTTTGATTCCAGCTAATTTTGTGTGTGTCAAATTTGAAAGTATGTTACAAGATGTACTAATTACTCCACTTTTATGTATAAAATAATTTGAATCAGAATCAAACCCGAACTTCAATGAGCCAGAAAGCATTTGTTTTTAGTGTACTGTAAAACATACTACAGATTTGATGATTGAGTATGGAAAGCAAGTTGAAGAAAGTTGTTTGTGCCACAGCTTCTACTCGCTCTCTCCCTCCTGTGTGAATGTGTTGTGACTCTTGGCTCGCTATCTCTCTCCCGCCTCACGCTGGAACTCCCTCTACTCCCGTATCCATCTCTCCTTCTCCCTCCCTCCCTCCCTCCCTCCATTTGCTTTTTCGTTCAGGGGTAAGAGGGTTCACTCTCATCCACTGATTTGTTTTTCTTTCACACTGCAGATGCGCACAGCCCGCAGACCTACACACACACACACACACACACACACACACACACACACACACCTGCTAATCCTGCTCTGTATGGGGTGGAAAAGCCTCCTCTTTCAAACCTCTTAAATGTGTGAACACCATCCATTTGACACCTCTCTCTCGCTCTTTCCCCCTCTTTTTTTGTTTTCTCCTCTCTTATTAGACCACCAGCTGGGCCTAAGTGATGCTTAACATGTACACCTGCACATGGTGAACAACAGCACCCAGTCACATGGACCTTTCTGATTATGCTGCTGCTCTGCGTCTGTGTGTCCGTGTGTGTTTGTTGGGGTCGGAGGGGGCGGGGGGGTGGTGCTCTGTTTTTGTCCTGATGAACTAGCCTGAGATGGGTTACTATGGTGACAGGACTAGCTGTGCTGGCAGTAGGCTATACCGCTCCCCCCACCTCCCCTTTCTACCCTCACTGTATTTAACTCCTATTTTAACTTATTTATGCAGTTATGTTCAGTGGGGGGATAACTCACTGAATCTCAGACCACTGCTGTTACTGTTGGATAATGTCCTAAAAAGATTGTCTTCACACATTTTCTTCACTTTACCCTGAAGATTATTACAGCAGATGCAGAAGGAGACGGAAACCACCTGCTTAACAGAAAAAGGGTGTACAAAGCACCTTGTCAATTGTACTGTTTCTCTGTACAATTTCACCCGCTGTAGTCATACAGACAGATGGGTGAAAATCTGTCCATGCCTTGCAAAAATACTGGCCAAGCAGTAAATGTAATCCTTTAATTATAGATTATGTACTCGTATGATTTCATTACGGCTTTTTTATTAACTGTTGATTGCTTTTATTAACTGGTTTGTTTCTTCAATTTGCGAGCGGTCTTTATTCCTGGCAGTGATACATGTAATAACGAACCCACTAATATGTACCTCTAGCCTCGCACATGTAAGAAATAAATCTCACATGCTCAGTTTTTGTGCAACTGAGTAGGCCTGTCAGTTAAGCTGTCTCAGACTTGTTCTGAACTAATCAACCAGCTATGGGGAGTGTCGAGATGATATGACTCATCACCTTTCAAAACTCGCAGTCTCTTAAAGCTAAGGATTGTAGTCAACCGTAGTGTGTATAAAATGTATTCAGAAACTGAATGATCTGGATGATCTTTTATTTTGAAAAACCTTAGCAAGTCTTAGCGGGCACACAAACATGCAGATGTTGGCAGAGCAGTCTGGACAATTATTGGACTAAAATGTCTGTAAGCATGTGCTGCAACGGATAAATGTTAAATTCGTTCATGTGGCTAAAAAGTGGGACTGTTTAAAATAAATTCTCCTTAAACAGATAATAATATACTTTCAAACTTTTTGTAGAATAAAAACAGTGGATTAACTGCGTGTGCATAAAGTATGTCCTGGGAAAGAGGGAAAACATTGTTCAGTCAGTCAGGATAGTTGACGTGCGCTTCGGCCTGCGTGTGTGCATCACGTGCTCTTTGCTGCTGTAACAATGTTTAACTGGTTATTAGGCGTCATGCTCTCAACCTGCTGAGCTTTGAAGAAAGAAAAGAAAACAGATACATAAGGACAGGCTTGAGAGAGAGGAGTGTAGCAGGGCTGATGCTGTGCTCTGGCTCTGTCTGAGAGAAAGCAAGGAATGGACTGATGCCAGGGCTGAATAAAAAGGGACGAGAGATGAAGAGCTTCACCCAGTTTATGAGTTTGCATCAAGGATTCCTAATTCACTTACAGTTTAGGGGACTCATGTTGAATCATATCTTGCTGTTAAATGACAGCGTAATGAATGAAAGTCATTTTACAATACCGCTGTGGCCACAGACCCTCCACTCCAGGGACCAGTCTGTCATAGGCTAGGTAACAGCGAGTGATTTGTTGGCCGGGGGCCCTTTTGAACGTTAGCATGACGTCAGTATTCAATCCACGCCATACCTAGCATGCTCGTGGATATCCTGTACGGAAAAACCAACAGAGAGGGCAGCAATTGAAAATCTTTGGAAATCTGCAAGGGTTTTTTTTTTTTTTTTGTGGAAAACCAAACACCAACGGGAGGGGATATTTGTTATATTAAAAACAGAAGTCTGGAGGTCGTTATCAGAATATCCACTGCTGCACGTGTAATGTTATCAAGTGAGAGTAGGAAAGTGGCGTTTAAAAAGACGTGTTTGTGCTTTCCTAAATGGAAGGAGGAATTGAAGCTGTGGGTATAGGCCTGAGCAATGGAAAAGGTAGAGGGAGGGAGCGATACGGAAAGTGTGTGTGTGTGTGTGTGAGGTTTTTCTGCAGTAGCCAGTAGGAGCTGATGGTCTAACAGCACAGACAAACGGGCCATTAAACTGACCTGGCCCCTCAACTCTCCATACCTCCAGCCTCCCTCTGCTTCTCCCTCTTTTCTGTCTTGGTTTGTCAAAAAGTCAATACCCCCTGTTTTCCTTCCTTCCTTCCTTCCTTCCTTCCTTCCTTCCTTCCTTCCTTCCTTCCTTCCTTCCTTCCTTCCTTCCTTCCTTCCATATAGTCTCAGGCTCACACACACACATTCTCCTACACACACACACACACACACACACACACACACATGCATACAGTTGATGCTCATTTCAAGGCAGTTAGAATCAAATCATTTCCTCCTCTCTGGGTGTTTTATTTGTTTGCCTCAAATTTTGGATTCAGTTATAACTCAGAGTTGGCAGCCTCACAGCAGTGCAGTCAAATCAAAATCCCATACATAGGATGAGCCCACTTGTCCATTCACACACAGGGAATACTTCCATTAAACCACTAAATTGTTATACTTTACTACTACCAAGTGTCAAAAATAAGTGTTAGCATGTTGAGCTACAACCTGGGCAGCTGTCCCATCACAACTCTTGACTGTATCCCTCCCAGTTTTTCTTTCATATTGCTGAGCACCACAATCTACATTAGTGCAGTGTCCATTAAAAATATTGTATAGGTATGTAGAGGCTATAAGCAGGCAGGCGAACTGGTTATGTAGAAAAAAGCAGATGGAAGAAGCTGATTTGGCAAAGCCATCAGGCAGGCATAGCTCGTCCAGCCTCGTGCGTAGCTCTGGTTTGTGGATCGGTGCGTTGGTGGGGCTGGGCCCTGCAGCTGCTGCCGTGTGGCTGCAAGTCAAGCAGGGCAACCGAGCCCCGACTGCCTCCCTCTCAGCCCGAGGCTCACCACACTAAGACGCTGAGCTGTGCTCCACTCGCTAACGTGGGAAGATGAAAAGGAACATCAGATGTTTTTTGTATCACTGTGTGTGTGTTTGAGAGTTGACTGACTGTCCTGCACTATATCTTAAGCTCAGTCCCGCCTGCAATTGATTACCTGCTCCTGTTTCATAGTTTCTTCTGTGTGTTCTCAAATGTGTCGACTATGTCAGGAATGCTACACCCCCCAGCCAACATGCTTTTTTATTTGTTTGGAGCACCACCTGGTTTAGCCGTTTTGTAAGGTGTGGCCAGAATTTTTGGGATTTTTTGTGTCAGTGTATTACTAGCTGTCTGAATGTTTTCTAGACTGGGGACATGTTGGTTGAAAATAGAAGTAAGCATAAAAAAAGCAGATTTCTACATGTTTGATGTTTACATTATAAATTACATGTTGCTTCATCCAATTAACAGCAGACAAAGAGCTTTTTACACACCATGACAGGCTTAATACACTTTGCCTGCGTTTTTCATTCCTTTATGTGAATTGGTGAAATACATGCTGCCGAAACATTTGAAGAATAAGGAACGAGAAAGGGCTGGAAAAGGAATGAGGAACTGGGCAGTAAGGGGAAAAAAACTCCAGATACAAAGACAATGATCTTATCTACTATACATATGGACTGAATTCTTGGCCTTGTTTCCTGCTGAAAAGTCATCTAATATCAATATTACATATACAGTAAGTTGGACATGACATGTTTCACTGTCCAACTATACATGTCCACATAGATATTTAGTGCTTTGAATTGATAGACATTGGCTCAAGGGATCACTTCCTATCGGGTACCTCTTCACTCTTCACATGTCAAACATTGCAGTCCACACACATTTCTCTGCCCTCTTTTTCTCCACTTTGCTTCGTCCACCTTTCTTTTCCTCTCCCTCCCTCCCTCCTCGTAGCCTTGAGTCCAAGGTCGAACCAGTCTCAGTGGAACAAGAAAATAGTGAGTCATTGTTTTTAACAACAAGTGACAGTGACCCGGCACCTCGCCTGCCCCACCACACTTCTTTTTCTTTTCCTCATTCTTTCTTTCTGTTTATATTTTGTCTCTTTGTCTCCCTCTGTCTGTACCTACCCTTCGCCTCTCCCTCCCTCCCTCCCTATGCACCCCTGCTCTCTCCTTTGCCAGTGCCGGAAGGTAGAGAGATGGAGGCGAGCCAAAGTCACCAGTGTGATCTGATTTAGGCCTCTCTCTTCTCCTGGCCGTCCATCTGACAGCACTGGGCCTACATGTTGCTCTTTTCTACCCGCTTCAATCTGCCACAGCCTGGCTTTGTGCCACAGTTGTAACGGGACCCAGTGTTGTGTATAAATAGGCTAGGTCATCTCCCCTTGCCATGCTCTTCAATGGGAGGCTGAGGCAACGGAGGAACAGGTGCTCCAACCCACACACTCCTCTCTTTGACTGCTCCGTCTCTTCTCAAGCCCGTCCGCCTTTTATCTGATGTCCTTATATACAGGTCACTCAATGCACGTGTTAGCTATGCTCGCTTGTTGTATCACTTGGTCATTGTCCCTTTTTAACAAGAAGATCTCTTTTAATGTTTGCCTGTGTGGTTTAATTTAACGGGTGGCACACTGAGCCCATTTCCTCTCCTACAACTGCCTTCCCTCCTCTCTGTCTTTCTTTCCCTGGCTCACATTCTGTTATTTTGGTCCTCACCTCTCCTCACCTCTCTTTGTTTTGGAGGTACAAGTTGGTACATGTTAATCAAAATGCCTCTCATGCAATTTCTCAGCATCATTTTACACTGTAGAAGCCACAGCTTGGCAGTGGGTGCATAGGGAGCTGGCTTCACTTCTCAGGACTTTCCACAGCTATATTAACAAACAAATGCATTTTTCCACTGGCAGTCCACTTGGCACCGCAGCCGCATATTCTTTTTCCTGGGGTTTGTTCAGCTATTGCGCTGTTGACAAATCTATAATCAGCAGATCACCTCATCAGGGGCAACGTGCTCCTAAGCTGACAGAGAGGGGAAACTTCTCACAGTCCAGAGTTAGCTGCCACCTGGTTTCATGCTATACAGGTCTGGTTTCACGCTAAGCTAACGCGCGGCTGCCCTCTGCTTCAGTGAAGGGCAGACACAGGCTGATCCCTGATCCAGAGGACTCCAACTCTTTCCTTTTAAAACTGCCTCTGTGATCCACTTTCTCGCTGCCAGCCAGCACTGCGCTAGCCAGCCAGCTACTGTTAGTTGATGCATATTAAATTCTCTGCAGGGAGCGCAACTCTAAAAATAAAGAATCTGTTGAAATTATAGCTACACTATGATGTGGGTGCTCACTGAAAAAGTGGAGGTGACCATTTGTGTCAGAGGTGGCTGTTAGATTGCTGACCTCAGTTGTACCGATCAATCTAAGTTATTATTTGTGCTGAAATTACAGTGAATTTATGCTATGAGCTAATTCTACTTCATATCTGACCAGGAGCGAGATATGGTTGATCACATGCTAAAATGGCAGGGTCTGAAATGTGTTAATATTTAACTGATGTCTTTTAGTGTATTGTAGATTGGGTGCAAATGATTGACAATGACTAATGATTTTAGGACATCTTGGCTAATATTCCTTACAGTCTAAGCAATAAACTGAAGAAAAAAAAGTAAAAAGAGAGAGGTTAGGCAGTTTTTCTTTTTCTGCAAACACGCTGCATAAACCTCAATCTTCCATTCGACAGAGCCTTGATTTGCTGTGTAGTTAATTATAAATCAGAATATTTTTGCCCTCCCCGTGTCGGTACATAGCTACTTAACACTGTGGCTGTATTGTGTCCTCGACATAAAGGTTGAAGACACATCTAAATTAACGCCGTAAGACGTTGATGCCTGTCTGGTTTTCAGAATGTCACCTTATAATCAAAACCTGTTTGTTTCCAAGTAGATTAAATGTGCTGGAATTTTCTCGGACATTGTTGGTGCAAAGTAATTTGACAGATTAGTTTCAAATTACAGACTTGCACATCATGGAAAGCAGAAGGACAACGTGGATTATACATATACTGTATATTATACTGTTTTTTTTTAAGCTCTGTCCCATCCTGGTCTGTATTATGCTCTTGTCTGTGTATGGACTATGGGTCAGCACATGAGTTCAACAGTATTGTCGGTGGTTTATGAAAGGGCACGTCATATTAAAATAACATTAAAGCACATCTTGTGTGAAATAATGCTAATGCTTGTGTGAACAACAGAAGCTTCAGTTAATGTTACAACATGAACGTGTGAAAAGAGCTCATAAATTATTCAGGCAGCGCATATACAGTCACAAATTATATGTATTTATCAAGAGAACTGACATTTCCAAGGAGCCACCAAAATATATACATTAAAATGTTGAAAGGGGATTTGTTAATCTCCCTTTGAAGACTTAAACTCGTTCACCTTGTTCCATCTCCAAAGCCTTTTCCTCGGCTGTTTGTTTGTCTGACACCCCCTACACCACCTCCTCCTCTTCCTCCTCCTTCTCCTCCTCATCCTCCTTCTCTTCTCATTCCTGCTGCCAAATTAAGTGTCAAACAGACAGGGAAGGCGGGTGGATGGCCCACATTTCTCCTATAGTGGTCCACAGTATGGTACAGTACGTTCCAGTCAGTGCTCTGTTATTCTATTCTCTGCTCTACAGACCTCACCCCCCACCCCCACCACTGGCCCAGGCTCATTAGCGGCTGATTGGGTTGTTATTGTAATTAAGAGCTCTTATATAGCCAGTGAGAGCACCAAGCTGTCTGCTTATGGGTGGTCCTCAGTGGGAGGGTGAGCTATAGGGGGGTCACATTGTCCACCACCCCACACCCAACCTACACAGTGTCTACCATTTTTTTCCCAATCAGATATGAAGCTCTAAAATGGTAATGTCCGTAATTTTTTGATGAAGGAAAACAATGAAAAACTGTGCAGCAGGGGTCTCTCTCTTTACATTTTGCTGTTTCTCTCTGTCTTTTTGCTCCATGTTCATCCTTCATATGTCAAGACTCAGTTTGTTGGGTATATTTATATTTGTAGGTGAACGTTGTTCATTGTTGTTTGTGACCAGTAGATCGCAAGCTCTCCCCCTCCTCTCACCCCCTGTGAGGCAGGTTGTGTGTGTGTGCGTGTCGCCTGTCATGTAACAGTGGTCCATAGCGGCCCTCCATTCATGCATGTGATCACCAACCGTCCTGTAGGTCCCTTACGTCACTCTGCGTTCCTGCCTGAGCTCAGGTTACACTTTCACCCCCCTGACTTCCCTCCCATCATTTCTCTCACCCCCCCTTTCCCCTCTTTTACCCGCAACCTTCTTCCTTCTGGCTCAATCCCCCCTCTTTTGCTCTCGTCTCCCCATTCACTCTCTTTGCCTCTCCTGTGCTGCTCCTAAACCTGCTAAGGGGAAAGGGAGGAGATGGCTCATTATTTTAAAGACACAGTGGCTCTTGCGACCAACCCCCAACTACATAACAACCTTTCCTCCCCTTCACTTTTTTACTCTCCCTCCCTCTTAGTCCCTCTTCCTCATCTGCCCCCCGGTGACCCCTGCCCCCCACACCGCTTCCTCCTCTCTCGTTCGTCAGTCGAAAACAAGACTCCATTTTGCAGAGGGTGTTCCCAGCAGCACCGTCTACTGCTTCCCCTTATGGCCTACTAACATCTTTTGTGTCAATAAAGCTTCTCCAACAGCAGATATGACATATGTGCCTATATTGTTAGCACGCTTTGTGAGGCAAAAGCTGATTTTTTTGAGCATTATATTTCTTACCTGCAGTGAGAAAAATACATTTAAAAGGTCATGTTTGTGTCTTCCAGATCATTGTGGGCAGAGGTGAGTTGCACACTGGGCCTGCTGATGTTGTGTAATGTAGTTAATCTTGTTGTGTTGCACAATAGGTATCCGGTTAGTGCTGCAGGCTGACAGCGAGCGGGTGGCCTGTAGGCCTGTTTGATGTGTCCAGGAGATAAGGCAGGAGGGACGGAGAGGTGTAAGGTTGCTGTTATCACTGGGAATAACACCAACTGCCACATAGAATAAGAAAGTTTGTTTTTATGTTTTGGTTTCTGTTACAGTATGTGTCTAATGAAGAGAGGGTGTGGCTAAGGTGAGCTGGTTAGATAATGTGAATGAGTTCCTGTTTTGTTATGCTTTATCTGATGAGCTGTATAACAAGTAAATATGGGTGTACTGTCCCCTTGTTGTTTATGGTTTTATTTTGTTTAGCTGGCTGCGTGAAGACGTGCAAACTTGAACTTGTGTTAGGTCATGCATGAAGATATTTAAATACTTCATTCACATGTTGACATGCTTTCTATTCAAACATATGTATTGTTGAGTTTTGACAGACATGGTCAGGTATACAACCTGCTCGGGTCGATGATAGACGAGAGTGACTGATGGACACTAACTAGTGTTAATCTGCTTTACGATGGATAATGCGTATTTTGGGTTTTCTCTTTGGGTTTTTGCGTCAAAAAACATGACAACAAAAAAAAACGTTGACAGAAGGAGCAAATTTAATAGTAGGCTTGTTTCAGTTTTATACAAACCTTTTCTCAAGGTGACAACAACAGACATTTGCTCCATTACTGCCACCAGTTGGCACCTACTGAAATATGTTGTGACCATTTGATATCTAAGTTTGACTTTTTGCAGTCCAGAAAAAAATGCAAGTCCGAATCGGTCTCTCTTGTTGCCAACATGCTGCTGTAGTAAACAACATGGTTTTATTTGACAGCGTAGTGATTACAGGCTTTATTGGCTGCTGTCCATTATAAGGAATCACTTAAACCAGTCCACTGATGTGCTGCCGGTCAGAGTTTGTACCTGGATTGTTGACATGTTTGTCTGGCTAACCATTAACAAAATGGGAAGTTAATAGGTAGCTTACACCTCAGAAATAATGAGAACCAATAACATCTCAATAGAAGTACACAGTCCACTGCAATGAGTTTTGACTCTCTATGTTTTGTAAGATGCATATTGTAGTGTAATTCTTGATTTTTCTTGACACATAATGGTGGAGGATTGAGTGTAATAAATGAGGAAAATAGCAAAAGTTGGCAAGCAGGGTTTCACATCATTAAGATGATGTGATGAGAGTGATTAGCCAATGTGTTTTTGTATTATCAATTGTCTAACATAATGGTTGTTCGTACTTTCCTTTTTATGAATGGGACTTGACAAATCACAAATATTCAAATGAGTGACAGTATTATTAGTTTTCTAGTTATTTGTAATAGTTTTTACCGACTTTGACAATGGTTTGACTTTTTTTCCCCATCAAATGATTAGTCTCAAACCTTTTAGACCATTATTTTCTTGTAGTTGAAAATGTAATTTAGTAAATGACTGAGAGAAGTAGCCTAATGTTTGTTTCGTGTTGTGGAAACAAGTTGGTAATTGTCCATTAACGAGTTGTTAAATATTCTCGCATGTTGGTTATCGTCATAACCATCTGTTCTAGGCTGTAATGGCTGTTAGTGTGGTCGGTATGGGACATGCATGGTTAAGTCATGTGAACAAATTAGTATTTTATGTCTCACCACTACTATTGTTTAATGAGAATGTTCACTCAATGTGAATGTGTGTACATTACTGTGTGTGCATTTATGCAAATGATCATCACCTAGGCTGTGTTTAAGCTACATTTTCATACTTGTTTGTATCTTGATTTCTTGTCAATACGTCTCGGAAAACCATTTCAATAAATGTAATTCACCCATCCTGTCAGAGTCTGTTGTTGATTTGACAGCTTCTGGTTTTGATGTTCTGCTTCAACAGCGCATCATGTGCGAACAGTGTTGTCACTTAGTAGGGAGGCCATGTGTAATCAAAACTGAAGGTATCCTCTAGATTTCTTGGTAACTTTGTAATCCTGTAATCCTCCTTTCCACTTAATAATTTTCCTTTTAGCTCCTGTAGAATACATTGGAAATGTGCATCCTATTATTTGTAGCAGGCAACAGCAGCATGGCATTTCCCTCTGTACATCTCCTTGAGTAACTGTCCCCTAATGAATTCTCCACTCCTCTGATGTGTGTGTGAGTGAGTGTGTCTGGTCCAAATGCGGGCTTGTGTGTTAGTGTGTGGGTGTGTGTGTGTATGTGTGTGAGTGTGCAGCAGCTAAAGATTATTAATGAGCATGGATAAGCATTTTGCTTCCATACTTCATTTCTGTTAACCCCTTGATGTCTGCTTCATTCAGATCAGAATTTACTCTCTAGAGAAATAGCACTGGAGTCAATGAAAAGTGAGAGACTTGAGTGCGCGTGTGTGTGTGAGTGAGTGAGTGGGAGAGCGTGCAGCCAGTCAGACTGTGGGGGGACTTGACTGAGGGTGCCTTGTGGATGGCTCTACTCTACTTAATGTTGGTTTCATGGGTTAATTGGAAAAAAAGTATGATCTGTTCATGTTCATATCCGGCTGTTTTAATACAGTTGCAACTTGAAGAAGACTCTTTTTGCCTGATGCTGTTGTGTCACAGTCAGTTTACACTGTGCTGTATTTTCTGCTAGTAATTAGTACTCAGCAGTGAATATAGTTATTTCAGGGCTGTTTTAACTACTTAATAAACTGGCACATGATTGTTGACTTCAAATACACATTTGCTGATGTGCTCTGGAGCTAGGGATTTAACTTAAGTGTGTGTGTGTTTTTTTTTTATTACTGGGGAAGCTCCCTGGTATAAATTATTTTTAAATTTATGAATGAAAATGCAGGACAACACTCAACATGTCTGTATTTGTTTCTCACATCTCTGTTTCATCTCTATACTTCCAGTTTGCCAGAGTAAAGACATCCGAAACAATGTGACCAACCTCCAGTCGTTGGAGAACTGCACCATCATCGAGGGCCACCTGAAGATTCTGCTCATGTTCAAGACCAAGACCGAAGACTTCCGGGGCCTCAGCTACCCCAAGCTGCGAGTGGTGACCGACTATGTGCTTCTGTTCAGGGTCTACGGCCTCGATACCCTCACCAATCTCTTCCCCAACCTGACGGTGATCCGCGGCAACAACCTCTTCTTCAACTACGCCCTTGTTATTTACGAGATGCTGCAGCTGAAGGAGGTGGGCCTTCACAGCCTCATGAACATCACCAGGGGTGCCGTGAGGATCGAGAAAAATCCAGACCTCTGCTACCTGGCCACTCTGGACTGGTCCAAGATCCTGGACTCGGTGGAGGACAACTACATCGTGGCCAATAAGAACGATGGAGAGTGTGGAGATGTGTGTCCAGGCACGG
Organism: Pampus argenteus; assembly: GCA_036937835.1. Taxonomy (NCBI): domain Eukaryota; kingdom Metazoa; phylum Chordata; class Actinopteri; order Scombriformes; family Stromateidae; genus Pampus; species Pampus argenteus. The sequence goes on from CM072870.1 coordinate 13,838,074, forward strand.
CCCAAGGTCAGTCCATCTGCTCACAGAACACCATCAACGGACACTTCAGGGGACGATGCTGGTCACAGAACCACTGCCAGAGAAGTAAGTGTATATGTGCGTTTGTGTGTTTAAATAAAGACAAAAGACAGATTATTCACTGTATTCTGTCTCCTGTATAGCTATTAGAAAGTCAATTTTTCTCAGGCATTAAACTGGCCTCATATTTACCAAATTAATAAAAGAGTGACATTTAAGTGCAAAGCAGAGAAAACGGATACATATTGACAAACATGATAGTATAGCACCTTTCCAGAATCCATAATGCTGCTCATTGCAAAGTGGTCCATTGAGGCACATAATGAAAAATTGCATTGGAGATTTTTTTTTCCTCCCAGAAATCAATTGAGGCGACTGATATTTTCATTTCAAATGGTTTATATAATGATTTCTATGATGCGGAGGGTTGCTCTTGATATCAGAAACCAGGATTCACGGACACACCACACCCTCTGACTGGCATTCATTGACTGGAGCATTGTGGGCAAGCGACTTGTAATTATAGGCCCAGGATCTGCTTGATGTGTGAAAAGACTCAGCTGTATTGTTGAGTTGGGGAACTGCACACTTAAAGGTAGAGAGGGAAGAAAATGCAATGAAAGGGTTAGAGCGAGAGGGGTGATTGACAGAGATGAACATTTTAGTGCACATGCTTGTTAGAAGTTGTATTTTCTCTCCTGTTGGTAAAAAAGAAATGTGGGTTCGCTTGGCGCTGCGACCAGCCGGCCTAGCAGTGTGTCAGTCAGTCAGTCAGTCTTTCCTCTCCTACCATAAACATAGAGAATGGCGTCTATTGTAAGACACACAGAGAGAATGCTTATTATTTTTTGAAGGGGATTATAGCTTGTGTTGTTTTTTCTCTTCTGTCTCTGTGTCTGACAGAAAGGCTAGCGTTCAAAGCATAATGACCTTGGCTGTGTTTATACTTGAACATTGACTGTTACAGCCCGCATATAATGTTGGCTCCTCGATTTTCTGCCAGGCCGGGAAAGTAATACAGGAAATGGTCTTCTTTGTGTCTCTGTCTCTCAGTCTCTGTCTCCTTCTCTCTCTTGCTCTTACACACACACACACACACACACACACACACACACACACACAGATAGCCTTAGAGTTTTGACTTCAACAGGATATACATCATTCAGAGGAGGAAGTAAAACACTAAAGTTTGTGTTTTCGTGGACAGATATTGGAAAACATTCTGAAGTATAATGACAATCTTTAAAACAAGTTTCTAATGACGCCATTAAGAGCCCAAGATTCAGATGTAAGACTGAGTTTATATACGGAATAAACAGCCCTGACCGTTAAAGGAAAAAAAAAAAAAGAATGTCAACTGATGAACATGAGTTCATAGTACCTCAAACAACATGTGTGTTCATGTCTCCTTTCCTTCAGATAGGCCAGACGAGCAGGTATGATGCCGTGCTTTGCGTCCCGTGACAGGCACCAGTGTAGTCAAGAGCAGGAGCCATTTCTAGAACATGATGCAATGGCTGTCTGCCTCTGCAGTGGGGGTGGTGTGTGTGTGTGCGGGCTACACATGGTGTGTACATGATATGTGTGCACTTAACTGTAAATGTTTGCCAGCGTTTGTGTGTGTTTTGATATACAGTACCAGTCAAAAGATTGGGCACTCTTTCTCATTCAGGTGAATGGGAAGGTGTGTACTTAGTGCACGTTTCCTTGCTGTAGGTGAGAGCTACAGTTCCCCATTGCCTTCAGTATCTCAAATTTTAAGCTAATGCTCTGATGCAACTGTTGTTTTTTTTCTTTTTTCTCAAATCAGTGCCTTTCTGGCTTAGAATAATATCCACATATAAAACAAAAAGTATAATTTTTCTAACAGCAGTGATAACAGTAGAAGCAGTAATAGCATCAGCAAGTGTTGAATTTCTTTGATACCAAGTAATTAGGTGGTTTTATATTGTGCAGGTGTAGTTGTATATCCGTGGCATGGTTACAGCATGGCAGGTCAAGATGAGAAAAAGACGTAAATGTCAAGAAAGGATGTCCCTTGGGTGCTTGTGCAGTGCTATAAGATGGAGCACATGCTGGGTGGTGGCATGAGCAAACTATAGGATCTTTAATTAGGGTTTCTGTGAATGAAAACTCATAGTTTACAATCTTGGATGCATACATACACACATGTGCATGTGCAGACGCAGGGCGGAGGAACATTAGATGGAGCATTAAAGTTTATGTGTGAGTGGAAACTGTGGGGTTGTTTTTGTTGTGTTTTTACAGGGTTCCAGTTGCCTTAGGTAAGAGCCAGGGGAGAGCCTGCATTCCTCTGATCTCACACATACTCCTTACAAGCAGGAAAACCACTATGTGCATGTGCATACATGCGTGTATGTGTGTGTGTGTGTGTGTGTGAATCCAGAAATGTCATGTTTAACTGTGCAGGGCTCTTAAGTAACTTGTTGGCAATCAAAACAGCCTGGAGAGTGTAAGAGATGTGACATTCATTGCCCAGTTATGTTTTCGCTGTTGTGTGTGTCTGGTGTACATATGTATTTTGTGTGTCTGTGTATACTCTATATTTACAACTTTATGCAGGTGATCGTTTGGATGTGGAGGTCAGTCCAGTAGTAGGTTTTGTCAAGTGCACTCAGGCATCAAATTTCTCAGGTTTTACAAGCTGTCACAAGTCACTGTGGCTTTGTTACCTGATCGAATGTTGGTGGTTGCTTGTTTTCCCTTCAGACAGCTGCAATGCAGTAGCGGATTGCTATCAAGTATAGTAGTAGTCGGCTTCATGCGCAGTTTGTGTTGTGCGAGGTATCATAAAATCCCAATTTACGACACAGATGTAGATCAACAAATCAAAACATCTTTCAGAGCCTTACAAATATGAAATCCTTCAATCATAAATTACAGTGTATATCGGTTTAAATATCTCCGACCAATGACTTCTTACTAGAGCTACATGTGCCAGGTTGTCAGATTTAAGATCAGTAGGATTTATCGACCACAGGCCCCTGCTGTAAATGAGACAGACAGGATGTGTAGTCATGTGGATACAACCTCCGCACCCACATGTGGAACATGATGCATCCAGGGTGAGTATAATTTACTTGGGTAGAACTGGTTTGGCTGAAATCGGTTTATTTCCTGTTAGCTGTTGCTGTCACTGCGTTTGATTTTGAAGTGAATCCTTTTGATCCAAATACTAATCAAATGTATTTTGTCAGAGGAACATGTAAAAGATGTTAGAATAATACACATTTCTAAAGAGAATGGGTAATATTCACAAAGAAGCTACCATAATATGAGAATAAATAAAAGGAAGCCTATGGACTACATTTACACATGGGACACAGCTGTTTTTAACAAATGAGAGACAGGTTGAGTGTAAATGCATATATACAGGTAGTTTGTTACATGGAAAGCAAGCACACAAGACAGAGGACTGGATTTCCAGATGAAAGTACAGTCAGAAATGAAGCAGGGGTAATATTCACAGATAAGAGAGAGCCAGAATGGGAGCAAATAGTCGATCTCCTGTTTAGATAAAGCTCTATCTGTTGCTGGGGTCTGGCACACTGTGTGCAGTCTCATAGACTCCAGCTTGCACAACTCACACACGCAAAAACATACACACACACAAGCAGGAGAAGAGAAAGCTTTTCAGGTCAAAGTTCACATTGCCTGTGTCTATGTGCTTTGTTGTTTACTGCGATTGTTTTCAGGCGCACAGCCACAACTTCACCTCCCAGCGACAGAAAATGCTCTCTCTCCATTACACAAAACCGCTTTCACTGTCACATAGGTCACACCTGTGATGGCAAGATTTAAATCGATTAGTGTGCGTCATCTGGCATGGCCCTCCTCCTGACCAGGCCTTAAACGTGGTTCGTACACAGCTTTTGTAAGAACGGGGAGAGTGTACAGGAGCAGTTGAGCAGAAGAGAAAGCGTGTGGAAGATTGAAAATGGTAATTACACTATGTAATACTTTGGAAATACAGTCGTAGTCATGTATATGTTGTTGTTTGTTTTTTTTTAGTTGTGTTGTTTCCCAGCCACATGAAAGTACCATAGAGTAAAAATATGATAAAAAGATACATTTTGCAAGTTTTCTGTTAGCATCAGTTTAAACCTAAGAATGCAATTTTGCAATTTTCCAGCAAAGGGTTTTTCACGGCCAATGTGAATGAATATAGAAGGAATTATTACAGCGAATAATACCCGTCAGCGTACAAAAAAAAAAAAAAAAAAATCCAAATCCATCATCTGATATCTGAGCATGTTGCCATAAAATGGTATCATTATGTTGTTTCTGTGAGGTAATCATATTTGCTTAACTTATACGTATTGAGCATGTCATAAACTGCTGGTATGGTCTCAGCTGGTCGCCTTGGTAATGGAAATTGCCATCAATGCCATTTCCTTTACTGTTTTATTTCTCACGCTAGCAAATGAAAGTAGACAGTGAGTGTGGATAAGATGAGGGCCAGATGAGGAGGCCAAGAGGGAAAGAGAAGAGGTTGGGCAAAGCAAAATAAACAGAGCAAAACAAATATGGCGGGGCGTTTGTGTGTGTCTCCCAGGTACACACAGACCCAGACACACTCAGAAACCACACACATACACATTTTTGCCAGTAGCAAGCGGCCAAGCTAGAGGAGGGTAAAGAGAGACAGAAAATGGCAGTATTAAGGATGGAGGCACTCAATGAAGTATGTTGTTGGCCTGCAACCAAAGAAAAACACTTAGCTGGCCCAGCCTCTTAATTGTAAAAGTGTCTCCGCTCAGGCTGCTTCCACACTCCTCCTCTCTTGATCTCGTCTTCTTTTCTACTTTTCTGTGGTTCAGTTTCTGCAGTAGTTTCTAATGAGAAGTAAATGAAAGAGTTTTCCTGTAGACGCTGTTCTTAATTAGCCATTTAGTGCTCAGAGAGAACAAAAGAACATAAACACACAGGGTCAGACTGCCTGATAGTACAGTAAGTGTAACTGTTAATGCTTCATGTAAATGAAGTTCATATGTCCTACAAGTGGAAAAAACACAGATTTTTTTTTTCATGTTTATGTTTTTGTTCATGACAGGGACTAAGTGATGTAAAAGTTTGGGAGCATTTATAACACATGGTTAATTTTGCATTACTTGAAAAGGTAAAAAAATAGTGTCAGATTATTAATGAGGCCAAGCATAGTTTCTTATACCAGCACTGAGGCTGTGAATGGGTTTGGTGTCAATATATCAAAGCAAAGTCTCAAATATTAACATTTTTATTCAAATGGGGATGTGTCGTCATCATCATGATTCAGACCAGAGCTTTGAATTAGATTTATGGTCTGTACCGAGTACTGAGGATATATTTTAAAAAAAAAAGTTCCTTCATTGATAACCCAAATAAATATCTAAACTTAATGCAACTTATGGCAGTTATTATGGCAGTCTGGAGCCAAAGGGCCACTTGAACTTTGACCCAGATGCTTTTCCACTGAGAGGGCACTCGAGCTAGAAATGCTATCCTTCTGCTGTCTTCACCCTCACTGGAATTAACTTGGCTGCCTGGAAGTAGGGGCTTGTTTTACAGTTGACTTGTACACAGTCAAAGGAAAACAAGGTGTTGGACATGTAGTGCACACACAGGATAACACAGTGTGTGTTTGTCTAACACAATTTTAAGGATATAAATTGTCATGATTTCTAGCTCCAGATATTGTAGCACATTTCAGGAAACTTGTCTCCTTGTCCACTTTAACAAGAACAAGTGAGGAGCAAACTAGATGAATTGTTTCCAGTCTGCTTTCAGTTCCTTAGTAAAGTGAATTGCAATTGATGTGATCCTGATAGTGATACACTTAGACACACACTGAACAGAGAGCTGGGTACATCTGTTCTCATCTGTCTCTCATTTATTGCTATAGACAAAAGCAGGCTCTTCTTTGATGCTGTCCATTTGTGATAGTTAAAGCTTTTCTGTGGTGGCTTGCCTTACATCAACACACACACACACTCACTGGTGTTTGAATTACCATGAATATCTTATAAGGGGACAGAGAGTGAGAGGAAGAGATAAAAACTGAAAGAGAGGGGAAGAGATGAGGGATGGAAGGATGGAAACAGACAGACAGAGAGGGAGAGGTAGTAATTGTGCTCTCTTGTGTTTTCCTTCCTGGCAGCTTGCATCTTTGTTAACAAATCCAAATTAACTTTGATAAGCTGGCACCAGTAATGCACGTGCATGTGAGTTTTGTATACCGTACATGTGTGTGTGTGCGTGTGTGTTTCCTCCAGCGCGCTCGCATATTGAGCGCAGTAGCAGGCAGGCAGTGCCAGCCGAGCGCCCCGGGGGATCTAGAAAACTCTCTAGCCTTCTCTCCTCCAGCTCATCAATGGACTGGCACTCCCACATCCTGCTCTGCACACACAGACAGTACACATGCGCACATGCAAGTGTAAGGGCACACATTTCAGAAAGACACATGTAGGCCAGATACACACTTGCACGTAGAGCCAAGTGGAACACAAATGTACACATAAGGTTAAGTGGAGCATGCTGACACAGCTGCCCACTATTCAGACAGCAGTGGATTGGCTGTTAGTAGTAATCTAAGTAGCCTATAGTGTAGAGAGGATGGGGGCTTCTGAGGATACCAGCATGTTGGAACAAGATCTATGCCTACTGTTGCTGCACTCTGCTGTTTTTTTTCACTGTCAAGAGGGAGAGAGGCATTCCTCGCCTCTTTTTATTTTTTTTTTAAGAATACACATCTCACACACTATTAAGAAGGAGACTGATATTCCTTTCTAATGTGATTCTAAATAGTATGATTCCTTCTGTGCATTTGTGGTTTGATATGTTTCACAGCGTTGGACGAGTGTGTTTATCTGTGAGAATTTGTGTGCGAGCAGTGGAGGAAAGATTGTTGGCAGGCAAGCGGCTGTTACAGTCCGAGCTGTCTGAAAGGACTTCCTTATTACTTCCCGCCATTGTCCAAAGCACTTCCTGCTGGTGAGCTGTACAACTGGGCCCTGGGGGAAGGCCAGCGGGTGAAGGGAGTGTGATGGCAGGATATTACTTGCATGTGCAAGACAATGAAAGAAAAGTTAGATGAATTGTTCACAGCCCTCTAGATCTGCGACCCTGACAGAAATGTTTACTCCATTAATTGTTTTGCGAACAAGTTTGTAAACCAATATATCCAAATGTGAGAACACAGGCATCTTAAGATGAGCTGCAAGGATTGCATAAAGTGTGTGTGTGTGTGTGTGTGTGTGTGGAAAATAACAAGACCCTCCCTCTTGGGATTGTTTTCAGGTGTTTGGCTAGATCAGGTGACCGCCTGCTTCCAGTTCTGACATCAACCCTACACGCACACAAACACACAAACATGATTGTGAAGATGCTGGCTGATCAACACTAGCTACATGTCCTAATGTTGTGCCAACTTGGTGCAATGCTGACTTGTCAATCAACTTATATTTAGGTACACCTGACACTAGTGCTGAGTGAAAAGTCAATCAAATCTTGCACCACACACAGGACAGCACAGTGCTACAACTGCTTTAGGAAAGTATAACCTTAATTGTGTTTATCCTCACTGATGTATCCAAATGATCCCTGTTTTTCAATCTAAAAAAAAAAAACCCACCCCAAAAACAAAATAACAGTGCTTGCAGTACAAAATTACGAGTTTCTAAAGCCTTACGACTAAAGGAAATAATAAAATGAAAAGTGTTCATTGTAGTGTTTGTTATAACAGTCCTTCCACAAACGCACATTAGCCTGAGAGGAAGTGATGTTCTTTAACTCAATCAGAGCCGATACTGTCCTTACCTGCACTTCATTGGCTCACTGTAAAAGAAAAACTGCTGCTTCAGTGGAGCAGGGAAGCTCTGTGTATGTTCATGCATACGTGATCTCAGAACCGCATGTAAGGGGCTTAACATAGTCTGTAACCACAGCTACTAGTATGTACTGTATTTGGAATATGTGATGCTTATGCTTTGTCAAATTCCTGGGATTTCATGGGTGGCTTTGACGTGGTAACGGCTCAGCTGATGGGGCTGGGAGGGATGTTTGGACATATGAAATTCTTGAAGTATTTTGTTGTTACATCACCTTCTTGGGAAAGCAGCTTTTCCCACAGGTTGAGTAAGTATTCGTGGTGGTGTGTAGGTTGTGGAGTTCATACTAATCTGACAAATAACATTTGTCAAATTATTATTATGCTTGCCATTTATTATTTCTCCTGCAGTTTATGATCATGTGTGCACACTGGGTTGGCCGAGAAAGAATAGACAAAATAGTTTTTACTTTAAACCTCCCGAACATGGCTGCACTACAGAAAGCTCTTAAAAGTCAGTGCTGGACATCAGCTTTGTGTTTCTAAACTTGATTTTCCTGAACTGAACTCTTCTATCCTCATATGACCTCCCCATCCTTGAAGTTGCTTCCAAACCCAACTCTTTCCGCGCATTTCTGTCCAGACTGAGCTCCCTTCACTGAATGTCCTGTCCTTGGCTTTCAAGAAATGTCTCTTTTCATTGAGCCATTTAACAGGTTTCTCTTAGCGTCAAACCCTCCAGGGAGTCCAGCCATACCCAGAATGTGTTAAATGTCTGGGAAAGGAGCATAATTTTCAGTAAACAGGAGCTTTGGTGGTAACTACCACCCCTGCGCAGGCTGTGATGGTGCAGAGGACCTTTGTCTATTTAAGGCGATACTTGTGACACAAGGCTCAGGGGTGAAGGGGGGTTGGGGCAGATGCAGTGGGGAAAATGTGACCCTAATTTGACCCACCCAGGTCAGGGGTGAACAAGTAGAGGATGGGGGAGAAGAAGGGGTTCAGAAGCTAGTGGGCCATTTGCTGGCCATAATGACAGGGTTGCATATAGACACACACACACACACACACACACACACACACACACGCTTGTGTTCATAGTATTTTTACCACATAGTAATGAAATGTGGAGAAATAATGTTTCTTCTTCCTTCTTCCTCCTCTGCTGAATTGCTCTACTGATAACCAGTTAGGACATAATGTCATATTTGTACAGAATAATGTATATGAACCAGTATCAAACGTCATTTTAAATTTCCAGCTCTGTAACTAAAATAAAACTTATTTCTCTCTGTAAGCATCCTTGGAGTAAGGCTAGCCGCACCAATTGTATTTCCTCCATTTCATATTGGCTAGAGCAAACTATGCAAATCAGTGCTACAGTGAGAGATCTTAATACGAAATCTTATCAAATAAAGAAATGCCGTTATGAAGCATTTTGTTATTACAGAAGACAATTGCATCTGAATCTGGTTTTGTTATAAGCAATGACACAATGGCTGTGTCACCCCCTACACTGTTGGCATCAATACACAGACTGGCATTGATTCAATTTGCGAAACAGGCTCTTTTCCCCTGACCTACACATTGTACTATTTGTTTGTCATTTGTGCTGTGACTCTTACCATTAAGTCTGGAACTAGAAGATGAAATCTGAGAATCTATAGTGAAACGAATCGGATAATACATATTTACACAGAAGCCCAAAAAAAAAAGAAAAAAGAAAAAATGCTGTACACGCATGGGTAACACAGCTAACATTCACATATGAGTGAACATAACTTGCAAGATAAATAGACAGTTCCTGGTGCCAACTGTGTGTGTGTGTGTGAGTGAGAGTTTATGTTTAACTGTGATGAGTTGATACAGAGAGCATGAAGATATGAACTGTGGGTTAGCTAATCTGGAGGTCACAGAATGAGCTTGGTAAAGCTGAAAGTTGTGGTTCCATAAAACGGGGCTTTTGATCACAAAAGGCTGCTTCCTTTGCTGAATATTCATCACTTTTTTTTCTCTTTTCCATCAGTTGTTTCATCATGAACCCCTGGCCTTACTCCCGTTGCAGTCTTGAAACACTTAAGAGCCGTTTTCTTCTGCCTCTCTTCTCTTCTGTCCTGATCATGCCAGAACGGTCCTGTATCATAAAAGCAATGTTGTAAAAACATTTGCCTGGCTGCTTGTGCTGTCTCCACTTTCGACCTGATGGCATGAGTAGTAACATATATTCACAAGACAGAAAATGCAATAATAATCCTTCCTTTGCCTAAATGCATCTCTTGATGATACCAGGGTGGTGACAGTGATAAGACTGCAGGAAAAATGGCTGCTGCTGTCCCACACTCAACTCCGTCTCTATTGTAGCACAGGACAAGGCTGCAGTCATGCTCATAGTATGCATTCCCTGCGGCTTCACCATCTCTCCTCCTGTCCTGACTGCACTCTGATGCCCCAGCTGCCCTCATGAGGAATAAGTGCAGTTAATAATTTTTACCGACATGGCTGGGATGTCTAGTCGTTTAGTCGTGTGTGGAAAATCCTGCAAAAAGGGTCAGAAACTGCTGAAATAGTATGATGAAAAAGTGAAGAAATGGGTTTCCCTGTCTTTCTTTTTCTGTCTCCATTTTTCTGCTTCTGTTGCTCCACCTTATGTGAAAGATCCTCCCTCTGCACTCCCTCCCTTCTCCCTTTTTTTCCTCTCTGTCCCTCTTTGCTTTGTGCTCTCCCTCTCTCCCCCTCTTCCTTCCCCTTACACGCTGTGGTATGCAGACATGCAGGAATTTCTGGGCCTCAAAATGATAGACCAAACTTGTCAGCCCTGGCTCCTGTTACTAAAGATGGCCGCCTTTGCAGTGTGTGTGCCTGCCATTGGTGCACGTCTGAGTTATTCCCCACGTGATTGGTCATAACGCGTTCGTCCACAGCTCTTGTGTTGTTGGCAAACGTGTGAATTTTAAATTTTTGTTTGTATAAGACAGTTTCCATTTGTAATTTGTCACTATAACTCTTCCTGTCTTCTGCTTTCTCGTCAGCACAATTTTTTTGTGTGTGACTGCATTATGTGTTATTGTATGCTGTTGTTTGTGTGTCTTTGTGTGTGAAATAAATGATAGGTGTGTTGCTGAGTGTGCTACTACTACTCAAGTAGTCTGCAATGATATGAATATGTTCAGGTTTTTTTGACTATTTAATGGGCAAAACAAGATATTTAATGATACCACCTTGTGTTCTAGGATACTGGGATGGACACTTTTCACTGCTTTCTGATATTTTATGGATCAATGAATAACAGATTAATTGAGAAAATGATATGTATATCATGGCTAACAAGCAAAATGTCTTTCTAATTAAATGGGGGGCCGCAAATTCCATACATTTGTAATATTTGAAGAATGATATTTTCAGGTCTGAACAGTGTCATGATCACTGGAAAAAAAAAGGATACTAAAGAGATTTTGTAGCTGCTTTCTCCACATAGTAGAGTGAGAATTAATATAGTGGCATGAAAGAAGTTAGAATAAAATAGACTAGCTTTGGTGTTCTGCACACGACTAATAATAATTTGCGGAAGCTGCACCCAGATGGACACGTCCATGTCTAAAACAAAATATTTTTTGTGCCTCCTAATATAGATTGAAGATGACACTGAATAGCTCGTGCCTAAGATAGACTATGAGCTAGTGAGCTAGTCTCTTACGACGCATATGTTTGTGTGTGTATCACCAGGCAGGATGACGTCCAACCCAGCTAATATTTAGCATGCCTTGGCTGTTGCCTCCTCTCTCCAGTGTCTGCTGCTCTGGGCCTTGTGATAGCATTGTTGCAACTAAAAAAGGTTCTGCTACGGTGCTCTGCTCACAGCCTGTCAGCCAGACATACTGCACTCTGCTGTCTGCTCCACACACACTCGCATGCACATGACAAAGATGACTCTCCCAGCTATGTTTTGCTTGTATTTTGGGTGAATCGCAGTGCGCATGTGTATAACCATATATCATCAGACTCTCATGTGTGATTTGTATCTTGACATAACTATTTTTTATTTATTTTTTGTATGAGGAATTTTGCTGTCATGTGCTGACTGTTTTGTTTGTTTCTGACTAACACAACTCTGAATTTAGGTTAATGAGGTCAGCTGGACCCACAATATTTCTGGTGTGTGGACGGTGAGCATGTGACCCGGCGTAATTCACATCAATCATGAGGGAGCAGCATTGGATGTTAGCAGTCACACAACAATAACATCAATCCATCCGTAGGTCTCTAGCCAACTAAGTCGGTACACAAACCACCATTTTGGAAGTGCAGTTTCCTCTCAGTCAAGCTGCTTCTGAAATGAGAAACCAGGGGGAAAAAAAAACAGTCCCAAGTGAATTCTTCTCAGATCTACACTTGATTTATGTATAGTGTGTTTGAATTGGAAGATGAATGAGAAACTTACAAAGCAGTTGAGTTTCTGACATATCTGAAAACAAATGGTTTTCCTTGTTGACCATAAAAAATTTAAGCCCCCAGGAAAACTGCTTGTTTGTCCCCCTTATCACCCACCATCTTCCTTCCCGCTGCCTTCCTCGGCCAATCCACACAGATCGTGCAAAGAGAGGGGCGCCCCTCTGGCCAATTCCACTAAACTAATTGGTTGCAAGGATTTGTGGGTAGAGGGGAGTCTGGGAGCAGAGGTGAAATTTCGTGTGTGTGCGTGCGTGCGTGCGCGTGTGTGTGTGTAGACGTGTGCATAGAAGTAACACAGAGTTTGGTCCTTTTTAGTGTGTTTGTGTGTTTAGCCCTCTGTTCCTCCCAGGGCGGGAATAGGAACACAAGGGAGGACCTGGGCAGGGCTCCTATTAGTGGGAGTGCGACCCTTGCTGGAGGGGTTAACATTAGCAGAGAGGGGTAGATACCCAAGTGAGAGGTCAGTATAAACAGACGTTGGCAGCAATGGCAGGGACAGGAACACAGTGGAAAAAAATGTAATCACTTATTTTTGTTGCTGGTTTCAATTATAGATCTAAAAAGATTACAATAGCAGCTCTTTAAATGTGCTCCTGTCACATTAGAAATGTTCAGTTCATTGTTATAATTTCAGCCTGACTGATTTTTGAGGCCCATATCAATATTTAAAAAAAACAACAACTTGATATCGTCCAGTAGTAATGTTTTTAAAATAAACATTTAACACACGATCTTGTTACAGATCGCTTACTTTCTTGATCTCTGGTGGACAAAGTGTGTAATGGTTACACAGTTTTTAAATGATCTCAACCCTGGTTTAGCATTTCTATACTGCAGTGTCAATGTCTGTGTACATATCGGCTGACATGTACACACTAGTATGCCTAAACAACCATACTGTTGAATGAAGGAAGTGATATGTGAGTAAATGGATCAGTAGACAAGGCAGTGAATAATTTAATATTTGAATGCTTCCAAGAGTGGATTTTTGAGTCGGAGCATGCACATGCGTGCGGTTGTCGACCTCCCCTTAATGGTTTTCCGGATTGCAGTTCAAAGTCAGTGACCAGCTTTATGTGTATGTGTCCATTCATGGTTACTTCTATATGTGTGACCACCTGCGAGGATTGGATAGCACTGATGGAGGGATGGATGCAGAGAACAGCTTGGATGACAAACTCTGCTCTCAGTTTTCTTTGATGGGACGTATGTATGTAGGCGGGACAGTCTGGCACCGCATAACTCCACACTGTGGACAGTATGTGTAGATTAAGACAGATGCTCCTGTCTCTTCGTCTCATGTGTACCACTGACGGAGATAAATGTACCAATAGTGTTTTGGCCAAGTTTGCAAGATCTTACTCTGCAATTGCTGGCTGCACTGTGTGTCCTTGTTTATAGTCTCATTCTATTTAAAGAAGTGATTTTTGTCACACATGAGAGAAGATATTTGTCTGACATTTCTACCTTCTAATATTTTAATCGTATTTTATTGTCGTCTTAACTATAACTCTTATAGCTTATGTCATAAACTAAACTTAATAAAATAAAAGTTTGCAATTTACTGGTATAGATGGTAATGAGTAATAAAATTGCACATAAAAAATTTGGCATTTAATTGAAGTAGTCCCTGCTCATGGCAATACTCTAGTTAAAATCATTGATGTAGTGTAAAAGTGACCAAATTACAACAAAGTAGTAGTTAGCACAACTGTCAACAAGTCCCTCAGTGAACATTTCCTTATTCTAGGAGCCAGCCATGGCCGCTGATAGCATCCATCATCAATACCTGTCTACTGTTTCCTGTTAACCGCTGTTATCCTGACCACCCAGGCTCCCCCTTCTGCACTGATTTAATTTGGCCCCCATTCGACTTTTTCAAATCTTATTACAAAGACACACACACACACACACACATAGCCGTTTACCTCTGCTGGTCCATTGTTCCTTGGCGGAGAATCACATCTGTTGTACAGCGGTGTTGTGGTGTTGAAAAAAGTGTCATATTTAGAAGCTGACCGCAGAAACTTAGGATTACTGCACATTAAAAACTCAGTGAGAAATTTGTTTTTGCGTCTTTGTTATTTAGTGATATCAGTAAAGAAAAAAAAAACAATCAGAGCTGAAGCAACTAATGGATTAATAGATTTGATTATTTTTCAAGAAAAAACAATGAAAAAATGTCAATGTCAACAGGAATTATTATAATAATATCTCATAATGCCATACAGTAGCTAGCTGAGCTGGAGGCAGTATTCTTTTTTCTGACCTGCTTTGATTAGGTTTGCATTGGCAGCATCCAGACATACAATTCCTGCTCTGTCTTTCATTGTTTGCTGGGATGTGTGTAAATCAATCAGAAACTGTTGAACACCTTTTCCTAAAGCCCAAGATACGTGACCAATAATTAGCAACCCAAAGATATTCAGTTTGCTCTCTCATACTTTAGAAATATCAACAAGCTGGGATGATAGAATTATCGAAAAACCCTGTGCCGTTTAAAGCATGAAAGCATATTAAGAACAAGTTGTTATTTCCACATGTGTTATGTACAGCAAGGTCAGTATTGTGAACAGTGGTGTAAAGAGTGATTCAGCTCAGCACCTTTGGGTGTACAGTGTTTAAGTGTTTCTGAGCGGGGTGGTGGGTCAGGTATTCTTTATCAACCCCTTCACACCAGCAGTAAACAGGTTTTTCCTGGGTTGGCGATGTGAATATGTATGATATTTCTGTTGAGCTAGGGTACTAAGAAATGAAGAGAGCACACAGACCAGCATTTGAGATAGAAAATCAAGATATTCAAAATTGCAGTTGTGAATTAATTATTTTTTTTTTTTTTCTCGTTGAAACTGTCCTTGTTGTTTATCCCTGTTTTTATTATCACCAGCAGAGGTAAACCTTGCCACGAGGCACAGGTAGTGTCTGTCAGTTTGCCTTTCTTCCTGTTTACCTCTGGCTGCTGTGCTTGAATGAAAGGCTTTTTTTTTCTTTGTGTGCCACCCACCCACCCACCCACTCACCCAGGCTGCCTGCTAGAGGGCCTCTGTTGACAACACCTGCGCCCCAAAGGATAAGCAGGGCCTCTTCAGTCCCCCGGCACCCTTTTCCTTCCTAATGTATGTGTTGTGTTCCTTATTCCTTTGTCCTATACCCTTGTGTACATGTATTATGTATGTGCATACATACATCTCCTTTCTGGTTGAACCCTTCTCCTCCAGCAGTCACCCCACTGTGTAAATCCCTCAGCCGGGGTTTGTTTTTCAGTCAGGTCCCTAAAGGAACACCATGTGCCTGAGTCTGGCATGTAGTTGGCGCTGGCTGAAGACCCAGCTCCTCCCTACTTTCTGCCTCAAATGGCCACATTACACCTGATCTGCAGCCATAGTAGCTTATGAATGTAAAAATGTGCCTCATCCATTGTAGTGCCTACTGCCAGAGACATAAGGATATTCGTTTGTGCTATTTTTTATCTTTTCTTTTATACATTAAGCTGAAGGATTAAGTAATCATAAGGATCAGTCATAGCAAAACATCCAAAGACACTGGTGGCCATAAGTACAACTGTTTGTTATTGGTCACCATTCAATAAATCTGCCAGCACCATGTTATTATGTCCCAGGGGAAGATGCACAAGATTATATGGTTTGTATTTGAAGTCTTGGATATGGTCTGTACACTGTTTGCGTAGCAGTCTGGTTTGTCAGAAGCAAACATGTTTTCGAGTAGGCTTGCAGATTTCATTGTCTTCAGATCACTTCTGCCCTTCAGATTGATGTTGGCCAAATGCACCTGCATGCTAGTTTAATTGCTGGTGCTTCTTCTTTTAAGAAATCCATAAAATGAAATAAGGAACTCTGTGCACACTGTGAAATAGCAGCTCCCCGCCCCTTACTCACAGTCTCACACCTCGCAGATTCACAGATAGAAACGAGCAGTGAAAGACAGAAGTGAGAAACTAAAGTTGGCACTAATGTCAAGTTGAACCTAAAAAATACCGTCACTATTTATAAAGTGCTGATAGTCACTACAAAATCAATTAATGCAGTGTCATTTGTAAATTAGTGTCAGGTATTGAGAAAAGAAATTGATATTGTGAAAGCAGAGGTACCTATGAACTGGCAATGGCTATGTTCTTTCCCTTCAGAAATACAATGCATTGTATTTTTTACATTATATGACTTCAGTCTATCAATGCTCTTTGTGTCCGTTTGTTTATTCAGTGATAAAGGTAATTTCCATGACAGTATTTAACTGTTGAACAGTAAATAGTGCAATATTGCCAATGAAACAAATATTAAAGCTATTTCTCTACTGTATGTATCCTACAGTACGTTCACAGGTAGGAGCTCATGTAGTGAATTCATGCATTCGTGCTGATGAGCAAATGTAACCTGCAAAATGTATGTATGCCATGAAAAAGATTGTTTGAAAATACAAGTAAAGATGGTTATTAATATAATCATACTTTGCTGTTAATATACCATCAAGGAATCTTCTTCTTCTTCGTCTTCTTCGTCTTCCTCGTCTTCCTCTTCTTCCTCTTCTTCTTCCTCTTCTTCTTCCTTCTTCTTATTCTTCCTCTTCTTCTTCTTCTTCCTCTTCTTCTTCCTCTTCTTCTTCTTTTTCTTCTTTTTATTATAATATCTGAAGTCATTGTGGTGATACAAAAGTGTAAAATAATTGTAACTGAATTGCAACTCTTCCTAACGGCCCTACTTAGGTAAATGATGTGTCCACCATTTAATCTTGTTTTTGAGGAAACGCCCCATGAATTCCTGTACCAAGAGAGAAAAACAAGACTGGGGGGAGGGGTGTTTGTCAAAGCGAACTGATCAGAGTGAGCGAGGTGACCGAAGGATAGACGAGGGAGAGGGAGGCAGACACGGGGCCACTCTTTACCCTTGACTGTTGAATCAGTGGTGCTCTGCTAGTGTTGTTTTTGTTAATTACTTCCCTCATGGTGGGCATGTGCCTGCACCGTCATTATGTATCAACCTCAGTCTTTCCGTGCCATAGCTTTCCTCTGGCTTCTCCTTTCACCCCCCTGTAACTTCACTCTTCTATCTGACCCCGTCCCGCCATCCACAGCTCACTTCAATGCATATGCATTTGGTTGTGTATCTCACTCTAACTCACTGTATGCATTTTAGTGGTGGTATCATCTGTTTATGGCCTGTCCAGTTCACTATAGAGTTACATGTAGGTGTAAAAATTCATATGTGGTTTGTATGCGACTTTTGATAATCACTAGTAATGTGGATATAATGACCAAGTAGGTAAAGGTAATAGAACATCTACAACAGTCTGGTCAGAAAGTATCACTTCACTGTAATGCAGCTTTTAAAACCAGGACATTTATGCCATATCACAATATTACAATATCCAAAATCTAAGACAATACCTAGTTTAGTCTATATGATCATATATTGATGTATTGATAGTAGTTGCATTCACATGCACACACACACACACACACACAAACACACATAATCTTCCTTCATTCTCTGCTTGGCTGTTAATAGTGCATGCTTATGGCAAATCTCTTTAGTCTCTGGCAGTTATTGGAGCTAATATTTTAATTAGGGAAGATTTTAGAGAAGCACTGAAGGATGGACTGGCAGGCAGACAGTGAGCCATCATCCTAACCAGCACATATCAATCCTGTCAAATAAAGAACAGATGACCCTGTAAACTGTGTAGTATGCATACCATATCTGCATAGTCTAGACAGCGAAGTGATGTTTTGTGCTTTAATACAGGAATATTTTGTCACTTCCCATTCAGTTGTGATTTACCATTATAGTAGCCATTCTTTTAAAAAAAATGACAAGAGAAACACCCTGTTGCCAGAAATAACTCCTGCTGTTGATGTGAGGTGTTGTGATGTTCGATTGAAACATTTCGGTGCTTCTCAGGTGGGTTTGGATTACAATTTGATCCTTAAGGTAGTCAACTCAGAAACTTTCATGCCCGTCTGCTTCTTTGGTCTGCAGCTCCATACCATAATGTGCTAGATGTTGCAAACTTATTCTGTTCAAGAACCCAAGCTACCTCCTGGTTTTAAGGACTGTTATTTACAAATAAACATAGAATAGGATGGTATTTCAGACAAATCCATAAATTTATTCAACCAGAGTTCGTTTCAGTCCTCGGCCTTCCCTGCAACCTCACACAACATTTCCAGTCCAGGACAGAGGTATGAGGGATGTGATCAGATAGAGGGATGATCGAAGTAAAAGTAGAGCGAACAGAAGCGGGGCCTTGCTCGCATAAATCGCCCAATTTCCCCCAAATTCCTTTGATGCATCTGAGCCTGAATCTGAGTTTACACTGTTTTGCTTATGACTAACACTCTCCATAATCAGTCCCTGCACACCGGCCCTGGAGACCCCTGGCCAGTCTTCTCTGCTGTTTTCTTTGGCCGCTCACTCTGCTGATGGAAAGATGGTTCTCGGTGAGGTTAAACTGAGGCTCTGACAACCCGAAGTGAGGTTGTGAGGGATGACTCTGAATTGATGACCGCAGTTCCATAGCTTCTATTTTTGTGGGCAAAGATTTTGTGACCGCCATGTTTCAGGTTTTATAACCCAAGTATGTTTCAGGGCCACTGGCCATTGAAACCCCTGCCAATATGTTAGTCAGACAAACACAACTATTCTTGTCCATGTCTGAGAAGTTTTTCAACTTACCAAGTGTTTATATTTAGCCTTGTAACATGCAAGTTGTTTCCACCACATTTGTGTTAAATAGTTTTAGAAAGATTTGGCTGCCTCGTCTATTCATCTTGAAGTAACATATATGTTTGTTTTGTCACAAAGAATAAGTAAAGTTGTGTCAGAGGTGAGACAGTCACAGAAAAGTTGATCTAACTTCACGTGTCTGCCACACATGCATACTCTGCTTTTGGTGTGTTTTGAACATAAGATGAGGGAATGTGTGTGCGTGACCCCTTTGTGACAAGCCTATTTTCTCCTTTTTGAGACCTTATGGGAATGTGAATGAAGGGAGTGCTCGGAGTGCTCAGATTTATCTGATTTAAAAAGAGCAGTGAGGGCACTTTAAGTGATGTGGATGTATTAAATTAGATATATGTGTTTGTTCTCTTTGTAATAATCCAACTTGTGGATACTTTCTCATCTGCTCTAAAAGTTCAGCATTGACATCTGCTACAAAATTGTAATGTTAGGCGATGTTTTTTTTCTCTCACCATCAGTTGTTCTGCTCTGTGTGCATGAGTGCATGTGCACGTGTGTTTATGTGCCTGTCAGTGTACCGTAGTCCTGCTCAGTGCTATGCTGTGAATATGAAATAGGCCAGCTAGCATCTGCACTGCAGCCATCCCCCCACACTGTGCCTACTGCTCAGTGCAGCTGGACAGCCTGCAGAAAGAGCATGGAGGCTGTGTGTGTGTGTTGTAGTTTTGTATGAGTGTGTTTTGAGAAATAAGTTGAGTGTGTCTCGGCTTTTCTCATGCTTTTGGTATATGAGAGATTCTGTTTTTGTTTACTTGTGCAAGATTGATTTCTACTATTGTGTTAATGTGTTTATTGTCTTCACATCTCCCTGCTTTTTGGTGCATCTTCTTCATATATCTGTCCCCGTGCATCTCTACTGTTAGACAGAGGCTTTGTTTAAAAATCCTGAAATCATATTTCATTGTCTTTGAGTAAGGACACTCCAAGAAGAAGGAAATGTTCATTATCGAGGAATCTGCTGAAAATTGTGAAAAATGCACTGATATATGATGAAAGGAAGCAAATATTCACATTTGAGATGATCAACCAGCAAATATTGAGTATTTTCTTCAGGTTCTCGTCTGCAGGTGCTAACCCAAGATAGTATAAAGTAGGTATTTTAGATTTTGGAGCTGGTTTGAAAATGTGCAACATCTCTGACAGTGTCAAATACTTGTCCCGGTCATGAGGTCTGACTGAACTCAAAGCCCCTGAAATAGAAGCAGGGCAGGAACGAGGGAGAGAACCAGAGGTAGAGGTAGAAATAGAAGAAAGAGACGGATGGAGTTGGGTAAGAGAAGAGAAAGAGACAAAATCTGTGACAATCAGCTCTTTGATAAACATTTCCTCTGTGTCAACTGAGGACACGGTGAGAGGGGAGAGAGGGCAGTTTGATTTCTCTCTTTGCCTTTCTCTCCCTCTCTCTGTCTGTGGCTAATATGAGGAGATAATGGGCCATTGAGGCAGAAAGGGAAGGCTTAAAAACACCTTAGTCATGACTGGGCTGCCACTCAGCACCACTGATTAAATTACCCAGATGAAGCAGGGTATTTATCTAAGCACAACTACAATCTATAAAACTACACTTAACAGTGGCCAGTTAGAGATGTCAAATCACTGTCTGCAGCTCTTTGTGACCACACATGTATTTTGTGCGTACAAGTGGAATGCTGTGGACATAGAAAATACTGTTTATTGTCATTTAATTTATTCAGGCATTTAATTTCCTCTGTGACATGGTAGAAGTTGGAACTGCAGGATAGTTTTGAGGAGCCAGAACGTTTCGCTTCAGTTCATTTCACTTTGGCCGGCTGCTGTGCCAGTTCAGGAGAAAAGTCTGGATGAATCTGTGGTTAAATAAGACTGAAAACACAGACACAAAAGGTGATTGTTGATCAAAATGCAAGTGAACTGACTTAACCATCCGCCCAGGCACAATTGCAGTTCCCAATCAAATGTCATTTGAGTCAGACTGGAACCAGACCTGAACTGTTGACACTTGTGGCAGTCTCTCAATCTAGCCCACATAGGCATGTCTCTCTCACGTGATGCCACTTGTTCATATATATATATATATATATATATATATATTCACCCTGCTGCCTCTCTCCATCACCTTCTCACTGTCACTAAACTGTCCATTCAGCAAAACCTGCTGGACCCCTATCTGTGTATGTATGTGGGTGTGACTCTGTGTGTGTGTGCTTGTGTATGAGAAAGACTGTATGTTGATTTCGGTTAATGTTTAGGTACTGTTGTCTCTCATTTGGGCTTCCTATGTGTGTGTTTGTGTTGACTGCAGCAGTGTCTTATTCTGTTTGTGTGTTTTTTATGTCTGCATCAAGATGTCAGAAAAAGTGCACTGGGCAGCAAATGCTAGAGCTGGTGGCAGAGTCACAAAATTAAGAATGTGGTTATGGAGGAGAAGGATGGAGGGATGAAGGAGGAGGAGAGCACAAATGTGGCCGTGAACAGAGGGATGTAACAGAAGGAGGGATGAGGATGGGTTGCTAGGAAGGGTAGTAATGATGGATGTGTTGAAGGAAGAATAGAGTAAGGGAGTGGTGAGGAGGGCCTTCAGTAGGACATATTGATTGTACCTCCATCCTGAGTGTCTGTAATGAGATCTAGTGGATGTGGCTTTCTGGAGGAGCAAATTTGTCACCTGGGGCTAGACACTATGGCTGGGTGGGACAGGGGGAAATGGGTAGAGGGTCAAGAGTAGAAAGGAGGATACAGCCGGGGAAAGGAGATTGCATAGCTTTAAAGGCACAGAGAGATGGAGAGAAGGTGGCTTTACGATTTAAAAGACAAGACACAAATGATGACTAGAGGGGAATCTTAAGAAAATGCCTGTTGGGAGCATGCAGCTAATTACTGCAGACAGTCTATGTCTGGACTCATCTCCATAGTAACAAGATGGGCCAGCAGGGTTGGCCAGCACACAGGAAGACACAGACAAGGAAATCAATGAACAGACAGCAGACAAAGCAGGGAGAAAAACCATGTTCATTAGGCCAGATTCACGCTTTCATTTTGTCTGTCTATGTGTGTGTTCAAGTATGTGTACCAGTCCACGCTTGTCTGTCCTTTGATTGAGACTTGGTTTTTATTTCTAAGAGGTAACCTTACATATGTGGGGATTTGTTTTGTTCTCGTGTGGACACATTTGACTGGGTAAGGTGGCAGCAGAGATCAGAGAAAGGTTAATTTGATAAGAATGTTGCTGGTTTGAATTATGCAACATTCGAGAGACTTTGGTGTTTCTCAAAAAAACCTGTCTATGCTCCCTCAGCAACTACTGTTGAGTTATCCTCGAGCAAACCTCTAAATGAAATCGAGCACGTTAGTAGACTGAGATTATACTTCGAAGCTGTGCGATGAGGTGATAAAGAGCATGCTCATTCAGCTGTAGACACATTAAGACACTGCAGGTTTATTAACAGGTTTTGCAGTCATTGTAGAGCACTGCTACCATGTTGTGGCACCTTTCATTGTAGACTGTATATAGAGTCTTGTCACTAATATGAACAGGATTTCCTTCCTTAATATGGGAGATTAACAGAATGCAGTCGCTGACGTAAATGAACAACTTGGCGTGTTGAGACAGGTATTCAGATACGTGAATGGGGTGTGATTATGCACATATGTGTGACAAAGAGAGGAAAAAAATTCTGAGCTCCAATATCTTAAATTGTGATGTAAATATACATAGATAGAGATAGAGATAAAAACAAAAATCTAAGCAAAATTAGTCAGTAGTTCCCAATATACAGATTTAAACATGACTTTGTTGTCACTTTTTTGTGTGAGCATTTTTTTTTACCACAATGACCAGCTTACAAAGTTGTGTGTAAATATGAGTGCGTGGATAGAGGAGGTTTGTTAGCTGGAGCGAAACAAACACTAAAGAGGAAAAGAGACTGTTGCATGAACTTTGTGTGTATGTGAGAGAGACAAACCCTGTTCTCTTTCAGCCAATTCCAACCATCAGTAACCCAATATAGTCTGGGTCATTTAGCCAATAGGACACACACGCACGCACACAAACATTGAAACAATGGAAAAATCTCTTGTCAGGGTGCTCTGCCTTTTCCTGTCCCTTACCTTTATTGAATTGATGCTTTAATTATTTGCCCTGTATTTATATAATAGTCCATATAGGGTAAATGGTCATTAGGTGAAGGAGCCTGACTAGATACACACGTGTGTAAAAATGGACTTATAAGATTTGTGCGATTGTCTAAAACTTGAGCGTGGCAAAAAACAAACCCATTGTTTCCATATTCTTATTTACTTGCCGGTTTGAATCATGCAACAGTCGAGAGAGTTTCTCATAAAACTGTCTATGCTCAGTACCTACTGTTGAATTGTCCTTGACACATACTGTTTGACATTGACTGTTGTCTGCGTCTTACCATCTGCAATATACAACGCGGTCAATAAAGTCATTGTGATCCAGTGACATAAAACAGAGCTGTAAACATCTTGCCATGGTAAACCACCCAATGTCATTACCGAGTGATGAGTGTGCGAATACAGAGACGGGTCCCTGCACAGTTGGTTCTCACAAGACCTTTTGGACATGCATATATGTCTTGTCGAAACATTTGCTGATTTGGATTATGGCATCAGTGTGTGAGTCATACACACTGTGTAAAAAGACACCGCAGAGTGTCATGGTTCGACATTGTCTTGGTGACAGCTCAACGGGATTATATAAATAGAGCTGATAGGATGGGAGGAGATGTGGTGATTACTGAAATACTTCACATTCAGTTTGTTATTCCTGTCACGTGTTATGTCTGTTTACTTATTAGATGCGATACACAGGGCCTCTGAGGAAACACTTCCCAAGAACTATTTTCAATAATGTTGTTTTCACCACATGATGCTGTCTTGTTTCCACAAAACCTATTTATAAAATCACAGGCCTAACTGTTATATTTACGTTGCTGTCGGGATGCTATAGAGCATGATTGGCTTTAGGATGTTTGTCTGTCAGCTTCTCTTTGTAATTACACTGAAATATGTTTATTTGTACATGTTTTCTTGCGTTTTACTCATTGAATACATTGAAATTACGCAGAAACTCATGTACACAATACTCTCACCTCTCAGGTTCCTGTGTTTGGAAAGTCGCTTGCAAAATAGCTGCTCTTTATCTGTGTGTCAATAACCCTGAAAGGGAGTGGCTGTTACAGCGGAAAATGAGGGGTATAACTGTTTACTTCTGTTCTTGTCCTTTAAGTTTGTACATATTAAGATTTGCAATAAAAATTATGAAAACTTTTTCTCTTTACTTTCCAACTATTGCCATCTTGCACTGTTTTTATACTGACCAGATGTAATGGATAATATAAAATATTTATATAAAATAGTAACCTCTAGAGACTTTGAAAAAAAAAAAAACAACTCTATAATTTTACTATAAGTAAAAGCGACTGGACTCATTAGTAAACTGTCTCATCAAATTCTGCTGTCTGTACATGTTTAGAGTACACATAAATCACAATACACCGAATTTACCATTTTGTGCCACCATCCATTATTTCTCAATGAATGGATTAGTTCATTGTGGTCATTGGATTTTTAATACATATATTTGGCTTATGGTTGTAAAAATAAATATCAAATTCTAAATAGTCTTTTGAAATGTGTTTGATTCTCTTTTTTTTATGTCACGGCCACTACTCAGGTCATGAAATTGCAGGGGAGCGTATAATAAAGAGGATCCACTATTTTGCACTAGATATTATTTGAAGCCAGGGGACTACAAAGCAGATTAGAAATTAATCCTGTTAATTTATAATCCTGTTAATACTACATGTATTGGCTAGATTCAAAGTGAACTAACTACATAAACATCTTGAAAAACTCATTTTAAATTGGAAAATTTATCAGAATCGTATCATGTTAACATTCCCCCTCTCCCCACTTCTGATTACAGTATCTCTCTCTCTCTCGCTCTCTCTCTCTCTCTCTGTCTCTCTCCCAGCAATCACTATGTTTTTGTTTACACCCCCCCCCCCCCCCTCCCCAGTCTCTCTCCTCTACTCTCTCAGGGTGAATGTCTTACATCAGATCACTCGAAGCATTTTTAGCAAAGCTTTTGAAGCTTAGGACTCCCACAGTGGCCAAATATAGTAAACGTGAATCCAGCAGCTGTGTGTGTGTGTGTGTGTGTGTGTGTGTCTGGAAGAGGGTGGATGAGTGTATGCGTGCATGTGCTCTCCTGAGTAAATTGCTCTGGGGTAAAAACGTGTTTGTTATTGTTCCCAGCACTTCGCCTGTAGACAACACTGCCAATTAAAGGGGAGGTTTTATGTGTTAAAAGAAGGAAGTGTTGCCGTGTGTGGCTTCACGCTATTGGCTGCCCAGCTTCTCCCATGTTTTTCCCTGGGGACTGAGCAGTCAGGACTCTTTACTGCCATAGCCAAATGAAAGGTAAACACAACACACCTTTGATCAGGCTTTGCATTTAAAACCCTTACTGGAACTGTGTGTGTATGTTTGTGTGTGTGCACACATGGAAACAGCAAGCAAATTATTGAATGACACAGTGAGCTTTACATGCGTGTGCGTGTTTAGCTTAATGAGAGATAAGCTCTCCAGGATGCTACCGCCTTCTCTTCTTCTTGTTGTTGAAGCATGAGTGAAATCATCCATCCATCCATCCATGCGTCTTTCCCTCCATCCCCCCATCCACCTAGCATGAAAACAAAACAAGGCGTTGTATGAATGAAAGTGGGAGGGGCCGAGTGGCCTAGAAAGGAAGGCAGGCAGGCAGATAGAGACATAGATAGTGGTGCAAGGTTGGGTGAGGCTGTGGCGGAGAGGAGGGATAGAGAAGAGGACAGTGGAGTAGGAGGAGGGGATGAATGAACGAGTGAGCTGACTGGAGCATGTTTGGCATAGCTGCTTGCTTGTGTAGCCCAGCAGTAGCGTGAGCAGAATAGGGAATAACGCTGCTGCAGTAGTGCTGTCATGCTACTATAATCCTCCCTGCTGAGACTGCTGCGCTGGGATCAGATAGAAGTAGGAAAGGAAAAAGGATAAATACATCTCGGAAAGAATAAAAGAATAACTGTGAATGATTTTTAAAAAACAAAACAAAAAATAGTAGGGTGTAGTGCGCTGATTTATTGCATGTTTTAATAAAACAGGGTAAACAACTGTTTTTCATGACCCTGAATGGAAATTGAATAGATTTGATGTAAAGCTGATTTAGCAGCTCCACCTATCTCTGTTTTGGCCTTCCTCCAGTCTTAAGCTCGTTCTATTCACCCAAAGCAGCAGCAGTAGATTTGTCTTTCCTGGCATGCCAGCTCCTTGCTGGCATGTCTGCCCCCTGTCTGCCCCAGCAAGGCCAGGGTTAACCCTGGGCGTCTCTCCTCCCTGACATGGAAGAGGCCATTGAATGGCTGCCTCCCCCAGCCAGCATACACATTGGCTGAAGCTGAGGGTGGATCTAAGGCTGGAGCAGCACCCCGGCATGGATCCTGGCCTGGAGCTGGAATCGGCAAGCTGTCTCTGCTCTGTTATGTGATGCTGTGGTCACAGCATGTACACACACAGCAGACAGACGAGAGGGGGGAGGGCTGGAGAAGAGCTATGCATTTTTGTCTGTGGGTCAGAGAAGTGGTGGGTTTACTAACTCACAGTAAAAAAACAAAACATAGTGGAGCTATCGCTGCATAAACTACCGCAGAAGGTCGGAAATTATGTTTTTTTCTACATTATTAATATCCTCTCTGTGGTTTTGACCTCCTGTCCCTTTTGTCGTTGTTCTTTCTTTTAACTTCTTTATCACAGCCATGTTCTCCCCCTGCCACAACCATGTCTGTCCTCTGCTTTTACTCAGGCAAGCAGTGCAACGGGCAGCCTTCCTGTGTGTGTGTGGGGGGGGGTGCTCATGTGATATCCTCATATAGGTGGCATCCTACGAAAGGCTGGCCTGCAGTGCCCCCATTGCACATTTCAGTTAATTAACAGTGTGATACACTCTACACACAATATTCCTTTCAATATTTATTTCTCAGTTGTTGGGAAACCGCATGATTCCTCTTCCTGATTTTAGCTGTGTTTATATTAGATATAACTCAAATATCATGGGAATAAAAAATAATTATAAATGCAGAATCTTCATTTTTTTTGATGGTGTAAATTTTCATCACTAAGGTACCCAAAACAGGGAAAAATTAGTCCTGGAAACGTTAGTAGCTTGTTAATTGACCTAGATCTGCTTCTTGGCCTGACTCTTTCATTCGGTTAGTACGTTATATTAAAGATAACATTATAGGGAGAGACTGGGTCATGCACAGGAAACCCAGTCAGGGGTCAGATATGATATGATATCTGCTGTATATATTGTTGTTTTATCCAGTGGTTTCCACATTAAATGGAAAGATTAGATGTTAGTAACACTGATTGGTGCTGCAAAATGCTAATTTTTTTTTTATTAAAGGTGCAAATTGCTGATAATAAGTTAATTATTCTATTTCTATCTGTTGTTATTTGAGATTGTTACCTGTCACAGTGGATGGTACAATAAAATGCAGCCCCAGTAAACACAGTTTGCAGCCAGTCAGTATGCGCAGTTGGTAAAGAGGTCAGTGCCTGGTAGGTAAGATGTAATGAGTCTCTACTGGCCCACAGACAAGGCAATAACAGCTAGTTTATTAGATCATTACAGGGCACTGGTCAAACCTGATGACTAATCCAATCCAATGACACTCAGGCTCTTTGAACAAATGTTGTTTCCCAATAGGTCAAATGAAACCTGACATGACATAAAATGTTCAGCCCATTGGCAATTAAGGTTGTTTCCATGGCGCGGCAGACTACCACTGTTGGTGGTAAATTGTGGTCACTCATTCTTTTATGGATGCTAGGTGGGAAGTCAGTGGTTGTTCAATTGCATGTTTGAATGCCCATTACAGCTGGAGTTATAATAAATATATATATATATATATGTAATAATAAATGTTCAGGACTGGTTAAACACATTATACATATTAATACATTATGGTGATATAAGTGGGTGCCACAATAAAAAAAAAAGACTCCATTCAGAGAAGTTCACTAGTGTGTAACCTGATGTTAACCACTTTCTTTCTTTTCTCCTTTTTTTGCCATCCTCCAGTGTGTTTGGACAACTGTAAGCATGGCGCGTGTAGCCTCCAGGGCCAGTGCTGCGATGATCAGTGCTTGGGTGGCTGCTCGGAGCCAGGCAACGCTAGCAGCTGTGTGGCCTGCAGGAACCTTCAGCATGGGAACACCTGTGTAGAGAAGTGTCCTCCTGGATACTACGTCTTCAAGGGCTGGCGCTGTGTCAGTTTCTCCTTCTGTCAGGTTGGTAAAAACTTGGATTCTTAAGGCCAACCCAAATCATTTGAAGCACAAATGTAGATATAGTAAACTCACTTACACTAAGCATACATGTTTTTTACACACATTATCTTTGTTTCTAAATTCAGGAACTTCACAACCAATGTAAGCAGGCTAAGAAGTTGAACCAGGACCGGGAGTCAGGCTGTCATGAATACGTAATCCACAACGGGGCCTGTATCATAGAGTGTCCTTCTGGATACACCACTATAAACTCCACAATGTACGTCTGACTCTCTCTCACACACACACACACACACACACACACACACACCACTGGTGCCACCATCAACATTGTCATGTTATTTATGGTGGCCATCATTACATGATCAGATGTAACTGTCAGCCCTCAGTGACTTCAGCAGAACAAGTTGATTGTTGTCACTCAATACACTCAATAACATTTGCATTTGGAAGTTGATCAAACAAAAAGGCAAAAGTGTTTTTCCACTATGGAAAGTCTGCTCTCCTCTATGGATAAGCAGCTGGGCTGTTGAGGGAAAAAAAAAAGTAGGTATGTAGTAGAGAAGCAAAGAAAAGGGCAAAACATCACCTGCTCCTTTGTTTGTCTCTTTGTAAACTGTAAGCAATCTTCAGATGTTGAGAACATGCAGGTTCATGAAGAATTTTATCAGTGCAACACTGCAGGCAGTGTCTATGATTATTAGTATTAATATATCACTTTATTTTTTATTCGTCCACTTTCGGAGGTGCAGCGGTATCAAACGTAGTATCAGTTCGAATGTTGAAGCTTTGCCAATAACTGATAATTAGAACCTGTATTTTTTAAAAATGTTCTATACATTTCTGCTGTCAAATATTGAGTAAAAAGGCCACAAAAACATAAAACAGACAGAGGCCAGAGGGAGCTAATTGTCTTTGAAGGGAGATAAAGCATGTGTGCGATATGATTATTGGCTAGCCTTGACCTGCACTTGTAAAAATTTGCTTTAATTTTCTCAACCATCAGATTGTAATATTATTCCCTCCTTAGATGAAAGTTTAGCTGTATGAAACATAAAATAAACAGAACATACCAGATGAACAAATACTGATAACTAATAATGACTCTCATTATAATAAGTTATGAAGCAGAACCAAATACAAAGTTTTCATATTCAGGCACAAGACTTCATAATTTCATATGCAAATAAGCCCTCTAACATCAATGAGTCCCGGGTGTTTTCACAGCTTGTATCATATTCTGTTCTTAATGATTACACAGCTGCATCAAGTCAAAGCATTACCAAACCGACATGAGAACAAATAGCGGCATGCGGAGAAACATATGTACTCGTGTTTAGGTGTTGATTATTTTGGAACCAGCATACAAGGGTGTGCTGGGGAGTAATAATGTGACTGGGTCTTTATTCAGTACGAACCTGAGCTAAACTTTACAGTCTGTCTGGGACCTGTTTATTTAGTCTGGTTGAATGATTTACAAGAGATTATTTTATAAATAATAATGTATTAGTAATTCTAGATTGATATAGAGGATTTGGTGGATGTATTTAAACACGGTTAGTGTGAGGTTAAGTGTGTTGTACACTTCCCGAGAAATTTCTTTGCTGTATTAGCAGTATGGCCTAGTAGTCAAAGTGGTTGAAAGAGTATTTCACACAGGTGAAAGATCAAAGGTCCAAATCCCTGTAAAAGACATTTGTCCTTAAGCATACTGAACCTCTTATCTTATTGTAAACGGATAAAAGTGTCAGCCAAGTGCTTTGAATATAAAGGCGACCTAAAAAGCTGTCTGGACCTTACCTGGTCCTGTTTAGCTCAGAGCTCTGTCTGCATGTGCAACATGCAAAGGCATAACCTTATTTAGCATTTTACTCGTACTGAAGGGGGGTAGAGGAACATCACTGGCTTCCTCATTTAGCGTCAGTTGCTGTTGCTAAATGAGGAGGACATGTATTTGTTTTGCGGCCAAGTATGTGTTTTGAGACCCCCCCTGTTTGCATGCTTTTAAAAACACATACATAGGTTTGGGCAATAAGGATAAAAACATTTTCATTCATTTTGCAGAAATCTGGGAGATAAAATACTGCTGTTGTCTGTTTGGGGCCAGGCACATCCTCAGAGGATGCAAGCCAGTTTTAATTTAAAGAAACCGTATTATATGGCAAGTCTAATTGAATGTCCAAGCTAGAGATATGGAGACATTAATGGAGTGTGGAGAAGGAAGATAGATGAAGAATGAATGAAAAATATATCTATACGTGTGTGTGTGTGTGTGAATATATACATATATACCTGCACAAAGGGGTGATGTGAAGTGCATTTTAACCCAACATGACTTTCTCCAAATATATTGTGTGTCTGTGTAGGAGAGAGAGATTTACTTTCCCTTGCATGCTGCCAGCCTGTGAGGATTATCAGGTGATTAGACAGAAAAGAACATTGCTTTAAGTCTCAGTCATACACCCTGAGGCATAAGGCAAACTGGCATCATGTGTGGGTTATAGGCTGTCCAATATGAATGGAAGTCAATGCAATGTCCTAACAAGGATAGCTGTGCAAACTTTGTGTGTGTGTGTTTTGCTCATGTAGTTTAGTTAGTTTAGTTTTCAAGAACAAGCGTCATCACTGTGGCTTAGCCTGGCAGAAGCTACACTAAGGCATACTCACACGTCAGACAGACAATACACAATGTACACGCACACACGCACACACACAAAAACACACATACACCCAGGTGATGATTGACAAGGAGCACGGATATTCCAGAGAAGAAGAAAAGGACATACAAAGGTTTGCATCATGGTTTTTCTATGACACCAATAAACTTTTGTCCTCCCTTGGGCAGCTTTCAGTAATGGTATTATGCAAATCTTAGGTTTGACAGTTTGTACGTTAAGTCTATACAACACTGCATTGTGCATACAACAAAGACAGATTAAAAAAATACCACATAATAATAATAATCCTGTGTGGCTGAGAAACAATGCTGTTAGGGAATAGTTTCAGATCGTATTGAATAACCATTATGAAAACATATTTTTAGACATACTTTATGTATGTAGACTGTTCCATTATTTTTACACATTGTCTCTGTATCCTATTTTAGTTCCTGCTTGTCTCTCCAGGCAGGTAGCCTTGCACTTAACATTTCACCTTCACTAGCATCTACTGTATGATGGAGTATGCTCATCTTTTTCCTTGGATGGTGTAACAGCTCAGTGGTCCAGCTGTGTGTGTGCGTGTGCGTGTGTGCACATGTTCTGGTTCTGCCAGGCCCGGGCCCGAAACCAAACCCGAGCGTCAGCTGCTGACGCTGTTCTAGATGGTTGTAGCAGACCCTGGAGCCCGAGTCACAGAGTTCACCCGGACAGATAAACACTGTCCCTTTAAGAGCTGCCGTTGGACCCAGCCTGTCTGCCTGTGTGTCTGTGTTTTTCAGTACAACGGCCCAAAACATTCTCTCTTTCTACACTGCAACTAGAGCGTTACTTTTGAGAAGCTGAATTTACAATTTTCCATGCGGGAGAAAAAAATGAGAGAGACAAAATATCTTGTGAGTTTTGCTTCTGACTGTTGTTTAGGAGAGATCATTACAGTGTCTTTCCACTCACTCAGAAGTCATAGAGGGGAAATAATGATTGAGCCTTGATGATGTAAATTATTAAAAGATTGATAAAATGGGAACTAATAGAAACCAGGTGTGTAAGGGGTCATTTGACTCTCTGAGGGTGGATAGGAAAAGCCAGACAAGAACCAAAGCAGCACCCCTGGGAGTCAGTGTTGCATGTCTCTATGGCGAATGGCTTCCATAGCAAGACTGTGCTGTTTGGAGGGAAAGTAGGGGCATTAGAAAAAGGAGATTATAATAAGAGTTGCATAAACATGGAATTAAAACAGGGTGAGCTGACAAGTGGCAGTTCATGCAGAGTTTGCATGGTCTCTGCAGTGAACAACAGCATCCTTTGTTAGTTGTTCCCAGGGCACAGGGACTGCCTTTAAAAGGTGCCTGTTAAGGCTGACGTTTGATGTCATTGTCTCCTCAACTTTAAGCTTTAAGCTTCAAAACGTGATGGGACTTCAGAATCTACTCTGATGACCCAACGTCATACCCTGCTTTGTAGACATATGTGTATATATATATATATATATATTTATTTGGACCCAAACAGCCTCCTAAAAAGATGTTAGTGAAAGGAATGTCAAAGATGGGAGAGGAATTAAAGAGAGGGATTATGTTCTTTTAAGAGGGCTTTAAAATAAAAAAATAAAAAATGCTCAATTTGTGAATGAAGCGTCGTGTCCCCTTTCTGTGTGTAGTGTGTACATGGCTGCTCGCTAGACAACGCCTGCCTTTTGTGAATGAATTTCCTGAAAGGCAGCAACTATCAAGGCCTCATTGCTCAGTGTACGTGTGTGTGTGTGATTACGTACATAAGCACGTCTGCAGTGAGAGGACGCCACTCATGGAGCTCAGAGAGAGAAACAGAGGAATGTCTGTTGGGAGCTGCAGCTGGTGTTGCAGACTTCATGTTGTTTTTGTTGTCTGTGATTGTGCTCTGTGTGTGTTCATTCGTGTGTGTGTGTAGCATGTGAAACAGAATGAATTGAAGCAAAGGATGAAAACACTCTCTTCTATCCCCCAGTGATAATAAAAATGAGATGTGGATGAGAGATTGCATAATCTAATTCTACTCCTATGGATTCATAATAGGACTTATCAAATTAATTGAGAGAATCACACAGATTCACCTCTGAATACATCAGTTCATTCATTGAATTGCAAAGGTGTTGTTTGTCTCTCATTTGAACTAATTGGTTTGGGAAACCCTGAACTCACTACTGCTGATATTTTTAAGCAGTTTTGTCACTGTAGAGTTTGTTGTGCTAACACATTTGACTATCACTATAGCTAACAGAAAATAATTGTTATTTAGTCAAATCAAATAAAAATTGTTTTATAACCATATTTATTACATTTCAATTTATATAGAACGCAGAGAACAAAAGGTAATAAAAAAAATCACAAACTCAGATGTGATGCTAGATCGCTGCCTGCATGTGTGAGTGAATATGCCTTTATATGAATAGATTCCAGTCAGTATAACACATCAGTTAAATTCATCTTAACAGATTCAGCCTTGTTTTGTGAAAATGCCATGTCATCCCCGGTCCCAACTCGCACCACGCCAGCACGTCATTTAGGCATTCCTGCCTCATACCATTCATTCCATCTCTGATATCGACACACAGAGAAACATTTGTGATATTTGTTTTGTTTTTATCTTATGAAAAAACTGTCTGTTGTTTGCTTTGACTTAAGGCATTGCTTTGTCACATTTCTGTAACGTCTCTGATAATCTAATCATATTGTGTTGTGATGATTGTGATACAAGTTATCTCTCATAAATATTGCAGCCACTGTTGTTTTTGTGTTTTGTTTTGCAGCTGTAAATGACTCATTTAGGTGTTTGTGCAGTACACAAGCTCCCACACCTCATTCATTAGGATGTTGATGTTGATGCGTCTGTCTCTCTCCATGTAGGCTGACCTGCTCGCCATGCGCAGGCCTGTGTCCTAAACTATGTGTTGGCAATAAGACAATTGATTCAGTAACTTCAGCCCAGGCTTTGAGAGGCTGCACTGTTCTCCACGGCAACATGATCATCAAGATTCGAGGAGGGAGTGAGTACTCCTACACCTCTCCACCTGCTGAGGCTCAGCTTCACTCACTATCTCTGTCTCCTCTTCCTCCATCACTCAAATTTCTCAATCTGCCTGTGTCTCTCTCTTTATCAGAACTTCCAGCCATATACTTTCTCTATCAATTTATATTTATGACTGTGTGTCTTTGTCTTTTAACTGTAGAAGATATGCTGTCTGCCTGACCATCTGTCTTCTGCCATCACCTAGTGGTTGACGACCAACTGTCTGTCTCTTTGCAGATAACATAGCAGCTGAGTTGGAGGCTAGTTTAGGCCAGATTGAGGAGATCACAGGCTACTTGACTGTTCGCAGAGCCTACGCCCTGGTCTCTCTCTCCTTCCTCCGCAAACTACGCATCATCAGAGGGGAACATCTTGAGGGAGAGTAAGTCCTCTCCTCTCCTCTCCTCTCCTCTCCTCTCCTCTCCTCTCCTCTCCTCTCCTCTCCTCTCCTCTCCTCTCCTCTCCCTCTCCCTCACAGCGACTCATTTCTTTATCTTTCTTCCGTCCAGTATCCATGCCTTCTATGCGTTGGACAACCAAAACCTGCGTGAGCTGTGGGATTGGTCCAAACACAATCTGACCATCCAGCGTGGTCGCACCTTCTTCCACTACAACTCCAAACTTTGCATGTCTGAAATCAGAAAAATGGAGGAGATAACAGGAACCAAAGAGCGGAACCAAAAGAATGACATCGCTGTACGCACCAATGGGGACCAAGCCTCCTGTAAGAAAACCAGATAGAAGATGAGATTGATGTTTATGAGTTTAATGATAACACACCTGCCACAATGCTTATTTTCACTACCTTACTGATTAGAAATTATTTTAAAATGTAAATATTTTAGTCATTACATGCTTAATGATCGTGTCAACAACTATAATCCATTTACTTTTCAATCTAAATGATAACTATCTTTTTAGCTCTTAAGGTTGCAAGTACATGCATTATGACCTGTTTACTAAATGTATTGTAGTATACCATGCTGTATGGCAAAGCTGTAACATGCTCCTAATTCACAGTGTTGTCAGTAAATCAACTGAGAAATAATAGCAGCCAAGTGCTGAATGAATTAGTTAGCTGTCCAAACAGACAGCTAACGTCAGTAAGCAAAGCAAATAAGCTGCTTTGGGTCTATCTCAGTTTGCAGGTGTACAACAACTGTAAAGTTGTGCTGCTGGTTGACAGCTCATTTGAGCTTCTGTCATTGTTCAAGCTGTAGAGATGAAGAGACCAACACTACTTCCTACAAGAAAATATACAAAACATCAAAGGAATATATGCAGCACCTAAAGCCTAAAGAAAAATGTTGAAGAAAAGTTTTGGCACACCTATATTTTTTAAATTTCAACTGTCACCCTTTAGGTGAGACCAAGCTGCTGAAATTCACTGTGATCAAGACCACATCAAATAAGATTTTGGTGAAGTGGGAGCCCTTTTGGCCGTTGGACTTCAGAGACTTGCTGGGCTTCATGCTTCTCTACAAAGAGGCGTAAGTATCCGAGACAAATCATAGGATTTATCTATACCATGGCATAAAACACACCAAAGTTAAGTAAAATTAGTTGTAATGATATAATAATAAACTTCTGTGATACTTCTGCCATTTTTTATAGATTATGTCTTTTTTTCCCTCCTGCTCCAGGCCATATAAGAACGTGACAGAGTTTGATGGCCAGGACGCATGCGGTTCAAACAGCTGGTTGATCGCTGATGTTGACCCGCCCACCCGTGTCACAGACAGTAAAGAGCAGCACGAGCCGGGCCACCTAATCCGACCATTGAAGCCCTGGACACAGTACGCCATCATGGTTAAAACCCAACTGTCTGCATCTGACGAACATCAAGTTCATGGAGCCAAGAGTGAGATCATCTACGTCCGCACCAATGCCTCCAGTGAGTTACATCACTAAAAAAAACATGCATCAATACACTTTTTTTTTTTTTTTTTATCAGACTTTGGACAATATTTTAGATGTTGGATTTTATGAATGCTGTTTAACTGACTGTAGCAAATAAAAAGAATGTGAATTGCATCACCTGCACACACGTGTATACATGTGCAATCAAAACGGGGACCCTAATCAGATCATTGCTCTATAGTGCGACTGGCAGTCAAAACCTGCACAGGTTACCTTTAGGCAATGATAAAGGGAAAGTTCACTTTGGTGGCAGTGATGAGCTAATCATGTGAGAAATTTGTTTAATTTAGAATCACATTTTTAGGTAAAGCGTTTTGCAGCACAGTAATAATTGATATTGTTTGAAGAACAGTGTTTAAAAAAAGTACTTAGCAGTTGAGACAATCTTAATTACTATGGTCATAAACTATTAATGCAATCCTGATGATTGTCTCTCTGTCTCCCTCCGTCTCCCTCAGAACCCTCTGTGCCTCTGGACCCCATTTCCTCCTCCAACTCCTCTTCTCAGATCATCCTGAAGTGGAAGCCTCCCACTAACCCCAACGGCAACATCACCCACTACCGAGTCATCTGTCGTAAGCAGCCTGAGGACAGTGATCTCTACAAATTTGACTACTGTATACAAGGTTAGTATTCAGAGGATGGCTTGTCAACAGATCAGCTAAGCTCACTTCTGTTTGTCTCACTTTCTCACACTTCTAAATGTCCTTGTCCTACTCAGGAATGAAGATGCCATCCCGTACCCCGACCCACCTGGACAGTGAAGATGAGCAGAAGTGGAACCACACAGATGAGCCCGCCTTAGGCGGCAGGTGCTGCGCCTGCCCCAAGACAGACATCCAGCTCAGGAAGGAGCAGGAGGAGATAGAGTACCGCAAGACCTTCGAGAACTACCTCCACAATGAAGTCTTTGAGAGCAGGTATGCTGTCTGTGTTATAGTTCAGACATACATTTTTACTTCTTTGTTTTAGTTTTAACTTAAGTTTCTCTTCTAGTTATTTTTTTTGATGCAAAAAAAAACTTTTACACATCAGTACATTTAGTGTAGCATTGAGAGGAACTTCTTGTTTTGTTAGTTGTGTGTGTGTGTGTGTGTGTGTGTGTGTGTAGTTTATGTGGACCCTTGTTTTTGTACTGGGCACCGCTGTGGGGGGGCTTAGGGTGGAAGGTGCTGATTGTCTGGGCCCTGATGCCCGACCCTCTTCCCTGGAGGGAGTGATTACTGTGCCCATTATTATTCATGCCAGTCAGGGGTGCAGTCATGCAGACTACCATTTGGACACACATAAACGCTAATACTCGCACACACCTCAGCTGGGTTTTGAGCCCATGCTATTGTATAAGCCAAGGTCAGCTCCATACACTGAAGAATACAAAGAACCTCCATCACGCAAAGGGATGCTTTGTATTTTTGTCCTTACTTGACCAAGTATCTGTTGAACACAGTTAGTCCTATACTTTCCTGCTCAGGGAAGGCGGGGCTTCACTGCAGCAGCTTGGTGTAAAGTGCACTGCTCAAGGATACTTAACCGTGTTAGTTTTTGAAGGAAGGGATAAGATTTTCCTTTTCATAGACAGGGATTTTACATGATCTTACACAGAGATGCCCTCCAGGTCTACACTCATTATCACTGTAAATTAAGTGGACCTTGTGCATTGGCACCACCTGGTGGTCAAGGTTGGTATTTCTTCCAGCAGGGCAGTAGGGGTATTAGTGGATAAATGTCATGCAGTCAGACTTGCTACACATTGTAAAGGTTAGTGTGAGCAGAGGTTTCTCAGTGGCCTCCTCCACACTACTGCTCCGTCTGCCATCTGCCTGAAATCTGTCAAAAGTATCTTGACTTTTGTGCCAATAATTTATCCTTGCTTATCTTCATAATGCACATTGAAGAATTGTGCTTAGAATCTCCAGTAAATAGCAGTTATTCTTCAAGAAACGCTTTCTCCAGTTTCAGCGTTATTAGTAGTGTTTTACCTAACCTTTACTAACAGCTTCATGTGTTGCTCTGTTTCTCTAGACCATCTCGTCGGCGACGCTCAGTGGGAGTTGCCAATGCCACCCAAACCCCTTTCTTCCTTACCACAGCCCCCAACCTGCTGTATGGCGCCACCACAGCCACACCTGACGATGAGGATGAAGAAGGATCCAAGGTCTTAAACACATTATATTTTGTATGAGATGATGTTTTGAGTGTCAGATCACTTGTGATTGAGTTTATAAACATAATATAAACATATTGTAAATGCATTATAAACATTATTTATATTGGCTTTAAGTAATAATAAACTTGTTTTTGGTTTTTTTTTTTTGGTTTTTTTTTGACTGCAGTACGAGGGAACTTGGTCGTTTAACTTAGGGAAGAAAAAAAGGAAATTG
This sequence comes from Pampus argenteus, assembly GCA_036937835.1. Classification (NCBI taxonomy): domain Eukaryota; kingdom Metazoa; phylum Chordata; class Actinopteri; order Scombriformes; family Stromateidae; genus Pampus; species Pampus argenteus. The sequence goes on from CM072870.1 coordinate 13,876,460, forward strand.
TGACTAATTAGATGTCTTGTTTTTTTTTCTGCTCAGGTGGAGCTAAAGGTGTTTTCGAAAGAGTCAACAGTCATCTCCAACTTGCACCACTTTACTAGTTATAAGATAGAGATCATGGCCTGCAACCATCCATCGGACATCAAACGCTGCAGCATGGCCACTTACGTCAGTGCCCGAACTATGCCAGAGGGTAAGAGCAAATACAAATCTTACACTTAAATAATAAACACATACTGTATATGCATGCTTTTGACAGACATAGACACAAACTGAGAATTCTCTATCCAGCTAGTATTAATGTAGGCCAGAGGTTATCTGATTAAATGCAATCAGATTCCCCAACCAAATGTTTCCAGGCAAAGAGCAATGTAGAAGTGGAGTGCTTTGTACTGTACATATGTGATTTTCTACCTACAGAGAAAGCAGACGACATCCCAGGCCCTGTGACCCATGAAACAATGAGTGGCGAGCCCTCCTCTGTGTTCATTAAATGGAACACACCTCGCTCCCCTAATGGCCTCATCATCCTGTATGAGGTGTTATACAGGAAGGTTGGAGACACGGAGGTCAGTAGCAAACATCACAGAACTTTAGAGAGTGAGCATACATGAAAAAAGCAGGAGGAAAGAGAGATTAGATACCTTATTTCAAAAAAATGAGAGAGGGAGCCAGTAGAAAATAATCTTGATGTACTCTGTAGGAAGTAGAAACACAGGGCTTAAAGGGATGCAGGCACAGAAGAAAACCTGGATGAAGATGAAACAAAATGGAGAGAGAACAAGGAGCTATCTGGGTAGACTCTGGGGAGTGGAAGTAGGCAGGAAAAGAAAGGACTGCCGTGTACACTCAAATTTTGTCTGTTCCTTATATGGAGAAAGGAACAAAGAAACTATTTGTTTACAAACTCCCAGTGCTGCCACTGTGTGTGGTGATGTTTCTGTCGTGTGTGTTTGCATATTATTATGTCTGTGCATCTGTGTGTGTGTGTGTTGTTGTTGTTGTTGTTGTTATTGTTTATTTGCAGTAGATGTGTGAATTCTTCTCTCATTGCTATTCATTGCTGCACTGCCTGACCCTAGGAGCCAGTAGCAGCTCTGTTACCATAGTGACAGAGGCAGGAAGGAAGACTAGAATGCAGTGGCAGGGATGGACTGGCATCTCAGACGACATCTCCAGTGCACTGCACTGAGAGCACAGCACTCATTAACACACGCTGCAGCCAACACAACCCTATCTCAGTTTATTTAAAATCCATCATCCATCTGAGTTTAGAAGCAATTACATTAATACTATTACTTGTCATTATTCCTCATGAGTCCTCTGGCTAAAGTGTTTTTTTTCCTCCAGGTTCACAAAGCTTGTGTGTCTCGGCCAGCCTACCTCAAGTCAGGTGGCACAAAGCTTCCGCTTGTGCAACCTGGAAACTACAGCGTGAGGGTCCGCGCTATGTCCTTGGCAGGAAATGGCTCCTACACTGAAACCACTTACTTCTTCATGCCCAACAGTAAGCCTGAAGATCTCCAACTCAACTGAACTCACCTTTATAACTGTCATACATTATTCACATTTGGATGTTCATAAACTGCTTGCACACTGTTGGTGTTATTTATTTATTTATTTTAATTAATTTTATTAGACAAAAACATGAAAATTTATTCTGATGCCAGAGATATATATGCAAGATATTTAATAATAATGATAATGTTATATACATATTATTCTTTACTGCTGACCTGTCTTTCATACACGCAATCTTCCAAGTGAACTGACCAATGCCTTGTGTGTTTATTGCAGAGGATCCAGGTTTAATTGGCATTGTGATTGGTCCAGTCATTTGCTTCATCCTGTTGCTGTTCGTAGGAGGTGGAGTCTTTGTGATCTTCAAGAAGAAGTAAGATCTTTGATCAGAATGATCCACCTTGCTGGACACATATTCTGTGCAGATAAGACCATATGACATCAAAGAGGGAATGGTGCTTATTTTGTTTAACTGAAATGAAGAAACCTTTTGTGGGATCTGAAGTTGAGGTGAAAACTTTGAGGCAAGTGGCTAAAAGGAGTAAGTGACAGGACAAATAAACAAGGCAGATTCTGTACAAAACAGGAATGTTGGAGAAGGTTTGCATGTAAATACAGTTTCTCAGACTGCTTTCTGTGCTCGTGTTACAGACAAACAGAAGGCCCAACAGGACCTCTTATCGCCTCCTCAAACCCTGAGTACCTCAGCGCCAACGATGGTAAGAAGGATATCATAACTAAATTGCAAACAGTAGCAAGTGCAACACGTTTGGATGTGAGCCAGTGTGCAATAATTGAACCTATATTTAAAAAGAGTGGAATAAATTAGTCAATCAAAATTGTGTCTTGTGTTTTGTGTAGTGTATGTTCCTGATGAGTGGGAGGTGCCGCGGGAGAAGATCACAGTGCTCAGAGAGCTGGGTCAGGGCTCCTTCGGCATGGTGTATGAAGGAATTGCTAAGGACATCATCAAAGGAGACCCGGATACGCGCGTAGCAGTCAAGACGGTTAATGAATCGGCCAGCCTGCGAGAGAGGATCGAGTTCCTCAACGAAGCCTCCGTCATGAAGGCGTTCAGCTGTCACCACGTGGTACGAGGCTGAAAAACCCTTTTTTAAACTGTCTCCTCTTACAGCTTCAATACTGAGAGGAAAACTGAAGCAGCTATCCATATACTTGTGAAATAGAGTACGTCACTGCTTTCAGTCACTTTAGAAACCAGCGTGAACATGTATGACTCACAGAATCATGACTCGCTTCTTGCTGCTGCCATATTGACACACAGTTTGACTCAACAAACAATAAATATAAAGTTCATTAAAGTCATAATATTTCAAATTTGGTTGCGACCTTTTTGGTATCAGTTACTAGATTTGAACAAACGATCTGAACAGAATGACTCACTGTGTAAAAGACTTCACAATATGTCAGATTTGGAAGTTTATCTGCAGATTTGAACTGTGTCTGCTGTTAGTTAAGTGTGGCATTCTCAACAGGGACCCAGACTCATTAAAATGTCTTTAATACTTATCTTATCAACAAGAGATGCTGGTTCTGGCTGTTTGTTGTGTAGTTTCTGGTAAAAGTGGAAAAGTGTAAAGGTTTGGTAGAGTTGTGCATGACCATCTGTGTTTGTATCGATTTCTTTACATAGGTACGTCTGTTAGGTGTGGTATCAAAAGGTCAGCCCACCCTGGTAGTGATGGAACTCATGACCCACGGGGACCTGAAGAGCTACTTGCGGAGTCTCAGGCCAGACTCTGAGGTATGTTGTGATACCGAGAGCTCAAAAAACAGAGGCTTAGTTATATTTCCACACATTGCATATATATATGCATACTGTATTGACAGACTGTATAACTCTTTTTTGTGTGTGTGTTTTTGTAGAACAACCCATCAGGCCGTTCTCCACCTACGCTGAAGGAGATGATCCAGATGGCTGCAGAAATTGCAGACGGCATGGCCTACCTCAACGCCAAGAAGTTTGTCCACAGAGACCTGGCAGCCAGGAACTGCATGGTGGCAGAGGACTACACAGTCAAGATTGGAGGTACCATATAGCTTGTATTTATTGTGGTTTCCTTGTTGTTGTTCATATCACATTTTCATTTTGTTCAGTTAGGTTTGTGTTTTGGTTGAATTGAATTGTTTTTTTGCTTACAGTGGAAGGTGTTTAGATCAGTACTTGCATATGCTGTTACCAACAGTCACTGAGCTCTCTCTCTCTTCCTGTCAATCTCTCTGTCATAGACTTTGGTATGACGCGAGACATCTACGAGACTGACTATTACCGTAAAGGAGGGAAAGGCCTGCTTCCTGTCAGGTGGATGGCTCCAGAGTCTCTGAAGGACGGAGTCTTCACTGCCCACTCTGACTGCTGGTAGGTCACCAGCAGTCACACCTCATATGCATTTCTGATTACATTACTGATGCATTTGATCACAATTTGTGTGTGTGTGTGTGTGCGTGCATCTCTCTCTCTCTTTCTCTTTCTCTCTCTCTTTCTCTCTCTCTCTCTCTCTCTCTCTCTCTCTCTCTCTCTATCTCTATCTCTCTCTGCAGGTCATTTGGCGTCGTTCTGTGGGAGATCAGCACACTAGCAGAGCAGCCTTACCAGGGTTTATCCAATGAGCAGGTTCTCAAATTTGTCATGGATGGAGGATACCTGGACCGGCCTGACAACTGTCCTGAGAGGATGTGAGTAAATGAAGGCCAAAACTACTCACGTGGCAGCTTATTCATTTGTCTTGAAAATCTCACACAGTATCGTAACTACTAACTTCTATTTATTGAATTTGTTGGGGACAATATTATTTAAACTGAGCTGTGGAAATTGAGAAAATAACACTTTTTCACTGATAGACATTTTAAAAGTAATAAAAATTATATAACAGTATCAAATACTAGTACATTTTGTCTCACTAAGGCCTAGCCGAGTATGTGCCCTGTCATTAAGCTTCTAAGCAGCCATTTCTAGATCTGATTTCTGAAATCAGATTTTTCTGGGTCAAGCTAGGTCTCCATTTTTCAGTTTTCTGTTCTATCCCCTTTCCAGGCACAGCTTAATGCAGATGTGCTGGCAGTACAATCCGAAGATGCGGCCGATGTTCCACGAGATCATCGAAATGCTGCGGGAGGACCTGCACCCGTCCTTCCAGGAGGTCTCCTTCTTCTACAGCGAGGAGAACAAAGTCCCTGAGACAGAGGAGTTTGACCTGGACCTGGAAAACATGGAGAGCATCCCCCTGGACCCGTCTTCATACTCCCAGAGAGAGGAGAGCTTAGGCAGGGACAGCGGGCCCTCAGTGGCCCTCAGGGGGAACTATGAGGAGCATGTCCCCTACACACACATGAACGGTGGCAAGAAAAACGGACGAATCCTATCATTGCCCAGATCCAGCCCTTCCTAACATTTCCTGTTTCCTAAAAGAACTTGTTTAACTGCCCCCTCTCCTCCCATCCTTCTTTCTCTTCCAGTCCTTTTTTTCTCGTAGCCTTCATGTTCCTCTCTTTTTATTTTCTAATGATTTTCTTATTCTTGGAGAAACCTTTCGAAAAAGACACAGATCTCAGGACTTTTTATTTTCTTCCTCATGGCTGCCAAACACAGGCAAGCAAGGGATGCAAACATGGTATACTTTTTCTTTTTTTTTTAACTTCCTCCACAACACATTGGACTTTCTATTACCATATTAACTATATTGTTTTTCACTATTGCCATGTTTCCATGACTCATTGTGATGGAAACAGAAAAAAAACTGTGAACACAACAAACCTTAGACAACCACAAGGCTGCTTTACGCTCAACCTCTTGAAGACCTCTCCCTCCCTTCGTCCCACAACCCCACCAGTCTGCATTTCCACATTTCTGTGCTTTGTTCTTTTTTCTCCAAGTGAAATCTTTTTACTCAGATAGTGGCCTTTTTATACGTGGCCTATAAACAAAGAGAATTGTCTATCAGCGCTTATACTAATTTCCTTTTGAACAATAACTTAATCAGTTTGGAACTGTTTGGAACGGTGGGATGACTTGCAAAGACTTGATCCTAGAACAAACATCTATTCGTAGAGGAATGTTGTTTTTGTTTTTTTTTGTTTTTTGTTTTGTTTTTTTGGTTCTGCAGAATTCCAAACTACACACAGTTTCATCGGGTGTTTGGTGAATAGTTTTAATTTATTTGCTTTTATTGTTATTTTCTCTCTCTCTCTCTTTTCTTTTCTTTCTCAGTTTTATTTCTGTGTCCTCACTATATGGCTGAAGGATATTTAAACAGTTCAGAATTGGACAAAGGAGTTCCTCAGACTGACCAATAGCTGCTGCTTTGATATATTTTAGTGGGTATAGAAATATATAAATATATATAATATATATAATATATATGGAATATTGGTATCAATGTACCAATATTTTATATATAATATATGACATTGATGTTTTTGTAAATAGTTCATATTTGTAATATTTTTCATTAGAAGCTTTGCTAGTATTTAGTTTTTATTTTTGCCAGGTTTTTTCTTTCTGGGTTTTTAAAATTTTCTTATTTTTATAGCCCCAGAAATCACACTAATCTACCATCAGTACTCTTTGTGTCTTAGGCCTCCAGCCCCCTCATGTATTCTGACCACATGGATGGGAAAAGGGGAAAGCCCTAGAATATTGTCAACTCACTGCATCATTTTTTTTTTTTTTATACAAACCTCGTTCCCACTGAGAGAGCTGTCAATATTTGGAGGCAACTTTACTACAACAAGACAAACAAACAAAAAAAAAAATGAGATAACCAAAACAAAAGAAGCTTTATAAAAGGGGAATGAGGTCTTTGTAGGTCGCAGTGCACCTGATGTGTGTTTGTCTTGTGTGTCTGCTGTCTTTCTCTGGTCAGATCAGAGTTTAGGTCCATAGTATATGTTGTTATCCCAGGTTTGTTATGTCTTTTACGTGACTGTGCTGAAGTTGGTGTTAACTGTCAGTGAGATTAATGTGTCGAGAGCCTGTCCTGGCCTGGGGAAAGTACTTCCTTTTGCTAACTAAGCAGTAATAGTTTTTCAGTTTTGTCAGAGCAAAATGGGGAAATTAACACCAGCTCAAATGCAGGTAAAGCGGATGACAGCTTCCTGCCCTGAGGTGGGTTAATCTGCATTATCCTTTAGTCCTGTTAATGAGCAGCACTGAAAATTCAGATCAGAGCGGTGGCACCCCTTTCAAATCTGACCTGAACAGTTCAGGACCTCCGCGTTAGAATGAGTGTTTTTTTTAATAAATTCACACATGCATTGTTGTCCTGTTAGGTTTGCTCTGCACTGGACGTCTCCTGCACGTTCTCTCTCCCTCCTCAGTCTTCCTAAAGCTTCCCATTGGCTGCTGAACCCACTACTCAAAATCAGGCTGGTGGAAATTTCCATGTTTTGTGGTGGAGGGCTGCGGAGAAACACGGAAAGTTCCAACTGTATTCAGAGTTCACAGCAGGTAGTGGAGAGAAAGAAAGAGGGAGGCAGTCTTTGTCTGTCTTTCAGTGTTTCTGAGAGAGAGAGAGGGAGTGTGAGTGATTGTTAATCCTATTATTCTCTCTGCTATCACATGCAGTTAGGCAGCCAGGACACAGTGTGCAGCAGCTATTTCACTCAGGTCTGACATTCCAGGCTTTAGTCGGAACTGCGCGTTCCTTCGTCCCCTTGTTTTGCCTGCCTGCTGGCAAAGCTGATACCATCACCACACCCCATCAGTACTCTCATAAAACAGATTTTTTTTCTTATTTCTTAATGGTTGATTTGCTAGAAGTACAGTGGCAGACACATTTCTTAAACATTCACTGTTACATTTTCCTGAAGTCAAACCACCTTTGTTTCAGCAACGCGTTTGTCCCTCCTGTCTGGGAATCAGAAAACATTCCTGTCAACTGAACCCTTACAATGCGACACAAAGCTACAGATTGCAGAAAAGTTAGGCGTCCTCATTGCTGACCCATCTGTTTCGTATCTTATGGTCATGATTTCACTACGACTCTCACTCCAAAGTGAGTCCAAAGGCCGACACAAGTTTCACAGCAGATCCTCCGTAAATGCTCTTCACTCACTTTCTAACCACGTCAGTCGATGAGGTGGGAGGCAATAGTCAGCAGTCGAGTAGAGAGGAACTTTTTTCCGGACACATAGACCAGCGTGGTCGCCAATCTAGCCAAACAGCGTTCAGCACTTACAGTATAGCCAAAGTGTTGGCAGCTTTCTGTCACCAATAAGAACCCACAGAATTGGAGTCAGAGAAAGCAGAGAAGCTGCCTCCATATTTTACCAGTGCCTTCTCAAACCCAGAGCCACGTCCAGGCTAGTTATATTGGCTAGTGTAAAACACACACACACACACACACACACACACACAGGCCTCTGTGCGCTCTCTGTATTGTTTCTCATGAGGCAGGAAAGGTTTAGAAATAAAAGCTTACATCTACATTTGCGCTTGTAGGGCTTAAAACTATGTTCTTTGCTGGAAGAGAAGAGTCTGTGGGGCCGTTTTTTTATTTGTTGTTTCAGTATAAGGTTTGAACACTAAGTTCGCCCAGTGCTTTAGCAGTGACACTGTGGATTGGCCAGAGTCTGTGCTGTCAGCACGCAGAGGCGCTCGAGGTTATGATTTTTAGCGAATGATTCTGAGGAGTTACAATCTTGGGCTTTTGTACTTTGTAAATTATCTGTGACATAGTTTGGGAAATATATAAAAAGAAAAAAAAATTGGATGCCCGTCGGTTGTGTGTACATGACAGAAAAACGGTGGGCCTTAGTTGTGTCACAATTCCATATTACATACTAATACTACATACAGATAGTATATGAAAACACACTACATGCTCCAAATCCGGGTCAGAATTAGTATGTAGTGTGAAAGTGGGACACAGCTCTCGACTCCACCTTGATCTAGGTTGCTTTTCTTGTGGTGGTTGTTCACACGCATATGCAATTTCTAATTAAGATGGTGCCCATATCCTTGAAATACCAGATATTTATTTTTATTATGATCATTGTCATTGTATAACAAGAACACAGTTAGCTTTTAAGTGGAGCAATTTTAAGGTGTTAAAGCGATATAAGAGCCTAGTTTGTTATTGTACAGGCAGAAAGCAGGAGGAGTGCTAGTTAGTTATTTAGTTAGTTAGTTAGTAATTGTCGTTGTCTTTGTGTTTGGCCAGAGTCTACCTCAGTGCATATGGAGGAATCAGTCTAAATAGCTGAAATTATCCCCATCGGTCGCTCAGTATCCCATCATTTCAAATAATGTCAGTTTTATCGTACATTACCAACACTGCTGATGAATTTCCCCTGTGGTGTATTTAATCCCTCTGCCTCCTTGTTTCGTTTGTTTGTTCTTCTCCTTGTGTCCCTGAGGGAAGCTCTCATTGATCCCTGCAGTTATGTAGATACTGTTGGAAGCATGGCCCATTTCAATTTTAGATTTTTACCTTTTAAAACTCATTTCTGTAGTATTTGCAGCAGACTTAAAGAAATATACAAGTATTATCCCTATCCTTATATATTTTTAACCCATGGCGTTTACTGAATGTGGAACATCAAGCAGGAGAGAGGCATTATTAGATGGTCTGTCCCTTTAATTGTTATTACAGTTTATTGAATTACCCACAGGAGACTTCCCTTGGGCACTAGAAGAAGCTGTGTAGATTGATTATGTGTATTCCCCTTTTCCATATACAACAATCCTCTAGACTATAAGTAGTAGTGGCTCTACTGGTTTCTGGGGATGTGACATTAGCACGAGTAAAACAAAGTTAAAGTCTCTTGATGCATATGTGATCACCTACATGTGGCCAAGGCTAACCAAGCTAAGCCCTGGACACTTGTGCTTTAAAAAAAAAAAAATCACATCAATACTAAACCTGTTGTCTGGCAGAAAGCTACTCCTCCTATCAGTCTGTCAGTGTCTATCTGTTTGTGGTCAAAACAGTTAGCATTCAAATCCAATGTTTCCTGCAGTCGTTGTTGGTTCATTCATTTGTTTCTCTGTTCTGAATTTTAGTTTTGTATGTATATTTTTTCTACTGTGAATATCAAGAGATGACCTTTATTTTCTGTCAATGCCATGGATTGGGTCTGTTATGGCTGATCAGGACACTGATGTCTGGGATGGTCAAAAGTTTTTAGAGAGGAGGACCCCTCTCTTCCCTCTGCAAAGGAAAAAAAAAAGTTTGACTGGGACAATCCTGTGTGCCATAAGAACTATTAATAGACACAAAATCTAGATTGTAACTATTCGTCTCAGGGAGGCGGCCTGATGCTTTGTGGTTGGAGGATAAAGAGAAAAAGGAGGAAGACGAGCTACCTACCTACCTTTTATCTTCTCTGACAGAAGAGCAAGTTCTCAGCAAAAAAAAAGCAAAATGGAGATGATAAGGACACGTTTTCAGCAACAAAAGCACCCTTTTCACAAATCTGAAATCTTTTCAGCCCCTTTTTTAAGGATGATCAGATATCCTCCTCTCACTCTGATGTGATGCAGTTTGGACTGCCATCTAGCGGTTGAATGGGAGCGCAGCAGGTCAGGAGTGGCAAAGCAAACAGGGCCCCCAACCCATAGTGCCTTGCTCAGACTAACGGCCAACCTGACCCCCTCCCAAGCAGAGGGAGTTTCCACCAATCACTAAAGAGGACCTCCAAACATGAAATGAAAACACATGAATTATGTTTTTATGAATTATGTTTTCTTTAGTTGTAACTGCAGAGAATAACATTCTACCTGATTGGTGAGATTATACTGTAATTTGGGATTATATGAGTGATGATTTTTACCAAAAAGAAAAAACAAAAAAAGTTGAATTTGTGTCTCTACTGTGCTAAGATCTGGCTTGCTTTGTGCATGGGAAATGAATTATTTGTTCCGGCAGACGGCTTAATAATTTGACGCTTGCTGATTTTGCTTTTTTCGGCAGCCATCCTCAGTCTGTTTTTGACAGCGACACCCAAAAGCACATACAAAAACCCATGATTAGCAACAAGTGATTGCTTTACAATTGGGGGATTTCCATTTGAAGTGCGTCCATGATTTTCGCCCGGGAAAAAAAAAAGAAACGAAAAAAAGAAAAAAGAAAAAACCTGAACTGATTAATAAGCTCTAACCTGTAAATAGTAACAGATCCCCCATCAGCCCCTGAAAAACAAAAGCACTTGATTTAAGGAAGTTTAGGTTTATTTTGTTGAACTCTGATAACCTAAAAACAAAGCGGTTAGACAGAGCATACTTGTAATGCAGTGCAGGGTGAGAACAAAGCATTGTATGTGTTTTTTTTTTATTATTATTTTTTTTTTTTTTAAAGAGAAGAAAAAAGTAGTATATTTTAGAGATGTTGATTTCTATTTTTTTTAGCCAAAGTAGGGAGGGCAAATACAATTACTTTTTCTGACTGTAAACTTTTACTACTCTTGTACATTATGAATTTAACATTGTTATCAATGTGTATATAACTTTTTCTAAATTTGAAAAGATTTTTTTCCCCCTTTTTTTATTTTTATTTGTGTACATGACACAACCCACTACACAGAAAAGTGCAGAGTCGAGTCTGTTGATATATTTAACAGGAACAGCACAACTCCAGTCTGAGGGCTTTAACCCTGTAAAACAAGAAGTATACAGTATGTGGCCTAAAAACGTTTCTGCTCTTAATCAGATGCATGCTCTGGATGTTGGTCGACAACATGTCATGCGTTTGACACGCCCCTCCCAGTCACAGCAGCATGTCACCCATAAAAGCCTTTCTCTTGTGTCACAAACGCGTCACCTGTCACAGATGTTGTCGTGCAGAACTGTTTCCTGACATGAGACGTGTGTTTAGTTTGCAAATGTGTGTTTTTGTTTTTTTATTTTATGTGAAAAACTGGAAAAGACCACTGCACATCATTTTGAGGAAGAGGACACACAAGTGATAAAACCCTGAATAAGCTATAAAAATAAAAAAAACAAAAAACGAAAAAAGGAAAACTTTACTGTTGGCATCTTTTTAAGTTTAAACGCTGGAGGTGAAAGACTTTCAGCGATTAATAAATTAAGTACTGTCTGTCAGTTGTGTGATGATGAACTGGTGATATTTGTTTTGTTGATTACAGAGAGAGAGAGAGAGACACACCACTGTTTTAAGACATACAGGTGTGGTTCAGGGTCACTGTTTGTTAGATGACAAACCCAAAGGAAAGCAGCCTCTTCTTGAAGTCTGAATTATCTGTCTGTCCAGTGGTCTGCTCCAGTTTACACACCATCTTATATTTGTCTCTATCCTGTTCCCTGTGCTGTACGTTGTTTAAATCAATGGAGTTGTGTCTGTGTTGCCTCGGTTTGAAGTCTTTACAGCTTTCTTTGTCTCTAAATTGCTGCTCCTCCTCCTCCTCATCCCCTCTTTGTCCTTCGAGTCTCTTTCTCTCCTCGGTGCACATAGGTGGTCCCCAGAATGCTGTGTGTAGTCTCGCAGGATACCTCTTTATTAATGTCATTTATTGCCGATGAATATGCTGATGTATTAATTTTGGGATATGTTGTGTATACGTTATGTTGAGACATCAGTGTGTATGCAGACAGCAGGTGTATATGTGTGTATGTACAGTCCAAAACTCAACCCCTCGCAACCCCACAGAGATAGCTTCATCCCTCACACTGGATCCAAATGTGCCATTATCTTTATGTATCACATATATTGACATGAACACACACGCACACACACACACAAACACAGATTTACATGCATATTGTACAGGATCAAAAAATGTGCCATGACTAAATGAACGCGTGACAATTTATTTTTTCTATGTTTTCAAAGGAGAGCCAAGTAGTGACATGTACAGAAAATGTTGCAATGATATGAAAATAAAAATCTTGCTGTGTGTAAATTATTCAACAATTAACTGTTTATATTAAAATTATGAATAAAATTATTGGAGAATATGTCTTCTTGTGCTTCTTAACTGTGGACTGAGGCATGGAGACGGAACAATCATAAGTCACCTTTAGCTTTCCTACAGTACGATGCACCTCACTGCATACAGAGGGAAATATTGTACTTTTCACTTCACTTCTACCTTTATTTGAATACATTATATGTATGTCACGGCAATATGTAACAAATATTTCTTTCCATAATAGTACCCTGCAGAATATAAATTATTGCCATCTTGACTGACAACAACATTCAAATGCTGCTTTCATGCTCATGCATCAGTGGTAATAATCTAATATACTGTATATAATAATATAAGAATGACAGGGACCATTCAGACCATAATGACTACTTTGTTTTTTTAAAAGTCCACAGTCTGGAGCCCAAATGAACACCTGAACAGGTTTCACCTACTTTAATGATTCCTCCTGTTCATACTGACCAGTAGACGATCCCCTCCGAATGCACTTATAATGACAAAATCCAGTCTGATTTGAGCATAAATGTATCTAAAGGTTTATCTGAAGATAATATGAGGCCTTAGCTGTGTGAATTAATCAAATCAAGTGGTGATCTATGTGTAAGTGTCAAAAAGAAGGGAATTTATACTAAAGACAGTAACTTTTTAAAGATATCCGCTTGATTTGTCTAATTTGGTCAGCTGAAGCCTTGTGATAGCTTCAGATGAACTTTTAAATATATTTTTGCACTGTGAATTTTCATCTTTAGTTTTCGTGTCTGCTTTTTTTTTGGGGATTCATATTCTTCTCCAGCATTCACACATTTTATCAGACGGCACGAGTTGAGTCTTGATCAAGAGCATCTCGATACTCACTGAAAGAGAAAGTTGGTGTTTCTTTTTCGAGATTCTGGCAGACAAAGATTCAAACCCACAGCTTGTCATGGCCAAACTTGCCTCTCTTACATTTCACAATGATACAAATACAAAGGAAAGAATAAAAGGGAACACACACTTGCTGCTTGCGAAATGAATCAATGTGTATTACATACTGTATGAATTTTGTGTTTTGGGGCAAAACAAAGAACAGCAAGATACTGATACATTATATTAATGTATTTCATTGCACCTCGTAATTATTTGTTTTTCCATACTCAGTTATCTGTGAATTGTATTTCTGTAAAAAGATACTGTCTGTAAATACTGTACTGTCTGTCTGTCTGCAGTCTGTTCATGTGAACTCTAGTGTTCATTCACCCAATAAGATAAGAGTGATACGATCTGCATCAAGGTGACTGAAACCACCATAAACGCAGCTACTCCTCCTAACCCCATTTCTCAACAGTGATATATAGAGCTTGCAGATCAGACCGATAAGAGTCATGAGAAAACACTACATCTTAATGATAAGTGCATGTGTGCTCTGGTATCCGATCATTATAATGCATTTTGTTTAGTTTTAGTTTTTTTACGCGTAGCGAGGTCTGTGAGGTAAGAAAAAAAAAAAGGTTTGCCAGTTATCAGTAGTTCATTCTCAACAGGAAACTTTCCATCAAGTCTGTAGTTACACTATACAGTGTGTGCAGCCAGAACGGATCTTCAAAATGGTAATGATGTGTGAAACTCTTGTTGTGGGTAACTCAGCGGCACAGAATGAGAAAAGGAGGAAGCACACTTGAGATCTGCGGCTTGACTTTCTGCACTCAGTATAGAGACGTACTCAACGTTCGCACAGAGAACAGTCAGACCTGAAGGACTCAACCAAATCATTTCTGCTCTCTCTGGTTTGTTTTTGTGATCTGAAAGGATTTATGCTTCCACTTGGTACCTAACATTCACAGTAAGTAGAGTTTTGTCAAAAAGTTTCTATCAGCTTAGATTTCACACAGTAACCTGCATACTGGGGCCTGTTGCATTTGTTTATACATTGTCTGAAATGTGAGGTATTTTTCAGTGTAGCAGACTCTTTTTTTCTTCTTCTTCTTCTTGTCTACTCTCAGCCAGTGTTTTTGCCGTCCCTGTTTGTGGGAAAGTAAGATGACTTTTCCTCTTGATGTGCAGTGAACTGAATTTGACAGTCATCTGTGGTTACACTTGTGCAAATTAAGAAGCACAACGGTTGCAACGATTGTCAGGCTCTGTGTCGAGCAAGTAGCAGTTAGAAATACATCCCCGTCCTGCTTGTTGATCGCTCTTGTGCACAAATTCTTTTAGCTTCTGTTACTTTTGCTTTTTCAAAAATGTGTGTCTGTGGACGGACCCCCCCCCCTCCCCCCACACACACACACACACACACACACACACACACACACACCCACAGCATGCATCATAGCTTTTCTGCCATTGCGTATACTTCCTTCTGTTTTTCTGTTTCTTCTGTGTTTATCCAAGCAGCCTTAAAATGTCTACAGTGACGATCTTTTATTGTCATCAAATCGAAACTTGAAGATCATTTTCTATTAACTGATTCTGATAAAGGTTCAACACGTTAAGAGCAAGCTTCTTCATTTTGTATGTCTCCTTTTCTCTTTTCTCTTTTCTCTTTCTTGCTCTCTTTCTCTCTGTGCTGGAGAGTCTTTAGAGAGGTAATCCCCAACCAGCAGCTCCCTGATCCTATAGCCTTGGACTCTCTCTGTTTCTTCACTCTCCTCCCTCCATCGCTCTCCTCCTGCCCTCTCTCTCTCTCTCCACTCCGCCTCTTCCTCCCGCCGGGTGCCAAAGCTCCAGTGTGAGTGAGTTGCAGTTCCAGCTGGCCTCCCCACTGTGTTGCTCCTATGGCGGACTCTCTTAACAACTCCTGGCCCTCCTTCTCCAAACTCTGGAATAAGAGATGGTCCTTCAAGAGAGGTATGACATTAGGAACCAGGTTTTACATTTAGGCTTATACTGCAGACATGTGTGACTTGTTAGATAGCAAAAAAAGAGGATGCAGCAGAGGTCACAGACTGGATGTGACTTCTTAGAAGGTTGTTTTGGCTGTTGGTTCTTTTCCCTCATTTGTCTTCTTCTAAAGTGGTTCATATTTTTAACTTTTACTCCACAAAGTTGTTGTTGTAACAACCTGAACCTGATGTTTGAGTGACAGTGTCAGAGTGAGTCACTTTTTTTTAACCTTGTGCTTTGTATACGATATGAAAGTGCACAAAAAAGAAAGAAATCTTTGATTGTTTATTGGAAACGTTTTGTGTGAACTATTGCTTTGGTGTAGATTTACTAATGTCTACTGTAGTGAATCCATTGAGAAAAAAAAGAAAATTCACTGTCAAGTAGAGATTTATACACCCCACAGATGCACTAACTCATATCTTTTAGTTCATCCATCTCTCATAGGTCGCTGCATTACACATGAAACCTGAATTATTTTATGTTCCATGTTTCCACATTGTCTTCAGAGGAAATTGACGTTTTGTAGACGTAGAGATTCTGTGTAGGATGCTTCCGTTTCGCTTCAGCCGTGCTCGCTACTTTGAAATAGTCGTCGGACCAATTTCTGATCAAAGAAGATCTGTGAGATGGCAGTTGTTTTGATGTGTACTTCCACCTTAGATCTAACGGCCTCTGTGTTCTATTTTCACCTACACACACCTGTCACACACAACACACGCACAGTGTGTGTGTGTGTGTGTGTGTGTGTGAATGTGCCTTGTTATAGTCAGTCATATTGATTGTAGATCAACTGAGCATATCATATGATGCCCAAGTTCCTCTTGTGATTGTCATGTACCTTTGCAAACACATGTATAGTCGGCGGCTTGGTGATGAACTTGTGCCTTCATTTCCCCATCGTCACATTTCCTCAGATGTCATCCTTTTCATGAAACTCCACTAAACACACTAAACTAACAGTATTACACAACACAAATGTTTCAGGGACTTCAAAGTAAATCCTGCTTAGTATTTTTGTCATATGAGCTATCCTCACAGAACTGAATTGAGCTTTTCTAATACTTTGAATAAAACAATTATCTGTCAAGTCATGTCACGTCAAGGACACCAAGAATATTATCCTTAATATCTTCACAGACTTATTAACATTTTTTTATATTAGAATCAGTGGTGGAAGATTATTAGTAATACTACTGCATCATATATGTATCATCTTTTTTCATAATTATACACGTAAGTACAATAAATGTACTTAATTATATACCACCACTGACTAAAATAATATATATTTCTAAAAAGAATGTATTGTTTCTCCACATGAATAATATTGGCAGTGTAGAGACAGCTTTGAAATAGTATTTAGACCATCATGTATTATAAAGAGATTTACAGAAAATATATTCAAAAACTTAAATGAGTATGTGCTCTTTTTCAGACATTCGTTAGAGGTTGTTAGTATTGGGCTTCTGGTATTTGGACCCATGACCTCAGTATTTGTATATTCTTAGCTAGAGCCCTGGTCAATTCAAGTACATTTGTAGTTATGTAACCAGAAGTTACAACATCTTCTATCCCTCGACACTAGAATTATGAAATGTTAAATGGAGAAGAAAATGGTGAAATATCAAAAAATGGATTTAGAGACAATAAATGCCACATGTAATCCAAAGTAGCTGTTTGTAAAGAAGAGAAAGTTACAATATTAAATACAAAAAACAATGGATAATATATATATATATATATATATATATATATATATATATATATATAGAGAGAGAGAGAGAGAGAGAGAGTATATCAAGTAAATAAAGTATAATATCAACTTAATTAGTCTCAGGCAAAGTGCAAAAGTGATTAGGTGCTTTATTATTTGTTAATAGTCATTACTTTTAGTAGCAGACCACCCTTTGTTAGGTGGAGCCAAACTGCTGGGATAACAGTTGACTATGACAGCGCCAGAACAGTTATGAATACGCACACACTCGAGCACTTGCACACGAACACAGACACACACTGATGTTTCATCCTTGTGTAATGTATTAGCACATATGAAAGGCCAACCATAAAAGGCTACAGCAGCACTACAAGACAGCATCAAGCAGCCACGGCAGTGTGTCTGCACCCAGTGTCTAAGTTTACTCTTGACACGAGTGAGATTTGGACGCAAACAAATTCTCCCTCCAGCGGGGACACTGCCATCCCACTCGGCCTCAGCCAGTGATTTAGTAATATAGAAAATAGATGTACAGAGCAGTAGTCTGCCTGTGTGTTTATGTGAGAGCATCTCTGGCTGTCTTGCTGAAGAGGTGAGTGGATGCTGATGGTTTATAGCGGGACATGCTACAGGACTCAGAGTGTGGCCTGTCTGTGTTTTATCTCCTGAGATCTCCCACGTTCTCCGTTTGAAAGTGATTGTTTTGTTAGTAACATCACACATTGATTGACCGGGAGACAGATAAATCTTGTCAACTTGAGTCTTTGTCTTGTCGAGCCACAAACAACAACAACAAATAAAACACACACACATAGACTCCCATTAAAACAATCTCAATATTATTAAAATGATCAGCAAGTAACGCTGTAAAGGCCGTCAGAGAAATGATGGTTTCTAAATGCAAAAGTTGTGTTGCAGTGCTGCAGGAGTAAGAAAAAAAAAAGTCTTCTGCAGTTCAGAGTTGGCACGAGGAACTTTTAGCTAATCTCTCCTGTGATGTCATGTGTCATGGTTGTCTTTGAACTCTACTAAGGTTGTTAAATATCTTGGCACTTTAGCCCAAAAATTAAACCAAAGGTCTGCTGATGTCCTTTAGACGTCAGTGATTGTGGATAATTGTGGTGGGTTACTTTTTGCTCTAATCAATGTTTTCATATTAACGATGGATCAAATGACTCTGTGTGATATGAAACACTGCAGCTCACCTCAGCTCTACATTGCATTTTAGTTACTTTCAGCTCACATTTGCAGGTTTTAAGGCCTGCAAATGTACCGTACACTCTGACCACTCTCATTAACCTTTTCCCATCAGCATTAGCAGACAATTGTTTTAAGCAAAAAAGCCCTACAAACAGACGAAGTAAGTCTCCATTCACAATCTACCAGCATCTCTTTCACCATTCCTTCATTACTGATATGACACAGCTATGATATGATACAAATAATAGTGGCAAAATACCTGTCTCTGTCATGTTAAACGAACTGAAGAGATTCCACCTTCAGCGGGGAAAAGTAACAAGCCAAATGTATTCAAGGAGAATTGAGTCAGGCACTGTGGAGCCAGGCTGGCTTAGGCTGGCTAAGGCTCGGGATCACGGGAGGCTTCCCTTATGAAATGAAACTTATGTAACCTGTCGTAGCTGTGGCTCTCCCCTCCTCAGATGGGCATGGTGTGGCTGAAACCTTAACAGTGATCATGACATATTCAGACACCTTAACAGATCTTTCACCGCGAGCCACTGGTTTATTAATGTAAAATATAAGAAATACTACAATTACACACGGTTGTACCTCAAATGTGTGATATCAAACTCCATCTTTGCCCATGTAATGCACATCTCTTTCATATAGCACGTACTTACTATAGTATATTGCCACAAGCACACAGCTTCTCAGGCAGCTGAAAGCTCAGTGAGGGAATAATCTCCAGCTCTCCACCACTGAGATGGAGACTAATGCTGGCTCACCGAGCAGTTGCCAGTGGTGACGGTGGTCTGTGGTATCATGTGAATCAAGGAATCTGTTTATGCAGTGGAAATGTAAAGGAGCTTTCAGCGCGAGGCTAAAGCGGCGCCTGCAGAGGAGCTTTTCTTCCATCATCACCAAATTGATTTTGGGTGATTTTTGGCTGTTGAAATCAGCTGCATGTGTCTTTCTTTGTGCTGCATTTTCCCTTATGGTGTTGTCAAAGCTATTGAATTTGTTCCTCACAAACATTTAATCCATTATTTTTCAGCATCAGAGTGCAAGCCATGTAGTCAGCCCTGTGGGCCTCCCATTGCCCAACTCAGTGTCCAGCCTCCTGCACCCAGTGGGACAGGATCGTCCTCCTCACTATCGCCTGCATCTATCGCAGAAGATGTCTTCTTTGGTAGCACCAGTGAGGATCAGGTAAAACACTTTATCCTGCATTATCCACTTCCATGTCTTTTCCCTGTATTTTAAAACATTTCATTGCACTGTTCTGCCTCCTTTGATGACCTGCAGGATTCATGTTCAGTAGTCAGTGATTACGACTGTCCTGGTGTGGTGTTGGGCAACAGTGTGGAGGACCTGCTGGCCCTCAGCTCCTCTCTCAGAGACTCTGAATACTTTAAAGACCTGGGGGAAGGAATACTGGCTTCACAGTCGACTGTAATCACAGTCCCAGAGAGCAAAACCCTCAGCGTTGATCTTCAGGTGTCAGAACACCTGAACACAGACAGTCCTGCCATTGACCAACCTGTACAGACTTCTCTGGCCACACACGCCCCTCAGGTCAATGCACTGTCATCCCCCTCCAATATAAAGCCTGCAGAAGAACCTCAGCGCAGCTTTGTGGTCACTCAGCTTAGTCCTAAATTGTTGCCAGGCTGTATCATTGACAGTGGTGACTCATCAGACCCTGCAGTAGGGCTTAGTTTGACAATTAATCTGAATGGACTATTGGGATCAATGGAAACAACGAACGTGATAACAGGATCAGAAGAGGAAAAGGAGCAAACCACTATGGATTTCGATGGGGATCCAGATATGGACAGCTTTCCTATTCTGGTTAGATCAATGTCAACGTCTCGAAGGCACAGCTGGGGCGTCCCTGTTTCCCCCATTGACCTGGGGAGGAGGTGGGTTGGATGAATGGATGATGTATGTTTAAATTTCTGCATAATAAGAGGAATACATGTTTTGCTTTAGTGTTACTCCTCATTACGTATTTCAACTCTCAAAACAAAAACATGGGGGTGTTTCTAACCTCACTGTGTGTTTTTTTAACTGAGCTGAGTTTCTGGTGGTTCAGTTGGTTGGTTGTTTTTTCACAGCTTTTAAAGAAAACAAGACTACATCACAGAACATGAGCAGTGCACCACCAAAATACTTTCTAAAAAATCAAACCTGAAAGCAAGATGAAAATAATCATATAACAAGTTATAGAGCATCCGTCTCACTCAAACGTTTTGCACAGTTAGTAGATCAAATTTCCTGTGTGAAAAACCCCTGCTGTGTGTGCTATGCTGTGCTGCCAGGCTGAGTCTGGATACAATGGCCATGGACAGCGATGGAGAGAGAGAGGATGATGATGAGGAGAGACAGAATAGTCTCCTCCAGTCCACCGAGCAGCAGCGCTACAGCTGCACAGCCTGTCCTGGGAAGGAGCCAGATGGTCCCAGGCGGAGAGTCTCCTGTCATAGAGCCAGGGTCACCAGCATGGTAACAAAGCCTCATACTTGAAGGATAAGGATTTTGTTATTATCAATAAATCTCATGAACAACCAAAACTAACAGCGCTTTCCTAAAACAGCAGCGCACTGTTGGTTTTAGCAAACGTTATTGAAACAGGATTTGTTGGGGACTATTAGTTTACTGTTTAGTGGCTATTTACGGCAGCAGGCTGAATCAAAATAAACTACAGTGCCTAAGTTATATTTATACACTGTAGTGGCTTTTTTGTGTGTTCTGAATAATTTCTGGCCAACATCTGTCTATAGCACAGCTATTTTGCTCTTCTTATAGGATTTGTTGACAAGCGAATATAACCAGACATTTCATTTAAAAAGAATAAGGCCGATGGTTACTTGAACACTGGACACAAAATAACCTCAGAATTTAAATGTGTGTCATCATCTGCAGAAAAATAAGCAAAGTGACAAACAAATGACTAAATGAACCAACTAATAAAGGAGAAATAGAGAGAGTTAACATAAAAGTAATGTGCACATGATTGACACGTGTGTTTATTCTGCAATGATTTCAGGCTGCTAGTGTTCCTGGCAGGCATCTGTACTCCCGCTCGGAGATCCTTGCCACAGATGAATGTTCCCGTGCTGCACACATCTCTCATGTTGTACAGACATCCAAACAGGCCGCCAGAGCAGCAGGAGGTGGGGTTGTGTGTTTATGAATGTAGAATACGTTTACTGGTGTGTCCTACACTCAGCAGGCAGCTATAAAGAGGCTTTTTCATCATAATTTACTTGTTCCTCTTTCTCTTCTGTAGCAGAGGAGTTTGACCCTGAGGAAAACTTACATTCAAGTGAAGGACAGAGTCATATGTAAGTCCACACTGTCATCAATTAAGTGTGCTAAAACCTTGAGTTAGGTTACAGGACTCTGTGAATGTATGGTGAGATATCTATCTCCTTTCCAGAAGATGCTTCAAGTCTGACTTGCAACTCAGGTTTAATGACACTTAAAAGAAAAGAAAACATACTTTTCTGCAGGACGCAACTCACGTTGATTACATGTGCCATTTATATTATATCTGCCACAGCTTTCGAATGGTTCAGTACAGTAGTGCACATACTGTTCTGCAATTGAGTCTGTTACAGCTATCTGACTCCCACATAACAGAGGGGCTTTCCCCATTCCCTCCTGACATTTCTGCTCCATGTCATATGTCTGCAACCTCCTCCTCCCACAGTCCTCTCTCCCAGTGCCTTAGATGGCCCCTTAATGTGTGTGTGTGTGCATATTGTATATGTACGTTTGTGTGACTATGTGTGTGTGTGTGTGTCTCTGGTAATTGTGTGGACGCAACAGACAAGGGAGGATTCTTCTCTAAATCACAGTTTGACACCCAGCTCCCAGCAGTCTTGCCTCCTCTCCTCTCCTCTCCTCTCCTCTCCTCTCCTCTCCTCTCCTCTCCTCTCCTCTCCTCTCCTCTCCTCTCCTCTCCTCTCCTCTCCTCTCCTCTCCTCTCCTCTCCTCTCCTCTCCTCTTCTCTGCCCACACTCAGCCTCAGTGTCGTGTTTGTCTTAGGCTGAAGGTACAGAAAGTTCTGCAGGAGCTAAAGTTGTACCACGGGTAAGTAAACAGGAGAAGGAGGTCTGCATGCTCGTACCACTGCTTAAATACCATCATAGTGTTCAGAGCAGCAGCAGGGTGAGCCAGTTTATTACAAATGTGAAGCACAAAAAAAAAAGTGTAGTGGTCACTGTGTGTGTGTGTGTGTGTGTGTTTGTTTCTGCATGTGTGTGCACTAACACAGTATGACACTGACTCCGGAAAGAGACGGTGGAAGTTTTTTAGATGATGTTTAACTCACTTGACAATGAGCTGCTTGGGTGTAACTTATCTGAGATTATTTTTCCTTATTGTTCTCAACATTATTCACTTGTTTATTTAAAATTTCCAGCATGGTGTTTTAAATATTCCACAATCTTAGATTTAAGGTTAGAAGTTCAGGCCAGTTTTCCTCTGAAACTAACTGGCTCTCCTCCTAAAATCGTCTCATTGTCTTCCACAGAGCGAAGCAGAGGAACAATAAATCAGATGCCAAAAATGTAGGAAATGTAACTTGGTATGAGTTCCTCTCTAATGAGTAAGTACTATCTGTACAGACATTTTCACATCTATGGATGTTATGATAAAATTGAAAATAAGTCACAGATGATCAAGTTTGAATGAGTAACGAGAATGGGATTATAAAATACAGACAAAAAACAAATAATGTTGGTATTTTCTGTATAACTATGGTGTGGATGTTTTCTTTCTTCTTCTACCAGGCCTGACGAAGAGGATGATCGTTCAGAGAAGGTGGAGAAAGGTACCAAGGTAAAGAGGACTTTCAGCTCTCTGAAGAACAGGATGACTGGCTCCTTCAATAAAGATAAGGTAAAAACATACCACAGACTAATGATGCATGTTGTCACTTTGAACTTATAGTGCAATACACCATGCTAACTTAACTGCAATGGCTGATATGCTCTAAGCATCAAGAACATTAAAGCTTTAAAATATTGGGACAAAGTTCTCCATGACATTTTAACACAGAATTGAGAAAAGTGATTTTAGTTGCAGTTGTATTTCTGTACATTATAAAACCCTAAAGTGTTCATTGGTTTGCATGTTGCTGTGCATACGATGTACTAATCTCCTTCCACAAACTCTGTTATATATCCTGGCTCTGACAAGGTTATGAGGCGTAACACCCAGCCATTCAGTATCTGCTGAAAATGAACACACACAAGTTTGCATGTGAACGTAAAAATCCCTCTATGTTTGCTCTTTTTGTTCCTCTTCAGGGTAAGAACCGTGAAAAAGAGGCGCAGAAAGAAAAGGGGAAGGAGAAGGAGGCCAAAGAGAAAGAGAAAGTGTGTAGCAACAGCCATCATTTGGTACCGGGCGCTTTCTCCAGCTGTGCAACATGCTCATTGTGCAGCAAGACCCTACAGAAAAAGCATGGCCTGCAGTGCATGAGTGAGTAACAGTCACATTCACAGATGCACACGCACGTAGGCTGACACACACGTGCACAGGTGTTCTGCTCACACACAAACCTGCATCTATTTATACACATGTAACTGCACGCCTGCTCACTTATTGGAGCACTCAAGCACACAGGCAAACAAACAGAGCCACATAGACGATCACACACACACACACACACACAAATGAGTTCATTGCGAACACGAATAATATTTCTGGAGTAGTACATATAGTAGCACACGACTAATTCTGACATCATTTTATTTTAATATACATGCTTACCTCTTTGTTATGCAGCAGATTACATAACATAAAACAACACATTCTTACTTCTTTGCAACTTGATGTATGTTGTAACTCTCTAAAAGTGATAACTACAGTAAATGCCATTCAACATATTCACTGTGGCATTTCATTTGCACTTTTCAAATCCCGATTACATCATTTGATCTTGTGAATTATTTATGTTGTATTTATGGTCTGTACTTTCTTTTTGCACTGCATCATTGTTGTGGGTCCTAGTGTTGCACAGCTCAACTCACTTGTTTAGATGGGTTATCTGATCTATCAGTACTAGCTTCTGACAGTTGTTTATGTGATGTTACAGCATGCCTACAACTTGTCAAATTCTGCACATTTCCTGTTTCTTTTGTGTGTTGGATGAGCTCTTACAATTTGAAACGAGGCCCTGCTTTGTCTGGAGACAACCACTGCTTCTTGTGTACATTCATGGAGTAGACCTGTGCAGGATATTTCAGCACCCTGAAGCACCTCTTTATGTCATTCTTATGCTACTCCTCTGCAGCCTCCCAGTCAGCTGATAATACCTAATGAAAGACATATGTAAAACTGTGCAGGCAGTGATGAGTACAGTACAGTGAAAAGACTTCCATCCAACAATACAGACTGCATGACAAACTGGTAACAGTTGTGTTAAATAGCAGGAGGAATACCTTTTTATTATGTACATTTGAAAAAGTAGGCCACAAATTGTGCACTAATTGCAATAAATTGTGTTAAAAATTGGATAGCCTCAATGGAAATTAACCAGATAATGATTAATAAAACATTAACACTATGACAACATTATGTGCACTGACTGAAAAAAACTGCAAAGCATGTGACAATAAATTTCAGTAAAATTCAGAGTTCAGTAAAATTTTATACGTATTTGTACCAATGGTAGAAGAAGTAGTGAGATATTAAGTAAAAGTTGCAATACTATACTAATATTATATTATAACTAAAAGTCTTGATTTCAAAGTTTTAGTAAAAGCAGCAAACTATGATAAAAGTACTCAGTATACAGAATGACATCATTCATATATTTTATTAAAATGAAACTACATAAAAGTATCCTACAGTAGTTGCAATAGTGTATAAATAAGAAATACTTGCGGTATGTACCTCACTCTAAAAAGTATTTTTTTCCGTATTATTTATTGCAATAAATAGTGACTCTTTTGATGCGATATGACCGCCTGTAGTATTTTTAAAGGCTTTCTCTGTACTTTGCTCTTTCATAAAAGTGATACTTTCAAACCCATGAAGGGTTTTTCCTTCCTCCATCATCGTGACACAGTCATGTCTAGTCAGCTGCATGGACTTCTGCCACATGATTGTAATCCACAGTCTTCTCATAAGCCACGTGGTCTGTTAGAGGAGAATCCTCTAAAGCAGAAGCAACACTGCTACAAGGTGCTCTGTAGTTTCATTTCACATCACCAAATCAAATTCCCAACAAAGATTACGGAAACAGAACCATCCTCAAAGGTGGTGACATTTCAATTTCTTTGAACTGCACTACTTCATTTTGTCATGGCTGTAGAGATGTTTCGCTTCATTAAGTAAAAAGCTCCTTCCGTTCTTAATAGATTATGTAATAGGCTGGCTGGCTGCTGTGCCCCAAGTGCTGATGTTTTTGTCCCATATTGTCTCAAGTAACCTGTTACACTCATGTACATGCAAGTAGACACAGGAAGCAGGTGATGTTAGGTTTTGGGTGCTGTGTGAGAAACATCTGTTGTGTCCCATTTTCCTCAAATTTGGTTTGTAACAACGCTTTGTGGTTGGGTTTTTCTGTGTACTGCAGAGAGTGGTTTTATTGCATACCAAGAAAGGAAACCACAGGTAATATTAGCATAACCTATATATTGAATTATGTGATTTAATTTAATGTGATAAAACAATCATGGAAACTGCAATTCTATACACATAGTCTTGAATTTGACAGTATTTGCAGGCTATATGATGATAACAGCTCTTAAAGGATTAGTTCAGATTTTTTGATGTGGGGTTGTATGAAGTACTTATCCATAGTCAGTTTATTACCTGCAGTAATAAACTGATGGTGGTCCGCAAGTGCCCAGTGTGGAGAAGCAGAAATGAGTACCAGCACAGAGGCTGAGCAATATGCTGCTGTGGACAGGGACAACAACAAAACATATTTTAGTCACCTAAACAAATCATCATCATATCATGGATGTAACCTATTAAGTTTCTTTGCTCCTTCTGTTCTGTGGGAGACAAAGGCTATAATAAGCTCAGGACATTTATAAAGGCTCCAGTCTGGCAGACGTGATGTACTGGGTAATGTTGTTTTTAAAAGTGTGCTTATTAAACAGTGTTGTTCTGGTATATATCACCACACGTCCAGTGTGATTGAGGCTGCACTACTTCGATTTGACATGAACCAGAAACCAATAAGACATCTGCCTCTATCTATGTTTGTCTCTCAAAAAAAATTCCCCATTCATCAAACAATGGCTGTTGAGAGTGATTTAGAGATAAATCCTATATTTTGACACTTGTGTTGTTGTTGCACACAGAGAGGCGTGAGAAAACGAGTGAGTGTCCCTTTAATTTGAACCCAGCCCTGTGGGGATTCAGCCTGTGGAATGCGTCGTTTGTATGCCAGAGATTGTTCCCAGCGGAGAGTAGGACACAAAACTGGACAAAACCAAGAATCTGGGATACTTGTTGTTGATGATTTCAATGCCCGAACTCATTTATTTAGCTCCCCGGCAGACTACTTTTCTTTTTGGATGCAGCTGGTTCAGCTCAAACCTGGATTTGTTGTAACGGTAAGAAGCAGATACTGTAGCGATGGTCTTCAGCGGGATCAGGTGGATAAACTCCCGTTTGTTTCGCTCAATGGACTTTTCAGACACCCTGACCGTTAGCCAGCCAGCTAAATGCTAACCATAGTTAACCGCTTCTCCTCCTAAACGCTTTTTATTATTATTATGTCGGGTTCATGTCAGTGTGTTAAACGTGAAAGTCCCCGTCTAAAGTTTACTCTTCATGTGTTTATCACAAATTGCCGAAATTAAATCATAGCGTAACTATGGCACGCTAACTAGCCATTTAAGGCTAGCGTGTTAGCCTGCCTACAACCGCTTCTATTTGAAAAAAACTTTGCTGGGTAAGCTTTAATTACCTTAAAGTGGTGTTTTATAAACTAACAAACAACCACGTTAACGTGGGTTATCTTCGTATCTGCATGTTTCACATAACTTCGCTTACATTAACGTTGTAGTGTATTATCTGCAGAAGCTCAACAGGTGATTGCTAACGTTAGCACGCAGGATAACTGTTTCAAATTTACAATCGCGCTCATGTTTTCCTTGAAGAGAAATTAAAAGTTTAATACAAGCAACAATATTCTCGTTTACAGCGTAGATAAATCTCTTGTGTAAATCTAGTTTCCGTCTGCCCGTGTATAACAGTCTACATTCCTCGATGTGTTCCCAACCCATAATAATTGGCTCAATAGGCTAAATAAATTGCTATTTTAGCATAATCTTTGGCGTGTTAAATAATGTTTTCTTGAGTGTCAAATTCCAGTCATTCCTCAGCCAAGCAGGCGATGCCCTTCCTTAACAAGCACCAGGAATGACCCAGGCTGAGGGGTGACCATTCAGCCTGTCCCTCATTCTGATCTGACTGGGTCACATGGTGCTAATTGTGCTTGGCAGGTCTGCCGGTGCATAACAGCCCACTCCACTGACTCTGGGTCTCACCCATCTCCCCCTGTTGGCACACTGCTTCTCCATGCGTCACTGCTTTGCCTTCCAGCATGCCTGACTTTCTGGCTGTCTGCTCCGGATGACTGAGGATCTAACTGCCTCTCAGTCTCCAGCTGATTTTCACCTCTTCAAGTTTTTTTTATTTTTTTGTGTCTATTTGCCTGATTAGTCAAGTGACTGACATGTGACCATAAAGGGGCAATGAATAAAATAATTGCTCTTATTTGACTTTACCGCTTAAAGGAAGGTAGATCTTTCCTTAAGCTGTTTGGGAGAGGCCGACAGAGATGGGCTCCCCGAGCCTCAGTTCCTTCTGTTTTTACTAGATGATGTAATAGGTTGGATGACTGCTTTGCCCCAAGTGCTGATGTTTTTGTCCCATATTGTCTCAAGGAATTAGGAGTAACCCGTTATATGCATGCAAGCACACACGGGACAGAGGAGATGTCAGGTTTTGGGTGCTGTGTAAGAAACTGTTATGAGAAACAGCTCTTATGGCCCATTTTCCTCAAGTTCAGCTTGTAATGTACCAATTAAAACATATGTTAGCCGCCTAAATAAAAACCCATATAAAAGAAATCAATCAGTTTAAGTTTATACTATATAAAGACATTTTTCTTGATTTACCTTGCCATCTGACAGCCCTTTCCTGATGGTACTACATTCTCAACTGCAGAACTTGTGTATCTCTACACATGCCACACACTGAGGTATTAGACTGTAGCAGCAGCAGCACACAAACAGCAGAACTGTGGCGTATAGGCTACAATGTAAGGCAATAAACTGACTATGGATATGTACCTCATACAACTCCACTTTAGAAAAATCCAAACTATCCCTTTAAGTGTGCTGTTGCATGAGGTAACATTTTCCTTGAAGAACGCACCCTTCACTATCTGGAGCTCTGCAGATTCCAGTTATGTCCTGTAAGATAGCACGAAGCAACATATTCTCTCTGTTCAGTAAACATAACATGATTTTTTTTAAAACTTAATTTGACTTTTTTCTTGTGTGAGTTAACTGCTTTCAGTTATACTGGGTTTTTTTTGGTTGTTTCCATCATTTACCCAATCACATTGGCAACCTAGGCTTGATTTGCATTTTTAGTTCATTGAGTGACTCACTGAAGTGTACAGTGCACCACAAGGGTGCTTCTTGTGTGATAGGGTAGTTACCAGCAGTCAGCAGATGTTGGGTGTGGTGGTGGTTTTGACATTGTCTGAGTGTCCCGTGGATCAGCTGCAAACTGCAGTGTTGTTGACTCAACCGAGTGACAGGAACTTGTCATATTGCTCAAGAGTGCCAGAGATGTTTGAAACTTACCCACTGGGTGCACCTGACTATATGAAACACTTTGTACTGGCTTGATGTACGGGTTGTGTGTACTCTGATCTGTTGTCCCTGGCTTATTTCTGGTTGCAATACTGGTGTGTTTTCACCGTGTGTATGACTCACTGTGCTATTGCCACACATAGAGGTGGTCTGTGGCTGAAGTCGGTGCTGATAAGCTCTGCGATATCAGTAAACGGCAAACACTGTGTTCTTCGTTATCTTAGGATAATCTTTTACTTAAACTAAGCAAGAATTCTTTAGATTACAGTTTGCGTATAATCATCTCCACTACACATTCTTAAAAAGAAAATAGCTTACTTTTGGGTTCTTTATTGATGACTTTAAATAATGTTGAAATGACATTGCTTTTTATTCCATCTCAGCTTACCAATCAAGGTCCTCTTATCTATTCCTGTTTTTAATAGTGTGTTTGGGCTTTGTTGAAAATGCACTACTGGTCTAGTTGAGGACTTGTTGTGCTTTTTGTCTTTGGTCTGAAAAAGCCAGGCTGGCAGAGAGATTGGAATTTTGCATTTTAGTTGGATCGAGGTGGAAAATTATCCCTGGGTCTCGCTGTTCGACTGCTGATGAGTTTGTTGGATTACTGACTTCACTGCTTGTATCAGGTAAAAAAAAACGACGTTCTCTCCAGTGAAATCTAAAGAGGCAAAGCAATATATTTTGTGCTTTTTCACTGCTCAGTGCCTAGAGGGACTTATAGGGCTTGTGTAAAAGGGTAGCAGTACTACTGCACCCAAATCAAAGAGGGACACAGCACTGCTGGTGAAGATTATTCAGAAGCCAGTTTCTGTTTTCTTTTCCTTCGGCTCAGCCAGTAATTGTTTATTTATTACCAGAGAGAGGGAGGCAGAGAGGGTGGGTTTTAGAGAATAAAGTGAGATAATAGAGGGTAGTCATGGGTCTTAAAGGTAAATGAAGATGGATTACACTAAAACTCACAAAATAGGCTATCTGCACTTATCCTTTTATGGCCTCCTCACTTCCACACGTGCAAAAATGATTCTCTCTCTTGCTTCTTGCTTCTTACTGTACAGGAAGGAGGGTTTTTAATCATTGTCTCACTTGTACTACAGTGGTACACAGAAGAGAAATACGCAACAGAAGGCTTTGTGTTAGGCTGTACAGCAGTTAGTGGAAGTTGCTAGTATGGATCATGTTTACATTGTGTTGTTTGCAGGAGTGCAACCATTGTCATTAGTCTATGTAACCAGATTCAAACAATCTCCACGGTGCCTCGTGCTTACACCCGTGTAACATAGTAGATGTGAAATGATCAGTGGTGGGGAAAGAAGGGATTTTAAAACTAATACGTTCACTTTGTCACATGAATATTACGTCCTGTTTAGCCAAGTTTGAGTTGTCACACAGATCACTAACCATTCCACAAGAAAATAGAAGAAACAAAAATAAGTAACCGGTAAAGTAAAAATGATAAATAATCTTTATCATTACAATTTAAGATAAGTACTTTAACACAGGTGAGTGATTGTAAGGACACACAAAGAATGACAGTCTGATTTAGACTTTCGTTCTCTCTCCTGGCAGCTAAAGGCCACATTTCTCCAATTGTTGCATTATATCAGTGTGTTTAACTCATTAACCCTGTTTCCACTAACCAGCCTCTTCTCAGAGAGCTGCTCTGGTTTTAGTGTTTATATGTGCACATTTTGCTCCTTCTATAGATGTTTTGCATTGAAGGCTATGTGCTTCTTGTCCATGTCAACTTTGTTTTACCTGGGTAGGTTGGGCTTTGCATAATGCCATCTTAATTTGATTGACCAGCCTAGTAAAAGACTTTTGTTGCTTACCTTACACAGTATCAAACTAGCCAGGCAGCAAGATTGAAATGTTTTGTTTTACCAGTTGGTTTATCTGTCTTGTAGTAGATCTTGTTTTTTTTTTTTTCCCAAAACAACTTATTTATATCTGTGCTAGTCAGCAGAGATACATTCAGTTATTTCATTGCAAATAAGAGCCACTGAATTACTGCCGCACCAGTCTTATGTGAGATGAGAATACTCTCTGAAAAAAATACTTGTAGGCAGCTGAAAAAGCCATGCCTCCAGGCTTTTTTTAAAGTCACTTTGCTTGAATGACTGCCACTACTTTGAACATTGCATTCAGGAGCTGTTGCATTGGTTTTTAAAATTTCACAGTTGATTCTCTGTTTTATTGTTTCTGTTGCTTCTGTAATCTTTCTGCACCTGGTCCAGCAAGACAAATGCGATACTGACTCTGAGTTCCTGTCTGGCTGTTTTTCAGATTGTGCTGTGAACGTTCACAAGAGCTGCAAGTCTCTGCTGGGTGAGTGCACCAGCAGCAAGAATAAGGTAAACATCACACTAGAACATATAAAAACAGCAGGGTCCCCCAAGTACCTAAACTGTCATTGTGTTCCAATAATTTGCTTATATACACTCACTGTTTATATGTGCTTGTACATGGTCAGAGATGTATCAGTAGCACAGACAATACATTTCAGAATAAAGAAAACATGACCACAAGATCACGAAAAACATTGCCAGTATTGTTGTGACAGTTAGGTCAGATTTATGCTTCTTAATGGCAGTGTATTGGCAGTGTCTTTGTAGATGTGTATGGTGCAAAATTAGATTTCAAGTTGCTTATTTACTGCACTGGATTTAAGTCTTTGATTGCTGTAGCACCACTGCTACACTAAATGTATATACTCAAAAAAAAAAATTACATTTACTTCAATTCACTTTTAAGCACTTTGTAATTGTGTGACACTCACGTCTAGCTTTATAGAAAAGGAATAGATTACTGAGCCTTCTTCAAAGGACTCACTTTCAACAAACACTTCCTGTGCCTGCACAGTTCTTGCTTTCTCTATGTAACATACAGTGTTCACATGTAAATACTGCAATACTATTATAGAGAACCATAAATCTACTTATCCCTCGGTCCACTCCTATGAATCTGCCTGACATGGACCTTGCTTGTTAAACAGAGTTTTTGACCATGTGAAGTCCTGTAAAGAAAGTACAGTAACAGCGTGCAGTTTTTAGACATTTTGCAATCTGTCACCCTGCTGCAGCTTGATAGAATGGCCTTAAAATGTGATCTTTATTTTCTCCACACAGAGAGATACTATACAGAGGAAAGGCACATCTGGATCTCCTAACCTTGGTAAGCAGAAAATCAATGAAAAATCATTTAACTCTGACACTGACCACAGTATCAGTTGCTGCAGAGGGGATGTAATGATGGATGGAAGGTGGTTTAGTCCCCTGGTGTCAAATTAAAAGAGAGCTGGTTGCATCTCTGGTGATTTGCAGAGGATTAAAAACATGACAAACCGGATGACATCTGGGCATGGAATATTTTTTTTCTTCAATTTGCAAATCTTGCTCTCGATGTTGTGTGTGGGTATAGGGACACAAGCATACAGTAAACCACACTATTAGCCTCCAACAGATTGTAGGCAAAGTTGATTTAAGTTTTGGTCCAATTCTTGTCCAAACATGAAATACATTTGATTCAATAATATTCCACAGCACATTTATTCAGTAGTTAAATTTATGTCAATACACAAAAAAAACCAAAAGATTTTTTGTTTGACTTTACAAAAGGTTAAATTAAAGTTATTAACTTATTTGTTAAATTAATTAGCGCTTTTTATCCATTATGAAGTAACATCAGCAGGTTCTACTGCATGTGATTGAACCCACAGGAGACATAATTTAATTTCCTGTAGCAGTTGTTATTCTCTTCAGAACAGCTGGAGTCCTGTCTACCACACACCCAATTTCACCTCGTGTCCTGCTCTGGCCAATCAGTAGCTTATGCAGGGGGTCGGAAAGACAGGGAGCATAGAGAGGAAGTGAAGAATCAGAAAGTGCGAGATAGGTTGTGCCCCTTTTCCAGAAATTACTATGAGAGATTGTATATTAGGCATCTGTGCTCTGCCCTGCTTCATTTTGTTTTACACCTGTGAAGGTGCATCACTTACTTCTTTTACAATAGCAACTACTGATTCTGCGACAGCTGCTATTGAACCATATCTTGGAGTTTGGATTAGTGTTCTTCTTCTTCTGCCACTTCTTCCAAATTGAGATATTCACAATGGTTTTGAAAATGACCAATGGCACTAGCCAAACCACAGGGGCCTCCAAAGCTCGCCGCAGGATTGCTAAACTATGGTCTTCTTTCTCACCCTCTTCCCCTTCCTCATCATGGGGTTTGTCTGGACGTGTTGGGGTGCGAGTGTTGATTCACCATGATCGCCTGATCAACTGCCGATTCTTCCAATCCCTGCCTCGATCCGGGCAGAAAAAATACTGGGGTCGACGTGGACAGAAGTCAAACAAGCATCCACTTACTTCCTCATCCCTGTCGTCGTGCTCTCTTCTCAGCTGGTCATCTTCTCCTTTCTCCCTTTCCTCTCCTCATTTCTCCTCATGTTCTTCCTCCATTCCTTCTTGTTTTCTCCGTTCACCTGTCTCTCGTCTTTCTTCCTTAGTGCTAAAAGACCGGGACAGAGAGCGGGAGCAGTCAGGGACAGCCTCAACACAGTTCCTGGATGGCTACCCAGATTTTTCCAGCGCCCCAGGCATGACCATTAGTCTGCGGGGACAAAGCACTCAGCCTACTGCCGCCAATTCCACCAACTCTACCGTAGCCTCTGCCCACAGCTTTGGCCACAGCCTCCATCACAACAACAGCTCAGGGTCAGTACCTCTGCCATGCAAGTTGAAGTAAAGAAAAACCAGCACCAAAACTAGTAATCTTTTTCTCAAATCTATAATGATGTTTGCAGGATCTGTTCTACTTAAAAGCTAAAGTATTATCTTGGCTGCTGAAATATATTTTTTCTTATGCCATTGTAAGATGTGTATTTATAGATGACATATTAAGGCAAGCTGTCTTCCTGAATATATATCACCCTTTTGACGGTTGGTAGTGTGGACTATTGTTCCACTGCATCTCTAAGAAGTGTATGTAGGGAGAAGGAGAGAGAGATAGTCAGCCAAAACTGAGGAAAGGGGCAGAGAAGAATGTAGCTGCCTGTGTGTTTTTTCACCACAGATGTCATTGCCATTGGCGAATGTTGGGTAGAAGCTTGGTGGTTGGAAATTTAGTGGGATTGAGTTGTACTAGTTTCAGCATGTATGCCACTTTGGACCTGTGGTTGTCATCACTCAGATCCCTCCCTGGGGAGATGGATGAGACCGACGCTCTCCGCTCCAAACGCTGCAACGAAGATGCCATTTCCCTCGCTCCCTCCACCACAGAGGCTATCATCGTAGAAGGTAGGTTGGCTTAATGGGGGTGGGGTGGGGGGTGGGGGTGAACATACATTTTAGCAGTTTTTTTTGTTAGTTTTTTTTGGTTCAAATTGTGTACTCAGAGCGATTTTGTTATGGTGGTAACTGTTTTTCTAACCTTTTCTCAGCCTGTTCACTACTCTTAAGATCTATGCATTTGCCTGAGGTTAGAGTGGTAGTTTGTCTTCAGGGAGTTTTCTTAATTTCAGGAGGAGAGTGTGTTTTGTGGAGTCAGGGGTGACCTCACCCTTTCTCATTAAGCTGGACTGTGTGGGAGAGAGACAGGCTAACCGGGCACTAGACTGCCACATACACAACTATCTTTTTTTCCCAGATGACATGTTCCACAGTCCATTGCATTATGAGGCACATCCTTACCATGAAAGGGCTACTGCACCAGTAGGACTCTGTCACTCAATAGAGGGGTGACTTTTATACTTATTATTTATTATTATCTCTATTGTTCTACAGTGTATATTAGAAAAGAATAAAATAAAAAAAATATCATTTTGACAATTCTTACAATATCTTTTAGTAGGAATTCATTTCAACCCACAGAGCAACTTGCAATCAGCACACTTTAGTATCATAAAATCCAAGCCACAAACACCTTTATACGGAGGTGTCTACATTTGAAGATATCATTGATTAATACATAATGTAAATTAAGGTTATATCTCTGTTACATAATAGTGACAAACCATCGCTACCCAATTCACTAATAGGTCTTATCTATAAATCGCGAGAAGAGCGAATTTGTGCATAAATTAACTTCCCTGACCGTTTGTACTGCTATTTCCACATCAGCTTATATTATCTTGAATAGTTAAAAGAGATATATGTTTGATAAATCACAACTTTGTTCAATGCATGTGTTATTGTAAAAATATACAGGTTAAATATTTTATGAGACAAAATAAATGCATTTATTCATCAATAAAAGAAATGGAATATATGCTAGACTTTCATATTAGATTTAATGTTTTAAGTACATTTTTTTAGAACAATATGAACATTCAGTACTATTTAAAAACATGCCTTTAGTTTTTTTAAATGCTCATGCCTATTATCAGAACAAGTAGAAGCAGTCTGATCTTTAGCTGGGCGTTTGTTTTTCATTAGCCAGGCAGGGGTTGGTTCATGTCCATCCTCATACTGGCTTCCTCACAAGTGGTGCGTTCACTGTAGTCTGGTTTTTAGCTTGGCCTTTTTTTTCTTTTTTTTTTGTGGCTGGCTGCAGAATCTGTTAATTATCACAGAAACCATGAGTGTGGTAGAAATACCAACAAGCTCCCTCATGTGGCGCAAAAGTATACTGCAGATATAAAAGATAATATAATAAATTCTGCTAATTTATTTGGTGACCCAAAGAAAACTGTTGATTTTTGAGGTTTTTGAGAGAATTAAAGTATTTTAAGTGCACCTTTATTATCTGAAAAACACGGTAGACAGTATTTTTTCAGGGGTGCTGTCCTACTGACCTTGACCTCTGAACTTTGATATATTATATCCTTTCCTCAGATGCTCACTATGCAGCAGTGCGATCTGATCTGGAGTCTGATGCCCAGGACCTGGAGGCAGAGTCTTGGAGTTTGGCAGTCGACCAACAGTATGTTAAGAAGCACTCTAAAGAAACAGTGAAGAGACAGGATGTGATATATGGTGAGTGTGATTTCTTAGGTAATGCACCTGTACAGTGAATGGGTTGCCTGTCCTGAGGACTGATGGATACCTCGGTGATGGGACTGTTTTGATGACACAATAACTTTTTTATGTATGTATTTATGCTATTGCACAGAGCTGATGCAGACGGAGATGCACCATGTGCGGACACTGAAGATAATGCTGCGCGTTTATGTCCGAGAGTTGAAGGAGAACCTCCAGATGGACTCAAGTAAACTGGACTGTCTGTTCCCCCGCTTGGAAAACCTCCTGGAGCTTCACACACATTTCCTGTCTCGTCTCAAAGAACGCCGGCGAGAAAACCTTGTTTCGCCTACCGACAGGAACTACACTATCAACAGAGTAGCAGACATCCTGATTACACAGGTAGGGAGGAGATAGCCTGTCGAACAAGAACATTCATCCCAGCATCTGTTTCTTCTCATAATGAATTGCATGCAGACTCACATACTGCATGTACTAATACAGAACAGTCAAAGATAAGGTACTTTTGTTCTCCAGTTCTCAGGTGAAATAGGAGAGAGGATGAAGGACAGCTATGGAGATTTCTGCAGTCATCACACTGAAGCTGTCAGCTACTACAAAGAGCAGCTGCAAAACAACAAAAGGTTCCAAATTATCATACGGGTGAGACGCATAAGCATTCTTCTAATTTTTCATATCAGATTTAATCCATGTTGCCTCTGTAGTACAATATCATTTCAGTCTAATGAATGAAATTAAATTATACTTTTTTTTTTTCTTCACAGAAAATCGGCAACCTGTCCATTGTGCGGAGGTTAGGAGTGACTGAGTGCATTCTGTTGGTGACCCAGCGCATTACCAAGTATCCAGTACTAGTGGAGCGCATTCTACACAACACTGAAGGTCTGGTGTTGCACATGCATTTTATGCTAAATAAATTAGAATCAATGTCCAAGAGAGCACACCCATATAGTTACTGAAGTGTAGCTTCATTTACTGACATTTAGTGTATCAAGGTTACTTTTTTTTCTATCTTTAGCAGGGACAGAAGAACATGAGGAGCTGACTCGGGCACTGGGTCTTATCAAAGACACAATTGTTCAGGTGGATGCGCTGGTTAATCTCCATGAGAAGACATCTCGTCTTCGAGACATACACAACAAGCTGGAGCCAAAGGCATTGGGAAAAATCGAAGATGGCCGAGTGTTTCGCAGGGAGGACCTGGTACAGGGCAGGAGATGGTTACTACATGAGGGCACAGTCAACTGGAAAGCTGCCTCTGGCAGACTCAAAGGTATGACATGAATAAAACAAGCTGCATTACTGATCTACTTAAGAAAATAATTTAGATATACACCTTCCATCTTTCCAATTTACAGTCTAAGATCTCAGGATTTTTGTCCTTCCAGATATTCTTGCAGTGCTCCTCTCTGATGTGTTACTCTTGCTACAAGAGAAGGACCAGAGATATGTATTTGCTACAGTGGTGAGGAATTTATTTTGCATCTTTCTGTCAGTACAACACAATCTAACAAAAACTAATGTGTATATTAGAGAAGAATACTTGATTAATGTTCTGTAAGATATGAGTGGGAACAGAATTGTCACTCTGATGTGTATTTGGACAGCTTGGTTTATGTCATCACTTAAAAAAGTATTAGTAATTAGTAATATCTCCCCTTCATCTTCCTCTCCTTCTTCTTTTTATCCTGCCAGGATAACAAGCCGTCAGTGATCTCTCTCCAGAAACTGATTGTCAGAGAAGTTGCCCATGAGGAGAAAGCCATGTTTCTTATTTGTGCTTCCTCCAATGAGCCAGAGATGTACAAGATCCACACCACCTCCAAGGAGGAAAGAAACACTTGGATGACACAAATACGGCAAGCTGTTGAAAGGTAGCTACAGTTAAGAAAACTTTACACTAGACGAACACTTTACCTAGATGAAACAGAGAATGTAAAACAACCATACTTGTTTTGCTTCCTGTATCTTCCCACTTGTAATGGCGTCTGTCCTGTCCCCCTCTTAGCTGTCCTCATACAGAAGAAAGGCTTTTCAGCGAGGAAGAAGAAGCACAAGCTTCCCGGTTAAAAGAATTTCAAGGTACTAACTTCAGATTTATAGAATAATAATTTTTTTAAAATGCCCTAGGAAATGACAGTATAAATATACCAAGCCACAGGGTGGTGCTAATGTATCATCTTAACATTCAAATTGTCAGAAGTTCCTTTGATATACTCCACATCTTAATTGCTGTGGCTCAATACATTTGAGTGCACACATTCATTTTTTTGTATTTTAATGCATTAGGTCTTTTTAATTTTGTTTTGTGTTTCCATTTGTAGAACGGTTGAGCCAGAAGGATGCAGTAATCGCCCAGGCTCTTACTGAGAAGCTGCAGCTGTTTGCAGACATGGCAGAGTCAGTTGCAGGTCTGGAGGACACAGCTTCTCGTTCCAGACTGCTTCTTCGGGGAGATGCCTCAGACCTCCAGCAGGGGGAGGCCCTGCTCAAAGGAGCCATCACTGAGGGTAGGACAGTGCTGCGGAATATATGTATCTAGATACGTGACATTGTGTGAAAGTATTAACAGCATGTAACTGTAAAGGTATTAAATTATTATTTATAGTACTTGTAAAGTTGTAGGTAGTTGTTAAATTTACTATTATTCCTCTGAACCACTCGCTGTACAACCTTTAAATCTTAATGAGCTATCTCTGTTAATTTAGTGGAGAACCTCCAGAACCTGCTGCAGTCTGGAGTGAAGGAGGAAGCTCCGAACCCATGCCTGGATATAGGGAGCGGCTCTGGAGTTCTGCCCAGGAGAGCAGACACCTTTGGAGGCTATGACAGCAGCCCCACCATCCTCAGTAAGAGTGAGTCCAATACACTTGATGCCCTGAGGACGCCTGCCATCTAATGGATTTGCAGTTGTATTTCAGTGGACCTTATATCATGAATAAATTATTTTTCAAAGTTGTTGGATTATGTTGAGTGGATTTATTTGCTGAATTTGTTTATGGACTGTAATATAATAAGTCAAGACAGTTGTAGCCACAGTTTTGCCACATGTATATGCTTGTTATTTTTGTGTGTGTGTGTGTGTGTGTCTGTTTTGCTGGTCAGTTTGGTTTCATTGTGCTTGTGTGTCCCTGTTTGTTTCTGTCGGTGTGCCGGTGCCAGATGGCAGTGTGAGGAAGAACTTTTCTGGCGAGTTGAAAAACAGAGACAGAAGCCAAAGAGCCAGCTCTGACCCTCAACTCAAAGACCTCTGTGTCAGCCACACTCTGGAGCAGACGGTAGGTGCTCAGCATATACACACACACACACACACACACACCCACACACACATCTTAGGATGAGTCAGTTTTATTTACTGTAAATAGTAATAACTGAACCAAGTCATTTGGAAAGTTTCCATCTCCTGATGTTTACTGTAACCCTGTTCTCCTTCACTTCATTTGTTTATAAATAGCTAAAGCCTTGATAAAACTACTGTATGTACTCTGAACATTAATTTAACTTCCAGTAAATCCTGGTGCTCAAGAATAATCGGGCAGAAAAAATGTAATGACATGCTGCTGACAGTGTTCAGTGTGTGGAAAACAAAACCACTCTTGCTCTCTATCACAGAATTAGTTTCAGTACTTTCAAAAGTTGCAAAATGTCTTTATGTCAAGCCTATACAGTGTCATCTTTATTGCTCTAACAGCACTCATTGCTACCAAATATTTGATCAATATTTCGTATGTTGCTCAGTCCTCGTATTCAAACTGTAGTTGCAGATTTTACTTTTTTTTGGCATACATTTTATGTAGCAGTACTGTGTATTTGCAATGATATATTATTGGTTGGACTTGTTTTGTTGTTGTGCAGGTTGATGAAAGCTGCTGCTCTCCTGCCAGATGGAATCACATCTGGTCCAATTCCTTCCCCGAGGCTGAGGTTAGCTCCTCTTTTCTGATCTGTCAGCTTGTGCTACACAACATTGCTGGATTCAGTATTCATAGCCATGCCTGCTGAGCTTGAAGGTTTACCTAATAGACCTTTGCTAATCCAGTGAAATGTTGTATTGTTTTTGTGACACAGATGGTTATTTGATTGTGATAACCATGTCTGTGTCTTCTTTTCAGTTCTTCGACAGAGTGCTGATGCTCTCCCAGAGGCTCTACAGTCTGCAGGTACTGTATTTCTGTCTCCTACACTGCTCAGTTTGTACATGCCCACAGTATATTCATAGTGTTACAACCACTTGTACACATTTTGCAGGGATACCCACAATTATCTGAGTACCCTACAGAAGAATATAGTTTCTTATAAAGGACATCCACTCAGGGGCCACTGCTTGTTGACAGAAATATATTATCAGCCAATCATGTGGCAGCAACGTAAGGCATAAAAATGTGCAGGCATGTTCAAGAGGTTCAGTTGTGGTTCAGACCAAACATCAGAAGGGGGTAGAAATGTGATCCAAGTGACTTTGACAGTGGAATGATTGTCGGTGCCAGACAGGGTGGTTTAAATGTCTCATATCCTTGGATTTTCATGCATAACAGTCTCTGGAGTTTACAGAGAATAGTGCGAAAAACATTCCAGCGAGTGGCATGTCTGTGGGCAAAAAAGCCTTGTTTAATGAGAGAGGTCAGAGGAGATTGGCCAGACTGGTTCAAGGCGGGCAACTATAACTCAAATAACCACACGTTACTTTAGTGCTATGCAGGAGAACATCTCTGAATGCTTGAGCTATACCTATAGTGATTTAAAAGTATTTTCACGATCTCTTTTTGGAAAAGTCTTTTGTAAATGAAATAATAATAAGGATTTTGTGGAGAATGTTATGTTCAAAAAATAATGTAATACACTATGTAAACACTACAGCTGCAATCAAAGTTTATATGTTTATAAAGTTTAAAACATCCCATATGTACCTTACTTCAGTAGTGAATATAAAACATTGTTCCATTTGTAGATTCAAATATAGCATTATGATCTTACACTATTTCTCTCCTGTTACTGTCTTCATCTTCAGGCCATCATATCACAGCAAGACAGCCACATTGAGCTGCAGCGGGCCTCGCTGACAGAGCGGGCCTCCCTGCCTGGACGCCACAGAGGCAACGTACTCCTGGAACAGGAGAAACAGCGGACTTTGGCCCTGCAGAGAGAGGAACTAGCCAGCTTTCACAAGCTGCAGTCCCAGCACAGACATGAACAACAGCGCTGGGAGAAGGAGCGGGAGAGGCATCGCCATCAAGTGGAGGTCACAGAGGGCAAACTCCGACAACGGGAGGAGGAATGTAGGCGGCTGGAGGTAAAGTGCCTAGTCCTACCTGTGGGCTGTGGTACATTATGTGTGATTAGCAATGAAACTAAATATTCTACTTTACTATATACTAAATATTCTATATCTCTACTCAAACTTTGCAACACTGTTCGTTCTTTTGATGCAGGAACGTCTGGCAGAAGAGAGGGTGGAGCTGGAGAGGCAGAGGGAGACGTACCAGCAGGACCTGGAGAGGCTGCGAGAGTCCACCAGAGCTGTGGAGAAAGAGAAGGAACGCCTGGAGCACCAGAAGAAGATCAAGAGGAAAACCATTGAGGTGGGGAGCTTGTGATGATTATAAGCAGGCCGACAACAGTATTACCAAATACAATATTTGATCATGCAGAAATATAACACTATAAAAGGCATTAAGAAGCTAGCAGAAGCT
Organism: Pampus argenteus; assembly: GCA_036937835.1. Lineage (NCBI taxonomy): Eukaryota > Metazoa > Chordata > Actinopteri > Scombriformes > Stromateidae > Pampus > Pampus argenteus. The sequence goes on from CM072870.1 coordinate 13,918,173, forward strand.
GAATTTAAAAATCTCAATTGATTCATCTCAAAAAAGTAAGTTTAGTTTAATGACTACTTTTATTAACATTTGTAATTATCATGAAGGTAAGTCTACAAAAAGTACTTTTGAAAAGAAAATGCTTTGAAAGACATACTGCACTTTTTCAAAGGTGTGTGTGGAAGGAGGGAAAAAGAGGAAAAGGATGGATGATGGTGAGAGGAAGAAGTAATTATGATTATAAGCAGGATAAAGAATAAAAGGGGCTTTCCCATCTGTCCTGCTTCCTCTCACCGTTTTCTTGCTTCAGTTTTCCAAAACCTCACCTTACTTTGGCTCTCCCTGTCTTCATTCTGTCCCTTCCCCTGGGCACGAATCTGGTACCCACCTTTCTAAGGTACTCAAGCATGTGGAAAAAATGTAAAAAAAAACCCAAATATATTGTATAGTCTCAACAGTGACCCATTAAATGTGTTTCCTTCTAGCAAGTCTCTCCTTTCTGTAATTTAAAAATCTGCATACCCACTTGTGCATATATCTTTCCCAGCATTTGTTCTCCTGTCTTGCACATCGCAGACTGTTGTAATTGGTTATCAGTCAAATTTGCCTAACATTCCCAGTAAACGAGATACAGTGGAGACATGAATGCACTGAATGAATCCTTAGTTCCTGAGTTCAGGCCCTGTTACTGGTTGAAAAGAGGCATTGGTTTCAGCTCCCACAACCTGCTGCATTGATGGGGGTAATGAAAAACACACATACAACTGAATCAAATCAAATCAAATCAAATCAAATTTTATTTATATAGCCCAAAATCACAAAACACATTTGTCTCAGAGGGCTTTACAATCTGTACAGGGAGTGACACCCTCTGTCCTTAGACCCTCGATTCGAGTGAGGAAAAACTTGGCCACCAAAAAAACCTTTTAACAGGGAAAAAGGTGGAAGAAACCTCAGGAAGAGCCACAGAGGAGGGATCCCTCTCCCAGGACGGACAGACGTGCAATGATGTCACATGTACAGAACAAATCAACAAACACATATTGTACACTCACAATGAATAACAGTGACAAATAATGACAATAACAAAATGAGAACAACGAATGATGAACCATTACAGCAACAGTGAAACTAGTGGTAAAGATACAGATACACAGTAGCAAATTATTAACTAACTATAATCTGTAATGGGGATATGGCAACAATGATGACGGCGACAACACATGCAGTAGACGCCACGCAGGACCACAGCAGCAGACACAGTCCACAAGAACCTGCTGGACGAGAGAGCACAGAAACTCCGGGGAAGAAGTTTAGTTAGTAACATGATAGATAGATAGATGGATTAGATAGATGGATAGATAAGGAGAGAGAAAGAATGAGAGAGAGAGAGCGAGAGAGTATGTGAGTCCCCCAGCAGTCTAGTTCTATGGCAGCATAACTAAGGGATGACCTGAGCCAGCCCTAACTATAAGCTTTATCAAAAAGGAAAGTCTTAAGTCTACTCTTAAAGGTGTTGACCGTGTCTGCCTCCCGAACACAGAGTGGTAGTTTATTCCACAGAAGAGGAGCTTGATAGCTGAAAGCTCTGGCTCCCAATCTACTTTTAGACACTATAGGAACCACAAGGAACCCACCATCCTGGGAGCGCAATGTTCTAGTGGGGTGGTAAGGTACTATGAGCTCTTTTAAATATGATGGTGCCTGACCATGAAGAGCTTTGTAAGTTAGGAGAAGAATTTTAAATTCTATTCTAGATTTAACGGGTAGCCAGTGCAAGGAAGCCAAAATGGGAGAGATGTGATCTCTGATCTTGGTTCCTGTCAGAACACGTGCAGCAGCGTTCTGAATCAGCTGCAAACTCTTAAGAGACTTATTAGAGCAGCCTGATAGCAAAGAGTTACAATAGTCCAGCCTAGAAGTAACAAATGCATGGACTAGTTTTTCTGCATCCACTTGAGAAATGATGCGTCTGATTTTGGCAATGTTACGCAAGTGGAAGAATGCAGTCCTCGAAAGTTGTTTTATATAGTTATTAAAGGACAAGTCTTGATCAAAAACAACGCCAAGATTTTTTACGGTGGAGCTGGAGGCCAGGGTGATCCCATCTAAGGCTAAATCTCTGTAATGACAGTTTCTAAGGTGTTTGGGTCCTATTAGGAGAACTTCAGTTTTTTCTGAATTTAGCATCAGAAAATTGTGGGTCATCCAATTTTTTATGTCCTTAATGCATGCTTGAAGTCTAGTCAAGTGATTGGTTTCATCAGGCTTGATCGATAAATATAATTGGGTGTCGTCAGCATAACAGTGAAAGTTAATTGAATGATTCCTAATAATGTTCCCTAAAGGAAGCATATATAAACTGAAAAGAAGTGGCCCTAATACAGAACCTTGTGGGACTCCATGAGAAACTTTGGTTTGCATGGAGGATTCATCATGAACATGAACAAACTGAGAACGGTCTAGGAAATATGACTTAAACCAGCCTAGGGCGGTTCCTTTAATGCCAATTTGGTATTCCAGTCTCTGTAAGAGAATCTGATGGTCAATGGTGTCAAATGCGGCACTAAGATCTAATAGGACAAGTACAGAGATGAGTCCTTTGTCTGATGCCATTAGGAGGTCGTTTGTAACTTTAACTAGTGCGGTCTCTGTGCTATGATTTACTCTAAATCCTGACTGAAACTCCTCGAATAAACTGTTTGTGTGGAGAAAGTCACATAGTTGGTTGGCTACGGCTTTCTCAAGTACCTTCGAGATGAATGAAAGGTTTGATATTGGTCTGTAATTGGCTAAAACCTCTTGATCTAGAGTTGGTTTTTTAAGAAGAGGCTTAATCACAGCTATTTTAAAGGACTGTGGTACATATCCTGATAATAAAGACAGATTAATCATATTCACTAAGGACGGGCTAACTAAAGGTAATACATCTTTAAGCAGCCTGGTTGGGATGGGGTCTAAGAGACAGGTTGACGACTTAGATGAAGTAATTATTGTAGTTATTTGTTTAATGTCGACGGGAGAAAAGCAGTCTAAATATATGTCAGATTTTATAGCTATTTCCAACCTTGATGTATCTGAAATCAGATGAGTGCCTGATGAGGGCAAAAGGTGATGAATTTTGTCTCTAATATTTATAATTTTATCGTTAAAGAAGCTCATGAAGTCATTACTAGTTAGGCTTAATGGAATAGATGACTCAATAGAGCTGTGGTTCTCTGTTAGCCTGGCTACAGTGCTGAAGAGAAACCTGGGGTTGTTCTTATTTTCCTCAATTAATGAGGAATAATAGGCTGTTCTGGCATTACGCAGAGCCTTCCTATAAATTGCAAGATTATCTTGCCAGGCTAGACGAGATTCTTCCAGTTTAGAGGCACGCCATTTACGTTCAGATTTACGTGCCTCTTGCTTTAATTTGCGAGTGTGTTGGCTATACCATGGTGCTAACCTCCTCTGTTTTATTCTCTTCTTTTTCAGAGGTGCAATAGAGTCAAGAGTTGTCTGTAATGACTCTGTAGTATTACTAACGAGCTGATCTATGTGTGAGGGGCTACAGGAAGCTGCTGAGTCCTCTGTAACATTAAGACATGGCATTGAATTTAATACTATAGTAATTGTTTCCTTAAATTTGGCTACAGCACTGTCAGATAAACATCTGCTGTAGGAGTTTCTGAAAGAAGGCTTATAGTCCAGTAGTATGAACTCAAAGGTTATTAGAAAATGGTCAGATAGAATAGGATTATGTGGAAAGACTATTAGATGATCAATTTCAATGCCATATGAGAGTATAAGGTCAAGAGTGTGATTCAGACAATGAGTCGGTTTGTTTACACTCTGACAGAAGCCAATTGAGTCTAACAAAGAGATAAATGCAGTACTAAGACTATCACTATGGTTGTCGACATGAATATTAAAATCACCTACAATAATTACTTTATCTGATTTAACGACCAAGCCTGATGCAAATTCTGCAAATTCGGATAGAAATTCAGAATAAGGACCTGGAGCTCGATATAATATAACAAATAATATTGGCTGTAATGTTTTCCAGGATGGGTGAGTCAGGCTAAGAACGAGACTTTCAAATGAATTATAATTTAGTTTAGGTTTAGGATTAATGAGTAAACTAGAGTCAAATATGGCTCCAACTCCACCACCTCGACCAGTACTTCGAGGAATATGAGTATTACAATGACTGGGGGGAGTGGATTCATTTAAACTAACATATTCATCCTCCTGCAACCAGGTTTCAGTGAGGCAGAATAAATCAATATCATAATCAGATATTAATTCATTTACTAAAACAGCTTTAGAGGACAAGGACCTAATATTCAGGAGTCCACATTTAATTATCTTGTTTTGGACTCTTTGAGATGTTGATTTAATTTTTATCAGGTTTTTATGATTTACTCCTCTTCTGTTTGTTTTATCTTTAAATAATGCAGGTGGACGGGGGACAGACACAGTCTCTATACTAGATGGTTGGGTGGGCAACTGCTCTAGTGGAGGCGCAGAGAAGCGTGTAAGACTGCAGCTCTGCTTCCTGGTCTCAACTCTGGATTGTCATGGATTTGATTGACTAATAAACTTGACCATGTTTCTAGATATAAGAGCTGCTCCATCCAAAGTGGGATGGATGCCGTCTCTCCTAATCAGACCAGGTTTTCCCCAGAAAGGTGTCCAATTATTTATAAAGCCCACATCATTATCTGGACACCACCTCGACAACCACGACAACAGATGAATACATCTCTAACCACTCTTTCCTACCTGTGTTTGCTTACTTCTTCTCTTTCTCCCCTCGTAGTATAATGCGGGCCATTGTTTGCGAGTTTCATGGGAGAGAAACTTTGAGAAAGATTCACTGACTGTAATTTCATGCCTGGTGCTAACAGATATGTCAAGGAGCTACAGTAAAGTTACTTAATATTAGTCTTTTGTTGTTTTCAAAAGGACCGTATCACCATCTCAGTTTGGTTGATTGGGATTCTTTGACAAGCTGAGGAAAAGTAAAGGAAGCTGTGTAGCATCAAGTTTTATCTTGATAAGGACTTTGTCTTCTTAACAAGCCAAGAAAAATACAGATTTACTGACAGATTTGGTGTCCTTACCGTAAACTATTGTCATATCCTAATTGTTGTTTTTAGTGTTGCCCCGGGTTTTCCTGTATAGTGTGGTGACTAATATACTCATGAACACTGAAGAGACCTCAACTACTTTGTCAGTGTCATCTTCTCATCTGAAGACAAAGTTAGTAGGTGTGCAGACCAGATTTCTGTTTCCTGACAAGTACAGGTCACCTGATGAGCTGTCTGCCAGTGCTGCAAATGCACTGATGCACATGCTTCTACACAGGTGTGTTTTTCTCCTCTGCTGTCTGATATTATTATATCTAATATTTCTGTTTGACCAGCACCTTGACATGCCAAGCTCAAGCTGAGTAACTGATGGATGACACGGCGTCATTCATTCATGACCAGACTTGACTGCTCCCTATCTGCTATGGAATCTAATTCATCCATTGTTTGTGTCATTCCCAGGATTTCATGGTACCAATGCAACACTTTAATACTAAGTTAACTGGAGCCTTAACTCAAGACGTAAACAAATATCCAGCTGACATGAATTATTACACTCATCATCTCATTACTGCAAAAGGCAGCCATTTGACTGTGAGTTGTATCTTGAACTCTTCACAGTGACTCCTGGAAAACCACAACTTGAGAAGCAAAGGGGCCTCTTGCTGAATTGACCTAATCTGCTATGAGTCATGCAGGGAACCTGGTAATTAGAGGCCTTCACAGAAACAGTGAACAAGGTTGCTGTGTGGTTTGTTTGTTTGTTGTTGTTGTTATACTGTGAGATAGTGGACCTCTGAAACCAGTGATATCTAGAACATATCAGCACTCTGCACCCCATTAAATCACCCCCTTAATATTTGTTTTAGACCAACTAAGTAGCATGTTTGTGTGTTTTGCACACGTGCAGATGAAGGGGTATGTATGTGCTATATTGTTGGCTCTGCTATTGGACTTTCGTGGCTGTGGTAATGGGAGATTTGGAAGTGGTTTGTTCCCCCTTTATATCAAATAGCCTTTTCATTAGCTGCAACCTCAGGATCTGTTCCAGGCTCCAGGCCAGCCTGATATCAACAGACATTTAATCACCACCACCCAACATTAAGACTCATCAGCAAACGGAGACCTATGATTAGACCTCATAAAAAGTCATGCCTGTGTGTGTGTGTGTGTTACTGAACATATGTGCTAGCTGCATCATGTCCTGACATGTGCAGTGGAGCTTCTCTTTCATGTGTTATCTCATCTGATCTCAGCTGGCCTCTTGATAAGGATGGCGTTAGGCTCAGGCTTTTGGATCTGATTGCTCACTAGTCTAATGGATGTAAAGTTATAAAACATACATAATCAATGTTAGCGCTGGAATTTTTGTGATTTGGATGAGAATTTAGAAGAGAAATGGCTCAATCATGCGCTTGACGTTAGTGTATTTAAGGAAGGAAACCTACTGTAAACAGTAGAAACTGGGCTTATTATAAGAAGGTCAGAGGTTCAATCCCCAGATTTAATGGGAAAGTCTTGAGGGAGAAATGTGTCAATAAATAACCATAGCCCTTAAGCAAAGTCCTCAATTTAACAACTGACCCCTTCTCCTGCTTTTTGCCCAAGAGCAGAAACTGTAAAACTGGATTGCTACCTAGTGTGAGCAACTACATGAACATGACAGAGAACATTTCTAAAACTTTAGAAGGTTGTAAAATCAAGAAAAACATTAAAAAGGTCAGTTATAAAACAGTGACCTGTATTTGTGGTTTCTACACTTTGAGTTATATCTTTTTCCCCTCTAGAGCCTCAGTCTCTGGACTGATTTATGAAGAAGTGTGTTCCTGTGGTTTGGAAAAAAAACCCAAAACAATGAGTAATAGTTTACGCATTAACACTCTGATCATGTACACACACCTAAATGCATGTGACTCGCTTCTTCTATAGTCAGCCTGTAGAAGAGCTGAGGCAGAACATCAAGCTTCAGGGCAGATATTTTTCTGTTGTACGTTGTGTGCAGCACTACATTGTAGCTTTCTTCAACTAGAATATTGAAGATTATTAATTTTCTGTTTATATCTGTGAATGCAATTGTTAAGCCCCAAAAGACCTGATACAGAATCGTTGTATAAATGCATTTCAATTCCTTAGACACAGTTTTGATTTTGGATTACACAGATTTTAGTGTTTATTGTTTGTTAATCTCATCAGGAACAAAGCTGCACATGGCTGATTTGACTTTTCAAGTCAAGACATCACTAATGTTGCTGCACAGATCAGTGCAGTGTTAGCCGAAATGCTTGGCTGGGTATGTATGATATGGGAGTATCCAGGCAGTTTTCAGGATGAGAGGAACCTGGCTGTATAATTAGGTAGTCCGAGCCTGTCATTAACAGAAGCTTCTGGAAGGCAGCCATTGCTGATTGTTTATGTGCTGTCAGTCAGGACTGTTTGTGCTCTGCGTCTTCCGTATGGTTTACTGCTCTGGAAACCTGCTGTTTATGCCGCTTAATAGCGATCACCTTGTTCTGGGAACAATAGAACATCTGTGTACCAAGATGAATGAGTGCTGAAAAGGGAGAAATGGAAAAAAGAAAATGAGATTTAGGGAAGGCGGTACGAGACTTTCCCCTCTGTAGGGCCCCTCTCTGCCTCAGGTTGTTGGGGAAGCTACAGTCTTCACGCGCGGTCACAGTTCGATGAGTTTACCCTTCATGCCTTGTAAAACACAGACATCCTGCGTTCCCCATCGTCACTGGAATCATTCTGCATCATCATCAATCATGGAGCATGTGGACTGCATGCCAAACAGTGCAGTTTCTGACTGATGTTGAAGACACTACAGTTAAACCAGGTCTTAGACTAATATATAGGTTCGATGATATGTTGTATTATTGTGAAAAATGTATTTTCTAAAATATAAGATACAGCATAGTTTGTGACATTTGCTCAGTGATGTTGGTTAGTTTAAATATTCATAATGTAACGAATCAAATTGTTGCATAGTAATAGATTAAATACTTAATACTTATTTATTAATTAATTAATAATCAGTCTCGTGATTTTGCATTAACAGTTACAATTTTATTGGAACCTTTTTACTTTGTTTGTTTGTTTGAAGTACAACATTTTTATCAGATTCTGCATATGTGAATAACTTAAACTTGTTTTTTCCAGGTGTGGTTGACTGGAAGAAATAGTCAATTAAAAAAAGATCAGTAAAGTCAAGCAAGTGATACAGTGGTCCCTCGCCTTTCCTTTCGCAGATTTTTTTAGTGCCATTTTGCATCTTTGTTGTTTCTTTTTTTTCATATATGCAGCACGGTGTGTTCTGCGTCCTGATTGTCTGCAGACCATTGTCAGTCTTTCTCATGCTGTGCATGCTGTGCCTCCTGTACAGAGCAGAATGTGTTCAGCTTGCCAAATTTACATAAATCTTTGATCGCTAGCAGTGTGACTCTGAAGTGCTGCACTGTATGTTTGCAAGTTTCAACAGGTTTTGATCTTTGGTTACATTGCATTCAGCCTTAAAACATCTATAATAATAATTGTAATGTTAATAAATGTTGTAGAACTTTGTCTTACTATAGCAAAGTGAAAAGTTGCTTTTTATGGCTCATGTAATGCAACACATGTTGGCTTACTGAAACATACACACACTGCACCACACCATTGTTGCAGAAATCCTTCCGGGAAATCTGATTGAATGCAGATTGGATGATGTTTGGATAGATCATCTTTCCTTCACTCTGGTAATTAGGTGGACAATGCGCTCAGTGTTTTTCATCCCCTGATGTCATGAGAGACATTTTCTTGTTCCCCTGCTTGTCTAACAGCCCTGTCTGTTTTGTTAGACACGCCTTTATGTGCACTGGGACTATTAAAGGTTTTATGTTTCTCATTTTGTGTGTGCGCACATTGTCCTTGAGCCTCTTGGAAAAGCATCAAAAGCCTGCACCAAACTTACCAAACTGTCTGCTCAGCAGAAAGTACTAGCATGTGTTTCTGATTCCTCCTTAGCCCATAAATACCCTTCTTCTCAACAGATTGTGTTTCTGTAATGGCACGCCATCACACAGGCAATTTTGCGTGTGTGTGAGTGTGTCTTAGATAGTCTCATACATATCCCTCAGTGCAGGCTGTTTACACAAATATGAATAATTACTGTTTGGAGTCTGGAAGCTGTCCTTTGTGAACTTGAATTTTATATGATAATGTTTGCAGCAACTGAAGAAGACTTGAGTCACCTCTCAGAAGCTAACATACAGTCCTCTCCTTCCTTCTCCTCCAGGTGGCTCCTATGTCTGGCAGCCTGAACGGGGAGCTCCTCGTGTCCTCCGGCCTCACCAGCTCCACCAGCGTCTCCGACTTGCCCCTGCCCCAGAAGCCTCTGGTGCGTTCTAGCTTATCCGTTTCACCAGCCGACTACCCAGAGCGCCCTGAATTGATGTTGCGGCGGGAAGCGGGCTCTTCTACCCTTCCACTGAAGACAGAGGTGCCGCTCCATCTCTTCAGCACCACCAACCAGCAGCACAAGCTGGTCGGTGTGCAGCAGCAGATCCCCACCAAGCTGGCAGCCTTCAGCAGCGGCAAAGGGAAAGGAGGCAAGAGTGGTAAAGCCTCACATCGCACTGACAGCACTGGTAAGGGGCTTTATATTATGAGTAGATGACAGGGCTGTCCGGAGGTTATAGAGGATGTCTTGATACGCAAAGGCCAAAAGTTAAACCCACTGATGTTGGAGTGGGTCCAAGGAAACGGCAAAACATTTAACACTGACACGCTCACTGATTTTAAGTTGCTCTTTCAAATGGCGCAAAGTATGTGATACAGTGTCATATGAGAAGGTATGAATGTGTTCAACGACACACTTGTCTACTTGTGACATGAAAATATTTTGTGATGAAATGAATCAACGTTAACCATGCACACTTACTTAGTTACTGATTCATAAAAAAACTATTTATTATTCCTAATTTACACCTATAAAATGTATAGAGGGTCGGGTATTTTGTTACTGATAATTCTGATAATTTTCACCAGCATGCACCTAACCTGGCAGATATATATTTTTTTTTTTCACGTATACACTGCATAAATTAATCTATTAACAAGTGCTTACTGTTCAGGTGTCGTATAATAGCAGCACCGTTCTTCTGACTCACTGTCAGCGAAATCAGAACTATCTGACATGGACGTCACTTGATCAGCATCATTTAAGTGGCTCATTAGATCACGTTAGCTAAACTAAATTGGGTCAGTCCTTTGATATATCAAATAATGGCCTGAGAGCAGCTAGGATGCTCTAGTTTAGCGTTACAATCTAATTTTACAATCAAATCACATTCTGTCTTTGTCTCTTGTTTCCTTTCCTCTCCCTCTTTCTCTCAGCCTCAGTGGACATGAAGCAGATGCTGCCGCTGAAGCTGTCTGCCCGAGATGACGGCACCCTCAAGGCCAAGCGCTCTATAAGCCCCCACCAGCAGCACCCGCTGTCAACTCCTCCTCAGCCTCACTCCCACCATCATCACACAGGTACCTTTATACACACACAGACACATTGTTCATGAACATACACACACTTCCACCTTCAGTCCCTCAGGACACACCCAGACACAATCTCCTCTCATCTGTCTTTGCCTACTACAATTTTAAACCAGTTCTCACTGACACATTCTCCAACAGGGTAAACCTGACTCTACCTGATCACCCTATAAAGTCTGCCTTCATTCTCAGCCTCACCCTGTGTAAACAACTATCAATTACAGTGTGATTAGGTGTAGGGTGTACTGCTGACACACACATTTTAACACTTTAATCCTGTCTCACAATTACCACAGACCAAAAACATTGGCAGGATTTCACTTGATAGATTGCAGAGCGACAGTTTTTATTCTATTTTTGGAGTAATCCCCTGTTCTCTAATGGTCTTTCCTTTATGTCTTTAACAGATCAACTAAGCCCTCCAGACAATGCTGGACCAGACGGCCCATCCACATCAACAATCAGCACCTCCCACCCTCAAAATGTTCAGAAGCCCCCCATGCCTCCCACACAGTCCCATCCTCAGCCTGCCATGCAGCCTCCCAGCATGCCTCTCCACTCACAGAGCACTGGATTGCTTCAATTCCAGCCCCATCTGCCGCTGCAGGGTGTCAGTCCGAACGCCCAGGCCAGTGTCCAGGTGAATGTTCATGGGGTCACACACAGCCACAGCATCCCGCCGCCGTACAAGATCACCACAGAAGACCTCAATAAGGAGGACGTCATCTTCTTCTAAATTTCAGTCTGCTGCCCTCAGATCAGCTGATGTATGCAAAAAAAAAAGCGATAATGTGATGTTTACGTTTCTGTTCAGTGTATGTTGTGTCTGAGGGTTGATAAGATGCAGAAAGCAGAGCCTTTGTTAGAGCTACAGTGGCTCATAAGGAAAGGAAAATTCACATTTTATTAAAAAGAGGACATTTCCTATTTTAACACTGCTACACCATCAATGCTTTTTAAACTGCCAGTTCCTTTTTTTAATTTAATTTTAGTATAGTTTTATTTCTAAACTCAAGAGGACCATAAGTGTGAAGTGGGAACCCTTTGGTGAAACAAAGATATCTTGTATTGTGCGCATGAAAGGTTTAAATGAAGTTATAGCAATCCAAAGACTTTAGCTGTGAAAGCTGAAGGGGATTTTTACTGTGAAGGACAATGTGAAGGAGAAACTGCCAAGTGCATTTCAGGAGACTTCAGTCAGGCTGGTTAGTGAAGTGTGAAAAGTGAGCGGTGCAGCGAAGGTGCCCTGCCTTCACCGTCTGCTCCTACTGGACCTGGAACAACAAGAAGTGATTCAGCTCTTAAGACATGAACACACTCTCCTTGATGTTTCATTTGCACAGTGTAAATACTCCATTCCAGACAAATGAATGAACTAAAGGTGTAGTGCTTGGATGTACATTTGTGAAAATTACTTTCATTTTGTTATTTTTGTTTTATCTAGTGTTTGGTCAGCAGATTAGAAACCAGGCTGGTTTTTTCAGTTGTGTCCTACGATTTTTCCAGCTCATACATAGCGAGACAAACTCAAGGAGGCCTTTGATTAAGTCTGTACAGTTAGAAAGAATGTGGGATTAATCTACTTAAGATCTATTTTTCGTGGCAGCAATTTGTCTCAAAAATGAGCTGAGACATGAGCATTTAATACTTTTTACTCCTTCTCCTAGCATTTAAACAGCATTTTCACAAGTGCATACGATTTTTTTTGCTTCTACCACAGCATTTTTTGTGGTCTGTTTTAACAGCAAGCGCATCAGCTCCTTGATAAAAGATAATTTCTGTAATACAAAATATGAGAAATATGTAAATTTGAGTATTTACTTGAAACTTTAAGGGTTGTTGGCTTGTTTTAATTAAAGATCTATTTCCCAAATGTCAAGCAGAGACATCCAGGAACTTGGCTGTACTTGGCGTCATTCAGCACGTTTCAGATGTCAAAAAGGTCACAATTGGCTTGTTTCACTCTGGGTAACATTTCACAAAATCTTTCCCTTTAAGAAACATGCATGTATTGCCATTTTAGTGAACCTGTGGTGCACTGCACAGTTCATGCTATATGTCATTTCAAGGGTAAAAATAACTTCTTCATAACTGCTTCAATTTTCTGAACAGTGACCTCCTTGGAAGATGTGTAGACTAACAAGAATAAGTTAATACAGCAGACTTGTTTTAAGATATGTCCTGAAATAATTCAAATCTATAACGGTACTACTAACAAAAAGGTGCATTTTTATGAATTTGCACTTCTTGAGGTAAATTAGGATTATAAGCAGTCATAAAAGCTCCATATTCTGCTCTTACTGGTTCATACACAATATAAACATTTGAAAAATTTTCTAAAGACTCTCCAAACATGGTCACGTGTGCAGAAAATTGAAGCAATTTGTCTTCCCACCTCATAGTTTCATGCGATTAAAAAAAAAAAATGTGTTTGACAAGTAGCATTTCTGAATGCTCATTTTGCTGTATCAGCGGTTTGTAAATTTGTCAGAATGGGTTAATTTTAGCCAGCCAGTATATCTTTGAGATATATATGTGTATGTATGTAGGTGTCAGTTTTAATTCCTTAAGGCCCTAAGGTCTCATTGACAGTGTGTTTTATTGATTGCTGATGACATTTCATTAGCCAGGTCTTAAATCTCTGTGCCTGACAGAAAAGCAGTACTGTGATGAGTGCAGAGGTCTGATCAGCTGTTGTCTAACATTTCAGTCTTTATCTTTCTTCAAAGAAGAAATATGGAGACAGTTTTATTTTGTATGTGTATACCTTTAAATCATGAAGTAGTCAGTGCATTAATGTGTTTTGTGTCTCTGGAGGGAAGAAATGTCAGAAGAGCTTTTTGTCTTTGTCCAAATAAGCTTGTCTCTGAAGCTGTGATCACAAGCTGGAGTTTGATTTAATGTATATTATGTAGATTTTTGTACATACTGTATGTGATCGTTCCTGTACCACCTGCCCATCTTAAACGTGCTTGTATTAGGAACAGAGATATTTGATGTCAATGAAGTCAGCCAAAAGTCTTTGTTCATACGTGTATATACACTTGAAATGCACACATGGATGTGTATGTACAACACGGTACACCTTTGTCAAATAGACTAATGGCAGGAAGAAACCACAATCGCTCAGATTCTGTTGTACAAATGAACATGAAAGGTGAGCACGAAGGTGTGCATATTTAATCTCTTGGTGTGTGTTGATGCTGTAGCGTTTAAGTCGAGGTGTACTGTTTGTCATCTCTGTCCTCCAAGTCATGAGTGATGTTTCATCCAGACTATGTAGCAGTCAAAAAAAAACAATAATCATCTTCTTGTTTTAATCGGTTAAACCAAAGAGATATTTGGCTGACTGGGTTCCTTTCTGCATTTGTATGTGAAAGATAAACGACACTGTGCTGGTTGTGTGGTGGTTCGCAAGTGTTATTACTTGTGAAAACATCCTCCAGGGAGTCTCCATAACAAGCTTGTTTACAGCACGGGATATGGATCCAACAATTAGTCAAATGGGATGTTGGTTCCACGGTATTCTCTCGTATTGTGACACATCCAAACTACCACGTCTGAATTTCTCATTATTAGTATATGAGCTCATCTAACACTGCTGATCATCACAAATGACAATAGACTGTTAAAGTGCGCGAACATACTTGTGGTTTTCAGTTGGTCGAACCCTATAAAAATAAACTTTGACAAAACAATCCCCACTCAAGCTCCACTTACTAGCTTTTGTTAACTGTAAATTTTCAACCTGATCACACTGTCTTCATCAGCTGAATCAAGCATCAGCATTAAGTCTTAAAAGTGTGTGATCATTACAGCTTCTTGGCTTGCTTGTCACGGCAACTAAGCAATCGACTGAATATGTTGATGAAGACCATTGAAAGCTCCAAAAAATAAAAAGTCCTGACTGAGTTGTGATTGTTTTGTTAAACTATTTCCAAGCTTAAGAAGTATAATGTTTAACACTTCAAGATGTTTCCATGTGTCTATTTTTCTGTGTTTGCAAGTGTCTCTAACTCTGAATGAACTGGTGTAAGAGAACTTTAGTTCTGCTCCAGGTACAAGACTTTTAGCGAGGAGTGGACGCTGTGTGTTGGTGTCACTGTTGGATCAACTTTAGTCTTAAATACTCTTTTTCTTTACTGAACTGCTTAACCTTTTTACTGTTTTAAACTTGGAAGCCAGTCAGTCACATCACTGTGTGTCTGTGTGTGTGTGTGTGCACACTCGCCACCAAAAACGCAGCAGAAACATTTCTATCAGAGATGTTTCAAGTCATTTTTTCTTCTTCTTTTTATATACACACACACGTTGGACCTGTAATGTGTAAATAATCCTGAACATATTTTATTTCCTCAGCCAATTTTACACTAGTCACTTTGGATAGTAGCATACTTGAAGGGGAAAATGAATGTTTATAATGCTTATGTTTGTTATTGTCTGTGAACTTTTATTTACCAAGAGCTGTCTAATGATGTTTGTAGCACACAGCAAAACTGATTTTTGTACCGTTTTATTTTATTCACTGCGAGATGCTAGAACAACCTGTGGACACAATCTGCTGCCTTAGAGAAAGTTTAGTAATAAAAAAAATTTAAAAAAAAAAAAAGTCTTGAAATGATTTGATCAGTGACTTTATTATCTGTTGAGGTTTTTGAGTCTGTTATGGTTCAGCAAAACTCAAACATGCAATGAATGATTCACATGTTAACAACCACCACATTAAGTGCAACTGCAACATATAATTCTGCCTTATTATTTAGATTTCTATTCACTGCTCATCAAAATAATCCTGAGCATCCAATTAGCTGGCACCGTAGCCATTCCTCAGCGTCTAGGAGGTGCAGTAAGTGTTATTGACCTTGTGTTTAGACCAACTAATAACAGTCTATTCCCAGACACAGCTCTATTTTCAGGTACTGTGGTTGTGGCTGTTCAATCCCTCTGTAGTCCTCTCTGACAGCACGGCTGCCGGTTGCTGTGTTATTGTCATACTGGCTGGGAAGACGCTACAGTAGTGGCCAGTTTTTATTGTCTACTGTCATTAGTGGCTTTCCTCTGTCTCCTCTCAACAATTATTTTTCCAGGCTATTTCCCCTGTGGAGAGAAGCTACATTTTACTCAGCCTTTGTTTCTGTCACGTTCCTTCTACTGATCTGCCCATTTTCATGTCTCCCCGTCTCTTCCCCTCTCTTTTAATGTCTCCGAGAGGCATTTTATTTAATGTAGTTTGCAGGAAGTCAGGAGTCTTGGTTGTTGTTGTTCTATGTCAGAGTCATTTCTCACCACAAAGTTCAACAAATAGATGCTCCACAGAGACCGGCATGCAGATGAACCTCCCTGCAGGCTCGTAAAACACAGACAAATCTTAGTTTGATAGACTCTGTGTCTGCAGTTTCAGTTTGTTTTTGCACTTCTCTGAGCTTTGGAACGATGCAGGTTACAATGAGCCATTAGGCCATTAAAACTTGGCTACTGAGCGACACCAGAATTCAAATCCAGCTCGTCAGAGGACATCATGGTCTTGGCTTGTGACCCCTAAAAACAAAGCAAAGTTTAGTTATGAACCTTATCACTGGTTAAATATGCATAGATGATAGACAGTATATACATGCATGTCTGTTGGAATAGATGTATTACAAGACAATGAACCTCTGGACACACTGATAGCTTAGACCTCATACCTCCCAGAGCCACCGCCACACTTATGCTTCATTCCCATCATTATTATTCTGAATCTATTGCTGTGGTATTTTGCAGGTTGCCCTTAACGTTGTGCTTTTGATTGAAAACAAATTCTGAACTTGAATGTTTTGTTCACAAAATTGAAAATGAAGTAAGCGGTTCTACATCCTGCCCAATGCTTCCAGCCTCAGCTGATCTACACTGACATCCCTCTCCACAAATATTATACAATAATATTACAAGATATAGAAAACTGTCAATAGAAACCTTGGAAATATGTTCTTAAAGCAAAACGATTCAAGATAAATACTATGCAGCTGTATTAAATATAATAAAACATTTATATGAAAAAAAAATGTTTTTAAATAAAGACCAGGATCAAAAGAAACTTTCCAACAAGAAATGTTAATAACAACTGAAAGTACAGTACAAAATATAAAGAGGTCAAAATAAAAAGTCATGTTTTGCAAGTGATGTTATGTAGGAATGTGCATGATGGCTGCTTATCTGAGGGTTGTTTCATCACTCCTGGCTCACACAAAGATCTTCTTGTTCAAAAGACACAAAGTGGACTCTTTGTTAACACCCAAGGTGATTACAGTAAGATAACTGGCAGTAAAACACGATTTTCAGCCAAGGTTGCTTCAACCTCTGCTTACATAACCTCCTTGGCAGACTAGGTATCTTCTGGAAAAGAGAAATTTGTCCAAGATAAGGCGGTTTTTAGTTTTTCAGGTTGTAGCTGTTATCAGTGACAGATAAGGAGCAGGAGAGTGAAGGTCTGGGACCTGCAACAACTGTGTGCAGTTACTGACTTATATCAGCTTTACTATGTGGTTCATAGTTCTGCTTGGATGAATGAGATCCATTGTTCCTCCAACCTGCACAACTGATCATCCATCTTGCATCAACAAAGGAAACCCCTGTGTGAGGCCAACGGTGAAAAAGGCCTCCACAGAGAAAGGTTACACCAGGTAAATCCGATCAGGTGGAGGGCTATTGTTCTGCCAAAAGAGATGCCTCAGGTGAATTGAAAAGGAGACGGATTATAAAGGAAGTGTGCTCTTTGCTGACTCGCCCTTTGTGCTCACAGGATTTGCATTTTGCAGTCAGTTGTAGCCTAGTAACTATCTCGTCAGGCCAGTTTTATTCCTGTGTGCTGATTACACTGGATCAGGAACTAGAGATGAATGCCGCCATTGTGATAGATCGGTCTGTTCCAGAAAATAGAAAACAAGATAGATTATTATGTAGTCGGGTCCTCTTGAGTTCCATGGAGACAAAAATTTTGTTTGGCATGTTTGGAAATATAATTGTTCTCTTCCTTGCAGAGAGTTAGATGAGAGGATTGATATTACTCTCATATCTGTTCATGCAGTTTGAAGCTGGAAACAGGAGATGTTGTTTTAGTTTATCACTAAAGGAATAAGTACATTTCCAAGATGCAGTTTAAAAATGAAGATCTCTCTGCTATTGACCTCACAGGAAAGTACATTCACATGTATATTTTGAGCCTGTAGTCAGGGTGGCAGCTGTTTGCTCAACAAAGACCCCTTCAACATTTTATAAGGTCTTTGTCTGTACGATGTTAGATGGTTAGGCCTGTTCACAGTTGTATGCATTTTCCATCTGTGTTTCAGGATGCAGCATTGTTCAAGGCTGATGCAGTGTGGGAGGTCTCTGTGGTGTTTTCAAAGAAGTAGAAAGAACTTCCCTCACACACACACACACACACACACACACACACACACACTCACAGATGCGCACACGCACACTTTTTTTTGGTACCTACAGTTGAACGCTATTCGTGCCAAGACAAATAGCCTCCTGGCAGGAAGGACGGAAAACACTCTCCATCTCAGAATGTGACGATGTGGGCAATTTAAGTTGCTAAGTTTCTCCCTGGAAAGACCCAATAGGACCTTTGTGTAAAGTTTCTTGCCAACATCAAAGATGTTTTGGAAGGTCTACGGAAGATGTGCACTGTTTTAAAAAAAAAAAAAAGGGAATAAGAAGTGGAAAAATGTTCGGATACACACGTGTATCTAGAGGAAAAGAGAAGAACAGGCATACAGGGAGCCATCACATCCAGATAGCATTGTGAGTAAAAGGAAGCTGTAGATGCTCACTCAGGTAACGCAGACACACTTTTGTTGATGGTGCACTTAAACCTCCCTGTATCATCTTAAGGAGTTCTCTGTGAGGATTTGTTGTCCCTTTCGAAGAATGTAGCCTGGGGTGGTGCACTTTACTCCAGCACGACCTTGTCAACATCATCAAAAGCAGAGGAAAGTTCCTTTCTCTGCACTAAATAAGACGGCTTTGTGTCCTATATCTGAATGTTCTTTGACAGTTTCCTGGAGTGCTTCTGCAACTTAAAAACCACCACAACATTTTTTCTTTTTTAAAAATGTGATATAACTGATTAAGGGGAAACAGAATCCAGTTCTAAAGAAACACGGGTAAAAAGCAACTGCATGCAGCTTCACTTGCACTTTCTTCTTTCTTTCTTTTATTTCAGTGGAAGAGTAGAGCGCGGCAGAGCACATCGTAAGTGTAGTGCTGCTCTACAGGGGGGATCTAAACACAGCCTCCCTGATTTAGGAGTTGGAACGAAGGAGTTGCCAGCCTCCCACCAGAACTGGCAGGGTTGGATGGCTGTCTGGCTGCGGTTGATGGGAAGAGAAGGAGGAAAGGGGGGCGGAGTTGAGATGGGAAAATGCTGCCAAAAGACCAAAAGGCCACTAACTGCTGCTGAAACACCAAACACCAGAATGAGACAAAGCTGGATGGATTGTGTGCCAGCGTGCGGAAACAAAGAAAGAAAGTGCCTTTATTAAACTGCTCAAAGGTACCATTATTAAACACAGGCCGGATCCGTCAGTCAGTCAAGGAAATACTACCTCTAATGCAAAAAAGAAAAACAGACAGGACAGAAACAGTTATCCATTATCGACCAGAAGCATAAAACCAAGAAACATTTAATCCTAGATATCTTTATATGCTCCACTCTTTGATAATACCACCATCCCCTGCAGGACCTGCAATGGAGCCAATGTACTAAATTATAATTTTAATGACTGATTTACACACACTGAAGAAAATACAAAAGTCTCCTCTTTTGTACAAAAAGGACAGCCTAACTTGTAAATTGGTTTCAAGTGTGCTATGTTGCTATGTGCAGTAGCTATTATACCAAGTATCCAACTTGTTTCCTAGAAGATAGACTTATATGATACTCTATTTGTTTTGCAACAAATGTATTTGCTTTGTGGATTTATTGTGTCAATGAGCAATGTTTTCACCAGTGAAGGAAGTGGTACGTTTTTTCTGGTCAAAGGGGTGGCTGGTCGCTGTATAACGTGCCGGACTGACACAGGAGGCTGAGTCCTGTTGTACTTGTGTCTCAGTTTAGGCAAGAAAAACACTTTGGTTAAAGAAAAGATTGTTAGACTGAGAGTTAAATGTTAAGTAAACATGTCCTGTGTCGTGCTTCAAGTCGGTGTTGATCCTTATCCTTAAACAAGTGCTTAGAGCGCCTTAACATAACTTTAACGTATTTTAAAACAAATTAAATATAAAATATCTATATAGCTCTCTTATTTAAATCTTTAAAGATGCTGAACACACACATGTCGAGCACCTCTGACTCACCTTTGACTCCACTTACAGTTAAAGGTTTGCACTCACCTGCTGAGGTTCTCTTTAGTTCCTGCCTGAGGAAGAGTCTTAACTTATGCAACTGAGAGTAAAACTATTTGTGAAATCCCTCTCAGGCGTGCGCATGCATGCACAGCATAGTGTAAACACACCCACCCAAACACACATTTTGTACAGCATGTTTTTCTTTTTTTATCCATGGGTCTTATTTCAGACCATTAACATGTCATGGATTCTTGGCATAGTGTTGAAGTGCATTAAGTAGGATACTATGATGAACATGAAAGCTACTACTATAACTTGCACGAGAACCTGTTCCACCATAAACAAAGGAAGACTGCACTATTGTTCCAAGTCCAGCAAATCTCTTCCTGCCTGCCTTCCTTTCTTCTCCTGCTCCATCTATGTTCTTTATATCTGTTCTCTCTGTGTCTTTTAATTATCCCTCCTTAGGCCCTCTTCAAGACGGAGTCTGCCAGCCAATGGGAGAACAGTGGTGGGGCATTGTCTTTATTTAAAATAACAAACTCCACTTCAGTTACAGACCTGAACAATGCACTCAGCAACAATTACCTACAGTCTTATCATAAATCATTCAGTGTTGTGCTCTTACTGGCAAGTATTTGCACTAACCCGCCTCTGCTTAATATTTTCCTCTTGACTGAGATCTTGTTTTTTTGAGTGTCAAGCGCAGAGCGAGGCTCTTGGGGGGAATTCGAGGAATCTAAGATGAGATGCTGGTCACGATGTGACCACATGGCTCCTCTCGTTCAATCAGCTACACTCGTTTGTCTCTATATGTGTGCATGCATGCATGTGAGTGTGTGTGTGTGTGTGTTTGTGGGCGAGGGGGGGGGGTGTTAATACAGCATGTGTCTGCTTCATTAGTTTCATATAAGCCCATGCACTCTGCTCTGAATGAGGAGGGAGGATGACACACGTCAGCTCCAGACAGGGACAGATGCTGCTGACATGTCCGAGTATCTCTCTATTGTATTATTCATCCTCGGTGTCACATCTCATCCAAAATGGTCAGCTGAACATGATGCAGCTGAAGGGGTTGTCTGAAACACACACACACACACACACACACACACAGGCATGCGTGGCTTATTTTCATAATTCTGTTTGGTGTGTCTGTAAGAAGGCGGGTTTACATCTGCCACACTCCAGCTCAAAGGGCATCTCATCAGGCTGTGGATGATGCTTTTGAAGTTTTTTTTTTATCCATGCAGAAAGGGGCTTTTGACTGAAGAAGCAAGGGGGTTTTGGTAGTGTGTGTGTGTGTGTGCATAAATATGTCACCTCAGGCAACATATCAAACCCCTCCATGCCACCCCAACCTTCAGCAACCCCCTTTGTTCAGCCTCACTCCAACCCAACTGGGAATTCTGTTTTATTAATGAAGCTAAGAGGAAGTGTGAATTAAAAAAAAATCTCAGTTCCTGCAAAAAACAAAACAAAAAACAAACAAAGCCAAAGGGCTTTGTGGTGGCTTTGTGTTGAAGAGGAAGAGAAATGTATGTATTCGTACCGCATGAATCCAAGTATGTCAGGCTCGCTTGGTATGTCCGCTGGCTCATCACTGCTTTGGCCACAGTGCTACTCGTCGGCTGTGGTCAGCGGACGAAGCTTTTGTATGCTTTTCCTGTGAATGACGCTGTACTCATGTTGGGTGATCACAATGGTTCTTCTATCAAAGAACATATTTCAGATGGTTCCTCCCACCTCTGTTTTGCGAGGGGGAGAAAACACGGGAGGGGAGAGGCATCTTAAAAATGTAATTTGTCGTAGAGGCATGCAAATACACATTCATGAAATCAGCTGGTTCCATCAACAGGAAGAGCTTTGTTGTTCTCATTGCTTGGAATTTTTAAATCTCCAGGCAAATAGCAGTCAGTAGCTGTAGTTTGATGATGCAGATAACACAGAACTTACTGAACAGAGGCTCATCAAAGGCCTGAATGCTGAACAATCAACTCTCTGCCTGTTAAAGTATTGTGTGCCTCTCCTCTCCTCTCCTCTCCTCTCCTCTCCTCTCCTCTCCTCTCCTCTCCTCTCCTCTCCTCTCCTCTCCTCTCCTCTCCTCTCCTCTCCTCTTTGTTTCAAATCAAAGTTTATTGTTTATTATTTCAGAACATATTTAGTTAGACTTAAAGAAGGATTCATCTCATTTAGTAACTTAATTAGGTGAGTTCCTTTACAATTTTGAGCTGAAAATGTCATCTGAACAAATAATGTATCAACATATTCATATTCTTAATAGATGGAAAGATTGTGCCGTGTCAGAGAAAATGTGGTATGTGGCTCAGTTTGCAGAGGTTCTGATTATGTGAGTGCAGATTCAATATGCCATAGCCCCACATACCCACACCTCCTGCTCAGACAGCAGAGATGAGACAACTCCTGCATTCTCTCCAGTGGCTGTCTCATTGGCTGTCTGTCTGTCTGTCTCACACGCTGTTTATTCCTCATTTGCTTATCCAGTCTGCTCTGAAACCTCAGAGCTGCTGCCAGCAGAGATGCCCACACACCCCGAGAGAAGGAGGAGAGAGACCACAACGGGCATAGATAAAGCAGGGCAACAACATTATTCAGTAAGGCTTGTAGTACCTTTTTTAGTATTTACGCCAATAAAGTTCAATAAAGCATCAGACAGAAAAAGATTGACGTTTGCAACAAGGGAGAGTCCACTCTCAGACGGCTCCTGTTGGTACTTCAATCCTAACACACACATACATACATATGTCGTGTTTGGAGTTATAATGGTATAACCAAACATAGTATTGCAGGATTTAGTTGGTTTATTTCTCCTCGTACAGTGTTTTAAGTTCAGACTCAAAGGCAGTTTTTTTTTTTAAATGTCTGATCTGATTTGACTTGGCCAGAAGGTGCATATTGATCTTCCCTTTTGCTATAGTGGTTTTTGGCCTGCAGGGGTGTATTCCAGGCCCCCCAGGGGGAAGATGAGAGGAGGTCGATTCGGGCCTCATCAAGGCGTCTTTGTCCCCCGTCCGGAGCAAGCGGAGGCCCCAACCGGGGGTCTCAAGCTAACAGACACACGCCTATATTTGGGTGAAGAGGCAGCGTGCAACGTCCCTGTCCGTTCCACCTCGCTGCTTCCTTTCTTATGGGTAAAGAAGAAGCTGTAACTGCTCTTCCCCCACACACAAACACATGACCACACCACCACAGACACACATGCACATCAAACATAAAATCATATGTGCACAGAAACCACACACACACACACACACACACACACACACGCACACACACGCACACACACGTGCACAGACACCCCACATATCCTTTAGTCCAGGATCCAGATTGTTATGGCGGTTTGTCTTTTTTCTCTCCCTTTTTTCTCCTCGCTCCCTCCTTCTTTTTGTTTTGGCGGCCTCTGAGGTTCTTTTGTCTCCAGCCGACTTTCAAATGACTATTTATGCGCTGCGGTTTAATTGTGTTGTCGGCGAGATCTGTTTGAAATTACTTGGTTTGCACATTTTGCATTACAATAGGAGCCATTGACTGGCCTGCTCATCCCGCTGTCCAGTGCCAGGCCCCCTTTCAGAGACGGGTGTTTCATCTTTTTATGCACTTCTGCATTGTATTTAAAAATCCATAAATTAACCTTTGATGAATCACTGTACCCATACTGGCACAAATATGTCCACATGCCTGACTGGACATAGCCTGTTACAGGCATGATGTCATCACTGCAGAGGGGGATTTTGGAGCCGACTCTTGTTTACATCCAATTAACAGCGTCCTTTGAACTTTTTTTTTGCGGTTGGATTTGAAAAGATTCAATAACGGCATCACATTATGTCACTCAAGTGTTTGTTTTAGGGCATCTCCCTCAAGATTTAATGGAATTTGCTTAACAAATCCTGTAATTAAAAGGCAAATCAGTATGTGTATGTGATGGCACTTTTGAGTGGAATATTTTCTGTTTATCAAACTTAATTAAACTGACATTTAAACATTGCACCCCTGTTTAAATATTGACAACATGATGTTCAACATGAGGAATGAGAAAATGTTAATTTGATATTCAAATCACTCACAGCACAAGCTTGCAAGCAAGTTGCAAAACATTCAGCAGGCTTTTTCACTTTATTTTGTGCCCATCACACAACACCACACACACACACACACACACACACACACACACACACACACACACACACACACACACACACACACACACACACACACACACACACACACACACACACACACACACACACACACACACACACACACACACACACTATGATATATGTGTTCTGTCTTCCTCAAACATCCTTGGGGTTACTCGATCTCATCTCCCACCAAGGCAGAGTGGTGAGTGGAAAAGGCCATGAGTGATGAGGAAGAGCTGAAGAGGATGAAATGTTACTGATGGCTAAAAGGACAGTTAGTACTCACATGGTAACCTTCAGGCAAGATTAAACTATTTTTTCTCCTGCAATAAAGAACAACTGTAGGTTTGTCAGAGCAGTGTTGCAGTGTTTCATGAGCACATATTGTCAGTTTTCTCCTCCCCTTCCTGCATGATTTTTTTAAACCACATCTTTCCCCGAAGTCACTCTAAACAGCCAAATAACATGTTTTTAAATACAGTAAGAATAAATGTTGACCAAATCGAAATTTCAACCATTTAAGGTCCACTTTCTAGTTCTTTATGAAGCTCTTAACTGAGCTTTTAAGCAAAATCAATGTGGAAGACGTGTTTGAAAGCTCGCCATAAAGAAAGTAAATGGACCTTGAGTTAAGATTGTTTTTTTGGTCAGTTTACTGTTTCCACACTCAACTAACAGTATTTCGTGAAACCACGACACTAATCAATGTAGTCATTACAATTATTTGGCAGACGCGTTTGTTTAAAGTGGCTAGTTTAGAACCATGTGAATTTTCTCTTTTGATTAGTTAAACAATATTTTAACCTATACCCAAAGATCAGCTGACTACTCAGCAAAAATGGCTCAGTAGTCAGAAACATCTGCAGCCAGAGCCACCTCCCTGAACTTGAGTGTGGGTACGTTTGGCTCCGGCTTTCCCTCCCTGCCAGTCTGCACAAAAGCTTCAACCAGACGTCTTCCCATCCAACGCCCAGTCTGGACTGCATCCTTTTTTCACGTGAACCTGCAGCTGTAGAGTGAGACTGTATGGATGCACGTCACCTTGAGGGTTATGTGTATGCACATTAAATTGGTGAGCAGCAGAGGCTTGCACTTTACATACCACATAACCATAATGTGTGATGTTGCTATGATAACGGGGATATTATAAGAGAGCATGGAATGTGAATCACTCAACTCACAGACAGACAGACATGAAGAAAGAGACGGGTGTTCCTGGTAAATATCAAAACCACTCCGAACCTGCGTTTGGAAACTAATTTGCGACACGTCAAATAGTACCTGTGTGATTATATGGCTGCCCACTGTTTTAATGACACTGCTGCCAAATTCCAGTCATTCCCTGGAAAAATAGAGGATAAACAACAGAATATGTTTTTAACAAGATGCCATTTATTGACAAGATGAGGTGCGGAAACATGGACAAGACATGCAGTAAGAGATGGTCTGTCAGTAATAGCTTAATAATTCAGAATATTTGATAAATCGAAGACTTGCACACAGAGCAAATTAAGTTTGTTGAAACAAAAAATAACTCAATTATTTGCTACAAAAAAGGCTTTGATTTTTCACACTACCCAAGCTGGGTTAAGACAAAGATACAAAATTAAGACCATTAAGAGATTTCTTTGAACAAATTGTGCAAATCAAAAGGCTTCTAAAAATTAATTACAAAGCAAATATACAAACTATACACACACAAAAGACTTGTATTAAAAGATGAAATTTTAACTACTTTGGGCACACTCAGATTGTGTTATTTCAACCCAGAATTACACTTAAGGTTAGCTATTCAGTGTTTTGGCAATATTCATGTTCTACATAAGACCGCTGCTGTGAAGCACAATCATACAATGTAAGGATGTCTTCTAAAGAGTTTTGTAAAATTTTTCTAAAAAAAAAAATTGTACATTCACAAAAAAAAAATAAAACAGAAACAGTACAAACAGAAAACAAAGACAATGCCCATCTATAGAGAAAAAATATATATAACCCTGAGACACAAAACACAGAAAAAAAAAATGACATGACGAAAATCATCTCTTGAAATAACATCTTAAAACAGAAAAGTAACTTCTTCAGCCGTAATTGGCCACATTCTCTCTCTCTCTTGCGAGCATGTATTTTAAATGGAGGAGGAAGACACAAATTTAGCTCACCAAAATTGAGGGAAGCCCAAGCCCAAAAGTCTAAAAATACAGACAGGAAGATGTTTTGGTGCACAAAATCATATACTTCCCCGAACGCCTTCTCTCCTTCCTCGTACGCCTGGCATAGCAAAGGTCTAATTCAGTCTATCAGCAGTCCAAATAAATTACACCTGAGTAAACGCCCAGTGTCGGGAGGATAACTGACTTTCTTTTTCAGCTAACAGTAAAACAATGTGTCAGTTAAACGGCTGATTTACTGTTTGGATGATGTTTGACGATGAGTCAGTTGAGCAGTAACAGGGCTGATGCAGTCACAGTAGTTTATTCGCCCCCAGGAGGTGGAAAGAGAAGTTTCTGTGCAGAGATGACTCAAAGGCAAACATTCCTATCGCCCAGAGCGCACATCTTCTGCTATCGCTCTGTTTCTTGGCTGTGCTTGGTATGTTATACAGAGGCGACTGTGAAGGCCCTGCAGTATGCATGGCAATGAGTCCAGCTCAGGCTAGTGACTACGTGGGAAAAGTACACAAGAAGTATGAGTGAACAGATCAGGTGGAAAGACGACATGGCGGGGCAGGCAAGGAGACTTCCAGTCTCTGGGCTGTTTCCAAGAATCTGGCTTTCAGTCCTCCGCTGCCGAAAATACTGTGAATCAGGCTGGATGGTGCCACAGCAGGAACACACAAACCCTTCCTCCTCCTCCTCCTCCTCCTCCTTACTGCAGCCAGTGAAGGGAGACACATGCCTGCATACCAGACACCATGGCTGATCTGGGGAAAAAGACAGGGTGACAGAGGGAGATTAATGTTTGAGTCCTGTGAACTGCTGTATGAAGACCCTGTGAAGGCCGACCACATGACCAGAGGGGCGGCCTGGACATTCTCAGTGAATGGAGAAGGAATGCAGAGACTTCGTTCCCCTGGGCTACACATTAGCTTATTGCTATGCCATTTTATCAGGCCTACCCACATAGCGTTAATAATGGCCCAGGACGGGCCGTTATTTAACCAAAGTCCTCCTGGTGTGTGGGATTAGGCTGCTCAAGCCATTTATGTCGCTTGGTAATAAATCTGAGGGTGACAGCGGAGAGGACTCCTCTCTGTAACAAAAATAAGCTTCTCCAGATTCAGAAGAGGACGTGATAAAAAAAGAAAAAACCCACAGACATTCCTTAACCATTTGCTTTATCCAGATAATTCATACAACACTTTAGAATATCTCATCGCTGGCTTTCTCTGCAACCTCATATTTTGGCATCTAATTTTCTTCCCCTGATTTTATGGTGGAAGGTTCCACTGGATATTTGGAAAGAAATTTGAACATGATGTTTACCTCTGATTTGCATGTTTTTGTTGATAAGTCAGGGCATACGTGTGTGTGTGTGTGTGTGTGTGTGTGGAGCAGAGGAGGAGAGTTGACAGTTACCAGCCTCTGGTTGGGGCTTGTTTGGATAACCTAATGAGCTCTCATTTCCATAGCTGACAAAGCCAACTGACACTACAGAAGCCTCCACTGATCCATACACATCTGCTGCTGTTGTGAATACACCGCCTGAAGCGTAACAGTAGGAGACAGCCAGAGCACTGTATTATGGGAAACACAACGGGAAGGCAACAAGAGCATATAAACAAGAAAGGAAGGAAAATACTGAAATGCTGAACTTAAATTACAGCATTTCTTAAATTACTTAAATTAAAAATGTAGTATTTTGATTTTTAAGATACATGTGACTTGTGTCTACATAGCAAATGCAAAGAAGGTTGCACATCATAGGTGACAGGCCTTAAGACAGAAACAGACTGGTGCTGCATATGAACTACGGCTGATACAATACTCAAGTTTTGGTACCAATACAAAAGTTATAAAAATCCATAAAAATCATCATTTAACTAATTTCCAAACCCAATCCCCTTCAATTAAATTGTCTAAACAAAAGCAAATGGACAAGACGTTTAACAATTGTATTTAAAGCAGGAACTCACTGATGGAACAGATCTGATTAAACATTCAATGTCTGTCAGTACTTGACACTGACACCTGGTCCTAAGACCAACCAGTTAACATACAGAACATTTCGATGAACTCCGCTCACCCTGTCTGATTAAAGCCTGAGTGAGGCAGCAGCACCAGCGCTTATCATGTGCAACTGCCAGCCTGATGGAAGTTTCCACTGCTGCTGTGTGTGTGTGTGTGTGTACAGGAGCATGGGTCACTGCCCGCTCTTCTCGAGTTCTGCTGCTGCTTAAATTACTCTCTGATGAGCTCCAGCCGTCACAACATCACTGTGTCATAAGAGATGCAGCTTTACATTAAGTCATCTAATTGTCAAGCATCTGAACTCTGGTCAACAATATGAGGAAAGTCGTACAGTTTATCAGTAAGTCAATATCACACAAATCAAAAAGCGCCACCCGACTTCTTCTCTGATTTTCTTGTGCATTATTGAACTTCTTCAACATGAACAGCAGTCCAGAGAGGAACAGAAAAGTTGGATTGACAAAAAGTATTCCATAGAGATACCACTATGACCTATTAAAAGGTCATCACTGGTGCATCCATCAAACAACACCATCCCTGTCCCACATCATCATACTTTAGCCCCGTCAATCACAACAAGCAGTGTACACTGCAGTCAGCAGAAATCATCTCTCACAGTTTCTTCATTATTACCTGCCTTTTTTTTATTTTTTATTCTCACTGTACAAAAATAAACAAAATAGACTGATCTTCACAAATCAAACCCCTAACAGCGAGCGAAACGTCTTGAGTTAATAAGGGTGGGATGTAAACAGGTGGTCGGGTTAATAACTGGAACCCAGATGCCCTGTGTGCTCCTTTCGTTCTGGTCCACTGCAGGGAACCACAGTGTGCTGCTGGGAGGGATGGAGGAGTCCATGTGTCCTTCAGCAGACTAAACAGATGGTCTTAGAATATATGACTGGATCTGGTTCTGAGATTTAACCTGACTCACTCTGTCTGCTCCTATCACTTTCTCCTCAAACATTAAGCTTTTGTACGACTTACAAATTACACACTGTCCAGCTGAGACAGCACACACACACACACCACGAGACTAGATCACGTTTATCAAATCAATGACATGTGCATCATGCCATTCCTCTCTATTTTATTTGAGCTTTTCTTGTGGTGCGGACTGCATCTGTGCCTTCCAGAGGCCCACTTACCCACTATTCACTAAACCAAAGCCAAGTCTCCTTTCTTAATCTGTCCCTTGTGTCTGCTAAGGCCTGTACTATGTTTACTAATGACCACCTAGAATTCCACTGTATTCACTGTCACTTCATTTACATGAGCTTGCGTGCTTTTTGGGGACAAATAAAAGACTTAGATGATCTTAGAGAGAGACACAAGCACCTCGCTGCATCTGCAAAGTATAATGAACTATGTCTTGATGAATCCTTGCAGAAACATTAGTCTTCGATTTAAGACTGGAACAAAGAGGGCCTCTGTAACTGAATATGTACCACTTCAACACTACTTCACAGGCACACGTATTACGTAATTCAGAATAATTACCAGGCAGACACTGTCCCATCCTAGCTGGCTTCCTGAAGAGGCCCCTTTAACTGTATGACAGCTCGTCTCTTTTTTAGGGTGTAATCAAATTAGTCTGGGTGATTATTCAGCCATTTTAAACATCTTTTCCCTTTTTCCTTTTTGTTATTCGCAGCATGGAGAAAAGACCAATAAAAACTCCATTAGGTTTATGCAAATCTAAGCAGCCACGCCGAGGGCTGTAATGTGGCAGATTGATTACTCGAGGGACCGGAGACGAGCTGTGTGTGCACGTGCTACCTTTAACTGTGTGTATGTGTGTGTCGTTGTTGTACACAGATGCCACAATAAAAGCCTCATTCAGCTTGTGTTCCCGGTGGCCCTCACAGTGATGCATTAATAAAACATTAGTATTGAGTGACTGGGGCCTCTGCACTCCTCCTCCATGATCCCACTGTGACCTTTCCATTTTACAGCAGCTGTCGGGGGACAAAGAGCCAGTTGAGGTCTCCCTCTGCGACCCCTGCCCTCTCCAGGTGTACCCTATCACAAAAAGCTGTGCCCACCTCATAAGGGCTTTGGTTGAAGCCTTTAAAAAAAAAAAAAGGAGAATGCTGCTTATGTCTGATTTTTGAGAGTGGAGTGAGTTGATGAGGAGGGAGGGATGGATGGAGAAGGAGGTGGGTGCGCTGAGAAAACAAAGGCTCAAGCATAGATAACAGTCATTTCTGTGGCCGTCACAGTTCAGTGGTTTAAAGAGAGACTGCGCTGAACTTTGTGCAGGGATCTCCGGTTACATCCTGTCTGCCTGTAGTCTGGTACCAACAACTGACCAGATTACGCCCTGATGCTACTCTGCAAACTACCTCCAAAAACACACAATGAAATGCCTTGCTGGCAACGTAAGGTTTCCACAGGAAAAAGTCAAAATATGAAAATCAAATCTGCATGTTTTTAGCCTTTTGGGGAATGTTTAAAAGGTAATTTACCTCTCCCCTCCTGTCCTGACCATAACAAATATGTTTACTTTTACAAATACTTTTCCATCAACAGTGTGTACTGGCTTTGCCCTGGAGTCTGTGGTTAGTCACATCTGGTGGAAATGTACAGCAGGGCTACAAAATATAGTAGGTGGTGACAAAAAGACCAGAATGGCTGGTAATCCCATACAGGCCACACAAATGACCAGGACAACTGAAATGCCTCAGCCACAAGGCAACATTAACAAATCTTTACTTGTGGGAATGCAGGCAACACCTTCATTCCTCCCAAATTAGAGTAAGGTTGGCTGGCTTTTTAAAGAAAAGGCATTGCCAGCAACGTGACTGCCTGTGTGTGTGTGTGTGTATATATGTGTGCGTGTGTGTCAAAGATGAGTGGAAAACGAGTGGTTTCACTACGGTGTAAAAACTCACAAGACTAGCGTTACTTGAACAGCTAACTGGTGGTTTTCAGCCCTGTACACATAAAACGCACATAAACACGCAATTATTCTTCTCTCTGACCCCAAGCTGAAAGTTGACAGTCTCGGGAGCAACGTATTTTTAGGCAGGCGTTAGTCTCGGCTGCCAAGTGGCACAAAATATAGCTTAGCTTCTCCTGGTCTTGCTCGCTCTCCACTTCACCTCCTTCTCTGTGTGTGTCCTTTTCTTTGTTTTCTACATTTTTGCCACTTCACTCAGTCACTGGGCGAGAGAGAGACGAGCAGCGTCAGGGTAGGATGCCTGCTTAACAAGCGAGACTTCTGGAAATCTGAGCTTTTTCCATCTCTGCTGTAATTAAACATAAAGGCAGTCGGCAGCGGGATGGTAGCTACGGTAACTGTGAACGTTCGTAGGGTTGCAGCGCCTTGATCTTTTCATAGCCAGCCTGTCTGTCTCCATCCCAACCTAAAAACTGAGGCTACCATGGAGATAGTGGTCCATACCAGCAGCCTTGTAACGCTAAGCCCCCAGCTCCATCATATCCAGCCGTTTACTGTATACACAAGTCACACATAAGCCCTCAGCTTCTCACTTGCTTCCGCTCAGCTTTACTTTCAGAGAGTTCTTGGCAGCATAAAAAAAAGAGCTTGTTTGGTGTCACATGCCTGTTTGGCAGAAAGAAAAGGCAGTTGTTACGTAGTATAGAGGAGAGCTCAGTCCTCCGTCATGGACACTGACCAATCTGCCAAACTACTACAAACTTCTCATCCAGCTCAGCAGGAAAGCTAATAGGCATTAGCATTTCTCTTCTTTGTTAACTGGAGCTTTATGTAAAATAGGCTGCACTAAACCAGTAGCACAATGTAGTAATACAATAGGACAGTGCAATGTTTAAGCTCAGTGACCCTACCTTGTTTTTTCATTGAAATTTCATCACTCTAATAGAAGATAAAACCATTAAGCAACAATGAAAGATGCATTTTTTTTATATTTTAAAATGCAAATCCAATGACTGGCACAGTAATGGACTGTTTTCCACTGATTGCATCAGTACTTTAAGATGGTATGAATAAGATCACAGGACAGGCCTCGTGCCGTGAAACTTTAAACTCCTTCCTGTTTCATCCACTAGCCCCTCCATTCCTCCTGCTGAGTTCACCCTGTGTAAAACATTTAGCATCCCTCATCCAACATGAAGGTGTGAAAACAGATCAAGCTGAATAATTCTTCATTGATATGGTATGTTACTTTGTTACGTTATCTTTTTATCTTGTAAAGCACTATGTTAAAATAATCGAAGAAAGGGTACTGTAAGTGTAAAATTATAAACAAAAAAACAAGGGCTTGTACCAATAAAGTGTACACTGGAATGAGAGGGAAAAAAATAGGTTTTTACAAGTGTATCCATCTTTTCATGGATACATATAAAAATCCAAGGAAATGTACTTTTAAGCTCTTCCGTAAAGCTCACCAAAACCTCCTTGTTCTCCTCTGGCTCCAAGACCTTCGTGTGTCACATCACCTTTTATATCATGCAAAGGTACTGACTCATTACAGCTACCCTTGCAGAGCGTCCTTCCCTCTCGTCTTCCTGGTGCTACAAGCACAGACTTGAGCCCTGCCTCCCCACCTCACTCCCATCAGTGACAGAGGTCTTGTGTTGTAGATCTCACTCTGTAATTACCAGCACTGCTGACATTCCTCCTGCGCTTCAAACCAGGACTCCACCATGTTTATCCAACACCCAGGGGCTAGATAATATGTAACTGTAACCACTAGCAACCCGGAAAACAGTCAGGGGTTTTGAACTGGCCTTGTTCACCTGGGTCTGTTAACAAAGCAATGGCTTGGTTTGAATCAATTAATGTTTTTTATTATTATTATCTGATAACAGAAGGGACAATATAAACAGTCAGTTAAGTTGAAAGAAACTACAATGACTCACCGTTGAACCGTCAAAGAGTCAATGTGTCTCTCTAGGCTGGGAGGTATTTCCACGTGCTGACGAAGGCGGTGGGAATGAGTGAGTAGGGCACGCTGGTCACACTGTCCCACGAGTCCGTTGATGGATCATAACAGTCTAGGGTCTTACACCTCTGAGCCCCAAAGTACCCCCCAACCACATACAGCCTATTTCCTGACGCCACTGCATGACAGCTGATCCGTTTGGCCGTCACGTCACCAAACTTTGACCACTGGTATGTCTCGCTGTTGAACCGGTACGCAGAGCTAGCCGAGAACTCTGTGTCACCCCCGATCACAACAACATGGTTGCCGACCACAGCCGCTGCTGTGTAGCGCCACAGTTGTGGACAGGCGGCCGGTACTGACCACCGGTTCTGGCAAGGGTCAAAGCACTGGACTTTGGGATATTTGTCTCTGTTTACACTGGTTCCCCCAAAGGCAAAGAGTTTGTTTTTGGCACCAACAACAGCAGCGTTGCTCACGCCTTCTCTGAGCGGAGCCACAAGGGTCCATTTATTGGTCTGAGGGTCGTACTGCTCCACCTGTTTGAGAGACACAGATGGAGAGGCAGGGAAGGATCCTGCAAGTGAAGTGTGTCCTCCGACAACAAACAGCATGTGGTCGAGCTCAGCAGACCCATGTCCGAATCTGGCTACTAACATGGGTGCAGCTTTGGACCACTCATCATGTAATGTGTCGTAGACCCAGACGTCTTTGGAAGCCCCGTTCTCCGAGCCACGCCCTCCTGTAACATAAACCTGAGACACAGGGAGAAAAAAAATAAAATTATAAGTACAAGTATAATACTTTCTTTTAATCTTATTTTCATATAATCATTTTCATATCCGGATGTGCACCACATGCATACCTTGCAGCCAATAGCACAGGCGCTGCATTCTTTTCTGGGGCTGGGGATGTCTGTTTTGGGGGTGATCTCCTTGGTCTTGTTGTCGATCACATACACTTTATCACACATGAACGTCTGACCTCCCAGCAGCAGCAGGGCCTGGCTGACCTTTCTTGGCCGGGCACAGAACCCTGTTACGATACCGTCGTTCTGGAGGATCCTCATCTTACACCGCACCGCATCTTCGACGATCTCCCGGCCCACTTTGTGACACATGACCAGCTCCTCTGAAGCGACGTTCTTCAGCAGGTACGTCTCGGGGAGCAGCGCCAGACGGACACAGCGCAGCAACTCAGGCAGCTCGCTGTGTCTATGCTCCATGTCCGCCTTGACCCAGTCAATAACTGCCTCGTAAACCAGGCTCTCATCCTCGACCTCCAGTTCCTCGCTGAGGATCAGCTCCTGGACTTTGTCTCTGGGCAGGTTCAGGAAGTCCTCTGTCTTGTAGAGTGTAGCAAAGTTTGCCAGGCACATTCGCCACGACAGCTCATACAGTCTCATGCACTGGTGGGCGTCTGACAGCAGCATCATGCCGAGACAGTTGGACTGGTGGAGGTTCTTTTCCAGAAAGTCTGCTGCTGCGTCCCTGATGTCATGGAACTGAAGCATGTCTCCGGCCTCGAGGAGCGACTCTGCGTTTTCCTCATTAATGATTATTCGCGCTGAGTAGGCATAATCAAGTAAGAGCTCCAGCACCTCTGGATGGAGAGAGTCATGGAAGTTGACTTCAGCGTCACGGCTCTCCCTGAGTCCACCACTGAACATGGCCTCAAAATATCGACTACAGGAGGCCAGGACGGCCCGGTGGCAAGGAAAAGCCCGGTTTCCAGCCTTCAGCAAAACATCTGTGAAGACTTTTCGTTTGCGTAACAGGTTGAGTTGGGTCAACAAGCTGTCGGCGTGGGACGTCTTGTGAAAGAGTTGGATATTCATAGAGCCGGAACTAGAGCGAGACTTTCGGTTTTCGTGGTTACTGACGGACATCTTGACTTGGACCTGTAGAAGAAAACACAGAAGAATATTTTTCAAAAACAAGTGCGAAGAGCCACTGCTTCATATTTGTTTAATTCATCTGTTTTATGATAGTTGAACATGATTTTACGAATGTCATGCACCCTTCTTTTTATATAAATGCTACTATCAACATTGCTTCCGGTTGATGATTAAAAACGTAATATACCAACAGCTGGTGAACGGTCATATCAGTACGCTGCGTTTCAGCGGAAATGAACTTCGGACTTTAAGAGAGATGAAAGGAGACCTGATAAAGAGCACTTCCACAGAAACTCACTGCATGTTCACTGTGTGGCACAGAGATTTTGTACATTGACAATGACAAGCAAAAAATAAAAATAAAGCAACACCTGGGTGTATTGCCTTTCACATCTTTCTACCCCTATAAACTTCTCAGGGTTGTGAGTCACCTCCAACCACAGGAGAGCCAATAAATTTCTGCCAGTTTGTTTTGTTCCCTTGCTGGCTCTCATACAAGATGGTGCCAAAGGCGAAGCTTTCAAGCCCACATAAGATCTGACACATCAGACCAGCTCCTGAAGGAGAAAATTATGTAACCACTGTGCAACAGGAAAAAAAGAAAACTGTTTTGATCATCTGTAGTGGGGTTTGACAGGCTTTCAAGTGGGGCAGAGACTTGTATGCTGGATTTACAATAACTTTATTACATCCTGAAGAGGAACTTTTAAATAAATATGACTAAAAACATGTTCACTTCAGTATAAAACAGGCACAATGAGTTAATAAAGACTGTATAAAAAAAACACAAAAAACGACCAAATAAATATCTTCCGCCTTAAACCTGCATTGTTTCATAGCAGATACATTTAAATCGGCTATTCATTCAACCCCACTGAGAGGACTGGGCCGGTGGGCTTCCGTGGAGGGACTCAGCGTGAAATCCAATTCGTTTTGTGCAGTAAATGTGAAACTACGGTCAGCACTTCAGCATGCGCTCAACTTTCCTCCCAAGTTAGCAGCAGCCTTCAAACATCCAGACACACACACACACACACACACACACACACACACACACACACACACACACACACACACACACACACACACACACACACATCAAAGGATTTTCCGTGTTACAGCTTGTAACAAACACCTCACATTTCGGAAGTTGCAGAAGTGTAACGTGAGCACGTATCGGTGCTGTATGCGGATCATTTCTTACCTTGATAGGAGCAAATGCGCTGATCCAGATTCTTTATCTCCGCTTCAACTTGTTCAGCCGTTGGGTTTTTGTTTCAAGTTGTGGTACAATTTAGAAAAAAGTCAGCTACCCGAGTTCAAAACTGTCTCATGTCCTACACCGATGGAGAAGCGACGAGCCATTTGTTTTGAGTTTACAGACTCATTGTAAAAAAAAAAAAGAGAGAGAGAAACAAACAAACAAACAAGTTAGTAAGCTCGGTTTGTTCACGGAAAGCCACGCAGCCTGCAGGCGAGCAACGAGCTGAGCGGAGAGAAAGAGCAGAGACTCGGCCGTGTTGAGTCTGGCTCCTCCTACTCATGCTGCTGTTGTCCAATGGGTTAAAACAGCCAAAGGTTGCTTTATTTCTTTATTTCTTCACAGCCAGTGTCACATATTACTGCCAGAAAAAAACACGTCACTAGTGTCAAGGCAGGTTTTAACAGGAAGACAAATTAAAGAGCTTTGACTTTAAAAAGCATTAAGACTGCATATAAAAAAAGAAAGCAAAGTAGTTTATATAGAGGCACATTCACACAGGATGAGTAGAGTTGAAGTAGATTTCAGGTTATATGCATAGAAACTGAATGTCATCAGAAACAGAATAGCCTTGGGTTCAAAGCCTCATAATGCAGACGAGCATCTACTGTGATGAAGTTTCATTGAGCAAGACTCTGACTGATTGAGTCTCTAACAATCTGCTCTCAGAGGTCATAATGTATGATGATATATCAAAAGGAGTCAAATTTAAACATATCAAGTCTTACAATACTGGAATCAACTTATAAAATACCCACTTTGTGTAATTTATTGACACATAAAGGGTATAAAATACACATGACAACACAAAATAAAAAAATAAATGACCTCAGTGTCCTCTATTGTAGCTGAGAGAGAGAGTAATAGGTAGATAATAGATTTTCATGTTTACCAAAAACATCAAAATAATCCTCAATGCACTGCCAAGCACCAGGATCAGCAATGACCCTGCTCAGAGTGCCAGATCCACATAACAAACAGTCTTAATAATCATATGATGGCAGGTTAAAGTCCCTCTGAGGGACCATGAGATCGTGTCTACGGCTGAATTCTTTGCATTTTCTGCAGGATTTAAGTACTCGTGAGGTTTACAGGAATTTATCAAGAATGCTCCTCAGTTCTGAGAAGGCTATCAGAATAAGAATCAGCCGAGTCAGCCCTGCATATACAAGGAACTACACTGTCTGATTAAAAAGCTACAGAAGGTATGAAAACCAGTACAACCATGTTAAAGACGTTTGAGAAAACAGGGTGTATGTGTGTTTAGAAGGGTTACTGGGTAATAGCTAAAGTTAGTATCTAAGTACTAGGATTTAAAGAAAATAAAGATATAAAGGTCTTCTCTGTGCAAGATACACATAGTTCTTTGTTGGGACATGTCCCAACATGTCAACATGTCTTGCAGGGATAATTAATGACATTAATAATGACTGTATTCCATTTAGATGCGCCAGTTGCACAACACCAATTCCTTGTACTGTACAGCTGAGCAAGCGTTAATGTTATTAGTTACACCTGACCTGTGAAAGTGTCTGCTGTCAAAAAGCCTATGTGAGTGTCTGTCTGTGTGTGTTTGTGAGCACAAATAGAGACAGTCAGACATCCTTTTTTCCATTATTTGCCCTTGTTTCTTTACAAGAGATTTAAATTTGAGAGCTTCTCATATCTTTGCCAAATGTATATTCTTACACTTGAATGTCTTGAAGTAGCCACTAACAGTCTTGTGTAACCTCAAAGTTTGACACCAATAAACACACTCGTGGGTAATTCACATTCTCATAACCATTGTTGCTGATTTATTTAAGCCTCCCTTGTTGCTGACAGGGTCAAATACTTTCATACACACAAGTGTGCCTAAAGGAGATTAAGAATTTAAACTAGACTAGATTAATGAACTCATGATTATAATCTAGGGTTAATTCATTTTGCTGCATTTTAACCCTTCCCTCCCCTTATTTTCAGCCCTGTGTATGTGTGTGTGTGTGTTCGTATGTGAGTGGGTGCAAGCATTGTATTACAGGTCATTAATTATTCTTAGTCAGGCACGCCACTAAACAGACCCCCCACAATTATTCCTCAGTGCCCCCAACATCGCAACAAGCCGCTTACTGTGTCTGTAACCGTCACTTCATTGTTGCCTGCAGACTCACTGTACCACATATGTTTTTCACTCAAGGCAGGTGGTCTTCTCGGTGAGGTCTGAAACATAAGGAGAGGGGTCCTCGTTAGGGGTCATCCTCATGCCCCAGCTTCAAGACTATAAACAATGTAGAGGTTCTTATGCCTTTCTATTTCTGTAGTCAACTCCTGCTCTTCTTCTAATGTTAGTTTGGAGCTAGCTGACAAGTTTAGTCTGTACTGAGTAAGAATATACTTAAGATGAATTAAAGAAAATATTTTAAATTATGTACTGTCTCTGCATTTTTAATTTAATTTATAAACTATTTACAAATAGCCTGCCTTGGAGAAGCAGGATAAAATACATGCTTATTAATTATTTCTATCATAACAAAAATTCTGCCAAAACAAACACTAAAAGATACAAAAACATAAAAATCCAAAAAGCTAAACTCGTGTACTACAGGATGCTTCTACAATGAAATGACTGTAGGCTACTCATTGAAACTGTTAATGGAGAATGGATGAAAATATATAATCATATGCATTGAGAATATTTTTTCATAATTGTTATAGGGGTGGTTTTAGCACACGTCAAGTCCCAACTAGATTATGTTTAATTCAACCTATTTGAATATTTGAGTGGAGTTATTCAGTAGAGTGTATCGCCACCTTGTGGCAAGCGTGCATATGTGCAGGTTTCTGTGTCTCTTAAAGTTCCCTTCCACTCAAAAAAGTTTTTCTGCCTGTTCATACAGTTGGAGAGTTGCAGAGTGATGTACGTGCACACTTTGACACTAGAAGGATGTTTTCACTATAAAGGCTGTAAGTGGAAAATTTGCTAGTTGAGAATCTGTTTTTTGATTTGTGAGATTACAACTATTTTTGGAAGCCAATCCTGGACCAATATTCAATTTACACAAGTGTGATGTGAGAACCTGTGAAGCTTCCGGTGCACATACACTGAGAATGAGAATATTCATAGATACTGGAAACTTTAATATGTCATTTGAAGGATTTTAACATGGTAATTTTGTTTGTGAAATATATTATATATTATATTATTGTTCCAGGCAGAGTATTTTTTATTAATACATGTCTGGAGGGGATCATATGTTAACACTTTATTTCAAATTTATGGCAAAAAGTGTTTTTGACTGCGCTGTATCGACTCACCAAAAACT
Source organism: Pampus argenteus (assembly GCA_036937835.1). Taxonomy (NCBI): domain Eukaryota; kingdom Metazoa; phylum Chordata; class Actinopteri; order Scombriformes; family Stromateidae; genus Pampus; species Pampus argenteus. The sequence goes on from CM072870.1 coordinate 13,957,767, forward strand.
ACATTTCCCATGTCGAAGTTCTTCATACGGAAGTGACGTATGCAGCCTTCCGCCGCTCTCAAGGGCACGGACCACTAACGTTAGCCGAAACTAGCAGCGACTCTCCACACGTGTGTTGGCGGAGGATCGATTAATCTGAAGGTTTTCGTTAACGACTCCGGTAGAAATGGACGGCTTTGGTTCTGACTTCTCAGCGGGAGGATCTGGCGGTAAAATGGACACCGGTACGATCATGGAGCAGGTCAAGGTCCAGATCGCGGTGGCTAACGCTCAGGAGCTGCTGCAGGTAAATCAATGGACACAGCTGCTAAACTAGCAGGACTAACCTGAAAGTCAGCCAGTGTCATTTATGAAACACGACTCAATAAACAGCAGTAGTCATCGGAGTGCTGTTGATACTAAAACTCTGTAAGAAACTAACAATCCCTCCTTTCATGTTGCAGAGGATGACAGATAAATGCTTCAAGAAGTGCATAGGAAAACCTGGAAGCACGCTGGACAACTCAGAGCAGGTATGTGTTGAGTTTATAGAAAAACAATTAGTCCCTATTAATCATTTCTAATATGTCTGTCAATAAAATAATCCACTAGTTTCAGTCTCACCTAAATGTTATGAGTGTCTGTTTTTCTTCCATATTTGTGGTATGGGCCGTTCAACTTCTATAAGGACATTTTGCATGAAGTTTAAGACCAAATGATGAATGAAAAATTGGCGGATTAAGAGATACTGAAAATAATTGTTAGTTGTTGGCAGCCATGAAAAAGATCTGATACTGTTTCTCACTTTCAGGGTTAAATAATTAATTAATTGACACTATTTTTATCCACACAGAAATGCATTGCCATGTGTATGGACCGGTATATGGACGCCTGGAACACTGTGTCCCGAACATATAACTCCAGATTACAGAGGGAAAGAGCTCGCATGTGAGCATCCGTCGTTTCACCCTTCCCCTCCTCTGGCCACCGCTTACCCACAAAAGAAGCACCAGAGATCACCAGGGAGTGCACGGGTGTGTCGCAGCAGCAGCACACCATCAACTTTTATCATTATACCTCACAGACAGGCTAGCAGAGCCTGTGGACTCTAGCCATAAATGTCTCTGTGTGGACATTTTCCATTTCGCTCTGAGGAACAGTTCAGTAACAAAGATTAACTATTTGTGTTTTTATGTTTTATATATATATATATATAATTAATCTTCAAGTTAACCGGTGAACATACCATGTTATAAAGGTGCAGGGTGGATATACATGCAGGTCAGGAGGAATTGGAGATTCTAAATTGCTTGTTTGAATGAATGAAAAGTGTGAGTGACACGTTGTTCAGCGTCTACCCCGATATCTGATATTGTCATCAATTAGTCACATTTGAGAAACACTGTATTTAACCTGACATCTTCCTGCCAACAGACTATGCTGTAGTCTGTATAATTAGGACAACATACCGATAAGGGTGATTGAGTCATTTAAAACAGTTTGTCGACAGTGTTCTCATCCCTTTCGTTGTGTACATACAAAATTTTTGTGCCTATTAATTATGCAACACAACTTGAGCCCTGAAGGGAAACCACAACACAGCTTTCTTTAACATGCTGTGTGAAGTAAACATGCGTTGTAGACCTACTTCAAATCAACAGAAAGAACTGAGAAGCCACTTGGTGTTTTCACAACCGTGAACCTGACATTCACAGGCCTCCAAACAGTCCTATATCAAAGTACGCCTGGAGAACAAAACTGTTTTGTCTGACCTGTTTTCTAGTTGTCACACTATCTGCCGCCCTCCACAGTAGTGGGCTTGTTTCAGCAGGGTCTGCCTTGCTGTAGATGGGGTACTGAACCTTTCTCAGCTTTGTGTATGCGGTTCGTCAGATGTCTGGGAACCAAAATGCTTTTTTTTTTTTCCTTGCTGAGATTGTGTATGAACCAAATAAGCCTGTGAACATTATTTGCAGTGTGACTGGAGGTGTGCATGAGAGCAAATTTTTTCCTGAAAAAAAAATCTTGTCAGTTTTTTTTCCTCTTGTGATGTTTCTCATTAAAAAGAGTGAAAATGTGTCATTGTAGTGAGCTGTTGTGTTGCCTTTATGAAACTCAGGCAAAAGGTGAATTCCTGACCTTTTATATATATTTTCCTCAGAAAAAGTTTCAGTGACAAATACTACACTACTTGCACTCTGGTCTTACACAAAAACAAGGAAATGTACCCATAAATGAACCACATATATATTTAAAACCCACGCAAAATGACAAAATACACTGCACCATGTATGTTTACCAGCCAGGAAAATAAATAATGAAATAAATACTTTAAATCATGCATTTGCTAGAAAAATGTCCACTAGCCAAAGTTCAGAATTCTCCTTATTTCTTCAGCACATGTTGAAAAGAGGATGGTCCCAGTTCAGATGATTGCACAGTATTACAGACAGCACCCATGACCTAATAGGTCACACAGGTCAACACTACAGCAAGTGTGGGTGTATTGACTGTGTTAACATGACTTTAGTCCTTGTAAAGTAGTAATTTTGTGGAGAAGAGGAAAATCCACTGTGTCCATTTGGCATCGTCTCTCTGGGCACAGCTGTTTTTTTATTTTTTTTGCTTCTTATTAAACTTCAGAAAGGCAGGTATGTAGATATCCATTTCCTTACAGATGTCACGCGAGTGTAAACCCCCGGAAAACCTATTCGCCCGCAGCCATGTCCCCAGCTGGTTACTCCAGCAATAAACCACTGACCAGAGAGCTGACGACAAGTCAGTGGCCCTCCAGAGTCTCCCTGATGATGGAGAAGAGAAGGGAGAAAGATCAGCAGTTATTATTTGCTAAAGGTAAAAAAAAAATTTCTTCTATGCTCTTAAGTGGGTACAAGGAGAATGTCACTTGGATAGCTGCTGAGATGCCAGGTGCTTTGACCGAGACAGGAATGCATGTGGGTTTCCTTACATAAGAAGATTACAGAGAGAGAACAGGTGAGAAGGGGAGCTCTGTATTTTTAGGAAAGAAAATCTACTTTCTCCCATTAGAGAGATATGTATCTCTCACATAAGTGTAGCAATCCTCTTGAATTAGCAACACTGGTTTCCATCATGTGAGCACCATAATTGTAATACTCAAATATTCTTAAACCACAATTTATTCGTATTTGTTCATAAACAAGTATTTGAATCCCCTACAGAGGAAAAGGAAAACACTTACTTTGCTCTGACATGGTTAACCAGCCACTGTAAAAAAAGAATTGTATAATCCTGGACCACAATCTCCCACCATTGCACCACCCAGATGTCAAGCCCATTTCCAGGCTTTAAAAACACACAGTATACTGTACTACATCTTACCAAACAGGTGTCTCTGCCTCCCTCCATGTATCCAGCACACATCATGCTAGAAGTCAACACGTTTCCATACGACTGCAGGCAGTCTGCCTGGTCAATGATGTTCACTGCAGCTTTCTGCAGCAGGTTGGTCAATGAGCCTGTGGGAAGGACAATAACATTTATATTAGTGGCATTTTTTATTGTTTTCTTGCTTTTTACTTATTTTCAAGAAAGACTCTCCTAATTATTGTGTGGCCTCAAAATTCAATGTGGAGGATAGTTTCCAGTTGTCCAGTTTGTTTTGTCATATCAGTAATGCACTTTTTACGATGGTTTCTGATATCAGTGTGATCTCTCACCTCCTTCCCTCATGGACCCCCAGCCTGTGATGTAGCACTCCGCATTTTTCAGGAAGCGGTGCACCGGTGAGGGGAGACAGACAGACTGTATGGTGTAAGACATCGGGGCTGAGACTGCCAGCTCCAGCAGAGCCACATCATGGTCCATGTTGGTGCCATTGAAAGCTGGATGGATGATGACCCTGTGGATGGGGATGACCAGGGCTCCTACCCCTGAGCGCAGCACAGATCCCAGGCTCACAGCCCAGTTAGTGGGGCTGGGGTCACTGTGGGTAGGGTATAAGAGGGTCAGGACCATTTTAGATCTAGTAGAAGAGTTTTTTTTTTGTGTTGAGTATTAAGATTCACCTTGAAGAAAACTCACTGTTATGGAGTATAAAACATATAATTGTGTGAGCTGTGTGATTTTAATTTGTTGCAGTTTGTGTGAGGTGATATTTCATGTTTAAGTCTGATTATTGCACAGAACCTTTTGAAGCAGTGTGCTGCACTCAGTAACCATTTGCTGTGAATGAGTGTGGCGCCACAGCGATGAAGCCTCTGGTACTGGAGACTGCCAATCCAAGGCCACTCCCCCCTGCGAGCTGTTACTCCACCCACAATCCTTTGGGAGCCCAGTGCAGGACGCACACCACAGTCTTAAAACAAAAACACGTGTCAGAAGCATTTCCTTTAAACCAAGTCATTTACTCTGCTTTACGCATATAAACTAACCACAGTTTCTTTCGTCAGCCTGGTTGGGACAGTCAGGCACTCTGTCACACTCTGGATTGACCTTGTTGATGCAGGAAGTGGCACTACACTGGAAGTTCCCACTGCAGTTCAAAACTGAAAGATATGATGGAGAGAGTATCATGGGTATAAGGCTACTAACTGTTGACTAATGTATAAATGATCAAGTTGCTTTAATTAGGACAGTACCAGGAAGTGCTGGTGCAGACAACACATCCATGGCTATTGTCCTGGGTACTGGCGGGGTATTAAAGGTCCCTCCTGGAACAGTAACTGGCACAGTGGGAACATACTGAGAGTAATCATGGACCAAGCTTGGATCTGTGTGGCTTAGAATCCAGTTACGAAGCCTGGTGATCCGAGAATAAACCCCAGGCCTGTTGATCTGGGCGCAGCCCACACCCCAGCTCACTACTCCAGCCAAGAAGAACCTCCCTGGGGCTCCCTCACACACCAGAGGCCCTCCAGAATCACCCTGAAGATAAAACACAAGAACCATGAATCTCTGTACTCAGGGCAGTGTTGTCATCATGTGGAAAACTTTTTCTCAGCTTCAGTTGGTCAAACTGAAAACAAATAGGACAAAGCTTTAAGTTTCCACACATGAATTTGTGTATAATGTGAAGTTGGACTGAGCCTTCACTAGGGAGGAAAGCCATGTTTTCTTCTTGTCATATTAAAACCACACATCATTATATGCTGACATGAAAAACAACAACAGCCTACAGGCCTCTATTTTAGGGTGGGACCAGTGTTAACACAGTTTTAACACCAAGAATAGTTTCAAAATAGAAGAGCAGATCATCATTGGACGTACACAAACTTTGCCCCAAGACAAGAATCTATTGTAAGAAGATGTAAGGTGATAGCTCATGCTATTGTAGCTACATTGTGTGAACCACATAACAACAACACTGACCTGACAAGAGTCCACCTTGCCCTGCAGGAATCCGGCACACATCATGTTGTGAGAAACAGCACCTCTGTACACAGACGACTTATTGCACACCTTGGAGTCGATGATTTTCACCACTGCCTTCTGCAGTGTAGGAGGCACTTCAGCTGAATGACAGAAGAGCACAGAACAACTGAATTACTCATTTCTCATATTTATCATATTTGTGCTTGTAGTTCAGCTGCACAGCAGTAGAAATTGTGAATATAACATATAAAGAAGATACAAAAAATTGTATTTCATATACTCTTCAGTGATAATACAATTTAATCATAACTGGTTGTTGTAGCTGAGCCGTGAAATAAATATTGATAACTTAATTATCCTGTTTGTTCATTGTCTCTGCATTATGAATTATTTGTTTTTCATTATTATTTTACTGGAAAAAATCCAACAGTCATCCACAAAATGTTGGCATTCAACTGACATCAAAGTATTGGGTCAAGAAAAAAAAAGGAAAAAAAACTCTGTATGTCAACACTTTTTTATTCTAAATCCTTCGTCTGCAGTCAGACTCACCATTAAACATGTGGATTGCACCCCACCCTGACACCAGACAGCTGTGGCCGGGAGCAAAGACGTGAGATGTGGAGGGAAGGCAGACAGGCTGGACATAAGGGCTGAAGGTGAGAGGGGTCTCCAGCTCCAGCACTGTCACATCATTGTCAGTGGTCATGGGGTTATAGTCTGGAGATACAACCAGCGACTTGATGTTAATCGTTTTGGACTCAGACTCCTCGCCGCTCACCAGTCTGGCCCCAACGAGGGCCGTCCATTCTCTGGGGTCGTTGTCCCTAAAAACAGAGAGATGGACAAATTGTGGTTTCAATTTCTGGTAGGCTATGTAATTCTGTGAATTGCACAGTTTTGTATCTAAAGAAATTATCCTTAAACTACTGATAACTAATGTAGCTGGTATATGTCAATGCTCTTCATTGACTTAAGAAATACAACTTGCTCACAGGTGAAGGATGACGCTGCTGCCTACCTCTCAAAGCAATGTGCTGCACTGACCAGCCACCGTTCGCTGATGATAGAGGCTCCACAAGTGTGGCGTCCATGGAGCTTTAGACTGACCTGCCATGGCAGCTCCCCCTGCCTAGCATCTTCACCACCCACAACCCGACTCCCCATGGCAGGACGTGTACCGCAGGCTGAGAGGGATGGTGTGATGAGTGGATAAGATGGAGGGTGAGAGAAAAAAAGGAAGATAATTTATAGTTTGAAGAGTCACTTACCACAGCGAACTTCATCAGATCCATCTGCACAGTCCGGTATAAAGTCACACTCTGGATTTAATTTGGTGACACATTCTCCGTTGTCACAAGTGAAGGTGTTTTCAGGACATCTGGCTGCAACGTCCAGATGATAAATGAAGATGAGAGTTAGATGCGAACATGAGTAACATAAGAAATAAATAAGGAATTAGAACATTCTTTTGAAAGATGTAATCGTTTCAGGTGTTTAGGTGCAAGAAGGATGTCTGTGCTTCAGTGTATACACTCACCTGCCATGTCATCTCCAATTGGATAGAATGACTTCCCGCTGGCCCCTTGGAAAAAACAGAAAGCATTCAATGTTAGATCCTATAAAGACTGTTGACACAATACATTTTTATTGCCTATTTTTATAACTCGCTCTACAAATATCCACTTGTAGGGCCACAGACAGTCTACTGATGACAGTGATGTTTTACTACCCAGTAAGATGATAGCGTTGATCTGTCCAAACTCAGGCACCTCTAGTGGTTTCCCGTGCATGACTGAGTTGAGCCCTGCTCTCAGCAAGTCCTGAATGAAGTTGTCTGAATACTGCTGGACCTTGGAGACCCTGAAGACCAGTCTGAATGTTGCCATCACATCACCATTAATGTTACTGGGTAAACAAAGGAGAAAAAAACCCAATGTGGATGTCTCAAAGTAAAGACCCTGGATGTGATTTTTTTTTTTAAATTAGCATCTGTGGTTGCACTCTTATTTACCCATAGGCAACAATACTACAGTCAATGTAGTGATGTGATATCGATGAGGCAGTGAAGACATTTTTAATCTGTAAGGAAGTGAAAATGAACAATTTAGCACATTTTAAAGGAAATATCAAGCTCTTATCACAGTGACAGTGAGCACCAACCTTTGATTTAAAAACTGAGGACAGTACTATTGAGAAGCCAGAGTTCTCATCCTGCAGAACGGGGTCATACTTCAGACCCTTCAGCTCCACTGTCTCCATGAAATAATGCTGCTCCTGCACCAGGTATGCTGGCAGTGACAGAGGAGAAATGACACAAAATGACAAATGGCATCACAGATGAATCAACTTACAGCACAGAACGTGTTACTTTGTGCCTTTATGATACATGATAAAATGTCACAAATTAAAGTTACAATGATTGTGTAGTGAACGTGTCAATACTGTCAGAAAACCTACCAATAAGCAGGCCTACAAAGACTCCTGTAATGAGGAAGAAGAGGAGGAAGGCTATGAGGGTGCTCCTGTAGCAGGCAGGGTTGGAGGGAGCAGAAGAGGTTGGAGAGGACCACGGTCCTCCTCCATCTTTCTTCACCTCCATGTTGGATTCACAGCACCAACCTTACAACTCACATTCCACTGTCTCCAGCATCATATTGCCCAACAGACAAAATGATCCGTGCCTGGGGAAAAATAAAATAGACACTAGGTTGAGGTGACACATAATAAATGAGAATATGTTACATATAAAGTATATCACAGTATAGAATATTTATGTTAACTCACATATACAGTGATATGAATGTTCACAAATATAAAGCAAAATCTCAAATAGCTAATTGAGATTTTCTTTTTAGTTTATCAGCTGGAAATAATTAATTTAACCAACAGAAATGTGTGAAACGTTCATCAGGTAGGAATCCATTGAAACTCAGTAAATATTCAATATGTATTTTTTCCCCAGTCCTTGTCATAAGTACTATAAACTCCAGTTTATAGTACTTATAGCGAGTTATTCATACATATAACATTCACCAATCTTATCTTATTCCATAGGATAAATAATATATATATTAATTGCCAGTAGTTTATATTAGTTTTTACTGTACAGTTTATGTAAATTCCTGTGGTTTGTAGTTTTTATTTTAGTCTTATTGTAATATATTGCTACTTGTTTATTTTGTGTGCACATGATGGTGAAGCTTGACATCTCACTATATACTTGTATAATGACAATAAAAGGCTTTCTATTCTATTCTATTTTTTTATTCTATAAAATGATTGCTTTACAAATTGCTTTGATGAATATTAACTCGTCAAGATTACATAAAAACATGAAGCAGCAACCCCGTTCGTCCTGGATACTTGGCTGAGATTGTGCAGTCGTGCGTAAAAGAAACCAGAGAGGCCATGTTGCGTCACGATCACAAATCAGATGTGGGAAAAGGTCACAGTACAAACAAGAAAACCTTCCAAAAGTTTTACGGTCAACAAGAATAAAATTAATTAACAGATGATGATGATAATTGTCCCTTACCAACAGCCATTTATGCACGGTGACTCCAGGTTAGAGCATTAAACAATACAGGCTTTATGTTCTGGAGTAAACTCACTCACCTCTTTCTTTCTTTCCCCTGATCACTGACATTTACGATATCCTGCCGTTCTCAGTGGATGACTTGGCGCGCACAAGAATAGATGCACGGATGGAAGACAAGGGACGAGACCGAGAGGTCCGCTATTTGTTCCACCGGCCAAAGGGGCGTGTCGTATCCGTCCCGCGCAGCTAACTCACCTTTTCAGTTTACTTTAAGAAGTCGACACGGCTTCAAAAATCCCCGTCCGACCCTCCTCCCATCGGTCTTGATCCCAATGGGCGTAAAGGCGCTTTTAGGTCACGCAATGGTGTGCACAAGCATTTCTGCTGTCACGTCTGAGCATTATCTCCAGGTAAACATCCGATGCTCCTTTACGCAATTCACATTAAAGCAATTTAGTGAAAAACAGGATAAAAATAAATAAATAAATAATAAATCCACCTGTTCTTCAGTGCAGCCTAGTACTCCCTCTAGTTGCTGCTGGTCTGTGCTCCATTGACACAGTGACTGAGCAGCAGAGGAGGGTCGAGGAGTCCTGGAGTTCTGCCTTTTTACTTTTGGCTGCAAGTCCCGGACTCACAAGACCTGGCAAACCTTCAGGGGCCTTTTATCAGGATTACAGCTTCTCTAATCAGTTCAGTGCAGGTTCCTTTACTATGGCTTTATTAGCCTATGGCACTTAGTTTTAGAGGGAAGAAGTGACATGATGTAAAACCTCATTTTAAGGAGTTCCACAAGTCTGATATACAAAATTGTATTTTATATTTACAAATCTATGATAGGTGAAATTTAAAACTCACTTCAAGACACAATGAAAATATCAATACAAGGTGCACAGCTGAGGTGTAAGCTTCTCATTTTAAATTACTTAGGACTTTTAAAAAACAACTTCCCTCTAAAATGTATAATCCTAACTAAAATGAACGCAGTTTATTCTGATCCCCCACCCTGTTAAAAGCACTCCCAAGTTAAAGCAGTTAATACCACAAATGTCTCTTTGTCAGTGTGCAGACAGGCTTGAATGGCTTATCTTCACACACAACACACACTCCCTTTATCCCTACGAACACTTTTGAGGGTGACAATCAAATACCTTTGTTACAGTTTAAAAAAGAGGATGGAGCTATAGCCAATCCAGCAGTTTTCCACAGATTAACATTAGGCCAGTGACTATAAAAGATACATGACACGATCTATTAGCGTGTGCTTGTAAAAGCACCATATATGCAAATTAGCTCTGATTGAACCAGGTGAAAGCTAGATTTTAGCATTTATTTAACCAGATAATTATCATTATTGTTATTTATTATTTTTATTTTTCTGGACAAATTAGGCAGAAATGACTGAGCTGCAGATGAATTATAGATGAAAAAATAACTTCACCAAATACCAGCGGCCACTGCAGACCACTGAATTTGATATAATCCACCTGAAAAAGGCCTGACTGATACATTCAGAGTTCTCTTCGTTATATTTAAAATAAGTAATTTCTGCAACCCAGTCCTCAATTTGTCCAAAATGTACAGATGCAAAGAAAGAAACATTTACAAGAATCAACATACATTTTCATTTTATTTTCTTATCAAAAACAAAGAAGAGTAAAAAGTTGACTTATTCTGGATAAAAAGAAAATGGTACTGTTAACACTTTCCAAACCTGTGGGCTCTTTACAACTCAAATCTTTGCAAATTTGCACACCAGATAGAAACAAAAGTGCTTTTAAATGTAATTTTGCTGATCAACTTATGATTTTTAACAGAAATTTGCTTTGTTTTGTACATCACTGTTACAATTTAAAAAATTAAAACAATAACAAAAAACCCTTGCAAAATATTCAAGTGTGTGCATGTTTGTATTTGTGTATGTATGTGTGTCTGTATCTCAAAGAGAGACTGCGTGCTAGCCATCCTGCTGTTGTATGAATGGATTTGGTATAGCCTCCATGCCATCCTGGGGACAGATAAGCACTACAGAGGTCCCCCTGCAGACCACCAGCCCCAGCTGCCTGGTGTCTTCTGTCAGTTTTAGCTGGTCATCTGGATCTGGATGTAGACAAATGACAATTTAAATTCAAAGTCATGCAATTATTTAAAATCAATTAGTTTCTAGATGGATTATTTCTAAACTAAGCCATCTTAGTTTAGAACTGTACCATGTGTGAAATGATTCAATGATTCAAAATTGTGTTTCAAGAGGAGACAATCTGAGGGCTAACTTTGGGTAAACTACAAAATGTGGCACTCTTTATGTCTTTTGTGGCTCCAGAGGGTGCAGCATGAAATCAATCATCTTAAAACAGGGGGGAAAATAAGTTTGTTGTGTTAGTGAGACGTGAGGTTACCAGACCTCTGTAGCCTCTTCTCTTATCTTTGCTTAAGGCTGGTGACTCAAAGCTACATTAGCCAGGACTAGGTTTCACAAATATTGACTATATCCTTATTTCTTGACTATCTTAAGTGGCAATTTGTCATGAATTCTGGGTAGTAAATTAAGACTTTTCTCAGTGGTGTATTGTGGGTAAAGCAAGCACCAGGTTTTGACAAGAAGGAAAAATGCACGGGAAAAAGAGACAATATCTCTGGTTTGAACACATCATTTTTTAAAAACTTTCCATCATGAGTCTGATAATGTTATAAGAACGCAATATTAAATCCGTGGAGTACTCCTAATATTAAGTAAGCGTGTTGTGTGTGACTGTTGGAGGGCCAAAATGGAAATAATCAATTTGGCTTTATTGTGTTTTTATTCTTTACAACTGCTCGAGCAGCGCTGCAGTGTATTATTATTATTATTATTAATTATCAAATGAAGTCAATCTTGTCTCTGAATGCTGCACTAATTTGGGGAGAAAACTGGATACTATGATTCATGTTTTCACCACATTTACTTTATTCACTTTTACAATTTGAATCACTTTATTTGTAAATTTCTAATTTTATATTGTTCATGACTACTTGTAGATAAAGCCGTTTCTGATTTATGTAGAGCAGTCGATGATAACCATTTTATGTTTGACGAGCTGGCAAAATTAATGAGTTAGTGTGTACTTATATTCTCCTTTCACTCACCACGCATGTACTCGATGGTGCCATCCAACACCAGGTTCAACAGAGGGTCGAAACCTTTCAGGACACCGCTGGCTGAGTGGGGAAAACGCAGTGTAAAGGTTAATTTACGGAGGAAACTTTCACTGTAATGAAACAACTTCTGGTATTTGTAGCGTTTCCTCTGGTTCAGTTTAGCTCATCATAATGAATCCACCTACCCTCTCGTCCTCCTTGAAACTTCACACGAATCGGCTTGTCGATGTATTTTGACAAGTCGAAGATACTCTCCTTTTTCTTCTTTTCTTTATCCTACAAAATGCAAAGCAACCTTTGTTTTAAGTCACATGCAAGATAGCCGCCGCACACAAACACTAAGTTAGCATCACGTTAGCTTCGCTCGGCTAAACAGTTATTATACAACGGGCGCATGTTACAAACAGACACTTATGGTACATCTCAACTTATGTTCAGAGTAAACAGCTGCCAGTGAAGAATATACGTGTGAACATTAATAAGTACAATGCTAATGTGATGTTTGAATGAAAGCGAAAACCATACGAACTCACCGCCATCTTGATGCGTGACACGGAAGTTAATCTATGACCTCAGAAACGTTCCACCAATCAAATCGTTGAGCGCCTATAGCCCCGGAGAATGACGTCATTGGTTTGTTGTTTATTAGTCTGTTGGCTCTACAACAAACTTTAAATGATTGTAGTGTATTTGATGAAGACACTGTGTGTTAATTATGAATCACTGAACAGCGATGGCTTCCTTGTGTTACAATTACTGTTTTCAATGTTGACCTCCTTTCCCTGCATTGCATTCAGCCAGCAGGCAGTCGGGGGGGAAAGTCTATTAATACCCACAGTTGGTGTGCTGTAAACCAGAAAGAGGACATTAAGGAACTATGCAGTAGACGATCTGTGTGGCTGTTTGTTGTGACATGGCCTGCAAAGCAGACAAAAAGCTGAAACACCAAAGCTTTAAATTCACAGTTCTCTCGGAGCAGATTAACAAACTGGAGGAAGATGAATCTGCTTTACTCGTGGAAGACTCAGAACCTGATGTAATCCCTGATGCCACACTACAGGTAGAAGGAGAATCATTTTATGTCAATCGTCAACAGCTTGCTCTCCAGAGTCCTTACTTCAGGGCTCTGTTCTTTGGCTGTGGTGTAGAGAGCACAAAAAGGCACATTGAGCTCAAAGGTGTGGGACTGCAGAATTTCAGGGTCCTGATGGAGTACAGCAAGTCGTCGTGTCTAGCTTTGGACAGAGAAAACGTTCTGGGGGTCCTTGAGACTGCAGACTTCCTCCAACTAGAGCGAGCCAGGCTGCTGTGCTGCAAGTTCCTCGAGCGCGAGCTGCACCTCAGCAACTGTTTGGGATTTATGGCGTACGCCTGGCAGCTGGGCTGTACTCAGCTTTACACTGCAGCACGACAGGTGGTGCTCACACACTTCTCTGCTATTGTCGCCGAAGAGGACTTCCTGTCCCTGTCTAAGGAGACGGTGGCACACCTTCTTGCCAGTGATGACCTGGCCATCCATAAAGATGATGTGGCCGTTGAAGCGACCCTACGCTGGGTTTCATTTGACCCTAAACGAGAGGAACACTTTTTGGAGCTCATTGAGCTGGTGAGGCCTGAATCACTCTCTTTACCGTTTATCACTGACCTTTTGACCAGAATGAAAAGCTCTGACCCCAGAGCCAAGCTCATCTGCATGCTGAATGAACATTTTCCAGCCTCCTGGTCAGTAGGCAGGTCAATACAGAGAACCAGGGGCAGAGAGACCCTTTTTGTCCTGGGTGGACCTCACGATCAGGAGCAACAGGCGCTGTACCAGTTTCATCCACTCAGTGGTAGATGGCAGAGCTGTGCACCTCTGCAGAGAAAGAACCTCACACAATACTCTGTAGCTGCAGTAGGTAATGGTTATATCATGAATTATGATGTTCATGATGATGAAAATTAAGACAATGATTATGAGAAGTAATGAGTGTTTTTATTTTGTCTTTGTTTTTTCATCATTTAGGAGACTGTGTGGTTGTGACAGGTGGCTACTTCCGTGACGTGCTGTGGTTCACTGTGGACTGGGTCAGGGTGTATGAATGTGGGAACCAACGGTGGGTGGATGGGCCAGCCCTGCAGAAGTCCAGGCACAGCCACTGCTCTATAGGACTGGATTCAGTACTGTATGTCCTGGGGGGTAGTATGGATGAGGGGCTAGTGGCTGATGTAGAAAGACTGGTCATGGGGTCAGAGGAGGGTTGGGAGGGTGTTAGTCCCATGGTTAGGGCTGTGGAGAGGGCAGCCACTGCCACTCTGGGGTCGTGTATCTATGTAGCGTGTGGCCTGGATGAAAATGGCGAAGTGTATAGTGGAATTCAGAAGTATGCGGTGAAGGAGGATCAGTGGGATGTGGTCTCCTATTCTCCATTTCCACGGTGAGTGTATTTCAGCACTAGCTGAGTAGCCCAGCTTTGCTTTCTGACACTGTAAACCTGACATTGAATTATTTGAATAGCAATGTCTGGGAAAACATTTATGTTTCAACCTTAGTTTGTAGAGGAATTGTGTGAACATGTAATCTTTTTTTAACCCTTCTCAAGATATGACCTGGTTGCCACTGAGCTCAATGGTGCCCTCTACGTGTTTGGAGGTCATGCCTTGCGTTTTGATGTGGAGACAGATGAGTGGACCGTGCTGGAGGAGGAATGTCTGGGAAGAAAGTTCTTCTGTGGCTGCACCACAGTCAGTGGACAGATATACCTGGTCAGTGAGAAAATGAGTAACAAAGCATTCTCAAACATGGTGTTGCTGGACCCTTACATAGACACTTGCATTGAGGTGGATGATGCTATACCCTGTCCTGTGCCCCTCAGAGGGTGTGTCACCATGAGGATGGTCACATGATGGTGTGGTAACTGAATGAAATGTGAAAACAAAGCACGGCTAATTATATTTTAATGCAAGCAGTTTCTGGGTGAATCATATATGAAACAAATTGAATGAACACATATTCAAGACCGGTTTTATCTTCTGCTTTAAATAAGACAACACTGTTGAGTTATTTAATGGACATCATTTATTAAAACTTTTCAGTTGACTACACAACCAACAAAGCATCCATGTGCACTCATAAGAGAACAGTCAAGTATTACTTCAATGAAAACATGACCTTTTTTTTTTAATAAAACCCCCCAAAACAATGATCTAGTGTGGGTGTGTGTTATTTTGTGAATCAGCCCTTTTGTCCAGCCACTGACAGACACTGACCATTACAATATTTCCAGTACATTTGGTAAATACATAATAAATCTGAGTAAAATAAAAGTATTTTATTATTTACCTCCTGTAGAGCCCAGTTTATTCATATGAAAATATGCCATCGACCTTTATGAAAATCAGAAAGGTTTCTTCATCATCATCATGTGAGCCCTAAAGCATTTGACCTTAACATCTAAAATACTGCACATTTCACTAATGCCCATCTGTAATTTTCATGGCTTACCTATGTCCTTCCCAATTCACCAAATGTTTCAGCAGCACATTAAAGCTGCTCACAGTAAGGCCTGGCCCATGCGTTTGGTAAGTGAAGGTAATCCTACTTGCACACAGAGCTTGATATCAAGTGCTTCTCCAGAGTATAAAAACAGCAGCCAAGGCACAAAACAAAAGTCCAGTAGAGCAAACCTCAACAAAAAAATCATGCTGCTTGTCAAAATGATATTCAAAGTAGAAAAATAAACAAACACACACACACACACACACACACACACACACACACACACACACACACACACACACATATGGTTTAAGTCCACATTTCTAGGAGCAATACATTTTCTGTCAAGGTATCATTTTATAAGACTGAGTGGGCTTATTCACAAGGATGTGTTCTTGTTTGTGCACCAGGGGGCACCATATCTCCTCTAAGAAGCGAGCTTAACTGACAAAACCAACTCCTATCACAGGAAAATATAACCTCTGTCGTCCCTAAGGAGTTTCTGCAGTAGTCGTTTGTATTCTGTCACAGATAACAACATAAAAATTGTCTGTTGACTAAATGGTTCATAAAAATAGTCTATAAAGTGGTTTATCAACAGTTTTCCTACAATCAATGTTATTAATAGTCTATGTACAGTCAACCATACAATGTATGAGGATACAAAGCTGAGGAAGTGAATTACTATTTAATTCTAGCTTCAGTTTGCTCTTATTTATATTAAACCATAGATGATAGTTTTGTGATTCTGTATTTACAAACAACTTATTATAATAAAATTAAGAAAAGAAACATCTTAAATATAAAATCAACACATATGGTTTTATGTAATGGGATTTTCACTGTCTCCGTGTTGTGACAATTTTTATTTTTACAAAACACAGTAGTCGTGACATTATGTTTTTTCCTAATCACACACTAGGTATGCAGATTTACATCATTTGTGCTTCTTTGCCCTCTTTTTTTTTGGTGTAATGAAAAGCGGGATGCAAACTTACCCTGATCTGAAATCATCAATGGACCCTGTTGGGTGTACACAAGCCATATGTATGTATCATATGTCAAAAACAAGTTAAGCTCCAATAGGCAAAAGGGGAAATAACTTATTTCCAGTGTGGTTTGGTATATGTGGGAGAGGGTTTCTCCACTATCTGGCTTTGGGTAGTCTGCTGTTTATATTCCTCTGGTTTGTCAGGTTGTTCAGGACACAGTTGTTAGCCAGCGATGCCAGTTTGGAGTTGATCGCACCCTTCCTTTGCTCCCAGCTGCACTCATCCCCTTCTTCCTCGGGCTCCTCCTCCTCTTCCTCATTCACCTCACTCTCCTCATCGCTACGCTCATCACGCTCCACCTAGAGAGAGAGAAAGAAAAAAAAAAACATTAAGTGAACATGTTTAATTTACTCCTTCCCCTTTTTGATGGTTTAACAATGCACTCCTCTCACCTTGCCCAAGAACATGAACTTGTAGACCATGCGCAGGATGAGGTAAGCCCAGAAGATGTGCAGTGCTTGCAGCACTAACAGCAGGGCATTGAAGAAGTAATAACCAAAGTAGGGCGGGAAAAATTCTAGAGACACTACCAGGGTTGAATAGACCACTCTGGAAAACAAACAGTAAGTTTTCACTCAGGTCAGGTGTTAGTTGAGTGCTCTAGACTGAAAGCTTTAGGTCATTTTGTGGAAATATACTACAGATTAAGTACCACATTTCACCACACAGTCTTACCTGCCAGGAAACACCACTAGCCTTGTGACCAGAAAGACCAGAGAGAAGACGACAAACAGCGAGTCACACGTCCTCGTCCACCCGGCATAGTGAAACATCTTAGCAGACTTTTGAAAGATAAAGGTACAAAAAGTCCTTATTAGTTATCATTAATTACATCTATAATTAGCTATTTTAAAGCACCACAACTGATAATTTCTTTCTTTCAAAAAGGAAATTGAAAACTCTTTCTTCAAAATCAGATGTCCATCATTTGAACATGATTATGGAATTGATGTCAAAACAGAGATCGATGAATTCAGACAACTGGGTTCAGGATAAACTTTCAAAGACCAAATGTGCTTCATAATTAGCAACTATTAAACATATTAAAGTTACTAATTTCTAATCTACCAAACAATATCCTGGCTGTAATTGGTTCGTGGCTGAGTATGAATGCATGATACATCAGAAAGCCAGCTGACACCCAGTCATGCCTGAGGTCACAAGACTGGCTTCACATATTTCCTGTACTGGTATCAGTGAAACGTGACACCCAGGAAAATCAGCCTCATAAAAACAAGGACAATCGACCTATTGTCTCACTGTAGGACTAGCAGGTAAAAATGTTACAGCCACAATGGGTAGATTTTATGTTTACTGCGGATCATGGACCATAATGTTTTTCTATGAATAGCTCAGTTCACTGGGAGCAGGATTACTTAGTGTAAGAATGGGAATACTTGTGCAATAAATACACAATGCCTGTATTTAATTCAAGTTCCCTGTGACCTTTGTGCAAAATGTCAGGAAAGTTGAAGAAGAATCTATAGAATAGCAAATGCAATGTTTTTGGCATTTCAAAGCATTGCATTCATTCAACTTTAAATTCTGCATTTGTTTTCTTTTTTTGTATTTCCTCCTTTCTTTGTCAAAAACCTAAAATGTACATTTCTGTTCCGTCACAGCAATGGAACGAGGAGGTGTAAATGGAAAGGAAAGGAAGCGGCATGGGTAAATCCCTTAAATATTACTCATTGCATTGCTGAAAAAATCAATGCACACATTTGTAAATTCAGATGTGCTGTTTTACCTCAAGGAGGAAGTCAGAAGAGTCGTGCACCAGCATCACAAATGTGCCAACTCTCACAAAGTTGGAACAGTAAGAGAAACCGATGAGGAATATGGTGGCGATGTGATGAATTACCTGCTCCTTGAAATCCTGGACCACACACACACACACACACACACACACACACACACACACACACACACACACACACACACACACACACACACAGACCACACAGTATGAATGTACAGTAGCATAACACAAACTTCAGCAGCTCTCCATCTGTGGTCCCGTAAACACAATATTAAAACTAAATCCTACAATGTCCAGTTTTAAAATGAGAGCAAATGCAAAGTACACAAAGTTATGATGTAAAATCTGATAATCCAGTGCATAATCCATATTGAGTTTAGGAGAAAGAGAAAAACACCATTTGGATTAGTGGGGAAAAACAAGGCCAAGTGGTTGAGTGATGACATTTAGCTTTTGGTTTTGACCAGTTGGCTTTAAAAATCTCAGTCATAAAATAAAAATCAAGCTCACACTCACTTTTCGCTTGACATCCACAGAGACACACAGAAGCAGCGACAAATAAAAGCCCATTTCCAAGATGTAATACCACTGATGACACTCAGCCACAGGCTAAAAGGTAAGAGGAAGAGAGAAACAATGACTCAAAACGTACTGTACTGTACATACAGTGGTATGTTGCTTTTCCATCATCCTGCTTATCTGAATAGCCTCAGGAGAACACATACTGTAGATATATGTTGAAGCATGAGATAACAAAGGAAAACACAAAAACTGCCAGGCATCTTAACAGTAACCTGATCAAATATTTGTTTGGCAAAATCATATGTTGTTCAGCTGCATATGTCTCCAGAGATAAACAAGTAAAATGTACTGATATTGCAGACTGATCTATTGTCCCCTGCTGCGTGTGCGTGCTGAGAAAGATCTGAAGATTTGTAGGCTCGGTGGTAATGGGACCCCCAAAAGAGCCCTTTGTCCACAAACTGTTCCACACGGCCGAGCATTTACAGTTTCACCCTGTCAGAGGACATGTTTGTGTTTCCTAAGCTCTATGATCACTTACTGTAAAACGCTTGTACTTTCCCATATAGTATATATATATATATGTACAGTATGTATCGATCAAACTGTCAACCTGCTCTTAAAAGCTTGAGAAAGTGGTGTTGTACTATCTGAAATCAAAACACACACATCATTCAAAGTCGAGAGCAACACAATGGAAGGAAGTTGGCTGAGGAATTTCACCTCTAAACACACATCCTTTTTCTCTAGCAGAGGCCACAACACCCCAGAAAAGGGAAAAAGGTCAGCTGCAATATAGCCTGCAGGAGCCGTAATCAGTCAAACTCCAGATACAGAGAGAGATGTAGCTTTGCTTTTCTAATATGTTCTGTTTGAGGCCAATACCCCGTGAGGAAAGAATGGCTTCCCTGGAGGAATGCCGACCTGCATACCTAGCTGTCATCAACACAGCAGAGTTATTAGCTTGCCAAACTCGGGACAAAAAAAACCTCCAAACTCCTCTGTAAAGGAAGTGAAGGAATAGAGAAGGAAGTTAGCAGGTGGGAGGAGTGTATTGACCAATCTGTGTTATAAAATCAAAGTCTGCAGAGGCCAAGTTCTTCGACACGGACTAAAGGCTTTGTTCTGTTTAGTCCCTTGCAGCTATTGTTTTTTTTTTGCTTTTTTTTACTCACTGCTTCATAACGGGTGTTGTCCCGGAGTGCTAGATAGCAAAGGCCAAGCTGAATTTATTTTGTATTAGGCGTGCATATAAAATATTTACATAATCAAATGTAGTTAATTTTTTGATTAATCAATTAATATTTTTTTCTAGAATTTGTCAGGAAAAATGCCCATCACAAGTTCAAAGACACCAACATGATTTGTTTTTTTAGATATTCAATTTCCAATTATATAAAACAATAAAAAGCAGCATATCATCACAGCATGGTTTGTGCTTGATAAATGACCTGAATGATCAAAATTGTTGTCAGTTGGTTGAGAAACTTAATCAATGAATCATTTCAGCACAGTTTTGTATTATTATGTAATTTCCTATTCTGTTGTATCAACATTATGAGGAATGTTTCATCCTACAACAAGATATCAGGCATTTAACTGACATCTCTTACTGGATTTTTTTTGGAAAAGCACAGATAGATTGCTCCTTGAAAAACTATGTGAAATGGCAGTTTTTAAAAAAAAAATCAATATCAGGATTCACTGCTTCCTCCTCACCTGTTTCGGATAACCCCTCCAGCACTCTCTGTGATCCCAGAACCATGACGTCTGCAAGATCAAAAGAAAAACATCAGCAGTGTCTTCATATACAACAAGCGTTACCGCTCGGCAAATAGAAAGTAAGCATGTGACAATGATATCACAACGGACTATGAAATAAACACTCGTTATCTTCACATCTCACAACAGTCTACAACACTCACACCCAGTGCTCACACACTGTATAAATGATCTGACCTGGGGAAATAAAATAAAGTTACTAACAGACTTACATTAATTAAAGAGCCGAGCCCTGCTGTGAATGCTACAAGGTAGAAGACAAAACGCCAGCTGCACAGATAGAAATAAATTATCATATGTTAGTGGCTACAGTATAAATTAATTTAGCAAAGAAATGTTAAAGCGGCATGATGTTCAGTACAGCAATACTGTGTATTCACATGAACATGAAAGGGTTCATTGCAACATGCTGAAGTTTCCTCTGGTATGATTCCCTTTTGCAAACAATATACTCCCTGAAAACGACAGATGGCTCAGACTTCAAATGTAGCAGTTTGTGTTCTTTGCTTCTATACAAACAGTCATTCTGTAAAAGTAGACCTCACACTTTGAAATAGTGCATCTCACATCAGAATGAGACGGACTAAATCGATTTCCGAGAGAGTTTAGTAAAAAACGTGACTACACAACATCCACTGTGTAAAATAAATTAAAGAGACATCAAATCTGAATTTAACAGATCTTTTGACCACGGGATTGGGATTAGACAGGTAATGCACAGTCGATTTTTAGGGGGGTGGGTTGGCTAAAAACTGTTGTCGGCTACAGTCAAAAACAATACTATGAGAGTGGTGAAAATAAACTAAAACAGTTGTGTAGCAGAAAATCCAAAACCGTTGAGGTGGGCTTCAGAATTAGGTGATAATCCTCTAGGATTTCTCAGTATGAGTGACCCCTTTCATATACCAGCTGTCATGTGATCTATTAACGTAATGTAAATATATTGGTTTATTGCTGCTTTAGGCAGTCTGTGATATGAAATCTGCACCAGACATTTTGCACATAGGTGGTGAACTAAGAAGCAGAATGATCTTAAAACTGAACAGAGACAATTACCAGGAAAGCACAAAGCACTCACTTCAAGCTGTTTAGTTGAGGGGAGTTTGCCAAACTGTGCAAATCTAAACCAGCTCAAACAGAAAGAGGTTGCTCTGTGCTCTGCTACAGCTGAACTCTTCCAAAACATTTGGCCTACTGCAGCTTTAATTCACATGCAAAACAGCTTTTTAGAAAACCCCCCCCAAAAAACTCACGAGGCCTCGCAGAACTTTTTGGTGTTGCTGGGTCGGTCCTGGTTTCGTCTGTGCCTGAACCAAGTCTGGATCTTTCTCTGGGAGAGTCCACACTGCTTCCCCAAACTCACCACCTCACTCTGAATACACATAAATAAAAACACACATTTATACATATGCAGGGTTCAATTAAATTTTAATACTTGAGCCTATTTTTATTATTACGGTAAGTTAATATTGCTTCATGTCTTGGCAAGGTACTTCTTCACAGGCTGCTGTTGGCTGTTCTCTCACAGTCTGAGATGCAATATTTCAATATAATATTACAAGCTGAACTCCTTGCCGATCTAAGGACTCCACATTGATAAATGTGCTTAATCCAACTATTTGTTCTGCACCGATGAGTCTGTAACAAGAATACAGTTTGTCTGGTATTCCCTGCTCTCTCTTCCTCCACCCTGATACTTTACACAGGGTTGTGTTTCTCTTGAAGAGGTCTGTGTTCTGGGAGAAACTTAATTACTAACTCAGATTGAGTGCATCAATCTGAGTTAGGGCTAAACAACATTCTTTATTGCAGCAACTCTGGCTCATTATAGCCCTTGTATTATTACTGTACTCCAAAAATCAGGTGATGGTTATCTGCAAAATGTCATTTTCAGTTATTAAGATTTATCTTATTTATTTTAGGACAATCAATTCTCAGAGGATCATGCAATCATTTGGAAGACTTTGACCTGGTATTTGACCTGGTGCTGCTGGTTGCCCAGGCCACAAAGACATGCAGGAGGGAGGTATGCATGCAGACACATGAATATACACACATGCATGAAACATATACAGACACACGACACAGATTAGTGCTCACGGGTTAGTGCATTTTCATTTGATATGTCTTGTCCTGACAGGGGCAAAGCCACGCTTGTCTGCACAAGAACATCAATGTTGCAACACCAGACGAAAACCAAGAGGTGGGTGGAGACTTTCCATGTGAACTTAAACTTAAACTGCACCTGATTACTGACAAGTAGACGAGGGGAAATAATACAACTATCTCTGCACAAAGGAACAATTGAAGTTAATCAGTAATTGTTGTACTATTTTTAATGCAGAGGTTATCTAGCACTGGAGGTAGCAATGACATGTGTGATAATGAGGACTAAGAATAGACTTTTTAAGGAAGTAATATTTTCTCAACCCTGTAGAGTGAACATATTTTACACATAACATTAAAATGTTCTGTATCAGAACTGATTATTGTAGCTCTGTAAAAGCACTTACAACCACTTAGTCTCAGTACGACTCATGTTAATTAGGTCGATCTCTCTGAGACTTTTTTTTAACAGTTCCTTCCTTGTTCCCAGACAGCTGACAACGCATCCAAATAAAACTGCCAAATAATCATGGTCTTCACACACACACAACATACACAGACAACACAGATAAGGCTATGTTAGTACCACGTTTTCACTTTGCAAATTTATGCAAACTTCCACATCCATTCAAGCATTTTCCCTCAACATTTCTGTATATTCTAAAAACAAAAAAAAAAGGATGAGGCTCATGAGTTCTACAGATGAGAACCCCCATCAGGCTTTGCCTCTCTGGTCTCTATAAATTTATGCAGCATATCTGTGGAGACATGCACGGCACTTTCAGAGGTGTGTGCTGGGCGGGGAGGGGATGGATGACCTAGAGATTTTCAAACAAAGGGTACAAAAATACAAACTTGTGATGGCTGCCGACTGTTCTGTTTGTAGAAGGTCTCCAGCTTTGGGACGGAAGCAGCTCGAATCCGAATCCGGTCTTTCACACCTAAATGTTTGCTTAATGGGACAGCGATGAGCCTGAGGGGACACATAAGAGCATAAGAGATGAGAAAAACAATCATTTATTTTCCAAAGGGATTCATGTGTGATGACATCAACAGCTGTTCAATGTGATCCTATCACCATATAGTACAGAGCAGTGGCAACAAGATAGCTCCTTATGCTGCTCCTGACAGCCTGTAGAGCTGCTCCCATGAGCGTATCGTGACATTTGGCCACGCAGCTTTTGTCTTTAGCTGATAAGGCATCAAGGGACATTTGATCTGTGTGTGTCTGTGTGTGTGTGTGTGTGTGTGTGTGTGTGTGTGTGTGAGTTATAGAGTGATGGAGTCTGACAGAGTGACAAAGAAGAAGACGGACAATGTGAATATAAGCACAGGAGAGATGCTTTGATGAATGTGTGTGTGTGTGTGTGTAAATATGCATGTGCATAATCACATGTGTGTGTGTAACTCTATCTCAGAGATAATCAGCCTGAAATGGTCAGGGAGGGAGAGATCAGAGAGAATGAGAAGGTCAGTACAGCTTTACTCAGAGACAAAAACAGTCTCTGGTTACTGGAACCATTAAAACACACACCCACCCCCCCACCCCCACCCACACACACACACGCACGCACACACACACACACACACACACACACACACACACACACACACACACACACACACACACACATTAAGACAGGAAACAGCTGCAGCACAGGACTATCAAATGAAGACACACCTTTTCACCTTCCAGCTGACAGAGCTACTCAGACATAAGCAATGCCTTCCAACTCAACTTTGCATGTCTACAACAACAACAACAACAACAACAACAACAACTAACATTAACACTATGGAATACACATACATACACACCCACACACAGGTGCATTCTGGTATTCAGTTCCCCTTCTCTGCTACTATACATTTAATGTGACTGCTCTGCTAATGAATACATGTTGAGGGTACAAACAAGGCTTAAGACAAACAATAGTTTCTTTCTGCATTAGGACAGATAATACACTGATAAGGGAAAGCATGCAAAAACAGACCTCCTATCAGGTCATCCATCACATGCCTTTACATCCTTCCTCCGTCATCCTTAACTCCTGTCCTGCCACCAGCAATCAACCAACAGAACAGGCCAAATGTGCAGGCAAGTTACCTGTAAAGCTGCCTTGTTTTAACTTTTTCATTATATAAAAGAAGGAAAAGGTCATATTCTCATAATTAACCCCTAGATGCATAGGTGGGGTCAAAACTGACCCCAAGTATTGATTGGTTGTTTTGTGATAAAACGTGAATAAGAAGTGATAAATGAACATGTCAAAAATCACTCTTTTGTTGATCCGAATATAATAAAACCCACCATCTTTAATCAAAATTAAAGAAATTTCTCAAAGATTGACTAAATGGTAATTTCTGACCCCACTCATGGAAGAGTGTAGGTATTGGTATGTCATGCATCTAAGAGTTAAGAGGCTGGAACTACTGAATGCTTGGTATGTCACTTAAAAAAATGACTGCAACAACTAATCTATTGTCAAATAGTCACTAAATCACTTTCTGTCGATTGACACGTCGGCTTATTGTTTCAGTTCTACTCTGGATATGAGCATTAGCTAAGTACATCAGATGGAAACAGTAATGTAAACATAGCTTTAAGAGCCTTTAAGTGCTGCATAATGATTTTTATTCTACCTCATGTTGCTCAAATATTTAAAAAACAACCAAACAAATGTTTTTTCAGGTATGCCTGTTATGTCATTATCTGATCCAGCAGATAAGATTAAATTCCCTCTTGTCGTCGCCACAGAAATGTTTTGACCTTTCTAATAAGTCTCTAGATGATTCAATGGATTTTCTATAATAAGCACAACTGGGAATATATATTAAACTTTCCCATCACATGTTTTTTCTCTAGTCAGCATCCAGTGGCTGGTATCTCTCTATACAGGAACACTGATGAAGCCATTATCCTGAGCCAGGAAATGAGACACAGTGTTTTTAAACATTTGCTGTCACTTAATGAAAGACTCACATACATTTACTTGCAGGTCTGCTATGAATATATTGAAAAACTGCTCCAGCACAGCAGTCAAAGTTAATGGCAACAATGAAGTTATAAAAGTTATATCTCACCTCTCAAAGACATATCTGAAGGCTATGAAGGCGAAAGCCAGCGGCAAGGTGTAGATAAGGTCTCTAGGTAGAGGGAAGCGGCCCTTGCCCTCCTTCATCTCAATGTCCTGCCAGGTGTTGCCAGGAGGAAGCCAGTACTCCTCCTGCCACAACCACTTATTTAACAGAGCCTCCATCCTGAGGAGAGAGGAACAGCGTTTCATGTGGGTGTTTGTCAGACCCTCGAGCAGACCTGTCCTGTTAAAATATTGATGCGTTATTCATATTTATGCCCAAACAACATGCTGAGACCCTCAAGATTAGAGATGAAAACAGATGAATGAGGTAACATCTTGAATGTTAATATTTAACAATGATATAAATTAACTACTTAACGGTTTAAATGGCAAGTCTGCAGCACTCCTGGGAATCTACCAAGCTTTGTGAGCTCTGATCTACGCATGTTTGTTTTTGTATGTATCTCAACAAAACCTGAACCATGATGCCACACACACACGCGCGGGCACACACACACACAGTCCATCCATAAACACGCATAGACACATTATCACACTTTCTTCCGCGATTACAAAACCACATGCTCAAAGCTGACCGGTTTACGTGTAAAAGCTGCTTTGTATCGCGTCACATTGATTGGCTTTTTTTTTTATAGCAGTACAGCATGATAAGCGTATGTTAAAGCGCACATGCAGCTTCTCCCAAGACAAACCAAAAACACTCTGGGTGCAGCCAGAAACACAGCAGAAACACTACTTACCTACAGAGAGAAAAACAATAACGTTATACATCAAAAACATATTAGTGATAATAATCACACGAAGCTGCACCTCTCACATCCTGCTACAGCCTCGAACTGGACCTCTGCATCAACAAACAGCCTACCTTTTTTTCATCAAATGTATCTATTGGAGCCTATATTCCGGAAAATCCAGGAGGAACACCTTGTCGTTGTGTTTTAGAGATGGAGGTACGACATTGCGGTTACCTGTCCGCTCTCCTGTGATGGGGATGGGAACCGCACAGCGACAAATGGGAGAGGAGAAGCGCGTTGACGCAACCTGCTCCTGCTGAGGGCGGAGAGAGCGGCGCGCTGCCATCATCACCATCATCATCATCATCCTTATCATCATTATCATCAACATCTTATTAGGGTTTATGGCACCCAGCATGAGATAAATATGTTGTTGTTATTATTAGTTAGAGTGTATGCGGTTGGACATTGTCATTTTCAATATCCACAAACAAAATTTTTTCATTTTTTTATTATCAGTGTTTAGCGAATCAGTGAATAATTACAATTTTTAAAAAGTAATTTCATGTATTTAATTTTGGTTATTAGCAATGGACAATTTATTGATTTTGTCTTGAAAAAAGTCTGAATTATGTTCTTTCTTTTATTCTTCCTAGAGATATTGTAGTGCTAGAATATAAAGGAGGCAGTAAAGATAAGCATACTGTATGTCTGTCACTCTTTGAAGCTTCTCCTTACTGTATAATTATTGTATAGTGCAGCAAAAGATGTATGAAAACTTATAATACAGTAAAATTTGAATAACTTTCAGCCTTCAAAAAGAGGACACAATGTATCAGAGTTTTGCAGAAGCAACATACAAGTGACAGAGAGGAACATGATGGGAAGTAGAGCTTTTATCTGTACAGTAGATAGATTTTACACACAGTACACACAATGGACATATTTATTATATTTATGAACCATACTTGTCATAGCCAACTGATTTTTTTGTTACTCATGGCCATAGGGAACACAGGAAACACATATTCACAGTATTGAGTGGTTACCAGAAATGACCCCAAAGTTTCAAATTTCATGTCACTGATGTCATTCATCAATCAGTGGTTAGCTTAAGAAAACTGATAAGATTTAAAGTTACACTCACATGCTGCCTTTCATACCAGTCATACTGTAATGACACACACACACACACACACACACACACACACACACACACACACACACACACACACACACACACAGATAGAGATAAAACTGTATGATATTCTCCTTTCTAAAGAATAAATATTATCCCATGTAAAAAATAAATTTTACATCTGGTTAAACGATCTACAACCAGTGTTAGGTGGCTGATAGTTGCATAACTCTAGATCTGTGAGTACACATACATTCCTCCATAAACCACTTCACACATGTTATTCACTTTATGGATGCCCGACAGTAAATGCAAACTTCAGTGAAGTGCTCTGCAGGTGAGCCTGCACATGGTTGAGTATGATGCAGACAGAACATGTGACTAATGAGACAGCTATGATCGGGAGATGAACAGATTTTTGCAGGTGCAACTGTGTTGTCATGATATCGTTCCCCCACCTTCCAGCTGGGTGTGTTCTGTTATCACTGCATGCTTGTTGACTTCTTCACATGTCAGAACTAATACTTTTAAATGTTTTCATACCTGCAAGTTGAAACATTTTCCATATGCTCACACAAGCACACGTGCAGGCCTGTAACATGTATTGATTGAACAAATGTGTATGGACATTCATACACACATATGGAGTCGAGCATATATATGCACATACAAATTTTTACATCCTTGTCATAAACTTTTTTCACTGTGTACTCTCACCTGGTTTCAGGAAGGATTGCAAATCTCCTTAACATAAGCAATCAGGAAATCATTGAATTATTAACACCAGAGATGGAATGTGGACTGTGTTGAGTAATAATAGATGAGCACAAAACAGAGCAAACATACACCCTTTGAATTTAATAAATATTCTGCAACATTTTAATAGCAGTAATGCAAAAGTGCACTCAGTGTTGGTTTTCAAATTACATCATATGATTTTATAGCACTGTTTTCTTGTGTGTGAAGTGTGTGTGTGTGTGTGTGTGTGTTAGATAACTGCAATATAATAGTTATAATGAGTGGAACATTGGTGTCCAAACCAACAAGCATAACAAGCAGTGAGTTCATTTCCTGTTTTACAGCCAGTCAACAAATGCACAAAGGTGGCACAGTAACATGCTAAATATTAATCAACATTGAACATACAGAAGGACACTTTGAATTTGTTCGAACTGTATGTAATAGTTGCTTAGTCTGCATGAGTTTGTGCACGTCTTTAGAAAACACTGAATGCCTGTACTTTTTCTTGTTCCCAATGGTGTCCAACTTTATTTTGTACCTGTGTTCAATTGGCCTCTACTCTCCTCTGCTTTGGCTCTATGTAATTTGTTTTTGGTGTGACCAACAGCCACAAAATGCAAAAACAATGGCTTTAAAAATATAGCAAGACAGTGTGATCTCTGGTAAATAAAGTGAAACTAGACTGAGACTGATTAGAGATTATGTGAGGCTAAGATAAACGCTAACATCAGCATGAGAATACTAACATGCACTCAACACCACAAATGTTAACCTCAAGGTGGCGCTGAAGAAAAAGTCAGGAGATCACAGTTGGGATCTTCTTGGGAACATGAATGTCTGAACACATTTTTATGAGAATCCATCCAGTAGTTGTTTAGATAGTTTAGTCTGTACCAAAGTGGTGAATTGCCATTAATAGAGCATAAAAGTATGGCTAAAAACATGACAACTGACGCCCACTATGCACACTCACCATGTCGCTTTGGGCTCTTTAGGCCTTGAGTAGTCGGTACAGCGAGTCGGTACAAACCAGGGGCCTTGCAGAGGCCCCTGGTTTGTAGCTGTGCACCCCTCTGTCTGGGCCAACAATAACACAGCCATGGAAGTGGGGAATGTGCACAGGAAACCAGTGCTTTACAGCAGCAGTGGTGGCGGCTGTGAGCCTGGCTGAGCTGAGCTGAGCCGAGCTGAGCTGCTGAGGACCTGGCTGGAGTGTTTCAGCCAGTGCCAGGGGGGCTCCTCCAGGAAACACAAACACAGAGCCTTCCCACGGGACCCTTACTGAGGATTACAGCATGCACACGTGCACATATAATATACTTTTACTCATGTCTCACATATACCTATTAATGACACACACAGGCACATATTCATAGGTTACACATTCTAGTTCTCTCTTTTATTAGCACACAAACACACAAGCTCTCCGGATCCTCCTTTCTTGCAACGTCTCCTTGGTCTTTCTGAGCTCTGACGCTCCCTGTCATCCCCTTCTCCATCCCTCTGCCAGGTGTTTTGTCTGCACCATGTGGCTGCCCACACAACAAGGCCTCTGTTCTCGTCTCACAGACTTGCTGGGAAGCTCTCATGTGCATGCTCCCTTTTTTCTGTTTCCCTGGTTTCTCTTTCTGTCTCTCCCTCTATTAATTTCTCTCTCTGAGCATTCCTCTGGTGCTCCGCTGTTGTTTCTCATTCTTTTGTGTGTTGTTTTTGGCGTCAGTTCTCCCGCGGACCCCCAGAGTGAAGCCAGTTACTCTACAGCTCTAAGCTCTAAAGACAACAATGCAAGGCCTCCACGTCTTAACACATACTCTATCTAAGACCAGGTTAACACAATACCTGGAGGTATACAATAAAAATGTTGCTCCCGAGGTAACTGGAAGTCTCCTGCATGGACACTGTTTGACCTCATTCCTGTACTGGTCTAAAAAGTTATACCCAATTCTCACAGCAGAGGGTGCTAGATATTGTAGCATGTTCAGTTGTCAAACAGTCTACATCAGGCATCTAATCTCTGCTTCCCCTGATTAAATTTCTTTGTCACTTATCTGGTCCCATATACTCTCACCTCAAAATGTCATTTAAACTTTGAAGTAGTCATCATGAAGAAGATTTGTGCATATTTCTCTCTGCAGAATGATGTCTGTGCAGAGTTTGACACTAGAAGACTTTTTCACATTTCATGTGCTGAAGGGGGAAAGTTTCTCTGATTTCACTGAGTTTTAGGCTTATACACTAGGAAAATGAATTGTGACATCACAACTAGTTTGAACCTAATTGTGGCCCAGTATGCAACTTACACAAGTATGATATGAAAACTTTAAGCCACTAGCGCACATACACTAAGAATGGACTTCACAGTGAAGTAGGAGCAGTTAAACTTGAAAAGTGAAAAATAGTTGCATATACGTAGATTCAGGATTTTCCAATGAGGAAGAAGGAATAGATGTAATTTTAAGAATTTTAATGAGGCAATTGGATTTTCTTGAGGAAAAACTGTGTTAGGCACAAGTTATTATGCAAAGCAAAGTGTGTTTTATTAAACTGAAGGCGGTCTTTAAGAACTTTAGAACAATTTAAGTTTTGAGCACAGAATGAGTGAGTGAGAAGCTGTGGTTTTAAAGACAGAAAAAAATATTGAGAAATTTTTCTCATACCCAAGAGTATTAACTCTTTAACCACATAAAAATGTTTCCACAAGTATCTTCTCTCACATAATGTAAAACCTGTAGGAATTACAGTTTTGGAGTGCTAACCTTTAATTTATAGAGAGATCACTATCAAAGTCTAGAGACTAAAGCCTGAATTCTTTTTCACTTTTCCATTTTACCAAGATGATCCTACCTCATCATATATCAATATATTAACCTTCAGTTCAGTTTCTTGTACTGAAATTATGCATTTATTTTTTTTTGATGATGACTAACCAAAAAAAACAGATAAGTATAATACACTCAAAAACTACAACTTCAGTTGTGTTATGCATGTCAAAAGAATGATGGAAGTATTTTTAACCATTTAGCCAAACGTGGCTTAAGTAAACGTGTGGGTGTGTCTGCGTACAGACGTATGTTTGTGTGCTTGGCGAAAAGTACATTTCCATCTTTTAAAGGGACCTGAAGAAGTAAACATCATTAAACTTCAAGTGAGGAAGTTTGATCGTCAAGTATAAAGTCAGCTACAAAGCCTCTCTCACCCACCTGTTTACAGCCTTAATTAACAGGCAAACTTTAAGTCAGACGGATGCTATGTCATCCGTCGGGTCAGGCTAGGGATAAATCTCTTATGGCTTCACTCTGGGAGTATTTAAGAGACCCTGGGGTCATAAGACATAACATCCCAACGCTGAGTATTGCATCATCGTTCAACAATCATAGGACACAGCTGAAGTAGTACGGTAACAGAGAAATGTAAAAGATAAAAATAAGGAAACACAGTGTACATGTTTAATTTTATTTAATTCAATTCAAATCTTTATAAAGGTTGTATGGCTCAGCTTAATTGTGTTTGCAGGTGTGCCCTTAAATAAATAGAAACAATGACAACAGCTGAAACAATCATAACAATCATTCTATAAAAATGTTGTTATTTTTTGTTGCTTTCTTTGTGGCAAAGTTCACTCCCCGATCACCGATGTGTGCTGTAACAATTATCATTTAACTCAGGTTTGTATTTTTTTATATTTGCACACTGGATAATCTCTCTGAGGGGAAAACAAAAGAACCATTCATACTTAATGTACCTGGTCTCCAACCATCAGCTCTAAAACTTCTGGAAAGAGAAACCAGGTGAAGCAGAGCAGTAAAATCATCGCTATCAGCTATTCAGTCTTTTCCCAGCTAACGGTACACCTCGCTAATGACCTACTATTACATACAACTGGTGTTCAGCTACTCTTTTTCAGGTCAAAGGTCACAGGTATTCACAGGTATAGGTCTGTTTCGTGGCATTCCTCAGCAATGAAAGCTGTCCTATTTCTTTAGCTACTAATTGCTGTCCTATTTTCTTGAAAAAAAAAATCTCAAATTCAGCTTATTTCAAAATCTAACTATTCATGTACTTTATTTTTTAGCGAGAGACTAATTCAGAAAACTCAAGAAAACCTGTAATATTTAACCAGATCATCAAGACCTGAGACCTCTGCTGAGGGGAATAATAGGTATTGATCTATAGGTAGAAAATGCATGTTTCTAACTAGAAATAATTAAAATGCACTGAAATATGTTCACAAATTTCTAAGTAGGTTGCAGATCTTTCTATAGACTTTAGCTTGATCACCGCTTAGTTTAAACAATGAGTCTGGTGTTATTCTATAACCATTCTTGATCTCAAATCCCATTAAAAGGACAAAACCAACACTGCATTTGTCAAGTCTCTCATTTCTTTCTAACTATGCTACCCTGTTTGTAGCACTTAAATCTTTAAAAATGAATCCAAGCTCTATAGTTCTCTAATGTTATATATCTATAGTATAAAGCCCAGTAATCTCCTAGAAGGGCTGTAATTTTTAGTAATAAAATTTTTTAAAAAAAACGTGCATATACATTCCTCTTGAACATACTCCTCTGTGGCTCTTCTTGCTTTGTCTTGCAAGTCTTCCTTCATCCCATCTGCCCCCAGTCTTGTCCGTTTGCTTCACATGTCGGGACGCGCACAGCTGCCTCGTCCTGCCTCGGGTTTTCATTGTCTTCCAGTGACATCATTGAATTACTCACAGCAACACATCTTTCAGTAATGATTATTATTATCATACCGCCGTTAAGGTCTCTCCGAGTACATCATATTGGCTGACCTAATCCTGCAAATAGGAGAATAGAAGGGGAAAAGCAGGGTGGGGTTAAGGCATGTGGGGTGGAAGGCAGTGGTGGGGTTGGGGGTGCTAGTGGAAAAAGTTTGGCTATTACTATAGCTGGAGTCCTCTGAGGAAAGGTTGTGCCTGAATCTGCCACTTGCAGACTATGAACAGCTATTACACTTGGCATTCCCTCATCAATATCACTTAATAATCATCACCATCACCATCATGATCAATCTTATGGGTCCCAGACATATCACCTCCGTGACCTGCTGCTTGTTGTCTGTGCTTTAATTCTCCCCTCCACCGCTGCCCTTTTGATTTTTTGAAGTGGTTTGAGGCAATTACATTCCACATCCTTTACATTATCTCACGTGTTGCGAGCCCAACTCTTTGTTTGAGTAGCTTATGTTGTTTTTACAGTGGGCTGGGCAAACCACTCACAATGATAGGAATGGTCACTCCACAGCAGACCCTTATCTAGCATCAGCAATGACAGCCGGGAATGTGTTGTAGCTTTTACAAAACTATTGTATTGTTTTAATGTCCTTGCTGTGTATTATATATATATGTTAACAAAAGGGTGCGGCTGCTATGGCTTTCTGGTTAATTGTTTTTCTGCTCGAGCACATGGTAAAGAATATAAATAATGTATTTGTATGGTTAACTTGTAGTTTTCTATAAAACTATTTAGGGTTTATAGTCTGATCACTACACATACATCTCATAGCAGCAGAGGTGCTTCCCTGAACTAGCCTGCGATCTGCTGAAGTCTTATGTCAACAAGACTTTGGAGATTTTAAACACTGTTAAACTTCACACCTCTCAGAGAAAACCCCTGGACTTGGAAATGAATCTTGCTTAGTTTGTATTTTCTCTTGCTCTGTCTTGTTAACCTTCCCTCAGTCTTGACTATCGTTCTTCCTCAGTAATAATATCATAATATCTACATAACAGCTGTTGTTGGAAATCATCAATTAATTGATCTCTTATTAAGATGAACCCTGTTAACCCTCCTATAGTGTTCATGTCAAAGATGACCCATTTCAAGTTACAGTATTTCTTAAATATTACACCATTTTTTTAGCAGTTTTGTGAACACAACAAAGTCACTGGTTATCGTTTCATTTGAGTCTGAAGGTTTCTGAAAATGAGAAGTTACATCTGTGGTGTTCAAATCTGAACCAGAAAAGAATATTAAACAGTCTGGGTGGTTCTCTGGATTCATTTTATACCCAAACTTCACTCAAACTGTTGTTTGGGTTGGATTTGATCCACAAAACTACCCAGAATGTTTTATTGCTGCATGCCGTGCAATTAAAAACCAATGCTCTGTGTGGGTCAGATTCTGCTCTATTTTTTAATGATTTGGTTTGATGAGATTTTCAACAGCAAGGTAAATGTGGCCTTTGGACCATAAAATAAAAAACAAAATAGTACACAGAGGTAAAATACTATATATGAGTAAAATAATGTTTTTTGAGTATTTTGTGGTGAATCACAAAAAGGGTCAAATTGACACATGAACACGATCAGTAAGTTCCCCTTTCTAGCAAAATATGAGGATTAACTCCTCAAGCAGATTCATCCAAAGATGCATTAGGTATATACTTTTCTTTTTTTTCTTTTCTTTTCTTTTCTTTTCTTTTCTTTTCTTTTCTTTTCTTTTCTTTTCTTTTCTTTTCTTTTCTTTTCTTTTCTTTTCTTTTCTTTTCTTTTCTTTTCTTTTCTTTTCTTTTCTACACCCAAACTAAATTCTGTTCTTCCTTGTAGTTTTTTTTTTTTCCACCAATTCCAGCTTCTTATCTCCTCATCTCCTTGCCCCTTTCCTTTTTTCCAGGCTCTTATAGGCTCCTGACCCCTGCTGTGTGTATGAAACTTGACTGATCCCGGTCAGGAATTTGCCCTATATCACCAGAGTTGGGGCCCGTAGCTGTAAATCACATGACCAGTATGTGGGAATGGCCATAATGAAGATGGAATGGCTGGAAAGAGAGCTGACAGAGGGAGTTGCATTCCTCAGGCTAGTCCTCCGATTACAGTGATCACAGACACATATCCATACATACTTATATTGCTGTACTATGTTATCCCTAACCTGAAAAAAACCTAATGTGTCCCAAATCATAATTGTTATTTAAACCAAATACTAATTCTGTTGAAATGTGTTCACCAAGTGGAAGTCCAACCTTTTCCCTTCCACACTTTCACAAAGACACACAGACATGCTTGAGTATGCTGGTTTAGTGCCCATCGTGAATATGTGTAGGCCTCACTGACTACTGTTAACAACCGTCTCCTACATAGCTCTGCAATATCTGAGTGAGATCTACATATGGAATCTTTATTTTATTTGGTGACGCAAAATGGAGAAAAATATTCTAATCAAGTCAAACGCTGCACTGATGCGGTGGAAGCGCTCAAACTACGCAAACCACCAGCCCTCAACAAGTACCAGATGCTGGAGGCCGTGTTATAGAAAGTCTTACATAGACTTCCTCAGCAAGACCACACACACTTCCACAATCACATCTCAGTTCTTTTCACTTCCAAGCGACATTACAGGAAGTCTGAGGAAACTGATGGCCAAGTTTACACTGTATTAAGGGTCTGCATTAAGTTTTTTTTTTTTTTTTTTTACAGCTCTAGAGAAGCAAGAATTCAAAGAACCACAAAAATGATGAACTGGAAGCACAGCAAACCCACAGGATCTTTCAAGAATTCACAAAGTCTACCATCAACTCAACCAGGCTCACAAAGCAACAAATATTGACTCAACCAAGGCCTGTGTCTTTCAGTGGTGCTGGGTTGGCAGAGCAAACAGCTGGACTGCTACAGCGTCGCCTTTCATCCTTACAAACCCCCTTCCACCCCCAGGTCTCCTCATACCCACCTTTCTCCATGTGGGGGGCCTTCGACACTTCAAAGCACCCCGTGTGGGAGCTCCAGTGGGGTGACAAGCAGCCACAGCCCAGCTGAGCAGGATCACACTTGTCAATGCCAAGTGAACACACGTTGGAGGCTGAGTGTGAGCGACCTCTGGTTTTAACTGAGTGAGTGAATGTTGTATCAACTTTACCAAAAAAAGCAAAAAAAAAAAAAAAAGATCCGACATTATCAATATAAACTTTGGTGCACTTTTGTAAACAAAGATGTCTCACATGACTGTAAACAGGAAATTTTATCCTCCTTCATGTTGTTTACTGTATGTATAATGTAATGATTTAAATTTGATCCGACTTCTGTTGTTTGGAGATTTTCTCATGCATGGCCAAATAATCAGACTTTGCCAACAGAAATCCAGCCTGAATCTTAATATCTAGAGAAAATAAAGTGGAGGTTGTGAATGACTTAGATTTAATTTTACAAAACTTTTTAAAAAACATTCTTAAAGGAACAATTCAACATTTTGGGAAGCACACTTATTCACTTTCTTGCTGAGAGTTAGTTGAGAAGATCGATGCCACTTCATATATGAAGCAAGAACACTGTTAGCTTAGCTTTGCATAAAGACTAGAAGCAAGCCAAGAATAGTCTGCCACTCCCTACATTAACACTGCAAGAAAGTAATTAAATAGCATATTTCCCAAGATGTTGAACTATTCCTTTAAGTAATTAATAATAGGAATTAATTATTAATAATTGATAACATGATTGGCAACATTCAGTCCCCTGAGTAAGCCAACATAGCTTTTAAATAAAAGTGGCTGCAGATGGATGCATGTTGTCCTTCAAAGCAGAAACAAGATGTTTGTTAACTAGACTGACTAAATGAGATAAATGGGCATGAAAATAATGCAAGTGAGGGATGGCGAGGGCAAGAGACAGAAATGAGCAGAGTGGTGTCAACATGTAGCAAACACAGATGGCCACCTGATGCTTTCGACCCAAACTGACCTTGAGAAAAACCACTATAGTAGTGACCATACAGCCTTGTATTGAATGTGGTTTGTGTCCGTGTGTACATGCAAACATATGTGATGAGACTATTTGTATATGTTAGCAGTTAAGAGCGTGAAAATTGACTCATCTCTTTAGATCCTCCCCCTTGTCACTACAAATGCCCTGCTCCGTGTTTCTAGACTAAACGCCCCTTCCACTTTTTTTTTTTTTTTGGTTTGTGTAAAACTCCTGGGTGGTCCATTGATTCGCAGCTTTAATAGGCCTCAGAGCATATGCGTGTCTTACAGCAATAGATATTTGACCCTAAACAAATGTATCACAGACAGTTGCAAGGAACAACAGGATGTCTTTGTGTTGACAGTGGCACATGACTTCAGTTTCCCATAATGAGGACAAGTGAGACATTTTCTTGATTTATTTTATTAGAACTCATACGGTGTATGTATGTTTTATTTTGTTGCTGTACAAAGTGACAATTTCTTCGAAGAGATGACCTCTTGACCTATTTCTCCCATGTTTCACCCTCACACACACACACAAAACATTGGCAATACAGTACAACAGATTTCTTCATCTCTGCAATTTGAGGTCTCTGTGAAAACAGCTGTATCTGAACAAGAGGCAAGAATGAGACAAGGACTGGAAGGGTGGATGAAAGATGGAAGGAATGCTGATAGGCAGGTAGGTTAAGAGGATGTTCCAAGTATCCTAGCATCTGTTATCCAAACCTCTAACGATCACAGTGCAGCAGCAGCAGTGAGAGCCAGGCAGTAGGAGGGCTGCTAGCTGGACGTCCTGTTCTCCCATTTGTCCCAAGTACACCTGCTTTACTAGAGTTTCACACTCATAAAAGGCTTTTTGTGGCTTTTCCAACCCATACACTAACAATACAAGCAGACACACTTGTCTAAATGCATGTACTGTATGTGCAAACACATGTACGTGCAGGCTAATGCACAGATGCTGGGTGGTGTGTTGTTGTGGTCTGGCAAAGTGAGTATGAAGCAGGGCTTTTGTGTTGTTTGGTCTGATTATAAATTACAAATTGCCTTGGTGGTTCGGAATGATGCTAAAAATGTGGTTCAAACTGCTTGAAGGAAATCATATAAAGATCAGTCCCTTGGCTTTGATGATCATATTTTGATATCTTCACCTGTTCTGCAGACGGCGGGCTAGCATTTATGGATAAACATTTATTCTTAGCTGACAGAGATTGAAATGTGTTTGTAATGGGAGACATCCAGGCTCCAGATGGAGCAAATAGGTCAATCTCGTCTTGGTATATGGGTGATGTGTTTAGAGTTAAATTTCACTTTTTAGGTTGAGCTGCAGTTTTAATACATTTTTCCTAATGTTTTTTCTAATAGTGCTGATCCAATCCTATATACTTTATAGTATTAATACTGGTGTGCTTTACTGACACACCAGTATTAAAGCTGTAAGTTATAGTTAAAATGATTCTATATGTGTTTCATATTGTATTACTTCATGATATAGTGTTTTATTTGTTTCATTCATATTTACAACTAATATATACAAGAAAAAGTTAATTAAAATTATGCTCTCTTTCTGGATATTTACTATCAGGGTAAACAAGGAGACGTACAGTGGGAGGAAGAAAGAGTGTCTGTTATAATTTTGAAAGAATATTTAATTATGATTATTTTAAATGATTTTGCAATTGCAATATGCTTTGTGATATTAGAAGGGATGATACATTTTTTATTATTATTCTCATTTTTCACCGCATAAGATTGTGATTTTGCAGGGATCTCTACCAAACAAAGATCTTTTCATAGATTTGTGGTCTGGGGTCCCTTACAGTACCACACCCCAATGCAATACGGCAATTTGACATTTTAACAGTGAGGCATGACTCACATTTTCTTGACTGGAAAATCTTATGTAAATTATATCTCATTATCATTATCTATGGCTTCTTACACATAGCAACGAGCTTCAGTTGAATGGCACCAGTTTTGTTATGCTCTCTCTGGTGTGTAAAGGCATTCTGGAAAATGTACGAAATCAGTAATTGATGAAGTGAATCAGACAAATATGTTATATAAAATGTTAAATAGGTATTAGTATAAATAGTCAAATAGTTTGTTGCATAAAAAGGTTAATTACAACATTTTATCACAAATTAACATCATAGATTGAGGATATTTAGGAATGTGTATGTTGGTGGTTCCTTTATGTGCTTGAGCAAGAAAGGCCCAGAGGAACAGCAGAGTGTAACTCTAAGCTAACAGTGTGAAGGACCAATGCTAAGGGGTAGAGGATGAGGGTTACACTTGAGCTAAAAGGCACAGTATGCAACAATATCTCAACATAGACATAGAGACCATACTCCTGGGCTAAATAAAAAAAAAATCATCATCCTTTTAAATTTTAACATAAATTTAAGTCTATTAAAATATGAGACTACAGTAAATTTTAACCCATACAGGTACATATGCACTTCAGCAATGGGCAAATTACTGCTCCACTGAAATGGAGATGACAAGTTAATGGCATACCAAAGTGCAAACATTTTAAGAGGAGGGGAGGGCAGACATATCAAAGTTGTTATACTCAGGTTCTGCTCTACAGATTGTTCAAAAATCCAGACACTATTTCCTACGGTTCTGCTGCCCACCCCGCCCCCCGCCCCTTCTATGAGCCAACGAGAGGGGGAGAAAGAGGATTAGGCTTCATTTTTCACCCTTTTCCTTTTTAACTCAGTGGCATAAGTCATTTTAGAGGACCACACCTCAGTATGGGTGGCCTCAAACTCACCACAGAGGCTGGATTTGGGGAAAATTCTTGGAGGATTTAAAACAAAAAACGCATCAGTTGAAAGTACATGAAGTTACTGAATAGCATTACAGTAAGGCAGGCTGGTCTTGGATTTGATTTCTTTCAATGACTATCCACCTGTCTGGAAGTATGTCTATTTAACCTGATGTACCACACACTA
This sequence comes from Pampus argenteus, assembly GCA_036937835.1. Lineage (NCBI taxonomy): Eukaryota > Metazoa > Chordata > Actinopteri > Scombriformes > Stromateidae > Pampus > Pampus argenteus. Next base: position 13,997,850 of record CM072870.1, read on the forward strand.
GTCTTACACAGGGCAGACATGATGTGCATGTGACTGCTAGTGAAGAAACCCCCACCCCCCACCCCGGAGTCAACTTTACAGTTGGAGTGAGAAATGACCTCACCTCATCCAAATCCAAGCTCCCCCAAGGTTTGAACAGGAAATAGGGAGTACACCGCCCCTGCCAAACCCTTTGCACCCAGCTTCCAAAGAGAAAACAGCAACATCACAGAAAAGTATGACGCCAAACAAATTAAACAGGATTTTAAAGTCAATATAGGCCTGTGTGTAGATATAAAACATATAATACTGGTAATATGACCAAACTTGATAAACATTGAGTTCGAACTGCTGTTGTGAATTTTCAGTCTGTGAATTCCAGTCTGTGAATTGTTTGGATTCCTCTGAGAGGGAATGTTTTATGCTCCTTTGAAAATACAAAAGATGTTGTGCACATATGAAAGCCATTAGCTCCTCAAACTGTTAGCAAGCAGTCTGAGGATTCTTTCCGCTCTCTTGGAATCCTGCTACATTTCTCTCTTTGCCTCTTTTTTCTTTTTCATTTCTTTCTTTCTCTGAGGGCCTCCAACCTCTGTCTTTTGCAGTTACAAGGGTTATGGAATTTCAGTACCCTGATCCAGAAAGTTTTCCTCCATGGGCCACTAAAATCAACATCTTCCAAACTTTGGCCATATCAGACATATGACCCTCTCCCCATCCCATCCCTCTCCTCGCTGTATGTCACTTAACCATGGCCAAGCGAGTTGTGCAGCGTTACAGTGTGCTCAATCACTGGGGAACAACATCACGTGTATACCCGCCTCTTCCTCCTCTGGTTCCCACAAAACAGGCAGGGGACATGTGAGGTAGGTCTTCCCTCCTCCTCATCATCTTCTGTAGCCTAACCTTACATAAATGGACCAATGTGTTTGTGTGCTGTTTTATGAGATCACATATTCTCATCTCCCCTGAACACTGCCATTCTTTGTCTCCACTCTTGTTATACTTTGATGTTCAACATTCCTCTCCCAATGCATCACTGAGGCAGCACAGCTGCACAAGGCCAGGTCTTTACAGAGCTGAACAGAGCAATGCCGCAGGTAAGATGAGGCAAGAAATGCCTGCCTTGTAAGCAAATGATGGAAAGAAAGGTGGAAGAAGGGGTAGGATGGATAGAGAGAGAGAAGAAGGAGTTGACCAGAGGAAAACTGTAGCAGGTGTCTGAGAATGAGGTTATGAGTTCTGCGTGTGAGGATATGTTGGGGTCTGTCTCTCTATTTATCTATCTGTCTATCTGTGTGTGTCTTTATACATATGATTGTGGTGTGGTGAATGTATTTGCATCCGCCGAGGAAAAAACTACCATTGGGCCACAGGATTCCCAGCTGGGTTCATCTTGAGACATAGCCACACTCCACCCTGACCCGGCAGGCTACAACCACAAACCCTAAGACCATGATGACACTATGAAACCAACCTCTAATCCCTCACCCCCACCTTACCACACACATATATACACACAGTGCATGTACACACAAACACACAGCACTCCCATGACCTTATGGTTAACCTCTGCCAAAACATACTACGAGTTAGAGAGACTCGAGTTAGAGAGTGAATAAATTCACTGTGGAAAATGGGAACTGTGACAGTCAGTGATGTTTCTGGTTTTCTTCCATTATTTGAGGGCTTTGAAGCTCCAGTGAGCCCCAGCATTGCCTCATTTGACTTGTTTAACATACACAGAACAAAATGAAATCCTCCAAACAATCCCCCATTATTCCACCAATGTCTCCTGATTTAACCCTCTTGAGCCAACACATCATTATGTTTATTATTTTCATCAGTGTGTTAATTCACTACAAGGATGCATAAGGTCTATTGACAACTGATTGCCCAAATAACTATGCAGTAGGACAATGCTAACACCGGCCTAGCTGAAGCATTGTTTCTTTGGTGGGTATCTAGCTTCACCACCTGCACAAATACAAAAAAAACATACAATACATTTCAAAAGGTTTATATGGAATATCTTACATCAGACCTGAGGCAAAGGATTTTAGAGTTACTGCACATTTGAACACCACATAAAAGAACAAATATTGTGTGCATTCAAAATGCCTTATGAGTCTCTCAAAACCCTTTCTCAAGACCAAAATGTAACGTTTATGTGTTTGTGTGAACCTCTATACATAATGAATAATGACCTTTTGTGTTACATCATATCAGGGAGCATAGTATTATTTATGTTTGTTGCCCCCTTAGGGACAAACAGAACTATAATACATACCAATATAAGAAACAATGCTGTAATTTTTCCATATGGAAGCAAATTTGAACCTTTTAACGTAAACTTCCCGCCCCTGTTCGTGCCTCTGATGACCCACATACGCACCGGCTCACCTCAGTGGGCAGCAGTACAGTATGACTAATCCTGGCTATTAATCTCTCCCTGCTGAGAGGCTGTCATGGAAGAGATTTGGCTCAGTGGTGGCTCTCCTGGCTGGGTAAAGACAGCCTGAAAGCCCCCATAAGGCTCTGGTGGTTCTTTTCCATCATTACTGGGAGAGAGCAGGCATCACTTGTATGTTGTGTGCTATTAATTGTTGAAAAAAGAATGGTTCATATTAGATTGTACACAGTGACACACAAAGACAAGGAAAACTAGGGTAAAACTGTAATTGTATGTTCATGTGAGGTCAATGCAACCCTCATCTGGTTTCTGTACTAGCTTGTCATCCGTCATTCACAGTGATGACTGAGCCCCCACCAGCTCTACTGGGCCGGGAACATGCACTAGTTATAGAGTCTGCTCTATGTACAACATCTTGCTTTTGTCAATGTGAGCCCATGTAGTCACTGGAACGCCCAACATAAGTCTCACCAGAACTATTTTTCTTCAGTAGAATAACACCACTAAATCTGACAATGCAACTGTATATTACTTGGTCATGTTGCATGTTGCATGTTTACACAGTTGAGTACACCAACTTCACATGAATCCAGCCTCTCTTGTTTTACTGTGATGACCAAGGTCGGAAAAAATGGGTGACATCACGAGAACACACATTGCTCTTCAGTTTTTTAAGCGGCCTGTTCCTCAAGCCATATGTATTTACCTTAAGTCGACATATGGTGTGTCTGTGTGTGTGTGTGTGTGTGTGTGAGAGAGAGAGAGTGTTTACATATGTGTATACAAATGTATGTGCTGTAGAAAAAAAGACATGGGAGACAAGTGAGAGAGAGAGTAATGAGAAAGCAATGAGAAAGAGGAAAAAAGGGGGGCTAGTGAAAATATTTCTCTAGACTCTGAAAGTACAATGCACACAGACAGTGGTGTGTTTTCATTGTAGTCAGATCACTGCACTGCAAAATGTGGTTCTGTTTAGAGGGGAGAGGGAGGGCCTGCTGGGACAGAGAGAGAGTAAAGAGAGAGAAAGTCACACATAAATGAGCTTGACTCTCCTCAAGGGTCTTATTCTATGTTCCCATCCATCCTGGTCTTTCATGGTGTCTTCTGCAGCACACCACAAATCATCCTGCATTTCTCTGCTGCATGTTGAAGGCTGATCCTACAAGCATGCTGCATGTTCTCCGTTAGGATGAATTGCCATGTTCAAAAGGATGAAGTGAGAAAGAGTTGGAAAGTTCAGTCGAATTGTGTTTTAATGTGTGTGTTTGTCTGCATCCAAGTGAGAATATAGCAATCCTAAAATCTAGTTTAATGGGAAATGTCCTGCTTGTGTGGTGGCAAGAAAGCTAAACACTCATTTATCAATGAACACAATGTGGAAATGATGTTTTCAAGTCAAAGTTAAATGCATCCCCTCCCCTGACAATAGAAAGCAATTTTACATTCCCCTCCCATTATCTCTGGAAATTCTTGTGACCCACATTTGGTAAATTTAGATCATGCCAAGTCCTGCAGAGACCAAAAGCATTATGCACATGGTTGTAATTACTCGACTTTGTTAATCTTGAAAACCAGTCAAACGTTCCGACAAAACCTCCTAGCCCTCCTAGGTTTATCAGAGGATGTTTGGAGGAAATAAATACGAGTATTTCCAGCTAGCCCTTGAGTCTACATAATGCTCTATTGTATAAAAAAGTATTTATGACCCTTACAAAACCTGTGTGTGTGAACAGACAGAAGAGACGATTTGAGTGCCCCTGAGCACGGAAAACACTGCTCAGCTTGTTGTTCCTCAAAGAGGTTTCCAGTGACAAACAGGCTCTTTCCACACTTTGATAAACAACGGATCCTCAGAGGTCCTTTGTGGGCCTAATTGTGCGCATCATTAACCGTGTATGTGTGTGTGTGGTGTGGTGGGGGCAGGGGAGCAAAACACAGATTACCACACTGATATTTTCTCCAAAGATAAGCACAACAGTCCATTGAAAAGACTGGATTACCAAGTTCACCACAAAGTTACAGAAAACCAAAACGGCCTTATGTAAACGTGTTGATCAAGTTAATGATGACGGTGGAGAGTCTCTCATAAGCAGCCAACTTGTTATGGATCATCCTTCATAATGGGGCAGGTGTTTCTTCCTCCAGTGTCTCACTAGTATCCGCTTGGCTGTTGTTTCTTTTCAAAGAAGTCCTGAAGCACAGTGGTTTAGCCCAAAATAAACAGTACCATTTTCTTTACATCTTCATCAATGATCTACTGATATCATGTCCCTTAGTAGTAGTTGGTGGTGTCCAGTGCCATCTATGTATCATTTTCAGTTGAATTATCCTATTGCCCATTTCCTTGTAAATTGTGTTAATGTTATTCAGACATGACTTATAATCTGCAGGAGATATGTCCACAGCCAGGTCTCCTGTCCAGTGCTTCTTGACCTTGACCAAAAGGTCATATAATTGTTCCTGTAGTAAATAATAGATATTGGGGTCAATGCCTCTACACGATAACGCTCTGATCAGCAGTTCTTCAGTTGAGGGCTTCTTAACCGTTTAGACAAGATACTTTGCAGTGTATTCAATTATCTGTTTTTGTCTCCAATTAAAATGGTCTTATTAGTCCATAAAAGTGTCTCAAGAGGATTTGAAAAAGTCCACCTACTAAAATCAGATTTCATTTTCTAAAACAGTAAATTTCTATTTTGTCAGTCCATATCTTTGTAATCAGAGGTTATTTGACCAATCAAATGTCAACCGATAATAAAGGGTGGATGGGCAACAAGCTGATATAGGCATAGCCTCTGATTTATCTGAGTTAATACGACATCCAGATAATAGTGTGGATTTTTTGAAATGCTCATTAGTAAAGCACATTTATTTCATAACTGTGGATATTTGGTGTCTTGGTTGTAGGTTAAGTTCTAACTTCTTTTTAAGAAGAAAGTACAGTATGTATTTAATTTAGTTTAATACAAATTAAAAGTGGCACAACAACACTTTAATGTCTAATGTTGTGAAGGCTGAAGCCAAAAGCCTTCCTAGAGCTGGACTATTTTAGTCGAGAGCGGTGAAATCAGCGCATTGGGTAGCAACTTTTGAGATGTGCTCAGCTGTCCTCACCCATATACCACCCAGATGGCCACTCTCTCAATGTTAACTTCCTATCAGCACTTGTGGCAACAAAGCACAAGGATGTGTCAATCACAAGGCCCAGTAGACTGAAGCAATAAATAGCAGGACTATTTGAATAGCAAGCGTAAATGCGACACACTGTGTGACAGATACATTTACTTTTTTTTTTTTTTTTGTTTAACTCTCATCATGACCCATCATGACCTCTTCACCTTGATAGTTTTCCCCTTGATGTGTCATTGTTGGCTCATTTTCCACATGCAAATGTTAATGCAAATGCTTCTTAACAATCATCAAAGATAATTTACTTTAGTGAGACTCTTATGAGTGAGGCTTTTATTTATTTATTTTTTTTTTGCAGTGAGTGGTGACAGTAAAGCAATGTTAGCCACACTGTGAAGGTTTAGCTGCTTGGCCTCTGTTATAACAACTCTAGGAGTCTTGAGGAATGTGGGTTTGTCCTGCAGTCCGTTACTACTCCCCCCTCTCTCTCTCTCTCTTTCTCTGTCCCCTCCCCTCTCCCTAACAGGGCAATTCCCTAACTTTTCTCTTTTTCTCACAAGGCTGTAGTTCAATATTCCATTCTGGGCCACATATCCTGTCTCAAATTCCGACTTTGGGCTCCTCGACGCCAAGACACTCCAATTATTGCAAGGTATTGTGCGCATTAGTGATCTCTTGACAACAGTACAATCAATGGCTTTGATAGAGACTATTGTTCCAGAGGACCGTTGTTTCATTATCTCTCATGCATGTCTGCTAAATAGATGTGAGTCGAATCACAAAGTTAAAGATGCTGTAAGGTGGATGAAAAGTTTCGCTTATGTTTTTAAAAGCGATTGAGGCGAGTTTGGTTTTTGACCGTCTTTCTAAGAAACTACATGTAAAGATGATGAAGAAGGAGAAGATAAAACCGGCTAGTCACGTTTCACAGTTTGATTGCTCGCCTTGTTGAGGTTTACTATGAGTTTGGATAAACTTTCCTGGCGAGTAAAGTGGAAGTAAAAAGCGCACTAACCTATTTTCCCCATCTGGGTTTAAGTAGAGTTTCGACGAGCGGAGCTGATGTTGCGTTTTTCTCCATTCATAAAGTTGCGGTGACATGCAGGGCTCGTTTCAGGGATGCAGTATTGTGGAAAAAAACCCAACATATTTGTCTTTCTGTCAACTTGAGACAAACGGCTTCTACGGTTGTTTAATAATGTAGATGAAACCAGGACTCTTTACATATAAGCATATCTCCTTTATGGATTTAAAGTGTGCCAGATGGTATTCACAGTAAATCAACTTTACTGCATTTTGCATCTAATATTCCCCCGAAGATGAGTTTTTCCTGTGATGTGTTTTGCTTTTAAAATGTTTTGTGCGTTTACAATAAATATGTAGTCACACAGAGTTGGATTTAGTGCACATATTTCTCTAAAGTGATTAGATGATTAATGGAAAAATGCAGACTGAAGGATTTTGCCTGCTTCATTTTGACAGCAGGGATGTAGAAGCTCTCAACAAATCGCTGCTCTGCCTGCTACTCTGTAATTGATCAGGCATTTCTTTTGTTCTGCATTGATCCCGCCTTCATCCAGATCTCTTACTGCAAGCAGGCACAGCTATAACTTGTGTGTGTGTGTTTGTGTGTGTGCGTGTGTGTGTGTGTGTGTGTGGAAAATCTTTGTTTTTTCATTACTCAGGCCTTAAGAAGCTTAGTATGCTTAGAAATGAAGTATGGTACTGAAAATTGCCTTCCTTAAAGTTGCTGTGTTAGACATACGCAAGTCACATAGTGGCAGACATAGTCGGTCTTTTTCTCTGCTCACTGCTCATTTATCTCTCATCTTCCATTAAAACAAATCGGAGTCAGTGGGATGTGCATGGGGCCATAGTTCTTCTCATTTTCTTTGTCCACACTAATGTGATTGGACCCATGGCTACATGGCTGGAGGCTGGGTCTGCTGAGGTTATATATCACCAGGGGCCCGTAGTTCACTCTTAAACCTGTGGTCTATAATGAGGTGGAGAAGAGAAAATAAACTTCACGGTTGTTCAATCCAGGTTGAACTCTGGATGTTTTTCAATTTAATATACTCTAATGGAGTTAGAGAAGGCTTGTAAGACTATATGGGCAATGCATGGGGTTAGAAAATCTAAAATAATTTGATTTAGAGATCCAAGCTCTACAAATCACACGATGAGGCATATTTGGAGTTAATTTAATTTTGTGTCTTTATATGGATAAGTAATTGGTCTTTGTAGCAATCAAATGTCCCCACTTTTCTCAAAGATTGCGGAATGTGTGATAGAGAGCAAACATTTTGAGGTCATTGGTCATCTTCACCTCACCATATAACGCTTACGTATCTCTCCACCTATGTCCTTTCTCCCAACCTCCCTCTAGTTTGTCTCTCTGGCTCCCTCTAGGCACAAGGTGATGATTTAGGGGCACCTAACTCTTTTGACTTGTGATCCAATACATTTTAACAATGTCTTATCATGACCCCTTGTCTCAGTTTGCATATGACTATTATCTACGACAGAGTGATGTTTCCTTCTTATATTTTTTCTTATTTTAATGATTTATGGCCATATGCTGTCTCTCTAATCTTCACATTAACCTCCAGATTTATCTGGTGGCCTTTTGGAGGTGTAACGGCTTTGTACTTTATAACACCTCTTTGTAATAATAATAATAAATATTCAATATTCAACAGCACTAAATCATGACATCCCTGTCATCAGTTTATGCCTTTCCCCCTCTGAAGTTTGTCAGTACATACAGTATTTGTGTCAGTGAAGTGATAAACCACTTATGAGACGCCTTTGAACTGCTGTATAATAAAACCAGATTACTGGCGGTCAGGATGTCTCTTTGATTTCCTTGCATGTTCTTTTTTGTTCACCCCAAACTCATATGTTTTCTCTTCTCTCAATACACCCACTAAGCATGTCACAAACAAACAAAAAAAAATTAGGTCAATGCATGATTCCATTGCAAAACTATTTTAGAGGAGAAGTGTATTGTGTCATGTTGGATGATCTGTGCTGCATCACCAGGATAAAATTGATTTGGCCTGTTGGATGAGCTGACCCCTTATACGCAGTGTAAGTTTGATAGGTGCCTCTGTGTGTTTAATGTGTTTCTGAGCTTTCATCTCATTTTTTCCCTTTTCTAGCCCTGACTCCGGAGTGCACACCTGGACTTGGTCCAGATCCAGGTGTAGATCCCTGTGCTCAGCCTGGGTCCATACGGTGAACAGAGAGTCAAAAAGAGTGAGCGGTAACACAGGGGTGTTGGAGGGATAGCCAGACCGACCAATGGGATCAGGGAAGCTGGCTCAGGTGCTGCTGAGATGGGTGGCGGTGTGTCTTGCAGCGGTCCATGTGGCGTGTGCTCAAACTGGGAATGGACCGTACCAAGCTAGCCGCTTCACCGGCACTGTGGACCAGAGAGAGGCGCAGCGGGTTCGACGCCGTGGCCAGGAGACACTGAGAGGGTAGGAATGAGAGCTCTCTGTGTGTGAATCCACTATTTTTTAACTGCTATTAGATGGAAAACACCAAAATAAGCAGCAATGGATAATACAGTTGGTTATTACAGTTAGTTATTGTAGTATTATTGTATGAAGACAGCAGCATTAAGCTTAGTTTTGCATACACAAGTGAGAACAGTTGGGGCTGTATCTGGAGAAAGTTTAAATATAAATGGCTTTCCCTTCTCTGCTTTCCTGGCAGCTCTCTTTCAACTGCTGTGCTTTCTGGGCTGAGGCCAAGCTCGCCTTATACCAAATTATGCTGCTGAATACTACCACATTGTTTTCTCGAAAACAGCACATGTTCGACCTTAACAGGCTGCTTGCCACACTGAAATCTCCCAGTGTATTTACAGCAAATGGACATTTTCATGAGACAGGGAGGAAAAAGCAGCTTTCTATACATCTCATGATGAGTGAAAAGCATGACACAAATTCCCCTGAGTGTATAAGTTAAGCTGGAGAAAGTAGTTCAGGACTGCAGTGCGGCTTGCTGGCCTTGGTGTTTTAATGGGGAAATTGGTGTTTGTGTGTGTGTGTGTGTGTGTGTGTGTGTAAAGGTGTTGTTTCTTTGACTGTCTGTATGTGGAGAGTATGCAGTAAAATTAACAACAGAGCTCACATCACCACATCACAACCCCGCTCCCCCTCTCTCTCTCCTGCAGTCCAAATCTTTCACTTGGTTACCTAAACAACATGAATCTGGGTGTGGGGATGTATGTCAGTGTAGCAAAAGGTTTTGACTGTATATTTCACCACTTCTTGAAAAAACAAAGGGTGTTTTGTTGGTGCCTGTTTTCAGTGTCTGCATCAGTTATTCCAATCAGACTCCCATCTGTCCCAGCTTATGGTTCCCCCCAGTGCCAAGCCACAGGAAATGAGGTATTCGTATCACCCGAGGGGGCTATGAAAAGGGGCATTTGTTTCACTGCTGTAGGTGACAAAGCAGCAGAAGAAATAATAGAAGGCAGGATAAGCACATGAGGAAATTAGAGATGAGAGGAAGAAGAAAATGCAGGAGACGGGGTGAGAGATAGAAAGAAATATTTAAACCATGCATAAATTCAGTGAACTGTGATGAGTTGTGGCCTAGTAACAGCGAGGGATCCTGATGCATAAATATATATATAAAGATATAGATTTGTCTGCCCTGTCATTCATTTTGGTTAATATGGAAGGCAATGGCCCATGGAAATTGTCCTCTCTCTCCATATAGTTAAGCCAGACATATTGTTGAAGGAGACGTTTTATATGAAAGACTGAATGATTTCAGTCCTTTAGTCTCCATTTCCACTTTTATACATGTGGCACAGTTTACAGCCATTATGGAAGGGTTTTCCTTTTTGACACATCTCAAGTAGTCATTGAACCACAGCTGAGGCAATTGGCATTGATTTCAAAAACATTAACTGAACAATAATTCACATTCACAGTTTGTCTAATAGACAGTGAGCGGAGTGGAGAGGAGAGAGAGCGCAGCCCTCGCATATTATTCACATTGAATAGTGTGCGGTTTTAATGGGTAACAAGTAACATAAGCCTGCAGACTTTTTCCATTACATTGTTAAGCACTGGAAACACTATTGTATTGGGAATTAAATGCTCATGCAATGTTAGTTTTGTGTACTGAAATAAATAGGTGATGAAATAACACAGCATCTTTGAAACTCAGGGTATATTAAGATTTAAAAAGCTCTGTTTGCATGCTGGGCTTCAGGCCAGCGTCAGTACCACAAACCAGAGTTATTTGACAAAATGTTAGACATCTTTTTGATTATTGTTTATTGGACATCTAGGTGTTGCCTGGTAACTGTCATTTGAATTATTCCCAAACCCGTAAAACACCTCTCATGTGCTGCGGCAAGCTGGCCAAAGCAAGCAAGCCTGATGTGTTGAACTTATTTTCAGTTACTGTTTGAGTGTTGTTGGCTGAAAACAATCACAGTTCATCTGAAATCTGGTAAAATTAGTCACCTCCATCTGGAAGGATGCTATGAGGTCATCAAATCACATTTGTGATCAGCAAGTTCTGGCTTATGATGAGCCTTTGTGTAGAGTGCGCCTAAATTGTCTTACGCAGGAGTTGTTGAAATTTACTACAATCCACTATAATATGTGTAAACCTTGCCAGTGTCTTAATGCTTTCACCTCAGAGTTGCACCAATAACACTGGACTGTCAGTAACTCTGGATTGGTTTACCAGATTCTCTGTGTGGGAGATGGAGGGAAGTTAGTTTAATGATGGTCATTATGCTGGCCTTGGGCTGAGGTGCAGTGTTTATTTGCTGGCTAGAGCTCCATATCCCCTGGTCTGTCTCTGGTAGCGCTGGGTCTGATGCTGACTGACTCTGATTTATTGGCTCCCACAGCACACTGCAGCCTGGCATCAGTCCTTTCAAGGGCGGTATCTGATCAGACCATAGGCTGGCTGGCTGGCTGGCTGGCTGGCTTTCTGGCTGGCTGCCTTGCCTGTGTTAGTTGATGGGTGATTGACCATCAGGCTTGGAAAGGGAGAGAGGGAAAGTGTGAGGCAGAGAGTTTTTGCTTCTTGCTTTCAAATGCTCTACCAACTAAAAGAGTTGAAAATTTATAGTTTAATAAGATCGCTAGTATGTTAGACTTGCAGAACCCAGCCAGTTTCTTTTTTGCCACCACCCACCTTATTAACTTAGCCCAGCTTGGCCCAACTTTACCCAGTCCTGCTGAGGAGAGACGCCTTGGATCCTGTTTAACTTGGCAGACAGTCAGCCCCAAAGCAGAGAATTAGGATAATGTCAATACCACCCCAGTGGCCTGGATGAGGTCCTCTATATGCAGTCCCATGAGAGTATACCTTGGCCTATTTCTATTTGAATGAGAACATATGAATTTCCCTGTCTTGGATATCACAGGGCAAACCTCTTTACCTCAGGGCTAGAGTATTTTAAGGACAGGAAAAAGACCCACAAAAAGTTTCCCTTTATGTTTTATATATATTAGGTTTAAGTTTTTATTTGTCTGCATTTTATGCTTATGTGCACACTAAAACTGAGCAATAAAGGCAGGATTATTTGGGACAGCTGACAGGCATGTGGTCTCTAAATGAAGTGCTATTTAATGTTAATAAAAAAGATTATTTTACTCTCCACATTTGACATCACTGCACATATTCACAAACATTTTTTTTTACACATTTTACAGTCACACTGAAAGACACGGCTGCTACATTTAAAATGACAGAATTTAATCTGATTATAAACATTACTTATAAAATGTGCCACAAATCATCTCAATTAACATGGATCTTGGACGAAGACATTTATTTTTATGGAAACAGAACAATGTTTATAATAATTAAATCTCCGCTGTGGGGTTTGTGTGGTAGACCGCAGTTTAAGTCGTGCTTTAGAACTTTATCTCCTCTTGTCTGTCAGCAAGAGGGATCATCACAATACACACACACATCACCACCACATTTAGTGATTTACTGTAGAAAAAATGGCCCCTTCTTTGTTGCAACAGCCTCTCAAGCTTTTTATTCTCTTTCTTCGTTGCTTTCTTAACTGCTTCAATAATGACCGATTTTCAATAATGACTTTCCAATATACTGATTGCTTGTTTACTTCTACTTAAATTTAAATTAAATGCAGAACCTTTTCAGGTTTTCCATAGTGGTATTGTTACTAGTTTTGGGTCATATTCTATACGTTACCTTCCTCTATCATCCCCACTTCTAGATCTTATAGGAGAGCAACAGGCCCAGGTGCTGCTAGAGGCAGCAATACATAAGAGTTTTTTTTCCCAAGGGGGATCAGATACCAGGCTGATGACCTTTGACATATGACCATCACACTGACACACACATGCATGGACACAGACACCTGACCTGGAGCCCTGGCAACTGTGAACTTCTGGTCTTTGTCTTTATGGAAACAGAACGTCTGTAGTCATTTTCCATGCCTGTCTAGCGATGCCCTTCCTTGTAGGTCAGCGGAGGCCGGCTGCTCTAAACTGCCTTAACCTTTGACCCTGTGGATTCTTGAATGTGGAGTAGACCCTCAGGCTATGGCCTCATAATGTGTTGATTTAGCATGTTTTAATTCTAACGCTTTGCTAAAAATCGAGAATCACAAAAAACTCAACACTTTACAGAAGTAGAAGAAAAACCTTATATAAAAAAAATAAATATGATAAAAATGTTATACTGTATGTAGTCTTATATGTTTATGCTTATGTGGCCTTCTCTACAGCCAAAAATGTCCTCCTTTGACTTTGAACTCTTGGCTACATTATCCTTTTTTTCTTCTATTGTTCACATTTCCCTTTGGATGAGATGGCAGCCATTTTCCTTTTATTACTATTAATGGCAGTTAACAAGCAATCCACAGGCCAGGAGGCAACTTCAAAGGCTGCGGCATGGCCACAGAAGAGTTAATCTCCTTTAGATTGAGCCCTGAGAACAGTAGGACAGTTCAATATTAAGGAAAACCCCTGGGGCTTAAACTCCATTTTTTATGCCTGTCTTTCATTCTGTTTTACTTCAGTTCGCCTCTAAAGCCTCTTCTCTGTGAGAGACCAGGCAGGAAGAAAAACAAACCAGAACACCTCAGGGTTAGGCCCATATAATACTTCATATATTAACATCCCACAGATCTGTAACAGTGGAAAGTCTTCAACGCTTTGTGGAGAAATAGATCAGGGAAGAAGTCGGGTTCACTGCTCATTAAGAATGCTGAAGTTTTTTTCAAGTATTTGTTCAGTTTGTGTGTTTGCCCCAGATATTCAGCCCCCACCAAAGATTTGGCCTCTCCTTGCTTATGCTGCTCTTCTCTCTTCGTTTCCATATCACTGTTTTCCGTTGCCACTCCTCTTGCTTCCTTCTCTTCTCAACATAAACTTGTTTTGCTTTCCCTCCCACTGATCGCCCTGTTCCTTTCCCACCGTCCTGTCATCCATCCTCCTAACCGCCATTCGTCTCTCTCTCTCTTCACACTTTCTTTCTAATACCAACCCTCATGTTTCTGTAAATGTCAAAAAGAATGCACCACTTCTGACTTTCTCCTCTTATTTTTATCTTTCCTTTGTGTCTCATCACTAACTCGACCTACATAAATATCTCTCGTCTGCCTGCCCACCTGTTTGTCTGACTCTGTGCCCTGTGCCATCTGGTAATGTGGTTGGAGGTGTGCTTTGCTCTCTGTCCATCAAAGATTCAAACCCCAGCTGTCATCTCCCTGGTGACAGACAGGGGTTACTCCAGATACTGTCTGGTGAGGAAGAGACGGAGGTCATCTGTTTCACGCAGGAGAAACATGAGAAGTTCCTCAGAACTAACACTTCATTTCAGATTTTAGATGTGGATCTCTTTTGACTGGATATCCAACTAAAAGCTTGACATTTCTGTTCCAACAAAACTGCTTTTACAGATCAGCTTTGAGAGTCATGTTGAGTTTTACTGACATAGCTGTCGTGTGTTTTTTGATTTCACTTCATCACTAAAATGATTTGTAGATTAATGAGTTAGCTAATCAACAGAAAAATAGTTGACATAATTTTTGGTGATTGATTAATAAATTGTTCATCAAACCAAAAAGCGAAATAGTCGCTGGTTCTCTGCCATTTCTCAATTTACATCAATGCAAATGCATACCTTCAGGTTTTGGACTGTTGATTGACTTGAATAAAAATTACAAGCAGTTTTAGAGAATCTGTAAAAGTTGTAGAAGCTTTTGCTAAATAACCATAATCCAAAGACATATAAAAGTTAGTTTTGTCATGGGGAGCATTACTCAACCTGTAAAATTAGTTGTAAAATGTTTCCTGTTCCTCTGGCGGAAGCTTTGGCTTTCTAAAGTTGAAAACCAGTAACCATGGTGACAAATGTTTTACAGAAATCCTATCGATATAAATTAAGGACACCGAGTTTAAAAGATGAGGATATTTAACAGGCATTGGAGGTTTAAAGAAAGAAGCTAATGATTTGCATCATGTGAAATGTAGGGTCCAGCATTTTGCTTAACTCATACTGGGAACTAAAACCAGTCTCTGCCATTCGCAAGTCCCACAACTTTATGGAAGTGCAATAGTATTTCCCTTGAGTATACTATTAAAGGCTTGAATAGTTGTCTAATTTTACTAGTCCTTGGTTAGTCTCTAAAAACATTGGGCAATCAAATTGCTGCTTAGTAGCAGTAGTAGTAAAGTAGTAGTAGTCATAAATGATGTCCTCGGGGCGGAAATTGTCCAAAGACCATGCTTACTATGAGCATCTGAATCAGGCTTTATCCCAATATACCAAACTGCAGTCCCTCAATTCTCAGTCATGCTATCATGCATAACAAACAACTAACCACCAACACAGATGACCACAGATATACCCATCATTATGTACTTTGAAAGGTCACGAAGGATATCATTAGTACAACCACACAATTGGAATCCCCCCAGCTTGTAAAACAGCTTTATGCAGTGATTTCACTCAAGTGGACACACTAACTCACGCACATTTCCCTATAGCACATGGATTTTAGTGTTTTGGGGTCTTAAGATTGATGCACGTTGGGAATTTCAGTCGGTTTTTAAATAAACTTGAGTTATAAGTAGGTGTGTAGTTATTCGTGGATGATAAAAACTGTTCTTCCCATTAACTCGTAAGGCAGCTGCAGACCTCCATCCCTCTTCATGTTTATATGTGTGTATATGTGTATGTGTTTGTGTGTGTGTGTGTGTGTGAGCAGAGCCAGTCATCTCTAGATGTGGTTTAGCCATTTCTTCAGAGGAAAGCTTTGTGGCTAACCTGCCAGGCCAATCAGGCACTCCAAAGCTGTGATGAATCTTACATCTGTCAGAAAGGGTCAAAGTTCACTGCAGACTCTCCACCAGTACGAATCAGAACTGACTAAGGGGTGGGCAGTGATGGGGAGCAGTGTTGGATATTTGCCAGAGAACAAGGCAGCCAGGCATGGGATCTGGGAGAAAGGATGACTTTATGCATCCTGTCCTTCTTCTAAATGCCATGTTGTAGGCTCCTCGCATTTCCTTCCTCCTACCTCCATCCATCACTTGAAAAGGCTTTGTATCAAAATGTGTTTTGTTTATAGGTCATGCAGGTCTTGGGCAGCTCAGAAAATAACTCATAACTCTGTGTGTTTGTTTAGGGATTTTACTGAAATATTTTTGGGAGGTCTGGGTAAGCAGTGAGTTTGTTTGTTCTTTGTCTTTGTCAGGCCCAATGTGTGTGGCTCTCGCTTCCATTCATACTGCTGTCCGGGCTGGAAGACTCTGCCTGGAGGGAATCAGTGTATTGTTCGTAAGTTCCTCTATCCTTAAATCCTCTTTAATATGATACTACAAAGCCCAATGGATAAGAGAACAAATAGGCGTGGGATAATTCTCTTGATGTCATTATTGTTAGCTAAAGGCATGAAAAATTTAACAAACCTATTGAAGTCACTCTCTCTTCCTCTCTTCTTCCTCTCTTCAGCAATTTGCAGGAATTCATGTGGTGATGGCTTCTGCTCCAGACCCAACATGTGTACCTGTTCAAATGGTCAGCTCTCTCCCAGCTGTGGAGCAGGAGCTGGAGGTCAGTACCAGTCCCACTCATCACACACACACATATAGTATCTTCAGCTTCATCAAACACCTACATCAGACGGCGTTGGATCCATTACATTGTTCTCCAAAACAACTTTTTCCTGAGCATTTAAACTACCAACCCTACTAGAGCTGAAACAAGAGCCAGTCGGTGTGAAAAATGATCACCAACTATTTTATCTTGAAGCAAAAATACCAAATGTTTGTTTTTCAATGTCTCATATGATAGTAAATTGAATATTTACTATTTACTAGTTGTCCATAAAATATGAAGCCACAGGTAGTTATCTTAGCTTAGCACAAAGAATGGAAACAAGGGGAAACAACCAGCCTCACTCAATCCAATGGTAATGAAAAACATCTCTAAATGGAGGTGGGAGCAGTTCCTGGAGTCTCTCCATGGCTGCCTGGCAACTGCTTCCAGCCAAAAAATAGTCTGGCACATAACCCACCCTAAAACGGCAAACTGCCTTTTACACTCTGAATTTGGTCTTGTATGGATTAAACAAACAAGATATAATATGTTGATTAGTGGGCTTTACAAGTGAATGTAGGCAGGTTTAGTTACCTTTTCACAGAGCCAGGCTATCTGCGTACCACTTTCTCCAGTCTTTGTGCTAAGCTAAGCTAACTGGCTGAAGTGCTATATTTCACACACAAACATTAGAGTGGCATCAATCTTCTCATCTGATTCTCAGCTAGAAAGCACATAAGCACTCATTTAAAAGCCAACTCCCCTAACACCGGAGCTATAGTGGTGCCCAGCCATGTACAATCCATACAGATAATACTTTATTTAAGGTGTGGCCAACTGGTCACCTTATTTGCTTACTGTACATGTGGACTGGCAAAATAGTTGTGGTTGTAATGGTATATAACGAAATCGTATATTCCTACTATTCTTCCATATGGCCTTGAGCATTTCGTCACTCCACTGTGTGATCCTGTTAAATTGCTCAAACTACTGACAAAATGGTGTTGCCTGTTAGACTGAGTAGTTTCAGTTCCTTAATGGCCCCACCCTTCTCTCATGGGAGCCAGAATCGTACTGTAGCCAGTGTAATAATAATGTATGGAGTCTTAGGACTGCGTGTAAGCCTGCAGGTCACAGGGTTTGTCAGGATTAAAGCAGAAAGCCTCAGCTCAGTCTACTGGGTTTAGTGGAGTGAGGTGTTTTACCGCACATGCAGACTGTAAAGTCTTTGTGAGATTAGTGCAGTGTGTTCATGGTTTAAATATGAAGTTAATATGTGTAGGACATGCTGAAAAACATCACTTTGGGAGCATGCAAAGTATGTGTCAATATGTGTATTAGGTAGCCTGCAATGTGTTCAGCTTCACTGCTTTAGTAGGCCAAAGTCAGCTCGTCAGTCACGCCTGGCCCCTTCCAGACCCTTTACACATGCTCACATTCCATTAAGCCTGCTAACTCACACATTTTCACATGCAAAACTTCATGCGCAGACAGAAACACAGATATCCATAGTAACTCATTCAGACAGACAGAGAACAGAGAAACACACACACACACACACACACAAGCACACAGTAAGCATCAGTTTGTTGCAACCCAGAGGTGTAAAACAGGATCTGTTCCAGTCATAAGTTAAGGACGACCCTTGGGGGAAGGGCATGGGTACAAAAACAGCCTCTGACCTGTATGAGAGGATATACACAGATCTCATGCAGAGTCAGTGCATTGGCCAGAACTATGAAGTCATGTTCATTTGGGAGATGAACCGTGTAGAAACTGAAGTGATAAATTAGAGGAAGAGGTTAGCAGAGCTGGACTGAACTGGTCGTAACACTCTGTGATTCTCAGCTTTCCTTGGCTGGGATTTATGGTGTCTTTTCTACAACTTTACAGGCAGTGGAGAGCAGGAGAGGAAGCTACTGACAAATGATTGGTTTAATTAGAGACAACTTTATTGTTCTACAGTTAGTAGATTGGAAAGATGTTTTAAGCATCTGTGGGGGCTATGTGTATCACTGTGAAAGACCTTCCTCTGACCTCTTAGGCATCCTTAATAAAAGTCAGAGGTCAAATAGTTTTATGACCTGAGATAAACTTACCCTATCAGTTTACCGAACGCTGTGGAGTAACCCCAAGTAATCATGAACTGTGTTTGTTAATGCTTAGCAACCTCCTCTATCAGGCATTGACCTCAAAGGTATAATTCCTCCAGATATTCCCAATTGTCTGTGAGAAATTGGACATTTGGTTGTAAAGTTTTGATTTGATTTTATATTGAATTACATAGACATACACACTGTATTAGTTGTATTTATCAAATTAGACAAGTTAAACTAAATTATCTGTCTCAGAAGATTTAAGCACACACTCCTAATTGTAGATCTTGTCTTTCCCAAATGTGCTAACTCCCAAATTTTGCTGTTGGAGAGAGTCTACCATTTAACAGGATAATTCACTGCAATTGTGAACAAATTGCAGTTCCATGGAGACCCGTTTGGAAACACCAATTTCCTCTGCCTTAATTATACAGCCAGATTCTAGCACCCTGGTTTGCTGGTTTATAGATAGCATCTTCATGTCTCACATCTCGCCAATGGAATACAGAGGTTTAAATAAATCAGCAACACATTTGTGACTTTCTACATATAATCCACATGCCTGCGATTACCGTTGTATCCAAACAGATGGCCGTCTGTGATTTTTTTTAATGACTTTTCCTGGAATCTTTGCTGGTTGCCGGTGAATGATACAAACATGTGTTTCCATGGATAGCCAGACAGGCATTTGAGAAATTTACGCATTTCCAGAAATAGAAAAGTCAAATCTTTGTGAAATCCAAGGTGGCTTTCTCACTGCATGAGTCACTTTTACTAACCTGGAGATAGGTGTCAGTTCCCAGACAACAAGGGTTCATGCTCTAAGTCACCCTTGTAATAAACTAATTGACAGTCTAAGGCAGAGCAGCTGTGCTGAGTATTATATAGGGTCATCTTTATAACCTTGTCCTCCCATAACCATAATTATGAAATCATTACCGCTGACATTCTCACCCTAATGCGGAGAAACAGCTGTCTTTAGACTGACAGGCTTCCATTGGCTATTGGAAAAGGAGTATTAGTGAGCCTTGGGAAAGCAGAGAAGGACTTTTGGAACTCGAAGAAATGCTGTTATCAAGGTCATCTTTGTCATCTTTGCAGACTGCCAAGTAATGTACCTTGTTAGGTATGAAAGTTATAGGCAAATAAATTGGTGTAATTAATCCAGAAAATAATATAATGATAACGTGTGAATTACAGAGCTAGCTTCACTGAAAACACGATGCAGGTCTGTGAGTTTCCCAGAAACGAAAGAAATCTTTGCATTTGACTCAACCTGATGACAACATCTCAAGCGCTCTTGTATTTTACTACATCACCCATCCATGCTGAAACTAAGGGCTGACTTGTCACTGGTCCCTGCGGTGTGTGTAAATCAGGACAAAACACAACTATAAAGCTTCTCAGTTTTCCATCAGACACACATGTGCTTGCACACACACTCACACATTCACACAGCACACAAACCGGGACTTCCTGTGTTTCGCAGCCTCTCGTAAAAAACACCCAGATGTGAGCACCTCACCGACGACACTACCAGAATACAGAGGTGCATTGTGGTGCCGCAAAGCTACACCCAACCTCTTTGCTCAACGTCTGAGAGACTCACACACACACACATATGCACATTCCCCAACCCTGTTGCTCTGCACGTGCAGCTTTCCAGGCATGGGTCATTGGGGCAAACATCTCTCTCCACCTGTGTGGAAAGAAGTGCCATGAGGAGGGGGGAGCGAGAGGCGGCGTTAGCCAGTGAGATCATCTCCTTCTGTCTCCAAATGTGCTTGTTTGCTTCTCTCTCCTCCTCCTCCTCCTCCTCCTCCTCCTGTGACAAAGAAAACACATGACACTAACTGACTGACAGTACCCAAAATGTCTCGCCGTCTCATCAGTGACTGTCCTATCTTTCACTATTTGTTGAGGGCAAAGAGTTCAGTCAGTGAAATAAATGAATAGAGAAGCTCCTGTCCCACCAGCCCTTGCCAAAGTCTTTCCCCATACTTCTATGACCTATTTAGAAAAACATTTGTGGGGTGGGGGAACTGAAAAATGGAGTTTACCCAAGTTGCCCTCAGCTTTGGGGGAGTCTGAGTTGCAGCACGCTGGAACAATTTCCTCCACAGTTTGTTCCACGGCAGGGAAAACTGTAATCACTCACTGCAATCATATTAATGTTTCACATCACTGCTCCTATTGTTGGCCTGAGTGAATAAAGAGAGTCAATAGTGTGCAGCTTTGTACTTAATGTCTTGAGCCGAGATGAGGTTGAAACCTGAGAGGAAGACCTGACCCATCTCTCATCAGACAGAAAAAGTGAGCCAGACAGAGACAGAGAGACAGCACACTAGTACACTAACCTAGAAATCCAGCCTATTCCAGAGTCCCAAACTATTTGCTTTAATTTATCACCATATGTTGCCGTAAGACACAATCCAGACAAAAAGTTGATTCTGCCAAAGCTCTACATACGGTCTGCCAAGTGTTGCACATGAGAAAGTTAACTTAAACTCCTTGACTTTAGAGGCATTAAATATATGGAGCGAACAAAAGCTTTGTTGACAGTTGCAATGAATTATAGCTCTGTCTTACATTTACTGAAACTACACAAGGTCCCCATCCAAGATCTGTGCTATGTAACTAAAGTCTATGCTGCAGTAAGGCAGGCGTGGCTGATCACAATGAAAAGCTATATAAAAAGATTAAATTCTCTCATCATGACTCACACAAGTCATATTTGGTGTGTTTAAGTACAGTCAGAAATAAATTGGTGGATTAAAGAAATGTCTCCTGTTGGCAAGTGTGCAAACTCAGAAAGTCTCATTAGACAAAATCAGCTACGGGGGAAGCCCAGTCATTTCCCCTCTGCTGCTCAGTGATACATACCAGAAATGTTGAAGAGAGAAAGAGACATAAACAGACAGATGGAGAGAGAGAGAGAGAGAGAGACAGATTAAGAGACAGAGGAAATTAATGTTGACCTTGAGATTAAGATATAGAAAGATGAGCATGAAAGGCGCAGAGTGAATGGGGAAAAGTGGAGGAAGGAAGAAAATTAAAAGCATAGGGAGAATAAAGAACGATAACATATTCTCTTGAGTCTGGATAGTAAAAAGGGGATGCAAGGAAGCAGAAAGACAATACAGTCTGCTGGCACCCAGTGCTTTATGCGTCTTCTCTCCTCTTGTGTTCGGTGAAAGGCTGCCTTATCTGAGAGCTGCCTGCCGGCCAGGAGCACCCATTCATTTCTCTCATGAAAGCTACTTCTTTGTATTTGAGACTGTCAAATTGGAGCTCTCACACTCTGGTATAGCAGTCAGCCAGCCAGGAAGGTCCCACTTCATATCATAATAGCCACAGCTCCAGTGGTCTCTTTACTCGCTATTCAACTTTGCTCCCTCTATCTCTTTTACATTTGGTCATATGTGCATCCTGTTATGTTTGGATGTTTTTTTTCTTGCAATTGTACCCAACTCCCCCCCAGCCCCCTCATCCAGTTTTCCCTCTCCTCTCAGCAAATTCCTCACTGTAGCATACAGCTGGCTCGACTTATTGCCTACCCCCAGTCTGCTTGATTAGCTTTGCTTTCTTGGCCTGAGGGCCTTTGAGTCTTGTCTGTTGATCTAAAGCTGACAAGAAACACCAGTGTTGTGAAATCCCAAATGTAGTGGAAATGTGTAAAAATGACTATACTTATTTAACCATCAGTTTGCTTTTAGATTGGTAAATAGAATAATGAAGTCAATTGATTAATACTCTGTCTCATTTCTTACAGTAGGTTTGGGTGATAATATCATAAAAGCTTTGTATAAATAAATAAAACCTTTTCAATTAAGTATTACTTTGCTCAAAGTGATCATTGATGTTCATTTTTCTCATTTTATTTATCTGAAGGCCTGTGCATCCCAACCATTACAGTTATTTCTGCTTCTTCTGTTCCTCTCTCCTCACAGTTCAGTCCTGTAATGTCAGATGTATGAACGGAGGCAGCTGCGCAGAGGACTCATGCTCCTGCCCGAAGGGCTACACAGGCAACCACTGTGGACAGCGTGAGTGCAAGCTGCTGCAGAGTCAGCACACCTGGGTGTGAATGTGTGTGTGTGAGTGATTACACCATGCACTATGCTATGGTATATACTGTAGTTATAAGGACAAAAGATTCAGGAAAATAGAAAGGTGATGGAAATCCAAGCTTCTTGATTTTGATGGAATTCTTTCACCTTTCTGTCACTCTTTCTTTACACCATAGTATGCAGCAACAATACAAGTTGTTGGGCTTTATAACTTTTAACACTATTTTTAGCCTAACACATTTTTCCATTCCTAGCCCCAATACTGGAAAGACTGACTATGTATTTAAAATAATGGTACTGTAGTTGTTTAAAGTTTGGATTAGGTTAATTTGTGGGTTGGAGAAAATATTAAAGTGAGGCATGGAGTAAAGAGAGTTTATTGTCATTGTCTGAAGGATTAATTTCATCAGTGAAAATCCTCACATATGTTTGCAATACAAAAATATTGAATGTGTGCATGTGTTCTTGATGGAAGTGACTGGTAGGTGAAGTCATTTGAAGCGTAATGAAAGAAGTCTGTTTATGAGAAAGAGAGAAAGAATGTGAAAGTGTTCTGCGTGCTCAGTGAAGTATGTAATTCTGTGTGAATCTTTTTTTTTTGTCTCCTGTAGCTGTGTGTGAGAATGGCTGCCAGAACGGAGGGCGCTGCATCGGGCCCAACAGATGTGCCTGCGTCTATGGTTTTACTGGCCCGCAGTGCGAGAGAGGTGAGATTTCATCCTCTTCTCATGCTATTCCTCTTGTTATGTTGATAGAGTATGTTTTCATGTCTTCTTCAGCTCACTTTGCATTGATATGACAGAGGCTTGATGGTATTTAGTCTTGCATGCTATTCAGAGGGTGCAAAAACATTGCACGGGGAAACTGCAATATTTTTATTTCAATATTTTGGCATTAATTTGTCATATCAGTTAAAACAATATTATACTCACCAAGAAATCTGAGGATGTGAAAACATCCAAAAGGGCAAGACATATAAAGGGTCAGACAATTAGCTGATGTGTAATCTGAACAGCTATTTTGCCATACCTTGTAGGAGACACATCAAAGGCAAGCAATAAAGCTATTAAACTATTAAAGTATTTAATCAGATTATATATAGCAAATAACTTGGTAACTGATAATAATAAAAGGCACTACTACTGTATACGAATAGCTCAGGTTTTCCTTAAAGGTGCAATATGTAAGATTTATGTCAGTCTAAAACTTTCAAAAAATAACTGAGATTATACACAATGTGAATAAATAACGGTTTAAAGACATCTATGTATGCAGCGATATCTACTGAAGTTAGCATGCTAACCAGCTATCCAGGTTGTCATCTTGACAATGCTTACACCTCTAGAGGCAGCAGTGAGTCACTGTAGCATCCAGTCTGCCCTCAGTCTTATATGAGAGGATGAAGAAGTAGCACTTTGTCTCCTATGTTAGATTTATTCAAGCAAACATTAGCACAACGTTAGCAATGAATCAATATCATACTTAGTCAAAATCCTAGTTAACAAGCTTGCTAGCTAACACAGCACTGATAATGCACTATTTATTTGGTGGTAACATAAAGTAACATTAACAGTGACAGTGCTGCCCCCAATTGGTTTGCAGTGTGGAATATGATTTTTTTTTTACTGTTAATTAAATAACCTTTATCAAGCTTTGGCGTCAAACCAGCCAGGATCTGACTAGTCAAGAGATGGACACCAAGCACTCAGATGGTAGGGCTAGCAAACTCCCTGCCTACACATACACAGTTGTTGAGTGAAATATCCAACGAGGAAGGCTTTGATGTTGCCATTTGGTCATGAGTGTTCCTATCAGTCCAGACATGATCTGTTAGTGCATTAATTCAGGCTCCTCCAACACGGATGACTTCATACAGTTAGTTCAGACAGACAGTGGGTGTGCGTCTCCTGAGCTTTGAACAGAAGCCCCTGGTATGTGTATGGTGGGAAGTAATGGCAGGGTGTTGGAAGTAGGCAGTACAGTCGTCTGGCAAATAAAAAAAAAAAGTCTGAATTGATGGCTGCACTTAATTTCCGCTCACCTCAGTTCACCTTTTCAGAGTAGGAGAGGAATCTTAAGCATGTAGACCCTCTACATCACCTTTCCTTGACCCTCACCTTCCACCCTTTTCCTCCCCCCTGCTGTGACCTGCACTAAGGTAAAGGAAAGTGCCTGGACTGTAATTTTACCACCTCATTCATCTCAGCATTTCTTCCGCATTCCTTTTTCCTACTATATATATATATATTGCCCTAATCTTTGTTTCTCTAGTGTTATTCTGTCCTCTTTTCTTCCCTATAACTTTCCCTATAACTTACCACTTCATCAAATTCCCTACCTTTTCTAGCCCTCCTCCCTCATCCAATTTCTACCATGAAACTTCAGGCTCTTGTTTTCTTGGAAAGTACAGCATTTAGGTGGGTTGAGTTTGTCAGAGGGAGTCTTTAAGACATCTGGCAATAAATGCTCTCCCTCCCCCCACGTCCCCACAGGACTGACAGAATAGACTTTCTTTGTGGAGTGGTTGTGGACATTTCCTGATGAGGAGTGGAGCAAGGTAGGGTAGCAGAGAGAGACAGCGAGATAGAGAAAAACACAGAGAGAGAGAGGTGGAGGGGAGAAAAAAAGGGGGGACAGGGTGAAAATGAAAATGGACTCCCCAGCTGTATACACAAAGTTAGGTGGAGGCAAGTACACTCTCCATGCTGGAGGACTGGGGAGACTGCAGGTAGTCATAAGGGAAACACTTATAAATCTTTGCGTGTATATTTTTGCACCAGATATCCTTAAGAGAGAGGAGGGAGATGGACTATATTTGTCAAATTAACTGCATAATTCGTTAAGACTCATAGCAGTGACTACACGAAAAAATTATCTAAGGCAGTATATGTTGGATGTCAAATTTTTATTCAGCTACTTTTGATTTTGCCTACCTTTTCTGTATCATTGGTGAAATTATCATTCTGTAACTTTATAGACTTACATTTGCCCAAAAACTTCTCATTATAATTGTAGCACCCTGCTACCCCTCAAAAGCCTCCCATTTAGAGACTAAATACCCTCTGAGACCTTCAGTAATTCTAATAAACGACCAACACATTTTTATATTGGGTTTGGCATAAATTGGTGTAGTAATATTTGGTGCTATTACAGCTCTGTTTTGTATTGTGGTTTGAGAGTTTGTGTAAGTGAAGCCATGAGTCATTAGATTTACTGTGTGACTCAAAAGGAAAACTGCTGATGAACTGTGATTATGAAAGTCAACTAGTATGACTGAATGGGGTCTGGAGTGTGTGTGTGCACGTGCCTGAGGTTTGCTGACTTTGGTTAGAGTTAGCATTACTGTAAATAGAGTTAGTCAGGAAAATTACCTTACCACTTACCACTATTCTAGTTCAATAACACCCTAAAAAATATTTTCAAAAGGTCCACAAAACACTTAAAATCATTTTCAATGTACCACTCCCCCCCCATGCTCTACAGATCACTCCGCAGCAGAGAAACAGTGAAACAGAGTTGTCACAGAGCGCATTTCAAAAGGAAAATAGGAAAAGTAAAGCAATCATTGTAAAAACTGTTGCTGTCATTTATCTGACAGCTGGTTACTGGTATGCAATAAACAGAGAAAATATGATTCAGTATTAATACATTTATTATTATTATTTATTTGTTAATTTAAGTCCATTGTACTAATAATACTTCCCTTTTACCTAAGTACACATTTCAATAATTTTAACAAGTATTGTTACTGTGGTATTAATAGGGTAGATAATAGGAGATTTGAGTATAGTAGTGCAAAGGAGGCCCCCCTCCAAATGATACCATGATTACCTTTTCATTGTGCAGCAGCTGTATGTGCATCAGTGTGTGTTTCTCTATGTGTGTACATGCATATAAACTAAACCTTTATGTGAATTTGTTTTGTACCCACTGCATATGCAACATTGTACATGCATGTACAGTAACAGGGAGATGTGTTGTGTGTCTTTGGTTCATTAAGTCGGCTATTCTTCTGCTCAGTCAAGTCTATCTCAGTTAACCTATACAGCCTCTGTGGCCAGTCCCGACCCCAGCCCCCAGTCCAGTCTAGCCCAAATAAACCTGTAATCTCAGAGGAGCAATTTTGTCCCTCAGCAGGCGGTGACGTCAAGTGCCTTTCGAGGTGCTAGGAAGTTGTGCTATTTTTGCTCTATTGACTCTGGACAAATCATTGCTGGACAGGATGGCTGTGGTGGTGAGATGGACAGGACTCAGGAGCAGGCATAGGTCACTGTGTGGAAAAATATGTCCAATGACAATTTAGTATTGAGTCAGCCACTTCGGAGCCTATCTACAGCAAGTGTATAAATTACTAATGGAGCAGGACATCGCCTCATAATGCAGACCGTATATGTGTATTTGACCGTATATGTCTGCTGCAAGACACCCAATGAACCCTATCAAGCCACAAAGGAGCAATTATAAACTACGAGACATAAGCACTGGCTGAGAGTGTTTTAAAACACAGAAACACTATTTTAATCCACATCTGGAAATGTGTCTCACTCACTGGACTCTGCTAACATAATGAGCCCTGTGCTTCATCCAGATACTATGCTGATTGTAGGTTCCTGATGAAATCATTGTTATGTATTAAGTGTAATTAGGAGCGTCATATTTCACATGCCGTTTTTTGGTGTCTGCTTTTCATGGAGGCATTTTGGTAATCCATCTCATAAACAGAAAGTGGAGGAAACCGTTCAATAGTGCTAAGGCTAAAATTAGAGGCTCCGGTTTGTTAAAAATCAATAGTTGACTAGCCTCGCGGGAGAGTGACGAAGGCTGTCTTTGATCTCACCCTGATGAAAAATGGGTTGAGATACTCTCACTGGACTTAAAAAAAAAAGCACTACAAAGACTTCCCCTTTGCTGAATAAGTAACATGTCCCATGAGTGGTAGTTGTTGATAGAGCCTGGAGCCCACTTGCCGGCTGCGTTTTCGCCCTGGCGTGTCTGCGTTCAATTGAGTCTGCATTATTGTTCCACTGCTGGACAGTATTGTGACGGGAAGTTTCCCAAAACAGACGAAAATAGCCGTAGACGTCGAGATATATTTCACAGTACAATGGGTGAGAGATATAGAGACAATGTCAGAGGAGTGACTTGATGAAGATATATATCGCCAGTATAGATACGCAGAAATTTTGTACAGTTTATCCATGTAGCCGTGTGTGCTCTGTGTAGTTACTCTCACACAGGCCAGTTAGTGAGAGGCTTCAGGCTTTCAGATTTCTGTAGATTGCTGAGTGCTTATCTCTCCCATGGCCATTCTCCCACAGTTGTTATTCCCTGCGTGTGTGTGTGTGTGTGCGTGTGTTTGTGCTGTGTAAACATTTAGTCACGTTTTGGTTACTGCTTTTGGAGTGGAAAAAAATGAAAAGAGCAGACTCCTCGAGAAATGATTAGGGCTGAAGGAAAAGAGTGATTTCAAGGCTGCTGGTAATGGCTTTGATAAGACTAACAGGGACTGCTCTGCTTGGCCACGATGCCGATTAACCTCTTGAAACACGCATACAGAGACACACAAACACACACACACACACACATAAACAAACAAGCCCGCACATTTAAATCATTTCTTTATATCCGCATCAGCAGAGGGACACACAGACACAAACAACGCGATGTAATCACAAATTCCACAAGAACTGCCAGACATGTGCTCAGTCTGCACACACCAACCTAACATGAACACACACACTCACACACACACAAACACACACACACACACACACACACACACACACACAAACACACAGAGGATAATTAGAAACTCAACAGGTAACAGCATTTAGGCTGTGAGTAAATCTTCCAGCTGTATAAAGTCTAGAGAGGACATCCGGTTTGAAAACACATGCTTACACACACACACACACACACACACACACACACACGCACACACACGCACATGCACACGCAAAGGCTAGTCTACATACATATTTCTTCCTTTTATCCATGTGACTTGTTGGCCTTTTGTCATAGGAAAGCATGTATAAATGACGATGGCTTCATTTCTATGTAATCAACTCATATTTCACATTTCTTATCTTCCCAGACTTCCTCTCCTTGAAGTTTTATAAATACTTCAGCAGTTATTAATGAGTCTGAAATGGGATTTTCCCTCTTCTCTTGTGCAAATTCTCTTTCCCCCACTTTTCCTACAGCCACTCGGGTCAGTGGTCCTATTTCATCCTTCCAATCACACAGCAGCCTTTACAGTATTTCATCTTCCTTTAATCCAACTTTCATCAGATCAAAGACAAATAGGTTTTGTTGAATGATCATGGTTTTTTCTGCAATATTAGATTCTTACGTGGTTTTTGCTGTCTTAAACATATAAATATAATTTATAATTTATAAGGATCAGTTCCCATTACTAATGCCTGATGTGACTCGTTGGCTAATCTGTGTGGACTGATCTAGGTGAAAGGTCACGAGTGTATCAGCAGCTATAAGCAAACTCCACACCGGGTTACAACTGGCAGTGATTCCTGGGAACATTTATTAGAAGCGCTGATGTTTATAAAAATAAAAATGTTGTAAACTTGTAAAAACATTACGTCTAACACAAAGTGGACATGTTCACATTATCAGAGGACTTTTCATTCATTGCTATGAGTGAAACCAGAGATATCTGACAGAGGTTTCTAATTGTGGATTTGGGAGTGGAAACAGGATAGAGGCGAAGATCTGGTATTTTGATCTATTGAGTAATCAGACACATGTCCTCTAAATGTACATACATACACATCCAGATCTGAATAGCATTGTGCTCTGACACATGTTATCCTCTGGACTGAAATCTACACACATGAAAGTTGTCTTTTTCCCCCCACTGTCAACCTCATGCACAAGAGCAACAAAGAGTTGAACACATGGAGTACACACGTTGATTCACATTAATAGGGAAACAGGCACTGTTTGTTATTTTGTCCTTTTAAAGAAAGCTCCAGTCTTTTGTTTGGCTCGATGCTGCAGCTCGGACAGATGCTGTGTTTTCCTTCAGGCGTGTGTGTGTGTGTGTGTGTGTAAGCAAGTATATGCATTCTTGTATGTACATGTGTATATAAGAGAGACGAGTGCAGCAGTGTGTGCAAAAGCATGTATATCCATATATATTTAATCAAGCACACACGCATACACTTCTGCACTTGGCTGCTCTTGCTGGATCATTAGAGCGTGGGATAGTCTCCTCTTCTTAAATTCCAAGACTGGAGACAGGAAGCGCCATGAATTTTTGTCCCTTTGTTGTCCTTCTTATTTTTTTCTTTTTCTCCTTTATGCTTCTTCTTTCATTTTTTTTTCACCATTTTGAGTCTCTTTTGTCCCAAAATGAGACTAGGATTAGCTATGTAGGCAAAGCCTGATATAGCTTAGTCTCCATTACTGTGCCAAAAGTACTAAAAACACATTAGTGAGCTACACAGGCTTTTTCATGGAATTTGCTAACAATAAGAAAACTTCAAAAAAATATAATACACCAACAGACTTATAACAGACTTATTCTTTAAAGACGGGAGGGATTACTTTCTGTATTGTACACAGATGTGTATGCATGTAATTAAATGTTGCATACTCAAACACAAACATATTTGGTGTACAGGGAGACAGCAATGCTGTGCCAACCAGGCCACATGCAGGACGATCAAATGGTGGCTGATAGGCAGGCAAGGAGAGAGTGGAAGACAGGCAGGCAGGAAGACCCAAAGTGGGCAAAGAGAAATATAGACAGATGGATGGGAAAGAAAACTGGCGTGAGCCCCAACCTGTTCTCTGCATGCTCAGTTTGACCTACTTTCTTTTCTTTTTCTTTCTTTCTGCGCCTCATACTCTTTGCCCCATTCTCTGTGATCCTCTGTGATTCTCTGTGATGTAGCACAAGGAACCAATAAGGGTAAGTCTGGGAAAGGACTCCCACCAGATACCACCACTGATCCCTATTTTTCCAACTCATTCTCCCCTTCAGACCTTTCTGTTTCTCCACATCTTATTGCCATTGCCTTGGCTAGCCAACCATGCAGTTTGTCTTTCATCTTCACTGCAACAATTTAGCAATCTGCTTTTAAAATGAAGGCTATATTAACTTTGGCGCCACCATAGTGAACCTAATAAAGGTTTCTCCCAGAAGGGAAGCCATCATTAGGCTGTATGTGATTGAAAGGGCGAACATCATGTTGCTGAAATGGTTTGAGCATGAGGTCATTGTGTCTAATTTGTGAAGTGCATTAATAAGATTATGCCATGTCAGGTCAGGTAATCAAGGAAATTTTGTTCTCATAAGGATATGATATTTATTTAAATGTATGTGTATTTACTTACTTTATCTTCATTGTTGTTACCACCCTCTCCTTAAAGAAGTGATGATGCAATTTTAACACATCTGTCTGACTTCCAGGAGGCATTTGTGTAACTCTTGTGTTGTGTCATTGTGTCTATGTATGTTTTTGCAAAGTCACACAAAAATGCATTGTCCTAAAGATGACGCAGAGATGCATTAAAATTCGAGCCACTGATTGTCATGGGGTTATTGTTACTGACAACCATGCTGCCATTAACTGGTGATACTGTCATATTTGGAAACAGAAACCACCACTGTTAAGCTCTTAGTTAAAGTACTGGAATGTGCTTCAGTATGTTAACTTATTATCACTTAAACTAAATGCATATCAGTCATTCCAGTTCTATTGATGAATTCCTGCTGACAGGAACAATACGGACGTGTTTTGGAGTTTCATTTGAGCAGATTTAATAGATTAATGCCTGAAATTACATGCATTGACGGGATAGTTTTGTACTGCTACAAACTCTTATATTGTTTTTTTGGTCCTGGTATAACCTATTAATTGTAAATGCTCCTCATTGTAAGACAATTGTTGATCCAAAGACTAAACAGTAAAACAGTGAAACCGAGAAAATATTCAAAATTCCAGCCATGTCTCTAAATCATCAAATCATCTTTTAATGTTGTGCCAAAGACTCTATTAGTTAAATAAGAACACATCACCAACATACTTAATCTGGTTTCATTTAATGTTACACCAGATGTGTTCGAGGAAATGAATCATTGTTTAATGGTTTAATCAATCAATTATTACAGCAGTCGGTACTGTTACCAACAAAGTATTTTTGTTTTTTCTCTACACAGACTACAGGACTGGGCCATGTTTCACGCAGGTGAACAACCAAATGTGTCAGGGCCAGCTCAGTGGAATCGTCTGCACCAAGACCCTCTGTTGTGCTACCATTGGACGAGCGTGGGGCCACCCCTGCGAGCAGTGCCCCGCCCAGCCACACCCCTGCAGACGAGGCTTCATCCCCAACATCCGCACCGGAGCCTGCCAAGGTCAGATAGGAGCACATACAGAGCTCTCTCTCTCTCTCTCTCTCTCTCTCTCTCTCTCTCTCTATCTATCTATCTCTATTTATTGCCTGTACACACACCTGGCAGATCTTTTTTCACTTCTTTTTCACAGTGACGAAGGAGGACACGCATACAATAATAACACACACAAACGCACGTTCACAACCACACAAACACTGTAGCCATTACTTTATCTGTCATCATATCCTGCCCTCAACATCCTAAAACTAGTGTTAACAACACAGTGGGGTGTTTACATGTACACAGTAGGCCGGATACTTGTATTTTCCTGTTATGGTCTTATTTAGCAGAAGATGTGTATATGCATCTCCATATCCCTGTAAACAATAAACAAGTTTTGGTGTCACAGTGAGTGTCAGCATGTCCCAGCTATCAACATCAGTTATTCTCAGTATCAAATTGTGAGTCTTTCAAGACTTATTGAAACAGAAAGTGATTTCTATTTTTTTGCTTAGAGCATTAGTGTTACTGATAATGTCACTCACACTGTTCATACTCTAACAGATACAGCATAGACACAACAGAATCAACCAGCTCAGGCTAAATTAAAAAAAAAAATGAAATATGAACATTATAAGAGAGAGAGAAGAAGGGAAAATCATCTCCTTTCGTCAGCATTCCTATTGCTGGTGTCCCAGAACACGCTTGGACCAGACAAGGCTCTCTCTACATACTTCTCAAATAACCTGTGGACGTGACCAGACTAAACAATAAGACTGTATCAATATATGACACACGTGGAGGTCATGTCCCGTGTCAAATGAGCCCAGCCAGGCCTTTTGCCTCCATCCAGCTCCTCTCACATGGACACCCCCAGCACCACCCTGGGCAGATTGTGATGGTTGATGTCTGGCTGAAGTGATCACAGAGGGAGACTGTGTTTTTTTTCTGAAGGATTGTATGCTCAAAAGCACCTGGCTTCACTTCAGCAGTATCAGAGCTGTAGCTACTTTTGAGGACATTAAGTTCATTATTTTCTTGGGGGATTTTAGCAAACTAGCATAGAAAAAAGAAGAAAAAAAAAGAAAGTTACACATTGTGGTCTTATAATTTCCAGACTCACTTGGCTTTACAGCACAATCTCAAAGCTCAGAGATCATTCATTGCACCAAATAAACCTACTTTTGCTGACATGGGTGGTTTGGCTAAGTTGTGTTTATGCAGATTCACCTTTTGATCCGCATAAACCTTTTGGCATGAAATTATGCAAGAAAACTTGGGGGCTTTACTTATAGTGCAGACACAGACTCAAAATCATGTTGACATATTCATCAAGTGCTCCTTGGTTTTTTGGATTGGATTTTGTGCTTTCTGCTGGGAAAGAATGTAAATTAAATTATGTGTAGTTTTACAAAATAGAAAACAAAGACACTGTAATGTATATAATATTTTCAACATGTAAAGACTTTTGATTTTCAATTGAAAACATTTTACACAGTCAGTTTATGCTTACCCTTTGTTCAGTGAAAACCTTTCACAAATTAAATGTATTGGTAACAGTTATGCATTGTAAAATTTACCACTATTACAAATGCAGAACCATGAAAGAAAGCAGTATGTAGCAACAATTATTGGTATATCCCTGACAAATATGTTAATAAATCCTATTAATACGGATGTAATACAGTTTTTCATAACATATACTAATAATGTAATTCACCCAAGTATAAGACAGCCAGCCAGCCAGGTATAAGTCTGTATATTATTTATATGTAATTCAAAAAGGTATTGCATCTGGGATTAGCAACTAGTTTGTCTTTAGTTCCACAACTTCTCATATAGCTGCTGATATGTTAGCGGTATGCCAGTGTGAGCCAACCACTCCTCTGTCTGTGACTCACATATCTCCTCTCTGACTCTCTTTTTCACTGTCTGTCTGTAATTTTCTCTCTCTGAACTTCTGTATCTGTCTTTCTTCCTCTCTCCTCTCTAACTCTCAGCTCTCTCTCTCTCTCTGTTTCTCTCTCTCTCTCTCTCTCTCACACACACATACACACAAACCAAAGAGCCTAGAGCAATGTCTTGATGGCAGCAGTACAAAGCACACATGATCATGAATCCAAATGTAAGGAGCGCACTCCAGGCTCCACATCAGGATGTTGGCTGGTTGACGCTCTCAGCCTTTGGCATAAAGAGTTCCATCGATGCTAGACTGTATTTTCAGCCTGTCTTAAACTGGAGCAGAAGCTGAATGTCTTCAGGTTAATCAAAAACAGACTGTTCATGTGTGTTTGCGTGTGAAGGATGTGTGTAGGATTGCAAATATGCACATGCATTTTTGGTTTCTGGAAAGTACAGCTGTACAGTCACCATGACTGGATTCTGTGTAGCGACTGCTGCTGAGGTGAATATAAAACCGTTTTTGTGAATGCATGTGTATGTGTGTCTCAGGATCACTGGTGCCATTACTTGTTACACCGATTCCTCCAGAAACCCACCCACTGATATCCCATATACTGGTAAAAGTGACTCACAATGAATGCTGGGAAAAAACATACATCTAAAAAGCAATTTCCTGTTCAAACAAGCTGGAGTATGTCTTTCTGGAAGTAGTCTAAGCCAAGTTACAATTCATTTAAACTTTCTTTGCAAGACATTTAGACAAGAAGAATAAGACAATGAAAACTGAGAAAGTGCCAGAATCATGTTCTAAACAGCTTTGAACAACAATGAAATGATGCAAACCTTGTATTTTTCGGTGGCTAATTTCTGTGGCTTTCCTTCCTTCTCTTAGATGTGGATGAGTGCCAGGCAGTGCCAGGTCTTTGTGCTGGAGGTAACTGCATCAACACCGTGGGATCCTACGAGTGTAAATGTCCTGCCGGCCACCGTCAGAGTGAAACCAGCCACAAATGTGAAGGTGAGTCAGGTCATAAAAGTTAAGTAGGCAAGGAAATGCTCAACAGTTAAAAAAGAAGCTCTCATAATGAGGACCGATAGCATTACGGTCACATGAAAATACAAGGCTGTCAGATAAGCATAACCCTGGTCAATACACAGACAGCCCTAATTGATCTGACCTGCTGACATGTCTTTCATCAAGAAATTTATTTCCTCCTGGATCCATTGCTGCCGCTCGCAAATGCAACTGTTATACACTTTTTCCAGACCAACCTATAATTTACAAATGTTATACAACAAATTATATTTACTATCAGTTATATTATGTAATTCATTATTAATTCATGAAATACTAAAAATCAATAACAAATGGCCCTCAAAGTTTTATCTTCATATTTCTCAGCCTGTTTAGCAACCAAAAAAACACCTACAAATGTATTTTATGATGAAAACAGAAGCATATTTAAAGGCTTCAAAAAGCCTTTGAAGAAGTATGTTCTTAAGTTTCTGTTTACAAATGAAACAACACAAACTATATCAAAGTATATCACTCTGTGTACCTGAGTATGTGAACGTACTGCCAAGTCAAAAGAATTGCGTGAATCTTAAATGAGATTTTGTTGAGTTAATGGTGAAGCGGTCATGGACTGGAGTTGACAAATCTCTACAGGCATTTAAAAAGCGATGACATGTTTAGAGTTAAAGTTGTCTTCACATAAACACACAGACACAGTCACACACACACACACACACACACACACACAGAGTGGATTCATATTGCAATGTGTTGATTGGGTGGAATTTAAACAATGCCCAGTCTGATAGTAAGCAGGGCAGGGGTTATGTCTCTTGGACTCAGGCCGACATGTTCTTAGTCTTTTGGGAGGATTACAGAAAGCTCTTAAACTGTTTCAGCCAGATGACATTCATTCTACTGAAACCAAGACTAAGCCTGGCTATTGTAGTCTATCTATGTATGAATTATTATCTAAGTTCTCCATTTAGTAACTACCATGTCTAAAAAGGTGTAATAGATACAGTACAAGCACAACTGTTTATAGTTCTTGGAAACTGGTGTCACCACCCTAAGATTCATGAGAAGCAATTAACATGACACACACAGCAAGTGATTTATGCATCAGTGAGTGAAGGAGGAAATGGGGAGGATGACTACACGAAATTCATCAAGAGTCCAGTTTCAGTTGTGGGTTTGGGTGAAAGCCACAGCTCAGGACTTACAGTAAGGCTAGAACGAGCACTTTCATAGATGATGCTATGCTCTACTCGCAGGGATTTGGGTGCGGTTGTGAGGATGTTGTAGCCACATTCCAGCTGGTGCCATACAGCTCCCAGAGGGCTGAGAAATTATACGACACACACCCCGGACGACACTAATACACCGTAGAAATGCATTAAGAGCTCAGGATAAGGAGCTTCAGGAACTATAAAAATGTGTGCCAGCTTGTTTGTGGTCAAAATGCAACACACACACACACGTTTAATTAACAAGGCAATCAAGTCATTTATGGAGTCCTGTAACCTTTCAACCTCTATTCCCTGGCAGCCAAAAACCTTTCTGATCACAATTTCTTGCTTTAGTGAATATAACTGCCTACTTATTATTATGTGCTGAGTGATGAGAGAGTGATAGAGAGAGAGAGAGCTATAACAGCTGCTTTGTAGACACCCTGAGGGTTATTTCAGGGCAAGAGATTTGTATCTTTTGAAATTATATACTGTCACACATACTCGCTGGTGCATCTTTGGAAAGTGTTACTTTGTCAATCAGGACCACTCCACTTCTAATTTACAATTTGCAATTAACACGTTTGTTGTATAGGAAAACATTTCTCCGTTGCTCATTTTTAGTTGTTTTTTTTTTTTTTACACAAGCGAAATGTGATTTGATGTCCGCTCTGGTGTTGTTTTGGCATTGAGGATTAGTCATACAATTTCTTCATCTGACCCATGCAGAGTGAGAAAGAAAAAAGAGTTCAGTGTTTGTGAAACTGATGTGTGTCTTTAGCCACAGATCTGCAGGAAACCTGTGTTTTGTGAAATCTCACAAACAATCAGTACAGGTCCTTTGGGGAAGGTTTTTATTGAAATACTCTTCTAGTTAATGCATAAACAGCCTCCCTAAGAGCTTTTACAGTGAAATTATTAAGGTTTTGGAGCAGTTAAGATAAAGTGCAGTTAAGATGTCATGGTTGTCTGATCGTTTTGGGCACAACAAGGCACCTGGTTTTATGGCCATCTTTTAGTTCAGACTGTGCTTAGCAGTCTATCCTTTTCCTCCCTTTTTTCTGCCCCTTTTTTCCTTCCAATAAATACAGTCGTTTGGCTTAAAACCAGCTGTTAGTGCTGAACAAAGAAACACTCTGGAGACTTTCTCATTACAAATGGATTCCCGCCCTGTGCAAATACACACACAGACAGTTTCACACATCACAGTTTAGATTAGATGAAACAGCGGAAAAATTAGACTCATACATTTCCTAAAGTGTTTCACATATTGAAAGGTATCATAAATAGATACACACACACACACACACACACACACACACGGCAGATCTGACTGATAGGTTGTAGACATTTATGTAGGTGACACATGTTTCCCTCCACACACAGTCAGTCCCACAGCGTAATGTCTGGTGTGCCGTTGCTTCTGCTGACACAAGGTTTATTTGACTGGGTTTTTACAGCCTCACCTAGGCTTTCTGCCACTGCTGTCAGACAGGAGTCAACAGGGGGAGAACAGCCTCTTTAGCTTCTCACGCCAGGGTGCTACACATATCCATGCAGACACCCACACAGCAAGGTGCGCATGAATATAAGTTACATGCTCTTTACTCCTTTAAAGATAAACACTTAAACACCACTTCACTTTTTCCAAGTAAGTGTGTAGGGCACACGCACGCACACACCACATCTGCACTTATGCTGTAATTATGCCCCACAGTGGTAGTAATTACGTATGCGTATAAATAAGCGTGACACATCATAAAAACACAATACCTTCTGAAACTTCACTTTGCTCCCCTGTCATGGAGCAATGAGGCCCGCCCATCACTGAATAGTGCAACTTAATGCTGTCATAAAGAGTACCACACTGAGGTGGGACCTGGAAAGACTCATGCGCAGGTACTCTCAGAGACCTTAGACATTTTTTAGTCAAACTATAGCCTGTTTTAAGGTCATATTCACCATTTTTCTGTTACTAGCGCTGATACGGCTGTGCAGATTTAGATTTCTCTTATACAGAGTTTAGGCGTGCTGAGTCAAAAACATCTGGAAAAAGTTTCACCTCTTATTCAAAAGGCTTTTTCAGAACCTTACATTGAGGGATTTAAACATGTTTTTTCTATAAAAACCTTTTTAAAACAACTTTTTTAAACGTTAATTGTTGCCTAAACAGAAACTAACAATACAAGAGCTTTGTATTGTTAGTTTCTCAAGCTTGATTTTAGCCTGGATAGAACACACCAGAAGTGGAGTAATTCAACTTTAGTAGACTGTTGGTCCATTTTATCTGCTTAATGTTCCTGTTGTTCCAGCACAGTAAGCTTTAACTGCAACGTGGTACTGCATCTTTTCGAGCAACGCTGAAAAAAAAATGTATGAGCTGACATAAGGTGTACTCAACAGATGTGCCCTATAATGTGATGAACTGATGTAACTGTGTGTGTTTTAGATATTGATGAATGCAGCACCATTCCCGGTGTTTGTGATGGAGGAGAATGCACCAACACTGCTGGTAGCTACGTCTGCACCTGTCCACGAGGCTACATCTCCAGCACAGATGGCTCCAGATGTGTGGGTGAGTCTCACACACAAACATACGACATTCCAGCATTTCTCTCTCTCTCTCATTTGTGCATTTTCTAACCCCCCTGGCTGACTAAAAGCTTGACATCTGGCTGGTAACTTCCTTCCCTCCATCACTGCTTAGTGGATCTCTGATGAGTCAAACTGGCCTGCAGATCTGCATTTGCCCTCACGATGTAGCCTTGGCAGCATTAATCTACTCTAATGCTGCTGCTCCTCTGACAGATTCACACACACATACTCACTGACACACATACAGTGCATAACTCACTGACATGTCCCATGAAACACTACCAGGTGTTAATGTATTCCTGCAATCCTCACCCCTCATGGAAACCACAGTGAAACACAACCAGACGTTAGGATATTATTTCAAGATTTACACCAAAACGGACAGCTCAGGGACCGTCTGTTTCACCCTATCAGCGTCAGATGGCCAACAAAGCAAAAGCTCCTCCAGTAAAGAAAAAGCACTGGATTGCTGTAATGGAAAATACATGTTTCTTGGCTCTATTTTGTATTATAAATATTATTTTCTCCATGTTTAAGTTATTTTCTAGCTTTCACGCAATCATCTGTGGAAAATCATGGACTTGTTTTATATGTTTTTTATATGTTGTTTGAACTGTGTTTGAAATGAGTTGAAAAGACCAAAAAAAAAAAGAAGAAGAAAACAAAAGATGGTACCACTAACTGCAGCAAGATAGAACCAATACATTCTATATGGTATGTGGACACCCGGACATTACACCCATATGTGATTGTAAAATATCTCATTCAAATCCATGGTGCAAAACCACCTCCACTCTTCTAGGAAGGCTTTTCACAAGTCATTATTTTAATGTGGCTGCAGGGATTTGCTCCCATGCAGCCATTAGTGACCTCATGTACTGATGTTTTAAGGCCTGGCTACAAGTCAGTGATCCAAGTCGTCCAAATGGGATGGGGTTGAGGTCCTCAACACCAATCTCAAAAAAAAACATTTCTATATGGACCTCAATTTGTTCGCAGGGGTATTGTCATGTTGAAACAGGAAAGGGTGTTTCCACAGTTCCACACACTATTGTACAAAATATCATTGTATTCTGTGGCAAAAACATTTCCTTTATTGGAAGTAAGGGGCCTACTATATCTCAAACCCTGAAAAATGGTCCCAGACCAAAATATACACAATGTCCACATACCTTTGGTCATTTAGTGCACATATTAGAAATGGGCATTTCAAGCAAAAACATTATACCATATTCCCTGGGAACTTTTCAAGCATTGAAGATCATCCCTCATAGATAGGAACGAAAGATGAAATGAGTTAAAAATGAACATCTTAAATAGTTGAGACCACAACAAAAACTAACGGAGAAGAGTAAAAAGAGGACGAGGAAGTGCTAGAGGACACAAACTATTAGAAAGGTTTGGGTTATGTTTTTCTAAACAAGAAGTGGATTGAGGGAGAGTTGAGAGAGGGATGGTCACAGTCATCAGAAATAAGAGACTAACTGGCAGCTTGGTGTGCCTGTACGTATGGGTGTGTATATGCATGTGTGTGTGTGTGTACACATGTGGGTAGGTGTGTGTTGATGTGTGTGTTAGAGAAGTGATCAAATCACCCGAACCATCTCCATCTGTCTGTCTTTATCCGTGTCCATATGTTTCTTTTTTCTCCCTCTCTTTTCTTCTTCTTCTTCTTCTTCTTCTTCGCCCTGCAGTGATATCTCTCTCTTTCTCTGTATTTCTCTTTCTTAGCACGGATCACACCAAAGCAACATTCTCACTCTCGTTTACAGTAGAAAATCTCTATGTTCACTCTAAAACTATGTACACTTCCATCTCCGTTTGGACCTTTTCTCTTGCTCTGGCTCCTCTGGCTGTTGTTTTATTTTTTTTATTTTTTTGGGAAAAACAACCCTTTATCTCTAACATTCATATTGATCTTATCATTTTCTCTTGGCTCTATTTCTCCCATCTTCTGACATCTGGATCCTGCACCTCAAATCTTTTAGTTGTGGTTTCCAGTTGCTCATCTGCTGTTCAGCCAGCTGCAGAGAAAGAGAGAAAAAAAAAACCAGAATGCAAATAAAACAGGTGCCAGACACAACCCCCATATATCCTTCCGCCGTCTCTGTCCTACTTCCAAAATGGACAAGACTAGAT
Source organism: Pampus argenteus (assembly GCA_036937835.1). Classification (NCBI taxonomy): domain Eukaryota; kingdom Metazoa; phylum Chordata; class Actinopteri; order Scombriformes; family Stromateidae; genus Pampus; species Pampus argenteus. The sequence continues at coordinate 14,038,848 of CM072870.1, forward strand.
TGGGAGGAAACAGAGGCATAGATTAGTAAACCCGCAACAAAACCAGACTACATGAGGTCAGGCCCAAATCATCATTGGATATTACAAATCAGTGATTCAATGTCACATGCCTGCATGAGCAGAGAAAGAAAACATGAAACTCTTCTTGTTTCCTCTTTATATGACTGATACACTTTGATTCAATTTCCCATCCTGTCCGATAACTTTTCCTTTTTTGTGGTCTGAACATAAAGTGAATAAAGGAGAGTAAATTGTTTTTATAAGGCTGACTTCTTGCTGGAGAAGCAGGATGTATGGTTGTGGTCTTGAGGCTACACTGTTTGGCTCTATGTCTATTGTCTTTTGTGTTATATACTGTACTGTGATTGTGTAGGCCAGCAGGAGCTGTTGGAGGCCTGACAGTGTGTGACAGTCTAATGCCCTGTCATATAGTGGAAGATTAAAAAAAAAGACCAGTCAGTCTACATAAACACCTCACCAAATAAAAGCATATGCTTGTGTAGTTGAGCAACAAACCACAGTCTGGATCCAATTTAAGTCATCATCATCCTCATCAGCAAACCCTCTCTTTCTCTCCTCTTCCTCTCCTTCCAACATGCCACCAGCTTGGTCATTCCTATGGGATGTTTTCAGAGTTGTGTTTGTGTATTTTTTGCATGTTTGTGTATGTTTTTATATGTGTATTTGTGCATCCATATGTGTGTATTTGTACATGTGGTGCCTACGTTCCTTTGGATAAGTACAAGAATGCATATGAGTGCGTATATGTGAGTGCATGTGGATATGTGTGTGTGGTGTACTGTATGTGTTCCCAGACACAGCACAGCCCCTCATGTTCTATCTAATTGGCAGGAATTGCTCCACATGGAACTGATTAATTCCAGACTGCTGGCTCATTAGCGAGTTAATCGACTTGTGCTCCTCCCACCAACTCCCTCTTCTCTCTGCTTTTGCTTCTCTCCCCTTTCTTTCTGTAGAAACCCTAACCCTGTAGAAACCCTAACTCTAACCCTAACTCTCTTTCACGTATGTTGTTCACTTTCTAAAATAATACATATGATTCTCTCTCACTTACACTTTCTACTTTACATTCTCTGGCTATGATAACGTCCCTGTCTCCCTCTCCATTTACTCCTTACACACGCTCTTTGAACCCCAGCCCCCTATGTTGCCCCATTGACCCTGACCTGGCAAACTGTAACAAATAAGACCCCTTTTTGGAGGCCCCTCAGATGCCTGTAGTTAGTTGAGACCCCAGGCAACCTTTCCCACTGCCAGCCCATAAAGAAGCTTCCTCCACAGCCACCATGAAGAGGACAGAACAGCCCCCTGATTTACAGCACTGTTGTTTTGAGCTTGACTATTACCTTACTTTTTTTTTTTATACAGTGTCAGTGGTGTAAAAAAAGTACTTGAGTACACTCCTACATTACTGCAGCAAAGTGAGATGTTAAACCACTGGAGGTCAGCAAAAACAGGATTTTCAGCTGATGTTAAGTTGCTTGTTAAGATTTTATTTATTATAAATTAGCTATCCTACTGTATATAAAACACTGCGAGTGTGAACTCTTTTACATACATAGTTTGCATTTTGTATGAAATGTCTTATTATATAACATACATGTACAATATTTCTCTCTAAAATTTTATTATAAGAAAAGTTTAAGGAGTCACAAAATGGAAATATTCAATTAGGTACCAATACCTCAAAGTTATATATTAAGGTTTAGTACTTGAGAAAATTAACTCAAGATCATATATTTAATGATTATATCAAAATGTGTAGGTTTTTGATTCACCTTATGATGAACTTTTGAGCTTAAACTTTTGTTGCTGTCTGTTTAATTGTCTCACTCTGTCCTCGTGTCTCATCCCTGTCCTTCAGATCAGCGTGTGGGCACCTGTTTCTCTGCTTTGGCTAATGGCCGCTGTGCTGGAGAGCTGAGTGGCCAATACACCAAGATGCAGTGCTGCTGTGACACAGGCCGCTGTTGGGCTTTGGGACAGATCCCTGAGATGTGCCCTGTCAGAGGGTCTGGTGAGTACACAAAAAAAGAAATATACAGAAGACACACACACAAATCTCATGTTTCGTTGTTGACAAACACACATGTTCTGGACAGCATTCAAGTTAGCTAATCCCAAACAAATTCATGAGTATGAACCTGAAATTAGGACAGAACCATCCATCACCTTCTCCTCCTCCGCTGAAAACTGACAGTTTCCGCTGCTGATTGTCTGCAATTTGGCATTAGAGACAAACCATAAATAAAGCCTTGACAGTGTAAATGGTTCACAAGCCAAGTGAAATTAGACAAGACGGACACTGTTAAGAGAGGAGCCTGCTTTGAGTTTGTGTGTGCCTGTGACAGAGAGGTAAGAGCATCCACTCAAACTAATGAGCATGATGTCATGAGCACAAACCAAACAGAGAAAGATGGAAAAGATTTGTGTGAAGATAATGACCCTCATCTCTTCAGTCAAGCTAGAATTTGGAAAATCTTCCCCAGCGTGAGACTATGTGATCCATCACAGAATGGTCCGCCTCTTTCACTGGCAACGCCAGAATAATATCCATTAATGCATACAGACATACAGTAAAATGAAATTTAAAAAAAACATAAGACACTAGACATATTGTAACTACACGTCAAAGTGGAGCAGAGTAGATCTGACGTTATTTTGTCAGGCACTACGCCAGTCATGTCATATCTCAAACCAGTTAAACTCTTAAAAGTTTGACAGTCAAAATCATAACAAACACACACTACATACACTATAACAGTGGTCAGGCTGAGCCAAAGTGTTTTTGAGTTGGAGTTAATAATCTACACAAGCAGTGAAGTTTCATTTGTTTTATCAGCAAATGAATCATAACCAACAGTGCTGTGCATCCACTGACTTGTTCCCTGTGATCTCTCTTCATCTTGTAGACGAGTTCAGGCGTCTGTGTATTGTGGGTGTTCCCCAGGGACATGGTTTCCCTCATAGCTACCCCAATGGACACTTCCCCAACACCAATGGCAATGGGTTCAACTATGGCTACAAGTTTCCCAGCATACCTAATGGAAATGGTAATGGTGGCGGTGGCAATGGAGGCAATGGAGGTGGACTTTTGACCCACCAACACATAGGTGAGTCTTTTTTCCGGGGTCTTAATAAGTCTTTGGCACCAGATAAAAAGGTAGATTTTTAGATTTTTAGACTCTCAGAGATCTTGAGAGACTGTTGATTTTTGCTTTGCCTTGTTAATGTGTCTCTTTGTGTGTTCTCAGGCACTGTTTCCGTGAATGACTCCATTGATGTGTGCAAACATTTCACCAACTTGTGTCTGAATGGACGTTGCATTCCCACAATCTCAAGCTACCGCTGCGAGTGCAACATGGGCTATAGGCAGGATGTTCGTGGCGAGTGCATCGGTAAGAAACTCACATCCACTGTATACTGTATACAAGTATACATGCAATGTTATTAAGTTCTCACTGATCTCCCACTGCACCGCACTGCCATCTTCTGCTGATTTAAGGAACTTAACACAAGTGATATAGATTCATATTTACAGGAGACAAATGTAAATAAATATTTATAACCATTCAGTCATAGGTGCACAGAATATGTCGTGTTTATTGTTTGCCCTATTTTCTCTCAACAGATGTGGATGAGTGTGTGAGCAATCCATGTATCAATGGAGACTGTGTCAATACACCTGGATCATATCACTGCAAGTGCCATGAGGGCTACCAAGGAACCCCCACCAAGCAAGCCTGCAATGGTAAGTCTGACTGTGCCTTTTAACTTATATTATTGTAATAATTTGTTTCATTTTGTACTCACAAATGTATTTTACCTCTGATGCACAGTTTAGTCTTATTTGGCTTTTAAAAGTCATTGAAAACTCCTCTTTCGCTCTTCTCTCCTCTGCATGCGTTTCCTCTGTTTAGACATTGATGAGTGTATTGTGAACGGAGTGATGTGTCGCAATGGTCGCTGTGTCAACACTGAGGGAAGCTTTCAGTGTATCTGCAACGCTGGCTTTGAGCTCACTCCTGATGGGAAGAACTGTATTGGTAAGGAATCAAAACAGTTATTTCGAACTACACATAAACCACAACCTTTAAAAATTTGATCTCAATACCTCTGGTCTTTCCTCTCCAGATCATGATGAATGTGCCACCACCAATATGTGTCACAACGGCATGTGTATCAATGAGGATGGCAGCTTTAAGTGTATCTGCAAGCCTGGTTTTGCCCTAGCATCTAATGGACGCTACTGCACCGGTATGTAAGATTTATAAAGTACAAACACGGGCCTCAAGTCTTAGGCTAGAGTCAACTAGGCTGCCTCAGAACCTTTGACGGATTTGATGTTCTTTGAAATCCTTTCCTTTCCGTTCTTTGAGACTTTCTGAAACGCCCCAAATCTGCCCAAACATCCCAAATTATGCTCAATGCATAAAAATAGAAAGATAAAAAAAATACTCAGTATTTTTATTATTCTGTCCTGTATGATGTAAATGATCTGCCTTCTCTTCATCAGACATTGATGAATGTCAGACACCTGGCATTTGTATGAACGGACGCTGCATCAACTCTGAGGGCTCCTTTCGCTGCGAGTGCCCACCAGGCCTGGCTATTGATGTAGATGGGAGAGTGTGTGTGGACACACACATGAGGACCACCTGTTATGGTGCCATAAAGATGGGCACATGCTCACGGCCATTCCCCGGTGCAGTGACCAAGTCAGAGTGCTGCTGTGCCAATCCTGAACATGGCTTTGGAGAGCCTTGCCAACCCTGCCCCTCCAGAAACTCAGGTAATATATTTGATTAGTTTTAGACTGATAATTTCAACTCTTTTTATTCATTTTGTTCATTACAAAAACAAAAAGAGAAAACTGAAAATCCAGCTCATGAAATGTGTTTTCTTTCTCTTTATTTTTCAGCTGAGTTCCAGGCTGTGTGCAGCAGTGGTATTGGCATTACAGCAGATGGCAGAGGTGAGTATGTTGTTCATGAGTGTAAACGTTGCTATACCGTAATTAAAAAAAAAAAACCTTATCTCATTAATTGTTCATTAATTTCTCCTAGACATCAATGAGTGTGCCCTGGACCCAGACATATGTCAAAACGGCATATGTGAGAATCTGAGAGGAAGCTACCGTTGCATCTGCAACAACGGCTACGAGTCCGACACCAGTGGCAAAAACTGTGTTGGTGAGTGAGAGTGCTGTGGATTGTGTTCATATTTTTGATAGATACTTCTCAAAATGAGTATATATAACTTTTTTTTGAACAGCGGCCACTGTGGCCACAATTTAACAATTTAAATTCTAAAACAGAAGGACAGTCTCTTCTATCATATAGTAATTAAGTATTGTATTCTCTTTCACCTCCATTCAGACATCAATGAGTGTCTGGTGAACCGTCTGCTCTGTGACAACGGTCTGTGCAGAAACACTCCTGGCTCCTACACCTGCTCGTGCCCTAAAGGCTATGTCTTCAAACCTGACTCAGAGACATGTGAAGGTGAACACACACACACACACACAGAGAAACACAGTGACACAGAGACACCCTCACGTGTCTATGCTTCACCATCCATGTGTTTTGTTGTTTTTTACCAACAATCAAGGTCATTATGAGGTGACATTATAACCAGATGTGTTGCATTTAGTTTTTGATAAACATGCAGCTCATGGAAAGAAGACACAACAAAACAAACTGTGTTTGTAACTTCAAAATGGTGATCCATCTGAATTAGCCTCTCAGACCTGACCTCAGCTGTGTTTGCACATGTTTCAGATATCAATGAGTGCGAGTCCAGCCCATGTATTAATGGAGCGTGTCGCAACGTGGCCGGGTCCTTCAACTGTGAGTGCACCCATGGAAGCAAACTGGACTCCACCAACACCATCTGCGTGGGTAAGACAACCGTCCTTCCAAATGTCTTGCGCAAATTAGAGCAGCACCGCGGGGTCCTAGAAACAGCTTGTGTGTGGAAATGATTACACACACTGATACATGTGTGTCAATGGGAAATAACTGATGCAAGAGTCTTTTTGTCTAACCATTTTAATTGAAGTTTACTCTCTCTTTTCTAAACAAATACTGAGGTGACTAAGGTTTCAAAGACATTATCATCCTCAGATGTTGGGCAAAATGGCACACAGATGATATATTAGATAAATACTGGCGTGCATGGTCTTAGTTCACATGGAGATTGCTTTACTTCATAGAAATCCACCGCAGATTCAAAATGACATATGGTATGTAAGACTCTCTGAGGGTAAAAATTCCACTTGTTTGGGTCTAAAACAACTACATGCTAATATATAATACAGATGTTATTGTAACTAGAAGGGAGAATGATTCATTAAATAAATAGTAATACATATCGCATGAATTTGCTCTGTCAGAGTTCTACAAATTCCTCTGGTTCGGTCCATCTGTCATAAGATGATTGCTTTTTTTTGGTGTATTGTGTTGCCAAAGTTAAAGGTACCTTGCAGAGATTTTGAGCATGAGTGTTTTGTTTGTATGTTGTGATCAAATAGAAAAATAGTATTTGTAAACTTTTCTCTGCTGTTGCTGTGTCTCCACAGATAGCATGAAAAGTACTTGTTGGCTGACCATACAAGACAACCGCTGTGAGGTAAACATCAACGGAGCCACACTGAAGTCTGAGTGCTGCTCCACACTGGGAGCCGCCTGGGGCAGCCCATGTGAACCCTGCGAGATCGGTCAGTTCACAAACACAGGCACATTCTTATGATATGTTTTTTTTTTAAGGCTGAGGATAATGTTTTTAATCTAAGCTACGTACATTTTGTGCCAAACCAGCATTATGTGTTTAACCAAATACAACTGTAAAGGAAAATGTTTTAGGAAAGAAGCACAATGCATCCAACTTAATTCATTTTGGCAAACAAATGGATACATATTCTGCATTTTTTACATCTCTCAATCTTCTCATGACTCACAGACAAAGCCTGCTCTCGAGGATTTGCTCGTATGAAGGGCCTTGTGTGTGAAGGTAAGAACATTTGACACACCAGCAGTGCTCTGGTCATCCCATGAAGTTATTTTATTTTTTAGTCCTTGTAATGTGCCTTTAATGTTCACTCTACATATTTCATTTGAAAATTGGACCTTGTGAGTGTACATGTTTGTGGGTGTGTTTCACCTTGTAATTGTGGTTCTTAAACGCTCCCTGCAGACATTAATGAGTGTGAGGTGTTCCCTGGAGTTTGTACAAATGGCCGCTGTGTGAACACCCAGGGCTCCTTCCGCTGTGACTGTGCCGAGGGACTCACTTTGGACAGCACTGGACGCACATGTGTGGGTAAGAGAACAACACGACAAAGACACTCGACATTGTATCAACACAATAATGTCAAAATCAACTTTCAACAATTTGTACACCCCTAGATATGCGTAGTGAGCAGTGCTATTTGAAGTGGCACGAGGACGAGTGTGGCGAGCCGCTGCCAGGCAGATACCGTGTGGACATGTGCTGCTGTTCAGTGGGTGCTGCGTGGGGTATCGACTGTGAGGAGTGTCCCAAACCAGGATCTCCTGAGTACAGAATCATCTGTCCCAGAGGGCCCGGCTTTGCCAACAGAGGAGATATTTTGACCGGCAGGCCTTTCTACAAAGGTACCAATATTCACACTGACCCTTTTTTTATCCGAAGTGTGTAAATTTGGTTTCTGTCAGTGGTAATGCCCTGTTCTGTCCTGATGATCCAGATTGAGTGAGGGTTTATACAGTTCATGAGTGGAAAGCTGGTTGATAAATAATGTGTCTTTGTATCTGTAATGGTCATACATATTTGATTCCAATATATACATTCAGTATAATTATTTGATTGTAGTATTGATATTTTATTTTGTTGACTTTCAAGGTATTTCAATGTGATATGAGTTTTAATTCATATTTCCCCAGATGTGAATGAGTGTAAGGTGTTCAACGGCCTGTGTACCTATGGAACTTGCCGCAACACCATCGGCAGTTTCAAGTGTCGCTGCAACAGTGGCTACGCTCTGAATGCCGAGGAGAGGAACTGCACAGGTATGGACAAGGAAGATAAAGTTGAGGAGCAGTGATATTAAGTTGTTGAGCCTTCTTTATGTAATATGTTGTGTTTTTTTTAGACATTGATGAGTGCCGTATCTCCCCGGACTTGTGTGGTCATGGTTCCTGCGTCAACACACCTGGTAGCTTTTCATGTGAATGCTTTGAGGGTTATGAGAGCGGCTTCATGATGATGAAGAACTGCATGGGTAAGCTTGCACAAAGAAATACACAAATGATATACCACAATGTGAATCAGTCCAGTTTGGGAATTTACATATGGTTTCCATTTTAGTTCTTTCTTTCCTTAATCGTTTTTTCTTCATTTTTTAACCTTTTTCCTCCACTTCTCTCTCCCTCTCTGCTGACAGACATTGATGAGTGTGAGAGAAACCCCCTGTTGTGTCATGGAGGAACCTGTCTGAACACAGAAGGGAGTTATGAGTGTGAATGTCCCCCTGGACACGTGCTCAGCTCAGATGGATCTGCCTGTGAAGGTGGGTCAAACATCATACATACATGCACAGAAGCATTCACACAGAGATTCACAGGGCACATCATTGTCAGCACATCCAAATCTAGTTTTAATAACAGTTGCACATAGTTAGTTTAGTTTCCATAAACAGGCATCTGTTTGGCAATACAATATCAAAAAGTAATTATAAATGCACTTTTAAGATGGGTATACAGTCCTAATCTTCATTTTTACCTGATGTACATTACATTGTATGTAATGAACAATTCTCTGTACTCTCTTTCTGGCCATCAGATGTGAATGAGTGCCAGTTGAGTGACAACTTGTGCAAAAACGGCCATTGTATTAACATGCCGGGAACTTACCAGTGCTCCTGTGAGACTGGTTACCAGCCCACACCAGACCGTCAGGGCTGCGTTGGTGAGTGAAGCAGCAAAGTTTATCCCGAAAATATACATAAAAATGTGCAACATTTTGCATACAAGCAAACTATTAATTATTGATCCTGTAGTGTTTTTGGCTTACAGGCATTCTGTTACTGTCACTTGTGCCTAAACTCTAATCATGACCTCTCTTTGTAGATATTGATGAGTGCACCATTATGAATGGAGGCTGTGAGACCCACTGCACCAACTCAGAGGGCAGCTACGAGTGCAGCTGTAGTGAAGGCTATGCTCTCATGCCTGACCTCAGGACCTGTGCAGGTAATGATATGTATGATATGTACAGTATATATATTTTTACACAGGACATATTAATGAGTGCACTGACACCGATTTATGATGCTTTTTAGATATCGATGAGTGTGAGGAGACTCCAGACATCTGTGATGGAGGCCAGTGTACCAACATTCCCGGGGAATATCGCTGTCTGTGTTACGATGGCTTCATGGCTTCTATGGACATGAGAACCTGTATTGGTGAGATGAAAAAATAACATACTGCTATCCTTCTCCTTTCACACTTGATTATTCTCTCTATATACTAATCTCTTTAAATCTCATTCCTACCTTTGTCTTTTTGTTCATTGTGTTTTCTGTCTGCCTCATTCATTTATTCTGTCTGCCCAGATGTGAACGAGTGTGATTTGAACCCAAACATCTGTCTCCATGGCGATTGTGAGAACACCAAAGGCTCCTTCATTTGCCACTGTCAGTTGGGATACTTTGTCAAGAAGGGATCCACGGGCTGCACAGGTACACATGCTCACAAACACACACACACACACACACACACATCTAGGTTGGAGAGGTCTGGGCCTCTGTGTGTCCATATTTGAGCTGAGTGTACAGACAGTTTATTCATGCATAGAGTAGTAAGGCTGACATTTTTTAAGATAATAATTAATTCATGACATACTATACCTGGAGACCCAGTCACCAGCCTCACTACTAATAGAATTAAAAACTCTTTGCTAAGCAAAAAGCAACATCTTGACATCTTTTTGCATCTCATTGAAAAAAGAGCATTTCACTCAAACAAACAAACTAGAGCTACAGTATTGTTTATTTTCTTGTGTTTTTATTTTGTTCAGTTTTCTAAGGGAATACTTTTAAAAAAAAGATTACTTACTAGATATTGGCTAATTAATCTTAATATCTCTCCAGATATTGATGAGTGTGAAATCGGGGCTCATAACTGCGACATGCATGCTGCCTGTATCAACGTGCCTGGAAGCTTTAAATGTCGCTGTCGAGACGGTTGGATAGGAGACGGCATCAAGTGTGTGGGTGAGTATGTGTCCAGATTATGTTAGCTGCTGTGTAATTTATAGACCAGATAGTTTTACATTGTAGGCTTCATGTTTTACCATGTTTTTTTCTTTTCTCCATTATAGATCAGGATGAGTGCTCTGCCGAGGACCACAACTGCAACCTCAATGCAGACTGTGTCAACACACCAGGATCCTACAGGTGTACGTGCAAGGAGGGCTTTAATGGAGATGGCTTTTCCTGCTCTGGTAAGACTGTTGAAACTTTCTGAATAAGTCCTGATTGAACACTAGCTTCTGTGTGTGTGTGCATTGGGTTTATTAACACTCTGGATTCATCCATTCTGTTTTAGATATGGACGAGTGTGCAGACAATGTGAACCTGTGTGAGAATGGCCAGTGCCTGAATGCTCCAGGTGGCTACCGCTGCGAGTGTGAGATGGGCTTCACTCCTACAGAAGACAGCAAGGCTTGTCAAGGTGCTGCACTAATTCCATTTTATTATTTATCATTCTTTTTTCATACAAGTAGTATAACTAACATTTTCTTTCTCTCTCTGTCGTCTTTACCACAGACATCGATGAGTGTAATTTCCAGAACATCTGTGTGTTTGGCACGTGCCAGAATCTTCCAGGGATGTTCCGCTGTGTGTGCGATGATGGTTATGAACTGGATCGCAGTGGAGGAAACTGCACAGGTCAGTGGAGCACTTCTGTTATGCCCCTCTAAAACCACATATTTTAAAAGTTGACCAATGCAAACATTTCTTCATTTACAACAGCTTGTAAAGTAATGAGTTCATTAAAGTTTAGAATGTGTCATAGCTGAGCTTGTATGTGTCACTGTGCACTGCAGACATCAACGAGTGTGCAGATCCTGTGAACTGCATCAACGGGCTGTGTGTGAACACTCCAGGGAGCTACTTGTGTAACTGTCCAGCTGACTTTGAGCTCAACCCCACTGGAGTGGGCTGTGTGGGTGAGTCACACTGAGAGTTAGCCAAACTGTTTACAACTATGAAGAAGGCCATGATTCATGTCCTCCATGAATGAACCAGGGAATCCCTTATGGAGGACCTCATCTGATTTATCAGAGAAAACATAAACAATAAGAACATTCAAAAAATAAAGTCCTTTAATAGTTCCCACTTTACTATGTAAAATAAATTTAAAAAATCAATGCATTATATTAGTATTTTTATACCTGAGAACATGGTTAGAAGATGCAGCAGATGCAGCATTCGTGCAAACCAAACTATACTTTACTTCATTTGTAGACTCATCATCCTGTTACATGAAAGACTTCATGCATTGATGAGTGAATATGTGTCTCTCTCAGATACCCGCGTTGGCAACTGCTTCCTGGAAATCCTTGGGCGTGGTGATGGAGGAATCTCCTGCAGTGCAGAGATTGGAGTGGGTGTGACCAGAGCTTCTTGTTGCTGCTCCCTGGGAGGAGCCTGGGGAAACCCCTGTGAACTGTGCCCCGCCCCCAACTCCAGTATGCATCACAATCAATTTTTGTATTTATTATAAAAAGCACATCTATATGTGATACTTAAAATAGGCATATTTTCTGGCAAACATTTGTCTTTGCAAAAATTATTAATTACTGACTATTTTGCAGCCAAGTCACAGTAACAAACTGTATTTTTGTCTCTGTCTTTTCTGTAGCGGAATATAAGACTCTCTGTCCAGGAGGAGAGGGATTCAGACCCAACCCCATCACTGTCATCCTGGAAGGTAAACTGAATTCGCAATGGCAGCTACAACCAGAGTGTGTTGCATCAAAACACTGAAACTCTTCTACCCTCTTTTTCATATGTTTTCAAATAATTCAAATCTAAGATCAAGTTACCACATAGTAATATATATGCGTCCACTATTTGAATGTTTCTTTAGATATCGATGAGTGCCAGGAGCTGCCAGGTCTCTGCCAGGGTGGAAACTGTGTAAACACCTTTGGCAGTTTCCAGTGTGAATGTCCAGCAGGCTACTATCTGAATGAGGAGAAACGCATCTGTGAAGGTAAGGACTGAAAAAAACATTTACACTGAAAACCTTGAAAAAACTCAAGCTGTATTATCACTATGCCCCTACTTCATATTTTTTACTATCTGTCATTGTATCCTTATGTATAGATATTGATGAATGCACAACCCACATTGGGATCTGTGGACCTGGTACCTGCTACAACACTCTGGGGAACTACACCTGTGTGTGTCCCCCTGAATACATGCAGGTTAATGGAGGAAACAACTGCATGGGTGAGTTGATGGAACCTCAAGAAAATATTTATTCTCGGTTGCTTCATTTTACACTCATAGTTTCTAAAAGTCAAACCTTTTTGAAGTGCATGTCAACTTTTTGATTTAGACTGAATGTCTTTCTGTCATTCTGGTAATGCAGACATGAGGAAAAGTGTATGCTACCGAAACTTCAATGACACTTGTGAGAACGAGCTGTCCTTTAACATGACCAAGAAGATGTGCTGCTGTGCCTATAATGTCGGAAAAGCCTGGAACAAGCCGTGCGAGGCCTGTCCTACTCCTGCTACCTGTAAGTGTCAAAAAAACTGACATAAGCAACTACTGCTCCAAACTGACATACAATGAAACTGCAAAAATACATTTTATTACTGTAATTGAGTTGGTTCTGTCCTTTCTGTTTCAGCTGAGTACCAGTTACTGTGTGGTAACCAGGCTCCTGGCTTCATCATTGACATCCACACTGGAAAGCCAATTGGTGAGGTCACAGCAAGGTCAAAACTGGCTGCCAGTCAGAGTACAGACCACAACATGATTGTCCAAGTTCAAAGCATTATAGTTTGGATTACAATGTTCTCTGCTGTTGTTCTGTGCAGATATTGATGAGTGCAGGGAGATCCCTGGTATCTGTGCTAATGGAGTGTGCATCAACCAGATAGGAAGCTTCCGTTGTGAATGTCCAATGGGCTTCAGCTACAACAACATACTGCTCATTTGTGAAGGTAAAACTTGGGCCTCAAATGACTCTTTCATCTCTGTCACACTTCCTTTCTGTGTCTGATATAACAGGTGAAGTTAACGACCTGTGAATTTAAAAGACATTTTGTAAAAACACATCTCTTACCCCTGGCACTACTTTATCTCCTTGTCTGACTCTGCTGCTGAATCACTGCACACTGTTTCTACAGTATACAGTACACACCAGCACAAGCTTACTACACAAACTTAATATAACATGCACACACATACAAATACACTCACTCACTGCCTGAGAGCCACTTTCACAAGTTAATGCAGCTTTTCCCCACATAAATTATGTCCTTGTAAAGACAAGTATAGTGGCTCTGAATGGAAATACCTGCCAGGACCTTCAGTCACCCAGAACCTTCCAGGACTGTCTGAACTGTACTGCAGCCAAAATGGCACCGTTGTGTTTTCTCTCCTGCTGTCCACGGGCTGACAGCCTGCTCTGACCAGACAGTTATAGAGCCTGTGATTGATGTCTACTGTTTCTCTCTTTCTTCTTCCCGCTCAGATATTGATGAGTGCAACAGTGGGGACAACCTGTGCCAGCGCAACGCCAACTGTATCAACATTCCAGGCAGCTACCGCTGCGAGTGCTCGCCAGGCTTCAAGCTGTCCCCCAGTGGGGCCTGTGTGGGTAAGTCCAGCCTGTCTGACAGACCTTCCTGGGGTTTCCAGCTTAAAATAACAGCGAGGTAGACAGACAGAGTGATTGTGTTGGTGATGCGAGGAAAATGTTACACAGTTTTTGTGGGAAGATCATTAAAATCAATAAGCTGTTGAGATGTTTTACACCAGCCTCAGACTATAAAGGCTCAGATTATGAATGGGTTTAATATAAAGTGGAGTTAGTATATAATATGCAAGATGAAATGATTAGTCAATTAGTCGATCAACAGAAAATGAAACAATTTCGCTAATCAAATAAATAAGTATTAATCAAGTGCAGTTAAAAATACAATTCACTGCTTTTCTCTATTTTATATTCTAGATAAAATATCTTTTGGTTTTTGACAAAAAAAAACAAACAAAACAAAAAACAATTTGAAAACCATAATAATAATAAATTATTATGGTCATTTTAACCATTTTTGTATTTAACAATTTGAAAAATAATCAACACATCAATTAATAAAGAAAACCGTTATCAGTTGCAGCTCTATATGATAAATTAATCGGCTATTCCCTGCTGTTTCCCTCTCTCTCAGACCGCAATGAGTGCCAGGAGATTCCTAATGTGTGCAGCCATGGAGAGTGTATCGACACACAGGGAAGTTACCGCTGTCTCTGCCACAACGGCTTCAAGGCCACTGCTGACCAGACCATGTGCATGGGTGAGAGAGACAATCTAAAACTAAACTTATTCACCCAACACTTTGTTACACGACTACCATAAGTCGAAAGCAGCCACATACATACACTTATTTTTTTTTACATTTGCTTGGCTTTTTTTTTCTCAGAAGAAATTGTCAGACTGTGACACTCTTATCCAGCCACTGTGCTGCTGCATGACTCTTTTAAGTGTTTAAAATGTTGCTCTCTCTCTGTGTATTTCAGATATTGACGAGTGTGACAGACAGCCATGTGGTAACGGTACCTGTAAAAACACAGTGGGATCCTACAACTGTCTGTGTTTCCCCGGATTTGAGCTCACACACAACAATGACTGCATGGGTATGTATCATGTCCTGTTCTGCTTCACAATGGTCAACAGCAGTTAGTGCTTTATTTTAAAGGTCAAAATGTTGACAAGGATTCAGATGTCATATTATTAATGACTACGGTTAAAGTATTAAAAATCACAGGAATGTCTGGAAAATCCTGATCCTCTCAATGTTTACCTCACAGACATAGATGAGTGCAATGCCCTCCAGGGCCAAGTGTGCAGGAATGGACGGTGTATCAATGGACTTGGTTCCTTCCACTGTTTCTGCAATGAGGGTTATGAGAATACCCCTGACGGAAAGAACTGTGTTGGTAGGTGTACTGGGTGAGGTATTTATATATAGGCTTTCAAACAGACACATAACCACACATTGCCTCATTTTTACTTTTTTTCACAGATATCAACGAGTGTGTGAGTCAGCCCGGCACTTGCTCTCCAGGAACTTGTCAGAATCTCGATGGATCCTTCAGATGTATCTGCCCTCCTGGATATGAGGTGCAAAATGACCAGTGCATAGGTAAGACATAAACACCTACATACAGGAATAGCCACACATCAGTTCAGACCTAATACTCCCCACATACTCAAACTGGCTTGTTCAAATTCCCTGATAGAGAGCTACACTTAAATAACAGGGTGTCTGAGGCATCACTGACTGAGCCATCTGGTCAAACACACACACACAATCTCTCGCACATGCACTCTGATATGAGACTCATCTCACCTTCTACCTCCATCCCCTCTTTTACGCTCTCTTCCCAGATATCAACGAGTGTGAGGTGATACCTAACATCTGCCAGTTTGGCACCTGCACCAACACCCCTGGTAGCTTCCAGTGCTCTTGCCAGCAGGGCTTCGTACTCTCTGACAACAAACAGCGCTGCTATGGTGAGTGAAGGTGTTAGTTAACATTATGGCACAGCAGACAGTGTTGATGAGCAGCTGTGTGAGTTATTTCTCAAATTAATGCTGTGATCTGGCATACTTTTCACTGAGGTGGTAAGAAGATTCTTGTATATGTGTGTCTGGCATTTAACAGATCAAACAGCTTCTATTTTCTCACGTTTGAATTGACTTGATCTTTTTTTTTATGACAGATACCAGAGAGAGTTTCTGTTTCACCAAATTCGACGCAGGAAAATGCTCCTCCCCTAAACCCTTAAACACTACCAAGGCTAAGTGCTGCTGCAGCAAGATGCCTGGAGAGGGCTGGGGACTTCCCTGTGAGTTGTGCCCACGAGAGAACGAAGGTGTGTAACACACACACACACACACACACACACACACACACACACACACAGCTATATTTAAGACATACATAAGCACATAATGACTTTTGTGAAATAATGAATATGGCCTTGTGTGTCTCCAGCTGCTTTTAACACGCTGTGTCCCTTCGGCCATGGATCCGTGCCTTTACCTGATGGTGACGGTACTCGTGAAGGTGAGTGCTACAGTGTAGATAAAGTCCCTTATATCTGAAGAAAAAGTGGAAAATTGCACGTGTTAAAAGCAGGCTACTGTTTTCTTTCATTCTCTAGATACAAATGAGTGTCTGGAAAACCCGGGCATCTGCCAGAATGGCATCTGCATCAACACAGACGGCTCATTCCGCTGCGAATGCCCTTTTGGATACAACCTGGATTACACAGGCGTTAATTGTATTGGTAAGATCTTTGACTTAAGTAACAATCTGCAACATTTTCTTTTAATTAATGTTTTATTACCAATTGATGTAAGTTATTCTAGTCCTAGATTCATAGAAGAGGATTTGAGGATAAAATCAATGTCAGAAGGGTCTGGTGTTATTTTCCCACTATAGTACAAGAGTCCAAAGTTTGCCAGCATCACAGCCTGATCTATTGTTAGGCCAATTAATTTTTAAGCAGCTAATGACTGCTTGTAAAATCTATGGCATAAAAGTGTCATTGATTTAATTGCCTCCTCTATCTATCCCCAACTCTATGTCTTCTCCAGACACTGATGAGTGCTCCATCGGAAACCCATGTGGAAACGGAACCTGTACCAATGTGGTGGGAGGTTTTGAGTGTTCATGCCAGGAGGGTTTCGAGCCTGGACCCATGATGACCTGTGAAGGTCAGTCATTCACAAAGTAACACTCATGCACATTTGCACTGATACACTTGTTTTCTGCATTATTTGAAATTAAATTAAATTAAACAACCCTGTCTCTGACTGCAGACATCAATGAGTGCTCCCAGAATCCTCTGCTGTGTGCCTTCCGGTGTGTTAACACCTTTGGCTCTTATGAGTGTATGTGCCCTGCTGGCTATGTGCTGAGAGATGACCAACGCATGTGTAGAGGTGAGAAGGCACAGGCACATCTTGTTTGCAAAGTATCATTTTTTTCCTGGTTTTATCCTGTATTATCTCTGCTTTTTTACTCTTTTTTGTACTTTTGTGATGCTTTGACACCACCAAAACAGGCTTTAACAGTTTTCATTATAGCTGACTGTTGTGGTTTCACCAACTGGCTGTCCCTTATTGTTCCCTGACAGACCAAGATGAATGTTCAGAGGGTCTGGATGACTGTGACTCCAAGGGTATGATGTGTAAGAACCTGATTGGTAACTTCATGTGTATCTGCCCCGTTGGCATGCAGCGCCGACCAGATGGAGATGGATGTATGGGTGAGTAAAAAGAAGTTTACTTCAGTCCTCACGCATTATATGCTGTTATTACTTGATTTACTTGCCTCTTCACTCTCTTCATTCTCTCATCCTATGCTCTGTACTCCGGCAGACCTGAACGAGTGCCGCGCTAAGCCTGGCATCTGTAAGAATGGGCGCTGCATCAACTCAGTGGGAAGCTACCGCTGTGAGTGCAACGACGGCTTCGAATCAAGCTCCACAGGAACTGAGTGTATTGGTAAGACAACTTTTGCTGAACAACACATGGAGGTGTAGACGTCATAAATAAAGTTGTGCTGATACTCATTTACAATAAGTGAATGAGTCAAGTTTCATCTTACTTTCCAAAAAACTTAAAAATGTTGTGTTTCTCTCTTCACCTCCAAACACCCCTTTAGACAACCGAAAGGGCTTCTGTTTTACGGAGGTTCTGCAGACGATGTGTCAGCAGTCTTCCACCAACCGGAACAGTGTGACCAAATCTGAGTGCTGTTGCAACATGGGCCGAGGCTGGGGGTCCCTTTGTGAGCTCTGTCCACTGCCTGGCACCGTACAATACAAGAGGATGTGCCCACTTGGACCTGGCTACACCACTGATTCTAGAGGTGAGAAGCTCAGTAATGGTATTAAATGATGCTATACTGTGCTGCTGCTGAGTTGAGTGGAGAATGAGAGTACATAGTTATAAAATGTCTCTGTACTTCCAGATATCAACGAGTGCCAGGTGATGCCAGATCTGTGTCGGAACGGCCAGTGCATCAATACCATTGGATCCTTCCGCTGTCACTGTAATGTTGGATACAAAACAGACTTCACTGCAACCTCCTGTGTTGGTATGGCTGATCTTTGTCTTCGCCTTTATTTCTGTATATATTATCAGTCAGTTTGGTTTTGAAGCTTTTTGGCTTTATTGACTGCTGCAACAGAATTTCAGCAGTGTATTGATAATACTGGTATCAAACAACATCCATTTATTGTTTCCCCTGTATGTTTATTCCAGACACGGATGAGTGCGCTCTGTCTCCTAAGCCCTGTAACTTCCTGTGTAAAAACACGGAGGGCAGCTACCTCTGCTCCTGCCCCAGAGGATACAGCCTGCAGCCAGATGGAAAGACCTGCAAAGGTAAGTGCACTATGTTATTCCATAAAAACCACAAGGTGCTTCTCAATATGTTTAAGTTGGCTTAGTAATTGACACACCAGCAGTCTGGATTCTGTTCTCTGTTCCACTATATCATTCAAATGAAACATGGCTTTCTTGCTTTTAATGTTATTTCTTCTCACCCTTTAAGATCTGGATGAGTGTTCAACCAAGCAGCATAACTGCCAGTTCCTCTGTGTCAACACCATTGGAGGCTTCACCTGCAAGTGCCCCCCTGGTTTCACTCAGCACCAGACTGCCTGCATCGGTAAGTATGGCAAGAGAAGACCAGTGTTACTCTGCATCCAAATAAGCTTTGTATTAAGTGAGGTATATTGGGGGAAATCAAAGGAGAATTAGTGATATTTGTCTAAAAATCCTCACCTGTTTACAATTACAGAAGAGAACAACAAAAAAATGTAGTTTTAATGAAAATAATTTTGATATAAAATATGTTGATATGTTTCTTCTTTCTTTGCAGATAACAATGAGTGTACAGGTCAGAGCACTGTGTGTGGTTCACAGGCGTCCTGTATTAACACACCTGGTAGCTTCAACTGTGAATGCTCTAAAGGTTTCTCCTTGGACACCACAGGAGTGGAGTGTGAGGGTAAGTGGATCCCTTTAAATTTGGTTAGATATAGTTAAGATACACAGATCTCTCACCTGGAGGTCTTTCATATTCCAAAATCATGGAAACATAGAAAGGCTGGGTTTTTTTTTTTGTGGTAGTCAAAAGAGGCAGAAAACTTTGGTCACACTCTACAATCGAATGCAAATGTGCTTAAAAAATAAGAAATTGAGCAGTCTGCATGTTCAATTATCGCAGATGTGGATGAGTGCAGCAGTAACCACCGCTGCCAGCACGGCTGTCAGAACATGATGGGAGGTTTCCGGTGTGGATGTCCTCAGGGCTACGTGCAGCACTACCAGTGGAACCAGTGTGTGGGTGAGTTACAGTAACTGACAGTGTATGAGTTTCTCATCATGACAGTAATGAACATGAAGGCACCATTGATGGCAGTACAGATGGGGTACAAATTCCAATAAGATCAAATTACTTTAGGTCTGCAACAATGCAGCATGTTGATCTTTAGTGTAAACAGAAGTACAGTAGTACAAGCAAACCTCTGTGCATGTTTCTCTTCAAATTGTATCAAGTAATTGAGGAAACCTCCTTATTATTTTGAAATATCATCATCATCATAATGATAAATAATTTGCATGAGAAAAATAAATCAGTAGTCCTGATGTATCAAGAGCGGTAAAGGAAGAATGAAGAATTGTTTTAGGAGTTGAAAAAGCCTTTTTTCTTTAAATATGCTGACATGATTGTGTATCAAGCAAATATTCATATAATAATATTATAATAGCAATTCAAGATGTGACAGTATTGCTACATGCAAAACAATTGTTACTAACCATATATCGTCCTTAACACACTCACCTACTCATGCTCTGTCTCTCAACCTTCTTTTATTTTCCCTGCAGATGAGAATGAGTGTCAGGGAGGAACAATGTGTGGCTCTGCCTCCTGCTACAACACGCTGGGCAGCTACAAGTGTGTGTGTCCATCTGGCTTTGATTTTGAGCAGAATGCTGGTGGCTGTCAAGATGTAAATGAGTGCTCCATGGGCAGTAACCCCTGTATCTACGGCTGCTCCAACACTGATGGAGGCTACCTGTGTGGCTGTCCTGGAGGTTTCTACAGAGCTGGACAAGGGTGAGGGAATCTAGACATTAATTTTAGAAATTGGCATGTATCAAGTGAGTTAATTGTAGTCTTAATTCTAACTCAACACACTGACCTGTTCTACTGTGTGTCTCCATCCAGTCACTGTATAACAGGCTCAGGTTTCCCAGGTCATTTTGGTGTTGATGGTGAAGATGATGACAGTCTGTCTCCTGAGGCGTGCTATGAGTGTAAGATCAATGGAGGAGGAAAGAATGGACGACACAAACGCAATGCTGATGAAAATGACCTCAAACAGGTACATAAAAAAACTGCTTCTCAATGCTTGTCTCAGTTCCTGTCAGTTTCAGGGTCTGGGTGACTGGGTCACTTTTGATCACTGGGGGAAATGTGCTGTGGTCAGATGTAAGAAAACTAGTTGAGGTCTGTGTCTAAATTTGTGAAGTGTGTCATGCTTCACCTCTTTCCTTATGTCATTGTCCTCTGTTTAGAAACCAGCAGTGAGTCTGGCCAGCGTGGACACCCACACCTCCATCCCCATGAACCTCTCTCTGACCTCACTGCTAAACAAGGAGCCTCTTCTAGAGCTTCTCCCTGCCCTGCAGCCCCTGGAGCACCATGTACGTTACGTCATCACCCACGGCAATGCTAATGAACACTTCCGTCTGCTGGAACGCCGCGATGGAAAGAGTGTGCTCCGGCTTGGCAAGAGACCACCACCACCGGGATCCTACCGGCTGGATATCGCCAGCCTGCCGCTGTTTGGGCCCCGAAGACTACACCAGCTGGAGGAGAAGCATGACAGTGACTACCTACAAGGGGAAATAGGAGACGCCCTGCGCATCAAGCTCCACATTCACCTGCACTGAGCTCCGAATGCGCTTGCAACCCTGCCCTGGACTGATTCCTAAAGCCCCTGACCCTTGAGTTTTAACCTGCCCTTTTATCCAATATCTCCCCTCCAATGCCCCCGCAGGACCGTCCCTACCAACAGGGGGTAACCAAGGGCTATGAAAGACTGAGTCAGCCCAACTCTACCACCACTTTGATACTGTTTATGTTATTATATGTTCAAGTTTTTTGTGTTTTTTTTTTTTTTTTACCTTGACTACATGTCGTCTTGCACCCGTCCTCTCCTACCAAACTCAGTACTCATCTCTCCACTGTCAGATCCAGAGGAGGAGATGGCAGAGAGGTGCCTAGTGCTTGGACCACAGTCTCCTAATACATATTATTACATACATACTAATACGTAAGCAGAGAGATGGCACATAAGTCCATGAAACAGTTTTGTAGGCAAGCAAAACAAGAAACTAAAACACAACAGGGGTTTTATTAGAAAAAGAATGCATGTACGGTAGTCTTTGAATTATATTACAGAAACCATCATTTTCTTTAGTACTGTAAAGAAGTTATGTCAGAGTTACACCCAAGGAGTCAGGTGCCATCATGGTGGTCTAAGGACTCTGTCACCTCTCTGTGATCTTGTTAAAAATATCACAACACTGGGGAACAAGGTCTGTCACGTCTGCCCTTCTCAGTATTGTAGTGTCATTTATTGTATTTGTGCTGTTTGAGAAATGTTACCACGAAGGACTGCAACATTCACACAGCATTTCAGGTTCTTTAGTCCATAGCAGTCTGTTTTATAGTTGGAGACCAATCAATTTTCAGATGAGAAACGGCAAACTGTGTTCTGCTCTGATGCGACTAACTTGTCCTGCCTTTGGGCGACGGTGAGCAGGGATTAGCGTGTTTGCATGTGTGTGCTGTCATGTTTGGTTACCTCAGTACTTTTCACCAAGTGTGACACCATGTTGTGATGCTGACTTAAAAACAAAAGAGGGTGCTGTAGTCCCTCAACATTTGTCATGAGCAAGGAATACACCAGCTAGACTTTAAAGAAGATAGATCAGGTCACATCTGTATTTATCTTTGAGGGATTAAGTCCACTTCAGGTCCACTCATTCTGGACCTGAGAGCCAGCTTTTTATTAAATCCAAAGTCTTTTTCTCATGTCGGCTGTCAGAGGCATTTAGCTTAACCTTGTTCTGCAGTTTTACTCTACATTGCTTTAGGAGAATAGAGATATAACCAACAGTTGGCATCGGGAGGATGAACTACACAATAAGATTAAGTTAAGACTTTATCTGACACCTTTAACTTGATAGTGAGCTTGATGTCTGAGGTATGAGCCTTGTTTACAACACAACGAGACACAGCTGAAAGCAGTAACAGTCTCAAAGGTACTGTACATGACATGTTAACATTAACTTAGCTGTAACTAAAGGTAGTACTTAACAGTGTAAAGGCACACACAGGTGAACATGAAACCTCACAAAAAAACAAATATCTGTCAGGTCAAATCTTTCATTTCTCATCATTGTTTTTTTTCTCTCAAAGAGAAAAAGGTGCTAGGTAATACCATCGCTTACGCTGTAAGAAAGAAAGTTTTTTTTTTTTTTTTGCTAGGTTTTATTGTTGTTGTGTTTTGTCTGTCTTTTGTATTGTCTCAGTGCTGAAAAAAACCAATATTATCAAACTTGCTTCTTGAAAATTAAATTGTATATTTTTAAGTAAAATGTAGATGTTTTTTTTTTTTTTATGTCAAGGCTGCCAAAACAAATACTCACAGTAAACCCAAGATTGAAGGCCTTTAGTGCTGTTGACTTTGTTTTGTTGAGAAAAAATGATAACTGACTATTGTTCGTTTGAAACCACTGTTCAAATCAGCCATTAGAAATCCGAATAGATCATTTACATTCCCATTGTCTATTATTTCAAACATAGGGAAGTGTACACTGTACAATGCTATAACCATCGATGCAAACTTGACCATCTCCAGCTAGGATCTATGGTGCTAAACGATAATGACTTTCTCTGAACATTCAAGGTTGCTGCACTGTCCCACAGCCTAGGCAATGTTTATAATACATAACCATTTTTCTAACCTGGGAACATTCGTATACTTTGTATCTTTATTGTCAGTTTTCTTTTATTTCTTATATTTGCCACTGTTTTCTTTTAGAAGGCAGTGGGTTGCGTGTGCTTACTGTATCTCAGCTTCAGTGTCAAACTTGAATACTGTCGTCATCATCTGCTTGCATTGAAATATTGTGTGCCATATAACTCAGAAAACAAGAAGCCTGAAGTTTCAGTTCAAATATTCATCAGAAGAGTCTAACTGAAAGCTGAAAAGACAATCATCCTGTCACACCACACCGACTAGCTGAGGATCAATGAATCTAGCAGCTCTCAGAACAACTTTTAATATCCTGAATGATGATCATCTTTGTCCAAAGACAAAAACCAAAGATTTATGACACCAAATGGCAGTCTGTAAAATTAGAGTGATTCACATAATATTGTAAACTTTTGACCAGTGACATAAATGGCAATAAAGTATTGTGGGTTATATTTTTAAGTCTAGTGTCTTGTGTTTTTCTTTTTGGCTTCTATGTCCATTGCTAACAAAAACTGAAACAAAATGATTAGTAAGTAGCAATTATTTTATTTAATTTCCAACATGAACAATGTGGACCCCTCCACCCCTCCACATGGTTTAGCTATCCGTGGAAATTAGGAAGAGTAATTAAAGAAGAAAATTTCTTTTTATTTTCACTGATTCAACCCAGTGTATCAAAAACAAAGCAGATAGTCAGAAAAATATGTAATTACAAAACAGGAAAAAGCAAAGCTTCCTGCTTCGCCTCCTTCTAAGACGTGTCTGTATGACTACCTAAAATTCCACACAGTAAATCGATACAGTAAGAAGAAGGACAGAAAGATAGCAAAAGGGAGACTCCCAAACTTGAGTCATGAATAGAAAAATAATGCCTTCTTTTGCCTAAAGGTTGCTGTTGGCTTTATCACCACACTTGGCAGGCTGAGTAAAGCAACGGAAACAACCAATTAACATAAACTCTACTTGCAGTAATAAGATATATATATATATATATATATATATATATATATATATATATATATATATGTATAGTTTCAATATGGCTTCTCAGTTATAGACAGAGTAATACACAAAACACACTGACAAGACACTGACACAAACTACCTGCTGGTGCCTTAAAAAGCATCTGAAACTGCAGTGCTGCTTGAGAATCAGTGTCTGAAATTAGAATCAGCACAAATAAATTGAGGATTTGTGCTCCTTGATCAGCACTTAACACACGGAATGCTTTATAATGGACCTTAATTCATTAAAGGGGCATCTGCTTAAGCATAAACTCCGCCGGTTCTTCCTTTGTTTTAGTGCTCTTGTTTCAGAAAAAGGTAGCTTTGAGATTATAAACTACATTGTGAGTGAAGGTAGTGTTCCTAAGAATTAAACTTGTATTCTAATAACGAGCCCTAAAGTGATGTTGAGATGTGGTAGCATGGTAGACTAGTACAATAGGTAAGTTAAGGCAGCTGTGCAGCTAAATTATTTTTGTCTGTCATGGTCCAACATCTGGGCCTGGATGAGCGTTTGGCTTGCAGTGATTCCAGTGGCATGTTTGTCTCTTGCTGAACCAGAGTTGTCATAGTAAAATCGAGTCATACGTCCTCATATTTACACCAGTACACAGGCTGAAATATGAAACCAGGCTGACACCAACATTAGATAAAAATCTTCTCCTTGAGTGCATTCACAACATTATGCATTGGTACTGTGAAACTCCACATCTAAATAAGTCAATGCTCTTAAAGACCCTGTCTGTGTGCAATGGAAATTCACCATTTTCATACCTTCTTGACATCTTACCCTACACCAGTGCATAATCAAACTGACCCCTCTCAAAACCCTCCTTGTGGTCAGTCCAGGATGATGCAGGCATGCGACTGTAGGGGTCCAGCAGGATCCTGAAGCACCTGACCAGCAGGAAGACCAGGAAGAGCATGAGGAGGCCTACGAAAGCCAAGGCGGTGCGCTGCTCATTGTCTACCCCAAGCAAGGCCAGAGGGGGGCCACTGCTGCCACCACCAGGGCTGCCGGGGAGGGAGGAGCTGACTGGGGACAGCAGCAACTCGTAGTCAAGTGTGGGAACATCGTTCATCCTCCACGGGGCCCGAAGGCAGGGCTTACACACTGACTGGATAGTTGGTGTGTTGGGAGGATGTGCTGAGAAGGAAGGGAAGGTGTTCATGAGGGGCGGTGCAGAGGAGGTTGAAGGCCAAACTGGAGATTTGGAGTTTGACTACAGAGTTTAATAAGAAGGCCACATAAAAATATATTGTAGACCCTGTTTGTTGGATAAAAGATATGAGGACTAAACAGGAAGTTAGGTAGCACGTAAGTAGGAATACCGCAGAAGAGAAGTGTGTGTATTTTCTGATCACAGCAGGACTTGCATACACCTTTTTTTTTCTGCTGGCCAGTTTCTTTCATCAAATCTAGGTCAGTCAAAGTGACATGACCCAAACAGCGCTGGCCCTAATATGATCTGACAATGTGACAGACACACACATGCATTCGCGCACACACTTTGGAATTAATATGGACTTATTCCTTCCTATTTGAGTGACCACCCTCAGGTGGTAATATTTTTAGAGTATTTATCAGGGCCACTCTGCCACATCAGCTCTTATTCTCACTCTCAATCAGAGCAGACAGTATGTGACATGGCCTCCTGCTAACGCAAACACACAAACACACGTCTGATGACTGCCAAGGTCAGTGTTCTCAATGGGAGATAATAGTGTGCAGATGGACTTACAACACCCAATTGGGTATAGCTATTTGAGCTGCAAGGACCAACAACATCAGCTATGTGTTCGCGTGTGTGGTTCTGCCTAGATGTGTACGTGTGTGTGTTTGTGTGTGGCTAATTAAATCAGGAGGTCAGTGGATCGATAGCCCTGACTATAAAATAGTGCATCACCTTTGCTGATGCTGCCTGCTAAATGTAAAGTTATCCCTTCTTACGGTTATTTGGAGCGCGATAAGTGGGTCAGAGCTGTCAAGAGTTCAAATACGTCCTTTTCACCATGTCTCTTCAGGATGAGCTCTTCAAAACTGCCTCTCTTGACAAGCAGTGAAGCAACACGAGGTAGCAATGAGTTAGAAAGTTCTGAGAGGGTGAGTCAGATATGTCAACTTGTCAGTCATAAATGATCTAAAAGTTCAGTCTTCAGTCTATGGGGCTGTTCCAGCAGTCCTCAGCAGACGTGACAGGGCGACGTTAACAGACTTGTGTCATCAGATGTTCCTGGTTAAGATGAGCAATCCCATTAACTTCCCACCTGAAAGAAATAGAGGCACCAGGTTAGAAAAAAATAACTGTCCAGAAAGAAACTAATAAAACTATAATGATGACATTTATTTTTGCGCAATATACATTCAATACCCAGTCAAATATCTTAAAATAAAACTACATGAACTGGAAAACTTATTTCTAATGTCGACCACAAGGAGAAGATTAAGTCATTCCTTCCTGATTTCATCATAAGGCGTGATTCTTACGACCCTCTGCTCAATAAGTATCAGTGACAGTGACATTAGCCATCTGTGGAAAGAACACAGCACCAGCATCCCCTGTAATGACACTTAATTAGTAAGCTGATTATGGTGTCATTACACCCACATTAGCAGTAATGAATGCATGATTATAAACACTGATAGGGCATTACATCAGCCTCATTTGTCAGTGCACTGTTACAGTGTGCCGTTTGTTAACTTGCTGACCGCCCTCATTCATTCACTCACATGATGGAAGCAAAGACAAAGTGTTGTGGAGCCTCATTAATAATCTAAAATCACATCTCCTGTGGCAGACCAGGTTTCAAATCATTGAGGAAATGTGATATGCAAACCATTTTTACTTCTGAATAGAGTGGTAACTGGGCTATTTGCTTAGACAAACGTGATGCGAGCAGATATGGAGAACACAGTGTGTGTGTGTTTGTTTGTGTGTGTGTGTGTGGATTGACACAAAAAAAGAGACAAGAGGATGGCAAGAGGATGCCTCAAGAGAGAGAGAGAACAAGAAGAGACAATAATACTTTTGTATAATAATTTATAATAATTAAACTATAGTGACTTTGCACACAAGCACACGTATCAAGATAAAAATAGAGGAAAAAAAAACAGAGGAAGATGAAGAGGGAAATTATGAAGATTGATAGAGAAGTTAAAGAGGGATGGGCGTTACTGTGGTGAATGGGCAGCGTTACAGAGGGGAGAGGTTTGCTGGCACAAACTGGACTGACTCTCCTCTGTATGACCATGGCAAAATGCCTTTTCCATACACTCTCTGTCCCCATCCCCTCCCTCTTTCTCTCTCTGTCGCTTTCAGCTCAAAGGTTTCCTATCTGCTACTTCATCAGCCAATGTCTCCAGGGGGCATGGTTCACCAGACTGGCAGCAGGATGACACACCTGGGAGGTGTGTCATCCTGTGGATGAATGTGCACTTTTGTGTGTGTACAAACAGACCTGCCCTGTGTGTGTGTATGTTTGTGTATTTGTGTGTGTGTGTGTGTGTGTGTGTGTGTGTGTGTGTCAGTTTGTCACTGCCTCCGACTGAAGTGAGTGGCAAAATCCAAAAATAGTTCCAAAAACCTTGAATGTCTTTTCAAGGACACTATTATGACTGATACCATTACACATCTGCAGCTTTATATCAGTTATTATCAACTGATATGAACCTTTGAGTTAATTAAATCATACGTTTAGGCTCATTATGTATATTTGTTTTTCAGCAGCTACTACAGTATATCATCAGCCTTTGTTTAAAATAATCAAGGCATGTGCAGAACTGATCAGAAAGGAAGAGTCAGCTCAGCTCTCAGGGAACCAGGACTAGGGCTGGGTATTGATGGATGACTGTTGATACTACTGCCAATACAATACCTGAATGTCAGTAAATACCATACCAATACTTTTCTGAAATAGATATTTACATAATTATTATTATTATTATTGGTTTGGTCAATAAAATAAAATAAATAATAAAATAAATAATACTAATAAATAATTAGTAAATTGTGAAAAATGTAACATATTTAAATATCTTGTTTTGTTTGACCAACAGTAAACAAAAATACCACTATCATCACATTTATGCCAAGTATGACAATGAAAAGAAATTGCTTAATTACTAAAATAATGATTCAATCAACAAAATAAATGATTACATTTTCTACTCTCCTTTAAAGTAAACAAAAACTGAGAATCTAACATAGAATTTGATGAAACTTTCGTTGCTACATTTTCAGCTCTGAGGTCTGATAGCTAGTCCTACCCAGGACAGATGGTCACTGCACAGAAATTACTCTACTGTAACATGTAAACACACACTGATGCAATCCTGCTGTGAAACAGTCAACTACCCATTTATACACACACACACACACACACACACACACACACTGGAAACACAATCCTAAGTGGGAGCAAAAAATTAAAAAAGATCATTCCTGACAGAAACCCACACACTGGCATGATTTCCAACCATCATCTTCTCATCTGATCCTATCCGCCCTGTAATTATTTAGCGACAGCGTTTCTCCATTATATCTCACCAACTCCTCAGTGACAAAGAGGATAATAAATACAATGGGGGGGTGGACTTAAATATGAGAAAGAGAAAGCATTTGTTCCCTGTGATATAGTGTAATTGATCATATTTTATAATAACGAGTGTACTATTACTACTACATATAGTGTATTGATTAATGCAAGCAATGAATCAGAATTATGAATGAGTGTAAAAAAACTGGAATACCAAAATTACTGTATTTCAACTCTGCCTATGCAGAGTTAGTACCTTCACTCATGGCTTCCCAGGATGTGTGTGTGTGTGTGTGTGTGTGTGTGTGTGTGTGTGTGTGTATGTGTGAATAAGTCATTGGGAGGTAGAGGGAGGACAGACAGAGATTGCTCAGCTTATTTTCCTCCTCGTTAAGTCTTGCTCTCACCATCACCCTCCATCAGCCTCTCTCTCTCACACACACACACACACACACACACACACACACACACACATTCTGTCGTCCATCAGCCTTGTCTCACTCGAGTCACATTATTTCTCGCCCACTCTATTTCTCCTCCAGGACACATCACAGACGAGACCCCTGAGATGAAGAGAAGTGAACTGGACACTCGTCAGTCTTTATCAAAAAGCCCTTAAGTGGATGCCTGTCTCACACATGCACACACAGAAAGACGCCAGTAGTAATGTATTCACATTCAAAAACATACAGTTCACATATGGCATGGACACAGACTTAGAGGTAGACATACTAAAGCTCACTTAAGCTAAACACTTACACATACACTATATGTACATATATGTACACACAGTATATACTGTAGACACACACACACACACACACACACACACTGCTTTATTGCCATCACTTATTTCCATTGGTCAAGCTAACGTTGATAGAACTCATCAGGGTAAATGAAATGAAAAAGAGATGAAAATAATTTGGGTTTTAACTTTTCCCTCGTCTGTTCACATCCCGTGAGCTCTCTTTCACTCATGTCAACACTCACATATCCGATCAATCATGATGCAGCATCAATGCATGGTTGAGAGCTCTCGTGAGGCTTTCAAATAGTGGTGAGAGGGAAATGCTTTATGAGAGGCTAAATTTTTTAAACCAAGTAAATTTAAAATAAATAGTACTTCCAATTCATTATACATTCTCCAATACTGATCACATGTGACACCAAAGTTTCATTTAGGTAAAAAAAAGGGCAAATCTGTGGTGCTACATTCAGTCTAGTTGGGATGGGAGTCTTTCTTCTTTTAAAACACTGTGTTGTGAATTACAGGTATATTTTATATACAAATTCAGTGCCGCTTTCAGAACATTTGTCTCCATCCCTCTGTCTATGATGCTCTCTCTCAAATACTCACAATCATATGCATTTTTCATCCAAACAGGGCAAAGCATGATCTTTTAAGGACCACAGACCACCATAGAGCCTACAGATAGAAAACCAAGCCAGCCCCCAAAAGGTTCAGTGCAGAGACAGCCTTGATTTGACATTATTTATAGACTGAGTAAAGCCACTCTCTAAAAGTAATTAGACTTTAGAAACAAAGAGAAACGAGAGAGAAACAGAGAGAGAGAGAGAGAGAGAGAGAGAGAGAGAGAGAGAGAGAGACAGAGACAGTAAATGTTCCCAGTCTCAGCCGCAGCCTGCTGGGAATCGAATTAACCCTTTTCAATTTGCTGCTTATAAAGATAAAGTGGACCTAAAGAAAAGGGGAGCTGCATGAAGTCTACAAGCTCAGGTCGGTATTCCCCTTTTACAACACCTTAAAGGAAATATTTTTGAAATAAATATACAGCAAACAGATAACCACATAAGCCGCACATACTCATATTGTCAAATGGTGGGAGGCCCCTGTGGGAAGGTATTGACACCATCCACCATCAAGCCTTATTGAAATGTTTGATTTTCTTTTCTGTGTGGTGATTTGTGGTGTTTCTCTGGGTTCATTTGTCACCTTGGGCACTGACACCTGCAGTGTGGCTGTTGCTAATAAGGACAATGGGAACCAGGTCACCTTGAGCTGTGTACAACAACAACAAAAAAAATCTCCAAACACCAACCATATCCAACATGTGAAGCTTAAATATATGTTCTACAAGAAGGTTTCACACACACTCACACATTTGTACATATGCGCACATGCATACTCAAATTTACAGACCGACACTTAAATGTCTTACAGGTATTTTAGCACCTGAGACAGACAAATTATATGTGGAGTCATTTCATTTTACACTTGGCAGCTTTGTTCAAACCAGCCAGCTCCTCAGATAGCCACCGTCATAATTAGGCTGGCAGACAGTCAGTTGCTACAGTAATAGTGATAAAGTTTGGCAATCAGATATTCTGCTGTTCCAATACAGCCAGCCATTTGCCTTTAACACTTGGACAAGTACAAAACAGAGTGTATTTGTGTATGAAAGACAGATATAAACATGCACACACACACGGGGTACATGCAAATGGGAAGGTAGTGCTGTGAGAGTAAACGGCACTCAAGACTGCTGACCTTTCAAAACCAAATGATACACAGAGAGGGCAATGCATTTTGTATTAATGCATTCTCCAGGAGCCTGTCCATTATCATAAACACATGTAGCTTCCTGCTATTCACTCCTCATCCGTTTGAAGTATGGATCTTGCTGCAAGAGAAAAAGTGGCCGACTGCTGTAGGAAACCTTTCACAACAGCTCACAGAGAAACTTATATTGTAGTGAACCAGGAAAAATGAACAAGGAATGGAGATATAGAGGGAAAGATAAATGGAGCTGTACACAGATGAAGGAGCAAAGGGAAAGAACAAGTCCTTTGTGATTTTCAACAGCAGCAAGCATCTTTGAAGCTGCGTACAATCTATCATTTTTTCACCAGCCCAAAATGAACTTTCAGTCTATTTTCTCCATCAGCTTCTCCTCACTCCTGCATCAACATTCAAGGTATTATAGATCTAGATCAGTATTCTTTTTGTACAAGACACACTTTCTGTTTTACCTAAATAAGCCTGATTTAAACGCAGCTGCTGAGCAAAAAGTCTCCCATGACACGGTCATCTGCTGCATGGTGGGCTGCACAATTCTCCAAAAAAGCCTGCCAATCTGGATCAGACCTCCACATGTCATGGAGGAGGAGGGAAGCTCCCCTTTATTTAGTCACCAATCTGCTCCATCCTCTCCCCTGGTTGTTTGTGTCACTCTCCCTGACAGCCTGAAAGCACCTGTGTGTGACTGTCATGGGGAAACGTTTTGAGGGAGTCGAACCTGTAGCTCCAGCCAGCTGTTGATGAAAACTATTAAAACTAAAAGCATTTTCCCTCACTGGTCACAAATACTAAGTGAATAGTGACAACAACAGGCAGACTGCCTAAAACAAACAATGTATGTTTTAATGTATAGTACCACCTTTCTCTTCTCAGACACCCCTTTCTCTCCTGGTCACCACTACCATCACAACCATCATCTTCATCAGTCCCTCACAACACCCTGCGACTTTCTCTCAAAATCCCCTCTGTCCCATCCATCAGGGTGAATAAATGTCAGTCTAATCATACCCACCATTCAACATTTTACATTTAATTCACAATTCATACACATGCCATGGGGATGAAGTGTTAGCAGGTCAGCAGTGAGTGGATACACGTGTCGATGTGCCTTTAAAAAAGAGAAGGGAAAGTTTTCTGTAAAGAACAGAGGATAGACAGACAGTACAGGAACCAGAGAGCAGCGGCCCAATTCTATAGTTCACCTTCAAAGACATCCTGCTGCTGTCAAGGCAACAATCACAGTGGGTAACAGCACAAAGCAGCTACAGGAAAGACCTGGTGGTGAGGTGAGAGGTGTTCAGATAAAAGATGAGGTAAGAGAAGAATGGCGAGAGAATAGATAGAAACAGGGAGGAAAGGTGGACAGCAGAATGATATAATTCATGTCTGTATTCAGACAAAGCAGAGGTCTGCATCTACCCAGGGAGCATAGGGAGTCAGATGGCATCAATCAGATACATCTGCAAGAGGAATGAAGATTTAAGAGGGGAGAGAAAGACGAAAAAAATGAGATTCATAGAGGGTGGAAGTGGGAGGTGTATGTCGGGTGGGGTGGGGGGTACAATATGGAGATGTCAGCACTCTTAAAGTCAAAAGACAGCACTTTCCTTCCATCAGGCAGCCATTCTGTATAGTCCACTGGGACAGAACAGAGCCTGTGCCAGCCAGTCGACCGGTCCTCGATGAAGGCCATATATATTACATGCCCAGCCCACACAACACTTGTTCAAAACCAGGGTGGCAGGGCTGAGAGTCAGCATTAAAAATGTCTGAATTTTTGTTACAGACAGTAAAAGAAAAAGACCTGAGAAGTCAGTGAAAGCATGACTCATGATGTAAAACAATGCTTTTCAGTCAGTGTTGCAAAAAATAATGTGTGGCCCACACCCATGAGTCTGACTCTAACAATATTGGGGTATAAAATAATAAAAAAATATATATATATAAAATGCTGATTCTAACAGCGAAGCCGAAATAACTTTGCTCAGCAGGCTGCTGTTGCTTATTCTGATCCCCACTGACGAAAGAAACCACCAGTTGGACTCATAAGCACAGATTAAACATAGCAGAAAAGTCATCACAAAGACACAGACATATCACCTCGCTAAAGTTGAGGTAGCCTGTTCAGCTGAGGGTCCTAAAGCCTTTCAGACAAAAAAAAAGGCAAAACTAAAACGCATCTAGGGTAGAAAGAGGAGAAGAAAGGGGAGCCTATCTGCACACTTTACATCATGGTCCATCAGCAGATTCTATTCCAATAAGTGAATTGGCTTCGCCTTTTTTCTCTGTTCTAGTATTTCCAGAGGTAATAGACCCATGCTGGGAGCTACCGTGGAGTCTATATACGAGCTGAGATGGAGCAGAGAGGTAATAAATCCTGGACCCAGTGTTAGTTATAAAAGGGCTATAGATTATAGGGAAGATGAATATTTGATGAGCGATGTTCACCAGAAAATCAAAACTGTTATGTCTTGGAGGATTGCCTCACTCTTACTTGTCAAGGTTGAAGACCCCTGATGACTCTGCTACGTCTCCTGTGTACTGAGTCATTTCCCTGCTGGTACACAGGTTTTGTGTTCATGCGAGCTTGAGGTGGCTCTTTATGGAAGAGCAAATAGGTTGTTTATGAGCCTATGTGCTATGCTGCCACATTATATACAGCCAAATTGAATCACACTCAGTGTGACATTGCTGTTATTTCAGGGGCAATATACTGTACTATCACAAAATGTGGAGGTGATTTCGCCAGTGGCATATTTGTTCTATGGCTCCACTTGAAAAAGTAATTTCAGAACTGAATCGTACTACAACGTAAAAATTTAAATTGTGGCTATCAGAACTGCTGTCAAATAAAGAACAATGTAACAGAACAATGTAATAAAGCAACCACCTCGGTGAGCAATAGATAAGTAAATGATGTAAGATATCGAAGCTAATAATAAGAGATTGGCAGTGACACAGTGAGACAGCTGTGTGGTGGAGAACCTGATTCACTAATGTGCTTCATGTAATACAGTATATCCTGGCAGGGCATTAGGAGGGCTTTGTGGGTAAACCCACCTAGGTTTTCTCTTACCTCCCCATCTCTCCTCTCATTACAGGTCATTACATGATGACACTGACACGTCCTGCAGATCAGCATTACCATAGCGTGGTCAATAAAGCAAAGTAGCCAGATTCTAGTGTATGTTCTCATTGTCATGATCCCATAACGTACAGTTTCCCTATGTCTGACAGTCTCACATATAGAGTATGTCCTGTATTGACATGTTTCAACTCTTCATTAACGCTTTTGATGTTTACACAGGGTGAAGAAAATAAACCCAATTCCCTAAAATTGAAATATTCTAAGTGTTTGAGATTAGAGCATCTAGTTTCTCCACATTTACATTTTAATCTGCAAGCTCAAACTGGTTTTAGAAAGGCACTGGACCTCTGTCCCCTAATCACCGACCTCCATCAGATTCCAGATACCAAAACTCAGATTACTCATTATTGTTAACAAGACACAGTAAATTATTCAGCAGTTGTCACTGTAACATGAGACAATTTGCATGGAAGAAGCCAGGAAACACAGTGGTGTATCCAACGCCTGGCACAGATTTCAGATAGCCTGTGATAGTAATATGGTGTAGGATGGGCCAAAGCCCTCCCTGACCAGGAACTGGATCATATTACATAACAACTGATAGGAGTCTATCACAACAGATATAGTATAATGCACCAAGCACACAGTGGTACCGTTTTTACTATCATCATCAGTTGCAAACCTGAAGGAGCAAATTAAATTCAAAATACATTATGAAAAAAAAATGAGATTTTTATTCTGAGTGACAGTTTTAAATTGAATTTACTTGCATGCAGTTAGCTGTTTAGGGTGTATGCCTGCGTGCTATCTTAATGACCAATGGGGGGTTCAGGTGAGAAAAAAAAACACCCTATCTCAGCATGATAACTCAGTCCACATCTCCTGAAGGTGCCTTGCTCAGCTCGCTCAGGGCTAAAAGGAGAGAAAAATTCTCTCCTGCCAGACAAGTATTGTCATAGTAATTTCATGGCACATTGGTCCATGATGTGTTAACCCAGTGGTTTTGTGGTTTCAAATAAATCAAAGTAATCAGATTTCATTTCAATAACTTGACAGGTAGTTTCATTCTCTGCTTAAATCTGATATCACCTCCATACACTGAGACAAAAACCTACATTTCTACAAGAACAGGGAAAATATAGTTATTATATCAGTTATTATGTCAGTTTTGTGTTTCTCATTTTTTCTGGTAAAATTGTACAGATTATCCCCCTGGCATTCTGTGTATCTGGACTTTTGGGTTTGCCTCATTAAGTCACCGTCTTTAGAGTACAAAACAACAAAGGTATTTAATGTTGCTCTTTGGCAGCTGCCAGAAAGCACTCTTGTGATCAGAAATTAGTGGTTTGGCATTAAGACTGGACTGGACCGAGCTGCAGATACATACACTACACTATCTGTAGTGAAGATAACTTAGCCTCTGAAGTTTAACACAAAGAGCCTACGTATTAGAGCTTTAAACTTATCAACACAGCATCTCAAACAGCATTAAAATACATGCAAGTCACAGTATTTCGCATCGTAATTTCTTACAGATGATGCCCGATACGGATTTATCTGTTTATCTTAATTTAATTGTGCATTAATTATAAGCAGTCTGATTAATAATATCGCCCACAAACCTGATTCCAGTTTTAGGTGTGCCGTGTGACCGCTGTGCCCAAACAGCTGCAGGTTCAAACTTTATGATGCGCTCCACTCTTCATCTCCTCCTCTTCCTCCTTGTCTACTGCTGCTGCCTCTGCTACTGAGCGTCGCTGTGCTCGGAGACACGATGGCAAGCAGGCAGAGACTCTTAAAGCTCCCCACCCACTCTGGCCTCCCCCAGAGCGCACAGCCAATCACAACGGTAGCCTCAATACAAAGATACATACATGGGCCTACATAATCCATACACACTGCTGCTTATATTCATTTAAAAAAAACAACAACAACACACACCTGCCTCCTGTATGAATATTACAGCCTTTGAATACAGCCCAGACCAGACCTGTGCAAAATCCAAAGGGTGCAGGTATTATGCCTGTGCTCTTGGGGAAGTAGAGATTATTTGTCTGTGCTTGTTTGGAAAAACAATAAAATGTTAAAAATGTTGTGTTTTGTGCATACTTTGTGCAGATAATCATTCCTCGTTTCTTTTGTTGGACCAATGCAAACAGCATGGCACCTTTAAACTGTTGCTTGCGGATTCAAGAACAGGCTGAAGCTAATAGCTAAAAGCCTTTTACACATGACAAAGTTGTTAAAAAATCAAAGGGCAAAGGTTTGATACACGTTTTTAATTCAATCTAGACAGCCACAAGATTTCCAGATTGTAGTCATTTTTTGGTGATGCCAAACTTGAAGCCAATGCAGGTCAGGATGCCTCCAGTAGGTCATTCCTCTATTATGAATAACTCTGGCTGAGAGCAGATACACAGGAAACCTGAAAGTCTGAAATCAAAATGTAAACAGTACTCATCTTCTCAGTTCTGTCATCATATCAGTCCACTCCAGCTCTTCCTTCTGTGCATCTCGTCTCTCCATCTTTAAAAGCCTCTCCCGCCCGCCCATCCTGCTTGTCTTCTCTTTCCACTCTTCTAGTCCGAGTCTTCCCATGTGGTGGAAATAGTGGCATCTGTGCAAACTGTACCACCTGCTGCCATCCCTCCATCCCGCTACCAGGTGCTACTGGTGCAAGTTCTGAGTAGATCGGGTCAGTGCTTGAGTGTTGCAGCAGGTGGGAGACTAAAGTAAGTAGCAGACGGGCCCTGCATGTGGAAAGACCTTAATTAGATTTATTGCTGTAGTTCCTTTGGTCATCATAGTCTCATCTCTGCTGTAGTTATGTAATGGGGGGATTGCCAACCTGCTTTCTAGAACTATTATTGCCAAGAAATAAGATCTTATTTAATGTTTCATTTTGAAAACATTTGTTCAGAGCTGATTAACACCTCTCTCTATATATAACCATCTATATATCTCACAATTTCTGAGCAGACACCAACATAATGTAGAAAGGATATGCTACAATGTCAGATATTCCCCACTGATTCATCTCATGATGGTGAGTATGTGGGGGCTGACACAGCAAGGAGTGTTTAAACCTTTGACAACCTAGATGGACGTACACCTATTATCACTGTGCTTATTTTAATTAAAGCAATTTTCTCTTGGAACAAAATGGCTTCACATTAAGGACTGAAAATGTCCATGTATTTTAAAGTGTGTGTGTGTGTGTGTGTGTGTCCATCCCCTGTGGAGTGGCTGTGTGGGTGTGCGAAAGTACATTACAGATGTGGAGTATGTCACTTTCCCAGGTGTGTTTGTTCAAATGTGTGTAGGAAGCTGTGAGGCTTAATCTGACATGTTGACTAGAATCTCCCAGCTTGTTAACCTGAAAGAGATGCATGTATACATTTGTCTCCTGTATGCAAGTGAAAATTTCATTTATTCTGGTTTTGCATCTGTGATTGTTTGTTTGTGTGTCTGTGTGTGTGAGGGGCAGTGTGCGTGGGTGGATGGGCAGGTGGCCATGACCAATCAATAAGCCTGATAATGAGATCTGAGGGGTGTCATTATGGTGGCCCCTCGGGCATGCAACGCCTCCTCTTCCGTAAAGAGCACTGTTGTCTCCTCTCCTCTCAGCAAACACGCACCTCATTAACCTTTTGTGCCCACACAACACCGACTAGATGCCATTTACTTTTTCCAATATGTTCTGTTCTTTGTTCTCATGATCATTGCTTTGGAGGATATACTGAAATTGCTTAAATAGTTTCAAAATGTTAATCTGAGTGCTTCTGAGATGGTTTTTTTTTTTTAGCAGCAATATGAATGTTTGTCATAACATATCTGTGATGTGGCTGCTCTGTAAATAGCCACAACAGAAACATAATAAAATTTTTCTTATGCATCAGTTTGTGTGGAAAAATGCTATAAAATCTGTTAAAAAAAGTGATGTGTGTCGTGTTGACAGGCGAACATCAGAGCGGTGTGGAGCATAATTCTGATTGACAGCAGTAGAAATCACTTCCAGAAAATATACCACAGTAATTCAAGCATTTTGACCCACCATTTAAA
Source organism: Pampus argenteus (assembly GCA_036937835.1). NCBI lineage: Eukaryota > Metazoa > Chordata > Actinopteri > Scombriformes > Stromateidae > Pampus > Pampus argenteus. The sequence continues at coordinate 14,077,460 of CM072870.1, forward strand.
AAAATAAACCCCGTACAATCACATCATGTTTAGAATTACAGTAGAAACTCAATTAGGCATTACATTATATATCAGCGTGTTTTTACATTAATCAACTGGGAGGCTGCGACAAGGGTTTCATGCCAAGCATGATTTTTTTTTTTTCCTCTTACTGAACAACTGTCCCACATGGCAGTATTCCTTCCCATGCTGAACACCAGCACATGGATTATCATGATAATATGCAGAAAAAACTGTGGAGAATGTTTTCAAAGTGGAAAAGTGAACAGGGTGTCTGAAAGTCATTAAAACCTTTGGGAATCCAAGCTGTTTTGTAGCTAGTGACCTTCAGAGTCATGTCATTTCCCCTGTGGTGTGTATATGTATGTGTATGTGTGCACTTTCCCGTAGGGGTTTGGCTGATTGAGTAGCACAGAGGAACCTTGCTAAATTGAGTGTATAGAGACTGTCCTGTAACTAGAAGGACGCAGGTTTAGTCCCCTAAACTAGTGTCCATTAACAACCCTGTGGGGTACAAATGTGCTGTCAGGCAACATATTTAGCCGTTTCACACTTATCAATTACAAGATGCTGAATAAGAATATTAATTAAGTACACAAATATAATTAAGTTTGGCAGGGATGCTTTATTGGCTGAAACACAGATCAGCACATTTTGCACGGGCACGTATCCTAGACAAGGATTACACGTCTAATTACATATAGCAATTAACAGTAACGTGTCATTTACAGAACAGTTCACTTTCCTGTTTGCTGATATTTGTAAATGTTTCCTGTTTAAGTCAGCAGAATCAGCAGTTGAAAAAGAACTATTGAAGTGTGTGTGTGTGTGTGTGTGTGTGTGTCCTCTGCTGTTGGGACTGGCATGAGCAGAGGCTGCATCTCCCTTGGTGGTTTTGTGCAGGCTGCAGGGGAGGTGATCGGTGAAAAGGCTTTAATTGTTCTATCTCAGTCCTGGCTATGCAGCAACATTCATGAGACAGTTTCATAACTTCTCCCTGGACTGTCCTGGTGCCTCCACTGTGCAAGCTCACACTTCCTCCCAGGCACACACGCGTGCGCACACACACACGCACCTCCACCACCTCTCAGTACCCAATCACCTCCTCTTTACTGATCCATACTTCACAGTCGATTTGATATTCTATTTTTGTTTAATTACTGGGCAGGTAGCTCCAAGGTCTTAGCATGCTGTGTCTGTGTGTGTGTGTGGCAACGATGGTATGTGGCAATGATGATATGTAATATGGTGTGTGTGGATTTAAATTTGTTTCTACAGTCACATATGGAGATAAAAAGCAAGTCCCCATAACGTAAATAATTAATTTTAGTTTAAAACTTGATTTAAAGTTATGGTAAGGTTAGGGTAAGACTCTGAATCCATTTTATCTGTTTTTTTTAAATCCCAATACCTGTAGATCAATACCTTGAGGCTGTCCATTACTCCCCATTCACCCATGATTGCATGATGGGAAAATGAGTTTTTAATGAGGCATTAATTCAACCCCCTGACCTTGGTAGGATTTATCTTCTGTCCTGAAGAGGATGTGGTGTGGTTAAAGGCACGGTTATTCATAAGAGCTTTAATTATGCATGACTGATCAACAGTAGTAAACAATCCCTGTTGTTGAGTGAGAAAACTGCTTGATGTGATTCTTATTCTTAGTCAGGAGACATTTATTATTCCAAAGCTTAAAGCAAAATGATTGATGACCGTTTGATATCAGCTGTAGAATTCATAAAAAAGTGTAAGGCTGTAAAGGTCTGATCATGCTGAAAAAGTAGACAGACATTGGAGGAATTTGTCACACCAGCCTGCCAAAAACATTTTGTACCGCCATCACTGTGCAATTTTCCCTCTTAGAGAACAAGAGGGATTGTGTGTGTGTGTGTGTGTGTGTGTGTGTAGGGGGGTGGGGGGGAATTAAATTAAAATGAGAGGACACTTGGTTCAGATAACAGACTCTGATGGAGCCAGTTGACTGATGATGCACTGTTCAAATTCTCTCCACACAATTAGCATCGCCAGAGGATTAATTCTGGCTACATTTAAAGTGATTGATCATTTCTATAAATTAATGAAACAAATATTAAATATATTAATAATGAATGAGGAATAAGCCTTGCCAGAAAGGCAACTAGCCATGCTGCTGCAATGCATCACTTTCAAAATTGTTATTTTCATTTTTTACCAGACATGCTGGTCCAGGGTGTTTCACAAATACACACACACAGATACTTATGACTCCTTTCAACACTCACTGTATTTTCATATGGGGAATCACTTGGTACATCTGAGTTGATGGGACCATTCTCTTCTCCTCTTCAAAGCCAATACGTCAATACCATCTCTCTACCTGTGATTAAATAGACAAGGCCAGGGTTTAATCTCCTCTAATCTAATAAACAGCTTGAGATATTGAAGGTAAAATGCCACACAGAGTTACTCCTCTACTAGTGAGGATATCAGGTTTTGATTGGCTGAGTGATTGATTTATTGAATTGTTTAGCCCTTCTGCCAATTGGATGATAGATCTTCACTGACACTTACTGACACCGACACCTACTGAGAGGAAATTACATGTGCAGGTCAGCCTCCGTGTCTCATCACCACCAGTCCACTCATCACGCTGACATCACATCAGCACACTGAAAAGTAATTATTGGACTGAGCCTGTGATGACAGTTAACTAATGAAAATGGAAATTTCAATGTAATCATGACAATTTTCAAAAATTAAGTAATGGTGGTGGAGTGGAAAACATTAATAATGAAAAAAAGAAAAATTCATTTTAAGTGGTAATGGTAATTCTGCAATTGCTAACTCAATCAAGTAATGTTTCTTTCATATCAATGCGAATTTTACATTACGCTGAATTGAGGAGAGAAAGAGGGGAAAAGAAAAAAGCATACCATTAATCCCACGCACCTCAACTAACTCAACATTGAGTGTAGACAAAAGTCTAAAGCTCTAAACACATCTGAAATTGGGAGGAGTTTTTACCATAATATAGATAATAGACATAAAGCTGATCTGATTAAAACCAAGAGAGGCTTGGTGGCTGTGTGGTTGACTGTGTTTGCATTTTGTAGACATGCAGCTCAGGTGACTTAAATACTGTAATGAATCTGGTGAGTGGTGAGTACACGTGAAAGCAGGACATTGAGGCAGAGCAGGTAAGGTAAGTTAAGGAGGAGCTGAGGACAACTGCTGGGTAGAGATAATGACAGGAGATATAGGTAACAGAAATAATAAACTAATAGATATAATATAATGGAAATAATAAACTAAGACACTGTCATGAAGATAAAAAGAAAGTCGGATACTCCAAACATCTGAGAGTCCGTTGTATGAAGACTTTTTTGAGTCAGTCCCAAGAATTTACTGGTAAATGAGTGTTGATAGATTTTAAGATTCACAATGGTGGTGTGTATTACAGGGCTACTGAGTTGAATTTAAACACACACAGGATGGTGTGAAAGCAGTCAAACATCTTTACTTGAATTGTCCATAATGCATCATACTCCACATGGGTTCCAGTGTGACATAAGCATGGCCCATTAAAATTAGGCAACCTAAAAACTCATTGTTTTGAGAGAGCTGTTTTGTTAGTGATAGTTTGAATTGATTTTAGTAGCACCTGAACTGTGGACTGTTCTCTTTGTAAAGCTGTAAATGGGAGGTGGTCATTCAGAGATGTATGGGTCATGGGTAAAATCTGAATATTGTCTTTGGGGGGAACACACCTGAACTGTGTGAAATGAAGCAAATGCACATGAACCTGCTGAGAGGCATACAAAGACCAGGCGTTGTGCTGGGGCCAAAAGGGGACTCATTAAAAATTAAAAATTGCCTCTGCTCTCTTCATCAGTGTCTAGAAATGGAAGGTAAAGAAGGGGGGGGCCGTTTTGATATTTTTGTCTTGGATTTAATTTCCTCCCCTTACATGTTTTATCAAAAGCCCTTCTCCCCCACTTCCTACCTCCCTACCCCCCCTTCTTCTAAACTTCTTTCCTGCTGTCTTCTTCCTGCTATCCATCATGCAATCTGACTTTAATATGCTTTACAGGAGGAATATAAGCCATTCATCACACTGTGGCAAGGCCCAGGACACTGCCATGCTGCACATTTCATAGGCCAGTAAGCCTCAGCAGTAGCATGGGCCAGCTGTAGAGTTGCTAATGCCTCTATTTATTCCGCCAGGCAGACCTGGTACAATCCGTCACTCCAGGCCCGACTACCCTGACTCTGTGTCATGCCTTTTATGGAGCCACAAGTTGCTCCTTAGTAAACATCTCTCCAGTCACCTGATTGGCGTTTTCTAAGGATGGATAGAGGGGTAGATAGATTTAGAAAAAAAAAATTATGCATTAGAGGTGTGACAGAGAGTGGGAAAAAAAAGGAAACAAGCAAGACAGATAATGAGAAAAGAGAAATGAGGAAGAGAAGAAGACCAGTGCCAGTTCAAATGTGCCTTTATATATCTCTAAGATAAATTCTGTTGCCTAAAGATATCCAGAGCAGCAGTGGTTTATACATATAAGAGAGACGCAAAGACACAGAATCCCAATTTCAACTATCAATCAGCAGGCCTCACAGACTCCTTGCCACTGGCAAAAAAGTAGGGTGTGGAGGATCGCTGGATAATAAGAGTCTGTCGGGAAAATGAACTCATATTATCAAATACTATTCACGCATTGCTTTTAAATGACTGCAATTATTCTTTGAAGCGTGATTAGCCTGTGGAGGATTCTCATGAGAACAACGTGGTGGATTAACTGTGTCAGCCTGACTCGTGTCATTTGGCAGGGGATTGCAAGGAAACACTGCGAGCGGGGCAACATACAAGTGACTTATGTCGCAAGGTTTTGCAGGGTAACTGGACATCTTCAATAAGTTATTCCAGTGATTAAATGTTAATTACAAATAGTCGGGCAATAAAGAAAAGAATAAAAAAAAAAGAAAAGACCTTTGGGCTAATTAGCAGTACAACTTATCACAGGTCATCAAAGTCTCAAATCCTTGCATAATCTAACATCACTAGTCCTTAATGAGGAGACTTGCACTATTTAATATTTGCTGATAATTTGTGCACAGTGGACATGTTGAACATACTTGATTAGCGGACCCAAAATCATTCAAACATGTGACCTCTGTCTATGGATTATGAACATCGCACACTTTATGTACACATCGGCTATAAACTAAAGCATTTTGTCTTCTCTAAAATCTCCCAGTGCACCATGAGATATAGGTACATTATTGTCCTTAGGTTACTTTGCACCATTTGATCTCTAATGTCCCTCTTCAGGCTTTTTATTCCTCCTTGTTGTATGCCCTTACTTTTCCCCACTTTCCCTCTTTGGTGCGCCACCTTCTGCTTTCAGTAATAAATCACCTTACCTGTCTGTCTCACTGACCTTGATAACTATTGATGAGAGGATGGAACTCTTTATTTGCAACCTCATCTACCTGTCATGCTGATGGAGAGAGAAGAACAAACCAACCAACCATAGTGTGCGAACACTCACGCACACACACACACACACACACACACACACACATGTGGATAAAGAGACTAGAGAAACACATACATAAACGTCACTTATTACCCCTAACCTCACTCCTTCTGAGTGCTGCACTGACCTCTGAGGACAGAGCCACTTTTTTAACGATCAGCAGTCTTTAATTTCCCTCATGATGATGCAAACCATTCGTTTCCCTGGCTGTGACTGATAGGTCATGGTAAGAGTGTGGAAAGATAATCTAAATGGGCCTCAGTCATCATTTGAGTAATCGAAAGACTGTGGAGGGCAGTGAAGGCAGGCAGACTAGCTCTGGCAGGGTAGTACCTGTAGCCCATCGTGGCTGTCCTTTGGCCTCAGCCTCGTTCTGATTTACTCCTATAGATCCGATGTCACTGTAGGTGAGGCAATCTGTCACAGTGTCTACAGACAGGATCCAAGAAAAGGAAGAAAAAACACATGTGAGTCATAGTTAATTCAATGAAAATGAGTCATTTTATTGTGTTGAACTTTAACATCCTTTTCTTCTCTACTTGTTAATATGTCCTTTGCCACTACATATCACCACGATCTTATGATATAATACAGTATTGCCCTCAGATGTTTTATACACAAGCTGCTTGTTCTTGTTGGAGGGTGACACATTTCTTCAGATTGCCCTCTGTGTTGTCTGCACTGTGTGGGCCAAATGATAATGGCCTTGTTTGACAATTTCCCAGACAACTTGTGAAGCCGTGTGTGTCTGGATAAGAGAGCAGCCTGTATTTACAGTCATGCTTCCCTTTGCTCATCTGCTGAAATTCTTCCCGCAGAGGCTAATATGGGCAACTCGGGCCACTAAATCTTATGACATATCAGACCTCTGAACAGGAACAGTAAACACAGCCGGCTGGAAGGAGAACAGAGACACTGGCTGATCAATAGAAACAGCATTTGTTCCCATTGTTTCCCCTGCTTGCTACAATTAGAGTGGGCCTGCTGATGGTGTCTTGGGTGGACAGAGGATTAGATTTAGAGAAAGAGGATGAGGCAGAGGGGGGTAATAATGGAATTGAAATAGTTGGAAAATGGCTAATACACAAGATGGAAAATCATACAAAATGATCAAATTATTTTGACATTTTGACTGCTTTAGCAACATTTTAAATAAGGGAATATAATATATAAAGGAATAAGAATTCAAAAAGCTAATTTGAAATAAGATTAGCTGAGCAATTGAGGATTAAACTGATAATATATTGATTATTTTTGTATTTATTGGTATTTGCTAATTTGGAGATTCATCAGGTTCATTTAATTTAATGCTTTTCAAATGCCATGGTTTTACTTGCCATCCCAATAAATCTGATTTGGATTAAATTTAAAATGTAAATGAAAGTGGCAGACAGACAGAGAAAGGATGGCACAACAGAAAATGTACATCGAGGGAATTCGAGACACGGCTCTTACTCGCTGTTTCGTGACTGAGGGTGACCTGTCTGTTCCTACGCTGAGAGTGAGCCAGCTTCAGAAAGTATTATCACCACCAACGCATGCAGACACACAGACCTATGCCTGACACAGCTGTACATTAAGAGCCATCCCACATTTCCGATATAATGTTGGGTGTAGGAGTTCCAGCACGTCCACCACGTCATGCTGGTGTCTTGATGTGCATGGTTGGGAGAGACAGGCTGGTCAGAGCACTCTCACAGCCTATTATGCCATTAATTCTCATTTACAATGCTAAACAAGTACTGTCTATGTACCAGATCTTCTATCACAGCTCCCTTTCTGTCTCTCTTTCTTGTTGCACACATTTCTCTATCTCCTTCTGATTTTTTATTTATTTTTTATTTTTATTAAAGGTAGAGTCATTTTTTTCATAACACATGTCCAAACTTGGCTCCCACTCTCCTACTCTCTATTTGATTTCACTGTCTGATCTTATGGGACTGGAGCGATATATGAAAATGAGATAAGAACATATTGACCACCAGCTTTGGTAGAAAGACACAAAGCTCCTCAATATTAGATCCTGAACACTGTTAGAGTTGCAATAACAAGGGGAACTTTATGAAAGATGAAGAGGATAACCTTTGAAAGAAAAATGTAATTTTAATGTGTGGCAATATCGCCAAACAAAAGATATCTATTATTGACCTGTTCTTGGCCAAAGGTACGTAAGCCGCCTTTTGATCACGTTATGTTTAAGCGAAATCAAAGGAATGGCAATTTTGGGGGAAATAATATATTTTTTCATTAGAGCATACTGTAAATGATTTAGAAAGTACTAGGGTTGATTCGTTCAAATTAGAGAAAATATTTGTCTCTCTGAGATACCTTTTTTGTGTGTGGGGCTGGCAGAAAAAAACAAAAAAAACAAAAGTCTACAGAAACACTCTTTCAGAATCAGTGCCCTTGTTGCTCAGGATAATGCACAGACCTTGTGGTTAACAGTTTACATGGGACATTTAGAAAAATGTGTAAAAGTAAAGATTATAAGATATTATACATTATTGGTGCTTTAACAGGGCAGGGTGTGGACTGATCAGCAGGTTACCTGGGCACTGTGAAGTTGCTTCTACTTTGGGGAACGACACAGAACAAAGAAATACAAAGACAACAATGTAATAAAAACACCCGTGCCTTACACAAAAGACAGGAGTGAGGTTTATACACTAATGAAAGCCCCCTGGGCTCTCATTCAGAGAAAGGAGCTGTCATCTGTTCTAACACAGTGCTCCAGTAAGAGAGACTCACACAACTGTCCTGAATAATCTATCTCTCACCGGACACCCTGCTGACCTTTCCTCACACTGTTGTCTGACCACCTGCCACCACGTGAGTGTGTGCCCATGAATTGACATGTTAGCACCAGTGCACCAGTGCATTGGTGAATCTGGGTCAGATTGAGCATCCATACACACCGACATACCTTGGTGACCTTCATCTAAGAGTGAGAGTTGTTGTTGCAGCCGATGCTCAACTTCAGATCTGGTAAGAACAATGTCATATTGCATTAAGCCTATCTGAAAACATCTGATGCATAAAATTGTCTCTTCTTTGCCACCCAGAACATGAACACGGGTATTCTTGTTGGCCTCTACTATTTGATATAATTCGATGCAAAACAAAATATGCAGTATGGTAAACCTGTGTAGTTTTACCTCATCAGCAAAACTATTAAAATGGAAAATTTGATAGAAAGAGTACTAGAGAAAGGGACTGGTTAAATTGTCCTTCAAGAGAATGAGTGCCAGGAGTGCTCAAGGACAGCATAGTTAATGGGACATCAGACAGATGACAGGGACGGAAGGAAATGGGTCATATGCTAAATAAAAGGACGACTGACACGGGAAAAAAAGCTTGACATGTGTTGGAGAATTTCCATTTGTGACATAAAGAACCGCCACAGAATAAAACTGCTTCGACCATAAGTGGTGGGGAAGGGAACACCGCTGTCAGGTAATGTCTCACTGTGAGAGCTTTTACAGCCGAGCGACATTTGATCTTATGCTGTATTGCTTTTTTTCCCACCGTTTTTTCTTCATTATCGTGGCTAAATGCTTGCAAGTTGCTTCCAAATGTATAACGTTTGTGACGTGCGATTTCTTTTTTGTCAAGTTTTTTTTTTAAATTCTTGATCTGTTATCACTCAGCTTGTTAGTCCTGCTGCAGCTGCCAACCTGGATCTCAGGCCACGGTGGGATGTCAGCCCTCACCCGTCAAGTGACATAGACTATGTGACACTTCTGCCCTACTTCCCCGGGACTTGACCCAGCACACCACTGCATCCTCCCAGTTGACCAGCTGCATGGTCATTACCTTCTTTGCTCTTCAGACAGTGACGTGTATGGTTTAAACCTGGAAATTATACGAGAAGGTGATAATTCAAAGGACCATACTAGTTTGTTAGACCCCACTTTTTGTCCCAACAACATACACTATACATTACTACTAACCTATAACTTTGCTTTTCTACCGTCCAAGGAGCCACTGGTTTCAGTTTACAATTCAAGTTTAGTCTTTGCAAGTTCATTATCATACTGCTTGAAAGGTATGTAAATAAATCTAAAATCAAATCCGTATAACCCATCTCTCCTGCATTGAGTTCTCCTCTGAATACCTGTGTGTGCAGAGCAGAGTCTGTGAATTGTACGGCTGCATCCTGAGCGATGAGCACCACATTGGGAGCTGCAGCCTCAGCACAGCTCAGCAACAGAGAGGATCCATCATCTAGGACAGCTCTGGAACAGTGGAGCTGCTGGTCCACATGTACAGACAGACATCCAGTACACATGCAGTCATGTTTATAAGACAACCCCCACATTCTTACCCAAGGCCATTGTAATCAATCCTGTCATATGAGAGCAGCGCAGTCCAAATGCATGCAATACTGCATGCTGCTCTGCATCCCACCATCTGTACTGAGCTGTCTGACTGCTGCCCCAGACGATGAACTATTGTGGTATGACCACACTCGTTCATCAGCACCCTGTACCTAATATCATCTAAGTCACACTATAAGTGAAGCACATGACCTGAATGAAAAGCAGACTCTCCAAGGGAATCAAGCCCAGTGTGGCATTTTTGAAGATGTGACATAGCACAACATTTTAAAACAGACCAAAGCAAGTGTTCAAAAAGTAGTTATCAGTCTGATTGCAATTTTAATTGAGGGGGTGACACAGCAGAAAATAGCAAAATGCAGTGAGAAAATGTTTTGTTATAGAAAAGGCTCAATGAGTTGCAGATGCAACAAATCAGAGGTGTGTGGTTTGTTAACACACAGTAAACATGAAAAAAATCTGTCCAAAACAAAGCCTTAAACATCAACATCTGCTTGAAATGTAACAATGAGGTTAAATTGTCCCTGCATTATGTATCCAAATGATTTATCAATGGAAACATTCATTAGAGAGATATTGCACAATGTATGAGCTCACAGGGCCAGCAGAATGTTTCTGCAGACAGTGTGCAGAAGCGACTCCTATCTCCATTATCCTGGACATATTGGTGAAATTTGCAGTTCATCAGCAGCTAAAAATCACTCAAAGCAAATGAGTGCTCTGCTCTGGACTGAAAGAAAATTACTCGGAAGTAGCATTTTTCCCAAAGGAAATTAGACAGGAATCACTTAGGATTTAAGTTGAGGATTTAACCTAAAAAAAATAATTAGTATCTGCCCTAGAAGAAGTCACATGATAGCTTCAACTTCAAAAGCTTAACCATTTGCAGGTTAGAAGTTAAAAAAAAAAAAGTCTGATAGAAATGCATTTTCAAAAATGTCTACTGGTGTGAAAAACATGGTCATCTTTATTTTTTATAATAAATATAGACTTTCTCACAGTTTTACAATTACAATTGGTGATTGTCATATAAACAAAGATCAAAGAGAGCGCTGATGGGCCATGATACCACCAATCACCAGAAAACAGCGCCTCAGAGGGGAAGAGAAAGTGTGAGAGACTGATGGAAAAAATCTATGATTCAGAAGAAATTGATTCAAGACTATTCCCTTGATTTCCACATATTTTCTTGTCAGTTGTCTTTAAATAAATAAACTGGACCTAAGTTAAATAACATAATTCATCCCTTAAAGGCCAACAATGGGTGTCCTGCATCCATACAGATTTCACAAATGGACCATGCAGGCTTTGCAGAAAATATAGTGGGTGAGAGTTGTTGGTAGTCTACTGCCCCCTAGTGTGGAACGTCAAAAATAACTAAAAAATTAGGACTGTGTAGTGTAGCAAGTGTTGAGACACAGTGAAGCATCTAACACTGCTTTGCAATGTTTTTGCAGTGAAGTGAACCCATGTCACACTTTGTCTGTTCCTCATCTCTGTGCCTTCCTCTCCCCCTCTTACTTCCCAGCCAGCTCCAGGGCCTGTACAGGTACAGTATGTTCTCTTCCTGTGCAAGTATGTTTCGTGTGTATCAAAGAGTCTTAGAGAATCTGTTCGGTGCTAGAGGCAGAAATGTCAAGTAGTCTCCAGGCAGCGTATGGGTTGAGCTCCTCCTGGTCTCGACACAGAGCCCACACATACATCATCCTGAGCACTTTTTCCTAGCAGGGAAAACAGATGGGTGTATTTATTCATAACTGTTCAATTCTTTGTAATCAATATAAAAAATGGAGGAGAAATACACACTTAAAACATAATTCTAAGAATACCAACTATAAGCATCTCTGTTCTGTGGCTATGTTGTCTGGATCTATGCCATGTTAAGTTTTATGTATTTGACTTTCTGGGACAGTTTATAGGCAATGAACTACTGAGAATGATTTCTGTCTGCCATACTAGCTGTACCCAGTAATGTCAAAACTAAAACTGAGAAACTACAGAGAGTAGCTAGGCATAGTACACAAAATAGTCCATAGGGTGTCTGTTATTTGATGTCCAGACGTTACGACTAAGCAGATAAAACTGTGAAGAAGAGTAGATCCACCATAAATCGTCTGGCAGTAATCTTTTCACAACAAACTGCATGGTACTGAATGGACACCTTGACCAACCACAGTTATCCCTGAGTGAACAATACAGCTGATTTATAACTAATAAACTACTTTTTTGAGTCAATAGTGGCTCCGTTGGCTCACTGACACTCTCCCACATTTGTGTTTATGACAATATGGTGTATGTGTGCCTGTTCACAGGTGTGCAACTTACAGGGTCACCTTCCACCACCTCTCCTTTGGTGTTTCGGATTACCATGACTAACTGAGCCTGGAAGGTAATAATCAGCACGGGACCTTGGTCCATCATCTTCCCCATGGCTAGCTGAAGAAGAGGATACATACGTATATAAAATCACTGACTCAACAAACTTCATTTTTAAATAGCATTCATTTCTTACAGAACCTTATCATGGCTCAAGAGAGTATATTTAAAATGTAACAGGTTATGGTTAATAGAGACAAAAATACTGCAAGGAATATCTACAGTCTACAAAATGTATGATCACCAGTGACATTTGGGTGTAAATTTTGTTGTGAAATTGGCATGTCTTGGTTGTATAGAGGGTTTTGATTTAGAATATTTGCACATCACCATACACACTCTGACCACAAGCGCTGCAAATCAATGCAAAACAATTTTATGTATTAAAAAGGCAAACTGACTGCCTGTTGTTGATGTATTTGTATGTGCAGGTGTCTAAAACAAATAAAATCCATCGTATTAATGCTTTAATTTTTAAATAAAATTCAGTTGCTCGTAACAACTTATGTTAATAAATGTGGTTCATTAAAATGATTGCAACCAGTTGGCAAGTTATTTGCATGAGGCTAACATCTAACTTCAGGAATTTGAAGCATTTTGAAATCTCACCCACACAACTGTATTAATGGTAAACTAGTGAACTGTTGGGATTTTAACAAAAACCTCGGAGTGAAAATATGCAAAGCTTGAATATTAATCATGTGTAGTCTAGTCCAAAGTAACTTACATCAATATTGTCAACGTCGAGGATCTTGGAGTGGAATTGAAGTCCCATGGCTTTGGCTTGCTGAATTGGATGTGCCAACTGGCTGTATGTCTACACACCCAATATGGAGAAAAAGAAAATTATGACCAACATTTCATGAACAAGGCAAATACCATTCAAAGTACTCCTGTGCTATGTGAGCAGGCTAATTACTCTCTGAACATGCCAATATGAAATGATGGTATCTTTTGGTATGGTATCTGTATTTATACATTCTGAGCACAGAGTGAGTGTGTGAGGAAGGTATATACCGCTTCATAACACCAGTCCTTGAGTACTTCCAGCTCCCCTCTGATCATTGCCTGCATGAACACAGAACAATCACCAACTTACAAAAATGTCTTGGATACACTTAAAAGTGTAAATTCAAGACCTATACACATACAGTAGGTGCATCAGTTTTACATTTGTAGAGATTTGTTTTAAAAATAAAACATAAAATAAAAATAAACATAAAAATAAAACTGACAGGAGCATGTTGACAGTGTTGTTTGCATTTAAACATACCTCCAGTATATTGGGGATGATATCTCGTTCACACTGCTTGAGGAAAGAGTCTTTGTCAAAGGATGGGTCCGCCTTCAAAATCTCTGTTAGTACCTCAGACATCTCAGTCTTAGAAAACATCCCGCCTAAACACATGTGGACAGGAAACACAGAGTTATTCTATCTTCTCTGTTGTAACTTGACCTCTCAATACAAGTAATACAAACTATTAGACCTGAGCTCTCTCACCTATGAGGTCAGTCATCTTGTCAGTGACAGCGCGTGACGCTCTGATGAAAGCGTTGTCGCTCTCATCGTACTTCATTTTCATTTCAAAGAATCCTGCAATGAACATAAAAATTAGCGACAGATTTTTAATCAGAACCTGATACCTACATATCCTCTACGGACACAATAAAGTTGACAAAAAAACATAATTCTCTCACATCAGCCTATCCTTACAAACTCACAGCGAGTACATACTTAGAGGTGATATCTGTCAAGAGTATGGATTCCTGCAGGGCCTGCAGGTTAGACAACGTGAAGAATGAAAAGCCTAAAAACTGAGGCTGAGCAAAAGGCTGCTGCGCGTCACTGTTGGTTAACTGATGAATCATGGTATATTCAAATAAATGCCCTGATAAAATAAATGTTAACTTGTGTGCACACACACACACACGCCTCTTTAGTCCACTCACGGAAAAACAGTAACACATGCAAACATTCATACAAATTTGTTTAGCTATTACAAAACTAACTAATAGCCAATGTATCAGTAGTTTTGCCCAAGCCATATATTATGTGTAGAGGAAGTTCTGATTCTGTCACAATTAGTGTCAAACCCCACACAGCTGACTCTGCACAATGTCGTAACTATAAAGTCAGTTCTTTATCCTTTTCCCCCCCATCCAAACATGATTATTCATCAATACAATTTCCCTAAATAATGTGCATAATATCAACAAAATCAGCACAAAAATGTAAATTTCTAAATCCTAAAATTAAGGTCTTATATATAAATATGAATAAATCTTACCAGTATCATCACAACAACTTAGTGATAGCTTAATTTATCTCACTACATCTGCGTCATTAATAGCAGCATGCCAGGAGACACTATTATACCACACACAATTTATTAGGCCCACCCTGTTGTTCAATTTATTCACTATTCAGCAAATAAATTGGAGGTTTCCCTTTCTAATAATAATCTAATAAACAATTATCTATTAATGAAACTTAAAACGGTTCCCGTATATGATAATATGCCATGGATGCAGAGATAGACAGAAAGATAAAGAGGTCAGTTGGTCCTTACTGTTGAAGACCACATTATTGTCTTTGAAGTCCTTCCACTGCTGGTACCATTTTGAGTCCTTGTGGAGCACCACACCCATAGCTTCCCTGAAGAACACACAACAGTACAGCTTCAATCAGCAGGCTGAAGGAAACAGGGCTGTTGACATACCACGCTCAAGCTGACCATCATATTTAACAATATTAATACAGAAAGGAAAACATTATGGTATTATATACAGAACCTAATTCAATTTCAAAACACAGCATTGACCACACAACAAAGGTTAATACCTTTGAGTTTAATTTACTGTATGTTTAATTATATTGATAGATACACTGTGTGAGGCAATATGAGAGGTGCTAGCTATCTCTGAACATGCATGCCCCACTCAGTATCAGGGCAAAGCAGAGGGCACTCACGTACTCGTTGGCTTCGAAAACCTTGTTATCATCCACTGATCCCTTGGAGGAAAACTCACTCCTCTTCCTGAGTCTGGCAGGAGGTCTGTATGGGCCAGTGTGGCCCAGGTCATCTATCTCTTTCTTTACACTCTCCATGCCCTAAACACAGACAAACAGGTAAGAGACAAGAAATCAACAAATACACAGTATTCAGAAATATCATTTTCAGGACTCATTACTTTATTTAGAAGAAATAAAACACTGCAACTTAAATATTCGAATACAGAAATGTATTTGAAGCATAGTGAGTGCAGTGACTCCATACCTGTGATATCGCTCTGAACGCACCAGTCTTCCCCAACATCTCTCCACTCTTTGAGACGCTCTCTGCTGATGTCTTAGCTGTTTTGGCTGCCTCCTCCATTCCCTCCTTTATTTTCTTCCCAATTTCTGTACGAGTGACCTCCTCCAGCCCCTGTTCACACACACACAAAACAAATACACTTCGTAAGGGCGGACTTTAACAGCATATCTGTCATATGACAATTAAAGAAAGGCTGAGCATGAGTGAAGTACCAATCACATTTACCTCTTTAACCGTCTCTGAGAGAGTTCCTAACTTCTTCTTGAGAACTTCAGAGGTCTTTGCTGTTTCAGACTCAATTGTTTTCTTTGAAAGAGCAGAAGCGTTAATAGTATTAAAAATGTATCACATCCGTTTATAACAATTTTTATAACATTGATAGTCACAAATCCTGTGTGTGTGTGTATGTATGGCCAAATACTAACATATTTCCTCCGAGCTTGTTTCAATGCGTCTGACTCCTCAAGTTTTTTGGCCTCTTCCCGAAACTTCTTGATGTTTTCTTTCATTTCCTTGTTCTTGTTTAGCTCCATCTTCAGGTTGTCCAGAAATTCCCCCAGGAAGCCTTTTCTGCCACCGCCTCTTTCCCCTGACAAATACCTCACCTGCAGAAGGGGTGACTGAGGCACCTTGTGGTATGAAATAGAAACACATTGGTTCATTCTGTACTTTATGCACTCAAATTTAGGCAATTTAGGCAAGAAACAAGAGTTGTAACATGCAAAGAAAGCAGGGGGAGTTTAGAATGATAGATATACAGAATGGCAGATTTTACTCAATAAGGTGATGTTTTAGCAACCATGTGCCTTCTTCAGAGATCTCACATGTTAATGGAAACATCAGCTCATGGATTAAAGTAATTCAAGTCATTTCTGTCAAGGTAATCCTGCATTTTTCTGCAGTGTATCCTTATTTTACAATAGTATGCAAAACCAGACTTAAAATCAACTTTTAGTCTTTCTTTTTCAAAGCAAATTAAAGTAGAGCTGCAACAATTAGTTGATTTATCAATTTAGGTTTTTTTATTGTAAATTTAAAACGCTTCTCTAATTAGTTTTCTATTTTCAGCTTCTCAAAAGTGAATATTTTCTGGTCTTCTATCACACTGAATATCTTTGGGTTGTTGAGTTTGGGTCGGGACAAGTCAAGACATTTGAGGACGCCAGCTTGGCCTTTGGGAAATGGTGATTGACATTTTTCACCATTTTATGGACCAAACAAATGATCGAGAAAATATTTTGACAGATTTATCGATCAAAATCCAACGTCTCCACAGAGGAAGGCTGATAGTGACCTCAACAACATCCAGAGAGACACATGGCAGTAACACAGCTTGTATCAGGTGTTCATACCTGTGAAGAGCTTGTGAGGATCCCCCATATCCTGTAGACATTTGGTCTGTTGTGCAGCAGCAGGTAGGAGGAAGGAAATGCCACCAAACCTCTTTTCACACATATCTGGAGACATGCAAAATTAAATTAACACCCAGACAGTATGCTATAAAAACAACTGCGCATTTCACTGAGATATTACTACTCAAGGATGAAGTTTTGCATTGTTGCCGTGAGAATGACATGACATTGGTGCTGGATGAGTATTTACAAGTGATTTGCGTTGAGATCAATAGTCAAACGTTGTTAATTACAAGGCATGGTAAAAAGTCAATATATGTAGCTACTCAAGTTGACATTTTACACGGGAAAAGATTTTATTCTACGCTTCATAGTCCAAACACCGGCTCCATATCTTATTTGAAGAGCTAGCTTTAACTTAGCTAGCCTACGCTACGTAAGCAGCGTGGTCAGGAAAATATCATGTATACCTCACTAATCGTAAACCAGTCAGCTCAAATACACTTACATAAACCTTTTATTATTTATTAGTGTTTAAATGCTGATATTTAGCACAAAACGTCCCGAGAACTTACCTGGTAACACTGACACAACGGAGTAGCCATTTTGAATGTAGTGCCTGTGACCTTCTTCCGGTAGTGACCTTCCGTGTGAAAGGGGGCGGGTCCTGTTGGGCCCATGTGAGTATCAAATTATTATTTATCCCCCGAAAGCGTGTCTGACTACACAGACGTCATCCTATAGTGACAAGTTTAGGTCGACAACAAATTTTATCAAAGTCTTAAATTAACAGCAACCCCCCTCACTGACCAGTCCGCCATACCGACATGTGAGATTTAAAAAAACACCAGAACAAAAGACTTTAGTTGTTGAGGTTTATTATCAAAACACCTTATAGAACAAAAGGCAATAACGGGCAGAGCAGGACAAAAGAAATTTAAAAATTTGGTCTCTTAAAAAAAAGAAAAAAAGAAAAAAGTAAAATAAGCAAGAACTAAAACACTTTCACTGTTACAAATTACTAACCAATATGACATTTTCACCATTAGAAATATCTAGGAAACCAAGTAAATGAATGAATATGAGTATGTTGAAGGCCAAATCAGAGCATTTGGACGTCAGAGACTAAATAAAATGTCAAATGCCACACAGCTGAATAACTTATGCATTTCTATCAATCCTAACATCAATCTCTCTTCCATTCAGCCGATAGCCATTCATGGTCCGGCAGGCACGCTCAGCGGTTTCAGGGTTGTCGAAGCGAACCACACCACAGCCTTTGGACTTGCCGTTCTCCATCTTAATATCAGCATATTGAACCATGCCTGAAGAGGAATGATACACGTATAAATGTCAGAAAAGTGTAATTTAATATATATACACAGACATGGCTATTATAATTACCCTTACCACATGTATTGAAGGTATCCTTCAGCATCTTCCAGGTGAAGTCAAAGGGAAGCTGAAAGACAAAAATGCATCCATTAAAATCTATTGACGTCATACTGCATATGAGAAGATATTGATTAAACAAATTAAGACCAACAACACTGTACATGAAATGCTTACATTTCTGACAAAGATCTGACATCCCTTCCTGATATTGCCTGCTCCGGTTCCGGGCCCTCCAGATCCAGCTCCTCCAAAGGAATTGCCACCAAATCCACGATCCAAGTCTGTGGAACGATCAAACTGACCACCAACACCTCCGGATCCCATCCGGTCCATTCCAGAGCTCATGCGGTCGAGTCCACCAGATGGGAAGCGATCAAGACCACCACCAGTGGAGCCCATGCGGTCAAAGCTGCTGGCCATTCTGTCAAGCCCGGTGTTGCCCATGCGATCCATACCCATTGGGGAGCTAAAGTCCAGACCACCACCCATGCGGTCCAAACTAGACTGGCCCAAGCGGTCAAACCCAGCTGGGCCGAGGCGGTCCATGCTGGAGCTCATACGGTCCAGGCCAGGTCCAAGCCTGTCCATACTGGGCCCCAGCCGGTCCATCCCCGCACCCATCCGGTCAAACCCAGAACCCAGCCTGTCCAGATCAGACACACCACGGTCCATTCTGTCCATCCCCATCCGGTCCATCCCAGCCATACGATCCATGCTCCCTCCCAGACGGTCCATTCCAGAACTCATGCGGTCCATACCCAGGGAGTTTCCTATTTAAAATGGAGTAAAAATAAACAGGAAAGGTTACACCAACAGTCTGATAAAATGTGTGGCTCATAGCAGCGCTGGGGGAACTGCAAACAAAATCCTGAGAATACTAACCCATTCCTCTTTCAAACGATTCTCCAAAATTATTGCGAGACATGCCCATTTCATTTCGACCAAACTCCCTGTCAAAAGCACCACCAATCCCACGGTCCATCTCTGACAATGCAAGAGATGAAACCATTAGAAACATCCAGCAAAACGTGAGTGCTCCACGCTTACTTTGGATTGCTTGACATGTCTCAAAATGTCTCCTTACCGTTCATTCTGCCCATTCCTGAAGATCCAAAACGTTCCATGTTGTTCATTCCCCCAAAGTTGTCCATTCCTAAAATTAAAGAAGAAGAAAATCTCAGAACACATGGAAATGATTCAACTGTTGGAAAGCTTTGTGATGCAGTTATGTAAAGTGTAGCATACAGCAGTTGACGTAAATGTGTGCCCCTAATCACTTGATAAATTCTGTCATACCTCCTCCCATACGGCCTCCCATGTTGCCAAAGCCCATTCCATCCATTCCTACAATAGAGAAGAGAAGTCAGCTACCGATTTCATTGGCATCTTGTGTTAAGGAGGGAAAAAATAAATAAGACAGTTACCTCCAGGTCCCATGTTGCCCATTCCACCACCTGCACCTCCACCTCTGTTGAGTTGGGCAGCATCAATGGGCTGACCTCCAGGCCCCAAGCCCAAACCAATACCACTCAGGCCGCCTGGGGAAAGAGAAAACGGGCACAATATTGTCAACATAGATCACAAAAACTTTTAAGCATTATTGATGGTGGCTGTGAATAAAGACCTAGGAGCCATGAGAGTCGCATACATACTTCAGCCATTTTACATTTCAGTGCCTTTATACTGATGATGGTTAATACTTACGAGGAAGAGCAGCAGCAGCTCTGTCAGGTGGTCCAAAATCTTTGGGCAAGGACTTCTCATCCTGAAAAGGGTACAAAAGTATTCAGACTCTGTCGAAAACCAGAACATAATATGCTGAGGGGACATGTACAGTGAGTTTTAGGCAACGTACCAGTTTGACGTGCATGACCCTGTTGAACAACAGCTGCCCGTTGAACATGGCTTTGAAACCGTTAAGGAAAAAAATAATACCAGAAAAACCTTGAACCAATACAATTATACTGTTTCAACTTTCTATGCCTAACAGCTATTCCAACATAAGCATTTTTTTCAGAAGGATACAGACAGCTTGAACTGCTTCAAGGGGTATATCGAATGTTACTGTGCCCATGCCTCTGCTCTTTCCATCCTTGTCCTCAAGAATGTCAGCCCTCACCACCATGCCCGCCATGCTGAACACTTCTTTCAGCTTCTTCCAGCCAACTTTGTAGTCAAGCTGCAGGCACAAGAATAATTTGAGAAACAGGTTTATTCATAAGTAATGCTACAGGCTTAACATACTATGTTTGCTAAAGTAAAAGCAATTTACAAAAGCAAAAAAAAACCTGATTCAGTCATTTTGTTAGTTAGATAATCTGGAGTCTCACATTAGCAACAAAGACAGTGCTGCCTATCCTGCCAGCCTGCAGGCCGTGGATGATCTCGTTGGGGATGTTGGGGTTGTTCATCAGGCTGGGAGGGATATTGATGGGGCCATTTGGACCAGGGCCCATCCTATCCATGTTCATGCGATCCATTCCACCCATACCCCCCATTCCTCCATGGCCCCCTGGGGGGCCCCCGCCACCTTGCGCCTTGTTGATTTCCCTCTGAGCAATCACACCATCAGGGTCCTAACAAAAAGCAAGGACAACTCAGACAAGGGACTACTGACATTTTGGCAAGTTGAGCAAAAATAGTCATTTTGCTGGGGCCTACCTCTTTCACCTTCAGGGGTCGTCCATTGAGGTTGTGCTTATTGACTTTCTCCACTGCTTTCTTCATCAACTCTTCAGTCCTAAACTCAACAACACTGACAGAACATATCCAGTGAGAATTAATCAAAACATTTCTAATAAAAACCAATTCTGTGAACACTGATAAACTATTGGGTCAGATGAATGTTACTTACGCACAACCCTTTGTTGATTGAAGACAACAGAACAGGTCGGACCAAAGGAGTGAAGGATAATTTCAATTAGTAAAAGCCATGGTTAGAACAAGATTTTATTAGATAAAAATACACACACACACAATTAAAGAACTAGAATTTCATGCACAAAAAGGTCATCACAAGCCTACAAGTCTAGGCCACAGCGTCTCAATAAAATTACAATATTAAAGATCTCACATCACTAGCAATGCAATGTGCTAAATATTATTTTCCAACTCACAAAAGACAAAATCCACAGTGTAATAGAATTAGATATTGGAGGTAACTAGTCCAGTAAAGACATCCTGCACAGAGTGTTATATTTAACAACCATCTAGCAGTCCTGTAACAACCACTTGCAGACTACACCCCTCTAATTCATAAGGAGCAGATCCAGCAAGCCAAAAGGGACATTGACTACTGCAATCCCACAGGATTGGCTACACAGCTGAAACTGAAGTCCAGTTATGAAAGCATCAACCCTTGAATGACAAGTCAGTGCCACAGGCGACACCAAGTAGATCACACCTCCGGCATATCACCATCTCACACACTCCAGCAGGTTTCTGTATCTGAACAATTCCTCAACTATGAATAAAGAAACCAAAGCTGACAAACACAGGTTTGTCCAGGATTATTCATGTGTTTTATTTGTATGTATTTGCACTTACCCTCGATTTGCCTTCTGCGTCCATTAAGTGTTCCACGTACGTTACCTCACCCACTACAAATCAGATTCCAGAGACGACACACACCAAGGGGAGAGAAGCCGAGAGAACAATGGGGGTTTAGAGCAGAAACAAGTAGGGCGACCGGTGACAGTTAGCTCAGACTGCCTTCCCCAGCACCTCAGCAGCAGCACAATATGGTACAGGTCTACAAAAAGCAAGCTTGTCTTTTAAAAAAAAATTAAGACTTCTTATCCCGTCCTTGTTGGAATTCTCCCGAAGCACCAAAAGCAATAGACTGAGGACAACAACTATTTAAATGGCCATAAGCCTTTCCATTTGGAAGTAATGCGGTTTAAAAAAAGAAAAATTAAAACACCTCCTACTTGAAGGTAATTGACCAAATGATTTCACGGCGGCAAAGCCCATTCAATGTCTCAGCCCATTTCATTGCAAACCTGTGCATACTTTTATCTCCATTTTAAACCTCAGGATAATACATCAATCCATTTGCCCATCAACTGAGCCTTAGAAACCTAGCAAACTAGTCATAGCTTTAATTACAGTTAAGTTGTTGGGGGACAAAAACTTCTATCTAAAAAGGCATGTTCTTAAAGTGTTGACCCGTTTCTGAGACGCACAATATCAGAATTTTGATTCAGTGTCGATCGCTGCCACGCCTTCTTTCCTGATCACGCATCTCTTCAACGAATGGACATCAGTGACCAAACCTCTAGAAACAAGGACAGTACATAAGTTGCTTCATTTTGTAGACCTGTACCCCAATGAAATCCCAACGCACATCTGAGATCTGCTGAGAAAACGTTTGCTTGTCAAGGTCACACCTAAAAAAGAAAATGCAATTTAACTCCACAGTCAGTTGTCATAAAAATCGAGTACCAGGCACTCCTGAAGAGAAGATTGTACCATTCTTAACACATGCTGTAACTTTACCAATTTAGTACAGTGATTCTGATACACCTAAAGCTTTTCAAAACCCCATGACTAAGCAACTGTTTTCACTATAGCATCATTGAAACCCATATTGTACATCAGGGAGTAAACTTTAAAAAAAATAATCCCTGCTGAAAAAGTTGCTGCATCACAAATAATCTTTTCTTGTCACTTTTCAACATTTTGATAATGAAAATCAAAAAAGCCCATGTTTTACCTTTAATTGGATATTGTAACTGAGCAAGATGTACATTGTTTCTGGGCAAAAATCATGTCACTACAGCAATGTACTGTATATTCTTTCAGGCGTTTCTTGGAGTGGAAAACACCTAATTTTGACGCTCATGATCCCAAGTCATTGGATTTTTCCACATTTGTGAACATGTACAACATCCACTTCACAAAAACCACAAAAGGTTTTGATAATCTCAAATATTGTCTAACATCCGGGTTCACAGCACTTGTGCAAGTCTGCAGCAACTCATTAGTTGACCAGACAAATAAGGAGGTACCTCTTCCAAACCTTTACTTCCATACATCTCTCATACAAGATCTCAAGCGACATTGTTCACAATGAGTCCCTGAACAAATTCCCAAAGGCCCGTTAAGCTGCATGGGTCAAACAAAATGACCCTGGGTGTCTTTTGTCATGTCCAAAGTTGACTGAGTCAATCTCTTAACTAGACACCTTACCTTTTTCTTTCATCAGGTCTTTGAGGGCTTGCCATTTCACATCATAAGGGATGTTGCTGACAAACACACGGTATCTTTTGTTCACGTTTCCATAGGGTTCATAGCGCCCGCCTCCACCTCTCTTCTGGGGCCTCTCCTTTCTGCTGGAAATTGAATCATGCTTGGCTTTCCCATTCACCTCCCTGTATAAAAAAAAGATCCATTGATTTGAGTTTTGTGATAGTATACTCAAGAACCAGCTTATAGAGAATATATATATATATATATATATATATATATATATATATATATATATATATATATATATATGAGAGAGAGAGAGAGAGAGAGAGAGAGAGAGAGAGAGAGAATATATATATATATATATATATATATTCTCTATTTCTTAAAAATGTCAATAAGATTACTACATTCACTAGTACACGTTATAGCAACTAAATTCACATTAAAACATAACAGGCTGAACCACTGCAAGTCACTCATAGTGCAATTTAAGGCCTGGATGAAGCTACTGATGTAACTTAATCCAATACTAATGAAAGCGGGATTTTTTTTTTAATTGGATCATACTAACCATTTTACTTTAAAACCATAACGTATTGGTTATGTTTAATAACGTAATGGTTATGTTTAATAACATAGTTAATAGTAGAAGTGAAGTAGTAGAAATGATGAATTACTCGTCTACAATTAGCTTGCTGGCGAGACGATTGCACTAAAGCCGCATGGCAAGGCCGCTCTCCTCGACACTGTGGGCCTAAGTAATGACTAACCTTATTGTTTTGTTTAGTTTACAGTCAATAATAAATTTTGTGAACGAAGCGGGGGAAAACCGTTATTAAGAGTTAGTTAACAGTAACATGTAGCTACATGAACCGCTAGCGTTCCTTTGTTATATAAAATGGCTGCGATTAACCTGATCTATCCAGTAAGTAGTCGGGTCCCACTACACACGCTACCTAATCCTGGCTAACCGAAACGTAGTTAGGTGGCGTTCAACATATTGTTGTCGTTAATAGTTGTGTCTTACAGGGAGACAACTTTTGGAAGGTTTTCCATCTAGTGCGACATTCAGGGGAACCAGGATCATCACGACTAACTAGAAAGCGCCAACAAAGGAACCTGGATGAATGGACTTACTGCTGCTGCTGTTGTTGCTGCTGCTGCTGCGGCGGTTGCGGTGGGCCTACTTTCTCGATAGTATTTTCGGCCTGTTCGTTGGACATCTTCTGGCGTAGATATTGTCTTGTTAAATTAACTTTAGGTTAACACCTTCAAAATGCACCCTAAACCAACAAACTAATGCTGACGTTAATAACTGCACACTGATCAGTAGTGCGACACCAACATATGAAAATGGCGGAGAGAGCGGTTTGCTTGAGGCGGATGTGATGTAGGACTTTTAAAGCTTAACGAGACAGATCTACATCCGGTGTTTACGTTCAAAAATAAAAGAGATTGCAGTGCAAAAAGGGGATTTGTGCAAATAACAGAGACCGGAATGCAGACTTTCAAATCAAATACGACTGATCAAAGTTGATCATTGATTTAGTCCATTTAAAGATATATTTTGTTTTGGACATCCAACTAGCCTGCCACAGTCTCTTGTGACTTATTTCCTTAGTAGACATCTAAAACATAAGACTAGTCAAAAACTGAAAGGGAAGTGATTTGACTAAATAAATAAATAAACTTCAAAGGATATTTTTCCGGTCCCCCCCCCCCCAGATTTTTCAACTCCATCATTATCTACAGATATGGCGTTTGCCAGTTGCACTCTAAAGCAACTTGTTGTAATGACAATAACTAGTTAAAATTACTAATAGCCCTTAAATTTGAATTTAGACTGGTAGGTCTAGCCCTACTAGCCCTGATATAAATCAAGGTTAATTAGTCAGATTATCTTCTATTCAAAATGTAGTAATTAAAGCTATGTTAAATTACTCTACTGTTAGTCATAACCTACATGAATTGTGGTTGTTAGGTTCTGTCAATTTGTTATGTTAAAACTACATGCTGGAGTCCCTCCAAACATGATTTAAGACACTTTGAATAATAATAAGATTGAATAATCTTACTGTAAAATAATATTAATTTATGTAAATGTTCAGTCTATTCTTGTTTTAAAAATGAGAGGTTATCGCCCAATAAACACGTTGTTAAACACAGTTGTAAATGTGTTTATAAAGGTTTATTTTCGTTTATTTATGATTCGTTTATTTCTCATTATTTTATTCTGCAGTGAACCTCCAGACCGCACGGTGGCGACAGTCAATTTGTGGGTATGTCAGTGCAAAGAGTGACGTCAGTGAGGGGGAAGTTCATGCGGCAGTTAAGTAGCTAGCTCGGTACCACAACCTGAACAATAGCAAGGGAATACTAGTATTAACTGCTTTCGTATATTGTACTAACAACCACAGCAACATTAAGAAAATAAATCATACAAAAGCGCTACTTGGCTGTTTGCGGTACCGTGTGAATGTAGCGTAATTTAAAAATGGTAGCGTTAGCATTAGCCTTTAGCTAGGGACCCATCCGCTGGACAGCGCGACTTCATTGAACGAATGAACTGTCTTTACAGGTTGTGAGAGGTGTTAATTAACAACATATTAATCATGGCTACCGGTGCTGATGTGAGAGACATACTGGAGTTGACCGGAGGGGAGAATGACGGTCCCATCAGCAAAAAAGACCTCATCAACTCTGACAAGGTAAATCTAACTTGTTTAATATTTAGTATAGTTAACCAATCAAGTGTCACAGCAGCAGATTGCGATTATTATTATTATGTCTTTAAGAGTATTACCAAAATGTTTTTTTTATCAAAATAACCACTTTCTCCATCATCTATTTCAGAAAAAAACAAAGAAGGCAACTGAAACTCTGACCTTCAAGAGACCAGAGGGAATGCACCGAGAGGTGTATGCTCTGCTGTATTCAGATAAGAAGTATGGACTCTTTTGAAATTATGAATTGAATTGGTGTACTACAAGGAAGTAATCAAGACAAAAGTGAAAAATGGTTTAAGTTTGTTTCACTCATAGATTCTTTTTCCCATTAATCTTCAGAGATGCTCCCCCTCTGCTGCCAAGTGATACTACTCAGGGCTACAGGACAGTCAAAGCCAAGCTGGGCTGTAAGAAGGTGCGTCCCTGGAAGTGGATGCCCTTCACAAATCCAGCTCGCCGAGATGGGGCCATATTTAACCACTGGCGACGTGTGGCAGAGGAGGGCAAGGACTATCCATTTGCCCGTTTCAACAAGGTGGGCAAGACTGCTGTGTCTTTTTCAGTTTGTCCTGATAATCTGTAGGATTTTATCAGAGTTTCACTTCATTAAGGTCAAGTATTACACAGCTTTGTTGAATACTTGAGTCTGATTGGTCAGTTACGGCATTCTGTTATTTCTGTACAGCAGTCTTTTGCTATGGATGCAGTTCTGGTCATAGAACACCTGGAGGACCGCCTCAAATCATTTTGAAACTAATATTTTGTGTCAACATGTTAGTTTCTTTAGTTAGTACACATGTAATAAGTAAGTTAACGTGCAGAACCTTGATGTAAACCCTAAATCGCCCTGGCTTGCTGCACATTATTTCTTATACACTTGACAGAAACAATAATTGAGAATGAAAAACACTTATCACATTAACCCAACAAATACTGTAATCAGTCATGCAATTCCGGCACAAAGGATAGACAGGGATCCCCATCCTCTGTCATCTCCTCTTTAGATAGACACACACACACATGTACACTTTTATTTTATGTTTCCCTATTCAGTACATTTCTTCTGTTCTCCCATCTATATAGACAGTGCAGGTGCCAGTGTACTCCGAGCAGGAGTATCAGATGCATCTCCATGACGATGGCTGGACTAAAGCAGAGACGGACCACCTGTTCGACCTGTGCAAGCGATTTGACCTGCGCTTCGTAGTTGTCCATGATCGTTATGACCATCAGCAATACAGAGTAATCGCTCACTTTTTCACCCACTGACATTCTCTTTCATTGAGGATATATTACAAAAATAAAGGTGTTTAATAATAATAATAATCATAAAACACTAAGTTAACGGTCATATTTTTAGTAATATTCTTCTGTTTATGCTTTCAGAAACGTTCTGTGGAGGACCTGAAAGAACGGTATTATAGTATTTGTGGTAAGCTGACCAAGGTCCGTGCAGCTTCGGGGACTGAGCCTAAGATTTACATCTTTGATGCCGGCCATGAAAGGCGCCGCAAAGAACAACTGGAGAAGCTCTTCAATCGCACACCTGAACAAGTTTGTAATGCTATAATTTGCATTTCTTAAGCAATTGTAAAGTTTTTACTAACTTAAATATTATCTAACCTTAATCTGTGGCATCATGCTAAACAACAAACACTGTTATGAATTGCAGTTATAAACTTCGTGAAGAAGAAGGGTGATTGTTTTGAAATGTCTAGAAACCCAATTATGCCAGGCAGTGTTTACAGTGCCTGGCATAATTATTAATATTTAATCACAATTTATCTTTTTCCAGTTTAGTTAATAGCTTTCGAGCACCAGTGCACGAAAACAATGTATTTTTTTGTTTTTTAGAAATTGAAGCATGTAAGACGTATGCCTCTTTTTTGTATATTAATATTGCAATTCTATTCTTTGTTTTTCCTGCAGGTGGCAGAAGAGGAATATCTTATTCAGGAGCTAAGAAAGATTGAGACTAGGAAGAAAGAGCGAGAGAAGAAGGCACAGGATCTGCAGAAACTCATTAAAGCTGCTGACACAACTACAGAGTTAAGGCGAGCTGAAAAGAGGGTTTCCAAGAAGAAGCTCCCACAAAAAAGAGAAACAGAAAAACCGGTAAGCACACACACAAAAGGAGTCTTCAGATAAAAGAATAATGTTTTTAGTTGAGGTCAACATTGTGACAGTGCTTATTAAATGTCATGAATATTGATAGCACAAATACTACCATAATAGGAAAGCAGTATTGATATTTTTAATTTATTTTACATTATTTGTGATTTAACTACTGCGTCTCAAAAACCGTAAAGCAGCTCTCATACCTTTTAAATATTCATCCCATACATGTTATTTGAATGCTTTGATTGCTCTCATCAATCGTTTCTTCTTCAGGCTGTACCAGAGACAGCAGGCATCAAATTCCCTGATTTTAAATCGTCGGGAGTCACACTGCGCAGTCAGAGGGTGAGTTTTGCTATCCCTGTTGAGGTATTGACTAAAAGGATATTCTTAAAGTCTGAGTCAGGAATAGTCCCATAGCCTTGATTAGTGTTTTCTGTCAAGAAATTGTATTGCTCTGTACTGTGCTGATATTTATCATTGGGATTAATGTAAATGCATTAACATAACTCAACCTTATTTTTGTAGAAATTTACACAGGACACAGTTGATCCATTATTGTTCTGCAACACAGAGGGGAAAGCACAACAAAAGAAAGGGCAAAATATAAGAGAAAACCAAGATAGAATAAAATTATTGGGTAGCTACTGTGAAAGCCATAACTCAGTCCTGATTTCGGGACAGACAGGATCCTTTGAAGTTTGAAATTTTTGTCAGTTGAGTTTTGTTTGAACAAGTACAAATATTGAAAGTATTTTAGTGATACCTGACCCTGCAGTTGATGTATGTTAGCAGCCAGAACGTTTGACTTGAGCCAGCTATCTCTCATTAGCACAGTGATGATTAATTCTGTTCGTGACTAGCTAATATTTGTAAGACGTAGCAAGGAGACCCTTATTCATCTTCAAGACTGATGAGGAGCTGCCGCTCTCTATGGAAAATGCATTAGCACGGCTAAAGAGTGGAGTATCCCTCTAGCTAATCAGTCAGACAGAGTTCAGTGAATAAAGACATTTTGATCTGGCCTGCTGAAGTGCATTTCATACGAATTAAAAGCCCAGATGTAGAGCTGTTTATCCTTGTATCCTCTGCACCTTAAATCACACCCTTGTGTGTGTGTTTGTTTGTTTGTTTCAGATGAAACTGCCAAGTTCGGTGGGCCAGAAGAAGATCAAGGCCATTGAGCAGATCCTGATGGAACAAGGAGTGGGTGAGTGTGAGAAGACATTATCAAGTTGCCAGTATTTCAAAGTTGTATATTTTCTACTCTCCTTTGCAACAGATGTGCAATATAAGAATCCTAAATTATGAATTTGTGTTTTTTGAATGAATACTTAAAATAAGTTTAATAAAATAAAATATTTCGCTTATATTAAGTAGTATTTTAAGTACTCAAGACAGCAGTCAGAGCTATATATGAAATATCACTTTCATTATCTCAAATGAACAAAGAGGATATTGTGGTACAAAAGCATTTTTTGATGTTTGATAATGTGGTGTCTTAAAGGTTTGGCTTCTCATTTGCATTCACCATACTAATTATACCAACTAAATCTGCTGAACTACACTGACAAGTAAAGTTAGTATATGCAACTGTGTAGTACACATTGCCAAAATGCATTGAGTTTATGTTTCATACATGCCAAGATGCAGGCCATAGTGAGACAAATTATTTGGTTCATAGGTCTCACCAAACTAAATTAAATGCCCTGTTAATGATCAGTTTTGGAATAATACATGCACTGTTACACCCATGTCTTGTACTTGTGTAATAAACTTACAAACAAACCGGGTGTTTTAATCAAAGCATTGTGTACATGAAATCTAATTCAAAATTTTCGTGCCTTTATGTTTGTCTGTGGATCCAGATCTCAACCCCATGCCAACAGAAGAGATTGTACAGATGTTCAATGAGCTGCGTAGTGACCTGGTGCTGCTCTACGAGCTGAAGCAGGCCCACAGCAATTGTGAGTATGAACAACAGATGCTGCGTCACCGCTACGAGGCCCTACTGAAGGCCGGGAGCGGAGGCGGGTGTGGCGGAACTCTGGGATTGGGGCCGGCCGCAACACTGCAGGGTGGGGATACCATTTCCATCAACAGCACCACAGCATCCACACCAGGGGGTGAAGCCCAGACTTGGCCCAGCGTAGATGATATCAAGGTGGAAGCCAAGGAGCAGATCATTGATGTGGTAGGAGCTCCACTAACCCCAAACTCTGTAAGTCTGCTACCTCTCATGCTGTCCTGATCCAAATGCATATCACAGTTAATCAGGTGAAAATATTGCAGATGTTTAAACAATTTTAATATATGATACGTGCAAAAAAATTAATGAGGACTATAAAACTGTTTTATAAATGCAAACAATTATTATTATTATTGTTATTGTTATTATTAAACAAGCCAACTAAGCAAAACCTAATTACCGTAAGGTAAACAGAAAAATGGCTACATCTCAAAATAGTAAAATATACCAATGGATTATATAGTCCTGAAACAGAACTTACAACTGCATGCTGCATGATGTCTTGACAGGAGATATATTCTTTTTATTGCTTATTCCTATTATGACTTATCGCCCCGTCAAACACAATTGGCAGTGATAGTGGCCAGTGAGGGATCAAGTCCATGTCATTGTACTTGCGACTTCTGGTGACTGGGGTTCCTGTGCACCAATAATAAAGATTCCTTGTTGAGCTGATATAAAAAAAACAAGCAGATGGTGATGCTATGCGTATTGGTTGGAGACACATAGCTGTCTACACCCTTCTCAGGCCAACAGTGGGAGTCAGCTGTGACAGGAACAGCAGTGCACAGAGAATTGGAAGAAAAAACAGAAATTGATGCACTTGTCAAGGGTTACTCCCACTGCATGTCTCCCCTCTTGCTGTTTTAACCATGGGGAGTCCGTCTTACATTAAACGACATTCACTATTCATGGACAACTCACTTGACAGTTTGACAAGCATGTTGTAGAAATATGAGTGAGTACAAATACTTGTCCTCTGACAACACGCAGCAGCACAGAATGTGGACCCTTGTCAGTCCTTGATGAGATTGTTTTGTGTATCACATTGCAGCGCAAACGGAGAGAATCGGCATCCAGCTCATCGTCGGTGAAAAAGATTAAGAAGCCTTGATGAGGACGAGAGCACTAGTTGATACACGGTGGAGGACAAAGGGCTCAGTGGTGACGTCGTATGTTTTGTGTTTGGACGAGAGACACACAGGAGGAGCAGGGTAACATATTGCTGTCCATTTATGTAGAAACACCATGGACAACACACATGCACACACAGACACAACTTTGCAGCTTCTAACCGGACCTCTCCCTCACCATGTGGCTTGCCCACCATCGTAGTGACAAAGGCAACGACAGAGTGACATTTCATTCCATTACTGCTCTTCTCCTTGCTTCCACCAAAGCTCAGTCTTAGATGAGGCAAGATCAACTGTAAATTGCCAAGCCAAGCTAATCGGGACATGGGGAAGAAGGCGGGAATGACTTGGTAATTGAAATGAATTGGAATGAAAGAAGAGACTCTGGGAGTGGGAGGATCTTGAGCAGCAATGCTCATTTGACCCATATGAGGTTTTTTGTAGCCTAATCATGCCATAGTGTTTACTGGAAATGTGTTTTTGTGTTAGCCTGTAGTACTGGCACCCCAGTGTGTGTGTCTCCCTCTCTCGTGGATACTGCTTTCATCTGTTACCGTTCACTGTGGACTAGTGGGGCTGATTTATGTTGTTTGTCCTCAGGTAACCTTGAAGATGCTTCAGTCAATGATTCAATAAACCTTGTTGTTTTTTTTCTTTCTTGCCACACGTTATGCGTGTTTACTCCATGGTGGTATCTTTCACGTTTCAAGCATCTGTCTCTCTTTCTCAAAGGAGATCTTAACTTGGAGGAAATTAATGTTGAATACACATTTGCCAGAGAAATTGTAGGATCATGACATTCTTACCTCACCTGTCATTTAAGTTAAGTGACAACTAATGACTTCATTAATATGATAATTAAGCTGTGATCATTCATTGGTTGGCACAGCCATGATAACTTCATTAGGTTCCCGCCCCATAATATTGCTAATTGTGTGTCAATTATGTCATTTAGCC
This sequence comes from Pampus argenteus, assembly GCA_036937835.1. Classification (NCBI taxonomy): domain Eukaryota; kingdom Metazoa; phylum Chordata; class Actinopteri; order Scombriformes; family Stromateidae; genus Pampus; species Pampus argenteus. Next base: position 14,109,912 of record CM072870.1, read on the forward strand.
TACTTAGACATTAATTTCTATGCAAATTTTGAATATGTTTGCACAGAAGATGGATGCCCTGTGATCTGAGTGTATAATAGGTACATAGAACTTGCAAAAATTCAGATATATCATCTACTGCAATCTACATACAAACTCAAATTACTTAAAATTGCTTTTGGCTCTAGATGTTCCTCATCATATGAGGAAGGTTGATCTATAACAGAAAACCATTTAATGGTTTCATCCAGTTTTTTTGATTATAAATTAAATTTAAATGCATGATTTTAATTTACAATCCAAGTATAATTTTGTTAATTTGTTATTGTTGCAAATGAAACAATTTATTAAAAAAAAAAACAGAAAAATAGCAAGACTTTTTAATAACTATATCATCTTTGTTAAAGTCTTGATCCTCATTTCCTAACAAACATTAAAACATCCACCAGGTGTTGCATCATCACAACATCTTCATTTACAGCTCTAATTAATGCTACTAAGGTGTTACAGAAGTAAACCAATTGACACACGAGGCTGTTTGATTGAGGGAGAGAGAGAGAGAAAGAAAAAGAGTGAGAGACGGCAAGTAAACATGAGTAAAATGGATTCTCGGTATCTATATTTCATGTTGAAAATTGGCTCATAAATCCAGTGGTGTGATCTATGGAACCCGTCGTTGCTTGAAAAAACCTTCGTAAATGTGTAATTTCTCCCTTGACAGAACACAACCGAAAGGCTATCTTTCTTTTGCTTCCTCCTCCCCTCTCTCCCGTTTTTCTCTGTCTCTCATTCTCGCTCCCTCTACCAGCCTGGTGTTGGATTAATGCTCTGCTCTCTTCCCCTCTCTCCTTTCATGCTCCTCTGATATCTTCTTTTTATCACTGCTCATCCATTTATCAAATCTGGGGCTTCTCTCTGTCTCTTTCTCTCTCTCTCTATCTGTCTATCTATCTCTCAATATCTAAACCCATCGTAAGTTATATGACGGGTATCTTGTAAGATGGGCTTCAAGAAGGTGGAGGTTATTAATAAATACTAGTCTAAATTGAAAATAGGCGTGCATGATGCATCACCAGCCATGTGTGAATGATAAAGACCCCCAGCAGCCCCCATCGAGCTCCGTCAGCTGTGAGCTCTATCCGGGCTACAGTGTAGGTTCTGCAACACTGATGTGAAAAGCATGAGGCAGAACACCACAGCAGAGTGTCTTATAATGTGTTCGTGATGGCATTGAGATGGGATCTCTTTATCAAGGCCAGACTGAGGCTTTAATCACGGCCTAAGAGGTGCGTCGACTGTTTATCATAATTGAACTGTATCCAGGCTAATCGCTGGCATACGTCACTGTCGTGGGGTCGCTCGGCCGCACTAGCAGGCGTTGCTGGTGGTGGTGATTGAACACACAGTTAAGAGAAAGGATGTGTACTGAGACATAAGGCAGGGGGAGGCAGGTAATAGCAGATGCGATAGAACCCTGTGTCCAAATACATCATGCCTTGAGGTAATCGCCGATGTGACAATGATTAGATTGTCGATGCCTCCTTTCTGTGGCACAGTGCTTTATACCTATCATGTCACATACAATCATTGATTACTACAAGGGGAAAAGGAAGGTGTAGTAGCAATGTAAGAACATTGTTTGGATAATTTCCTTCCTAAGATCAGGATTGAGAACTTACTATATGGGCCATAACAAATGATGAAAACAGACCTCACCTCCATGCCCCTCTCTCATCTCCATGTCTCTCACTATGACTTTCACCTGCTCCAGTATTTAGGTCACCTTGAGGGAGGAAACTTTTAATCATTGTTCCACATCAAATTCACCTGTGCCCTCTGGGACGCTGAGCTGCAACAAAGAGGAGCGGAGTTGAAACTGCACGTCTGAAAATCACAAGTGCCCACAGGGCTGGACAGTGGAAGTCATTTCCACTGGATTTTTTTGCTAGTGGGGGAAGCCTGCTACAACACAAACCCAATCACTTGCACTAAGCAGTGCTTACAGCAAGGCATTAACCCCACTGTCCACTCTCTACATTAAAGCCCCGGGGAAGTAGAAGAGAGTGGAGTGGAGCAGAGAGACTAGGACTAAATCTAGACTTCCTATTCCCCGGTTCTGTGCTTCTCTTGGGAACATCTCCGGTCAGGTGGTGTTGTCTTTCAAGGTGTCCTACCTTGCAAGAAAGGAACATAGTGCAGTGATAATGGAGGGAAAACTTTCCTTGTACAGTAATAGACACAGTGAAAAAAAGACTAAAACTGGTGAATGTAAGTGAAAATTGTATTGCAATATTGTATATTGAGAGCACAAAATATGCTGTATATAGGCCCAATTATTGTAACTCCAATTTGAAATATACTTAATTATGACATTGATAAAATCAGATTTTGTTTGTGTGTAAATCTAAATTCCTTGACATCATTGTGTCAATACAACTTTTTAGAGTCAGAGTTTCGATATACATGGACATACATACACATTGAGCAGACAAGATGCAACGTTAACTCATTTGGAGTCATGGTTTTGAACATTTGACAAATGCAAGTCCAACTTCACTCTCCTTTTAACTCTGTTTTACTCATCACTAACTTCTAAGAACTCTTAAATGCTCCACTGTGTTGGTTTGTGCTGAGCAGGTTGTCTTACCTGAGCTTTTCACTGAAATCAGCTGCCTGCTGCAGCTGGAAACAAGGTTTGAGATGTGGTTCATATTTGACGTGTGAATGACTTTACTGAGGTCAGTTTACAGTTTAAGTCACACCTTTGTATCTGTATCCATATATGTGGACCTTTATAGTATTGTCTGTACTGGCGTGCATGACGAAGTGAGTGAGACACATTAGCAGGAGCACATTATGGGTTAGCAGATTGTAGCCTGTTCAGGTCAGGTCCTGTGATTGCATGCTGACTATAAACAAGACCAGGTTGGACAGAGCAGGTCCACTCTGTTCTACCATCAGCCCTCAGAATTAAACCAGTGTGATTTGATTTGTCACTGAGAGATAGAGATGCCTCGAAACAATATGTGGCAGTTACCTCAGTAAAGCAGTGCAGCGAATGTCTTTCTCCATCTCTTTACCTGCACAAGCACAATTCTAACAAAGAAAAAAAAAAATCCAATTTACCATGCGGATCTGCAGCTGTCATGGCAGGGGAATTAAACATCACCCATAACTCACTAGGGGTGCTGAGCAGGTCAGCGAGCGGCAGGCATGGTAACATCACTCTAGGGTGCAATAACAAAGGATTTTAACCTCTGACTCCTTTACAGATGCAGCTGGTAGAACATCCTCTCACTAACAGTGGCTTCCACCAAGCTGGTTAACAATCTCTGGTTGAGTTGACAACTCAACTTACTGGTACACACCTTACTACTCATTGCTCAAAATTCTCCCTAACACAAACAGGTAGACATGGGGAAATGTCAGCGTAAATGCAATGTTTTCCACCCCGCTGGGTCTGGAGCAGTTCGTCCTGTGATGTTCCATAGGGGGTTGCTGGGATCTTGTAGCTGCTAGCGTCCTGGTGTCATCACCCACACAGGCTGACTGCTTGCCTGGCTGGCCCGCCACCACCAGAGCCTCAATTACCTGACTGACGTTTCATTAGCGCCTGCAGCTGATCCCGTGGCTGAGAGGCAGTGGGGCGCAGAGGAGCACGGAGCGAGAGAGAGAGAGAGAGAGAGACGGGGGGCAAGAGAAGGAGGCTTCGACACATTACATTCTCATGCGCTGTCAGTGTCACAGCTCTGAGTGCAGCCACACAGCCACTCATTACTTTGCAGTCATTTAGTACATGCTCTCATTGAGCTGGACTATGTATACTAAAATAGAGCTGGCTGGGTTTTATCTGGTGGCACCAGTTCTGGGCTGACATTCACATATCTGTCCTGGATTGTTGGAGTGACTAAGAAACATATGAGTTTGTAGGTGTATGCATGTATGTCATATGAGGTAGCAGCAGTAGCTAAAGGTATCAATGCAACAAATCAATCTGGTGGAGTTTTCTGATTGTGGTGTTTTGTCTTGTGTATGCGTACATGTGTGGAACGATAAATGGGTGGTGCGTATACATACCTGAGTTTGTGTGTGATGTGTACGGCCTCTCCATCTTTGGGGTTAGTGCAGGCCATGTCAGACATGATCCAGAGCGGAGCTGGGGGGCTTAGTGAGACCCTCGGCCTGAGCCTCTCCACAGAGCCCACGCTTGGCTGGCCTCTCCTTCCCATTTGTCACCCTGGGCCAGTAAGACCCCTGGAGAGATTAGGGCAGAACAGAGAGAGACTGGAGGAGTAGCAGGAATAAGAGGATCAGTTAAGCTATAAACACAGACAAGTTTGTGTCTCTCACCCACTCTGGTGCAGTGACAGTTTGTAATGGCTGTCAAAAGTTTGCTCTGTGCTGTACTTCTTCCTTTAAAGGACACTGCAGCGTCCACATGTGCCATACTTCTTGTGTCAGCAAACGCAACAGGTCTGATCAAATGCTGCCTGTGCTCTGAAAAGTGGGCTCAAGTTGGACATTAAACAAAACAGTTAACCGTATTGACCCACATTGACCCAAGCTAATGAACCATATCCTGATGCAGAACAGAAAATGCAAAGGTTTGCCTATAATTGGAAGTCACAAAGACCATTAGTCAAATCCTGAAAGCTTCTTCATTTCCATATTTTTGAATATTCTACTTAATTATGCAAAGAGAGTAGTGAGGTAGATGAGAAGTTTTAAGAAATCCTCATAAAGTCCTTATTAAGCACAGAGGGGATTAATGACAGTTAATATGAGGGCAATCAAACATTTAATGCAAAGGCCCTCCTGCAGGCAAACAGTATTTAAATGAGTCAATTAGTCATTCATTATCTACAAGCCTATAAGTGGAGTCAGATCTGCACAAATGTTAGTGCAGAGAATCACTCCCTTCTACAAAGGACTGATGAAATATTAAAAAAGTTAACAACTTAGACATGGACAATGTACAAATATTTATTGCTAGAGGGCTGGTTATGTGTTGTTGTCAAGTCAGGGGAGAATGCAAGATATCCACTGGAGATTGTCTCATAAATCATAATTATTGAGTTAGCATGATCTTTCCTCCCAATTAGCTGTGTAGCATTGTTTGAGTGGAATGAGAGAGGGGGGAAAGAGGGACGCCCTCCAATTCAGTCCATTATAAAATCACATCTTATACATGAATATCTCCAGTTTTCCCCTAACTGCCCCTAAATTATTGTCATGCTAACAAACCATCTTAAAATAAGAAGATGTTCACCAAAACATACATATTCTGCAGAGGATGACTTGAATAATGTACCAAACTATGCAGATATATCATTGTCAGGACCTCCTCCCTCCTCCTTTCTTTCTCTCTCTCCATGTCTGAGTCTCCACTCTTGTCAGTTGCCCCAGCACACAATTACTGTGTGTGATTGCTATCAGGCTGGACGGTCGGGGAGGCTCCCAAATTAGGGCCTAAATAGGATTTCCTACATAGCGAAGGGCACAGGCCTGGACATGGTAATGAAAGCCTATACATCACAATCAGGCCGACAATCCTATTCATACTGCAACACATTACTCTCACTCCTCATAATTATAGAGGGGTGACAGACGGGCCTGTGAGGCATGGTGGAGGAGGCGCAAGAGTGGGGGGGGGCTAAGGGTAGTGGGGGTATTACTGGGAAGGTGGCTGAGCAGTGGCACAGTTAGTTTCGAGTGGATTCTTCTCTCCACTTCTGTGATCTCTTGATACCTGGAGTGACCGGATTAGGAGGGAGTCCACTGGGTTCAATTCTACATAGCTCTGGTGTGCGGTCCTGCCACCTATAGATTTGTGTAATTACAGAAAAGAGTTCTAATTTGAGGATTTTCTCCCAATGGGAAAATTCTTCCAATGGGACACTGACCACATCTTCCATCAGACTGACTGACACAAACACCCCACACACACACACACACACTCCCTTACACGGAGTGATGTGATGAGATGTGAGGGGGACAGCTTTGCGATCAATACCATGAGCAGGAATCAGCGATGGGGAGAATAAGACAATGGCCTATCAGATTGAGGTTGACTTCTCCTTGTATGTGTGGCAGGCCTGTGACAATAGATTGGCCCAGAAATCCGATGGCACTCGCCGACAGAAGGGGTGAAAAAAGGAGACAGATGAAAAGAAAGATTGCTAATGCTCTCCAAGCAGGCATTTTAATCTGTGACAGAGGAGGGATTTGGTGAAAGCCATTATCACACAGCACCCCCCGCCCTCTTCCTCCCTCCCCTTTCTTTTCTGATAAGACAACCTTATCAGACTGGTTGGGGGAGAATGTGTCTGTGTGTATGTGTCTACACCTTTGCATGTGTTTGTGTTGCAAAATGGGATATTCCAAATGCATTGGACCCAAGAAAGCCCTACTTTATCAATGTAAATCTCAGTCAAATGGTAAGCAAGTGGATTCAGATCACAATAACCTACTTCTCCAGGCAAAGAAATACCCATGACAACAATGCAACATGAGGTGCATCGTATTTGTTCGCTGCTGAGGCCTGAGGGAAGAAGCCACCTTGATTTTGTGTGTGTGTGTTGTTGTCCTCTGTCTCACCTGCAGCTACAGAGATACCTTTCCTTTCTCGTGATCACATCACAACCTTCGAGAGTGAGAGAGAGACAGAAAGATGGGATGATGATGGTGTCTGCCTACTCAGGTCACACACTCGCCTCTGGAAACTTCTCTGTTCTGTCTGGTGGACCAGGTGCATGGGTGAGTGAGTAAGTGTGTGTGTGTGTGTGTGTGTGTGTGCGTGCGTGCGTGCAGACGCATGAGGCAGCAAATGTGCTTGAGATGACTCTTCCTGATGTAATAGACTGATAGAGGTTAACTGTGTGTGTGTGTATCTGTGAATGTAAGTGTGTGTGTGTATGCATATGTTTGCATATGCATCGATGTGTGTATGTGTCAGACAGCAGCCTATACCCCTACTTAGTGTGTGTGTCTCCTGAACATGGTGTCTCTTCTGTGATCAGGACAATCCATCAGGCCCTGCCGCTCATTAATCACTAGACAGACATACATGCACGTACACACAGTCAGATAAATACACACATACACACACCTTTGGGATGAGGGCAGGCAGTGATGAACAGTAGGGTTAGTTTAGTTGAGCACTCACACCTGCACCACAGAGAGCATGTCGGCACCAGGCGACACAACACATCTGTCGACATAACCATGGCCTCAGACAGCTCCCCTGAAGACAACCTCCAAATAACATGATGGACATGAAGTTCTCGATCTTATTTTTTAACATAAAACTGGCCTTGAAAGGAGAACGACACTTATTCTACTCATCAGTGTTTCAAAGGCACAGGGAGTACTACTCAGCCTGTAAAAACAGGTCTATGATGTTCTCTGTGGCTCTGGAGGAGCTTTGTCAAGTATGACAAAATAACCTCTGGTGATGCCATCAGGGGTTAGCTTAGTTTGAGGTTGGAAACTACAGATTTTTAATGTAAAGCTTGCAAATTATTCCATAAATAAAAATGAGGGAACAAAGTCTTAAAGATGTGGGTGTTTACTGTGCACAGTCTAATGAAAATATTAAATCAAATTGGATTTTTGTAAATTTTGTAAATCTTCTTTTTGAGTCTTTTTTGAGTCTTCCAACTGTGTGGAAATTCAATTGTAAAACACACAAAGCTCCTTTGACTTGACTTGAACATGCATCTTAATCAAGCAGATTCTGTTACCTTACTGCAGAGGATTGTTTGGTTTTTGCAAAGTTTCTTGGGGAGACACTTGAGTTGAGTAGGTCACCACAAGGGAGTGGATTCCACCGTTACAACCCTAAGGCCTTGCTGCCTTTGCACTCAAGTCTCTACTCCCGGCCTTTTACTATGGATCATCAGATCAGAGCTGAGCAGTCCTCCATAGAACCAGCGTACTGGCTAATTCACTATTGATCCTGGCCCATAGACCAATTTCCACTTGTGTTTGGTTTGGGACTACAGTTTCGGTCACACTCCGTCTCTCCCTTAGGAGCCAGGGAGGAGCCCCTGCCACTCTCTTATCGGCCAGAGAGCACACACACAAAGAGTGTGTGGGATGGAGAGAGGTGGGGAGTGAAAGGCAGGAGGGAAGCGTCACTAGCATGCAGAGAAAGGGAGAGAGGTCATTAATGGATGGTGATGAGTCCCAGATTTAGAGAGAAAGCAGAGCGGTGCTGGCTTTGTGAGAGGTCACAGTGTGTTATGTAGCCGTGTGATTCTCAAAGTACACAAGAAGGACTAGCCACCATTTATTCCCTCCGTGCAAATCTTTGAGCTGGGAGCACAGATAGTGACAGAGGAAATACAGAGCTGTCCATGGTGCTGTAAAGAGGCTACATATAAATCTTTCTTTCTTTCCTTTTTTTTTCTATCGTTCTCTCTTTCTTTGTCCCCATGTGCATGTCACACATCTGTAATTTCTTTCGTCCCAGACACTGAGGTGGAGTTATTTGCTGAGGTCACGGCAGTAGCTCTGTGTGTGTGTGTGATGCTGTGATATGACTGGGGAAATTCATTAGGATTGTGTCACTAAGTAAATGTGTGTTGTCCTGGGCCGGTGACAGACAGACACGCTCCCCTGATACGATGCTACAAGCCAATCTCCTGCACATACACACACACACACACAGCGAGGGATGCTTCAGAGATCAAATCTGTCCACATTTCAAATTCTTCTTTTCCCTTCCTCTATCTACTCACCTCTCACTCTCCATTGCTGCTGTCTCCACATCTCCTCTCACATGTCCCCAACACCGCCAAACACACCTTGTCTCCTCTTTATCTACCTACTTCTCACTCTCTGTCTAGGCACCCTTTCCCTCCCTCCCCCTCTCTGACTCCCCTCTGTCTCCCTTTTTTTATTTCTCCCAGTAACAACATTCCCTGGACTAATTGCAATTCTGTCAGCAGGTAAACGCTTTGTGACCAGTTGCTGACAGTCACGCCAGGCAGCCTCCAGGTTGCCACTGACAGTCATTGTAGAGCAGACAGGAGAGCCTCGGCTACATTGGCAGTCAGTTAGCAGGCAGTGTATATGAATGTGGCCTCTCAGCTGAATAGTGAGACTCCATCTGTCTGCTAGTGTGTGACGCTCCCATTACCCCACTGCAGAAAAAGGTAGACAGTCACAGAACAGCTGGATAATGCAGTGTTTGACTGACGATACACTCTACCTCTCACACACTCTGCTTCTCACCTCGTCTCCAGACCTATGACAACGCCATCTTGATACTGTCAGGTTCGGAGCCAGCCAGTATGTCATGTCAGCGCCCACACACATGACGCTTTATGTACAATATTAAAGCGAACACAAAGGAGGTTGTGTGCAGAGAATGGGAATTGATGATGAATGATAGATTAGCGAAGTAAATTTCAGTTGCCTCCAAGACAAAGTGTTATATTTGTATAAACCTGTGCACGATATGTTCGCATTAAACAGGACTTTAATGTAGAATTGCCTTAGCATAGCTCATTGATGACCAGGCGCAGCTAATTAAAGCAGGCTGTTGACAGTTGTCAGTGTGACCCTTAGCTCAGCGCTCCCCCGGGGGTCCTGTTAGTATGCTAATGCTAATCCCCAGTGACGGAGGACAGGGCAGTGCTGTCCCCTACAGGCCCTGCTGCTGTGACCACAGGACGTGTCATGACAGGCACAGTGATGTGCTAACATGTAGACGTCCCCATGTGTATGTCACACATCTGTAATTAGAAAAGAGGCAGGCAAAGGGAAAGCTGGAGGGGACAGTAGTTGTGGGACCACTTGATCTCTGTTCTTAACACGGCTTGGGAAAGAGCAATGGGTGCCTAAAACTGACTTATAAAAGAGCAACTGGTTTCACAGGCATTAATGCGACAATTTGCCTCATGTATGCTCAGAGTCATGTTTGAGATTTGATGTGAATGGATTCACAGAGAGAGGAGCAAACACAAGGCTGCACTAAACACAACCACAACCCAGTCAACATTACAACTGAGAAAACAAAGAACGAGTGCTACCACACCTGTCTGTCAGTCTATCTGTCTCACTCTCTCTTCTCCCCTCCAAGGGAAGGTCAAGGACACATGCATATTCATGGAGGAGCCTGGCACAGGATCGATGGCTTTTAATTGTTTTCTCTTGGTTGGTTGAGGGACGTGCCAGTGTCTATTGATCTGTTTGAGCAGAGGCCACTCACAGAGCAGGACTATGAGACCTTTACCTGACTGAACACCAATAGACTTTGTGTGTGTGTGTGTGTGTGTGTGTGTGTAGGGGCAGGAGTCTGTGTGGTGATTAGAAATTTGACACACACAAAACCACAAACTGCATGAAAGGGGCTTAAAGGTAGATAGACACACACAGAGGTGACACACTACTGCAGAAGAGGTAAAGACAAGGGAGTTGTAGTTCAACATTTGCTATGTGGAGATTTAACTGATGCCCTTAAAAAATGCCTTAAAATAAATAAATGCATACTTTTATTATAAGCGTGCATAGCAATTATTGGTTTACATTATATATAGAGGCAAGTACGTATGGTCTATGTGTAAAACATCATTAAACACACAAAGGATGCAATGGTGGAAAACATTGTAAAAACATCACATTTACTACAATTTACACTAGTACAATTCTAAGGTCCTAATTTATACTTCTGTTTGAGATTTGACATTTCAGAGGAAAATATTAAACATATAATGATGTTAAATAAAACTACCTAACATATATATAGGTTAGCTCCAGTTAGTTCCATCGGTAAAATGATAAATACACATTGATGCATCAGTATTAACAATCTAATAATGTAGTATATAAATAATATAATAAAAATAAATAAATCAATCAATAAAGAATATATCACTCACACGGGCCATTTTACTGCAAGACGTACATATTTCAGTAGTAAGTAAAGAAGGTTTTAAATGGGGGGCTTTTTCTTGTAATGTATATTTTGCATTGCTGTGTTGGTACTTTTATTTCAGTTAACGATCGCAATACTTCTTCCACCACATTGATGATAAGCTTTCAACCAAACTGTCAGTCAACTGTTACTCTTGAAGATAATGATGGAACCAAAAGTAGACAATAAAATGGGTGCACGTTCTGTCCTCTTCTGAAACTGAATAAAAGTGTTCAACCAGATCTTAACTGAGCACAAGAGACCACCGTGCTTTGATCAGATTAGCGGTGACATATTCTGAGTGGTGAATTAAGTTAATTACACTACACAATATGTTCTTCTAACCAATTTTCCATAAATTTTCAATTACACTTTTTACTGTATAATTACTCTATGATATGGTTATCTTACTGTCTCTGCAATGATTACCCCCTTCAGTGGTCTTTTCTCTCTCTTTCATTTATTCTTCTGTAGATGGTTGAATTTGTCAATTTGAACAGGCAAAGTTGGTAGATTGAGGGAAAGTGGGGAGTGAAAAAGGAGGGCGCACGAAGTGGAAGAGAAGAGGGGGGGGAGGAAGAGAGTGAAAGATAAAAAGATTGTGACAGTCATCCGTTTGACCCAGGTTGTTGAGTGAGAGTATTCTGGCTTGTCAAATCTCTGTGCTAACAGTGAATAGCCGTATCTGTGCAGAGCATAGAAGGGTGTCATGCACTATGGTTTCATGGTTCAGGATAAGGCTGGATAAAGCCATTGGCTGAGTGACACCCAGGCAGACACACTTTCACTTTCTCTCTAACTCCCTGTCTCACGCTGTCTCGCCTGAGACTTCTATTTTTGAAGAGTTTCAGCAGACGAAGAAACAGTTTCTTCCTCACAGATTAAACCGTGTGCCCTGATTATTGAACAATGAGACCCATCCACCCCATCCCTGTCCTCCTCCTCCTCCTCCTCTCTCCACTACACTGTAATATCCTCACACATCCACACACGCACAGGACCTATTACCAGCTCATTAGCCTGAATCATAGAAGAATTAGACCCCGGACTGCTGACAATGGCTTGGAGAACAAGTCGTTTTTCGCTCAGGAGTCAGGGGTTGACTTACCAATCAAAATAGCCAGGCAGATGTATTGAGACATTTTAATATTGGCCATTGTGGGAGCTCTAAAAATTTTAATCTCTCACTGGCACGGCTACCCCCCAAGGCAACTTAAATAACACTCTTCAGGAGGGGGGTTGGTGTTCAAAGAATTGATGTACCCTGTGGCATTTGGATAATTGTGTTGGAATTGCTGCCACCTTGAACAGTTTTCAGGATGAACGCCCTTTCTTCATTTTACCTCTTTGCTTACCTGGAAAGATTTTTTTTGTTCTCTTACTCCTAAGTGTTGGATTTAGTATTAGTTTGTCCTCAGTCTCACTCCAGTTCCTGTTCTCCTTTAAACTCTTCTAACCAAGCTCAGTGTGATGGAAATCAGAGGGACACTTCCTTCCCACACTATAGGAACCAATATACTAAGACTGCGTTAGGACTCTCAGTATATTGGTTCCTGGGCAAAGTGGGCCAGATGTTGCTGCCGTACCACAGATAATATAATGAGAACCACCAGAGGGGGCCAATGATGAAGACTGGGGTCGGCTGCAACACATCCAGACATGCAAGCGCACAACATTTTGCATGTTTTACAACTGCAAAGTAAATCATTCCTATCTCACCTGTCAAACCTCCCTTCCTGCACTTCAGCACTCCTTCTACACATGGTATGGTCCTCATCATCACCCCCCACCCCCCACGCACACACACACACCTCCCTCTCTGTGGTCCTGTCCTCTCCCAGGGTTCAGACTAATGACTAGTGACAGTCCACTGAGGGGAGCGAGCTGTTTGCAGTCAGCAGTGCGTTTGTTGGTAATTATTTTCCAGAGTGTCACATTAGTGTCAGCCTCGTGGCGGTGAGAGAGGACGAGGGCCCTGGCTGGCTGGCTGGCTGGCTGGATGGGTGAGGTGTAGAGCTAGGGCAGAGGAAAGGGTGTGATGTTTGGTGGTGGACAGTGTTGTGTGTGTAGATTGAAGTGGCAGTGTTGGGTTTGGGGACACAGGCTGTCACTGCTCTTTACTGTTTGCCTCTTGGTGAACATATGACTTTAGATTAAGGATGGAAGTGAGCTGAATAGAAGGAATTGGTGTTACAGTTTTTCTGCTACTTTTTGCTCCTGTATCCACTCCTGTTATACATGGAGTTTGGCACAACATCAAGTGAATACGTCCTTTAAAATATACATCTTAAAGGACGACACTGGTGATTATTTCATACTTCTGCTGTTGTTCAACTGCCAAAGCCTGATATACTGTAGCTTTTACCTCAGTCATAGAGCTCCAAAGCCTTTAAAATAAGACTTTATTGATCCACAGGGGGGGTGGGATTTACATATTATAGCAGTGCAGGAATATAGGTAATAGAACTAGGAAGTAATAAAAACACAACAAGATCCTATATACAACATTCACTGCAATGATGATCCTTAATGACAAAGTGAATACATTTTGCATTGGCTGTTTTATCCAAAAATCACTTAGGAGGTTTCAGGTAAAATGAAGTGGGAAGATCTCTTGATTGTGATCAGTTCGTCTCAGTGGCTTAGCCTTTTAAAATTTTTAAATTAAACAATATTTATGTCTTACATAGTCTTTAGACAAGTGCAACAGACAAGGTTGATGCTAACATATCAATGGTTTTGGTCTTTTCATAGGATTTGTTGACGATAAGAGCAGTGGGTTAAACCTGCATAGCCTGTTCTATCTCCTCATTGAATATTTTTCCTCTTATAAAACCACTTAAATCCACAGAGTTCTGTTAACTTCATACAGTTCAGGGAATTTAACTTCAGCAATGTAGAAACAAAGTTGAGTACAAGCAAACAGTATCCGCGCGTCAACGGGGGTGTGCTGTGAATGTGAAAACATACAGGATACAGGATACCTGTGTGTGTGTGTGTGTGTGTGTGTGTGTGTGTGTGTGTGTGTGTGTGTGTGTGTGTGTGTGTGTGTGTGTGTGTGTGTGTGTGAGAGAGAGAGAGAGAGAGAGAGAGAGAGAGAGAGAGATGGGGGCAGTCACCAGCTCCCTTGGGAGGAAGCGATCAATGATTGAGACCATAATGCACCTCTCTGTATTCCTCCTCACATTCACGCTCACTGGCTGCTTTGGGGCTGTCACACACACATATACACCCACACACACACACATACATTGTCACATGTTCGACAGCTCATCTTTCACACGTTTCCTTCCACTCCATCTTGTAGCTGTCTGGTCGATGGCCTCTCGCTCTCTGTCTCACTTCCACTGCACAGTCCTTGGCAGACTGCTCTGCTCTGGCGCTGTCTCTCCCTATGTTAATATAGCTAACCTATCTCTCCGTAGCACTGCTACCAGACAGTCTCTATGTTGATATACTGAGGAGAGTGAAGCACTCTGCCGCACAACTACTACCCAGAGTACTGAGCACTCTTCATCTCCACCACTTCTACTAAAGGCTCCTGTTGCTTATTTACTCTACACAAATTTTGAAGTTGCTGCATCAGTCTACAGCTTTACCAGCAGGTGAAATCCCTCCTTAATAAGTATTTTCTTTGTTTTGCTTTTGATAAGGGAACATTGTATGAATTTCGAAGGCAATCTGCAATAATAGGGGAATTGTGTGCTTCATAGCAAACGGCACTAATTGGTCTGTGGAAATGATTACAGCAGTAACTTAATTTACTCCATGCCCCCAAAAACATTAACTGGGAATGAAGCAGGATAAAAAAATAAAGACATGACTATTTAATGTTCACCAGTCCAATTACACATTGAGAAAGTTAAAAGACTCCGCTGATGACCTTTGGCATCTTAATAAAAGAAGTGAAGAAGTCTCATCATGTTGATTTGATTTCATTTGCTTCATCTGCTCTCTTCTCTGCACTGAAGACCACGTAAACTAAGATGCAAAACTTGAATGTTATCTAAATTGCTTGCCTCATACCTTCATACATATATGTTCAACGTGACCATGTTAATAAACACAACAAAGACACCAAAAGAGACCAAATGAAAGTATGAATGACATGCATCAAGATGTTATGCACTGTGTGTGTATGACAGTCAAGTGACTCACCTCCTGCCAGAAAATGAAGACATACAATTAACATCGCATCCCATCATCCTCAGCTGAGTGGGCAGGCCTGTAATTGGCTGGCTGACCAGCCTGCGTGGCTCCGGGTGGCAATTTATTCTGGGAGCCATAGAGTTTACCCTGGGCGGCTAACGGCCCCTGTGCCATAACCTGGCTGAGGCAGCGGGGACATCATTAACACTTCACTTGGCCTGCAGGACACACACCCATCATCCACTATATACACCACCCACAGCCACTAGCACACGGGGCAAATTGGAGGAACAGTGTAGAAATAATAATAATAATAATGTCAGTGGAGCCACTTGTAGTGAGTCTGTTCACTGATATAATACAACTTCTGTTAGCCTTAAGATTACATTTGATTATTGATTTGGGAATTTAGTCACATGTTTGTTCTGTCATGTCTCACCTTTGAATATTGTGTGTGTGTGTGTGTGTGTGTGGTGGCATGCGGTTGTATAACCCCAAAACAATGTGTGAGGTAGAGGGTGCTCACTCAGTGGAGTATTGACCTGGCCTTGTCACAAGGAAGACATGTGTTTTATGCTGCCGTATTGGTCTGAGAGTAGGACTGTTACAGAGTCAGTCTAGACTCAAGTTTATGTGTCCATTTAAAGGTTTGCATCTGCTGTCTGGGCCTCCACCTCTCCACCAACTGGCTGTCTTTAGATGTGAGAGGAAGCACATCTAAAGTTCTATCTCAGGGAGCACTTTAAAGATGTAAGGTATAAATGAAGTGCCCAGTCTAAACAGGCAATGTGGACAAGAGAGTCAATATTCATTTTTATATCCCAATGATCCAGTATGTTTTCAGGCTGAGTTAGAACGGTGAACCCACTGATTTCCAGCTATGTCTCCCCACAAGCCTCTTCATTGTGTCTTCTTCTTGGCTGTGATATTCCCAATTCACTCATTTCCTATCTTAGGACTCTCTCTCGCGCTCTGATTACACTCACACTCACACACATACACACACATGCACGCACACAGGCTCACAGCCAAATGGCTGTTCATTAAAGACAGGGACCTGAGGGGAAGCAATCGTCTGAGAGACGGAAATTGCGTGTCACATTAGATTAGCAGTGTAAAGCCTCTGGATTGGCTCGGGGGAATAAGGAATTATTTCAATTACATTATTTCAAAAAGTCTTTAAGCAATACCAATACCGATAAAAACAAATTAAGAGTGATTTGGGCTGTTTCGTGGTGCTCTGAGCTGTGCTTTCTGACAATGTGCTTGAAATCAGATATGAATTATGTAGATATTACACTGTCTGTAATGAGTTGGAGTTGCAGATTATCTGTGACAAATAACGCCATTGGTTTGCATTGTGTCTCATCAAAAGGGAATGTTCCCAAGTGTCAGTCAGACAGGCTGGAGACTGTACAGGCTCAGTGATCTACAGTATGGAGGAGAGGATAACCTGCCATTCACAGCAAAAAAGCAGTGACACCAACACACACACAGAGAAAAAGTGATGAGTTGACTGGGTTAATGTCTATTGCCTACCTGAACTGCAGTGAATTGATGCTTTTTTATAGTGAAAATTCATGATGCATCTAAGTGCTTTCCAATCTCTAATATAACTGATGGACTTTTGAAGGTATTTACAGGTGGTAGCTGCAGGCTAATGAGAAACAGATTGCTTTATTCTATATTCATGTGACACGTCTATATGACACACGTATGTGGTTTCTTTGTATTTCCTTTGACTGAATTTCACTCCAACACGTTTTCAGAGAAGGCAATTCAGAAATTGAATGTGTCCATCGCAGGCAGCGCGTCTCAAGGGGAGCGAGGGGGGGTGATGGTGATGGTGATGGGGGTGGCTACAGGGAAAGAGGGCAGGGAAAAGGAAAAGAGGGGAAGAGGGGGGCATTGTCACACGCAGCGCAAGAAGGAGAGACCAACAGAGGCAGAGCGACCCGCAGCCAGTCCACTCACTGATGCCCTGAGCCTGCCCAGTAACGCAGCGACTATACCTCTCCAAACTACACACATCTCAGCTTCAACTCTTTTAACACTCACAGCATTTGGAGGAGGACTAGAAAAGCCGGCGCTGCCAGCAGCTGCGTGTTGTTTTTGTTTTGTTGTTGTTGTTTTGTTGTTTTTTTACCCCACTCTCTCTCTTTCCTGTGAGCGACCAGGAGAAAGTGCCGCGTCCTTGAAATTTTTAAGTTGAAAGAGAGGGAGAGAGAGTTGCTTGACGCCAATATAAAGCTCGCTTCGAGTACTTCATCAAGGGTATGTACCGGCTGATGTCGCGTGATAACACAAGTAATTACAGCGTCATTTGTTTTAATTGTTTTAATTGATTATTTGATTGCCGTGTTTTCTGTCGTGTCTGGTGTGAGGTAACTTGTTGTCTTGTTTTTAGCGTTTAAAACGTGTGTCTAAAGTTGCGGCGTCGTCACTTAATTGCAAAAAAATATATATGTTGCTCTTTTTTTATTTGTTAAAGTCTCTCACGAGTGCGCAAACTTTCATGCTCACCCTTATTAATTTAAAAACAGATGTTTCTGGTTTGTAAAGTGCGAAAAGACTGATGTAGTTCAATAATGTAATAATAAATAACCACTGGCCACAAACTTTACTTTCCTATTTAGGCCTTTTTTTTTATATATATAGAACTAATTTAGTCACAATGAAATCGCTTTTAGAGGGAAGTATTTTTTTCCAGTTGTTATATAAAATGATTCAACCTCTGTGTTGTTTTAATAAAGATACCACACTACATTTAATTCAGTTAATCCTTTAATGTTTTTCTGTGTCGTTTCACAGTTTAAGAAAAAAAAAATATGTTGAGCAACTGTTATTATAATTAGATTATTGTACATGAGAAGACGCACCACCAATTTTATTTTATTGGAAACAATCAGCATGATTACCGTTTAGTTACTTATTTACTGAGACAATTAATTCACTGCATTGAAAAAAAGAAGTGAAATTGTCCTTTTTTTTCCTGAACGCGTTCGGATGATTTTTTCCCCCCCAAATCTATTTGCTTACCTCACCATTCAATTTATCTCTTGCAGACTACGTCTATGTGTGTGTTTTATTGCCAATTTATTCCGTCGTAATTATTTACAGGCAGCAGGCCTCCTCCAACCCTTTTCTATTGAAATTAGTCCAAAAGTGTAATTGCAAAAATGGTTCCAGAGCTGCAACTGGGTGTGTTTTACAAGATGAAGAGATGAACACTGTGAGGATTTTTGGCGATAGGGATCATCAAACAAAAAAAAAAAAAAAGCATTAGCTTTTTCAGCCAAGATCAAACTCATTATTACAAGACAGCTCTAAAGAATTTTAATTCAGTGAAGGTGCTAGGAGAGGAATTCCTTTTAAAAGTCACTTTTGAAATGAAAAGAAGTTACACAGGGCCCCTTTTAAAAATATTCTGTTTTCTTTTCATGTCGCTCCTCTACGCTTTTGCTTAAACATTCTCCTCTGCCCCTGTCTGTCTTCTCTCCTCAGCACCACTGACAGGGAGGTGAATGGACCTCCACCGCCCCTTCAAGATGGACAGCCCCTCCTACCTGCCAGCTCCTCTGGCTTCCCCCGCCCTGATGGTCCTTGCTTCCACTGCCGAGGCCGGCCGAGACGCCTCTGTCCCCTGCCAGGCGCCCAGGCCCTTTGGTGTCCCTGCCTCCGTGGAGAAAGACCTCCACCTCCCCTTCCCCTCCGCCTCCTACACCTTCACTTCCATGTATCAACGTCAGGGCCCCATGTCAGGCACCTTCCCCACCCGAGACTTCCCAGCCTCCCTGCTACACCTGCACCCCCAGTTCACACCACCAAACCTGGACTGCTCCACCTTGGGTATGCTCAACCACAGTGGGGTGGGCGCCTTCCGACCTTTCTCCTCTCCGCAAGAAGAGCGGGAGACGATTAGCTACCACTCCGCTTTCACCCCTGCCAAGAGGCTGAAAAGCTGCTTCTCGGATGTGGAGGGGAAGGAGTTTGACTTTGGCTCCCCAGGAGGCTCCCTCAAAGCTGGGGAGGACTCAGGGAGGAAGTTGTTCTCCATGTCCGGCCTGCTGTCTGACGGAGAGGCTTCATCGAGCCCAGAGGAGCGCAAAGAGCACAGTGAGTACACACTCCACTCACAGAAACACACATATCTGATGTATGTTCACGTATGTAAACACACAGTCACTCATCACACATCTTGAGAGTATACAGTGAAATATGCCAAGTTTAATTGGCACATCAAAGACCTATTTGACCTGACACAATAGCTTAGATGTGATTTACATATCCTCTACAGCTGCATCGACTAAAGGTGACAAATTGAAAGGAGCCTTTGTGAGTAAAGACATATCTAGAAATATTTTCCCTTTTGAGCTCTAGTCTTTATCGCCTAGTTGGGCAAAGTGTTTACAGCGACTAGCTGTGACTGGCTTTGACACAAATAAATTGAACAGTGTCACTTATTCAGCTTAGTGATCATTAGCCATATATGACCATTAGGCCTATTGGAAGTCAGACTCTTCTTGGCGGCTGAGGAACACAAATACATCGAAGCGTGTGGAGGGTTGACATAGGAGGAGTGAGAGTTGGAACAAATGACATCCTGTCAGAGATAACGAGGTGGCAGAGATAGAGAGGAAGTGATGGAGGAGGATGGAGAAAAAGAAAGAGGGAGAAAGAGAGTGAGAGACGCGGCGATGCGCCTCAGCCTGAGCTTCCCAACGACAACCCTCAGCTCAATATGGCCACCCACACCAGTCGTCTGAATTGTTGACAAATGAGTGGGAGAGGTGTCAGTCAGCACACTGTGGAGGGAGAGACGCTCCTCATTACTCCCGGGGATAATTGCCCAACGATGCGGGGGCACAACACTCGCCTCTGAGGAAGAGGGAGGGAGAGCGGGAACAGGAGTCAGGGAGGCAATGCTAGGCATGATGGGAAATCAAACCCCCTCAGTGGCGGTCGCCAAGGGGAGCGCCTGACAGATGAAAGGGACCAGAGGAAGACAGAGAGAGAGGAGAGAGAGAGCACCCAAAGGCTCAGCAGATCAGAGGAGGACACCATTGAAAATAATGACAATGATGAGAAGGAGGGTGGGGGGGGTAGAGATGGAGAGGGGTGAAGGCAGGAGGGAGAGACGCTGATACTCGCTCTCATACATATCACCTAAAGGAAACTTTCATCCCACACATAAAGGGCTGGAGCAGGGATGAGTTGTCTTAAGAAAAAGTTTGGATTGTGTGCCTCTATGCATATGTGTGTCTTTGTTGAAACTTGCTGATTTTGTCGGTGGTTGGTGGCTGAGTGACAGGGCCAGGGAGGCGGAGTGGCAGGAAGGAATCTCAATATGGAATTTTAATAAGGACGGGAAAGGAAGAGATGCCAGCCAGCATGCTGGTGTGAGAGGTGTGTCTGTCTGACAATGTTTGCTCTGTGCACTCGTGCATGCGTGCTCCCCTCACCTCCTGATTTTTTGGGAATCTCATTTGGGGAATGTTGACAAGGACAAAAGACGGGGTGGAAGACAACACGCAATCTCTCCTCCAAAAAAAAAAAAAAAAAGAATTTGTTGAAAAAAATGGATTCATGCACATTGGAAGCTGCTTTTCCAGCTTTATCCAATTAGATTGGAGCTCCGGCAAACTAAGAGCTTTAATGCAATTGAGCTCCCACCACTTTTCTAAGTCTGACATACACTTGTTCCTCTTGACTGGATAACAGACAGTCACTTCAGGAGCAAAAGTCTTAAGTGTTAAGCTTGAAATCTTCTTGGTGTGTGTGAGAGTGTGGCTACAGCTTGCATACTGCAGCAGTGATGACAATGCAAATGTACACACAAAATGTACAAAGTAAAAACTACACAATAACAACCTACTTTTATATATTTATAAGTTTTGTTCATTGGTAAAATCATAATCTGTTTGTGTTGGTTTGAGTTATAAACTTCTGCCACTTCCCTCAAGCATGAGACTGGCATCAGAACTGGAGTCTTTAATGCTGATAAATGTTCCCACCAGACCATATAAAATGAAGCATTTATACATAAAGAGTAAAATGATATATGTAATCTTTTGGGGGGAAACATTGCAAAACATTGCGTTTGCCTTTTTAATGACTTTCCACAACATTGATCTTGTTTCATTTTCTAACTTATGACTTGTCTGTCTTGGAGTTGTCCCATTTGCCCGTATTTCAGTTCTGAGCACAGGTAACCAAGTGCTGCACTTCCTCTTGTATCTTCTTGTCAGCCACCACAACAAGCAGGTAGGGAAACCTATTCCCATTTGCCTTGCATATCATTGCGAGTGGACGTCTCCTTCTGTCCATTTAGTGTCTTTTCTTCCATCAGTTTTCCCTGCTAGACTAACCTCTGTTTTATCAGGGAAGGTCTGAGACACACGGTGTGCTCTGACAGCTGTTCAAACAGCCTTGTTCGCTTTCAAAGGGCAGATGTCTTCACTGGAGCGATTCATGCTTATTTTCCTCTGGGAGATGCTTTCCGCTGCAGGCCTGAGCTGGAACTAAAATGGCCCTTTACCAGAAACGCAAGTTGGGAAACCAGAGAAGTGGAGTGGCAAAAACAATGGCCAGACACTGACAGAGAGGTGTGTGTATCTGTGTGTGCATCTATATATCACTGTGCCAAAGCTGGGAGAGAGCTGTGATAACTGGAACCAGATGTTTGAGAGCCCCTGTGTTGTGATAATTGTAACACGTCAAACTTTTGGATGTGGACAGTGGACAAATAGATCCGTGAAGGCCAACAAACAAAAGTCTGGCAATTTGATACAAATTTCAATTCGATAGTTTTTGGGTTTTTTGCATTTTGCATATTAAATACAGCCTACTGACAAGGTATTTACTCACATGTACGTCATTGGTCAGGCAATGCAAAGCATGTATTAAAGGATAGATTCATAATTTTTCAAGTCTATCTTTAATTATTTCTCCAGTTCATTCTGGCCATTAAGAAATCCACAGACCTTGTTTCATGCAAAAAATGTATTTGGAAATGAATCTGAAGCTAATATGAGGCTATATAATATATATTAGTCGAGCTTGAGTGGAAGGATAATAAAAAGGGAATTTTATGTGGATGGCTGAAGCTTCATAAAAGCTTTAAATAAACATTCGAGTACATTTTTGAACTATGGCAGGTCCTTAAAGTCGGCGTGATGTTTCCAGGCTGTTACTTACTTACTATAAAAATATTGCTTGCCTGAATATGATGCTCCTGGGCTGTACATGTACACATATGGATGCTTCATTTATGTGGGTGTCATCTGTTCAGTAGGGTGAAACATGTCGAATCTGAATAAAATCTGAATAATCTGTGCATAAGGCTTTTGAGTCAGGCAGTTTTCTGTGATGACGGCCGCTGAGACACTGGCCAAATGTTCACCTGAGTGAAATAAAATCCTGCAGGATGCTACTAGAGAGGAAACATAAGCGTAACACACACTGAGGATTCTCCGCCAGATGTGCTCAGTGTGTAAGTGTCCTCCACGGTTGCTTATTCATGGGTTGTTAGCGGACTACTGTGGTGTCCGAACAGAATCAATATTACATAGATTCATCTTAGATTGTCTGTGGTGAAGTTTGTTTGGTTTAGTTTGTTCCCAGCACAGTTTACAGGGGTAAGTGTGTGTGTGTGTGTGTGTGTGCGTGTGTGTGTGTGTTTGAAGGTGGGTGTGGCTATGCATGTGCAGATGGATGTGATTGTGATTTTAGTATGTGGGCATTCAGTTGAAATTAAGACATAAAAATCATCAAATTTACACTGTTACAATTTCAACCCTTCAGCAAACGAATGCATTATTCCAACCCCTATCTATGCAGGAAAGTTTGTATGTTGACACATACACTTTAGTAGACGCTGTATACTCTGGCTGTGTGTGCTGATTTGATAACAAGGAGGGAGTCTGTGCGCCGTGTTTTCTGTGTAGCTGTCGTTGACGGCTGCTTGTATTGAGTGGAGCTTCCTGTTGAAAGACACAGTGTTTACATCCCACTGGCAGACCACAGGAGATCAATAGCAACCACTCGATGCTCATGCATACACATATATAGTATCTGCTGCGCACTATTATTCCCAGGGTGTACACTCCTTATCTGGCAGACTTGCATGTGCATTCCATGCATCAACAGTCACGCTCGCCATATGCTTATGTCTAGCTTTTTACTTTCCGTTTTTTTTTGGTTGTGTTTTGTGTGCAGCAATAAGAAGGTGTAAACATGAACAGCACAACAGGCTGCAAAAAAGATTAAATTAACAAGCATCATAAATAAATAAATAAAAAAGTTTATTATTCCAATACAAACTTAAAGGGAAATTTTCGATGAAATCATGACAAATGTTTTTGCCTTTAATCAAGTGTAGAACCAAAAAGCACTAAAATCCTTTCAGACCCCATTTGATAAACTCAAAAAATTGAAATGAAATCTGGAAGTTAAGACACAAGAATCTTGGTTCTGACAAAGCTTGTTTTCTAAATCTACGTCATCCCAGATGAAGTGACATCTGCAACCAGCTCTCTTACTGACCACACTGGTAGTCTTGCTCTTGATTTCGGGGAGGAAGCATTACAATATTAATGGTGGTTGTGTTTGATGTGAGAGCACGCCGCGGTTGACTGTTCCCCCTCCTGTTGTGATGGTAGTTTGTTCTCCTAATGTTCTCCCAAGTAAAAGAGGCTTTCATCCTGGCAGGAGGGGGACCTCTTCTCTGCTTTCTACTTCCTTCCCTTCATCCTATAAGGTCTGGAGAGCTGGATCTTCATGTGATTAGATTTACATGTTGACTGTGTGGTCTTATATCAGTGGTTCCCAAACTTTTTTGAACTGGATATTATTTAAAAATTAACCATGCATACAACTCACATAGAAGATGGCAGTGCTTGGATGTTTTAACGATTTATTCTTATTATTTTTCTTTATTATCACGTATCCATTACTTGTAACCATTTCCATCACTTTTAGCAATAAACATTTATCCTCTAAGTATTTGAACCATTTCAATACTTTTAACTGTTTCAACTTCTCTGCATGCTTGCTAACAAGTTTTCATGCACTTCTCATATATTTTAAAAATTGAATAGTAATTAAATTTTTTCTTTTCAAACTGTGCTAAACAATCTTTTACACGTAGCCCATAAGCATATCTCCCTGGTTTGGCATCACTGTTACATTTGTATTTGTGAATGCGTCTGCAGGAGTGCAGTGTGTGTATATCTGTGTGTGTGTGTGTTTGTAACTCTTTGTACGGCTTTATGGAGGTCGATGTATCTTTAAAAGTTACAGAGTGTCAGGCTGTGGACCACACGGCTTGTCAGAGACAGACAGGATTTCTATAAGTCTGGCTAGGCTTTTTACAGTAGCAGGGGGAAATGTGTGTGTGTGTGTGTGTGTGGGGGGGGGGGTCTTTATATGGTGACCATCAGCACCTGTTAGACGGTCAACAGAATGTTCTGTTGAAACTCGAGTCATAACACATCTTGTAGTCGCTGCATCTGCCTCCATCTCCTACTGTGATCGGCCCACACGAACAGCGCTGCTCCTGTGTAGAGAGAGAGGCTCAAGTTTGCTGAAAGTCAGAGAGAAAGAGAGAAAAAATAAGAGAGACAGGGTCATAATGAGTGTAGGGCCCAGGGGTCGTTAAAACAACAGCCTTGTTTTAACAGAGGCCATCTTTCCTCTCTTCCTCTCTCCGTTTTCCCCTCATTCCCCTGCTTCTACCTTTCTCCACGCACCTGATCAACCTGCGTCACAGCTACCTGTGATCTCACATCAAAGACCTAGTTTGGATGTGTAAATTTGTGTGCACATAGGAAAGGCTTGGGCTAAATGCAAAAGGGGTATTTCTGCAGATTGAATCGCGTGAAGTGAAGTGCCGCGCACACACACACACGCACATCCTTCGCCCTGTCTCCAGAGCCTAACAAATCAGTCAGGCAGATAGAGAGGGCAGGAAGGCCAAATGCTGGGGTTAAGCACATGCTGCTGTGGAGCAGCGCAGACAGACAGCAAGACCACACCAATCCTGCACGCCTCGATGATAGCCAGGAACGTGTGTGTGCATGTTACTGTGTGTGCTATACATGTGTGTTTGCCTAGTGTCACAGACAGACCTCATTACAGTATGTCACTGGTGCTTGTTGCAAATCTCCCAGCTGTGGAAGAGCTTGACAAAAGCCAATATGTCAAAGGCATGCCAGGCATAATAGCTTTACCTCAAAAATACACGACTTCCCAACATCATTCTGTTGCTTCATATCCAGGATTTTTAGCCAATGTATGTACATTTTTTTAAATAGAAAAATAAATTAATGAACAAGAAGACTTCAAGTGTAGACTTAGAGAGGGATCTAAACTCTTAACTTTGTATGTATGTATACTATGCATTTGACAGTTCAAACACATTAAAGCACAGGACACATTACAGATCATTTACACATGCATCTTAAAGATCCTCTGATCCAGTGTGGCTAGCTGCAAACTCCAGTTCTAAACTTCAGTATTGGTACACTCCTGACTTAAAGGTCAAAGTTTGCCAGGATTGACCCTTCACCCTGCTGTGTAGGGGTGTAAACACTCCCCCAATTCTCCTCAGAGAATAGCATTGAGTCTGGGCCATAAATCACAGGTCTGATAATTGGTAGGAAAACAGCAGTCCAGCAGTATATAACCTTTTACGTGTCGTCTCAACTCTTTATTATGGTGCTAATGAGTGGCCGTGGGTCAGTGTTAGAGCTGCAAGCAAATGGGGTATAGGGGGGCTCACCTCTCTAAAACAGAGGCTACTGGCTAGTTACACACACACTGGTAGACAGGCACATACACACACACACACACACACAAATACATAAACATAGGGACTCAGTGCACACTGATTCGATTTTAACACAGACCCACACTGGAGAGCAGGTAGATGCTCAATTACAAACAGGAAGGCACACATACTTACAGTGAAGGATATGCGCGTATGCAAACATTCCCTCACACACACACACACATGCATATGCAGGCACACACACACACATAGTGACTGGCAAGCTCAGCAGTGTCCATTACAGGCAACCATTAGTATGGAGATTGTGCTAATTGTCCCCATAGACCACACAGGCAGCACTCTGCAGACCTGCTGTGAGTCTGTGAGGCTGAGTAAGAGCAGGGACTCTGCTTTACACATCCTATTGTCTCGGTCGTGACCCTATTAGCGCAATTACAAATTGATCACTGAATGATTATGGGATACATGCTGTGGATTGTTTCAATGCAAATAACGGTATTATGGCAAGTGCCAAATGCTGCTGTAACTGAGTTTCACATGGACAAAGTCATGCAGCACTATAATAAACACCATTATGATTTGATCTATGATTTAGATTGAGATATTTTTTAAAAACAGACTATAAGAGTTTAACCAATAATAACCCGTTAACTTGAGTTACATTATATTTGATTTATCCAGTATTCCAGTTTAAAATAGTGGCTTGTGTCTGAGTGGCGTGCCGGACTCTGGGACTCTGGGTGGGCTGGTTCAGGGTCCTACAGACTGGAGAGGGTCCAGTCTCATTAGCAGCGGCTCAAAGCTCCTGATCAGTCAAGTAGAGGAGATTGAACTGTGAGCGTCTCCTGTGTGACCCCACTGAGGGAGAACACAGGGGAGAAGATCTATACCCACTGGCGCTGCCACAGGCCTCTTTGTTCTCCTGTGTTTGCTGACAAGAGGGATCGGAGGGGCGTATCGACGGGGGCTCACACTGCGCTGCGCTCACCAAGGCTACCAACGGTGTGTGTAAATGATATACACAAGAGCACACACACACACACGCACGTTTCTACGGTGTGTCTCTCTTTTACACACACACACACACACACACGCACACAAACTCACCTACACACACACTTACAATAAAACTATCAACAGCAGTGATTTCTAGTCAGATGTGGGGGCTGATCCATCCACTCAGAGTATTGTATTAAAGTCTTTCTCTCTGTATGTCTGAGGCGTCATGGTCGGGAGAGTCGAGTCTGTCCAGTGCTGGGATACAACACACAGCACGCAGGGATGCTGTGCCCTTTATTCTTAAAAGAAAACAACAACAACAACAACTATAAAGGCATTATTTACTGCTCACCTTTGTTTGCAGTGTAATGCCAAAACCAAACTATAGATTTTCACCATGTTTGCATCTTAGCAGATTTTAAGGAAAAATTAAAGTATTTAAAGTATTATTTAAAAATATTTAAAAGTAAGTCATGTGTACAAATCTGAGACTCCTAATACTCATGACGTTTTCTTTCCAGATTTCTTCACCTTTCAATATTTTACATGTTAAGAATTTGTACTTATTGCTTTAAATGTTCCTAATTGTGTGTGTGGGTTACTTGAGATAAGTTGCTCAATCACCTGTATCTTGCCACTATTTGAAGATAAAAGCATCTTCATCTACCATAATTGTTTGCTCATCCAGGCAGAAACAATAACATCCTTTAGGAGGTGTGACTAACCCAAACACAGGTAGATCACAGAGCGCCAGGTGCTTGTGGTCCTCTTGTACCAGCAGCAGTCAACACTGTGTTTCTGACAGTATCAGATGTTATCTGGTGCAGTGGTGGGAGGGAGAGATGTCTTATCTGTAATGATGCCCGCTGATGAGTATGAAGGGAAGGACGCTGTGGGGTGGTGAATGGAGACTGACCGAAAATTTCAGCAAGTTCTGACTTGAGGCCTGGGCGCATTGCGATCGAAGACCAATGCGGGGCCATTTTTTGGTCACACACTCGTTATAATTGCCTGTGAGAACACAAAAGTTTTTAATTTGTTTGAAGTATGGTGGCGGCTTTAAGGATCTCTCAGACTCCCCAAGTGCTACTGTTTAATAGCTAAGGTCTCCACTACTCACCTGCACTGCACACAGTGTATGTGGGACAGGTGTGTGAGTGGGAAGCAGGTGCGAGTGTTTTCTTTTTTAGAGCAAAGTGTGTGTGTGTGTGTGTGTGTGTGTGTGTGTGTGTGTGGTTGTGGTTTTGCAGGCCGGACAAAAGAACTTTAAATCGTTATAGATACACTGCATTAAAGACTATTTGGTGATATGGTTTTCTTATTTTTGGATTACTTGCAAACACAGTTACAAGCAGTAGTCAGTGTCAGTGCACAAAACCTAGAAGTTATATTAAACCAGTAGAAATGCAGATTTTCTCTGCAGATACAACTTTCATGAACAGTTTGTGTTATTATGTTGACTGCAACTGTGTTCCACTTTTCATGTCATAGTCATCATACGTCCTTATGTCACATGTATTTTTTAAAACTTGAAAATTGAATGAAAAGTATATGAATTAAATGGCTGATAAAAAGAAAAACAGATCCTCTAAAAGCTGATGAAGGAGAAGGAAGTTTGTCTTTCAGCCTAAACCTGATTCTTTCAAGCTGAAACATACAATGCTGCACTAACAATGGTCCTGGTGGTCCTGCGGATGTCAGAGTTGATGCAACAAGCTCAGACATTCTTTCTGTGGATGTTGTCAAGGCATTTTGAGAAAATATAGACATTTTTGTGTGGATGCTGCTGTAAGAAAATGCTGCCAGCTGATCAGATATGTAGTGTGAACTCACTTTTGTAGGCTGTATAGTTGTTGTTTTATTCCTGTTATAATTAAACTCTTTAGAGACTTCCACACTAACACGCTGTTAGTCCGGGACTGTTTAGAAAAGTTGAGCACTCGATGCACTAGTGTGATCCTCTCATTTTCTCCTTATTACCTACTAATTGAGAGAGCGAGAGGGGAAAAGAAAATGAGAGAGAGGTGATGAGAAGACGGTGGAATAATACAGACAGACAGAGAGCGACAGCAAGTGAGTATTAATGTGTATTAATCAGTGGTCCGGGTAATAGTGATCTGTATTTTTGGAGCCAATCTAATTTCCCTCTAATGAGGGATTGTGATCTGTCTATTAGTTTCTTAATGCCTCTCTCACTCTTTGTCTCTTTGTCTCTTTGTCTCTCTCTCTCTCTCTCTCTCTCTCACACACACACACACACACACACACACACACACAGATAGAGAGAGTGGTTGAGATAATCAAGACTGGAATAACTTATAGATTTGAATTAAATGCCTAATGTGTGTTTGCATCAACACACACATAAAAGAAAACAAAATCACACCAGTACATAAAATATAAATACCTGCAGGTTTATATGTGTACCTTCATTACTATAAGAAAGACATTTATTGAATCCTAACTAAGCAGTTTTTTTTTTTTGCTTTATTTAGCTTAAACTACATTTTAGTGTAAAGTTTAAGATTTTATATATACAATGACTAAAATAAGTAGAATGTATAGAAATTGAATGCCTGAAGTGCACTGAGACAAGTTCAAGTCCTGACAGTGTGACACAGCGTAACAGTTGGACTGTTGGATCTCGTATATTTCAGTCTCTTTAGCGACTGCAGGTTGATGGCATCAGAATGAGTGACAGGCTACCGGTGAACAGCCCTATCGCTGTCCGCTGTCAGCGGCTCCTTGATCTGACGCGACTGCAGGCTTTGACAGACAGCAGTCAGCAAACGGATGTCAAAGTCTGCTTTTGGCTTTTGGCAGTTCTATGGAAGAACTACCTGGAACCAGTTTATGTAAAGTGACCTGTTATCCAAAAGGGACAGTCAGAACTGGTTGATCTAAGAATAATTACAGCTGGTTCTTTTCTTATTATTAATGTTAGCAAAGAAATGCCTCCATTTATCCTCAAACTTTAAAGTCCTGCGATGATCATGACAAAATGAACTAATAGAGTCTAATAGACTAAGTGGGCCTTTGAAGACCTCTGGTGTTCTTTAATATTGCCAAAATCAAATAGCTTAATTGGCATTTGTAAGTGCTGCCCCATCAGGAATTATAATAATGTTTTTAAAGTGGGAGATATTTCCGAACAAATCTCTTCAAACATATGTGCAGATGTTTTCCACTGAGGCTTGTAAGTAGCTTCATATTACAGCCAATACCCAAGGACAGCCCGAACCCCCTCCCACCCCCCCCACCGACTTCCAATCCCTCTCTCCAATCTGTAAGTCACTATCAAAGATCATTGAGCCATGCATCTCAATGAGGGCCAGATTGATTGTTTGGAGCGGAGCAGAGGCAGGGTTCGATCTTTGCCCTCAGGTCCTGAGAAGGGAAATATGGTCACAGGGACACAGTTGCACAGCTACCCAGTCCACTCTCCATCAACCAGATGATTGGACACATACATGCTGAGCCACGCCCGCACCTGATGGAACAATTGTAGTGACTAATGGAGAAGATGAGAGAGAGAAAGAACGAGAGAAATTGTGTGCTGATTGACCTGTGGTCACAGAGGTTATGTCCATTGATCTGTAGGACAGAAGAAAGGGGTTTTAGCCTGAGGTGCTTCAGAATGAGTCTATTTGGGGTTTAGAATTCCTGTCCATTCGCACCAGGAGCTTTTTCATCATCTGACTCCCTAGGACCTAAAGCTGCCCATCTCCCATTGCATGTAGCCATGCCACATAATGCACAGAGCACTACAGAGGGCAAAGGCCAATCAATGTTCTACAAGAGGTTGATACAGATCTTATTAGTCAATGAATGATCATTAGTGGTCTAACGAGGCATTGATTTGTGCAAGGGCCAAAGGTTGCAGTGGTTGTGGTGAGTGTCTTTAATACATTAAACACAATTGATTGCAGAGTAGGAGGGATATTTCTGAAGGATGCTGGAATTAGATTGGACAGTGAGAGATTTGAGGTCAAGCCAGGAGAGGAAGCGTACCTTCTCTGGCCATTGAATGAAGTTAGGATTGAACATGGGGCCTGGCAGCACATTTGTCTTTTATGTATTACCGGTGTAGCAATTCTGCAATTAATAAAAAGCAGATATCTAGGAGTATTAAGTCAAAGGCAACTGGACTTGCTGTTTCAAAGGCTGGAGCAGCAGCCTTTGAAAGCTGAGGAAATGACTCTGCTCATAGCAGATGTGTTACTACAGGGCCTATTATGTTGCTCATTAAATACCCAACCTCTCAATAGGCCATTATTTCCCCAATAAAAAACAAACGGCGGCCTGCATACTTTCCCCTCTCCCCCCTCCACTTTAGAGGTTAGCTCTACCTCACAGACGGCAAAAATCCCTGACTAATATCCTGCATGTGATGCTTTTAAATAGGAAGCAGACTGCGGGATAGGGTGGGGTACAGGTGTGGCAGGAGCCAATGGCTTTTATAGCCCTTCATCTCCTCTGAAAGTGTGCCAAGGACCTGCCTACACAACCCACCACTGCAGTGTTAGCCGCCAAGCGTTAACTTTACTCCCCCCGCCAATCTCTACATGCCTACTGGTTATATAGAGTCTGGGCTTGTTACGGCTTTATAGAGGGATTTCTGATGTGCTTAGAGAATTGTTTGATGATTGGGATAATGATGCCAGTTGGAGTGAGTGGTCTCAGCACTTTATCGCCAACGAACACAGAGAAAAACAGACGCAGCCGATGCACAACAAGCTCCATGCTTACTCTTTTTTGCTGGCATGTCCCTTGCCATTCAAAGCTGTCCAGTCTTGCTCACGTCAGTCAGAATTATACCACATCCACAGGTTTGTCACCAGGGGGACGTTCGTCACCATGCCTTCCCTGCAGAACAGCCTTTTCATGCCCCAGCATAATGTCAGCGGGTGACATCCAGGCCTGATGTGATGTGGCATTCACTAAAGGTCATGTTAGGCATCTCCGCTCTGTCTGCATCAGCAGAACTGGCAGCCGTCATATGGGCGCTGGCATCGGCCATTACCCAGGCCCTCAGGGGGACTCGATACTTTGAGGATTTGTCAGCAGGATTCTGATCTCTCTGTTTCAAGCGGCGAGTACTGAACCCTGCACAGTCGCAGTCCACGTCTTGATGCCAAGCAACAAAAACTGGATTTGACCATCAGTCATACAAGGGGAGCTGGAGGACGGTGATATCTTGTTTTATTTCAAAAGATGAACTTTACTGTCTTGCGATGCTCTTGATAGTGGAGATGGGGCAGAGACATATCACAGCGTTTTGATGGGTTAATCGCCTCAGGGGTGTGTTCTTTTCAAATTCACAAATAGATAAGATAGAGGCGTGCTTGTGTCTGCTCATCTGTGTGATTCCTTCCTGACAACAAAAAAAATGGTATATAAAAATGGATTTAGGGCAATGTAATCTCAGTGTTTTTGAGCTGTGTATAAAAACAACCTGGTGAAGAGACAAAAATAGTTTAATCAGTGACAACAAAATAGAGATAAAAGGGAAATGTGTTTCACTTCATTTTGCTTCATAAGAATTAAACTTAAATATAGTCAGATAAGCATCTTACCAAATGGGAAGAGAGTGAATTGCGGGACACAAAGACAGAAAAAAGAAAACAATCGGAGACACAGAGACAGTGAATCTGTTAGGAGATGGGTCCGTCAAACTCAGCACAGCACAACGAGAGAGGGCCAATCCATCCGAGCCAGTTGCCGTAGTGAGAGAACAGTTAACAAGCCCCACAGGCAGGTTTTACAGCCCCCTGTTGTGTGTCTGAGACCCCCCAGGCTGAAGAGGGTCTGAGGTTGACTGATACTGACAGGGTTCATGTGGGTGGGGGAGGAGGGCAGCAGGGGATAGAGACATGTAAAAAACTGGTCATGAACCAACAACTGTCACTTACGAGAGCACAGCGTCAGGCCTCAGCAAAAGCATGCAAACACACAATCATCCATACATCCAAACACGCAATTAAATCCGTTGTTTGTGTGGAGCAGAGGTGAAGGGTGGGAGAGAGGTTGTAGTTGGAGACGGGGAGGGGGGGGGGCTCATCCAAAAAGTGGACCAATAAAACACCTGAAAATCAAATCCCATTGCTCTTATCGCGGCGCCATTCAGAGACGTTATCTGTGCAGGTAATGTGGTTATAAATTCAATTTCAGCCCAGAGATTTCATTGTTTACTGATGCCTGCATGTTCCAGGCGGCAGAGCGCAGAAAGCCTGGGAACGCTCGATGCGTGTCGGGAAAAGTCATTTAGGCTTCCGCAAGGGGATGCAAAAAAGGCAAGAGAGAGAGGGGGTGAGACCAGGAGAGCTGTCACTCTCCCAAGGACACCCGACTCCGCTTTCTATTTTCCTCCCCCTGTTTTATTTACAGGCCATTTTGTCCTATTTGGTTCCTCATTATGGGGGCTCATAGCTCAACTGATGTCAAGCAAACGGCACTTGCCGACAGACATTGGCATCGGTGCTTGTCATGTCGCTGGTCATTTGGAGGGGAGCCGGGGCAAAGTGTTTGTCCAGTGCTTGGATAATAGGATCCTTAAGGAAGTTCAGTCCACTATGCTCCACAGCGAGGGGTCAGAAAACTGTCAAAAATGCTGACCCGTTAATAAGGTTTCATTCAGAAAAAAAGAAGCTAAATTGTGATAGCCAGCGCAGTCATTTGTTTTCCCTTGACTGTGCATAGATGGGAAATTAGGTGCATCTTGCCTACTAGCGCTCTCCATGTGATTGATGGCTTTCAGGAGTAAATCACCTCATCTACTAGGTAAAATCTTGATATAGTAGAGCTCCTCGGGCTCCCAGCTGGCTGCTTATGGCAGTAATCCATCAGTGGAGCCCAATGGGCCGGGTGGCCCTCCTGGGTAATGTTCCTATTGACAGCCTATGATGTCAACACACTGACAGCAGGGGGCCATAGCAATGTGTGTGTGTGTGTGTGTGTGTGTAACCTTATTTTACTCTCTGTCTATCAATAGTACAGTTAGCTCTACTGAACACACACACAAACACACAGGAACGTCCTCAACTACATAACATGAACTAATAGCACATCTTAATTTAGTACAATTTTCAGATACTTCAACTTCACATCATCTAAGGGTACTTTATACTTCTACTCCCCTACATTTAAGAGTCAAATATTGTACTTTTTACTCCACCATACATTAATGAACATTTATATCTGCATCTAATGTCTCAGATTTCAGAGATATCAGAGATTATATCTCATCTAATAAAGTTTTTGACCATTTAAACCTTATGTGGTTGAGTGAATGAGGGCAGTTAAGGGTTATCAGAAACATATACAATCTCTCCGTAGTGAAACATGGTGTCTTCTGTTGCACAGTTCTCCAAAATACTCTTCTCATTGCCTGAAAGACCACATGAAAATCACCAGCCTGTGCATTTGTTCTAACTCCTGTCACCCCTCCTCTATCCAGGCAAGGTGAAGGGTCTCTATGATGCTCAGGCCCCAGCATGTCCAGTCTGCCAGGCCATTCTTCGACCAGGAGAGCTGCAGGAACATATGGAGCAGGAGTTAACCAAACTCGCCCAGATACAAATCAGGTATCACGATCCGATCACAAATGATCATCATCTGGTTTCACAGCATTTTCTTCCAACATTTCACATTCTCCATTTATCCATTTCTCATTT
Source organism: Pampus argenteus (assembly GCA_036937835.1). Taxonomy (NCBI): domain Eukaryota; kingdom Metazoa; phylum Chordata; class Actinopteri; order Scombriformes; family Stromateidae; genus Pampus; species Pampus argenteus. Next base: position 14,144,422 of record CM072870.1, read on the forward strand.
CCTTTCTGTTCTATTTGGCTTTCAGGTGATAATTAATGTTGACAGATTCTGTAGTTGTAGGGACCCCCCACAATCCCTTTCAGTTTCCCCAGGTGGTATCTCCCTTCTTCTCTGTCACCTGCGTGCAGTGTTTACACGCTGCCTCATTGTTCCCTACATATTTCATATTACAGCGTCCGGCCTCGAGGCGACAAATCATACAGCGGGCAGATAATGTCCTGCTAATGGCTGTTTCGAGCCCTACACACACGCACGCAAACTCACAGGCTAAAACACACACACACACACACACACACACACACACACACACACACACACACACACACACACATATTACCTGCTGCTTAGACCAGAAGAATGATTTCTCCAATAAAGACATTACACTCCAAATCTGCTTAACGACCGCTCCATGGACAGTAATGGTTTCAAATTGAACTTGGCCCACGGCTGCACTGTGTATGTGTGTGTGTGTGTGTGTGTGTGTGTATGTGTATGTGTGTGTGTGTGTGTGTGTGTACAATATATGTGAGATAGACAGAAAACAAGAAAATGAATAAAATGAGACTTAAATACAAATTCAGACAATATCAAAGCAAATGGTTATTTACAAGGTGACGTCTAAAGGATAATATTTTGTTTGTATGTTGTATAGTAAGATAGCATAGTTGATTTATGTGTGTGTGTGTGTGTGTGTGTGTGTGTGTGTGTGCGTGTGTGCATGTACATGATTGTGGATTTCTATTTGTGTTATATGTGAGTTTATGTTTTATTTGCCTCTTTTCTCAACAGTGCCACTCCAGTGCAGCACAACCACCTCATAAGAACGCCAAAGGTAAACACAATTAATATCTTCACGAGTTGCAGTGAAATGGCTGTTGTCATCCTGCCTTTGACTCCTTTTCTTTGTTATTCCTCTTTTTTTCTTGTCCAGTCTCTTTCGCTCTCTCTGCACATCAAACGTGAAGGCGGTTCTCCCACCTCACCTCCTCGGCCAGCTGAGGATGTCCACTCTGACCGATATCAGGTGGTTAAAAAATCTAAATCAACATCAGATTTATCAGGTTCAGAGTCTCAAGATTGTAAACGTACAAATTGATGTTTTAAATGAATAATTACCTGGTTTTCCCTAAAGATGGGTAGAAATGTAAAGTAATATAACAATAGTGCATTACTGAAATACAAACATAAATATACAGTAATATATAATTATGGTTGTTGGCCAAGTGACAAACTGACAATTTTAAGTAGTTTTAACTGAAACCTGTTAGTGTTGTTACAGATTGTGAGTGCTGGCTCTGTTTATTAGTGCACTAAAAGACCACTGGACAACTAGTAGTTAGCAACATCATAAAAACATTGTTTTTTCTTGATGTGGTGCCAGTGACTCACCAGTTTTATGGTCTGGGGTTGATCAAACGCTGTACTCGACACTAAGCACCTCACTAAAACCTAGGTTTATCAGGAGTAAAGTCAAGCAAATTTTATTTATAGATCCCAAAAACACACCTTTGTCTCAGATGGCTTTACAGACTATACAACATATGACACCCTATATCATTCACTCCATTGAGCCAGATGAGGAGAAACTCTATAAAAATATTTAAAGAGTAGAATTAAGAATTGAAACAGTAGTAGAATCAAGACAATTTCATTTCATGAGTTTTGTGTACTAAGTAATAAATCTATATGCATGTGATTTGTGTGTCACCTGAACACTTCTGGCAAGCTTTAAATGTGTTTTACGACAACTAAAGTATTATCTTTGCTCACTATGATAACAGGTGTTAATCACATTCGACAATGTATTGTGCTGCTGTTTATCTGTTTCAGTTAAAATGGTAATGAGAGAAGTCGAGATTAAATGATGCATGAGAAAAATAAGAACATTTTGGATGTTGTGTTTTTTTTGCAGACATTTCTCCGTGTGCGGTCCAACAGACACACAAGACTAAATGGTACGTTGATGCATGCAGAAAGGACTAAAGGTTGTGTTTCATTTCGGCAGACGCAGTTTGCCATTAAGAGATATTTCATTACAGTGGACTGCACACATCTGCAGCTTTAAATGGCTTTAAAAACATTTTTAAGTAAGGAGTCAGAGTCTTTTTATTTTTAGGACTTCGAGCTTCCTTTGTTCAAATGCGACCAGTTGTGTGTATCGTCCAACCCTCCCTCACCAGTCGTTCAGATATCACCCCTTTTCCCACACCATCTCCACCACCGGCCTAGCGCCCACACGAGCAGAGGAGCTATTAACCTTTCAACTTTGACCTCTTGATATGTTAACAGTCGATGACCTCTGCTGGTGCAGGTGCTACGTCAAATCTGCCCCATTACGCCCCCACAGCGCAGGAGCCCACCTAGACTGCACACAAGCTGGTAAGACACATCCAGAAGCAATTTTTGTATTCCCACACTCACTTTTTTAGCAGCCAGGTTTCATATATGTGTGTGTGTGTGTGTGTGTGTGTGTGTGAGTGTGAGTGTGTACACACACTGATTTTTCAAAACAACAACTAGGTGCTAGTACTGCAACCGTAAATTAATTTATTAATTGAATAAATCAGTTGATTGCCAGTTTAAATATTTGATCAATCCATTAATTTATCCTAATTAGACTTATCAGAAATAAAAGCAAAACATGTGCTAATTAAAGCTTCTCAAAAGGGATGATTTGCACGTTTTAAAAGGAAATAATGATTCATAAACATTTAAAATAATTTATTCCTGAGTGTCACTCACCCACATTATAGGGCTTTTCTGTTTCTATGAACAACATTAATTTATTATTCATTGTGTGATTTCTTATGTCAGATGATATTATGATGTATTAATATTGAATAAATCTTTCATGGTTTCCCTCCTATAAATGGTGTTCATATCACAGCTCTGCAGTGAGGTAGCATGACGTGGCCTCCGACTTCTGCCAAGCTTTACTTCCGAAAGTGTCCGAAACCCTGAAATATCCTTGAAATAAGATGTAACTTGTGGTTTTATTAATGGTTAATAAATAATTTACTAATGATGTAAAGATCAGTTATACGCCATTAATAACTTTCAGGATATTGGGTTGTACCTTTAGCTGTTTTTTTATTTTATACATTATACATCTATCAAGTGATGATCTAAGAAGGAAGTTGGAGGTTGATAAACACTGGCCACAACCTGGTAACCCAAATTATCTTCATATTAGTTGCATAAACTGATCTATATAGTATTAGTACATTACTTAGAAAATATTGGAAAAGCTTAATAAAGATACTTTATTGGGAAGTGACACCAAAAAAAGAATAATAAAATAAACTGAAAACTTAAATCGCAGTAGGTCCTTGGTTAATTTACTCTGTATGATTTATTAAAACCAAATATTTTCTTTTCAAATAAATACAGTGTTCTGCAAATCCCCCTAGTACAGCTCATTAAACTTGTTCATCTAACCATTTTAAAAGTGATATCACAGCGTTTTTATACTGATACAGACGTGTAGACATACAGAGCATCCTTAGAGCAGCTGACACTATAGACATCTTACTTGTTACATCTTACTTACTTCTGTTATTAGAGATTCTCCAGCTCCAGCTGCCTCTTCAAACCAGTGCTGTCGAGGTCTGTTAGCCTTTATTGGGCTTTATAACAGGACAGCATAATGAGCTTCTAAATACATGTCAGGGAGGAAAAGGAAGAAGCGCTGCTGTTGATTAATCAACCTCTCTCTCTCCCTCTCTCTTTGTTTGATGAGCTCTTCCTCATCTATGACCATCTCTTTAGCCCTCATTATGTTTGCTGCAATGGCAGCACTTGGGTCACAGCCACCAGTTCTCTGTGTGTCCCCCCCCGCCTCGGGGTCCACTGTCGTTCAGCGGGAATTAGAGGGCCCTAAAACTTAATGTCCCCTTATGCAATCTGCAGTCAGTCAGGTCACAGTGGGAGAGGAGGTGCAGTTGGTGTTCTGCCATGTTAACTTTTACATCAGAGAGGAAAGTGGGGGGAGGAGGGTGGGATGACAAAAAGGGGATGAGAGTAATGTTTTGTATCCACTATTAAAAAAAACTAAAAACTAAAAAAAAAACATGTAATGTTTTGTGAATGTGGATGACTTATTATGTGATACAGGTAGGTCCACATGTAAAATGTACATTTTGTAAATTTACAAAATGCATTTGATTGGATTTTAAAATGGACAGTACTTAACATGATTAATGTTGGATGACGTTACAATATTTATATTATTATATATTATTATTATTATATATTTATATATTACAATATTTTCATACAAGATCTCGTGATCATTTTCCAGTTTGATCAAATCTCCATTTCCATTCATTTTATCACTTGGATTAAAAGAAGCTTGAAGTTTCAGCCATTTATTCATTACTTTTAGGTACATGTATTTCTAATTGTAATCCAGTATATTGTTTTTTTTAACAAAACATTTATTTGTATTTGATCAAAGCAAAGCACGCCTGTTTGGAAAATTACAGTTGTACATGTGAAAATTAATAAAAACTTATATATAAAAGAAATGGAATAAATAATTTGAGATTATGTTAATTTACGATTTTCATTATCAAAAAAAGGGAAAATTTGGGAAGTAAAATATTTAATCAGTGACCCCTAATGCACCGTTTCTAATCTCCTTAAAGTTTCCTTTTGGGGAAAGTATATTCAAGTTTAAAATTCAAAAATATATGTTTTAACAAAACCAGCACTCAAAACCTGAGAAGAAAATCAACAACAACTAAACTGAGGCTTGTCTTTGATATTTCATCTGCCTCTCTTCTGTCTGTCCACAGTCAGGATTGGCAAACTGAAGAGAAGGAAACCAGAGGAGGTATGTTTTATTTTTCATTGAGTTTTCCTTGACATTTTTATTGTGATTAAAGATTAATATAAATCTAACATGGTCTCAGGTTGCGAGAATGTTGGTGGTCCAAACCCTCTGACACCGATGACTGCCTTTGTTCACGTAGCATCAGGATCACTGTCAGCTCGATGTCTATCCATGTGAAAACATATGGATAGACACAGCGTTGCTTCATAGCTATGAAAACACAGTAGTAGATATGCAGCTTAAGGCAATAGGAGGCATATGGATATATTTACCAGGACAGTGAAATTGTGTACTGTATGTGTGTTATGTGTGTTGTAGGAGGACTCTGCGGACTTGGTGTCATTGGAGGATGAGTGGAATGAGAGGAGAAGGATACAGATGACATCGATAGTCGGAGGGTTTAAAGGTATGTGTGTGTGTGTGTGTGTGTGTGTCTGTGTGTGTGTGTCCCATGTAAGGTACCCATGTGTATGATCTTGTGCAGTGGCGGGTGAATAATGTGACTGAGTGGCAATTGAAAAAGCACTGAACTTTTCAGTCCATATTACAGTGGAACAAGATGCCTTGAAGGTTAGCTTTCCTCTGACCTGCAAACTTGTTACACGCAGGAACAATCAGAGCAGGGGTAACAAAACATTATGTCACTCTAGATTTAAAGTAGAAATACGATTAACCCTCCTCTCTGCTTTATCCCTCTATAAGCACTTTCACAGTAGATGTTAAAGACGCAAAATATCTATACCAGAAGATAATAAATAATCCATGTTCTTGTAAAAACGTCTCATCAGGTGCAATGCTTGTGAGCACGACGTCTAAGGAGTGTCGGGACAGTGATGCAGACTTGGATGTGGATGGAGATGATACTCTGGAGTACGGCAGAGCACAGTATCCTTTGAGTTTGACTGTATAATAAAGTGAGAGTGGAGTAAGAGGAATCTGGTAACAGCTTTGAAAAATCAGCCTAAACTTGGAAAAAGAACTTGGAAAGTAGTTCAAGAGAAATATTTGGATAATTAATGAATTCATGTTACTTACACAATGTTTACACACTGTTTTTTTTTTTTTTAAATCACAACATGTCAAATATTCATTATTATTTTGAAGGTTCAATAAATCCTTTTTGTTTGTTTGCCTCATATCTGTTTTCCTGAGCCATGTTCTCAGATACACAGAGACAGATGTAATCCCCTGCTCAGGAGAAAACTCCAAGGAGGCAACAGTGAAGTATGTATCCTACCTGCTGCTCTGTCATTCACATTGTATATTGAATTTGATATGAAAGTTATCATTAATCACATCAGTTCTCATTGATTTAAATATGTATATATGTTTTGGCACTTACAGCAGCAGCAGCAGCAGCAGTATGTTGCCGGACTCCAGAGTAAACCTAGAATTTTCCAAATGGTCAAATGAAGGTTAGTTAAACAAACTGTGAATTAATTAATTTATTGAAATAAAGGAAAATATGAAGGGAAATACTCATGGGAATTGTACATGAACAGCTTTTGGGGATAAATGGTTGCCTTTTTTAATTGATTCTATTTTTTAATCTGTTTTTTAATTTATTTTTTATTTGTTTGGTTCACTTAGGGAATCCGTCTACCAGTAGTGCAGAGAAACTGGACGCAAGCGTAGCTGCTCTCCCCAAAACCTGCAAAAACACAGAGATAGAGACGTAAGTGTGTACTGTATGACAGCAAACATGTGTGTAGAGATTTCCTCACTTGTCTGTTAATCACTTTGTCACATCACTTGGTGAGTTGTCTGTTGAAAGTGAAAACACTCATTCAGGATGTTGTTGTTGATATTGATTGTTGCATTATGTCAACTTTATCCCGCAGAGTTATCACAAATCCAACCAAACATCTGCGCAAATCAATCAGTCATATTGTTTTCAAGTTTAAACTACTCAGGAGCAGGGGGATGAGGCTAAGATTACCAGTGTGTAGCCTGTCCCAGCATGCAGCGAATGAAAAGCAGGAAAACAATCACAGTGTGAATTAGCCAATCAAATCTGAAAGATTCCTGTAAAGAGTATTTTAGCAACATCTCTGTGTGTGTCATATCAGTTCAGGCTATCTGCCCCTGCTCCCACCAGTGTGCAACATATTACAGTATCAATGTGATGATATCATCAATCAAGGTCATAGCCAGACGACACGCGTGTACACACATTTTATCACACTTAATGCATTGTAGCCCATCTGCCTCGCTGTACAGTATGTTTGCACATACAGTCAATCCTGTAACTGTGTGCGCGTGTGTGTGTGTGTCTATCTCTGTGAGGACCCTGACACCTCATCCCCCACCACACCCCCACTTTCCTCCGCTCCCCTCCATCTATGATAAATGAGACAGTGAACGCAGGCAATGTGATTGCTGCTAAATTTCACGCTCAGTGTCCATGTTGGCCAGCAAATAATTTAATCTGTCTTCGATTTATAAATGACTCTCCAGTGTCTGCCTAACTCACGCCACCTCCCATCTCCCATCCTGTTACCGTCCATCTGCATTTGTGTGTGTGTGTGTGTGTCCAGGCTCTCAGAGGACTCCATGCTGACAACTCTGGATGCACTTAAAGCCCGAATACGGGATTTGGAGAAACAGTTGTCTAAAGGAGACAGATTTAAATGCCTCATCTGCATGGTAAGTATGAAGGCAAATTAAGTTGAGTGGAGACAGAAAAAGAGTTTTGGCTCAATATTATTGGTAAACATCTTTCAAAGAAATATAAAGATACTCATGATGATACTGTAAAATCTTGTAAGTAAGATACAGCTTATAATAATAATATATTAAGTGATGTATAATATTGTAAAGTAAAATACTACAATTTTGCAGAAATAATTTATGATTTTTTTTAATAGAAAAAGAAATTATAATAATTAACATCATACCTGGCTTTGACACATTGTCCACTCATTTGTTTATCACCAGTAATCAATTATTAGTCACTAAATAATCATTGATCAAGCAAAACAATTTCTCACTCCAACTTTTTAAATGTGAGAAGTTGGTGCTTTTATCGAATATGTTTGGTCTGTCAGTTACTTCTAATACATCCTTTGTGCTCTGGGGACTTATGATTTGTATTTTGTTTTTTTAAATATTTTATATATTTATATACGTCATTCAAGGCCTTTTTACAGCCATGATCCATACACACAGATGTTTCCACTTATTAGCCTGATTATATCTCATCTGAGGGTTGTGTGTGTTACAATTTTATCATTCTTATTGGTCCAGTGGCGTTACAGTAAAATATGCTCTAATTGTAGATTCATGTGGACATCTAGTGGTAGCTTTGTGTATTACAAGTAAAAATGTGTTACGTCTTTCTACAGGACACATACACAACCCCGCTCACCTCCATCCAGTGCTGGCATGTTCACTGTGAGGAGTGCTGGCTTCGGACGCTGGTAAAACATCAGATTTGTTTTGAATGATATGGAGCTGCAACAATTAGTTGATTGACAGAAAATAAATTGGCTGCTATTTTGATAATCATTTGTCATTTTTCAAGCAAAAAAGCCAAATATATTCTCTGGAAAATGTGCTTTCTTTTTTCTTTTTTTTTAGGGAGCGAAAAAGTTGTGTCCTCAATGCAACACGATAACTTCACCTGGAGACCTGAGGCGAGTCTACCTGTGATGGTCAAGGGAGGGCTTCTTCTGTTTTAGCCAATCTGGGATGGACTTGTGGGCAGCTGGCCTGTCATAGACTCCCACCCTCCTCCTTCTCTTCATGCCTTCCTGGTCCAACATGTTCATCAGTGTGCTCCTAACATCCACTAACCCCCAACAATTTGAAGAGCAGAAAGTGTGACCTTTGACCTTTTTTTTTTAGAGCCCTGTAGCCCATGTTCCTGCTGCAACATCAACCAGATTGGAGGAAACATCTAAAACCAACTGAGAGCTCAGGCACTGAAAAACAAACAAAAAAGCTTTGGGATAATATTTATGAATTTTGTAATCCTTTTTTCTGTTTTATGAGAAAGAAATCCCATGCAAAGCACATGTACATAGTTTTGTGTAGGTTTGGATTGGTGTGTGTATATGATGTTGACTAGCAGAACAATCCGACTGTATTAACTGTACAGAGTTCGTCTTTGTTTAGATCATTTATTATTTGTTTAGCTCCTCCTGTAGGTTGGAAACATTTTCAGTAATCTCATAACATTCAGGATCATTTTGTCATTGATGTTTCTTTGTATAGGATCATTAAATCTAATTTTATCATTGTTACTACAATAAACTGTGTGTCCCGAAAGTTGTCAAATGCGAGTGTATCTTTAAGGATAAATCTTCACCTGTTGATCATGTACATTTGAGGCATCACTGGACACCAAGTATCTGGCCTGTTGACAGCCTTGTTATGACTCCATGCAGTGTATACGTCCTTTAAGAAGTGGGTCGATGCAGGATTAGCCAGAGTGAGCCAGTGCAGCTCATCTGGAGTTGAGCGACACTAAACCCTGCTATTCTGAGCTTTTACTGCTTTAGGGCAGAAAAGCATTCGGACCCTGACACTGTAAGGATCAATCGCAAAATGCAAGAAAGTTGAAAAGCTCTGCAAAAACAGGGAAATTCATTATTGTTTGTTTTGACAGCTGGTATGAATGAATTTCACAGCTGAACTGAGAAGCACAGTGGCACCAACCGCTGAGCTTCCCCTGAGGAACCCCCCAGTATCTCAAGCGGGGCTGCTCAATAGACTGTGGTTGTACAGGGCGGCTTCCAGCTGTGAAAATGTATAAAAGAAATAACATTGCTCTTAGTAAAATTATCTGAGATAAATGAAGGTAAAAATTCTTCTCCCAGAGACAGTATTCATAACTAAATTGTGTTTTGAGTTTCACAATTATATAAGGAGATTGTCATAATAATGACCATCATTGAAAACACTCTGGAAGCTCAGCAGGAACAAATAAATACATTTCCACAAAGCTTCTGCTGCAGCACACTGCACATTGAGTTAAATCATGACACAATGATTTGTTTATGAAAATCTCCTACCTGGGCTACTCAGTCTTGTGACCTGTATGGACAGTGTGTGGATAAAAACAAGCCGGCATGCACTTATGTGATTGGATGCTGAGCTGAAAGGAGGTGGTGGTAATTTAGACTGACAGTGAGCTGATTCACTGAATCACACACACACACACACACATTCGCTGTAAACAGCCTGGCTACAGAGTCATCTGCTATTCAACGTCTCTACGACACTGACGGTACAGGTGCTGTGAGGAAAGGTAAGGGGACATTTTTGATTTGTTAAACCTGAATATGCATAATAATAATAATAATTTACTAAATTTATATAAAACATATAACAAAGCTTTTAAACCTGCCTCAAAAGTCCCAATAACTTTATGCAGGTGGGATAACAAAGCTTAGTTGTGGTCAGTAAACTTCAACTAAAACTAGAGGAAAAGTACATTTACTTGAACGTACAGCTCGTCATGCTGCACATTCATTATAAAGCAGTTCTATTTTGTTTAGTATTCATGTGGTTCTTAAATATTTGTTTTTAATTCTCTGCACTGGTGAATTGATTTGTTTGCAATAAATGTAAAGTCACTGAAGAAATCTTGCAATCAAATCAAAGTACAAAATATTGTTTGTCTCTTTTAGGTGATTACAAAAAGATTGTTTTTTGTTTTTTTTATGTGTCTGGGATGTTATTGATCTCTATTGAACCTGAATGAATTGAGCAAATGAATGAAATCCAGATATTGAGAGATAGGTTGTTTTTTTAACTGTGACAGAGTCCTGTATTATAAAGTAATTGTGTTAATGGGGGTTCTAAATGAATTGATTCAATAGTGTCCTTGGAACATCATCCTCTTTTAGTGCAGCAGGTAAATGGGTCACCTGTCCCGGACCCTTTGTGCCGCCTGGCCCAGATCCAATTAATCCTGCTGACTGATCTGTCATGACTTCATTAACAAGCATTCTTAACATTAACCTCAGGGCTTCTGGCTGTCTAACGAGCCAGTGATAAGGGCACAGACACATTTTCATATTTTAATTAAGGAAATAGAAGGTGGAATATCCTAATTGACAACATGTCACATGACCAATATAAGAGCAAAGGTCTACTTTTAACCCTCTTCTGTACGTGCGTGTTGGGATATTTCCTCCTGCCAGCGTTGTGGTTAAGAGAAGCTTAGATCAAAGGATTAACCTTACTGCTCCAAGATCTGTTAACAGGATAGTTGATGAGTTTTACACAGAAATGTAAAGGTAGAAGAGGAGCTTAATGATGTAAAACACTCGATAGGAAAGGTGTTTTTATAAAAGGGTCACAAATCATTAGTTCCAAACCTGAAAAAGCTGCATCCTGCCCGAGGACGACCTCCCACACATTTAATGCTGGATTTACACTGACTTTAATCTGCTCATGGCACAAACCTGAGCTCACTCTGTCCCTGTCCGTCCATCCATCAATCCATCTGTCATAGAACAATGTCAGGACCAAGGCCCGTGGTGCTGAGTGGCCCCTCCGGAGCAGGGAAGAGCACTCTGATGAAGAGGCTGATGAAGGAGCATGAAGGGGTCTTTGGATTCAGCGTGTCACGTATGTTTGTGTATCACTCTGAGGATGTGTACTGCACAGTAAACCATTAAATCTTGAACTTTAATTTCTTTCAAAAGGAACATTACCGATGATGTATTAACTTATTTCTGGGTGAGTTTTTTTTAATGATTAAATCCTCTCCTCACAGACACAACAAGAAACCCTCGACCAGGAGAGGAAGATGGCAAAGGTACAGTAGTTTCCAGCAAAAAATAAATAAATAAATAAAAAACTTGTTGGAGCAGCCCTGGACTGCAGAACTGTGATAAATGTTTATTGAATGAACTAGGGTCTTTTCCCCAAAACCCTCCCAGCAACACCTGTACCGCCCAGGCTAAAATAATGCCTGCAATACTTCTTACTCCCAAGTGAAGTGCACAAATGGTTTTGTTCCCTGTATAGCTCCCTTGATATAAAGGGATAAACCTCTTTCTGTGCCTGTTTTGTGTTCTCCACAGGGCTGAACAAGCTCCCCATGCTTCTGGGGGCTACTTTACTTCCTGTAGCAGACGTCTTTTCCTCAGAAGACTTAGAAAAGTCAACCTCATTTTCGTGTCCAAACGAATCAGAAACCACAGATAAAGGTGACCTCAGTGTGATTCCAGATCACAGTTTTTTTTAAGGCAGAGGGATGGGGGTTACTTTCATCATCCTGGCACACTGTCATTGGATTTGTAGTCTTGTGACAAAAAAAAAAAAGAAATTAAATGATTTCAGGAATCACGATCAGACAGATCTACACTTTGGAGTAAAAAGCTTTTGAAAATAGCCCCCTGTGATGCCTTAGTAGTGATTCCCATTTCCAGTCCTGTGAGGTTTTATGTCCCATTTCCTAATACAGCTGAGGATTGATGGTCTGCAACCAACCATTAGCATCACAGGAGAATGATTTGAACAAGTGCATCTTTTTTGGATATTAATGGTCCATCTAAGCTTTTCAAACATTGCTGTCACATCGGATCACTGTGTGAAAATGTTGTTAAAATATTAAGGCAGGCAGTCTTCGTGTTTTATTTCTGACAATATTGAACATTAAAATAGATTTTTGTCAATCCAAAACATTTCCCATCATTAAAGTACCACATTGGTTCTGGCCAGAATAATGTTTTGATATTGCAAAGAAATCTTCCATTTCCTGTACTGTCACAGGAGTGCTGTTTAAAATAAATTCTGCCTTGTTTACAGCACAGTCACTTTCTATCCATCATTTCCCGTCAGATTGTTACTTCAGTCTGAGCAGATACCCTCATGTTGCCATGCTAATGATTGTGTGCTACTGCAGTAGTAGTAGTATACTGTATGTGTTTGTTTCTCTGCTGTTTTAGATCCCCAGTGGTTTTGATGTTGTGAAGATTTAGGCCTATGGATATGGTATGGACAATATAATGTGTTCTGTAACAGCTATAGTAATTGCATCTTTATAAAACATTTGACAACTGACTGATAAACAAATATATGATCTAGATTTTCCTCAGTTTTGCCTGTGATCATTGTGACGTTCAGCATTTACCGTGACTGGAGTCATCTTTCACTAAAATATCTCCATCTACAATCCTTTGTTTCCATTGTTTGTTTTCATGGCAGACCCAGATTCATTATTAATGTTGCATCTTGCAGACTATCACTTTACAACAAGAGAAGCCATACAGGAGGGCATTGAAAAGGGCGACTTCATTGAGAATGCAGAATTTTCTGGCAACATATATGGAACAAGGTAAATCTCTCTCTCACTTTCTCTCACTATATATATAAATGTATTGAATAAGTAATATATTCAATTACTGTATGATTTCAGTAAATTTTTAATGGTTTTTCGATCCATCTGTCCTAATATAAAAATCAGATTTTTCTTTTCAGAGCTGTTGCCTTGTATAAGAGAATAGTGTTAGACTGGGCCACATGGCTTAAGAGGATAAAGTGTGTATATAATAGTCTTGGGACAGATGGAGCTTTAACCCCCAATGGTCAAAAAGAGCAACGCTGCGGCTCAGCACCTTGCGTGTCACATTTAATCTCTTATTCTGAGGATAACACACTCACCACAGCAAGAGTCTGAGCAGTGCAGAGATCCTCTTACCTAACTCGCTACATGCAAGAAGCACAAAATTACATGATTAAACACTCAACACCTGATTGGACATTGTCAACCCTGTACTGATGTTTAGCCCTTATTTTTATTACATAGTTTCATATTGTAACTATGTGCTTTGATTCTTCAGTAAAGCTGCCATAGAAGACGTGCAGGCCCAGAACCTAATCTGCATCCTAGATGTGGACATTCAGGGAGTGAATAAGATTAAAGAGACTGACCTGAACCCCATCTACATCTCTATCCAGCCTCCGTCCATGGAGATCCTGGTAAATGTCCACTTTTTGTATTATTACACAATCATTATTATGTTATTGATTATAATGTATCCTTATTTGTAGGTTGTGCAACAGAAAATCTAAGTTTTTTGTTGTATACTTTGATTGACATCCTAAATGCAGACCCAGATTTTGAGATGATACTACTACAAATAATTGGAACTAAAAATAATTGAATTGCAGTTGTCATTCTTGCCAAATATAATGTTTTGCTTTTGTTGTCTTTCTCAGGAAAAACGTCTGAGAGACAGGCAGACAGAGACAGAGGAGAGTTTACAGAAACGCTTGGAGGCAGCACGTATTGATATGGAGCTCAGTGAGTTTCGCAGTGTTTCTGCTACAACATAATGCTGGATTAGAGAATCATTACAGCTGATTCAATTTCAAACTCTTTTTTTTAGGTAAAGAGCCAGGAGTGTTTGATATTGTTATCATTAACGATGACTTAGAAATGGCCTACAAGGAGCTGAAAGATATCCTCAACGAAGTGAGTAAAAGCATATTGTACTGTATTTTAAATGTTGCTTCTTGCGCCTACAGTATAGTGTCATATTCTGTTTTGTACTATTAGTTAATCGTCCAAAATGTAAAATAATTCCCGATCTCTCTTTGAACAGGAAATCCAAAAAGTTCAGGAGGCTAAATCATAAGAAGGAAAACTGTAACCCAGACCTATCTGCTTGCGGGTAGAAGAGCCAACACTTGTGACTCTACCCTGAATAACTCCATCATCACCAACTTTGAACACACCTGAAATAAAGTCTCTTCTGGAGAAATGTTTGTTATTCTTTTCATGTTCAATGATGCTCAGATGGAAAAGGGGGACTTAAAAGATGTCTGTTCTTTCTAAAAGAAAGGCGGATTTGTGTTAGATTTAGTAAAAATCAATGATATCTAGATATAACAATCCTGACCCATATATTTCTGCCAGCTGGCATGTAAAAGAAAAATAATATAGGCACAACTGCCAAAACCTGTGCTTGATATGACTTTTATTATTCAAGTGTTAAGCACTAGCCAAAGTACCACCAGTCAGTATGTCCACTGCTAATCAGTTAGAAATCCATCATAAAATTTCAGTTGTTTTGTTGAGTTAGTAGAAATAGTATAGAAATAGTAGTAGTAGTAGAAATTAATTCACTCAGTTAAAATGACATTGATATATGACTAATACTGCATACTTTTAAAAATTGGCTCACATGCTGCATATTATTCAAAGATCACAAAGTCTGTGCGTCTGAGATAAAAATCACTGCATGTTTGTTTATAAATGAGACTAAATAAAGAATATGAGGACAATGACTCATCACGTTTGTGCCATTTAATTCACCTTTCACTCACCAACTCATTCAGGTGGGTGGTTGACTCAAAATATAAGTACTATGAAACTTAGAAGCATCTAATAAAACCTATAAATGTAATTGATTTCTCATTTAAACATTGAAACCTTAAGAGAGATCATGTAAATCTTTAAATAAAATATCACTCAGAAATATATCTATTCTTCTGTTTGAAGAATAGCACAAAAAAAACATTTTTCGTTCATCATAGACAGCATAAAGCCATCTGTCTGATACTATACCGTAGCAAAGAATCAAAACAACAGTTTCTCAAGCCACAAAGTCAAAAACATCTGCAACAGTGTGCACTTGTTGCATGATTAAACCTTATCCCTGATATGTTTCAATACAATCCAAAGAAAATGCAGCACACTCCCATCCCGTATACAATCTAATAGATGAGTACACTTTGAAAAATCATTAAGACGCATCACATTTTCATAATCAAAGGACACTACAATGAGCCACGCAGGAAACAGCCAAACACAGCTAACAACTAAAATTAAATGTGCTGGTTATAAGGCTGTATAGTTTTTTTTTTTAAAACTACTGATGAAAGAAAATCCTACTTTTCTGGCGTCATTGTCTTACTGGAAGAACGGACCCTGAAGCTTGGTGCGGACCTGGTCTCGTTTCTCCTCCTTCTGGCTGAGGTAAGCTTTCAGCTTGTCTGTAGAGAAACACACCTTGGAGTGTCGTGCTTTGTGTGGGACACGGTGGGCACGCAGCCACTGGTTCTGGAGACACTCGGCTGCAGTGGGCCTCCCCCTGCAAAATTGGATTTTATTATCATTTTATCAGTTCCTATTTTGCTAATACAACTTTTGTAAAACATTGTAACCGTCATCGCTTTGTTTACTGTATGGATATAGTGCATGCAATGCATACTACATTTTAAGAGAGACACTCACCAGGATTTGTTATTCAGGCTGGTCTTCATAAAGTTTAATGCTCCCTCTGACAGACCAGGGTAACAGCGTCCAAACTGGATCTTCCCTTTCTTGATGTTTCTGTCTTGCTCCCAGCTGAGTTCTGCATGAAACGGACTATCGGCACTCAACCTAGTGAAGAAAAAGAAGAAAAACAAAACACACACTGTGCATCATGCAAAAAACTTAAACTGATGCAAAGTTTGTACTTTATTGATCCCCTTGAGGAAATGGATCCACTGCATTTGACTTATCCTACACACACACACGCACACACACACGCACACGCACACACGCACACACACACACACACACACACACACACACACACACACACACACACACACACACACACACACACACACACACACACACTAAGAGTAGTGGGAACCTGCAGTGCAGCACCCGGGGATAACTCCACTTTTTTTGCTTTATATGCAAATATTTCTGCTGTATTTTTGTACGTACATGATGAATGACAGAACTCCAATAGCCCAAACATCAGTCTCAGGCCCAACACCCTGACCTTCTAGGATTTCCGGAGCTTTAGGAAGGACAATATAAACTGACAAAACAGACAGACATAGGATATCGTTCATAAAGAATTGTGCTGTTACTGGCAAATTCCATTTTCACTCACATGCTTTGTTTGTTTGTTTTAGCAAAATGAATGAGAAAGTAGATACACATGTTGAGGAAATGGACTTAGGTTTGTTAGGTTGTAGCTAGCATCAGCTGAAGCGGATGAGGTTAGGACAGAGTTATTTCCCTCAAGGTAAAGCCGTCCTCTCTTAAAAAATATATACCTTTGTTGCAGCAGTCTGTTGAAAGTCATGACAGTCAAAAGTTTAGTACATTACAGAAATCTACAACTACGCAAGGTTCAAAAATCAAGCACAAAGTCTATCTTTTGAAATCAAACAAGAAATCCATCATTACCTTTGCTCTCCGACAGACCCTGGATGTGCTCTATATTGAGAGGCTGACCAGGTGTGAAGAACTGAGCTGAGCCAAAGTCTACGATCTTCAGGTGGTTACCATCGTCCACCAGCATGTTGTCAGACTTTAGGTCAAGGTGGATGACTCGACGGCTGTGAAGGTAGTCGACTGCGCTCAGAATCTGAACCAGGAGCTCTGCGACCTGAGCCTCTGAATAGAGATCTCTGAGAGGGAAAAAAACACAGACAAACATGTTAGTGAAGCTTAACTACAGTATATGAAGGAGGCCTCATATGGTTGTGCAAACATAACCTTTTGGACATAAGTTTAGAACATGATTTTTTGCAACCAGTGTTCAATATACCTTTCAAAATCACATCAGAAATAACATTAAACAGTCATTAAACACTAAGATCAGCATTCCTCATACAAAATCTATAGCTCAGCTTTTTTCCCTCTTTCCTGAGACTAACTGGACGTCATATTTTGGAGTTCTGCCCAGATTATTCCTCCTGAAAACCCCTCAGGAGAAGTTGCTGGACAGACCCATTCACATTGCCATCTGCCGGTGTGTGGCAAAAAACATGTATGTTGTATACATTTTTTTTTTTTGCTTATGTATCTCTAGCCTTTGTTTACCTTCCAGCCAGACTGTAGAGCAGCTCTTTTCCAGGACAGAGCTCCTCCACTAACACCAGGTAGCAGGAGGAGATGTAGGCAGTGTGTAGCTGGACCAGGTGGGTGTGATGAAGCCTCTTCAACAGCTGGTATTCCCTCAACACCAACTGCCTCTGCTCTGCCTGGTATGGGGTAATTTTGGCAGCAAACACTTGGCTGGTCTCAGCATCCCTACACAGGGTTACTACGCTGAAACGACCCCTGAGAGAGAAAATGACAGAGGTACAGAAAATGAATGGATGATTGTTGAGTGGAAGTGTTTTTCTGCCTTACTAAGAAGATTTTAACATAAAAGAAGGCAAAAAATAAAGATATTAAATATCAACACAAAATATTCAGTTCAGCTTAGAAATATCAGAACCTGTGTCAGACTTGACAAACCTGAAAAATTACACCAAAGTTTCTAAAACAAGAAAAATTTTACCTAGTGCAAACCAACAGAAGTGAATATTACAGTAAATAAATAAAAACATTCACATTATGATGATTCTGAAGAAGAAATAATGAGTCCAGCTGCTATCTTGCTCTAAAATTGCAGTTTCTAATTGAAAATCGCACCTGTTGATTTCAGAGAGAAAGTTGTAGTTCTTCTGCTTTGTCTGTTGCTCTGACCCAACGACCTTTGACCCCAGTGATTCAGTCTGGATGAGAGGAATGTGAGTCTCTGTACAACAGTAAAGTAAAAAAACACATGGTGAAATACTATAATCCTCCATCTTCCAGTAGCTCTTGTAGCATATGAAAAATGAATAGATGAAATCACACATGTGCCACCACATTTTTCTTGCCTTCAGGGTGAGTTGCCATAACAACAGGCGATGAAGCATCACTAAAAGGTCCTGCTCCTGTCTTGGTGATGCAGCCCACCCTGAACACATAAGAAGCTCCTCTGGGTAAGTCCTTAACTACATAGCAGCTCTCTGTCACCTCCTCTGACAGGACTGTCCACTCCCCACCTGAGGAGGAACACAACATTTGAGAAGTATCACTTATATCAGTGATACTGTACTAGTTTGAGGTCAATTCTGAAAGATTTCTTTTGTCACTTCAAATGCACAAACACATGCCTGATGGGAAGTATTTAGGTATTGGTAAGTGAGGATAGTTGATTTTAAAAATGCAGACTCTTATCATCATCATAAAAACATTTATGTATGTAGATTACATTTTACATTTCTGCAATAAGATATAACACAAACTAACATTTTAAGAAAAAATAAATAATAGTTCTGTGAACCCACCGTCTGTACTGTATTGCACACAGTAGGTGACAGGGTCACTAGACTTGACTGGCCTCCACACCAGCAGGACTCTACCTCCATCTAACTGGAACACATCAGCCTTGTTGGGACGGACTGGCAGATCTGGAAATGGAGTCAAAAGTCGTTTAAATATAGAGAGGCGGTCTTACAGCAACAAAGATAATGGCAAGATTTCAGGTAATTTTGGAGTTGAAATGCACAATCCACAGAATTACTCTGCTACCTTTTGTTTTTTTGAATGCTGGTATTTTGAAAGAAGGCATGAGTTTAGAGGTCCTTTTTTTTGGACTCTCAAGATCAGAGTCATGCTCCCTTTCAGGTGGGATGGGAGCTGATCCTTTTACTATTGGCCCTGTTATAAAGGACAAACAAAAGAAAAAAGGAAAACAATTATAAAATTTGATTAATTTAAATGTGCAATAAAGAATATGTTCTAATTATTATTCACTATGTATGTAGCATTACAATACCATAACTGAGACTAAGGATAGTAAATGAAAATGAAGAAATAATGTTCTTATCCTGATATTGATCTACATTATACTTTTATGTTTGCATTGCTATGGATGCTGCTTGAAATAATTCTCTGTATAATGATAATGATTTCAATAGCTTACCTCCTTTACTCACATCCTCCTTACTGGATGACCTTGAAAACAGCTTGGTCAGGCTGGAGGCCGAAGCTCTCATTTTCTTCCTCAGAGACATGGTGGGGGTATCTGGCTTCATAATCTCTCCCAGTGTGGGTCCTAACTCTGTGTTCTCCAGCTGCGAGTAGGAATGGCCAGTCCAGGACTGCCTGCGGAAGATCTTCAGTAGTCCCAGTTTGGGGGATTTTCCTGTAGGTGGCCGGGCTTCAAGGGCAGGAGCAGATGCATGCCTCTGGAGGCTGGCGCCTTCCTTTTTGTCTTTGGCCCTGGGAGGCCTCTCTGGAGCCTGGAGAGAGGAGAGACTGGGACTGGGACTGGGTGTTAGTGATGTCTCCACCTGACTTCTGCTATTTGCACATAAGTTAGGGTTGGAGCGTGTACGGTTCCGTGGTGGTGCCTGGGGGAATGAACTTTTGGGTTTAATTTCTTGGAATAAGGAGCGAGGTGATAGTGAAATCAGACTCTCCCCCTGATCATCATACCCTTTACTCCCTCCTGATCCGTATCTTCCTCTGAGATCACCATGACTCAGCTCCTCATAAGAACCAAGTCTACTTGAAGAGTCTGAGCCACCAGGCTCCAGAATAGACGACTCAGCCAGGGAACCCTGGGAACCACCAAAAGTGTCTCCTTCAGTCTGCTCCTGATCCAGCCTGAGGCTCCCTCTGTCTCCAGCAAGGAAGTTTGAAGGACTAGATGTACTACCAAGTGTGTGAGTCCCTTTTATGGGAGCAACAGAGCCCCTTCTTCTTGCTGGTCTCCGAGGGCCTGGAATGGCCAGCAAGTTTTTCCCTCCCACTTCATCATCTGTGAAATCTTCCTTCAGACTCTGAGTGCCCTCTTCATCACCCGGCTTTGTGCGCTTGGGTGAGCTGGGAGATCGTCGAGAATACTCATCAAGAGACCGGCTCCTCCTGTGTGGGGCTACATTGGTGTGAGCAAGGCCAACTCCACTGTCAAAAGAAGAGGACTTCTGCATTATGGGCTGGATAGATGTCCGTCTCTGGCCACGGTTGGTCTCTGTCTCATCCTCCACATATTCAATAAGAGGTTCATTAAGGCGTCCTGAAAAGCTTCTCCGGAGTGGCTTGCGACCTCTTTCCTGCTTTTTGGCCTGGAATTTGTCCCGTAATGTCATATGTCTGGCAGACAGGGGCGAAAGCTGATGAGAGGTGCTATAGAAAGTGCTTCGGATGACGCTGCCCCGGGGGATTCGACCTCCATCACTCCCTGAACCCTCATCTCCGTCAGACAAGTAGAGGGATGGACTGCTGTCCTTGCTGAACCTACGCTCCCTCTGAGGTGTGTGCTGGTAAGACACATCTGATGAAGTGACTGAGTGCCTGCTCACACTCCGCTCTAGTACACTCCTCCTTCCTACCATCTCCCCATCCTCTTCCTCCCCTAATGTCATGTCCTCTTCCTCCTCTCCATCTAGGTCGAGTTTGGCAAAAGGCTCGGGGATCTGCGCTCTCTCCAGGAGAGGGTCAATGTCCTCCTCAGTTTCTTCCTCCTCCTCAGTGCTGCAGTGCTGGAAAAGGTCCCAGGAGTCTGCCTCATCATACTCAGACGAAGAGCCACTGCTCACAGAGGTGCTACTGTGTTCCTGGGGCTCGCGGGGCAACGTCGCTGCAGTCTCCCTGAGAGGAGCATCCAGCAGCTCAGGGATGGGCCTCAACGTGAGCACAGAACCAACGCAAGTCAAAGAACGCTGGGGAGACGGGAAAGATTCGGGTGAAGACAGCTTTAGATAGTAGATTTTCTATTAAGGCAATCTGGGGATCTATTGTGAATCCAACAATGTAATCATATTAAATCCCAAGATTACCTCAGACTGTAGTTTCAATGAAAGATGAGAGAGGTAACTCACCTGCCATTTTCTTTTTGAGATAAAGACTTTCAAACTCTTTGTGTTGATATGATCTGTATCTTCGCCTGCATGTTCATCCTGAATACAGTTACAATGATTTGTTCATAAGTTGGGAAGTTGTTGAATGTAACAAAGCTTGAATAAAACAACCACTGTGCTGTATTTTGTCTCACCTGGAACCATTCGTGTCTCAAGCACTCAAAGGCAGACGGACGCTTCCTACAGTAGGTGGAGGAACATTTGGAGTAGTTAGTAGTGTTATGTTGCACCTGTAGCCACATCTAATAATCATGTCAAGGCAGCACATTGTGTACAACTATAAATAACAGTAGCAATGTTCAACCACTGAAAACCAAAAAAAAAACATTTTCGGCTAATCTTCAATTATTCTATAAGCAATATTTTATATCAGCATTGATTCAGATGACTAGTATAGCCACTGAGAATGAGCAGCACTGTCTATGCAGCTTTATGCTGCACATCAGCACATGATTTCACTCTGCCAGTTTTTAGCTGAGCTCCTCTACAGTAGATCTCATATTTAATCAATGAGTATTTCTTTAAATAATAAATCTAAGGCATTTATATAACTGTAACTGATGCTCATAATTCTACATCATTTGCACCAACTTTACAAGGAAACAACTGTGATGGTTTTACAATTTGGTGTGTGACATGAGTGTAGATAAGTGGCACTGTGAGTAGTGCTGGGACAGGTTTCCTACTCTGGATCTGGCTGAAGAAGCATGTGGAGAAAGTCCTGGGCCTCAGGGCTTCTGTACATGACATCAGGGGCATCCCAGTTCAGGGTCGCTTCACCTACTCTCAGCAGTGTAGCGCGATCCGTCTCACCCACAAAAGGGCATCGGCACACCAGGCTATCAAGAGAAAGAATGGCATACATAGTTATCAGAGACTTGTGTACAACTTATATAATGTATATTGAAATGTTTGAGGTCATTATCAAAAGTGCAGTGATACATACCATAGATAGGTCATAACACCCACAGACCTGACACAGAGAATAATACATATTTCTGTTATTTCATCTCATTTTGCTAAATAATTTATAATAGAATACAGTTTATAATTTTAAGGTTTAAAATGATTTCAAATTCTAAGTATTCTTTATTATCTGCTTGTTATACTAGATGATCTACATACATACATATTTAAAACATCAGCAAACTCATCACAGTAAAACATTATTGTAGAGAATATACTACTTTTGGCACTGATTGAAATGTCCTGAGTGGTAAACTTATCTACCAGCTAGCTATATCGGTAGTTAAACTCACCAAATATCTGTGGCCACGGTGACTGGTTCTTGATGAACAATCTCAGGTGCAACAAACTCTGGTGTACCAAACATACTGTATTGGTGTCTGGATGTGTCTATTTCCTGGCAGAAGCCAAAGTCACATATCTTGATCTCGTCCCTCGGTGGGTACACCATTAGGATATTCTCAGGCTGAAGGGAGTATAAATAAAAATGAAATTAATGGTTGCATGTAAAATAGTGCCACTGACAACAATGCAATGTTGTTTGGACTTCTTACTTTAATGTCCAGATGCAAAATGTTCATGCTGTGAATGTGACCAACTCCCTCAAGGATTTGCTGGATATATGACTGAACCTGAAATGAAAATATAGGAAGAGTCATATACCATATTTGCAAGAAAAAAAAATGTTGGGAGAGAATCTTTTACCTCTTTCTCTGACACTGATCCTCTCAGTAATAAATGGTCCACAAGTCCATGAGAACAACAGCTAGAAACAGTGTTAAGAAACAAACTAAACCCACTGTGAGAAAAAAGTGGTGATTATATCATAACATTTAGCAGGAAGGATACATTTCTGTGATTAGCACTAATGTGCGTCTGGTGCAAAAGAAATCCAGCAGACAGGCCACTCTAGGATGAGCCAGACGGGAAAGCAAGTCCCTCTCCTGGAAGGACCTGGTCCGAGTGCTGCTCCGCAGAGGCAGGAACTTGGCAGCAAAGACTTCACCTGTCCTTCTGTGGACTACACGCTTTACTACCCCAAATGTTCCCCTAAAACACAGACAGAAATGAGGGTGGTTATATCAAATCTCAGAGGATATCTCAGGCATATTGGATTATGTCAATATGAAGCATGAGTTCACCTTCCAATTTCCTCATGGACATCATAGACAGAAAATAGCTTCCTACGCTTCCCCAGTTCCACCTCTCTATCCTGAGACTCCAGAGGACCTACAGACAATGGATTTAGATAAATTATAATATATTCCTTGCCTACCTTACAACAACATAATTATGTAACATGCTACACTGATTATTAACCTCATAGGTTTTGCAGTTAGAACTGAGATGCAGTGCATGCTGTTGTCTCACCTTCCTCTACTGTGAGCTGAGCCTGGCATGAAGCATGCCCGGAGTCATTGTAGGAGAAGCAGGTGTATATGCCACTGTCCTCACCCTCGGGGCACACTATGGTCACTAAGCAGCGGGCACCATGCTGTACTATTTCTACATTCTCATTGGCTGTGAGTTCCTCTTCATCCTCCAATCAGAGGAGAGAGAGTGAAGTTATAATCAGGTTAGCTGTACCAGTCTCTTTGTTTTTCAAACCCTTTACACTGTGCATGTTTAAAAGGATGTGATGACCTTCTGTCTATCAAGAGTGAAAGTTTAACTACTGTTGTTTATTATTGTTTATTAATTCTCTGAACAGACAGTGATGCTAAAATCCATTTTGTAATTTAATGAAAAAAAAACATAAGATACAAACAAATAAATGTTTTTTGTGAAATTTATAGTATGAGCTTGTAAACTGTTTTCTCCATATTGAAAGAGGGTTTTGCTGTCAACTGGCCTTTCCTTAACTAATCATAATAATAACAACTTTCATGGTAGAACTACGGGTTTTTATATCCCCTAACTCATGTTTTTACCTCTACGCCAAAGTATCTGGTGACCAACTCCCTCTGAGTGGGAACAGTGCTCCTACCTTGTACCACTGGATCTTAGGCGGAGGCCTTCCTGTGATAATGGCAGTAAATGTAGCTGGTTGGCCAGGTTCTACACACAGGTCCTCAGTGGGTACCTGGATGGAAGGAGGAGCTGAACAGGAAATAAAAGCACTTAGTGATCATACAAAGTTTGATAATAGACACACACTTACGTTTAAGAGACAAGAATACCATCCGTAATTTCCTGCATTGGCTCCGCGATGTAGAGCTCTTCCTCCTCTTCCTCTATGTAACACAGAGGCTGCTGTGTGGCCTGATCCATGGATGTACAGCTATACTCCGTTCTGGAGGAAAAGTTGGTTATTAAATACAACTGATTAGTTCAGTAGATATTGCATTTCTTAATATATATTCACAAATGTCTTCTCTGATTCTAAAATATACTTTTCTTTACTTTTCAGTTTTAACATCACAACAGTAACACTAATTTTATGTAATAGAGACATTTATTAATCACAGATGAAATTAGCCAGGTTGTTGTAGTGTAGTCTATTTACTTTAAAGAAAGGACAGGAAGAAAGGAAAGGAAGTCAATACAATGTTGGTACTGAACTCACTGTTCATTGAATCCAGGGGGGAAGAGCATCCTAGCAATAGAGGTGGGGCTGAAGTCTGTTTGTAACCATTTCTTCACAAAGGCAGTGGACCAGCCGTCCGAGTCTGCATCTATGACAAACAAATTGCAACTAAGCAGGAATTTAAGGGTTAGGGACTGAAAATAAGCATATGTTTTAAAATATTTTAAAGAATTACATAAATAAGTAGAAAATTTACTTACAGACCAGGAGCAGTAATAATGCATTTCTTACCTCTGGACTTGAGGGTTTAACCCAACTAACCCATCACATCAACAGGACATGGGCACATACCCACTCCTGCAGGGACCACCTGCCCAGCACATGACCATCTTGTGTTTGTCGGAGTGAAGAGTTAGCTGGGCATGCGTTAGCAAGAGGAAAAAGGGGATGTTGCGCAATTATTTGTTATCATGACAATGATGACTTACATGGAACGGTCCATGTGAAGAACCTCCTGCTTTAGGACTAGTAGAGGGAAAATGGAAAAACATGTAGGTTACAGACAATGGAAGGGCAAACACGGTGAACCGGTGTCCAAATGCGAAAAATAATATATATGTGAGTGAGACAACTTTGTACTGTATAAAAAGCACATCATACTGTATGTCAAATAGAATATGTTTTCATCAGCAACACTGGATTTGTTTGAATTTTAGTCTACCCCACTACTTCTGTTGATTACTATTTATGATATTAATAGATACTTGCACAATTTGGAAATCACTTAATTTGACAAAGTAATATCCGTGATTTCTATCTCTTATCTAAATTGCAGTTGGTTCTCAGTCCTCAGTGGTTTGGCTGACTTTTGGATACTAAAGTGAGTCTAATGGAGGAAAATAGCATAGTCTATTTTAATTCATGTCATGTGTGGAAAGTGGAAACATAATGAAAAACACAAAAACATTCCATACAACAAATGTATAAGTGTCTTCATGGATGATGATGCTGGGAAGCACAGTATGTTGTCTAGGTTGAATAGTAGCCACTAGATCCCACTGGGTTGTGACAATGGAAGGTTGTTTAGACATCGTTAGGCACAGTTATGTTTAGGTTTGAAAGTTGCTTTCTCACTTGACTGCCATGTGGCCTTAACAACTCTTGAGGTTTTGAATTACAAACAGAGGTTAAAGTGTCTGGGATTTACCATCAGCCAGTAGAGCAGATGAAGTGAATGATGAATTATATTCAAAACCAAAGAGCACAGGTTAAGCTTAGTTCGGACATTAGTTCAGGATGGTGGTCTGTGAGAGAGTTTAGCTACTGATCTGAATTCAATGGAGACACACAGTGTGCAGTTATGAATTATACTGTATGTTCCTCATCAAATGCAACATTTTAGGTTTAATGAGATGGATAATCACTCAACTTAAATTACAGTATTAGTCATGGAAAAGTGAGAAATGTAAACAAAATGTGTTTTAATTAATGCATACCATATTATGCAGTTAAAAGCAGTGAGACCACATTCACTGTACTGTACTTAACTTCACTCCATGCCAAAATCCCTGGGGATCTAGTGACAACTGGTATAGTAGTTGGAAATACTTGATGACATGAGTGTGTGTGAAATGGGAAAAAGGAAAATGTGAGTAAATTCTCAAAATGGTATAAACTTGATAGAATGAATGAATGGTAGTGGTTGAAAGTGGAAGTTGGTACAAACTGTTGCAGGATGTTGTAAAGTGAAGAGATGTCACATGATGTGATGCAAAAAAGGGTGACTTGATACGAAGTGAAGTGCACTGAAGTGAAACCCGGACAATGGCATGTGCTTACTCCCTTCACAAACATAACTAAACTAGTGCAAGTGTGAAGCATCGACATGAAAACCCTTTCATGGGTTTCCATGCTCTGCGGAGGATATTTACCTTCAGCAGCTCTGGCTGTCATACCTTTAGGGGGAAAATCCTGTGGTTGGTCGCTCCCAATGTCAATCGGTGGCACATAGGCGGGACACAGCCCAGCCTTACACTTGACACAGCCAAACTCATTCCAAAGCTAAACCAAACAAAATATTTTATATACTTTATCATAAAGGAAACTTGGATTATGCCAATATTTATGATACATTTTAAGTTTTATAGATATGGGTATCATACCTCACATTCATACTGTCCAATATCTGCCTCTGTTGCACTGATGACTGTTAAAGACAAGATTCCACTGCGTGCGTCGTTCAGGACTGAATATTTTTGCTTGTCAGTCAGCTCTCTGCCATCTTTCAACCACCTACCAAGCCAAAAGATAAGTGTGTTTGGCATTTACAATGACCCCCCAAAAAAAACAACTATGTTGTCATACTGTACCTGATTCGTGGCAAAGGAGTGGTGAGTGTGGAACAAGTGAACTGGATATCCTCTCTTTCAATCAGACAAGCACTCTCCAGCCGACTCACAAATCTGGGTGGAGCTGAAGAAAATAATAAATTCAGTAAAATGTCATCTGTGCTCTTAGGAAGCCAGTAGACAAGAAGTAGTGGAGTGGTAGCATAGCAGTAGTGGTGTTAATAGTAATTTAGAACCCGTCATAATATGAAGAATACGAGTATTATGATTTCATAGCTGTCATGTGTGTCTCCATGTTGGTGCCTGTATGGGAAGCATTTACCTACAAAGAAACACCTCTGGAGTAACACACTACTCTGTGTTCAGGTGCATCCACAGACTCACCTTGCACCACAACCTTAGCCAGAGTGCCAGCACTGCCCATGCTGCTGGTAGCATAGCACACGTACTGTCCGGAGTCTTCTGCAGTAAGGCTGTCCAGGATGAGACAGCAGGTACCTGTCCGGTCTGCAGTAATGATGTGACGGGGGTCATCCTCTAAAGGGAGGCCATCTAAGGGGCAGACATCAGATACTTGTTTTAGTGTTACAAAGGAGTGTAAATGTTAAAAAACTTACTCTACGCTACTAAAAATTAAGGTGGAAAAACAAAATAGGTAGCAGTTAAAGAAAATAATACAACATGTACAAATCTTTTCTGACCTTTGAGCCAGCTGACTACTGGTGTTGGTGATCCTGTAACCTTGCAGGTCAGTTTGATTGTTTGTCCTATCCTTGTTGTATAATCAGGCAGCTGTGACTCAAACACTGGTGGGCCTGTTAATTGACACAAAAACAAATACAGAAATCACACAAATGTTTGAAATATGACAACTTATATTTTACCCCTCAACAACTGTGCAGAAAACACGGGACAGGACCAATGCATGTCAGAAGTCATTGTAATCCTGTAGATCCTATTGCAATTTGAATACTGATTGGAAATATTTGGGGAGATTTAATAATCTTATAATCATTGTCAAACTTGACTTGGTGTTGACTTCCCTTCACACTTACTGTTAGTGGGCAGGCTGGAACGTTGCTGTAGCTCCTTCAGATCCTTGAGCCAGGAAAGTTTAACCAGTGTGGAGCGGCCCTGCAATGTATACCTCCGCACCGAGCCCCTGTGCTCATGCCACAACCCCCAAGACTTTTCATCTCCACCCACAATCTCCTTTATTTCCACATCATTTAGCTGGGCAGATTGCAAAAAAAAAAAAAAAAGAAAAAAAAACGAATGACAACGATAAAAGAGAGATCAAAAGGCAGAAAAAAACTATTACTATTATTACTATTACTATTACTATATACAGTAATTGTAATCACATGTGTCTTTTAATATTGGTTCAGAAAGGAGAAGAGAATTTACCTTCATTTTGTTCCTGAAGGTGTAGGTATCACTGTTCATGCTGGTGTCTCTTTTCAGCTTACAAAGTACAATGCAGTCTTTGAAGAGAAATACTTGTCTCTGATGCCCTCTAGAGGTTGTCTTAATTTCAGGAGATTCCTCCCACACTGTGAAGAATCCCTGGAAGGAAGACAGTGAGCGAGGGTTATATCTTTATCATGTTGGTTGTCATGACTTGAGTTGAGTAAATGTGTATTTTTAAATATATACCTGGAACAAAGTTATAATGCTGCAATTTGGCAATTTAAAAAAAAAAAAAGGAAAACATTTGTACAGTCATCAGTACTGACCTGTCGCACAGGCTCACCCAAGGCAATGAGAGGTGCCGGGTAATTCTCGATGAGGGAGACCTGGTGCAGGTTGTCAGACCTCCAGGGTAGACAGGACAGCAGAGAGAAGGCATTTTCTAACAGGCAACAGCTCTGGCCACTCTTTGCTTTGTTCTTGATGAATTCCTGCCAATAAAATTTCCATTTACAGCCCAGCCATTTAGCCGACACTCTCTCAAGAAAGAACTACTACTGTGCAACAGAAAAACAATTGCAAAGGCTTAGAGTTAAGTTGAGACAAATATCTGACACGCAACTATTGAGAGGGTTGCAAGAAAACATGACTTAGCTTATGAAAATGACATATTCAGGCATTAATACTATCATGCTGACATTAAAAAGGTTTTTTACATATATTTGTAAAAACAAAACAGTATACTGACCTTCAGTAAAGCCTGGTAGGTCTGAATCCTCTCTACCGGCCTCTGAAGGAAAGTAATGACATCCATGACAGGAGCCTCCGGCTTACCAGATTGTGTTAACTCCTGAAATGTAATGAGTAAGCACCTTAGTCTCCACAATGTTTGTGTTTATATTTATGTTTACATCCTGTCAAGACATACTTTGAAATACTGTTGGACAGCCTTGTCAGCGACGCAGGCCTCTGCTTGTGCTTGTCCCACCATGTAGTGAAGATACTTTTCAAAGTCTTCAGCGTGCTTGATCAGATACATGGCAACATCATCATCTGTGGCACACTTTCTCAAACTGGGAAGAATGGACCTGAGATGAAATAAAGTAATGCCAACATCAGACTCTGTTTGACAGTACAAAAGGGCAAAGTTACAGACAGCTAGATACAACGTTGTCGCTCTTCTTCAAACTAAAAGAGAGAGGAAAAATCGGTCTATCACTACAAACTTTCTGACTGATGAAAATTATGTTTTATTTCCTTTTTGGTAACAAGCCTGATAATTATGTATTTCTTATTTACATGTTTTACTAAAAAAATTGAAAGAGCATTATAATAATTATGAATAATACAGTATAAGTACAATACATGGGAATGTGTCTATTACCGCTCATGTAGAAACACAATGTCCTTGATATTCCTGAAGATGATCTCTTTCTGGTTGAGGATGTTAATGGGGACATGACCACCAGAGTCTAAATAGTTTAGCTGGTGAGAGGTGAACACCCTCATCTCCTTCACAAACTCTTCTTCTCCATCAATCAGACCTTGGATCAGTTGGCTAAAAGAAAGAGGACATTTTGTTCAAATTGAATGTAAGGTAGGAGTACTGTATTTATATTATTATCTGACACCAGAACTCATGTATCTGAGTTTTATTAACCAGTATGTATAGTATATCAGTATATAATGGTAGAATATTGACCTTAGCACTCTTCTGTACTCTTCTCCTGTAGACCCAATTCTATCAAGATCATCTTGAGGTGCTCTCAACTGTGGGATGGTCTCCTGTTTAAAACAACATTTATTACTAAAATGTTATGTTTCATTACCTGGTTAATTTTTCAATTTAATCTCATTTACACAGCAAATTTACATAATTACTGATTCAGAATATGGTATGTTTGCTCAATCTGGATTTTTACATTCTACCTTTCGTTTCTTCTCCAGGTAGGCTGGACACACCCATCCCTGACGTGCAGGGTTGGTTTTGGTGGGTTTGGTCCTCACCAGCCATCTCTCAGGATGAACAGAGTCCAGGACCTCTACATACTGACCTTCCTTAAGAATAATACTGTCCTTATTTCCACCGATAGGACTGCAGTCAGCTCGAGCCACATACATTTCAAATGTCTAAGAGAATTAAAAGCCAAATATATTACATGATTTAAACCTCATACAATCAAATGTGCAATGTTCTTTCAAGTTTATTACAACAATGTTCATAGTTAAGTCCATAAATACAGTACTGCACATACATCTAAGAAAAACCATACCTCTCGTCTATCCTCTTCCCCTTCAGACTCTGATCCAGAGACAGTACTAGCTAAAGGTGTGTGGGCACGATGGTGCTTAGGAGATGGTGTCCTCATTCTGCTTTCATGGGCTCCTATAAATTAGAGTCAAAGATAGTTTGAGTATAAATGACATGAACCTGGGAACATGATAAATAGTTAAAAACAATTAACAAAAGAAATCAACATTGCTGACCTTTGACCTTCAAAAGGTTCTTAGGAGGATGTGGAGCAGCTGTCTGCTCTCTAGTGTCTTTTGAAGGTGCTTGGTCTGCTGCTTCTGGTTCTTCCCTGTGACAATATTCATACATATTTTGGATATCTTAATGAGTACAAGAATGAAAAAAAAATGTAATAAAATTCAGACAAAAAAAAAAATAGTTGCCATGCTCTTTGACCTTGGCATTGTTGGGCTGATTTCGGCAGGTTCTATTACATCTGGAGCGGTGTCATAATCAGAGGGACTTGACACTGTCGAAAGCAGGGTTTAAATCATGAAAATCATACGCACAAAATTGTGTGTTTAGTCATTACAGGTAAAAAAAGGTGTTACTCACTGGAGCTGGCAGCGATGAGCGAAGATCCTCTCCTCTCCTGGAGGTTCATCTGAGTAACCTGCTCCGTCAGACTGTATGCCTCCCACAGAGAGACGCTCACACTTTCTACATAGTTTGCAGCATCCGTTGTTGAAGTAAGTGCCTGGGCTTCAATCTGAGGCAGATTCTCAGTCTGAGTTTTGACCTGTGTCTCAGGCTTAAGTGGGGCAAGTTGCAGAGGAGTAATGGCTATAAGAGGTGGGTGTAGAGGCTTCTGCACTACCAGAGCAGGCTGCTGGGGCTGCACTACAGTCACATTTCCATTGTAGGAGGTCACACCAAACTTATTTACCACTTCACATGTATAGATGCCACTGTCATTGGTGGTCAGTTTGGTGATCACCAAAGTGCATACACCATTGTCTGTAGTCTCAATACGGCATCGCTTATCATTAGTGATTTGTTGGCCGTCTTTCAGCCAGCGCACTGTGCTGAGTTTTCCTTCTACAACACACACTAGAGTGACTGTACTGTAAAGATCTGCATTTTGGTTCTTAAAGACTTCTTTAAAGGCTGGTCGCATGTCTTTGCGGGTTTTATAGCCTTTAAAAGCAGCCTGGATCTTAACTGCAGCCTCTAGCATTTGTGGTTCATCTTCAGTGCTGATGTCAATCTCAGGTGTGGCCTCCTTGGATGGGAGGGTCCTCTGGAGTACATTAACTGGAGGAAGGGTGGAAGGTTGTGTACCAGTGGGTTGGACATTGCTGTGGTTTGCTGGTATCTCAGTTAGAGCCTCTGAGAAACTTTCATCTTCAGAAATATAAAGAAGAGGAACGTCTTCCGTTGTCTTTGTTGTTTGTCGTACTTCCTCCCTTCTCATTGGCTCGACTGCCAGGGTCATTTCCCGCTTGACTTCATGTTCTTTTCTCATGGGTTTTACTGGTTGTTCGATCAGCAGTTTAGTGATCACATCCTTCTCTACAGCCTTTTTCTCAGGTATTTCAGTGTCTGTTGTTACTGGCTGGCTTCTCTCAAACCTTGGTTTCTCTACAACCTCTTGTTTCAAAGGCCTTATTGGCTGTTTTATTGGTTCATCTTGATCTGTCTCAGTGTCCCTCGACAATTGTTTTTCCATTCCCCCCTTTGCTTTGCTTTTTGTCCTCACAGGTGGTTTCGGTGGGACAAATTCAGCCTCTTTATCTACAGGCATTTCTGGTAGTTTTATTGAGCATTTATCCAGCTGATTCATAGAAGACACTTTCACTGGCTTTTTCTCTCTCTCTGCCTCGGTGGGCACTTGTTTCATGCTCTCTTTAAGGTCTTCTTCAGAATCATTTACTGTAGTGTTTAATGACTGGGGAAGGATCTCCTCAGTTTCTTTTGGAGCATCTTTAAGTGGTTCTCTTCCCCGTGGTGCCTTTACTTTAGATCTTAATGGTGGTTTCAAAGGCTCCTTTGCTGTCTTGTTTATTTCACATTCCTTAACTGTAGATTTCACCTCTTGGTCCATCAATGTTTTCTCCCCAGTTATCTTAACAGTCTGTTTTTCATCCTTGTTGTTCTTCCACAGGACTGTTCCTGGATGGTTCACCTTCTTCTCCACTTCCTCTGTTTTCTCTGAAGGTTTTTCTGGTTGTTTTGAGTTCTGTTCAACTTCAGGTTTCTTTTGTTCACCTACAGTGACTCCTAGGACCTTTTCTGATTGACTTATTTCATTGTCAACTAATTTGTCCAGATTTCTTCCTTGTTGTCTCTTCTCCGTGAAAACTTCACTTTTCATTTCCAAAGGCCTAACTAGCTTTTCCATGTTCCCACCATCTTTCTCAAGTAACATCACTGGTTTAGCAGCTTTCTTGTACACCTCACTGTCTTTGTCCTTATTTTTCTCCAGCTGTTTTACATTCTGTACAACATCAAAGTCTTTCTCCATAGACCTTTCAGTTTGGATCCCATTTTGGTCGTCTTTATTCTCTCTCTGCATAGACTGTATAGGCTGTTTTAGGTCAAACATATTTTTTTCTGAAAGTGTGATAGATGCTTTTCGCATGGCCCTCTTCTTAGGCTCTGGAGGAACAGGTTGGGCATCTGGGAGGCCAGGCCGCTCATTCTCTGGAGAAGTTGGTTTGGAAACAGTGCCCTTTGCCTGAGGCAGTACTGTGGGAGGCTCTGCCTTCGATGGAGCAGGTTGTACTGCTAAGCAAAAAAAAGAAAAAAAAAAAAGGTTGTTGAGAACTGATTTATGCATGGTGGAAGTTAGAAAAAAGAAAGTGAATGAACTCATTTTGCCCTGTAACATTTCCAATCAGGTATCTTAATACACACACCTTTCACTGACACAGTTGCAGTGGTCTCTGCAGTTCCTGCTTGACATGTATAGCTGCCGCTGTCCTCAGGTTTGAGCTCATTGATGTGGAGCTGGAGGAGACAGCCATCCTGCTTCATCTCATACTTCCTGTTTGATCTCAGTTGCAGCCCGTTCATTTTCCATTGCACCAATATCCCAGGTTTAGATACTTCACAACTTAAGGAGGCTGTACCTCCCTCCTCAGCCTCCATGTTTTGCAATTCTTTCTTGAAGAAGTGAAGGAGTTCTGAGAAAGATTATATATATTTACTCATTTCGTCAAGACTACCTACACAAACTTACATGATGGATGGGTGGAAATTGCTTTGTTGGACAATACAATAAGTGAAATTGAATAAAATTGTCTTGTCCATGTAACTTTGCCAATCAGGTATCATGCACACACCTTTCACTGACACAGTTGCAGTGGTTTCTTCACTTCCTGCTTGACATGTGTAGATGCCGCTGTCCTCAGGTTTGAGATTGTTGATGTTGAGCTGGAGAAGACAGCCATCTTGTTTCATCTCATACTTCCTGCTGGCTCTCAGTGTCAGCCTGTTCTTCTTCCATTGCACCGGTACTCCAGGTTTGGAAAGTTCACAGTACAGGGTGGCTGAACCTCCCTCCTCAGCCTCCACACTTTGTAAGTCTTTCTTGAAGAGTGGAGGGAGTTCTGCAAAAAATAAGCGGGGATTACAAAATCATTATACATCTTTAGTGAAACGGGAAATACTTCAGGCCTAACAAAAATTTAACAAAATTGTGCATAATAGTAAAGAAATTATCAGCCACATTAGAATGTAGATGGATGGATTGCAATATTGGTAATTTAGCACATACCAGAAACTTCTGAAAATATCAGGAAACTACCTGCATGCAGTGCTAACACTGAATTGCTCATTGACATCTACACACACCTTTCACTGTCACAGTTGCAGTGGTCTCTGCATTTCCTGCTTGACATGTATAGATACCACTGTCCTCAAGTTTGAGATCTTTGATGTGGAGCTGGAGGAGACAGCCATCTTGTTTCACCTCATACTTCCTGCCGGCTCTTAGAGGCAGCCTGTTCTTCTTCCATTGGCCCGGCACTCCAGGTTTGGACAGTTCACAGTACAGAGAGGCTGACCCTCCCTCCTCAGCCTCCACACTTTGTAATTTTTCCTTGAAGAATAACAGGTACTCTAGGAAAGTTGACAAATGTTGATTATAAGTATACAGCTTTGATGAATTGGGAATGTGTTTGAGTACCATGTTTTTAATACATATGAAAATTGAGAGTGTAGATGGTGGGTTTGCAGTACAAGCAACACAATACATATTCGAAAGTCTATTGCTATTACTGAACTGTTCATTGCAAAACAAATTAGGAAATACCTTTTACGGACACACTTGCAGTGGTCTCTGCATTTCCTGCTTGACATGTGTAGCGCCCCCTGTCCTCAGGTTTGAGATCCTTGATGTGGAGCTGGAGGATGCAGCCGTCCTGCTTCATTTCATACTTCCTGCTGGCTCTTAGAGGCAGCTTGTTCTTTTTCCATTGTACTGATAACCCAGCCTTAGATATCTCACAGCACAGAGAGGCTGTACCTCCCTCCTCAGCCTCCACATTTTGTAAGTCTTGCTTGAAGAATGATGGGAGCTCTGAAAAATGGGTATAAGAATTGAAAAAAAAACAGGATTATACATTTTTAATATAGGGGGAACTTAGAGACAACTTATAACTGTAGACATCTGGCTTATAATATAAGCATCAAAATACATAACAATAACCAGACAATGACAGGAAAGTACTTAAACATTTGTGTAGATAAATGCATTCAAGGGACACACCTTTCACTGACACAGTTGCAGTGGTCTCTTCACCTCCTGCTTGACATGTGTAGCTGCCGCTGTCCTCAGGTTTGAGATCGTTGATGTTGAGCTGAATGAGGTAGCCATCTTGCTTCATCTCGTACTTTCTGCTGGCTCGCAGTGGCAGCCTGTTCTTCTTCCATTGCACAGACGCTCCAGGTTTGGACAGTTCACAGTACAGGGTGGCTGAACCTCCCTCCTCAGCCTCCACACTTTGTAAGTCTTTCTTGAAGAACGGGGGGAGCTCTGGGAAAATTGTAATTTGAATTAACTTTTACTAATTTTACATTTATAATGTAATGGGAATGTTTAATGAATATTCATCAGAAGTATTTTGTTTGTTCAGACAATCTACTACATATTTTACATTAAGTGGGTGGGTTCACAAAATTAGTGTTGGATAAGACAAAGACTACAAGATAAATCAGATGTCATGCAGTATTAATATAAATCATATATAAAATATAAACAATATATAGTCAGAATTTGTCACACAAATCTGTAAATACACACACCTTTCACTGACACAGTTGCAGTGGTCTCTGTACTTCCTGCTTGACATGTGTAGCTGCCGCTGTCCTCAGGTGTGATTTCTTTAATGTAGAGCTGGAGGAGACAGCCATCCTGCTTTATCTCATACTTTCTGCTGGCTCTCAGTGGCAGCTTGTTCTTCTTCCATATTACTGCTACCTCTGGCTTAGATACCTTACAGCACAGGGAGGCTGTACCTCCCTCCACACCCTTCACATTCTGCAATTCTTCTTTGAAAAATATTGGGACTTCTGACGAAGATAAGAAACAACAATTATGGCCTTACTGAGTAATAAAAAGACACATCCTGTAGCTTTCTTATGTAATTGATGAGGACATACAGCATTTCAAGAAGTTTACCTTTTACTGTCACAGTTGCAGTTGTCTCTGCATTTCCTGCTTGACATGAGTAGCTGCCAGTGTCTTCAGGCTTAAGCTCATTGATGTGAAGCTGGATGAAGCAGCCATCCTGCTTCATCTCATACTTCCTGATGGCTCTTAGTGGCAGCCTGTTCTTCTTCCACTGTACTGATACCCCAGGTTTAGACAGCTCACAGTATAGGGAGACTGTACCTCCCTCCTCAGCGTCCACATTTCGCAGTTCTTTCTTGAAGAATGGAGGGAGCTCTGGGTAAAATGGTTGGGAAACACCACATTTTTTCAACTTTAGCAAAAGAGAAACAGTGTGTGGATATGTCACCACAAGAAGACAAAACACTAATCTAGTTAAGCATAATAGTAAATGCAGTATCGGTGGTGGTGCAATAGAACAACACACGTTGCAGACATTCAGATAGTGTATGTGTGCATATCATACATAATATAAACTCCACACACCTTTCACTGACACAGTTGCAGTGGTCTCTTCACTTCCTGCTTGACACGTGTAGCTGCCGCTGTCCTCAAGTTTGAGCTCCTTGATGTGGAGCTGGAGGAAGCAGCCATCTTGTTTCATGTCATACTTCCTGCTGGCTCTTAGAGGCATCCCGTTCTTCTTCCACAGTATCGGCACTCCAAGTTTAGACAGCTCACAGTACAGAGAGGCTGAATCTCCCTCCTCAGCCTCCACACTCTGCAATTCCTCCTGGAAGAATGGAGGGAGCTCTGGGAAAAATGTGAGGGAAATGATTGGATTGGAGACATTCGATGTAACAAAAAAACTTCTACAGTATCATTTTAAAAATTAAACTTCTTTTCAAAGAAAACAGGTCTTCCAACATCCTGTTCATTAGAAGGTTTCACATCAATCTTCGAGCAGCATTTCTTTTTACCTGTTACAGTAAGCTTAGCACTGCTCTGCACATCTCCAGTATCGCAAGAGTATATTCCAGTATCCAAGGGCTCCACATCATGGATCACCAGCAGGTTGACTTTTCCCTCCTTCTGTATCCCGTATTTATCACCATTTCGGAGGGGGATATGGTTGCGTCTCCAAGTAACGGGGGTGATGAAGTCAGAGGTTGTGCAAGACAAAGTGGCAATCTCTCCTTCCATGATCACAACATCTTTAGGCTTCTCCTCAAATAAAACTAGAATTTGAAATCACATGCCACTTTTGAATGTCATAGGATAATAAAACAAAGGACTGTACTTACAATTAATGTATATAATAAACTGTATATAATGGGTATATTGTTTAGTGGGAGAAGCGGAAGGTGATCAAAAATTATTTAAAAAGACTTTTCCCACCCTATATGTCTCTGCTCACCTTTGGGCTTAGGAATTACTAGCAAACATGCAGAGGTCCTCTCCTCCCCAACCACAAATGCCACAGTGCCTGTCTCCTCAGGTGTTGTCATGGTGAGGACCAGTCGGTGTTGGCGACCCTGGCATGTCATCTGGTTCATCTCATTCTTCTGCAATTGACTGGAGCCAAGCCACCAGACACCCTCACTCACATCAGCGTGGCTCAGCTCACACACAAACACTGCGTCCTCTCCCGCTTTCACTGTAATGTCTTGTAGCTCTGTAACAATCCGCACGCGCTCTGTGGAGGAAGAAGGAGCTAGATACAGCTGGATTTTTAGAAATGGAATCTCATATATTTACAACATAGGTGAAAACAGCCTGATGATTTTATTCATGCCGCCTTTCTTGTCAAGAAAAAGGAATTATCCAAGTATATTAGTAAATAAGGGATGGATTAGTATTTACCTACCCCTCACAATCAGCTTGGCAATACTCTTCTTGCCCCTGGTGATACAGCAGTACTCGCCAGCATCTTCCAGATGCAATTTCTTGATCTCTAGGGTGTGTGTAGGACCCTTCTTCTTTAAAATGTATCGTCCTCCTTCTTCCACCACACTGTTGTCCTTCTTCCAAGTGACAGGGACATTAGGACTGGAAATTTCACAAGACAGTAGCACAGATTTCCCCTCCATCACTGCTTGGTTCACCAGCTCCTTCTCAAAGAACACTGATGCTGCCGCTGGTATGAGGAAAAGGGGACACTATGTTACTAAAGATGAATTTCCACCTAAAATAATGAATATTGAGTGGGTGTTGAGTGAAGGAACTTAAGTCAGGCAACACGTGTAGAACAAAGCCCTGCGGACGGGAGAATGAGGAGTGACAATTTCCTCTTAAGAGTCACAGAGAGAGCCTACAGGTATATGTTGGAGTGGAAGTGGTAGTTATGTAATAATAGTGTAGAGTGTAGCAGCAGAGTCATTAGGCTGAACTAGCTCACATGCTTTGTTTCTCCACTAAAATGTTGGAGAGGGTGCTATTCAACCTGCGACAGCCTTGCAAGTGGATACAGCTGCACAGGTAATAGATTCATCATGCATGCAACTAAATGCAATGTGAGTCATCTGTGGAGCAGGAGCATCTCAAATACCTCTCACATTCACTTCAGCTGTCGTCTTCTGCTCTCCAAAGGCGCAGCTATACTCCCCAACATCCTCTGGCTGGATGTTTCGAATGTGCATCTCAGCTACCATCCCCTTCAGTGACATCTGATATCTTCCTCCATGATAGAGATGGTCCTCCCCTTTCCACCACTGTACAGACACCCCGGCCCTGGACAGTTCACACCGAAGGGTCACATTGCCTCCTTCAGGGGCCTCCTGGTTCTTCAGACCCATCTTAAAGGTGAGGGGAATAGCTGTGGGGTGAAAAATAAGACTGTATGACCAGGACAATTTCAACAGGTTAGGTAGGGTGGTTTAACATGCTGCTTTCCATGAAAGTTAATGTTATCCTTTGATTACACACGCGCTTTAAAAGAGGCTTAATTACAAATTCACATCAATTCTTCTTAATGTCTTAGGAGTTTAATAATCAGAAATATTGTCTTACGTGTAATCGTGATGTTGGCTGTGGTTTTTACATCGCCACATATACAGCTGTAGAGACCACTGTCCTCCAGCTGTGAGTTTTTAATGGTCAACTCTAAGGTGCTATTTCGATTTTTAATCTGGTACTTGAAATTATTCTTCAGCAGCTCATCTCCTTTCCTCCACACCACCACAAGGCCAGGCTTAGAAAGCTCGCAACTCAACGTCACGCTGTTCTCCTCCTCCACTTGCTGGTTCTTTAACTTGGCTTTGAATGTGATGGGTGGAGCTGCAAGAAAAGGACATAATTTATACATTGTTATTTGTCACTTTGATCCAATTATTTAGAACGTGCATATTTTATTTAAAAGGCAATCCAAGTCAAAAGACAAAGCATAGAAGGATTGGATGTTGCTTAATCAGGTTTTCAGTGTGAGATCTCTTTCTTACCTTTGACAGTGAGCTCAGCAGTTGATTGGCTGTCTTTAGTCTTGCAGGTGTATTTCCCAGCATCGCTCTCCTCTACATTGTTGATGATTAATTTAGTGAGACGTCCTTCCTGTTTCATCTCATATTTGTAACCATGCTTCAGGATTACTCTGCCTTTCCTCCAGTCCACTGGAGTTCCAGGTTTGGAGAGCTCACAACAGAAAACTCCACTGTCCCCTTCCTTCACCTCCAAATTCTTGACCTCTTGCTTAAATGTTACAGGAAGTGCTGAGGAAAACCAACAAATGAAAATTAAGCAGATATGACTGACTTCTTCACATATCCACTATATTTAGTGTGTGGAAGTTATAAAGTCTGTCTCATAGTTTTTTATATACAAATTTACAATCAAGTAAACCATGAATATGCTTGCAACTGAATCGTATAGGCTCTAGTGAAGCATACCTCTCACTTTGACATCAGCTGAAGTCACAACAGTGCCAACAAAACAGCTGTATTCCCCAGCATCTGTGAGCGTTAAATTTCTGATCAGCACCTCAGACACCCTGCCCTCTTGCTTCATCTGATATTTATCTCCCTCTTTCAGGAGTTGAGCATCTCTCCTCCACTCAACTGGGACTCCTGGCTTAGAGAGTTCACAGCGCAGTGTCACGCAGCCTTCCTCCACAGCTTCCTGGTTCTTCAACTTCTGCTTGAAAGTCACTGGAATCGCTGAAGAGTGGAAACCCAAAGAGACATCCAAAAAAGCATGTGTAGATTACAAAAGCATGACTATGTTTTGTTGTTTCCGTGACATGTGATGCCTCTCACCAGTGATTATAATGGTGGCAGTAGTTTTTATGTCATCACAAATGCAGCTGTAAATGCCACTGTTCTCAGGCTGGCTTTTCCTGATGAGAAGCTCCAGAGTGGAGCCACTTTGCTTTACTTGATACTTCTCATCGCTGGTCAACACAGTGTCTCCCTTCTTCCACTGTACTGGGACTCCGGGTTTGGAGAGTTCACAGCAGAGCGTCACCACATTGCCTTCCTGCACCTGAATGTTCTTCAGTTCTTGGAGGAATGTGATGGGCCGTTCTACAGAGGAACGTAATAAAAACATTAAAATTATTCAAACAGACACAGACACACTAGTGCTTTTTACAGAATACACACAAGAGGAAATGTTACAAAAAGAGTCTTTAAAAAAACAACAATAAAACAAATTTTGATTTGCTGTGTATTCATGAGGTATAATGTAATCTCAAAAGCACTATAGCAACAAAATGTATATGTAGTGTATGCAGTACATACCATTCACTATGATCGTAGCTGTTGTCCTTTGCTCTCCACATATGCAGGTATATTCTCCTGTGTCATCCAAACTGACATCAGCAATCTTCATCTCCACCTGCAGGTCCTTTTTCCTCATCTGGTACTTGTCTCCATTCTTCAGTAGTTCCCCTCTTCTCCTCCAGTCCACCGATGGGGCAGGTTTGTTGAGCTCACAGCGCAGAACCACACTGTTGCCCTCAATCACCTCCTGGTTAACTAGCGGCAACTTGAAACTCGGTGGCAAACCTGTCATTCAGAGAATATGTTACAGTATGTAGCACACAAAAAGGCTGCAAAAATAATAAATAATAAATAAAAGGGAAAACCATCTAAAGAAATACAAGTCATGATGTTCACATTAGAATAGAGCACAGCTTGCACAAGAACATAATTTACTGCAAAAGAAGATGTTTGGAGAAAGAAGACATATATATGTCCAAGCTAATATTCTTTTAACGAATACAGCCAATGAGAAAAATATGATCCAGAGATTTTCTGAATCCTCTTGATGGATGTTATTGCAGCAGTGATGTGTGCAACATGGTACGGTAGGTATTCTTACAAGACAAGTCATGCTCGTAATCACTTTTATCTATATAACTATTCCATTTCAGCTAAACAGTGAAATGGATTATGATGATTGATGATAAGTGGTTAAATTTTCTATAAATGTGTCACACCAAAATACAAAGTTTTTTGTTTTTTTTTCTGGCATAAACTATTTGACATGTTACATTGGTTACATGGAAAACACCAAAGCTAATGCTAATTAGCTAGGGTTCTGTTACTGAACTGCTTGGGATGTTTCTAATTACAAACTGTCTAAACATCCCATATGATGTGATTATTTCGACATTCTTATTATTGCTTTTCACGCAGGTAAAGAGAAGTAATGTACAGTACACACAAACTACATCGTACTGTGACATTTAATCATAAGCAGGGTGACATCAAAATGGATGAAAAGAAAGGACACAATTGTCTCTAAATTACGTCCTAGTGAAGTTACATATGGAGCTCACACAGTGCTAATACCCACTAGGTCTATTTTAATTTTACTGTACTATTATGGAGCTGACCTCTTTCACGTCTGCGCTTAGGTGATTCTGTTGAATACAAATCATGATTAGTAGTTTATCTGTAATTCACCAGAAATGTGCTGCGTGAAATAATAACACATACTGTATGTGCAGAATCAACACTGACATAAAATCCTCACCTTGGACAGTGAGCTCAGCAGATGATTGGCTGTCTTTGCTCTTGCAGGTGTATTTCCCAGCATCGCTCTCCTCTACGTTGTTGATGATTAATTTAGTGAGACGTCCTTCCTGTTTCATCTCATATTTGTCTCCAGGCTTCAGGATGACTCTGCCTTTCTTCCACTCTACTGGAGCTCCAGGTTTGGAAAGCTCGCAGCAGAAGACTCCACCATCTCCTTCCTTCACCACCTGATGCTGCATCTCCCGTTTGAATGTAACAGGAAGTGCTGTTGTGGCCATATTAGACATTTTTAATTCAATTCAATTTTTTAATACATCATGGACTGTGATGGCAGCTTTTTAGATATTGTCATCAAAATGATGGGTTATAACTCCAATTCATCATTTTAAATGTATTTAAAAGCTAATGTTAGCAA
This sequence comes from Pampus argenteus, assembly GCA_036937835.1. NCBI lineage: Eukaryota > Metazoa > Chordata > Actinopteri > Scombriformes > Stromateidae > Pampus > Pampus argenteus. Next base: position 14,187,394 of record CM072870.1, read on the forward strand.
GAGGTTATAAAATATCTCTTTGTGGCCATAGACTAATGTGTTCTCATCAGCCTTTTAAACTTACGTTTCACTTTGACGTCAGCGGTGGTTTTCTCATCTCCTGCGATGCAGCTGTACTTCCCTGCATCCTCTGGTTGAACATTGACAATAGTCATCTCAGCTGTCTTTCCTTCTGTCTTAATCTGATATTTTCCTCGATATACCTCCTCAGACAGCATCTGACCCTCTCTTTGCCACTGCACTGGGACTCCTTTTTTTGACAGTTCACAGCGTAATGTCACACTGTTCCCCTCTTCAGCCTCCTGGCTTTTCAGGCTCACTTTAAATGTGGCAGGAACCGCTATAAAACCAAAAGGAGATATTGAGTAGAAATGTAAAGTATAAAACAGGCAGTGAATAATAAAAAATACAAATTACAACAAAAACACTGAATACCACAGCTCACTAACTATATTAATTAAATTACCTTATTTAACTTAGGATGGCGGACAATGAAAACCTCTTACCCTCATGTCATCCTATAATGCTTATGAGGCTTGTACTATTTATCATTGAGACCTTTGTTGATGTATAGATTCTCAGTACTTTACATGTAGCTCAATATTTTCAAACAAAATGTTTCAATGAACAATAAAAGAAGAGATTATGCAGCAGATTAGTCTCACCACACACATTGAACATACCGATAACTTTAACAGTTGCCTTTGTCTTCTGCTCTCTACACACGCATGTGTAGACTCCGCTGTCCTCTGGTACAGCATCTCTGATGGTTAACTCCAGTGCCGAGTGCCTCTGCTTAATCTGGTATTTCTCTCCATTCTCCAACAAATCTCCTCCGAGCCTCCACTCCACCAGGACACCAGGTTTAGAGATCTCACAATGTAGTGTGATGTTGTGTCCTTCTTCAACTCGAAGGTTCTTCAGCTTTTGTTTGAAGGTGATGGGAAGAGCTAAAATATGACATTAAAGTAAGGCAATGGAAAGGAATTGAATAAATGAAATCAAGCAACTTAACATAATTATGCTATTTTTCTTTGAAACTACTGTGCTTTTTTGCATCAGTTTAAGGCAGTGAATCTTTTTGGATTGTGATTCCTTAAAATAAAGCAAAGTCTACCCGGGACGCCTTGTCACACGTTGCATTGAGTTAAGTGAAAGAGGACATTTTATTTGAATAACTTCTAGAAGCTTGAGGAGATAAAATACGGTAACTTACAAGAAATAAAGCAAATATTAGAGTAAAGCTTAAATCCCCAGGTTGTGAACTACTGGTCTAATGAATGCAAATGAAATCTAGCAGCTTTCTAAATGATAGAGTTAATTATCATATTTTCAGTTATTTAATGCTGAAGCTCTGTCTTTACTGTATGATTTAAAGTCAGGTCTGAAAGCCCTACATGGTTCAAGCATACAGACAGACAGACTATATATGCACAGGCATGTTTATAAAAGTGATTTTACTTCTCATTTTCAGAAAAACAAAACATAATTAAATATTTAAATAACAAACTCCTACCATTCACAGTGAGAGTAGCAGTGGTCTCTATGTTTCCGCAGATGCACGTGTAGATATCGCTGTCCTCAGGTGTCACATCCATGATCCTCAGTTCAATCAGCATGTCTCGCTGCCGCACATGATATTTCTCTCCATTCCTGATGAGCTCATCCCCACTCTTCCTCCACTCCACAGAGTGGCCTGGTTTAGACAGCTCACAGCGAAAAGTCACAGTGTTGCCCTCCTCGATCAGCACATTCCTCAGCTTCTGCTTGAAGGTGACTGGGAGACCTGAGGAGTCATGTGTGACATTATAAATAATTAGTAATGCTTAAGTGATAATAAAGGATGAAAAAAAAGACATTTAAAAATATGTCCTACCAGTGATTTTAATAGTAGCAGATGTTATCTGATCTGCACACACGCAGCTGTACACCCCACTGTCTTCAGGCGCAGGTTTCCATATGAGAAGTTCCAGTGTGGTCTCCCTTTTCCTTATCTGGTACTTAACCCCATTCTTCAACAGTTCATGTTCCTTCCTCCATTCCACTGGTATTCCAGGTTTGGAAAGTTCACAGCGCAATATGACATTGCTGCCTTCCTCTGCTTGCATGTTCTTCAACTGCTGTATGAATGTAATAGGGATGGCTAGGAAGCAAACGGCGACAATGTGTTTATAAATACAGATGGGAGCCAGGTTAAAATGGCAAAGTATAAGCAAAATATTTCATATTGTGCATGCGTCAGTTTTACTTCTAACAAGTAAGCACAGCCTTACATGACAAAATGAATCACAGAAATCACAGTCAACCATTGTAAAATGTACATGAAAGTAAGAAAAACTAAATAATTTTGGCTTTTACCGTGTACTTTAAGGCTTGCTATAGTGCGGTGGTCTCGGCACTGACACGTGTACTCTCCCGAGTCTTCAGGCTTCAGGACTTTGATGGTGAGAGAATTGATCGTCTTCCTCTGTTTCATCACATACTTGTCTCCAGGCCTGATGCTCTCCAGACCTTTCCTCCAGTGGAACTGGACCCCAGGCAGAGAGTATTCACAGGTCAGGGTGACCGTCTCACCTTCTTTGGCCTCCACAGTCTTTAGAGGCTGAGTGAACTCAGCTGGAATTGCTAAAGAAAGACAACAAAGTAGGGACACCATTACAAAAAAAACCTAAAAAAAAATAACAATTTTTACACAATAATAAACAGGCAAGCTAATGTTTTTTAAAACATTTTTCCCGATTTAATTATATATAAAATTCCTCAAATCCATCTGTCAATTAATGTTGGGAACAGTAAGCAATAACAGTCCTCTATTAACAGATTAATCTTATACATACCTTTGACAGTTACAACAGCCCTAGTTGTAACAGATCCAGCACTGCACTCATACACGCCAGCATCACTATTGCAGACCTCCCGGATGGTCAACCGAGCCTCACAGCCAGAACGACTGGCGAAATACCTTGAAGAGTTCCACATCAGGCAGCCGTCTTTGTACCACAGGATGTGACATGGCTTTGAGGTCACACAGGACAAAACCAAACCACCTCCTTCAATAGCCTCACAGTCTTCCAGTGCTTTACTGATGGTGGGACGTCTCTCTGGAAACATGTGACAAGAGAGATGAGGGCAAATCAAGTTGAAATGAAATGTAACAAAAAATAACACACAAAATGCAGATCGAAGCCTCACCTCTAACCAATAGTGAGGCATACGATCGTTTGTCCCCTGCTGCAAACGAGATAGTGCCAGTGTCTTTGCGGGCAAGCTGTCTAAACGTGAGGGTGTGGTAGCCTCCCGGCAACATTTGGATCTCATTAAGATTGTTGGTGTACAATAGAGTCTCATCCAGATACCACTTGACTCCGGTATAGTCGCTGGGACAGATTTGACACCTGAATGTGACCGTGTCACCCTCTAGACACTCAACATCCTCTAGTTCATCCAGGATCAAGACCTTCTGGCCTGAGAGAAACATGGAAAAAATGAAAAGCTCAGAAATCCCATAAATCTCATAAAGGGACTGGATCCCTCAATCACCATCTATGAGTGCACATTTAATGCTAATGCTTTAACATCACTTGAGTCTAACTGAACAACCCTGAGCCACCCTGAGAAATAATGCCCAGTGTTCCCCTCACCCTGTACAGTCAGCTGGGCCCGGCTCTGCATGGTACCAACATCACATATATAAATATCCGTGTCCGATTTCTCCAGACAGGTGATGGTCAGGGAAAGCACCACACCCTTCTGCCTTAAGACATATTTCCTACCAGACCGCAGCTCCACCATGCCTTTCAGCCAGGTCACATGCTTAGCTGGCCGCCTGGTCTCACACTCCAGGGTCACTTTACCCTTTTCCTCTGCTCGGGTCTCCTTTAATTCTCTTGCAAATGTGTGCTGAAGTTCTGGACAGGAGAGTAAAGTTCAGAAAATTTCAAACACAATAACAATTGCAGTCACCAATCCACATGGAATAATGGGGTGTGACATTAAGAGTGAGGTGGTGAGCCAACATTACAGTAAAGAACATGACATTGTATTGTAAGCTGAGATCAAGCCCTCACCTACCTCTGATCTCCAGCTTGGCACGGGAGGAAACACCCTCAGCTTCACAGCTGTACTCCCCAGAGTCTCTGATGGTGGTATTTTTGATGACCAGCTTTGCCAGGTTCTTCTCCACAGTCATTTCATACTTTAGGCCTTGCCTGATTAAATGTCCATTTTTCATCCAACGGAGGGTGACTTCAGGTTTGGTGATCTCACAGCTCAGCTCTGCATCCTCGCCTGGCACAGCCTTAACATTTAGCAGGTCCCTAAAAATGTGCACTGGCTTCTCTAGAGGAGGGGAAATGCATTCATGCATATTGAGGTATTTATATATAGGTGCATTTACCAAATGGTAAATAAAAATGCATGACATACATTTTATCAGAAGCAGCCAGGTATTCACCTTTCACGAAGAGCATGGTCCTACAGCTTAGGTCTTTAATTGTGAAAACCACATCTCCGGAGTCAGACAGTACAGCATCTCTAATGGTCATCTTATAACTGCGTCCATTGTTGACAACCTGGATTCGGCTGTTGGTGACTACCACATGGCCATTGATGGTCCAGGAAGGTTCATCATTGAGATCATGAGAGAGCTGACACTCAAAAGTGCAGTTTTCACCCTCCAGAATAGAGGTTGTCTTCATACGTTGAACAATGGTAATGTGCAAGTCTGTAGATAAATATAATTAAAAAAGTAGCTTTATTACTGTTATATCTCAGCAGTTGTTTTGTTGTACCATCTGTGTGCCTAAAACAAGAGTCACTTAATACCATCTTTGAAAGAGACTGACATTAAATTGTCGCTTTATTCAAATTGTCTTTGTGTCATTTAAAGAATATATTACCTGAAGTTCACAAATGTAAAAAAGTAGCCAAAGATACATGCTATAGTTGTGCAGAAATGTAATTTCAAGTTTGTTCTATCTCTGTTGTGAAAAGGCTTACCATGATCACAACACGCAATTTTCATTTTTTAAACTCATGCCATTTAACCAAACAACTTTTATATATTCTACTACCCACCATGTACAGAAACTTTAGCTTTGGTCTGGCTGGTGCCCAAGTCACAGGTGTATTGTCCAGCATCATCCTTGCTCAGGGAATGAATAATCAGCGCCATAGACTTCCCAGACTGAAGCAGCTCATGTTTGTCATCAGCCATCAGGACCATACCATTCTTTCTCCAAACAGGGGTTACTGTTGATTTGGAAATTTCACACTGCAAGCAGACCTCCCCTTGTTCTTCTCCTGCTGCATCCTCCAAAGACCTCAGGAACACTGCTGGGCACTCTGGAGGTAGGATGTAACATGATTTCATTAGCAGGTTCCCAGAAAATGGTAATCAGAAATTACCAACAAGACAATTTAAGTATAAGACAAACTCCTTATAATATGCTTGATAGCTGACCTTTGACCTTTAAGGTCGTTGTCTCAGTAAGAAGGCCTGCTTTGAAGGTGAGCCTGCTTTCCTGTGGCCGTAGCTTCTTGATTGTGAGGCTGTGCATAGTGCCCATGTGCTGTATCTTGTTGATGGCGTTGGAATAGAGGCGGACATTGTTGAGGAGCCACTCCACGTTGGCAACCACATAGTTGAGCTCACATGAGAATGTGGCAATTCCGTCCTCCTCAATTTCTACTGGTTCAAGGTGTTTCACTAACTTTAGTGTTCGCACTACAATAAAGTGAGGCAATTAATTATTACACGTCATACCCTGAACTACAGATACACTACAATACAAATCTGAAAATACTGAATGCCCATACAGAAAGTGTAAGTACTTCACCCATATTTAACCTACCTTCTACCTTTACATTTGCTGTGCTCTGTGAACCACCAGCCATACAGCGGTACTGTCCTGCATCCATCCCTGTCACGCCATGAATGGTCAACACTGCTCGTTTCCCTTCTCTCTTCATGCTGTACTTGTTTGTAGTCTTCAGAGCTGTACGACCTTTAAACCATCGCACCAATCTGGGAGAGGGAGCAAACTCACAGCTCAGGGTCACAGAGCAGTTCTCCTTCGCCTCCACATCGTCCAGATGGTGGACAACCTGGAGGGGTCGCTCTAGAGGAGAGAGATGTAAAGCCAGCTTAAAATTCATTCACTTTACTCACTTCATACTTTTAATAATCACACAGAGGATGTACAGCTTCTTAGAAAAAGAAAAATAAAGCAGGACGTTATTTTTAAAAGTTTAAGAAAGTGTACTATAAATGGAGAAACCTACCAAAATCATTGGTACTGTATAATAATAACATTAAAACAATATTGTCCTTGTGGTTCATACTCAGAGGAGCTCTGGCCTACTTACCTTTCACAGTAAGCTGAGCAGAAGAACGACTCTTGCCAGCTACAAAAAGCACGGGCCCAGACATGGAGCTTTCTGTGGAGGTGAGACAGAGGCTGTGGAGGGTGCCCTCCCTGACGATGTCCACCGCTGCACTGTGCTCCAGCACGTCACCGTTCAGGCTCCATCTGGGCGGCCTCCCTGACTTCAGGCTGGTCTCCACCTGGAACAGTGCAGGCTCCGGCTCCATCACCTCCACTGAGCTCATCCCCCGCACTATGCTGATAGCCTGCTCTGCATGGACAGCCATAATACACATTACTGCTACTGACACAACTCCTGACTCATAACTTTAGAAAAAACACTGCTGATTGTATAGTTAGCACATTAGAAATAAGTGCAGATCAATAATAGTAAAATCTTCACCCTCCACCAGAAGCTGACAAGAGGTTTTGTCATCTCCGGCATCACAGGTGTATGTGTCCTCATCTGAGGAGCAGACGTTATCAATGGTCAGCTGCCTGTAGACATCCTGGCTGATCAGTTGGTACTTCTTGCTGGGCAGGAGCTCCTTCCTGTTCTTGTACCACCTGACCTGAGCATTAGGCCGTGACACCTGGCACTCCAGAAGACCTCGGTGGTGATACATGGCTATCTTGACCCTCAGAGGACGAACTATTTGGACTGGGAGCTCTGGAAGACGGAGGGACAGGCATAAACATGAATTGTGTCAAATATTAATTTATCATTATCTTAAAAGGAATCTTATCTTACCCTTTAAAAACTTTCTGAGTGTACCTGCCCTGAATCAGCTCTATGTAACATTGTTTTAGAAAAACATCTAGTGGCTCACCTTTCACTGTGAGAGTCGCATAGGATGAGACACGCTCTGCAGTGAATCTGATCTCTCCAGCATGCTGTGGCCGGACTGACTTAAAGGACAGGGTGTGAGATTTACCTGAAATCAGATCAAATTTAACCAGGGTTTATATTTTCTTCAGCTTAGTAGTTCTTGAAACTGGCCATTATGACCTGGTAGTGTTGGAAAGGTGTGTGTACGATGAGCAAATTCCAAATTATTTAGGTTATATCATATGCAAAGACTGGCATAAAAATTGAAAAACATATGCTAAACGGGTTTTACCCTGATGTCTGATCTTGATGTTATCTCCAGGATGAATCCTGCAGTCATCTCTATACCACCGACCATCCACATCCACATGGTTAACCTCACACAGGAAGTTGACGGGTTGACGCTCCGTTGTATCAACATCCTCCAGCTCCTTTACTATGTGGATGTCCCTCGCTGTCGGAAACAACCAAACCACTGTTAACATGATGACCTTTGACTTTTAATTTTCTAAGATCTTTCTTGCTAAGGCTCTGATGTGGCTCTTTGAACTGTACTAGCATTGTTTGGATGTTTTTCACACACAACTGTAGCCATGGAAGTAGCTCAGTCTATTAAACCACCTTACCTCTGACAATGAGTCTGCCTGAGGTCTGAATGCAGTTGGCCTGAAAAGAGAACAAGCCGGCGTCTCCCAAAGCCACCCTGTTCAGTACGAGGGAGTGTCTCTTCCCTTGTGTGCTGATGCGACAGTTGGGCTTAGATTTGAGCTGCATCCCATCCCTCGTCCACACACCCTCAATGTAGGCCAAGTTGAGGGTCACCTCAAGGGAACAGCTTTCACACTCAGACACCTCCACATCCTCCAAACCTTTCACCACCTGCAGACGGTTCTCTGGCACATGACGACACACACACAGCATTGGAGATTCAAAAGCTTAAACAACATTGAAAGTTGTAAAGCTGTATGTGAAAGAAGAACTTACTTGCAGCTGCTACTATTCCTCCAGGTTTATTGTCTCCCATGCCTCCTGTTCTTCTTTCGGTGTGATTGAGGTTGATGTGATCGTTGCTTTCTACCACAGTTATCACTGTAATATTGTAAGAATACATAAATATTAGGTAATGTCTATGGCTAAGAAGATAATTAATAATCTGATTAATCGCTGTTATAAAGGAGAGTCAGTCAACCCCTTAAATCATCAGAGTCCACTAACTCATTCATACCTCATTTACTGGCATTGAGCTGCAGAATTGTTTTAGGTACTCTGCAGATATATTGTTTTGTAGATGAACGCTATATTTTCTGTGCACAACTACGTTTATTATGTAACTACATCAACTACTACTAACTACTACTTCCAATATGGTAACATGGGAACTAACAAGATTTTTGGCCATGTGTATCCATTTAAATAGGCCAAAATAGGTCAAAAATCACTCTTATATGATGGCATGCCAGTCCTCCTCAGTAATGAAGAACAGGGTAATATCTGTCACCTCACGTGGCTGAGCTCAGCACCACCAATATAGACTCAACTGACAAACTTGGCTGCACTCGCACATCCATGCTAACAGCGTCGGGTTGCCTGGTTACAGCTTGGTACGTGGAGACAGAGACTGTTCCTCAAGCCGGAAGAAGAAGGGCGGTGGGATTGCACTTTTTGTGAGTGAGAGGTGGTGCAATCCGGGACATGTCAACCTGAAGGAACGTCTCTGTTCCCCGGACATTGAACTGTTAGCTGTGGGAATGCGCCGGTATTATTTACCGAGAGAGTTCACGTCCACCATCGTGATCGTTGTTTACATCCCTCCGTCAGCTGATGCAGCGGTAGCATGTGACGTCATCAGTTCCGCCGCTGCCAAACTACAGACTGAACAGGAAATTTTTCCTGCCACAGGCCATCAGCGTGTATAATAATAGCTAAAATCCGGTCATATATTATATATTATTATATTTTATTTTATTTTACTTATTCTTATGTAATTATTATCTTAATTTCTTATTCTTATTTAATTATCTTATTCTTATTTAATTATCTTATTCTTATTTAATTATTAATTATTATCTTAATTGTTGGTTGTTCTTTTTATTTCATTGTGTTGTATTTGTGTTATGCTGCTGTTACACTCTAATTTCCCAGTTTTTGGGATTAATAAAGTATATCTATCTATCTATCTATCTATCTATCTATGTCACCTCCATCAGGCTGCATGCACTAAACTCAGAAACGAGGGAAGCCTTAAACAAAACAAACAAGAGTCCAAATGAGAACTGCCAATCACTGAATGAATTGATATGATATTTGAGATCATGAAACAGTTCAGAGCCTGGCGCCTCCCACTACCATTAGGACCATGAGCTATTCTATTTACTGCCAAAGGGGGTCATTCTATCTCCTTACCTACCAGTTGATATGATATGTCATTGTGTGTCACAGGGCAACATTAAATTTCTATATCTAGATATATATAAGTATCTAGATCACCTTTTAATACAGGCCTAATATATTATGATACGACCAATGAGATATTCTTCAAAAGAGGCTTAAAAATAATTAAATACCATGGAAATCACACAAAAAAAAACTAACTCAAAACAACTGAGAGAAATACAGTATACAGCCTTTAAGACATTTATAAATACAACTGGGAAAATATATGACTTAACTAGTTTGCCATTAAAATTCAATACTGATCCTCCTTTTCTTCCATCAAAGTATGCAAACAATTCAAATAAATAATGACTAGAAACATTACCACTACAACACAAGGAACATACCAGATCACCAGCAGTGATGTACGTACCTTTAACTTCGACAGATGTTTTCTAGAAAGAATCCTGCATCCTTGCATACTCTGTGTTGCACTGATGACAGAAAACACCTTCACCTGCAGATAAAACATCCACCATGCCAACAGATCTGTCCAAGTCTTGTCTTGTTTTTGTTTTTTTACGAAGGCTTTAAAATGAACAAGAAAGGTTTAACCACAGGAAAACATGCCCAGGTTTGTAGCTGCGCACCAGTCCCCAAAGCAGACAGACTATAACTTTTTTTTTTTTCCTGCTTCAATGGAGCGTACTGCTGAACAGCTGACATATCTCTCCCCACATACTAACCTCCAAAATAGCTTTCTGTCAGTATGACGGCAAAGATAGCTTTGGCTTTAATGGTGTGAGGCAACTCATGTCCAGCATCAATGTCATTAAAATTAACCAAAATGTATACAACATGCTTAGGGTTTTGATGATTTTCTATTGTGTATGAATGAGTGAGCATCTCACTAAGTAAAAGTTTAAGTTACCTTCATGTTGTATAAGGATGTAGGTGAGTGGTCTGCATAATTTTTTTGCCTAGACACAAATTATTATTATCATGTATTGTTTTAGATTTGCTTTCATTAAGCTCCTGCACAATCAAATTTACTACTCTTTTTTACCAGGTTGCTGCTTGCACTTTGATCTAATCTTCTTTCTTTAAAATAAATGGCTCAAGATAATAGTAGAGCAATCTGCACACTATACGGCTTATGTTGTTAAATCAGAAGCGCTTTACAATATTGACTGACTCTGTCAGTGTCCTAAACCTAAGATTTGAAAGATCAAAGTCTATTGAACTCCACGGGGGGGGGGTTCCACCATTGCCGCAGTTGAAAGGTTACAAAAGATTAAGCAATAATATGATCCCATTTCACTGGTTATCACTAGGGAGTCTACACATGAAAGCAATTACACATGGCCCTGTCCCTACATATGCATATGCACAGAGACACATAATCTTTCTTAAATAACACCTGATCTGTATTTACCTGTGAGGTAATTTACCCATATTTGAGTGGTAAGTAATAAAGTGGTACTGTATAGTATGATAGCAGTCCAAGCTCTCAATAGGAGCTCAAGGGGCATCAGGCTAAAAAAACAAAACATTAAAGTAACCCATGCAGCAATAAAATACAGATTTTAATTGCACATGAATGGTAAATAGGTGGTCCTATTCCTCAATACATTAGGCTATAAGGTGTTTGTTAACAACTGGGTTTAAATGTATGGGGTTCCCTCGTCTAGACAGACAGAACAAAGCCAGCACAACCCAGCACCATGTTCGCCTCAGCTTGATAGACAGCTCCATGTGGTACTGAGCACTCCTAAGCCCAGTGAACAGGATAATCTTTGTGCAGTTCTGATGTTGCACAAAAAACAACTTGTCATCACTGAGAGAAGAATGATGGCCTACAGTAGCAAACTAGTCTCAGTTTTCAGAGCTCTATTAGCCCATTTATCACAGTGATTTTATACATTTTTTTAAATACTTTTTTTTTTTTTTATAGTTTTTTATTGTAAATGTCAGGGGGAATTGGATAGGGTAAGGGGTTAAGGGAGACTTTTTGGTATTCCTGGCAGAACATTTTGTATTTAGATTGAATTGGATTCAGTTTGGGGCATTTGGGATGATAATTTCTAAACAGAATATTAAATCCCACGAAGATTAAATTCATTCATATCTAAAAAAAAAAAAAAAAAAAAAGGCCCCAAATTATGTTAAAGGATAGAGAACTTGGCCAAAAGATTAACATGATGCCTTGAAATGTGGGCCTTGACGTGTATAGCATCCTATTGATTGTGCACATAGGCTAAAAATAGCATTATGTTAAAGGACCAGGGCAATGTGAGGATGTGATGAGTGAATTTAGAACTTGACAAAACAGCTGAACACTCCACCTAAGCCTCTGGATCCCTGTTTGGAAACACTGCTCTTGCGTGTCACATGTCCTCTGGTCCAGACTCTTTAGACCTGTAAGTGGTCATAATAAAGAAACATAGGAATATCCATCACATATAGTCAATCTCAGACACATTGAGTCAAGACAAGTTGACCAAAAAAGTAATTTCAGCTGGGTCTGAGTTCACAACCGTGTGTTGAACCCAGAAAACATAATCATACCTATGTATGATTATGGTGGATCCCTGGGTTTGAAATTAGATGCCCTTGACTGAAGCAAATGAAACAGACAGTCTTGGCATGTCCAATTACAGCATGGCCTTGGGCATGATAACTATAGCCATAATAGTAGTCTGTGTACGAGCAACTGTGATGGGTAATGTTATTGAGGCAAGGATTAGTCATCTAATAAACTGACCCTGAATAGTCATAAGCAGTTTTAAAGCATCACATTAAAGTATAACATGGAAATTGAACACAATGCCAGGACTAATTAGTGATAAGAGCATTAATAGAATGACTATTCATGTTATTATCTTTTGAAAAAATGATCTCATGCCCTACTTTGAAGAACCCTACATTGAAGACTGTCCAACTGTGGGAGCTGCGATATTCTGTCTCTTTCAACAAACATTTAGTAATAAGACCAAGAAGTTTTCATCATATTTTTATGACATCATCTACCATTACAACACTAAAGCGAGCATTTCATTACATCCTCAAATAAGTACAAACCTACTTTCTTGTGGTTGGAAAAATCCAACTGCATAACTTGAATTCACAATTAAGTAGCAGTACAACAAAAACAATGTGACTACTTTTTTTTTTTTTTTTTTTTTGCAAAACAAACAGGACGGTGTTAACAGCTAAATTTACTTACAAGCTTTAATAAATGTTTAACCACATTTAGTTGTCGTAATGGCAAATTTATTTTTTCCCTTTCTTTTTTGCATCTTTGCCTTTAACTAGTGCCTCCTCCTCTTCCTTTCCTGTGGCAGCCTTAATACGCTTCTTTCCCAAGGGGGTCTTTGCATACCAATTCTGGTGACAAAAAACATTAAAAGCCATATAAAAACTATGATCACATTATTAAAGCGAATTCACAATAAATTAGTCACAATCATGAAAATGTACTGAAAACCTAAATAAGACTGTACTTTAAGGGCCTCTTCCTCCTCCTGAAACACAGGGTCGATCTTGGCTAATGGTGCAACAAACTCAGCAGCAGTCAGTGGCCTGTTTGCCTGCTGTATCATGCGACGCTTGGTAACAACACTCTGGATAACCTGGACCATGTGACCTGGGGTATAGCCGTCAGAGATTTTTGCTAGGGAGCTGAGGTCCAAGGCCCTGGTTACCTCACCTCCCTGTTTTTTTATTAGCTGATTCCACAAGACTAAAAAATAAAAACATAGTTGATAGTCATTTTTCATACCAATCTTATATAGAGTAGATATCATAATTATAGTATTAAAAACTAACATTAGTTTCACATTGTGTCTGTTCTTACTGTATCTTGAGCCATAGTCAGGTCTTGGGATGAGGATGATTTTGCTGTACATTTTACACAGTGCTTTGATGTCAGCACTCAGAGGGTCTTTAGTTGTTCCTATTATAAGAACGCGGTCCTCCCCTTTGATCAACTTCAGAGCCTTGGGTAAATCTTTCTTCAAGCGTTTGGGATCTAACTGTGTACAAATGTAAAATGTTTTCACTTAGAATGTGAATAGATAAATTAAGCTTCTTTTCATTTACACAACATGAGCTGTTATCTTGCTCAGGAATACCTCTTTCTCTTCCTTAGGAACCTTCTTGTAGAACATTTTCTCTGCATCTTCAATCCATATAACTGAAGGTTGCAGCAGTCTTGCAGTCTGTGTGAAGATGATTATGAAAGGACTCCATTTTTACTTTCTGGCCAAAATACCTTTGAGAGGTACTTCCAAGAAACTGTGATGATGCATTTTTGTGGGTATTTGACTTACAGTATGTAGTCATAAGATCTCTAATAAGGTTTGGATTGTGCTTATAAGTTGGATTTTGTAGCAATATATCAATATTTTTACCTTAAAGACCATGTGAAGCATCATGGCAAGGCCACTCTTGCCTGGATACTTTCCAGCCGTGTTCAGAGGAGACAGATCAAACAGGTTGGCTCCTGTCTCTTGGCAGATTGCATGGATCAACATCTTCTTACCTACACCCGCCGGCCCTGCCAGTAGAATGGCCTTTATTAGAGGAGCCTTCTCATGTACCACTTGAGAGCCTGCAAACAACACAATTCTTATTGTATTATCAAACAAAGTTTTTCAGGTATGTTTTGAATGTTATGAATTGAATCACTTTCATACCTAATGGTAAAATTGCATAGAGAGATAAGACCTGCCGCACATCTGACAATGACGGCATCGGTTCAATGTCATTTTGCCTCAGTGTGGTCCCAAGGTAGCTGAAGTCACCTAGGATCAGGAGGAAAGAGACATTAGACCAGTAGTTTGTATTTTTCACTGCAAATATTTGGAAAAACTGCAACATGACTTTAAAATCTGTATTCTGACCAGAGTCAGTATATTTTGTACCTGTAAGAAATTGTTCATTATGATCATAGCGCTTTGGCAATCACAAACCAGAAGAGGGCAGCACATCACTAGTAAATCAGTTCTAGAGACCTTGATGGCTACAAAGTTCTGTGATGTGTCTACACATCAACTGCAATAAAATCAAAAGCTTACATAAAATCATGATCATAAGAAGACAAAAGCAGTTCGGAAGGATGGCACACCAGTCTGCACAAATAAGATTAGATGTCTTACCCAAGTAATCCTTCAGCATAACATTATTTGCCTGTTTCAACAAGCCCTGTTCCACCAGCTCCTGACACAGAGACTCAAGAGTCCTAATAGATGTGAATAAATAATGAACTCAAATTATCTTTAAACAATTCAATTCTGTGTTGAAAATCATACACTTCATGAGTAAAGATTCTGTGTGACCTCACCGATCAGCTGTCAGATCCTTCTCCTTTTTCTTCTTCTTCCCACTCTTAGATCCTTTCTTTTTCTGTTGAGTAAAATAAGAACACAGTTCATGGTAATCAATGCAAACTGTGTCCAAAACCCCTAGGCATTATATGAGATAATGTGTGGATTGTTATTTGTCTTTCACTTTAATACCTTGGCATTTCCTTTGGTTTTACCACCCTTGTCTTTATCCACAGCTAGCTTCCATTCGGCTAGCTCTTGTCTCATTTGCTCATCCACCTGACAAAGGTAAAACAAACCAGTGACTTCAACTGCAGGTGGTGCTGTCAGCAGTTTTAACACCAGCAACATTGAACTGTTCAAACTGCAGCAACAACTTTAGTTGTAGTTTGGCTGTTAATGATGCGAGTTGATTAAAATAAGCAATACTTATAAATGTTTGTATTCTGTAGCCATCACCTGTAGTCTAATCTCTGCCTCAATGATGCTCCTCTTTTCTTCCTTGATCAGCTCCACCTCATGCCTCTGAAAGAAATTTTTGGACTCATTGCGGGTTTGCCAAAAATCTGAGGATGACAAACATTCAGATCATGTTTATTGTAACTTGGCAATAAAAAAAAAATCTTCTTCTAACTTTTGTTTTACTATTCACATTGTTTTAAACTGAATACAAACTTTTACTGTGTTCCTTATTGTTACAGGTGTTGTTTTAGTTCTACTCTAAACAGACTGTTTCCCCGCTGGATAGTTTGACCATTTCAAATTCAAACATACCTAGAAAGGTTTTGTTTCCCACTTCCAAGTCTGACAGAAAAGCCGAGGGCAGCATCTTCAGCCCTGCCTCCTCTTCCTGTGATTCAGAACAAATTTATAGTGGTTTACTTTATGTACAGCTAACAAGAATTTGTTTGTATGTAAAATGAAATTCAACTTATTCTATATGTTCATCCATTTAAAAATGGCTGATATGACCAGAATTTACTGAATGATATATATTAAAATTGATAAAAATATATTTTCAATACACTTGTGAGTCCTCACCTCCTCATCACCATTCCCCTTGTCCTTCTTCCCCTTTTCCTTCTTTTTCTCCTTCCCTTTTGGTTTGTTAGAATCATCCTCTTCCTTTGCAGCTATTTCTTCCATTAACTACAAAATAATGTATTCTGAACTTCATTCTCCATTTGTAAACTACTATCACAGTATTCAATGAATAATGCTTTTGACTGAGGGTGTATTTTACCTGTTGAGGGTTCTTTTCAGCAAAAATGAGAGCTGAGCCTCCATCCTCCTCATCTGGGTAGTCTGGGAACGACCCAGTAGCATCACTTTGAAACAAAAAAACAAGAGGAAAAGAGAAAAAACTTGATTAATTTAACTAAATGTGCAAATGTTCCACTGAAACAACAAAAATCTAGGGAAAAAAGTGCCTGTTACCGGCATTCAATGAACCACTGTCGGATTTGTTCTTTCATGGTCTTGCTCATGTCATGACCCTCCAGATCTCGTAGTTTGTTCGTGACCGCAAGTACAGACTTTCGGTAGTCTTCCTCATGCTCCTCTTGTTTAATCCGGGTGCAAGCTTCACTGCCCTGGGCAGTGATTTCTGCAGGGCACAGCATCTGGTATTTTGGATCCATGGCCTGACACAGAAATTACCAAAATATAATGTGTATGTTAAAAACATTTGTTTTTTTGCAGGGTCTCGGAAAGACAGAACAATTAAGGAAGTGGAAGTCAAAGGTTTAACAGAAAAAAGTCACTTGACCAACTGGTTTGCACCTTCATATTGAAGTGGAACAAGTAAACATTACAATACAGTGATATACAGCAGTGTTCAGTGTTCATTTTTCTGTCTGCCTCAAGTGAGGCAAGGGATCACATTGTCCTAAAGTATACACAATATTCCGTTTTCAGCAATTGATGGCCCATTTCACTCACCATTCCCAAAAAAATCATCTCTTCATCCCGAGCAATCTTTGTCCTCTTCCTCTGTATATAGCCCCTCCACACCTGCAAATAATATTCAACCAAATCTTTTAGCATGAAAGAAGAAAGTTAAAAGAAGATATATTAGCATGTTCATACCAAAGCACCTTTTGAATGCACACTGCAGCCAACTCAAAACCAGCTGTCCCTGTGTCCTTGGACCTATACATCCTGTTCATATTTCTGCTCTTTTCATTCAGCTTTGCCCTCAGACGCCCTTGGCGGGCCCTCTCCACCACTTGTATGATCTTAATGGCCTCCTCTTGACTCATGTTGTTGACCATTAGAGGCTGTAGGGACCAGAAAAAAAGATTAAATTAAGAATTTTCTTTTTTGTCTGTTAAAAAATGAAACTCTATACAAGAAGAGAGTCCTATACAAAGGGGATTTAACTAAGCTTTAGCTAGTTTTCAACTTACCACTGGGCTTTCAGTAACCTCCACCATTTTGAGGATATTTGTCAACATTGTCTTTCGCTCTTGGAGTTCTTTGCTGTGTTCACTGATAAAATAGTGAGGGATAGGGATCTCAAGGTCTGCCTAGAGTGACAACAAAGAAAACAGCTGCTGAGGTAGGCAATTTTATAATATATAATATATCTCTGATTAAGCCAATGCCTGGTGTGGATAAATTAATGTAATTTTGTTCAGCTAATCTCAGAAATCCAATTTAGTCACACTTGCTCTCAAAAATGAAACTCACAGGTGTAAGCTTCAAGTCATGAATGACATCATCCATGTAGTGGTATTCTGAAAACTCTTTTTCCACCATTTCATTCTTCAGCTCTAACACCCTCCCTATCACACCATCCAGAGTCGCCCGAATGACTCGTCTCTTCTGAGGGTGGACCACCTGGTCATAGACCTTCTCCAGCTGTCGGAAGATCTGGATGTAGCGCACATAAAGCATGGCCAGACGCTGGAAGAACACTACTCTGTCTTTCTCTGGGCGACGTGGCTCAGCGGGCAATTCTTCAGTTAGTAGACGGCTTAGCTCTAACTGGGCATTTGCCCACATCTTGTTGTATGTCCTGCAACAGTGTAAAAATTTGATGAGGTGAGGGAAAGCCTGGGAAATTGGTATTTTAAATAATAGTACATGAATGATGGTCAAGAAAAATGTGTCATAGTTTATGCAGGTTAAACCTTATTTTTAAATATATATTTATCAAGAACAAGGACAACATGAAAGATACAACTGTTTGTTCCTCTGTGTGTCTAATTGTGGTGTGGTAGCCTGACTGGCAAATTTGTTTCATAAAAGGTCATCTCTTACAAAAAGTAAGAGTAACACAGCTAGAAATGTCAAGGGAAAAACACTCATTTAGCCAGCAGGAGTCTCATTTCGCAAACAATCATTTTAGAGACATTATCAACCTTGCAGAAGCAGCAATGAGTGAGTTGACAGTTGGCCACTGACGCCATCCGGCTGCCACGAATGGGGTAACTTCATTTGAAAAAACAAACTTTAAAAATCCTTCAACTATTTTATTATTGACATGTAAGTGCTTTTTGTAAGTTGTGTTGTCTGGTGCCAACTGAAGCTCATTCGGCATTTCCAAATTTAAATAGGTTTTAGCTAGGGTTGTTTATAGAGCTAACGTTAGCTCAGTTAAATTTGACAAGCTAGGTAAACATTAAACTAATGAAGTTAAGCTAGTCGCTGGCTAAGCAGCACTGAGGAAATAAGTTTACCTTTGCGACATGTTCTTTCCCGGCAGAGAGAGAAACTAAACTCTTTTCAGTGTGTCTTATCCAAATAAGTTACGTATTCTCAGGTTAAACTATTTGTTAGCTAAAGTGTATAAAACGTTGACATAGTGGTTGCCCCGTCTCCATAGTAACAGCCACTCCGGAAGTTACTCACCTAATTTTAAATTCACCTCACTGATATAATAATAATAAATTAACGGGTTTTTTTAAACGTATTTACGCCGAAATCACCAATGCATCTGAAATATGCACTATTGGTCATAATAGGCCTACAGCTTTTTTTTTGTTTTTCGCAACGTGTGAGACACCACTAGATGACGTCCTTCCTCCGGATACACAGACACTTTAACGAAGATGATAATTAATGATGCGTTTTTCTTTTAATATATAATGTAATTGTATACAAAGTGCAATGACTCGCAGTGCCATACTACATCTCGACAAATGTAAAGGTGACCGTAGCCAATTAAATTCCTACTAAAGGAAAGATGAACCAATCTTGAATGAAATTTCTACATTGCTAATTATTGCACTCATTTACACTACACCACTGCAACTACTGTTTGTGCGATTTCAAATGGGGCTCATAATTAAGACAGAGTGCCATTAGTGCACTAATTTTTTTCCACTCTTAATACCCTCGAATTTAAAAAGTTTTAAGAGCTGGGTCAGAATCATAGACCTTTATTCATTAAGGCTGGATGGCTGCTCCTGGAGCCACAATCTCTGCAGCGCTTAGGCGGTCACAAGACTCAGATATCGGGGAACAAAACATTGCCACGCTGACCGGTCAGCTAGAGGCTTACAACCCCACAGATTCTTCTCTTCTCTGCATACAATATCAAACAAGTTGCTCCATTTGGAAAACCACTTTTTGCGCCATGGTCTTTGATTTTTATTTTTATTTTATTTTTTCCAGTAGACCTTTCAGTGGGCTTTTTAAAGTGTTTAACAGTTACTCTGACTGGGAAAAGTAGGATTTTTATTTTGTGTTGGATTGTCCTGTAAAACTACAACTAATGCTGTGTTGGTGCGTAAAGGAGGGGCGCGTGCCAAAGTGAGCGAATGTCACTGGAAGAAATTGCACCAAAGATGTCAACATTGCTTTACCACCCACTCAAAATCGATTGTATTACCTTCAAGAAGGTGGCTCCTCGTATAAATAGGGACGCATTATTTCAAGAAAGACGGTGGTGAGCACATTCTGCTGGCTCTTCTCTCTCTCTCCTATCGGGAAAACACAGACAACGCCTGGAAGAATTTGCTGAAGACAACTGTGTCCACTTTCCGGGACATAAGCATCTTTATCTCCTGAAGTTGTAAGTGTAAAGTTTGATTAACTACATTTGTTTCCCTTTGTGATACATAAAGAAACATGCGTGTTTTGCTTAAAGTGGACAGCACCGGAACATTTCTGGTGATTCATTCTTCTGTTAAAGTCTATGTAACCACTGACATGGAATTTGTTGAGTAATTTTGAGGGATGTGAATGATTTCAAATAGCAAGCAATGCTGATATATGTTGAGATTAGTTATAATGCAATATACACAACTGTCTTTCTTTGCTAGAAATAATTAACTTAATATAAAACATGTAGCATCTGTGTAACACAACTTATGTTGCTTATGTTTTCAGACAAGTGAAGTCATGCAGGTGGAGAGGAAATGGCACATATTGTTGACTATCTTCTTTCTGCTCATCACCTCGGGCCAGTGCATGGACAGCAAGGAGATCAAGCAGAAAGAGAGAAGGACCCTGTTGGATCTAATCTTGCAGGTTATCAGAGACAGCCAACAACGGGACAAACCCGTTTCCAGGCGCTGTAGCAGTGGACTCTTCACTTCAGCTCAAGACATGAAGTTCTCTTCCCGTGAAAAGCCTTTCTATGTTCCTAGGCTGGATAACAGTAGACTCATAGGTAAGCTGATAAGATTTATTTTTAGGTCCTGATGATGAAAGCATAATCCCCATTTTACCAAGGGAGACAGCTGTCATCAGTCTGCTCTGTGCTGTAAAACTTATTTAGGAGCCTTGTTCAGTATGGCTGAATGGAAGTTGATTTATGCATCATGTTAATTCAAGAAATGTGGAGAGTGAAAATCTGGTTTACTCATGCATAATTGTATTTGGCAAAAAGCTCAGCGTCCAGATTTTTATGTCTAACAACAATTTAAAGTGGTTTTATAATGGATGTAATCCAGATATGCTTGCGCAGGACAAAGATATTGTGTAGCATTTCCCACACTTGGTTTTCCCTCATTGCTAAAAATATACCCGTTTTCCCAGTTTGCCCACTTTTTATCACTTATCACTGACATATCACCCTCTGATTGACTGATGGACGGAGAGGTGGATAGGTGCTATGAATTCATGTAGGAGGAGCATCGTTGTGCCAAACCTGTGAATGATTCATTCAACGTGAATGATCACGACCACCTCACACACTCGCACAAAAACACACTATGACATCCCAGAAAGCATCTTCAATCGCGATCAATCTCCAATCAAGAAAATCAGATGCAGCAGAGAAACAAAATTGCTTGTGTTTTGTCTCATTCATGCAATTTACAGTTACTCATGCACATCTTTTGACTTTAATTGTGAAATGATAAGACTGTATGAGGATATCCTTAATTTCCCCTGAATGTAAATAGTTGTTATATATCTATATATATGAGGTTTCTGACAAGTGAGAATGTGCTTGTTTCTGCTCTGTCTTTGTCGTCTTTGAAATAATATGTCCAGACTGGACATTTAAGTAAATCTTTGATACGTATCTCTTCAATTATCTAAAGATCATAGCCATAATGTTTGCCTGAGTCAGAGCGTAATGAAGAAAAGATATCAAGAACATCCTTATTATGTACAGTAACTGTTTTTATTGCTGCAACAAGCAATATTAACTTTCTGTATAGTCTAGGCTATATTGTGCCTAACTGGCATGTGTAGTGCAGAGTGAACATAATTTGTTATTTATCTGCAATTTCAAATTCTCTCTCACATCACAATCAATTAGATCATGTTTCAGAGATGTTGCACAGACATCATACAGCTCAAAGTCTCAGCCCCAGCTTAGGCAATTGGAAAAGTACCTTTCTCAGACCACTGACTGGATGGAATTTATCTTTTGAGGATATTAAAAGCAGCATATTAACAACTGGTGCATGTGACATTACTGAAGATCCATGGTCACGCAATGATAGATGTTTTGAACACAATGAGGAGGAAGGAGAAACATCTCTGTGGAGAAACCACAGCTGTGTCATCAAAATGACAGCTATGATAAGATAGACATAAGGGAACACATTTATTGTATAATTGGCTTTTTTCTGTTATGGTTTCTCTTTTTTATTTGTTTGATTCAAGAAATAAGATTTACACTTGCAGCTCGATACGTTTGTATTTTATCCTTGTTGGCATACATTTATTAATGCACAGGCCTCAAATCACTTTGTCTGACTTTGTGTAACCCTTTATGTCAAATTCTCTTTTTCTGTGTCTTGATGGCACAGTTGGCTCTTACGTTCTGTAATTCTATAATCCTGAAATATATAGGTGCGTTTATTCTTGTAATTAGTGTATGTTTGATCTTAGTATTTACGATGGCTCACATACAAATTTACTAAATGTTTATCTTTCATCCTGCTACTACAGTTACATGCTTTTGCAACATGTTCCTGGGTCTGTGGGCTAATGTGATGCTCCCCCAGTGACTACTTGCATGGGCTTATTCTGATTAGCATTAAACTACCATACAATAATCTCTTTAGCCTGTTAGCATGTGCCAGTGTGTTAAAAGACGCCCGCATGTGCGCTGTCTGTTTGGACAAAGAGGGGGGGGGGTTCTTGTCCACACAATACACCAGATCTCCTTAAAGAATAAAGTGAAGGTGTAGAAATGTCATAGAAATGCTAGATTTGCTGCACAGTTGGTAATGGGATTCAATGAATAATGTTCATTTAGAAAAGTTTTAGAAAGTGTTGCCAGAAATGATGTTTGTATATAATGCAACAAATGCAGAAAAAATTGATCTGAACTACACTAGTCATGCTAGCAGCATAGTTGTATGTCAGTCTGTTGGTCAGTCCATGGCACCACCCAGACTGAAATATTTCTGTTGTTAAGTTTTAGATGGACTGCAATGAAATTTTGCTCAGACATAAATGGAGCCCAGAGGATGAATCTTAACGATCCTCTGACTTTTCATCTAGCGCCACCATGAGGTTGATATATAATGTTTTGAATGATATGTGAACACGTGAAACTATTGGATGGATTACTATGAATTTGGTAGAGACATTAATGTTCCCTTCATGATGAATTGTAATCATTTTGGTGCTCCTCTAGCACCATGAGGAGCTTTCATGAGCCTCAGCTGTGCTTTGTGCTAATTAGCTCATTTTAGCCAATTAACACGCTGAACTAAGATGGTGAAAATGATAAATATCACACCTGCTTTGCATTAGCATGGTAGCATAGCCTGTGTGGGCATGCTAGCATGCTGACATTAGCATTTCTTAAGCATAAGTGCAGCCTCACAGATCTGCTAGCATGGCTGTAGAGTCTTGTTAAAGTGAGAGGTTGGGAAATCACAAACTATGATGCATGACAGATGCAGGGGAGGGTGACTTTGAAGCCATATTCATCATCATTACTGTATAACTGTTGTCAAGTTTCAGCTGTGGTAAAATGACTGATGATTGACAAGCTAACAGTGATTTTCTTTTTCAGAAATTGTCCCTCGAGATGTAAATATGAAAGGTAAATTCATTCAGCATTTCACAGGTAAGAAAATTGCCATCAAAGACAAGATTGTAAGTAAAAAAAGTTGCAGCCTATCTTTCCAGATATTGCAAAACTATTTTATGTCGTAAACATTTTTTCGTGCATAGTTGGCACTATTCCAATGCAACTATTGGAAGATTATAGTTTCGCCTCTTTGAGAAAATATTTGTAATTCCTGTAAGATACAGTATGTTTCATAGAGTCATATAGTCATAGAAAGCTTGGTGAACACTAGCACTGCTGTGGGTCAGGAAAGGGTTGTCTGGCTTAGCTGTAGGGCAGTAGTGCAGAGAAACAGCACATGGTCTAAAGCCGACAGAATCAAGTTGAAGGCAGTGCAAGGTTAAGCTGATTATTTGTCTCAGAACCTATGAGTAGACTTCATTATTGGTGTGAAAATCTGGAAGCTTAAATGTTAAGTGCAGAAACTCTTAGAGATGTGATTATAATCGAAGACTCAATTCTTCTGTTCACTAAGTCCAGTTGAACCTTGACTCCTATCCATGCCTGTGGCAGTGCACTATTCACTTTCACTTTTCTGATGAGTACTCACAAAAACTCACTGTGGGCTTAGGCAATGCTATATTACCTTAATGGATAAAGAGAACATAATGAAGCTCTTGATATAATTCATTTTGCCTGATGAAACCTTTTCTATTAAGCAGGACCAGTCAAGTTCTCGTCCGAATGCAGAACACACTTTCATAGACTTTATCACAACACAAGGGATTGCTCAAGACCAGCATGTATGTATGCATTTCTCCTTTCATGTTGCTCTTTTTATAATGTCATCAATGTCTGATTCATCACTCTCTTACTACAAGTGATGTGGTCTTACATGAAAAAAGTGCCAAAGTTAGAACAATTTAGGTTATTTTAATTCAAAGATTTCTCTGTGCTGTTTTGCTCTTTGTGCTCTCCTTACTGGTTTGAAGTGGGCATGATATAATTGAAAAAAGCTGTTGTCACATAATTCACTACCAATCAGGATTTAGCAATACCTAAATCATATTCTGATGACAGCTGGTGGGTTTTTTGTCATTGCTGTCAACAAAATTGGATCAAACCACAGCCACACTGTCCTGTTGAAGCAGATTAGCTCTTGAGTGTTAGTATCTTAATAACTGATAACTACAGATGTTTTTCCTCCTCCACTTTGTCTATGTTCAAGGTTATAGAGATATACTTAAAAACCTAGTTTTCAAGAGCTTTAAACTACCCTTCTACGAGGAAAATGTTTTTGATTTGCAGTTTCCATGTTCCATAAAATGTGTACATGGCTGGTTCTAATGACGTGCAGGACTTGACAGGCTGAGCATTTTCACATAATTGTGTCTTCTGAATGGATAATCTCTGATTGTTCATTATATAGAACAATGGTTCCCAACCTTTTTGGCATATAACTCTAAAGTGAAGCAATGTGTGGTTGACCCCTTGGCCTTGTAACATCTTGCATATGTCTATGATTTGCAAGCAGTTCAACTAAAGAATGATATTCCCTGCTCAGAACAGTTTTCAGAATCATGAAGATGTAAATCTTTCCAGTTTTTCATGAAAAAAAGATGAAAGTCTAAAAAAGACAAACAATTTGTGCAGCAGAATTCTGTAGCGGAAAAAAAGTTTTGTTAAACAACCCCTCAGATTTATCCAGCGGCGCCTTGAAGGGTCCTGAACCCCAGGTTGGAACCACTGATAAAGAGGCAACAAGAGCCATAACTTCACTTTGCAAATGGAGGGATCGATCCTTTCCTCTGTGATGTTTAACGTTTGAGACTTAAAAAGATGAAGCCAAGCAGACATCACAGAATAATTTCACTTGTCACAGTTCTGTTTAGCTAGATTTGCTTGAGTGAATTTGTGCTCTAGTAAGCATCAGACTATAAGCACTGAATAAATGACCTGTTGTGATATACAGTATTTAGTTTAAGTCAGATATGGAGACATATATACAGTAGATGACAACTGAGTCACAACATTTGTCATTTGTCATTTGTCTGTTAGACAGGGATGATGTAAAGTATTGTTGAATTCAACGTTCAATTTCTCAATGCTATTTTACTGGCGAGAAAATACTGGAAAACATGATGATTTGACATGATTGATTATGTACTGTACATACAAGGAACATTACAACTTTAAGTGCACCGTCAGGAATTAACATACTGCAACACCTCTGACGTCAGTACTGCCTCTGTCTTTTTCATTGGTGTGAAAATTAGTTTTGTTTTGTTTTCATTGTGATTGGCAGTATTATATATAGATTGTTATTTAGTACATTCTGTGGTTAAAGGAGTGTCAGTGTCAGACTACTTTGAAAACGCAATGTTACATTTGCAGTATTTTTAATGCATCAGAGTTAAAAACAGATTTGTTTTTCTATCATTTGCTTCCAATTTTCAAGAATCTAGCTGTTTAGGGAGAGGTATTATGTTTTGGACTTTAACTGCAAAAACTGAAGGGTGGTATTATGTCAGCATATTAATGGCCATTTTTCCACTGTCTTTCTTTCCAGATTACAAACGATGTGCAAGATTGCTAACAAGATTAGCAATGAGTCCACTCTGCATGCAATCATAGATAATGCATGTGAGTAAAAGGATTTTATCTTCTTGGGTGGGGTTCAGTCTGCTCTCCAAACATGATTACACTGATTCCATGTCACCATGTGCCAAAGTAAAATGGTTAATTAAGATAGACAAGGTAATTTTAAATGCATAATTAAAAAAAAGTGTCTTAAGTGTGATGTGGAGGAATTTCATTGTTGCTGTTCAAGCTTTTTTTCTAAATTGTGTCTGATGTGCGATTCACATAAGAAAGAAACATATATCTTAGTGCATCTGTCCAACATTTGTATACTTTAAGAAGATAGTATACATACACTTTCTTGTCAGAGAGGGTCTGTTGTGCATTTAATCTTAATTCAGCCATAATTTAAGATCGGCCCCGGGGTGGCTGAGGTTGCACATAATTAAGTGTAATCAGAGTAACAGAGAGAGAGAGAAACACATTCATTTTCTGACATCATAATGTCAGCAGTTTATATTACATCATTTAACTTGTTGAGCAAATATTTTAAACGAGACTAATTTGTTTGATAGGTTCTACAATTTTCTTAAAACAATATCCAGGTGCCCAAATAAACATTAGAATAGGTTTATCATTCTTTCTGTCCATAATGGCCAATAAAAGATTCCTTCCTAATGCACTTTTTAGTGTAAGTGATGAAACCAATATGAGGCTTCAGCCATCCAAATTAGTCAAATCAAGTAGATATCTTTTCATGTTACAGTCAAATGCCAAATTTTCACTATTTGTTATGATTTTTCCGATTCAGTTTAACAGGGAAACAATCTGAGGAAACATAAAGAGAGAATTTTATGGTAAATAATACTGTAACTTAGATATTCACTTATTCCACTTAACCAGAAAAAGAAACCATTATCCAGATAAACTTTTAAATACATTTTTTTCACAAAATAAGGACTGTAAATTTAGTCCTCCAGTACATGAGTATCTTTTTGGTATCTTCTAATGCTAAGTATGAACAGAATGAATCATGACAGTGAGCAAAACCTCTTTCCATGTTCATGTAGGAAACTGACATTTATTCTAAGACGTCAAAGACTCTTTAAGCACTGGGAAGAACTTTAAATTGATATGACTTACATCCTACATTCCCTCCTGATGAATATGTTTCTTTTTATATTGTAAGCTCAGTCATTCACTGCAATTATGCTATATTAGAAATTGCTTGCTCTGTGTCATATTATCACTTTCAACTCCATTTCAACTGTTTTGTTATTGTGTCTGCAAATTAGCTGCTAGCCTACTGTGCTATGTCAGTGGTTGGCTTACAGTTGTTATTCGTGAATGGGTGCACTTGCAATGTTAAGCCAGGTGTGAAGGTTACATTTTAATACATGTTAGTCATACATAAAAATTAATTTGCTTTTTCATTATGTAAATTTGTGAAAAGTTTTTTTTCCCCGCTTGCAATACTGTACCAGGTTTTGTAAAAAAAAAACAAAAAAAAAACAGTCCCATTGCCATTTCGTCCAACCAGTTATTTTGTCCTTGCTCCATGAACAGCAATCCTATTAACAATCCAAAATAAACACAGCTATTTGCAAGACAAAGGAAAAAGTCAGACTATCGTCATTGGAGTACGCAGTCACAGTCAGCCCTTTGATAAAGTGATCTTTGATGCCAGCAGGTCTGATGCGTTCACTGCAGTCTAGTCCTAAATCCAACATGTGTAAAAGCATGTGCTCTCAGTGAATGCAATTAGGTCTATCTGGTGAGTGATTGCGGCGAAAAAGTTCATCCACACAAGTGGTCATTTCAGTTCATTTTAGTCTTTCGTGGCATAGGAATACTGGTGATTAGAAAATTGAAGAGGCTGACACATTCTCAGGTATTCAGTATCTCAAGTGAATCAGATAATAAGATCTTGGCTGCGCTGTTCTCAGAAATCTGACAAATGTATATCACAATTGAGGGGCTTTGAAGGCATATTAAGTGATTCATTATTTAGTCATTCTGATCATTTCCGAGTGAGCTTAGACATAACATCGAGGAATACCAGTAATGGCAGGCCAGTAATGCCCCTCATTACCTGACAACACAACTTCCTCTCCTTGCCGAGATGACAAGATGGGTCTTTGCAAATACTGGACAGAAAAATATCTTACTGAAATGCAGCATTAAAGAGTATGCAGAAGTTGAACATGTTTAACTCAAATCAAGTTTTTTTTTTTTTTCAGGTCCCAAAATAATGGAAGAGGGATCAATGTGTTGCCAAGGAAGTGCCTTCAAATCCACAGCAGTCATATGAACATTGTTGTGTTTATAGTGTTTCTATTTTTGTTGTTCTTGTTGTCATTACTGAAAATGCTGATGGACATTGTTGGGTTTGCTTTTTATTTCAATGTACCTGTATGTACCACATATTTTTAAGGAGACATTAATTTAACATTAAATGCACCTATTTATTGAAAAGATATGTATATAATATGTCACAATCATTCGAAATCATAAAAATGCTAATATTTTGTTTATAAAAGTTATATCTGACAGAGAGGAAGTTTTTCCTTTTCCCCCTGCTTATATATGAATTCCTGTTCCACTAATATGCTGATATTATATTCTGAAATTGTCACGGTCCGTCATTGTCTTCATTACCTTTAATTTGGCACTTGAGTGATTGCTGACAATGAGAACATATGGGATGAAAACAGTTGTGATAATGCACTGCAGTATTGAACAATAAAGAATATTGAAGCAGAGCACTATTTTGCTATTATTGGAAATGAGTGGAATAAGGGAGAATATAAAGAGAGTTGGATCATCCATGTAGAGGTAGGTGATGTCATGGGTGTGACTACAAATGACGCTCGTGGGAGTGGACTACTTATCATTGAAAAATGGTCTTTTAATGGTAATGCAACACCCATCTCAGCCTTTACAAGTCTTGGGGAAAAAATGGACAGCTCTGTGCAATCAAAATTTTCAAAAGAAAAAGCAGTGACAAAACTGGATTTGATTATAAACCTACTGTGGTGAGAATCTTTTTTTTCTTTCTGTCTTGAACAGTTTTCAGCACCTTAACGGTGCAGACTCTTCCGTCCCTGCCTCCTCTGAGCAGGTGTTACTAGCACTGAATTCCCCTCTCAAAACCCAAGTTTATTGCAAAATTTCTGGTTCGGATTTTTGTGTTTGTGTCTCTGGCAGTTACACACTCAATCATAGCTGTCAGATATCTTGGACTCTTGGACTCAACAGGATGTTGTGCAATTCAGGCTCAACAGAACCAAATATACTTTGGATAAGACCAGCAAAAGCTTAGCAGACCTTAAGTAATCACATGTGCAAGGCATTTTTAATGTTTGTAGTTTTATGTGGCAATTATCTATATTGTATAGCTAAACTTTAATATAAGTGTATAAGTATATGTTTCTTTACAGTACAGTTGACAAATGCATTTAATGGTGCATAACCATTTTCCTTTTTTTTTGATCACCATAATCCAATGAATGAAATGTGTGTGGTATTATAGACCTCAAGCCTCGAACCACATGTTACACGTTTGAGTAAACTGGCTGAAATCTGATACACGGCCGAGACTTGTCTACGTGCCAGACAAGAAAAGTCTTTATTTTCTCTCAGAAGATCTTCTGCTTGCTTGTCTTTTAGGCTTCATAAATGGAAAATAGCAAACACTACAAATGAGAATTTAAAGAGATTAACACAAGCAAAGCTCGTCATTTGCTCACAGTGATTTTTTTTAATGGTAGATAAATGCATCAGGGCTGTCACTTAATAAAACTCTACTTGATCATTGTGTATTCTGCAGGGATTTTAAATAACCTACACTTACAGTAACAAAATGCTTAAGTCTTGACAAAACAAGCATTCCTCTTGTTATGTTGTATCATCTTGTACTGAGATATGTGCCCAGGGAATAGTTAGTCATTGTCTGCTGTTTTTTGGGGGGGGTAGTGAAATAAACATTGAGCCACGCATACATAGGGTTGCTGCTAGATTCGGTTCGGAAGAAAACACAAAACTGAGCCAAAGATTACAACAGCTCAGGTCTCACGCCAGCAAGTCTCTACAGACTCAGCAGGTTTGTTACATTGGGTCATGCATTAGTCAACAATGTTTGGCTTGCTGTGTGATCATTAAAAAGTCATCCACAGAAGCTGTCAGTTTAACATGTTGTGAACTGAATTTAAAAATATGTTTTCTTTAGATGTACAGTCCCTGTCAGTGTGATTTTAATCTATAGTGTTTCCAGGGTGATATGAGATGGCTTTTGGTCTGAAGGGCCATAAAATGTGTGATCCTCTCTTCTACAAATCATAGCTTCCTCAGGATCAGAAGAGTCCACCTTAGAAATTGATCCTCCATCAAAGTCCTGAATATTTTCAAACCTGCAAAACCAAATAATAATTTACACCAAAAATAAACTGATGGATACAGATGAAGTCCCTCTTCTCTGGCATATTAAATCATGATTACCTGCAATTAACGGAAAGGGGTGATGTTTCCAGTCAGCTAAAAATACATCTTGCACCTCATGGGGATGCACAAGGGATCCCTTTCCCTCTGGGTGGGAAGGCCAGCGACACCGGATCGTAATCTGAGGAGGATATCACTTATCTGGAGACAAACAGTGCAGATTAGGAGAGGAGACAGAAGATACACTGGGGACAGTATGTGGGAGGGCTGTAACACAATTACACACAAGCACCAAATCCTTCCTCTGGTACCTCTGAGAAATGCTGGCGCAATAAATAGTAAATAGAGACCAAAGACACACCATTTCCTGCCTGTCAGACTGCACCCTGCTGCACCAAAGCTCAGAAGAAACATCTTGATGTTTTAACTTGGAGCCAGTCTATCTAGATAATTACAGATTAGCTTTATTACTTTTTATTCTATATGAGGAGGCTGTAATTTGGACAGTAACACCAGTCTTGCACCAGACTTTGGACTTTCTAAGATAATCACAGTTCTGAGTTTATTCCAAGTGAATGGATTGTCCCGATACTTGTACATACATTAACATATTTGTAATTTGGTCAGCCCTTTGGCACATACTAAAAATTTTTGCAACTTTTCAAGGTGGATTATGACACCTAAACATGGTTCCTTACTTATGACGATCAAACTCCACCCCCCATCCGCAGAAGAATTTATGGCAAAAGTAAATACTTTAATCCAATTTCTTAGGCCCTAAGGCCTCATCCAAGCAAACCACCTTATTTATAGTAACCGTGATGCTGTAAAATTGTTGTAAAGGGCTCATTGATTCACTTCATGATTAATTCATGTCTTTTGTAGAATGCATAAATCCCTACATGAGTCACCAATAATATATATTCAAACAATACAGCCGCCATTAGAAATTTGACATTTGAAATATGAATGAATAGTCATCACCAGTAACAGTAAACTCTTCTTTTCTTTCCATCGTTCTGAAATGGAAATATCATAATATCATAATATCATGGATCTGTGTGACTTTGACGGGTTTAATCAAGAAAGCAGCTTCTATTCTTCCATTGCCAAGATAGTTTAGAGAGGTGTTGACCCCTTCACTGCAAGATATTATACGGACACTGGTCCATGTTAAACAAGACAGTTTGATGGAAAGTGAGTTGCTGCAGCTTTATCTGTGTGCCAGCTGCTGTGTCTTTGATCTCATGTGCTGGAGGTATTGGCACAGGTCTCCCTGCCGCCCCCTCTGCATGCCCCACACTGTGTGTGTGTTCTGATGCCTGGCATGGCTAATACTAAACACACTGTTTAACTGCAAGGCATCTTAAAGATGTCTGTTTATTCACCCGGATATGTGACATAATTAATTCACAATTAGCTTTGATTTTGTTTTCTTTATTTGGAAATGTTCGTGTATCAAATGAATTCAAAATAAATGCCTCACATGTGAGTGCAGTGCAGTAAATTATATTTTTTTATCAACATGATTTGTACATCTATACCATCAGGTACAGTGATGTTTGTAGTAATTTATATGTCCACTGTATTCATCATTTAATGATGTATGTTTTAAATGAGTTACCAGATAACAACTAATAGCTGGTGCTTCATCTACATTCATCTGACAATTTAACAGCTTCAAGGTTTGCTAAAGATAAAATTTATACAAGCTGCAAATGTAACACCATCCGTAGGGACTGTAATCCATCGTAAGAATACAGTGCATTCATTTATTTAGGATTCAATGATTTAATGATTTTTGTCTCCACAAACTGAAAAATGCTGGTTGCAGAAACACATATTTTCAAGTGAAAAGCCTTGGCAGAGTAGCTCTGTTGTATACAACAGAAGTGTTTCTGGAGCCACAGTGATGGAGAAATGCAAGAGAGTGACATAAAAACAATCATTATTGTGTGAATATTTTTATTATCTGTTCCAGATGAGAGGCCTCTCAAAAGTGAAAATTCATCAAGTGTGCTATTGAGAGTCACACATACAGTATCTAGACTCTTTATCTTCAGATCTCTTTGACGTACACAAACACACACCAGTCAACATGTGTTCAATCTAATCTTCCCACAATGTATCTGAATTATGATTGGAGCAGTGAAAACAAATACAGTACAACTTCCCAGATTAACTTATTTTAAGAATGCACATGTGATTAAAGCAATTTGATTTTTGGGCATTTAAAAATCATACTGTAAAACAAGATTATAAACAACATGTAAGAATCTGGTGACATGGTGTGAAAATATTTAAGAAAGCACATTTATCTTTTTTAGCTAACAGGTTTCCCCAATTACAATATCAGATCTTAATGTCATCTAGCAGAGAAATCATATTAACAACAATATGTGATATCTATATGTAGAAAGCACAGGTAAAGAGGAAAAAGGCCACTGTGGTCAATACATCAATTTACATTTCACCAGCAACATATTGAAGTTTCCATTTAAACCTATTCATGTTCACATACATTTTAAGAAAAAGTTACCTTTTGCTTATTGCTTTCAAAAAAATAAACTACATATCATTTTGTATGTGATAGCATTAGGCTTTATGGCAGATATCATATGCCATATTCCAGTTTCGATATATATGATAATAATACCCAGTCCATCTGGTCACGTAAACTAATGGCAGAACAAAAATACCTTTGTCAAAATTATGATTTCTTAACACTGTGTCTCACTAAAAATACTGAAATATGTGGATAAATATAATAAGAACTTAATATATTGTAAAGAAAATGTATATATGTATATACATATGTAAAATATATATGTCCATATCACATTATCATTATCACATTGGTGGCAAAAATAAGTTTATTGTCAGTTAATGGACCTCATAATTATTAAAACATCATGAAAGCATACAGATATTCAGAGAATAGGCTCTGTGTCATTCCAATTCACAAATGCATCTTTCCACCTGAAAAACAAACAAACAAACAATTTAAAGATTTAATTTTTAGTGCCGACCCAGATACATATTATGTATGTTTATGGACGCCTGTGTGTACATTTGAAATGCTAAAGGATCCTTACCTTGTTCGGATGCAGTGATCCAGAGGAGGAATGAGATCATTGTCTTGACATCTCAGCGCCGATTTGCCAAGAGCTTAAAATACAAATACTGGATTAACATTTTCATTTCAGGCGTTTAACAGACGTTCATATTCAGAGGAATGTACGATTAGTGCAAAAGCAAAGTAACTGAACATTCTTCAAACAAGCCAGGAATCAGGTAACAATCAGACTGATGTGAAAACATGAAGTGAAGAAAGAAAAACATGTTATATCAGTGTAGTTCATCTTTTATCAGAGTGGAATCTGGAAATTTTCTGAGCAGTCATTCACTGACAGGAAGGGATTATAGGAAACATAACAATCAAAGAAAGGACTTGTGCAATGAGAATATGTTCTCAAAACAAAGATGACTAGATCAAAGTGAAGCTACATACAGACAGTGAGGCGGATCTCCTCCTGTTGATTGGCCAGTCCATCATAATAGTAGAGGTCACACTCCAGATCCTTGTCCTGATTGGTCAACAGCTCCCTCTGCAGGCCAAACAGTACGCTGAAGTGGCTTTCACTGCACACCACCCAAATGGGATAAAGGGGAGACTTCAGGTAAGCTCCTACCTTATTTAGAAGCAAATAGAAAGTAGTAGTCTGTTAGCCTGTAAGCTACAATCATAC
This sequence comes from Pampus argenteus, assembly GCA_036937835.1. Classification (NCBI taxonomy): domain Eukaryota; kingdom Metazoa; phylum Chordata; class Actinopteri; order Scombriformes; family Stromateidae; genus Pampus; species Pampus argenteus. The sequence continues at coordinate 14,221,485 of CM072870.1, forward strand.
AAACAGTTTAATCTACGCTTTTGTTATATCAAATCATATAAATTCATTAGATTCATTATTAGATAGATTCTTCTTTGTGATTATGGACACATTCTGTGCTGCTGATTAACGGCACAGCATCTGCAGTAAAGAATGCCCTCAGAGAGGCAGCCAGCAATGCCACTTACCTTACAGATGTTATAATGCTCAAACAAGGACAGCAGGCCAATGTCACATTGACCTTTGATCCCTTTCAGCAAAGTTGTATTGCCATTGCCTGAATCCAACTCTATGTCATTGTCAAAGACGTTAGAAACTGCTCGGCCACAGAGCAACAGGTTGACCAGCTCCTGGTGGGCACAAACACATAAAGTCGGTGTTAGTAACAGAATACATTTTGTCCTTACAGCACTAACAATAAATAGTATTGCTTACTGTCCCTTTTGTGTGTTTGTTGTGTCATACACATACTATTAAGTCCTGCATGCACTTGTGTTACTTGTTTAGCAAGTGTTTGTTTAGATTTTTCTGTGATTTGCAGTTGTTGATTGGAGCTGTTAAATACTACCTTAAACTGTCAAATTACATCAAAGGTCCAACTCCTGTACCTTTATCATTTTTATCAAATTTGCTACTGTGAATCACAAGTCAATACCCAGTTCTGCTAAACCATTTGATTTGTGTCAAACCTGAGTGCAGTAGCCATGGGCTCCGATGAGCGTGGTGGTGGACACGTCCATATCGTCTCTTACTCTAAAGAAGGACGTATGAAAAGAAAGCACAATAAGGGTGATGTTTCTTCACTTATAGTATTTTTTATACTGCACATCTTGTTTGGTCATAGTCCTAATAAAAGGCTGTACATACTTTTCAATAGATCGCGTTAGAACAGCAGATATGGTCAACAGTAGGCATCCTAACACCCCAGTCTCAAACTGTGGACATAATACATATCATTTAGATCAAAAAAGTTGAAAGTTGCACATTTGACAGGCAAAATTAAAGTGAGGAAGCACTGAATTTCTCACCTGCTCAATGTGCTGCTCCAGAAGAAACTGCAGGTCCTTCATGTTATCCACTTTGAAACATGTTATCTAAAACAAAAGGAGTTCAACCAAAAGGTTCATTTTACAAATTCATGGTAGTGAAATAGCTACACTTCATTACATACTATTATTCAATTAACTACAAATAAGAACAGAAATATATACAGAAGATATTTACTAATGAGAATCTGTCCAAACATGGCTACACATAATCTCCTATAATAACATTTTAGACATGGTAATATTCATCAAATTTCAGTCGACTGAAATGTTTTTAATACGTTTTTGATAATCTGTTAATTGTTTTTGAGAACAGATTTTCTCTTGTTTCAGCTTCTTAAATGTGGATATTTTATGGTTTATTTAGCACTCTACTACAGTGAACTAAATATCTTTGGATTGTGGACTGTCGGTCGGGATGAATAAGAACTTTGGAGTAAATGACATTTTTTCACCATTTTCTGACATTTTATATACCAAATAACTAACCAATGAATCAAGAAAATATTCATTAGTTGCATTAAAGTATTTTTGAAGAATGTTTGTTGGATGTAGTTAGAATATACTATATTTTAAATATAAAACTTACAATATGCTGCTGCAATTAACATATTTGTAAATCCCACTCAGTCCACTTCTGTGTAACTTTACTACATAGATTCAACAGGTATGTACACAAAAGCATGCCTTTACCTTTTCAAACACTCCATCAGATTTGTAGTGTCCCGTTGGTGTGAAAAGATTTTTTCCTGAACTTCTGTTGTAAAAACAGATCCAACATAAGAAACACAATTGTTTAAATTAGCAATCCTTGGTGACAGCAGATTTACGAGGCATTAGACATAGGCTGGGACATCTGAATTTAACTTTTTGGCTTCTAGTGTTGATGTGAGCCTAGTTTACCAAATCAGCTGTGATGGCGCTTGCTTATATGACATGCTCCACTACCCCTACCTTTAACATCTGAGCCTTATATTAATCAATTAAAAAGTATTCAAATGCATTCACCAGCATGCACTAGTTCTGTGTTGTAGAGGATTAGGTGGATAATACAAGTATGATCTCACATTGCAATTATGGCTTGTTTTTCCTCCCCAGCCCTCCAAAGGATTTCAGCTGCTGCTAAAACAAGACACTTTTTCCTGGTGGTGTTGGATGGTCTTAACCTCCTGAGAACAATGTAGCATTTAAGGGTAAAACAGGTCACAGTTAATAGGTCAATATTTAACAGTGGCTATACAGCACTCCTTGATGTGAATTAATGGCTGTAAAACACATTCAAGTGATTGCAAGAGGTCACATGCAAGAGGTTAATATTATAGAGCAAAGCTCTAGTTTACAGGATAACATACTGAAGGCCTGTATTACTACTTTCGATGTTCTCAAACAGTAGTTCTTTTAGAACAAAAGCTTGGACAGATGCCAGAACTCCACAAGGACCACCCTAGAAAATAAATACACAAAGAAGAATATATAAGAATATAAAGCACAATACTGCAGTTCAATAAATTATGACAATCAATGTTCTATATTAATGAATTTCAGCATGATGGATCAGTTAACAACCTTTTTCTGCACAATTCCGTATCTCAGGTCATGCGTTTCTGAGAATGTAAAACCCTGATTCCTCCACTCAAGACTGAAAGTATTTAGGCAAGAACCAAGAAGAACCGCTTTCAAGTCCTAGAAAAAAACAAATATAGAAAACAAGCAGAAAATCAAAGGAAACTTTCCCCAGCATTTAGAAAGAAACTCTGAGGTAAATCACCAACCATGGCAGTGTGTTGGTCCATCGGGCGGCCTGCATAACTCTGCTCTGCGACAGTTCTTTGAAAGGACATTTTGGGTAGTTCTCGCAGATCATTATCGTCTTCAATGTCATCTAGAAATTAACAAACCATCAGCTTTCACAAATCAAGTCGCGTCAAATAAGGCAAAACCTCTTTTGCTATTCCTGCAGCACTATACACACACTTACCTAACACCATCTCAGACACATCTAAATCAGCTACATTTAGCCGGGTCAGAGACTTTACTCTTAGGAGAAAAAAAAACACAGCATGGATAAAATTATGAACAAAACTTTGAAATCAGTCAAAATTCATTTCAGTATAAAAACATGGTATTTTGACAGACGCATTATTATTTACTTTACTGTCTTCAGTATGTCTTGTTCCACTTTTTCAAAGCTGTTTTTACTCTGCACTTTCTCTGGTGCCCTCCATGATTCCCTTCTCCCTCCTATGGGATCACCTGAGCTGATTTCAGTAAGGCAGCCATCTAAGCTTTGTTGATATAAACCAGTCACTAAACGTCCATCCTTCGACAACTTATTTTCTTCTTCTCTGAGCAGCGGCTGAGGCACTTCTACCCTTCGACTCTGCCTTTTTTTGGTTGACTCCTACCAGGAAAAACATTGGTAAAGGAAGAAGAGAATAATATGAAGTGGGCTTATTAGTTGCATCAAAATTAAATTCAACTATATTAAATATACCTGATACCTGGGGTGTACTAGCTATTGGTCCAGCCATCATGCCACGTCTAATTCTATTATTTCTGCTCCTTTGGATGCTCTCAGTGCTGAAAGTCTTTTTTTCTGGATCTCTCCTGATTATGCTGTCATTGTTCTGGAGAGAAGCCATCAGCAGCTGGCCTTTTTGTTCCCCTGAGCCACAAGTCCAGAAACCTTTTTGAGTATGGGTGGATAGAGAAGAGAGGGGTTCCTCGATATGTGACCTATGACAGAGATAAATCCCATATAAACTCAGACCGTTTTCTAACACTCAAAACAGCAAAAATTAAAGTCAAAAGGTTACTTGTAAAATACCTTAATTCGATGTGATTGCTAGTAACAAAGGCTGCTGTGCTATCCTCTGCTGTTGTCTCATTTATCTCTGATGGTGTTTTTGCAGGAGAATTAGCAGTCAAGCTGACAGTTAAGACAGACTGTAGGGAATCACTTTTGTTGCAGGTCATCCTGTCGTCTTTAAGGCCCTCAACGTGATGCTTTACAATAATCTCCAGTAATGTTTTCAGGGGGGGATTCTGAACCTGCAATGACACATGAGAAATCAGCTAAACTTTAGGATATTATTATTATCTGCTTGCACAGCAGCCTGCCTCCAGCTGCAAGACATACCTTATTCTTTCTATAGAGACCCTCCATTTGTAGAATCTGCCTCAGGTGTGATCTATTGTTGATACTGGAAATTGTGCGGGGATGCTCTTCGTCCATGCAGATAATCGTCCTCTTGAGTCCCTGTACATGAACACCAACAGGAACACTGTAGCTCATTCTGCGACAGGAAGGTTAACCCATATTGCAACAGCAAACACTTTTACCATTATTACATACTTTGATAGCATGAATGATGGTAACAGCTAACTATTAAAACAATATGTGTCCCTCAACCTGCCTAAGTTAAACTCTATTATAATTAGATAGTGTATTACAATTTGACATTTGTGACAGCAGAAACAACATGTTTTGTAATTGGTTCTCTAATTTAGTGGCACGAAATCTGACCAATCACAGATTTTTTGCTGCAGAATAAACTCTTTAGCATAGCTGGACGGGGGCTAATGCTGGCTAACTAGCTTCGTTAGCGGTTTGCAGTCCACAGCCACAGGAACGATGTGTCCTGCACTGAGCCGCACTGAGGCGTTTGGTAACTTACCTTTCGACTCAGATATTCCCGTACAAGAGACGCAGACACCTCTTCAACTGAAACGGCCATGGTCTTGGCTGCTTTTATAGCCTTCCTCTGAGATAGCTAACCAACACGAAGCTCTTTATAACGAACCGCCTAGCTAACACAAGACTGAAGGATGTGCTCCGCCACACACTGCACAGATGTTCAATGAGTTCACAGCCCGTGGACCATCTGTGGACCTACCAGAGGCCGTCATATGTGCTGCAGATTTGTTAAACTGCGAGTTTCTTTCAGAGCTGTTGTTCAGCAAAATGCGTTTCCATGGTAATGCTTCAACACCGCTTTCCCACTATGGATACGGTAAGTTTCAAGTTTTCCTAGGATGGCGACGTCATGACCTGCCCTATTCTGCCTCTGTTTGGCTAGTACTTGTTGCCTTCGTTGGTTGGGTTGGTTACTTTTAAGCATGAGGAGTGCGATTGGTTATGGTTAGGGTAAGAATACCACAATAAACCAATCAGAGGCACAGTAGGGCGGATCATGACTTCGCCATCCTAGGAAATAAAACATGCAGTAAGTACAGAAGGCAAGCAGATATGGCGGCCTATTCTTTTCATTGAAAATGCTGCTCTCCCATGGATGTATAAAGATATAAGAGATATAAATTAAACCTAACCTCTGACCTTAATCTTACGCATGCGCAATAGCGATTATTATGGATGATTAGCAGAATAGAATGAAAATTGCTTTCTTTCTTGCGTGTGAATTTTCACCACCAATATCTCATATATAATGTACTAAATATATATATATATGGTTTTTCAACAAAAAAAGTTAAATTATCTTGTTAAAGTCCTTGAAATGAAATCTACTATTTTTCATCAAGTTAAATTGCTGGACAAGATTCGTTGTCAGTGTATGTGCAGTGTCACTGATACAGTTACAGTGCAACATATACGGAGGGCTGCAGGGTCACAAGTAGTAGTTTTTCAGGGTATCCAGAATGGTTGGGATCCTCTAATTTATATGCTATCACACAGGAGATATTATCTTGATAGGTGGTTTAAATTTACATGAGAGATTTTTCTTTATGGCTTTGTGGTAATATAGAGTCTAAACTTTATGTACTACTTGGGTTACCAAACAGATAACAGTAGTATACAGAGTTGAGTATACAACAATAAAACACAAAGTGAATGATTTCAGTAAATTAGGTAGATATATTGAGAATGAGAGTTTATCAGTCTGGGATCGTAGTAAAGGTTATAGTTTACCAGCATGTGCAAAACATGGTCCGCGTGTCTTCTTGGAACTAGCGGAAGATCCTCTTAGTGTACAACTAATTTTTTCCATATTGTCAAAGTAGAAGATGTCTCTTATCCTAGAGTAATGGGTAGGTGGAGCAGGGGGATTTCCTCTTGACATGAATCAGGCATCTAGCCAAAAGAGATATAAGCTACAAAAACTACAAACCTCTAAGTACTTAAACAAATGATGTTGAGGAAGATTAAACTTCTCTGCGAGTTGCTGGAAACATGAGAACATGTTATCGGCACATAAGTCTTGATTCTTTTGAAACCACAGGCATGCCAGAAAGAAAATGTTTCATCCATTAAAGATGGGTGGAGTAATTGATTTGCTGAACTGAAAGACCCTGAGAGACACTGAGAGATTCAAGGGAACATGAACAAAAGCAGACGGGGAGGCTGATCTTGAAGGGAAGGACTCATCATTATCCATGTTGAGGGAGAGTGGGAGTCCTCCAGATAGAGCCAGAACTGAACTGCTCTCAAGTAATAAAATCTAATATTTGGCAATACAAGACCTCCGAGACCTCTGAAGCAAGGCCATACGGAGTCTTGTAATTTTCCTGTTCCAGATTAATTCAGATATCAATTTACAAATCACTAATTCAATTACAAAAGAAGGGCTGTGGATGAAACATGGGTAGACACAAACATAAAGAATTCAGTCATCCTGTGTCTTAGCACTTAACAGGAGAATATTAGATTGAAATAGATCTTCAAATAGGACTGTAACCTGAATTCCTAAGTATACACTATCTGAGGTGACCTTTAATGGAAAAGTATGCAGTAGGTAATTTTTTTGCTGCCAGATTCAAGAGAAATGTCTCACTTTTGGCCAGATTAGTTAGTTAGTTTGTAGTGTGAGAAAGCAATGGCAAAGGTGAATAAGAGGGGACTCAATGTGCAGAGTGAGATATGTGCAGTAGTTGCTACTTAATGTTGAAGCTGATGGCGTACTTTGCTACACTTGTTTGGCTGATTTGTGAATGTGATGTTATACAAGTGTACTCAGTGATAAGTGAATAGACATTACAAAGGTTTAAGTGAGGTGACCCAGTGACAACTAAATTACAGTACAACAAACATGTAGGTAACATGTGAACAAACCGGTCCATATTCCTTGCATAAGTGCCTCCTCAAACAAGACACACACACGCTAGTCACATTATCTATGTAAACTCTCACAGCCACTCACCAGTTTAACAGCATTTAGGTTTGTGGGAATACTGATGATAATCTCTTATCTTATCTTTTGGTTATACTCATTTTAAAATTTAAAAGGAAAATTTACCCAAAAACAAAGCAGGTCTTCCCCATCTAACAATAAAAGACGTCACAAAAACACTGCATTTTTTTGTTAATTTTATTAAAACATTTTCATTTATAATATATGACAAATACTTAGGCTAACCTATTTTTTTTTCATTATCAAACCATAAAACGGTTACCTCCTGTCCAGCATAATTGAATTACAACAACTGTATCAAGAGTATTACATTTAACTCAAAAACCAAAAAGGGGGATTTGGTACATGAAAAATCAACATTAGATTTTTTAGATGCTGCAATTAATAAAAAACTTTATCTAGAATTGAAGAGTTTCTTTTAAAATTATGATGCACATGTGATTTCGGATGGTTTTGTTCCTGCCATATGCCACTGACATTACAATATCAACAGAGCCTTTACTGTGGATTTCCAATTACGTGATGACTAACATGTTACTCCTCAATATAATACCAGTCAAGTATCACAATACCATTTACTAATATGGTGAAGAGTACACACAACCACATGCTATTTAATATTGATGAAGTTGTTGAGCAAAATTAGTACACAAGGAGATTTTATTTTCTACATTTCAATGGCTCAAGCATGTTTGCCATGTGTGGCCCATAAAATTGCGATATTTACAATACAGTACTATGATACTTAAAATTGCTGGTATTACATATATTGTTGGGGCCTTGAAACAAAGATAGTATTGAAGTATTGTGTAACCCTCGGCAAGGGAACAAGAAACATGTCTGTTTTTTGGCACAAGTAATATCTTACTCTAACAGGGAGTGCAGCTTTACAATCCAGCAATACGTAAACAACATTTTGCATTAATTTTCTGTGTGTTGTGTATCCCTCCCTTAGGAATGCCAAGCATACTGCTATTTTCTTCCCTCTGCTGTTTTGACCATACCATGAGGGACGAAGTTTTACAAAAGGAGTGAAAGACAACGGGGAAAGTTTCCAGATCATGGAAGGGCATCAGTAGTCATATGCTGTAAGAAAGAAACAAAACAGGTGTTATCCACATCTGTCAATCGGGCTGAGGTCACAAGGAAGAGGCGCATGCAATCCACTTCACAGAGAGAGGTTGAAATCCAGATAGGAGGTATCATGCAGGCATGCAGTCACACCAAGGTGGTCTTACTTTCTATTGTGAGGATGCAGGTACTTGCTGCTGTGCCTCTGCTGTTCACAGCCTTGCACATGTACTCTCCCTCATCCTCTGGGAAGGTCTCCGGCAGGTAGAGGCAGTACGTCTCTCCTCGCTCTATATACTGATAGTCCTCACAGTCCTGGAGCATCTCTCCTTCAAACCACCAGGTCACCTCTGGTTTGGGTTCCCCGGTGATCTTAACGGTGAACCGAACTGGCTCTGAGTCCACCACTGATTGATTTTTAAGAGGTTTTTTAAACCATGGAGCGCCCGATCTAGCATGATCCTCCTCATCCTCGTAGGCTGCAGAGCCGTTGATGATACTTGCCTCGTCCTCACCATCATCCTCATTTTTCTGCAAACGGATAACAAAAAGAATCGCCAATTGTTTTTCAGGGACGGAGCAAACTTAAAAGTAAAACCTTTGCCGAGCTGTCATGCATTAAGAACAAATATATGGTCATGAGTATAGGAGATTTACTTTTTGCAGGGCAGCATCAATCTCTTGCTGTTCAAACTGCATTCTCTGTAGCTTCTGCTCTTCTACCCTCCTCTTCTCCTCCTCCTCTCGGGCTTTGGCCATTTGTTCAAATCGGGCTCGCATATCCACCTTCTGTTTGAATGGTGACTCTTCGGCCCTCGCTGGAGTCATTTCTCTTTCCTCATCCTCCTGAAAAGAAAATCTCAGTATGTCACATGTAGATAATACTCCAACGGACAAAAAAGGAAGAGTGAGACTAGGCTGTTACATGTGATCTCAAGTAGATTAAATCGATCGCAACTGGACTTGGTTATTTGTCTTGAAGACGTTTCACCTCTCATCCAAGAGGCTTCATCAGTTCATGCTCGCTTGACTAGGCTGGGACTAGTCAGGTTACATGTGCTTTATAATCCATATTTCTTTTGAAATGTATTCACACAGATATATTTCAGTTTAAAATGAAAATGCAAAATAATTAACTAAATTAGAGTGATATTGAGATAATGCATCTGGAGACGCTTATAAAGCTTAGTTTGTAGGTTTGTACAGAAAATGTTAAATGAATGTGGGTATTCTTACCCCCTGGAACCGCTCAGCTTCTCTTTCTTTAATTTCATCATCAACGGCTTTTCTCCGTGCTCTCTCCATCTCAATCTTTTTCTGAATTTCCTCTTCAGTCAGCTGCTTGATCTTCTCAAACTTGGACTTGAGGTTCTTGGCCTGGATGGAGCCAGTCCTCTTGAGCTTAGTCAGCTCTTCATACTCTTTACTCACAACGTCCATGCTTTCATTCACTACATCCTGTGAAATAGAGGGTAATTATATTCGTTGTAGTGGGAGTACTCTGTAGATGATGTGTAAAGAATTAAAAAGATGAATTAAAAAGAAAAAAACTGAATCAAAGCCTTATGTATGTGATGATTTGTGTGCACATGCAGTATATTCTTAATACTATGTTTGAGACCAACCTCGCCCATTTCTTGTCTGAGTTGTTCATACTCCTGCTTCTCCTGCTCCAGTTTCATTTTGCGCTCCTCCACCTTGCGTCTCCTTTCAGCCTCCTCCTTCTCTTTCAGCAGCTCTTCAAAGTTGATCTCCAGTTTTCTCGGGTGCAGTGCTTCCTGAGATTCAGTCTTCACCAACCCTCCCTCCTCATCTAGTGCCTATACACACAAGTACACACAAAGGGAGAGTGAACTAACTGGCTGGCTTTAAGTCTGGCTTTAGTTTGTTGAACAAAATAATTTAAGATCAACTACTTACCCGACATTTAATAGCATAAAACCAGCACAAAAATAATTGTAATGTTGCCCACAGCATTTAAAGACAACAGCCATGCCATTAACATACCTTTGTGCTTACAGTAAATACATGCATAACAACAACAACAGTTGCTTTCTCGTATTTTACTGTAAATAATATACATTTGAAGTTTAAAATATCTTACTGTTTCATCTCCATATGCAGAGTTTTCCTGATCCAGACCAGGGTTCTTAAAGAAATAATTCGGACAAGGGAACAGAAATGTAGGTGTACCATTTGATCCTATCAGAATAATATACAATACATCAACAATCCACATCCAATTATAGACAACGCTCAGATATAGTCATTGTGAAAAGTAGAGAATAATAGGTCTTTAGTTTGATCAAGACTGCTTGGTCATAACTGATATTTATTTGAATGTTTATTAATAAATCTTGTACACATAATGATTTTTTTAAAAACCCACATAAATATAGTGTATATATGTACTCTTTGTATGTGTCTGTGTGTTTAGACAATTTAATATTTTATTAAAAAGCAGGTTTCTCTCTGTTTTTACAGAAAGCTCAGCAGCAACAAGTTAAATCGAACCCTGAACAACAATAACACAGCTTTAGTGTGTTAGTGATCAGCCAAAAGCATGAACCATGTATTGGTTTTGGTCATCGAGTCATGTAGACTTACCATGCTCTTGCGAGCCTCAGCAAACAGTCTCTTCTCCTCTTCCAGTCTCTTCTTGGCCTCCTCCTCTGCCTTCTTCTGCTCCTCCTCTCTTCTCTGGCGTTCTAGCTCCTCGAAACTGGCACACAGCTTCCCAGGCTTACTGCCCTCCAGGTTCAGTAAGGCCATCAGGGCCTCATCATCCTCATCTACAAGCTGAGCAAGAACACAACATGGGAGGCTTTGAATACCATAAATAAGAGGCGTTCATCATCTATTGACAATTTTATGTACCTATTCAAAATGAGGCTCCTCTTATTTGTGGTACAGTTTGTAGGACAAGATATTCAGGTGAAAGCTATGCTAGTTTGACATAAAATCTAGATTAAAAATCTAAAAGGGTTTTGTGACATCTGTTGAATTTTGTATTTATTTAGAGGAATACTGACCATGCTCTTCCTGGCTTCAGCAAAGGCTCTTCTCTCCTCCTCCATCCGTCTCTTGGCCTCCTCCTCTGCTTTCTTGCGCTCTTCTTCTACCCTTTGCCTCTCTAATTCTTCAAAGCTTAACCTCAGTTTTCCAGGTCTGAACTCCTCCTTGTCTTCCTGAGCCAGCTGAGTGTCTTCCTCATCATCTCCCTGACAAAACACAAACATACCATTCTCGGTTGCTCAACGGCTCAACAGCACTTCAAACATCAAATTTCACCACACAGCAATTGTAGTTTATGAAGTGTAAATAGAATCCAAAGACGCTCCTGAGGATGAAGATATCTACCAAAGTGCTATGCAGCGCTTGTTGGAAAATAATCCATTGAAAATAAACATGATTCATAAAAATACAAACATTATGAAAATATTTTGAAGCTTTTTATTACCAAGCCCAGCCTGGCTTCCTCAAATGCTTTCTTCTCTTCCAGCAGGCGGCGTTTGGCTTCCTCCTCAGCCTGCTTCTTTCTCTGCTCCTGCCTTTCCTTCTCCAGCTCCTCAAATGTCAGCTTCAGCTTTCCGGGAGTTACCTGCACCTTCTCTGAAATATTCTCTTCTTCATCCTAAAGATGAATGAATGTGAGAATGCAGGAGACATTTTCAGACTGTGATCCACAAAAATGTATTGATGTTTATTTCTCTACAGTATATTTCTACCTCTGGAACAATAGAGCGTCGCTTGGCCTCCCTGAAGGAGCGTCTGTTTTCATCATATCGTCTCTTCTTTTCCTCCTCGGCCTTCTTCTGCAACTCCTCCTCTCGATTCTTCTCCATGTCCTCAAAGTTCACCTTGATTCTGCCCGGAGGTCGTGATGCCTTTGCTGGAACCACCCGTACCAGGATTGTGTCATCTCCTTCCTTTAAGGTAATTAAAAGATAAAGATGAAGATCCCCTCCTGACATGTTTGATGTATATAAAATACAAAAAAAGTTTAATTATCCTTATAATCCTTACAATTACAATCATCTAATTCTTCTCCCTCATTAAAAATGTAATAATCTGCAAATATAAATATAATATAAATATGCAATATATATTTCACAAGTTTAACTGCTGGACACAAGCTGTCTCCTACTTCACAGTAAAGTCTATTCACAGTGTCTGTACGCCGGAGGCTTCAAGTTTCCTCATCAAACTTGCGTACATTAAAAACTGGCCCATGATTGGCTCCAAACTCGTTGTGATGTCACAAGTCCTGCTCAAAGGCACGTGCCTTAAACTCAGATTATTGGGGAACAGAAACTTTCTAGAAAATTATCCAAGGCAACATAACACACTTCTAGGTTTAAAATTACACAATGTAATTTTGTAACACTACACAAAGTGTTCAGCAATAAAAACCACCACCCACACACACACACACACTCTGGGGATAAGAGTGTATGGGTGGGTAGAGGCCTAATGTCACTATTTGCAGTAGGTCAGTATGGGTGTTAGTCTAAGATAGCAGAGTCTAATTCAGTCACAGTAAGGAGGTCTAGAGCTAATTTAGTCACTGGGAGGTGTGGGAAACAGTTGCCAGTCATATGCCGTCTACACCTGGCAGCTCTGAAAGTCTTCCAGTTGTTTCTAGATCACCGAGGCAGTGCTTCAGTGATTTAAACAGGACACAAAGAAAATAGTAATAGAACAAGCTACAAAACTGGGTGTGTGTCTCACTGGAAGAAAATAAAGAAAGAAGTGTGAAAGCTGAATAAAATCAATACTCCAATAACAGTGTCTTGTTCAAGATTTTCATATGGTTGTTGAACATTTAAACCATTGTCAATGACAATCATGACTGTTCACTTAACTAGAACAGAATTAGCGCAAAGACGTAGCAGGTAATTGCCTGTAATCGCCTATCTGGCACAAGAATACTTACATAATCATTCCCAAGAACGACACTGTGTGATGGCATAATGAGCCTAAAAACTCCATTCACGTCACTCTATCTATATTCTACTGATGGCTCTTTATTAATTTGCTTTCAACATCATTTTCCAAACTAACACAAGTTTTGCACGGTAAGATGAAATGGAAGCGACCTATTTACCTTGAGTTCACACACTGAGCATGTCAACAATGCTGCTGGCAGTTTCAGACCTAATCAGGCCTCTAGCAACTGTTTGGATCATATATGCCACTTAAAAAGGTAGAGCAACGATACCCTGTGAAAGCAATTTACCCCATGTTTACTTACCTCAGCTGCTTTCTTAGCCAATTCTTTCTTAATTTTGGCTTTTTCCATGTTGTCCTGAGCTTCTCTCTTCTTCCTCTCACCTTCCATCCTCTTCCTTTCCTCCTCTTGTCTTTGTTTTTCCATTTCTGCAAACTTCCCCTTCACACTACCTGAAGATTCAACAGAGCACAACACAACAGCACTAGTTATGTTTTTCTTCCTTGCATATCCTTTAGTGAATAGCCATCTCTCATATACTTAACAACACAGTGCATCTTACCTGTGATTTTGGGGACATAGGATTTCTCTACCTTCGCTGGCTTCACCTCTTCTTCCTCATCACTGGAAGCGAGGAGTTCTTTTATCTGTGCGGATCAGATGGAGATTGTGGTGAGGTTACGGTTTAGCTGGGATCATCTTCTCTGCCACTTAGAAGCCATGCTGGTCCCAGCAATAACAAGGGCTTAATCCCTGCTAATAGGCGGGTCATGTGACCCACAGATGGGTTTCTGATTGGCCCGTGGTGTTGTTGCACACACAGCAGAGGAGCGTAGCTATGGCATGGCTGTAAACATGGAAGTTGTTCTGTGTGAGTATCACTGATAATCCACTCACATATCACCGTATCACTGCATTTGTTTCACCACGGTCAATCTTGAAGCAGAGCTCTTAACCCTTGAATTCTTGATCTTTGACGTTCACCTTTAACTTTAGATTAGAATCAGACAAATATTTCTTCCATGCTGTAAGTCAGTATTACATATGTATGAATATTCTCTATTTGTTTCTTCTATTGCTTCGGTGTTCCATATCAGTAGGGTTAGAATTACCAATCTTTTTACATCAAGCACAAACCAAAGTTGACATGAAATAATCAAAATGATTAGATTATGATTATATTATATGACACACTGTGTGGTGGATGTTGCACTGCGGCGTATAGAAGACAGTGAATTCTCACTCAAACTGGGAGCCTTGTCTCCCCGTCATGCCTCATCATGCCATGCAGGTCACGGTTGGAGTTAGTGGGGTTATCTGTCTTTGACCTGCTGCTTCCTGCGACTCCACTCTCTCTCCTTGATGTATTGCTCCTTCCTCTTGTCCTGCTCCTCCTTGTTCCTCTGCCGGCTACGCTCATCCCTGGCCTTCTGCATGGCCTCAAACTTGTTTGTCACATCTCCCTTCTCTTTGTTCAGCTTGGGCACATAGCTTCTAGCCACCAGCTTTCTGGATCTGAGGAGTTTCTGCGGTTAAACAAGCAAAAGATGTTAAGAGAAAGTTATGGAAAATGAGGCTGTGGGGGGCATTATCCATATGGAGGAACATCTCATCATTTTCTTCATCTTATATTTTTTGGCTCACCTCTTTTTTAAGCACCAAATCAGAAATATTCTGCTCTTCATTTGTGTCAGGTTCTGCATCCCCCTTGTTCTTTGCTACACCATTAACAGCTTCTGATCTTTTATTTTTATCATCAGTGGCTGTGTCGTCTCCTTTGTGTTTCACACCGTTCACGTATGTCTTGTCGGCCGCATCTCCTGCTTTGTCAGTCATCTGGCAAGGCTTGTTGTCTTCTGTGTGTGATGTCTTCTCACTTTCCTCCTCAGCTCCATCCTCTTCATCGACTTCCACATCCTCTTCATCGACTTCCACATCCTCTTCCTCATGTGTCACATCATCTTCCTTGTTTTCCGCATCGCTCATATTCTGTTCATTTTTGACATCATTCATGTCGTGAGCGACTGAAGCCGCAACCTGCGCCACCTCAGTCATGTTTATACCACAATGACAAGTTGACAAACAGGCTCTGTTTAAATGTAACCTGCAAAGCAAAGGAGGAAGGGTTCAAATGTTATTGTCTCGTTACATTATTCTCTGCTCTACACTGTAAATACAGTATCTAAAATCTTGCAAATGGCTATCAAGCAATTCATGGATTCACATTACAAAAAACAAAAGCAAACGATGTTGTAAATGAATATATTTGTAAAATATATATAGTATTATTATATGTAGCATTATAAATGTTATTTCTTTATGTGTACCAGGATGTGTTTATTACCCCTGCTTGTACACTCACTTATAACAATCAAGATGACACAATTAATTATATTTATTTGCTCTAAAATGTGTTATATTTTTGTCCGATGTCCAACGAAATATACAAAAACAGTTGTATACACAAAAACCACCATTTGAAAGTCTCAATGGGCAGAAACAGGTATCTATATGTGTGACGGTCACTTCTTGACTACAAAGTTAGGGCAAAGTTAGCTGCTCCATTTATGTTGAGAAAGAGTGCAATAGAAGCTTGCTAACCTCTATTTATAGCACACTTGTGGGTCTAGGACATGTGATCATGGCTATTTCTGATGAGTGATAGGCAGTTGGACGGAGCTGTTGGCACCCACATGTCGCCCCTGCAGACCCTTGACAAAATGGCCAGACTAAGAGCTGAGACAACTGGAGGAATTGTTAGTCACCCAACACTAAAACTGTTGCTGTTTATCATTGTCCTCAAATACCTTTTCTATTCAGGTACGAAGATTCGAGTGTGACATGATGCTGCTACTCGGGACGACGGCCTTTTCAGTATGGAAATGTAGAATTACGTCTTACAGTGTCGTTTATATTATTGCAAAAAGGTCATCCGACATCACAGTGAAGTGAAGTGCGACCACTGTACGCTTTGTAGGTGTGGTCATCTTAAAAACCTTCACCCCGTTGAGATTCAAATGTTTTCTAAACAGCTTTACAACATTTTTTTTTATTTAATTTTCTAATTTAGTACAGTTGAAGGGAGTCCACATGCACAGCGATGTAAACACATCCTAATTTTATCTGATAATCATGGTGTTTGGTAGTCTGCTAACAATATTCAATAACAAATGCTTGCTTATTAATGATGATCATTTTGATTCCCCTCAAGTAATCAAGAGATTTACAGCTTATGCATTGATAAACACAACATTCTTACTCATAGGTTTTAGTGCTTTGAAGGACAACAACCTATTACTACTGTCCTACTGGTGTGTTGGTTGTAAAGTTTTTCTGAATCAGGTGAAGGTCCCAATGACATTGTCACAGCTGGTAAATTAACACTGTAAAATGCAATTTCCGTTACAGGAAACATTTAAGGTTTGGCTGGTGATGTCCTATTTCTGTACACAGCTGACACAATAAGTCATGACAGTGTGTTGGAGTTTGGAACATATAGCCTACAAATAAATCAATGTGACAGCTACAGCCTATACTAACCAATCAAAATGATATTGTTTATCACTGTATGTTTGCACATGTCTATATAACTAATAACTCACTAGAATAATAATAATAATAATAATAAAAACACTTTAAGATAACCTACCATGATGTACACGTCTCTTTAAATTAAGGCAACTTTTGAAAAAGTCAAATATCTCTGACCTTGCTACATAATAATGAACAGATTAGTTTACAAACCTGTTTTTGCTAAATAATTTATAAAATTTAGGTTTACCTCTTTAGTGTGCTGTCGTCTTTTGTTTTGTTTTTAAAATCCTTTGAGTAAATATAAACCAGGAGAAGTGAAACTCAAGATAAACGGGACAATCCAAGATGCGACCACTCGATGCACCAAGTCGACTGGTTGCTGGTTACGTGCCGGTGTGCCGTTTCCATAAAAGTACCGTTACTTTCGACCGGATACTGCATTCCGCGCGTGCCTGCCACAGGTTCAGCTGTTGCTTGCCTCGAACGCGTGCACGCGCACCCACACAGCCTCATCCTGATCATCTGCAGTCGCAGCTGCAAAAATACATGTTAGGAAATTATCCAAATATATCAGGATTTACTAATATGGCTTAATATAATGTTGCTAATGCTCAGTTGTTATTTAGTAGCGATATTTTATTACTACACACTCGAACAATTGAGATTATATATAATGACCTTAGTGTATATTTTCATATTTTATGACACCACTTTAATGTATAATGTCCTCAACATCCTGATAGTGTGTCTGCAGCTATGAAGATTAAGTGTAGATTAATAATCTAGGAAAGGGGGTATATAGGTATAGTAGTATATTCATTGATGAGTTTACAGTGTTATCTCTCCCATGGTATCACTGTCAAATGCCCCTAATAACATGTGTGGGTTTATGTATATTCTTGAAATTATCAATAGTTTTGGACAGAAACAGGTATCATTAAAAAACCTAATGCATTATATGTCTCAGTGTGTGTTTTCATCAAATTCTTAATCCTCATCTGTCTGCTATGTTGTTTAATGAATGAGGTTTGATAGCACAATCCCTCATCCATGATCTTAGTCTTCCAAATTCACAGGGGATGAAGATAAAAGTAAACAAATTGTCCATCACGAGAGACTTTGTGAGAAGCTCTGTTTATGGCTTTAAGCTTCTGGGGCTTCTTCTTGAATGCACACAGACATTATCTGCTTGTTGGCCTGTTAGAGCCAGGATTCCTGACTTATCAGTTAAGAGGGACACCGGCTTGACCTTTGTTTTTCCCGCCTAACCTAGATATTGCTGTTATTCTGACATGCAATGACAGTTGGAACTCATATCGTCATGCCAAGATCCTCAAAAAAAAAAAAACAGTTGGTTACTAGTCAGAATCCCTATTTCAGATATTTATATATATTGACATATATAAGCCTACAGTAACATACCTATCATGGATGGTGTGGATACACTACCAAATGTGTGAGTCTTCCTTTAAACCCAGATGAGAAAGTGGTTCTCTCACTGTGGATGGATGTAAATAGAAACCCTGACACATTTTGTCTGCTGCGGTGGCTCCATGCACAGCTGCTGACTCACTGACCAAGCAGGCCTCAAGCAGACAATCTACCAAGTAAAGTCCCCATTTAAGTATTCTAGGAATGTTTGAGAGACGGCCCACAAAAGCCTTAATTGATCTTGCTGTCTGACACTTTTTGGCACTATCGAAATTATCACATCATACATACCTTGGCTGGCACAATACAGTATAATGCTAGAATCATATGAAAATTTAAAGTTACATAATTTCAGGATTCGCTAACTGTATTGAATTGGAGGTGCTGAGGTTTGGGGAAACCCCTGACCAAGGGCCAAAACTCCAGCTAATAATGTACTTAGAAGTGAAATCTGAGAACCCCAACAGGATACACACCAGTGAGAGAAAAATAAATCTATCTTTTTGATGAAGCAATATTAAGGATATATATATAATATATAGGCCACTAGCCTATCTTCACTTCCTCCAAGCAAGCAAGGATTTTTAACTCATCTTTATGTTTTGTCTTTGTATTTGTATTTGACACATGCATTTGACTCAGATACCTAGATTTTTTTTGGGTTATATTTGAACATCACAAGAAATTACATTGCAATAAACTTTCTTAACTTCTGTCATTATAAATATATTTTGTAGAGGCTTTCCCCCCCTGTCATTTATCAACTTCCTGCTCAGATTAAGGGGTGATTTGGATGGGGGTCTGTTCTGTGAACTCTTGGGGCATGCCATCAGGGACAACAAGGGGACTGCTTTAAATAGCACCACAGCTGTGGAAACTTATCAAGACTGTAAGGACAGCTAACCTGAGTCAGACTGGGCCCTAACCTCAGCTGCTGCAGCATGGCCCTGTGAATATGTTTGTGGTGGTACAGCCCACACACCCCCTGCTGAAGCCCCAGTAGACTGGCTCAGCAGGTCATACTGTATGCGTCCACACTTCTACCGAAGCAGTTCCACGTTTTGTCTGTGTAGCGTGTTGTGGCACTAGTACTGATGAAGTAAAATCACTCACCTTTTTGAACTCTTTTCTGCCACTGTTGTGTTGCAATTAAATAGACTATCAGTTAAATAAATCATCTGATCAGTAATGTCTAAATACTGTATAAAAAAAATACATACGCTTATGGCACTGTATGACACTTTGGGGGAAAAAAGTCTCCATCAAAAGGCAATATTATTGTTCATCTCACAAAGTGCAATACCTGCATTATATTTCCTAGAAAATCGAAGAATGCCGCTGAGATGCAGGATGTTTTGCTATTCCTGGACAGCAGTCTATGTGGACAGACAACAGCATTGAGCTGTAAGATGATCTGAAGGCTGAGGAGTTGCAAAAGACTCTCTGTTGTGTTTTTGGTGGTCTGGATGTGCTACCAGACTTGCAGCCTATAAATCATGACCTTTTACACCCTATAATCCAGGTTTAATCAAGGTGAAATTTGGCTCTGCTAAAATGACATGTCAGGCCCTTAAACATATTTCTGTGCTGTTTTTGGAAAGACAAGCAAATTATGTTTTACCTTAGATGTACGCTCTGAAATCTGAATAAAAACTAGCCTTCCTCGTGAACAAAAATAATGTTGAGTTACTGTGAGGTTTGCATTTTTTAGCATTTTCTCTCTTGAAATACACAAGTAGTAAGTAATGTCATAATTTCCCAGCTGTGACTGCTGAGTGCTCAGCTGTCATGAGAAGGAAGAGCAACTCCACCATAGAACAGGTGCCGCCTGCAGACAGAGCAGCAACTCTTATACAAATCTAGTTTGAGACACACTGTGAGATTTTATAGGCAACATTGAATTTCGTATTATCTGGAAAAATGACAAAACTGGATGAATATGATTAAAACACGTTTAGGTACAATGGTTACAGAACAGCCCAAAGTCAAAATGACTTGTTTTCTTTCCCCTGTGTTGTTTCTGTTATTCAAAAACCTAAAGGCATCCCGCTCAGCTGATAGACATCGTTTGACAACCCACAAAGAGACAGCAAATAGCGGTTTTGTCTATGATCACCCGTCCCTTAACAACACTAACCACTGTGTGATCAACGATTCCTGCATGATTCTGCACCAGTAAACAGCTGATCACATGCTCCAGCCTTGTAAATACACACATGCATTACACTGTTTTTCCTTAATCAGCAGAATACACGAGGGAAGGTGTGTTTTGTGTCCTCAACAATTAAACAATGATGTTCATTTTTCTTTTTAAACCCACAATGCCTATCCAGGTTCCTTCCTATTGTTGAAGTGTCCTAGTAATATTGAAGTGTACAGTTAAATGCTGCAGAATTTAAGGATCTCTCACTGCCCCCTAGTGAAAACAGCAAGGTAAATGTAGCCGGCACCACCCTCAGATAGTTTTGAAATGTAAATGTCCTGTCAATCCCTTCGCTAACAACACAATAGTGTGAGACAGTAAATCTGTCATTAGTACATTCCATATCCACATTTAAAGCATGCCTGCAGTTTTATCTTTCATCATGCAAACACCTAGTTTTCCACCTACATTTTTGTACATATTTACAGTCTAAATGTCAGTTCTGCGTGCCAGAGCTAATTATGAAGTCATGCAAGATGAATTTAGATCAGATGACTAATCTCTTCTTTTGCTTGTACAGCGGCATGTGAAATATAGCATATATAGTGTTGGGGCAACACAAAGCAAAAACTGGATGGGCCTCTCAAGGGGCTTTTCAGATTGTGTGTGTTTGAGTTCCTGCGCCTGGAACAATTTATAGAAGGACTTGAAGGACTGAAACTGTTAAATAGTTTTGGATACTTGTGCCTGTTTATGCATCCTAACTAAATACCCAAGTACTTCTGTAGCATGTGACAGTTGTCTTTAAGCCTGTGTTCATGTTGTTTGTGTAATTAATAATCAAGGTGCCATCTTGGCCGAGTGTCTCTTGAAAAGGAGAAAGTTCTCCCTTTTTTGATGAATTTTGTTTATGCTGTACCCTCCTATAATTCAATGTTTAGAAGAAGATGGCTGTAAAGCAGCAACATGAGTACCAGCTGCCTTTAAATTGATTCATGAAAAGTTCAAACAATAAGTGAGACCTTCACAACTCAGATTTTTTTTTTTTTACAATAATCACATTGATTATCGATAGCTGGCGTTAAATAGTATTGACGTAGAAACATATCAAGCCATCAAAAGGGCCCGGTGTGCGCGCGTGCGCACTGGTGACAGTGTCGTTCCTGTCGATTTAAACAGCTTCCTGGTCCGGGAAAATCTGACATTATCGCGATAAACAGCTTGTTCGTTTGCAGTTCGGCGGCCTGACGAAACTACAGGTTAAACAGCCAAAGCCAATAACTGGATAACCCCGGCCGGCGCACCATTTCAGAGACATCACAGCTCTCCGTTATGGTCCGAGACATGAGGGAGTTTCATAGCATATGGTAAGTTGTATCAGGCCGCTCGCTAACTTTAGCTTTGCTCGCTAATCCATCAACACCCGAGCTGACAGCTGACCAGGCTACGGTTAGCTGTTAGCACAGTTAGCTGGCAGTCAGGTAACGAATTGGAGTAAATCTTATTGAAACTTGAAGGCGTGTTTACAGGGAATGTGTTGCTGACTTGGTTGCGGCGGGCTATCTCCCAGTAACAGTAATGTTGTTGTTGTTTTGTTTGAGTGATGCACGGAGGCTAGCTGATGCTGATAAACTAGCCTGCTAAAGCTAGCGATGGTATGTCGTCGTTGCTCGGTGCAACAGTACGGCTAAACAAACAACAACACATTGACATGCATCTTGCTAGCACTCGCGTGCTAATTTCAATGATTACCAGTGACGCTGACGTGTTTTCATGGCGTCCGACTGAGAGATATCGGCTGTTTCACTCCTCCTGGATGCAGAAGTAGTGCTGTTTTTGAAAACTCGGGTTCATATGTCTTACAAAGAGTATATAATCATGTTCATTTCAATTACTGCTGACACATAGGGTGTGTGGCAGACGTTTGGCAGGCCAGCAGTGCTAATAGGATTGTTGCAAGTGTCCCCCATGACATTTGAGGTCTGTTTTCAGTTGTCTGTCTGATCTCTGCACCTTCAGGGGATGAGACGAGAGCGGGTATTTCAGCGTTTGCAGCTCCGGGCTCGTTGACTCTCTGTGTGCGCTCAGGATGGCGCAGGGAGGCTCTCAGCTCGACTACCACATCCTGCAGGACCTCAAGCAGCGTTTCCCGGAGATCCCAGAAGGGGTAGTGTCACAGTGCCTTCTGCAGGTATGCACACAGCTCCTGCATGTGCTCTAAACAGCTGTTACTGTTTGCTGTTGACTGTTTGGCAATTGTGTCGGTGATATTCACAGATGCATTTTTATTTTACACCATGCTGCAAAGTTTATACTGCTTGATTTATTATGACCCCTCAGCAGCAAGATGAGCTCTTCAGTACTGATCCAAACTGCATAACTGAGACTGTTCTTTGTTGCTCTTTCAGAACAACAATAACCTGGATCTCTGCTGCCGCCTGTTGGCTCAGGAGAGTAACAGATACCTGTATGGAGAGTTCCACCACAGTCCAGAGGAGGGGCGGCTCGGTCGAAACCCCATGTTACACATTAGCCTGGGATTCCCGGGCTCAGAGGCAAGCAAGGCAAATGGAGGAGCAGCTGGAGTCGGACGCTCCCTAGTTCACAGCACCAGTGACAGTCACATCGAACCCCAACGGCCCAGCTACCCTGAGCCGCTGTCAGCCCCCGCCACCATGGCCCCTTCGCCGGGCTACAATCCTTTTTTCATGAACGATCAGAGCCGCTCCGCTAGCACTCCCACGCCTCCACCGACAATGCAGGGCATGTCTCCCACATACTCTCCCGTCCCACGCTATACTATGAACCCTATAACAGTCACACTTTCACAAAGTATACCCAATGTCCCTCAGGCTCTGCAGATACCCCCCGGGCACTACGCTAACAGCAGCAACACCACCCTGTATATTCGACCCTCACCCTCCCAGAGCCCACAGCCGGCACCCTGGTCCTCCTCGGGGACACCTGTCTATCAGCATCAGCATTCCCCCTACAGTACTCCCACATATGGCTCACCTTATAGCTCCCCGCAGCATCAAGTCCAGCCGCAACCCCAGCCACCACCCCAACACCAGCAATATGGCTTCCTTCCTATTGGCTCCCCAACCCTTCCCAGCATGTCCTACCATCACCAGCAACAACCCCAGCAACAGCCACCTGTTTACAGGCCCTACCACACAAAAGGCTCCCTCAAGAACCAGATAGAGATTACCTTGGAGGGACCACGACCTCGCAGCAACTCTCCTGTGCACACCGCCCACCCCCAGGGAGCGCTTTACATGGCCACCAGCCCCTCACCCAGCTCCCCTTCGAGGGGCATCACTATGAGTGGAACTCCAGCTTTCCACCCTGGAATGTACCTGCAGCACCAGGGCCCTGCAAGGCCTCGCCCAGCTTCCTCTCCACAACCGGGCCAGTCGGCCTACACCTTCAAAATTAAAGTTTCCCCAGGAGGCCAGGCTCAGAGGCCACCCAGCTCACCTCCTGTTGCTGAGGCGGAGTCTCTTCTCAACATAGTAGACCAAGGGGAGCACAACGCTGCTCCTCCACCTATCCTGCCCATCTCTGCTCTACCAGGGAGCGTTGCCAGTCAGTTTCAGCAAATGCCCCGACGTTCAAGCTCAGGCTCTGATGACTATGCCTACACACAAGGTAAGGGATTTTTTTTTGTTAAATCTAATACTCTCCATGTGCATGACTATACCAATAGTGCCACTTGTGTTTTCCCGTTGGACCCTGGAGATTCACTGGAAGTGTCTAAAGACTACACATTACAGCTGCCTGTAGCCTGAGAATAGCTAACTTCATTTTAGAAGACATTTGACTTTTCACTGGTGCTCATGAAACCACTGTTGAGCATAATTTGTAGGCACATGCGCAGTAGAGCTGCAACAATGAGTCGATTAGTTGATCGACAAAAACTATTTTGATAAGCAATTAATCGTAATTTTTACAAAATAGTAATATTTCCTGGTTCCAGCTCGTCATTTGTGAGAATTTGCTGCTACTCTTGATCTTGTGTCATTGTAAATTAAATATATCTGGATTTTGGACAGTTTGTTTAACAAAGCATTCAATTTAATGACATAATCATTGTTTCAGGCATTGTATAGAGCAAATGATGAATCGGTTAATTGAGAAAATAACTGGAAGATTAATCAACAATGAAAATAATCATTAACTGCAATCCTCAGTGATAGCAAAAAAAATTGCCAGTTGGCACGCATCACTTTGTGCTGCATGGAAGGAAAGCTCAATTAAATATTTATACTGAACTATGATTCTAATAGCAACTGGTGATTGCAGCCAGTCCTGTTTTTTTAAAGTTTTTTTTGTTGTTGTTTTTCTATCCTCCGTACCTGTGTCATTGTTGCAGTAATGACAAAGTACTTTCACTGTGAGAAAATTATTTATTTATTTATTTATTTTGGCTTTTGTTAATGTTTTTTGTATTGCTTGCATTTCCAGTTTTTTGTGTGGTGTGTTTCTCTCCAGCTCTCCTGCTCCACCAGCGGGCCAGGATGGAGCGTCTAATGAAGGAGCTGCTGTTGGAGAGGCAGAAACTAGAGCAGCTGAAGGGCGATGTCAACAACATGGAATATGACGCCCTACAAAGACGCTTTCGACGAGTCAATTCCACCAGTCTGATTCCAAGAGTAAGTAATAATAAGTAATAAGACATATTCTACTACTGTGTAATGCAGAGTAATGTTTAAGAGTTTCTAACTAGTAGGATGACTTTAACAAGAGTAATAGGGAGTATTTGGTTGCCCATTTTTGTCTAATTTAACTGGGTTGTGTGTTTGCACCCGCCACAGCCAGAAGAGATGACCCGATTGCGGAGTCTGAACAGACAGCTTCAGATTGACATCGACTGTACCCTGAAGGAAACAGATCTACTGCAGTCTAGGGGTATACACACGCACACACCACACACATTCCTTCACATAAATCTTTGAAGTGTAGCTCTGATTTATTTGAAAGCATTGATTTTGAAAGAGCCAGGCCCAGCAGCAGACAGAGTTGGGTTGAAAGTGTTGGATCAGGCTCCATCTCATTGCAGCGTTCTAAAATGACCAGATGGTCTGTGACAGGACTCAGGCAGATCTATAGTTGTTGACCCTCGCTGGGTCAGTGTGCGTGAGTGTGATCATATGTGATCCTGACGAAAATAAGTTGCAATTCTTTATCTGCTCACTAGGAACGGTGATGTTGGAAGCTGAAATGGTGTAACTGGCAGCTGACTCAAGAGTTTTTAACCAATTTACTTGCTTTTTGTCACCTCTCAGTCTTCATCTCTGGCTCAAATTTTTTTTTTTTATGTTATCACACATATGAAAAATAAATAATAATGTCATGATTTTAGTCTGAGAAACACATAGGACCTTCACAAAAATAGCAAATATGTTTCCACAATGTACTATTGTAGAGCAAATTGGAGGTTTCAGGACAAAGCCCCATCTACTGGTTAGATTCTGTAAATGTGTGAATTGTGCTTGAATGGGCTCATATATATTGTAGGATTGGGGATTGCCATACTAGCTGCTTTGAGTGAAAATAGCACTGCATTAAGAAAATGCAAAGGACCTTGTTAGTTGCAGTCAAAGCTCTACACAGTGGTTTAACACTACTGTATGAGACACAAGTTTACAACTCTACAAAGTTATCATAGCAACTTTTTATTATTTTACCTGTCGTCTTGACAGTCCTGAGTCCTGAATAATGATTACATTATAATAGTTCAGGTGCATACCACCAATGCTGCAAAAATTGAGCCAGGTTAAACTTCTTCACTTGTCATCTTCTGTATTGCAAATAAATGAGGAGGCTGCATATTTTCACGCAGTGCTAACACAGCCCAAGCGATTTTTAAGAGAATGGCTGGAAACTTGGACTGGCTGAACCTCTGGCTGGGATGGGCACTTCTAAACAAACTTCTGTATCTGATTTCCTCCACAGGGAAGTTTGACCCACAAGCAATGAACAACTTTTATGACAATATTCAACCCGGTCCTGTGGTGCCACCCAAACCTGGGAAGAAAGGTGAGAATTGTCCAAAAGCAGAAAATAAAAGTGAGTAATGAAATTGTTTATATGTATATAAATAAGGGAAGACAAATTGATAATTTTATAGGGGAATCAAAGATTGTTTTTTTTTCCAAGATACAGAGTTGAGACTTATTACATTGTTAAGAAAACTGCTATATAAATAAGGTTTCTGCACTTCTGCACAAGATTTGGGATATTTTTGTTGAAAACAGACTAAAAGCTTAACTGACATTGGTCTGTGTTGGCCTCCACAAAAGTGTTGGCATGGAAACTAGATGAGAAACCTTGCTATTTAGTGAATGCCCATGTCTATTAACATTTATACTTGAATGGTTGATGCTTGAATACATGCCTCACACGTCTGTTGAGCAAAAACTGTGGTTAATTGCAGCCTTGAGTCGATGACACTTAGATTGTTGTTGCATTGTGCACTTCAGCACATGAATGCAGTCTTTTTCATGTACTATTCCTCTCTGTTTTGTCAGAAGGGGACCAGGGCTCCAAGCCAGTGCCGGGGCCCCAGAGGGACGAGGACTTTGAAGGCGCCCAATGGAACTGTGAAAGCTGCACCTTCCTCAACCACCCTGCACTCAACCGCTGTGAACAGTGCGAGATGCCGCGCTACACCTGAGCTTAGCGCTGCACTGTATTGCCCAGCCCTACCCAATCCCCTGCCAGTCCTTGGATAGTATAAGCCCCCAGAATCTTCAAGCAGAATTTTTCTTGCCTATGTCTAGAGGTCTCTCCCGTCAATCAACATATAAGCCCCTCGTACCTGCTGAGGAAGAGCCACTATCCCTCCCTGCCCACTTGTCCTACTCCCATCTACTACTCCTGTGCACTTTGACCCTCGTTTCCATCGGTGGATAATTACTCTTTTTTTCAGGACAGTTGAGACTCTTCTCATTGCAAACGTATAAGAGAAGGAGTGACATGCTGCGACTCTGGCAGTGGGTGGGACAGGACTTCAGAAAGGTCAAATGAAATGTGGATTGCTGAGGAGGAGCTATGGTTTACCTAGCGAACATTCCACGCAGAATGAGTGACTGCCCTGTTTACACAACTGCGCCCATTCCTGAACTCGAAATGGAGGCACTTCCACTTTAATGCAGGAACTGTAACTCCCTCTCTGACAGTGGAATAATGAAATCAATGGTATATAAAGTCTGACTAATGCGAAATGTAGACTGTACACTGTATCTGGCTCTGTATTTGAGCTGTTTTCACTGAAAGAAGAACACTAGACACTTGCATATGAGTATATTCCTGGTACTTTTATGCATATTATGCCACCCTGTATTATGTCTTCGAAAGATGTTGATTTCCTGTGCAAATGCCTCAACTTGCTGTACTTAATAAAGGAGCTGATTCTATGTGACTTGACCATGCACAGCTGGCATGTCTGCATAGTTTGTCATAATTCACGGATGCTCCTTTTTCCCCCAAAATGAATCAAACACTTTTTTTTTTTCTCCCAGTATGTGTTTATTATGTCAGTAATCAAACCAGTGGGATTCAGAAACACAGCAGGAAATGGTAGTGGCATGCACACATACACATACAGACACACACACACACTTTCACTGAAAGAAGGACTTTTCTAAACCAGCTTGAATAAGGTTTAAAATAACTGTCATTACCAGAGCAGATCAGTACAGATCTGCTCAAATCTCACCTACTCATGCACAGCACATCTGGCATTTCTTATGGTATTGTATCATGGAGCTTAACTTGGATGCAAAAACTAAGCAATTTTTTTTTAATAAGTACAGTGATTTTTTTTTTTATTTTTTTTTTTTTGTGCTACAGCGTGCGAATGTTGGGAAAACATTGTTAATGGTGCATTTCCTGCAGCGTGGAAAGATAAGGAGGCATCACATGAGGTGTGCGAGCACATACAAGGGTGGTATGACTCAGGAGACATGGTCATTTGCCGTCTTCCTTCCCACTGGTCTGCATGGAATGAATATTACTTTATTGTACTTACTGCACATACTTACATATAAACAACTTTATCAAAAAAGCAGGTATAACTTGTTGCAGGTTTACATTAGTGGCCAAACGTTTTACCACTGTGTTGTGAGACAGTCTCTTCTACTCAATAACCAGTACATGTTCCTCTCACCAGTATGATATCTTTTGGAAGGTGCCTGTGGAATGTTTTTACTGCCTTCTTTTATTAAAAGTACTGCCCTCTTAATCAAATGGGACAGGAGAAAATAAAGCCAGTCCACTGGAGCATTGACAAATCTATTTTACTCTACTGGAGGAAGAAGTTTCAGATGTGGCGTATCTCTGGGGGAATGTAGCATGTTGCATTTCCTTTGGGTGTGTCCTGTTTGCCTCAGGGTGACTCACTTTGTCATCCTCAGGATATCACTTCAATAGGACATTTGGCCTGAGTATACGTCGTTGTTTGCCTTCTCTTCTCTGATTGGCTAATTAGTCCACCACTTCATCCTAAGGGGTCAGTAAATCCATCTGTTCCCTTCAGATTTTTTGCCCAAATCTAAGACCTACTGGAGTTCTACTTAAAGGGGACGCAGACTTATCTGACTGGTGGCATTCTCTCCCAAATTAAAAACTGCCTGCTCTCTTTTTCATAGCCTGGTTTGCTGCCAAAACTGCAGCCACTAACAGAGCATGTGGCTTCAGTCCAATGAGTGAGGATAGATAGTCTTTGAGATAATACATTCACAGTATCAAATGTACGATTTTGTTTCCAGTCCTCAAACTAACAATAAGCATTTGTTTTTCCTATTATTTCTAGTCTGTGGTTGAGAGCTGCGTAACAGACAGAAAGTCCCTAATACTCAGAGAACACTGGTGAAACAGAGAGTCATGGGTTTCTCCTCTTGTATCGCATATTTTAGTAGTAGTCTTCATAATTTTTGGGGTTGAGACAGTAGAGGATGGCACCTCCAAAAGAGAAGATGGTGGATCCCCAAGCCAGGCCGTAGCCCCAGTTAAACTCATGGTACACCCTCAAACTGACCGTCTCTATGAACTTGATGGGAAATAGGACCAAGCTGCACACTTGAAGCACCACTGCAGAGGAAAAATGGGAAAAGAAAAGATAATAATGTTAACATAAGGTGAGGAAAATGCAGATAAAAATATAATAATTGACAACTACTTTGGCTCTTTTTCCTGACAAGAAAAAAAACATCCCTGCGCTGTCTTTAAAAAGCACCAACATTTCAGAGTTTTTCCTCCTCACCTTTTGCTTCCAATAAGGCAGCATAGACACTACATACCTGCAGTGAAGAGTATGACTGCCACAGGCTTGTAGCAGCGACTCCTGGAGCCGAAGCACAGGGACACCAGAGCCATGAGGAAGGAGAGCAGGGTGAGGGCTGCCCCCCCCAACAGCAGGGCCATCGTGGCGATCTGCCAGTCTGAGACAAACACACACAGGGACAGAGAGGAGGGGAGGGGGGGTGATGCAGGAAAGGCATGAAATCACACTGAGATAGAGAGTGACATAGGTAGCTAAAAAGAGGTTTCTCCAGAGAGCCATGTCTGCACTGCTGACAGGAGGGATGAATACGTGATAAAAGAACAGGCAGTAGAATTAGTTTCCGGCCACACTGACACCGCCATGCTCAACCGCACACGAGAAAAATTGTGGCCAATCACCACAGTGTAAACACAAACTATTTGTGGTTCAGAGGATGAGAAGCTGGTAACGGCTCATCATTTTTTGATGTGAGCCACAGGGAATCCATGACCGGTGACTGAATGTGAACTGAAGAATGTGAACCACACAGTGAAAAAGATACATGCATGCCTGGCTACGCACAGATTTCAGCTGTCCGGTTAATGGATCCCAAACGCAGCAGAAAAGCAAAGTGATTCTGTGAGGTGACTCGGATAATGAGTATCCCTCCCTCTTGGCTGATGCCAGCTCAGCAGCATTCTCAGCATTTCATTCAGATTCACTCCAAAAACACTCAACTAGAAATAGCCGCCATCTCAGTCTTGCTTCCTATCCTGGAAACAGAAAAAAGGGAAGGCAGCTTGTAAATGTGTAGCCTGTGTGTTTGCCAAAAAGAAAAAAAAAACCTTATAGTTGGGAGTTTTGTTTGCGTTGTGCAACAAAGTGCAACCGTTTGAGAGGCTTAATTAGCCATAGACACACTATATGTTATTGTTTAGAGATTTGGAGGTTTCTTTCGGAAACTTTACTGTGTACTGGCGGAAACAGGAGCTCTATATGTAAACAGACAGAGGATATTATGATGAGGCATTTGATTACACAAGAGGAAACCATTTAAAATGCATTGAGTGAAAAAAACAACAACATCAAAGCATAAAGGGGATTGGGCCCACATACATGACTCAATATCAGAGCGGGTGGAAGTTCACACTGAAGGATTTCAAGTAAGTATACATGGTATTGTCTTTATGGAGCCCAGGAAATAAAGGAAAAATAATTGCTAATAATATTTAATCTCTATTGAGGCAGAAAATCGTTAACACATTGACCAGCAGGGAGAGAGTGACAGAGCATAAGATGTGTAAAGTACAGTTCTCACTCTTGTTGAAGGGAAACTTTGTTTCTGGGGCCAAACGGCTCAAATATAAACAAAGATCAACTGCTTCTGACCAAATATGGTTCAAGGTTTAGAGTTTAAAAATGGGTCCTGTCACCACAGGATGTTGAAAAGAGCCCATGAAAAGCAGAGCACCCGCTCCCTCCGGCCTCCAGTTGCACAACATGAGGCCCTCGCTTACAATCTGACCCTTGACTTTCTCTCCCACTGCCTCATTGGCTGCCTCTCAGCAAAAGGACCACAGCGACTTGACCTGTAGTTGTCAAAGCCCATCGTCGGTGAGATATCTTGTCTGGGTCCGTTTGGTGCCTTCAGCCTGATTGGGACTGCGCAGCAACCTGAGCCTTATCAGTGCGCTCATGAACACAGCAGGATGCAGAAAAGTCCTCTCATCTCAGATTTGGAACAGATCCTGTAACGCTGTACAAGAAACACAGCCAGAGTTTGAGTGCTTAAAGGCTTGACGAGCAGGAAGTGCCAAACTATTAATCTGAGCGCTGCATGATGACAGATGGAAAAGCAGATACTGTACACAAGATCCGATCTGAGCATTAATTATGGTCCCTCATGTGCATATCAGGCAGTGCTAATCGAAAGAATCCTTCAGGGCCCCAATTCTGCTTCTTTTGTCCGAGACAATGGAGGAAGATCTGTGTCATAGCAGAGCCTCGAGTATCTCTCCCACTGTCTCACTCTCTTGGGGTTGCAGGATGGAGAAGTGTAGGAAGCAGGAAGATGTTCCCTGGTTCATGCTCTCCTATTGATGAGCAAGACATTGAACCAAAACTGTGCTGCAACCTCCCACATACAGGATAGATACTGTCTTGTATTAATAATACATCTTGCCATCACTTAGACATCATGGACTTGCTCACACACTGGTTCCACATTCGTCCCCTCATCTCACACTAAGCCGGCATCTACATACACTGCTCTTGCACGGCCACTCCACATTCCTAGCCCAGTGTTAAGACTGTATATTTTATACTTGACCTCTGACCTTGTGCCTCAGCATGTGTGTGAGAGTCAGAGAAACAGAAAGAGATGGATATTTTAAACACTTCGTGAGCATGTAACAAGGCAATACCTCGTGTCTTCTTTCTAATTCACACTGCGTATCACACACACACACACAGACACGGAGGCCTTGCAGGACAGACTCAAAACATCTGAGCAGCCAGCTGGTGTTTCCGACTAACAGGATTTATTTAATGCCCAGAGCATGACACTGAGGAAATATTGGGGGGCTGAAGAGGGGGTAGAAACTGATTACTGGGATTCAAATCAATAAGCCTAGCCAAGCACAAGCCGGAGGAAAATGGACAGTTTGCTGTGTGCATTTACTGTGGTATGCTGCCACTGCTACTGCTGAGAGCTGACACGGTCAGAGACTGCATGTCTTTATATGGCACCAAAGTGCACTTTGTCTGAGCTGACAGAGAAGGATCGGGGCCAGCGTGATCCACAGTTACTCATCTCTCAGACAGAAAGAAAACATTTTGTCAGACTAACAAAAACACAATTCGCCACTCAGCACACAGGAGGAGGTCAGAGGCAGCAAAAAAGGACAAATACAGACATGGAGGAAACTGTAGTCAGAGGTGTAGTGTGGGATAAGCCTACAGTACATATGCTTTACCAACTGTTTGCATTAGCAGAATATAGTTTTGACATCTTACAGGCTGATAAATTTAGGCTACACAATATTAAGTGCAATGCATAAAAATAACAATGAAACCCCAATAAAGGTCCTGTCGTAAATGTCTTTAGAAAGCTCTGGACTTTTCGTTTTCCTGTCAGATTTGTAGCTATAGTTGACTAGATTATAATGTAACACATTTCACAGTTATTTTGCCCATCTTACGATCCAGTGTAACCGAATACAGCCCTACTACAAACAATGGTCTAAAACCTGCCAGATAAAAGGTAAAAAACAAACACGTTATAGATTTTATTGATAGATATTGTTGTTAAATAGACTGAAATAAGTGCTTTCCTGAAATCATTATTGTTCTTACTGTTCATACCGACGTGTCTCACAGTTCGACCATCTACTTTCCTATCAACAACTGACCAGCTGTGATGGAAATATGAAATGCTTCCAGAAATCAGCTTTAATGTGAGGACTCCACGAAGAAGCATTTCTGGAGTGCTTCACTTGTTTCCCTGGTTACTAATCTCCAGGCATCTGGATCTCTGGGGAGCTCTCTGCTCAGAGTTGCCCTCACTCCTTGGCCGGTGAAGAAACCCACACAAAGGCTCATTTTGTGAGCAACAAAAGGCCAAATGAAACCCCAGCTGGACCGTTCCTGGCGAGGCAGAATTCCCACATCATTCAGTGGACAAATGTTTAAGGAAAAAAAAGTTAACTCGCCTAAACAGAAATCCAAAGGTGTCTTACTCATCAGACTCTGAGACTCAAGGATATTTTTTTTTTTTCTGTATTTCCCACTTGGAAAGCAGCAATGTGCAGTAAATTGTTCACTATCTTATTTCATGTAGAAAAGTTCATCAATTTAAATTAAGCAGGCAATAGCTTATTATAAAGTAATTAACATTTGGTGCTCTCTTGGGTGATGCTTTATAATTGTCACCCACAGAACACGTTGGTTCAGCAGAACACTTTCTGCTGGGACTCTTTGTTGTCTCTGAGCGCTTTGTATCAGACTTTCATTTGAATATGAATGTGGGTGTCTGTCTACACCCGTAATTCTTCCATTTCCTGGGTGAAACATCCCTGAAACTACAACACCCAAGTGGTTTAAAACTTCCAAAACAACATGGTGGCGCATCACCCCATCAGAGTATGAACAGGGCTCTCTCTCTCACCGGTGGTCAGCGTGCTGTTGCAGGACCACGCCACGGAGCTGACGGGCTTCCAGCAGGACATCCACAGGGACAGGTAGTACTGGTCGTCCGCTGTGACCCACGCCGGGCTCAGCACGGCCCCGACATCCAGGCACAGGGCGAGAAACACACACGCCAGTCCCACCAACTTCAGGGGCGTCAACGCGGACACCCGGACCTCCTCTGTGCCGCTCACTGATGAAGCCATAGCATATATCTAAAGTATAAGTATAAGTATCTTACTTATTAAAAACAAAAGAAAAAAGAGAAAAGGAACATTTGTGTGGTAATGAAGTGCTCTCTGTCGTTCTTCAAGTCCAGAAAATGCGTCAGGTTGATCAGGTTTGTGTTGAGGTTGCCCTCCTGTCCGTGGCTGCGCTGTGGGTTGCAGGATGGGGAGCCGCTGCTCACTCCGCGTCCTGAGTCCAGAGGACGCTGCTGCTGCTGCTGCTGCTGCTGCTGCTGCAGACCCGGAGCTCTGCTGACAGGACCGGGCTGCACATCACTGAAATAACACGGTGCTGCACCTGCTGGGTCCTAGTGCCGAGATCCCTACTCCCACATACACAGTCTCTCTCTCTCTTTCTTTCTCTCTCTCTCTCTCTCTTTCTTTCTCTCTCTCTCTGTCTGTCTGTCTGTCTAGCTCTCGCTCTCTCTCTCTCTCTCTCTCTCTCTCTCTCTCTCTGTGTGTGTGTGTGTGTGTGTGTGTTTTCTTGGAATTGAATAACAGATTTGTTTTTGTTTTTTGTTTTTTGTCAGTACTCGAATATAATGCCCCGTTTCACAAGTGTGTTGAAAACACAGGCCTGTATGTTTTCCAGTATTTTGGTTTTTTAATTCTTTTAACTGATATACGTGATAGATTAAACTTTCTTGTCATTCTTCCCATTAGTAAGTGAGTAACTGACCTGAATTAGAGAAAGTTATATTAATACAAACTATGAAACTGAAATGTTCAGCTTTCCTCAGGAGCCATATTTGGACAGCCATTTGCCAACCACTGTACTATAGCCTACTTTTTATAAACTATTTTTGAAGTACGCTACATGTTTTTTTTTAACAATCCATACAGCCAGCCTATCCTTTAACTCATAGCATAAAAACTTTTTAAAAAAAAAGCATTCTGGGAAATGAAGGCACCACTAACAGACTAACTGAAATAGAAACGACTTTGTTGACAATGTATGCATTCATAAGTATGAATTACAATGTTTTCTTAACTATACTGTTTGTGTAATGTACATAAAATCAATGACTCATATATCTGTTTTTGTTTAATTATTATTTATTAACATAAAGCTATGTACCATCTTGGTCATCAAAACCCCAACAGTAGAATGCTGTGAGCAGCACCATTGCTTTGCTCTTGGAGCAAACTCGCTTCTTTTTCTCTTCAAGTTACACACACACACACACAAACACACACACACACACACACACACACACACACACACAGACACCCTGTACTCAAGGAAGCTTACACTGCTCATTTCTTACCTAATTGAACTTAGCTAATTCTCTGTCCTTAGGGAAGCATCTCGCAATTAATTCACATTGATTAAGACATAGACACGTGTACACATGCATGCTCACACACACACACACACACACACACAGAGAGAGAGAGAGAGAGAGAGAGAGAGAGAGAGAAAGAGACTAGTTATTTTTGAAGATAATTAGCTTCATACCTACATAGAAATGCAATTGTGTGTGTGTGTGTGTGTGTGTGTGTGCGTGTATGTGTGTGTGCGCGCGCGTGTGTGTGTGTGTATCTTTGAGTTACAGAAGTGTAGGTCATTTGTTCCTGGTGGCAAAGTCTTTCAACATCATTACTGATGATTACAGATTGTAATCAGTAGACCCAATGGGTATAAACAAAAACACACACACTCACACACACAGACTGTGAGAGGGGGATACCTGATTCAACCAAATGACAACAAAACTAATCAGCGATAATATAACTTTACTGCTGTAGAGTTGCCGTGGATTTGATTGTACATTTAAGATGTAAAACGTCACTGCTCAGATTGAAACATTGAAATGGACTGACACAGGACATTAGACACATGCTAAACTGCCTGGAAATAAATGGATAATTCTTGTCTCTTCCTTTAACCATCAATAACTGGCCAGCAGTGCACCAGAGCTGATTAGCTGATGTGAGCAAAAAACACAATTATTCTATGCAGGAGAGTCAATACTACCAATAAGTATATTGTTGTGTAATAATAATTACTGTTTTGAATCGGATTTTAAGAAAAAAACCTTCCAGGCCATTAAAGTGTCATATATTCAAAGTCCTAAAATTTTATTTTTAACTGTCCAACTTGCTCCTATTATTAGTACCATTATTGATTACATTGCTGCACTACATAGTTAATAATACTAATTTACTCAAAGTACTGAAATGAAAAAACATTTTTCACTAGAACAGCAAGTTATGACATAAATAAAAAAAAAAGATCTATTATACAAGTAAATGTAATATAGTTCAGTGATATATACAGTTGTGGTACTAAATTTTGTGTGGAGGTCAGTTGGATGCTACTGTATGTCTGTCATACTTATTTCTGCTGGTGACAACAGAAAATGAAAACATAATTAATTATTTGGATTTTAATATTGTAGAAATATACCACTCTACTAGTCAGATCAAAAAAGGGAAAGAAAAGTAATCTCTTAATCTCTTTATATCATCATGTATTTTATTTTAAATTTAGTTTATGTGATTTGTTGATTGTTGTGTTTTACTGCTGATATTATGTGCACAGTTTGAATGACTGGTCGAAAGTAAAGACTAATATTTGGTATTTACACTCGCAGAATAAAGTCTAATATTTGGTATTCACACTTGCAGAATAAAGTCTTCCCATTTTATTCAACTCTTAAACCTTTTAATTTAGAAAAGGTTCTTTCTGTCTTGAAATTATTATGCATTAACACCTTTTGTTGAGGCTCTGATTTCTAAGATGGTTTGAATTGCGTTATTTTCTGTTAGTTAGTTAGTTAGTTAGTTAGTTACTGGTTAGTCTTACAATGAAAACTAAATAGCTAACAGTAATCTAATACAATTATGATTAATAACATTAGCACTAATCATAATCCAAGTATTATTCATATTAATAGCTTATTAAATATAAAGTTAATTTGTGGGCTGTCATTATTGTGGACTGTCCCTTTAACTCAGGGGAAGGGGCAGTTCATTGGACCACTCTACGCAAACACTGCTGTGCGCCTGCGCGGGGCGCATAGCAACACTTTGGGGCAGCAGAGGAGGCGGAGGGTCGTTTATGCGCATTTTGGACACGAAAAGAGGTAAGCTAAAGTTAAATTCTGTGTTAGATAATATTTCGACACGAAGTAAAAGCGTATTATTATTTAACGGGGGCATTTCTGTCGACCTCTGTGTCGTACTTGAAACTGGAAGCGTATTGATCCTGCAAATCATCTCCGCTTGTCAGGTCAATACACGGGGCGCTAATCAGCTCCAACCCGCTCACCGACACACTCCCATGGACGAGAGAAAACTGTTAGCAGCCGCAGTGAAGCTAACAGTATTGTACTTTTTTGGTCCTTCTTTAACCAGTCTCTCCGGTAATTTGTGTAACAGGGCGTGTGGCGCTTTGTTTGAGATGTTTCTGCTCGTCATCTATTTTGGGTCGCTATGACTAACACATCCACACTGACCAGCAGCCGCCATTGGTCACTGACACTTTGGTCAAGGATGTCTCATGATCACAATAACATCCCTGTTATATACTCTATATCGACTGTAATCTTTTAGATCTTGTTTTTTTTTCTCAAACAAGAAGGAAAAGTCTGTCATCATACGATATTATTGTCTTGTATTGTTTTCATACGTCTATGAACTACAGAGGTTTTAAGGGGATTTCCCTGAATTGAATATTGTTATATTGTGATTTCACTCATATCAGATAATATGAGAAACGCTACTGTTTAGTAGCAGATGGTGGCACAAAATCCTTTTCAGTGCCAGTTATTATCAGTTATTAGGTGTTTTTTTTTCTTTGTAGAAATGTCCACTAGTCACACATTCCTTTAAATAACAGTTTATTATCTCAAGGAAGAGGTAGTTTTTCAGGAGACATGGTTAATTTATTGTCTTACTTGTATCAGCAGGTTCAAAGCTGCACATTAATGTGTGTTTGGTTTTCTACAGATAAATCACTCCAAACAGACCTGCAGGAATCATGGGGAGTGGTAAGTTTCCTGACAGTATACTTATTCTTTCATCCCGCAGGCGAGGGTGTTCAAATGAACTCAATTACTCATATTTAACCGGAAAGCCTTCATCCAATTTCTTGTCTTTTCTTTTCTTTTTGTGTTGATTTTCAACAGTTTGGCAGCAGTCATTGGAATGTGACTATTCCGGTTTTCTTTCTTTAGCACACAGTCCTTTTTCTTTCCTGTTTACCTACATTTTGCCCCTAATTTGTTTTTGCTTTTCCTGTCTTGTGTTGATCAATGCCTGACCTTATGAGTCACACAGAAGCCATAACTTGTAAACACAGTGGCACATCACGCATTCCCAGGCAATCCCGGGGCATGTTGTGGCATCTTGTGTGCAGTTTTTGCTGGAGAGTTTGTGTTCTTTAGCTGGATGTGTGAAACAGAGGGCTGCTCTGTCTCTCTAAGTTCATTCCTCTAGTTTCTCTTATGTGGCCCAGAGATGGATGCCTAAATCAAAGGAGCTTTTGTTTTTATGCAGAAATGTGGGCACTGGGCAGCGTTTGGCTCTGCTCTGCTGCCTTTGTTTCAGTCCCCACCTCACTCCCTCTCTTTTTTGGCATCTCTATCCTTTTTTCCCCTCATGCCTCACTCATCTTTCTTTCAATACACTCTCTCTTTGCTTAATTTCTCCCCCCTTTGCTTCCTCTTCCCTGCTGTTCCAATTACTGACTCACTTCCACTTTTCACTTTTTCTTGTCTCTGCTTATCTTGATTGATTTTTTTTCCTCTTTCACATATCTCTGAATCCTACATCATCACCCACTCTCTGTCCTTGTTTTTGTCTGTCTCTCTAAAAATGCACTCAACTCCTATTGCCTTCCTCCCAGTGTTCCTGCCGGCGGACGCGGCCCACTCAGTGCTGCGGCGGCTGCGCAGGGCCAACTTCCTGCTGGAGGAGATGAAGCAGGGCAACATCCAGAGGGAGTGCCGAGAGGAGGTCTGCACCTATGAAGAGGCCCGTGAAGCTTTTGAGAATGATGAGAAGACGGTGAGGGAACAAGAGACACATCAGACATACTATCGCTCCTTTCTGAAGACAAAAAAAACCCCCAAAACAGTCAGGAGTAGAAAAGCACAACACATTAAAACACCTGCTACACATGTGAGAACCCACATAAATCACACAAAGGGATAGTTCACATACAGTGATATGAATAACTTACCAGTTATAGTTTCTGTTAACTTCAGAAGAGAGTCACATGTTTCCTGGACAGCATATGTCTGGTCAGACAATAATTCACCATAGCTCACAGTTTCATTAAATGGAAACGTTACAACACAATAATTATCCACAGGGTAGTACAAAAATTAAGTTAAGTTAAATTAATACTTCCTGCTGCTTAATTCTTCTTTTGATCTGACTGGACTCTGGCTGAAAATCCGAGTACAGGACTGAGCTGGAGTAAAAACCACAAATCAGTATTACTACTGCTGAGTAACTTAAGCAACCTTATGTTAAAAAAATAAACTATCCTTTTAAAGTGTTATTTTGTTGAGTTCATATGTATAGTAATGAAATCGTATGCCAAGAGTGGTAGCTTGTGGAATGTGGGTGTTTTTTTTTTCAGGAAGTGATGATTATCAGCAGGAAGAACAGCCGAGTGCATGCTAGAGAGGGAGGCGCATTTGTAACACTATTGTGAGAGGCTGGAGGGCAAAGTCACAGATGTTTGTGCAACAATCATGTGGTCGCTTTTTGTTCGGGTGCTGTTGTCTCCTGTCTTTGTGTTGCAGTAATCCGGATAAAATTCATACAGTGGGGTCACTGTGTGTACTGTGACGTTGGGTTTTGGAAACAGTTTTGTACCAATTGGATTTATACTGAACAGTTGAGTCTTATACTGAAGAAAATGTTTGTGGTCTCTTAATGGTTTTAACAGCATGTGTGTCTATGTTCTGATCGGCTGCAGAGACGATTCTGGGAGGAATATGTGCGGGAGAGTAGTCCATCTGGTGGGCTGGAGACGGTGGTTGGTGGAGTTCACTCTCTCTACCTTATCGTGCCATTGCTGCTGGTTGTGCTCATCATCGCCGCCGTCGCCATCACAGTGTGGCGTTGCCACTCCCGCAAACGCTCACAGCGCAGCCCGAGCCTGGGACACTCGCAT
Organism: Pampus argenteus; assembly: GCA_036937835.1. Taxonomy (NCBI): domain Eukaryota; kingdom Metazoa; phylum Chordata; class Actinopteri; order Scombriformes; family Stromateidae; genus Pampus; species Pampus argenteus. Next base: position 14,261,599 of record CM072870.1, read on the forward strand.
CACGACCACGTCCTGTCAGTGGTCTCTATGGACCATTGGGGGAGGGATTACCATCCCGGTGACCAATCAGAACTCAGCATCCACAGCAGCCCAGCTTATCCAGGCTCAGCGCTCACATCGGGGAGAGGAAGTGCCGGGGACCCTCCACCGTCTTATGAGGAGGCAGTGGGCCACGCTGACGTCCATATAGAGACAGAGCCACCTCCACAGTATGAGGAAATAGTCAACGCCACCACGACTAGTGTCAGTGGTGGCCATGTGAAGTAAAGATGTCTTTAACCACCACCCCAACTAAAGCCCTAACCAACACTAGGACCATCTTCGTTTAGCAGCACCACTGTTGTGGTATCACCAGCCTTCCCCTTTCAACGTACACAGAAACACCAGTGTCTGTCTGGTTAATGGACTAATGCGATCTTTGCCAGAGCCAATGCTGTTGAAATTTGCACTAACATTTTATCAATGACATGATGTGAAAGAAGGAAGGAGCAAATGATATTGCAAGACCAAAACCAACAAACACCTCTGCTGAATTGCATCTATGCTATCACACTGTAGCAAATCATTTAACTCAGTAGACATAACAAATGTTGCATGTGGCGTAAAGAAGGAAAAATGGTTTCTGATCGCCATAATGAAGGAACACTAAGTGTATATGGAGGTTGGACCGATGCTTTATTGAAGGCTAGTGCCAATTTTTTTTAGACGTCACTGGCAAAATGTTGGATATTTTGTACCTACTTTTTATATCTCACAATTTGAGCTTTTTGTTATCAAAGTATTTACTGTTTCTAACAAGACTTTTATACATTTGCATTTGGTTTGCAAAATTTTCTTTGCAAGATTCAACAATTCCAGTGACACCAAGACTAATTACAGTGGCTTGCAAAAGTATTCATACCTCTTTGAATTTTTCCACATTTTGTGACGTTATGACCACAAACATAAATATATTTTATTGGAATGTTATGTGAAAGATTAACACAAAGTGGCATTCAATTGTGAAGTACAAAATAAATTATATATTATCTTATTTATTTATTTTTTTTACAAATAAAAAAACTGAAAAGTGCGGTGTACAAATATATTCAGTTTATCCTGAGTCACTATGGGCCTTTTGGCTGCATCTCTGATCAGTGCTCTCCTTGTTCAGACTGTAAGTTTAGGTGGACCGCGTGGACTTGTGCCATACTTTTTCCATTTCCGGATGATGGACCGAACAGTGCTCCATGAGATGTTCAAAGCTGGGGAAATCTTTTTATAGCCGAACCCTGCTTTAAATTTCTCCACAACCTTACCCCTTCTTGTTGATGTTCCTTGAGACATGATGTTGTTTGCTCCCCAATATTGAGCCTAAATAATACTTTACTAAATAATAATAATTTTAATGTAACTATAGTAGGCCATGAATGTATTTGTACTTGCTGTAGCTGTATTTAATTAAATTCCACACAGGTGGACTCTATCTAGTCATTAGGTCAACTTTCGATCATTCAGTAACTCAGCACTCAGAGAAAAGGGCATTAAATACTTTTGCACACCGCACTTTTATTTGTAAAAAAAAAAATAAAAAAATTAAGATCGTATAATTTTGCCACTTTGTGTTGATCTTTCACATAAAATTCCAATATGGTCATAACATGAATGTGAAATGTGGAAAAGTTTAAGGAGTATGAATACTTTTGCAAGCCACTGTAAAGCTGCATAAAGCTAACCTGATAGCAATTATCTATTCATACATTCATCAAATGCAAGGCAACATGAGGATTCAACTTGTTTCATCCAACGGTTTTGTGACTAATTGACTAATCCATATCTAATATTTACTTGATAACCGGTTTGGTTGACTGACTTCTGAGTAAAAATACCTGGGTCTTTAGCTTGCTACATGCTAAAATGCCATGGCTTGGCTTGGTATGTTTGGCTTAGTTTGTTAACTGTAAATGGTGGGCTGCCTAATTTTATATTTGGAGTTTAAGGGAACATTAGCTATAGATTAAAGGTTCAGGCTGAAGAACCAAAACAATGAGTCAGAAACTGTAGAACTGCAGAGTTTGCTGTTCATTCTCAGCAGGTTCGACACTACAAATGAGTCTTCTGCATTAATCGGTAATACAATTTGTTGATCGAAATCACTTAATGCAGGTTTAAATAGTGAAGTTGCCAAACTAATGCATCAGTCCAACTTCAGTATACACTTGTGAATGTTTTGGAGTTTAAAAATTCAAGATAAAGGCCATCAGTTGTAAAGGGGGTGCTGAAATGGTTTTTGTGTATGTGTATCATATGTGCTTATATTTTGGTAATGCATGCAGCTTGGTCTGTACACATGAGGTTTGATCTGGCTCTGCAGTGTTTGTTGACGGTCAGTGCTCGCTGGCCCATGTCCATCTCTGGGTTGTTGACTGTTGCTAAGAGCCTGCTTTAACTGTGAAAATCTTTCCCTACTCTTCCCCCCCCCCAAAGCTAACGTAACTATGATGGATATGAGTTCAGAATCTGGCGTGCTACTTTCCCTGAAAGTACGCTGAATGTTCTTCAAATAGGTTTGCAGGTTCATATGGTATAAATGTAAGTTGAGGAGTGACTTGCACAGAAATGTGGGACAGAAAGCAATAGAAAATTAGAAGCTTTGGGAAAAGAATTATCAGGAGTTTGAAGATTGTGTATTTAACGCCACTATGGATAGAGTCAATGTTTAGCATGTGTGATGTACCTGTATATCAATATGTATAGTATGGGTGAAAGTAAGTTACAGTGAGATTGTTTTTTGCTGCATAGGAATGCAGTGAATGCATTAATTTTAATGTAACTATAGTAGGCCATGAATAAATCAAGGCACTTTGTGTTCATGCTCGAAAAGAGCTGGTAAATGAAAACAAGGACAGTCTGGTTTGACGTCTTCAGTGTCGCTTGCAGCAATAACGATGTCACTGCAGTCCTTCTGATAAAACAACCTTCTCATTCTATATGCAATATTACTGCATACACTCTATAAACCAAATATATCTGTCTAATGTTCAGATACTGATAAATGTCTCATGTCCTTTCTACACCTCACAGACTGAGCACTGATTATTATTCTTTTTTTTGTGAGTTGACCTTTGAACCTCAGCACTTGCTATGACCTTGAACTGAGTTGTGCTGGTATTAGTAGCCATTTTGGTTAGGTTGGTTGTTGTACTGTTACTTACAGAGTCCTGTTTTTACAATGCCTTATCAAACAAACAAAATGTTATATAACATTAAATGCAAGGGAATTTGTTATAAATCCTTTATGTGCTGAGGCTTGAATTAATTAATTTGTAATAAAACATATAAAATGTGCTATATGTTTCCGTAATTATATTCAGTGTCTGGACAACATGATCAAGCGTGTAAAAGAGTTTAGTGAGTGTTTTCCACTATCCTGCTGTACTCAGCCAAACCATCATTTTACACATGAACGATAAGTTGTTGAGTTTCATACAGTCTTGCTATTGGATCATATCATTTCAAAAGGCACATGTTTTACTGGAAAATATGAGCAACAATACAATTACTGAAGTCAGACTTTCCTTGTATTTCAGTGTGTTGATCAGAATTACATAATTTATCATATTATGTAACTTCAGTTGATGACAAACGTAAAGCATGGCAGAGAACGATTAGAAAACTGGATACAGTGTTTACCTGTCCCAGTATCTCATAACCAGGGACTCTGTATCTTAAAAAACATGTTTTAGACACATTCTTATTTTTTCTAGCAGCTACCTCGCCTATGATTCAAACCCATCCTTTCTGTTTAACATGATCCAAAAGTATTGTTAACTGCTCTTCAAACAAACCAGAAAGTGACTCATTAACCACAAGTGAACAAACAACCACAAAGTAAACGGGGCTAAAAAGTAATCACTTAATTTCCTATTATTTAGTTTGTATTGTTAAAGAAAACTCAATGCTGTGAGCAGATATACTGAAACATCAAAAGATTTATTAACATTTGATACCAGTGGTAGAGCACGCACGCACGCACACACACGCACGCACGCACACACACACACACACACACACACACACACACACACACACAGTGCCTCAGTTTGTTCCAGTTTTCCCTTTCTGTGCTCAGTCTAGACAGTTTCAAGTAGAGCAACCTACATTTAACCCAGACGTAGAAAAAAGGTGCAGACAGTGTTTGACAAAAAGACTTTTTTTTTTTTTTTTTTTTAAAAAGGAGCACATCAAAGTCAGATGTTCTAAAAGCAGGTACAATGGCCACCTGTGAATTTACACCATTTGGTATTGCTTTACTTTTACAACACAATGTCTTATTATCAGTGCTAATGCCAGTGTGATTAAGTGTTAATAAGGCTGATTTGTCAAAACATAGCAAACAGGGAACGAATAAAAAAAAACAACTGTTCAGACAATTGCGATACACATTATTTTGGTAAACATAGTGTTACTTGCTGCTGAACCAGCCAAACAGGTCACACCATTCTAAAATACAATTTCCTGACTGTTTTCTCCATATTGACATGTTAAACTGTGAACACTGTGGTCACACCCACTCCTTTGGGTTTCGTAACACCTCCAGCAGCTCAGCCTCTTGGGTACCTTTGGCAGGCTCATGCATGTACTCCCACCTGAGGGTGAAGAGTGATTTTGTTACCTAGCAACACCAGACCGCTCATTGCTGATATAGAAGAGCTTGAAACTGGTCTTAGCTTACCTGGCAGTGAGGGGGAGGGACATGAGGATGCTCTCAATTCTGGAGCCGGGCGTAGCCAAGCCAAACTTCACTCCCCTGTCATACACCAGGTTGAACTCCACATACCTACAACACAAGCACACAAAGCCTACTGTAGATTTATGATATAATAAGTGGACACTGTTAAAATCTGTTGATCCGTTTATTGGTCCACACCTATTGGTTTGTACTTGTTTCAAGTACAGTATGAAAATAAACAAGATTTAAAACTTGTTTGAGATATGTATATAATGCAGCACAGTGATTACTGATTTATCTGCCAATTAGTTTTCTTGATTAATCGATACACAGTTTTGTCTAATCAATGTCAGAAAAAATTTGCAAAATGCTAATTCTAATTTCTTGGTGATGTCTTTAAATATCTTGTTTGGTCTAATAAAAAATCCAAAATCTGAATCCAAAACCAAAAACATTTTATTCTGTTTACCATCATTTATAGCACAGAAAGCTTTAAATCCTTAGTTGTAGCTGCAACCAGCAAATATGTTGCATTTTTTGCTCAAGAAAATGACTATAACAATTGTCTGACAATCAAAATAACTAATTTTTGTTGAGTGACTAATATATTATTGCTCTAGAATATTTACTCATCTTTATTTTTTGTAAAAGTTATTTTGCACACTAATTAAAATCTTCCAGATTGGTGCATTTATAGTATGTACTAATGAATAGCTCTGATATAGTAGTCTTAATTGCAGTGCATCAACTATACTAAACATGTAGCACATTCATTTAGCCTTTGTCTGTCTGTCTGTTCATTGTTTGTCAAATGCATAAATGGGGCCATTGGTTCTTTTGTGAAACAAACCTTATGTTATATACTCACCTTCCTCGTCGTACCTGCTGCCAGTCTTTCTCCTCGGCAGTAAAGGGGTCTTTAAGGTGTTTGTAGACTATGGGCAGGTAGCAGGACACCACAGTGCGGGCACAGCTCTTAACAAAGCTGAATGCCTCCTCCTGATTCGGGCCGTCCAGGTCATCGAAGAAGATCCCTCCTATCCCCCGAGTCTCTCCTCTGTGGCGGATGTAGAAATATCTGTCACACCTAAACAACAACGGATTATAAAAGAAGTTTGTTTCCATTGATGACGCTTCAAAGTCTGCAGCTTTAACATTGCCTCATTGTGTCTGCATTTAGGACTGCTAAAAACTAATTTACAACGAAACAATAAAATATACAATTGGACCAAGATACATCCACAGTGGAATTTTTATCAGAACTACATTTGTGTTCCCTCACAATCAATTGTAAATTAACAAAATCCACTTCACAAGTTACATCAGATAAACCACACCCATCTTTCGTAACCCCTTTGGAGATTCACTGGCCTACGTCATGGTGCAACGGTTTTTCTGTAACTGCAGATTTTAGGCAGGACCTTCTTATCATCATCATGCAGCAAGGATACACCCATTGTAATCCACACACAAACACATAGAAATCAGACCTAAAGATGCGTATGTGCCTAAATACAGGAACTGTAACTGTACCATTTCTTGAAGTCAGGGTAGTACTTTGGATGGTGCTTGTCACAGGCCTCCTTCAGGGTGTTGTGGAAGTGAAATGCATCTTCTTTATTTACATAAACTGGAGTCAGGTCTGTTCCTCCACCAAACCACCACTGCTTAGAGCCTAGAACGCGAACACAGACACACACACACAGACACACACAAGGGATATGATTCATTCATGTACTCAATAGTGTCACGGACACCAAGACACAAACGCTGACGTCAAGTACTGAGAATCACAAACACTCACCATCTTCTTCCTCGATCTCAAAGTATCTGTAGTTAAAATGCACTGTGGGGATGTGGGGGTTCTTGGGGTGGATTACGGAGCTCACCCCCATGGCACAGAATGGCAGCTTCCCTGAGAGAAAACACAGAGGACAATGTTAAAGTTCAAGCAGACACAGTTCAGACATTCTCACTTACTCAGTAAGAGCATCTTAAAACAAAATAAAATGGCAAAATTGGATTTGTAAAGTGCAGAGTGATGTATAAATCTTTTATGTAGGGCACCACGCGTCTGGTCATAAACTAGGTTTAAGCCTGCATACAAAGATATCAGGTGAATAAAACTTACCATCTTTCCCTTTGAGAACTTTCCCCCTGCTCCTCATCTGCTTGGCAGCCTCTTCTGTGAGGTTCCCAAACACCACTGACACATTGACTCCTGCCTTCTCAAACACCTTTCCATCCTGCATCACACAGCTAATTCCTCCACCACCTGACACACACACACACACACACACACACACACACACACACACACAGGATCAAAGGGAAATAAATACTACTCTTAGTCTCCTGGTAGTGCAGCATTGTTGCAAGTTCTATGATCAGGATGCTCCATATTGAGCTCTGCAGTTTATCAGCTGAGTCTCCCTCACCTTCCCTCCTCTCCCACCGGTCCACCTTGAATGTCCCACCGTCCACCTCCTGCAAGGCTTTACAGAAGTCGGCCTGCGTCTCCATGATCAGCATCTCCATCCTCGTACACATCTCCTCTTTCCTCTCCTGCAGCACATCGACATCGGTGACTGGAGGGGACATGAACCCCTGGCATCTCTCCAGGATACCCCCCTCCTGCTCCTCCACAACTTGGGATATTTTCTTTGCCATTTCAGCACGCTGGAAGTGACTAGCGTTGGCCAAAAAGCCCGCTACAGCCGCTGCTGCTGTTACTGCTGCGGCTCCGCAGATCGCCAGGGCCCCTCTTCTGCTTCGCCCGGAAGCAGCTCTGCCTGCGGTCCCATGGGACATGAACCGTACGCCAGTACCTCTGAAAATCCATCTCGTCCCCCTTAGCAATGTCAACGACGGGTTGTGAGTGGAGGATAACGGCACATGGGACTCTCCTGCACTAGCAAGCCCTTTAAATTGTGAAATCAAACATCGCCTCAGTGCAGTCTGAGCCGTTTTGTTAACTGAGCGGAAGATGATGGTGGCCATTTGTCGCGAAATCACGTGCTATATCTTCCGCGTGTCGCGACCGTTGGACGATAATACGCGTTTACTAACTACTCAAAACATTATCAGAAGTTAGGTGTCTACGTGCTGTCAGTCGCGCCTCAAGTCAAGGTGGGCGTGACTCTTCAGACGTGACAGAGGCCTCTCGGGAAATGTCGTTCTCTGTCATTTGCTGCCCCGAGTTCCTCGAGCGGTTAAAGTGTCGAGACCGAACTTCAAGACCCAGAATGCAGTGCGCCAAAACACAAACGTTGCATTCATGTGCTTCTCATATGCTCCGCCTTCTTCTGTTAAAGGTAAAGAGACGAGTTAAATTTAGTCAACCTCAGTAATTGCAGCATCCTGACACAACTTTAATTAATTATGAGAGTCTCGGCATGTTTTGATTGATTTCGCTGTTGAGGTTTAATAATATTTTGATCATCTTTGCAGAATTAAAGTCACAATACTGTACAATGGTCACGTGTTGTCAAGAAGGCTGGATCAAACATTTTGAGTTAGGCCCCTCGACGCGGTAATTTGGTTTCACTCAAGTTTATTTAGAAATTAAAGCATATAATGCAAATTGTATTGTAAATACATGACTCCGTACATGACACCATCATCTTTGGTGATGGTGCATGCTTCTAAACAAGCAGTTAATTTAATTATATAATCCAAGTGACAAGCTTTAAATCTGGGGCTTATTTTTTATCGTGAATTGGCCTAAAATTGTGTCTACATGCTTTTTATTGAATGCTTTAAAACCTCCTAGAATGGGCTGGAGCTAGCAAGTAGTGGTTAGGTAATTGTATTATGCTTATAGTAACCCTAGCCTGGAGAAACTGGAAAAAGATTATGTCCACAGGTGTTGCCAGGTGATCCAGTTAGATGGAAAAATAGTCCCCAAACAACCTGGCTGGATGTCTTCTAAATTAACACCCATCTGTAAAGCAGGTTTGGCAATGTCCATATCATAATACAATATACAGCACACTTACTGCAATGTTACTGTTTGATTGAATGGTATTTATTAAAAGTAAAGTATAAACATTTTAATAAATTGACAAAGCTGTTCCCCTGTAAGGCAAAGAAGAGGCAACCTGAGAGGAAGTAGAGCTACAGAAGCAGAAACACAAGCAAGTGTTCAAGGCCTGGCTGATGAGGAAGAGAGAGTTGTGGGAGGAGACGGATCCACCGAGCCTAGAAGATGGAGAGAATTCATTCTAAGGTATGGCCACAAGGAGGCACACCAACCTAAAACACAAACAAAGGAAGATTCAATGGTAGGACTGTGGTCAAGATACAGAGTCAATAAGGCTTTATAAATGGCAGGTTTTAAGTGGCAGATTAGCTCCAATCCTTTTTTCCCCTACAAATGTTATTAAAGGCCTGTGGAGGTGTGGACACGATATACATGTAGCCCATATCGTATAAACAACAGAAATTAATCACATTTAAATTCAAAAGTCACTTAAATAATGATTGCTGTGAGTTGTGTGTGAATGAGTGTGAATGGCTTGAATTCAGTTCAATTCAATGGTGCAATGTGCGTGTGTCCAGTTTTCTGGGGCAGGATGGATCCAGCTGCTTCATTTGTACTACTGCCACTCTCTTTACTTTTATGTACTTGGCTATTTTTACCATTTTTATTTTAAGAGGTTGGGTTGGTTGACCAGAGACTGTATTAATTCTTATTTAACTCCTCCTTTAATCACTCTCACTTGTTTGTGTTCTCCTCCATGCTGCTTTTGTCAGTTTTTCCCTTCCCTTTGGCTCACAGGTGTGTCTCATTTATCTCTGCTCCTACTCCATGTCTCTTTCCTTTCCTTCTGCAAGGTAAAGGGCTATACTGCTCTATTTTCCTTATCCTCTCTGTGCCTCTTCAGGTGGATGACTTTCTCTCATGCGTACACAAACACATACACACACACACACACACACACACACACATAGTTAATCACTAATTTTTTCACTCATTTATGAAATTGTAGTTGAAGTTGAAACATCACAGACCTGGAATCTTGGTTAACATTTATTCTACATTTGGATTTGCATTACTCTGCTCTGATTGGCTGATGTTCAGTATACAGTTTTTTATTATGACAGAAACGTAATGTTTATTATAAGTAGCACTAAATAATAATAATATCATAACTTTATATAAGATAAACTTTAGCATTCTTGTTGCACTGAGAAACAAGTATTGCAGACAGAGAACAATGAAATTGAAATGATAAATGAATTTATCATATACAAAGCATAATAATAGCCAGGTGTACTGCATGGTATATGCACATATATATATTACCCACTTTTACATCCCCTCTGATGTGCATCATTCAGTAGAGTCGTACAATAGCCTAATGAGAGACAGTCCAGCACATGAGTAGCTAATCCAATCTGCCAAAGCTGCAGGAGACCACTGGTCTCTTCCTGTTTTATGTTTTCATGCTGGGCCATCTTTACTGCATATATATATATATATATATATATATATATATATATATATATACACACACACACACACACACACACACACTCGGCTGTTGTGAACATTACTGTTGCTTCCCTCAAAACAACATTTTGTTATATTTAAAATAATCCTATTCTGAATTTATTCTTTTTTACAATGATAATTTCTGCACTATTGAGTACCCCTCATCTGGGTGTCAGATTCCTGGCCTAAAGTTTTGTCCTAGTCTGGCCCTGTTAGAACAGATGTACTATTTTAAAGAATTACTTTATTTTGTGTTGAGTTTCTGTTCATGTGAGAGTTTTATTCTGACCCTCAAATGTACTATTCTTTGATGGTCTATTCTTAATCTGTGTACAGTCACATGTGGGGACATAAATCAAGTCCGCATAACGTCAGTCATTAGATTTAAGATGAAGACTGGGTTTAAAGGTTAATGTAAGTCAATGACCACTGAGGAGATGGGAACCCGACTGTGTGAGATGCTGGTTCATCTTTAGTTCCCACACACACACACACACACACACACACACACTGGACCATTTCAGAGAAACCTGAACACGTTCATTCCCCTTCTGTATGTACCACACATGAATGGTGAATGCTGATAGGAGGTGGAGGCGTGTCATGTCACTGTAACAAGCCAATGATGAGTGGGCGTGGAGCTGATGACTGATAAGCATCTCAGCCAATCAGATGGCCCCTAGAGAGACGACACTATAACAACAGCAACAGGTCCCAGAGGAGAGAAGGGGCGTTATTCAATTAGAGACCTGAGAGAATCAGTGTGTGTGTGTGTGTGTGTGTGTGTGTGTGTGTGTGTGTGTGTATATGTGTATGTGTGTGGGAACTAAAGATGGACCAGCGTCTCACACAGTTGTGTTTCCATCTGGGACCCCTATTCTACACACTAAAAATTACTGGGTTCCAGTTTGGGTCAATGTAGCACCAGCACAACACCAGGTACAAAATGATGTGCATATGATATTCAAAAGATACACAAGATATTAGCAATCAATAACGAACTGATGTGTGAGCTTTACATTAACAGTACTGTGTTGCTATTAAATCAACCCAAATTGGATCAAACTTTAACACAGTGGTTTTTAGTGTGTATGACAGAGTAACCTGATGACCCCTGACATATTTTATGGATATTTCATATAATTATATATATTATTTATTCTAATTGTAAGGAACCATGTACAGTGTTAAACATACATATTACCATTTGATGTGCTGTACCAGAGTTAGCTTATAGCTAATTTTCATTTGAAGTCCCTTCAGCAGGTCACAATTAAAACATATAACAGCACAATAACAAAACATTTCAAACAAAAACCACACAGGATCACATCAAATATACCCACAATGTCAACTAGACATTTAAAGAGTCGAGTAGCTTTTAGCAGACGTTTTTATTTGGTTTTAAAACTACTGATGGAGCTGCGCCTCTTCATGTTATCAGATAGCGTTCCAGTTATATTTATATTCAGTGCATAACAATAACACCACAGAACCAGTGATGAACTGTACAATGAACCCAAACAGTAAACGCAGTAACTGCAGAATGTTTAAGGCAATAATTTCCTCTGACTATTTCATAAGAGATATTTTTTCCTCATATTTTTTAGGAACCTTTTAAACGATTCTGTCTGTATTATATAGGTTTTTAATTTGAACTAATACATGGGTTGATAGGCTTTTTTTTTTCTTTTTCTTTTTTTTTTTTTTTTTTTTTTACAAATTCAGTGTTTTCTTCTCTCTGATGCTCAGGCTATTTATTAGATCTTTGGCCAAATAGTGAGGCTAAAACAAAGCAAGACAAAAATAAAAGACAAAAGATGCAACAACACAGTAGAGAGGTAAAAAAAAAGATGGTTAAAAAAATCTAAAAAAAATATGAATATAAATAAATAAAAATTAAAAAAGGAATAAAAAGACAACATCACATAAAAGCCACAGTCTATAAAAATACCCTCCAAGCAGGTGGCTCGCTAGGAAATCTGTTTAAATACAAACTGAAAACACTGTGAACTGTCTAACTTCTCTTTTTTGTTCATCTGACAAAAGAAAAGACTCAAACATACTCTATAGGTCTTCATATCTGTTTATTATATTGACATTGATGCATCTAGTGATCTATACATATTATATATTATTACAACACAAGAGTTATGTTATGTTATTCATTGGCTTTTATTCAAGCTTACATTTTACTACATTTCCACAAAACATCACAATAAACAATAAAAGTTAAAACAATAAAAGTACCAAGGGTCCCTTTCACAATAAAAGACCCAGATCTGGTTACTGATTCTTCTGACGGCAGAACGTCATGTCTCATTAATTCATGAATATTTACTACATTGATACATGTGAATATCACATTAACTTGTCTGCTCTCAGCTCAGTGTGACAGCATGTGTTTTTAAAGGAGCATACCACTGTTTTTTTTAACATAGTTCTGTCTAGAAAGAAAGTGGATTAATATCATGTCTTTAAAAGACATAATGTTGAATGATCCTCAGGTTTCCAGCATCAGTCTGATCGACTCTCTGGGAGCCAGCATCGATCGATTGACTCTTCTTTATGGTTTCTGTCCAACATGTACCTCAGCTGTAGCTGTGTGTTTGTGCGGCCAGGTGGAGGCGCTATAGATCCTCCGTCAGGCTAACAGGACTGAAGTCTCTGTCCACTGAGCCCCACAACACAGCTCCTCTATTAGGTTATTGGGGCTGGAGTCTCCATCCGATGACCACCATGGTGCAGCTTGCCAGGACCTCAACGTCCTCTGGGGCTGAACGGAGAGGCTGTTGGGGCTGAAGTCTCCGTCCACTGAGCTCTCGCAGCTGGAGTTTGGAGACAGCGTCCCCTCCAGGCTCTCGGCTTGACCCCAGGGGACGTTGAGGTCCTGAGGAGCTGCACAATGGGGCTCAGTGGATGGAGGCTCTGTGACCCTGAGGTCCTGGTCTGTCAGGAGCTGGTCCAGGAAGCGGATGTACCGGAGGGCAAGCCGCAGAACCTCGTTCTTGCTTAGCTTCCTGTCAGGAGGGTGGGTGGGGACAAGCCGCCGCAGCTCAGCAAATGCTCCGTTCACGTTCTGTTGCCGCCAACGCTCCCGACTGTTGGTGAAAACTCGACGGACTCTGGGATAGGAACCTGAGGGAGAATAAATAATTATTTATTATTAAATAACTGTTAGTACTGTTAAAAAATTAAAAAGCAACTATTCTGGACAAACGATCAGCTGAATTGAATGAAATTTGAAAACATGTAGATGTTTAAGTTGTCATTTAAAGACAAAAAAATATATTAAATTATATTATAAATAATGATCTTTTTATTTCAGATACAAAGTTCACTCTTAACAGCCGTTGGCACCACAGTCAAGTAGTATTATTGAGTAGCTCCAGCAGAGCTACTCAATGGACCTCATTTTGAGATTATTTTTTTTTTACTTTGAGTTTATTAATGTATTAATTCATTTAAATGCAGGCCGAATAAAAATGTATTACTTTATTATTGAATTATAAATATACATTTAAAACTGATTATTTTGGCACACTTTAGACTCCGTATTTGTCTGGATACTATTCAGATTCTGGGAGTTTGGATGTTTTATGTGTTCTGGTTTAAAGATAAACTTTGTACCTTCACTGCCGTCAATCTCGTATGGACTCGTTCTGTGTTTCATCTCGACGTGTTGATCTGGATCTCTGCAGACAGACAGAAGAAACAGAACACAGTTGATTAGGTGTTGTCCTGCAACAGGTGGGTCTCTGAAACCTTCATGATGTCTCACTGCCGCTTCAACCGCAAAGATTTAACCTCATTAACTCTGCTAGCACTCAGTCAGTCAGGGACAGACATTCGGGCTGGCCCTGTTGTTGCTGTCCAGCCAGAAAACACTATGGAGTTGTAAGACTGGCTATCTTCTTCAAAGTGAGATATTTGTTTGCAACATTTTTATTTTAAGACAAAGACAAAGTGCTTCAGTTTTTACTGACTTAAAAGCCTTGCTGCTTTGTTTCTGTATCCCCTCAAGTGTTTCTGACCCTTTACAAGAAATTTTTGGTTTTTGGTTTTAGTTTGTTTTCTGGAGAGACCTTATTTATGTGGATACTGTGGTTCAGGAGCTATAGACATTTTAATTTGCTCCATTTTTAGTCTCCAAAATCAGGATGGAGTGAAACAGGTTAAGACTCACAGGTTTGTTTATTAAAATTATGAAGCAGCAGCAGACTGACAGGAAAATAAACATCTATTGAATACATTTGTCACTATATAGGTGATGAAAACTTTATTAATACTCAATAGTGAAACTTTGACCATTAAAAAAAAAGATTAAAAAGACAACAGAAAACACATTAGCCACACTAACAAGCACAACAACTTAATTCCAATACATTAATGCAGCTAAAGTAAATCGTCTGTTCTCACCTGTTGCAGGTGTTGAGCTGATATCAGGCCTCGTGCAGCTTGTCTCGTGTAGGTAACGCAGGACTGAGTTGGATCATCCGGGTTAGGCTCAGCAGTTCACTGAGAGCCGGCAGGCGAGGGTCCGGTGGGTTCAGCTCCGGAGCTTCAGTGACCTCCGCCGCGTCCAGTCGCTTCTTTTATACCGGCTTCTGTGTGTCGTGACGCGTCGTTTCCATGGATACGCCGTTAATTATGACACTCATTAAGCAGACCGAGTGGGGGGCCCAAGAAGCAGCACCCCAGGGACTTGCAGGGCCCAGGGGCCGCCTCTCCGCCCCCTCCCCCAGCTGCAGGAGTCGTGTTTTCCGGCGTCACCTCCTCCTCCTCCGTCACGACGCTCCTTAGGGTGTCCTGCTTATTGATTTCTCTGGTGCATTTGATAAAATAGCAATTTTTTTTCCAATTGTGTGTCAACATTTCGAAAGGCCAGAGACTAAATTAGATTGTTATTTACAATATCAGGCTATATTATTCACTAATCATATTTTATCTGAATGCTAATTGTAGGTCTAGTAAGTGTAGTCTACCACCAACATCATATCATATCATCATCATAACACAGAGTTATCTATAGCAGGGTATTAAAGTCACTGCCAACAGTTGTAGAGTCTGAAGGAAACTTGTTTTTTGGTTGCGAAATTTCATCAGACAAAACATGGAGTTGTGTAATGTTAGATGTTACTGTTTCTATAAATAAATAAATATGTTCTCCTTAGATTTAATTACCTTCTTCTACAGAAACCTTCTGACAAGCAATGATAGCAATCGGACCCCTAAAGCTCTGCTGTGTTTTGTTTTCTCACCTCCTCCACCAGTGGCCACAGCTTGACTCTATCACTTGCTGAGTTAAGTCCTCCAATATCTTTATTTTCTTCTTCTGGGATGGAAAGTAACTTTTAAAGAGACACTTTAACTATACAATAAGAATGAGATGATATTTTGTTGCATTGATTTAATGGAAGACTGAATGTGGTAAATGACACATGAGTCATATGGTCAGTCGCTCTGCCGAGGAGAGGCATGTATGTGGAATATTTTAACAGTGATTGTGAATGTTTTCTCGTGCAAAAACGTAAAGAATAAACTCTCTCTGCTTATTTGTGATTTGTGGTTCAGACGTGTGGTACAGAGACTAATTACGAGTCAGAATATGAACAGTATGTAACAGTTAAAAGTGGATCGACTGCGTTTGTTATTTCAGAAGCATCAGACTACAGGGAGGTGACAATGAAAAATGTTTTGTCTGCCTGTCATCACCTGCTCGTAGTTTACCTGAGAGGAACACAAAGCTTTGTGAAGCTTCATGAAACCGATCAGATTAGTCTGATCAGGTTATAATGGCAACATCTGGTGGACAAAATGTGGTGCTGCGTTTGTTTGGAAGGAATACTGTACATTTAAATCTCACTGTTGGACTCGATTGATATCCTGATCAATACATTATCACATTATTAAAAAGCTTAAACAGACTCCACAGCAGTCATTTAAATATAACACCATTTAATGATTTCAACACATGTAATTGCATGAAAATTGCAGGTTTGGCATTTTCTGATCTGAGCAGCAACAGCTGGAAGCGTCTGATAATCAGATCAGACTGCAGGTTTGGGCACATCTTACTTTCATTCTAGAGATATATTCATTGCATCTCTGACTTCAGCTTTCTTTAATTCTCAGATGTGAAGTGTGACGAGCTGATGTTTCTTCATTTCAATATTTTCTTTAGTTAATCTCAATATGACTGAACACAGAAACTCTCTGCTATCAGTTGGAATGAATTTAAAATGCACCGTTGTTGCTGTCGTAAACAAAACACGTTGCCATAGATACTGATTCATCCACAATTAATCCAGAACATGACAATAAATAAAATCGTAAATCTTTGGTTTCTGCTGTCTACAAGGCAGCATTCACGCTATGCTTCACCCTGTCAGCTGGATGTGAAGGTCAATGCTGCGTTCGTGTCATATAGTTACAGGCCTCCGACTTGTAAAGTCTGACTGTGAGACTCAGATTCCTCTGAAAGCTCACATATCCAACTTAACACAGATGTGTCTAAAAACCAAAACGTGAATGCCTCACATCAGCCAAACTCAATGTAATTAAACCTATATGTAATGGATGATGTCATTTAGTCAATTCTCAGTGTTTTCAATCCTCAGTTATCAGATGACCTTCCTGAGCTGTCAGGTGACACGAACATGTGAATCTGATCCTTCACATCCAACAGTGTGAACACTCGCAGGCATGTCGTCTGAAAACTGAGGGTTTAAAATATTAAAAAAAACACTAAATTATATAATTTTCAGACACTTCTGTGTTATCGTAACTCATACATGACATGAATGGAGCACTAGAGGCACGCTAACAGAATCTGAAGCTGTGATTGGATGTTTGATGCCGAAATGCACCTTGGGAGTTGTAGTTGACCTCTCTCCTTCAGTGTTTTATGTCCACAGGTTTGTAGCTTTGACTTTATCAAAAGAAGTGAGATGTCTGACACAGTTGTTTAGCTTTTGTTCTGATGATTCAACAGGAGCGTTTCATGTCGATCAGAAATGATCAGTCACTGATGTCATCTGTGAGAAACGTGAACGAGACTTTTCGTGCAGGAAGCAGGAGCTTCTGAAACATCTACTCACACTTCACACCTATGTGTATATTTATTAATTATTCACACAGAAACGTGACATCATTGTCGTCATCTACAGTGAAAGTTTCTTTGAAATGTGATGCCCCAATCTGAAGAAACATGAAAACATCATTCAGTCCTAAAGCTGAGCTGAGCTTTACATGTTTCTCCGGTGTGTCCACGACCTTCAGGTCTGCTGCGAGTAAATTTAATTAAACGCAGCAACTCGCAGAGTGGAGAGTCCGAGTTCTTTGTTGCAGACTCTGAACAGCTTTTTTATCAGCCGTTCTGGAGTCAGTGAACAGTAGTTTCAGCACATTTTTTAGAGCAGAGAAGCTCAGAGTGAAAGAGTAAGAAAAAGAAAAATAATAAGCTGAAAAATTTCATTCCATCCAACACCACGTTAAAAAAATCATGATTATCCTGCTTGAGGTTGCAAGCAGCTTTGGCATTTATGTTCCATAACTTTGGTCCACTTTCTTCCTCCAGCAGTCAGTCCTCTCCCAGGAACTAATCAATATCAGCTGATGTCCATATCTTCAGTAAGCACAGCAGGCACGTCTCATCCAAAGAAACTCCAGCTGGATTCATCTGAACAGAGAGACACTGATCAGATCAATCAGCTCAATACTGCCACATGTAACAAAAGATCATGGGTCCGTGTAAACTGTAGACACCATGTTTACGTCACATTCTTGCTGACCACTTCTTGACACATCAATCAGTTTTTTACATTTCAGACACACGTCTGAAAACAGAACACGATAAATTGAGCTGCCGTGAAACACTGGAGGCTGAACTAGTTTTACTGTGTGAACACAAAGTCGGAATATTAATTGAAATTATCAAAATCTGATTAAGTGTAGTTGACCTCTGACCTGCGGAAGCTGCGAGCCTCGTACAGCGTGTCGTCCTCGTCACTGTCCACCGCCTCCATCTCCACTGAGTCATCGTAGTTAGACAGCAGGCCGTACTTCTTCCTCTGGACGGGCCCCTTCAGCCTGAACACACACACACACACACACACACAAAGTTAAACAAATATTCAGAGGCGATAAAAGACAGAAACTTTATTAACAGGTTGTGACTCAGAAAGTCATTGTGAAACAGCTCTATTCCAGATAGTTAGCTATTGATTGCAGCATTAAATGTTAATGAAAAGTTATTTATTACATGAAATGTAATAGTGTGATCACATGCAGGGCAATGGTGGGAGTTAAGGCTGTTATGATTGTTGGTTAGTTTTATGTGATAATTTAAAATTAAACTGAACTGATAACTTGCTGGATTAACTGAGAGTAAAGATAGTAGAATAAAGGTTTTGCTGTAGCCATAAATGTGAAATTATTAGAAGAGGATTAGCAGTTCTCAATACGTGCGTAACTGAAGAGTGAATCTAACAGTTTCAGAAAAGCACATGACTCACATTTAACACCTGGAAGCATAAAATTGCTGGATTTTAAATGAGATTTGGCGTAACATCTGTCTAAAACATGTGAACCAATCCAAAATCAATTTTGTTTGGTGGATGTGATGCATCCTGAATTTAACATAATTACATAAGACATTATTCATATTTTACCTCAGTTGTTAAGTAAGCAGATATTAAAAGTGCTAGATTTATGATTGAGGGTTGGTGTGAAGTCAATTTCTCTGATGATGACTGACATTACCTTCATAACAACTAAAGATAAACCAAACTCCATTCATAAATCAAGTCATTTAATGCTTCTTCTCTTGTCAGCAGCAGTACATTGCCTGTAAAAAAGTGAGTCGTGTTTTTCTGAAGCTGGAGGAGCATCATCTATAGGCCTGTGTACACCGGTATATACAGTATATGGTGTTTTGTTGCCTGTAGTTATTTTCTGAAGGGAGTTTGATGGACAGTTTTCACAGCAGCAGCAGCAGTTCTCACCGCACAGCTCGGATGAGGAAGTAGAGGACTCCGATCATGGTGATGGCGATCAGGACGTACAGGGCCCGCTGGATCATGGAGGAGTCCACGCCGAGGCCGGTGAACAGCCCTCTGCCGCTCGCACCGCCGCTCACGGTGGAGTTTACCCGGCTGGAGTTCGTCTCTGCCGGTCGGGGCGCCGCGGTGCTGCCGGCGGCCGATTTGGTCTCATTCTGCGCCGCCGCCACGAAGACCAGACAGATCGGTACAAGAACCGCCGACAAAAGTGTGTAAAGTGTCATTTTATCTCCACAATTTAAGCAACACACACGACAAGAAAAGAATAAAAAAAAAAGTGTCGAAGAGTCACCGGTACCGGAGAAGAACCAGGACTTTCCCAGAGACACGTCACGCCAGCTTTTTGTTGACAAAAAGTAAAACTAGGAAGTTCACGTCCACCTACGGACGTATGACGTCACATACAGAGGAGTTTCCCGTCAGTTGGACTCGCAGGATTTCAGTTTATACCTGTCAATATCCAGACACCTGCAAGTCCTGACACGGGGTTTAATTCAACACAGTTCGTCATAATATGTACAGGTGAATGGCAGGAATATAGACTGTTACACAGGTAATGCTGGATGAGCAGGTTCAGAACTACAACAGGATATTAATACACAGCTGATACATTATTTGAAAAAAAAAAAAAAAATTAGATAAAATCTGTATAACTAAAAAGTAAACTGATTTTTGATGAATTTTGATTAATTTGCTGTAATTAAACCATGTTAGAAGTTTAGAGGGAAAAATCACTATTTGGTGGAGCTGCTAACAACTCATAGGCATCTGAACTGTGACCTGCATGCACACTGCTTTTGGTAAGATGTCAAAAGTCAAACGGGTTGGAAAACCACTGGTTTAATCTTCAACAATGAGTTGTACTGTAAGCTTGTTATATTATTCATTGTGTCAAATCTTCATCTGAGAAGTAACTAAAGAGGTCAAATAAATGTAGTGGAGTAGAAAGTACAATATTTCCCTCTGAAATGTAATGGAGTGGAAGTGTAAAGCAGCATCAAATGGAAATACTCAAGTAAAGTACTGGCACATCAAAATTGTACTTAAGTACTGTACTTGAGTAAATGTACTTAGTTACTTTCCACCACTGCTCTGGAGACGTCTGGATGTTCTCAGTCTTGGTGCTGGCGATGGTTCTGTTCTTGTGGATTAAACAGTCAGAAATTAATCTATTCTTACCTGTCTGTCCTCGGAGTCGCTGCTCTCTGTCAATTTGATTATACAAATAAACAGAAGAAATCAAAGTAATTCATCCAACTGTCACAAAGTGCTTCACAATAATAGAGTCGTATTAGAGGGTTCGGACACTTTATCATGTTACAGATTTAATCTAAAATGTATTGAGTGTAGTTTGTTGGTGAACAGCTGAAAGGAAAGAACCAGAATCTGAACGTGTACTACCTACATAGTGAGGACGTTTTTGAGGGTTAAGACTTGGTTTTAGGATTAATGTTGGAATTGGGTTTAGCTTCTGTTTAGGGTACGGTCTGGCATTGAGTTGTGATTGTTAATGTAAGCGCTAAGGGAATGCATTATGACATCAAAAAGATAGAAGTGTGTGTGTGTGTGTTGATCTATATGATACACAAATACATTTTATATATCTTAAGAGCATGCAAGCACAAATCCTCCACATGTGAGATGATAAACCCCTGTAGGATTATCATCAGATTATCAGATATCTCTCTCTCTCGCTCTCTCTCTCTCTCTCTCTCTCTCTCTGACACACACACGCACACACACACACTTCATGTGAATACATGTGAAGACCCTCACTGACATGATAAATTCTCCAATTTAAATCTTATTCTGACATTAATGAAGTAAAACCAAGTCTAAACACTCAAACAGCAGCTCAAAGACATGATAAGAAACGTCATTACTTTACAGACCTGTCCTCAGTTATATGGTGTTCAATCTTCGCTCATTGTTCCTCACAAATGTAGAAATATAATAACACACAGACTGGTTGATCAGTCAATGTTCCTGAACAGGTTCTAACGCTTCGGTTCTTCACTGGAAGTTTGTGGTTATATAAGGACACAGCTGTCAGCTGTATGATGACCAGTGTGTTCTTGTTAAGTTATCAAAGTATTTGATTAAATATATGAGAAATATCTCACATGCAGTAACTCTTTCCTCTAAGTTGTTGCACTGACTTATAATGTGTTTAACTGAACATAAAGATTGTTAGTATCAAACTACAATTGTATGAAAAATGCAGAGAAAACACAAACACAGTTTATTATTTTATGTATTTATTAAATCCATTTTTCAAATCCCTCTCTGGTCATATATCATATATAATCTGGTCTACAGTGCGTTGTTCTGTTCAATAAAGAAATATTAATAACACGTTGCTAGGCTCCTGTTGGTGTTCACAATGGTTGCTAAGAAGAAGAAGAAGAGTTGTTGTCAAGGTGTTGTCAGGTGTGAATAATTCTTCCAATAATAATGTGGGTTATAAAAGTGAGAAAGTAAATAAAATCTTTATTAGTTTCTCAAATGTTTGTTTTCAGTGTTATTACTCATTTTAAAATGACTAAGCAGATATGCATGTAGCTGTGAGATAATTGTAACGGTGACGTTGTGAACGTGTGCAGAGGGAATAACTGAAGTATTTCTATAAAGAAGTGATCTGAGTCAGATGTCAGTTGTCAGATGTCAGTTGTGGGTTTGAGTCTCGTAGGCTCAGAGCCTCCAGCTGTCAGTGGATACACATTTATGTATTGAGGTTATTTCTGTATTTAGGTTACTGATCGCTGACTGACAGGCCGGGAGACCAACGGGATTGTGGCTCGGATGCCCAGCTGGGCTGTGATTGGTGGGAGCGGTGACAATGGGCGGGGATGAGAGATTACAGCAGCAGATCCAACGGACATCTGGAGCAGCCCTACCCGGGAGTCAGACCTCCAGACACCGACATCTCTCACCGACCCTGCCTGGGAAACAGATCTCCAGACACCGACATCCCATACTGAGCCTATCCGGGTTTCGTGTCTGTTTCCCGGTGAACACGCAGCCGGACTCTGGTGCTAAAGCTTTGCCAGGAGGCTGCTGCTCTGCGGAGGAGGGAGGTGGTGGTGGTGGGGGGCGCGGTTTGTTCCGGTGAAAACACGGAAATAGGGATAAAACCCGGGAGGGGGGTGATGGATTGAGCTGATCCCACATCTGAGAGGCCCGATGGAAGCTGCGCCACATCTGGACCTGGTGCGTCTGGATCCAGGGTCCTGCTGCAGTCTAGATTAAATACATCATCTGTATTTATCTGATCCTGGTACTGGTTCAGAGATTGAGGCAGGCGGTCTGGATTAAAGCCCATCAGGATCATGAGCACCCCCCTTCTGCACCTGTAATCTGGGTTTTAAAAGCTGGATTTAAATCTGGGATCTGATCTGGATTACTCTGCTCCTGGTTCCGATCGGGTCACATCTGACCCGGTCTGAACCGGTCCTGGTCTTGGTGTGATCTCCGACCTGGTCCCGGTACTCTCGGTCCTGGTGTGAGGAGATCTGGTGTCATCATGCCGACGTCCCGGCCTGGCTCTGAGCCGGTGGAGTTCTGGGTGGACGGGTCCAGGAGGGACGGGACCGTGGAGGAGGTCTACAGCCTGAGTACCGAACTGGGCAGGTCTGGACCGCTTTGTTAGGGGGGAGCTAAAGACGGGTTCATGTGGAACATCATAATAATGATAATGATAATAACAACAATAATGATAATACATAATAATAATAATAATAATAATAATAATGATAATAATAATAATAAATAATAATAATAATCAAATCACAACAATAATATTAATAATGATACCTTCATTTGTTGCAAAGTTACAAAGTTACAAAATAAAGTTATGATCATTATCATCATTATTATTATGATCCATATGTGTTCTGTTTGTGTCCCACACAAGATTATCACAGTTTGTCTGTCAGTCTGCAGCTGATCATAAAGCCAACTGTCACTAATTTGTCATCATCACACCACCATATACATCATCTGAACTGCATCGTTGCTATGGGTCACAGTCACTACAGCCACTAGATGTCTGTCACTCATATGTTGTTTTTGGCTGACTGACATTACGGTCTGTTGTGTGGTTTTTCTTGTGGGACAGACTTGGGTATTGTGTACCTACAACGGGGGCTCGCCTGTTGCAAGGGCTACATAGGTGGTCGCCTAGGTCACCAAATGAGTGGGAGTGTCTTATTGACAGGCGTTATTATGGATCCCACTGCTTTTCTTGCCAAGACACTGTCTACTCTGCCTCTAATTGACTAGTGCTCATTGCCTTTGTAGTTGGATTGGTTGGGTTTAGGTATAAGGAGTGAGACTGGTTAAGGTAAAAAAAATCAGGGTAAGCCAATCAGAGGCCAAGTAGGCCAAGAAAAGCAGAGGGATCCATAATGCTACAGACAGATGTGCTTATATAGTTTGTAAATACACTTTCTCTCTTCTTAGTGTTTTTCCTGTTTTCCTTGTTGCTTACATGGTTTTCCATTGGGTTTGTTTTCCAAATTCTTACATTCATTGAACGTCCTTCCAGTCTGGGGGACTGAAAGTACTGTCTGGGCAGGAGGAGGGGTTTCAATCTAAAATCTGACACCAACATAGTCAGGCCGACTCTGATCTACAATCCTAAGGACACAATCATGACTTGTTCTCCAGAAACTCCTGTATCGCTGTTGTTGTTGTTATTGTTGTTGTTTGTTTGTTGCTTCCTACAGTAAACAGTAAAATTATGTCAGCAGCAAATTCACAAACGTGTTAGAATGCTGTCGCCACCAGCTCTGTTACCAGGTGTCCTGTTGCCATGGAGACCAGCCAGGACTCCGAGTGTGTGTGTGTGTGTGTGTGTTTGTGTGGCTCTTCTGATGGATCTGTTGCCTCCATCTGTCCCAGCAGAATAATAGATCCCCAACACACAAACCACATGCACACACACATGCATATGCACACACACACATGCGGTTTCTCCGGGCTCATCCAAGACAGGAAGTGATTCTTTGGCCTGTTACTGGGATACGTCAACATTGGCGCCATATTGGTCCAGGCAACTGGCCTCTAAAGCTGCCTGTAAAAGCGATATCGTGGACGTTTATTAATCAAAAGATTGGTGGTTCAATTCCCAGCTCCTCCACTCCGCATTTCAAAGTGTCCTTGGGCAAGACACTGAACCCCAAATTGCTCTGTGAGTGTGTGTGTGTGTGTGTGTGTGAATGATTAGATACTCCTCCTGATGAGCAGCTGGCACCTTTCATGGTAGCCTCTGCCATCAGTGCAGTATGAATGTGTGCGTGAATGAGTGAATGCTGACATGTACTGTAGAGCGAGGCTACATGTACACCCTCTGATGATGAAATTCATGTCACATGATTTTGACCAGTCCAGTCAATGCAAGTTGCTGGGACCAATATGGCGGCGAGATTCATGTATGATCCAGAGGCCAATGTGGCATCTATGTATATAGTACGTCTATGACTGGAACAGCTACTGCCTTAGTGCTGAAACAAGTATTGATTAAGTAATCTGCAGGAAATTGATGGCCAGCATTTAAAGCAGTTCTCAAGTGATTCAGCCTGTCACTTCAACAACAATAAGTGTGTTTCCATATTCCATACATTTTTATTCACAGTCATAAAATCTCAAAATATTGCAAAAAACATTTTATGCTTCTCTGAGGTGCAAAAGTTTTCATAGTGATGCAAGAAAAAAGCAACAGAGTTTAAAATGAAACAGACTTGGTCTTTAAATGAAGTTCAGATGTGCTGGCAGCAGTCAGAACTACTGTTCTTGTGGAATTAAAAGGTGAAAATACAGACAGGCTACAGCTTTTTTCACACCTGTTTGGACGTTGCACAGCGTTCAGGTTTAACACTGTGGCTTGTTGCTTTGTGTCTTCTTGCAGAGGAGCAACATCCATCGTGTATCGCTGCGAGGAGAAGCAGACCCAGAAGCCATACGCCGTCAAAGTCCTGAAGAAAACGGTCAGTGTTCCACCATGAGGGAGAAACGCGAGGTTATCACAGGGTCCCTGCAGTCACCTTCCACTGACTGATTAGCAGACACTTCAGACTTCCACATGTTTGCATGTCAAAGTGTCCTGTGGAAAGATACTGACCCCCAAACTGCTCTTGATGGTTGTGCAGCAGCCTGCATGGTAACTTGTGAATGAGCAGCAGAAATAAAATAAAAAGGATGAAAGCAACCATTTACCATCTCTGTTACGTTACGAGACAGACACGTGAAACTGGTCTATTCTAATCTGAAAAAGAGGACTTTCTAAAATAGTTTCAATCCTGTAAATCAGCTGCTGCTGTGGGACATGATGTTCAGATAAAACAAACACAACTTGTGTCATAAATTACCATGCTGAGCTGACAAACATATCAGATTCTTTTTGCCGCCTGATATTGTTTTTTATCTGTTGCAGATCGACAAGAAAATCGTTCGTACTGAAATCGGTGTCCTGCTGCGTCTCTCCCACCCGAACATTGTGAGTTTCTCACCACATGGTTCTGTTGATATTTTGGTGGATTCTCCGTTTTGACAGTGTTGTTAAGTTGTGTGAAGTATGTCTCTGCAAAATCCAGCTATTACAGTTGTTTCCAATTGGTTACCTATACAGATCAATATGGTGTCCACAAGTTCAAAACCTTTCACACAGTCAACACACCAGCAACAATTATGGACCAAACAAACTGTGACACATTTGCAATGTTTTCCTGATTTCCTGCATACTTTCCAACTCAAACACAACAACTGAGTGGAGCTGCAGCACGTTTTACATGTTTACATCCTCACTTCAAATCTCTTCAGTTTATGTTCAACTTATTTATACGGTCAGCAATCTGATTGTTAATATCAAGTTTTTTAGTGTGTAGCAACAGCAGCTGAGGATCATGGATATTGTAGTATTTTAGTTGTCCAACAAACTGACAGACAAAACCCGATTGCTCAGAAACAAAGTGTAAATATTTCAACTATGCGCACTTATAAACGTGTTTGTGTTCTGTTGCATCAGATTCAGCTGAAAGAGATCTTTGAGACGGACACTGACATCGCTCTGGTGCTGGAGCTGGTGACCGGAGGAGAGCTGTTTGACAGGTAAACACACACAGTCATCTTTCAACATTACATTGACATTACATTCACTTCTTTAAACTTTAAACAAAGTCAAGATAAGTCCCCACACACTCACACACATAACAGCAGTGATGCTTCAGTTAACTAACTGCTGAAATTAAACCGACTGTAAAAACATCACTAAAATACTTCATCATTCTGGTGATTGTCCAAACACTATTAAAACATATCATTGAGCCACACGGTTGCACTGGGTGATATTATGAAGAGTTTGTTCACGTTAGTTTGTCTAGAAACGGCTCCAAAAGTAATAACGGCAGCATACAGTACTGTACACTACAGCAATCTGTGTATTTGTACTCTGTATTTGTACAGGATCGTGGAGCGTGGTTATTACAGCGAGCGAGACGCCGCTCACGTCATCAAGCAGATCCTGGAGGCCGTGGCGGTAAGATGCTGTATTCACTGTCTCTTCTCACTGTCAGGAAAAGTTAGGGTTAGGGTTAGACCAAATCAACACAATAATCGATAATGAAAGTAATTGTTAGTTGCTGCCCTAATTCTGTCCTGTGATGTTGACTTGTACTCCTCAAACTCAACCTGCAACACAACATCATGTTACAATAATAGAAGAGTAGAGGAAAGATTTCACAAATGCCAAAAAGTGATTTTGTAACACAGCTAAGTTTTGTTGAAATGGTGAAACTTAGCAGTGTGGTCCGAGCAGCAGCAGGATGGCGTTCAGCGCTACACACTACAGTTATCTTGTAGCTGATCCTCAAATACAAACCAGTCAAAAGTTTGGATGCAACCAATTCATTTTTAATACCTTCTACATTGTAGAACAAAACTGAAGTCATCATAACTAAAACACATTGTTTACAGATGTTGCTGACAGCAGTGTTGTTGCACATGGCGGCAGCGTGCTTCAGCTGCAGGTCTCTTATGTAACAGCAGCTTCCATCCTGCTGCTGGACAGATTAAAACCAGAGTGGATTAATACACAAATTTACACACACACACACACACTGGCCACAACTGACCTACATCTACCACACACGGCAACATAGGCCTATATATCTGTGTGTGTGTGTGTTTGTGTTGGGATTACAGTACAGTTGTATTTGCTGTATCACATGTGTGTGTAACATTAATCTACGGCACAGAAACATTCTGCAACCCCTGAACACATCAACATCTTTTTTACAGTTTGACCCACATGATGTTGGAGGTTTTAAAATGTGATTTATTTAAATTAAACTGGTGAAAGACCTACAGCGTGACTGAAGAACACGTGTGTGCATTATGCACACGCAATAATCTACCTCTAACTGTGGCTCAGCGGTAGAGCAGGTTATCCATCAAACAGAATATCATCCTTTTGATTCCTAACATCCAGTCCTTGAGCAAGATAATGAACCCCAAATGGTGTTTTTTTTTGTGAGCATATGTGTGAATGAGTATTTGATCATCTTAATGAGCAGGCACCTTGCATGGTAGCTTCTACCATCAGTGCATGTGCAGGCTATGTAAATTCCGTCCATTTACCATAATACTTTTCTTGACAAAAAATCTTCAGCAGAAGGTTTATAACTATCATCTTTTAACACTGTGGACATTATATCCTAATTTATGGCTCTTGTTTCCTCAGTGAAAATGAGGCAATCAATGATAAAAAAGTGGGAGCTTCATTCTGTAAGCATGATGACTAGCAATGTTGGAGAAGGAGGTTAAAGAAATGTGAAAAACATGATGGAAATATGACATTTCTGTTTGTTTCATGTATTCATTTGAGGAACGCTACTCATCGCTTCACACAGATCTGATGTTTTCAGCTCTTCAGTAACGTTTAAGTCATATGCTTCATGTACAAAATCATTTGTTCACTAAAACAAATCAAATCAAATCAATCAAATGTTTACAATTTGCTTTTTATCCACACAACTAACTTTACACCTCAGATTACAGGAAACTCTTTTGATAAGGTTTTGTTTTTACATGTTTTCTGCACAAATTGCAAATGTGAATGTAAATGCAAGCTGGGGCAGCACACAAAATATTTTGTGCTGCAGTTGATCAGAGAGTGTGTGTTCAGAGAGCAGCAGGGGATGCTGGGAGCTGGAGGAAGAAGCCATCTGTCAGTTCAGAGTTTCAATCTGTGTTTCAGTCAATTCTGCCAAATCCTCCCAGACTCCCCTGCCACCCTCCGACCTCCAACATCTTCACCTCACCTGAAAGCTGTTTCATCCACTCCAGTTTTATTTCTGTCCAGCACTTTCATATTGTGGTTGTAATGAACACACTGAGCTGTTAATAACTGATAGAATGCTAAAATGTGTACTGTAATATTTTGGTGTGTGTGTGTGTGTGTTATTTCAGTATTTACATGAGAATGGCGTTGTGCATCGTGACCTGAAACCCGAGAACCTGCTGTACGCCGACTTGTCGCTGGATGCTCCTCTGAAGATAGGTAACAAACAAATTCTAGATGTTCTTGTTTTATAGAACTTATAGTTTCATTTAACTTTATTCAGTTTTACCATCAGATGTTAATGAACATAAACATCACAAATCTTACATGTCAGTCATTATCCTATTTGTTTTATGTTTTCTGTGCAAGCTGAACTTGTCAATTGGGTATTTCTGACAGCACCTGAAAGCAACATAACAACATTGGGAGGAGGGGAGTTGAATAAATGAACTCACGTTATTCGTCCTACCTTTCCTGTAGGACTGAATATGTCTCACTGGGAAGATGCAGGTCTAGATCGCTCCCTATCACCTGTGGTGTTCCCCATGTATCTGTTCTCTGCACCCCCGTTTACCCTCCACCCTCTTCACGCTGTTTACCTTCTACATCATTTTTACTCTCATCTTGTCTTGTTTACATGCTCGCCCTTGGACGTGTCATCAGCAGACATTGCTTTCATTGCTATGCTGATGATACCCGGCTGTAGCCATATCATGCATCAGCTCCCCACCTACAGGAACCTTTCATAGCACGAACCCACACCCACACCCACACCAGGGCCCTGGTACTAAGCTCTGCACCATGGGGCCCCCAGTACTCCTTTTCTGGTTTTTGATTCCCTTTGCCTGCCCCTCATCTGATACGTTTGTCTAATGGCTTGTATACTTGCTTTGACCCCTTGCCTTTTGTTTGCCCAAAACTCAAGTAAAGAGCCGTTCCTGGTACTTGACAGTGTTTGTGGTGATCTCTTTGGGTTCAAGTCTATCTTGGTCATTACAGAGTGTTGTGTTTTTAACGTTATATCACTTGAGATTCACTGTGAATAAAAAGTGCAGTGCAAATTAAATGTATTATTATTATTTATGTTGGTGTTGGTATATTTCCATCAGATTAGCAAAAACATTTTCACACCAAGTCATATTTCTCCCTGAGCTGGTGCCTCCTCCCCTGCAGTTTGAGTGAGTCTTACATGACATTATGGAATGTGTTACAGGAGACACTCTCACACCTTCAGTCACTCCGCTTTATTATTCGCTCATTTTTTTGGGAGATTTTCTGTGTCGGCCTGCAGATGGCTGCTGATCCTCCGGCTGACAGTTACAGATGGAAGCCTCCTCCGTCACCTTCTTTTAGTTCAGACTGTCCTCACTCCTCTGTTCACCTCCATCCTCCTCTGTTCAACCCCTTCGTTCACATCCACCCTCCTGTTGGCCTAGAAACCTGTACGAACACATCCATGCAGGTTTACATCAAAAACACAATATTCAAAAGAAACAATGGACAATATTTTTATTGGAGAAATCTTTTCTTCCAGCTGACTTTGGTCTTTCCAAAATCATCGATGACCAGGTGACCATGAAGACAGTCTGTGGCACTCCTGGGTACTGTGGTGAGTTCATCACACACACACTGCACTGTGTACTAAACGGTATAGTAGAAGTACTAGATGGTGTAGTAGAAGTAAGATAGAAGGTAAAAGGTGTTGTAGCAATAGAAGTAGTAGTAATGGTGTAGCAGCTTTAGATGGTGTAGTAGCAATAGTATGTAGTAATAGTAGTTGTAGTCAATCACCTGTGTTGCTGTGATATCAGGTGGTGATGCGTTCATGGCAGCTGCTGCTCGGTGGGATTTTACATGACTCTGTTAGAGCTACTGTCAGCCAGCTGGTTAACAGGCTCCTCTGCCTACAGCTCCAGAGATCCTGCGGGGAAACGCCTACGGCCCTGAGGTGGACATGTGGTCAGTGGGCGTCATCCTCTACATCCTGTGAGTCCATTAATACCTCCCTGACCGTGCATACACACACACACACACACACACACACACATAGACACAGTACTGACTCAGCCGCATGTCCCTCTGTTTCATTAATGCTAGAAGCAATGACGTCATGAGAAGCACATATTTATATATTTCTGTATGTTCATGTTTACTATCAATTAAACTAAATACTTCCTTAAAGTTGGGCAACCTTCGTCATCATGGCGAAAAAATAAACACTCTAACAATCGTCATTATGTTTTTTTAAAAAGACACCAGTGCAATAATTTACCAACTATTGACACAGAATGGGATTACATGCCAGTCGTCCACAGGCTTTTGGTAAACACGTAAACCAGACATTAAGCGTTATCACAACATATAATATAAATATTTCAGCATTTCAGGGTTGCTCTATGTATCAGGCTTAACCATAAAGGTCTAACTGTAGTTTCAAAGCTCTTCTCAAGTCATCAATTTTTTAGTAGCACCCAAATCAGCCTTACTAACTATGCCCAGAATATAAAGAGAGAACATGGCCTCAGGTAACTGCAGCCTGGCTGTGTTTGGTTGGAGTTGATTAATATCAGATACAGAAAAGTTCTAGTTTTTGATCTGTCATATACTCTTCTGAATAGCAGATCTCAACAGTACAGTCCTGTAATATATCTCCTGTCTGGTAACAACCACTGACATATAATATGACCTGCGTCCTGTTCCCCAGACTCTGTGGGTTCGAGCCCTTCTTTGACCCACGAGGGGATCAGTACATGTACAGCCGTATCCTCAACTGCGACTACGAGTTTGTGTCTCCATGGTGGGATGATGTCTCCCTCAATGCAAAGGATCTGGTGAGTGGCTGGGTACATATTGTTGAACACAAAGGATGGATTAACTGGAACTTGAACCTGTGACTGACTTGGACTTATCTGGGATAACTCGAACCTTGGACTCAAAAATTTGCTCTCTATACTTGACTGCCAAACAGATCAACCAGACTTGACCTCCGCCACATTAAGCTGTGGAAGGTTCCTTCGTCATCAGGTCGTCTAAACTGAGTCCTGTTCCTGTCTGTCCATCTGCAGGTCAGTAAGCTGATCGTCCTCGACCCTCACAAGCGCCTCAGTGTTCGGGAGGCCCTGCAGCACCCTTGGGTGCTGGGTAAAGCCGCTCGCTTCTCCCACATGGACACCACCCAGAGGAAACTGCAGGAGTTCAATGCTCGACGCAAACTCAAGGTGAGGATGCCGTCTAGTTCATAGTGAGTTTGGTGACAGAACAAAAACAATAAACTTGTTTAGTGGTTTTAAATGGAAGCACAGACTCTGAACTGAAATCTTGAACAAATCAGTCATACACTGGTTTTGGGGATGTTCATCTGTTATGCCAGGATCAAACTACAGGATATTTTAGACCAGGGTGATCAGCGATTAGGCTTAACATTGGGCCAGATCTTTTTGGCACTGTTTATGTAAGGGCCAATGTTGTACAGACATATGAAAACATAAATGAAGTACATTAGAAGTGGACAACAGGGTGTCTGCTGGTTTTAAATTCAATTTATAAATATTAGGCCTTAGAAAATGTGTTTATGTATATTTTGTTTCAGCTGAGCGGGGAGTCCCTGGCAGTGCTGCTGGACCTGGATGGGCTGCCACAATAATAGCCCCAAATCCCCCAAATGCAATGTAAACAGTTACATTATGTGTGTTTGTTTATGTGTTTTTTTGTGTTTGTGTCAACAGGCTGCCATGAAGGCTGTCGTGGCCACCAGTCGGATGCACGAGGGTTCGCGGCGTCGTACCGACAGCTGTGAGATTCCAGGCTTGGGGACGTCGAGGCAGAGCAGCATGCAGCAGGACCCGCCCCCTGAGTCTACATGCCCTGCCCCTACAGACACAGAGACCCCGCCCGTGGATCAGCAACCTCCAGCACAGGAAGACGAATCAAAACCTGTGGAACAAAGTGCCCTCAGCTCCTCTCCTCCACACAGCCCCAAACCACCCAACTCTGACGTCACACCCTCAGGCCCCGCCCCCACCAGGCCACCGCTGCGGGCTGACGTGCAGCGGCAGGCGTCTGTTGTTCCCAAAACCATGCTGGTCCATCCCAGGATGCCACAGAAGAGTTGCTCCATGATAGAGCCTACCCCTAGGGTCGAGGCCACGCCCAATATGGCCACACCCTCCAGTCCCAACAGCCTCAGCAACGGCTTCACGCCGGGTGCAGAGCCTGCCTGTAAGACCGCTCACTGCCAGTGATCACTTTCCCACAACCACAAAAAAAACAAAAAAAACATCCATTATCAAACAAACAAAATAATGTATCTGGACTAAATTACATCAGAAACTAAACTCTCTATAACATTTACAGCTGAAGTTTTCATTAGTTCTTGTTCTGTAGCTCTGCTGTCTGCTAACAGCCATGTACTCACTAAAGCTGGAGATCATTCAAGATGTGAGAAACTTGAGACAGACCATGTATTCTCTGTTGTTTTTACTGTGGTAAGAAAAACAACACAACACACTAACAGGTAGCTAGCTAGTTTTACATCAACAGGCTTGAACAGGTAACATCATTTATATTTTCTCATAATAATATAAATAATCATAAATAAAACTGACCAACTTCTATGTGTTGGTCTGTCTGAGAAGGTGAATACATTTAGAAACGTGTTAAATTAGTCAAGTGGAGATCGATTGTGACTAGCTCTAGCATATTAGCAGTGAGTTGGGTTTTTTTTCGAATGAGTCCTAAACAAACTACAATGTTGTGTTTTTTGTCGCTCTTCTTACCGCAGTAACAAACAAAGAAATGAACTCCATTCAAAACTGAACTGCACAAACAAACATGTTTACAACCGAAACAAAGTGTTGCATTCAGGTTTGATTTCAACATCTCATTCTGTCTCAAACACACTAACCACCAACAGAGACACGCTTTTATTGATTGTGTTGGATCATTGAAAGAAATCCTCAAAGTCACCGACTGTGTGTTGAGATCAGTCAGTTTACAGAGTCAAGCTAAATGTGACGCTTTGGTCGGGTCGCTAACCGCCGTTTTGCCACTTCAAAGGACTTTAATTTTCTCTCTGAGTGAGATGTTCAGATGGGTATCAGCCTCGTGTGTATGTTGAGTATTTTAGCTTAGATATCTTAGACTTGAAGACTGGAAGCAGGGGAAGCTGCTAGCCTGGCTCTGTGCAAAGTTTAAGAAATAAACCTGGCAACACACTTTTAGCTCTCAGATAAACACCTGGTTTGTGTAATCTGTAAACAACAAAAATAGTTCCAAATTGGGTTTTTTACATTTCAGTTTGCGTACGAATAAATTGTTGAGATGTTAATCGAGCTTTAGAGGAGTTGGTAGGTGTCTTTTTTGTCTTTGGGACAGAGCCAATGCCCCACAACACATAAACATCGTAGCAGGTTGTTCCTCGTATTTCAGGGCATTCAAATGTTTATAGGACCAAATCTGGGGTTTGTTTTAATGACACTCATATGACTGTTGTGTGGTTTTTCTTGGAGCGGGGTCTCTGAAATGGGCAACAGGCTACCAGTTTCCCCCCTGCTAAACTAAGTATAAACTAAGTTAATGTACTCAGCATGTAGACACAATATCCATCTGAACATCTCACTGCCAGAGAGAAAAGACCTTTGAAGAAGACCTTTCTTTAGGTCTTCTTCTTCTCCTGGAACAGAAGCTGAATCTTTCCTCGGGATCCTCATGATCAGTCAGAGCTGATTGATTGTATTTTATGAAATCTTGGTAACACATACTGTATCCGTGGACACCCTGAACTGAGGGACGAAGGGAAGAGCAGCTTTGTCTCTCTTGGGTTTATCTGCTTCTTCATGTTGCTGTAAAATTGAAAAACAGTTGATTTCTGCTTCTGTCTGCAACGTGAAGAGAAGATCTGCTTTAAGTTTTCTATCCTTTCTACTCTTTACTGTGGACACCCACTGACTTTATTACGCAGCTGTGTGAGTAGGTAAAGTAGATCCAGGTGTTAGTGTTCAGGTAAGTGACGTGTTGTGTCGTGAGCTTCTATTAAATTGTTGTTATTTACACTTTATCAGCTATTAGCACTGTACATAGTTTGGTTTTAGACAGATTATTACTGAGATCTTCACCGCAGATGCGTTCGGTGTTCAGACCCCTGAGGACTAAATTTGACCTTTGACCTTCCTTGAAAAACAATCCCTTTCATCTGATCTGAGACCACACGTTCTACCTCTCTCTGTACAGGGGCTTCCAAAAAAAAAAAAACATGACACAGATATCTCTAGATAAGAAAAATGATGAGGTGAGCAGGCGGACCAGATGCCAAACACAGAAAAACAGATTCCACTTTATCAAACAAATGTATGGTGGCCAAAACAGTCCAAAAAGAGCAGCCCTGACAACACAAGCATAGGCAGAAGTTGTACTTGAAATGCAACCACTGTCCAGCACGTGGTTAGCGAAGCTTAGTGCCGCAGTTAAACTGGAACTCGTCAAGTCAAAAAGTCAAAGAAACAAGTCTGTTTAACTGCAACTCCCAAGATGCATTTCAGTCATTGGGCTTCAAAATCTGTTTTGCGTGTATGTTACTACCACTCTGATTCACAGCTTTGACCGGCTTCTTCTCCATAGCAACAGCAGCTGAGGCCCCCCAACAATGATGGCCAGAATCTAAACTTATCTCACTTATCTTTGCTGTTTTTTATATTGCAGTTTAACTAAAGTTGTAACATAGCTTAATGTCATTAAGCCATCATTAAGAAAGAGTCCATTTCAGTCTTCTATTTGTCCATTTCTTTATATATACGGAATTAGCTAAAATTGTAAACTATTGTATTCTATAATAAAATTATAGAATTCATATATATATATATGATAATATAAATACAGTATAACATCAACATAACCTTACCACAGTAAGGTCACAATAGAAAAGGCTTACCTGGTTTAAAGTGACCAACAGGAGAACCTGCCTGGGCTGGGGTTGCTATGGTGATTAATTGCTGCCAGAGCCTTTTCTACGCAAGCTGAAAAATCTGTGTGTGGGGTTAAAAAACCTAAATGTTGGTTTACAAACAAAATGTACAAATAAAAAAAAATAAGTGAACATATTGTTCCTTTGTTTAAACCACAGAAATCACAAATAATTAATATTGAAAACAGGTATCTGATGTCATCCGGTGCCTCTTTCACAGTGACATAATCATGATGGAGACTAGAAAAGTCTAACAGAGAGTCTGCGTTACAAACCGCAGGTGTAAAGTTTAAATTCATGACTGTAATGATGGACACTATCTGTTGACGATGTGGAAGTGAGACAGTGTGGCAGGTTTGGTTGTACTTCGGTTTCTCTTTAAATAATCTGGTGAAACATGTCAGATGTCTCCTGCTCACAGCTGTTTAAATCTGTTGCCAAATGAAACACTGGATAACCAGCTGTCATGGTGAAAGCATGTATTCTGTATATTTGATTTACATCTATACTCTTATGTAAAAACATGAATATTTTATCTATTTATCTATGCGGCGACAAGGTTATTGGGGGGGGGTTGAGGTGGACGGGGCCACCTGTAACTGGTGTTTGTTTTGTGTTTGATGAGTAAAGTTGTACTTTTTAATTTCTGAAGGATGACATTCAGTATATGCTGACAGTGTAACAGTCTGCGTGTTACACACGTGTTGTTGCATGTTTTCTTCACATTATTTGATTTTCTCTTCATCATATCAGAATAATAACAGTTTGAGCCCTGCAGGACTCTCTAACAGCAGCTGATCTGAGTTCAGTCTGAAAACTGGGCTTCAATTCCTGCAGAATGTTTCTCTCTCTGACGATTTTACATGACATGTACAGTAAAGATGACAGAAATCTCTCCAGACTTTTGTTGTTCTTTCTTTACATCATGTTAGACACGTGATTATGAAAAAAGTATCTATCTGATATAATTTCAGAAAACTTAATAAAGAAACTTTAACAAATATTAGTTCTTTTTTTAGATACTTTATTGAACATGAATTCATTGACAATGTCTGTTAGGTGCTGTATAGTGATAACTCTAGTCATCCAAAATATCATAACTGTGCTTATGTAGAATAACAAACAAAGACAGTTGTGACATTTTACTCTGCTGTTATGACATTTCATTCTGGGATGTTTCAAATTCTCAGATTATGTAAAATTGAATCCAGTGTTTTCTGAAATCTAAAAACACTCTGCTTTAAGTAATAATTGGTTGATTTGATTTTTACACAAAAAAAATCCTTAAAATTACATATTTTCTTTATCCATAACTAAAAAACCAGAATTTGTGAATCTGTAAACAGTCAGTTAACAACAGCTTTCTTGCTGCTAACCCTGAATTTGCTAGGAGAAAAAAAAAAAGCTTGAACTTAAAGGGATAGTTTTGATTTTTTTGAAGTAGCATTGTATGAGATACTCATCTATAGTCAGTGTATTACCTGTAGTCCACACCCACCCAGTGTGGAGAAGCAGACAGCAGTACTGGGAAAGACATTAAGTAATGTACTGCTGTGGACGGGCCTGCAGAAAAAACTTGTTTTAGCCACCTAAAAGGGGCCCCGCCTAAAAAATAAGTCAATATCAGTTTAAGCGTACGCTATATTTACAATATTTTCACAGCTTTAGCTTGCCGTCGTCAGCCCTTTTTCTTTGGCATTATTTCTCTAAACTGTTTCTCTAAGCATGTATTACTCTGCAGATCAGGTCCTTCTGTGCAGTTCATCCCAAACCAGCTTGATGACCATTGTGCTCGACTGTCCATGATTTGAAGTCTATTTTCTTGTTCTTTTCTTCTAGGGTAGTATGCAGGTATGCTTTGGATCATTATCTTGCTGCAGGATGAGCCCCTGATCAACTAGAGCAGAGGATGCTGTGGTCCCCTTTTGGTCCAGGCTGTGAGTCATACCTCCTCTATGCTTTTACACAGACACAGAAATTAACATTATTTTTTAACTATTTGGTAACCTTTTGTTCTTTTTACTTACTTTTCAATAAAAACTGGCATACTTAAAAAACTTTTGAAGGCTTCAAGTTTTCACATCACACTTTTGCAAGTTGCATACTGGACCATGACTCGGTCCAAACTAGTTGTTAAACTGAGATTTAAGTTGAGCTGAAAGGAACTTTCAGAAGAAACACTAAGAAGAGCGAGTCATCACCAAACTGCCCGGATTTACTTTATTTTGAATATTTTATTTATCAAAGTTGGGAACTTCTAAAACCACTGTGTGTCCCGATTGCAGTTTTTAACTTTATATTTAAAACATAGTATACATTCATATGTATTCAAAAGATACATATGACATATTAGTAGTTGAAACTGTCCAGCATGTACATATAAGAGTGTCTCTAATTATGGTATGGGAATTTAACG
Organism: Pampus argenteus; assembly: GCA_036937835.1. Taxonomy (NCBI): domain Eukaryota; kingdom Metazoa; phylum Chordata; class Actinopteri; order Scombriformes; family Stromateidae; genus Pampus; species Pampus argenteus. The sequence goes on from CM072870.1 coordinate 14,299,580, forward strand.
TGTGATCTCATCCATCAGTCTCATAGCAGAGTTTCTGTCTGTAAACTCTTCCCTCCTGGATCGTCCCACACCAGTATGTGGATGTGGACCTCCAGTCAGCCGCTGAAACCTCCCACACTGAGGTGGTGCTGTACCCTTTGCCCCACTCTGACCTCATCCACGACGCCTTGGCATCTGCTGATGACACCAGCGTGTCATCGACCCACCACAGGACATCCAGCAGTGGTGAGTTGAACCCACTGAGGACACAGACGAGCAGGTGGGGAGATCCTGGATCCGGAGAGAGTGGGACGGACGACATGATCTGCACCGTTGGATCAAAACCTGCAGGCAGAAACAGACACAACGTTTTGTGGTCATTTATCAGTTTATCTGCCAGTTTGTAGTTTAATCCTCATCAGTCACATCCAAATGCTGTTTAGTTCAAACTCTGCATTTGATTCAGATCGTCTACAGGTGAGCTGGGTAAGTCGTGCTGGAGGATCTCAGGTAAATAAAGGCAGAATCTTCTTTTAAATACATGGCTTTTTCTTAAAGGACAGATATACTGCACATATTCTTGGGCTCTACTAGAATATATTTTCATGATTTACAATTAAATACTCCTTATCTATCTCATTCTGGCTCTTTATGCAACCTCTCAGTTTAGCCTCTGTCTGAAACAGGCCATTTTGTTTCTGTCTGGTGTTTCTGTTTACAGAGCAGCCAAATAAACTTACATGGCAGGTAAGCACTTTAAATCCAGGGCAGGAATGGTGCTACTAACAATGCAAAACTATAATTTACAAAATGTAGGTAAAGGAATGTCAAACCTAATAGTATCAAAAGCAGAGTGTAATTTTATGAAAATGTTGAAGATTATAGACTTTAAATGTTTTTAATGCTTCTGTTACATTTTTACTATAAAATACTGTTTTTTACAGAAAGTTAAATAAAGTTATTATTATTGCTGTTTGCATTGTGTGCCTTCATGGTAAACAATCATCCCGTACCTGTCTCATCATCATAATGAAGACGCGCATCATCTTCATCACTATCAGCTGTTTCTCTGACCTCAACAAGCAGCCGAGTCCCGTCGCTGAAAACCACAGAGAAAGAGACGGACTGTCCGGTGGGCAGAGAACTAACCGACCAAACAGATCTGCAACAACAATGATTAAAATGATTACAGACACTGAACACAGACTGACACACAGCAGACAGTTAAAGGAGCAGTTCAACAGTTTCTGAGGACTCTCACCCCAGCAGGATGATGAAGGTCACAGCAGAGTCCATCCTGAAGACTCGTCTTCCTCTGTTTCCAACAATAAAGGTGCTGGCAAGAAATACTTTTTGTTATTTCTGAAATTAGTGATATTAAAGAGTCACTGTACCATAAACCAACAATTTTGTTTCCAACAACTAAACTAATCTTAATCTAATGCCCCTATAATTATATTTAGTTTAATTAATTAAAACTAAATATAATTTAAAGTCCTTATAATAATGTTTTTTTAAACTTAAATAAAAGTCTTATTATTGGCTTTATGTTGATTTAAAGTCCTCATAATGATGGTTGTACCTCAGATCAGCGTCCTTGCTGCTGCTGCTGCTGCTGCTGCTGCTGCTGCTGCTGTTGGTGTTCCTCATCTGTTAAACCAGGTGACTTTGAGTCTGGAAAACAGAAACAGAGAAGCTGTTGGAGCGGAACACCAACAGTCTCCAGAGGAGACAAACTGCTCCGGGATCAAATCGACCGTTGACTTAGTCGGTTGGTGAAAGACAGAAAAACAGGAAATTTCCTCAGTTGAGTTGTTGATTCAACTGTTGGTATGTCTAAGATCCCTGTTAAGCTGTCACATATTCAAACACACATGAATACAGACAATAGAACAACATGTTTGTATGAGTCATTTATATTAAGTTTTTGTTTAAGTCATTTTGGCTGCTGCATTAGCAGGCCTGGGACTGTGCTACAAACATAAAAAGTAAGAGTCATCCTGCCTTTCTCCAGCTGGGAAAAGAAATCATATTTGTCCAAATGTTAGCGTCTCTGCATGGGCTCCTATAAAATCCTTCTCCTTACCTATAAAGTGCTTAATAGTAAGGCACCATCATAGCTTAAAGAGAAAGCATCCTATTGTCATACTAGATCACTGCACTCCCAAAATGCAGGCTTACTTGTGGTTCCTTGAGTCTCCAAAAGTATAATGGAAGGCAGAGGCCTTCGACTGTCTGGCCTCCTCTTCTGTTTAATCATCTTCCAAAGCTTATATGAGGGCTAGCTGCTTTACACAAGAAATAGAAAATGTCTAAAATGTATAATCATGAATATAAGTTGAAACTGCTGTTGACAAACCTCTGACGGCATCACATTTAGGACATATTTGTATCCTATCAGGAGACTGCATGGTGCTGACCTCTGCAGAGAGGGTGTCTCAGGTATTTCACAGGTTGTAGTTTGATCCTGGAACCATGAGGGGGCGATAGTGACTGTTTCAGCACATGAGCTTTACTGGTTCCCATCCTGAGAGGAGGCGACATAAAAATAAAACACAGACGATAACTTTCAAAAATTCAGTCACAGTTTCAGAAATACATTCCAGTTTATATTAAAAAAAAAAACATGAAGAAAAGTTTGAGTCAAAACCAGGAGCCCAAATCTTCATCTCTTCAATGTACAGCCAGGTACTAGTCAGTTATTAAGTGTGAACTCTAGCAGACTTTAGCTAAAGCCACCCAGTCATTAGTCACAGCCCTCCAAACATAGTGATCAAGGTTGACTGTTCAACTCCAGGTGTTAGCTTGTATTTTACATTTTGTTTCAGTTGATGTTTGAGTTGACATTTTAAAGGTGTTGACAGGTATTAGTTTGTGTTATCCACACAATGCGGTGTTCATCATCTACATCATCTAACAATGTGAATTTTGTTTGTTGCACTGCGGGTGCAGCAATCACACAATTACCTGAAAACGCAGAACCAGCAGCACAAAGTTCCTGTTTTGTTTTTTGTTTTTTTTCCCTGCTCCTTTAATGACATAGCTTTGCGACAATCGTTTCGACACTACACTGCTTTACGACTGTTTTGGAGGTTGATTCAAAATGGAGTAGATGTTGTATTAACGAATCGGTCCAACTGCGATTCTTTTGCAATATTTTTATCTTTCCGTTGTATTTAATTGAATTAGTTTTTACACACTAGAAAACTACAACCCTCAGCATCATGACTGACGAGACTAAGCCCGGTTCTTTAGGTTTCTTTTCGAGCTACGACGATCTGAGCGACAGCAGCGACTCCGACGAGGAGGCAGAAAGTCGGAAGAAGACGAACCTGAAAGCGGGGACAGGAGCTCCGGGAAGCGGCGCTCAGACGTCCCAACACGGGAGCAAAGCCGGCGGAGCTCCTCTACCGAAACCTGACGAGCTCTTCAAGTCAGTGTCCAAACCTGCTTTTCTCTACAATCCGCTGAATAAGCAGATAGACTGGGACAGTTTGGTCGTTAAAGCCCCCGAAGAGGTAAAACTCATCAGCTTAATTATCTTAATCTAATCTATCTAAATCCTCAAGCCTCTGTGTGCACAAAAATATATATAAAAGTTTATCTGAAGCTAATATGAACAGAAACGGAATATATTTTGATTCTTCAGAGAGAGAGGTTTTTAAGAAAAAACTGGGATCTTTAATACTTATAAACTTTTTTTTTTAATGGCAACTTCAAAGAAATCAGTTTCTTATTTTAAATGTCATGTCTTTGCATTTTCTCTCTCTTACTCTTTTCATGTAGTACTCTCTATTAGTTTGGTCAATATTATCTGATTCACAGATAGTCAGAATAATCCAGGCAACTATTTGCAATTTCTTCTTACTTGCACATGACTTCAGTTTCTAATGGTAACCTTTATGTAAGCACACTAAACTTTTGGCAGCGAACAAGTACGCAAACAGGGCTAACTGTATGCACAATACACTAAATTGTCTCTAAGACAGTAGTTTCATCCTATTTTCCTTTAATTCTTTCAGGCTCCCAAGGTATTTAAGCCATGGAAGACAAATGCTGTACCACCTCCCGAGAGCTACGCTGCAGAGCCAGAGAAGAAGAAGGGACCCCCTCCAGGCATGGACATGGCTATAAAGTGGTCCAATGTGTATGAGGACAACGGGGAAGATGCTCCACAGGCTCACACCGGCAATGCCCGTTTTCTTCCTGCAGAGGAACAACCATCTGATTCAGGTTAGTCCAGCCGGGATACAAAGTGCACGTGTCAAGTGATATAAAGAAACAGAGTGGGAGGAACATCTCACCCACTTTTCATAGTTCTGTGCAGTTCAGTAATCTGGTAGCAACAGAGCTACTGAAGTGTCTTTACACGGATAGTCTATTTTATGTCAGACAGACATTTACTGACAATGAATAGGTACATTTTAGTTTTCACAATAATGCATTTTCTGCAAATGCTTTGAGAAAAATTACTCTTTTTAATCAGTTCTCGCAATCAGACAGCTCCCTATATAACACAACATAAACTAATATTTTAATTATTGACAACGTTTTACATTACAATGTCCTGAGATCTGTGATGAAGCTCAGATTCTGAGCATGCATCCTTATTTGTGGCGCGTGGTAAGTCAGGAATAGTTGTTTTGTCCTCAGTACAGAAAATCCCTGAAGATTGTAAACTTTAAATGTTTTAGAACGTGGTGCCATGTTGGAATATTTAGTTGTGCAGATTTTTTGACAACATGCAGCACATCCCTCATACCATGGACTGCACATGAAGTACAATCATAGTGTCCTGTTACATCATAATGACTTTTTGGATTTACTGAACTAAAACTACAAGCAGCTGCAGGTGATGTATTATTATCTGAGATCAATGTTTAATGTTGCCCAGTACAGTCTCTGTTCTGATCTTATTAAATCTGTGCATTCAAATGTGTAATAAATAGAAAATCCATATCAAATATTTAAATAAAAGCAGAACCAAATACACATAAAAGGGGTTAATGTGATTTTGGAGACGTCTTTTTGTGTCTCTCTCCCACCCTGTGTCGCAAGAAACAGTCTGTGCCCTTTAATCTTTTCTTGGCAAAGACAAAACACAACCTCGGCTACACCGCTACCCCCTTTTGGGTAAAAAATGGATGTTGAGCATCCTAAAATTACTGAAAGAGCACAAACTAAAAGAACTACACTTGGGTTTGCTTCTGTCAGCTTTGCGCTTGCATTAAAATGAAGTCCATAGTTATTTTTGAATGGTGTCCTGTTGATTAATTCCAAATCATTATTTTTTTACTCCATCTACCCCTCATCAATTCCCCAAACCACCAAACCACTGCCACCCCTCTGCCCATTTAGATGACGAGTCAGAAATGCAAGACTCTGCCAAGAGACGCCGAGTGGAGACCTTCCAGCAGAAGGAGAAGAGGAAGCGGGACTTGGGACAAGCCACCTCTGAAAAGAATTTTGTCGAGGAGGAGAAAAGGATCCTCAGACAAAAGATAGAGTGAGACTGAAATTGCCTGCAACAAGAAATTTCTAATTTATACATTTAATGTCAGACAAGAACATATGTGGCATTAACATATTGTCCAGGTAGGTGGTGCGCTGCAACATTGTTGGACATTTTAGCTATTTGCTGTCCTAAGTTGTTAAATATTGATAAGCCCAAATATGCATCAATATTGATCATGTTTTCAAATGACCTAATGCACAGTTTCCAAGTGAAGAACCCTGGTGTAATTCTGGTGTTCTGGTGTCCTATTTTCATTATTCTAGCCTCCATCCTTCCTGGTTTCTACTCACTAGCTGTCTTTAGAGACAGCTAGTGGACTCTACAATGTGCACAGGGCATTACCAAACAAGTGATCTGACATCACGCCATCGCTTTTGCTTCACTTCCAAGCGTGTAGTTTAGACGTCCCTGTATCCCTGGATTTTTGTAAAGAAGACTGCAGGGTTGTAAAACACTGCTATTTTGCTTTAAATGGCAGTTCAGCAGCCTGCCCTTCCAGCTGTAACATATTAAACATAATGTGTGGTCAGTTGGCTTTGCCTCCTGAATGTTTTATTTTATTTAGCTAGAATAACAGTGACATCTGGCTGTGGTGGTCTGTGTTTGTTTTTTGTCTTGTATTATACTCAATACGTATTCACTTCTGACCTTTGCCTGTGCTTGTTTTGTGTTAAAATGGTGACTTTTCTTCAAAATGTGATTTAGAATGGCTGGCTGTAATTTTGTTGAAATGACTATTTAAAAAGTTGCTTGTTCTCCCAGCTTATTGGCACTAGATGGCGCCCTTAAGCAACACTAGATTACATCCCATCATGGTTTTAGGGAAATCTGGTTCACTTCCATTCTGTTAAGCACACAAATCACAACATAAGCCTGTGTATTCATGTAGTGTTTTCTCTGAAATTTGTAAGTTTGTCTCATCTCACTTCACACGACTGTTCAGTCTCACAGACCTTGTATTACAATTGACATCTGTCCTGAAATTAAAGAACAAATGTAAGAATTTAAATAACTAGCTTTATCAACTTCCTACAAAATATATTTGGAACATTGTACTGTTTTACTGACTCAAACAACTCTGTTCATAAGTGTAAACAGTTGTATACAGATGATTTTATAGTTTGTTCTCAATGAGATACTATTCCTCATAAAACCACTTATTTTACCGGAGACAGTTGTTCTGTCAATCATTTAAATTTAGATTGAGACATTGTGCACTGTTGAAATTCATTTCAAAAATCCCACACAAAAAAAAACAAGTCTTATCCAGATAATGGATGTTTTTTTTCCCAAATTCATTCTTTGAATTTCTGTGACCAGTGGCGCAAATATAATAGTCAAGCTAAGAGAAGAAAAAAGTTTCCACTTTGCAACAGTTTAGTGATCAGAGGAATTCCTGGCCTATCTGTCATCATGGGTTGACATGAAATAGTGGTAAATATGCTTCTGATAAAATTCCAGCTTCCAGGTATGTGCCTGGCCTTGTCTGAAATGTGTACCTGGTCCTGCACAACAGCAGAAGACTGATTTTATCAGCCATATTTACGAACAAATAACTCCCCTTCCCGTAAAGACTGTAGGAGCGATGAACAGCGAGGTCACTTCCACCGGTCTTTAAGAATTACTCATCTCACTGTCAGTCTTGCACCTGGTAATTTTCCAGGAATTGGATGTTTTGAAATGCACTTTCTTTATAGTTGTGTAGAAAGCTGTTCAGTTCCAGCTTAGTTTTCTGTTGTGTTGTTGTTACTACTTTGAAAAGATATCCACAGCATTCCTGGACTGTAGCATCTTTGTGTTATAGATATCAATTTATCACAGTCACACTGATCGTATCGTCATTTTATAGAAGTCAATATCTTGCGCTTATGTTACGCGTAGTACATTGAGAACGAACAGCAGTTTAGATAAATGTTGTCTTAACAAAACTCGCAATGCTTGAATAAAATTCGAATGTTTAGATTTGTGTTGTCAGCCTACGGGAGACCAGCCAGGACTCTGAAAAGTGTCAGTCAAGATAACCGTTGATCACTGTGACACATTTACTGGAAGGTCAAGACCTCATGATGGCTATTGAGTGGACCTTCAGTGAACTGGCTGCCTACAGCTGCTGCTACCTGACTTATGACATTTTCACACAGTCAGCACATGTCACAGCCTGCATGTAAATTTAGATTTGGCTGTCAACATGAGAGGGGTGCGTTTTGCTTTGATTAAAAAAAAAAAGAAAAGGTAAAACATGAATATGTGAATTTATTTAGTTGCATACTGTCTACACCAGTGTAGGATGTTGGTCCCATGTCAACACACTGACTTGTTGACTTCTCCTAATTCTGCCCTCATCCTCAGATGTTTTCTAGAAGCAAACAGTTGCTTTTCACACTAGCGATCCGGGCCCATCGTGTGAAACAGATGTTCAGCAGAAGAGTAAACTTCTCTCGAGCTGCAGACAAACGGACATCTCTCTAACCATTTGTGTGAGCTCTCAGTGTGTGATAAGAAGTATATTAAGAAGTAAATCAGTAAAATATGGTTTGATTTATTGTGTTGAAATCTTTTTTGGAAGAAACAAAAAAGATGTCTGCCCAGAGCAGGCCACAGACTATAAACCACAGGTTCATCTCTCTCTGGTTTAATATTGAGCTTGAAATGGAATTTTCCAAATCATGGTCAGACTGTTACATAATACAGTAATTTGCAGTAACAATGTGGTACCAGCCACTGATTGCAGCTGAATATTTCCGAACGGTGACCGGTGAAGTTGACGTAACAGTTCCATGACTCTATACTATTATACCTCCCAAGAAAGTCATCTTTAAAGTTCATCAGATCCTTATATGCAAAAAAATACAAAATTTGGTAATTCTTCATAAACCCACGATTCAAATCTTAACCTTTTGCAGTTTTTAAATTCCTGTAAATAGTGGTCAATTATCTCTGGCACAAAATGACTTGGTGATTTAGTTATATAATCTGAATTAAAGCTACAACGATTAGTCTATACAATTAATTGTCTAATATTTTAATAATTGATCATTATGAGTCAAAATATGTCCAAATTCTCAGGTTCCAGCTTCTCAAATGTAACTATTTTCTGTTTTCTATGACAGTAAATCGAATATATCTTTGAATTGCGTACTCTTGGTCAGGATAAAGACATTTGAGGATGTAATCTCGGGCTTTGGGTTACAGTGATCAACACTTTTTTCTGACATTTCATAGACCAAAAAAATTAGATTAATCAGGAAAATAAGCAACAGACTAACTGATAATGATAATGAAAATAAGTTAATTGCAGCTGAATGTATTGAATGTCTGCTGCCACAAAAAAACCCAGAAAGACTAAATATCATACATGTTACCTTTAATATGAGAACGTATTTTCTAGATCCAGATCGTTTTTTTTTTCTCTTATCAATAGGAATACTGAGCAGTGTCGAACCAAAGTTTAAACTGGCAAGTGAGGTAATATTAGTGTGATGTAATTCTCGCACAGACTGTATAAACTTAAATATTTTTAAGACTTTTAAAGGCAAATGTTTTACGCCTGATCACATGATGAACACACTCAGAGAAAAAGGAACGTTCTTTTGCTGTACAGAGAAGATACAGAACAGAAGCAAGAGACAAGTAGTCTGACCTCTTGTCATGATAAACATGTCAGAGGTTGTCTGTTGATAACAATATGGAGCAGACGCAAAGACAGCGTGTGTGTGTGTGTGCGCGTCTGTCTGTCAGGGAAGGCTAAATCAGCCAGCGGCGGTCGGCTAACCTGTCTGCTGGTCAGAAATGGAGGAGATGCTATCTATGTGAATTCTGTTATCTTGACCCTTGTCCAGTGCTTTACCCCATATCAGGCTGAAGTGGGTGCAGCAAGCGTAGTAATGCACATTCTCAGTGTTTTTCTCTCCTTAATCAACATCTGTATGGCTGTAACACAACAAATTGTGTTTGAAAAAAAATAATTTGACCAAATCAAAATCAATACTGTCAGTTCTATTCGAGGACTAAAACCAGTAGATGGATAGAAAATGAATTAATGGCCATTTATTTTGATAATCAAATTATCTAAACATTTGTTGGTTATAGTTTCTCTAATGTGAGGATTTGCTGTTTTTGTCTATTGTAAATTGAATATCTTTGTGTTTTAAGCACCTTAGGCTATAGAATATTATGAAGGGATATAATTTACTATTTTCTGACATTTAATAGTTAACCATTAATCAGTTCCCAGGTCCCTTTTTATTCCTCCTGTTCCGTAGTTGGTTTTAATCACTGTCCTTTCTGCTCATTTACTGTAACATGAAAAGTGAAAGCAATAAAATGAGTGCAGAAGGCAGTTTCCTCAACATATTAAAGCCAAGGATGGATGAAAAATAATTTTCCTGTCTCAGACCACTCAATTTCGCATTCATGAGTCACGTGCATGTGCTTCAGAAGAACACTGATTTCCAGATGCTACAGTCGAGGCCTTATTTTTTTGGTCTTATTTTTGCTGCACATCTTTTATATTTAGGTTAGCCTCACAGGTTAATGTCTAAGATATCTTAATCAGGTTTATACCTAATGAGATAAGAGCTTATCTGAGTTTCACCCACTTAAATACAAAGTACCAATCAGTTCTCTGATATTGGCCCTTTATTATAGTTTGGATATTATGTGGAGTTTGTACAGATTGTAGCCTTTAGATTGGTTGCCCTGACCACACAGCTGCATGAAAACACTACTTTGAAGTTTGTTTGTTAATCATTTAATTACACTATCTTTTGTACATAGACATGTTAATTTAACCTGGACTGTCAGTAAAGTGTTTTAGTCTCCAATTGCAGTCTAAATGCCCCTGACAAGAATAAACTAATGGTCAAATTTAAAGAGTTTTTTTTGTCACAAAACCTAGCTTATACATCCACAACCTCACAAGAAACCAGTGTTCATATAAACACCGTAACAGATTGACAGTGAGGCACAATGAGTTCCTTTTTAAAGATTTTCTTTTCAGTTGTAAAATATGAGTGAATGGCTATGACAACACTGTGATTCTCTGGAACGTAAAGCGACAGGCCCTTAGCAACGCTCCTCTGACAGCGATCATCCAGCCTAATTTATACCCTGAGAAAGGCTTGTGTCCAAGGGCATAAATTTAGTTGCGGTGTGCTCTGAGAAAAGGGGAAGGCCCATAAACCCGGCTAGGACAGAGAGAGAGCCAGAGACAGAGAGAGTGGGAACAATGGGTAGCCATCAGGAGGGGAGACCCAACAGCTGCAAAGCCCTGTATCCCAACACACACAAACGTGCACCCACATACACATATATATTCTCTCTACTTTCCTTTCTCTCACTCTCTGTCACACACACACACACACACACACACTCAGCTTTCTTCCTCATACACTCTGCAGCCAGGCCATCTGAAAGGGGGCCAGCTAAGCAGATGTTCTGCCACTGCTTTCACAAAGGGGACAAGTGACTGGTGGAGGCGAAGGAGAAAAAAAGAAAAGAGAAAAGACAAACTTCCTCAATCCTCCAGCACCGTTGAGTCAGCGTACAGGGCAACTCTAGACAAGTGCTTATTTTGTGTTCCTTTAAATCTTTGTTAACTTATCATGTGTTATTACTGACCCTTGTTAAGCAACATGATGCCACTAGATTTAAGTAGTGTATCCAAGGCGTTGGTTATTACAATAAAAGGGTAATCAGAAGAAGGAATTCATACTGGTTGTAGCTGCTTAAATGTGAACGTTTGCTGTTATCTGTCTTCTATTATAGAAAATTGAAGACTATTCAAGGCTATTTCTATTAAACTTTGTGAACTTGTGATATTTTTCACTATTTTCTGACACTGTATAAAACGAACCGTTATTCATATAAAGTACAAATACCTTGAAAGTACAGCACTTGTATCACTTCTGTTTGGTCCAAAGGTTTGTGTCCTTTCCTTGTGCATGATCTAGTCTCCTATCCCAATAACACCCCCTTCTCTCCCCTTCGCTCTCTCTTTCTTGCATAAACACACTCTATGCAGCCTGCAGGTTTTGACCTGTAAATAACTGCCCAGATAGGGTCTAGTCAGTCAGTCGGGAAGGCGGGCTGAGGCGTCAGGGCCTACATGGCTCCTGCAGAGCAATAACAGATGCTTATCATGTTTTACTGACAACGGTGGTGGTGGTGGTGGTGAGGGAGCAAGGGGACGTTGGGGCCCTTTCGATGAATGGCTCTGACAATAAATGCCATCAATAATGAGTGGATGTAAGAAAATAGAGGCATAGTTATGCCAGGAGGACTGTAATAGATTTGGAGATTTAAAGAGAGAGAGATACACAGAGCGCATGTGCACTCATACACCCACTGCAGCTTTTCAGCAGCTTTTCCTCCTGCACATTCCAAGTAAAGGCAACAGCAAACAAATGCCTTAAGGTTCAAGTGAAGTATGTTTCATTCCTTTCTGCACTATCTCAGCCACTCTTAAATGTGATGTACAGTCCCGTGAAAAAAAAAAAGAATTTCCCCCGGGGGACAATAAAGTCTAAGTAACTAAAGCCCCAGGTTGTGCTGCAAGTAGGGACAGAGGTTAGATGCAAGGTCAAAGGAGAAGAGGATTAGTCCTACTCAAGATACACTTCAGATAAAAGTGTCAGTCCAGTAATCATCAGTGATCCATCATGTGGCAGGCTGCACTTTTGGGGGGGTGTGTTGTCATTGGAGGGAGAGATATTGTCTTCTTGTGTCTTTCTTTCTGTGGAGGGTCGAGCACATTTTTCCCCCTGGGAAGAGAGTTGTTTTCCCTGCTGTTTGTTTGCTGAAATGCCTTCACAGCTACCAGTGAAGGTGGTAATTTGAAGCCCTGACTCACTGCTCGCCGACTGAATTTAATTCACATTTCGGGGACAAATATGTCTTGAATTTCAATAGGCTGGAACTGCAGGGGCTACAATTCAAATACCATCACGCATACCTAAACCTACAGTCTCGTCATGGGCATACAGCTCATATAGTATATTTACAAATCAACATTACAGAAGGGAAACATTTATAAGCATTACACACATTTTAAAATGTTGGATGACATGTTTGGAATACTGTGATGGAAATGTAGTGTATTTACTCAAGAACTGTATTTTCTGAGACACTTAAGTATTTCCCTTTATGCTTCATATTGTATTTCTACTCCACTACATTTAACTGACAACTGTTTCTTTCCAGATTTAAAGTAATAATAATAATCAGTAATAATAGTCAACACTTATTCCAATGAAAATAGCTGATCCGTCATATTCATTGTCGCTCATTCATTTACAAATGAGATGTATTGTGGAGATGTGTAGTGTTTGTCCTTGTGGTGCTCAGTGTTATGATCATAATGACTATTTTACTTAATGTCATCACTTACACAGTACCACTAAAACTATTAACTTTTTGGTTGTAAGGTTATGACTGATGTTTATCCTTTTTCCAGCAGGACACCTTAAATAAATAAATAAATAAATAAAAATCTGGGAGACCCCACCAAAAGATTGTTTGACCTTATGATTTATTCGAAAAACACAATAAATACATTACCTTTACAGTTATTATGAAATAAATGACTTTTCATAAGATGTGTATATGTTCGATTTCGATCTACTAATTAAATTCCTGCAGCTTTACAGCTTAGTTTAAAAGGTTTCATGCACATTTCTCTGAATAATTGAGGTCCCTGAACTTTGAGCCAGGAAAATATGCCAAATATCTGAGCTGCTAACACGAGGAGAAGGTGAGGTGAGGCGCTAGAGAGAAAGAGTGAGGGAGGCAAAGTGTGTGTGTGTGTGTGTGTGTGTGTGTGTGGAGGAGAGAGAGAGAGAGAGAGAGAGAGAGAGAGAGAGAGAGAGAGAGAGAGAGGTGGTGCAGTTGAGTGAAGTGAGCCAGGAGTGAGTGAGGCAGCAGTGCGGAGGTGACAGCGGAGAATGGAGAGGAGCCCGTCCGCCCGGCGAGCTTTGACGGCGGCGAGCGAGGAGAATCCACTCGGCTCTTTATTTTTGGAGCCAGCGTGCTGAAAGAAACCGGGAGGAATTAACTGGGGGCACAGGAAAGGAATGGCTGATCCTCTGCGGAGGACTTTACTAGCGAAACTCCGGGGAAAGAAATCCAAGAAAGGAGCAGCGGTCGGCGGTGGATACGGCTCTGCTGCTGCTGCTGCTGCTGCGGCGGCGGCGACGAATGGGGGCCGAGAAGGTAAAGAAAAAGTTTTGCAGCGAGACTCCTACGAGGCTCGTCCGGTAGTCTTGCTCGCAGAGCTGGATTGCACGACAGAGAGAATGAGTACGTACGAGAATTGTGTTGACGGGGCGATGGTGCAAACAGGGGGGGTTGTAATAGTCCGGGGGAGCCGAGCAGCGGAGTTGGCCGGCGCACGTCCCCAGGAGTCGAGCAGCGGGGGTAGGGTTCGGGTTAATGAGGAGCTCCTGGGGGTCTCACTTCAAAGAGGCGTGCAGTTTGGGGGACATGTGTTTAGGGAAGCAGATACGAGCCACCAAGGGCCCGGATCCGCTGACAGGATCACGTTATCTGCGGGGGTCCCTCTCGGAGGACCGCATGTCCAGAGAAAACACTTCGTCTCGGTCCAGCGGCAGCGCGGCGTCGGTGATTCAATCGGGTTTGGGGACAATTCAAATCACGTTTTGTCCTGCTCACGGGTAGACCAGCACACCGGGGTCTGTAAGCCGCCAGAAGGCCCGGTTCCTACCGCTGATAGTGAGCCCCGGGACAGAGGACATCCCCGGCACATGGCAGGGACTGTAGTGGCTGTAAATGTACACAACGACAACTGGAGTTTTGACAGCAACCAAACTTTAGAGACAAACCCTCCAGTTTGTGCAACACTCGTGAATCCAAACTGCATCGCTGGCAACACGGAAGAAAACATTTTAATCAGAAACATTGAGAGCTATGGGCCTGAGTATGCCGGGGACATTAGGGGGACAGTAGGCTGTCTGCAGAGCCCGACGTTTTTCCCCACAGAGCTAGACATATGCGACATTAACATGGCATCTTTGTGCGCAGCAGAGGGGTCGCTTAGATACCCTCTAGACAGTGAAGATGAGGATTATTATGATAATGAAATTCTGCCTTTTTACGAAACTATTAGAACAAATAGTGCTGGTGACAGAGCAGAGGTTGCAGAGCTGGCCCAGTCTGGTCATGATAAAGGACAGGCCGATGACAGTAACAGTGCCCAGGAAACAGACAGGCTTAGGAACCAGCTGAAAGAGGCTTATTACCTTCTTATCAATGCTATGAATGATATCAACCTGGATGTGCAGCAGATTAGTGGTGGTTTAACCGAGCAGCAGGCCACCTCATCCTGTAGTAGCCACTCCAGAGATAGCCTGTGCTCAAGATTGTCTGCCAAAAACATGGACAGCGACTCCTGGTCCTCAGGAGGAGACCACAGCCCACAGCAGGTGTCTGACACTGACTCGCTCCTGCTGTGCCTCAGTGGAAACCTTGAGTCAGGCCTCAAAGGCAGGCTGAGCAGTAAAAGCATGGTGAACCTGTCCTTGGCCAAGATACAACCAACATTACTGCGCTCTGCTAGTGAGGGAGCTATCAGGTATCCAGGTGTACCCTCGCTGTGTATTAAAGCTCCTGGAACACAGAGTTCAGAAACCTGTAGTGATGCAGAGGCTTCAGAGCTCAAATCAGCTAAAGAGGGTAAAGGGGCTAAAGTCAGAGGAGTGGGTGAGCTGTCAGACCCTCTGGTGCTTTACAATGCCACCAGCAGTGAGGAGCTGCTACAAGACGCTGGCGGTGAGGAGGACTGTGGCGGGCAGCTCAACGAGAGCAGGAGCTCAGTTAACAGCCTCACAGGTTCTTCAGACAGCAACGTTGAGGCCTCGTCACATCAGGGTCACGATAACAAGCAGGAGCCGACTGGAGTCCAAGCACAGGGGGTCAACTCTGTCAATAAGGGCCACGGTGTCACTGTCAACAAGATGCAAGAGTGGATGCACAAGGGGCGGCTGTTGTCTTCCGAGATGAAGCAACGCATTGAGGGCTCATCGCCGTCTTTGCCCCGTGCTGGAGGCCAAAACCAGGACCAAGCTAACCTTGGGGGGTGTAAACCAGGGGTCCACGCACCCAGCCGGGGTGTTAAATCTGTCAAGGCCAAGTCACCACGGCAGCAGCAGCCAGGTAGGAAGGCTACGCGGAGTGGCCTCAACTCCTGTGGATCCTCTAAATCAGGGAACTCTCACCCTCCTTCCTCCCGTCTGATTATTGTCATCCTCCTCCACTCATAGTAAACGCCGTCTGGTGGCAGTCACCCTGCACTCCTCCTCTTCTGGATGCAAAGCAAAGGGACGAGACACCTCTGACCTCTTTGCTTTCTTTTTAAGATTCTCTAACCGGTGGCGGGTTCTCTCCTTCACACTAATTTAGGTGCATTTTAACACTAAATTAATAGCACTGTAGGTGGTAGGTCGGATCACTCACTCACAGTGTAGATCAGTAACAACTAACTCACTCTCCTCTGCTAGTGTTTTTCGTGGTGTTGGTGGTCGGGTTTGTGTGTGTGTGTGTGTGTGTGTGGGAATGCATTTGATTATGTACAGAATGCCATATCATTGTCTGATTGTACTCAAATGTTCTGTTTGTGATTAGGTGCAAAAACATCTGTATCCTGAAAGCAGCCACAGCAACAGGAGATAACATGACTTCAAATCTGTAATTAATCCAAAATTAGTTAAATATAAGATGCATATGGTTTAGATGTGCAAAGTGGTCTCAACTATATTTACCAATCCCACCACAGCGTTACTTTAGCTGAAGCTTTCTATCATCGATCTTCCTCAGCAACCATTTTACAGAGACTAGTTTTTCACTGGATGAAACGCACTTCTTTATTCATGCTGACCTGAGCTGACTGCAAACAAGGCAGTTAGCCAAATGAATCATCTGATTCGGAAACTGTCTGTGTGGAAAGCTTTTTTATTGGCGTTTCTTTTATAGGATGTGAAAATCGGCTTGCTTTGTATTGATCTAAAACATATCGGCAGTAATTTTTTTTGCTTTCTGTAATAGTTTTCTATGTGTTTGGGTATCTCTCTGTGTGTGTGTGTATGTCTCAGCGTGTGTGCTGTTGCGACAGTCTTTTCTTGAGCAAATAGATGACCTGCCATGTGCGCAGGCTGTTATTGACTGTCAGTGCTGCTGCTGCTGCTGCTGCTGCTGCTGCTGCTGCTGCTGCTAGAAATAGAGTGTGATCTCTCTCTGAGGCTGCAGAGGGGAAGGCCTGCGTGTTTGACTTCCAGCTGCTGTTGGCTCAGCATAGCTCCAACTTTACATCTCCAGCTCTTTTCCCCTTTGCTCAGTTAAAATAAAGACAGGACTCTTGATATTAGTTTCCAAAGTCTCTTCACTCCCATTAATTCTCATTTTTTCCCCCATTTTGCACTGCTCTCCCCTCTCTCTCTGTCCCACTGAACGTTTCCACAGCTGTGGCCAGAGGAATCCAAAGCCGGAGAGAAGCCACTGCAGTTATTCTGTGGTAGTGGGGTGTGTGTGTTTGTGTGTGTGTGTGTGTGTGTGTGTTTGTGTGTTTGAGAGTAGGGGGGCTGGGCTGTCATGTTGCCTTCCTCCCCAGTCGTTTGCACTGGACAGCTCCATGGTAACTCGCATTTTAAAGAGACTTTGGATTGAATATTTAGGATGCCATTCCTGTTGTTTAAGTTGTTTGCGTTGTGTCACTTAATTCCTCACCATGAATGAACAAAATGAAGGACGATTAAGTATTTATTAAGGTCAGCCCGGGGCTTATCTTGCCCCTGTGGGCCTCTCAGCACCTCACAAAGAGCCATTTACAAAAAAAAAAAAAAAAGAAATGCCAAAGCTCTCAAAAGCTCCAGTGAATTTCTTGTCTTGGCTTGAAACCTTTCATAGAGTTTATGGCTTTACTTTTAATTTATACAAATATTTATATAGTGATATCTGGAAATTAAACCTTACCATGAACTCATAGGACAAAACATTTAACGCCTGAGGCATTTAATTAATTAGACTGGAGCTAATTTAGTCATTGCTCTGACTTGTCCTTAATTACTATATAAAAGATCATGCCAGTTATTGCACACAGCTGAGCTACTTATGTGAACGTGTTGGCGAAGATTATTATGCACATGAGCATACATATGCACATGTCCTGTACATGTTTGTTTTTAGTTTTGTTATGTTGTGCTATAACAGAGCATTGGCGAGCCAGCATGCAGCCAGCATGCAGCCAGTATCCAGGCATCAAGTTTTGTCCAGATCTGAGCTCAGGAGTGTGTCAGCCAAACCTGCTGTTGAGACTGAGCCATAGACACCACAAACAGAGCACTTCTGCTCCTGGGAGGCAGATATTATACTTTAAAATTTCGCCTGGAAACACCGAGCCCCTTGAAACAGAGCAACATTAAGGGGGGAAAATAATAGTGAAATAGCTTTTTCTGTCTTGTCAAAAACAGCTTTTAAAAAGAATACACTCATTAGCTTTTGCTGTGGCGAGTCGAGATGAGAGGATCGATATACCCTTTTCATATCTGGCCATTAAATTTGAAACTAGGTTAGCTTAGATTAGCATAAAGACTGGAAACAACTAGCCTGGTTATACCAACAGTCTAAATACACTTGTAAAGCTAGCTAATTAACATATTTTGCTTGTTTAATATGTACAGACATTGGAGGGTAAAAATGAGAAGGGGTTTATGGACATTTATCTAGCTGCTTTTCCCTGTTTTAGTCTTTATGCTAAGCTAAGCTAACAGGCTGCTGGCTGTAGCTTCACATTTAGCATACATAAAAGTGGTATCGATCTTCTTATCTAACTTTCCGCCAGTAAGTAATAATGTCAAATTATTTTTTCAAAGATAATAATTTTCAAATATGCTCTGGATAAGATTTAATGAGTATTTTTTGCTCGACAATTTGATTTCATTAATTTCCGCTCGCTCAGTATATTGAATATAGCTGTAAGAGAACGTAGGTGTAATATAAACCCACTCAACTGTTGTCAAGTCATGTCAGGACAATGTGGCATTTGGTTTCTGCACTGTGCCAAAAACCTTGTTACTGAGCTGCAGAGAAGTTGCTGTTTTTTTTTCACACAAACACCCACAGATGATGGTGGAGGTACAATAATTTGTTTTTTCTGATGCGTCTTGACAGATTTATGGAGGATGGCAGCTCTGAAGACAGATCAGGTGAAAGGGGTGAAATCTGAGGCCACAGGGTTTATAACAAGATTTTTTTATGAGTCGTGTGGGTTACATGATGGGGCAAATGCTAGCGTCTTGGTTGGCTATTTTAAATGAAAAGTTAAGTTGCTACATTTTGTCGGGAGGCTTTTTCGAAGGACCTTTCAGGGACATAGTTTTACCGGTGTTGTGGGTCACGCTGGGAGTAAATGTGTCTTCTTTTTTTTTTACATTGTAACTGAAGCATTTGATTGGTTTTTAACAAGCAGGACAGAAGAGTTGGTGGAAGAGCTCCAACGTTAAAAATAATTTGGGTTTCAAGCCAAGGTATTAGGAGGAAATGGTATTTGTTTTAGAAGGCTGCGCTGCCAGGACGCCTCAAAGAGATGCAAGTGTTGACATGCGATGCATCCCTGGACAATCTCGGGCTTTCTCCTGGTGTAAAAAAAAAAAATCTACTCGGAGAATCCTCATTACCATATGAATGTATGTCAACAGGAATGTATGGCACACAGCAAAAGATTCGCTCTGAAGAGGTTCGGGGGGGCTGAAACTCTGTATACACAACAAAGTGTTGTGTGGATGACAAAACTAGCTGGTGTGTGTTTTGCACTTATCGAAAGAGGAGCCTATATGACGAAAAAAAAGGAATTCAGGAAATAAAGGAAAAGCCTATGGGAAAGTGGATCAAGTGTTTTGTCTTAGTGTTCGCGAGGAGGAAAAGATTTAGTCACTCAGAAGATTTAAATCAGGAGTATAATTGGAGTGAGGGTTTACTGTCAGGCTCACATGGCACAGGTTCATACCAGTACATCCAGGAAATAGCCTAAGCCTTTTTTCTTTATAAGTTTGCATTCCTTTCAGCACCTAAGACAAACCCATAACGCTGCACTCCCCGCTCTTCTTCTCTTTATTTTCTGTTGTAGACGTGCACCCTTGTATTATGTGCTCTGGCCATCTGGTACGTTCAGGTCAGGGGTGTGAGATTTCCATGCCCTGAACACATCATCTTCACGCCAACACTGCTGGGAGCCAGGCTGTGTTTGCAATGTTATGGAAATGGTGTAATTGACAGGGTCTTTTTATTTGCTCTGTATTGTGTTTTTAGTTGAAGGTCAATGGTCTCTCATGCCAAATAACAACCAAAAACCTAATGAAACAAGCATCAGTTAGTTGATATGTTTGGTCTAAACACAAAGATCAGAATAGCAAAACCTCAATACTGAGAAGCTGGAAGACTGAGATTCACCTGTTTTTATCAGAATGAATATTATGACGAATAATATTTAGAGGGAGATACTGACATGCAGATGTAATAAGCTGAGACAAGCTGGAAAGCACTGAAATGTTTTGATATTTGATATCAGTGTAAATATCTAACTTCTCACTTATTAAGTCTAACCAGTGGCGTGTACTGTTGCTTCGGGAAGACTCTGAAGGAGTGTGACACTGGAACAAGACAGCGTGAAGGCTGTAAATCTGAAGCTGTGGTCTGGAATGCTGTTCGTGTCAGAACATGCATCCTCTTCCAGTTATGAAAGACCCCTTAAAGAAGATGGCATGACAACAACTCCGTGTACAAGCATCTCATCTTTTTAGTCCGGCGTTGATAGCAGAGTCTGCGGTTTTGGGAAAAAGACTAGTTTACAAAAAAATATGCTGTTACTATTTTAATCTATAATGTAGATGTGAGTAGCAGTAAGTTGAAAACAAACTGTCCGTAGCAGATTCTTACAGTACACGGCTTCCCTACACATGAACTTGTGGGATTCAGTAAAGCGGCAGTAACATACTGTATGTTTCCTCTTTACTCAGTATTCGGCACATGCTAAATATACCCTCAAACACAACATCAGATCTAATCCAGGCCAATGCAAACACATTGCTGGTTCATGCCATACAAACACGTTGTTTCTGGCTGGAAACCTGTAAATTAAACAAAGCAGAAGGGAAGAAATACTTAAAGATTTACTTTGTCTACTTTGCAGCATGGTGGTCTGGTTGAAATTAAACGGTTGACTGAGAGGCTGCGATGAGTTGTGTTTTTGTTGTTCAGGCTTTTTTTTTCTTTTTCACTGTGGAGATTAGTAGTGCTTTAAAAGTGGCCTCTGTTCTAGCCACTGAAAGCTGTTTTATATACTCAGCAGTATATAATCAGCTGGAAAGCAGAGGAATGGCATCCCTAACAGAATCCATTTCATCATATTTTGTATCATAGTTGTCTTATTGCTCTAGTGGAAAAAAAAGTCAGCATGGAGTAGAGAAACATTGCTGTGGTCAGAGGATCTCCAAAGTTGGTATTTATGGGATTTAGGGGCACTGAAGATGGCAGCAGTTAATGCGAGTCAACATTTGCTTTGTTAAAAATGTTAATAAAATTGCCTTGAATATCACAGGAGAGCAGAGAGAAGCTGTTCAGAGGGGCTGGTTGATTTCCAGGGAAAAGTAAATCCCAGTGGATCCCTCTGCTCTCTCTCTGTGTGCAGCTTTCAGGCCTTTGTCAATAAAAGCGACCAAGCAAAAGAGTACTTAAATCTTATGAAGTAGAAGTTGTGTAATATGAAACCATGTGATTTTTAATGTACTTCAGTTCTCTTTTGTTAGACTGCTGTGGCTTTAATAAACAAAAAAACCCTGTTGTGGTTTAATCTGACTCGTTCACACTTTTTAATAGTACAATCGCACATGCACACACACACACACAGGATGTCCCTGTGTTAAATTTCGATTGAGTGAAAATATTCCCAAGACTATAATTTGGTGGATATAGCCTGGCGTGCATAGAAATGCATTTCCTTGAGTAAAGGAGAAGTTGTCATTAAAGCATGTAGAAGGGCTCATCTGGGAGCTGAGGATCAAAACAGTCTTTTACACAAGCCTGCTGTACATGTTAGAGCAAGACCCTGCCCTCAGCACCTCTCTCTGCCCGTCACACACACACACACACACACACACATGCTCAGAGCTTGTTTTTCTCTTGCTGCATCTGCTCATCAACCCTTGTGAAAATAGATAAATGTCAGACTTGCAAGGGTACTTTCTTAATTTCAAGTAAAAAAATCGTAACTATCTCATGAGCAAAACATCCACACACACACACACACACACACTTAAAGCAAAGTACGCACTCTTTTGTTGCTTTCTATGGGACATTAAGGGACCACATCGTCCTCATCTCTATTATTTGTCATCGTGCACATATCACCGCTGGCTGCACTTATCGTCCGGTCTCTTACACACATCCTCCCTTCTGTGCTCTATTTTCACAGCTGTAATGCCTGCAGTTTCTCACTCTTTTTGTCCAAACTGCTGTGATGGAAGATATGCTCAATCCCTCCGTCTCCCAGTCTAAATTTGGTTACAAAAAACAATACATTAAAAGTCTGTTCAAAAGTTATAATACATCACAATCTGATGAGACAAAGCAAGTCTCGAGTCTTTTTAGTGAGGAATACACTATAAAACCTAATTGCATTATTCAGTATTTTCACACCTGTGGTTTCTTGATACAGATGTTTTCATCAATTTGACAGGATAGTCTGAGAATAAACACTAGATTCAATGTTCAATTATTATTTTAATGACGATGATAGTGATTGTGATTATGGTAGTTGCTTTATATGCCAAACAAATAATGTTTTAAATATCACCTTGCAGCCTCGGAGGCTGTAACCCTCACATTCTTTCTCTTTCCATCGATCCCTCAGCTTTCATTGAGAATGTGCAAACCCCCTGTGCTAACAGCCGCGAGGTGGGCAGGGCCAATGAGCTTTCAACATGGCGACCACATCTCAACACCATCACCGTCTCCAAGAAGCGCAACTGGCTCCAGCAGAGCTCCCTTGGGAGGAACCATTGCACCAAGGACGAGCTGCAGGGAATGCTGGGAGCTGAGGAGGAGGCCTGCCAGTACTCCCATCAGCCACCTCCTCCTCCCAGTCCCTCCCCAGACCACCTGAGATCCTCAGGTGGAGCTCCTTCAAGGCCGGTCCGCCTGCAGCTGCCTCAGGTTAGCAAAGATGGGTTTTAAAAGAATAGTTCGACATTATAAGATGCATATTTGCTTTCGTGCTGAGAGTTAGATGAAAAGATTGTTATTGCTCTCATGTCAACAAGATATAATGTGTTATTTAGAGCTTTACCTCAGGACAGACTCAGGCTAGCTGTTCACCCTGGTTCCAGTCTTAATGCTAAGCTAAGCTAACCAAAGTGTTTCTCAGAAATGGTAACACAGGATCCAACACAGTGGTTGCTGTAGGTGTTTCAGTCAATGTGGCATCGTTTCCTTGAAGTTTAACTTTAGCTCTTGATTTAGGTTAGCGTCAGTCAGGCCCAGGTGTCTCCTCACTCCCGGAGTGTGGACCCAGCAGAGGAGAATGACGCAGATGATGAAGGAGAGATCTGGTACAACCCAATCCCGGAGGACGATGAACCTGAGATGTCCAAAAGACCCTCAGTTCGGCTGCTGGTCCCCCCTCGAGCTGAGCCCCAGAGGAAGCCCAGCAGGGGAGGAGATGTAGGTCACAGTGGGAGGACCTTAGAGGGAAGCAGCAGTGCTGGGCTGGAGGCGCTCGGGGAAAGCCTCGGTGGTGGTGGAGGTATAGGAGATGCAAGTCAGGGGAATGCTGTACATTCCTCAGAGGCACTACATCTGCACAGACAGATGCTCGCGTGCAAATCTCAGGAGGAGGGGGGGCCTTCCACCAGCAGAGCCACAGGTAAGTCAAAAAAGAGACGCACACACACACACACACACACACACACCTCCTCTCATTCTTACTTCCCTTCCCTTCCTGCTTTTTGTGCATTAGTCATTCAGTCTGTTCTTTGCTGAGTTGCTCGAAAGCCAATTATCGTCTGTCCTTTTGTCTCTCAGATAATCTCTCTCAGCACATTTCTGGTTGTGCACATCTTGAGCACTAATTACAGTTGGTGATGAAAATGTTTCCAATCAAAGGATCAACAGACTTATTTAGCTTCAAGTCATCCCTGGCTTACTAAAGGCAGACATAAAATAGAGTTTTGCTTGTTTGAATCCAAAAATCTACAACTAACATAGCCACACAAGCTCAGTCCTATCATGTGCTGTTCTGTTTGATGGGAGTAGACAGGAGCCATGGCTGTCTAATCATATCACTCCATATCAGTGTCCCTCATTAGTTAAACTTAGACAGACATTAGCCAGGAGGAATTCAGAGCAGACATTCCTGAGAAGAAAGAATATCCATTAACTTGTGACGATTGCAGCTCACACAGAGAGCTGTGAACTTTGTAAATTAATGGTTCTTGAATAAATTGAATAAATGTCCTCTTATCTTGAAAATCATTAAAATGCACTTTTGATGTATGATGATTACAGGCACACACACAGTTAATGCATTATATTGTTCTCTGTTCACTTTTCCTGCTTCTTATTTATTTGTGTGCTTGGGGATTGTTGACAACTCCACTCTGCAGCAACGGTATAACGATGACAGCCAGCACACGGCTCCCCGTCTCTAAATAAGCTCGACCTGTTTTTTTTTTCTAACTTCCGACGTTTTGTTCTCTCTGATGTGGCAACATGGTAGTTTGAACCAATTGGCACATCTTGAGCAGAGCCTATAATTACAACTTTTGACAACACTCTTTCTGTGGCACGCAACAGTCATTTCTTGTTGTAGGAGCACAAAGTGAGGCTGAACAGTTCAGATATACTGGGTGAAATGCAATACTTGAGCTTTAGTGTTCACAGCAACAGTTGTACTGCCAGAATAAATGCTTGGATTGGGCTCAGAGATAACTCCCCCCACTCGCTAAAATACTCCAGTTTAAATGTTGAAACCACAAATCATTGAGATTTTCCTAAAAATAAAAGAAATGTACTTCAGGCTGCAGTTTTTCTATGTTTCAAAATAATAATCAGCACATTTAAAGTTATAGCCTATCCTGCAGTGTACACACTTCTCAAGGTGTTCCATTATCGCCCTTGACAGAGTCACAGGTTTGATTGGCGGCTGATAGACTGCTTGATCCTCATTGACTGGCTTCAAACGTCTGGCTGCTGCGTCACTTGTGGCTCAGCAAAACTCTCTGTCCTCAGAGACTTTCCTCATAGGATTAGGATTAAACCAGACCCGAATGTATCTCAGTGTACTAGCACAGGAAAGGCTCTGATCATGACACACAGAGCTAATTAAACAGAGGCTATTTTTGCCTGCGTCATTTGATTGGTTTCAGACCTATTTTGCAGTCCAGATGACATTTGCTGCTATCGTTAGGGCCTTTTCTTGCTGAGTGAGCAGATGAGTGTCCATAATTGGAGGCTGGAGAGGCTTGTTCTGCAGATTTAACAAAGAAGAAATCTTGTTGAACAGAAATACTTTTTTTTAAATGTTTACTAAGGTCTGTACCAATTTCAGTTGTGTGTGTGTGTCATTTTTAATCACATTGCTACCATTCAAAGACCTGTGCCTTTACACCCCATAATAGGATTCTGTTTAACAGGAGCAGTCAATAACAGTCCTGTGTTAGTGTGGGTCAACTGGTGCTCTGACTGGCTTCTGTGAAAATGGAGCAGCGGTGTTGTTTTTTTTCCTCTCCGCTCCGGAACTGCCTCCCTCTCTGCTGCCTGTTGACTTTGCAATTGATTCCTGTGGGTTTGGCGACGCCATCCCACACTTCACTGCAACAAAAAAGAGCAATGAGTTGGCTGTGTGTCATCAAAGGGGAAACACTCATTACTGTTTTTTGTTTGTGTTGAGGATGCAGTGTGCACTATTCAATCAAAAGAAAGGCTAGGACTGTAATATTGCTTCATGCTCCTGTCTCTGTAATTTAAATCATATTCTACTTTCAGAAATCGAATGTTATGTTGTGATTAATGTTAACTCAGTTTGTATGGATGCAGAATGACGGTGCACTCCTCCTCCTCTTCTACTCGTGGGGTGATGGGCTGCACCCTCCATTCAGTGTCCCATCCCTCCTCCACATGGTCACACAGGGCCTGTTTGGGGACATGGGTAATTACAAAACAACATTTCTACAATTTCTGTTTACTTTCCAATAATTTGTCAGATAAACTGGACTTTCAGCTCATTTAGACTGAAATAGCTAAATGACTATGCCAGTGGTTTTCCATGCTGTAGCACATTTGTCCAGAATTAAAATATACTCCCTATACACCCTATGAATAATGGTCTTTGATCAAGGCTTTGACAATGTCTTAAACTTGAAAAAATAGAAGTGGAGCCACAGTGTTGCACTCCACAGTTTTCATCCTTTTCATCTGTCTTTTCTGTGTCTTCTGTTTTATATTCTTGATGAATATAAGTCTATACAGACTCCACTTTATTTGAAGGGCTAAAAATTTGACAGGCCCTTCGTTGATTGAGCACGAATAAGAGCGTCTGCTGAATTAATGAAGCAGTGCAGATGTAGATGACTCTCTGCAACTAAAGTTTTCCTCTGTCCGGCTGGCTGGTTCTTTTTCTCTCACCGGATATACTCCAGACTCCTCATGTGCTGCCTATTGACTGACTTTTTGTCCATCTGAATGCTCTATTTGTATGGGGAATAATGATTGATGGACTTTGGGGGTAGTGAGCTTGGTGTGTTCCCAATCTCTTGTTCCCTTTAGCGCCTGTTTGGTGGAATCTGACTTGGCCAGCGCTCAGAATGGGATCAGAGCTATTTCTGGGGGTTGTTTTGGTCACGCTGGCTGCTGCGTTTAAGAATTGGCCCCGGCTGCTAAAGTTACATGAGAGTTCAAGCCTCTTGAGTTCAAACCTGGAATCTAATCTAGGCTGACGATTGCATGGTTTGGTCTAAAGGAAGTCAACAACTCAGAGGAGCAACACTGTGTGAGCAGCATGAAACCAGAGCAGATTCCATAGCTTGGCGCTACATGTTAAGTTTGGGTCACATAGTTTTACTCATAACTTCTCTCTGGTCTGTTCTTCATTTCATCATCAGAATAGCAATAGCATAGGAAAATGTCACTAGATAAAGGATTTTATCTGTGTGAGCAAATAGATAATCCTTACTTAATGACCTGATCGAACAGGCATACAGAGGTCATTATATGTAGTTTAGTTTTTAGAGGATCTGGTCCTGACAACGACAAAGTATGGTTATATACAACTACACAATTCTCATGATCAATTAATATGCTGGTTTTTTTGAACAGTGAACAAAATAATGGAAAATATTAGATTAGTTCAGGCAGAGCACTGATGCTGGCTTATTGCAACTAACAATTATCTTAAGTATAGATTAAGAAATTCTTCATTTGGCCTGTAAAATGTCATCTTCAAATCACTTATTTTGTCCAACCAACTGTCAGATTAAAATATATTCAATTTACTCTCATGTAAGGTAAGGAAAAGCAAGGAATGTTTACAAATGAGAAGCTGAAACTAGTGAAGTTTGAGCATTTTTCTAGCAAAAATTACAATTAATCAAACTAGTTCAAGATGGTGAATGACTGAATGAATGAATGAATGAATGAATGAATTTCAGAGCATTTTGCACCAAACTTACAAATCTTACCCTTTGTTATGAATTCCTTGTTGAAAGAGTCTCTGACTGATTACTTTGTCCTTGATGGTTATGTATGGTGTCTCTGCCATCAAATATAAAGTCATCACTCAGTTATGTGGAATGAAGTAATTTATTGATGGCAGAGTGTAAAATAATTAAATTGATCTCCATTAAAGGCTTAATGCTGAACATTTTGATTTGTTTTCATTTAAAACTAAGTAATTTGTCAACTTTCGTCACATACTGCAGATATGTTGTTGTTTGGGTCGGGGCAGTGCACTGAGACCGGTGTTTGTCTAGAATTAGCAGCCACTCTGTTGGTAGAGTTACAGCAGAGCAGGAGTATCTGCAGCAGTAGGCGACCTAGGCTACATGAGGACTGCTTTGGCAGGAGGCCATGTTATGCTAGCGAGAAGGCCTGCATGCTTGGATATATTAGCAGGGGTTTTGTAACCATTGTAATGAAGCGTCCGAGCTCCCGCAGCCCCTGAGGCCTTCCAGCACCGAATGATTTAAAGCCAAAGGAGAGGAAGTAGCACAGAGCCGAGCCATGGAGTGGAGAAACTACAGGACAACTATGCCATTCACTCGTTTATTTACACTCCCCTTGTTTGTCAGCACACACTGGTCCTTTTTGGTTTTTACATTTAACACACACCTTTGGCAGACATGCTTGTAAGGACACACGCACACTAAAGTAAATACAAGTGGTTTTACAGGGGTAATCAGGGACAGAAGATTATTGTCTCCCGTCAAGGCTTATCAGAGTATGTTCTGTGTCTGTCTCTCTTTTACTTTCTCTATCTCCTCTCTCTCTCTCTCTCTCTCTCACTTTGTCACACACTCACACACACACACACACACACACACACACACACACACCTAACATTGTTTCACTGGAAGACATTTTACATTATCAGGATATTATTTACGTCTTGGCATTGGTTATAGTAATAATTTGGCTCACTGGCAGTTCACACTACAAGTTTTCTGTAAAACATAACAGGCGTGTTTGATAATGATCAGGTTGTCAGGTCGTCACACACACACACACACACCAGGCACACACTCCTCCTCCTCCTGCACCTGTCTGGTGCCAGTGTTGTGAAAAGCTCTCATCATAAATTCCTGGGCTTTGTTAGGAGGTGTCAGAGTCAGGGTGTGTGAGATGGACTGCAGGGTCAGGGAGGGCATGTAGATGTGTCTGTATATATGCATGCATATTAACATGCACTCTCTCTTTGTGTTACAGTGATACATGTGCATGCACATGTTAAAGTGTTGGGGGTGGACATAGTTAGCTGGATCAGGTGTCACCCGGTGAAATGCAAACCTTTTGCCCTTTGACCCCAGAAACACGGTCCTGGAGGGTAGGGTGTCAACCATTGCCCCTGAACCTCAGCTAGTCAGGTCTCATGTTACTCTCCTGGCTGCTGCCACAAGGCCAAAGGCTACAGAGGACACTGTTGCATGTGTGTGTGTGTGTGTGTGCATGCATGTGGCCACAGTCATTTACTTTGTCAGATAGAGACAGATCTGCCTTATAGGTGAGTGGATATTGCTCCCATTCCTGTTGATTATATAAAAAAAATAGGACAAGAGGACACTGAGGAAGTTGTTTTAATTCCCACTCCTGAAGGTTCTTAAATTCTTAATTTGTGTAAACCCTGAAATGTCCCAAACTCCTTTTTATCCATTCATGATTATAATTTGATCTGAGTCATTAATTAGACGGTATTCGTGTAAAGCCACAGCTATAGGATCAACTTGATTATATGATCAACTTGATTGATGATTACTGTTGATTTAGTGTTTCAACAATGATAAATCATTACTACTTTAAACTAGAGACATGAGTGTGTGGTGTGTATGGTTACTTATTTAAATGTTATGTCCTCAAAT
Source organism: Pampus argenteus (assembly GCA_036937835.1). Classification (NCBI taxonomy): domain Eukaryota; kingdom Metazoa; phylum Chordata; class Actinopteri; order Scombriformes; family Stromateidae; genus Pampus; species Pampus argenteus. Next base: position 14,328,701 of record CM072870.1, read on the forward strand.
GTGTAATAACCATAGAACAATACGGACAGCAGTTTTGATTTTTTTTTAAGATAATAACATTATACTTCTATCTACATTTGATTCTCATTAGTACTGTAATTTAATACTGTACAATATGTAGTGAAGCTTTATTCCTTTTCAAAAACAGAGTCAAACTGTGCTCAATGTAGCAGGAATTTCACTCCTTTAAAACCTTGTTTCAGACCTGACCAGGGCTCTGTGTGCACGGCCCCTCCCCAGATGTTGTTTGCTGAAGTTTGCACCTCCAGTGCACTCCACCCATTTTCTCCCCTCTCAGAGCACCTCTGTGTCTATTATTGGCAGGAAGCTGTGACAGGGAAGGCCACTCAGCCAGGGGAAAAACGAGGCTAAACATGGTTTGATGAGGAATGTGAGAGAACAGCCCTGTTCATTTGTACATTCACCAGCCGGCTTGCCAGCCTTCCAGTTGAACATCCAGACCTCTCAGTGCCTGGACAAGAGGCGCCTTTGTCCCCCATCTGTTGGCTACACCCTGCCCTGCTCCTGCCCCCCCATCTTCCCTTCTCTCCATCCTGTTGCACCTCCTCTGCCTCCCTCTTTTCACTCGCAGGCCCTCACCCCAGAATAGCACAGCAGGTCTCATCTGAAAATAGAGCTGGTGATGTTGGCAGGGTCAAACTCTCTCCCTCTCTTCTTTTCACTTTGTCTCTGTATCTCTCTCTCTGTGAAATTTCCTCTCTCACTGACAGAATCACTCTTTTGTTTCTGAGGTTTACCCAGAGAAAGATATCTGCCAAGAAGAACAATACATGCATTTTTATTTCAAAAGAGAAATCCAAAATCAATATTGAACATCTATGTAGATCACTAGCCTCTGGACTCTTTTTAAAGGGGACATATCTTACTTTTTGTGATTGTCATTTTATATGTTATGATGCAGAAGGGTTATGTTAAACATGGCCAAAGGTCCAAGACTTGAAGTAAACATATGTATTAAAAAACGTTGTTGCTAAGGTTGTTCCATGGATACTTCATGTTGTCACTCACATATTTCTGATCAGCTCCGGGGTCAAACATGTACAAATGTATTTAAGACGTTTCTATTTCAAGTAGAGAATGAGAAATAGAAGTGAAATCCTACTACTATTGTTTATTTACATCTGCCAATAGGGCAATTTAAGGGAGCTAACCAATTATTGGGAGGGTGGCCTTAAAGAGACAGGAGCTAAAATATAATTATTTTTAGATATTCCAGTACAGCCCCAGAATATAAATATAGACCAGGAAATGTGCATGGTATGTGCTTTTAATGTGTAGTTAATCTCTTATTGTCTGTTCCAAGGTAAAGCCTAGATAAGGTAAATTCTTCCTACCGAGTCATGTGGTCCTGCTTTAATCTCCCATGAAAGTGGCAAAGGGGGTTCCCTCTAAAGTAATAAGGAAGCCACGGAGGAAATCTTGTGTGGAAAATTGCTGTTTTTCTGTTTGAGATGAGCCCAAGCTTACCATTGGGCAAAAAGCAGGGTGCCCATAATATGACAAATTCCATTTCAAATCATTTAAACTGGTGCTGGCTGTGTCAGCTCTTCCTCTTTCCTTCCTAGGTAGACTTTGAATGAATTGGGGGGCTTTAAATCCTGGATGCAGATAGTTTGCATTGAATGTGCAAACTGTGTGTATCATAAGTGCTTTGGTACGTCATTATTTGTTGTCATAATGTTAGTTACAGTCAACACATACTCATCTTTGCATGTACTGTGCAAAAAAGAAAGTATCTAGAGGACTGATTATTTGCTTCACAGCATGTACAGATCAGAAGTAGTGTATGCAAGTAAATGTTGACTGGTCTTTAAATAATATAAGGTTAATAGCCCAGCCATAGAAAGCTCTTGATGGTTGAGTAACCTGTTGAAAACAACATGGATGAAACTCTTATATGATGAAAGCCTCAGTTTAGTCCTGTAGACTAAACAATGGCTGTCACTCCTGCACGGAAACCTAGACCCTAAAATTTGTAGACATCTAGTTAGGCGAGAACTGCCTACAAGGTCAACTTCAAATGGATATTTTCCAACTTGAATAATGACTGAGTAACTCTAGCTCAGGCCTTGGTGTCTCTAGACAGACATTTGTCTGCTTATAAGCCGCTGTTTTTTTCTAGAGCTGCTGCTAATGATTTTCCAGTTCAATTTCCCTGCTGGTGTTTTATTGAATGAACGAGGCCTCAAGGAAACTCTTCTCTTTTTAAAATCAACCATGTTTCAGCTACCTTTGTCTTTTAAGCGGTTAATTATCTAAATCACTGTCTAGGTTAACATATGTGTGTTTATATGACGTCTCCGCTGAATGTATCTGTCACTGGGTTACTGGGATGGCATGAAAACCTAATCACTTGATGATGTGCTGTGGAGGTGTAGTGCTTTTCTGAGAAACTGTAAATTATGGCTAATGCATACTTTGCTACTGTGTTTTATCTTCTCTTTCCTGTCTGTCTTTATCTGAACAGTTAATCATAATCACAGGAGTAAAGTGGATTGTTTTATACAAAGCAGTGATTACAGTAAGCTCAACAACTTGGAGTGGTGGTACCCATTTGTCTCTCAGGAGTAATGAAAAAAGTGCTTTTTAAACTAAGGAAAAATGTTGAAACTTTTCTGCAAATTGTCAACCAAAGAAAAATCAAAAATCAAAATGTTACAGGCTCCCTTTAAATCATTTTTCTTGCTCTGTTATTTGCTTTGTAGATGTTCCTGACCTGCCCAACACTGTTGGCTTCTCCCCTCCCTCCAGCCCGAACCCTGCCAAGAAGAGCAGCTCCATCAACTGGTCCTTCCCAGACAAGATCAAGTCCCCACGCACCGTCAGGAAGATCTCCATGAAGATGAAGAAGCTCCCAGAGCTTAGCCGGAAACTCAGCGTCAAGGGGACCCCAAGTAGCAGTAACAGCAATAACGGCACCGGAAGCAGCCAGTTGGAGCACAGAGCCCACTCTTTCCGGAGCAACGGCAGTGGGTCGGAGGCTCACCCCCACCCTCAGAGATTAGCGGCATCTGGGGGCGGGCAGGCGAGGCGTAACGTGATCTCACGCTACCACCTGGACAGCAGTGTGTCCACACAGCACAGCTTCAGCAAAAAGAAAAGTGACGGCAGCTCAAAGTCTGCCAGTAAAGGTGGCTATCTTAGTGATGGGGATTCACCAGAGCTGGTGGCCAAATCTGGCAAGCACAGTTCTGCAGATGGGAAAGGAGGGAAAGGTAAAGAGACAGAAGGAGGAGGCGGAAGCTCCAAACTCAGTGGCACAGAGTTGGACATTGATGCTTTCCGCCATTACAGCTTCACAGAGCAGCCCAAGTGCAGCCAATACATCTCTGGACTGATGAGTCTGCACTTCTACGGTGCTGAGGACCTCAAACCGCCACGCGTTGACTCTCGTGATGTCTACTGTGCTATCCAAGTGGACTCGGTTAATAAAGCACGAACCGCTCTCCTCACATGTCGAACTACTTTCCTTGATATGGACCACACGTTCAACATTGAGCTGGAGAACGCCCAGCATCTGAAGCTAGTGGTGTTCAGCTGGGAGCCCACGCCGAGGCGCAACCGCGTCTGCTGCCACGGCACGGTGGTCCTGCCTGCCCTCTTCCGGGTGACACGTTCTCACCAGCTGGCGGTGAAGCTGGAGCCGCGGGGGCTGATCTACGTCAAGCTGAGCCTGATGGAGCAGTGGCAGAACTCGCTGGACAGCGGGCCAGACAGAGACAGGGAGCCCCAGGTGTTTGGCGTGGAGGCGTGGCGTGTGGTGGAGCGGGAGGACACTGGACTCATGGTACCGCTGCTTATAAGCAAGTGCATCAATGAGATCGAGAAGAGAGGCTGCCAGGTGAGTCTGTCTGAGGTTTGAATAACTTTGGCATGAGTAGTACTGCAACTTCCATTATCAATTAGTTCAGGTCAATAATTTCAGCACCAATTATTATATTCAACTTAAAACAAAATGTTATATCTATAGAATGTTTCTAGAATTTTTGTCTATAAAATTAGTTTTTAAATTTAAATTTCCTGTGAAAAAACAGAAATAATCTCACATCCAGAGCAGATATTGTGAGAGCAGGAGGGCTCACCCTGCAGCCAGTAATAGTAATAACGCTAAATGGCATGAGGAGAATGGACAGAAGAGCTCTGCTGCACTTCATGATGTCATTGCCTTCCTGGGGCAACTGTTTTTTTTATTCAGAGAGGAGAAAGACTTAAGAGTTAAGAGACCTGTGTTGTGGTGACGATGGGGGAGTGGAGTGTTCCCCCGGATCATGTGATCATCTGTTTTTTTTTTTTTCCACTCATCCACATTTCATGTGCTCTTTGAAGCCTAGCAGCACAGTCCAGAGAGGAGAGAGGCGACGGTGTTCTCTTCTAATTAGAACTGAGACAGAAGCAATAAAAGTGTGTGGACACTGTCTCTGAATGATCACTCTAGGGGGGAATGCCAGCGGCAGCGGGTGCCTGGGGCCAACAGGCAAACATTAGCCCTCTAAAAGGAACCTGTCCATCAAATCAAACCCCGCCTTCAACCACTTGTGCTGCATGGTGAACATCTAACAGGAGCAGTAATAGTAATTTGTTTGATTTCAAGAGGAGATAATTGTCAGATTGAAAGTGTAATGTTACATGTTCATATTATCAGTAGATACTCAGCCCGTGTATCGTAGATTGTAGGGAATAAAATAAGATTACCAGCTAGTTTATCTGTTGGTTATTGATTTGATTAATCAGGGGAACATTTTATAGACCAAACTATCAAAATGTTTGACTTGGAATTGTTGTCTTTGTTCAATTAATGCAAGAGACTTATTAAGCAATCGACTAATCGTTTCAGCAGAATATCAGTCATTGGTCATTTCTCCTTAAAGATTAATTAAGTGTCATCTAAATTACATCCTGTCTACAAGACCGTTCAAATTCCAACTGAAAAGATGGACAGACATCAGTTGAGGATGTCCAAGCCTTTTCGGGGAAACAAGTCATACCCATACATTTACTATACAATGCACTTCCCAAACGTTAGGCTGCCTATCTATCTCTGTAGAAGCTATCTATGCTGCACTGTAGCTCTCTTACCAAATAGCTTTCTGTGTGTTAGCTCAAATTTCTTCTGTGTATGTAATTCACTCTGCTTTGTCGGGTCGTGTCATGATCCTTTTCACCGAGTCTGACACTGTTTGTCTCCTGTCCCTCACGGTGTTTCTTCTAATGACTCTTTCCCCTCTGTTTTGCTGCCGTCTTTCCTTACAGAGATGTAGAGTAAGACCAAGATCAAGTGTAAGGGTACCCCCAGGTTGCAGGCAGACAGGGTTAGTATGAGGTTGACACCAGATCCCAGAGGAATATGCAGGTTGTGTCACTAAAACATGCATGGCCAGACGTGTAGCAGTGTGCCTTTACAAATGATTACGTGGATATTTGATGGAGACTCTTTGAATTGCATGTCCTTAGGGCTCCTCCAAGCTTTTAAGATGTTGGATAATTGTGGGTGTTTTGAAAAGACTCCAGATAATATCTGCGTCAGACACTGGAGTTATGTATGTGAGCACTCTGTGCCATACCATTAAAGAGACATTTTAAAAAAAGGAGCTCAGTAACCTACATACTGCCATACATGACAGTAAAAGATGCAGATGTATGAATAGTTACACAGAGGCACCATTTCAGACAGAACAGACTGCATTGCACTGTGAGTGGTTCTCTGTTATATAAATGTTGCGTAATGGCGTTCATTTAAAAAAAAGTTTCTTTATCGTTATGTTTTTCAAAAAATGACAAGGGCGCCGTCCTTCCTCCCTCACCTCCAAACCTGACAAAACCCCAAAGAGGGGTGTAACCTGAAACTTAATGTAGCCAGTCTCAGATTGTAGGTAGATATTCAGATTTCCAGTTAATTGTTATACATTTTGTGGCAGCTAAAAGCACAAGTCTGATATATTTCTTTTTATAATTTCATGTCTCTTGGCTCACACGCTGTACAGTATGTAAAGACCTTTGCTGGATATTCAGACTGAAAGCAGTTGGCGAGTGTGAAAGCTGAAACTTCAGGGAGACTGATGGTCTGATGATGACTGTGGTTTTCTGAGGTGTTTTTTTTTTTCTTCTTCTTTGTTCAGTAGTGTGAGGGAGCAAAAAATCAATGAAAACATGATTTTTATATACTGATCTGAAAGAAGGAAAATCTCTTGGAGCAAATGATTTATCGTCATTTTTTTTAACAAAAACATCTTTCACTTCGTATGATAGTCAGCTGGATATCTTTTGGTTTTCAACTGTTGGTCAGACAAAACAAGACATTTGAATATGTCACCTCCAGCTGTAAGAAATGTTAATGACTTAATAGCCCAAACATTTTATCCATTAATAAAGACCTTTAATTAGTCACAGCCTACTTTCCCCTCTTGGTAACAGTTCTTGCGTTTCTGTTTGTCATGCACATATGTGTAAGCATTTTGCCATTTATTATGAAGGTGACAACAAATAATTTTAGAGTTGGTGTCATGAAAGGCGAGTCGTGTTCAGAGGAAGTGTGGAATGACTTTGGCTGTACACTCAAGAGTATTAGTGCTCTTTCTTTTCTGCTCCTTTGATGTTTCTATAAAGTCGTTAAGCTGATCTCAGACAAAAAGGGAAAAAAAAGTCTGACTCCATCATTGGTCCTACAGTCACTCCTACAGCATCCACATTCCTGTCGAGGGAACTTGTTTTGTTTTGCAGTCATTGTGTTTGACTTATTATGCATATAGACCTTGGCTGGTGGTGCCTGTTGTGTTGCCCGGCAGCCACAGTGCATAAGAGCGAGCCCTCTTCTGCTAACAGCTGTTCCCCGCCTGCGCTCGGCTCCCACCCAAAGAGAGACTCTTTTTTTTTTTTTTTTTTTTTTTTTTCCTGAATGGACTTGTTGTTCATTGTGCCCAGTGACTTCTGTTTACTCTCACACAAAGCCAAATCCCTGCCTAATCTGTCCTCCTCTCTTCCTTTCGTGTGAGGTTTAGAAAACACTGCTCAACTCAACGTGGAGAGCTCACAAATAGTTGGTGCGGTGGGATGGGGAGACATTATAGTGCTCCTACGCTGGAGCCCGGAAAGGCCAGCAGTATGTGTGGAATCAGAGCCGACCCGCCATTCACAGCCCACTGATTTAACACGTTGCTGGGGCAACCACACCAGTTGGTCTGCTATGCCACATACCAGACAGACACATGTAGGAGAAATTATGGTATGTCTGTAGCTGGGCCTAATCCCAACATAACAAGGAGACCATTGGTGCCAAGTTTCAACTATCAAATGTCAGCGTCTTGAGGAAATAGTGAAGCGTTCGTTTAGGTCACACTCCAGGGTTTTAGGTAAAGAAACATAAATGGCTTATTGTCATACCATTCAATTTTTTTTTGTTTTTGAAATGTTTTCTGATTATGTTTTGGAAGAAGATACAACAACATCTTTAAAGTCGATCATTTCGATCTACTCAGGAATGTTACCACAGTCATATTTAGTATTTGCCATCATCATCATCTGTGGACACGTGGTCACTATTTAGAAAAAGTTGCATAGTCTATTAAGTGTAAATACAAAACACAATTTCCTTTTTACAAATAAAAACTTGCAGTCTGTCTTCAGTCTGTCTCTACTGAGTCATGTAAGAGTTTTACAATCTGTACAACATATCACATCCTCTGTCCTGAAACGCTTCAATCAGAATAGGAATACTTCAGATATCAGCGTAATGTACTGTGACTTAGTGTGTACCTCAAAATGAATATAAATATAAGTAAATTAAATGCCAAGTATAACATTAAGTATCATATTAAGGAAATATTAAATGTAATAAATCAACAGGATTCCTGAAAGTTAAGACGTTTTGAAACAGAGGCTTTAATTTTGGCTTCTGTCCAGCATATTGTTTGAGTGCAGATGTAGAAGTTGATCTGTTTGCTTGTAAAAATGTCTGCCTCTCTGTCGACTGTTTGACTGTTAAGGCATGAGTGTTTATTTGACCTACTTTGTGCGTGTGTGTGTGTGTTTTTCAGGTGGTGGGTCTTTACCGTCTGTGTGGCTCTGCAGCTGTAAAGAAGGAGCTACGTGAGGCATTTGAGAGAGACAGCCATGGCGTGGAGCTGTGTGAAAACACGTATCCTGACGTCAACGTCATCACAGGTAAACTGATCGCCGGGAACTTCCAACATAAAACTAATTAGGAATATTTTATTTAACATGATGGCCGGTGTCCCTCTGGTTTCAGGATATTCACTCTGTCAGTACCTTCTTGTCCCTTCTTCATTCAGGATATCACATAATATATGTATAAGTATACAAAACATCAGCTCTCCTTGAAACAGACTAAAACAGGTGATCACAGGTGATTATATTGAATTATGTCAATAGTTTCTAAATCTCAATATTTTCCAGAACATCACTGTGTACTGTATTTTAAATGTTTTACATATAATATAGTACTAATAATAGACTTTATTTATAGAGCATTTTTCCTTTTCCTTTTAACAGAAGAACAGAGATAAGACACTAACAATAGAACATAGAATAATAAATAAAAATAGGTAGACTTTAATAAAAGGCAGCTTAAAATATAGACAGTGGGAGGGGCGGGTAACTAAAAAGACTATATGTTTTGATGTATAACTTGACAAGTAACAGCAACTAAAGTTGAGCTTTCCTACACAAAACGCCTTTCAGAGAGTGACTCAGTAAGTAGAGCAAGGCAGTGTATCAAACCTACATTAATAACAAATGAAATGAGACATTACTCAAATAGAGTTTGATTGAGTATTGATCCAGTGACTGAATGAAATGCTCCCTTGCCCCAGTAAACATGTCTGAACCCGATAGGTCAGAACATGTGTACGTCTAAAAGGCTGCGTGTATGTGAGTCTGCTGTTTGTAGTAAAAGCATTCCAGCAGTCAACATACCAGCGGTGCCTGAGGGAAGGGCCCACACACACACACACACACACACACACACACACACAGTAGACCATACTGTACATTCGGGTCATTCTTTCTCTTTCAGGTTCATGGTTGAGACATGCTCTCTACTGTCCCTGTTCATTAGTCAAGTTGGACTTTTTTCCTTTTTTTAAATTGTAAACAGCCTGATTATGATGGTAGCGTTAAGTGTGGAAAGTTAATGGATTGTCCCAAAAGCAGTGTTGCTAATCTCAATTTAAATGCCACTCAGATTCATGTGAGTAGCAGCTACTTTCCGCTGTGTAGTTATGAAATAAAAAATGGAAACAATGAGTTTGCAGTCCTCATCTTAAAAAACAAAACAAAAACAAAACAGCTGTGTCACTGGATTGAGTAACGAATCCTGCAGTGCGACAGATAAGGGGGAGTGGGCAAAGTTGTGGAAAGTGACTTGGTCATGATTTTTTTTTTCTCCCACAAAAAGAGGAAGACCATGGAAACCCCTAGGCATTGTAGGATGTGCTGTTGGTTTTGGGAAGAGGCCCTGTATAGGCGTCGTCCTATCATGCCTGCTTTGATCCACATGCGTTTGCTTGGCAGGGCAAAGAACACAGTTAACAGTTGAGCGGGTTAGAAAAAAAGGACCAGCACCAGCGTGGATTGTTGGTTTTTGCTTGCTGCCTAAATTTGGTCTGCCAAGCGAGTTGCTGTTGCAGATGGACTGGAGTGAGTGGAAGAGGACAGGGAGAGGGGGAAGGGAGGCATATGATGGGGTTTATGGTATGCACTACAAAAATGTCCATGTGGGATATAATCATGGGTTTAGTCTTAAAACAGTCTTTTTTGAAACATTTGGTCGAAGCCTGCTGTTTGATTGACCTGATTTCACTTTTTTCTGGGTGTGTTTTGAAAAGTAATTCCCAAGAAAGGTCTTCTAATTTGAATTAGTAATTAAGTATAAAAATGAAGACGTATATTGGATTAAAACGGAGCCTCTGCAGTGCGGAGCCAGACTAGAGGCTAATCAGCTAACAGCAAACGGATGAGTAAAGAGAGCTGGAGTGTCACACGGCTAATTTAAAAGCGGAGGTAGTGAAAGGGATTATCCAGGGGTCAGAGTTCAATCCAAAGCTTGCAAAACATGCTCAGTGCGTGGGCCTCCATAGTTTCAAATCGCAATCCTTTGTTTCAAATTACAATTCACTCAAAGGAACCTAAAACGTGTCATCAACATTAGATGACACATTATCAAGACAAACAACATTATCTTTAGCAGTTTGTGTTGAGCAGTTACTCTTTCTGCTCTTGTAGTTAATCTGTTGTTTCCACTTTCAGTGAGCATGTTTGGCACTTTAGTTGTTGAAAGAGTCTGTTGCTGTAGAGAGCTGTAGAGTTGGAGTACGTGAAGGTGATGTGAAAGTGGGCCAGGTGGTTTACCTCAATGTTGATTTCATTCTGTCATAAAACATACACCGAACGCACACTACAAACACAATAGAAATCACAAATTGAAGGTTTTTAATGTAGTAATGAAGGACTATCAGTGAAGTCTTTTAAAGCTTGTTTGGCCACAGCAGGGCCAAGTGGCACTTAGTATTTCAAGGGTATAACCTCTAAACATTTGGCAGAAGCTAACAGATCATCAGGTTAAATAAACTTATGCATAATCCCTGTTGAAACGTTTGGTTTCAGAGGACAGTTTAATGACTTTAGCTAATGATTAAGCCCTCAGCTCAACTTTTTCTGGCCTTTGTGAGCTTCGAAATCCAAATATTGGGAAACTGGTTCAGATATCTGTCTTCTGAACATGAAGCCAGTGTGTCCCAGGACCTGCTGGTTGAAACCTCATTGCAGTTATAGATCCTAGTTTGTGGTCTTTAATTTGCCTTGTCTGACTCGTCTTTTCCACAGCTTACTTCCCTACTTTGCCCCCCACCCTCAGCAGTACTCCAGTGAAGACATGGAAAGTCATTAACAAGTGCCCCCTTTGTTGCCGAACAAACACAGATGGTATTTGGCTCACGCATGGGGGATTAGCTGAACCCTGGGCAGGCCAGGGAAGCAGGCAACCACTTTACAAAGAGCTCCAGGCCTGTGTGGGTGTCAGATATTTCTTTAACTGTAGGCTGAGAAGAGAAAACAGGTTGAATTCATATCTCTGATGAATCCACATGTAGCATTAGAGCACCAGTGTTTTCTTGGACTTGGACTCAGGTTTGCTCATTTTTAAGTTTTGGAGGCAACTGAAAAGAACTAAAGACACCACAGTTTGAAGCTTTACCGTACCACTGGACGAGGCAGCGACACACACAACCCCACCCCCCCGACCACTCTTGGTACTGTGGGGGCGTGCAGGACAGCAGAGAGGGGGAAGGATGGAGAACAAACCCCTGTTTGTTCTCTAGGCGAGGCGTTGACTGCAGCACTGACAAGAGGAGTGACCTTCCGCTTTGTTTGAACGAGAGGTCAAAGGTAGAGCCATGCCCTGGTGCATTGTGTGCCTTGTAGTGTTTGGTGGCACATTTGGAACATTCAAATAGTCTGAATTCAAAGAAAATAAACTAGCTGCTCTCATCAGCAGCTGTAATTACATGATATTGAAACATAGTGTATTGCCTGTGATCGCAGGACTCTATTCTGCTGTTTAGTACTCTTTATCAGTCATATATATTATTACCAGTCCTATGTAGATGGTTATAAATATGTAGTGTATATCTCTGCTGGTCCAAAGCTGCAACAGTTAAAGTGTGAATGAGCAGACGCTCAGCATGTGTTAGTTGTCAGCTAGGCTGTGAAAGAAAGTGAAGCACCTGCAGGGAAGGCACACCTGTTCACCCCTGAGCCCATGACCTTGTGTGTGTGTGTGTGTGTGTGTGTGTGTGTGTGTGTGTGTGTGTGTGTGTGTGTGTGTGTGTGTGTGTGTGTGTGTGTGTGTGTGTGTGTGTGTGTGTGTGTGTGTGTGTGTGTGTGTGTGTGTGTGTGTGTGTGTGTGTGTGTGTGTGTGTGGCACTAACAGGGGATAAGACCTAAAGGTAAACACAAGCACTGACTCATAGCAGGCTAATAATTTACCTAAATGGCTGTATTCTCCTCACTTCAGGCAAACACAAGCACGTGTACACATGCACGTACACATGGTGTATTTTAAAAATTATGGAAATACAAAGAGCCTAAACGTGTGTGTGTGTGTGTTTGTGTTTTCATATAAGGCATGTGAAGCATAAGAAGGATGTTATGTTTCCAGAGACGATGCTAATGGGAAACAGTCCTGCTGTCGTTGTGTCTGGATGATCTGCTTCACAGCACAGTGAAGGTCAGAGGGTCTACCATGCTTGAATTTCCATTTTGAGGGGAAAAAAACAAGTCAAGTGGTACCTCTTCACATTTCATTTGCACACTGGCTTAACAAAAAGTCTCTGCTTTGCTGAGATAAGGATTAAAAAACGCATGGATCATTTTTGCTTCCAGGCTGTCTGTTTTCCTGCGATGAAACAAGCAGATTATTATTATCTCAGTAAAGATTGACAACAGGATGCTGGAGGATATTCACACAATATTTCTGCCTAATCTGTTTTTGAAATCAGCAAGTGTAAGAAAGCATTAAGGAGAATGAATGTATCCCATGTATGTCCTTATCGCATTTCGCTCGTACGATAAAGGCTAGCACAAGTTGAAGGATAACACGAGCTTTAAAGAATGTAAATAAAAACTAAAAACTAAAAACAAAATGGAAGCATGCTGCCACAAATCACCTCCGCTGGCCTCGAGCCCCGTTAAAGTCTGACCCTGCTGACTTAGAGCTGTCAGTGTGCACGTCTGCCTGACATAGTACGCCAGCGTACGTCTTTGGGCATGTGTTGTTTTTCTTCAGAGCCAACACTGACTGCCTCAGGAATGCAAAGTGTGTGTTTTTGTGCGTGCGTGTGTGTGTATGTGTGTGTATCTCTCTATCTCGAGTTTGTGTAGGTGCTTCAAAAGCAGAAAAACTGTTTTTTTGTGTGTGAAGATGGTAGGTAGATGGTGACGAACCACATATTTTGGCACAGTACATTATTTATCATTTTGTTTTATTCATTACAAGACAGATACACAGCATAGAACAATCTTCAGACAGTCTAACACCTTTTATTATAGCCTTTATAGTCTCATTCTTAATCTTTGTTCCTTGAGTTCCTTGTTTATGAAACGCATAAATGTAAGAATTTTAGTTTAAAACATTCAAAAACAGACTAAAATTATCAATAGAATGTGAATAAACAATGTTTAAGACGTCTACGTATTGCGTTGACACTTCTAACCATTGTGAGAAATATAGTATTATCCAGTGAACTGAGCTGGATGAATCTAAAGCTAACATGTCGCCTGGAAGGCTGATAAGACATGTCAGTTATGGAGCAGATAATTATTACTATACTTATATCTAAATCATATACCGTCATGGGTTGGAGTCTGTCTGGTTTTAGGGGATTTAATGTAATGTAGCAGATTATAATTCAACTTAAAGGGGAACTAAATCAGCAGCATGAAAACATCATAATGCATATACCAAAAAAAAAATATGAGCAAAAATTAACATCCAGCTGACGCCAAGACATCACCTGCAAGGAGAGCAATGAACAGAGCCATCACATGATAAACATGTTAGCACAAGCACTTGGTGTAGAAAAGCAGTGATCTCCAGCATCTTTTTGCCTTGCTGCTGATAGCAAAGGCAGAAACTTTCTTATTCTGGTTTCAAGTGTGTATTTGAGGCCAACTGCTGATAAGATATGTGACTGAAAAACAACGTTGTTGAACACCGGCAGCACAAAGATGTCCTGATGCGATATGATTGAACTGTTAACAGCAAGTGTTTGCTGCAGTGTGCTTATATTAGTTATGTTGAGCAGAGTATTTTGTCTTAGTAAGTTTGTCTTAGTTTGAGTTTAGTGGCACAACACAAGTTGGCTTTCTGAAATGGCCTCAGTTCATTTGTTGCTCGTTTCCTGTTGTCTGTGATCAAACCTTTTCTTTTTTAACGAACTAAGATTATGATTGCATTTAGGCAGCAGAAAACAGCCCATCATGTCCTCTGCTTTTCTGAATGGTTTGATGAACAACGCGCTTTGTTTGCAGGTCATTTGATCATACTAGTGAGAGTAACACATGAGAATTATAAAGTGATTCATCTTGTTGCTTTTCATAGACAGACTTCAGTGTGTATCACTTCAGAGCATAAACAATATCGCTGATTACACGCCCCCAGTCTTCTCTGAAAACTGATCCAGCTTCATGCAGGAGGGGAAAGAGAACAGACACTCACCACAAAGAGCTGTCACACTGCCAGACGCCTTTTTTAGTCCTGTATTTATCCCCCCCAACCCCTGCCTTTGATGAAAAGACATGGCAGCAGTATTTTAGGGGCTTAGTGGAGACAGACAGCGCGAGTTTCATCTTTTCCCGTAGCTTTTGTCTGAACAGCGGGAGGCTGAAGTCACAGGTGTGAACGTGCCCCACCCCCCCACCCCAACACTTGGCTTCGGAGTCACGCCCGACTCCAATCAGGCATCTCACAGACGCCACAGGATCTCCTGTGGAAACAATGGAACTTCAATTTGCAGCCAAGGGACTATACTAGATGTCAGAGAAAGGGGAAAGAAAAGCTTTTGTTGTCAGTGACAACACTTGATAATGATATATTGTTAGTGATTTGTCAGGTATTAAAGGTGCATGTGTGGAGGATAAGTTCAAGTGTGGGTTAATGGAGTAACTCTCAGTTATGATGCAATTAACTCTTTCTAGGATTATTAATTGACTCTACATGTACACACATGCACTATTTAGATGTTTTCTTACTTTTATGTCTTTTTTTTCAGGGGTATTGAAGGACTACCTGCGAGAGCTGCCCTACCCTCTTATCACCAAGCATCTGTATGAGGCAGTGTTGGAGTCTATGGCTGTGAGGCCTCTGCGTATTGGCACAGGAGGCTGCGAGAACGACCAGGCCGACTCAGAGCACACCGTCGGCCTGCTGGACAACCTGCCCGAGGTGGAGCGGGTGAGGAAGACGCACCAAACAGCCTCTCACAGTGTTCATGATGCTAGAATATTGTTACAGACGTGGTTTTGAAAAGGATAGTCATGAAGGTAACGTTATAGATTACGACTGTTTGACTTCTAATATGTAGGCTTTCCCTTTGGGCGACATTAGTGTTAGTATAGAGTCCACAAGCCTGCATGGTATAGTTTTCCCCACACCGTCTTTTAAGTATATTCAGGTTTAAATATCTGATATAATGGCTGACATTAATTTGTCTACAGAGCACATAACATAAACATATGTAAATATATTTGGATCCAACTGTGACCAGGATATATATTAAGTAGGGGAAGTTATAGTTGAAAAGTAAACTTGAGTTTTATAAAGGACTTTAACTTTTAAACTATGTCACTGTTTCTCAGCTACCTCAAAAATATCAAATGTCATTTTTGTACTGCAGTTTTGTGTTACTTATTGACTGACATACAGTATTTGCCTGTACAAATATATTGAATTTATTGGTCTCTAGTGAAAACACAGGCAATAATGACAGTAAGCTGTGGATGCAAGTGGGTGTAACAATGAGATCAGACTCACTGCCAACAAAAACAATTTCCTTCACTGATGTTTGCTTGTATCTAAGATCAAGAAATACTGAAAATAGCTTTGAGGTTGATTTCTGCTGAAGCTCTGCTGCTGCCAGAGGGACTACTAATCATAATAATAACGCGTCTTATTTGTCTGTGCACGTGTTTGTGTGAATGTGTGTATGCATATATCAGATGACACTGCGGAAGCTTCTTGACCACCTAAAGTTGGTGGCATCCTACCAGGAAGTGAACAAGATGACATGTCAGAACCTGGCGGTGTGTTTCGGCCCTGTGTTGCTCAGCCAGCGTCAGGAGGCGTCCTGCCACACCAACCGAGTCTTCATCGACTCTGAGGAACTGGCCAGCGCACTGCACTTCAAAAAGCACATCGAAGTCCTGCACTACCTGCTGCAGCTCTGGCCAGGTAATTGCTTGTTTTATGGATTTCTTTGAATTGCTTTAGGTATTAAATACACCATATTAAATACAATTCTCATGTACAAATCACTGTAAGCTCTGTGGTTCAGCTGTACAGAGAGCAGGGGGCTAGGCTGCTTTGATTGTTGAGGTTATCCACCACTGGCACAACAGCATTTGATAGCTATTGGGCACCATCTGTTGTTCCCCTCAAAGATGAAACTCTCCACAAAGTGCTTTATCATGGCAGACTGAGCCAATCAGAGCCAAGCCAGTAAGCCTAGTGTAAATCAAACTTTCTAGGCGTGGTCCCTTGCCTTAAGAAAAATGACCAGCCAAGGACATACCCAGTACCAGCTCCTCTCAGCACAGGTCATCTGTCTGCCTGCCCAGCTGTTGTCTGCCAGCTGCAGCTGCAGCTCAGTGTGAGATATGAAGAAACCCAAAGATTACTCAGGAGGGAGCAGAGAATGATGAAAAGGAGCTGCAGGTGGTGTAAAATCTGTCTTGGTCACAGCAGCTAATTTAATATTTTTTTTATCTCAGTTGTCACATTATTAAAATTTCTGTTAACCTCATCTCTAATCAATGCATGCACCGTTCAGCAGCTGCCGTGTTGGTCTCTATTTTAGGAATAACACATTTTGTCTGTGGGTTATTAATGTGTTTTTTTTATGTTGAGGTTATGATACTGTTTGAAACTGTATCATACAATTTAAAACATACACAGTCATCTTTTCAAAAGGAGGATCATTGATTAATTAATTAATTAATTTAAGGGAAAGCTGTTTTTCAGAGAGATATTCGTTTCTTTCTGTCTCATTGTTTCAGTGTGTCTTGAGGCACAGATTTTTCAAAATGCACATGCATGCACGCTTTTGAAAAATCTTTTATTCCCTGGAAGATTCAAATCCTTAACGCTCTTCACCGTGACCTACAGCTTTAACCAGAACTGCTGATTGATGTATGAAGAAGAACTAAGAACCAATTCTGTTAATCGCTTAAGTCGAGCCCCCTCCACCTGCCTTTATATCAGCTGTGAAAGGAGCTATAGAAAGAGAGAGAAACTTAGTTCTGTGTAGTTAGCTGAGTGAAGTACAGTTGGAATTGCAAAAGATGAACAAAAAGTGCAAAGATGGAACATACATGTAGACAGTCAAAGGAGGAGTCTGTGTTTGTAGTCTTTTTCTTTTTATTATTCTGCAGCTGATCACACCTGGTTACCAGTTAGTGTCCCTAATGACCTGTTTTAACTTTAACAAAGCTTAATTTCCATTCTGTCCTCTTCTCCAGCACATAGTGTAGGACGCCTGGACTGTAATTAAAGGCATTCCAGGCTTAACCTTAGCCCTGAGCTCCTGAAGCTTCACCCTAACATTTCACAATCATTATGGGATATTTTCAGTAGCCTCTTCACACCCAACCCTCCGTAGCATTGTTGCTCAGGCCTCAAGTGTGCATGTC
The DNA here is from genome assembly GCA_036937835.1 of Pampus argenteus. Taxonomy (NCBI): domain Eukaryota; kingdom Metazoa; phylum Chordata; class Actinopteri; order Scombriformes; family Stromateidae; genus Pampus; species Pampus argenteus. Next base: position 14,346,137 of record CM072870.1, read on the forward strand.
TTTGATCAAGATGTCTCATGACTGTCAGCAAACACACTTTGCAGGATGTGTGAGAGAGCATGATAATATGTGTGTGGATGAGGAAGCACATATTCTGCACATATTCTCAATGTGAACAACAATAACATGGCGTCTCTTAAAGGAATATGATTTCTGTCTGTTTTTAGGTGATAATTGCTTGTTAGGATAGTTGCAAGGCATGCAAGCGCTGCACATAAATACCGTATCAGCAACAGCCTGATGAATGAACTGGAGGCAAACAGACGAGAGGATTCATAATTCATCATCATATTTATTTTAAGATATCTAAAGATTGTGTGATGATCTATTGTCAGGCTAAACTACTACTGGAAACAAATGTTTCACGCAACGAAGAAACAAAATAAGAATAAATTTTTCTCATATATTGTACCTCTTGTAGCCCTAACTGTTAACACTTTTTTCCCCTTTCTGATCCAGTAAGGGAGAGCTAGCGGTGTCAACAAGTGTAGGTACACAGAGAGAAAGACAGAGACAGGTAACCGGACTGTGCTGGTTGTGTTGAAGTGCTCAGTGTTCCCTTTCATTGCGCAGTCAGATGATCTTTTAATAATGTCCAAACAGGCTGTCAGTTTAGTTAATTTTTAAGTTTGGGTCAGTCAACAGTTGATGGCATCAGAGTAAACAGAGTGCAGTGGTGTGATTTCAGCATGTGTTTACCTGACTTTGAGCATGGCATGTTCATCTATTGATCACTTTTGCAGGATGTGTGCCACATACTGTATCAGGGCAACATGACGAACTTACTGCAGACATAATTCTGTGAGGCTCCGATAGAGGTTCATTCAAGTTTAGATAAACCTGTGGCTTATTTTATTAAATGGTAGAAATCCGTTATGTTACATAGAAAAGCTTACTGGTGTCAAAGCATGTTTTAAATGTCCGTTTTCTCATGAAGTTACCACAAGCAGACTTTTAACACTTTAAGGGTCAGTTCACACAAGTTACATAAAACACACTTTCTCACTTAACCGTACTGCTGTATAACTCTGTGGATATTTTTGGTTGTATATGACCATGTTAGATATCTCTGTCCCTAAAAAGTCCTTCCATTTGTCCCACATCCTATCACAGTTACTCAGGGTCACTTTTTTTTTTTTTTTTTTTTTTACTGAAGAAATAGTTCCTAGGACAGTTGTGTGATATTGTGCAAGAGATGTTCCTCTTACATGTTAAAATACAAATTAATTTTATTGTAGTAGGGTAGTGGTGTCTCAGTGACAGATATCTCAAAACTTGGGCAAATAAAACAAAAAATAAATAAATCTTCATGGCTAGATACCGCTAGAGTTTGTGTGTTGGAGTTTGTGTGAACTGACCCTTTAAGGATTCTAGTTCAAATAACGTATTTACATCTGATTAACTGTTTGTCTTTTGTCCCTTTTCCTGTCTGCTCCTCCAGTTGTAGACCCACATGCTCAGTCCTCCTCTCAGACGCCTGCGGCCTCCTCTGACCTGCTGTCAGCTCCTCCTATAAGACGGAGAAAAGAGCGCCCCCAGGTGCTGAACCTCAGTGAAGCGGAGATGGTAGGTGTTCTGCGGCCCAAAGCGGGGCGCCTGGACAGCCCGAGCAACCGCTACGCTGGCGACTGGAGTGGCTGCGGCGAGAGCTACTTCCCTTGTGAAATGCTGCTGCCTCCCAGCAAAGAGGAGGCGGACTATGATGATGTGCCCTCTGAGGATACAGAGGCAGCTGAGGAGAGGCAAGAGAAGCCTGAGGATGCTGAGGAGGGTAAAGTGTCTGATCCTACGGAGCAAGAGCAACCTCTGAGAGAGGAGGCAGTGAAGGAGAACGAAAAGCAGGAAGAGGTGGAGGAGGTGGACAAGGAAGAAGAGAATGAGGGTTCAGGCAACAAGCAGCTGTTGGAGGAAGAGGACGAGGAGGAGGAAGAGGAGGAGGAGGAGGAGGATCAAAGGATGTGTGACCACATCTTACCCCCGAGGCTGCCCAAGGAGCACACCTACCAGGCTTACATGAAGATCCAGGATATCAGCCCCGTGCTAAGCAACAGGGTCAACCTGAGAGACCTGCAGGAGAGCATCGACACTCTGATAGGAAACCTGGAGAGAGAGCTGAACAAGAACAAGCTCAATGTCGGATACTGACTCCTATTACAGCTCATACACACGTCTACTCGCAAATAAAAAATCTAAAGCACGAGATGAGAAGAACTTAACTGGGCACTTCTGGTGTTTGTACCTTACCCATAGACATTCCTTCATGTTTTTATTTCCTTTTGTTTTGTCGACTGTCTGATTTAATGTTGTTGGTTTGTTTCGGTCTGGTTTTGTGTTCCGTGTTGTTATTGTTGCTTCTCTTCTTATTAGAAGAACCCATTGACCCCTCAGGGGTTTAAAAGGTGCCTTAATTGTGTGAAGGTGGTACGTCAAGAGGAAACTCCACCCTGAAACATACTTCATCCCCTCCTATGATCTTACATCACCCAGTAAACTAACCCTCTCTGATGTGAAGAAGAGTTAGGTGCTACACCTGCACTTTTCACAAGCTGGTGCTGTTTTCACATTGAAATAAGCTATAGAATATTTTATTTCTAGCAGGTACGCATCAGGAAATTATCTTGGTACAAATTTAGTGCAAGTTTTCAATCAATCATACTAATATCAGAACACAGTTACTGGTATATTATATTCCAAGCCTTCTATAAGTATCTTCTTGGCATGTCTCTCTGAAGCAGCATTTGGACATGGAGCACTTCCACATCTTTCCTGTGGTAGGAAAAAATCTTTGGTGTATTAGACCTTTCAATTAACAATTGGTTTCCAACAAAAATATGTAATTAAATTAATAAGAAAATATATAAAGAAAAGAAAACTTCACAGTCAGATCTATAGACAAGGAAGGCCTCTCATTATGTCTGCAGTGGAGAAAATTTGAACTACCCTACACTGACCAGAACATGGGTCTTTTAAGTTAAATGAAAATGTTTTTAGCTTGCATTTTCTGTCTCTAGCTTATTAAAATTACACTTACATTAAATTAGGAGACTCATTCAAACAGATCAGAATGGTCAAAATCCAAGCAACAGAGATTAACATATCCTGATTACGATGTGATATTACTATTAATCACTAAAGGCTCAGTACTGAACTTCATGTGTAAAATCTGTGAAGTGCTCCTTTATGGTCAGCGAAGACCATAGGAGAAGCATGAGTACCTTCTGTTTTAGGGCAGATTTCCTCTTTAAGGCAGCAGAGAGCTTCTCTATTGAAAACACTAAATGTTGTACAACAATAATGCACTTATGAGGCAGGCAGTAGGTTAGATTTTTGTATTATAGTTCATGCAGTAATATTCTGGTTGTGAACTGAATTAAGGGAGAAACAGCCGCCACTGTAACTTCCTCTTAAGGATGAATATGAAAGAAAATGGGTTCAAGAGATTATTTGTGCTTTGTGTAAGGTTTTTCAGTGTTTAGACACCTATCTACAAGCATACACACACCTGTCAGAATTGGATGTGAGATGAGGGTAATAACACTCATCAACATTTGTTCACCTAAAGCTATAAATACTTTTGATTTCAAGCAGGCAACTAAAAGAGAAAACATTTGTTTCATGTGGCATCTTATTCAGTTTACACTTAAAGGAGCAGTTTGACATTTTGGGAATATCTCGTCTCAGCTACAGCCAAGAGACAGTTAGCTTAGCTTAGCATAAAGACTGGAAGCAGGGGGAAACAACTAGCCTATCTTTCCATCTCGATTTGATATGTTTTCATAACCTAATACGTAATTAGGATCTCACAAGATCACAAGATCCCTCACACCAGCTTCATACCTATGAGAACAATATTGACGTTTTCATCTAACTCCTGACAAGAAAGCAAAGTATGTTTGCCAAAATGTCAAATTATTCCTTTAAAAACCAACCAACAGTCACCCCTCTTGCTTCTCCCAGCTTTTTTGTAAAAACCGTGAAATAGACGCAGCCAAATGTGAAGCACAATGTTCAGAGCAGCAGGTGAAACACAGCACAGAGCTTCAAGTACGACTTAGTTAGCTGCCTAAATCGACAAAGGACGTTTTCAGCAATCCAGGGATTCAGAATGATCAGTATTTAACCTATATGTATATAATTATATATATATGTATTCGGAGTATATTATTTTTTACAGCTTATATTTCAATGGCGTATTTAAATACTTCTGATGACCTCGTAGTGTTGACTTGTAGTAATAGTCGCTTTTCCTCCCTTCAAGCTACCTGTACACATCTTAATGTGCTGGACTAATGGTACAACTTTAGCTGTAAAATATATGATAAAATTGTGCTCTTGTAGAAAAAAAAAAGTGATATTGTTATTTTTGTTATTTTGTGTATATATTTGACATTGTTTTTGTCTCTGGTGGACTAAGCTGTGTTCATGATTTTTGGTGTTATTATTTTTATTTTTTTTAAAGGTACTGAACGTTGCATGGTCAAAAGCTTTACTGACATAAACAAGGCTATTTCTCATCTGCCTTTGTATTTGATATTTATGTGTAAAGACACTATTTTGTAATGTATGCTCATTTGTTCCTCACCCTGTTCCTTCAATAGACAGATGGCTGCGTTGTTGAAGCTTTTCTCCAGAGGACATAAAGACAAGACAGTCATTTAAATTGGTGCAGATCTGGCTTGGACTCTTTCAAATTGTATGTTTTCGCTGATAATATACATCAAGTTGTATGTTTCTGGTCATGTATTTCCTACACATCCAACCCATCTCTACACAATTTCCATGATGTCTATTGAAATTATCATCTACACTTTTAGTTTAAAAATCAGATTTTCAAAACAAAACAAAAAATTTAAACAAATGGAAAAAAAATATAAAATTTCAATAAGACGGTTTCCCTTTTATCTAAGCCATATCAGCTTTTTAAAAAACAGAATCATTTTAAATCAAATGTTGAGTAAAGAAATGCATGGAAAACGGGAAAATACTTTTTGAGAACAAGACAGCAGAATTTAGACTTGAAAATAATTTACTTGATAAGATGGACAATTACTATGGGATTTGCTTCTTAATTTAAATTTTTATTTTATGTTTTACTTTCAAACCAGGCAACACAAAAAGAACCAGGCCACATTAAAGTATAGAGTCTAACATTAAGCATCAGCTATGCTTAGATCTCACTTATATTCATTTTCAAATGGGAATCATGTTTAAGGTCTTTTTTGCATAGCAATAACTCTAAATTGAGTTTTTCAGGGTTTATTTTAATCTTACAAATACACAAAACAAAAAAGGAACATAATAATAATATCAGTAATATCCTCTCAGATCCCTTATGTTCGCAGAATACGTCAGCAAATGTTCAGCAAATTTTTCTGTTACAATCATTCTGTCTTGTCCTCTTTGTCCTTTGGAGACACCAAACGCCACAAAACAGAAAAGTGCTTTGTATTGATCCTGAGAAATGTATGGTCATAATAAAGTATATTATTTTACATTTATCTGTGACCCATGTGTGTTTTTGTTTCAAAAAGAAAGTGATTAAAAAGTCCAACATGACATGGTTTCAGCAATAACCCTCCAAAACATATAAATTGAATGAGCAGCAATTGAACTAAAGTTTGACTCACTCACAAACAAAGAAAAATCATTTTACTGCAGTTAGCGTTTTCTCACTCCCACAAAAGAAATCTGAATTCTATTCATAAAAACATGTCCCGACATTTGTTATACAAACACATCTGTATTCTGCCTGTGACGCAGTAATAACTTGTTGAAATGACTTGACACCGCAGCTGCACTTTAACAAAACAGTCTAAAGCCTGTCTTTTGTTTTATTGAAAACCAATTACCTTAATTTCAGGAAACTGGACTCGTTTTTTTTATTTTGTAGATTAATCTTGTTGCTGTGGGAGCATTGTAACCTACCCTCAGTTGAGTTCAGATAAATAAGTCAGGGAATTGCCCTTGTTGGCTTGTGGGAATCTCCCAGAATGGCTTACAGCTTCAGGGACATTCCCAGGATGCAGCTGCATTTAGCCGTCCAGTAAAATCCACTGCTGTGGCTCCAAAAAAAAAAACCAACATTACCAGCAACAGTTGTGAGATGCATATATAATTAACCTAAACTTAGAGCAACATGTACTAACCGTGAACTCAAAAGCAGGTAGCTGAAACAGTTAAAAGTCATTTAAACATTAAGCATGAGCGCTACAGTTAAACAGGACAGTGAAATTCACCACCAAGTGGCTCCAGCTGAGGTGATACACATCTCTGGCAGTTAGCATGAGAAGTCAGAGCAGCCGGGGGCCTTTCAGCACTAAATGGTTTTTCAGCCTTGTTTGATGTTACTACTGTAGGTTTATATCATCTTTTTATGGCTTCCTTGAACAGGTATAAAAAAAAAAAGCTTTAGGCAGGTATAGGTACATTCTGTAACTCTGTGGATGTTAAAAAAACAAACCCCAACCTGATCTACCTGCACACAGCTTCAATAAACATGGACTGGAACTGGAGGATTTAAACAACAAAGAACAAGGTGGTTTTATATTTAGATTAAGGTGCTGGCTCTAATTTTAACAAAAAAAAAAAAAAACCTTCACAATTGGCCCGCAAAGCTGTTCTCTCAGTCGCAATAAAAGCAAGAGTGAAATTCCATATGAAGACAGAGGAAGACATAATAATGGATAGTCAGGGTCGCCATTTGATATCAGGCCGTCTGTCGGAGTGAACTGAACTGAACTTTTGTTCATTTCTAATTTGGGAGGGAGATGAGATATGGGTCTCTTTAGGTAAACATCCTTGACAGCCACCTGCATGTGAAACCAGACCTTTTTTCCCCTTCTTCTTCTTCTTCACTCCTCTGTTCCCTTAATCTCTGCTGACCTTTGAGTCAGTATCACGACTGCGAGTCAACCAGCCAAACCACACAAACACACAGTCTTTGTTGTTTTATTCTCACTATGGTGTTGAGTTAACTGTCTCGATAAAGGCTAAATAAAGACATAGATTGGACCTTTGGTCAGCAGAGTTATGAGACGTCATAGTTGACATCAAAATCATTCATTTGACCATAAAGTAATATGATGGTGATATCAACTTAAAAAACACTGAAGGATCCTTTTTTGCTCATGTTGTTTGCGACAAAGATTTTAATACTTGTAGTACCTAATATAAATAGCATAAATAGTATAGTAGTTGTTTATTTAAATTGCGATTAGTGAAAATTTTACCAACAAAAAATTGAAATGTTTTCAAACTTTAACTTACCAAGAGAAAAAAAATATAGCACTACTGGAGACTGATTGATAACTTTGATAACTGTATCATAGATTAGTCTATTTATTGAGGGTTATATGAAAAGAAACATCCATTACCTTTGATTCCTGGTGATGTACCTGTCATAGTTGAGTCTATGAAACCATGAGTGACCCAAAATAGTGAGTATTTAGCGTGTTACAATGTAGGCTACTACAGCGGACGTAGCATAGATAAGTTTGTTGTGTACAGTTTGTTCTCATCACTTGAGTGTGTTGACCAACAGGACGGTAAGTTTGACATAATACTTTAATACGTTCTATATTGTCTACTGAGGAAGACCACACGCTCAGGTCAAGATTAAAGTTCCAGTTATGACTCACGGCATGAGCACAAGCACACTTTTCTGATCCTATCATGGCTCTGCGTATGTTACGAGGATTACCTTTATGTACATTTCATTAGGTGCAATTACAAAGTCATACTCACAGTCATGTTAAATCCTTTTACATCTTTCACTGAGCATGTTCAGAGCGGCTCAGGTTGGCTGATGTTCTGTATTTCCAATACACTCATGTCTTATAAACATGGGAGAGCTAAGCCTGGGTAATTGCTGGGAACCTTTATGCAGTGACCCTGGGCAGACATTCCATACATGCAGTGCCCTTCAATAGGAGGGCTATTAAACACATTTTACTAAGGTCTCAGCCTTTCTGATGTGTTTTTTGAGGGTCTTTTGTTCCCCCACGGTCCAGCCCCTGTACTTGGCAGCTCATCTGAGGGCCTCGGGGCAGATCTCTTGACGCACCGCTGACAGATCTGCCTGTTCTGGACCGCGGTGATGATGAGAGCAGACCAGAGGAAAGAGGGACCGGGAGGGGAGAAAATGAGGAGAGAGTGAGGAGCGGCCCTTCAGATCCTCAGGGCCGGGCCTCACACAATGTCAGCCCTCTCCTCTGTCCTCGCAGCCTCTTCACTCCTCCACCTCCATTGCTCTGTCACTCAGGACTAGACTATTTCATTTTAATAAGGCTAATCCCTCCCAGAGGTAAGCTGCTCATCACCTCTCTCCCTCCTGCTCCTCCAGAAGAGAGCAATCTCCTTTCAGCGTGAGGACAGGATGAGGGTGAGGGTGTGCTCCGCTTGATAGGAGAGAAAAATGTGAAAGGTGAGACTGAAAAGAGGCCTTGACGGCAGCTGCAGTCGGTATAAATCACAGGATTTAGGCCTCCATGGTTTGATAAATGTGCAGGTGGCACACTTTTAATAGTCATTCATCCTCCAACCAGCCTTTAACATCATGATGATATGAGGCACGGTGATAACTTTGTTCTCCAGAGAGGAAGTGGTGTGATACAGTTGGTATTTTAGTATATGTTATCGCCTGACTCCTGTCAGCAGACCACTCTCCATCTGTCAGCAGTAAAACTCAGTTTGCCTGTTGCTTTAGGTGATGTCTCCTTAATGCTGAGCTACTATGGCCTCTCTATATGTTCCCTACAGTATGAGAGTAGCTATTCCTCCTAGACTAGAAACATGGAGAAACTCAGTCTGGCTTTGTGTAAGTCTTCCTTCAAGCACCTCTAGGTGCTTTAAATAACACGTTATATTTTATTTATGTAATCTGTACAACAACCGAAGTGTAAAAACACTGCATTGTGGTTTTGAGACTTTGAGTGAAGCTAAACTAACTGGCTGCTGCTAGTGGCTTCGTATTTACTGTGCAATCTTCGAATCTCACAGTGTGTTTCCCAAAATGTCCAACTTTATTTTTCGAGGTAGCAAAGTTTTCACTATGTACACATTTTCAACAGAAGACTGTTAAAAGCTTCCGTGGACACAGGAAAATGCCGTAATAGTTTTCCATATGTTTGCTCTGGTAGACTAATAGATTAGATGAGAGATCCAGACATGGATTCAAGCCAAGAGAAAAGCTTCTCAATATTCAAAGTGAGTTATCTACCAACCAATGTTGCTGATGGACTGAAATTACAGCTGGTTAAAATACTGTGAATAATTCCTACCTTAGGGAGCTTCCTTTTGAAGAGGCAGGAATGGTAGAGTATTTCATGTTGGCAGGCACAGCAGGTTTGAGTGAAGTCCTTCCTCAGAATAATAATCTATATTTCTGCTCTGCTCTTGTAGATAATCATATAAAAGCATTAAAAATATTTCCTGTTTGTAATTTAGTTTTTAATATATAGAGTGTGATTTATTTATTTATTTTTTTTAAACCTTGGCAATAGTAGTTTGGGAAACAAAATCTTGACTCATGAACTACTTGCTAGCTTCTACCAGGCTCTCTATCACGTCACAGTTTTGTTCAGATGGAGTTTATATGTGTGTAAAACACCTATCTCTTAAAAACACTGATGGTACAGTTTGACAAAATAATCTTGACTTTGTATCTCCTTAGTTGCATTCTTGTGCAGCTTTCAACTGCATCTTATGGTCTTCATTAGAACTTCCACTGATGCACTCCAGGGGTCGATCTGATTTGGTGCAGATATTCATCTGTGAATCGTAATGACTTTGGTGATCTCTGACTTTTCATCTAGTGTCACCATCAGGTTAAAATGTATTTGTCCAAAAGTTGGTTTATAAAAATAACGGACATATCCATCTTGCTTAGTTGTAACCCCCCTCAACTCCCACACACAGATGGATAGTATGTGTTGCTGGAAACTTTGGGAGGGTAAAAATGACAAGAATCCAAACTGTTGAGAGGTTTGAAATTAGAAAATGAAAAGGAGTCAAGAGGGAACATTCCAAAGCTGTGCCCTGGTCACCTGATCTCTTATGAGCTCAAGGGTCAACTAATGAAACCTGCCACCAGCTTTAAAGAGAAACAGCTTTACGCTTTATGACAATGAAGCATAGCCTGACGATTTAACTAATTTTAGCAACACATAGGTTGTTTTGAGGTGAAAGGGAGACATTGACAATTTAAAAAAAAAAAGGAAATATTTTTGGGACAATTTCCTGTTATTATCAGACTCAAATGTGTTTTTCTGATGGATACAAAAAGAGAGTAAGAAACTAGTCTGAACAGTCTTCTTCTTTAAGAGGCAATCTTAATGTTTGCCTGTCCTGCAGGACACTGTGACGTTGTGTGTTTGTGTATCTCCCCCTTGCAGCTGGAGTCCAACTTGGATGTGTGAAATGTGCAGGGTGCCCCCATGTTGGGAGATCTAAGTCTCCTTGTGCAGCAGATCCTCGCTCCACCCACCCCACTCCACCTAACACCCTCCCCAGCAGGAGCAGCTCAGAGGCCAGCCAGAACAATGCCAAGGCAATGGCTTAATTCGCCAGGCCAGATTTACAGCCCCTCCTGCCCAGCACCTGCTCACATTGTTTCCCAGGATGTGACTTGAAAACTTTGAAGAGTTGGTGATGAAAATTAAACTGCAGGCAATCCATCCTGTATAGACACCCCCCTTAGTTAAAGTTCTCTTTTTATGTTTGGGAAATCTCTTGGACTTTGATGAAGAAATCAACTGAGGGACAATCTGACATCATGAGTACCCTTCATGCCGGCGGGGGTCACTGGGTTTATGGCCGTGCTGTTGCTGTTGTGATGTCCATTGTCCAAGACATCAAAAAGTGTGAGTGTTGAGCAGCAGAGCTTAACCTGCAAGTGTCTGTGCAACATCAAATGTCACGAGTGTTTATGTTCCACGCAAGATTACTCAATTGCAAAACATTCTTTGCATCAGCCATTACAATAATAACTAACCAGCAAGGACGAAAAAACTCCCTGTGTGTGTTGGTTTGCAGAAGGCACATTCCTGAGCTGGCCTATGAGAAAGTGAGAGGCTCCACACAGGAGAGAGAGGGACGGCCTGCAAAACAGAATTCCCAGAGAGGTTTGAGGAGGGCACGACTGAAGAGCCCAGGCCCCTTTTGTCACTCAGCCTTGTTGGTGACTCAGGGGCCATATGGACGCCTGCCTCTGTGCACCCTCACATCAGCTCATTCTTCACCCTTCTCCACCCCCTCCGCTCTGTGACAGGACCGTCCACGTGAATGAGTCATGGCCAAAGTGAAGTTGACCCCATCTCACTACTGTTTAGGGGACTCAATAGTGTTTTCTATTTCATGGCATAATTTTCTTCCCTCTCATTCTCTCCTTCCCACCCCTCACCAAACATTCAACCGTTTGTGATGCTGTTCTCTCTATCCGCTCTCTCCCCTTTTGAGGCATCTCACACACAGTGTGAAAACTTGGCAACAGACAGCTGCCCCTGTATTATGCAGTGACCCCCCTTCCTCGGTCCCTCCAGCCTCTTTTCTGGCAGGACACCGGCTGTCACTGATGACTATAGGTTTTCTGGGCTGCTCCTGACCTGAGGTGGACCCAGCACTCTGAGGAGTCCTTGTTTTATCCCAATGAAGGAGCGAAACTAATGGAGTCCAGAGAGCTGAAGAGATACTTGTTGCAACACACTACCAATGTAACAGCATTTTCAGCATTGTTATGAACAATGTGGCAAAGTTTACTTAATAAAAACCTTTCCTTTTTGATGAAAAATGTAACAGAAATTAAAGAGGAAACTTGTCAGTGTGAGCAGTACATAGCTCAGTCATCCACTGACCCTTTGTTACTGCTGGCACTGACTGAGCCTCTTTAACAAAGTTTCAAGGCCACATGTTGCAGCTCCCTGCAATCACTGGCCAGCCGAATCTCACCAGTGCTAACTATGGCCAATGGCAGGTAGTGATATTGACTCAAGAACACACAGACATAAGATAAAAATCCTCTCATTAGAATAACTGATTTTATGTTGTCAATGTAACACATTATTTTGTAGACAGTTGAGGGCAGCAGAACAAGCTGTTCAAACAACATTATATGTTATATTATAAAGTTGTTGAACATATTAGCAAATAACTGCTTTTTAAACACACAGCACATAGAGCAGTACTTGGTAAAGCTGGTTTGTCAGAGCTTTTCTGCTCAAAACACCTGCCTGCTGCAATGTGGTCCAGTCATATTTTTGGTAGCACAAATGACTAAAATCATCTGAATGAATAACAGACAATTGTTCTTACTATTAGTTTTCTAGGCTGATAACTTTTGTGATGAAGGTTACAGTCTCAACAGACATTTGAACTCTGCTTTCTTTTAATGAAACATTTGTTTATCAACAGCATATGAGATGAGCCATAAAGAATTCATTTATATAGCGAAAGGCCTTTAAACAACAACAGATAAATATCATGAAATTTCATCCTGCCAGGTTCAGATCTTTGAGATACTCCATGTTGTATCCTCAGGGAGCAGCGGTGAAGATGCTAATGGATGGCATTACCCAGTAAGTAGATCTCAGATGGGTGGATGAAAAAAAAATCATACTTCAATAAACAGATTTAACCATGTGTAGTTATGATAAATATGATATATTATGATAAAAATAGTGTTTTCATAAAACAGTCACCAAATGTGTATATATAAAAAAAAGAAAAAGATAAACCTTTTTTTGTAAAAATGCATGTGTGTATGTGTGTGTGTGATATCAGATATCTTGTGCACTGGCCGGCAGCAGGCCCATGCCCTTCAGGATGCTCTCCTCCAGGGCCAGGTATTCATCGTACTCCTTCTTGTCGTCCTCTTCGTTCTCTGTGGTTTTCACAGGCTTGTCGAGGTCCTGTGGACAAAACCAACGAAGAATTAGAGTGATAAACTATATGTAGCAAACAATACAGAACTTTGAAACATATCCAAGATATGATGATTTTCCCTCTTTGAAACAGAAACGATAAGGTCAGATATAGTATTGATTAGTATCTTTTTTTCTATTACGTGATGCAAATATCGATCATTAATTTACAAAAAGCACAGAAAAGCTTGACAGAGCACTCAAATGCAATACATCATAGGTCTTATAATCGTATTACTCAAATATAAAATAGTTATTGTCAGTTTAAGCAAACTTCTACATTAACTAATTTCCTACTTTACTAAGCCAAAAACACATTAAAACACTGTATCGTGATATTGCAATATCTACTCTTTGATTACTTGTGAGGAAAACATTTACTTAATGCAGGGTATGTTAAAGGCTAATTTTCTGTAATCACTTAATTTCATTCTAACAGATGATGAGTGAATCCCGTAAACCCACCCACACACTCAGGCTTGCACATACACTGACAATACAGCAAAACAGTAGTCATACAGTATAGTTTGTATTGAATTCTTGTGGTGACTTGTCCTTGTTATGTGACGACAGAGGCTGGAAATTAACACAGTAGCATATGTGAGAAATATATGAATATTTAGAGGAGCAAAGAGAGAATAAGAAGCAAAACAAAACTGTATATGTAAAACTGGCATCTATTCTTGTGACCAGTCTTAAGTCAATGATTTTGTCATTTAAAGATTTAGTGGACAGACTGCCAGGCACTGGCTGTCAATAACTATACTCTCCCTGGTGCCCAGGATCAAATAACTCATCTGAATTAAACATGAGGTTAGAGAGAGAATGAGCATGATAGTGAAAGAGAAAGAGAGTGAGAGAGAGAGAGAGAGAGAGAGAGAGAGAGAGAGAGAGAGAGAGAGAGAGAGAAAGAGAGGGAAGGCCTATTCCAGCTTCCATAGTGTCAACTTTGAACCAGTGAACACTACTTTAACTGGGTCAATAAAAGTAGTTTGTGAGTCACACTGTACATTCAAAGGACTGTTCACCAGTACCAGTGACTGTCAGTATATGTTAGCTGAGAACACAAGGGCTCATTCAGTGGTTGGAGAGTAACTACAATATAAAGCCCCTTGCATGTCTTGGGTCACACCAACAACCCTCCATAAACAAATCTCTGGCGACTGCGCTAAGCTTGTAAATTCTGTCATGCATCCGAGTCCACAGCTCACCGTTTTCTTCGTGAGTTCTTCTGCTTCCTTCCTCTGTTCTGCCCACGTTTCTTTCCACTTCAAGAAAGCCACCAACCTGTCTTCCTCTAGCTCAAAGTATTTCCTCATACACAAAGTCTGGACAAAGACAAAAGAGAAATTGACTAGTTATCAGTTCTAATGTATAAGGTATCTATATATTTAAAGCAGCAGTCTGCTGTCAGTTTCTCAACCTTGACCAAGGATACATTGTTATTTATTTTTGCTAAATAATTAGGAAACAGGCGATTCATTATCTCCTTTAAAGTGAGTACACAGGAGGTGGTTGGAGTGCTTTACCTCACTCTTGGAGGGAATGCAGAGTGTCCTTGGGATTTCTATAACACGGACCATTCCAAGGTCATCAGATACAGCCAGGAAGTGCTGCTTGGCTGTAGGCACAAAAAATACAGCTGTGATAATATAAATAAAAGAGACAAAGAAGGAGGCACATGCAGCAAGTACAAGAGAGTTTTCAGGTGAACATCCTTTTCAGTGATTTGGTTGATTTGAGTATAAGACACAAGCAGGTAAAACAAGAAACTGTTTTATTGAGCCACACATACTGTATGTTGTCTACCAAAGATACCAGGAACTCACAAGAGCCACTCCAGGGAATGATGCAGGTTATCTTGGCGTTGGTGACGTGTACATGGACGTGTGCAGGTTCACCGGTCTTTTCCAGCAGGTTCCACACCTCAACACTGCCATCCTCTCTCCCAATGAAGAAAACAGCTGGTCGGGACAGAGACCAGCATCCTACAGTGTACATCTGCTCAGAGCTCGGTGACAGAATGATGGGGCCGCCCTGGAAGTCACACAAAGGAGTTTAATAAAGTAATTTAATAGAATAATAAATCTGGTGTGGTATTTAATATTATGCACTTCCTCTTGTACTGTATCTCTCTCTTTTTTATCTTGACAAACCGAATCAACCAAATCAACTGGATATGAAGTATAACTCAAGTAAAATAGTTTGTTATGTAAAAATGATCAAATCTAATGGAGTTATTCATAAATCCAAATAAGTTTCTATGCTGAATGGAACATTTACATTTATTTACTTTACATATGTCATGCCCAGTGACAGATTACTGGTTGCAGTCAATGTTTTTTTTTGACAGCTATTGTATTGAATCGAAGTGTGCTGTTACCATGATGCCTTCCTTCCAAATAGCAAAGTTCCAGCTTCCAGATGGTGAAGGTCCAGTTAAAATAATGTCTTTAAAAAAGGGCGACCGCTGTACTGTATATACCACACAGTTATGAATGTTACAACAATGGAGGGGCTTGGCACCTGGCAGAGAGGAGAGACATGGAGAGAATAAATTGCAAATGTCTTTATAATGGAGCAGCATAGTCAATGAAGAACTTGATTGTGATGGTGGTTATTAAAATAATTAAAATAATTTGGACCTAATTATTTTTTATGATTAAATCTATTTATTTTAAGACTTTGATGATACTATTGTTACTGTGGTTACCAATAGTTCTACAACAAACTACATTCAGGTCTACTTTGGAAAATGATCAATAGTCATGTAAAACACTGTTGTTTTAAACTGTCTGTGATAATTGCACTGTAGAGTACTCACTATGCAGCCGTCCAGAGCTGTCTTTCTCCAGTTTCCAGTCAGTGTAAACAATCTCCCCATCCTGGCAATAAAACATTCACATTATGGACATGATACAAGGAAACATGGAATAAACTTGCACACATTGTATATTTCTCCTTAGTTGTATTTATAGATGTTCTGTTATATATGCACTGGTCAAGTATAGCTTGATTACATTTTTAATTACATCTTTTGCTACATTTATTTACTTGTGTTTGACATTTTTGAGAGAAGAAATTGTTCATGAGGAATACAAATGTAATAAAGGATGTAAAAAAGGAACAGTATCTTAACTTTTACTTTTAAATTAAATGTTGCTTGATGTTCTGAGATTTATTGAAAGGAATTTTTTTACCTCTGTTACAATATAAAGCTTAGTATTGACGTCTTCCAGAGCTGTGAGTGTTTTAGCTGAAGGCACTCTGAGCTGGCTGTAGTCTGGAGCTACTTTTAAACTCTTATCATGTTCATGAGCATCTTCTGCTATTGAAAACAGCAAAGGAGAGAATGTGGTGTGGGGAATCAAGTCAAGTTTTATCAAGTTGAGAAAGGTCCACATTAGCGACAAACAAGAGTTTACAATACACTTTCAAATGAAACAATTTTAAACAATTCCAGGTATAATATGATATTTAGAAAAATACAAACAGAAGCACTTTGCAATAGTTAAATAGCTTGTATCAGGATAGAAAGGAAAACATGTATTAAAAGAAAAAGTACGATTGAAAAAGCAAGAGAAACAGCGATGTTCACCGTGCTGTGTAATCTGACCATGAACAAAAAGACAAAGGGGAGAGAGGTGGAGAGGGGTACAGCCAAGGTGAATGGCTTGGTAACGGGGGATATGAGGGGAGTGGGAGGGAAAGGGAGAAGAGGTGGAGGTGGGAGTGAGGATTGTGGAGAGAAGGGGATGGTAAAGGAGAAGGGCAGAGGCTGGTAGTGATGCAAAAGGCCTTTCCATCACAAAAGCCCAACTGTCTGCAAGGGACAGTACAGGACTATCCGTTCACACCCCCTTATCAGCAGGCTACTCCCAATCAAGTCTCAGCCTCTGTTACCATTCTCTGTTTGTTAGATTAGCTCTTGAAGGTCAGATCATATTACTCAATCACACATCTTCTAAATCCACTTTCCCTCAAGTTAAGATGTGTGTAAAGATATGAGACAGAGTGGCTACAGATGTAGACATTGTTCCAGTTTTTCTAACATCCTGCAGCACTCTGTTGCTCAACTGTTGCTTAGTCTTCATGAGAAGTTGTTTACAGAAACTTGATAAGGAAATTGATGTGCTACTGTTGCAGTGGGACTCGAGTATAGAGCCTACTACTGTAAATGCAATTCTATAAAAACTAATAGCAGACTGCCTGAGGGATACTGAAAAATGTAGTAAATGTATTGCTTAAGTTAATGAGTAAAATTATTCTACAACTGACAACCACCAAAGCTGTGTTTATGGAGGCAGACCATCAGCCAGACAAAGACAGGTCTTTTCTTGACTATCCAGGACACACACGATCATCTTCTGCCTCTCAAGGGGCCTGAGCAACATATTGCAATGAGCTGACAGTCAGCAAGGCTAATGCGCTGCAACTATGAGGGCCTTGTTTGGGACGTATCACTTAATAAAGTGCTATGAAACTGGAGGAGAGAAGAGGGGGAGAAACAGAGAGAAAGAGAGTACCTGAGGCAAGCGAGCCCTGCCCCACTGATCACTGTGCTCAACCATCCAAAGCAAAATTCAAGAACCCAAGACAAAAAAAAAGTCAGTTACACACATCTTAGAACAGGAGACCTGTGCGTCAAAGTAAAAAGAAAACGTGGATACATGTCATAATTTATACCTAAGCAAGCTCTGTACGCCATCTACACTCAAGGAAAGTAATATCTTCTAGAGTTTTGACACACCAGTTGTGACACCACATCAACACTACAATGAGTGTTACAACTTTTTTTTGTGGATGTTGTTTTATTTGCCTGTGTGTTTTTGAGGTCTTATATTATATATTCTAAACCTGCAATATGTTGAGGTTTGTTTTATTACAACAGTAATTTGTGTTATTTGTAAAACCTGATGTAAAACTCATGGCTTACTCATGTTTTCAAGATTGTGTAATTTTTAGAGTAATTAATGTGACAGACGGAGGGATGGTGCCCTTGGCAGGAAGACAAATAAACTAAAATCCTCACCTGTGTGTGTACCTGTATCACCATTACAGGTGTAGTGTTCTAGGCTGAACTTCAAAGGCGCATATTCACCACTGCTACTGATTTTTGGCAGGGAAACCTAACACGACAGAGAAGAAAACCCTGTTTGACAATCAACTACACACTGTAAAACATTGGATGTGCCCCATTAAATTGTATAAAAATACATATAGTACATAGAGACTTGGAAAAAACATTGGAAAAATGTCACATTCACATTGTTTAACTTGTTAGCATTACAGGATATGAGCCAATGTGTCAGTCCTTCATAAAATGTGGTTTGATGTATACTATCACAATATTAAAAAATACTTTTGGTTTAAGAAAAAATACATTTTATTAATTTCAAATATATAGTATTTACAAATCATGAGTTTAATATTGCACCCCAAACCCTGCAGTACCCTGAACAGTGGTTTCCATGTCCGGTCCAAGTGTTTGAAAGTGTCGGGGCGACCATAAGGTGACATCTGTGGCTTCTGGGCCACATTCTTTGTCCTGTCCGATTGCGAATGGCTCAACAGTTTTGATGCTCGTACGTCCCAAAACATTAAAGAGCTTTACAGAGAAAAAAAAAAAAAACTGGCATCAACCTAAAAATTCAACCTTATTCTAATTCTTAAAGCTTTTTCTTTGGCGTCTCTTTAATCTGCTGCTCCTTTAACACCAATCGATAACATTACCCAGACTATAAATAAGCAGGCTGTATTCATATAGAAGCACAGCATCTGCTAGGGACTGGTGACTCAAATATTTAGTGAGTAATACTTTCAAATCAAACACCACTGCTTTCATTAACATCTGGCTTATACTGTATGTAGGTATATATGTATATATACCGTATGTGAAAACACACCACAATTACAGTTTAAAGACAGAAAACAGATGCAGCAATGTTTCTTCATCCTCACAGATGCTGGAATACATAAGTGTACCATATCAGAAGTTCTGTCATGTCTTGCTGTATGCATTGCCTTATGCTGCAGCAGGTTTTCAGAATATCTAACAATAATTTACTAACACGGTTGTGTGCACGAGATAAAAAACAATGACAATACCTGATACTGGTGTTCGTCGACAGCTCTAAATGTCTAACTGGTACAGTTTATTCAGCAGGGGGGAGATACGCTGATATTGAGACATTTGCATGCCACAAACCATGACATACACCCATAAAAAAACACTAACATTCGCAGAATTATACTAGTATCTACAATACTAGCAATACAATTGACTTTTAAATACAAATAATGTCTGACAATATGTAATTTCACAGAAAGACAAAAAAGTGAAGAGTAAACAGAAGAAGACAGAGACAGGAATTCTGAAACCATATTTAAATTAGTGGAGAGGCCGACATATAAACAAAAAGGTCTCCCTGTCGATTAAAAATCTGCAATCACTTAATTGTATTAGTTAAAAGCTGACAGAATTTCACATTAAACGTTTTAACTGAACAAAAATCTGTATAAAACCTACCAGTCAGGGGAGCAGGTGACAATCTGAACTGAAATGTTATACTTGTTCTCCACTGGTAACCCCGTCCTGGTCACCTAATCAGAGAGACAGTTGCAAAGTCAACAAACCTCTGTCAAGCTTAAGATTGTGAAGAGCTGATAGCAGTGAGTGAGGTTTCCTGGGAAGATATATAGGAGGTTAATGTTCCCTGGGGCACTTTGATCATTGCCTTTTTTTTACTCATCCAGATGAGTGCCAGTGCTGTTGTGATTTATTGCAGTCAGCTTCATAGAGACGAGTGACAGACATAATTGAGAAACCAGAATTATAACAAGAATATTTTAATCACACTCTGCAATATGTGCATGTGCTGTGAACTGTAAAATGTACTGAAACTCTCTGGCACTCACTGTAGAAAATATCACTTCAGGTCAATAAGTACACAAAATATTTTTGTGTCATGTCATGTCATGTCATGTCATGTCATGTCATGTCATGTCATGTCATGTCATGTCATGTCATGTCATGTCATGTCATGTCATGTTTAAAGCGCCAAATTAATCAAGATTTTATTTTGGACAAGGCTGCTATTAGAAGGAAATAACTGGACTGCAGAAATGATTGTTTTCAGTTGTCATGAACAGAAAAGTCTGTCAGTACATGCATAAAAACATCTCTTGAGGGTATGATAAATAGGCAATTGCCATTGTCATAGCTTCAATATGTTGTGTACATAGCCTGTTCTCTGACCTTACTGCTTGATTGTGACAATTACTGCCTCACCTCCTGTTAGAGCTGTTTACAATCAAGTGGCTTTTAACCTTAGTTAAATACTGAATATTTCAAAATTAGATAGCAAAATCATTAGGGCAATAATAAAACCTGACCCTTTAAGTGTTAATGTTTTTTTTTTTTTATCAGTTAGAGAGATGTAAAGGATTAAAATCTACTCTAGCTGTTTCTGTATGCTAGAAACTATGCAGCATTGTTTACATTAGATATGATAAAGAAGCTTTGGATCAAGCAAACATTCAATAATATTTTGCTGAAAGCATTGCTGTGTACACTAATCATATAATAACACATTTTACTAGTGGTGATAGGTCAAATTAAACATTGACTAACCTTGTGGGTCCAACAACTACCCATTCTACTCCTGATGGTATAATATCAAGAAATAGGTCACTACATGATCTGTGTCATACCTATTTGGTGTTAGACCTTAGGCAGTTGTTACTCCCTCCAACCCCTCTACCCTTCAGTGTCCTGTACCTCAAATGTTTGTGGCAGCCACTGGACATCAGTAATTGGTGCTTTGTGGCTGCTCTCTATGGCAGACACAGCACAGTAGCGCACGGGAGTCTTATTCTCTTTGTTGTCGTAAAGGTCCTGAAGGGAGGTCAGACACAAAAGGCACAGCATGTACAGTGAGCTCTGACAGTTCAATCTAATCACAAAGACTTTACAGTGGTGAACATCTATCCTAAAAAGTTAGAGTTTTAAATTTGAGCATTCCTCATTGTTATACCAGTTTGCATGTCAACAATAATTGCTTTCTTTGTTTTTATTAAAAAGCATGCTAGCTTTGAGTGCACATACTTCTTTTAGTTGGATTTGTTATTTAACACGGTGTGAACAAATGTGAACGGTGGCCTCAAATCTGCATGGGAGGATTTTAATTCCTTATCTTTCTAATAAGCTAGCAACAGGTGCTGGTGTAGCGCAGCTTTCACAGCACTCAACACAGAAATAAAGCCTTGTTTAAACTGCAAACATGAGGGAGGACAGGGATCTGATTTGCCTTCTGTTGTGTGTTATATTCCACGGGACAAACTATGGTGGTAGATGGAAGGCTTGTGTAACAGCTACAGTCGATGTTGTTGACTCTGGGGAATGAAGAACAAACATAGGCAAAAAGAACAGAGGGAGGTATAGATGGGTAGGAGAGGGGAAAGCAAAAGAGAATGAATAGGAGGGAGAGGGATGGAGACAGCTGTTCCACTGTAGAGGCAATAAAAAGACACAAAGCAAATGGATGGCAGGATGATGGGGCATATATATCTATTTAAATACAGCAGCCGAGTGGAAGGTGTCAGTGGAGGTCAGACTTTAAGGGAAAGAACTTCTTTAGTATCTGGTGTCTGGATGTCTCCGCAGGCTGTGGGGGATTTCATGTACTTGCTGTGTTGTGGGTTTAAATCTAAGCCCTGTTTTCTGTCATGTATCATTACTTCTGTCTTCCCCCACCTTTCCTTTATTAGTCTACAGAATACCATTTAACAAGGCAGATATGTCATTAAAATATTAGTTAACTATAATGTGAAGCCAAAGGGAAACCCTCATTGAAGTTTCAGTCTTTAGTCAAGAGGCAGTAAGATCACTTCAGTCTCACTGAGGTGTTCATGCAAGGCCTAATACTGCTACTGCTTTTGTTGGCAGTAGGGTCACGTAATGATATAAACTTGCTTTGAGATTTACTCCTGGCATTAGTACATTTGTGGAAGTAGTTTTGACAGCTCTGGCTGGCTTAAAAAGGAGCATTAGGCCACTACATTCCCATCTAATGAAAGGGTGAGAATGAAGAGAAAACTCAGGAGTCAATGTACCATCATCTTACTCATACAGCATCAGAGTATATATTGCCATTACAGACAATGCGCTTCATTCTTTGATAAACTGAAGACCCAAATATAGAAACATACATACAAATAAACCAAAGTGAGATCATCATCAGAAAAAAATATTGATATTTCACCAACAGATATACAGAACACTATGTATTATTGTATCAACATTGTGCACAATAGAGACAGGATATGGGTACTTACGAATGTGTCAGTGTTGACAGACTTTTTACCACTACGCTGTGTTCCCTGTAAGTGTGTGACGTGAGCAGAAATGTCCCATAACACCACCTGAGACAACAGCAACACGAAATCAGTTATTGGAAATCAACACCTGAGTATGGTGGTGCAAAAAATTGTTAAATCCATCTTATCAAATGTTGATAAAAACAGAAAAACAGAATTGACAGATGGGTGCCGTACAGGATATGTATATATTTATCTTTCCGATCATCTTTTATTAAAGTAAAACACGGGCATGAGAGAAATGATTGAGAAAGTGGTAGGATACATTGTTGAACACACAAGGCAAAAAACAGCAGAGGCAGCCAAACTGAGATGAGAGCAGAGTCAAAGTCAGCACCTGGCCATTCACGCAGCCGCCAACGATAATATTTGGATTCGAGGGGCAGAACTCAAAGGCAAGAATGTCGTCTGGGCACTCCAGCATCAACTGCAAAGAACAAAAAAACCCACATATGCAAGGCAAAAATATTACATTTCAAAGTAGAAATTTCTACGTATTGGATGCTTGTCATCCGAAGTATTTATTTATTCTAGTCTCTCTGTACAAAGTTCAGCTTTTAATCCACAAAACCAAGGGCATACAGTAGATTCCATTTCTTCAGGCATAAGAGGGGGAAAAGATCCAGGAACAGCAGGAATGACATTAGAGAGAAGTAATTTTTCAGAATCATATTCAAATCTGCCAGACTTTAAAATTGACTGCCAGACGAGACAACAGCACTTTCCTCCCTTCGCTAAATAAATATATTTATTTCAACAATATAATGTCTCTGCTTTCCTCTACACAGAACCCTTTGCTACTTTGATCACTGCACCAGCAGACGGTGAAACCCTAGCATGACATGCACCAGGGAAGGCGTACGTCATGCAGAACTCACATTACTTTTGAGTGATTTAGCAGCTCAGTTTGAGCAGCTCAGTTATTGATTGAGTGCCTGGGTCAAATCAATAGAGCCTCTCAAATTTTACTAAAGCAAATAGTGGTCTTGGATGACAGCACAGAGCTAATCCTTCCAGCAATTTCTCGTGGAAACTTGAGGTAAGAGAGAGAGAGAGAGAGAGAGAGTGAGAGAGAGAGAGAGAGAGAGAGAGAGAGAGAGAGAGAGCGCGATATGGCCTTTTCAATCTTTTTTCCAACTTGTACACTCCCCAATTACGTTTAGAGGGGCCCTCTCATATACTTTCCATACCTGGGGATTAGCGGGGTCAGACAAGCTGTAGAAGAGAATGAGAGAAGGTCTGACGCTAAGGGTAGTGGGCCCATTCAGCCGCTCCTCCTTTTTCTCTGTGAGAGCCACAGCAATCACACCTAGCACATCAAAAACACATCATACAATGCATCCAACCGTGCATACACAAAATAGATGTCAAATACATTTATAAAGCCTTTTTGACTCTGACAGTTGAGTAATTGGTGGATAAACTCTGATCCCTAAAACATACAGTACATTTACACTGATGTTTTGGTGCTGGTATTATACTTCTGGGTCTTGTTGGAAGCTAATTTTATGGGTGGTGACAGCTAGGGAACATTACAAAGCAATCGAGATAATACAATGGATGAAGATCTGAGCTTTGCATACTATCCTTTACTGTCAGTATTGTCAACCATCACTGTACTCAAGCATTTCAAACCTGTAAACTTTTAAGACCATAATCCTATATACAGTACACTGAATTCTCTCCATATTCATGAGCAGCCAGTATGGTCTGTACAAAGTATTGTTAGTGAACTCAATTGCTTTTAAACATAGTCCTCTATGTTTAATGTGATGTTGTGTTTTTTGCTGTAAGTAGAAAACAATTAAGATGATTTCGAGATGAAGTCAACAAAGTCTTTTTAGTTCATACATTTCCACTTTTCAAAGTTGGCAAAAAAAAAATCTGTTCCTTTTTGCACTTTACCGTAGATTGTGGGATGCCAGTTAATGCTGCTGATTGTCTTGTCCTTAGTGTACTTCTGGACTGTAAAGGCCTGATAAAGCATCAAGTCTTCGGAAACCTTCCCAGACCAGTCGCCACTTTCAGCTCCTTTCCCCAGAGCCTTCCAGTCATCAATGAACACATTCATAATCTCTTCTTGCTGAAGGGCTTGCATAACTCTGCAAAAAGATAAACATTTGATGTAAAACTTTGAAGGGAAAACCTTTTTTAGAAAAGCATGCCAACTATTTATTCTTCTTCTTTTGTGTTATTGCACCAGTACCAATCTTCTAATGCTCATGATATTCTCTAATCTCTTGCTTGGCCACAAAGGTATACAAAAATATGGTGTAAGGGTTTCTGTGTCTGCAAGTGTAAAATTATCATTCTCATTCGCAATGCTCATTTTGAGCATTTAAGAAAACTATAGCAACATAAAATATAGTACAGTAGGAAGGTTTATTGACATTTTTGGCAAATATTCTAATGAACGGATTTCAGTATGTTGAGGTTGAGCTAGTAATCTATGAGTTTGGATTGTCTTTCAAGTTTGTACAATATTATCTTCCCTTAGGAAGCAGACACAAGACACCATCAATCACTGAAATATTATTTTACCTGGGGGTCACTGCTTTGCAAAAATTCTTCAGACTCTCAGACTGGAGGATGTTCTCTTTTTCATCTTCGCTTAACTCTCTTGGTGTGTACTGCGTAGATGCATTCCTCGGAAACCTCCTGTAAATTAGACAGAAAGGACAATACATCAATGTACAAGCTTCGATATACAGCTATAAAATCTGCATCTTTTAAGTACAAGGCATATAGACATTGTAGGCACATACTGTACCTAAGACATTTAATATGCATTCTTATTATCTTAATGGATTAAACAGCGAAAATGTTTGCACCAGACTGGCAGAGTGTTAAGTGCTTTTCCCTGTGTAGAACAAATCCATTTTATGTGTCTTCATTTGTAGGCACACTGTACCACTGTGTCTGAGCACTACTGCTGCGGAGCGTGGGAACAGACTGGATCCCGCAGTCCCTCTGCATCAGCTTGATGCTGAATCGGCTGTCTTGATAGGAAGCACACTCCAGGTAGTCATCGATAGCATTGCGGTCTGAAAAACACACTGGTGCTCCAAACTTCCTCCGCACCCTGGAGAACTTGTAACACAGCTGATGAAAAAAAGAAGACAGAATAGAGGAGTGCAATGGAAGGGCAATGGTGAATGAGAAAATGTCACATTTAATATAAATATCTCATCTGTTTTCACTTAAGTACTTTTTGTCTTGTCTCTTTGACAGATTCTTCTTCTATCTCCTGTTCACTTCCAAGAGATATCCATTGCTTTGTTGCTGGAGTTTTACTGACTTCATTCAAAAACACTTCTAGTGTCTCAGGCTCTGGGGGCTGCAGAACACAGAAAGAATTACAAGAACAAACAGTATAAAACAGGAAACACAATAAAGTGAGTTAATATGATATTATGACTTTATAGTTAAACCTGAACTCTTAAGCCTGCATAGTCTCAATGACAAGAGGTCACTAGAATTATGTCTGCGACAAAGAAAAAAGGAATGGAAGATTGTTTCTCTTGTTGTTTATTTTAACCAATTGTGAAAATTCAGCCATTACTGTAGGTGATAAGTGATAAAACAGTGTACATACCTCCAGTGAAAGGAATGTAAATAATAGAAAACACTCCTGCCTAAAGAATTGTTCACCTGAATCAATTTTGAAAGAATGTGGTCACACACTGGGGTTAATAAGTTCATAATGGCTAAGTCAAGGAAAATGCCATCTGACACATTTTTTACACTGCACTCCACTTTTTAAACACCAAGCACAGGGCATATTATTAGTAGCATTAAAGCAAAAAAGGGAAAACAAAAGTAAACCTTTACGACTAAAATTAGCATCTGCTTACTCTAAGGATTCTGTCCTTTGCTTCAGGCGTCAGAACCAGGTAGAAGCTTTGGTCATAGGTGAAGTCCCTGTCAAAAACCAGCAAGATCTCATCTTCTGGGTAATCCTGTCAACAGAGAAGAAATAACAAAATTTATTTTCACTTTGTTGTTTTCATTAATTTAAATGGAATTAAAGTAGTGCATTCTGGCAAACACAAGGAAACTTTCCTCAGTAATTTGATCAGGATAGTGGATGATGGAGGGAGGTGTGGATCTTTGACATGAAGACTTGGCTGGTCACTTGGCTATTACACAAGTAAGAGAGCTAAGTATGAGTCCCTTAGGGCACTCTCTGGGTTCATTAGAGTAATGTGCTGTAATAGAATAGGCATGAATGCACAAAGTAAGACTGGTAGTGACCATATATTTAATCTAGATCAGAGAGTGTGGGGACCTGAGGTTAAACTGGTTACTCTGTGTGTTCCCACAGCCCTTAACATGGGGTCTGTGCTTCATCACAGTGTCTTGGGGGTATTGTCTGAGTAATCTGTACAACAATGGATCAGCCTTACCAGCACAGGCTGTTTCACAGGGCTGAAATCGGACACTGCAGCTCTTGTTTTAATGTCCTGAATGATGTCGTCTTTCTTCAGGAGCTTGTAAGGGTTTTCCCCTGTGACATCCTCATCTGCACGGCAACCAAAGAGCTCCTGGGTGGCTGATGTCAGGACCATAGGGAAGATATCCTCGGGGTGACCTTGGTGAGAGTTCACAATGAAGACAGACAAGAAAAATGGCAGACAGAGAAAATGATATGTTAATATAAATTATTAGTCAAGGTATTGCTGTCAGATGTCAGGAAAGTTGATGGTGCACAGTGTTGACGTTGATGATAATGAGCTGGGTGTTTAATTGTCATCTCTATAAGTTTTGTCTGTGCCACTGTACAAAACAAATTTCTGTCATCATCTGTGCATCTAGTAAAATACAGTTTCTTCCTCAAATCAAATGTTCAAGCTGAGGAGGTGGTAAAAGAGCTTTTAAAACAAAAAATAGATATGGTGTAATACTGGTTATATCCTGCATTTAAAATAGTGTTGTAGTACAAATAGAATTCAAATATTTACACATACAGGGTTCACAGAGTGTTATTTGACTGATATAAAGGACTGCAGTGCTGAAAAAAGAGATACAGAGATGATATTTAAGAATGTAGACATGCCACATCTAATAGCCAAATCCTCATACAATTTTTATTTATATTCACACAATGGACAAGTCAATCCACCCTACAGACTATGACACAGATTCTTGCCCCTGCTTTTCAGATCAAACACACTACACTGCCTCTGATCCTTCAGCTTCCCCTCTCTGCCAGGTGAACCACCCAATCCTTGTGAATATTGAAGACGCAATGTCCAAACAGCTGTACAGTCCAAACTGTTTTTTCTACTACTCTGGCATGTCAGATCAATGAAATCAAGACATAAACTGCTCAGTTACAGACATATGACCAGGATTTTACTATATAAAACCTGCAGTACTGCACCACTACCACAACAAAGTTTTTCATAATAAACAATCTATTCAGACTCCTCCATATCTGAGGCCAGGCTCAGTCCAGGGCACTGTACAGTAAACAGGGCTGTGCATAATTATAGTTTTCATCCTGCTTGTGGTCTCTCTCTTCAAAGTCTTCCAACAAGGTTGCTGAGGGGACGCAGGGAACGTTCAAGCACAGCCTAAGTAACCACTTCCCAGCAGGGTGTGTCAACCTTTTCTACTAACACCACTTAAGCCTCACACCAAATCATTGTAGTGGGAATTCACAGTCATCATTTCACAGAGTTATGTGTCAACTTTGGCATTTGTAATCATGAGAAATATTTGCTTAAGAGACAAAGAGAGTATAATGTGCAATGTTCTATAACCCTCAAGAATGTAATTAAACTGTATTTGCAGCTCAAGAGGTATTTTAAATATGGCCTCTTTCCTCTTGCATAATCCACTCATGGCTAGCAGTTCTTGACTGCAAGATATTTATACGTACCTCAGTACATCATAGTCCTTGACAAACTCCTTGTTCAGGAGTACAAAATAAATGTTTTATATTTGTGTCAACACTCCCACGTGTTGACAAAAAGCTTGTCCCCACAAATTTATCGTGTAATTTTAGGGTTAAGACTTAAGGTTAAGGTTTTAGGTTAAGTTCAGGATTAGGTTAAAGTCCGGGTAGGTCTCCAGGGAATGTATGTAAGCCAACCCAATGTCCTCCATTGTGACAAAAACAAATTTATGATAGAAATATTCATGTAGAAGATTTACAGTTGGACATGTATTAAATAAATGAATACTTGTGAATTTATTATTTCTATGACCTAATCTGTGGTAATAAAGACACTGTTGTTGACCTGCATTTTACCAAAAGCATGTTTTTAGGGCTGGTATGTTAAAAGTAAACCAAACTCTGGGGGCAATAGCAAAAACAACAACTGAGGAGAACATATTGCCCTATCAATTAAATAAAGGCAAAATGTAACAATAATGCCATGCTAAATTTAGATACCGTACTTAGTATGGTTGACAAGATTCAAAAGACTGCTTCTTAAGAGCAGGACTATAGACAAACCTAAAACTCAGTTCACCCACTAGTTTTACAAAAAGACTTACAAGCTGATATGAATCTGAATTTGGTAAATTCACAGTAAAAACATAATGGGTCTTTTTCGTTATTGGCCCCTCCTGCATTATACTTTTTGAAGAATAAATAAATAAAACGTCAATAATAATAATAATAATAATAATAATAATTTTCTTACTTGTCTAAATGGGAATTAACAGTCCATTTTATTTACTATGTCTCTCCATTACAACTCTTCCTAAGACAAATATGCATGAATTTATTAGTGTTCAAACACTCACCTTTACCTTTCCTCGTACTGCCTGCACTGCTGACTGCACTCTTTGGCGTCTTAGGTGGCATCCTTACTCTTATGATGGCTTTATTAATGAGAGGGAGAAAAAATAGCTACATTCAATTCCTAAACTAATAAACTATAGTGTGCTATATTACTCCAATCCAAACACCCCCGATACATATTCATGTCCATATGTTTCTACATATTTCTACTTCCTTGACTAAGTGTAGATTAGACTTTTAGAGATTTTTCTTACTGCACACAGTTTATACACAGTAGATGCAATACAGAGTGATTGCCAATAGTGCACCAAAAATCATCATCAATGCAAGGGGCGACATCTTGTGGTGAAATAGGATTGTCTTTGCTTTGTTTTAACCATTTATGCACTGCAATTGCATAACTTAAGATATAACTGGATCATGTTTTATGAATTAATGAAACTGTGATGAATAGAAAATATAGCTGTAAAATGCATCTAGTTGAATGTAAAGTGTAATATTTCCTTTTGAAATAAAATAAAATAAAATAATGTACAGCTCCCTCAAAATTGAACTTGAATAAACGTACTTACGCTGATTACTTTCCACCATTCAACAAACAGATGCAAGTTGTATTATTAATGTTCAATAATTAATGCCACAGTTGTATTGACAGCATCATAATCAGCTGTGAAAGAAGTATTTAGATTATTAACTTAAGTAAAAGTACCAATACAGCAATGCCAAATACTTAAGTAAAAGTCCTGCATGGAAAAATCTTACTTTAAAAAAAAAGTACATTACACATTAGCACCAGCATTTACTTAAAGTACTAAAGTAGTTTGGTTCCTCTGTCTGATTCATTATTACATATGACATCATTAGATTATTAATACTGATGCATCAGCGTGTAAGCAGCATGTTACTGCTATTTGATGGAGCTGTTAACGACTCATAGACATCAGACAATATGATATGACCAGGCCAACTAACTGCTTTTTGTAAGACTTCAAAAACCCCAAAATGGTTTGAAACCACTGGTTTGATCTTTAACAATGTGGTGTATTTTAAAAGCTTTTTATATCTGAAAATCAACTAAAATGGAGTAGACAAATTACAATATTTCCCTCTGAAATGTAGTAGAGTGGAAGTGTGTAGCATAGAATGGAAATACTCAAGTAAAGTACAAGTACCTCAAAACTATAGTACGTAATTAATCTCCACTTATCATAATATACGTTTACATACCTTTGTTCAGATGTTAAGAATCGTTATGATTTGCACTCGACGCTGATAGCTAACCTCACGACGAGAAGACGTGACCGTTAATTAACCGTTAGCTTGTTGTTAACCACTGATAAATACATTTTGAGCCCTATGTTTCTTTATTAAGCCAATTCCATCGATGGTGAAGCTATCTGCAGTTTAACATTTAACGTCAGTGGTGCTGAAAATACTCACTAAACGTTACAGCTGCAGTTTATAGACAAGAAAAGATAGATTTTACCTCCACTTCAAACTATAGTAGCTTTAACTCCTCTCCAGTGTTCCTCACTACCCCTCTGTTTGGTTGCCAGGGGTTACACGAGTGGAGAACAACATTGACTGACAGATTGAAGAGCCAATCAGATCGCAGCAATAAAATGACGTTACACCGTGACACCGTCCATGAAGGTAACCTGAGGCATACCTTTGAGGAGTTCACTGAGAAGACAACACACTTAGGAAGTTAAATCGAGTTTAATTACATCAGCCATTAGCCGTACAGTAAGACAGACGTTTAAAGAACTTGTGAGTTTTAAGTAAGAAGACAAGAGTTTGTGCTGGCAGGTGAATACAATTAACTTGATCAATCTGCTGCGGAACATTGGTAAGTAGGCTACATAACCTATTGGGCAATTTTGTGTTACACTTTATTCCTGTTCACTGTTGTCCGTGATCGACACAACATGTTTGTTGTTGTTTTTTGTGTGTGTTTTTTCTTAAGAGGACAAATAATGAATATTTGATTGTTTGCTACGATAGTGGAAACAAATCAGGTTTCAGAAAGTGAGATGCTTTGTATTATTCAACAAAGCTCAGGTACACCTGACTTCATTTCCTCATTCTTCACAGTCCAACTGAATACGCTTGTGGGTAAACACAATAGAAATAGAGTTGTAACCTATTATAGCTGCATATTCATAGTGTGCCAAACATCGCAGTGATTTAACAAAAAGAGAAGCAGTTAAAAGTTAAATCAGATGCACCTGTACAGTCTCATGCAATTCAGTGCAGCAGTCCAGCAATAATTGCTGCATTTGTGGAGAGTTTAATGGTCAGCCTTTTTTTGATAAGAAGAACTTTCATTCCTTTTAGATATGGAGGAGCCCAGTGACTTATATGACATATATGAGACAGGCGCCAACCCTCCCTGGGTGAACCGCCAGCAGTCCCTGGAGGATCCAGAGAATGTGGAGTGTCTAAGAAGGAAAATCAAATATTACTTTATGAACCCATGTGAAAAGTACCACGCCCGTGGCCGAAAACCATGGAAATTAATCCTGCAGATTATTAAAATTGCCATTATTACTATCCAGGTAATAATCTTAGACATGACTTGAATTCTTCATCATTTTGTTGTTTCACCATCTTGATTAAAAGAAATGTCTTTTCCCTGTCCCAGTTGATGTCTTTTGGGCTGAGCAACCAGATGGTTGTCACATTCAAGGAGGAAAATCTGATGACATTCAAGCACCTCTTCCTGAAAGATTATGTTGATGGAAGTATGGGTACATATGCTGTTTACAGACAGGCAGATGTTTATGATCACATTGATTACATCATTGAACAGGTAACTAATAGCCAGCATTTTTGTTTATTTCTTCAGTATCGCAAAGAAACAAGAAGAAAGCATGATTTTCATTTGCTGGAATTTGTTGGTGCCATTGTAGTTTGGTCATGTGACATAATGGATATTTTCATTTTCCTTTGCTTTTTGTTACTGTAAATTATTGTTGGAATTTTATTACTCTACATGCTGATATAGCCTCTTGACAAGCTCCCATGACAAGTTACATCTTGTCATGAGATAGGACTTTGTACATGTTGTTTGAATTGGTCATTCAGTTTCGTATATTTTAATAACATAAATTGTAATTGAGGTGCTCAACCCAAAGCAAATTGTCAACATGCCTGACTATATTGTTGTAATTGTTCATTTCTAGTATGGACTTCTGCATAACATCACAGTTGGCAATCACGAATATGAAAAAAACGGGACTGTCTTCTCGCCCTTGTTAATGTGTCAAGAGTTCTACGAAAACAGTACCGTCTACCCTGAAAATGATACCTTTGACATTGATGCACACGTGGAAACTGGTACGCAGGATTATTGTCTATAGGGGTAATTATACTGATATAATTGTTGAAAACAAAGTCATGATCTATGTTTGCTCTTTATGTCTAACAGAGTGCCTTAAAGTTTATCCGATGCAACAGCTGTCCTCACATCCTCACTTGGATTTGCATTTTAAAACGTATGTAAACAACATTCTCATGTAAGGCAACATAATTATGGCGTCCTGGTGCTGTATACAGTATGATGTGAGAACCCCTTGTCAGTTTATGTACCTGCTGTGTCTTCCAGGATGCTCTCTGTCAAGATCACGTTTGTCCTCAAGGCCATAAATTTACAGACAGTGAGATATCGAGAGCTGCCAGACTGCTACGACTTCAGAATTGCTGTACGTCATTTAACTTGTCTTCATGTCTCAATACACGCTAGTGGTTCCCATCACACAGACTTTGTCTTTTTACCAGCAGTGATGACACATCTTATCACTTCACTGCTGCTTTAATGGTGACAAAGATTCCTTATGTCGCTGCATCTGATCACACAGCACATATCAGTTAAAATGACAATGAAGACAAATGAAAAGAGTCTGCTGTGTGAATCCTGTATTTTATTATTTTTTTAAATACTTTGATGGCACAAATCTGAGTCCCTTAAACAAGTGTGTTTCCATAGAGTGTCTGCTATTCGTATAGTTAAATGCTTTACGCTGTTGCAAGTGAATGTTTAGCTATTGGGTTTGTAAAGAATGTAGGCTGTTTTTTTTTTGTTTTTTTTTAAATTGTCTGCATCTCCCCCCGTTAAATAGATCACTTTTAACAACCAAGCCCACAGCGGCAGGATAAAGGTCGACCTGGAAAACGATGTAGAGATCAATGAATGCAGAGACTGGAAAGTAACTGGAGCATGTAAGTTTTAGTTCATATAAAGGAATCATCTATATTGCTTTAAGCTTGTGTCCAGGATTGCTGGGATTCTTGAAGGCCAAATCCTTTTCAGATGAGACTTAATCTTAATTGCTCTGCTCCCTCAGCTCCAAGAAATATATATCTGACTGTGCTGTTTGACTGCCTCATCATCATAACCTGCATCACGTCCTCCACCCTCTGCACACGCTCAGTGCTCAAAGGGATAAAGCTGCAGTTTGTAAGTGCACCCAGCATTTTTTTTTAATCCTATGCAGTAGTTTATTTGCTTAGATCTAATAAATGGTATGGTTGTCTGATCTGTTCATCATAGTTCTCTTCTCTAAAACTTACATAAACCTTTAGTACAAAATTCCCTCTTTGTGTTCCCCTTTTGAATTGCAGTACAGGATAGTAACAGGTAAATTGTACTAAAAAGGATGTAGAGACTCAGCTCAGACTGCCGAAGCCTTATATTGGCTTCAGATAAACTTCTGAATACATTTTTGAACACAATGAGGGCTGTGGGTTTTGTCACCCATCACTTATTGAAAGCTCACGAAGAAGAGATCTTTTAATGGCCGGTATGAACAGGAGGAGTAATTACGGCAATCTTACCCTGTTTGACAGACTTGAAAAACTAAACTATCATTTAAACCTGACTGCTGCCTTTCACAGATATAGTCTACAACTGCTTTCTTTTGCTCTAAACAGGAGTACACACACTTCTGCAAGACCAGCAGCGGTAAGGAAGTCCCATTGTCAGAGAAGTTGGAGTTTTTGAATGGCTGGTATATCCTGATTATTGTCAGTGACACGTTGACCATCATTGGCTCCATTCTCAAGATAGATATCCAGACTAAGGTAACTGCCATTTAATCAAAATGAAAAATTACTATATTTAATTTACTTTAAGAAGTTTACTGTGTTGTGTGTCTGGTCATCTAGTTCATCAGTCACATTTTTGAAATATCCACCTCTAGGTCCTCACAAGCTACGACGTGTGCAGCATCTTCCTTGGTACAGGCACCATGTTTGTATGGATTGGGGTTGTTCGCTACCTGGGCTACTTTCGGAAGTACAATGTAAGGCCAGATTTTTTTATTAACTTGACAGCTCATGAATACAGAACACGTTAATTTGTTTTTATGTGTGTCACATGTAGTACAACGGTTAAAGAATACTGCTATCATAGTGCTTACTTAGAGGCGTCATACAACAGTAGTGTTTATTGCTTTTTATGACATCTGTTTGTATATTTCAGATAAAAAGATAATGTGACCTAACTTGATTTTGTAAAGGAAGTGTTGCTTTTCTACACTCATCATAAATGAAGCAGTGCATGTGTTTTGTGGATACTTCCAGATTCTCATCCTGACACTTAGGGCAGCTTTCCCAAATGTTATCCGGTTCCTCTACTGTGCTGGAATAATCTACCTGAGTTACTGTTTTTGTGGCTGGATCGTCCTTGGCCCGTATCATGAGAAGGCAAGCTACTTTACATAATACAATAAAAAAAAAAAAAGTCTGGGTTTAACTAAGGTCCAAATCTGCATTATTTTAAACTCTAATGAGGTTCTGTTCATTCCAGTGGTCAATAATTACGAAGGATAAAATAAAATAATGATCATACACCTCTAACCTTTGTCCTCTGACTTGTTTTAGTTCCGGACCTTGAACACTGTGTCAGAGTGTCTGTTCTCCCTGATCAATGGAGATGACATGTTTCCCACCTTTAAAAACATGTCACAGAAGAGCAGCCTGGTGTGGATTTTCAGCAGGGTGTACCTCTATACCTTTGTCTCGCTATTCATCTACATGATCCTCAGTCTTTTCATTACACTGATCACCGACACCTATGATACCATTAAGGTAACATGATTGTTTATTGTAATGTATTTACAAGTCATGATCACCTATTATTGCCGGTTTGTCTTGAATGATGTTTGATTGGGTACTGATTCACAATTTCAGTGTTCCTTTTACCACTCTGCAACAAAACTTTGACTTATATGATTTAGCAACAGCAGCAGAGTGGAACCCCGACATCAGAACTACAAAGATTTCTGTCAGAGTGTAAAGATCTGCCAAACTCTGGAGTCTACAGACTCGACAACAGCAACACCTGCTTTTTTAACTGCTGCATTACCAGGTAAGTCAAACCACCGCTAACAGTTCAGGAGTCTAGTATTATTACTATCCACGTGTCACACTGATTAAACTGAACATACAAGTGCACTGTGTCAATAGAGTTTTTAATACTGTCAGTAATCATTAGACACAATACCTAACAGAATCTAAGGAGATACATTTTTTTTCTCATTTCAGGTGCAGAAAACGACAAGATATGTCTACTTCAGAAGCATAGCGCGTCTTTCTTGTGCCGATATTTAACAGGCTCTATAACCCTTAATGTGCACTTTATGTAGTTGTATTCAATGGAAATGTTTTTTGAAACATAGTACTATTATACCTCAAGTTTACCCTGGAGATTGATTTATTTAATAAAAGTGACAGAGCACTTTTTCCCCCCTTGGAGACAAGAAAAAGACTATGCTGAAGAGACTAAATGATGGCTTATGATGCACTGATACACAGAACACTTTGTAAATACACTTATTTGTGTTGATATGTAGCAGAAAACAATGTGACACTGAAATTCCCAATGTTGTACACTGAAGATAACAAATCATGGTTCAATAAATAAATGGGAACATAAATTAAATGAGATTTTATTTCTCCAATGTCAGGAGAAGTTACCAATATAAAAGCTAGAATAATAATGATTCTTTTTCTCACACTAGTACGTCCCTTGTAAATTTTTTGTTCAAAAAAGGAAGAATCCCATCAGTTTATGGTAATAATGCATATGGTTTCTGTGTATAATATAAAATTGACAGTCTTCAACAGTAAAATCTGCTATAAATATGCAATAAATGTCCCACCAGTCACCTAGAGGTTTAAAATTCGGGTAGCAGTGAATGTGGCCATTTATTTCCCCAGAAGAGATTTGTCCATTGACCCTCTGTGATGAGGAAGTGTTGGAGAGGTGTCATTAATTCAAACTAAAATGCACCACTCTTGGTGACTTAATTGGATTATATATGGGCTGAACAGTCCACACTATGTTTCAGCTTGCTTGATTGCAGAACCTCTTAGATATTGATCACCTGAATGTCATACCACAGTAATCCGAGAGGATCATGATGTCTTTGGCCAATAGCATTAGAATACAGTACTCTTAGTCCACCCCCCAAAAAAAGCCACAGTTTGTATGAGTGAGACGATGCAATCTTCCAGAGTAGAAAGACGTCACTGGTACTGAGGTCTGAGGATAAAAGCAACTCAGATACTCTACCAGCTAGCTAAAAACAAATCCATAGGTCTTGTAAATGAAATGTAAAACCTCCCACAATTTTACAGTCACACTGACCATTTTTGATAACTTGAATCTTTATGGCATCCCCTATCTTCTTGTCAGTCTCACAGGAATGTCGCTGGCTCATCCATAGAGGCAGGACTCGAGTGGAGTGGATTATCAAAATCTTGATTAAAAAAAAAATCTAATGGAAGCTTTGTGATCTTGTATCCTGAGATAATGTGATAAAATAGCTCCATTAAATCAGTCTGGTTTGGATTGAGTAACACCAGATGGCGGCAGGACCCGCTGTTCCTCCATCCTGTTGGACTGGGAACGCAGGATGAGACTGAAAAAATCTTCATCTGGAACAGTTGGTCCTCTTGTTACAGAAGGTGGAGCAGCACACCTCTGGTCATTCAGTCTGGAGCCCTAAAACATTGTCGAGACAGACAAGATAGTTACTGTATCATAGCTTATGCTATTAGTAATATAAGTAGAACCTTTACATGCAACTATAAATGTTTACATTCATAAAAAAAAATACAGTTACTAAGTTGTGTAGCACCTCAAAATCTTAAAAAAACAACAACAATCAAATCAAATATGTTGCTTGTATATTTGTTATTTTTGGATTATTGGTTGTGATACAAGTCAGTTCATTCTGTTAAAAGAATAAACCTCCATAGTTAAACTAGAATAAATCTCCATTATTATAAAAAATAAATGTATAAAACTGCACAGAATCCGCAGTTCATGTGAACAGAATCTTGTTGATCCAATTTAAGAACAAATGTGCGCATGGTTTAGGGTGAAGCTTCTTACAACCTCTCAGGACTGACAGAAAAAACACACACACAAGGGGAAAAAAACAGCAGGGATTTAGTAAAATCCTGCAAGAAACTTAGTTTCCCCAGGTGGTAGTGTTACCTACTGTCTTTCAGTCAGTGTCATCAACATGCATACATGTAAAATCTGTTCACATAGAAGCATACAAACATACATGGTGAAGTACGTTTCTAATAAAAAAAGAATACGGTACTAAATTAATATTTAGTTGAGTTTAAATTGATCAGTTCTTTGGAGAAAAATATTAATGCTGTTTTTTTCTTTGCAATGTTTCCACATGATTAGAGACAAATTACATAGGGCTTGCCAAAAAAAACACAGAGGTCAATATTATTCTGAATGGTAATTAAGTAGCAAGCAGGATACTGGATTTCTTCTTCCTCACCTGGCACTTAACTAGCATGTCAAAGAAGACATCATCCCCCTCAGGCTGCTCAGCGCTGGCCTCGATGCGACTGTAGAGGGAGGGTGTGTGAGGTGTTTGTGTACTGGAGGTTGGGGCTGGGAGGAGAAAACAACATTAGTCAAGATGCAAGTAGTGAGATAGAGCAAGATGACAAATGGGCTGTACATCATGTCATCACCTTGTGAGGGGACTTGACCTGTGCTGAAGGTGCTGTGTGTATGAGGCAGGTTGGAGGTGTTGAGTTTCAAGCCAGGAAAATGGCTCATGCTGACCCTTTGGTCGTCCAGACGACGGCCCTGGGAACTGGCCAGCAGCTCCAGGAAAGGACCAGGATCCTGCAAGGGTGTTTCGTGCTCCAAAATAGCTAGAAATACATAATTGTCAGTAGGTGATTTATAACAAATGAGGAACAGTGTATCTCATTCACAGTCACAACTTAAGAGCGAGCTGTGCCTTTTACTCCTCCAACCAATATTGTATTCTGGTTTTCAAGAACATAAAAATCAAACTGGGTAAATAAAGGAAGAAGCACAGAAGAGATGCTCTGGGATTACAGAACAGGAAATCTAAGACACTTAAATCGATCCTCTACCCAAAATCAATCTTTTGAGCATCAAACACTTTTGTCTGATCCACAGTTTCATCCACTGAGAAGCACTGAGACAGGGATCAGCTTGGTTTTATGGCTGATGAACCAAAAAGTGACCAGTTTTCATGGCAAACAAAACTGCCACAGAAGTCATCATGCTCAACAATAAATTAAACTACAAATAATTTAAAGGAAACATTCAACTTGAGAAGTGTGTTTGATACTAAAATTTAAGATTTTGTGTGGAGTACCACTTTAGGTGACACCAACAACTCAACAGATTAATCACAACATTAAGTATTAGTAGTAAGGACAAGTTTGTGGACATACTGCATTCACACCAAAAAGAGACAGGGGTGGATCAGTGTGACTGTCCTACCAGATTTTGAATGATGAGTAATTTGCTTGTCATTAATAAAAGAAGACCGACATTTAGCTGAATGAAAAGAGATTAATTGCTTTTAAGGTTCAACTTCTGTTTCACCTTAAAACGCAAGAAAATTGTTGAATATGGTGTGAACAGAATATAACACAAAGGGGTACACTCACATTTCCTTTCAGCTACAGGTGGGGTAGAGGAGGGGGAGGAATGGGCAGGGTGATGGCTCTGGCCATCTAGTAGAGAGCACCTTTGGTCATCCATTCTGTTGCCCTGGAAACGAGAGAGGAGGTCGAAAAAGCCATCCTCTCCAATTGTATCCTGTGATTCTGGCTACGGTGTTAAAAGAAAAAAAGACATTTAAGTAAAACAAAGGAACACAAGGTAGACAAGCTTTTAATAGAAATCAATACAGAAAGGGCATATTGTATTAATAAGTGATCTTATAATATTACCAAGATCACTTTAAAAATTACTACTGTAGGTTAATTTACATTGTCTCAGCTACTATATCAAAAGAGTATACTTTTGTGTTTTGCATATGATTGTAATTACAGCTTGAAACAGATAGCTGTGCAGACATTGATGCAGTTAGTATATGCTGCCTTTGTTTATGAAGATTAAAAAAAGGAAACTTTCAAGTTAGTAAAAGGAGCATTAGACCATTTGAGTTAACATTTATTTTAAAAGACAAGTCAAAATGATGCTTATGGATTGCCAGCACAATATTTCTTACTATATTGTCCTCATTTCAAGAAACAGCTCAGTGATTTCCTAAACAGTGTCTAGTGAGTATTTACAACAGCTGACTGCGTGTGTTGGATTAATTCAATATAAACTACATTGATTGTACATTGTAATGCTTAAACATGTCAACAGTGTGGCCTATTGAAGTGTTTCAATAGTTTTGGACAACAGTGTTCTGTGGCACAGATAACTTTGAGCTTTTGATAGATTTGCTGGCAATAAAAAAGAAAATATCACCAGACTTTTTTTTTTTTTTAATATTGTTTATGAAAACAAATGGGGGAGAGGACAATCTACTGTATTTAGAAGTACCTTAAGAGACACTGGTGGATCCAGCTCAGGTGCAGAGTGTTCTGTGCTTTTTTCATGCTGGCTTTTAGAAGATGATTTGTTGTTCTTCCATTTCCTACTTTTCAGTCGGTGAAAGAGGAATAGCTTAGTGGAAGCCTTAATTGTGTTATTTTTTGAAGACGTGGGGAATACGTCCTCCTCCCAGTCCTGTAAATTCAGGGTGCATATGGATACACAGTTTTAATAATAAATAATTAGAAAGGCTGAATTTCCATTTACTTGTGATATGATGTGATTTGGCATGATCTACCCTTACCTAGCTTAAGAAATTGCAACAAAAATAATAGTTTAAAGTTTGTGCCTTGTGATGTACTGTGTATACATACTGGATGTGCCAGTGAATCTTCAGCTGGATCTTTGTCAGGACTTGGACTCAGTTCCAGGTTCTCTGCACTGCTTTTCATCCCTGCTGGAGACTTCACCCCTGAAACAAAAATAAAAACTTCAACAGTGTGGCCAAATGTTGTATATGCACTTGCACAACTAAAGTTAAAACTAAATGTTATGCCCACAAATGTGTGCATAAAGAGCATGTGTGTGTTTTCAGGCAGACACGGTGCTTTGTCACTAGAATCCATGTACTTTAGGACACTATTACAGTACAAGAAATCAGTGTGTTGCTACATACGCCAAACTGACATGGCCAGGTTCTGAAAAATGTGAGCATTGCAAAAGTATTGTGAGGAGTGCAGTTTTACCTGGGATGTTGACGTAGTCCTGGTGGCTCACTCGCAAAGCAGAGCTGTTAGTGTTGGTGTTGTGGAAGATGTTGGAAGGAATATTGTGGTTGGACTTCAGGCCTACAACCAGCCGTAGGTCTGACAAGTTCATCCTGGCAGTTAACTCACCACTTTTGTCTCCAGTCTACACAATTGACAACACTAAAGTTAATGGTAATGAAGCAAATGACTGCAAAAGCAATGTGAGCAAAGACGCAGCATAATATTGTGTGGGATCTTTTTATACAGACTTTTCGACTTGTTTGTCCATAAAATTCCTTGCATGTCTCTGCACATGTGTTTGAAATGTGAGTTTTAACTACATTTGAAGCTGAGGATTGCCAGTTCCCTGCTGTCCCCAATACAACCAGTAGATGGCAGTGTGGTCCGAAGGTGGATACTCATTGGACTCTGAGGGAGGAGGTAAACAGTAAACATTCACCTCTTTGGCAATTTTCAGATGGTTTTCAGCGAAGTACATGGCTTGCTCATGATTCCCCAGGGCAGTGTGGGCATTTCCTAGACTCCAGTAAGCTCTTCCTTCACCAACTCTGCAGAGAAACACAGAGGGAAACAGGCCGAGCAACTTGAGATTGCATAAGACTGGGTAGGGCAAGCTATCACAGTACACTCACATACATCTGATTTTAACATGAGCTTATGCTTATTTCAAAACAAAAGCTGGTATTCAACAATTCTATATTCATCATAGCTCTGAATCAAGCTCACTTTGAGGGTATAGCTAATTATATCTGTTTGTGTTGAAATTTGTAATTGGTCTAGGTGGAGCTAGCATTACATCTCAACTAATCAAATGAATAATGTTTTACAAACTGATCACACATTTTGGATGAAAATCATAATCTATAAATAAAAAGATAAATTATTTTGCAAATATTTTGATAAATTATTTGCGTGCTGAGGTTTTCTTATAGTGCATGCTATTGAATATTTTTTCCAAAGATACCACTGTTTTCATGACAAAGTAAAAAAGAGGAAGGCCACAAATAAAATTGTCTTGTGACTTGAACTGTCTTTAAGATGTAATTTTTTTTTGTTTTATTTGTTTTTTTACAGTTTACTGTAGCTTGATGGGTGTTCGGCAAGTGATTTCTTCATATTCAAACTATACATTCTCATTATACTTTAAAGGCTGACAACAAATTGCATTTGTGGCTGATACCTGTCATTGAGGTCCTGAGCAATTACCAGATGTTTGAGGTGGTAATCAATGGCTCTCTCATAGTCCTGCAGCAGTGTGTAGGTGTTGCCCAGACTGTAACAAGCTTGGGCCTCGACTGCCCTGTCCTTCAAAAGTCTAGCCAGCTGCAGAGTCCTCCTGAGGGCATAACAGGGAGGGGGGGTGTCAAAGAATGTGATTATCTGATCTTATCTTTTCTTTTCTCTCTTTGTTGCTTCTCTGTCAAGAAAATGCCTTGGATGAGGAATTCAAAACTGTTCAATTGCTTAGTTTTTTTTTGTTTTTTTTTTATAAATTCCTGTATTGTATTCAGGACTTTCTGTTTATCTTCTTTCTACAAACAAAAGTCATTCTCAGTTTCCCAGTTCAGCAAGTTTAAGGTCATGCTGTTTTTTTACACTTAAAGAAGAAGACAAGGAAAGACAGTATTAGTGTTAGAAGTGATAAAAGTTTTAGACAACATCAGCACCTTTGTTTCATGTAAAAGTATAACGATCACAAATACGCAAGAAGATACCTGCCAATGATGACGTTGACTCTCAGGGTACTTACTTATAATGACCAGTCGCCACTTCAAACTGGCTGAGGAATATGTGAGCATTGCCAAGGTTACAATGTGCCCTCCTCTCAGCAGACTTATCCCCAAACTCTTTAGCGATGAGAAGTCGCTGCCAAACAGGACAAACAGTAGGGTGCACATTACTGCCATTAAGGTCAGGATTAACAAGAAACATTTTGAAAAAAACAAGACAGGGAACGCATCCATGGTGTCAGACATGTGGATAACAACTCCTATCTTCTAAACAAACTGGCCCAATATCAACTTATATTGTTGCAGGGTTGTCACAGAAAAGGATGCAGACCAATTTGAAGCAGGTACTATTTTGTAGACACTGTAGATGTACTTCTAACTTTCACTAGTAGCTTTCAAATTACCTTTTCATGTGCTGCTACTGCAGTTTCAAAGTCACCCAGCAGATAGTAAGTGTTGCCGAGGTTCCCATAAGTACGACCCTGGGCTGCTCGATCGCCTAACTCCTTCACCAGGCTCAGGTTAGCTCTTTGTAAAATAATAACAAAGAGATGGTCATATACACATTATACTACTTTCACATATTAAGGATTTTGTTAAAAATGCTTTATTTTCACAGAAATAACAATATTTTTTGTCATGCGACATATGCGACATATTGAGCCACAACCTATGAACTTAGTAGCTTATTCCAGAGCTAAGTGGTCAGACTTGCTTGATT
Organism: Pampus argenteus; assembly: GCA_036937835.1. Lineage (NCBI taxonomy): Eukaryota > Metazoa > Chordata > Actinopteri > Scombriformes > Stromateidae > Pampus > Pampus argenteus. The sequence continues at coordinate 14,389,253 of CM072870.1, forward strand.
TTCACAGATGGCTCAGATAACGTCACTTGATCTACTGTACTGTAAGTATAAAACTATGACGCTATATGGATCTGAATGAGCAAGGGGTGACTTCACATCCTAGACCATCTGACAAGTGTTAAACCTCAGCATCTGTCTCAACAATACTTTGATGCATATTGTGCGGATTGAACCTGTGACCTTTCAGCTGAGGTACTGGAACTTAAATATCAGGCTAATCATATCATTTCTCAGGGCTTTTAATAATAAAACAAAACAACATCAATGTTTAGACATGATACCAACTCACTCATAGTAGTGTGCAGCGTTCCTCAAGGCTATCCTGGCTTCCTCCGGAAACTCTCCTGGCTCTGCTCCACTCCAGCAGATACCCTTGCCTTTGGCATGGTACACGTTTCCGAAATTATACAGAGCTCGAGCCTGCCCAACCTACAGAACGTACACCAGATTTTCACAGACAGAAACCAGAGTGACCAATGTTGTAATTATACACTTAAAATACACTGACACCAGACCTTCTTGTTTGCATGTCGGCTGGCTAACTATTCGAGATGTTGGTATAGCGACGTTTCTTATTCATCGTGCATACCTAAACTGTTGCAGAGCATGTTATGTGGTATGACTGAAAACAAATATGGATACATTTATTCTAATCAAAGCAAACTGACCTTTTAGTCACTGACTGAACTATTCATTTACAAAACAGGGATTCATTCTCAGTTGGCTGAGATAAAAGCACTGGAGGAACTTTCCACTTATATTCATGTTACCGTATTTCAAAAATTTCAGTCAGTATTATGACTCACCTTATCATACATGGCTCTGGTGATATCCAAATGTCGTTGGCAACAAACCACTGCTTCATTATACCGTCCTAAAAGCTTTAATGTGTTTCCAAGGTTACCGCTGGCTTTGGCTTCACCAAGTTCATCTCCAATGGTTCTAAGAGAAAAGAGAAGCTCCAATCATGATTGTTATGCAACACAGTTAACTGAATTGCAGAAGAGAAAGTAAAATTAGGAAATGATTAGAATGTAATATTAGTGTATTAGTACCAAAACACAAGCCAATAAAGCAATTTAGAGCTGTAAGCACCAATACTGTGGCCAGCATCTTGTTATGCAATTAAATCATGGAGAGAGAAAAGGTAATTAAAATGGGTTTATGTGTCTGACCCAGATTCTTGTTGGGTCGTGAAACCAGGTCAGACTCACACCAACAGGAAACAAGTTTTTTCAAAGTCATCTCATGTGTATGAGAAAAGTTCGAATGAGGACATGGTTGTGGAACTTCTTACCTTGTAAGTGTGAGATCGTGGCGATGGTACTCCAAGGCTTTGTTATACTCCTGCAGGTGAAAGTAAGCATTGCCCAGCTGGCTGTAGATGGCACTGAGGATTTGGAGGTCCTCTGTTCCAACCTGGATGGCAGACTCAAAGAAAGACACACCGGTACGGTAGTCACCAGCCTTACAGAGCCGCTCACCTTCCAGAGCCAGGTCCAGACACGATGACTCCATCCTGCAGGGAAGTGGGATCTACGTGAGGAGTGAAAGTGAAGTCTACTGTATGTTCAGAGTCCTGAAATCACTGAAATAGTTTAAAATTTTCCTTATGGCATATTAGTTTAACAAATGCTATAAAAAAAAACACCATACAGAAGGAAGGTCAAGTATAAGTATAATTGACACATTCAAAACACCATGTGAAACCGAGGTGAATAATTTAACGAATTAGAATTTAAATTTAGGAGAAAAAGAGCAGATCAGACATCTTAAAATTTTATCTTGAAAATCTGATAACTAAGAGAAAGCGAGAAGCAGAGAAAAAAAAGAGAAGCAGTCAATCAGATTTGTGCTTGATAAATTTTTTGTCCATCAACTAATTAATTTTTATTGTAAAACAATCTTATGTTGATTTAAAACGAGTCATGTTCTAAAATGACAAAACGCAGACATATGGAGAGCACAGTACGGCAGAGGATGGCACATGGTTGTCTTTTGTGTGCTGCGTGATCACATGGCCTGATCTCAAGTCTCAATAATAAATGTTCACTCACACTGGGAGCATTCACATACTAAACAAAAACAGCTAAATATAAATAGAGAGAAATTCAGAACCTCTGAAACATGAGAAAAGAACTGTGAATCCAAAATAAGGCAGCAAATTTCCTGTCATAATTACACAGGCTTAAAAACACCAAAATTACCCTGGAATGAAAATGCGTGCCTTACATTTAAGCATAACACAAAGCAAACTCAAAAGCGTCTGTGGTAAAGACCAGCATTTTATGACTCCCACACCCTTCTTCCAAAATACTACCCTCCCTTTTTTCAGTTTCCAACTGTCAGTGAAAAGAAAATCTTACTGAGTCTATGGGATTACATCATAGACTCTAAAACAAATCCAGTCACGCATGATTTTACTGCACATGCTTCACATCTACAGAGCTGTAAAAAAAAAAGAGATAACCATCAATTTCATTTGTGGAATGCAGTTTTCATTTTAAAGATAACATTCAAAAAGCTGCTGACTGATCCGAAATTTGGACCAACACTTTTACTCAGACCAAATTAGAGGTTATGTTTACAGACTGAATTCACAGAGAAACTAATACATACTTTAAAAAACGCAATGAAGGTTAGCCGCAGCAAGATGGAGTACATGTGTGTGAATGAGAGGGGTCTGAGTGGAAGAGTGAGGTTACAGGGAGAAGAAATAAAGAAGGTGGAGGATTTTAAGTATTTAGGGTCAACAGTCCAGAGTAATAGAGAGTGTGAAAAAGAGGTGAAGAAGCGTGTGCAGGCAGGTTGGAGAAAAGTGTCAGGTGTGACGTGTGATAGACGAGCTTCAGCTAAAATGAAAGGAAAGGTGTACAAAACTGTGGTGAGAACAGCAATGTTGTTAGGTCTGAGACAGTGACATTGAGGGAAAAGACAGGAGGCAGAGCTGGAGGTAGCAGAGATGAAGATGCTGAGGTTCTCTTTGGTAGTGACCAGGATGGATAGGATCAGGAACGAGGACATGAAGGTAGTTGGTTGGTTCTTTTATAATTAGATTAATGCCATATTTTTAGTGCACATCATATAGAAACAAATACATCTGCCAACATGCAATTTCATTTGAATAATCACAGGTACTAAGCTTGTTCTCTGAGCGTTAGCTCTCTATGGGTTGAGTGAATGCTCCCCTGTAGGCTGACTTTTGAATCCACCTCAGAGACCAGCATTAAACCTCCCAGACAGGCAGCACTTCCACCCAGTCTGTCTCCTGCCTCCAACAAACTCTACCACTGCTTTAAGAAAGTGATGATTGAAGTTGTAGTTAAGTTCTGCTCCTCCTAGCAAATAAAATAAACACTGAGGTATCTATGCGTTTGTTATTTTGTTTGGTTCCTGTATCAATGATTAAGAAAGGATTAACCAAATCTAGCTTCATAATTCACCAAATTACAAAAAAGGAAAACAAAAAACAAACCTTGCACTTGAACAACTTGCACACAGAAAGTGAATGAATGTTTTTCATCTGAACTGGACAGCAACGATCTCCTATCAAATTCATTTCAAAAGTCAAAGCTGATAAAGAAAGAAACTTAGATTTTAAAAAGAAATCTACATTTTTGCTCTACAAAATTTTATGGATGGCTTTTCCTTGAAAGTTTACCTATGTCAATTGTAAATCCTAATGATGGATTTGTCTCAATCTGCCAAGAATGTTAATCCATTTAAATACAGAAAACACAATATAAATTTCCAGTGTCTAGATACATGTCCTTCCTGACATCTAACAGAACAATGCATTACTCCCAATCAATGTAAAGTGACATGTTAATGCCCAGACTCGCATACCTGTTGCCTCTTCCCCTTCTGATGCACTCAAGGCAGTTTGACACGACGGACATTTCAAGCTTCTTTATAACTCTTTGAAGCGAACACAGCTTTTTCAGCACGGCACCCTTTACCTTCACTGTCTTCACGTGCATACACATAACGCACGCAGGCACCGTGTCCCACTTTCATAAAAATAAAGAAGCAGCTCCCTTGGATATGTTGTCGTCTCTAAGAGAGCTCTGCTAACCTGCGGTAACAGCAGAACAAAAGGACATAATCCGCTCAGCGTTCACATCGACATCAACGGTCAAGTGCCAGGGCCAGAGACCTTTTGTTTAGGCAAATGCAGATTAACACCAGGTTGTTACCAAGCGGAAATGACTGCAGGGACGGCAGCCAGCTAGGTTGCCATGTTTAGCTGATTTTGTATTTCTCTATCACTTAGTCACTATAACCTGCATCGCTAAGCCACCTGATGGTGTGTGTCACTTCCAATTAGACCAGACCTCAGTGTTAATTATAGCCACTTTAAGAGGCTCCAGTGAACCTTAAGGCTATTTGCTCAACACTCACGCAATAATCATTCAGCAGCAGGCAGGCAAGGAATATTTCTATTGATTCCTTAAAAAATAGTTTACCTGCACAATAACACAAATCTTTAATGGGAGTTATTAATTCTTGAATTTTCATAACTCTACAGAGACAATGAAGTATTAGCATTGCATTTGTTATTAAGAATAAAGGCAAAAATAAATTCATACTGCTTCAAAATCTCTTCTCGAAATCACTCAGCTGTAGCCAATCCAGCCAACTGAATCAACTAAGACGCCTGGACCAATGAGCCCCTCTAGGGGAGGAAACGATACACTGCCTCAGCCATTAGGTTGACCACAAGGACTGGAATCAGCCATTAAACATTAAAGCTGGCTGCCACCTCTGTTGAAAAGAAAAAGGCAGCTTAGTCATCACATAATGAGGGCAAATGTTGGAAATCACATAACCTTAGTACATGTGGAAATGTTTTAGGCTAGTTAAGTCTTGGCTCTAACAGCTACCTAAGAGCACAGAAACACATTCAGTGCAGCTACCCTTTCTGCTTGTGGATGAGCAGCACCAAAACTTTAAAAACACAACTACTGTCACTACTAAGCACTACTTCTTGCTTCCCCTTTTAACTGACAAGACATCACCGTTGGTGTTTAAAACTGGACCAGCAACTATCTGGTTATCAGCTTGTGAGACTAAGCTGCGGGCTAGTCCCTTACCTGTTACTTAAGGCAGGAACTGGAATCCATTAGGAAGAAATTCAGTGGATGATACTCAGACTTGCCTAGGCTTGTACTGTCTGTAATACTCAACATTACAATGGTGACGCAATACTGTATAACTTTACTATAACAACAACAATGCACCTGCAATCAGGTGCATTGTTGTTGTTGTAGACTTACACAAAGTAAAAGTACTAAGACTAATAGTGACTGCCTTTTCAATATATGATATTCCCTTTGAAATCAAAAGTCAAAAAGAATATTCAAGAACTTACAAATATTTTCATTATTGATTTATGTTTTTGATTAGTATCTCAATTAACCTTAAAACCTTGTGAGTTTTTTCTTGAAAGTTATGAATGTAAACTGTAATAAATGATCTTAATTGCTGCAGAATAATTAATGAATAACTGTGTTCCAAATATTCTGACGTATATCTATATTTTATGCAGTCACTTTATAAATTAGAAAATTTATGGAAATACTATTTTGCCGTTAAAGTAACATCTCTTACACCAGACACTGTACACATACAGCTTACCTGCGGCAGACACAAAGTAAACGCTGCCATACATGACATTCAAGCCAGGAGTCCTAACAAGATCTTGAATAAACACAGACAGAGTGTAAGCAACATGATGGATCCCTGTCAGCCGAGCTCACAAGAAAACAAGCCCTTAGAAAAATCTACAGACTAACTGACGAGAAATCTTCACACTAACATACATCAAAGTATATTATCAGGATTTACTGAATACTACCATGCATGGATTTCTCTGAACAAAATTCAGCCGTCACACTATCCCAGTCTCAGCTCTTATCTCACTGTGAGTGATTGCAACAGTAACATCTAATTCATTAGCAAACACACACACAATCAATCAAGTACTTGTGAGGGGATGCAGATGGCAATGCACTTCAATCAGAGATGCTCTACACCTTAATTATGTTCATTGCTGCTCAAGATGCAAAACATTTTGTGGAAGCCGTTTGTTCCAACCTTTACTCAAGGCAGTACTGATAGTCGTGATTGTGTTTCTTGAAGATGTTAATATAAATAAATAAGTAAGTAGGACAGATAACACTGTGATCACTTTATTAGATAAACTAAGAGAGAACTGGATCTGTTACTGCTTATAATAAAGCCTGACAGATGTTGCCCATCATTCAACAATGCTTGGCATTCAGATGATGATCAGACCTGATATCACAGTGCACCAGCTTCACCAGCCAGTATCTTTGAGACAAGGACAGGATTCATTATGTCCGTGTCAAATTCCCATGATCTTGTCATAATAGAAACTGAAAATTTAAACAGGCTGGGCAACATTTTTTTCCACTCTTCACACCTCACATTTTGGTCAAGTCAAAGTTTGTTTAATAAGCACATTTCATACAATAGGCACAGATTAAATGTGCCTCAAGATAAAAAGCAAAAGATATAGGCAAATTAGATCATACATGGCAAAAACACAAGATAAGAACTAGGTATGTGCACGATTAGTTAACTAGTCGATTAAACGTTGCTACCCTCACTAGTCGACACCAGAAATACTCATCAGTTAAACTAATATTTTTTTTTTTATTATTAATGTACAACACTGGTTAATTGTTGCGTACAAGATGTTAGGTTTCTAACTTTTTGACTAGTTCACTAGTCTAAATTTAGACTATTCAACAGGGAAATTAGTCATCAGGAACATCTCTAATAAAAACATATATGATAATAGGGTATTACAATAAAGAGGGCATAAGATAAGAGGGTATAAAAGTGTCTTCTCTCAAAGAGGACACTGTTATAGCAGACCTGAGTTCATGTGGTAGAAATTCCCAGAGAGTGACTGACGGTACCATAAGCTGATTTAGTATTTATTCTAGGTTTAGTGAGGAGACCTTTGCTTGATGATGTAAGCAATCTGTCCGATGTATACAAGCATGTCAACAACATAGGATGGAGTTAAGCTATTCATAGATTTAAAAACAATAAGAAGTATTTAAAAAAATTTTTTTTACTGGGAACCAGTAAAGAGAATATAAAATAGCCATCAAACCCTTTGGGTTTAGTTTAATACTCTGGCTGAAGCATTCTGAATGAGCTGGATATTGTGTGCCCAATATAAGCTTTTTGTTTTGATGTCTTTTGGACAGACTTTTTCATTGAGCAGTTCTGGACATGTTTCCTTTATTGGCCTGACTGAATCTATTCTGCTATAATCTGACTCACGAACTCCAGCTGACTGCATGATTATTTTGTTGGTTGCATCATCTTTTGTAACTGCTAGACAGTGTAGAAAAATCCCAGAGGGTAGCCATTTCTGATGCTGAGACCACAATGTCTGGCAACAATCACGCAATGTTCAGTCAGTTAGATCGTAAGTCTCACTCTTTGTAAAGGTGACTTCACTTTTTGACCTGTCTGCATGTTTTACATTATTTTTTTCCAGCTGGGTTTGAGACATGGATGGTAGCTATCAAAGTAAAGAAAAAGAAACATGCCAAAGAAAAATATCAGCATAGGCTATTTGTAGTAGGCCTAGTTGTCATTCACAATATCTAAAGTGTAAACTTACATCACAACCCTGCATTGTGACAAACAGATATAGGAGTATGTTGTGTATAGTGTTGTATGAGTCATCAAAGTTTGACATGCTGAAACTCTTTTTCCCCGCAACTTAAGGATTGATTTATAGTTGCAAGAATAGAGAAGTAGCCTACTGTTTCATTTTCCTTCTGACTTTCTTTAGTAGAGGAAATGTAGCCTAATCCTAGTGGAAAATTACAAATAAAAATTATGAGCATGAAACAGCTCTTTGTAAGCTCTTTGCTCTGAGTAACACTTTAGTCACATATGTTCATGGTAAAAAAAAACGCCCAATGTGGCATCCTAAACCATAACCATATGAATACGCCCAACCGATCCCTCTCCAATTAAGAGATGCTCTCTAAAGTGATAAACATATTTTTCTTTGAAGAAATCCTATAAGAAATCACCATTAGAGGCTCAACCCCAACCCTGCATGGGAAACAGAGGTTACAAGCACATTTAAATAGGAAACTGAGCTGCAGCACCATAACTGTAGGCTACTGTGTGTAATTATGGTCTTTACCAACTACTTGAGTGAACTTCATCAAAAAAATTAAATATTAGAAATTAAACTAACCGTTTACACTCAAAAATGTACCAGTACAAATCAGGATAGCTAATTGCTTGTAATTATTACCATTCCTGACTATATTTTCACTGTAATGTCATAAGTGTCATAAAAATATAAGATCTTGTTTTTTTATGCCTCTTGTAAGTAATACAGGGATTTCTCTCAGTTAAGTCTCGTGATTTAATAAGTAATTGGGAAATGATGTAGTAGAAACTATAATTTTAAATGAGTCACATTAGCATGACATGCCATCACATGCTCGCAGTTTTAACTGTTATTGTTATTCAGACAATTAAGCAGAACGACGTTTTACGTTGGTCAGTTGATATAAACACAAAGTGTAACGTTTGTTTATAAAAAAACAAAACAAGCTAACGGTCGAAGTTAACAGTGGCCCACTTTCACTAGCAAACAACAGGATAGACACAACTTCTCAGGTAACAGTAACAGTTAACTGTTAAGGTTGTTAAGGTTACTAGTTAACGTTGACGCTAGTAGATATGAGTTAGCCTACCTCAAACTGAAGTGCAAGGAGACACTACATGCGTGGCTGCAGCTTCGGAAAATATGTTCACCCGCTCAGAATCTTCAAAACTAGTATTTTTATCCGTCTGTTTACGATAGTACTCGTACTTCTGGCAGGAAGATGCCTCCGTTTGCTCTGACGGAGCAGCGATCTCAGAAGCCACTCCTCGCGCTGAAAATCTGACTCCAATTAGAATTCCACCGGCGGTGCTTTCAAGTGCCACCCGGAAAGTTGGCATCACTGCTGAAGCGTACATGATCGACCAATCAACGCAGTAGGCAAAATAGGCTTATGGGCGGGGTCACTGATGAATAAAAGTCACGTTTTATACAGAAACATTTGTCATTTCTGCAAAATTAGCCTGAATTATTCCATAGCAATACGTCTTGACATGACAAATACAGTATATTTGTAGAACTCTTACGCCCCCTACAGGACAGGGTAAGTCTGTGACACTCTAAAATATAATAGCGCCTAAAATGAATCAAATGTTATTACATATTCTGTTTAGTTTTTGTTTTTTTAAATAAAACAAATGCAAGGATGCCGAAAAGTCCTATAAATTCTAAACTTGGAGATAACAATTACGATTATTACTTAAAAGCAGCAAGAGGTTTATTATTAAGTAAAGTGAGGATGGCATGAATATAGTCCAGAATAAAAGATTGCCATCCAGCAGTATAGAAAGACAAGAATTTCACTGCTTCAAACAGAAATTTATTAGTGTCATTATTATTTTAATTTTTTTGGATGTACTGGACATGGTGTATAATTTCATAATTTGTCTGATGTTCTTCCAAGAGACTTCATCAGTCCCAGGCAATTTCTGTAGGTTGTTTACACCTTGATTTCACTAACTGGGTGTGAAATATGAGTTTGACTGGAATGCGAATAGATGTCAGGGCAGCATGATAAGTTGTTCTGGTGAGCAGTGTCACAGCCTCTCCTACTCTATTTTGTGAAAGTTCTTCCAGCATTTTCACTCATCTTTCAAACCATCTGTCCCCTCTGTCCGAAATGTGTACATTGCTGTCCTCAAAGGAGTTCCACTGTCCTTTAAATGAAGACAGATTGCTGCGTCTTGACCTTTGGGGTTGACTCAGCCTTGGTCATGTTTCATCTGCTGACATATCAGTCAGTGTATTCTGCATTGCTTTGCTCTGTTTATGTCTGAATTAGTGTTTTTTTATTATTATTATTTTGGGAAAGTCTCAGGCTTACTGTGTTGCTAGGTTTGAAAAATACAGGAATGTTGTCTTAATTGAAGATCCTCCTGAGAGACACTCCAGCCATGTATGAGATGACTTATTGCTTCTGTCATTTGTGTCAGTCTGCTCTTTCTAACAGCTCTAGTTGCTGTGTTGACAAAAGCCCTCTTCGGGTAGCTCAAAGCTTTTAAAGCTTTCATGAGATGTTTGCACTTCTTGTCTTTCGCCTCAGTGCTATTTGGCACAGCCTCCCCCCTCAATGGATATAAAGTAAAGCTGTTTCTAGCCCAGTGGTCATGTTTTCATTTTCTACAAGGTATCGTGGTGAATCTAAAAATCTGTTAATAAAGATTTTTGACTTTTTGTAAAAATGTTTTTTCTGATTCTGACTGAACTATTACAAGTGTCAATATAGTTACTGGGTATGATCATTTCTTGCCTTTAAAATAATTTGATTGTCATAAATAACAGTCTTGCAATACTTTGTGTTCATGCAACTTGTTAAAACATACAAATATTTGCCCTAAAAAAAACAAAGTTTTATTGCTTCTACCACAATAGATATTGTGTGTAGTGTCAGAGTGATGTCTTAGGTAATAGAGGTTTTATTCAAGTAATTGACAATCCAACCAAGATTTACTCAAATTGTCCATACATATCATCCAGGTGTTGTGGGAGCACTATTACAGTAGTACCAGTGAGGTAATTATAAGAGGAAATAGCATTCGTCTCATTAGCACAAATGAACATTTAAGTGCCATTGCAGGGAAGTGGAGCAGTTAATCCATGCTCAACAGGAACAAACTAGCCAATTAAACTGTGGTGTATCGAGCAGGACCAGGACAGGAGCGGAAAGGAGATGTCCCACTGGGGAAATCAGACAGGAATATGGGGTTGTGAGAGGGTGAGGTTTCCATCAACGCCTGCCGTTTCTTGCGATCACGCTTCTGGTAGCGGAAGTTAAAGGGCGGACGTAGTGCCACAGGTCCTCCAATCTCTTCAGAGGAGGAGTCAAAAGGCCCAGCAGCTGGTGGTTGCCGTTGCTGGTTTACTAGACCTTCAGTAGATTCACTGGAGGATGAGGAGAGAGAGCTAGAGGGGTTTACTACAACTGAGGGGTCCAAGGGTGCGGGGTGAACATGTGTTGGTTTGGTAGGTGCTGGTTGAGCACCAGGGAGCAGTGTGGGGTCAGAGGGAGCGGGGTGCTGATCATTTTCTGGGTCAACATTTAGAGACGGGAAGGTCGGGATGGCAGGATCTAAGGGGAGGTCGTGACCCTGCGGCTGCGCTGGTCTGAAGATGTCTACATTCTGAAGAGGAACAGACAAGATCACACAAAACTGATGTTTTACTCACTCTCACTGGTGGCAATAAGAGTTTCAGTCATGCAGTATTACAATACACACCACAGCTTGAGAGAAGAGTGAGAAGACAACATAATTATAGTACTGCATGCAGTATAATGCAGCACCATACAATTTTTGATCTCACGCATACGTTTAAACACACACGAGCACAACACACATTTGAAGACACAAGAATGACGTTTAAAATATGACAGAATAATTATATGACCAGCAGCATTCATTCAGAAAGTTAAATTATCTTTTTTTTAAAGGTTGCTTCATTAAAATCTGAAACAAATCAGAGCATAAAACATTAATCAAATCTAGTGCAGGCAGCAGGTTATTACATTCCTAACTGCAGTCAGAAGTGATTGGCACATTCAGACATTATGACAACCCTTTGGTTTAACTTCTTCAGGGATAGGTTGGGAAATAATAATTGCTTCCTGTACCTGTACTTTGAACATCTCACAGGACACGTGAACATCAGGATTGATGTTCATGTCTCCATGCACAGAACCTGCACAGAAACCTGCAGTCTGAGGAAAGAATGAGATATAATGTGTTAATCCCTGTTGGGCTACTCGGTCACTGTAAGGACCAAAATGCACAAGGATAGAGCAGGAAGGGTAAAAAAAAAAAAAAGAAGCTTATAAACCATGCAGGAGAGGACATGTCAGGTTTTATTTTTGAAAGAATCAATTACTGCAGCCTTTTAGTGGTGTCAGTTTTAAAACTAGAAATTAATCTGTCATGACATTTCTAGGGACTGCTTCAGTGATATTAAACTAGATGCGGTGTGATTGATGTGTATTTAAGTTTTTGAAACAACATTAATTAGTGTCATAGTTGTTCCATTGAAGTGTCAGATTGTCAGTATAGTAATCAATGTTTGTTATTAATGGAACTGTTTCAGATGTAGTTTGGTAACTTCCCTTTTTTGTAATATAAGAGACGGAAAATCAAAATGATATGCAACTCCTGTTTTTGTGTGACTTTATGTGTACAGTAATATAGTATGTTTAATAGTATAGTATGTTTGTCAAGGTAATGTCAGATTTTGAATATGTTGATTTACTTGGACTCTATTAGTTAAGTACCTCTGTGTCGGAGTTGAGTGTCAGTCGCTGGCAGGTGCCTCTTTCTGTCACTCCCTCTGGACACTCTTGGACTGTGTACTCCACAAAGCTGGCTTTCACTGGCACAGTCTGAAATATAAAGTAATATAGTAAGAAACGAGTAAATTACACAAATAAACACACATATAGAGTACAGGCAGATACAGAAAGCTGGTGTGATGTTGTGCTGTTGTGATATAGTGGTTATCATTGCGGTTTTAGAACCCATAATAGTTACCTAAAGAGGACTATTGTATGCAAAGAGGAGCAATATACTGAGCTTTGGTCCCCAAGCAAACTAATGAGAAATTAATTTGCTCCCAAAACAAAAGCCTGGCTAGACAGTATTACTATGCAACCTTGCCAGACTCTTGTATCATTATGGTGTGGAGTAGTAATGATACTCATCAAGCTCAAAGGTACACTGTACTATCTGCTCAGTACACCCTGACATCTTTCTAAATTTAATTTCCCAATAAACATAACATTCAGCACATTGTTGTGTAATGATATCAGACCAAGAGCTTTGTTGTTACCATCATAGTTAATAACTGTATATCTAGTCATACTTGCGCTGCAGCTCTGGTGATCTTCTTCACCCCGAGTCCTAAGCCCTGCCTGGACTTTCTCTTATAGGACACCAGTGTGACCTGAGCAGCAGTCATAGCTTCTGGGCTGTCCACAGAAAGCAAGATGGGGCAGGTTGGACAGGTCTGCTGGAGCTTCTCTGGGGGGTCTGCAGGGACCAGAACGTTAATGTAGATGATTACGTAAACATGTGTATTGAAATCAAAAATAATTACATATTAGATTATGTTAAAGCATTGACATTAAACAGTAAAAGTAAAAGCAGAATACAGACTGTTCTTAAAGGACTGGTTGTTAGGCCAAGGTTTGGTTATGGGTAGAGTTTAGTGACCTCTGAAAACTATCAACATACAACCACTCAAAATTTAATAAGAGAAGTGATCTAGACAGCCTAGACAACCATCTATGTAGGTCCATAAGTGATCTAAACAATATATACTATGTAATATAATATGAAAATTGAATTTGAGATTAGAGTAAAATTAGCGTGAACATTTTTCATGGCAGACATTTTGTCGTAATTGCATTAATGATGGCTCAGTTCCATTTAGGAGTGCCAGTAAGCCATGACTAATGTTATTAGATAGATATATCTCTGTGTGTTAAATAAAAATCTCCACAATGAGAAAACTATTTTCGGTTCTTTTAGAAAGAAATTCGAGAGGTTAGATTTTTCTTCTTAATGGGCCTTGTATGCTGAATGATGTTACAACCACAAATATTTGTGGTTGAATTTTTTTTGACTAGATATTTTCTTCCTCTTATGTTTTCAACTTTGGGGAGGAATTGAAATCAGCACCCTTGCACTTGCAATATCAATGAGGCGCTACATAAATTCTTTACGAAACAGGGCTATTTTGGAAATATGTTGTCAATATTTTATATCACTAAATCCTAGACTATATTTATTAGGTACTAGTAGTAATATTCACAGTGGTAGTTTGAGCTTATTATTTGACACTTCATAAGGCTTGTTTCACGCATTTATGGATGTTCCTTGTCTTACTCTGTACATTTAGTTCATTGTATGTGTGTATCTTTGTTGGCTAAGTATGAATGTAATTAATAGAAATCAGGAACACGTCACTCTATAATATCGTATTGCACAATTCTACTTGACTTAATCACATACAACTTCTTGTCCATACACTGTATCATCAGAACTGCCACTCTGTACTTCAGCCCAATATAGTTGTAGAAACTTGTAATAACTGTAAGTTCATTGTTACCTGGTACTAACATGCAGTCATAGCTGTACAGGTAGGAATATCCCTCTGGTGTGTGCAGAATAGTGGTGTTGCAGTTTCCAGAGATTTGCTGAAAACAATAAAACATAATGGAGCTTTGGTTGTCAGGACTTTGCAACATGTGACATAACTAAAAACACAACTGTCCATATAAAGGTATTGGTGAGGTTGCAATATTGTGAGTACTGTATTATTGTGTGTGTGTGTGTATGTGTACTTCTATCTTCTTCTTTCTAGACCTGGCACAATCTTTATGTTTTAAGATAGAATTAGTTTTAAGTAGGTTAAATAAGTGTAAAATTAGGGGCTAAGGAATGCATCATGTCAGTGAGAGCCCTCACAAATGATAGTCCAAATACAACTGTGTTTGTTTGTAGATGTGTGCATGTCCTACTGTTTCCATGAATGGTCTGACGTCACAGCGTTTCCATGGTTTTGGGCTGCCAATATGACACTTGGTCTCCAGAACGTCCAGGTCCAGGTAATATACATTACCTGCTGGGCCCTGACATGTACAATGCTAACATTAGTAATATGAAAGAGCAAGTACAATTGTTTTGTTATATATTTAAAGAACCATTTAGGTGGTGCTTTGTGTAGATCTCTACAATATTGATTTGGGCGGTACAGTAGCACCAAAAACAAATGTCAACACTTTGAGCAGGTGTAACAGCAACGTTTCAGGTCATGAAATTGAACTGAGCCCTTTAAAACATGATGTACAGTATCCCACATTTGGACCTCAATAGCCTGCAGTAGATGACAGCATGAAGTTCATAAAGCCTGTTGTGTTAGGTTTGTCCCTGCGGTCCTGCACTGAAATGACCTGGACTTTATTAACACACATATTTCAGTCGTAAAGGCTTTTGTTCATGAGGCGTGAAAGGAGATGTCTTCTCAATTTGTGACACAAAATTATGTGCTTCAATTTTAATGTTACGTTTATTTTAAGTGACATGTACTGATGACATGGCGGTCATTCATGACAAATATATATATATATAAAAATTATATATATAAATACCACTACTATTTCACGTCTTTGATTTATTCCAGTGGTGCCAAAACTGGGTGCTATACAAGGAGTCCTTGAGAAGCAGAGCTTGATTTGATTTCATTATCGTTTCCCCTGAGTGAAAGTCAGCACATTGTGACAATGTAAGAGGATGATTTTCTGATCAGAACTAATGTGTCACTGTGCGCAACCATTTATAACAATAAATCTTACGGGGAATATGGGGTCCCACCGACATGGATATTGACCATGGCTAGTTAAGTCTATCAATGTGTGACTTTGTTTTACAGGGATTTTTGGTCTATCAGCAACAAAAGAATGGGAAATAACCTTTCCACCTCACTTCCCTTGTCAAACATGAACAAATCACCCACTGACAGAATATTACAACAACCTGCAGGCAGCATTTCCTGCCAAGCTTTTGTCTCTATACTTACCTGAGCGTGCAGGTGGACATTCGCTATGCGGTTGAGGGCAAATTTATACCCATCGGCACGATCCTCATTGATGTAAGTGACAGCCAAGCGAGACAGCTTCTCCACCGCTTTGTCATTACAGGGAATAGGAGCAAGTTCAACGGGCGCCAGTGCAAAACCCTCACCATACACACATATTGTCTGAACGGATAGCTGGGATAATACTAATAATAATGTACAGATTAATTTATCCATGGTGGTAGAGGTTCACACAGGAGCTGAGAGATGAAGCTGGGTTAAAGTGAAGTTTGTTCTCTTGTGTTTGCGTCCAGCCTCGGCAGTGACTTTTGGAATCAAAACAGAACAGAGATGTTGAAATGAAGCCAAGGACAAAGTGTATTTGATGGCAGAGGGCTCATATTTGTGAATGAATGTTTCTGTGAGTCATTTAAAACAGAGCAGCCTACTAGTCATTACTAATGATTACTAATAGAGGAAATTACAAAATGTTATTCATAATACACATAATAAAATTGGAGCTACTTTTGTTCCCAGTGCAGACGTTTTAATCCTGATGAAAAGGGTCTATATGAAATATTTGTGTATGTTTATGTGTATATATCTATCTATGTGTATGTTTTTATATATGTTTATGTAAACCCATTCATGCAAGTCCCTTATTACATTATAAGTAACACCAAATAAATACATACAATACAAAGAGGCTCACTTTTTGAGGTTGTAATGTGAGCATGTCACCATTTGGGGTCACTGTGTGTCTGTTGTGCTGTACAGAGGAAACTGTTGTTCTTCAAAGCAGAACTGGGTTAATTCACTGATGTCCAGTTGATTACTTTGCTGTTGTCTTGTAGCTCCGATACTTCTCTGCCTGTATGTTGTTTACAAAAAAAAATAATTCAGGGAAATACATAGGATGCAAATATATTATTTCAAAGTATTAAATAGTAAAACCAGACTGCTCAGTGTGCTATGGGTGGGGTTCACACTTTTTTGGAGCAGTCAGATTATTTCTATTGTTCATGACAAGATCCATTAATGTCTGTGACTGCAGTTGAGTACAGTCGAGGAGACACTGAAGCACATACACACTCTTTATCTCTGTCTTTCTCTCTCTCACACACACAGACATTTGATTGATCAGAGTTTTCATGCAGATTTTTGAAGTATAAAACAAAATATATGATGATTAAAAATCGTGTCTGTGAACAAAAAAGTCATTTTTATTACTCATGCTAGAGGCCTTTTTTTCTCTGTCTGTCAGCCACTTTGGTCCCGACTGAAACGTTTCAACATCTACTGGAAAGATTGGACAATACTACAGATATTCATCATTCCCAGACAGTGTGTCCTAATTGCTTTGGTGATCCCTTGACTTTTCCTCTCTCGCCACCAGTGTCTCAACAACTACTGGATGGATTGCATGAATTTTTGGTACAGACATTCATGTCCCCTCAGGATGAATTTGGAATAACGTTAATGATCGCCTGACTTTTCATCTAGTGTCATCATCTGCAGAAAGTTTGTCTAATAGTGGTTTATGACTAAATACCTGCCAAACCAATGCAATTCCCATCAGCCTCAGTTGTGTATGTTGTATGTTTAGTACAAATAAACACATGTTAGCATGCTGAATGGTAAATGCTTAAAGGATACATTTGTTTGTTTTTTCAAGTCTGTCTTAATAAATTACTAACGGGCCCATATGTGCATGGAAATGAGTCTTGGTTGCTGTAACATACCCTAAAGCTATTTCCCCAGAAAGCTCCTACACTGTAAGAAATGTGTTGACAAAATCCACACCCCTTATTCTGTGTGAAAAATGCATTCAAAGTTTGCTTTGAATGAGAGTGAGCTACATCTAATCAGTAGTATCTTTCAAAGTTATGGTCTATTTAATACATAATTCCCTCTGTTTGTTTCCCCAGGATGAACTTCCATGCCAAGCATTGGCAGAGGGATAATTGTTTTTGTGCTTGAAATGCTGACATGAGTATTTAGTGTAAAGCACTGCTGTGCCCAGTACATCCATATAGTAAGTCTCCAAAGGCTTAGTCTAGTTTAAACTTTTGCTGTGCTGTGTTGTCATTCATTAAGTTTAAATCACATGAGAAATTACTTAGTAAAAAGTCTATGATTATCAGTCATGTAAGTGTATTGTACAGTTTGCTGGTGTTTTGGTTGAAAGGATAGATATAAGTACACCTTGAATGGTTAAAATATTTAACATCAAATTCAAGTGCAGTGGTTTTCTTTTTGTAAGCATCTATCCAGGGATAATCATTTAATCCATTTCAAATATTCATTGAACCCGGTTCAGCTCTCAACAGTGGCTGCAAGAGGGAGAGAGAAAGAGAGACTTACTCAGCAGAACAAATTCTGCTAATATCAGAAAAAAAAGAAGAGCTGCCTTCAATGTTGTGTGTGTCTTTGTGTGTGTGCGTTAGCTTGCATGTGTTTCCATACAAGAGAATGTGTACTAGTGTCTGTGTGCACATTTAGCCGTGCAGAGCCATGCCTGCATGCGTCAATGTTACCGGCAGCTAGTAGTGTTGCAGCAGAAAGCAGAAAGAGTCTGTGGGGGAGAGATAAGAATGGCAAGACTGCTCCAAGGACTTGCTCTACCAGCACAACGCCAGACCCAACTTAGACAAACCTCCTTTGATGTGAGCATATAGTAATCTCCCCTTCTGCTCACTATAGAGAGATGCCACGCCGTAGTGATGCCCGGGCCCAGATACGACGGGGCTGGTGCCACTGAGGCTCCTGCTGTTCACTTCGTACAGTGATGGGCTGACGGGTAAGAGAACAGAAGGAGGAAAAGACATGGTTTCTTTACCGCACTACACAAAAAAATAAGACCAGTCCTCCTCTTTCCCTCCCTCCTCTACCTGGGATTTGTGTGTCTCAGTCAGAGAATTTACCCTTTATCTTTTATCATTATTTTGTCCATTTCTCACAGACATGTGTGAATGAATAGAGCAAAATTACAGGATGTCAACCAGCCTCTATTTTTTTTTGCAAAATCATTCTCTTTATCTCAATCTCATATGCTTTCCTTCACATGCACACACTCTTTGCCTTTGTCTTCTTTTTTTTTTTATTATCTTTTTTCTTATTTATTTATTTTTTTCTCTTTCACTCTACATGTAGTGTCTACACAGAGAAGGGAAGACATTAGGATGGAGAGAGAGAGAGAGCAGGAGGAAGGATAATTTCCTCATTTATAAACTTTTCCTCCCCTGGAAGACCTGTTCCCTGCACTGGCGTGGCCAAAACATGGACACTGATGCTAAACCGATTAAATTTCACTGTAATCAGTCAAGCTATGAGCTTGTGCTAGCAAAGCTTTCACAGCTGATTGGCATTCTCTGCAGCAGTGGTCACAAATCCCTGTCATATTACTTGGATAAAGTATTCAGCTTTAGACTCCTAATTTCCTTGTCACATATGCGGCTTCTTATTCAGCAGCCACAGAGAGTAAATGAGAGCAGGACAAAACACTGAAACGTTAGTTGTAATATGAGAAAGTTCCTTGATTTTATTCCTGCGGTTCTGTTAACAGGAGAGAAATGTATTTTTCAGGGATTTACTTTAAGGTGATCTGAATTTAAAAGCTGTATGAAGATTCTGACCTAATAAAGGTCAGAAAGGACCGAAACATCCAGCAGAAACAGATGAAACTG
This sequence comes from Pampus argenteus, assembly GCA_036937835.1. Classification (NCBI taxonomy): domain Eukaryota; kingdom Metazoa; phylum Chordata; class Actinopteri; order Scombriformes; family Stromateidae; genus Pampus; species Pampus argenteus. The sequence continues at coordinate 14,408,672 of CM072870.1, forward strand.
AACAACTGACGCGTATCAAGTCCAATATTCACTTTACATTTCATCTGTTCTAACGCTGCTTCGGTGACCGTCAACTCCTGTGGAGTATCTGGTTCTTCCTTGTCAGCAAGCTCCTTTATCTGTTGTTTGGAAATTGGGTTGTTCAGAACAGTGAGACTCAAGCAGACATAAATGCACTTCAGCCAGGACACTGACATCAAGGTTTAACCATTTATTGCAACAATATGTGTTTTGGTTTGGCCGTGCTTGTGATGCTCAAACCTGACGAACAAATTGAATCAGGCAGACTGTCCCTGAGTTTACACACTGGAAAAGCCGGAGATACACACAACTTGATGAACATGAACACAAAAAGAAACATTCAAAATTCAAGAACAAGTACTAAAACAACTAAGCCAAAAGAGGAGGTTTCAGTATTATCTCAGCATTCAGTACAAAAACTGAATCAGTGCCAAGTGTTTATATGTCAACAACCACCTGTTGTTGGTTGTTGACATACATGATTGGAGGGTGTATGGAACATGTGACTATAAAAACAATGAGGTAAAAGCGACTATAAATCTCGTAATGTAGACCTGCAGAATTCTTGGTGGACACCTTGTCACAAAGCAATTTCACAGCAAAGATAATAATTTCGTTCATTTATCATTTAGAAATATGTATATGCAGCTTTGATCTTCTTATATAATTTAGCAAAACACAATTTTTAGCTTGCCATTCGCAGAATTTGGGATGAATTAGAGTGAGTGAGAATAAAAAATATTTGGCAAAACATATTTAAAGACATCACGGGACAAAGATGAGTTGCCAAGCAATTACAGTAAATGAGGCTGTAAGCACAGTGCATCACCAGAGAGAAAATACACAGGAACACGGTCATGTCAGAGTGTATTATAAAGCTAGAGCTAGAAATGATGACACACAGTATGAGAGACTGACTCAATCACTGAATGTGATTGAAGTACCATGTGTGGTACTCCAAACCCTGGCTCTTGTAATGCATTGCCCACCCCTCATTTTACCTCCTAGGCCAACTCGAAGACGTATCACGACCAGTAACCTGCTACCCGCTACCCAGCTGGACATCAGTGCCAGTCATGCTAACAAAATGATATATATTTGGCAATAATATTTTTGACTTTTTGGAGAATATCATAACATCTGCTAGTGGTTTAGATTCCAGGCATGTTTGTGCGTGCATGGTGAATATATTCAAATGTGTTTTGATGCATGCCTTCATTTGCACATACTGCTGAGAGTCTGTGTGCAGGTGGTGCCTGCCTGCATATACATGTAAATGTGTGTGTGTGTGTGTGTGTGTGTGTGCACGCGTGTGTTTATATGTGTGAGAGAGGGGGGTTGAAGAGAAGTCACTGAGTCAATGCCTGACCTTGTTTAACTGACTGGGTGTGAAATTCATGACAACTAAAACTTTTTCAGCCCTAAAGCCTATTTATACACCCATACAGGCCTCTTTGAAGTCAGCACTTAAAAGCACCACTAACTCACCCTGGAGGAAGAGACTGGCACACAGAGGATGTCTCAGCCTGTGTATGTGTGTGCATGGGTGGGCACGTGTGTGCATACATGCATGTGTGTGTATCTGTGCACTCACCATCCGTGTTTTGTCTCATGATAACGAACCATTTTTTAACTTTCATATTTACAGACTTTAAACCTCTCATCTCTCTATGTCCATCTGTTCCGATGTCTGTACCTGTGTCTTTTCTGTCAATGAGCCACTGATCTGCTAGTCTAAATTGTTAGTTTGTGTTTGGTGTTTTTTTTACAGTTGCTTTATATACTACAAACTTGGAATACATTGGCAACACACCATTTCAATTATCTTTCTCTTTCACTTTCTCCAGACTAATCTTTTAATCTTACTACTATCTAACTTAGTCTTTCAGCACAGTCACATTTTCATTTCAAAACGTGCCAATTTCATTGTTCTTTATCTCTGAATGATATGACACTACAGTGATTCAACTTCAACCAGGCTCATCAAAGCCTGTGCATTTTATGTTGACCGAGAGGGATTTAAAAAAATCTCTTAATAACTAGAAGTGATGTATTTCATATTTTAATTATTTCTGGCATAATCAGAGAATAGTCTTAGTTACCATGAATGGACATACCATGCACATTTCCAGGTCTATATTTGTATTCTGGGGATCTACTGGAATAACTTTACATAATTTATAGTTCGGAAACTCCTTTTTTTTTTTTTATACTTGCTTATAATGCAGATCATCAATTTAAACCTCTGGCTGAAAAAGGCAGTTTTAGCTCTTGTGTCTTTAAGGCCTTCTATTTTCTGACTGGCCAGATTCTGACTCTAGATGTTATGTAAACAACAAGTAGTAATCAGATTTCACTTATTTTTCCTGTTCATTTCTTGGAATTGAAACTTCTCAAATACATCAGTCATCATCACACATCATGTTCAAGCCTGAAACTGATCTGAAATATGTGAGTGGACAATATTAACAACCCATGGACAAGCTTAGCAACAAAGGCTATGGAACAGACAGCCGTTTGTGGGCATGCACAATCTGATCAAACAATCTGCCATTATTACAAGCAGGAAGTAGATTTAACATTGCAAAGGAAGTGTTCAGAATAGCCTGAGACCCTGGATTTAGATTATGATATAGACATCCAACATCAGAGGTCTTTACGGGTTCACTTAAATCCATATTAGACTCAAGTCCTGTTGTATTGCTGTAGATGTGGGTAGATTTTCTACAGGTCAGTTATGGAGCAGATCCTCTGAGGCTTTTTACTTATGAGTGCATCCAACGTCACAGAGGCAGGGTGTGGTTGGAGATGTGGTTTGTTGCAGCTGTAACCACACCCAACCATGACATCACAGTGTACTGACCATACCCTAAAGTGCACTTCTACATCACTACTGCAAGGTGAGATTTTGAACCACTTTGAAGCCAGTTGTCAAAACAATTTTATTTTAGCTGGTGTTAATTAGCTCTTTAAATTATATAATTTAATTCTAACTGATGAGTTAAAAATCATGTAACGTTGTGAGGATAATAAACAGCGAAGATGCCATGTTGGTATTCATGAACACTAGCACCCTTCACTTGAACTTCACCTTCTCTCTCTTCCACTGGATTGATCCTGGTTTGATATTTGACTGAAGACAGCTGCGTTGGGCAAAATAAGAATTCAGATCCAACCACCCCTCCCGCACAGTCTGTCTCTTTGTCTGACTACCACTCTTTGGTTCGCTTCCTCTGACCAACTATCTGCCTGATTGCACTCTCTCTCTCTCTGTTCCTCTCTTTCTCTTTCTCTCTCTGCCCATCAGATCAGTGTTGCTCACAGCCAGGGAGGAAGGTGGTGTGAAAAGCTCATGCAGCGAGAGCAACCCCAGGAAATGCCAGCCAAAGAATGACTGAAACAAGAAAAGTGTGTGCGCATGTGCGCATGACTGATTATGTGTGTGTACATGCAGTTGTTTGTGAGATTGTGTGTGTGTGTGTTACATGTCAATCCCTTCTCCAGTTTTCTACCTGTCTGATTCTCTTCACTTGAATGGATAAGACCCCCAGCCTGACAGTGTTATAATGCACGGGAACTATGGAATATTAAAACCCTGTTGTTTTAGTCTGCTATAAATAAATGTGTATCAAAATGCACATGCTCTCACACACACACACACACACACACACATTTACTTTTAAGTGAAACAGTTGCACATAGCATTTTAGAGCCAAACATGAAAACCATTTTAAGACGTGTGTGCTCCCTTAACGTGATATCGCAGAAGTGGTTGTCTTAAGTCAGGATTCGCATGAGCGCCATGAGGAACATGAAGATGTAGACATTTAAACACTTATATCATAGATGTTCCAACACTTAAATTCTGTAGGAGAGGAAATGGAGAGCTGTGCCCTCTGCCAATGATATTAAGCATTAATGAATAAGAAAAACACTTCACACACATACCACACACACACACACACACACACACACGTCAGGGAGAGGAACAGTTCTGCAGCTTTATCAACCCTGAAATGGGAAGTGGTTTGTGGTATTAAAATGGAATACGTGACTGTGGCAAGTGAATTGAAATGGGTAAGGGTGGGTGTTAGTCAGGAGGTAGAGAGAAAAGAAGATTGTGCATCAGGACCCTGGTCCCTGTAATAAAATAATGAAACCCTTGTAACATGACTCAAACATGGAGAAAGGACATCACAAAGAGAGGAAACATACAGTATAATACAATACAATAAGCAACAAATACAGAAGGCAAACCAGGAGGCTGTCTTTGTGTCCTTTCTCACAATTCAATTCATCAATTCAAGGAATTTACAGAGAGATCAACTATTGACCACCTATAGAAAGTAATCCAGCAAAGTGAATAACGACATTCCTACAGGGCAGCAACAAAGAAAGGCAGACATAATACACTAATCTTTCACCTGCCAGTTTGAACACTTCAACTGCCAATTTGTAATAGCGCTACTCAAACGGCACCACTTCAAGTCTCCCCAAACATTTAAAAAGAAATGCTTATTCACAAAGAGATGCAAAATGTTGGACCATCAAAGTACGGCTACAGGTGAAGACACAGGGCTGGTGCATGATTCACAACACTGTGATGAGCTTCAGCCATTATGTTTCTGCATGTATAATTATGTGTGAATAATGCTACTGAACTGTGTGGGTACCTCCCACTGTGGGTCCCTGTGTAGCAAGTCCCTGCGCTTTCACATCTGGCTATTGCTTTGAAGTGGCAGGTGTGCCATCTACATGCCACACACACACACACACACACACACACTGCCACTGCCACCATGCTGGCGAAGGACAGAGAGAGAGAGAGAGAGAGAGAGAGAGAGAGAGAGAGAAAGGCCTTTGTTGATAATTACAAAGACACGCACACATTGTCGTTTTGGTGCTCAGGGACTGTTTTTGATACAGCATAATCAGATTCATACATCTTAGGTTACAGAGCCTTTAATGAACAAAAGAAAAACAGGTTTAAAACCCACATGGTTGTCAGGTAGAAGTCATCCGGGATAACGATGACTTGACTTGATTCTCACTACTCATGTGAAAGACCTGATCTAACGCGATTTCCCCTCCCAGTGGCACGTCAGAATTGCATTTCATATAAAAAAAAAAAATGATGGTATTTACACACATACTGCACACCCACATACATGTAAAAATGCCTTGCAGTGATGTGGAAATAAAAAGCCAAAACAGCAGTAGAATAAGTCAGAATTTAAGAAAAAGTCATTGTCAGATGTCTGATGTTACTATTCCTCGCAGGCTCACGTACATCCGTATGCATGTCTTGTTTTGGGGGTTGCAACCAGCCAAAAAGTTTGACAAACTAGCACGCTAAACAGAAGTATTTTCTCCCTCTCTGGGGATGCATAAATGTGATCCCCAAAAAGATTTTGTAAAGCTATTATGTAGATTTTTCCAACAGTCTGTCATGTTTTAATCCCCCACGTTATCTTGCATTGCAGGGACGAGGAAAGTAAAATTACACATGCAGATTAGAAAATAAAAAACACACCAGTTTAATTGTTGTGTGACCATTACAAATAACAGTAATGCACTTTGAACCATAGGTGAAAATGGCCCCAGTGACTAATACATATTTATATATCACTGTTTATATTCTTATGCATTACTGTAGATTGTTAGTACTGATGTATGATGATGTACTGAATTTAACAATTTGACCTAATTTATGTAGCTACAGTTAAAGTCCGCTTTAAAACGATATTCAGGTGCCCATATGAACATTGAAACGTCTTTTTTTTTTCTTGCTATAATCATTCCTCCTGTTTATACTGATCATTAAATATCTTTTCTTAATGTGCTTTCAAGTGATGAGGGACAATATCCATTGTTATGTGCAAAAATACAAAGTTCATCTGAAATGACTATGAGGCTTCAGCAGTGTGCGTAAGACAAATCCAGTTAATATTGTCCAAGGTCAGGAGCATGAATGTTATGTGTTGTGGTGTGGATTTTTGTTTTATTTCTGTGTGTAATATGTCTAGGCTGTGAAAACAAATCTCCCGTGGTACAATAAAGACTATATCTATATCTAAGATATATCTAAGAAAAGAAAATCCCTCTTTGTGTTTCCCTGAACAGTTTCCATGCTGAGCTGTAGTAGATCGATACTAACAAATAGAGGAAAGTTTGTACTACATATATCCACTGGATTTATAACAATCCTTAGGAAAAAAATATAGTGATATAGGGATATAGCCTCGCCCTGATCTTGAACTCACACGCCACATTCAAAAAACACTCTCAGAAACAGCGATCCTGGTTTAAAAATAACCTCACCCTAATTAGTTTTTTTGCTTTGCTTTGTGCATGTGTGTATGTGTGTATGTGTGTGCGCGTGTGTGAGGGCAGGATAGGGCTGCAGCGACAGAGTAATTAAGAGAAACAAGTCTTTGATCTTAATGAGGGTTTTTTTACACTCGTCAGGGAGTGAGGGGCTGTGTATATATGTGAAACAGTGTGCGTGTGCGCGCGTGTGTGTGTGTCTGTTCCCCAAAAATCCCCGGAAATAACCCCTCTGAAATGAAAAGTAAACTCCACTTTTATGCAAAACAGCGGGGAAGTTTTCTTTCTGTCTGTTCTGGTGGTTTTCTGTTTTTTTGGTCACAGACTACATGTCACTTCTTTGAAAAAAAAAAAAAAAAAAAAAGATTTAGGTCATTCTGGAGACATTTTTCTCCATCAGTTTCCTCTCAACTTCATGACTAATTGACTGGAAGATAATTTGAATGCTGAACAGTGACAGCAGGAGTCCACTCCATTCAACAGCGAGATTGATGCATCTAAACAACACCAACAAACATTGCCCCGCAATCACTCTGGAGGGGGTGCTCCACTGAGAACATCATTACTGACTCTGTGTTGTCTGCTAAATCAAAGTAGCTTCCCGGCTTTGATAAAAGAGCCCGGTGCCGACCGAGGAGTTTGCTGTCGGGTTACCCAGATGAGAATCGCCTGAAGATCAACCAAGACTGAACCAACTGAAACAGAGTAGAACAAAAAAAATATTTAATAATTCTATATGGTAGGGTTTTATATGTTCTTCATGGTAATTACAGAGCTGCCCTGAACTACACGCATTTTACCCGTGGTTGAAGCAAAGTGATGCCATCAAACAGAATACAGTAAGATTGGAAAGACACAATACCATCAAACCGAATAAAATATGACTGTATACTGGAGCTGAGGTCAACATAATTAGTTCAGCTTCAGTATCATTTATTTATAACGCCCTTATTCACAACACAGTCTCAGAAGACATTGCGTTTCATAGATCTAACTAATCAATAATCAATCACAGAACAAAATGATGCAATACAGTATGTATGTAACAACGGCAGGTTAGTGAAACAAAACAAAACAAGACAAGACAAACGTTAATTTGAGTTCGAGTCTTATAGAACCTACGCAGATCATAGTAGAAATATCAGAAAGACTCCTCTTTGTCTTTGCTGAGAGCCAATGTGTCGGAGGCTTGTTTGATTGACATTAGCTGCCAGGCTAACAGTATAGCATCATACAGAATGGAGACAAAGTAAACAAACTACTGTAGCTTCAAGTCATGACAGACAGTGTGACGCCAACAGTGATTTTGAAGCAATGAACAAACCAGCATCAAAGGTGTCCTTTTTTAATGTATGCAAGTACACAACAAAATGACTCTTAAAAAAGTGACATATACAGGTATGTTAACATGCTGCTATGTGCAGCAGCTGGGATTAACTGTCCAGCCTAATTGATGTTGGAAGTCTACTTGGATTGTTATTCAGAGTCTGTGTCTCTTGAGTTGTGTTGCAGGATACAATCAGGCTCAGGTTGACTGTCTGCTATGCCTGTCGACACTTTATCTAAGATTTGATTTGGTGTATTGAAATAAGGACTCCAACTAAGTGTCTGATCAATTTCTAAGTTTAGCTGCTGTTGCATCAGGCCGGTGTATATGTAAAAAAAGGGAGGTATTGTTCAATCATGTGCAGATTCCTACGGAGAGCCAGCTTCATCCTGCATCCAGTGGCAGGTTTTTGTGTTAATGATGTTTTGATGAAGGTAGGAGTACAGACTGTACTGCTGAGGAGGATGGATGATTATTATAACTGATTTCTTTTCTTTTCCTTTATTTCTTATACAGCTTCAGGATGGAGGTGGGTTGGGTGGATGGTTATGTAGTTAGATGGGCAAAAAAGCCTGTTCACAAAGTGGTGTCGCGGTGTTTACTGTTGCTATGATGACAAAGATTGCTTCGAGGAGACTACGTTTTTTTCATTGAGAGAAAATGACTTTCTTTTTCCTGTCATGATTTCAATGTGCAAGCAGCTCCGGCCTCAGGTCGTCAGATGGCAGCAGACAGGTTAGTGCAAAGCAGTAATGGTGCCACAGCCACTAAGAATAAAGTAAGAAAAATATAATTACCATAGTTTTAATTTTTTATGTTGTCATGCCACACTGTAAGCAGACTACTTACAGATTAATATAAGCAAATTATGTTAACATCATTTGTATAGGAATGATTCTGTCCGGTGCCTACTATAACCTACACCTCACACTCCTTATTTGGAGGGTCCTTGCTACAAACAGACAGATGCCGTCGAGCATAAGCTGCAACTCTGGGCTCCATCTTTATAGTCTATGATTAGAAGCTGTTGTGGGCAGATCAGATTGAGTGTATTGTTAAGTTTTCCAGTATTGTACACATTTTCAGTAAATCCTCCACCTGCATCAACAGTTGTTTCAACAAATGCCCCAAAATGCCATTTGTTTATGTTCAAACAACAAACTCCTCTAGTGGCTGCAGGAATTATGGCCCTGGGCTTTCAAGAGTAAAGGAGAAAGTGTGGTGTGATTTTAACGATTTTTTCAAGGCACTGACAAATGATGTCACCCTGCCAAAAGGTTTCACATCACAATGTGTTTATAATGTGTGTATTATACTGAAGGACAGTAACAAATTATGCATTGAACAATCTGACCACCGATTTATTTGGATGAAGTTTACCCAGTTTGTAGATGTTGAAATTTCCATTTCTCTGAGCACTTGAAAGACTCCATGTTGGCATCAAAGCTGGTATTCAAAGTTTATTCTTGACCTTATAATTAGGAACTGAGAAAGTGAGAAAAGAAAAACCACAAGGTCTATTTAGAAGTTGGTCTGGAGCTTTTGATCAGAGCATGATTGTCTAGAAGCTGTTCACACTTAAAAAAAATAACACAACAGGAAATAAAATATAAATGTGCAACACTAAAAATGTGAAAACTCTCTAATTGTGTTGGTCAAAATTTGGGGACATGAAAATGGTTTTGAACCATTGAAGAATTTTTACAAACCCTGGTCAGAGCTGACTGTGCTTTTCTATACGTATTCTCTGCGTAACGACGCAGTTTGTTGTTCAGAAAGGCACTCACACACTCACAGACTAACCTTAGCAAACACAGATGTACTAAACACATTAAAAAATACTTTGTGAAATGCAGAGATGTCACTGGAACTAAATGAACAAATGTTTCTCACTTTCTGAAAACTTGACCTTTTTCAGAGAGCAGTCTGTTTCGTGTTTGAGGGACACAAACAGAAAACAGACGATAGGTGTCTTAATCAAACTGGAGCATTTGGTCTGGGCCGCCTCTGACAGCTTCAGACAGTTTCTCATTACTGAACTGGCATTTAGCATTTAGTCATTTTAACATTCAGTTCCAGTCTTGTCTGCTGACTCAGAGAACAGTCTGCACCCTGCAACTCCAAGACACACCCAAGCACGCACTACAGCGGTGCATTAACAACATTTGAAAACACTTAATGGAATATAGACATAAAGACAAATTAGCTTTTGCTGGGTTTATTCATTGTGACATTAAATGATTTACTTGTAATATTAAAATTTTAAAATATTTTTTTTATTAACAGAACCATGTAAAAATACATTCATGTTGTATAATCTCTGGCATTGGCCCTATTTATAACCGGAAGGCTTTTTTTGATTTCATTATGAATTTTGAATTTAAAATGCATTTCTTGGGGTTGTTTCTACAAACATAACCTTGTAAAATTCTGTTATGCTGTAGAGTAATGATATAATATACAGCCATTAACTGAAAATGTAAAATGATGAACATTTTATGTAAGTTTATTATATTTTTATATTATTCATGTGTATGCGGGTTTAAGTCGCATCTCTACACTGCAGCAGCCAATTTCCCCTCTGGTTGACCTACTGGGATGAAAACCTGTACAAATATAACCAATCGACTCCTCTGATCTCTCTCTGCTTCTAAATCTCACAGTGACTTACTCAGGGAATAGAAATCCTTGTTTCACTGTAGTTAGTAACCCCTGCCTTTCTCAGGTGCAATAAGTTGGAAAATCCCACAGTACTGAGGCAGTCTGCTTGCAAGGTAATAGAACTTTTAAATGACTATTACATGCTACCTATACTGCACACCCTGCTGCTGCACAATACAGTATCAGGAGATTATCCCCAGGCATACAGTGAATCCTTATCTTAATGTTGCAGTTGGGATTATTTTGCTTGTGTTTCTGAGTCACCAGTAGAAGAGAAGCCATCACATTAAAAAACGATAGACTGGACACCTACTGGAACTCTATATATTATTAAATTCTCCTCCAATACACATAATATGACTGCAATAACTTTTGGCAAATATTTTTATGGAGGTCAGATTGATTTCTTCAGTAGGCAGAACACATGACTCAGAGAACTGGCAAATGCTACCGGCACATGAGTCCTGAGCCAAGAAATGCCTTGGCTGTGGCGACACATCAGGTACCGCATGTGCCACAGAGACTTTGTGTTCATTTCTACAGCAACAGTTATATTTCAGCCAAACACACACTGGATCAACTTGAACTGAAAAGACTAGTTGCACCGTTACAATCCAATATGCATAACGTGCACACGAGAATTAGCGTATTTATCAACTGCTGTATGCGCATGTGCGCATGTGTGTATATTTGTGTGTTGCAAAGAGGGATGCTTGACTCCCAATAGATGTCATTATTTTCCACTTGCAGTCTCTCATCTTAGATGAGTGCAGAGGTATTTTTATTATTCCATTTGTGTAACTTTGTGTGTGTGTGTGTGTGTGTGTGTGTGTGTGCATGCACATGAACACATCGATGGGTGTGTGGTAGAGAGGAACGAAAGATGTATCTATGTGTGTGCTGCACAAAAATGTTTCTCTCTCAAAAAGTTCCAGACTCCTTCTGATGCATTCTGGTTAGCTGAGGAGTGCAGAAAACCTCATTTCCTACTAAAATTCCTGCAACAAAGTGCAGAGGAAATCGGTTCAAGTCACTCTCACAAATACAATCTTTCATCCTGTTCAGAAGCAACCTTTTGAATTAACTCCGCATGTGGCATGGCTGTCTATGAGGCTGGCAGGCACATGTGTTGGAAGGGTCTGATGGGATTCACCCTGAGAGAAAAGAGATGACACGATCAATTACATCAGCAAAAATCTTGCAGAAGGTGTTATAAAGTACTTTTGTGAGTGCTTCACTTGGGTAAAGGTAGCCAAGCGTTGCTGTAATGCTGTCAGCATTACAGACAGCACTGTCTGTTCAGCACCTTGGACAGCACCCTGCTCACTGCACCATGACTTGGGTTCCGATTGCTGGAATTCGTCTCATTTTGGACCAATTAGTCCAAATAGAACAATTAAAGAGAAGTTTAATGAATGAATCTGAAGTCTCCACTGGACTCAGACTGGTATAGAATCTTTTGTAACTCCAATGATGAGAAGGTGGAGGCCTATCGGGGGTTATCAGTTTATATACTACAAATCTGCCTAAATAGAGGGACTGTAACAATAACACAGTGAGTCGAACCCACCTGAGACCAAGTCCAGCTTTGATGTGTTGAGTGGATTGAATGTGTTGTGCAATGTATTAAGTTTAAATGACATTTAAATTAAAATACAGCATATGTCTTTCTACACACTGGCAACTGCAAGTATACACACAGGGGAAATGTAGAAGCATAAAGCATGAATAAAGCAATATGATTATGCTTTATTGTTATGATTGAGAACATTTAACATCATCACATCTTGTTTAAAACATTACTGTTGGTTTATAAAGTACTAAAGGATGGAGTGCCAATATACATTTCGGATCTACTTCTACATTATGAACCATCCAGACTCCACCATGTGTGACTTTCCGGAGAGTCAAGATTAAACATGGAGAAGCAGGTTTATTGTCTATGAACTATATCTTGAAAAAACAAAGTTGAGGCTTTGAGCAATCGCCTTGTATTATATCAAATTTTGAACTAGCTATATCTCAGCCTGCTCTGAAATACCTGCAAAAACAATGACAATCCCCTCATCCTCTGCTGTAGTCCGTGTTTAGTGCCAATCGGCATAAATTACCATGATAACATTCAAAACTAAAATGGTAAACATTATACTGTACCTGATTAACATCAGCATGTGAGCGTTGCCATTGTAAGCATGCAGACGTTTGCATTTACAAGTACAGCCTCAATGAGTCACTTGCATGGATGCAGAATCTTATCTTATTTATTCTTCAGTTTGTACAGTTTTATTCTACTGTAACTTATTCCATCTTGCCTGGGTCCAGACATTTGAATCTGCTCAATCCACCGAGCGGACCGATTGTTCTTGCATCATGATATGAAACAGCTGTTTCTCAGTCGAAAAAAAGCTATCAATCCAATAAGCGCTGCGGGGCAACTAATGATTAGCCAATCAGACTGAAGATGGAAATGGAGTGTAATGAGTTGTCAAATGTGTCTGATATCAGGCAATATTCTATTTTATGTGGTTCGTTGTAATTGGGAAGTTGCTATAAATACACTTGCCCTGTATTTGGACTTCCAGATGTCAGATTCTAAAAAAAAAGAAAAAAGAAAAAACATGGTTCACATTAGCTTGTAAAGTTAATCAGGGTTATAGCAATCCATAAAAATAATTTCCATTCTGTCATAGTAATCACACTTTACTTGTTGGGAGCAACAAATCAAATTTGTTCTAAATTCACCTAATAGTCATTCCTAGCAGACTGTCCTCTTTGTCAACTTTGATTTTAGACAGATTTTCATCTTTTTTAGTTTGAGCTAAGAATCATTCCCACACAGATTAAATGTAATAAAACTTAATATTTCTACTTTAATTCTGTTAACTTCAAATCAAATTATTTAGCTTTCCTGCTAGTCACAGCTCAAAAATGTTTGGGAGGTGCCGAGATTGTTGTGTAAAAACACCTCCGTATGCAGAGTTTTAAAATTTTCATAGTGTTCCACATCAGTTTTTATACTATTTCCCGGAACAGTGACTTGAATTGCACAATCCCTGTCTCAATAACCTCAAGGTTTGATGCTGAGTTACTCCCTGCAGCACCGACAGACCTGAAAGAGACAAGGAGAGACTAGGAGGGCAGAGAGATGAAGTGGAGAGAAATGTAGAAAGTGAGACAAAAGAGAAAGATAGAGGCAGACAGAGAGAAATGGATAATGAGGACAGACAGAGCAGAATATTTCACCACTGGAATATTTCACACCTCACATAATATTTCATTCTTACCGTCAGATTCCAGGTTTTGAGATTCTACCCAGGGTAGACAGATTGACAGGCTATTTTTCATCAGCCTTGCTTTTCCTCCCCAGCTCCTGCAACTGTAAACCACTCCCTAAATGACTGCCATAAATCCTGCACAAATCCATATATATTTCTGTCATATTTCTGGTGACAGCTGATTACTTCTGCAGAGGTTAATGTGTGTGTTCACAACTACAACGTATTAATATAAGTAACATAATCAAATCAATGGCGCCATCATTGTGTAGTAAGCGTGTGCTTGGTGTTTTAGTTGATATAAAGAAAAATGGGTTATTTCAAAAACGAAATAAATACAATTCCTGACCTGAAAGAACAAATTACTTGGTATATATATATATATATATGTATTTATGCTGAATTACTACGTGGGTCAGATTAGCACTTCGTGTTGCTATGTCTGTCTATATATATATGGGTATGTATGTCTTAATGTACGGCATGGGCGTACAAGGTGTATAAAGTAGGGAGTCTGGAGGGTCCTCCCCTCCGGACATTTTGAGCATCAAACCTTTTTTTTTTTTTTGCATAATTTCCCTTTAATTTTCTGCATTAATTCATGATGCAGAAAATGAAATATAAGGTTAGTAAGGCTATCGGGCATTCTGTATTGCTAATGCTGGGTTAGCTTGTCTGCTGCTACCATAGCCAACTAACAAGCTTTTTACGGACAGGCAAGTTTACCTTAAGATTAGTCAGCAAACCAGTAACATCATGACCATGGGAATGCTGACTATAGTATATAAACTCTTACCTGTTTGTCTGACTGGAACTTCGTGCATGAAGTTCACATTTTAGCAAGATTTAAACTGCCATTATTCATATGGTCATTTTATCCCTGAGTAGTTTAATGTAATCCATGCACAAATCAAAGAGAGAGAGAAAGAGAGAGAGAAATTGGTTAATTTCTTCATTCACTTTAACTGCACTCTCCCAGCCTCCTGAAGGAAGAAATGATGAAATGAAGAAATTATGAATTACCCAACAAATAACAACAATTAGGTGACTATTGCTTCATCACTGCTTGTAACTGAATAAATGCATTCTATAAATGTTCATCTTGAAAACATTTATTTAACAGGCAACATCACCTTTAAGCTTAGTTAGCAAACATTACGTAGTGGCTCACAACTTACTTGGTTTTGAGACACCCTAATGAAAAATGTAAGATCACACTGTTATTCTGTTTTTAGCTTGCATTTAGTTTTTTTTTTTTTTTTTTTTTTGTATTTTCAAAGTATGTGATCACTTTTCATGTCATGAGAAAAGACAAAAAGAAGAAGATGAGGACAAACTGATGTCTTTAGCAAACGTAACCCTATCTCTGGTAGCTCAGGTTGTTGGAGTGTTTATATCTATAACTTCATTACAGAGCTGCTAACATAACAACAAACTCAGATAGCAGTTTAATCCCTTCCTTACAACATTTTGGTTTTGGAAAAAAAAACAAAATGGCACGTATCTCTCTTACCCGTATTAGCGTTCACATAATTCTATTACTTACTGAGAAATTGGTAAAATAAAAAAGGGAAAGAGAAACATCTGTCTGAGTTGCAGGTATTCATCTTAGAAATCATGAATAGCAATAAAGTAAGATGATTATCATGATGAGCTGGACTGAATGACCCTTGACCCTTACTTTACTCTTGAGGCCGAACCACCCCGTCTTCATTATACTGGTCTGGAAGAGGAGACTTAAGAATAACTGTCTGTAAAATGTGATCTCGTTTACTAAGTGCATTCATGCATTCCTGCATTTAATCCATTACCCCTACTGCCTTGGTCAGACGAGGTGAGCATACCCTGGATCGTACAATGCATGAAAAGGCAGCAGCTTCTCGTCTATGTGCTATTTAAGCATAAATCACTGCCCAACTATTTGTAATATCCTTGCATAATTACTGTATACAAATGAGACCATGATGGAGATGATTAGTAAGCTGTGTCTCGCACCAGCAATGCTGCCACTGCTAATGTTTCTCTTAATTATTTCCTAAAAACAATAAAATCTTTTTTAGCAGGAAGCAAAACTCTTGCTCAATAATGCGGATGTTGCTACTTGAGACAAATATTTTCTTTTCTACTTTACTGAAGAGGATAAACAGCAAGAAAGCAATTTTACATCTGTCTTAGACTCCTTCTACCATCTGCCTTCATGAGTGTGTGTTTAAAGCTATGCTTGTAACAGAGGAAAATCAGTCTCGATCTGTTTTGTGTCATAAAGCAATCCAGCACTTTATGAATCCAGTCCGATGGTGAATCTCCCAGGTAGCCAGGCAGAATCAGACTAGTCGCAGCTGAATGTCGGTTCACTCGGCTGTGTTCTGGCACATGAGGCCTGAATGTTATCCGGACAGATTTGAATAGGATGTTAGGATTTAGGATTTAGGATTGGGTTGGGTTGGACTGAGGAAAAGCTCCAGTTAGCAACACTTGGGCTGGTGTTGACACCTGGAAAAGGACCAGTGAACCTGTGACGAGTCTGGCATGTAATCCGTCTTCAGTCTGGCAACCAGGTGTGCAGGAGTTAGGCCGGGCATTTTTTCTGTATGTTTAATAGTTTTTTTTTCTGTTACAGCATACAGATATCACACAAAAAAAAAAAATCAAGTGGCAATGCTGGAAATTTTAAATGAAAGCCTTATATATCGGAAGTAGCTCTTCATACTTGGCTGACATGGAGAAGGTGGTGTATCCATTAGAAGAAGATGCAACAAAATGCAATGGCAATGGCAATTATTTCTTGACTTGTTAGTCAAGAAATAATTGTTTGCATTTTGAACACAGTGACCAATCATATGCAGGCTGACTCAGTCTAGTTTGGATCAACATCATAGTTTAGCCATCTGTCTTTGCAGTGACGGCCATGTTTTCTCCATAGTCCTTGAATTTATTGTTTCTTTGGAGAATCAGAAATCCATCCATTACAATGTATGTCATGCTGCATGGAAATGGACTTACCTTGGCTGAGTTGGTTAGCATGGATATTGGGTGCTGGAGGTTAAATGAGGACAAGACTTTCCTTTTGGGAGAAAACCAGGCGTCTGCTCTGGTTTCTAACCATGTGAAATATTAACAAGGCCAGGGACTGTACAGCAGCTGCACAGCCCTGGCCTCTGCATAATGTCAAGACACAAAGATGGCTTTCAAAGGGGGAAGATGATAAAACAAGAGACAGGAAAGCAGTGACCAACAGATGTTAAGTGTAAAAAAAAAAAAAGTGAAGAATGGTATAAATTAAAGAAAGAAAATCTGTGAATACTTGTTTGATGAATCATGCACATGGCTGAACCATCAGATTCCTGCGCTGACTGAAGTGTTAAGCAGGTAATCAATCAGTAATTTAAAACAGATTATAATTTAAAGTAACCTTCTGAGCCTCACGTTGTGTGACTCAGTCTGAGCTCAGCGCTTAAATTAACTCAAATATGATGCAATAGTTGTGCAACTGTTTTTTTTAATCATTTTCAGAAGTCATACGTTGCTGGTGTTAGTCGTCTTACGTAAGGGCTTTAGTAAACCAGAGGCAGAATCGTGTCTGCTGTAGCACAAAGGCTGTCCCTGGAGTAGTAGCAATGATGCTCATATCAGCAAAATTGTGGGTTTTTTATTAGTTGCTGCTTGCAAAGACCAGAATTCAGATTTGTACTACAACAAGATTTCTTGACATTTGTTTACTGGAGAAAGGGACATAGAGAGAGAAAAAAATGGAGATAAGAAAGAGAAGGAGAGAAGTGGATATAAAATGCAACAAAGGAAGGATGTAAATTGGACTTCAATCTGCCATATTTCAACTTTAACTTTTTCGAGATTTTTTTAGTTTTTAATCTTGACTTTTCACAGGCTGAGTTGCAACAAAAAGCATCTAACCACTTAAATATCTAATTCACCCTGTGAAGAAAGGCTGGATGTCTTCAGGGAGCAGCTTTGACTTGAGAGCAGAAGTGTTCTCTCGTACGCAAGGAGACAGGCGCCAAATGAGGCAGGCTGATTGCTATTCCGTAACGCGGTGTTGTGCAGAGAGGAAGACAAGGCCAGCGCAGAGGGAAAA
The DNA here is from genome assembly GCA_036937835.1 of Pampus argenteus. NCBI lineage: Eukaryota > Metazoa > Chordata > Actinopteri > Scombriformes > Stromateidae > Pampus > Pampus argenteus. Next base: position 14,426,376 of record CM072870.1, read on the forward strand.
TCTATACACTGACAAAAGAGGAAGAAGTGAAGGGTGTGTGTGCTGGTGGTGGGGAGAGAAGGTATGGAGAGACGTAGACCACGATTACTGTAGAGATTCATTCTCATACTCTGAGTATTTCTCTCTCACACACACACACACACACACACACACACACACACACACACACAGACAGATATTGTCACTGAGCCATTGAATCTGGGGGAAGATAGTTTTGTCCTGATAAACTCAATTAAAGATTTAAAACAAATTAAGAAGTTGCTCCAAGCACCTGGATTTTCTGTATACCATATTTTTCGGGCCATAAAGCGCGCCAGATTATAAGGCGAAGTATCAACTGATATGTCAATTGCTGTCATTGTCCATACATAAGGCGCAGTAAGCGAAAACTAAATGTGTGTCAGATAAGTCGAACTTTATTCAACTAATTTACAATAACTCTCAGTTGTATGTTAACACAAAAATACAAGTTTAAGTGGGCGATTTCCGCATCAAAGTTTTGTTCGTGAAGTCCCCGCTGCTTAACATCCAGTTTTGCTATTCTTCGCCATATGCTTTCTCTAATAGGTTGATATATATATATATATATATATATATATATATATATATATATGTGTGTTGTGTATATATGTGTTAAATGTAAAAATTAACTTAAAAGCTGATATAATTTGAATATTTAGGTCACAGTGTCTCTGCAGAGGGTGTGGGCTATTTGCATATTTTCTAGCATAACATTTAGCTTTACACTCGGTCACATTTAGATTGAATATATAACATATATAAACACACACATACGCATATCTGTGTGTGTGTGTGGGTGTTTTATGTTTCCACGATTTTCTCAAATGTGAGGAATATTAAATATTCAAAATATATCATCTTAAATTGTAAGATTTATTTTTTTTACATTTGGCGCCCCATAGAGCTGAAACATTAATGTATTTATTTCTGTCTTGTATGTTTTTTTTATTACTATTATTTTCGGTTGTTGCCTTCTTTGATTTTTGTTCTGTTTTTGAATGTGAGGTGTGTATGTTAATATTTCTCTACCCTGTTGCTATGGCGATTCAAAATGTGGTCTCCTTTCTCTCTCTGATGGCCAAATCGTCAAATCAACATGTATCTGCAGTCCTGAACACAGATGCAGGCTAACTGCAAAAGTGTGTGCGTGTGTGTGCGTGTGTGTGACACTCCTGTTATCTCGGCTCCCTCTAACTGTTGTTGCTGCATTTCTACAGTGACAATGAGAGATCCTGAATATATCAGACCACTGTGAACTCATGTGAGGGTCTTCCCTAATCCACTGCTACCTTGTATCTCAAGAACATCTGATTTTCTGGTACACAAATTAATTCCAATAAAAGTGCATCATATAAATATATGAAATATTCATTGTTCATTGTGCTGGTGTTTGTCAGTCAACAGCATGTCCCACATTGTGATATATTTTGATGAAGTTCCTGTAGGTGACACTACTAACTAAGGGTGTTTTCTCACCTATAGTTTGTTTGCTCTGGTGAAAATGGATGAGTTGGCAAACTTTTTGCCATTCTTTTCACACAGAAAGCAAAACCAGCAAACCAAAATGCATCACTAACATCCACATGGGAACGTTCCCTCCGCTCTTTGGTTAGTTGTGTCTGAGACAGGAGCAAGAACGTAAACACAGCAAAAAGGTCCTGTCTGCCTAAATGTCTTAAATGCAATGTACTTTGTTGCACCAGTCCAGATCAGATTTTGATTCACCCTCCGACTAGATGCTAGCAACTGCTGATTTTGCTCATACGCATCCCCACATGCAAAGCACACCTGGCTATGGGCGGTGTTTAGCTGAGTACACCAGACTAAACAACGTAGGTTTAAAAAGACCCGAAGAATAAAAACTTTGAAACGTTTCAATACGAATATTTGACTATTCGTTCCTTTTTGTTTCATATCTATCATATCTTCATATGTCTGATGTTTTAGTGATGTTTTAATGAACTAAAATGTAGCCAGAAGTAGCTGCACACTGGTCAAAAATTAAAAATGACCACTCATCTTGAATAATCTTTGTTGGCTGAGGGATCTCTGACAGATGATTTGAATCTTTCGACTTTCAGAGGGCAGCCCTAATGTCTAAAATATCACTGATTTATGGCTGACTTTTCCTTGACTTGGGCCCTATTGGTGTACAACTTTGGTTTTAGGGTGGTATCGAGTTTCAAGTCTAGCATTGTGCATGCACTTTAAAATATCCCAGCAAGAGTCTCACACCATAAAAAATGAGATTAAACTGAACTACTTCCTCCAAACACCGAGGGCATCCTAGGAAAGCAACACAGCCACTGATCCCTCCAGAAGAATCACCGGCTATATATAGACATCAGAGGCTTCAGGGCAGAGAAGAACAATGGGATGCGGGAAACTGAGGGGGAGAGGAAGGTAAAGGGGGGATAAGGTGGTGGGAAGGAGAGGTGGAGAGGGAAGAGGACTGAAAAGGAAAGGTGAAGAGAAAAGTGTAAAAATGCAGATAAAGCAGAGAAAGCAGCGTGATATCTTGACCTCTGACTCTGATTCAAAATTTGAGTTTTACGGAGCCAATAAAAATGTACATATTCACAACAAGACTTTTCTTATACCTGATTTAAAGGGTTTCATTAAATCCCAACTACTTATCTTACAGTCTTAATTATTCAATTTTGTACTTTGAATATTTGAATTTTATTATATTTTTTGCTTGACCTTGCCAGAGCAGCAGAGTGCTGCAGACCTTTCAAAAGTAATTTTCCTTTTTTGGGTTCAGTGGAACAATTTGTACCCTAATATGGTCCAAAAGTTATCTGTGAGACTCTTCTATGAAGACAAGAATACAATGTGTTGAAGGAAACTTGACTGTTCCCCTGCTTTCTCCTCAGTAGTTCATAATTCAACTTGAATACACATAAGTGTAAAGGATATTGCTACTGATTTTCTATATTTGTCTTATTGTCAACAAATCTCATGTGCAGAACCAAACCAACAAAAACCTCATCAGACTTCATGCAGACTTCAGTCTTACAAACTGACATGTTAATTGCTGTTACATTAAGTTTGAGAGGCTGCAAGGAAATAAAATGCACTATAAGACATCCCCATAGCATCAATCTCACTCACTCGCTCATGGATATGAATGCAAGTTCTTGACTTTGTTAATGTTTGCAAGAAATGGTCATGGTCTGCTGTTATATGTTCATTAAAATATTATCTTATTGTGGATTTTTGTTCTACATTGGATGAAAAACAACTTTTGCCTGCAAAACTGTACACATTATTAGAAAGAAATGCAAATTATTAGGCCTATATAAATATTTCTATGTATACAACACATCCTGTCGTTTACATCTTGACATTTATATTGCTATGAATTTTGGAAGTCTGCCAAAAAACGTCCATGTCATCTGTGGATTTGGGCAAACGTCCATGTCTACAACTTCTGTTTGGATTCAGGCTTGAAGATTTGCTCCTGAGCCAACACTGCATGTTAAGTACGTTCAGCTTCTCATCCCAGAGAGGTGATGTTTCACAGTCCGAGTTTCCATTGACAAGTTCACTGCCTGAATCGGGCTCATCCTGCTTTTTTTTTTTATCTTGCAGATTATGACTCCATAAAGAAGTGGTCCCTCCTGTGCAGTGGCTTTCTCAGATTTGCCTCTTATACTTTGGTGTTTCATTTCCGAGTGAGGTATTAGTTATTGTATGAACCATTCCCTGGCGTATTCAAGAAAATCCATTGTAACAAAATAACCTCTTATTTAGTCCTGTAACATGTGTAAATGCAGGCAACGTGATTCAGTAGCAGACTCTCTTAACGGAGAAGGTGCAGCTTAATTTGGTTGAGGTGGGGCGTGAACAAATCCAAAAAGACAAAGGGACACAACAGCAACAGACATAATCTAGTATAGAAATCATAATTGACTAATAAGGAGCAGGTGTCCGTGCTGGAGACTAATCAGGTGATTGGTGACAGCCATTAAGGACAACTGGTGGACAGATGGGAATTGACGGCTTCCTATTCTGCTAATTTTGCTTACTCCTGTCTCACCTCCTCTGTGCTCATTAAGAAACATAAAAACTATTTTGCAACTCACTTATTTAACTTCAAAAATGATGCAGAAGTGTACCTTCAGTGTCCCCCGTCCTTAAATCTGGGAAAAAAAAGCACATCTCCTCCTCTGGGAAGACCTAAGATACGAGTGAGGGAAGTGAGGAGTCAAATGAAAAGCATCCAAGGTCTGAAATGACAGTACAAGAGGAAGCGGAAGGAGGATTTCATGTCTAGTTCAAGTACAAAAATACTTTTAAACATTGTGTTTATCAGGCAGCATTTGTTTCCCATTCAGTCATTCAGCAAGAGTTTTAATTAAAAACAAGATGAGCAAAAATGTCTATTTTTGTGTTACATAACACAAAAGAAACATTATATTTACTGGTTGATTTCAGCAATGCTCGGGTTCTACCTTTGCTGGTAAAAAGTGTAAGTCAGAACGCTCAGAGCACAAGTGGGCTCAGTTCAGATCTGTGCAAATCTCTTCAGTGCTGTGTCATATTTATTTTAGCAGCCTCATAGATTGAGATAGCTGCTACTACCTGCTACTCAATAATAGATAACTGTTCATTCGCTAAAAAAAATGCTCACTATTCATCGTTTCCTGCAGAGTTCTGCAAGGGAAAGATAGACATAGTAATAAAAGAAACTGAGACAGAGGGGGAAAAAACTCATTAATTATTCATCTGGGGGGTTGGTGGGGGAGGAGAGGAAAGACAGAATTGTGTTGGTGAGGTTGTGTGAAGATGACTCACTGTGTGTGACAAACACGCAAACAAGTGCTCACAGAATCCGTTGGCTTGCCCTCCTCCATCTTCTCTCTCTTAACCTCTTTCTGTCAGTCGGTTGATGAAGTCATGTCACCCCGCCCAGCGTTGTGCTCCCCACTAACATGCCTGGCCAGGCTTTGGTCCATTACTACTGAAAGCCATTAACCCTTGAAGCAAAGGGCTGGGACGACACACTCGGTATCATCCATAAGATATGAGCTCCATTTACCTCCACTGACCTCTTTCTCTAAACTCTAAAGGCAGCATCTTCAAACAGGAAGTATCACATTCAGTCAGGATGCAGTTTGTCAGGTGGAAGACTGAATTCAGAATAAATTTCATTGGGAGCGTTGAATGACATGACTTTAAGGTATTCTACTCTCACATTACAGGTCTCCTAATGCCTAATTCAACTTTGTAGTCAGATCTGATTTTTTTTTTTGTGTTAATGGTTCACATTCATGTTTGTAAGTGACATGTATTCAACTTCAGTGTGAACACTGCTGAGATCCTAAACTGCCACACATGCATACAACAATAACAACAATGTAATTTGAGCAACAGTCAAATCATAAACATCTGATTTGAGTCACTTGGAGGCAAAAAATCTATTTTGGGCCACTTATATACTGTAGCAATTTGCTGTTTTTCCTTCCAGAAAAAGGGAAAACACTTTGCAGTCACTGCTCTGATTTTAAACCTTAATACCTGTTATGTCTATTATGTTCAATAACGCCCATCTAAATGTTATAAAGTTACATAACTTTAAAGAAGGACAAGACATTTGTTTTGTGCATTCTTGGAGTTATGTAACTCCTACTTTCTGGGACTTGGAAAAACAATGTCAAGGCATGGTATGGAGGAACCAGGTTTGAAAATGAATATTGTGATTATGCACATTGCAGCATAGTCTGTAGCATCCTAATTAGCTGCTTAAATGGATAATGCATGCTTTACGTAATGCCCTTCATTTTGCATCATACAAAGCATGCACACTTGTGTATTTCATGTGGAACTGTGGAAGTAGCTTAAAGTTGATATGCCATCCACTGCATGGTAATGGTGGGTGGTGTACAAAGTGATCACAGGCAACACTGATGTCTTTAAACCTCAAAGGTGCCACAACCACATTAACCCAAACCCAGCTTAAGATGTTTTTGTTTACTTAAACAAACCAGACCCTAAAAGATAAGACTGGTGTTGCTCTGTACTTTTCTTATTTAAATAACATTTCCATACCCTGCATATCTCAGGCCCATTTGTTCCTATTAAAGACATAAATCTAAAAAATAAAACCTTTAAAACCATGTCACAAATACAGATAGATATTAATTTCCCAAAACAACTGCTTTAGTTTTTTTTAAACAAATGTTACTTAAACAGGAGTAAATAGTGCATTTGTTGGGATTAATACACAGTCAGTGCTTTATCGTGAGTATTTATGGCAACAGGAATGATGAAGGAACATGTCTTTGAATAAAACCTGCAGCTGTGTGACTTACTAATGTGTATTTGATTTCTTTTCTTTTTGCCAAGAGTGAAGGACTTTGGCACAAAGGAATAAACTATACCAAGATTTAACTACACAGGAAATACTTGGTGGTTGGTTTCGCTCTGCACATTAGACTTAATAAGAAGAAGAATATAGAGTATTACCAGCCATATCCATTAATCACAGGTGTGGCAGATCGTTGAACGAGGACAGAGTACTTTATTTTGAGTTGCTTTAGAGGGCATTTCTTGTAGGAGCTGATTAGCTATAAGGACTTTTGACTTGCATCTTGACTTCGGAGTTTATATTAGGATATATATGAATGTATTTATTACTTTTCAGTCGTAGGCCGCACTTCATTGTAATGAAATTTCATCCTCTGTCACTTAGCTACAGTTAACGGATTTACGTCAATTACACTCCTAACGTGTATTCATGGCATTCATTAGCAATTTGCAATAGTTCCTGTGCTGTTAATCTGCTTCATATGAATTGATGGGGCTCTCACTGCTCTGAATAATACACTGCAGCAGACTGTCAGGTAATGGGTTTCTTTTATTAGTGAATCTAGCTTTAAATGTGATTCAATTTATGCTGCCTCGTGGGTTTTTGAGCTTTTGTTATATTAAAAAAAAAAAAAAAAAGCCTAGCTCAGTTTAGAGTTAACGCTTCGGACATTGTGAGAAGATTCTCACAGGTTGTAAACTAAAAAACAAAACAAAGAGTTATAGTCAAAAACATAAGTCACTCAAATATTTAAGAAACTGACTCTCACTTGCATAAATAATTAATTTAGTCTTCTGGCATAAAAATGGAGCTCATCATGGAGTTTTATTACCTTTTTTTTTATTACTTTTCAGAATGTAGTTGTCTTCTATAATTTACTGAGGTATTTATTGTACAGTGTATCAAGTGAAACTTAGACTTCATGTTGCCTCCATACTAAATACCTGGCAAAGCATATTGAGCAATCCTTTTATTATTATTAGCAATATGACCTCCCCTGTTATGCGCTATGTCCTGAGTAGACATGACATTTTAATTGATCTGCTAATTAGCATGGGACACTAAATTAATAATTAACCTGATGGTGTTTTCAGAGGTAAGGTTAATAGATCACTAAATCCAGAGGGTGACATCAATAAACAAAAGACTGATCCAAATTGTGTGGCAATCAATCCATTCACTCAAACCACAAATTCTAACCTCAAGTTGTCATCAAAGGATTCATCATCAGGGAACCATGAATGTTTGTATAAGTTTCTGCAAATCCATATTGTGGAGTTGGCATATTTCACAGGATAAGTGCAAACTTTGACCTATGAGTGATACAGATGAAAAGTCACTTAGATATTTCAGTCTGCAGCTAACTGACAGACAGACATAACAAAACTTGTCCAACAGAAATCTAATATATAGGCACTTCAGTTTATTCCTCTCTGTCCTTCGGCCTGACAGCTTGTTCATTTCATTGATCCCCAAAGCTGATCAGTTTGATTGATTTGTCTTCTTTATTGACAAACAGTGCATTGTAAATGTAAGATTCAGAAAGTTAACAGCTATAAACTCACACACCCACGATGTACAAACATTTTACTGTACACTGAACGGCACACATACATTATATTACACACACACACACACACACACGCACGCACAAAGATGCACAGGCGTGCGCATACTCACGTTATAATACAGCATTATAATACACTACAGTGGGATGTTCTGACTACATGAGCAGTAACACATAAAACAGTATTGTAGGTAAACAGAGAAAGGCAGACTACAGCTGATTATTGAGCTATTTTTTTTTTCAAGAGAAACCAACATACTGTAAAGTATGGCAAGCAGTAAGAAAGAAAATAAATTAAAAGGAAAATAATTAAAAAGGAGATTTTTTTTTCTGCACATCCAGAGAGCGTGTGAAGCCAGACAGATTTTAGTTCAGGTTAATTTGATGAAACACTCAGAATGAATGGACACAAATATAAAGATTGGGTGTAAAATAGATATCAAACCCTGTTGAGTAGAGAAGACCTTTACTTTCACAGTTTTAGGATACTGCAGGGTTGTTGTTTTTTTTTTCTTTTTACTGTATGACTTCTCATACTTACAAATATATCCATAAGAGATCCAAGTTAGAAATGTTTTTGAAAACAGTGCATCTAAGAATAGAACGACTGGTCAACTCGCTTTCCTTTAAACTGCCTCGTCAAAGGAGACAGTAGAAAGGCAGACTGGGAGCAGAAGGAGTTGTACACAGAGGTTGTGGGTATTAGGAGAAGAAAGAGGACGGCTGGGTAGAGCAGGGACAGAGAGAGAGAGAGAGAGACAAAAAAAAGAGTAATCTCTCCACACCCAGCCTCATTTATATTCAAGCATGAGTCCAGCTTTGCCTCTTGCGCCAACCCCCCACCCCCGCCCCACCCCTTTTTTTCTTTTTTCTTCTTCTGTTACCCTTCTCCTTCTCCTCTTGCCCCATTTCACTTATTTCCCTCATAACTCACCTCCTCTCATCTCAAACCTCATATTACAGTAGAGCAATAGTAGAGAAAACAAGACGCTGTGTTGTTCCAGCCTCAAGAAAATAACTGCAATTAAAAGACGACGCATCCACCATAAAGTACTTTAATGACTCACCTTGCATTTCTGGGCCTATTAGTGATATAAGTTTTCTATTTCTGTGGTTAACTGGCCAAACATTACTTGACATCATGTTAATATATTTCTAGCACTGTTAAAGTGAACTTTCTATCTAAAACATCTGCAGTAAATGTCAGGTTTTGGTGTCGGTCTGTCAGAATCAAAGAGGGAGGGCTTTTGTCTGCAGCGGCCATTTATAACAATGAACTGCTGGGGTAATCCCAGCAAATGCAGCTGCCTAAAATATTAAGATTTCATAAAAAGGAGAGAGGCTGCAATCATAGATATGCTCTCATGTTCACAAACTGGTCAGTTGCTGTGTATATGTGTATGTACACAGTTTCCCTCATAACACTGAAGTTTTATTCAATACTTCATAACAATAATATATCCTGAAATCTGTTGAGGAGTCAGGATTTAGGGTCGATCTTACTTTAAACCTGAAATAGCGGATTTCTTAGCCACTTTAATCACAACGCTGAGATTATTAGCAGTATTATTCCCCTTTTGTTTTTTTTTTGTCTCCACCACGATCTGTTTTTAGCTCCTTAAATGCTCAATGCTATGTTCATGTGCTAGTTGCTAATTTTGTCATTGCAGGGCAGGTGGCATACAGTGAGCTTTAGAAATTTTCTAGGTACAAAATCAAAAGTTGTGTGCTGTAAAACAAACAAAATAAAGAGCTAAAGAGTTTTCTGGTAAGCATACTGACTTTAGTTTACAGTATTTACTTTGTAACTTTGGCCATGCGAACACATTACATACTCAAAATCTCAGAATTAGTAATATGTACTGCGTAGTATGCAGTTTGGACACAGCTTGGGTCTTGGGAAATCTTTAAAAAAAGTGGACAGCGACTGGCTTTGTCTATCAGATTTCTATAGTTTTGTTTGGTGTCAGGACCATAAAAATAGTTTCTTTCTGTAAAATAGAAACAAACACAACTTTCAAGGATGACTTTCAGGTGAAATCTTTACATATTTTTCTCCTACAAACTATATAACAATAAAAAAAAAGAAAAGTTGAAAAACTTGGTCTCTCCCTATTTTAATAAAAAATTATTTAGCCCTGAACTAAAAGATGCACCCTGACATTCAGCACAGATACGTCAAGCCTGACTATTGTTCCTTACCTCTCTATTTCTCGCTTACATACACAAGTAGAGATCTTTCGAACATGTTTTAGTAACATATTTCTTTCTTTCAGAAGCTCCATTTCTCTTCTAGGGTGGATTTAATTTTTAAAAAGCATTTCAGAAAACTAACATCAAAATATTTTTCTCCACAAAAAAACAACAAAAAAACCCCACTTGAATTGTTGAATTGATTTCTTTACATAGTGCACAATTAATCACATTTTATGCAGCGATGTGGACGAAACCACATCTATCACGTTCCTGAAATCGTCTTTGTGGCGTGTGCTTGTGCTCATACCATGTCATAGTATAAATACAAGATGTGCTGTAGATCATTTATGTCTTCATTCCCTTTTCACAAACACTGACACAATAACATGTGAAATGTGTCTGAAATCTCACATCTAAGATTGTTAAATACTAGAAGAAAAAAACATGAAGCAAAAGGGTAGACACATCACACTCAACTACAAATGTTAGACAATGTATAAAGATGTCTGTCTGTGTTAATAGGTTTTATTTCTTCTGTGTGACATTGTGTTTTTTTTTTTAAGGCCGCATTCAATATGAGCTTTTAGACGCACTAGTCATCTCACTCGTTATTAAACCCCCGAGCCAACGCTGGGACTGTTCTTCCAGAGGCATCTATTTACAACGAATTATGCCTCTGAACCACTGACACGCTCCCAGTTGATCTCAATACTTCCTGATAAAATGTTCAATAAGCTATCGTTGCCAGGCAACAAATGCAATTCCGGTCACGCTGGCCGAGCTGAGTTTTGACAAAAAAAAAAAAAAAAGGGGGCAACTGAAATCTTTGGAGGTTTAAAATAGTCGTGGACCTCTCAATGTCACATCTTTCATAAATAAAAGACTCTGGAGTGTCCCAGCAGTAGAGAGCAGTGGTGGTGAGAAACAAATACAAACACAGCTTTCCGTAGGACACATCAGAGTCATGCAGCAGTAAAACGTGTTGAAAACAACTAAACACTTTTGTCATTGTGAGCCCGGCTTGCAGCGGATGAAAAATAAAATAACAGCATCCAATCAATGCGACAAACTGGTAATCCTCGGGATGTGGGTGCACACACATGACCAGAGGTTTTGGGCTGAAGGCAGAGCGAGCCTGCTGTTGTTTCACAGCTGGTAATCTGCTCAGCACTGAGATAAAAGAGATCTCCCAGTGCCTCTCCACTAGTGTGCCCCGGAGTGAGATCAGGCCTTCATGATATCATATTTTGCTCCAATGTGAGCAAAGACATCAAGTCAAACATCACACTTAAGTATTAAAACATGAGAAATAAGACAGCAATTTCTTTCCTTGACCCCACAACGCTTTCTATTAGATATTTTCTATGACACGTCTGAGAAATCAATTTGTGTTGCTTGTAAATGTGTGCGTTGCCTAAGGCCCAGCACTGAAGATTGCTGCCCACATTAAGACTGTGGATAAGTCACTTCACGTCATGTCATCTGCAAACAGCAGCAGTGATCAGTGACGTCGATCAGGAAATGTGTCACAACAAACTGACAACAATGACATGTCTGGCGGCCAATGAATTAAAGGAAATAATTAATAGAAAGGGCCCTGACTGCTCACCTGGTGTAGAGTGGCGATTCCTATCTGGATGGCAAGAAATTTGTTTCATCCAAAGACAGTACATGATCATTGGATTTCTAGTTTGTTCATGCGCTGTATTAACGATTAACTGGCAGTCAGCTTTAGGTTTTGCAGCCAAATCACAAGAACACTGGATGAGAAAATCTTTTGTCTTTTGAGACTCGCTGGCCACTGCAGTGCATTCACAACAGGTGCTTCTCAGCAGCTGGTAATGACTAAATACCCACTGCTGTTTTTTTGTTTTTTGTTTTTTTTTACGTGTGCAGTTGCCATGTTTCCTACTGTAACTGTAAAAAAAACTTTGATTGTATTACATTGAAATTGTTTCTCATTTCTTTATATATTTTGTTTTTGTTTTCTGATCCATAATTGGCTTTCCTCGGAGGGCATTGTGCTGATTGTAAAACATCATCCATTATAAGTTCCCTCTGAATTAAGTATCTAAGTAGGTCAAGTGCTGCTAGCTCTCTGCGTGGAAGTGTTTATCTTTTCATGGCAGCATGGAAAGTACAAAAAAATAGAGCTACAGTATGAAACCTTTTTTTTTTTTTTTTTTTTTTGTCTGCAGTCCTCAGCACTTCAAAGTTTGTTCCACAATCCAGTGATGAGTGATCCAGAGGAAGATTATCATAGTTCACAAATACTTCAGTGACCAGTATATGTCCGATGCTGTTGGCAAAAGTGAAAGCAAATGAGTAAACAGGAAATAAACATCCTATATAATATGTACAGACTCTTCAATATGAAGATTCACAAAGTCCCGTGTGACTGTTGGCTCTTGTCTGGATTCAAATGGTAATTTACACCAACACAATAAAGCAATCTCAACCAAACACACTGGAGATAACAAGGTCTGCCATCAATGCTTGATTGATCCTTACATAAAGACAGTCCATGATATCCTGGAATCAAACAGGTGTGTAGGATTCAACAATTACAATCTTGCAGACAGTTTTTAAGTGTTTGTCCCTTCAGGTCAGGCAGAAAGTCCCAGAAAGAACAGATGTTTTTTTGTTGTTGTAGTTTTTAGCTAGAAATCCTACTGGCTCTTACACTAACTCTGCATTGAATTCCTTCCAGGAGGCATTTAGTGTAATTCAGTTTAGGAAGCTAAATGGGATTAGTGAAGTCTTACCAGTGAATAAGGGCTTGTTGTGGCCATGTAGATACAGAAATAGCCACAGTCATTGTTAAAAGCATGTTGAGATCTCCACAAGCAGTGGAAAAAAAAGGGTAAAACAGAAGTATCAGATGACAGCCTGTTTGCTTTCAAGCATGACTGTAAACTGTAAATATTTCATACTGTATCGCTCCACTTTGTGGTTACACAGATTCAGTAGGAGACTGATCAGCATGGTGCCTCATTGACTGAACACTGGTCAAGATTTTCTTCTGGTGTCCGGCTAAAGACACTCCAATCCTCTGTAGATCTCTGGAAAAACACAGAAAGACACACAGATATGAGATATGGCTTATTTCATGAGCAGAGCTTGAATTGGAATATAGAAAGGACCAGCATGAACGTGCAGCTTATATGGATAAGAGCTGATTTAAACTGATTTGATTAAATAATGATATGACATCTGGTATATAGCCCAAGTCATACATATCACTTTATATGGGTAATATGGACAGACGATTCTTTATAGAATCTAATATGGGTCCTATTTCTAAAACACTTATAACACAACATGAAAATAAAGTTGCAAAAAGTACAGTTCAAGTAGTTTTACTATCCATTTTATTCCCTGGACAGTGGTGCCTCATCCATGAAAATGAAATAAAGTTCACTGGCTCACATACCCCTCTCTGTCCACCCATTTCTGCTGTCTCCACGTTGGTATTATTTTAAAGTATATTTAATTAATCCCTGTGGGAAAATTCATCCTCTGTGTTTGACCTATCCTAACTGTGGGTGTAGTGAGCAGCTAAAGTGGCACCAACTTCAGGTCTGAAGCTGGTGCCATGGTAAAAGGTAATAGCAGCAGCTTCCTGTGGATCATTTACTGACTGAAGGTGTTGAAGGCTGATTTTAAGGACAGATATTGCAGCTTTCAGTCTTTCAACATGTTCATACTAATTATTTTGAAAGTTGTTCAATTTGTTGACAGTGATTACAGTTAATTGCACTTTATTTGACAGTGATATATTGATGTTCAGTAATGGTTCTCACAGCTTTATACCATGACAAAGAGGGAAAAAGGATGGAAGTAAGGAAGCCAGGGCAATTGTTCAATAAGACAGACAAGCATATTCATGGACCAACAGTCAGCCAAACCAGCTGACCTGCCAGATCTCCAACTAACATAGAGGTGAGACATAAGCAGGCAGACAAAACGAGAGGCAGCTAAATGGGTACACATACTCAGCAGTGATTTGTGTGACGAGCGGCAAGGAGGTGAAACCCGAGCCCAGAAAGGAGTCTCGATACTGGGTCATCTTCAGTGCAGCCAGCCAGTCATCCACAGAGCTCACCCTGCTTAGGTCTGGAGCTCCACGATCTAACAAGGGGTGATGGGAAGGACTGCAGAAAGTGGATACAACAGGGAGAAAACTGTCACTACAGCAGAAGGATGAGACAGACAGAAAGCGTCTGTGAATGTGCTTATGTTGTATGTCTCCTCACCCAGGGGCAACATTGTTGGTGCCGGTTTTCAGAGATGCAGGGTTGCGTATCATTTTGTCCAACATGCTGACAATATCCGGAAACTTTGGCCGTGCATTTCTATCTTTCTGCCAGCAATCCAGCATTAGCTGGTGTAACACTACTGGACAGTCCATGGGAGCCGGCAGTCGGAAGTCTTGCTCAATGGCATTTATCACCTGGGACATGAAGGAGGGAAGGAGGAAAAAAGAGAAGACATTAGGACATTACACCTATAGGAAATATAGTTGGAATATGTGGGCTTGTACAAATTTGATGTTACTGATGTGAACATGAAATTTCTCTCCCGTAGTAACACCCCCCGAACCGACACCCCCATCACCCATGGTGTCACATCAGGAGGTGGAGGGGTGAGTCATTTTTAAAAGGTAATTAGTGTAAAAATGTAAGAAGATTTTTGACACCAAACACACATCTGACCCATGACTAGACTACCTACTATGACCCACAAGATAAAAAGGTCAAATGTGATTATATCATGAGAGGGTTTAGCTTGTTGCCACAAATCACATTTGATTGGATATGACATATATGTAATTATTAAGTATTTGCTGTAAAAGAAAAGATGAGGATTTGTATAAATAATGCTTGTTTTTGATATATATTTAATATATATTTGAGAGGGCACAACAATTAATGCAGGAATACAAGATAAACACTTTTTTCTGTGTTTTATTATATGACAGAGGTGAGGAAATATTTTGAAGATTTAATCTTGTCACATGACATCAGTAAATTACTCACAGCATGGTGCTGGTCTACGATACTTTAGATATTAAAGAGATAAAAGAGGCAACAAAATATATAATTAAGTCCAGTTTTCCTGCTGCTTGTATTTTGCTAGTTTTATATTTGTCACTTTCTGCAGTGTTTTTGATGACAAAAGATCTGTAGGGAAGCAACACACTTCTCTATTGCAACTCCTTTGTGATTTTGGCTAATAACACGAGTATTTTTACAAAACATACTGGCCTCATCCAGCTTTATTTAAAACTATAGACATTTTCTTTTCCATTTAAGAACCTAATCCTAGCACAGTGTGCAATCACAAAGTATATCAATGTATTCATCGCTGAGCAGCAGTGATGCCTGCCGCAGTCTCTGATGTCGAGGTAGGTAGTTTTACACAGAGGAGCTCTTGATTTCATTATGCCAGTGCAGGTATTGAGGATTCATTTGAGGTTTTTCTGTGAAAACTTTTAGGCAGAAATTTTGCATTGCAGAGAGGCTGTGTTAAATATGCCTGCGTATACCTTTGGGTACAGAATATAAGTATACTAAACATCACATAATTCAAAAGTATTTTTTTGTAACTAGCTACCATGCCATTCTAAAAATACCCAAAGAAAGTACTGAAAATTATTATGAAAATATCAGGTTCAGTGATCATTATCTAAAATTATTCTGCCCCCTGCACCAGGAATAGGAAAATCATTTTTAATGTCTCACCAACTGTTATTATGATGGTTGTAATGTTTAAAACTCAAACTGTGGCATGGCTCCGAAAGTGGCGTGTAACACGTTCTGTATTTGTAAAGCATCCAAATAATTTCTATCTTCCAGCTATTTTCACACATTGCATAAAAACTTGTGACTCATTTTTCTTGTCACTTTTCACTTATTCTCACATTTCTGTTGGCTATATTCGCCAATATTTGTAACATGTTTTTTTTTTTTTAATTCAAATTATCCATTTATGCTTAAATTGATTTTGTTATTACCGGCAGATAAGCCAAAAAATTATTGATAAGTAAGTAATAAGTAATTTATGTTTGACTTCCTCAATTATTGTATTATGTATTAGTCTGTCCTAAAACAATAACATGATGAAAAAAAAACCCCTCTAGATATCCACTTTATTTGACTAAATCAGACAGTTGAAGCTTCATACTATCTTCAGATAAACTTTTAATGGATTTTTGTTCAAAATAAAGTCTGTAGATTTTGTCCTCCATCTCTGACATTACATATAGATATATACATATTAGCGTATTCAGATGGGATCCTCTAATCTTCGGTATACAAATGAATACAGCAGACACTGTCTCAGTATTCTTTTGGGAAACTGACTATTGTCTTAAGCCAGACTTGTATCTATCCTTTAAAATCCTCATATTTCTGCATCTTTTTCTATGTTTTTGGTCTGCCAGTAACTAACCTTACCATTATGCCAGGTGTCCCTAGTGTGTTCCTGCTGTTCCCCATCATCTGACCTCCACATCAGCCTGCACACCTGCTCCTCATCCCCTCATTAGCTTCCCTAGTAAATATACCTGCCCCTGTAGCTTTTGTCATTACACTGCCAAATTTTCTATTGCACCTTCCTGTTAAAGCGATCCAGCCTTTTGTTTTGTCTGGCTGATTTAATTTTTGACCTCTACTTGTTTTTGGACATTTGCCTGCCTGCCTGTTCCACTTTGAATGTGTCTACTTCTCCTTGCTTTGATCATTGACCTGGTAAACCTTGTTTAAAGTCCACATGCTCTATCAAACTTTGACAGTTTGTGCCATTAAACCTTTGGTGCTCTTTTGTTCAGATTTGAACGATGGAGTGGTTTTTTTTTTAAGAAAGAAGAAGTGTAATGAAATTCCTTTAAAATAATACTTTTGACATGTTTTTTTCACCATTTTCCGGAAATTTAAAGTAACAAGTCGTGTCATTGTATTTGTAACCCTGCTTAACGGTAAGCTAAGGGAATGCGGTGCTACTATTGTAAATGCAGCGCCGGGATTTGCCTGCTCGCTGAGTGAACTCTACTTGACCCTGACACACTTCTCAGGCTTTGTGCTGCATAAATTCTCTTTAAGCACCACTGTCAATCAAAATTGCAGCGAGTGTAGTGAAACATCACAGGTCTCTTTCATGATTAATTCATGTCGAACACAGCACCTGTGGTGGCTCCGCTGACAATTTCACCGTTCAATGTTCTTTGAAAGTGCGTGTGTGTGTGTCTGAGAGCTGGATGTGTGTGTGTGTGTGTGGATCAGCTGTGTTTGTAGCATGTGTGAGTTTAGGGTGTGGGGTTCATGCATAGTTAATACCCCACCAGACCCTCGTTAACTATAGTGGTAACGCACACTTCCCCCATCATTATACACTGTCTGCCATTATAAAACTGTCTCTGTCATTATACAGACTCTGCCATTACTGCTGCATGTGCTGCTTCTATTGCTTGGGAGCAATAGAGGAGGTGAGGAGAAAACAGCAGGGGGAGGTAGGAGACAGAGGGGAAAGTGTGAAATATAGGGAAAGGTTTTCTATAGACAGAATTGAGGGAATGATTTAGTCTTAAAATGTGTTCCTGTGTTACAGGTGGAAATTATTTCTGAATATCCACCGGAACTGATTAACTAACATTGCTGGAGTGGGGCTGTAAAATGTGGTTTTACTGGAGGAAATAAGGCAGAACAACTCTAAATATGTCCTAAAATAGATTAAATGAATCACGTTTTCCAGGTAATAAACACAACTGAAGTCAGTCAGCAGTGTTGTGGCAGATTTATTTTAAAGTTTAAACTCAAGACAAACTGGAGGCTTATAAAACTCCCCACAGTCCTCTCCGTCAAAGTCATTAGATATATAGTTTCCAAAAGCAAGAATCGGGACTTAGAGCCTCAGTGCTTTGAAGTGGGCTTTAGTGCCAAAACTATAATCTGTGTATCACATTTCTTCTCAGAATAGAAAATTAAAATTTTAGCAATCCGATCTCGTGGAACCTCCTTTTCTATGTATTGTATGTGATTCCCTTTAGGTTAAACAGTAAAATTGAATACTCAGCCTGATAGAACAGTGGAGAATTATGCAGTTCTTGTGTTAAAAACACAGGGAACCACTTAATGACAACACTATGATCCCAGCACAACCAAAAAGTATAGAAATGCTGCAACAAATTGTAGGCGAACTGTGAAGAAAATTGGAATAAAGTTGTCAAGACAATATTCCCAGAAGAAAATTCAGTTTTTTCTTTTTATATATTTTTCTAGAGGAACAAACATTTCCGACACTTAAATTGATGTCCTCATTTTCCGTCTGTTTTCCTAGACATGCAGAAACCCTGCTGTGAGAGACCGCAAAGGAAACAAACAAGCACACCCCCATTCAGACACACGCATGCACCACACACACACAGACTCAAAAAGACAGATTCTCTTTGTTTCTCTCACACACACACACACACACACACACACACACACACACACACACACACACACACGAGTATGCAGTGACTTACGTCTTGATTGCTCATGTCCCAGTAAGGCCTCTCTCCGTATGACATCACCTCCCAGGTGACGATCCCATAACTCCAAACATCTGAAGCTGACGTGAACTTCCTGTAGGCAATTGCCTCCGGAGCCGTCCACCGCACTGGGATTTTACCACCCTGAGAGAAAGACAGAAGAAAAAAAAGGAAGAAGAAAGATATAGATAAATGATGGGAAGAATGAAAGATTGACTTCTTTATACTTGATAGATCCACTCACATTCACACTCACACAGTTGTGCCAAACTACTTTACAGAGGCCAATGTTTATGTATCATAGTACATCATAAATGTAATGGTGACAACCAAATAATGTCATGATCATCATAATCTTTACAGGACACAAAGATCAGAACTTGTATGATCACATTCTGTTTTTCAGTGAGAGACTGTAAACTGTTATCTACATCTATATCTCTTGCCATTTCCTGAGGTTTCTTACATTCTTTTCCCCATTAAAGGGATTTTGTTTGGGGAGCTTTTCATTATTCGAATCAAGCGTCAAAGGTTAAAGGAATGTTGTATGCTGTTCGAAGAAAAATGTTCCATTTATGATCTTCGGCTATATACTGTAAATAAAAAGGTGTTTGACTTTACTTGACAATGTCTACACAGGGTGCGCAGTAAAAGCAGCACGTTAGCCGAGCAGCAGCAGCTTCATGCGTCATCCTTCAGTGTCTAAACATGAAGCATTCAGGCACAGTACTGATTGTAGGTAACCTGCATTCTGGCAGTGCTCAGAGCCCAACACACAATCAATGTAGCAAAACAAAAGGAAAAATTTTTTTAAATACGCTTTGAGTCGCGTTCATGTGCAGGAGTGAAACACAAGCCGCTACACAGCCTTTGTAGGCAGCTATGCTGATTCAAATAGACGCTGGTCTGTTCAGTCAGTCAATGTCACGCAAAGCGTGGGCCCTATTTTTTTTTTCCTATGTGACATGAAGGAACCTGCCTCTCATTGTGTGACTGAGTACGATGCAGGATTGATGTTCCACTGCAAAAATGGGGAGGGGCTGCAAATTAGACAAGAGACACAAACAAAACTGAAGTACTGCTGAGTACAAAGCCATGGAAATTGTTGCAGATTGTAGTAGGTTGCTTATTTACACAATGTTTGCTAACAAATAAGCCTCTCGCTAGCTTGTGAGCTTTGACGCATAGGGAGAAGTGTGGCAGAGGCAATGTTTTGTTTGTTTTATTGTTGTTGTTTGCTTCCAGTGGGTGTTAATGTTACTTGCATCCTAAAATACTAAATGTTAGCATGTTACCAACTGTGCACATGCAAACATGCTAGCATTAGCATTGATATCAAAGCCTTGATACAGCTGAGGCTGATGAAAGATGAGCTGAGTCTGACTATACAGAGCTCTGAGATGTCCTAAAAGGCGCGGCACCATCCTCAAGACAAACGTTATATATTTATTATAAGTAATAGTTGAACAGATGTCCAGTTAGCAAAGCAGCTTCACAGGGCCGTTAACATGATAATAGACATTTAGGTTCAGCCTTTTGGTAATTAAAATTACTATGGCAACAAGCAAGTAGTTTGCCTTCCTTATGCCTCATTGTGAATGATGTATTAGTATTTTATCCTGAGTTCACATTGATTTGTCCTTGAATGTTCTGTGTGTCTGTGTGTGTGTGTGTGTGCGTGCGTGCGTGCGTGCGTGTGCGTGTGTCTCCTCACCAGTGAGCTGGTGTAGGTCGGGTCAGAGGTGTCCTCCTCCAGATATCGTGATAAGCCAAAGTCAGACACCTTACACACTAAGTTACTGTTAACCAGGATGTTCCGAGCTGCCAGGTCTCTGTGAACATAACTCATCTCCGCCAGGTACCTGTAACATCAACAGGATTTACGGTGTTATCTACTGCCAGCTACCTGGGCTGCTATAAAAATATGTAATGGGACTTAGTGTGTGTTTCCAATATATGTGTTATCACTGCCAGCTACCTCTGATAAAATAGGAATGGGATTTAATATTTGGGTACATGTACATGTTTGTGTGTTATCACAGCAAGCTACCAACAATAAAGATCTAGTGTGTATTTGTGTCTGTGTGTGTTTTTGTCTAAGCAGTGTCCAAGCTGACAAGTTGTGTTGCTGTAAACTTGATTAAATATCTTGTATACAGTATGTTTTAGAGTTTGTGATTGTGTGTGTGTGTGTGTGTGTGTGTGTGTGTGTGTGTGTGTGTGTTAAACAGAGTTTGCATATCTTAAACTGCTGATGGTTGATTGAGTATAGCACGACCAGACAGTATCGGAAATCGCAGCATCAAATTTTACCATGGTAGAATTGCTATTGTTACCCAGAAATCTAATTTCACATAACAATCATTGAAAGGTCTGAGAAAAATTCTTCTTCATCTCTGTGATAAAATGACTTTCTGTAGCAGGAGTGTGTGTGTGTGTGTGTGTGTGTGTGTGTGTGTGTGTACCTCATTCCAGACGCGATGCCCCTCAGCATACCAACCAGCTGGATCACTGGGAACTGCCCATCATTCTGCTTCAAAACCATGACAGGATTATTTTTATTTTCTGTTATCACGCTTTTTCACCTCAGTTATTTAGAGAAAGTCCAGCGGGTAAAAAGATGTGTCAGTATTTCACAGAAAATGTCATACCAGAGGCTATAATCAACATTTTTTTGACATTTTTTCCAACTCATATAATGGTGCAGTGACTGTACTGTATACTTACAGAGACTGTGTGACCTTACATAAATGAAGAAGGAAAAAAAAAAAACATCAACTGAAGACAAAGAGAGAGGTGAGGTGAAGAAGATGCCTCTTTTATTGTTCAGCATCAGGATTGAGTCTGTTTACCTGTGTCAGTGTCAATCAGTTCATATCATATATATAATATATTCTCGTTGTTGTTTTAACTTCAACTCAATTTCAAATATTTAACTCTGTATAATCGATTAATATTGTCACCATTGGTATAATGTAATAATTAGGGTTAAGGGGTCAGTATGCTTCAAGTAAGATAATTTGTAAGATAATTAAAACCCCATACACACCTCTCTAATATCAGTATTGGAGAGCTTCTTTAATTTCTGTAACTTTCAAGAATGGACAATCCAACAGTCACACCCACCTCACACAGCAATTGGCCAAGTGTGCAGAGATGGGGAAAAAAAGGCAGGATTTGAAGTCTCAAATTCTCAAAATTTCATTCTTCGCACAACTATTTGTCAATTTTTTGTGAAAAAAGAAGTACAACATCGTTCTAGTGTGGACAATCAAAAGGGGCCTTTAGATGTGGTTGGACAAACCTCGTAAAAACTAGTTCATTCTAAGCGTATTAAACCCTTTCTTCTTTATAACACTTTTAAACACGGCTGGAGAATCTCAAAAAAAAACCTAGTTGTTTTGGTCAGATACATATTCAGCCAGTTTAATGTGAGCATTGCTCAATGCTGCATGTCTATAGTTTGTACTATATCACTTTAAATAGTATGAAGAATGCTGAGTAATGGTACACAAAACTGGCTTTCAAACCAGTTTGCAACGTTAATTATGGTACTTCTTCCCTTTGGAGAATAGCACAATTAACCAAAGAGGTTTTTAAGATGTAATAATTAAACAGGGCCGATTCTTTGTCAGGGACTCTGATAATGATGGCCAATGGTCTACCACTGTCTCAAAGATGTAACAGAAATGATGTAAAAATAATGAATCTTATAATGACTTTCCATATGTAAAGTGGGTTATTAGAAATGGTTATATACAAATTAAAACAATTCTATTATAGCATAGCTTTAATTATTACTTTTGCATATATCTCCTTGCAAACATACAATTTCTTAGCTGAACAAAAGTCAGTATTTATTTTGAGAAGCTGGAGGCCTCATGTTATTGTGAGACATGTGAATGTTGATGATACCTAAAACATTCACGTTTTTGCTATGTTACTTTTTCACCTTTGGGCCAGACTCTGTCTCTTATAAACATCACTGACATCCCCACTGACAAAGGTGCAGTCAAAAGTGTGTGTGTGTGTGTGTGTGTGTGTGTGTGTCTTTTAATTCACTTCATGCATCAAACTGTGCCTTTGATGCTCCTCTAGCTTAATCCTCTGCAGGCACAACCTTCTTCTAGGTACAGACACACACGTACACACGTACACATGTACACACGTACACACACACACACACACACACAGATCCTCTGGGTCTTGTGCCTGCAAGATGGTCACGCTAGGACAGCAACTCCAGTAGGATCGATCATTGTGTTTGTGTGTGTGTGTGTATGAGTCAGCGGATGATTTCTGAGTCAAAAGGGGTCACGCTGTGAGAACTGAACATCAAAGAGTTTCTTTTTCTGTTTTTAGAGGCGCCTAGAAAAAAGGAGGGCAGGATCAAAGAGGTGGACAGACTGACAGACAGACAGACAGGCTGGCAGGATGAGGACGAAAGAGCACAGGAAGGAAAAAGATGGGAGAAAAGGAAGAACAGGAGGTTGTTTCACATTTTGTGTGTCTTTTTCCAAAATCTCCAAAGCCTCCCCTCTCCGTCTGTTTTCTGTGTCTCTCCTATGTCCATTTCTGAGCGATTTTACTAAAACGATGATAATTGTTCATCAGTATAATAACATTCAGGGCTATTTGTTATATTTTTTCTCAACAGCTTCAGATGGTGTGTAAAATTAAACCTTAATTTGGGAGTTAAACCCCTTAAACAATTTAATTAGTTTCAAAGTGCAAACATCAATCTCAAACCAAGGTCCACGCACGAGACATGATTGAAAGCGCCAGAACAAGCCAAGAGTGGAGATTGATATGTCAACTACTGTTTTTAAAGTCATTACTTAACTGTCAAGCTCAGCTATTCCATAAGCTTTTCCATCCAGCTATAGAATCTATAATTATTATTAATATTACATCTAAAACTAAGTGTTAAATCTAAATATTAAATCTAAATGTGTCGCCGAGTGTAAACATCATTTCACCTTACCATTCTCACAGAATCCGACTTTTGTAAGTTAAGGCCACTACTTAAGCTGCACAGTTGTCAACACCCTGGCCTGGCTATATACAGTGAATACATATCGTATGAGGCTGAGTACGACCTGCCCTAATACGAATTTACACTTTTGTGTGCCTACGCCTTTATTGTGATTTATTTTTACTGTATAATATGCTAAAATCTCAGGGTGGATGTTAAAACAAAGGGGTTTTTTTTTTTTTTTAACTAAAATTACTGTAACTTCAGAAGAAACCTACTTGATTTGTGCAACTCAGATTGAATCCTCAAATGATCTTCAGCAGAACTTTAGGCGTCAGTACAAAGAGGACAAAAAGGACTGTGGAATTTGTCCCCCATCACATACATTTACATTGAATTCTTCACTGCCAGACTAGAAGAGCAGCAACCAATTACTCATGTCATACAAAGTGCAGCAGTATTTACCCTGAGAAACGAGTCAAGAGCTCCGTTCTCCATGAACTCTGTGATGATCATTGTGGGCCTGCTCTTGGTGACCACACCCTCAAGCCTGATGATGTTTGGTTGGTCAAACTGGCCCATGATTGACGCCTCGGACAGGAAGTCCCTCCTCTGCCTCTCAGAGTAACCCACCTTCAGGGTCTTGATGGCCACAGGAATTTCCTTTTTCCCCACAGGCTTGAGGCGGCCCTTGTACACTTCCCCAAACTCACCTAAATGAGAAAACATTATGAGGCGAACATTAGAAAATTCTGTCTAGAATGACAAGATACACATCTAAGGTCCCAAAACATCCTCTGTGCATTATGTACAGCAGTACAGATTCCTCCACAGATGCCTATCTTACTGTATATTGCCTCCATGGGGGCTGAGATTGATCAACCACATTTACGTTTCCATACTTGTGTGAATCACGTTCAAGGCCAAAGCTTCTTCAGAGAAGAGGATATGTCTCAGCAGAGAAAAACAAGTGCATTGCTCGTGAATGGTTGTTTTTTTTTTTTAATGCTCTGATGCATTCAGAACATTTAATTAGAATTATTGCATAATAAATGAGGCTAAAAATAATTGCATTTTAATTGCATTTTGTTATATAAAATGCATTGCCTGTAAAGTCAGATGGGCTGAAGTTCATACCATTTGGTTACCATTTATTATTAAACGTCTTCCATCAATCAAACAAGAAAGAGCATAGTGTTTTCAGTAATGTGCAGGGCAGGACGTGTTAAACACTCCAGCGGTTTATCCTGATAATAGGAGTTATGTTACCGTTTCTTTATTCTCTTTATTATTGATATGCGTTGGTCCAATGTTCATTGAATGTGTGAGTTACAATTAATTCTGCAACAAGCGATTATTTTCATTATCGATCAATCTATTGATTATTTTCTCGATTCATCGATTAGCTGTTCGGTCCATAAAATGTTAGAAAATAGTGAAAAATGTTGATCGAAGCCCAAGGTGACATCTTCAAATGTCTGACTTTTTTTTCCCAACAGTCCACAAGAGTTTACCGTCATAGAACCAGAAAATATTCACATTTGGATTCTTCTCTTTAACCTCAATGTCTTCAGCTTGTTCCAATGTATAGCAATTTCCTTTTATGTACTGGTGACAAAGATGTCTTTTGTCAGAATAAATGCAGTCATATGCTACGCCTGCTTGGGGACATGAACACTGAATAGCACTTCAAAATAAAAGTCCTCATTTCAGAGATAAAACTGGGTGTGTGAATAATGGATGAGTGATGGGAATCTGATGACAGAATGCATCGTCCTGTCTCAGTGTGATCTCTGCTCCACATCTCACTGCTCATTAAAAACTATCTACTGTCAGCAGAGATGGATGGAGGGCAGAATGGGAAGAAGGGAGGATGGAGAGGGTGGGGGAAGTAAGGAGGGAACAGAGGGAGGACACAGAAGTTAAGAGTGAAGGAAAGAAATGAGTCGGTATTGATAATGAGGGGAAAGGATGGATGGACAGAGAGGAATGAAAATAGTATTTTTTTTTTTTTCAGAGAAGCATGATCAGATGTCACTTGTTTGGTTTTGTTCTGTTGTTGTGCTTTTTCCTCCCTCGGTTCTTTGTTTTAACATTTCTCTATACGTAAACACTCCAGAGGGGCTGAATCACAAAGAGAGGTGAAGATAGGGGGAAAAATCAAAGAAAGGTAAAAAGAAAAGAGAGAGATGTGAATACATTTTTCACTCTATCGCAGCAGAATTGAGCTCAATGTCCGGCCACATCTCATATCACCCAGGCTCATATTTTCCCTTCCTTCCCTCCCTGTCATTTTCATCCCTCCTCTGTCACCTCTGGCTGAGGTGAGAAACCTTCTCCTGAGAGAAATAACGCGCGAAACGGAGGGATTACAGAAAGCCTCTCGGAGTGGCTCAACAGACCCAAAGCCCAAAGCGCGTCCTCTCAGCAGTGAAGGTCTGAATCTGGTTCATGACCTTTATCATCCACAGCTCCATGGCCATTTGGGTTTGATTGGTTTTGGTCCAAGAAATAATAATAATAAAAGAAAACCTCATGATCTATATGACACTATACTATAAATGAGAGTACAAAAATAGAGTGCAAAATAAATAATTAAATTTAACAAAATAGAAATAGAAATAAGACAAGAATAGAATAACACAATAGATTTACTTACCACCAACATGTTACAACCCCCACCACACCACTCGCACACACAGTGGCTGGTACCAAAAATATAAACTCAAGAATGAAGGAAAAACTAAACAAACAAACAAACACAAACAAACAAACATACATACATAAGTAGGCAGGCACATACTGGGATTAATTGGAAGGCAAACAGTGCAAAACAATAAATGGGCTATAAAGGGCTGCCATGTATGAGAAAGATTTCTCCCTTGAGCCTCTCTGTGCATACTTTAATTTTGTTTGAGAAAAAACATTTTTAAGCCATTAGGATATAGAAGGACTCTTGGCAGAGGTCCTGTGTAACAGTATGATGTATCTGGCTACGAGGGATGTGAATGCAATTATTTGTTTTTGTTCAGAGTTAAGAGCAAATGTTTCATTACGGGTTCCAAAAAATACTATCAGTGGACATGGCTGCAGTTTGGAGTTCAGTACTGGGGACATAAAAAAACTGTCCCAACAGGACAATGTCGTTCTGGACATATAGGAAAAACATATGAACTGTTTTGCAGGAAGTGTTATAACGTCTACTGCATTTATCATCTGGATGTATTCCTGAGAGCCTAGATTTGGAAAGATGAGTGCTTTATAAGTTAAAATGAGGCTGCGTTGAGCACAAAATATGGTAGTATGTATTCTGATGACCGTCACCCACCACACATTATTTAACTCCATTCCCAGCTCCTCTTCCCATTTAGTTTTAGCTTTAATAGTAACATAATGTTTAAATTACATGAGGGAGTTATATATATATTTCAGAAATTGATGCTCTACTATGTGAATTTAACTCATGGTTGTTTAGGGGAGGAAACTGGGAAAAAAATGGTAGCGGTACAGTGCCTCATTTTTACATTATCTGAAAAGATGAGATGGAGGGATGGAGGTAGCCCAAGTGTGGATAATAAATAAGAAAAACGACAGAACACCCCGTCCATATAGAAATCCTGAAAATTGTTAATATCTTTTCTGTCTACATTGTTGGCAGAAGTGCTAATATCAACTGTACTGGGATATCTGTATGAAGGTTTGATTTTCATAGAGGAGGAGTACAGCAGGGCAGAGATGAAAGGTGAGCTACAAGAGAGCAACTCCAATCCACACCAGGGAGTGTTAGAAGACTCAAGCCAATAAACAATCTTGTGAATGTGTGCTGTCTAATAATAGAAATTAAAAACAGGCAATGCTATATCCCTATTGAGTTTGCACACCTGAAGTAGAGATTTATATTTAGATTCTTGGTATTTTCCACAAAAAAAAAAAAAAAAAAAATCAGTCTGGATACAATCTGGTTATATCAAAAAACAGATTGCTGCTAGCGTATACTAACAATGTTTTAAACTGCGATTCCCATAGAGGCAGAGAGTGTACATTAAACATAAGAGTATGAATATGAATAACATGAAGTTGGAGCTTTATAGAAACTGCCATAGGCTATGATTTATGACTTAGGATAGGCCTGCATGGAAAAAAACTAAAAATTCAGGCTAATTTTTCAGTGCTAAACAAACCGTTGAATTGGAGCATATTACTTGAACATCTTAGGACGCCTGGTGTATCATGAAAAATATTTAAATAAAATGAATATTTGGAAACCTAGGAAGGTGTACATGGCATAAACCTATGCAGTGTGGTCTGCTTTTTTGTCTTTACCAGTGTTTATTTTCTTAATGAAGGTTTGAGCTTCTTTGGGTGACAGGGATACCTTCTCTTCACTACTGTAAGATATGCGCAGGTGAGCCAGGTGGATTAGCCCATATCTTACTTCCTGCATTCCCCAGCGTGGACATCTGACATATTTAAATGCAGCATGGGCCTTTGCTATCTTTGCCCTGTGGTCTGGGAAGATGGAGATAGTCATGTCCCTGATGTTAATCTTTCCACGTTTTCTTGCCTGTGTAGAATGTGGATGCAGTCAGAGTGTTAGTGGAGTCAGGCTATAATAGTGCATCGCTGCTAGCTGGCTCTCAGGTTGAGCTGAAAGGTCCTGTGGCATCTGTCTTCTTGTACAGGTGGAATGTTTCTTTGAGATTACCAATCTTGTTGTTGAATCACGACAATATCATCAGTGCAATTTTCAGCTGTCAAAAATGAATGAAAATGCACCTGTTCAGTCAGACACCTCTGAGCCAGCAATGAGAAGTGCGAACATAACTGAACTCTTCAGCATCTGCACAATTAGCGGCGATAACCAGATAAATGTTAAAAATAACCCAAATCATTAAGCCTGCTTGACTAGCTTATGCTTTTTAAATGATGATGAAGAACTACATTGCTTGGCGGAAGAATGATTATTTGTTATCGATAAATGACTGCTTTTTTTTTGTTGTTGCTATGTGTTTATTTTGATGAAACCTCGCCAAGTATGTAGTAACCGTTTTATAAAAGCAATAAGCCTGTTGTGGCTTATTGCTTTGTTAACGCTGGAACTTCCACACCAACGTCTTACTCCATAGCTAGCTCAACCTGAAACTAATTAATCATTAAAATATTTACATCTATATATGAATATGAATTACTGATAACAAGAAAACATGTTACATTAAATCAATATCAATTATTATATAATATTATAGTTAAATTAAATTAATTAATGTTCTGGGCAGACAGAAGTATGTTTGAACACACAATGAATTTCTCTTCAGTTTTCAGTGACTCTCTGTGTACAGGACATAACAGACTTTTCATGTATTAATATGTTAAAGTCAGTATGTGTTTCACCTGGCTAATAAAGTTAAAATATCAGGGATCAGAGGTAAAAAAAAAAAAAAAAAAAAAAAAGGCATTTCATCTTTCCATATTTTTTGTTTAATTTTTCTAATTTTTTTTTCCTTTTTACATCTGAAAGCTGAGATGCAAAAACTCTGCCCCCGAAAATTTCAGAGGACGCTCTGGGACTCAATTTCACATCCAACTTTCTCCATTTGCCAAACATCACACAGCATTTTTACAGTGAGAGCTGAGATAGCCAAAGAGAATGCAGGAAGACAGTTTTAATTTATTCCTGTGAAAGTTTTTGCCATGAATAAAACATCTCTCCTGACTTCAAAGCAAAAAAAGGCAAAATAATAAATTGCCATAACATTTTTCCAGACCTTTCTCATTGACACAAAAGTCTGGCACAGTTTAGGAAAATGATTCATTTACTGTATTTGCTGTTTCAAGTGACAGTCTGTCTCATTAAAGGAACTAAGGTTTATATTTCCAGCTTTCCTGTTTGAAAGCATTGTGAAGGAGATACGAGTTAGGTCTGGGAATTTTTGTTGTGTTTTTTTTCACCTTAAACCAAAGCTCATTATTAATATACAATGAATGCACAATAATATTTGACACTTATTAAAAACAGTGTTGGGTTTTCTTCATCAGCTTATAGAAACAGCAAGACAGAGAGGATGTCAAAAGGTAAAGAGATGAAGTCTCGAAAAACTTCTACCTGAACCGATGACTTCCTCTATTTTCACACAAGAAGGGTCGATTTCCTTGGCAAACTCTCGTACAGCCTCATTGGGGTCCTCATAGGTGAAGGGATCGATGTAGATTTTCACCCCAGGTGAATTGTGACCCTCGGATAGGGTGGGAAAGGTCACGGTAGGCGTGGTCCCACTAAACATGTCAGGTCTCAGAGTCACCTCTGAGGAGAGAGGGGGAAAGTGATATAAAGATATAAACACAACAATTAAACCAATGAATGAGTGCAGCAGAAGTGTCAGTAGTGGTCGTACCTCCCCCTGCGTTGTACTGCTGCAGCTTGTCACCATACACGCTCTCCTTCAACTGCCTTCTCCTGCAGACAGACGCATAAACAGAGATCTTTGGAAAAAGTGGAAAGCAGTGAGAAATATTACACAAAAGTTTGAAACATTGCAAAGACAAAATGCTAATTGGTTGTCTCTTCAGCTGGGTTGAGGTAAAAATAAGAAGTCTTTCCGGATGTCAAAAAATGTCGGTCTTCCAGGAATTCATTAGGATTGCATTCTGTGTTGTCAGCTCGTGTTTCATCCGAAGATGGAACCAAAGAAATACACTCTGTTATATTTGAGTATGTCAACTGATCTTCACAATAGACACCTTATACTGCATACAGCAGAGACAGCTTGTCACTTGCTATTTTTGGGAGGTCACGGGGTCACAGAAACTTTTGACATTTTTATAGTTCAGACAGAGTTCAGATCTACTTTAAAACAGTTTTGGAAGAAATTTTTTTTTAGCAACATCTGTGCCAAAGCTGTCATCATTATTTCAAAATTGTGTTTCATGTTTTCGACAAATTCTAGTAAGCTATTGCATCAGGCAAATACTTCACAAGGAGGACATTTTGACAGATTTTTTTTTTATTTCCAGTGTAATATATTACAACTATAGTATACAATAATTCTAATCATGTGTACAAGTAAATATAATAATTTATACCTATTTTTCAGGAAAAAAAATCCAGATGAAACTGATGTTTACAATAATTTATTATTCATACCCATCTAAAATGTGCTGCAAAAAGACATTGTTGACTGTAAATGGTGTTAGTAAGGTATGCTTTCTGCTTCATCTCAAACTCTTCCTTGGCAGATGGATTTTGCTCAGTTGCCATCACATGACCATTGTGAGATGTGGTGGACAGCTCTGAACAAGCAAATAAGGAGACCTTGAACATTTAGATTCTCAACTGTATTTTCTTATTATTGTTTCAGATTTTACTAAATCAAATATATACTGTTAGATTCCCAGATTTAATAAGAAAAGAAAAGAAAGATCCTTATTGTGCTCTATCAGGTTCAGTAACTTGATCAAAGTACTGTGCCTTTGATTGGAAATTAAGTGTATGCAATGTATCTAACAGGATATCACCATTTGTGTGTGCGTGTATCGGTGTGTTACCTGGTACAGATGATGGCGATAGCTACCAATGAGACAATGCACACTCCACCTACTAAAGAGCCTGCAATCAGGGAAAGCTGCTGCCCCAGCTCTGACTTGTACTCATCTGCAGAGAGACACACACACACACACACACACACGGAAAAGAGCGGTACTGTTTTCATTTTTTTTTTAAAACTCTTTTATAACCAAGCATTTCTGGAAGGGAAAATATATACCTGACAGTTGCTCTCGCTCTAACACACACATAAAATATCTTTTACATCATCTTACATGACTGCAGGCAGACACACACACACACACACACACACACACACACACAGGCAGAATTTAATTACTTTGCAGCCTGATTTTCACTCTTGGTCAACCTCTCATATTCCCTCTCAGTCCTGCACTCTCTTTCCTCTCCACCATAAAACCTTCCCCACACCACACACCTCCACACACTCCAGCCAACCACCCACACACTTACCATCGGTGAGTGTCTGGAATAGCATCTCCTTGCTGTAGGCTCCGTAGCCGGCCACAGTGCGGGCTCTCACCTGGACCACGTAGCCGGTCCCTGGCCTCAGCCCCTCCAGGACCACATTGGGCGTCTCGCTCTGCACCACTGTACTGTTCAGCACTGATGACTGAGACTGAGGAGAAGGTACAGACATCCAAGACAAAACGTCAAACATCAGTCACACACTCAGCCAGATAGAGAGGAAATTTAGTTCTCACTTTTGGCCAAGGATTAAGACGATTAATTCTAAGCTCCCGTCCAAACTGAGACATTAATTTTCAAACCGTGACACTACTGGCTGCCTGGCAGGACTGCGTAACAGCAACATCTTGTATTTAAATTCAGTCTGGGACCTTTGTCACACCACACTGGTCTCATTCTTTTACCTCTTTCTATTTGAACGAGTAAGAATTTTTAATGTAAATTTTTATTTCCGGTTACTCCATAATCCACAGACCTCACTATGAACAGGTTTTTAATGGAACTACTTTCTACTTAAGGCACTGTTCACAGTGAGGTGTGTTGAATTTCCAAAGTAACTGGGACATTGCTACTGCAAAGATATGTTTCAGTATTTTGAGCAGCACAAGCTAAATACCATCTAATCCCATTGAAAGAGTGGGAGGAGGGTTCAGAAGGAGCATATCACACTACCACCACAACACAGAAAAAATATTACTGCAACCAAAACTACCTGCATGGCAAGTGGTTAAGTAATGTTTTATTTTTTATTTTATTTTTTGTGATTTTGATGAGTTGAACTTTATGACGAAAACCTAAATTTACTAAACTTTGGATTTTTTTTTTCATAGCCTTGGCCAACTGTATAATCGATTATAGTAACCTTGTAAGGTAACACTCTACTTTAAGTCCCCGTTTTTAGTGTATATATATATATACACCCTCTTTGACCCATCCATTCCTATATCCTTCAAATAAAAAACGTGATAATACAGTTAATTACTAAAAGCCCACAGAGACATGTGCATTTGGTCTTCTCTCCTCCTCCTGAGGTGAATTATACATCAGACCTATCAGCCCTATCTTAAAAACCCAAGGCTACCACCTTTTACCACTATCTCTCTACGCCCTCCTTCTGTTTTCTTTCCCCCGTTTCTTTCAGATAAAAAGGTTTTTACAGTGACTAAATCGAAACAGCTCAGAGAGAATGATAGATATGGTGTGGTGATGGCATGAAAGGAGAAAGGGAGGGAATCATGCCGTGAGGATGAAGGAGGTAGAGGCGTCAACGGCAGAGCATAGAGGAAAGGGAGAGAGATGATGATGATGATGATGGTGAAGAGGAACAGGAGGAAAAGAAAGTAGGAACAAAATGAGGTTTGGGGCTGGGGAGTGGTGTTGTCAAAAGAGGACATGTGTGGTTTGGGCGTTTATTATTATTTTTTATTACTGTTACTGTTGTTGTTCTTAACCTGTTTTAACCTTTGAACAGCCTCTTACAGAAATAACCTCCAGTTCCAACCATTAGTTGATTAGTTGACTGCCAACTATTTTGATAATAGATTCATTGCTTCTAAAATGTGAATATGTTCTGATCTCTGTATCCCTTTAAGATGGAAAACTGTATATCTTTGGGTTGTGGACTAATAGACACTTTACATTGCGTCTTGGGCTTTGGGGTGATTGATGGACATTTTTCACTATTCTGACAGTTTATAAACCAGATGATTAATCAAGAAAATAATCAACAGATTAATCGCTAATAAAATAATCATTAAGCAGATCCTTTTGTTGCCGCTTGTGGCTATATTTATTGTGCTATAAAATGTCATATGCCTTTTAATAGTCTCATTCCTTTGTACCTATAATAGCTTCATATTTTGCATAATTGAGTGCACTGTTGATATATTGTTGTATGACCAAAGACAGACTCCACTAATCCTACTGTAATAATGAGGACACGACACATGAAAAACTACAGAGTTTGAAGTATTAAAGCTGGGGCAGAATAAGAGTTATATTTAGAAAGTGGCCACAGAAATTGGGGTATAGTGTCGGTGGTGGGGTTTGGATTTGGAGGTGTGTGTGTGCGCGCGTGTGTGTGTGTGGGTGGGTGGGGTGGAGGGGGTCTCTATGCTTCCACAGTGAAGAGGTTAG
This sequence comes from Pampus argenteus, assembly GCA_036937835.1. NCBI lineage: Eukaryota > Metazoa > Chordata > Actinopteri > Scombriformes > Stromateidae > Pampus > Pampus argenteus. Next base: position 14,460,146 of record CM072870.1, read on the forward strand.
GGAGCAGCCCATCTGGGAAGGTCTGGTAGCCAGAGATAAGTACGGAGGAAAAATCCTGCCTCCCTGTGCCATATCAAATTTACTACATTAAAACCTAATTATCTATAGGGTGGGGGTGAGGAAGGAGATGGCGAGAGAGGTGAAGATGGGGGAAAGGAAGGAGGAGAGATGACAAAGTACAAAAAAAGTACAACTGTCTGATATGGAAACATGTCCTCTTTCTCTCCAAGCTTATGAAACTGCTCCCTGAGGACTTCTTTACGTGAATCTATGAGCTAAAATTAGTCATTTTATGTTGCTCGCTTGTCTACAGTCTAAAAAACAACCATTCTGTGTTCCTAAGATGTATATCAAGGAAGAAAAATGAAAAGAAAAAACAATGAAAGAGCAAACTGTAAGCTTCTGACTCTGGTTCTTAATTGGCACCACTGTTATAATGTGTATAATATTAAAGCAAAGACGGCAGCAAATAAGACAGACTTTAAGTTGCTGCCCTGCACCTATTACAACACTGTAACTTGTATTTCTAGTCTATCTGTTACATTTTATGTATCTGTTCTTAACTTTTTAATTTCCATTTAAAAATATTTTAATTGGTATGTCAATGTGTTTATGTCTTTTCTAATCATTTTAATGCATAATGTAAAGCACTTAGAATTGCTCTTGTGTGTGTTTGCAGAAGGCAAATGTTCTCTGACAGCATATTTCATGTTGTTTTCCCTACAATATCCACTCTTGGAAACTACAACACAATTAATGTTTTTATGAATATATTTATCCACTCGTAGCCCTTGATTAAGGTTACGGAAAGGTCATGGTCTTGGTTAAAGATCTTAAAGAAGTCAACACTGTCTTGTTCCAAGTAAACATAATCAATACAAAAATAAGGTTCCCTTTAAAATGTATATGTAAATGTATATGACATATGTCGTATTTAAGAAGATGGGGTTGAAATATGTCACACTACCTGTATCACATCTGAGAATAGACATTATTCACACAATCACAAGACATTTCTTGTCAGTAAACATTGGTTGTTTTAGGCATTTCAACAAGAGACAATGCTGTTTGTCTAGTGAGGAGAGTCTGATTGTCAGATAACTCAAAAAAAAAAACCCTGATGAAATGCTTTCAGGTACCACATTCTGATAATAGCACGACTGAGCTGAATCACATTCAATGAGCTCTCAAAGATCTTTTTGAATCACTTCATTTCATGAAAGGTTCAGTAAAAAGAAAATCAGCAATGCGGATTGTTACAACCCAGCTTCTATTATATTAGAAATTAGACACTGGATCTGTGTGAATTGATGTGGTTTTAGTAGCTTTTTAAAATGTGAGTAAGATAGGAAAGAGCCTGTGAATGTAATGACTACAAATTTGTTCTGCAACAAGAGCAGGGCTTTAAATATTCTCACTATACTAAATATACTCTCAGATACTGATGGGACACTGTTTATCCTTAATGCATTTACGAGCATAGATTAATTATTTAATATCTTACTTTATTTGGTTAAAAGTTGAATAAAATGTATTAAAAAATATATTAGAAGGCAAATATGGTACTAATAGTTTAAGGTCTTTAATCAAAGGTAGTTATTACTATTTATATGATTTATTTAATTCACATATAGTTAGTTAGTTAGCTAGTTCACACTGTCACAAACCTTAAGAGCAGCAATAATAACTCAATCAATAAAAATGAAACAAGCAGACTTTCTCTCTTCCCCTTGTGCAGCACAACAAAATTATAGCCATACACTGTGTCATGCTGGAAAATTGGAATCTGTGAGCGAGCCCTCTGGAGTTATGGTCTTTAGGACTGTGCCTGAGTGTTTTCATCAAAGAGAATAGATGGAGAAAATTGACAAGAGTCTTGAGCATTTAAAGTTTGCAGTTTTGTTTGTACTTCAGACTTTCTGTGAGTTATAGAAGCGCCAACTCACTGACACTATGTATTAAGAAAAAAAATGAGTGCAGAGACTTGCAGTGGCTCTCCCGAAAAATGCCCAAAACTAGTTTGGAAGTTTTGTTGATGATAAGAAGTCAAATGTGGACTTAGGGTGAGGAGCTATGTTGTTCTAGTGTTGTTAACTTAAGTTATGGGAAATTGTGATAGACTTTTGATTAAAAAATAAATAAATAAATCTGTAGATTCAGTGAAAACAAAGACAACCGTTAGTTGCAGCCCTAAGTGCTTACATAAGAGTCGATCATATCGGTTTTGACGATGGAAGTATTGTTCGACTTCCATTGTTCTGCAAATCTGACAGGAGCTTGAGTAGAATCAACTTGAAGAGTTGATCTAAAATACCACATAGGTAGAAATACCTCATGTGGGAGTACCTCTTACACTGTGCTTCTGTCTCCAAGTCCAGCAGGGGATGAAACTCTTTTCTTCCATTTTTTATAGACTGGTTTAGAGTGGGAAGAATAAAACATATCATCTGACCGTATAGGCAAAGGAAATGAGGCCACAAAGACTCAGTTTGAATACATCTTTTTTTTTGTTCAACCTCAACTGCAAAGGAAAGATCAATCTTCAACATCACGGTCTGGACAAATGGATGGTTTCCTGCAGAGATGTTCTGCTTCACAGGTGGTGGTGAGTCCAGCTCTCTGTGGTGACAGACTGCCTCATATGAAGATGACTATGTAAAAGAAGTGGTCTGTGAATTCATTCATCACCACGAAGAGCAAAATAAAAAAAACTGCATCAGAGCTATGAAACAGCACCACAATGTCATGAAGCAGACCAGTGAAGCAGCTCTAGATTTGTATTTTGCAGTTTATTATTAAGATATTTTATGATTTCACTCGGATAGTGTTGTATATTTTCTTAGTCTTGTTTGTGGCTCCAATGGCTTGTTTATTTGATACCGATGATATGAAGAATCACTGAATCAATTTGGTGCACATCACTGTCCATCGTTAACTTAAAAAAATTGCTGTTTCTTTAATTGATTAAAGTGAAGAGAGATCCATGAGACCTGCATGAATTCTTACAGTGTCTTATGTGAGCTGGTCGATACAAACACGATCCCGATAAATCCCAAATTTGATTACATCTTGTGTTTCTCAGTTTATAAAACTGTGGCACCTTAAAGTACTTGATCACTTGTACATAGAGGAAACATACACAGCTTTATTATATTCAATAAATCAATGAACCTTTCTTTTACAGTTTAGTTAATGTAGTCTTACAGTGTGACAAGAGCCCACTGTTGCCACTTGTTAATGAATGTTTGCTCATTTATGCTGCACGACTTCCATCAACAATTGATGTGTGCCAGAATAAAGAAAGGTTCTCAATCACTGTGAAACCCTATCAGCATGACTACAGGCCCGGTGATATATGCACCATAGCTCTATGATCAATCCTGACTTATTAGGAAATAATACTGTAACAAAAGATGGTGCATTGAACTAAACTCTTTAATAGACATCTAGAATAAATGAGAGAAAGAATATATAAATGACCAGGATTACAAGTCTAACAAATGTGTTGACAGGTTTCTGCACTCAGCTGTCCTCAATTTATCATCATGTCATGAGGAGTCTATGAGGAGCAGCATTCACCACCACATTGAACATTTTCTCTGTAGAATCAGTATCACCTGCGTTAGGTGGCAGATTACTACAAAAAACACTGATTATTGAATGGTCATTATAATTTGAGGTAAATTGCTAATGGGCATATTTAAAAGTACAAAAAACACACATTACAAACACAACAAATCCGTCATAATCACTGTTTTGTGTGTGTGCATTTGACATGTCTGTCACAGTAGGCATTGTATGTATTGTACTGTATTATGAGCTTAAATAATTGAAACATGGATTTATTTTATATGCCTGTCATATTATGCCCATATTTACTTTCAATTATCTCATTCTTTGGATAGTGTGGATGAAAACAATTCATTAAACAATGAAATGTAGTTCGTCCTCATCGACCTATTGTTTTTTTTTTTATATATATATTTCCATAAATAGCTCAACAAATATTGGATGAATTTCCACGAACTCCAGAGGACTTTAATGACTTTTCCTGTAGTGTGTTCAAGAGTGAAATGTCTCAGAAATCTATTGAATGGATTGATATGCAATTTGATGCAGACATTTATAGTCTTTGTAAACTTTTGTGACTTTTCATCTCAGTGCCATCATTTGGTTAAAACAGTTTCCCATTATTGGATAGTCCGGGATTGTTATAAGAACTTTATTGTTTTACTCTTTAGTGTATGTATGATTGAATTGTTTCATGAGCAATGGCTATGACAGACCTAATGTAATGATTGTCCATTTAACTACTGAGTTTTTTCACGTTTATTGAAGTTAGTTTAAGCTGAAGTATTTGAGAAACAGTGAGAATGTTGCTGTATATCAGTAACAGTCCTGATAACAGATGGCTTATATGTAGTTGATATTGATTTGCCTGTTTTATTGACTCTAATGGATTACTGGCTGTGAACGTAACAAGAAAAAGCACACAGACATACACAGACATTTATCATCCGACTCTACCTTGTCATAGTATCGTATCTCGTAGTCGAGGATAATTCCATTCGGCTGCTCGGGCTGTGGCCATGACAACGAGAAACTGCGGCTTGTTGAGCTCACTTGGTGCATTATGGGAACTACTGAGGGCGCTGTTAAAAAAAACAAAAACACAAATGCACACACACGCAGTCAATTAGGTAGTTAAAGGATTCACCATCATACTTAAACACTGTAAATATGGAAACACATACAGTATATTGTAATGAATTATTACCAAGGATACACAAAAAGGAGAAAAATGTTTCCTCATTCGGGCCCATGAAAACAAATTACTGCACTTGTCACCGATGGGGCAACAAGAATTATGTCTGCAATGCATTCAAACCCATAGTTTAAGGAACCAGAACCTGTTACTGTTCTGGGATCTTTTTATCAGATGGTTTTCATCACGTCTGCACTTTACTCAATAACGAACAGTGGATAGATGAAGGAATCAGGAAAGGAAGATTGATACTACACAAGTGCAGGAAGTATCATATTTATGTGCAGTATTTTGCATTAAGATGGGTATTTTAAAGGGATAAAAAACACATTGTTCCTTTCCAAAAAAAATAATTCAATTTGTTTCACTGGTTTCATGGTGATACTGTTTAAAACCATTATGTGGTAAGGATATAGTATGTATCTTACACAGTTGAGTCATCATTGGGCTGCCATAATCCTTAGTAAATGCTGCTCTTCTGTCATTGTTATTTTAAAGCAAGAAAGAGCTCACCTGAAAACCTCACTGCATTTTTTTAATATTGCTACAATTGACATTTCATAGAACTATTTGTATTTGTTGAGTGAGTATCAAATCTATAGGTCTTTTTCGAAATGTGCTCAAAACGCACTGCACAGTTTTAAAAGCCCCTCACGCAGTCAAGCTGAAAATAAATCAGTTCTTGTTGAGTTCTTAAAGATTTCAGGGATAAGAGAGGTTTGCATTTGGCAGCAGTTACAAATGTGCTTAGAAAGCGGCACGGTGACAATGGATCATGTTTCGATTACGAATGAGCCCAGGTTGTCATAGATGAGGTAAATTATGTGTTTTCCATCAGAGGAAAGCGGCTTTTAAATCTACATTTGGGTAGTGGTGGAAATATCGCTTGTGTCTGTCTCTATAAAGTATTGATGGGGCAGTAAGCTCACTTTATAGTCTGTCAGAGACTGAGAGAGGGGGACAGAGAGGAGGGCAGGGAGAGTGGATAAAGGCAAGAAAAAGAGAATTGAGGGAGAGGCACGGAGAAAGAGGAAACAGAATAACAGCTGCGCAGGAAAAAACAGAGAAGGGGGAGGAGAAGGGGAGGCAGAGGGAGAGAGATGACAAGCTTATAACATGTTTTATGAATTAAAAGGCTGTAGCTCAATTTCCTTTATCCCCCTAGCCATCCCTCCCTCACATAATCCACTGTGCCCCAGGGTATGCTTTACACACACATCCATAGACGGTTGCACGGACGCACACACGCACACTCACCAGCCTGATTGGTTGTAATGTTGATTGACAGTAGCTGGGCGGGATAAGGGCTCTTGTTGGAGACTCCATTGATTGCCTGCAGAACACGAAGTGTAACGGTCAGCAATTCCAATTTACAGGCATTAACAGTTATTTTAACTGTTTGCTCAGACCCTCCCCCCTCAATCTCACAAAGCACATGTCCGATTTACAATGATAACAATGACAGATTTACCATTTGAAATGGGTGCTTGATTTCAGTCAGCAGTAGACAAAAAGCAGGCTTCTCGTTTCTGGCATTTTTTTCACCTGTACAGTAGCTCGCTAGCTAATTAAGATAACGGTTATCTCCATGACTTATGTAGGTTAAATACACATTCTCTGGTTAACTTTTAACGTATACAGGTGTTTAAAATGAGAACCCTGTAAAAAAAAAAGTACTAGAAATTATAGTACCAGAAATTATATTTCTAGTATGAATTGAACTAAATTGTTCAGATTTCCATTTGCATTTATGTTGACAGGGAACCTTTTTTCAAATTAATTAAACACTACATTTATATATCACACTGTCTGACAAGTCAGACAAAGGGTTGTCGGGTGAAATGCACCTTTAGTTAAGGTTTGCATGTTAGGTTTGTGGTTTCGGGTAAATATTAACAAACATGTTGTGCTTCAAGTCAATGAATTACAATGAACATCACTGAACATTTTACTCATACGTTCAATATCAACATTTTGCAACTTGCCAAATACATTAAACAACATTTGCAGAGGTAACAACACAAGTAAATTCTTGGCGACAACGTTGTGACTTGATGGTTACTTGATTGATATTGGACTAAAAGATTGAGTCATGATTTTGATGGCGTTGTTTGAGTGTAAAGAGCAGGACAGCTGCTAACATAACCCTAAACTCTGACATACCCTCCTTCACTTGGGAATTAATGCTGAGTTATGTTACAACTGTAGGTAGTACACACAGTTTAATCCATTCCTTATACTTTTGCTTGTGTATTTTTTATTTTGGAGAGGCTATAATAGACACCACCCTCCTAACTCTTTATGTATCACAGACCTTTTTTTTAGGAAACAGTCAATTATTTACATTTACAACAGATTTTTTTTTTTTGTTGCAAAACAGTCAAATCATCAGATGATGTATGACACTGATTATTCAGTTCTCTTGTAACTCATTTTGGATTAAAAACAAACAAACTATGGATATCTTGGATAATGGATATTCATCTGTTTCTTTGAAGGCTGTCTCATTCAGTAAACACATTAAATTAAAATCAATACTTTTATAATCAACATTTTCATAATCAGGTCGTTGTTTTAGTCATTTATTCATTTATCATTATTGATTCACCCACTCCACAAAAGTCAGCTTGAAAACGGATTAATTCAAAGTACATCTAGAAACAGATTATTTGCTATATGTGGATTTCTACCAAAAAAATCCCTGCTCTTATTAATAGAGACACTTAACTCTGGCATTAAAATACACTTAACATGAGATTTCAAAATCAAGAACTGCCTAAATGAGGAAAGTCAAGTATATGCTCCTTTCACTAAATAATTGTAATGCAGATGACGTTGATTCAGACACTCAACCTTGATGGTAAACTGGGGCTATAATAGAAAGAAGATTCAAGGTTCAACTCTGTCCTGGCATTAAAGATACCACAGTGGCCTTGTGGTTAGAGAAACGATATGAATACTGCAGACTGTGTATAAAAGCCTCCATGTCAGCAAGCGTCTATGTAACTAAAGTATCCTTGAGCATCAAACTGAATATCTGGAATTCATTTGCATAATAAATCAAGGGTTGACAACGCACTCAGCACCAAGGTTGTTTTTTAAGTGGGTAATATGTAATATTTTGAGCAACACATTTGTATATTATGATGTCATGCATCTTTGTAAGAGATACATTTCAGGGTTTCTTTAACAATGTATATCTAGTAGCATAAACAACTGAAGGAAACTCTATATTTGATCATGTTGCTCGTTTGTAGACAACGGTGGCTGAAATCATCTTGACTCAGCAACTCAGAGAATCCATATCGATAAATTGATAAATACTACTTTACTACTACTGGGTGTTTAAAACTAAAAGATAGATTTTCATTGTAGCTTCCCTTTCACAAAACTGAACAGCATACATGCCAAACAGAATAATAAATAAAGCTCTATAAATGCGCCCCTCCCTCAGGGGACAAACCTGTATGTCGAAAGTGTACGATGTGTGAGCCCTCAGCTTGCTGATCTCCACCCTTGTTTCCTTTAACCCTCGTTTGCCTGGAACATACGCCACACTGTCGTCACATGGCTGACATGCCCGTCGCTCACTGCTGTGGCACCGATGACACAAGATATTATAGGACAGGTCGTCACGGTGCCCGGTGTCGCGTGGCGAGTGCCATTCCAGCAGCAAAGATGTCTGATTGACGAGTGAGACCAGGTTGCGAGGAGCCGATGGGACACCTGAAGAGAGAAATGACAGGAGGGTAAGAAGGGACTGAAACTGAAGAGACATGCTACAGTCTGCCTTTTACTAAGCCAAGCCACACAAAAGTACTGGGGGATACAGTATCAACCAAATTCAGATTAGTTTGTCAATTAAAAGCAAATTACTGCTCCACACCTGGATGCAATCAAACTTCATTACGGTGAGCACTTAAGAACATTATTTATGTTTTGAATAAGTGGTGCTGGTGGTTTACATATGAATATGTGTATTATCATAAGATAACACTCACCAAGTGGTTGTAAGAGCTTTACTGTGTCTATGCAGTATAGCGGTATAAGATTATGTATACAAACACACCTATAAATTGGAGCTGCATGAAGAGGAAATTATTCATTATTATGTCCTACAGCATCCTGGGTATTTGAGGAAACTTTAATTCATCCTGTTCTTAGCCACAGAAAATATATTTAAAAAAAAAAAATCAAAGCTCAGCATAAGAAACTTGGAAACTTTGACTTATAGTTATTATCAAGTTTAAGCCGTTGTCTCTCCGTCATTTCAAGGTACCAGTATTACTGGTACTGATGTAGGAATCGGCGCTCCAGCGAACACCGTCTCTAATAGTCAGAAGGTGACCTAACAGCTCAACATCAGGCAGAGAAGAAGTGTCTCTTTGTATGTCTTTCTGCAGTCTGATTCTCTCTTGCTGTCAGCTCATCTCTTTGATCCGAGGAGAAACTTGTATTCTGGGTGTTAAAGTGAGTCCTTATTATTATACACCCATAGTTTTCACAAGGTTAAAGCTAGCGGGTGTACTTCTCCTTGACTATTAACACACATCGCAGACACCGCGATGCACCACATAGACAAACTCAAATGACATGTTGAAACAAGAGCAGTCGGGATTAATTTGATATTCCACTTCGACATATAACAGAATCATAGGAAATGTCTGTGGGATATGTGTATGTGTGCATGTATTTCTCAAACAGACACACAATGACACTCACACTACAGAATCAAAGTGTTAGCAATCAGTTGGGGGCGAGGGGGTACTCTTATAAATATTCCTTCTGAGAGGCCCCATCAGAAACTGTGCATTCATAATTATAAGCACAGAGACCCATGCAGTGTGTTGACACAGATAGTCACTACATTTCATCTTTTATCTGAATAGCACAGATATAAATACTTTAACACTGTCAGACACTTACAGAGTTCACGGCAAATACACAATCAAATGCAACAGAGTAAGAAAAGATTGTATTTTAAACTGACCATTTTTACTGCCACAACAACAGAGACCAATTTAAAAGAGATACAGTCTGCACTGCAGCCTACAGCCTCATCCTGCTTGACCTATACACAAAAATACACTTCTAAAACAACCCTCACAGATGTATATAGTGTACACACGCGCACACACACACACACACACACACACACACACACACACACACCTCCATACCTATGCAATCCATGAAGCATGCTGAGGGAATGATTTTCTGTCAGGCAAACTATCCACACACCGCACACTCATTCTTTCATTTCACTGATCTGATTTTATATGTGATTGAGTTCACACAAAATAGAAATAAACTGAAGCTCCTTCCTATATTAAAGTACTGTCTCTCCGTTTTCAGAGTTTTCACTCTTCTTTTTCGTTGCTGTTGTGTTTTTAAAAAAAACAACAAAAAAAAACAACTTTTAACTCAATTTGGTTTTGCTGCTTAAAATGAAAGAAACAAGGCAATTCACAGAGCTGTGTAGGCTGAGTAGATTGACACCTGACACCTTTTCACTGGGAAAGCTGATTTTTCTTCTATCAGCATCAATTTGAGAGTGTGCCGCCATTGTTGAGGTGAGGCCTTTTATGTGCTGTCACCGCTGTCAGAATAGGTTAACTGCATACATATTTCTAAAACCACTCTGGCAAAATCATTTTTAACTGTTTCCATTTTCAACATTACCTCAATAATACTATATGCTGCAGTAGATGATGAGTAGTGAAACACTTTGCAATAAAATAAGAATACAAAAACAACAACAGTCCCAATGATTTGAGATTTTAGTTTAAGACACATGGGTTTTAATCCCCCTGAACATTTTTTGCCTGAATGAATGTTTTAATTGATTAAAACATCACTACATAAAAACAGCATTGATTATGCAGCTTTCATACCTAACCTACAATTCAGATGAACTCCGGTGTAAAATTCAGTTCATTTCATTCAAGCTGGCGTGGAAGCTGACAAACAAACTGCAGACCAAGCAAGTAGGTCAAGAATGCCTTAAAAATAGGTTCAGTCCACTTCCAAGTGGACCAAGTCCATCTGCTGATCATGAACCCTCAAGAATGTAATCTGTGTTTACATGGCTAGGCTATATTTATAACTCAAAGTTAAGCTCACACAGTTTAAAAAGAAATACTTCACGTTCATAGTACACAAATTTGACATTTGAACTAAGCTCCCAAAATGTAACTAGTTCATGTTATTTTCTTCCATTTCTGTCCAATGAATGCTGCTCTTTTAGCTGGTCACAGGGGTTTACCCCAATACAGCAGAAAGTGAAAACTCTAAAAGATATGCAGTGTGTGTCCTACTCTGTGTACAACTACACAGTGTCCCCTTTGTAATGTTATGGTACAAGACACCTCTTTTTCATACTGTTTCTATCTATTTCTTACCATCACTATTTATGACATAGAGTATCAGGTCCAGCTGCAGTCTTGACTATTTACATTTAGACTTAATTATGACTTTATGACAAGCAGGAAGATAAACACATAGGGCTCAGTAAAGCATAATTTAACTTGCCTTCAGTCACCAGAATTAGATTTTGCTCTGTAGGTTCATGTTGTGCTGACAAAGCGTTCAATGAATTAGTTGCGTGTCTGTGTAAATCCCTGCTTATAGCAGCTCTTGGTTTGTTTGTAAAAAGTCATTTTGAACAGTCTACAACTACAACTAAACGGAAACAATGAATATTTTTTTCCTCAGTCCAGACCAACTGAACTGAATAACAGGTGAGAAACTGACCTACATGTGTGCTACTGGATGAACGTTTTTCCATTCAATCGAACCAAAGTGCATCACTAAAAACCATGTGAGAACGTGTGCTCATTGGTTATATATGTCCAGCGCTGAAGCTAGAATGTAAACACAGGAAGAAGGTCCTGAAGAAGATCCTAGCTACTGATGATCTGTTTAGCTCAAACGTTCAGAGTTTGAGGTTGGATCATGTTCCCGCTATGAATTAAGTGCTTGAAAAAAAGTGCAGAATTTGTTTGGGACCAGACCGAGACCAGTTTCTCTAGGTGCAGTTGTTTTGATCCATACCTGTACATTTGCTGTGTTCAGATCTGCCTAAACAAATCACACCAATGGAAAACTAAACAGAGTCTGATTTAGTAGATAGAGGTTAAAACAAGCATGATGGAGGACAAAAACAAAACAAGTAGGGTTCATTAAATGGTCACTGCAATGTTTCATTCAACCTAAGTGAAAAATGTCATTTTGTCTTTTATATATTTCTCTGTCAAAATTGCAAATTCATCCCTGACTGTAAACACAAAATAAGGGGCCTATGAATGAACCAGAGCTTTTTTAGCCCCTGAAAAAAAAATGCTGTCGTATCCAGGTCAGCAGGACAGTGTGAATAATACACACACATATATATGTGCCTGCACACACACACACTTAATACACACAGTTTTTCAGTCTAGATACAGAGACAGTTCAAAATGATTCATGTCTCAACCTACTTACACCATCTCTCAGTGGAACTGGGAGGGAACGTTTTTCGAAATCTGTGCCTCTTTGTGCATAGCAATATAGCCTCTTAAACACATTAAACACATTAAACACATACTAACTTCAATAGAAAGCCTGAGGAATGTGGCAGCGTTATTACTTACCGCTTCAAATCAACCAAAGACGGGAACATTGCGGCACACCCGTCGTCGAATAAGGTGCATAAAATTAAGGGTTTGAATGATAAATCAAAGCAGATGCTGGATTTTATTTTAATGATGATATATTTGACTTTCGGTGTTAAATATGACTTCAGTCCAAAAATACTGGTATGCAGACTTCAAAAACCTGTATCGGTCACACTGAGGTATAATCACATAATTATAAGCTACTGAAAGGTTTATTTTTGTTTGTTTGTGTATGTTTATTTGACGGAGACTGACTCACTGGTGCACAGGTCTTCTGGTTTATCCATGTCACCACGGTAATAGCCATTCCGACAACCACAGAGGGTGGCGGCCTCAATGGTGGATCTGCTGTTAAACGGACATTGCTGACATAATCCTGCCCCCTGGGAGGATTTGAAGGTGCCTTGAGGACAAGCTGTATAGAAAGAGAGAGATGAGAACAAAACAAAAAAAAAAACATAAAAAACATTATACAACTCCTTCTTTTCAACTCCAACGTTTTGTTGAGCCTTTTCTTAGCTTGTGTAATGCTTTTAAGCCTTTTGTTTGTCTTGATAGCAAGACATTTGGTAAACTTTGTTTTAGAAAGACACTGTAACAGTAGGGTTAGTACAAGGTTGACAAAGCACAGATGAGCATTTTTGATCGTGTTCAGACAAGATACACAAAAACATTTTGTGTAGGCCCACAAAGTCAGTATCACACTGATCATCTGTGGTGTAGATTATGGTTTCATATCTCTGGTTCCCTTATCTGGGTCAGAGTTGTTTCTGCCCATAAATATCAACTATATTATAATTTATGGCATGAATCACATAAATTAATTCTTAAAGATGATGTCCTACTTTTTCCAACTTTTGTTCATGCTCATGCTGAGCATACAGCACGTCCTTATTAATCATCTTACATACATGTAGTTTCATTATTTGCACTGCAGTCCGTCTGGAACAAGCTTTGTAATGCAGGCCAGAGTTGGTGTGGATTGGACTGTTACAGAAGCTACAGAAGCTTCTATAGTGGATTCAAGTTTATGGGTATCTGTCATCCATGGCAGGACAGCTGTCATTCTCTACCCTCAAATTTGACCCTATACATTTAATATGAGTCTGCACGGCACTACTACAACTGGCTGTTTGACTGAGAGCAAGTACTGAGAGTGAGTGACAGCTGAACTTAGAAAAAAAAAAAGGTGTGAAACTCAATTAAAGTACGAAAGGTAGAAAAAAAACAACCTTTGTTTCATTGTAAAGGTCAATATGGGAATTACAAGAAGCATTTACAATTTACATAACAAATCCACATTCACTTAACAAATCAGTCAGACTTCTAAGTCAAATGTCAGACAAATGATTTGCACACTGAACCAACAGCACCCAGCAAATTTCATTTCACAGCAATAGTTTTACCAGAGATCTTCACCCTCAATTTTCTTTTTGATCCAGCACCTGTAATCTTGTTTGGACATGTGTTGTGTGACATGTGTGCGTGCTCTGCTCTCTGTCAAACGTCTTAAGTTATACATACAGTATCACACCTGAAGTTAAGTGGACACTGTGTCCCAAAGGGATTTCATAAGTGCCTTTTTGATGAGAGCAACCGGAACATAAAAAAAAAAAAATGTTAGTTAAGTTAAACAACAGAGCTGAACAAGAAAACGAAAAAGTTTAAAATGAGAAATAAGACTGAACCACAGGCTCTGCCAGAAGTCTGCAAAAAAAACTAAACAAGATTTTTAATGTTACTTTTTTTGTAGTTCTTTTTTTTATCTTCAGCAGTTTGTTTTCCTTACTTCGCTGTAATGAATGTTCACTTAATCTCCAAGATGCTTTAGATACTGCAAGACCAAAATGCTAATGTTACATAGATTTATGGCAGAAGACAGAGGGAGATTACACAAGCAGGCTTTTAAAAAAAGTCCAAATAATATCATGAATTCAGCAAAAGACGTAAATCAGATAAAGTGGCAGCAAGTTAATAGCTTCAGACTGTCACAAATGTCAAAGGGTTTAAGGGTCAGCCAGATTTTATTCAAGAGAGAAAGAACGGTAGAATTAATAAACAAATAAAGACGGAAACAAATAAAGTCTTGAGAGAAAGAGAAAAGAGAAAGAACCAGGAGAGAAAAGGGCAATGAGAAGCACAATGAAACAGTTCTCCTATCTCAATAACCAATATTTCTCCAGTATAGTTCTCTTCCCTGAAAAATTATATTATTATTCTTTGGTTTTACGAATGCTTTTGTTCTAATATGATTTACAGTGGAAGACATTGTTATTTGATGTTTGTCTGTTGGCAACTGTGTAACTGTTCAAGTTACAAACAAGTTTTTTTTTTTCATCAGTTAGTTACTTCAATAATGATAGAAATAAAAAAAAAAGAAAGACACTGATTTGGTGAAGCTGTTTGTATGGTTATTTTGACGCTATTTCAGCCATAATTATAATGTCTGTCTGATGTGAGTAGAGGTGTGTGTCGTTATACTGTAGCAGCCTGGCGTCATCAGGTGATTTAATGAAGGTTAACACAGTGAACAGCCGTGCGTAGCGGCGTTGCGCTCTGGCGTGGCACTTCTCAGAGGCTTTGCATTTATCAACATATCTGTCCCGCTGCCTTTTAGATGCTGCAGAGATTTAATAAACTAAAGGAGAAGCTTCTAATACACTATAAAGCAGCTGTGGACAGCAGATACTGTATGAATCACCCACATTCATTTATACATCAATGCAGATTGATTTACTGGCTTTCTTGCTCTAACCACATTAAATGATTGAAGAGTGATTCATTGAAATAAATTGTTCATATTTTAAGCATACATCAATAATTGCTGCAGCACATCTGTAGGAATTATTTAGTTTGATCCTGATGATAAAAATCAACAAGTCACATGACTTGACTTGAGTCCCCCAACCTCTGCCTAAATGTCCTTTCCTTACTGTGAGGTACAGAGGAGGTAGTTAATACCTTCAGTATTAATTTTATTTCACCCTTAAAGGATATGGCTGGCGATTATTATTGTCAACTTACGCATCCTCTTGACTTTGTACTGAAGTTTTTTGAGAAGAACAAGTCAAGAGGCTGTGAAATGAAACACAACAAGCTTGTGAATCTCTGTAAATGAAACCATGTTCCTGCACATGCACAATGGTACAAGTACAAGCAACTATTCTCTGGAGAAAGAAAATGCGATCGCAGTTTATAGTCTTTGGAGACGTTTCTAAACAAACTACTATAACCATAGTCTTCAGGGCAACAAAACATGTCACCGTAAGTAGGATCAATTCATTGTTGGTTTAACACTGCATATTTGTTGACAATAAGAAAAATATAGAAAATCGCCACCCATTGCAGGGATTTTTTTTTTATTGTTTTAAAAACAGCACCCAAAATACCATGAAGAATAACAATAATACTGTATATAGTATGTGATAATATAGCAAATGTGTGCAAAAACACATGTTAATTAATTGTTTGCAGTTCATTCTGGGAATTCCCAATGAGCTAGAATCATTTTGGCACTGAAAATGTCTGATTCCACTAGTAGTTCACTACTCTCTGAATTGTGGGGACCTGCGAGACATTCTTGGAGTAAAAAGCTGTGAAAGCCTCCAGGAGAGTGTTACCACTGGAGCGACTGCCAGACATTTTGCTGCCATTCTAGCCAGGCCACAGAACGTGTGTCACTCATAGCTCCGCTCCACTATCTTTACATGCTATTTGCTGAAGCAGCTTGTATCTCTGAACTGTGAAATTAATTTGTGAATGCATATAAATGGCTATTTATAGTGTTAGTTGACATGCACTGAATATATGATCATACAATTCACATGTTACTTTTTCTTTATGTAATTAAAGCAAAACTATTTTTTCTTGTTTATGTCACTTCTCCTCCAGTAAACAGGTGGAAGGAATGCCATGGTTTCACTTCTGCTAATATACATTCAAGAAATGGATTTACAATTCTGAAACGCTCCCACTGAACTATTATGGTGATGTGAAGCAGTAATAAGGCAATACAACCATATCCAGTGGACATCAGACGTTGGAGGCTGGTAGGTTATAACATTTACTTGGACCACAGTAGTTTAAACAGAGTGACCCAAACAAGGAAGCATTCAGCATCATAGACAGTATATAAAGATGGGCATAGTGAGGTTTGACCACTGGTTTATACTGGAGCTGGTTTGAAGCCCAGAGTTGTGGCTTATGGTTGGCACCATCTTTTCCATCTGTTGATCTACCAAATAAGTGATGCAGAGTGTTGCCTCACTCTCTGGAAACACACCTCACTACTTACTGGGAACGTTTGGTGCACACATGGGCTAACATTAGCAACCACTGTAATCAAAGTAACATTAAACTTACCGAAATATTGCGACAATAGACTGACTCAGTGCGGGTCCTGGAGCAGGTAAGTGAACTGTCAATCACAGCTGTCAATCAATGCCCACATGGCATATCAGATATCAAAGTCTACTATAAGTCTTCAAATCTTATAAACTGAGAAATAATTTCCCAAATGACCAACAGCAAATTTATCAGAGCACTGGAATGTAGCGAGAGACCATAATGACTAGTTGAAAAAAATATTGATTCAGTATTTTTAGTGAGTAGTTGATGCCTTTTAAACGGGAGACAGTTGGAGCTCTTGTGCCTTTTAAACCTGACGTAAAGTGGTCGTACTACTTTAAATGTAATATCCATCATGTTTTCTCACATTTTCAATTTATTCTTAGCTACAATTTTTCTAACATTTCCCCCAATCTCCATTCGCTTCTCTTCATCCACCCTCTTCTGACTGTACATGTCTCTCTCCCTCTCAGTTAATTTCTCTTCAGGAGTGTCAATGGCTTATACCTTTGTGAACACATGCGTGTGTGTGTGTGTGTGTGTGCGTATTTGTGTCATGAATAGGCAGATAGACATCTGGCTTGTCAAGGTCATTTATTCAACAACCTTGCCCATACACATGGGGCGTGTCACCATGGCAACAAGTCTTGCTCTCTCTATTACCGTAGTTATCTCTGGATACCTCTCTGTACAGTTATCTCTCTGTCTTTCTGTGTCCAGCTGTCTAAGGATTTCAAACTACTAATCCTACATATACAAGTGTATGTTTTCTCTGTGTGTGTGCGTGTGTGTATGTGCGCGCGTGTGTGTGCGCGCGTGTGTGCGTGTACACAAATCATTAATTTGGAAAAAGCAGCTTTTTATTAATAATCTAATTAAGTAGTGTGTTATGCCTCCAGTATGATACACAGCAATCTATTAATCTTATTCTAATGTGCTATTCTGATCACATGCATTAGTCTTTTTTCTTGTTTTATACCGAGTTTAAATAGTGTCTTGTTAAAAATTCAAGCCTTCCAAGAGTAACATTGTAAGTATTTTGGGGGATTTTTGTAATTGTTTTTAGATGGTAATGGAAGTAGCTATTCCACATTGTACACAGTTAATCTTATAAATGTATTTAGTACCTAATTTAGTACGTTGTTTGGTGTGGATAGGATGGACAAAAACGAAAAGTCTTTGAGGAATACATCAAGCAACTCACACATCAGAAAAGCCGTCATGTAAATTTATACAACAAATGTAGTAGGGAGAGTAATAGGGAGACAAGGAGAAAGAATATGCAAAAGATAAGAGAAAAACAAAGACAACAAAGAAAACAGAGAGAGAGAGAAAGAAAGAGCCACAAAAGACAAAAAGAGAGAGAAAAAGATTTATTCTTCGGTTTCCCTCTGAGCCAGCTGTGTGGAGTCACGCAGCGACCATGTTGATGAAAATTGTGTAAAGTTGGCATACAAGCTCACTGATCAATTATTAACAATGTGCACAACTTTGAGTGTGCATCTGTCTGTGTATATATGTGTGTGTGTGTGTGGTAAAAGGCTGCAGGTTTTAAAAACACTTAGAGCATAGTTGGAGTCCACAGCAGGGGGAGTTTGTGTGTTTGTGTGTATTTGATGGAAGTGCTTGCATTTGTAGTGCAGTGCAAAACAAGTAAGGGCCTATTTGAATATATGTTTATTTTACACACACGCACACACGCACGCACACACACGCACGCACGCACTCACACGCACGCACTCACACGCACGCACAGAGTACTTTGATGCTGAGCCAGTTTTGCCGGATGGTTTGCACAATATGCTGGTTTGGTGCAAAATAAACACCATCTCTGTGGCCTGACACAAAACACACACACAAAATACACACACACACACACAACTCAAACAACCATCTGCTCTAATAGTGAGTCCAGTTTCCTGCCAAGTTGTTATCAGCTGATTGGCAGGAGAGTGCACCAAAAAGATGCCAGCTCAGGGGAGGCAGACTGGACATAGTCTGTCCCATGACATCTTAAATCAGTGTTTAAGCACACAAGCTTTGAATAAAGCACACATGGCAGGTATGTGTAGACTTGCCATCACAGCGTCTGTCAGATCATATTAACCGAGTTTGACTTCGGTCAACTTGCTCCAACTGTCTTTATTAATAAGAATATCCCAGTGAGTGGTGCCTTTTACTGAGACTTACTACAAGTTTACAAACGGAGTGGCCAAGGTTTACAGTGTGTCTTTCTGAATCCAGCGAGATCTTCTAATTTTGTTGTTCAAGGGCAACAATGACAGGTTCAAATTTTTTTTTTTTAGAGGATGAATAATTTCAAATTTCACCTTACAACCTCTTGCAAATTGTAATAAGAAATAACATTGTCAGAATGATTCACTTTTTCCCGTGAAGAAAAAAAAAACAACATAGAAAAGAGTTGGTGACCTCAAAGACTAAGCAAATATTTCAGTCAGTGCATTTAATGTATTTCACCAGAGACAGATAGAAAACTTTTCATCTGTGCTCTCTATCTGTTTTATCTCACACTGTGTTTTGTCTGTCCTTGGTATGTCCTCTTTTTCACTTTCTTCCCTGTCCATTTCTCAAGAGAGCTTTCCATTTCTTTCTTTCTTTCTTTCTTTCCTTCCTTTCTTTTCTTCCTTCTTTCTCATACCACTGTATCTCTCCGATATCTCTCCGACAGCTCAGGACTAATTTGCAGTAGACTAATCTGGTTGGAACACGCTAAACTAATTAACATCGGATGAAGCGACCTCACTTATCATTTCACCATATGTACATACATCACACACACATGCTCACACACCCGCCCACACACACACCTATACAAAATGGATAAGACTCTCTGGGGGGAATAAGAAATGATGGGTACTACTTCGGAGAGGAAATGGGGAAAGAGGGCAGATAAAAACGGAAACGAAAAGAAATATGGAACATTGGGAGAAGAGGAGCTATTTCTGTGCCGTGTTCACCAACGTCTGCTTCTACTAATATTAACATACGGAACATCTTGAGCTGCTGCAGCCTTGAGCGTAAATACATCTGAAAATGTGTACAATACATGCATGTGATTATTACGCAAGGAATGCCAAAAATGACTTGCATGCTTTACTTGCAATCACACATTCTCACAGAATTGACTCAGCATAGAGCAGCCCAGCAGTGATGAGGTATAGTAAAGCTAGCCAGGATTTAAATATAGCATAGTCTAACAGGAAATACACAGAGTTATTAAAAAATATATCTATATGCCATACAACACATAAACACACACGTAAGAGCCACATTTGGTAAATTGCTGTAATTGTTCTATGTTGTAATTATGTATGTATAACATATATATATATAGTCCAACATTATTTAAATTAATGCTGAACAATTTAAAATCTTTCACAGAGCTTATATCATTTTCTCTAGACTTAGAAAAATAGACCCAAGCTCCACAGATTCACTCATGCTATATACCTGCAGTCAGGTAATGATGCGTGTGTTACAGTTTAGGGATACAGGTCAAGTTTGTAATGTTGGTTTTCACAAGAAAATTAGGTTCAATTCAGTGGAACATGAGTCAAAACTAAGATACTTTGCAGATGTGGATGTGGCCCCTATGGAACATGGAACATGGTAAAACTCTATAAGAAACAAGTAATATAAATGCTAATCTAATAACCATTTGTTTCATTCCAGCATGCTTGGTGAAACCTATTTGGTTTTTGATATATTGATCACAGTTGTATTTTCCCAGTTACTATGGTTTGTACAGTCTCGTGTGTACATGTCATCCCCTCTAATATGCTGTGGTGCAGTGCAGTATTTGCATCTGTATTAAATTTTCTTCCATTTTTTTACGAGCACATTGTGGACTACCAGGCCTCATAAATACAAAGATTTACCTCGACACACGTTGCCATTGTCTGGTTCATAACCCGCCTTGCAGCTGCAGCTGCCGATGGGTACCATCCACTCTCCATCTCCGTTGCAGTAGAGCTTTATGGGCACGTCCACTTCCTCAGCATTGGAGATACAACTTCCTCTGGCAATGACTAAGGAGGTGGATTCTGCTCCAGTCAGTGTCTGCATAAAATCAGAATCAGAATAAAACATCTATTTATATGGTCATATGTTTTAAAAAAAAAAAAGCTGCACCAATGTTTGATGGAAAGAGCAACACAGTTCTTAGTTAGTCATGGTCCATACCTCTGGGAAAAAAGCAAAGTTCTGCACTATGCTGGGGCATTTTTTGTAGAAAACTCTGACAGCCAGAAGGGACATGCAAGCCCCCAGATCCTGGAAGGCCAAGTGGAATCCCCTGCCTTTGGACAGCGGCCCAAAACTCCGAACTTCTGTGTTCACCTTCATTAGCCTTCCCCCGAAATCAACCTGCGAGAAACTCTCATCTGCTGCAATGGTGTCCACCTATAGCAGAGAGAAAAGAAAGAACAAGCAAATTCATTTTTGGTTCCTTATTCTTTCTGGAATTTAAATCTGCTTTCCTTAGGACCTTTGGGAAAAAACACAACCAATTAACAAGTTTTAAATTATAATAGCTACTAACTTGGTAGAACTTTTTCAATAAACTCAGCTTTTAAGGTGATCCGCTTGGGGATTCTTGATCAATTTTGGATAAGTGCTGTATTTTCCTCTGGAAAACTTATACTGAATATACACAGATGTTAGAAGCAAATCTAAATCCATCCTGAACCAATGATGAACTAATTTGTGTTGAGTAACATTGAGGATAACATTTTAAACGGTGTAGTTCCTGGGCAGTTACCTTTAGGAAGGGGGCATTTGCCCAGTACTCCACCCCTTTGATGCCTTCTGACACAGTTCTGTCAGTCTCCAGATAGTAAAGGTTGAACGTCTCTTTGCAGGAGCCCAGGACACTGGGAATGGAGGCACAGTCACGTACAGTGAAACGGATCTCCACGTAGATGCGCTGTGCCGCCCGCCTGTCGATGTAAGTGGTGAGCAGCCAGTTGTTCTGACTAGGCTCAAACACGTTGCACACCTGGTACGTCCTGATGGTGTTGAGGTTCTCATCATAGCCACTCACCTCCTCCCACTGAAGAATGTATATATACGTGTGTGTGTGTGTGTGTGTGTGTGTGTGTGTGTTGGTTGTGTGTAAGGGGTAGGGGTATGGATGAGAGGGGAGGAAGAAGGGGTAGAGGAGAGGCTAAAATGATTAATGGGTTTACCAAGCCCTGACACAAATTAAACTTTCTCTTTCCCTCCCTCACGTTTTCTCTCCTCTACCTTGTTCTGTGTAGCACAGGGACAACCATTCATCACAATTAGAGCCACTCACCTCAAACACACACACACCAGACCACTGTAACAGGCCGGTAGCCAAGCCAACATTTAAAATATCCAAGGAGTTCAAAAAAGTGGGTGGAACACCCTGTTCAACTCTATTCCTTTCTCTCGTCTTGTCTTCTCTTCCATTTACAAGTCTGTTATAATCTCCTCTGTGCTGCATCTCTCTGATCTATTGGAATCTGTTCTATTCTACATCAATAGCGGTTAATTGGTGTCACCTTGCCATTGTAATTAAGAATTTGACAGACTTGTTAATGGAGCACTGTAAAATGTATTCACACTGCTTTCCCCAAGGGTACACACACATACACACTCACACATACATACATCTGCACACATGTACAGTACACCTTTACACATTGTTCTTACTCCATTGGCAGGGAACGATATCCAGCCAAGCTCAGCTGTCGCTGTCCTTGTATCCATCACTGTCTCTGTCAGACAAAAAGGGAGCGGGGGGGAAAGGGGGAGCAGGAAGAAGAGCACAGGTATGAGTTTAATTAATAGTCAGTTCAGATGCCAACTTTAATACTGTATAGTTATGTGTGTCACTCATATTCATATAATCACAATTAACACCTTTTCTGCAATCCTTCTCTCCTTTCTACCTTCTCTTTGATCAAGGAGATAAGTAGCCGCAAACAAATAAGCAGGACTCTGTTCATGCTACAGTATAAACATACTTAATAATGAGATGGCACAATGACAACAAAGGTAAAGATAATGAATAGATGTCAGCAGCAGCAGAAAAACATTACGCTGAGTAACAGTGAAGTCTATGTCTGTGAATGGTTCGTTTTAGCCAAGTGACCAGAAATGCTAGTTATCTAGCAGAAAAAGCTGCTGGCTTTAGTCCTAAACCAGTCTCAGTCTGTCCACTGAATACACATATTCAACTGTTACAGTGATTAGTGACAGTAATGTAATTAAGAAGAAACAATACAAATTTGTCAACCATCAGACATTTTTATTTATTTATTTTGCAAAGAGTATGCAATTGTAAGCAAATGTTGCAAATCAATTAACAGGCGTCCACTGCTGAGTTTTGCATCAATGTGATGAAATATTTTTCAGTTTACAGTTTCCTAGTTTTGAGTAAAAATAAATATCATTTTACAATATAATCAATATTGTGATACAATGATATAGTGTATATCTATATTATATATATTTTATATATCTATGCCTACATAGATACATATATTTCATAAACAAGTTTCTACTCATTCTAATTTATAAACTAATTGTAATCCCTTACAGTACCGCTATAAGTACAGTAACAGCATTGTGTAACACATTGCTTAATGAGAAACAGCATATAATACAATACATAGCATGAAACAAAATATTAATTACATACAAAGTATGTAGGTGGCACTTAGCTGACCAAGGCAACACTAATGATTTCATGCAACTCTATCTAGTACACACTCCTCACATACAAACCTGACGCACTGAATAAATTGGAGCAGAGTGAGAGCCTCAGTTAGCAACAAAGGTGTATGAAAGCTAAGAAGCCTTTAATAACTCAACAACTGGCAATATTCATTGTTAAACGTGTCTCTATATATTACAGATCCTCCTCTGTTAATGGTTGAATATTATAAGAGCAGCCCTGGGATTATTATTATTTTTTTTGTTTGTTATTATTATATTTTTAGATTTTCTTTATACCTGACAGTTTGGAAATGATAAATTTGACAAATAGTGCACATTAACATGTCCATGCATGATTATTTTACTGGTTTAATTTAACAGAGACAGTGCACAATCTGCATGTTTCAATTAATTGTATGTTTCGATTAACAAGCACATACATAACAAATAGCACAAAAAATGTAGGACGGTAGAGTTATAGAAGATGCATATTTATTTGTTTAGTTATAGATAGCGTGGCAAATTATCAAAATATTGAAATTTCCATGAAATTCTACAAAACTTATTAGCAGAAATACTCTCGACCATCACCTCGTTAGCAGAAACAAGAGCAAATTAAGCATAAACCTATTCAAACAATAGAAAGGGCTCTGGGTTGCTCTCAGCTGTCAGAGGGGCTGGCAATTTAAAGACAAAATAACAGTGTTTGAACCACATGAGGGCTAAAAAAAAAAATACGAATCTTGCATTGTTTTCTCAAATAAATTATATATATAATTATTATGAACTCCTATGCGATTCATCAGTATGAGAAGATGCTTGCTTATATTGAACCATCAGTTTGCACAGGCAGGCTTTTACCTCTTTGGTGGTACTTGTGGGCGAACTAAACTACATGCAAAATTAACAGTGACACCATGCAGCAAGTGGACACACTGAAATGATTAGGCTGACATAAGTTAGTTGGTATGCCGACAGCACAGACGCTAACATGAAGCCCTTTGTAATAAAACATGGTGAGAAGATTCAACAACATCACACCATGAGGTAGCTGCAGGCAAACAACCCCCCTCGATTCTTGACATGCGCTCCTCCTCTTGCACTCTTTGATTCTGTCACCCTGCTTCTCATTATCTCCTCTCCTCCCAAAACCCTCCCCACCTTCATCCTCTCCTTCACTCTACCTCACTGTCTTTTACCCCCCCCCCCCTTACCTTGTGGTGCTTCTTTTTTTGTCAGTGAGCTAGCCTAATTAGAGCAGAACCCAGTTTTTCAGCTCTCTCCTGGGAGTGAAGGTCGTTTGGGAAAATTAAATGCTTGTCACACAAAAGTAGTAGTCAACTATCAAAATCTTGGGCCAAAGCGTACTCAGACGGTGACAATTGTCTGGATCTAATTTGTAGTGATTAGTGGCATGTTGTCAACAAAGATTAAAGAATAATCCACAGCAGAATATAGACCCAGTTTATTTCTGCCTTGCATATTTTGCCTGTTTAGAAGTCTTTGAAGTTTAGAAAAAAAAAAAAAAAAAAAAAAGGCTGGAAAGAAAGATGGCAATATAGAAAGAAATCCACAATGCTGACAGAAAAGATGTTGGAATACCTTCTCTAGTCTTACACGCTATACCCTCCAGCAAAGTCTTGCAAGAAGGGATTTGATTCATGGATTTGCTTAAAGAATAGAACAATATTTTGCACCGTCATATCCTAGTTCTATCTTTCTGTGACAAAACAGGATGTTAAAGGCATATTCTCAGGCAATTTTAGCATACAATGCATAAACTTCACTGGTGATACAGTTGAAAATTGATTAGACATATATAAACACACACACACACACACACACACACACCGTGGTTCAAGTTATTACAACCAACCAAGAGTTGGGAAACAAATGAGAGTGTGAATTATGAAAAATATATATATGTTTAATATATCTAGTGTCATACTGGAACGTAAATGCTACTGTACCAATAATTATTTTCATTTTTGGTTTATCTGCTTTTTGCAAATAACCATTTAATCTTAAAATGTCAAAAAACAGTAAAAATTCATTTAATTTTAAACTAATTTCCTATTATTTGCAGGGATTGCTTGTTTTGTCGATCAACAGTCCAAAATCTGTCACATGTGAAAAAAAAATCATCAATCGCAAATATTGGGCGTTTTTGGCTGAAAACGTTACTGAACTGAGCGCAAAAATGTTAATTGACTTTCGTTTCACATTTGCTCTTTGTGTATTTGTACAAATTCTAAACTACTTGTCCACAAGTAACAACAATATAACAGAATTATATCAGAAAACATGCTTTGTGTATCCTCAGCTTTAAGAGGCAGAAGTCTAATCAGAACAAAGTGTAGTTGATGGTCTATGCTGAGCTTATTAGAGTGTATCTACTCATCAGTCTAATTAACAGCGCACAGCACACACCTCTGTGTGCATAATAGGGTATACGCTGCGATCAGCCTAATTACTTTTGACATATTGGAGGCTGTGATCGCAGTGCACCCGCCTCCCCCGCAGTAGTGCACCTCCTCCACCTCCTCAACCTACACTGCACCACGGAATGAAACCAAAACCATTTTATGGCAGAAGAAACAGCAGGTAAATCTGTGTGATATTGTAGCAGTCAAAGAGGCTGTTAAATCCTTGTTGTGGCCCACGAGGGAGAAATCAAAGCACTTCCATCACAGATGCTGAATTAGAAGTAATTTTACTGTTTCCTCTCTCTCTTTCTGTGTGTGTGTGTGTGTGTGTGTGTAGGCGGTGGGGTGGGGGGAGAGGGTGAATAAACACAGGTGGTCAAATGGCAAGTGAGGTCGGTTCATCTTATGTTAATTAGCCTAGTATGTTCTAACCAGATTAGTCTACTCTTCAAAGACTGCAAATTAGTCCTGATTTATATGACTGTGTGAATGTGTGTGTGTGTGTGTGTGTGTGTACTCTATATGCTGTATGAGCATATGCCTCTGAGAGAGTGAATGAAAATACGCCTGTGAGCAGCACACTTAAAACAAAAAAAGAAGCACACCAAAATGATCCACAGACGTGCACATACACAAGCTAAACACATGCTAAAAGCCCTCCTGGAGTGAAAGACGTCATACTACCCGCAGACACAGTTGTTGACCAATCAGGCATTGAAGTGGAATGACACGGCATCAGGGAAGGACAACTCAGTCAAGAGCACTTGCATTCAGATGCAGATGTACACTTGCATAAATCATATATAA
Organism: Pampus argenteus; assembly: GCA_036937835.1. NCBI lineage: Eukaryota > Metazoa > Chordata > Actinopteri > Scombriformes > Stromateidae > Pampus > Pampus argenteus. Next base: position 14,486,851 of record CM072870.1, read on the forward strand.
GTAGATAATGTGTATAAACTCTGGTACACACACACACACAAACACAAACGCTGCAGGACTCACGCAGAGCAGCTTTCCTTTTAATGCACCCTCACACGACCTCAGAATCAAGTATGACGACAATTATGCACCAGGGCTCACGGCTCTGGAAGTCTAAAAACCTCTCCACAGGAAATTATGTAATTAAACATAAATACGAGGATAAAAAAATCAATCAAAAACCTGGACTGGATTATAAGAAGGATAGAATAAAAACAGTATATTGCTATCACATTTAAACTCATGTCAAAAATGTTTTCTTACAATAAGCCTACAGAAGCTCCAGTGGGATCGGTGTCTCGGAACCACTTTTATCTGCACACGTTTCCCTTCAGCTACATTTAGGCTTATACACAGCCTGCCAAGTCTCACCTGATTATTTCCACATTGAACATCAATCTGAAGTACTGGCTAATGGGCTGATCCTGTTGTCTTTAAAAGAGTCGAGTCAGCAGTTCAAAAACACATGGTGTCAGCAAAAAATAGACATAACTATGCAACAACAGTAGATTTACACGAGGAGCCATGGATGTTGTGGAGAAAATTACAATTCTGCTACAATAGCGCGACACCTTCTTGTCATAAATTAAAGAGAGGTTAGTTTAGGGGAATTTTATTTATATTATCCAGAGTGAAGCACGCTGATATCTTTAAAGATATGGAAATACACTTATGAAGGATTGAGGGTATAACATATTTATATTTACGTTTACGTTTAAATTTACATTATTCTACTGTGACAACCAATAAATCAAATGTGAATGTCTAATCAAAGCCTAAACAGTAGTTCACGGTAGTTTGATAGGTAATAAAAAGGTTAGGTTGCATTCATCAAAATGAATGAGTTATTGATCTCGTAGGGAGGCTTACTGCTATGCTTAGCATATGCTTAAAAAATTTATCATTGAACAAGTCTGCAGCGACTGCGTATGAACTAAATGCAGCGATGGGTAGAGTACCTAACCCTAACCCTCAACTACAAGTAGATTTACTCAATTTTTCAATTAAAAAATAAGCAAATAAATGAGTAAATAAATAAAAATAATAATAATAGTAATAATTATAATAGTTCTCAGGGTGTAATTTAAAAGGGGCGGACTGCATTATTTTATTGGACCCTTTCATATTTTCCAGTCTAAAAACTAATGTGATATTAAAAATAAAAAAGTAAAATAACAGGAGAAACAGTGCACACTAGGACCATGTGGAGTCCGCTTTCCAACTCTCCCTCTCCTCATCGCTCTCATTCAAACCAGCCAGCAGCTCAAACGCAGCACAAACGTTAGCAATGTCCAAAGCCCCAAATTACAGAAGACAGATGACATATGCACAGGCTATTAAGTTAGCTAATGTTATGAATATTCATAGTGAGATCATGGTGGAATATTTATCACTTTGTAAACACCTTCAAGTTAGCTAGCCATAGAAAATGGAATTGCTGTTATTTCAGTTTCAACATCGTAGGGGGAGATACATGTTGAAATCTTGAGCTCCATAGGGTTTAAGGAAGTTACATTTCTATTTATTATAAATATATACATATTAACATGGAAAAACATTTTGCATTTGTGCATAATATCTTTATCAATGTGATGGCCTGAACTGTGCTAACATACCATCATATATTACCTCAACGTAAAGTGTTAGTGCCATTTCTGTTCAATACAATTATATTTTTGAAGGTACTGATAAAATCACTTGCTAGCTGCCTAGCCTACTTCTGTTGTTTGTCTTGATATGGACATGTAGCCAACCAAACCACTTGCTTTGATATGAAGGGTGCTGCATATGATTTGCCTCCAATAGCATAGACACTCAATACAATATGATTATATTAAGCATCCATGAACATAATCTTGTCAATGTAAAAAATTATTGTGGCAATAACATGGGAGCAGACTATTGTTGAATAACATATGGTAAGCCTACGTATAGAGGGAGACCTGTGTGTCAAAGGCCATTAAAAGTCTACTCACATTTCTTCTTTCTTTCTGCTAATACTGGTATAAACTTGATTTCACCTCCTCTGTGTGCTGCACATTCAAATAAACACATTGGGATCTTGGTGCTGGTGTATTAATAGTTAATCTCTGTTTATTTTCTTTCACACACTTCAGTGCTTCAATTTTTTGGCATGCCACCATGTGTACCAGTTTTTGGAAAGGCCAACCTGCAGACTGGCACTGTTAGTGTTGATGCTGAACATGAACAGCACTTTAGGGGCAATTAAGAGGTGGTTCAAACATTGTCCAAATGTCTTTTATATGTAAAGGCCAAAAAACATCTTACTGCTTCCTCATAGCAGTCCAATAGAACCATTTCCATTTCTCCTTTTTACTAGAGGTTTCTTCAATAAAAAGGTGTGTTTGTGCCAGAGCACAGTCTTGATGATAAAATACCACGATGCCAAAGTTCCTGTTGAGGTTGCAGAATTGCTCTTGGTGGTGTTCAGCTTTTTCTCTCCCGTTTCTCACGGCTAAATCAGGTGCTACGCCTCTTAAAGTATTTTTGGTGTCAGTTACTGTCAGCTCCAGTCTTATTTATGCACATTTAAACCAAGAAAGGGAATTTCATGAACCCCATCCCTGCTCAAATATCAGACTGTGCCAAAAAGATCATTCTAAATCGAGCAGTTCAGGTGAACAACATTATGAGGAATCAGTAAAACAAGCTAAATTTTAAAGATATATTTTAATTAATAAGTGTAAATCTATTATTCTTCATATACTTTAAATGTGAACACTGTAAAAGTCCACAGTGTGTCCACAGTCATAGTATATAGTATATTTATAGTATATAACATAAACATGTGAACCAACCCCAGCTAGTATGAAAAAAGCCTAAGAACAACAGGTGGTAAATAAACTATAAATGAGCCGTATGAACGCAGATTTAAAAACATCCATCCAGAGGGAAACGCATGGTAGACATTTTCAGGCCAAGTGTGCCCACAAAGCAGTGTAGTTTCACAGCAACAGATCTTTAGGATCAGACGTGTGCACGAGTGTAACCAATGCCTTGAGGTATCAGGTTGTTTTTCTCATTGCTGACATCTTGTTGTTGTTGTGGAAACTGGGAGAAGCACAGGTCTGCTGTGTTAAAAAAGAACAACCAAGCTGTCACACATGAGCACTTATCTGTGTCAGTTTCTTATTGAAGAAGCGTTTCCACACAAACACATACACACGCACACATACAGTCAATCTCGTACTCTGTGGTCCCTGACTTTGTTTCTCTCTCGATCTTCTCCTTTCTGTCCTCATCTCACCCTCTGATTTCACCTCTCCTCTCACTTCCCTCTCGCATCTGTTATTAAACGTCTTGACCTAGAAACTTTGTGGTGTCATGATTTCACTTGATGAAAGAGGACGTGTTCGTCAATGTTGGAGGAAAATAAAACCCCAAAAGTTCACCGCTGTCTTACAGAAACCTTAGGTCTAAAGATTTTTATCAAGTGAAAATGAGCTTGTTAAATTTTCCCTTGATACCTGTGCATTTTGACAGCATTTGAGAAATGCTGGTACACAACACCAATAATGTTTGATTTCTTTGCAGAAGTATAGTTCAATAAATTGTCACTATGACACATTATATGTAGGATAGTTCAATACAGCACAGTAAAACAGGGCACAACTGTCAACAAAATACATCATTTTTAAAGAAGCAGGGTAAGTTTGTGGCTTTATGACACAGACGATGTATTGCAGTTCTCCAGAATATGATTGCTTGTCAGAGTAGATGTTTGTCACTATAAATATAACTACAACATAGTGAGTTTTTAGACAACAGGGTGTGCAAGTCACTGTGAAATAAATAAATAAACAACTTATTGTCTTTGAGAAAATAGGAACAGCACAATAATAAAAAGATAACTTTTTTTTTTAGAACTGAGCTCTGATGAAGCCTGTCTTTCTCTTTCTGTGGAAAAAAAACCTAACATGAAACTGTCACAAAAAGACACACACACACACACACACTTGCTCAGAGACACAAGCGCTATGTGAAGCATTCAGTCTGTCACTATGGCAGAATCCTTTGTGCCTTTGTGACTGAAACAAGGGGAACAGGCCCCTAACTGACATGCTCTGTTTTAAAGAGAGCAGCGCCTGTAGACGCCACATTAGACATCCTCACATCCTGGATCGTTTGTTAGAGCGAGGGCTCAGTGCATTGAGAGGGCGGGTAATTCAATGGGGCAATATGAGTGGGCATGAGAGAGGATGATATAGCTTCTGTAGGCACAAATCAAAGGTTATGTGCTCACTGTGGAACAGACGGTGAATGAGATGGAAAGCTGTTTGTTAAATGGAAACACAGTTGATATCTGAATACGTGGAAAATACGACGAGGTTGGAGAGAAACGGAAATATAAATGTTATCATGTTCAGTTTCTAGTATCATGTGAACAGAGTGTCCTCCATGTGTGCATTGACATACAGTACTAATTACTTATTTAAAGTGGGCCTTATAGTTAAAACTGGAGGTACCACATATAATCCAAGTTGATCCTGCTGACAGCTCTCAGTCTCCCCTTTGCATAATGGGTTGATAGGTAACGAATGCCCAAAGATCCTGATTAAAGATATAAAAATACTGATGAGATCTTAAATGTCTAACTGAGAGGTTTTGAATATTATTTACTATCTGGTAGATTTAGCTATCGGTTACTCCTCACTTTGTTGTTCTTTTAGAACATCAAAAAGATGCAATCCCGACTAACTCATAATTTGTTTACACAGGAGGCATTTCAGCTGTGTTTTTCAGTCACCTGTTTTTTGTATTGTTAATATCTTGCTTCTTCACTGCACAGCAAAAAGACACTGTTTAAAGGACAGCTTCACAATTTTTCCTCAGTCAGGTGCCCACATGAACACTGAAAGAGGTTTTTCCCTCTTCCTCTTGTTTATAGTGGCTATTAAAAATCCCCTTCAAATGTGCTTTCAACGGCCAAAATCCACAATGTGTCCACACAGTCATTTTGTGCAAAGATACAATTAAAAGTTTATCTGAAGCGTATACGAGTTAGGCATATCAAGTGGATATCGGCCACATTTACAGTCTTTTTAGTACCACATTCCCTCTTTGTGTTTCCTTGGACAGTGTTTCCCTGTCGAGCTGTGGTGGATGTATAGTGACAAAAAGAGGGACCTTGGCACTAAAAACACTGTAACATTAAGAAATCTCTACTTAATATGACTCATTTGGACAGCTAAAGCTTCGTATTACTTTCAGATAAACCTTTAAATACATTTATGCTCAGAAAGAGGCTTGTTGGTTTTGGCTCCTTACAAGTTCATAATAAAGAGATCTTCTAATGGTCAGTATGAACAGGAGGAAAGGCAAGACAACCCACTTGGAATATTTGATTGTTGTTTTACAACAGACTTGAAAAACTGCAAATCTGTTCTTTAAGAGTGGGTTTTGTTCTTGCTGACAAACCAACTTTGTCCAAGTGTACAGACAGTTTCTCCTGTTTGTCTAATGATGATATTATCTGATTATGTTCTGCTTTTAATGGGCTTCTTATATGACTATTAATGATAATGATGATGGACTTCAAGTGAACTTTATTTAGACTTGTTTGATAAAAACTGGCAAAACACTCATCATTTTAATGACATCTAGGGTACACTGTAAATGAGACAAGTTTAACAATCATAAAACTCACAAAACTATGGAGCAGAATCCAGTAGGACTTTAAGAGTATCAAGAGATTTCCAGTGTTTTCACTGTCTGCCTCTTAGCTGCCAGTCATAAATAAAAGATGAGTGGGATATGAAATCAGATGAGGCAGAACTTTTAGCTATACACTTACGCATCACATTTCCAAACACTAATCTCCAAGCCCCTACATCAAAGCCATAATCCCCTACATTTTTACTCAAATCAATCTTAAGTAAATATATATTTCTATTTTGTGTTTATTTAACATTTTAACATGTAGCCGACAATAATTTGGAAACTCAAAAGGAATCCATCCAAGTGGGGTGTCAAAATTATTTTAAATATGACTTACGATAAGAAAAAGCCTGATGGAAAAGGACTCAGTAGCTGAATAGAAGTCAGCTGAAAGGAAATGGGCCACAGTGTGTATTGTGTGTCTAAGTATATCTACACCGCAACTCAAACAGTGACATGCTCATCCTATTCACAAAGAATACACCCACAGCAGCATTACAGCTTCTTACATTTCTAAATGCTTTGAGAAGGCAACGTGAAGACTGAAACTGAAGTCCTAAAAAATTTACATCTCAAGTGTATTGAAGACAGCAGCAAGCAAACATTTTCAGCTGATCCCAATTATACATCACTAATGCAAGCATGAAGAAACACACCAGCCTAAGTGTCCTAAATGTGATCTATATCTTCAAATAACCTGATATGTTAAGCAATTTTGCACCTTTTCATATAATTGTGCTTTTTAAATGACTAAATTATGCAGCACATAAGTATTTATTTTTTTATTAAACCTCAGTTAACTGCTTTTTTTGGCCACTGGAGGTCAAAGGGAACACGTTATGTATACACAACATATTTAGAGTTGTATTTCTGGTCACCTGATGAATGTCATTCTCCTTTTGGTCTCCCTAAAACTTTCCTGCCTCTTTAGCTGCAAAATGCTCCACGATGTTTTACGAGCTGGTCGTTAACTTTGTATGTCTGCTGTTTGGTGTTGGGCAGGTACCATATAATGAGTATTAAATGAGTATTAAAAGCTTTTTTTCCTCTGACCACAGAGTACCGGATGGTTTAGATAGCAGAGATTACAGCTACAAAGGTTTAAAAATGAAAAAATAATTTTATAGTAATAACAAGTAATAATGACGTGAATGCCCACACTGGTAAATTTTAATGGGTGCTGTAGTTTTTTTTTTGCATGGTCATAAAATAATCATTAACCCAAGGAACCCCTTGTAAATCTAATTTTTTCAGACAGACAGATGAAAGAAATGATCTATGAGAGATTGCATTGAGTTACAGAAGCTAGTGGAACAGACACTTACTAGACATGACATCATGACTTCAGCTCTCTATAAAGCTCTGTAGAGCTGATGGGAACTGCAGAGTTGGGCATTCATTTTCTGTGGGTTCATCACTACGAGTGACCACCTTGTCTGTTAACCACATTGTAAACATAAACTTCATATATATAGCTGCTGCAATATGTGTAGTAATGTATTTGTTCAGTCCATCACTTGGGTTTATTGTCAGTGTTTTCCAATAGCACAAAACTGAAACTCGTAGCATCAAACTACAGTAAAAATGGCAGTAATGCTGTGCTTTTTATGGTGTTTGTTTGATGTGCACACATATTGTGGTGAGTAAATAAAGTTTTCTATCTTTCATACAAACAGCGACTCAGTTATCTGTAATGCTGATTTAAAAAAAAATAAAAAGTCTGGGTTTTTCCAGGACAAAGGCAGGACTTTAAATACAATGGAAACATTGTAAAACAATAGAGCTAGCAGGTGTGTTGTTGGTATCAAGCAGAGTGACTGACAAGGCAATTTGAATGTGAATATATAATTTACCTTATTGACTTTGTATACCACGACATGTGCGACCTCGCAATCGAATCAACATTTCACAACAACAGAGAATCCAACCAAGCTGATACACCAGTGTTGGTGTTGTACCATCCTCCACTATACAGACGGTATATACAGAGATAATTAAAAACCAGCAGACTCCAGCTTTAAGCATCAGCAGAGTTTCCTTGCTTGGCATAAAAGAGGTTGTCTAATCATCTAATTTGTATTCTATTAAGGCAGACCATTAGTCACAGATCTGTTTATCACATGTCAGCATGTGTCTCCGCTTGTATCCCCGGAGACAGCAAGAGAAAGAAAGAAATGAACAAAGAGGATAGAGAGATATCAGCTGACCACATGCCACCGTGCCTCTACTGTATCTCCCCTGACAGTCTCAATCCATCAGTGGGTCAATCTGTTCACAGATGTTCTGTTGAAACCAGCCTTGAAGATATCCGCGAGCTCGGTGAGACACCTTATGCTAACACAGAATGTGCAACATGGCTGAGAGACACATGCTTGCACAGTATGAGGCTTGGTCATGTCAGTGTGTAGCCGCATGCTGCCAGGCACACTGTAGACCTCGATGTGAAGGTGGAGTAACTACTGACACGACCCCTGAGAGAAAGAAACCTTTGCATGAGGAAGCACAGGGTTGGTTTCACGTATAAACATTCAAGGCTAGGTTCCTGATGCACGGTTTTGAACAATTTTGGTTTTATATGTTGAGATTAGAGGGTTTTTTTTTTATTTATGCTGCAACACTGATACAATAGAAGTGAAATTTTCCTGGATCCGTTTTCTAAAGCCAGTGTCCTTGTTAAAATAGAAACAGAAATGTAGAAAGAAATTGATAAATCATGACATATTTACAATGATTGATATTGGCAAAGAATACCACCTCCACTCAACCTCAAAAACTCAACCTTTAGCAAAAATAAATAAATTCAAAAATGTCACAGTGCTGAAAGTAAACTGACTACAAACTGATCTCTGAATAGTGCGGTCCCAAATTGAAACTGAAGTGTTGGCCAGTAATTACACGTTACATGGATTTGGCAAAAAATAACAAAATATGCAATTACTTCAACACAGCTGAAAAAAATATATAAGCTGATATCACAACATAGAATATTGTCTACAGACAGAAAAAGGTTTAGACTGAAATTACAGGTTAGTACACTTACACAACCATCTGTATTGGCCCATATATGACCATATTTTTTTCTCTGGAAATGTCATTTGAAACAGTGGGGGTTGTACTAGATTTGATGACAAGGAATAACAATATTCACAACATCAGAGTACCGTCGGCTACAAATAGAGGTAACGTTTTTACATATGTTCATCTCAATTTTGACTATGTTTAACATAGATAACCATCATTATACCAGTATATAACAGTATATAAATAACAAAAAAAAAAGCATTATATGTCCTATATGGACATAATTTGCATTATATGCATTATATGGAAATTAACTTATAACCTCGACACAGCTATGAAATAGTAACTGCTTTAACGATTCCAGATTTAATTTGATCATTGGTGTCTGAAACAGTGTAATGGACGTTTTTCATCGCTGTATGAAGTGCTTTTTTGGAATTTTGGATCCCCATTATTTAATTAAATGTGGAGAGGCCTCCTTCATATGTTTTAAAGAGGTGCTGTGACATCAAGTGCTGGCACAGAATAGCCATGAAAAACTTTCCCATTTTAGAGACCATTAGATTTGTGTCACAGCGGTGAAGACATCAGACTGAGATGAGAAGTGAAACTTCAGTAGCCAAAGTTCACCAACAGGTCACTTGTATCGTGACCTGCTACAGCTGTTTTCTGAGTCACTGGGGTAGTTAATTCAGTAAATTCTGCACGCAAGCTTAGGTAAACCAAGCATGCCTAAACAATATCAGCTATGTGAGAGATATGTTTGCCTTTGATGGAAAATACCACATAAGAAAATATTCCTTTGTCCATGTTTTTGCCTCAAACATCAGCACTGTTCCACGTCACTTTGATGGGCGCGGCGCTCATCATACGAGCGTTAAAAGATTCTGTGTGTGAGGGTCGTCAAAGTCAAGTGAAGGTGTCTAGTCAATCGCCTTGTTTTGCTTGAGTGCATTCACACACACACAGTTTGACCTGCTGTCATAGAGACACTCCTACTGGATCGACCGAGGACAGCAACACATCAGCTGCATCAACTCCACTTTTCTTCAGAGTCTCCACTTCCCTCCCTCCCATCTCGACCTCTGCCGTGCTCACTGCTGTCTTTTACTGTCTGTGGGTCCTGAAGCACAGCTCGTCATTGTTGGGTGCCTGAATGACTGTTGCACTATACTCAGATAAGCTTTGTAAAGTAAGTGATGTGCACAAGTTGGATTCAACGATTGACTTTTAAGTGATATGGTGTCATATTTAGCTACTGAGAAAAAGATCCTGTTCAACAAAAATGTTAAGTGTTTAATTAACATGACTAGTCTTGCTGGTATTGTGTTTGTCTGTTAAATTGCTTCGTTTTTACAAACACAAAATGTGCGTTTAAGTTTGTTTACAGCTTGTCAACACCTACTGGGCTACTGGCTCCCATATCAGCTCCCTAAGCTGTTAAACCATATGTTTACTCTTGGTTGCTGGATTTGCTGGATTTTCTTAACAAATAATTATTCGCAGTTGACTGGAGGGCAGGCAACACTGCAAGTCCTCAGCATCTTCAGAATCAGAATATTTATAGCATGCAACATTCAGGTTTGAGCAATTGTACATTGAGTGACTTTAAAGAAATATCTTTGTTGTGTACTACAACATTAAAAGGCCTTAAAATCTCATTTTTGGGCAGAATGACTGAAGAATGATCACATATAGAGTATCATTACAGGACTTTTTTTTTTTTTTTTTACAATGTACAGTATAGGAGTTTCTTATTTCTCGGTTACTCAGTTTAAGTCAAACGCATATTAAATAACAACACAAAATAAACATATCATTATAGCAGCTGTGGAAATTTGTCAGTCAGTGGAGACTGCTTACCCCTCTCCATGTGAATCCAGACTGTACCATACAGACTGTACTTATCAGAAAATTTATATAATATGGGTCACGAGATCACCTGAGTTGATACACAGGTGTGTTGACACTCCCGGGCTGCTACTGTCTACATTAATGACCCCTGCTGGAGCTAATTTGCGGAGCGAACTACTCATGCAAAATGTTATTCTGTTGTTAAGAAAAATAAGTTAGATTAAAAAAAATTCCCTAACAAGGAGAGTATAATGCAGTATTCACTTGGGTATACTCTGTGCAAAACATGTTGGGCATGTACTGTTGAGTACACCAAACAGGTTGGTGTTTGTATGTATGTGTGTACTCTGGATCCTGCAGTAGGGGTTGAGACCCATATAAAAAAATCATTTTTCATTACAACTTAATAGTGTCCAAGTCAACTAGGGACTTAAAGCAAAGTCTACTCATGTTTGGAGAGTAGCTGTATGTTTGCTGTGTAACTATTGAATCTGGCTCAGAAACAGCATGCCACCCCCTGTATCTCCCATCCTTTCTGAATATATATATATTGTGTTATGCTGCTGTTACACTTTAATTTCCCAGTTTTTGGGATTAATAAAGTATATCTATCTATCTATCTATATATATATATATATATATATATATATATATATATATATATTTTTTTTTTTTTTTTTTTAAAGGAAATATATTGTTCTTTTTTGTGATTTTTCTGTTAATACTAAAGTTATTGCAAAGGTTTTTCCACGTCTTGTTTGTTTGCATTGTCCACTCTCACACTCCATGTATGTCTATAGAACCCTGCTGAACTGAGGGGCTGCATAAAGGGCCAGTAGGAGGTAGATAAATGAAATTATTTTTTTAAAACTGTAAATCATGAAACATTATATCAGATTCAAATATAATAAATATAGACCTTTAAAGAATAAAATTTTTAAAACACAACTATTTTTAGAGACTCACAAGTGATTTAAGGTTCAAGGCAGCAGGCTCACACAATTTTAGAAGCTGATAGGAAAGGTTGCTATGTTGTTTACCTGTGTATACCAATGTATCTGTTCACAGCCATATAATTTAAATTCCACAGCGGTAAGAATCTGCCAGGCGGTATTACAAGCCTGCTAACAGCCACTCAAATACTAAGAGCTTGTTAAAATGGCTCCTAGTGGGAGGGACCTGACACTTATTGGCTCTCTGCTCTATATATCAAATTGCAGAGGGCTAACCACTGGGTCCATTGTCTCTCTCTTTATGTCTTTTTGCTGCTTTAACTTATTTTCTATCCTTTTCTTTCTCAACATCTCTCAGGAGATTTGGTATCATAACTGCTGCCACGCAGAGTAAAATTGGCCCCGTCTCTCCCCTGCCTGCCCTGGTTTTGCTTTGTTCCTGCTGTGTTGGAACATTTGTACGGAGAACAAGAGGAAAAGGTTCAACCACAAAAAAAGCCGAGGGGTGGGGTCAGGATATGTCCACAGTTCACAGTGTGTGACATTTTGCCAGACAAAAGTTGACACTCACAGTACATGCGCAGGACTTGAACAATCATCTTTCTTTTTTTCTGCAGTCAGTTTCCTTGTGCTCCTGAGCTGAACCACTGAATGCCTCACTGCTCCAGCAGAGCAGCTGAGCGGTCAACAAAACAGAATCCTGTGGCTGTAAAAGGCAGGTGGGTTTGGCTATAAAAGAGCACTGGTCAACCTTCTGTGAGTTGATAAAGTTTAAAAATGAACTGGAACACAGAGGATATGTCATATCTTAAAAAAATGTTTTTGCATCTTACACATGTAGGTATTTGTAGCACTGTGTACAGGAAGTTAACACAGTGTGAAAGAGTTGACGCTGAAAAGCATAAAGTTGAAACTGAAACTGAAAACCACTGACACCGGAAAAAAAATCTGACGGCATAAAAGAAAACTGTCAGTGGAAAAAAAAAGACAGAGATGAAGGAAAACTATATAAATTAATAAGATTGTAAGACTGTATTTTATAATGCGTGTGTTTCATTTTTTATTTTCAAATTTTCCGATACAAGTGTCTCAGTGCTAATGATTCCTTTTTCAGCTCAGGTTTTGTTTTCAATGCCAAACTTTAAAGGCAGTGTTCGGGCTCCATAAGAGCAGAGCTGGTGGGGTGGAGAAATGTGAACCGATGTCTCTGAAGGGGTCAACACTAAAACCAAATGCTTTTTTTATGTGTAAAATCAATATTTTAATATTAACAACAGATCACATGGTTACTTATGTGAAAGGGGTTGCAAGTAGTGAAGAAACCCACAGATGATTCTGCCATTCTTCTCAGCTCTAAGGAGCTTTACAGCATCTTTCAGCTCTTTTGCTTTTTCATAGGTAGCTTCAGTGTTTTGTTCACTCTCACATCTCATAGTGTTGTTGTTTTTTTTTTTTACTGCTGCAGGCAGGTGTTTCTAGAAAAAAAAGCTTTAAAATGTACACTGCCAGTCCAGCACCAACAAACAGCAGAGAAAACAACCTGGTGGACATACAGTACGTGTAGCACTTCAAGAGCCAGATATTCCCTCAGGAGTTGGTGTTAACCAAAACAGGCTTTCCTGAAATATATTGTGTTTGTGGTTTGTTTCTACTCTTGCCATATAGCCAAGAAGGCAGTTATTGCAGGTTTAAACATTCAGAAACAAACCTAGAAATGTTGTTCACTTCCCTGATGTTTAAATGTGTTGTTGAGCTGACTGGATTATGTTATGCAGCAACAGTTTTTCATAAAGGGTACAGGTCACTTGAGACCTCAGCCCTTAGGTTACGGTAAGGAAAAGATGATGGTTTCTGTTAAAAGTAAATACATTAATCACATCCTGTCTTATGCTGTAAGTCAGTTCTGACTTTTACAATATTTAACCAAGACCAAAATCTTTGCGAACCAATAACCATAAAAAAAATGTAATCACACTTTATATGTGATACTGAATTGCAAGAGTGGATAGTGTGAATATAAATTAAATGCGAATAAATTTATCTTTTAGCTCATTCATCAAGAAAAACGGCTAATGGTAGAAAATAATTAACATTTTGAAAACGGATCTCTGGGGACTCTATTTTTTATATTAAACAATAATAAATTGAATTTAATTAATGCAGCCCTATTTTGTTTACATGCCAACCCTGCAATGATTCTTCCCTCGATTCACTTTGAGATCTCTGACAACATTAAAAATATGTAACATTATTTTAAAATCAGAAATGATTGAATCCCCCTCCGCTCCTAAAACCTTTTCAAGGTGAGAAAAAAATAACTGATGAACGTTGTTTTACCCATTATGTCCTCTCCCCCTTTTTCTTTTGCTCTAACACTGACACAGTTAATATCCAGCATGGCTATCTATGAGACCATATGCCCACTGCAGGAACCCTGGCAGAAGGCCCACTCTCAACCAGCAAATAAATAATAGGCCATTATGTTCAATCATATGCTGAGCTATAAAGGCCTAAAGCAGAGCAGCAGTATGTAGCATACACTGTGGAAGAATAGAACAGACAGGACGAGTGCATTACATTTCCAGTTAACTAGTAAACTGATTAAAGACTATGTGACTTTTGAAAGAAAAAAAACAGCACAATTATCCTTCAACAAATGTTGAATTCATCGGCATCAAAAAGCTCCCTCTTTCAGTTCAGTACATCCAGGGGTTTTGCTGCTGCAGCCTTTCTTATAATGTTAGTCATTTTTATAATGTCAGAAAAGAGTGAAAAAATCATATTTTCTGAGTTGTCATCTATAAATGTGTCAATATATCTGGCTAAGTCAGAATCCCAAAGATTCAGATTACAATGATATAAAATATTTGAGTAATGTTTGCTAAAAACTACAACTGTTTATAATGAAAAATGTATATATTTTAAGATTTACATTTTTAGTAGGAACAAATGGATTTTGGACTGAAAGAAACAGCAAGATGTCAAAACGTATTGAGAGGGGAACTAAGACTTTGTGGTTTTGGTCTTTTCATCTGATTTGTTAACACTAAGATTAACCAGTTAAGTCAATTATTCACTAATTCCAGCTTCTCTCTCTCATCGTTTTATATAATTGTAAATTGAATGTCTTTGGGTTATAGACTGTTGGTGGAACAAAGCAAGCAAAATGAAGGTTTCAGCTTGGGCTTTTGGAAAATGTGATGGTATCTATCAATAAAGTGATTAGTCACTTAATAAAAAAAATAATAGATACATCGACAAAGACTAAGCACTACACATCACTACACAACTGGGCTTAATCCTGTTCTTGGATATAATGTTTTCTTAAACAAAATAATGGTGCAGTAGCATCGCTCTAGTCTTTATCAAAAGACCTGCTGTCTGGAGCAATCTCTGCTTCCCTTTATGCCTCATTTGAATTTAAAAGCAGTAAATGCATATTTCAAACATTCTCCCTTTGCTCTTATTTTTCTTTTCGCTACAGCCGGTAAGTATAGAAGTCAGTGAGAGGCCTGAGGTCAGGATAAATTAAGGAGTTTTTTTTATTGGTGAAGTCTATTGCAAGAGCATAGAGAAATGGTTTTGCCTTTGCCTGAAACAAAGAGTAATTGATGCTATCGCTTACCTTTATGTTGAAAAAGTCAATCAATACAGAAGACAGAGCAACTCAAGGAGCATGCCATTGCCGTCTGTCTAACACAGTGGTGTATTGATGTGACTCTTTGAGCTGCAAATGAGTTGAAGTGACAGTATAATGGACCCCAGTGAAAGGAAAGGGAAAATTATAAGCGAAAACAAAGGATTCTTTCATTCCTTTTATGCACACCAGTGCTCTATTCTTTAACAGTATCAATTATAGTTTCATATCAAGGAAATATAATCTATTTAGATTGGTTTATTATGCAAATAACTTGAAGAGTTTGGGTGGTGGAGTGTTTTATAATGTGCAAGCCTTCCGCTTCCCTCTTCTGCTCAAATCAATTTCAGCTTCTTTAAACATGTCACCAATGGCAGCTGTGAAGGAGAAATTGTGATTGTAGTTAAATGTCTGTAACGAAGGTGGATTAGATGCTGATTGACTGTTGCTGATATGAACAGTATATTTGGGTTGTACTGTACATACTGTACAGACTACTGTATCCCCTTCAGAGGTAAGAAACCAGCACAGGTTTTAAACATAAAGCTTAATCAATATTACTATATTAACTGTGCTCATAGTGACAAACCCCATAGAAATTAATAACTGTGCAGTTCCTCTCAGCTCTATAAAGCATTTTAGTTCACTCTCACTGCTTTCAACCTCCTTTTGAGCAAGCAGATAAACGATGTGTACACTATCTGCTTGAAACTACCTGCTTTGTGAAGACCCCAAATAAGTAAAAAATTGGACTTTCATCAGGTAGACAGAAACAACTCAAAGTGGACGCTGATTTTACTCCCCATCTGCTGCATGTGTGAGAGTTTGTCATAGACTGTATAAGGTGATAGTATGTCAGTGTTGTGTTTACTGGTTTACTTTAGGTCTTAAATCTAAACCTGTAACCTCCATGTAGAAATGAATTAGCATCTTGTGGATTTTCTAGATCTTCTATGATTGAACATTCTCAGTGCAAAGGTTTTAGCCAATATCGATGTCTAGATTCTTAACCATTATGCATCAGGCATTGTTCCCAACGTTATTCTGCAGCATGACGACGGCACCAAACATACATCAAGGGTCATAAAGGACAAGGTGTCCTGCAGCAGATGATTTGGCCCCCAGAGAGCCCTGATCTCAACATAATAGAGTCAATCTGGGATTACATGATGAGACAGAAGTAGCTGAGACGCCTGAATCCACAGAAGAACTGTGGCGAGTTCTCTAAGATGTTTGGGATAATCGACCTGCCACGAACCTTGAGAAACTATGCAGACGTACGAGAAGAACTGGTGTCGTTTTAAAAGATTTCATTTAGGTTTCTTCTATTTGTTGAACTTTGTATGAAGTTGACTGGTAAAGTAAAACAATTTATGGCATTATTTTTTAAAGCATCCAAAAATGAGGATTTGGGATTTCAACAACATTTTGCTGCCTAATGACGTTTACTTTTCAGCTCTCACGTTTGAATTGTAAAGTTCTATAACCATTAAAAATGAATAAGATAGTGTCAGCCGGGCTTTGTAGAGCCAAACAGCTTGAATATTTAATTGTTTGGCATATGCACTGAAATGACTGGGTCTCAACTGTGTAAAAGTACTAAAGACACATTTTTTAATGGAAATATGTCATATTAATGGACAGCATTCAACGACTTGCCTATTGACTCATGATTTGTAAATGATGGTTGATCAAAAAGGACATGAGACTTGTTTTGGGACTCGAGACACAGTTAAAAACTGCAGCTACAGATATATTATGTACTTTTTTAGAATATGCACAGATTTCTGCATCGGAAAGGGTAACCCCACATTGTAACCCAAACATTTGGTATGGAAATACAGCCAAAAGTATGCATTTAAAAAAATAATAAATATATAAATGTTCTCGGTAATTGACATGACTCATCACTGATGCAAGTTTATCTGAAATACAAAAAACAGGATTGTCGAGTTGTGTGAAAATTCACAGCCAAGGTGTGAATATCCATAGTTAAGGATATATTTTCACACTAAAATAACTTATTAATCATGTTCCAGTGAACACTGGGGCATATTTTGTTAGAAATGACTTCCTGAACCAGTGAAAACTGTGATAGTGAAGTTTGATAGCTTGTGGGTAAAAAGGAGTATAGTGTCTAACACCAGACTGACTGATCTGAAATTGCCTCTTGATGCCCAATTCACTGTGGGAAATACAGCAGCACCAAAGCCCACCTCTGAATCTCTTTGCAAAAAGTAAATATCCCCCAAGGGTCCAACTACCTTATGGAGGAAGAAAACCAAATTCATTCTAACACAATTCGAATGCTGTGTGGAAATAAATATTTAATACTGAAGGGAGCCCGGAGGAGAAATAGAGAAGGAAACACCGGAGAAAAAGCCTCAGGACTGGTGCAAAGGATCGTCTTCCAGGCTCCTACTTTACCCCAGTTCAACTACGTGTCTGTCACATTGATAACCTGTCACCGGATGAATATAGAAACTGCATCTTTAAAACATGAGCAGGCTGAGCAGTGGTGCAGGGTACAGTATGTGTCGTGTGTCGTGGCAGTGATGTGTACTATATGTGCAATGTCTCATCTGCATATCTATTTGCAATAAGTGTGTGATACTGTAGGTTTCCCTGAGATCATTTATCATTTGTTTATCATTTGTTTATCATTTGTTACAGACACACACACACACACACACACACACACACACACACACACACTGAACAAAATCCCAAATTACAGCTTGCCATGTCAATACCAGCATTTAAAACAGGATTGACAATGTTTAACCTTTAGCATTCCCACAAGATGACAGATGGGGCACAGCATGCAATGGGTAAAGGCTCCTGAGGACCAAAATAATTTATGCTTAGGTCCAGAAATAATATGTGCAGTGTAAACATATGTACAGAGAGTGCATATTTTACATACAGCGTTGCCTCTTTAGGAAGGCAAAAGTGGCAGCATACAAACTTCTACATTACGCTGAAACTAGCAGCTCTTGCATGCAAAAGTTGAAAGAACATTAACTCCTCGACCCGTCGACACTCAACACTGACACAAATCAGCAATTTCAGTGACAGCCTGCTGCTGAGTGGGCATTTGGGTCAGACACAGATGACTTTGTCACCCCTCCCAAGGCTTGTTTGTGGGATATGTAGCACTTATACCCAACAAAACCGCTGGGTCAGGGTTTGCACTGACTTTCAAAATAACAGGGTCAAATGCTGGATTACTGTACTGTGTTTTGGGCTCTCTGAATAGGTGTAAAGCCTCAGAAAACATAAAGGTCATTTTACAATTGCATAATTTTCAGGCAATGCAAACAGCTCCAGCCAGAAAAATGTTATCCTTATGTTTCAAGCATTATGGCTTATTTTCCAGTCTGCAAACCAACCCAACTGCCTGACTTCACTGGCTCAAAAAACTCTATATGTGAACCAGTACCTTTGTTAACAATAGATATGATGAAGAAAAAAACATTTCAAATCAAGCAATGTACACATTTCCTACATCACAATCCCCCGAGCTTATAGCAAAAAAAAAAAAGATTTTAAGAGAAAAAAACAGAAAGACACTAAAGCTCACAGAGAAAAAAGTAGGTCAGCCCATTACTGGGTTTTCAGGCCGATATGGAAACAAAATAATGAAACTGAACTGTGAAATGAACTGTGATCCACTATTGTGTATTACATGAAATCACGAAGTACTCGTATTTGCAAAATAGTAACTTTAAAAAATTATTTTATTATTTTTAATTGGTCCGAATTTCCCTTTAGACAACATAAAAAAAAAAAACACAAAATGATCATGTCATCATGATACGATCATGCTTAAAATATAATAAACTACTTTTTTTTTTTTTTACTTTAAAAAGGACTAAAATGATTATTCGATTGTCAAAACAGTTGCCAGTTGTTTTCTGTCAGATTAGTGAATAATTGAGTACTTGTTGCAGCTCTACTATAGTTAATTACAATAAACATTATGAAGTTGTGATTTATATTTCTTCTTCTTTTGCTACAAACAAGCTTTGTCCCACTTTTATTTATGTCAATAGATTAAACTCTAGTCAAAAATGTCTTTTCAAAACATATCTTTGGCATTTTTGTACTGCAGTTTCTTTTTAAATATCACCAAACATCTGCGGAAACACTGATATAGGGGCTGCCACTAACGATTATAATGTACATGTATTTCATTATCAATTCATCTGACAGTTATTTATTTATTAACGATTGCCATTTATCTATAGATTATCTAGATCTAGATGTCAGAAACAATGGTAGTAGTACGATTTCACTTTTTTTTTCTCGTTCTTTACTTGAAATAGAAACTTGTAGTCTACATGTTCGCGTCCGAATCCGAAATATGTGAGTGGACAATGTGAAAAACCCATAGAATAACCTTAGCATCAACCTTAGCATCAACTTTAGCATCAACCTTAGCATCAACCTTAGCATCAACCTTTGCATCAACCGCTATGTGACAGACGTCGTATGTGGACATGCGTGAACAATCCAGTGTCGCAACGAGGAGGAAAGTAGAAGCAACTTTTGTATATAAAAAAAAAAAGCATTTAGAGCAAGCTGAAGTCCTGGCTTTTGTTGTGCAGGAAGCATTTTTACATACGTTCACCTCAAGTTTGGAAAATTTGACAGCCATCTGACATCAAAACAGTATACAAATAACAGAAAATCACAAAAAGCAATATATGACACATAAACACTTCAAATTATCACATTTGAGGAGCTGCAACAAGATGAAAATGTTTATAATCAACAATTAATTTTCTGTCAATCAACTAATCAATCAATTATCTAATCATACCAGCTCTACACTGATATATCTGTGAGAAGTTAGTCAGCCCATAATATTGTTCCCACTGATCAGTCTGGCTCCAGAAAAAGTCTAAAAGTTTACATGAGAGAAGTGCATAGATAACAGCAGTGACAGTGTCAGCAGTGGGTCTGTTTTACACCAACAGGCTCAGATCAGCTTATATCAGTTCATTAGGCAGCTATTTACCATGAAAAGGCCACCGTGACCACAAAACAACCCATCACCCACTCTGTACATATTTGTCTCTCCCCTCGATCTTAACCTCCTCCCTCTCTCTCCCACACACACAGCGTTCTGTTTAATCAAAAGAAACCTGCCCTTCCACACATTTACATGTATCATAATGGGGGAGACTCACTGCAGAGCACGTCATTACGCGCACCATTAAAACGCAGCAGTAGACTAATCTAGCGCTTCCATAAGGGACAGCAGGAGGAGGAGGAGGAGGAGAAGCGGCAAAGGACGAGGGAGTGGAGGCTGATTGGGGATACTGCAGAGGAGCATCAAGAGGAGGATAAGAATGTGAGGCAGAGGAGTTGTTTGATGAGGATCAATGGAGGCGAATATTAATACAAGAAGGAGTAGGTGACAGTTGTGGAGGAATAGCAGGATGGGGGTAGAAGTAGCAAGGGATGCAGCACGAGCAGTAGGTGATGCTTGGAGAGGATTATTTTTGAAGGAGCAAGAGCTCATGCTTGGCAAAAAGCAGAAGAGCAAAATTTGATGTCAGAAAGGAGATGATGTGAGGAGCAGGAGGAGCAGATACCTGAAGAACAGAGGGAGTTGATGATGCTTAGGGAGAAGTAGAAGGATCTTGAGATGAAACAGCAGGAAGAAGAGTGGGTGAAGCTTAAGGAAGAGCAGCAGGAGTAGGAGTAGACGCTTGGAGATGCTTTGGGACAGGAGCAGGTGCAACAATAAATGATAGTCAGGGAGGAGCAGCAGGAGTAGAGCTGCAGTACATTCTTGGAGAGGTGCAGTGGCAGTAAGGTGCATGAGGAGAAGGAACAGGAGCAACAGGAGTAAGAGATGCTCAGGGAGGAGCAGTAGGCAATGCTAGGAGGAATGCCCAGGAGACAAAGCAGGTGATGTTTAGAGAGGAGTTGTGGAATGAACAGCAAGGGGAGCAGGAGGTGATGTGCAGGGAGGAGGAGGAGGAGGAGGAGGATAGCAGCTACATGGAATAACTGAGCACCTGTGAGCTATAATTACGATTCACGTTGCTGCTCCAGGTGAGCAGCAACCTGCGAGTTAATAGAGCTGCAACAGTGCACTCAGGAGGAAAAAGCTCAGTAATGTTTAGATACTGAAGACCACACAAACTATGAGAAATATTACAGGAACATTATATTCAGAATAGAACAAGTATGATAAAGTTATACATAATACAATTTAAGTCTCCAATATAACAGGAATATAATGCTAAATTATCATTTAAATAAAGATTATTGCATTTTTGGTACAATTTTACATGTAGGCCATTTATATACGTCATTACATCTGTACATACATCTACATCATTAAGAGAACAAGCTTTTTAGGTGATAGTTTTCTAAAACAGCATTTCTTGGGAGCATGAAAAAAGCACACAAAGTTTGCAGGTTACTTTCTATATAATTTCATATTTTTATAGTATATGTGAGCAAATCTGATGCGTATTACCTCCAATAAGACACAGTAGCATTCATAAACAGTTTAAATGTTACTTTTATCGCCTAAAATACACCCAGCTCGCTCAGTCAGAGTGAAAAACTTAATTTGATAAATTGTACAAGGATAGAAATCGTTTAAACTGAAGCTACAGTGAGTTTAATTGTCTACAGAAATATTAGACCTTTGTAACTCTCTGTAAGGGACAATTCAGCAGACAGGCTTTTGCAGCTTCTGTGTAAAATCAGAGTTAGCACATAAATTAATTTAAGCCTTCACCCTGCATCAGCTGAACACCTACCTTCAACTGCAAAAGCCGGAGTAATCACACAGAGAAGCACCACAACGTATGTGGCCGGCATGGTCAAAATCACTCCCCGCCTGTTCTTTCCCATTATCAGGCTTACAGAAGAAAGAAATCCCACAGAAACACGCTGTATTCCTCTGGTGAACAGTCACATCTCCATCCTCAGTGTGCGCTGCACCGGCAGACTGAGTGGGGACTGAAGCGGACTGACTGCTGCTGCATCTCTGCTCCCTCTCCTCTCATCCTCCTCTTACTCACACCTCACTGTCCAATCAGGAGAGAGTGTGGCAGATCATAAACCAATCACCCATTCTTTTCCACCTGACCCAAGCTGAATGCCCCGTGCTAAAGTCCCCCCCCACCCCCTTTTGTGGGGGGCTGTGTGACGAGATGGCGACCCCCAGTGGCGAAAATACAGCACAGCAATCAAGCTGGTATTGAAAGAAAGGCTTTTATCATGATCCCCGCAGGGAAATGTACAGTTGTGAATGGCTCATGCCTAATTAAGATGGTATGAGGGTCTTTAGGCATGATGCAATAATGATACTCAACTGGTAAGACAGGTAGAGCATGAAGTCACACCTCATGTTCAGCCAAGCACTAAATATGACAAGCCATGGTTTGCTATTTTCTTTATTTTTCTTATTGTCAACAAATCATATGTGCTGAACCAAAGAATGAACTCATCCTCCTTACAAGTATTGTGTGTTTTTGCAAAGCCTGATAAACCTTATTCCTCTGCATCGTAGATCTCCGTTGTTGTTGTCCAAAAAAAAACTATTAAAAACATGGAAATGAGCCACACTGGGTGACATGTTTGTCATTTTTACCACAAAGAGTACACAACGTCTTGACTTTGTACTACATTGTAAATTTCAGTACTTCAGTACTCTAGTACTCTCCGGAGACTGAAAATGTGATCGCTTTTATTAGTCTTTGGAGCCATTTCTAAATAAATAACGTGACCAAACTCTTTGTGGTGAAGGGACATGAACACAGTGTGGCCCATTGACTTGTTTTAATAGGTTTTTGGACAACATTGGAGCTCTATGGCATAGAGGAATAAGATATCAGGCTTTGGATACACACACACACACACACAATGCTTGTACAGTTCATTGTTGGTTTGGCTCTGCACATATGATTTGTTGACTATAAGAAAGATATAGAAAATCACCAGCGATCCTTTAAAGACAAATTACTACATGATTTCTGACTTCGAGCTTCATTGAAGTCCATTGAAAATTAAAACATGACATAACTCTTCTCCAGCACACCAAACACTTTCAGCCATCTTGCCTTCATCAGGGTCATGTTTGATGTTGTTTTTGGTTTGAATTATATACAGTCAAACTATTTTAAAGAGATGAGTTGTTTTGTTTACTGTTTTGTATCTGTGATACATAAGTCACATGACTAATCAATGGACTAATGCAGGAGTGTCAAACTCAAATTCACAGTGGGCCAAAATTAAAAACTGCGACAAAGTCACGGGCCAAACTTAATATTTACTGAAAAATGAACCACAACTGATATATAATGTTTAACCTTTTCATATGGAAACAAACTTCAACACTTTCTGGGACAAACAAAGCTTGATATTAAAAACACAACTCCATGCCTTGGAGTAGAAAAGTGCATAAAGAAACAGCTCAGTTTTCTACACTTGTATATACTCTGCACACTGGTCTAAACCAGATACCAGATACCTGCCATCTTTTCTTAGACGTTAAATTCGTACACAAGACAAACATCTTCGTCCTTTATATTCGTGAATAAATAATCTGCCTCCCACCTGTCTTGAAAGCTCCTATTCTTCATCTTTCGTTTGGCCATTTTTGAGTACGGTGGAGTTAAAATCCCCGATGTGACTGTAGCCTGGTTATTAATGACTGTCAACAGAAAATAAGGAGCTGTTTGCTGTTTGCGACTCCGCGGCGCGGAGTCCGCGCCATTATACTGGCAAAGCATTCTGGGATTTGTAGTATTAGCGGAGCAAGCGGCTGGACAGCTGTAATGCGCATTAGATATTATCTCGCCAGAGGCGGAGCTAGAGGGTAGGCTGAAATCTGATTGGACACTCCAGATGATTGACATATCACATCACCGCACGTCTAGTTGAAAGGAGCGAGTTGCGTTTTGAAAGCAGTGGCGCTTACTGACTGCTAACTCCCATCCTGTACAGTAGCAGTAGAAGAAGAAGAAGAAGAAGAAGAAGAGAAGAAATAAATAAATAAATACACTCGATGGACAGTGAAAATGTCATTCTAAAGTAAGTTTACTGGTTTTCACAAAATCACTTCTGTGTTCAAATCAAACAAGCTACGTGTATCAAGCTAACGTTAACGTTATTTTGACCCATGCAAGCTTCCAACGGCAGCTCCACATTAAAGTCCATGTTATATTTCCGGTTATATTTACATGTTTCTCCAGTGATTTAAGAGGAATTAAACTAGCAGACAAACAGCCAGTTAGCTGTTTCATGTTCTGTTAGCTTAAATTAAATATAATGTGAAGATGGTAGCTAGCCTGTCAATTAGCTGAAAAGTTTGAATATAACACTGTGAGGCACAACTTAAACCACCATCCTCCACCGGGTCAGAGCATCTACAGAAGCAGTCACATGAACAGTTCAGTAATCTTAAGTTTTAGATATTTTTGTTTGTTTTTAATAGTGGTCGCATTTTTATTTTGAATACACTAATATTGTAATACATTGTAGTTTCATCGAGGGAGGACACAGAGGCCTCTGCTTCTGACGAGGATTATGGTGAGCCAGATAAGCCAGCTTTTGCTCATCCAAGAGGACCCAGTGGTAGGTCTACTTACCTGAAACCTGCTAGTTAGCTGCAGTTATCGTCTATAATTTTCTGGATCCTTAAACTGTGTTTCTATGATTTGTATTACAGATATTTCAAGATGCAAAGAGGAGGGTCCCTGTTCAGCCGTGTCTGATGCCATTCCCCATTACACTGTAGGACTGCTGTACTATGAACTATGACAGATGTCATATTTTACATTGTTTTCGATGTATACACTGCTCTGCAGTTTACCTAAATCAGTGTTCTCTATAGTGCTTGTAACCAAGTAGTAGTTCCACTGGGTGAATGTAGATATACTGTAATATGATGGTGCAATGATTGAACAGAAAGTACTAAACAGATTCTTGGGACCTCTGCAACAGCTACTGTAGCAACAATTTAGAAGTTTTAACACCTGCAATATGAAAACTAAGATATCACTTTTTCCCCGAAAGCCTTGGATCAATTTTACTCTTGAAGTTTCTGTCCTCTCATCTTCTGCAGGTCCCTGGTCTCTCTCCACTGTCTGTATAAAGGGGGGAAATGCTCCTTAATAACACAGACAGTACAGATCATTGCTGTGACACTGCATTTTCCAGCCCTGACAGTCCATTTGCAGTCTTTCAACATTTTACTTGTCAACAAGCTTTTATGACACTACACCATGTACCACTACAACAATTACCTTTTATTCAGTGGCTATTGAATCCTGTACATACATTGACCAATATGAGTTATGTGTGTATGTGTGCATGAGAAAGAGACAAAGAAATAAAGCTGCTTTTTATCTTGAAGCCAGCAGTTGAAGATTATTTGAAAATTTCCTCAGGACACAAGCATATTTTCAAAAAATATGTGAAACCTGTATTGAACTCCTTGCACATGTGCCTCCTGTTGAGCTTCATTTTGTTGTATAAGATTTAAAAAACATTGACATCAGGAAAATAAATCATTCATTAACTTCAAACCCTCTGATTTGTGAAGGATTGTCATCCCTACACACACACGACACCTGGCCCTCGTCTTTCGCAGCAGGTTCAGATGAGGCTTGTCATTGCCTGTTACAATGAGCTGTGTGTTTAGTTATGCAGCTAGCAAGTTATATCTTTTACTAGAAAAAGGAGAAAACAATTCTAGGTTTGATGTTTTTGTTTGGAGTAGGGTAATAGTTGGCCTAAACTGGGCGTAGAGCATCAGTTACAGAGATCTATTGGTGCTTGGTCATGTATTTATACTTATGCATGAAAGCCTTTATACACAGATGAAAAACTGTATCAGATGACTTCGTATTATTCACTTTCTTGCTGAGAGTTAGATGAGAAAATCAATCCCAATCATGTAGGAGTACATGTATAATTAATAACTATAGCTCCATTTTTGGAAACATGGAATGCAAGTTTGTCAAATTTTTTAAAGTGTTAATTTATTTACTGTAATTCATAATTATTTTATTAAATATCCTATAACATGAATATATTAAATATTTTATTATACTGTCCTACTTGACTATGATTTAAATTTACAATGTTTAACATTTG
This sequence comes from Pampus argenteus, assembly GCA_036937835.1. NCBI lineage: Eukaryota > Metazoa > Chordata > Actinopteri > Scombriformes > Stromateidae > Pampus > Pampus argenteus. The sequence continues at coordinate 14,513,167 of CM072870.1, forward strand.
GACTATGATCACATGGACTGTGTTGTGATAAATAAAGTAAAGTTTAAAAAAAAGATACCTTGGCAGCGTCATATTATTCAGCAGACAGATATGAGAGTGAAAACTAATCTTCTCATCTAAATCTTGCATGAAAGCAAATAAGTGTATTCCCTAAAATGTTCATTAATATTACATTACATATTAATACACACAAATCAATAATAATCAAATCAAACTGTCCATGGCAAAATCCACTGCTATAATCAAACAGTTTAATGGATGAAATGTGTGATTAAATACATGATGAATAAAAAAAACAGCTTAATACACAAACCCAGTGTGTGTAAATGTGTGTTTTTGTGCAAGTCTTGAGCGAGTCTTTCATGATTTTTGTGAATCACGAGTCTTATACTGTACAGTCCAGCAGAAGTGCAGACTAAAACAAACGCATGCCGAGTAAATGATATATTACCAGGCAAACATAGTATACAGATAAGTATGTCCCAATGCCATACTACACATGAATTTATGTTGTGTTGGTGTGTTTGCAGTTAGTATATAAAATAGAACATTAATTAATAATAACAGGAAACTGTACAATATGTGTGCCAATGCATGTCAATGAAGCTGTTTCAATACCATCCAAATTTTCTTTTCTACATTTTTTTAAACATTTTTGTCAGAAATGGTGTATGGACAAAAAAAGAATTTTATTATACTTAAATTTCCCACTTTTTCCAGCATGGACACACCAAATCCTCAAAACAATACTTAAAATTAGATTTGGGTCACATCACTTTTTCTTAGTGATGCATTTAAAAAAAAACAAAAATTATGCAGTTACAAAAATCTGGCTAACCCCAAAATATGTTGCACATATTTGGGGTTAATGTCTGCTGTCAAGATGGAAAGACAATCTTTGCACCTACCAATGTACAGTGTAAGAAGTGCTTCTGTACGACCTGCTGTATAACACTACAGCTGCTACACCTGTTACTTAGAGCTCTCTTTAGCATTAGTGTGCCACATGTTCTCTGTGGAATTTTCTGTGTTTATTGTAACCAGACACGTCAGAATAACATGCAATTTTCTTCTTCTTCATTGTAGGACAAAATTATAGGATTTAACTGCTGCTAGTCTGTGCTTGTTTATAAGTGCTTTGATAAGGCTGCTTCTTTCTTTACAAAGGTGATGAGTTGTTAAAAAGTGATTTCATTTCCTTTTACTTTTGAAATGCTTGAGTAAACAATAAAAAGTGAGGCTAAATGCTGCAATTGCAACATCTGTCTGTCGGATAATTTATCTGCAGTATTTCAAACAAATCCTATATAATGTATCCGTTATGCTGACACACACCAAAACATCTGGACGACTACATCACAGATTATGAGGGGATTCATTGCCAATACTGTACATCCATGGCTCAATATGGTGCCAGTCTCTTAGCTAATGTACACAAACATTTACAGCTTACACAATGTTTGTTCACGTAGACAACCTTGACTCCAGTTAAAAATTTTAATTAAATTAAACAGCTGTGTTGAGCCCACCACATATTAGAGTACTACACACATTTTCACTCTACCATCTGCTGACTGGACACTGGAGATGAATGGACCTGATACAAAGTCAATAAATCATCATCATCATTCCCATCTTCATCCTCATAAGTCATCATTCTTTTTGTCTTCGTAGTCTTCCATGTCTCCTTACTCTCTCATCATCCTCATCCTTTGAATCCATTGAAACCAGCTCAACAAACTGAATCACACCCAAACTATGACACATTAAAACTGAGCAAACAAAGCAAACAAAGAATATTGTCATTGTCAACTTTTGCTCCTTTTGTTCAAAGAAAATGTTCATTCAGTCCCCAAGTTGTTTTTTTTTGTGTTGTTTTTTTTTTTTTTCATTTTTTGGCAAAGATACAATCCGATCTTCCCCCCAACAAACCCTGTTTGTCCGTCCTGTGGTTCAGCCCTACCCTGAAGTCTGCTTCAGAGTCTGATTGGAGGCAGCAGCAGTTCATCATCGCTGAAGCAGCAGGACGGCTGACGGGAGTAGCAGTAGGAGGCTACAGAGGCGGGTTTGAGACGTGGCTGCACCTCTGACTCGGTTGTTGTCTGGCGGGTTGGCGTACAATCCTGGTCTGCCCCGACGACACTGACCACCTACGCACATACCGCTTCCTGATCCACTGATGTCATCACCTAGGAGGTCATTATAGAGGGAAAGAAATTCCTTATTATTTTTAGAGATAAGATGAGTAGGAGATTCATTTTCTTTTCTTGCCAAGATAAATGTCATTTAGTTTATATTCTGTCCAAAACTTATATATATTTTTGGAAACTGTAGGGCATTATCTGTTTTTCCATATTAACTGAGGGATTGAAATAATGATTGGACATTAAATCATGAAGAACTGGAATAAGCCTCGGTTTAACGTATGTGTAAGAAATGAGGTGATAGCATGTTGATTTACATGTAGGTGTAACTTCTATACTCGTGTTTTCTCTTAGGATAGGTCTTTTTTTGCTTCATTTCTAAGAAAGACACTGTTTGGAAATGTTTTCTGGAAGTGTTTTCTTCTGATGTGCAGTACTGATTTTATATTTAAAAATAAAAATGGAAGAAAAAGATGTCACCTTCAATTGCTCCTGACAAGCTCAATCTTCTCTGTTTGTAAGTATTACTTAGTGAGTGGGGTCCATTTGACCTTCATAAATGTAATCAGTGTTTTTTTTATTTTATTTCAATCATTAGTTAGACTGTTTAAAACTGGCAATTTAACAAAGGCATTAGACCATTAGTTGTCTTCAGGCAGTGGTGTATGTACTTGCATGTGTGAGACAGTTGGGTTTTTGAAAGGAACACACAGAATGAACAAAGTGTCTCATACTTAAAATATTAACAGTGGAAGGCTTTTTATTAGATATTAGAAATAAACCCACTTGCATCCTGAAAATCCACGTCATTGCCCTCCAGTGCATTTTTCAGCCTGTTGCTCATAATTTTGAGTTGCATGATCTGTTGCCGGATGGTCATGTCTGGCTTGGTGATGTCAAGCTCCACTTCTGGGTTGTTGATCTGATTGGCCAAGCCATCACCCATCACCTCTGGAAGGTACCTGATTGAATGAGATGAAAATATGGGGAGAGGATTGTGGCAACATCATTAGGGTTAATGAAAGGGTACTTTTTTAAGCAAAGGCTCTATTTGAATTTACTTAAAGGCACATGCATGCACACTCAGTAAATCTGCACAGCTGTGCTCAATTTTCTAAATTAAATTAGGTGTGGCATTTTTGTGACAACGTCTGGTCAGCAGATGAGCAGACTAACATACTGTAATACAGCTCACACATGTAAATAGACATGCCTGTACTTCTGTACTTGTGAGAACCATTGCAGACAAAATTTTACTGACTCAGAGAATCAGGTTTTTAAGTCACTCAAGTCACAGATTCAGTCATCCAGGTCCTGGGGGGGGAATCAATGAACAAACACTTGTCTACTGGTGCAATGGTATACAGCATGCTGAGTTGAAACAAGTGCCAAAGTGGTTGCTTTTCTCACAGGGCGAGGTTAACACCGTAATTAACTTGAGACATCTCCACAAATGCAGTTCGTATAAGAATTGCACAATGGTGACATTACGTCTTGTCTCATCTTCAGTTTGTACTAGCGAGCAGGTAGTAAGGGCGAGTCAGTTAACATTAGTGGAGATGAGAACCTGTCACTCCTGAGTCACTAAAAAGTGTCATTTGTTTCCATCAATATCCCCTTTTCCCCTAAGCCTTCCCTTACCCATCATTACATTTTTTGCTTGGAATCATTAATTTGGACAACACAATCATAACTACATAAATAACCCCAGATTCTTACTTATAATCATAATAAAAATTGCCAATATCAATATCACAAGATGGAAAAAAATATATAAAACTATTACAATAGGAAAACATACACATAATAATATATAATATTATTGCCCAACCCCATACTTAACCATAAACTACTGCAAACCTAATTCTAAACATAACCCTTAAAACACGTCACAGTACCCAAACAGCCCCTTAAAATGTCAAAATGTCCACATTCAGGGTTAAAAACCTTTACCTCACTAAGAAAGAGGTACAAGAACACACACAAACACATACACACTGCAAGCTGCTAAAAATATATATCTAAAAAGCCTATTTCAATTCTATACTCAAACCCTAATTTCTATCTTCCTTTGCAAGAATTTTTCATTTCATGTGACATTTGCTGAGCATCCACTAGATGTCACTCTAATTCAGAGTTTCAAACAATTCATCACAATTATGATTCAGTTGTAATTCACTCTTGCACTTGCATCTCAGTGTTAAAGAACATGCACTTTCTTCTTCATGTGCACTGCCTGAATAAAACTTGCAGGAACATCACCATTAACATGGGTTCAAGGACTGAGATCAGTAACGTATTAAAACCAAGAACGAATGCACCAATGATGGGTTAACAATGAATTCTCACAACATAAGAAGTGGTCAGACACGTAACCACAAATGAAAATACATACTTAAGGGAATAAACTTCAGGTCTAATCATTGAAACATTTACAAGTTAAATAGTAAAAAAGAGAGAGAGACATTATCGAGATAATTTGTTTGACAACTTCGGTTTTGCAACAGGATTGAAAATCTAATATTGATGCAAACAAATCAGAGACAAACTTGAATGGTGAGCTTCTGATTGCTCATTGACAGGTCATGCTGCTTGACCATTTTCCGTCAGCAGGTTTCTCCCTCACCTGGCTTTGGTAATGCCATTCCAACATTTATCCTGACCGGCGTTTCCTGCTGCCAATTTGTTGCAAAGTGCAACAGGGAGCTGGAGCCAGTACTGCCGTATTTCCCTCAACTTGCTGGAGAGATCTGACACCTGAGGACAGGGAATGTGGGTTAGTGAGTCCCAAGTCTCAAGTGTTGAAAGTGAAGTGTTTTTCAGTAAACTGCAACAGTATATCTGTAAATTTAATGCAATCTAGCTGTATTGGAATATATGGATAGCTTTGACAAAGGCACTTATATACACGTTTTTAGTGTCTTATAATTCTATGTGGGCTGGGGACTTGTACAAGATTTTTTTTCCGTACATAACATCTCCTCCCACAGTAACTCTTTCCACTAATTTCTCAAACACATAAAAGAAATCAAGAATTAATTATCCATTCAAAGCCACATCAGAACAAATGCTACAGACTTCTCTTTGTATTTCATTCATACACACCTGCATCTCCAGTCTGAGTCCAGCAGTGGGGGAGGGTTTGTACTCTGAAGCAGTCAGGGAGCCGCTCTTCTTCCTCTGCTCATGTAGCGCAGGACTTCCTGTCCCTGGTTCACCTGGAGATCCACATGTCTGGTACACCTAAACATACAGGAACACACAGATATACAAGTACTTTTCAACACACACTCGAAGCTGTGGACTTACAATGTTTCTTAAAAAAAAAAAAAAAAATCTCAAATCACCAGCTTGTGTATATACTGTATAGCAACATTTGTGAGTGCTAATAAGATCCACTAGATGTCATCATAGACACGTGTTTAAAACTGTAAAGCTGTTTTGACTGGTGGTTGCCTCCTTTCACTGTAATTGCCTAACCAGATTTATTTTTTAAATTTCTACATCTAATATTTTCAAACATTAATGCCCCCTACAGTGACATTCTGATTGGAGCATTTCTGTCTCATTAGTCTTAACAGTGAGAGAAAATGTACTGATGACTGACTGATGAATACATTACACTTGTTTCAACATGTAGAACAGAGATCTACTTTACTTTAAAGACTTTACTTCTTTTTTGCTGTTCCCACTGCTTGACGAATAAATGGGCGTCACTATTTACCACATATGTTATGTGAGGGAGCTTAGCAACTCACTAATGCTTTTAAACCCTCATTTGAAGGACAAATTCAATAAAAGCAATAAAGTGGATGCAATTGTTCCTTGAAGACAATAATATTGTCTCTGTATGATAGTGCCTAATGATCTTTGAGTTGAGAATGAAATTAAATCAAACAGATATATTAATAAGAAAAACAGCACTTTCAACATGCCAGTCCTTCAGGTTGTTGTTGGAGGACAAAACGTAGAAACTGTAGAGAGCTGAAGGGTACCCTCCTGCTTACGTGATAACATATCATGTAACATATCATGTAAGCAATCTCTTATCATTACATGACAAGAGGTTGAGCTTTGATGTGGTCACCGAGGCAAGAAGTGACAACGAAGACGGTATTTCTGCCCGTGGTTAAATGTTTTTAATGTTGACACCGGCGATGGTGTTATTTTATGGGAATTTAAACGTACAATACAGGAATCAACTGAGAAGCACTGTCACGGCAGTGAGTAAAATCACTGATGAGCAGCAGCCTTTTCTGTCAGACATTTATAGCAGACACATCACACAAAAAGCTAAATCCATCATATCAAACCCAGGCCATACTTTAATAGTTTATTACAACATGCATCCTCTTATCTTTTCAGAATTGTGTGCATAGTACCAGTACTTTTAATGTCTTGAACTGTCTTATTGTGTTTTCATTATGTTTATGTTTCATGTTTTTGTGTTTTAATGCCGCCTTGCTACATAAATAAAGATCTGGACTAAACTAAATATAGTAAGCATGAGCTGTATTTAAGTGATGTCTTACTTTTGCCGTGAAAGTGTCCATGTTTTCCTGTAGAAAGTGAACTGCGTCAAAGATTCGAACAGGGATGGAGGAGAGAACCACGTCGAGACTGGGCTCTGTGCTGAAACTAGACGCCACCTGGATCATGGTGTCTGGAGAGAAGAGAGGAGAGAGGAGCTTCGTACTCACTTATAAGAACATCTGGCTTTACCCTCCATGGTCTTACTGTACTGTCTGCATCTCACCTATCAGATTCTGCCACTCAGTGTCGAGGTCAGCTTGGTTGGCCAGGCAGCCCTTCATGACGTTGGAGCAGTAGCTGGAGCAGGGTTTGACGGAGGCCAGGCCGCGACAGTGAGGACAGTAAACCAGCTTCATCAGGGCCTTTACACACTCTTGACTTAGAGAAACCTGGAAAGGATCAACATGACAGTTAGCATTATGAGCATAACGATGAATAGTGAAAGGATGAAATTCACATCCAAAGTCACCTATAGTGATTTGTGCTTTATCACAGTTTTCCCACTCACATCTGAGAGGTGGTGACACAATTCAAAACTTCAACCTGTCGTTTCAGATTTTATAGAGTACAAATAACTCAACGGGAAGGATGAGCAGTAGAGGGTAACATTATACAGGACACAGCCTGAACAAAATGGAATGATGGCCCTGCTTGTCAGGTTTTCTACAGTACACAGTTTCTGTTACGCTGTCAGCCTCTGAATATGTACTCGAGTCATGAAAGGTGTCCAGTTCCACAGTGGAGTTATTTTACCACTACAGGTGGCACCATAGGCAGAAGCTAACCCACTCCACTAGTGTGTTGGCAAGGTTTGGATTACACTTTGTTTTCAAATGGATGAAATACAGTTTTAGCTACTTGGATGCATTTTCCTCCCAGTATTGAATATGAAACTTGATTTGTATGATCAAATATCAACAATCAAGTCTGTATACATTTTTGTCAGTGTTATTAAATTAAATGTATTCATTTATATGTGGTTTAGATGCTGACTGATTTAAAAAAGTCTGGGCTCACAATGATAATGTAGCCGTGATCAACCTGAGGTAGTTCAGGTCTGTTCACTACACACAGAATAACAAACACAAAGTCACAACAGCATTTGGGAAAAAAATAATTGCATTCAAGAGCTGCAAAAACACCATCACACCCATAATTTGACAACAGCATTGTCATCCCTCTAAATGAAAGCTTTGTTCTGATGGCAAAGTCAGACACTTCATTTTTGATGATCTTTGTTTTTTTTTTGTTTTTTGTTTTCCATTTTTAGGGTGGAGATGTTTTCTCTGGCAGTCAGGGTGTGACAACCACGCATTTATCATATCTGCTTTCCCGGGACTCAGCCCAGCAGGCCTTAGTCACAAACACACATACATACATACATAGATACACACACACACACAAACAAATAAATTATGCTCTCTCACTATGACACAAACAAGGAAGTTTCTCTCGTAGTTACTCTTAATGTCTCTCTCTGTTTGTCTCACTGCATCTCTTGTTGTGTCTCACACACACACACACACACACACACACACGCATGCACGCACGCACATACACAAACACACTCACCTGTGAGACCTTCCTGACCACATCTGAGCTGACTACCAGGCCCTGGATAAACGACCTGGCTGTGACGAAAGCCCGGATCACCTTTGCCTTCATGTCCCTTGGAACATCTCCAAATGGCCGCAGCGTCTCCTGTTGCTTAGCAACACACTCAAGGTAGTCCTCTGACATGTTGACCTGTCAGACCAAAGTGACAGTAAACAGTAGAAATAATGCAGGAGAAGTATGTAACTACACTTAAAACACACTACAAAAAATATCTCTCCTCCCTATCAGGAGAATGTAAATCTGTAAGCCTGATAATATATATATTTTTTTAAAACATTGTAGGTAAGTGACGCATCTAAAAATCGAAATTTGATCAGCTTGTCACATTGCGCAAATATTTTGTCAAGTTTTTACAAGCTAGAACAGAAGCAATGATTCAAAAGAGGTAGCTGAGCTTGCAGCAGCAGATCAGCAGAATAGTAAAAATAATCCTCAATCATGTAGAGTGTAATTTGATTATTATATTGACATAGCCGCTTTCTCTCCTATCTCCAATCAATGCTCTAGTATCTGCCTTACTATCATACCTTTACCATTCATAGGTTTGATCTTATTTCCTGTATATTACCTGTCTCTCATTCAGTGTGTAGCAGACTTGAAGTTGAACTTAAATCCTTACTCACATCTGTGTGTGCAGAGCTTTTAAAAGCACGTTCCAGGAGGCGGGACCAGAATTCTGACAGGGTCTCGTCCAGGTTGAGAGCCGAGCCCCGGTAGTACTGTCGCAGGTCAGTGTAGAGATCTCCATAGAGACGTGTGTTCTGAGAGTACAGGGAGCCGAGGGGAGACAGCAAATCCTGCAGGGAGCGCTCAGAGCGGCCGTGTAGTTCAGTAAAATAGGCTGGAGGAGGGGGAGAGAGTAAAGAGAGACATAGGGGAGATGATGGGGAGCTCTGTTTTGGTTCTCACTGACTTCTGAGTAACTTAACTGGGTCTTAAACTACTCAATGCTCCTCTATGTGCGTCTTCCATGGTGCTGGGCAGGTACGATACAGTTGGTTGATTCAAACTTTTTTTTGCTGAAAAACAGCAGTATGCTGTGTCTGGACCCAAAGGTTGAGGGTAAAACCAAAACAGTGAGCTGAAAGATGCTAAAACACTCACAGTTGTGTGAAAACTCCCAATGCGGTTGACACTATGAATGACTCCTTTAATAATAAAATATTATATATATTACTATTGTATTAGTATTTATAAGTATTACCTTTAAAATGGTCACTGCAATGATTTAGTATTAAAATGTAAGCAGTCAAAATAAGAGATATTGTCTTTTTTAATCCATTCATTCGTCTTCCTTGTCAAAACCAAGAAGACACATTACCTACAATGCAATTTGACATCCAACTCCTCAGTCCCTCTCTGCAGCCACACTCTTGCATCCCTACCAGTGTGTATTACTCTCTTTCTGTTACCTGGACCCGCTTGCCTGCTTGTCTGGACTTTTCCCTGTCTCATCCTGCAACTCTGTGGACATAATGCAACTGCTGTTTAGACTTGCCACCCATGCCTATGAGCTTTTGAATATTCTCTTTCGACAATAAACTCACTGAACCGTTCCCTGCCTGCCTCTACTGTCTGCGCTTGGGTCCACTTGCCTGCAGTCCACTGTGACATAAATTGCTTCTTCAGGTGAAAATTGACAATGGCTTTGGATGGACTAAAAGTTAATTAATGTCCATTATAATCCAACTAATCTGTTTATTTTTATGTTGTGAGTATATTTCCATCATAAAGCACGGCAAAGTAATAAGTTGTTTACCTCACTGTGGCTGTTTCTGTTTGTACTATTCCTCCCTCCCTATAATTTCTAACTGATCCACTGATATAACTGACCTTGTTTGTAAATCGAGGTGTCCTGTCAACAGTTTTACAATGACGGTCTATTGGTGAAAAAACTTCTTGGACCTCAGGGGGGATTTTTCACTGCAATACCACAATTAGTCACTGGGAAACATTGGCTGCAAGGCTGACCGGCAGCACCCTATATCCATGCTTTGAAACGGCCGTCCCTCAGAACAGAGTGGGCTCATCACGAGGGAGGTCAAAAAGACAGGAGCTAAACCGACCTGTTTCTGACAGAGGCTGAACTGAGGGGCAACATAAAGGTCCGCTATAAGATAAGTAAGGAGGTTTTTTGAACTGTGAATCATGCAAAGCTACTCTGGTGGAGTCCCAGCATAAAAATATATAACTGGAAATGAGTATAATAGGTCCCCTTTAACAATTTTAAAAGGTGTTTTTTTTCTCTACAACCAGACGGATACAGAGTGATAGAATAAGGGAAAACAGAGAGAATAAGGGAGTCAGTGAGCTATCTCTACAGTATATTGGTGTGGGCTTTTCCCTCAAGCTTCAAAGGCTGTGGACCAATGCGAGTCTGTCTAACCACAACCAGATGGACGGCCACATTACTGCTACTGAGGTGGCCTGCTGCCTTAAGACTAATAATACTGTCTTCCTCTGACTAGTCCTACTCCTGCTTTCTATTTCTTTTTTTGTCAGTTTATTCTTTTTTGACTTACTGTTTCTATTCAGCACTAATGACATGTTTCTCACTTGCTGCATTTGTCCCTCCCCATTGTTAGCGGTGGGACTTTATCAGTCTTCCTCCCTCCTGTTCTCTGATGTGCAGTGATCTGCAGACTCGGCTCCTCAGTGGGTCAACTGCTCATTAGCTGAGCCAGCCACTGCCCCGGGGGACAAGTCTCTGTTTGTGTGTGTGCGTGTTTGTCCGTGTGCCCCTTCAAGATCAGGGGATCGGCTTATCATATTTCATTGTGTCTGGCTGACTCTGGTCTCATTATAACAACCAGTCAGGGGTCTCCCTGATGCACGGAACACACACACGCACACACACACACGCAACACACACACAACACACTGTTACTATTGAATTTGAATTTGCAGTATTGACTGCTAAGCACAGCCAAAGCTTGTAGTGAAACATAAAAAAAAACAAAAAAAAAACATATAAATGTCACACTCCTCTGTGCTCACTGCTGAAGCTTGAATTCATCCAGTAATGAGTGTTCGTCCTGCAAACACACACACACCAACACACCCAACTTACTGTCAAAGCTCCTGTGGAGAGCATTGAAGACAGCCTGCAGCGACCTGCCGGCCTCTCTGATCAATCCCTCGGTCTCTTGAGTACTTAGACTGGCAAGGTTCTCCTCCATGGTGCTGGTACAACAGGTCGGGCCCTGGGGACACATCCCCAGATGTTCACCTGATACAGCGGGGAAAATGCATTCAGTCATTAATTAATTTAATTGTATTTCATTTAAATAATTTACATTAATGACTATCGAACATGTCTGCTTAACCAAACTAACCTCACCACCGGGGCTTTGACAATACATTAAAGGAAGTTTAATACAATATTATTATATGCAAATGTATATATTTTTAATTTTATTTTCTTCAGGAGATGTAGTACTCATTATAGATATATATATATATATTACATGCATTTTTATCTGAGTTTACTTTTTCAAAACCCTTCATAACATTCTCTTTACCAGCATGCAGCTCAGCACAATAGGTGATCTCAGATCCAAAACGTGCTAATGCAAACAAAACACTTCATATGTGACACATCAGTGACGCTCGTTGTCAGAGGTGTAACAGACTGGAGAGATGTCTACGTGCATTTCTCTTACTCTCTTACTGGTCTCGAATCTAAGAGTTGTGACCAATTAGACTAATTTATTTATTTGATCTGTTTGCATATCATATTTAGAGGCCTGAAAGCCATTGAATGGTTTAATAATACACAAAAAAAGATAATGAATGTCTAAAAAACAAAAATGTACACTTTCATAGAAACCACTTACTTTTGATACTAGTACATATTGTATTCCTACAACACGTGTTCTTTTGCTTGAATGGAAATCCTGGAGTGTTTATATGAAGTGGCACTAGTAAGTAAAGTATTTGAGTGTTCTCACCATTTCATAAATCATTTATTGTGCTCTTGGAATCCTTTTTAGAGTAGTATGTTGTTTTTTTGACTCTGTCTCTTTTGCCTAGTTGCTCTATATTTTCTACAGTTGTGTTTGTTTGTTTGTGTGTGTGTGTGTGTGTGTGTGTGTGTGTGTGTGCATGTTTGTTTCATAAACTTGATTTTGATTCTGTAATAAAATCCTGTTCAAATTTTAACAGTAACAATTTTTGGCTGTTTTTAGATTTTCAGCAGTTGGTTTCAGTTGCTATAGTAACTACTGCTGCTACAGTTCTATATTGGCAGTTGCTGCTTAGCTAACTGATATTTTACATCCAGCTCTTTATCAAGTCTGTGACTACAACTGAATATAGAGACATATTATATCAACTCCCCAAAAGCCCTTTATTGAGCACTATTTGGCAGTAGCTGTTTTGTGATTGTTGATTTGTGATTTAGTATAATCTATGATCAGCTTGCTGCTAACCAGGTTAGCCACACAGCTAAATAGCTACTAGCTATCTGGAGCTAATATTTTGCTAATGCAACATTCTAAGTAACTGTTGAATAACTGTTGGGCTAACTGTTTTAGCTGTTTTTGTTTACTCTTTTTTACTATACGGGTATGTTTACAAGATGAATTACAGTGCTTCCTATTAGTACTTTAGTTAATACTTGTCTGGTATTACTGTGATACTTCCTGGTATAACCAATACAGTGAACTCATTTCACAGTTAGTCTATACATTTGTCAATCCAGTTTCCTTTTTAATGTACAATTTCATGGTTTATGGACTTTCATTGTTTTCTGGTTTTATATATATTGCCAGACAGCCAAGAAAGCAGTCTGCAGCATCAGTCTCTTGACAGACTGGATGCCTCAGGATTGGTCTCTGTGTGTGTGCTCTGTGTGTGTGTGTGTGTGTGTGTGTATATGCCCACATCTGGGGGTTAAGGGTGAGTAAGTACCCCAAAGCTGTGTGCATCACTGCTCTCTTCCTTCTTAACAGGTCCTGGGTTGGTGTCGTCTGTGTGTGTGTGGGTGTGTGTGTGTGTGGGTTGGGGGGGACAAAATTTGTATACTAGGGTAAGTGGAGCAGAAGAGGAGACGCCTTCATCATCACTCCATGAATCTTTCAGTGGCACTGGCTGGTGTGAGTGGGTTTATGTGCGTGTGTGAGAGATACTGGCAGCCTTAGTATAGCATCGAAATAATATCACCTTACTCATATCACTATGAGATATTAAGCCATTACTGCTTTATTGCATATACAAGAAGATGCAAAAGACACACACACACACACACACACACACACACATATTTCACGGAGCAACCAAGACACTCATTTAATATTGCGATTTATTCATGAGGCCTTAAGTGTTAAGTGCAGGTCAGTCTGTCTGAGATGAGACCCAAACACTATCAAACAAAAATGACTTTCTATTAATCACACCTGCTTTTTACTGAACTCTGTGTGATTATTTGAAGTCAGTTTTAAAATTGCACACCCACACTTTAGGTGTGAATTTTCACACGACTCCCACAATCTCGTCAATCTGGGTTTTCAGTGAGAACTACTGCATCATCTCTTTGTGTTTGCTTTGTGTACCCTGTGTCAACATGTGAGGAAAACGTTTTAAATACATACAATAGAAAATTAAAAGCAGTACATGTACAACAGTGTACAATCAAACAGAATAGCTCTACAAAGAGTATATTGCCATTTATTTCTTATATTTTGTCCACACTCAAAGTTCAATCAACCTAATTGTTGTTTAGTTCAATTGCTGAATAATTTTTCTATTTAACATTACCTGACAGACTTGGTGGAGGTTGTTTTTTTTTATTTTACTAACCTGAAGTTATAGTCTATTAATAAAACAGAAGATGTGGGGTGTGTCTTCTAAACATTTTGTTATTATTTTGAACACATAATTTAATTATCAGGGATGTTCTGAGTGGCCAAATTTCCTCCATATAAGTATGTGTGTTGTTTAAACTTAATATCATTATATCTCACCTTATTTTACATTTAATACATACATATTTTTTAACAAAAAAAACAAACTTTACAACAGAAAGCATAAAACTTACTTTTAATGACATTTTGACAAGTTTAAAGAGTCAAATCTGGTAGACACCAGATAGAATTAGAGGAGAGGAGGAGAGAGAAGAGGAGAGGATGTCTCAGAGTTCACGTCAGCATTTTGTTGTTGGTTTGTTTACCAACCCAGACGATGCAGGGCGTTTACCACAGACGCATATGCTTTACTGCATTCCTGGTTTGCTGGGTAATGGAAGTAGCTGGCATCCTGCTATAAAACCTTAATTTACTTGGAAAGACAGAACTAAGCACAGTGAAGATACACACACACACACACACACTGCAAAAAGAAAACATGCTAACACATGCAGACAGATGCTTTACAGTAATTGAAAAGATCAGAAGCATCAACAAGGTGCAGGTTTTCCTAGGAAATCTGAGATTAAGTGCCTTGCTCAAAGGAATCATAATGGAAAATGGAGAGCCTGCAGTGACAGAGTGACATTACCAAAATAGGAGAGGAGAGGAGAGGAGAGGAGAGGAGAGGAGAGGAGAGGAGAGGAGAGGAGAGGAGAGGAGAGGAGAGGAGATTTGGATCAAATAAAATCTGTTTCTGAAATTGTTTTTGCCCTCAAGCTTCAGCATATATTTAATTTATTGACATAATTCATTTCCTAGTGCCCTATTCAGATGAGAAAAACAAGATGCTACACTACTGGCCAATTTCTCCACTGGAAAGGTAGTCCAGGAGAACCCAAACACACCCTAACCATCTTTGTGGAGCATGTTTGATCTTTTCCCCCTGACCGTCCTTATCTCAATCATCTAATCCTGGATTAGTAATCCCATTTTGTAGTATCACTTTATGAGGGCTGCCCTTGTTGTTCTCTTTTCCATTGGGGTCCTACATGACGGGGAGCATCTTTATTGATATAGAGTACACTGGCTTGTGCCTTGCCCTCTGTGCTCTATTCCAAACGTCCAAGCTGATGGGTGACACTGGGTAGTCAGAGAGAAAACATTACCTAACCGTACTCTAAACCTAATTCTAATTTTAACCCTAAAACCAAGTCTTAACCATCAAACAGCTTTTTAAAAGAATTAAAACTTTACATACACAGCAAAGGTATTCATTTCTGCCAATACCAACTGTACATCGGCGTACAAACCGTGTCTGTTGGGGTGTTTCTGTGTGTTTGTGTTCAGCCTCTGACTCAATTTACCCGAGACTCTGGTTCTTTCTGTTATTTCCCTCCAGTCTCTCTCCTTTTTCCTCTTATCTCTGTATGTTTAAGATGATTTATCAGCTACTCATAGTGACGGACATGATGCACGTTCACGTAATCCAAAATTGTTGACATAAGAAGGGAAACATGGACTATATAGAAAATCTAAAAGAAAAAGTCTAGTGGTGTTAAACATCTGCAGCTAAGTTGTGGAGATTCTTTCTGCCATTCTGCGGTAGTAAAAATCAGTTTGACCTGCAGAAAATGAGTTCCTGCAGTGCTGTGAGCAATGATAAAATTGTAGAGCAGGTGTCTCACCTTTGACTGGCATAAAAATTTGAGTATTGCTTTGAGTCAAGAATGTAGTGGAGGAGAAACACACCTGAACTCAAATGACTCTCTTTATTATTTGAGGAATATAGTTTATTCACCTTATTAGACTGACAATAAATACTGATGAGATAAATCATTTAGTATTGATTATGTTAGAAACATCTGATGTAATATTTATGAGGATATTAGACCCGAGAGTGTTCATAGTTTCCCACAGCCCTCCTGGAGTTATATGTGCTGCATTATAAAAACCTTGTTCTGCTCCAGGCTATTTTGCACTTACTCATTAGTGAATCCATTTAATTCTAAACTAGTTTTTGGTTTTGCCTGCAGATATATAGCAGCTTACAGTGGAAACCATGGAGGCCACATCAAGACAACACTGCTTAGCTATTCATTTCCTTTTCCTATCAAAAGCATCTGGCTCTCACTTTCTTCTCACTGTCACACCCTCCCTATATGTCTCTACGTTTTTTCCCTGCATTCCTTGTGGCAGCCCCAGCATACCTGAGCCCGTCTTGACAAGTGAGCCAACCTCAGCACGTGTGCCAGGCAGGCGAAAAGGTATATCGCACCGTGCTGCTGCCTGCCAGGAAGCCAGCCAGACAGCAAACATCTGAATCAAAAAAAAAAAAAACTGGGTGACAGGAAGTGTGACGTTGCAGACACTTCCTGCGTTGACATGCATTGCGTTTTCCTAAAACTCTCTGTTCTCATCTAAAACCATGACTGATTGTTGTTGTCTAGAACTGAAACTTGTGGCTTCCATCAAACCAATTCTTCATTAATCAGCATCTTTTTTGACTTTTGTTTGACACTTAGAATGAACTAATTTCTCCTGAATGTTATGGTACCATACTGCTGGCTTTCTCTCTGCTACATGACATGGAAGGCTGATCAATTACTAGAACTTGTTTGTAAATAATTAATAATAATAATTTCCCCAGTTCAAGGGAAAAACTATAAATTATAGAGCCAAATTATGGCTGATTTGAATCTGCTGTAGCCGAGCTCAACTGGGCTGTTGTCGATCACAGTTAATTAGCTGCGATCAACTGAATCAGACCTGTTTAAATTAAAGTCCCATTGAACCTCGATTAGTTCTACTGAGGGAGAGCCGAACTGTAATTATCACCATTTCATCTTTAATTCTAAACTACGATCAATCTGCAAATTAAAGGAATAGTTCAATATTATATTCACTTTCTTACTACAAATCTGTTTTTTTCCAGTCTTCTATGACTGGAAGACTTCACTTTGGGCTCTCACTATTTTATAGACCAAACAACTAATCCACAGATTAATTTATGATGAAAATAATCGTTAGTTGCAGCCCTCGGTTTAACACCACTTTCACATCTGTGCAGTACAGAGCCAGAAGGTGCGATCATTTTAACTTGGCATATAGACCTGAGGCAGGTAGCCCGGCTAACTAGCTCTCTACCAAAGTTTATAGATCTGTCTAATAACAACGCTAAAGCTCTCCAATCAACACCTTGTATCTCAACAGTAACTTTATTTAATTTAATAATGTATATGACATTCTTCATGTCTATAAAAAGGAACCATACTTGTTGTAGATAGATTTTTGTGGTATAACTATTACTGTCTCCACTCTTCGTGCTAATCATCAATGATATTGATCTCATAATATACCACTAAAGAAAGTTAGCACCTGCATTTCCCTTTCCCAACTTTTTGGACTCATACTTTAAAAACTGTCATAAACAGTCATAAATCAGTGTATATACAACATAACAATACAGCCATAGAAAGAAAGATTAATACTACCAAATGCAATTTACATCAGTTTACACACACACACACACACACACTTGATTAGGTGGATCAAGGTCACCAGACATACAATTAAGAAGATTAGGTCACTGTAGTTCAAACACATGCACATACCAGTTATTGAAATTATATGTAAAGCTTTTATCCAGCTAAACACAGAGAGTCATACACACACAGGCTGTAAGTTACGCTAAACGGACTGTACACACAGGATGATCGCAGTAGACTACTTTCTAACATACACACACACACACGGACATCTTCAGATTGAGCCTCACACTCACTTTTTGCTGAATTTATTTATTGTAGGATAATTTCAGTTTATTACAACAAATTTGTGTTGAAAAAGTCAATTGCATTTATCTGGACATTTAGCAACATCAGTAAAAACAAAGTCAGAATGGCTAAGAATTACAAGCTGTCAGATTTATCTTACGTTAGCCTAATTGATTGAAAATAGAAAACAAATATTTTAAAATAAAGTAATATGGAGGTAAATAAAAGTAAAATTATTACCCAAAACTACATCACAGCTTTTTCTAGCTTCAATTTCCCATTGTTATGAATGCAGTTTCCTACAATGACAATAAAGTATTTCTCGAATGTTACCCAGCTGCTGTGAATGCCGTAACATAAGCATAAAAAAGTTTAATAATGCTTGAATGGTATCAAGCAGATATTATGTTGCAAGTGCAGATACTGTAGGCATGCAAATAATCACAATACTGCTGATGCGTTCAGTATGAACATTTTGCAACTTGCCTGATATGTTCCTTAACAAGGATGTTGATAAAAAAAAAAACATAATCTTGGCTGCATTATGATACTCAAAACATATTTGCTGCAGTTGTATATTTGTTGTAAAAAAAGTTTTGTCAGCTATACTAGTATATTGGTCACAATTACAGATTACCTTTCATCCATCCATTCTCCTCTTTGCTTCCCCTCTCCTGCTGAGATGAAAGCTTGTCATTTAGGAAGTGACCTTGAACTGTGTTACTGCGGTAACAGCCTGTCGCATTGTAACTGATCTGACCTCTGACCCCTTGAGGAAGTGATATATATACACAGCACAGTGCATATGTTATAATACACAAAAAAAAAAAAAAAAAAAACCGATATTGAACTGTGATTGCATTAGAAATAAAATGTGAAATACATGCTATGAGAGGCAGCACATACACACACACACACGCACAAATTAACACTCACGCACACACACGCCCTGAGCCTGCCCCAGCTCTGCCATCACACACCACATCAAAGCAACTTATTGCTGAGCAGTAAAAGCGGCACAGTGATTTGAATTTATTCCCCTTCAGTCGTTCAGACGTTTATTTGCTGCTTCCCTTTCTTAATGAGCGTCTTACAATAACCCTGTCACTTACTGCAGCAAATTACTGCTACCTAAATGAGAGGCTGATGGTACGTGCCTGTGTGTGCACGTATGTGTGTGTGGGTGTGTATGCGTGTTTCCATCTCACACTCTCTTCACCATTTAAGAGCACCTGTATGTGATTTAACGTTCCACGTGGCCTTCCTCCTAAAGTACACTTTCACCTTTTACTATCCAACAAAACGTGATGGAGGGAAAAGAGGAGAGAGACACAGAGCAGTAATGATGAAAGAGGAGAGAGAGAGAGAGACGGAGGGATGAGAAGCCAATAAAATGGAAATGTAAGAAGATGGAGAGGTGGGAGGAGGGGGGTCGGGGGTGGTGAGAGAGATCATTGGTGGGACACAAGCAGAGAGAAAAAGAGGGAAAAGGAGTAGAATATAAAGCAGTAACCTATTTCTAAGTGTCTAATACATTTCTGGTTTATGTCTTTTCACTGTGACTTTTTTATATATGAGAGTTTCTTACAAATGGTTGGATAAACAATTAATACATCTTTCAACAAAATTCTCCATCATCACAAAAAAATAAAATTTTTGCTGTTTTGTTGCACTTCATCACAATTTTCCTACAGCAAGCAGAGCTCTTCAAAGCTCTCTCAACATTCACATCAACAAGGCGGCTTCGGTTGCAGATTGGAAATACTGAAACAATAAATTAATCAATTAGTTGACTAAGTAATAAATAATAATATGCAACTATTTTCACAATTGTTAATTATTAATTAATTATTAATTATTTAAAGCTATGTAACTTCATTAGTTGCAGCTCATAACACAACCATGGTCACTATACTACATAACTACATAAAATACTGTATTTATTGTCCCCAATATAGGCATGTGAGCAACGTGTAACACTGAGGAATATTAAATGATGATGATGAACAGAACAGAGGGTGTGTAGGCAAACTGTGTTTTGGGTGAACCCTTCCTTATTTTATACCATTAGTGAAGTAAAAATACCACACTACCCTACAGTCCAGCCCTGTATGCTGCCCATCAAGTGTGTGTGCATGTGTGTGTTTACATGGCACCAACTTCACCATATAATACCATAATACTATGTAATTTCTGGGTGTAGTTTAAGGCTCTTAAACTAACTACTACTTTTACTCCCCTCCACTCAGTCTTTAAAAAAAGCACAACACGTGCCAGCTGGTGTGTGCCACACTGGGGAGAGCGACTGACAATACTGATAATTCAGGTGGGGACAAAGGTCATGACAGCTATCTTTGACTGCTGGGATTATCCCTTACTTACAGTTGAGTGTAGGAGATTGCGTTGCCTTGTGACAAATCCAAAGAAGACTTTAGTATCCTGAGAAATAATAACATCTGAGAATATAAACATGCTGAATTGACATGAAAAGATATGGAAACTGGATATGGAGTGAAAATGTGTGTTATTCCCTCTGTGGCAAGGTCAGTGCGTTAGTTGTCATGCTGTGAGCTAAGAACTGCTAACAGGCCGGGATTAGCGGAGATTAGACATTAGCCCCTAATCCAACAGTACAGCGTTGGTAGTGGTGATGGGAAGGTGGCGAAGCAGAGGTGGGAATACATGTATGTGAGTGTGTGCGTGGTGTGTGTGTGTTGTGTGGTGGAGGGGGCACAGGGGCACACGAGAGGATCTGCCTCCATCCCTGGTCTTTCACAGTAGGGGGCATCAGTTCTTTGTAAGCGGGGGAACATTAGGTTGTAGCCTGAGGTCACTGTTTCCAGGTCAAGTCTTTAGTGTCAGAACAGTGAAAAAACTGAATGAATGTGGCAACAACTGCCTGACCAGAGACGCTGGGAGAACAGTCACATGGTTTTGGACTCAAGCATCAAGGGAGCTGGAAATGTGATTTGGCCTCGGCTGCACAATGTAAAATGTACAGTATAACTTGCTCATTAATCCAGTCATTAATTAGTAACATTATCACTATGCTGTAACTTCCATGCAGTTGTTTAGGAGGGGGCAGTGTGTAGAACAAGAACAGTCTACACTTGTGGTAAATTTTGCAGTTATAGATATGATTACTGGTGGTTAATTTGAGTCAGTTCTAAAGTAGTGTCATACAATATTTTGCCTACAGAAAACAAAGGCTGATCCTTTTTGCCTTTGATTGTTATAATTTCATATCATCAGGAAGGAGCAGAGGGACACTTGTATGTATCCTGGGAAAGCAATCTTTCCAGGAATAAGCATTCTGACATGATTCCCCTCTACATTTTTTAGGAGGCAAAGGTTATAGCGGCAGGATTGGTTTTCCAGGTCCTCACTCGGCTCAGAAAGTAATTTGACATTTCTTTCCAGGTCTGGTTTCTTGTTTTGTCTTATACTATCTTCTGTGGTACTGATGCAGGTTTCAGCTGATGTTGGTGTTTCTTTTTAGTGTTGCCAGTTCTGCTTTAATGCCAGCTAACCATTACCATTAGCCAGATAGCTTATTAATTACATTGATCTTGTCACAGCCCATCCTTGTAGTGGTTTATAATAGACCCCAAAAACTTCTGTTGTATTTAAATTTGTAGCGCTCAAAACGTAAATGAAAATCATTCTTTGTTCAACTGCTGTATAACATGACTGTTAAATCGTATGTAAGAAAAAGGAAAAATGCAAAGCAGCTTTCAAATTTTCATAGGGAGCACTTATTCTTCTGCTTCAAATGTATTCACTAAAATTCATTACTATGTCTCACATGGTGCCATTGGGTAAGCCCCTGTAAGTACTGCACTGTAGCATATTTTGAAAACTGCACATATGAGTTTTCAAACCCTGGTGTATCGTCAGGATATGACGCACAGTCAGTGTTTTCGAGATGTTATGAGCCAAGGAGCTGTTTTTATGCAGTTCGCCACCTCTATCAAATAAACTCCACCACTCCCAATGGCAAACTATCTAATAAAGCAGAAATGCCATAAAAATAACAATAAAAAGTAACGTGGAATAGCCATGGAGCTGACACTCAGGAGGTTAAAAAACGAGGCTGTTTGAAGCAGGCAAAGTAAGGTTCACAGAAACACGAACACAGCAGGCATGCATCAAGTTTGGATTTTCACAGCGACATGTCTAATTATAGGCCTCTGTCTGAGCCTCACACATGCACACACACACACAGAAACGCGCAAACACACATCTACAGTATACACAGTGACGGACACTTCAGACAGTAGCAGTTGGTCTCAGGTTCGTGATATCCCAGGGGGCTGACAAGTAGTTGTGAGTGTGCGTACGTTTGTGTTAAATTTCAACAAATCATCAACCTGCTCTTTCCATGAAACGCTGCAGCATGATCCCTTATTGATTTGACCTTTTAAAAATCACTCATCCTCATTAAAAATCAATCATCTTTTCACTTCGCTTACAGGAAATGTATAAAGGATAATCAGCATCCTCCATTGCTAATGGAAAACGGTGCCGAGTCTGTTTGATTTACCTTGTAAAGCTGCGACAGATCTATTTGACACTCAGTGAGATGTGCCTCTGATAATACTCTCCACCAATGATCCTATCAACACTCTGGTTGTGCGTATGTGGTGACCTCTCTGTTAGGACACTGCAGGGCCTGTACACAAACAGAGATATACTCTATTGAACAAAAGTATTGAATTACTAATACTTTCATCTGAAGAGACTACTGAAGCTATAAAAGTAATAATAACCCTGCTGGGGTTTGAGGAAAATACTTATAAACTATGTGCTTAGCTGTAATAAAGTGACTGTACAGTACATTGAATAGCCACTCATTTAATATGCCACGTCTAATTTGACAGTAACATAGTTTTAGCTGCAAACAAGATTCCACATGCATAATAAAAATTCACAGGGGAGAACATTATGTCATGTGTTTCTAGCCATGCTCGTCGCCTAGGCGATATTTGTCTCTATGTTCATTGGTGCATCACTTTGGTCCAGACTGAAATGTCTCAACAACTAGAATAGATTTTCTTGATTTTTTTTTTCTTCTGTGATCCCTTGACTTTCCATCCAGAGTCATCATCAGGTCAAGATGTCAGGTAGAAAATATCCTCAGCGTTCCACACAGATGGATGGACAGATGTTTTTGTCTCTTCAGTGGAGCGGAAAAATAAGTGGACATTTAATTCACATGTGTACGTCGGGATTTAATCGCTTCCCTTCTTTCCCTTTCCTTTGGTGCATTTTATCGATTTTTACAACTTTTACAGATTTTGGGGAATTTTTGGCATTTCTACTTCGTTTTTTTTCCACAAATTGTAAAATAATAAAGCAGGTGGATACAAACGTACCTATTGAAAGCGTGTTAGCATTCAGTTCGCCTTTGTGTCTAAGTGCAGCCTCACAGAACCAGCAGCATGGTGATGCAGTCTTAGTCTTGTTACTTAATGAAAGAAAATGTTCCAACATGTGTTTGTGGAAACTTTTCAAAACTATCTAGATTAATTGAAAAATACATAACATGTTTCTTGGCTTCTGAGACACTGGTGTTCATTTTGCAGATAACACTATGAATCCTTGTAATAGCCAATGTATAGAAGGCAGTCATTCAGTGGAAGCAGTTCTGCGCTGGTGCGCTGGACTGCAAAGGTTAGTGAAATGGAAAGCAGGGCACTGTATTGCCTCACTGTACATTCATTGTCTGGAAATAACCTGCTGAGGAGACTGCACTCGTGTCCTTCTTCCCTGAAATTACAAACCACAATGCATGACAGATAATATGAAGAGCTGCAAGCTAAAACGCAGGGCAAAGGCGCTAAGCCGACACATCTCATCCACTCCTGTCGTCTCTATACACTGTTAACAAGTTATTAAAATCGCTCCACCTTTAGCTGAAGTGCACTGTGAAGGCTTGTGAATGCACGGTAATGTACTACGTATCTAAAAATAAAGGTATATCACTTCAGGTAAATAAATAAATGATTCCTCAGTGATGAATAAAGTAATGAAAACGTCAATTAAACTGCAAAACTAAATTTAGGATAACGCATTGTTTTAACTCTTTGCTGAATAAGGTCGTATCAGTTATAAATTAACGCAGGGCTGCAACTGATTTTATGAAATAACTTTCACAATTTACAAAAAAAAATCAAGTTAAGAAATTTAAGTTGCTTGTTTTGTTCAACCAACAGCTTAAAACTTAAAGATATATTCATCTTACAAAACAGATAATGCTTTAAAATTACTTAAACAATTCATCAATCATCAAATTAGTTGCAGATTAGTTTTCTATCTAATCAAACAACTGATTAACTGACTAATCATCTCAGCTTCACATGAATACTATTTGATTTAACTGCTCAATAGTTGCTGAACCTTAAAGCACAAAAACCACCAGTATAAGCAGTTTTCACTCTAGCTCTAAATCCCTGTTATCCAAGTGACACAAATGCCAATAAATCTCCATCCTGTCAGTCCAAACACACATACACACAGTATATAAAGGAACCATGGAGCATATGTAGGAAGAGCGTTGACTCACAAAGCAACCACCGAATCAACCACATCAGACAAACAAGTCATCTTTTCATTTGGAGAACAGATGGACGCTCGATTCTCAGAAAGGAGGGGAAGATGAGAGGAGTGCTGGGAGGCGGAAGAGAAAGTAAAAATAGTATCTGATAAGAAGGAGGAAGTAAACATTAAAGGGAAGGGAGAGAACAAGGAGAAGAGGTGTGAACTGGCAGGGGGGGAGGGGGGAGGAGAACGGGAGGAATGCAGAGGAAGGAAAGACAGAGATGATCGAGAAATGGTGCTGGTTTGTATTGCATTGATTTTTGGTGCAAAGATTGATGATCAGGCATCGAATGGTTTGTGCTTTTTCTTTTGCCTTCACCTACCACTCTTATTATACGTGATAATCATAGGGATTCAGCAAGGCTGCATGACCCATGCAATCATCAGTTTTACTTGATTATATGTTTGTGATTTAATCTCCTCGTGCCCTCATCAACAGTCATTCTGGGTAATAGCTGCGGGTACAAACCTAGAATGTAAATGTGCATGGATGAATGTGGTGGTATACATATATTAACAAGCTTCAACACTAAAAAAAAAAAAGATTCATGCAGTAAAAATTAATTTTTTTTATTAAGTTTATTGGAATTGTATGGAGAAAACATATGCTAATTCTTCCATCCCTCTCAGTGGCAGATTTACCACATGAAATTCTTAGTAATTTCTGAAATCCAATTAAGAGCAGAAACAGAGACACTAATTATATAATGTAACTGTATTTGGCTGCTTATTATCTTACATACTAGTTTGTATTTCAAACAGTATGTTTTATCTTTTTTTTATATTAAAAGAGAAAAAGCTTTTAGGTTGAGAAATAACTGATGGATTTGTCAAACATAATGTTATGTCAGGGTTGCTAGTGTAACTTCCCCCAAATCCAACCAAGAGCTGGAACAGAGACGTAATGTTAATTTAAACACTGATATAGCATCCAGGAACCATCATGTGTTAGACATGAATGAGGCTTTTTGAACATTAACTGTTATTCCACAAACAGTCAGCGCTTCTTGGCCTTGGAAGTAAAGTTCATTTACAAGTCGAACTGTTTAATCAGTTCTTACACTTTTGCTTTTGTGTTTTCGTGTTTGAGAAAGCTGTAAAGAGACACCACCCTCACTCTTACTACAGCCTCATGGCATGTGAAGAAAAAAAAAAATTCTTGACAGACATGCTTTGTCTGGGTTGTTAAGCTGTGATTGGAAAATCACTGTTTGGGGGGGAAGGGTTTCGCAAACAGTCACTTCTACAACAGTGACAAATATTTCCTGAAGAGTAATTACTTGTCTTCACAACACATTTAATCTTGCATGTAATAACAGGGCATTAGTAAAGCATCAAATATAAAGCACCGGAACCAGGATCATTATCAAACTAGTTGTAGCAACGCCCATCCCTCTTCTATGAAGGGAGGATGAAGGATAGATAAGAGTAAAGGTAACCAACACAGAGCCTTCACCCTTCCTCTCCTCTCCTCTCCTCTCCTCTCCTCTCCTCTCCTCTCCTCTCCTCTCCTCTCCTCTCCTCTCCTCTCCTCTCCTTCTGCTTACTTCTATCTCGGGTCTGTCTCTCTGTCATGTCGCCGCATCAGACATCATGAAAGATTCACAGCTTTGCTTCTAACACATCTTGCAAACTAAACCCTCCACACACACACACACACACACACACACACACACAACCGTGCACTCATAGATCTGAGCCTGTCTAGAAAAACAACACAGAGACGGAAGCAGGGAAAAGACAGAAAAGAGTTATAGGAGTGTGTGTATGTGTGTGTGTGTGTGGACTTGGTATACAGCGTTTCACTTGGTGGCTTGTGCTGCGAGCGCCTCAGTGAGCATGTGATGTGTGACAGATGACTGACAGTATCAATTTCCTTTCACACACATACCTAACTGTTGGTACACACAAGGGTCTCACAGACACTGTGGGCAGACACAAGCCAGCATTACCAGATGTGCAGCAGTGAAACTATAAAATACTGTTTGTATTCACATGTCTTTCTTCAGCAACACTGGTAAGTGCCACTCACACACTGGCATTAAAACAGCTTCACCTGAGCTCTTTTTCTGTTACGTACATCACTCATTATTTTTAGATATTATTTTTTAAGTAAATGTCAGAATATAGTAAAAATGTGATGCCCAATGTGATGTCATCAGACATAAATACAAAGATATTCAATTTCTGGTCATGTAAAACAGGGGAAAGCAAAAACACCTCACATTTGTGAAGCTAGAATTAGAAAATATTCGATATGTTTTGCTGGATGCATGACTAACACTAATCTGTTATTAAAATTATTATTGATTCATTCTCTAAACATTCAGCACCATAACTAACTCTGTTGATAATGACAACTCGATGACAGTCAATAACTTTCTTGCAAAACCTGGCAACAAAAATCAGTTTTCATTATTATGCTTAATATATGTACATGAAATAACCCAGCAGCAATTAGTATCGCAACTTCTCCAGTCAAACGACTTAGAAAAAACACTTTAAGGGTTCTGGTATTGGTACTAGTATCGCAATTTTTTAAAGGATGAAAATTAAATATTATTTTGAGACAGAATATTAACAGATTCTTTAAACTAAAGAAGTGGGGGGTTGTGTGAATGTAATTGAACAGAGGCTCCTTTTTTGACTCCTCCTTGTTAAAGAGTTACTGACTGGTAGCTAAACTTGTAATGTATCCTAATCTACAGATAATCTGACCTAAAACAAGGTGTATCATGTTAATCTCTGACATTTGAAACACACATCCTCTCTGCTCCTCTTCTGTGTTCTTTGACACAAGCAACAATCCAATATGTAGACTGCACATCACACACACACACACACACACACAAACACACATAGGCGTCATAACTCAATACCTTCCACATACAGAATATGAAGCGTGCAGGACACAATATAGTAACAATATATAACTCTGTTTCTGCGTGTCACCCGATCACATGGGTGTGTGCTGTGTTCTGCACAGATAATGCATGTGTGAATGAAAAACGTCTTCCATGGAGATGGTGTTGGCTTTCACTGACTTTTAAACACACACACACACACACACACACACACACTATAGACGAGCTCATCTTTAACTATTGACCAGGTAAAGGTTACAATGTGTGTGAGTTAAAAGTGCTCGCAGGCACAAAGATAGACAAGCAGACAGCAGGAAAGATGACTTCCATTCCCATGGTGTTAAACCTATAGGACAATAGGCAGGTAGTGAGAAGAATAGACCCTTTTTTTTTTTAAACTACAGGTAGGAATTCAGAGAATCTGCTTGTCATATTACACTGTTGATTTTGGAATTATGATATTTATCATATTTGCTTAAACATTTAGGTCTTACACCATGTTTATACCTGGAAATAATGTGCACCTTATAAGTCGATTGTCTTCTGCCGTAGATCTGATACAGAATAAATCCGCCTGGCACTATATTGTGTTACAGGTGTTCAAATCTTTACTTTTCCTTGCAGATTGGCATATCGTATGTCATCTTATGTATGCAAAATATCATGCAGCACATATGTGGGAGTCTTAATAGTTGCCACGAATTCACCTGTGCAAATCTACATTTATGTTTACTGGAAGAAAAAAAATTGCACTCAAAGTAAGCAGGTTATTTTTACCTCTTTGCTCACTTGTTTTGGTGGTTGTTGTCAAACGCTGCTATAGATGTCTGACAGACCTCAGAAGCAAAAACTTCCTCATTAAACCTCAATACTACTAAGTATCTACGAACCAAGTATCGGAAAATAGTCAAATATTACAAGTTGACATTTATATGTTTGCTCTAAACAATGTCCTGAAATTAAAAGAAGGTTTTTGTAGAAAACACATTATATTCATCAAAATCAATTCTAAATTTTATCCTGCGATCATCCGTTTTTCTGTTGAGGGATTTGTCACCCTGTGATGCCAGTAAACAGAAGTAACCTTTTTTACTACTGCTCTCGTGCTCTGCAGATAATGCTAATTGTGAACTGCTTGTGACTGGAAACAGCTGGGCCTTGTCCCAAATCATTAGAATAGCGTTTCTTCCTCCAAATGTGAGCTTGCATGAACAGGAAGGCCACAGGGCTGAAGCATCTGTGCATGTGTTTACTGCACTGACTGATAATAGATCCATTTTAAAATGAAGCAAGCAAGACTGTTGTGATTTAATTATGTATGCAACTACTTTTCTTTGGAAAAGGATATCTCATTGTTTGTTTTTTTTTACATATCAAAATAATGTCCATGCTAAACAGAAATGGGAGGAATATGGTTTGGTTTGACTTTCAAATAGAAATGTAACTTTAATTTAACCTTTATATAATAAGGTAAAATCCCAGCTGCACATCCACACATATTTAAATAATTTCGTTTCCGTTTTTCGTTTCGTTAGTTCACTGATGATTTTGCAACTATACAGATTATATCTCCTGAAATTCATTCACGTTACACTCTTTGTAATTCCTTTTTATATAACATATAAAGGTATCACTAAAAGCTTAAAAAACAAAGGTTGTGAATGAATGAAAAGTATACTTTTAATCATTTATGACCTGATGTATTTGTATGAGAAATCAATGTTTGTGAAAATTCAAACACTTGAACACATAAGGATGCAAATCACCATAATCCAAACATTGTCAGAAACTATATTAACAAGTAATGGCCACAAAGGGGCACAAGGGCGTCCGAATGAATGACATGACTGCCACAGTGTGATTTGTTTACAGCAGGAATCCATTGTCGACACTAACATCCTCCAGAGTGTCACTGACACTGGAGTCTACAGAGGAGTCTCTATCTCCCTGAGCTAAAAAAAAGCTTTTAAATTTACCAACCTTGGGTCCCTGAGAAGAGAAAGATTGAGGAGCTCCTGTTCTGGGGAATTCAGCTGCCTGTTTCTGTTCTATCTATCTGGTTGTCAGTTTTAATGATTTCCGGGAAAGCAGAACTCAAATAACTAGAGCAGATCAAGGTCCAAGTGACTGAAGCATTGTGTTTTTCATCTGTCAATAAAAGATGAGTTTTTAATGGAAAAGGAGGGAGAGAGTTATGTCTGATCTCTTCAATGAAGCACCGGCGGAGACCTCGAGCGTCTCTGTCTCTGTCTCTCTTTCTTTTCTCTGTCTGTCTTCTTCTGCTTGCTTCTGTCTGTACATTTCTTTGCTGCACACTTGTCTGTCCGTTACACACCCACACATACGCGCCAAGCCAATATTTAATAACTCACCCGCCCGTACGAGCACATTTTCATTGACACAACATGAAATGACCTTCAGATCATACACACCCAACAACACACCCTCAATCTCGCCTGTCCTTCATCTCCTTCTCACAAGGCTGCTGCTTTCTGTCCATCTCTCGGTGAAATATAGGAGAAGAGACAGAGAGCGACAGATGATCGCCTTAAAGGGGAAAACAACTCAATTTCACAATTTTCCATCTGTACTTTCCTCCAGGGCCAAGACAGTTTAATCAGCATTTGTGAACCAAAGCTACCAGAGAGATGAAATACAGAGACTTTGATGTGTGATATCTGGTTGACTGACTGGTTGACTTGCTGCATCTGGAGCTGATTGATTATCTGACTAGCTGGATAATTGACAGATTGATTAAATGTGTGATTGCCTGACTGGCTTGACGTCTGACTGACAAGAGGCGGTACCAAGACGAAATTAAAGGTGCAACAAATAGTCGATTAAGTGATTAGTAAATTTATTGTGTAACTTTGATAAGCGATTCATCATTTTCTAGAAAAAATGCCAAACGTTCTTTGCTTCCAGTTTATTAAAGCTGATGATTTGTTGTTGCTTCTTTGTCACAAACTTCTGAAGGTTTGAGGCTGTTAGTCAGAAAAAGCAAACTGAAGACGTCACAGTGGCCTATAAGAAATTGTTAATGCAATTTCTTCCCTTTTTTTTAGCATTTCATTAACGATTGATTAATTAATTAATTAATTAATTGAGAAAATAATCATTAGTTGCAACCCTAGACTAAAGAATAGGATGGAAAGGAACTACATAGAATAAATGCAAAGCCACCCCAACTCTTACTCTCTTCTCTTGTTCAATTCATCGCTGTTATAGCAGCTTATGCTGTGAGCTTGCTGAGCTATAGTTTCCCCAGGATAGCCTAAATTATGCAAATGACAAAACAGGCCACACACACACACACACACACACACACACACCACCTGCAGTCCGGAGCAGAGCGGAACAATGAAAAATGCCCAAGAAGGCTTTAGAGTACAACTGAATGGAGTTGAACCATGCGATCAAATCTATATAATCTATATTTTCTACTGTAGTTTGTATTAAAAGCTGTTCACGCCTTCAGCTCCAACATAAGCAAACAATGACATGTCCTGTGGAATAGCTCCACTAGACACATGACTTACACCCACCTGCATTACTGCCCTCAGCAGACAATGAAAATGTCCCAGAAAAGACTGTAATAGTGAGGTGCAGGACAGCCTGTAGACAGGGAAACACTTCAGAGCATTGCTCAGTAAAGGGGAAATGGAAAATAGGGGGTATTTAGAATATGAAGCAAGATAAGGGTGCAAGCAAAAAACATAAACAAATACATATAGATGCTTTTTGAGGCAATTAAACATCAACATCAAACTTAGCTACCCAAGCTTTGGGTGTAAGTTTATGAATAACATCCGCATTCAAACTAACCATTTTAACCATCATCGTCCAGAAGAAGCTCTGTTGGATTTCAGCAGTCCTAACACCTTTCTCATGTATATTGCCATGCAAATATTACACACATAAAAATCCCTGAAGCAATATCATAGTATCGAAGATAAAAAACAACAAGATAATGGAGTAAGATCAAAGAAAAAATAACTCATTATTGAGAACTACACAATTATGTCAGATTATATGATAATAGGCTACATGGTCATTTTGAGCGAGCCAGCCAATTTGAATCTTTTAATTTATCAATTCTAATTATGAAAAGTGCATTAATAAGTGGGTTGAAGTGAAACCATTTGTATGTTTTTTCAGGTCATTTCTCTCATAAACTCACCGGAGATCTCGGTCTGAGGTACCCCGATCAAAGTGAATCCTTTTCCGGTGTAGAACTGCCGCAGGTCGGCGCAGCTTCTGTCCGCTCCGGCCACCGGGCCCGGTGCTGCAGACAGACACACCAGCACACCGAGAAGCACCAGGAGACCCATCTTCTGAGGTGTAGTCCTTTATTTTCTTACAAGAAGATTTAAAATGACTCAATCCTGACCAGGTTTCCGGTTCGTGGAGGAGTTCCTAAAACATCCGCGAGTCTTCAGTGTTTTGTTGCTATTTGATTTTGAGAGTTTTGAGTCTGCCAGAGGAAGCAAAAAAGCTCCGGTTAACTACTGCAGAGACAACAAGGTGGCACGCAACGCAACACAACACGAGGTGGACAGTCCGGGGTGTTTCTGCGGGAGAAGAGAGCACTACGCGCGGCTGTAGGTGTCAGGTACACCCCGCTCCTCCTCCTGCAGAGATGACAGAAACAAAAGAGAAAGAGAGAGAGTGTGTGTGTGTGTGTGTGTGTGTGTGTGTGTGTGTGTGTGTATGTGTGTGTGTGTAAAGGGAGCAGGTGTAGCTCAGTCAGAGTCGGTGCAGATCCACGCTCAGACTATTGCTTCATGATTATGGAAATCAGCCAATAAAAGAACATAATCTGTTATTTTAAACGCGGTTTCAGACAGTAGACGCAGCCCTAAAGGCGCTCGGACAATGAATGAGAGAGAGAGTGTTGATGCTGGCTCCCTGACTCTTTCTTTGTGTGTGTGTGTGTGTGTGTGAGTGAATGTAAATGTGTGTCTTCTGCTGCAAACACCAGGGCCTAAACAGCGCCACCTGCAGGTCCTGATTGTAAGAAAAGGCCTAAACAAAATGTAATATTATTATATTACAGGGATTCCCCATTAAAAAGTCACCATCTGACATGTAACAGCAACCCTTCCTGTGTGTATATTAGCATGCTATTGTGCAAACACTGAACACATATGTAACATTTTCTTTCTACTCAGTTATGGTGCACAAGTCACCTGTTTTTCATTGTTTTTGATATATTTAATTGATATGTTCTACTTTTGTGTATATAACATTGTTGTATTGTTATTGGTTTTCTATATTTATAATTGTTTTTCTTTGGTGAGATATCCTCACATGTCCATGCTGGATTTTGATCTCAACACAATCCAATTCTGTATTATAATCCTGGTGTCTTCTGCCTGTACAAATAAATAATACTAATATGTGATTGAATGATTTCATTAACCCCTAAATAATCCTCAATTATGACAAGTACATAGACAAGTCACAAATTGTCTATGTTAATAAAACAGGGATCCGTGTTTTTAAATCCTAATATATTCTTTGCATGAAAACGTTGTGTTCAGTTGAGGCCTGTAAATCTGGGAACATCAAGTTAATCATTCACCACAGCCCCTTAAATATTAATACTGAGGTGAAGGTTTTAAGTATTTAAGGGTAGACTTTCTTACGCAAGTAAACACAGGAGTGTATTTAATTGAGTGCAATAAAAAAAGTGTGTCACGAACAAAACCAGTCGTGACTCAGTCAAACACTCACAGCCCTGAACACATCCTGCATCTCTGCAGGCAGGTCAGATGCTGGTAGTTTCAGTACCTTCTCCGGCTCACTGTGGCAGAGTCGGTGGACATGACCGATGAGCTGTCAGGCGCTCTCCGATCTTTCTTCACATCCGTTCATCCTCCCCAGCAGCAGAATCAGGAAAGGTCACCGCTGGCAACCCTGAAATCTGACTGACACCTCAGAAATGCATCAGATGAAATGAAAGTTGGCGAAATGTTTGTAGGTGAAATTGAAGCCACAAATAGTTCTAATTACTTTAAAGCTGGACGTGTCAGCGGAGTGTAGAGGTGTGAGTGTTAATGCTACACAGGTCAGGTTCAGGTTTAAGGCCCGTTCATTTATAAGGGTGTCTGATGTACATTTGCAGACTATAAAAAGATGAAAAACAGTCTTTATTCTTTCTAACAATGTGCTTGTCAAACACTGGTTTGATTTTTTTTCAGTGGATTATTAGCATCCCTGCAAGGGGCAAAGCAAGTTGAGGGCAGGTCTGTGGTTTCTGGTCCTCTCCTGTCACATTTCATCTATCTGTTTGATCTATTATCTGGATTTTATGCTATTGTACAGTAGCGGTCAAACGTTGGGACACACCTTTCCATTCCTTTAAATAAGACAGTGTCCAAACATTTAACTGGTGCTGTATATTTGTGAAAATACAACAGTAATAAATACAATTCAGACAATGGTGTGCTTCTAACGTCGTGGCAACAGTTTGGGGACTGTGCTGTTTTACCATGAAAGTGCCCCTCTGTACAAAGTGAGGTTCATACAGTAAATAAATGGTTTAATCAGTTTGTTGTGGAAGAACCTGACTGGTCTGCACAGTTCTTACCTTTGGGATGAACTGGAACATAGACTGCGAGCCAGATCTTATCGCTCAACAGCAGTGACGGAGTGGGAGAAAACTGCAACCATATTTTTTCTGGAGGGAAACCTTTTTTAATGCTCAGGATTTTGGTGTTCAATACATTCAGCTCTTCAGCTTTCTTTTCAAAACATTCTCTGAAAGGCTCCTACTGTGTCTTGATTTTTTTTTTTTCTGTGGACACCTTTATAAAGAAGCTCAAGACTCACCTGTTTGGTCTATTGCTTTATTTTTTATTTTTTATTCTTATTATTATTATTTTAATTGTTGTACAGCTCTTTATGGCCTGTGCTATTTACTACTACTAACCAACCAATTATACATATAGGATGGAAATCTTCCACATAATTTTTTGACATGTAGTGTACCTTGAACCCAAAAAAATAAGCATAGTATTGCTTATTTTATCCCATGTGCAATTTCTAGTTATAATAAGAAGGTGTTTACTGTAGGACAATGATGCTGAGGGGGATTTACAAGGTATAAACTCCATTATCTCTTTTTTTTTAGCAGCCTAAACATGTTGAAGCTCAGTGTGTTACAGCCAATTATTTTTTGGGGTTTAACTGTCCATCTTTATGGGCCACCTCACTCAAAGACAAAATAAAAAGCGCTACAGTACACATAATACACACGTTAACACACATATAATCTCTGTAGCTGTCTCTATATCCAGTGGAAGACTCACACCCTCCTGTTTTTGCAATTCACTGAAGCTGCCAGTTTTTTTTTGCCAGAAACTGAAGGCAATATATCAAACATCGGATGAAAACATCATTACTAACTGGTTTTGAAGTGATATGAGACAAATATTCAGGTCGTTAATTCATATAACAGTGTGAATGAACTCTGGCTGTGCAGGAGTGTATCTCAACTTTCTTTTTGGCTCCACATTTGTACAGGCTCAGGCCATCATGTCAGTGATATCAAAATGTTGTCAGTTGGGTAAAAACTCACATTTGCTCATATTAAAAAAAAACAACAGTTAATTTGTTGTTATACTAAAAATCTATCAAGAAACATACATTTGTTCCAAAGCTTGTCTCTATCTAGTTTCAAACCTTTGAGGTATTTGCCTGAGGCATGATATGAAACTGGTAAGGCCAGGTCAGATACACATCTGATTGAACAGGATTGAACCAGTTTCATCAGCTTAGCCCAATTCCTGAGCTCTTTTAAATTGTGTTTTCTTCTGTTTTTCTCCTGCCCTGAACTTCCTGCCCTATTTTATCTGCCCTTAAAGGACATGTTCACAATTTTTCAAATCTGTCAACAGTCAGGTGTCCACATGAACTCCGAAAGAGGTTCTCCTCACTGTAATCATCGCTTCTGTTCATACTGGCTCTTTAAAGTTTCCCTTCAAATGTGCTTTCAATGAATGTGACACACAGTCATTTTGTGTAAAGATGTATTTAAAGTTTATATGAAGCTTCAGCTGTCTGAGTTAGTCATATTAATTCAATATCTGCTACAGTTACAGTCTTTTTAGCATTAAATTCCAGCTTTGTGTTTCCCTGTTGAGCTGTGGTGGAAGTATAGTAACAAAAAGAGGAAAAGGAATGTAATGTTGGAATATATCTACTCGATTTGACTCATTTGGACAGAAAGATGCTAGTGGATTTTGGCCCCCGTACTTACATTACAAGTGCATCATGACAGGATCTTCTAATGGTCAATATGAACAGTATGAGGAATGATTTTAGCAAGAAAAAGCTATTTCAATGTTCATTTGCATTGTTTTTGTCTATATAAGCCCACACACTACAACACCGCACAATTTAATACTTTAATATTCACCACTTCTCGATCTATTCCCCATTCGCCACCTTGCTCTCCAACATGCACATGCGCTCACATGCAAATGTGAGCCTTTTAGTATCTTGCAGATATATATTATGGGCTCTGTATTTCCAACTGCATGCCTGTGGACCATCAGAGCATGAAGATGTCAAGAAGAGAAAATTATGAAAGACAAAGCTGTTTAGCCTGCTACAACCTGCATTGAAGTGTTTTTCTGTTCTACTCCATCTCCTTTCAGGCTTGGAAGTTGGGATGACAGATATTTGCTTCTCACCAGGTTTTAAACCAATGGCTACTTCAACTCACATGTCAGTCGTGTTCCCGGTAGCATCTGCAGTAGCAGGGATTTGGAGATTGGAGCATTGCGGTAACTTGCATTAATTACTGTAGACGCACACACCTACAAACAATAAATCATTCAAACCATGTGTTTTTTTTTAATAGCTTACCTGCCACCCTCGATCCAAACCATCTGTCACTCAAGATAAGATCTCTGGGTCATAGCCAATATGCATTGACATAATAGCATGTGAGTGAATGACTGGCTGACATCCAGGCCAAAGTGAACCTGCTTCAACCTAAAAATTGTTAACTTAATGTTAAAGGCCAAAGTCATTTAGAGAATGGTGACATTATAGCCACGCTAACAGCTCTATAGACGTTGCTCTGTTGCTTCACCACTTTGGTTCAAACTGAAATATCTCTGTAACAACATTCATGGTGCCCAGAGGATGAATCCTCATGACATTGGTGACCTCATGACCTTTTCTTTAGGTCCACCACAAGGTATACATTTTATTGTAAGTGAAATAACTATTTAATGGACTGCCATCAGATTTGGTGCAGGTATTAATGCCCCCCTCACAATGTATTGTAATAACTTTGGCCAAATGACCAAATACCTGCAAAGGTAATGACATTCCCATCAGCCTCAGCTATAGTTTGAGTTTAGTGCTAAGGGGATATATGGCCTGAACATTTCACTCAACATTTCTGCAACTTGTGATGGACATGCTCTATATGCAAAGTGTCATGAGACAACTTTTGTTGTGATTTGACACTATATAAATAAAACTGACTTCACTTGAATGGCTAAATAAGTTAATTAATAACATTTGGTCATTAAGTTGAGAGAAAAACATAATTCACCCAGTATTAGTAAAACATACTTGCCGTTGCAATCTAGTTGTATATTAATGTAATTTCTAGCTATCATTGCTGAGCTGTTTGGGATAATGAGGGTTAGATGATTCAGTTCTCTTCTTTCACACAGAAACTAATGGTAAAGTGTCCTTCAGCAAGACATTTAATCCCTGTTTGCTTCAGCAGAGCTGCTATGGTGTTGGCGTTGCAGCACGATGGATCAGGAGGCTGCCAAACACTGTGAAGTTGATCAGCTTTCAGGACTGAATGAGCACTAAACACCCAATCCAAATTTAGACTAGTGCCCTGTTACTGCCTTTTTGCATCTATTATTGAAGAATATACCTAGAAACATACAGAAACAATGGACTTGTGCACAGTCACATCATGTTTGAACAATTGAGGGACAACAGAGGCAAAAGGAAAACAGCTTGTCCTTAATTCTTTGGTTGCAGTTCTTCAACAGGAAGAGACATATCCATACATGGAACCAGAACTTGATTTGGGAAAATCGGGACCATTCATGGGTCCCTTTTAAGAATGCTTTTTATTTTCAGACCCACATTTTTAAATATATCCTCATATCATAGTGGTTTATAAATCAATTATAAATTACTTAGTGTACTAATACTAGTACTTAGTGTTCTTTTGTGTCCATAAAAGGTAGGTAGGTGTTCTTCCTGTGTGTCCCTTCTCACCTCTTACCTTTCAATGACTCATTGTTAACATAATTTATTGCTGAAACAGCTAACAAATCATGTGATGTGTACACAGTCAGTAATCTGATATAATATGTGTCTTGAAGCCTGCAAATACTGACAAGGATAGAGCGACATAGATATGATTAAATTGCATAAACCTCAATCATAACCCTTGGACAGGGTTAAGATAATCAAAGCTCTGATTTCATCAGTGCTGGCACGGAGGAAGGATATTATTCAGCAAAGTAATCTTACCAGCATGTTGAAAGATCATTCTGCAAATCCCCCATGTCTCTACAGTCATAAACTGTAGCTCTTCCTTGTTCCTTTTGAACCTTCTTCTAGTCTCGCTTTGCCTTATGTTCAGGTTCAGTATGTAGAGTGAAGTGGCCCTTTACACTCTTGCATCAAGTATTTGCTTCAAGACAATTAATTAAAGCAACACATTACATCGTCATTCCAATGAATGAATGAAAAGAAGGAGGAAAAACAAGAATAACTAATAAAAACTGGTAAAATGATGCATCTAAAGACATCATGAAATAACATTCTCAGACTGAAACAGGCTGTATGGGTGAGACGTGATTCTCTCTCTCTGTCTCTCTCTCTCTCTCTCTCTCTCTGTGTGTGTGTCTTCCTCTTCATGGCAATTTGCATTCAATGATGTCTTTATTTCCCATCATCCCCTGGCAGTTTCCTGTGCCAACTATCTGTGCCAACTTCCCAACCATGCCAATCCAATCACAGTAATCTCCCAAAGCGCCAGAGGCCAAAGAGCTTCAACTGTGTTCTCATATATATGTGTACACGTAAGGCTGCAACAGTGCCAAACCCTGTCAATTAAAATTAATTTTAATAACCGTAATGTGCAGGATGCACTGACAGCAAAATATATTGTTAACCAAATTAACTAGTGAGTGTTTATTCTTTATGATGGATTGCACAACCAACTTTATCATCTGTGATATTGCCACGATTTAGTCATTTAGCCATTCTTCATTTTGTCATATATCCTGTCTTATTTTCCTGTTGTTTAAAATGCAGTCACTCCCACCAACTCCTGATTACCTCATTCCTTTCACCTTAGTTCCACCGTCTAGATATACCAGTTACACCTACTCCCAGCCAGATCGTCTATTGTTTTCTACCTAGCCTTCCTGTGTGTTAGTTTGTATTCCTGCCTGTTTTTGACTTTGTTATAACTTTCTGTTTTTTTATTTCCTTTGCCTTGTGTTCCACAGGGCTCCATTCTGGAGCTCTTCAACATCTGCCTGCTCCCACTGACTGTTTATGGTGTGGTATATTTTCTGGGTTATTGGGGTTTTTTTTTTATAGCGATGATGTGAAGATGGTTGAAGAAATCTCAGCCGACACTGACTTGTTCTTTTTAACGGTTTATTACAAAAAGCTTCACAAATACAGCGTCTTGCAGGCTTTTTGATTTTGACCAGGAGCAGAGTCTCAGAGAAGGAATAGATGTACTTTTTGTACCTTACAGACTAGTTGGCTCCTTTACAACTTTATGTACCATTAGCATATAAAATTGTAAGTAATTGTTTTTGGAGCCAAGGAGCCATATCACCTGAAGAATATATCAAGAATTAAAGGACTTAAGTCTCAGCAGGTTTTGAAAAAAACTTACTGTAACAGAGCTACGGCTGATTCAGATCACTGCTGCTCAAGTCCTCACTAAGACTGTTTTTGATTGTATTTAAGTGTCCTTTTATGTCGTGTTTCTTTTGCACTCTGCATATGTCATTTAATATATTGTGGACGGTGGATTTTGTTCCCCATCACTTACATTATGAACACATTTGATGGGGATTTTCTTATAGTTGGTATGAACAGGAGAAAAGGTTACAGAAAGAAAAACCTATGTCAATGTTCATTTGTGCACCTGACTATTGTTTTAAGACATACTTGAAAAATTGTGAACCTATCCTTTACAGGGCTTAACAATCTGTATAGCAAGGGGTCAACAATTAGTTTCAACCATGGATGTGTATTTTTTACAGATTTATCATTGAGGGTCTGTTAACCAGCACAGTGGAAACACAGGACATACAGCTTATTTTGATCCTCATTTTGCTAATGATTACTCAAATGTGGTGTCCTGCTTTGCACTTGCTGACAAGAGATGCACTTTCTAAGTTATCCAAACATGATAAACAGTGGACTGCTTCATTTATGGTGGATTGAAAGTTCTGTTGTTGTTGCCTTAGAAAAAAAAACGCCTTCAACGCACCATTTTCTGTAAGACTGCCACAACAAATGTATTATGGTCCAACAGGCTAACGTTGTGGAATTAAACAGTGTTAGAATTCACACATTAAAATTTAATTTCTGGAAAGTAAGTATTAGACTTAATTTTAGCAGCACACACTGTTCAAACAGCACAGTACAACCATGATTCAATGCCTCTCCTGGTCTGGATGCAGTATTAGATGGAACAAGGTTTTAATCATTGATTTGCTGTATTTTGCATCAGGGAGATGAATACTTTGCTGGGCCGGGTTTGGCCAATGGGCTGCTATTTACTTATCGCTGCTCTACCTCTATCCTTAGACCCTGATTATCATTATTACTGTATTGTTTACATTATTACTTATACTGCTGCACTAAAACAGTAACTGACCAAGTCAAGACGTGGCTGTACGAGGTTCCCACATGCATCTGTCACTGAGACACAATACTGTACACGAAAGCCAAAGTATGATGTATATATTTGTATATATTTTATTACTGAGGATATTAAATAACACAACAGAGTGGCAGGATGCAATGTATTACAGTAGGTTTATTTTATTTTCACATGAGAGTCACAGGTTTAGTTTACATTAGCACAGTGGTTTTCAGTGTGTGGTGAGAGAAACCATAGCTGCGAATTGGTTGTTTGTGGCATCCTGGTGACTCTGCATACGGCTACATTACAACAGAAAAATTAGAACTTCTAAACAAAGAGAGGTATTATAATTTGGATAAAGTACATTTCATGATTTTGTTTAGCAGTGACACAGCACACCAGCGTCCCTCAACACATGCTGAAAACCATTACGACAGCTCAGCACTAGAGGAACATCAGTCAGCAATTTCTGTGGTACTCAACACCTTGATATGAAAAACATTTCTCAAACTCATGTACAAAAATGCTCTGAAGAGTCACAGTTCCTTCACTACAAAGATTACACTACAGTATTTAACTTGCAATCCATAGATAGTTTGTATGAAGATGATGAGCTTTAAATATCCATTATTTTATGAGAAAAAGAATCAAACAAAGCTTATAAGTATATAAAATATATGAAAATATATATATATTTGCATTTTTAAAATCTCCTCCATCATGTTGACGACAGCAAAAACAATAAAATAAGTGTGCATCCACTCATCATATTACTGCAGTGGTTCTAGTGTATGTGTTTTAGGGGTTTGTTTCTGTACGAGATCACTCTAGAAAGAGCTGTGAGCAATGAAAGGTCTGGCTTAAGTCCAAAATCTCATTTAGGTAAAATGTTTAAATAGTAATTTAATAATAGGACATTTGTTTGACATGTTATGTTATAGAAAAGCACCACACTAGTTAACATGGTGTTTGGGCTCACTGCCCAAATTTCTTACACACTAGCATTTCTGAAGTTGTCTCATCTGTCAGTCACTTTCCTTCATTAAATAACTTGTCTCAGGTGATGGAAATGTAGACACATATATTAGAGTTTTACTAATTTTTCAGGAGAAATCAAGAAGAAAAGGGACTTAATCTACAGTGTAAAACTTCAAGGAAACATGTATTCGTTTACTTTCATACATCTGAGTTAGTTAAAACATGCAGCACGGTGTGACGCCTCCTGAGGAGGTAGTCAGTCACCCACTGACATGAGATGCATACAGTGTCCTTCAGCTTTCATTTCATTTGCAGCCTTTTGAATTCATGTTATCAGTATTCCAGTCGTCTGTTCTGCTGAGACTTAAGAGAGATCCAGGAGGACCTGATAATCCTAATTAATATGAACTACATTTAATTCACATGTTTGGATCTGAGCTCAACTGTGCTATGATTGGCCTGATACTCCCATCTCTTGTCTTCACTGAATACTGAGACAAGCTGATGACACGTATCACATCCTTTCTTACAGAGCTTTTACAAAACCTTTGAGAGGAGAGTCGTTTTGTTCCCCCAGCCTTCGAAACATTGAAGGAATTTGAATTTTGAGCAGCCACAGTGAACACTTGGTGCAGAAATGAAAATCTCACAGCTTGTTTGTTAAAAAAAAAAAAGTGATGACCTGTACAGGTTTATATGCCAGTGTCAGGTTTCTCATTATGTTGCATGAACATTTGTAAACAGGCTTAAGTATCATGTAATTGGTTGATTTCCAATTGAAAAAAAATTTTCCAGCCTAGTTCTGTGCTGAGTTTTCTTAATTTAATCCTCACAAGTTCGCCTCCACTGTAAGGCCACTGCTGTGTTAACAGTGCAGCCTTCAGCTTGACCTATACCTGTTATGAATCCTAATCTCTGTGGGGAATACATATTGTAAAGGTCAAACCAAACCAAACATCCCTTAATATCCAAGTCAATGTGCTCTGTTCTATATTAATCTCTATTTACACATCAAGCCATTGTTATCTATAGAAACCTGATATAAATATATAATATATATATTTGTATTTACATCTCTCTTCAAAAAAAAGTCAGTAGTGATGTGCAATCTAACCTATCAAAGTTAAATACAAATAAACACATATGCGTAGAGGTCAGTACAGGTAATACAAAAATGCTCACTGCGCACCTGCAACTGATGAATCAACAGCTAGTCCTCACCAGCCTTGTCGTCCACAGAGAAACAATCAGAGCGTCGAGCTGCACTCACAGACATTTCAAATACCAAATAACCTCAAGACATACAGTGTGTGGTTGTCTCCCAGTCTTTCTGTCTTAGTCCATCTCAGGACCTGTCTCTAGATGGGTTCAGCGGGGTTCCCATCGTGACAGCAACAGGAACAGCAGGATTGCCAGGGTCAAAGGTGAGGGTTCAACAGACAACGTGTTGGCTGAGGCCCGAACAGCCACCTGAAGGAGCACAGGAGCATTATATTACAACAATAGGAGTGGATTATATACATATATTTGTACATATGTACATATATCTGTATAAAAGCCCAAGGTGGTTTGGCTTAAAGGTGGTGGTCTGCTTTACACTGAAATACTCTCCGGTGACAGAAAATGTGATCACTGTTTTTAGCCTTTGGAGCTGTTTCTTAACAAACTACTGTCACCAAACTCTTCAGGACAAAGGAACATGTCGTCCAGTGCAACAGTGTGACTCACTGACATGTTTTTAATAGTTTATGGACAACTTAATATATCAGACTTTGGATACACACACAAATCTCATTTGTGTTGCCACGAAGAAAAAAAAATCACAAGCTAAATCCTTAAAGCAATTTAAATAGACATTTAGCTGATCCTATCTCATTACGAGGGAGGCCATGATTTAAAAATGTTTAGAACCACTGATATATGCGCAACTAACATTTACTCGGTTCATGGACAAAAATATTTTGTATTATAAGCTTGAGCCTACACCCTACGCCCAGTTATCTCTTTTAGACACTGACTTTCAGTTTGTGTGATTATTTATTTTGACCAAAATAGACCAAAATAAAAAATCAATCCACTAAAAACAATGAAAAGAAGAATGGTCACATATTACCTGTGGAGGGGAGACGTGATGAGGAGGTACGGGGCGACGAGGAGGAGCGTTTTTCACCAAACTATGACTGCTGGAGGAATCACCTGTCCCATCACCTGAACAAATGGAGAGACAAAGATGTAATATAATGAATGTAAGTTATATAAAAGTATATTACATATAGTCTATATAGTCTATTGTAAATACATTCTTTAAATTTACATTTAAGTTGTCATTTTATGAATTCTTAAAGGTGTGTATATATATATATATATATATATATATATATATATATGTGTGTGTGTGTTATTATGTTGTAATAATATAATGTAATAATCTAAAATATTGGAAATACAGAACTTCATTAATCTAGCTTTACAAGCAATGAACCCACTCATTTGACGCTGGTTTAAGTGTCTGGAAATCAATTAAATAAATCAAAACCAGTTCAGGTTTTGCAATCATTTAGAAATATCTACTTTAAAAATACCTCCATAGATAAATGAGTCCCTAAATTAAATGGAGGTCATTTCTGGTTCTGTTTTTAGTCTTGTGATTGCACATGATTGCATTATTTATGGCTGTTTTGTTGTTGTGTAGACCCGAAAGATTTATGGATTTCACCCCACCCATCCGCAGCTTCGCACAGTTGTGAATATTGTCTTCTCACTCTCACTCTCACTCACACTCACACACACACACAGACACAGACAGATGTGTGAGATGTTGCTTCATTTAATGGGTATACTTCACCAGCTGCTATACTGCTTTCATATGCATGTATTAAGTGTGTGTGTGTGTGTGTGTGTGTGTTGGCAGCTCTCCAGACCTCTCATGGGAGGAACTCAGGTAAATGAGTGGATCACGACAGGAGGGAGACAGACTGCTGCTGGCTAAACGCAGACACACACACGTTCTCATACTCACCTGTGCTGTTACCAAAAAAAACAAAACAGTCACAACATGCTCTCTCTCTCTCTCCTTGTGTCTTTGTCTATCTTTTATAAATTGGCACGCACGCACGCACGCACGCACACACACCTGCCTGGGAAGAAATCGGATTCTGTTTCTTACAATAGACATTGTCCTTCAGTACAATAGACAAAGAGCCTCTTTCAGCAGCTGAGGAATGAGGTGAGTCGTTAACGTTCACACGCACAAATATTATCTGGCATAAATATAAAAACTGCACATACACACAA
The DNA here is from genome assembly GCA_036937835.1 of Pampus argenteus. Lineage (NCBI taxonomy): Eukaryota > Metazoa > Chordata > Actinopteri > Scombriformes > Stromateidae > Pampus > Pampus argenteus. The sequence continues at coordinate 14,557,708 of CM072870.1, forward strand.
AACAGCTGAAATTTGAAATTCAAAGCACAGATATGAACTCTCTCCTAAACAAAGTATGTAGAAGCAGATCTGTCTGAGAGATGACGTGTGGATGTGTTTTATGTTTGTAATGACTTAAATGATTTACTTACAGCAGAATGTTTACCATCTAGGCATCTGTTTTTTATTGTGTGCTTTCTTGACAAATAGCTCTGTGTGGAGCAATATGGGACACTGAGTTCATAGCTGTGTGTGTGTGTGTGTGTGTGTTTATGGTCTGTTCCTATCAGAACTGTGTCACATCTGATGTGAACCTGCTACAACAAGATCACAATATTATTACTTTTCCATAACAAGTCATGCTATGAACGGGTTTCTTAAACCAGGGGATGCATTAGAAAAGGAGCCAAAATGCATCACTGACTGCTTATAGCAAAGGGATGCTTTGCGTTCAGGTGGTATTTGAGACTGGAAGAGCTCCTACAGTAAACCAATTCTGCATTGCATAAGGTGCACACAACCTTAGTCTTGTCGATGCCACCATCGGGAAGCTTCTTAAAAGTAAATTTTCCCTGAAGCAATCTGCATCCATAATAGACTAATAGATCACGTTTGGTGTGGTAGTTCGCTAATTCACAAGCGCGTAGAGGTTCAAAAACTAGTTCTCGCCCCCTACAGTGCAAATATGTATACATCCGCGCTAAAATATCACAGTGAAAGTCATCAGTTTGCTTTTTATAGGACCTAGCTCCAAACACAATTTTGATAATAGATTAACGACGGTATTTTTTTAATTAATTAATTTCTTGTTTTTGTACTAATCCAATACCATAAGAATTATAACTAGAATAATAAACTGACTATCTTAAATAGTGTTGCTCCAAATTCTATTTGAAAGGCTGCTGTTTAGTATGTGCATTATGTGTGTAAGGGTGTGTGTGTGTGTATGTGCTCTAAAATAGGTAACAATATGCAGTCTCCTCCTACATGCCCTCCAGCATGTTTGTATCTTAGCAACAATACAGAACATGTCATATACAGCAGATTGGTGAGAAAAATGCACACACACACACACGAATGATAAACAATGTCACTGGTCACACTCATGGGGTAGTTTAACCTTTCCTGCAGTGAGTTGTGTGTGTGTGTGTGTGTGTGTGTGTGTGTGTGTGTGTGTGTGTGTGTGTGTGTGTGTGTGTGCGTGCGATAATAAGAATGCAGGAGTGGCATTTGAAGGATCCTGTCAATGAATTGCATTTGTAGACTGGAGTGTACAGGTCAGGAAAAAGTGCCTTTTTCTCCATTCACATGCAATTTTGAGCTGAACCAACAATAGTGACAAATGGTTGCCACTACTGGTGGATGGTGAAAACAGTGATACATCATCCCTGGCTTTCCAAACAAATAAATGTGTCTTCTTAACCACTGACTTGTAATTAAGATACTTACTCCAAAATAATAAGATAAAAATGGAATTGGATTCAAGTGAAACGGTTGCCCAGGGGTGACAGTAAGGATCCCAGGCAGGTGGAGCACAGCCATAAATCAGAGCTGTGGTGACCCACGGGAAGCAGACTGCCACCCACACACAAAAACACACACACACACACACACACAAACAGAGGTTTCTCAGGGTTTAGCAAAAATGTTTGCAGTCTGAAAAGAGAAAGACAGGAAGCCCACATTTACGAAACATTGCCACAAATGTTATGATGAACTGTTACCAAAACTAGGCAAAGATGAATAAGAAAAAACAAAAAACATTACAATTAAATATTTCATACTGAATTTATTCACTTTTTTTGCAGCGCAATCAACAAACATTTTCAAGTCCCATCTAAAATCCAACTCTTTAAAGCTGTTTGCTGTATTTAATTTGGTTATTTTATTAAATACAACTTTGATTATGAATGCTCATCTATGTCAATTCTAAATGAGTCTAGATATCAAACAATTCTGAAGAAAATGTGTACTTTTGCTAATCTAATATCACTGTATTTTTCTTTAATACACCAACATTCAGATACAACTATAGCCAAGGTAAAATCTGTTGTTAAAAATCTGTTTTGTTGTTGTTTTGTGTCTTGATATTTTTGAATCATAAAAACGAAACATTCAATCTCAAAATCCAGCCAAGCTCACTTTAATTATCTGCACCTGTAGCTCATTTAATTTACTGTGACACTCAGACATAACAGACATTCCAGTCTGATCTATAACAACCATTCCCAAAGCATTCATTCCACAAAATAACCAATTTCCAAACCTCAGCATAACTGTTTAATTCTCTTTCATGCATTCCTCCAGTCTGCCATCTGAAACAAAACCCTACTGACAACACAGCATCTTTCTAATTGCAGCAGACAATACTGTGTATGCGCTGTGTGTGTGTGGGTCCATAAACACTGTGTGTGTCACAGAAACACATTAGTTATGCGTTGATCGGGCAGACCTGCAAAACTAAATGATTTCAATGAGTTCAACAAGGAAAAAGATCATTTATCTTGCCTGAGAAGGTAACCTCAGGTAGCTCAAATATTTGTGTGTTTATGCATGTATGTTTGTCTGTATGGATGGAAAGATGAAAGGATATCAGGAAAATATGTGTGTGCATGTGTGCGCGCACATTTACAGAGTGCATTAATAATCATGTGTGAAATCAGATGACTGCTGTGTATTGTATAGAACTGTCAATTAAGGCCCCAATTATGCCTGATCTTGTTGCTCCTCAATTTGTATGTATACAACAGACATTCATTTATTCATTCATTCATTTATTCATTCTCTCTCTCTCACACACACACACACACACACACACACACACACACACATACATAGAAGGGATGCAAAGTGACCTTGAAAAGCGTCTGGATAGCTGGTGTGCATGTGTGTGTGTGTGTGTGTGTGTGTGTAGGCGTGTAAATGTATCCCTAGCATTTCCAGCTGAATCAGTAATGAGCATTTCATTACTTCAGCCTCAGTTCCCCAGGGAGGAAACGCGGCACACACACACACACACAAGCACATACACGTTGGGTTTCCACCTCTTCAGAGGACATTACATTGACTTACATTCATTTCCTGGTGACTTATCCTAACCTTAACCATTACCTCCACATGCCTAACCCTTAACCTACCTGTAACATAATCCTAAACTTACCTTAACTTCAAACCAAGTCTTGACCCTAAAATCAATGATTTTATCATGTCACTGACATTAAGGGGACTTGCTTTTTGTGTCTATAATGGAGGTGAGTCCCCACAACATGACTGTGAATACCTGTGCAAGCACGTACACACACGCATGCACACACGCATGCACAGAATCAGAATCATATAAAAAAGACTGAAGAAAGAAGCATTAATAATGATGTAATGTCATGTCATAATACACAACTGTATAACTGTAAAGATCAGCAACAAAGAAATAGCAAAAAAGACTATTTCTTGAACATGCTATTATCTTAAATTTAGCAACAAAAGCAGCTCAGCTTTACACTGATGATATCATCTTATTTATGCACAAGTTTGCATTAGTCAATGTACTCAAGGAGATGAGAATCTATGGACGCTAAAATCATCTTCATCAACCATCTCCCTGGTGGATAATTGGCCACAATGTTTTCTCATACTGCACTACACTGAGTGATAGTGAGGTTCCTTATGTCAGAATGGAACAATGAAGCTACTGGATATAGTAAAACATTTTGAAGGATGGATTTTTGTGCAGCCCCTCCAATGTTAATTTTAAACTAGTGCACACATTTAGATTTGACACGTTCAGAGGTCGACATGAGAAAGCTTCATAGATTTGGATGTAATCAAACCTATAGTGTAGTTCATTTACTCAGAATCAGTAGATGAGTTGGTAACTTGAGGGTTTTTCTGACCCTTAATAATGAATTAATAATGAAGTAACATTAAAAAGGTAATGTTACCAAGCATGAACTTTGGTTTTAGATACTGAAACATCACATTAGCATCGTGTGAAACTGTAAAATGTTTCTTCAAGGATTTGTTCATGTCCCTCATCTTAAGAGACCCAATACATGTTTGCTCCCCTGAAATATAAACCTGACTGCATCACCTTCTCTACAGGCCCCAGTTCAACTGTGAAATAATATCCAGCTTAATGGCTAGTGCTTGTTTTTATTAAATGACTATAACGCCTACTAACGCTTTGCAATCCTGAAGCATCTATCCGAGGTCACACTCTCCAAGGTTAGGTGTAGCCTCTGGTGGTATCATAAAACCTTTGGAGGAAACATGTGGAGAAAAAAATGATCTGAAGATTACAGTGTAAATGCAGCGAGAGGATGAATGTAGCAGAGTGATTGGTTGAAGGCTTTACATCAACAAAAGCCAGTTTGTAGGTGTGTGTGTGTGTGTGTGTGTGTATGCTGATTTGAATACATAAGGAATGAAGGAGGTGCCACCAGACGAAGCTAGGGCAGCAAGCTTCTTCCAAAAGGTCAAGTATGAGAACAACAACATCACTGCAGAGACGATGACTAATAAACAGATGATGTCTAATCAGATTTGCATGAAGAAACTCCCTCAGGTATAGAGAGAGACAAACAGAAAGACAGGCAAGCAGAAAACAGGCAAACAGACAGGATGATAGACAGACAGGCAGTGAACAGGAACATAACAGCTAATAGATGCTTGGTAGAGGTTGATAATTTTAGTGCAAGGAGTAAACCTTTTTGTGTGAAGCTTAATTATTGCATCTTTCTCTGGGTGTGTCATACTAAACAGAGAACCCTTATTCATGTTCAGTGAGAGTGAGCGTGAGAGCAAAGTGAATGTGTAATTCTTTAATGAGGCACATCTCCCATCCTAAAGATGTATCACTTTAACTCTACTGCTTATTAACCACTGCCACATGCTGACTACACACAGAGACGCAGCATGTGAGCCCCATCATTTATGATTTCCTTTTCTACATGCACACTGTTACCCCTTATCATCCTCTGCTGCATCTGCTCATTCCTATTTCCTTCTTATTCCAGCTGGATTTCATTGTGTGTGTGTGTGTGTATATAGCCCGAGCTGTGAGATGTGAGCAACAAAAACAAATTTAAACCGCAAGAACTGAGGACAGAAAAATAGAAACACACTTAAATTTTACATTACAAAATACATGTGCTAATTTGTTGACATTTAGGCAATTTACTCAATCCCATTTGTATTCCCAGAAGTAGAGACCACATTTATATGATCTATGTCTGTGCTTTATATAATTAATGACCATATTTTATAGAAAATCTCCTTTGAAACAGCTAGTCATACTAATGTTTAAGACTTTAATGTATTACCTGGTCTTTGTTGTGTCACTGATCTTGTACCAACACCTGAATCCCTATCCCATTTATATAAGAATAATTCATATAATATACCCTCCCCATCCCATGTCTGCAATGTATTATTAATCCTATTTTTTTTTTTTACTTTATATTTTTGCACGTGTCTGCAACACGATTATCTGTCATATAATCTAATGCAGGTTTCTTTATATTCTTTTTTTTAAGCTAATGTACAGTTTATGTACAGGTTAAGTATTTTTTGAGTATATCAGTGGACTTTTTCTCAGGTTATGTGTACTTTCTATTATTATTCTGTTCTTGGGTGCTGGAGTGCAGGAACATTTATTCTTGTTTGTGAATTATGCTATAAGGTAGTTTACTTACAGCCTTACTCTGTATTTCAAGAGTAACTTTGCTGTATCAGTGGGATACCGACTGCATTCAGAGCATGTTTTACACCCTAATGTTCTTCCAGCCGAAGAAAGCTGTTTCATTTTATAGCACTGATCAATCCCATCCAAAGGCTCGCCCTGGGAACTTTTATAGTCACCATTGCATATTAGAAGCCTCGCCAGACTTTTTATTCTTTCTGGCTCCCTTCAGACAGCAATGGATGCTTACGAATGCAGATCAAACTGTCCTCAGGCAGAGGGGTTCAAGTGCTGGAAAACACCGGCCTTTCCCTTTAAGATGAAATAGCTTCTAAAGGCTTTGTGAATCTGGCCCCAGGGAAGTGGGGGAGAGGCCAGAGGAGGACAGCAGAGAAAACGGAGGTTAGATGCATGAAGCAAGACGGTAATATACAATATCCTGTTGTATATCTGTATCTTATTTAGTTTCATTTTAACTGCAAATTAAATCCTACCTAGCCATGTTCTAAAATATTGAAACACAAAGGAGCTAATGAGATTATAAAAAACAGCACAAATCTGCCTTCCCTCATTTCTTTCTCTCTCTTTTTCATTGTCATCAAACATGGACCCATGAGAGGACAGACCACCTGGTAACCCTGGTGATGGGGATTGAGTGCCCTTCACGACTACACATACACACAAACACGCATTGTACTTGGTAAAGATACAACAAGTTCCTGAATTTATACTTTAATCAGCTATGTACTGGAAGACAAATCAGCCCACAGTCTCTTAAGGGAAAAGGAACGGTGCTTTCCAGGCCGTACTGACATTAGCGGTTTTAATGTGACTCATAGATACCTGGTGGTTACAGCATTTGTTTATCCACTACCACATCACAGCTTGCAGCATGGTAATTACAGTGATGCAGCGTTTGTTGAAGAGAAGAGAAGAGAAGAGAAGAGAAGAGAAGAGAAGAGAAGAGAAGAGAAGAGAAGAGAAGAGAAGAGAAGAGAAGAGAAGAGAAGAGAAGAGAAGAGAAGAGAAGAGAAGAGAAGAGAAGAGAAGAGAAGAGAAGCTGTGATTACATTTACATTATTGACGTTATAGGACCTGGATATGTCTGGGGAGAGCAGCTGAAGAAGGGAAGGTGCTGGTTTGAGAAGAGAAAATCAATCAGTTTAATCTTGGTGGGGGAGGAGGGGACAAAAAACGACTAAAGAAAGAGAGAAGAATAGTCAAAACTCCCTGCAAATAATAGCTCTGCAACAGACTGTTTAGTGGCATCTGTGACATATATATTCACAGTGATGAATACTACTGATAGTAATACAGAGCTCCATAGAAATATCAGTATGAGTTAACAGGGCCTCTCCATGGACAAGATCTACAGTTATATATATAGCATAGTGAATAAATGTACTGTATATTTTTTAACCTTTTCAAACATTGTAATCTTGAAATCAGTGTTGTATAACACTGATGTATGAAAACAAACTGCTTTCTCTGGCTGGACGTGATCTCTTTGAAAACCTTCATACAAAAATGACACAAAGCAGAGCTAACTTAAGCGTGTTTCTTTTAACTGCTCTTATGTTGAGATGCCTGGCTTATTTCTTTGTTTTTGATCTCTGAATGCTGTTTGCTAAGTGATTCTCCCTCTCAGGGATGACATCAACTTGCCTTGATGTGGAGAATGGACTTAAATCAAATAATAACAGGCTCTGTACTGTTTCAACGTGACAAAAATAACTTTCCATTGTTAAGTGTCCCAAATAAATAAAACACAGCCTTGACATTATGTTGAAATTTTGAGGGTTGATTTCAGATGCTGGCTGATATCGTCCCTACCTCCACCTCCCATCCTCCACTTCTCCACTTCTCCTGTCCCTTTTTGGTATTCAATAAAGTCCAAATGTCATGAGAATTAATTACAAGGCAGACAGAATATATTCTTCATTTTATTCCTCTCTGTTCATATCCATATCTGTAGCCCAGGGATACAGAGGGAGAGAGAGAAGTTAAGATCAATCTGGTGTGTTTTTAGGAGAACAGCATGTCAATATTGAGAAAAACATTATAAATCAAGAAATAGCACACTACTGTATCAGTTTCAATCTGTCGCTGGGCCATCCATAAAACATACTGGATTCCATATAAAGCAACACGTAGTGTAGGCATGCACAAACAAGAAGCCATAAACATTATTTGTGTGTGCGCACACACATTACTCACAAACTTTCTTTCTCACACAAACAGACTTCAGTTTTTAACCTCTTTCTTTCCTGTGAAATAATAAGATCCACATTTCAGATTTAGAGAAGTGGTTTGTAGGCAGAATTTTAAAGCCGGAGAGTCAGAGCGTGGAGAGGCAGGGTTAGTGGCATAAAAACCTCAGCGGTTTGCATTTATCCAGTTGATGGTGATTCATACATTAACTCATAACCACTGATTTAATGTATAGTTATAAAAGCACAAATAATAATAAAAAATAAAAAAAAGTGGCTTGTACTGATCCATCTCTGTGATTTGTGTAGCTGTGGTTGATACTGCATCACTCTTTCAGCTTCAGTGCATGTAATGCTTGTTTATATGCATACCAATGTCAACGAGTAGGGAGACATGCTGAAAAATCCCCTTTTGTCATTCTTCATCGTGAAGATGCGATACCCACATGTCACCAGCTCGCTAAGTCATAACCGGCAATTTTCTCTGTAAATAGCCTGTGTACCAGTTTGAGGCCCAGTGAGAGGTGAGAGTTTCCACAGAAGTGGCACATCAAGGTTAGTGGGAAGGGTATGACAAATGTAACTACAAATACTTTACTTTTAGAGCTGTTAAATGAGACACAATCTAACAAAGCAAACATGTCATGCATGTCAAAGTCTTGTAAAGATGAAAACAGTCTTGAATATGAATTATGCACATTAACCAGACTACCAATTATTATGTTATGCGTTATATACTGAAAAATCCTGGTTCACAATTGATTATGTAATATTCATACTTAAATTCTGCTTGGTTCTTGGAAAACATACACAAAAAAGAAACAATACTAGTGGTAATAAATATACTATAATATACTAAAATGTCATTGACGTCGATACAGAGAGTTGGCGCTTAGATACTTTATTTCTTTATGATCGCTATTAAACTAATCACTCCTAACTCCTCAAACTATTTTAAATTGTCCCCCGAGGTTTGTTTGTTGTTGGGTAGCTAGAACAGTATCATATACACACACTGCAGGCCTTAGATTGAGACCTCAGTTTGGATAACAAAACTTCACACACCACATGCAGATTGAGTTGCTAATGACAGACTGATTACTTCGCATATTGATGACCTACTTTAGTTTCACACTCCTGACTGGAGTAATGACAAGGGCAGTGTAGGGATAATGAATGCAACAGTGACCTTTGAACCTATTACATCCTGCCCCTCAGGAACAGAGATCCCACCACCCAATGACATCATCACGCTGCTGACACAACCACTGGTCAGCGTGGTGATGATGCAGAAGAATGAAGCCTTGTTTAGAAAATCAAACTATCAATCCCATGAATCGAGTACATCTCCAACATGAGGTTTCTAATCTATTCAATATGAGCACATTTTTATCCTGCTGAGATGACAAAAACAGCACCAACAACTGTTATGACATTATTGATTTGACCTGAACATAATTGGCCTGGGTCATCACCAACGTGACCATAGAAACTCAAACTACAAACCACTTGGGTGTCATGGAAAGTTCTGTCACTATGAAGGTGGCTGGGGTCTTCTTTTGAATCAACGTATGTGTTTTTCCAGCTAAAGATAGACTGTAAAGCTTTCCATTAGCACATAAAAGAAGAGGCATCTATGGTACAGCAGCCTTTAGGAACTGTTTGTTCTTACAGCGATCACGTTTTCAGTCTCCGGAGAGTAGTTCCCAGTAAGGCAGGTGCCACAGCGCATGTCTTTTAGAGCTTTGTTGGCTTGTTGCGCTATACTGAAAATCTTATCCTTTAAGTTACTTTTAAAAGTTACACACAGCGGGAGCCACCATTACTGCGTTTCAGGGTTGATGTTATAATTTTAAAGATTGAATAATACATACATAATATACATTTATCTTGGCTTGAACGAATTACCTCAGTATTTCTAAACTTCTGTCAACAGCCTTGGTAACATATTTCCACTCACCAATCAGAGATTAACAATAAATGAATTATTGTCAATCAAATCTGATTGACACTGTTCCATTTATTTGCATATTAGCCTAGTTTTTGAGTGTTTAACTATTATTATATTAACGTCTAACTATTTTACTAAGTGCTTAGGTACTATTAGACTTAATTTATTACACATTTCTGTCATGTGAACTGAATATTTTTAAACGTACTCTTTCTGAATTTGTAGAACTGTACATTGATTTATTGATGTAGCCATCCTGGTTAGTTTCTTATAAATCCATATGGGCAGGGGACCAAAATAGATACAGGACACTCAAATAAATCAATCAATCAACCAATCATATTCCACACATATTTTACAAGCAAAAGCTTACAGCTAAATAAATCCACCTAAATAAAGCTGATCCAAGGCCACTATGTTTGGCTGATAATCCCAAAGCAACATTTTCTCATCAGCAATTTACTTTTAAATTAGAGCAAATTTAAATTGCATTCATACTGTGGGATTGTCTCTAGGCTCCCCAGATCTCACTGTGTCACCCATGTATTATTTATAAGCATATGCACAACGAATAAGTCAAGAGATAAATGAATAATTACAGTTTATTTTTCCATTTCTGTTTTTGGGGTGACCTGGTTGTTAGTTCATCCTTTATCCTGACAGAGTAGGAAAAGAAACTGCTGAGACCAGCAGAAAGAGAGATGGAAAAAGTGAGAGAGGAGCAGAGGGAGAGAGAGAGGACAGTTGAATCCATCTCTCAGTGCTATCGATATGTGGAGGCTGCAGCATTTTAAAGCCTCCACCAGGCCAATGAACTGTGTGTGCGCGTGTGTTGTTTCTTATTTGATGTTTTAATAAAATGACAAACTTGCGTGTTTGCATCAATACGCGCGTGTGTATGTGTGGTTTGCTAATTTTTGTTTCTCTAATTTTGCACGCATGTTTGTCTGTGTGCAGGTGTGTGTGTGTGACTCACCGTTCTTCTCACCAGATGCTTCACAGCCATCTTCATCATCACAGTCATCTCCGCTGCTTCCCTCTCTGTGTGCGCTCCCTGCCTCTTCTTCCTCCACCGTCGCTCTGGCTTTGCTCACCCAGCCGAGCTCCACTAACAGCTCCTAAATAAAACACACATAATACAAATGCCCAAAACATATTACTCACACACTTCCAAAATGCCTGCAAAAACTCACTTTTACAGTTTGTTATACTTTTGAGGCAGAGAAGAAGAAGAAGAAGCTTCAGGTCAAAGTTTGCAGACATTACAAACAGCTAATAAAGACTAGATTAAGAGTAGTAAAGAGATAATAAATAAATTATCATTTTTAAAATGACCTACTTCTTCTCCCTCAGAAATTCCAGAATCTATGAATATGCATATTATACATATATGATAATAATAATAATAATAATAATAATATGAAAACAGGCTTCTATTGACAAACTCTACACATACATCATTCTACACAGTGAAGCTCAAACATCCAACTGCAGGGACTTTAAAGTATACCTTTGAGGGATATCTCAACATTTTGGAAAAAATACACTTATTTGAGTTCTCTTTTTTTTTTTAAAGCGCAAACAAATTATGAAAAAAAAAAAAAATGGTATTAATTTTCTCATCTACAGTACCAGAAACATTTGAACACACCTTCCAATTCACTTCAATAAGAAAGTATATCCAAACTTTTGACTGGTACTGTGTTTCAAGTAGGCAAATAAATGTATGTCTTGCCCCATATGTGGACCTATTCATTTAGTGATCGTGACACTTGCACAATCACAAAAGAGAAGGGCTAACACAAGACGGAGGGTGCTTTTTCTTCTATATACACAAACACACACAAACAGGTCACAGAGCACACTAAAGGGTAATTGAGGTCATGCTGAATCCATACTCTCTGCTGCTCAGTTAAGTCATAGCGTGGATGCTGGAGTATCTTACATAATTTAAATCCTGGATGAAAACCTCATGTTTCCAAATGCTCAACTTTTCAAGGACTAACAAAAAAATCCACTCAAAATAACTAGGTTTCCACACATACACAGAGACAGCAATATGTAATTGCTTTACAGTATGATAAATGTGTATGTAGAGTCAAGGAAGGTAATATAGAAATTCCTGTTGGAGACAGAGATAAGGCAAACAGCATGAGATTTAAAAAGGAAAAAATATGTGTTGTACTGACATCTTATTTTATATAACATTTTTTATACACAGTAAGGCTGATGCCACAAAGATTGTAATATATATCGTAATGATTTATATTACCTTCAATACAATAAAGGCCAAACTAAGAATAAACCATTTTGGAGTTTTTTTTTTCTTTTTATAATTGCAAACAGTCTTTTAGAAATTCAGTCTCATGGATGGTAAAGTAGATATACCGCAGCTTTGTTGTTGGCTTGTTGCTAGACAGCCAAAATCCATACGACTTTGCAGGATTTAAAGATGGCTTATTCTGCCTTGCAAATGATAATCCCATTTACACAAAAAACATATAGTATAAACTGTTACTATATTGTGGTGCCTGACTGAGCAGGCAAATACTATACACATTTCTTCACACTGTGCAGCAGTAAACATAAACATAACTATAATGCTCTATGTGTTGACACTGAAACACAAGAGAAACACGTGGAGTAGAATATGTCATAAACAGACATGACTATTGTCACAAAGGTCACCTCTGATTAGTTTTCATTGCTCATTTTTGCCTCTTTTCTCAGGCACTAACAGCTCCTGTTATGTCAGACCCAGCAACTCACCTGCTCTGCATTTACCTTTGTTTTCCTCTTCCATCATCTCCCTAGTACCGGCCCTCATTCCCCAGTCATCTGCCAGATCGTCTAATGTACCCAGTCTTAGCCTTCCAGCACTCAGTCCTGTTTTTGATCCAAACATGTTCCTGTTGTGTTTTGGCCTACCTACTTCTTGTCTGTTTTGTTTGTCCTAGCTGTCTGTTGTCAAACCCAGCTTTGATTCAAGTAAAGAAGCTGTTTAGCTGTTTATCTGACATGGGGCGTGATTGATACGCTGATGTGGAACAGTCTGTTAAATCCACTATTATAACATGATTAAACAAACTGGACAGTATTTTTTCCCCAAATAGTAGAACACAAACAACTGCACCTACAGTTTTTGTTGATAAGATGGCAGAAGGATGGCTACAGGTTGGCTGTGCGTCTATCCAAAAGTATTTTTGTATACACCTGTTGATAATGTCGCTTAGAAATCAAAAATGAACGAGAGAGGTTCAAGCTACCAGTAAACATCTGGGTTTTGAGAAACCTGGATATGTTACCAGGAACCCTCCATCAGAAACACACTAGAGATACTGTTGCACCTTATCCAGGTTTATGAGTATTATTTGTTGGTACAGACCATCATGTAATGTTAGAATCATGTAAACAGAAATATTAATTAACCAAGTTTCTCATGTTCCATGTAAACACCATACCAAGATAAGACTCAAAACCAGGATACTATTGCACATGTAAACGCACTCAATGTTAGGGAAAAAAACCCATTCACCTGACACTGCGAGGTATACCACTAATTATTATTTTTTACAGTTAGAAAATTGCAATTGGTGACATTCTGCACATATTTTTAGGTTTGGATAGATCCGAGCTGTATGCATAAGGAGGGACATCTGGCACCCGCCATACAGTAGGTGTGGGGCAGCCTTGGAAACAAGGGGAACCAAGGTTATCATATGACAGCATGTCCGAGGGGATTGGAGACAGACTAGACTAGAGTCTGTGTTGTGATTCACCATCATGTCGTCAGACTGCAAATGAGGGTTGAGGGAGGACAAAAATACATTACAACAATGTTTCCACCAGGACTGTGTTTTCCAAGTCATGCGGAAAGGATAAAATCTAAACAGCATTTGGGCCATGCAACACTGAAACTCTCTAACCTGGTGAAAATGATGAACCTACAAGTAAGATTATTCTGCTCCAGAGTGGTCTGCCATATCTAATTAACGGCAGGCGAAAAACTTACATTCAGTGGTGAAAGTGAGGACTTTTAGTCAAATTTGATTTGCTTTGCTTGTATTATATTACAAAAAAAAAAGAAGAGTGCAGAAGAGGCCGGTAGATAGAAAAACATCTTTCAACCTCACGTCCTCCTAAATCTCAAGGCAAGAATGAAATAACTAACTCAAAATAAGGCTGGAAAGGTAGTTAAAATAATTATTTCTCATTTAACTATCCATGATCAACACTTTAATTGGTAAGTTACCAATATTAGTTTAGGATATTTTCTAAAAGTAAACAAAAATGATGAATGGTAGGCAATACCTTATACTGAGTGAGTCATTATGATAATAGAATCCCATTAGAAACAGATGAAACAGAGCCCACTGCTGCAAAGGACTAATTAACACCTAATACAAAATGTGACAGTGAAAGATAAGAAGACGGAGGCAAAGATGGATCTCCGAAACATGGCTGATGATATAATTAAAATTCCAAGGATGGTTCTTTGTCCTCTTCCATATTTTGTTCCTCCTCTTGTCCTAGCTGTGCAAATGGTGTACAATAATGTGTGCGCTCAGATGAATGGTTTCCCCCCACAGAGAAAGCACCGGAGCAGACTTTTAATTTATCAGAAAGATACAAAAACTGAACACAATTTGGAAGTGAAAATTGTTTGTAATGTATATGAGCTGTACTATATTTGCCTTTTCTCTTTGGTTCGTGATATGGCCTGTTAGCATTTACCATCATCCATCTAGCGGGCGATATATGACAAGTCCAAAAAAAAAAAAAAGGATCCAACTTTTCTTATCCTCATTGTGTCTTGTGATCATGTGAGAAGCTTATATGTTCAGAACACATATGGGTTACATGAAATTAATGGGCCAGAGAAAGCAAATCTCATACACAAATAATTACATGGTGTATGTGTGGTGTGTGTTTGTGTATATGGCAGGAGGGGATGCTGACTCGGCATTTCCTCCGCGTAAATGCAACATGATTAATGGAGTCTCCACCAAAATTAGACGGAGCACAGAAAGAGCTTCAACGGCGAAAAGAGGAAAGTAAACCTAGCATGTCCTTATTCTGTGATTTTTTCCCTGCATGAATATTTCATCAACACTTAACAGAATGTATCAGGTTTTCCTGACAAACTATGATTTCCAAATTGATATGATAATTAAGCATTTGTGAGCATGTTTGCCAGCATTGAAACATCTCGCTGCTAGATGAAAACACATTCAATTGATTTCTTGACCCTACAAAACTGATCTCTGTCTTCATTTATCATAAAGTTATAGATAAAGAAAAAAAACTCTTTGAAGGCAGACGCACCGTATGTTTCTGTGTTGTCGTCTGTGCTTGTTTTTGTGTTTAATTATCCCTGCTTCCTGTTGGTCTGTTTGTCTCTATTCAGATGACAAATAACGGTCTCAAATACCATCACATAGTCCATTGCAAATATTGAATCATCATTATTATGAATCATTTTTACATGATTTTATGAATCATCCATACAAATCGTTTCACCAGATGACCATGCTGTCCAAAGCTTTGGGGGTTCTGCATCAATCAACTGTGTAACTGTTGAATTAATTTATTTACTATTGAATATTATTATATACATCTGTTTATGGTGCTGATATTTAGGTTTATTGGATTAGGCAGGACTTCACATGAGGTGATAACAGATGATTGAGAGCCAGATGAGGAAGAAAACGCAGCCAGAAACACACATACAGATTGTGTTTCCATTACTTCAGAGGACATGATTTACATTCATTTCCTGAAGACTTAGCCTAACCATAACCACTACTTGCCTAACCCTACCCTAACCTTAACCTTAAGCCTTCACCCTAAAATGTAATGATCTACGTTATGGGGACGTGCCTTTTGTCACCAAAAAGGAAGCGAGTCCCCACAATATAATTGTGTAAACAGATTTATGTCCCCATAACATGAATAATACACACACATGCACACAAACAGAACCCAGGCCGCTGCCGCTAGCTATATAAAAGCTACAGCACATGTTGGGTGTGAGTGTTGATCTTGGAATATGACTACAAATATAACAGCCAAAGACCAAAGTAACAAGAGAATCAATATTAGAGTATTGATATGAATGAGTTATAACCCTGTAGGTCCATGCCGCCTTCATAAGTCATGGTCATGGCTGAGGTGAGGACAGGAGATATTAATGCTCTATGGGAGAGTTATGAAATCACACAGATCCTCTTACTTATACCATGTTTTAATAGTGGCCCCTGGGACCTTTATGCATCTTAACTGTAGAGGGTACCAGGCCTCTATCGGAAGCAGGTTTATATTAGAGAGAGGCCTCAATTTCTAATTTCTTCTGTTTGATAAGTATTTTGATTTGATTTGATCATAATTTAGTACAAAGCCTCCTTGTTTTATGATCTGCTCTTTTGCAAAGGGTATCCCGAATATTCACAGCAAATTTCAGAGAGATACAGCCATTATTTTTCAAGTGTCGGCAGTGAAATTTTGACCAGATGGTGGAACTTGAAGAAAGGTCAACAAATAATTATGAATCATCACCTGAGAACCATAAATATTCATACCAATTAGATCATAATCTGGAGAGTAGTTCTTATGTAACATTGGTCTCTGTTACTAACACTAACATGGGAACAATCTGAACATGATCCCTCTTAATGCAAAAGTCACAAAGCAAATGAAGATTTTGTTGAAAATAAGAAATAGTGAGAATAGTGTTTGCAAACATTTTCTTCGCCCACTTGTCTTAATTTGAAGTAATGTGAAGTGATGTGTGTGTGTACCTGTGTTATC
The DNA here is from genome assembly GCA_036937835.1 of Pampus argenteus. Classification (NCBI taxonomy): domain Eukaryota; kingdom Metazoa; phylum Chordata; class Actinopteri; order Scombriformes; family Stromateidae; genus Pampus; species Pampus argenteus. The sequence goes on from CM072870.1 coordinate 14,574,332, forward strand.
TGCTCCAGTTTCTTTTTTGCCCCCTTCAGGACAGGATCGGTATTACGGACAGTCATCTCCGAGTTCTCCCTCTGGGCTTTTAAACTGCTGCCAACCACACGACCTGCGTAACTACAGAACAAGAGAGAGACATACAGTACTTTCTGTCCTAGTTCTCTGAATATGTGTGTGTATGTGTGTGTGTTGCTCTCCTGCCCCAGTTTTCCCACAGTCATGATACTCGTGTGTTCAGTCAGGGTGTAGTGATTCACTTCATGTGCATGGACACACATACACACACTAAAATTACTTTACTTCTGGCAAAAAAAAAAACCCAAAAAAACAAAGAAGACTTTTATTCAAACATAGTGTTACTTGAGACACTCAGCTATGGTGACACAGTTCATCTTCTGGCTGATCTTAATCGTGTTTAAGTCATTTTATGATTATTAAGAACATAACAGAAGTCAGTAATTAACTGTATCATAAATACAATTAACGGATGGTGATTTTACACTTTTACACTACGTGTGTTGTATTTAAGACAAACATACTGTAACTTTTACTTCACTGCACTGATCACATATTAGTTACTGGTGACTTTGTATGCAAATGTGATGTGATTCACTGCTGTCATAAAACCAAACATGGAGCTTATACATAAAAGAAACTATTACTGAAGCCACTGAAATGGATCATTTTTGTATTGATGTGTATTTTTCACTTTACCTTCACTGATTAACTTTGAAATGAGTGTTTACATGATACACGTTAGTAGTTTCTCATTAGTGCTAGTTTCCCTGCAGACATTTCAACATGAGGAATTCACATTTCTCAAATGATTAATCAGAGTAGTGTGAAAGTAACAAATGAACGTCATCCCCTAAGTTTCTGAGTGAGAGTGGACACATCATTTTGACTGTGTGGGGGTTTGGTGTGGGTGGATCAAAAGTGTGATATTGTGAGGGAAAAGCAAAGGGGAAGAAGAAACAACTGTTCATGAGTCATATTTTTTTAAAGTTACAAAGCAGCTTTGCTAGCTAATACAAATCAGCCACCCACTCAGTAACCGCTGAGTATACACCCTGAAAAACACAAACACTCTCTTGCTATAGCAATGAGGGAAAGGGGATTGTGGGAACCAGAGTGCAGAGACAAGGCGGATGAATCTGAAATGACTTGACTAATGCCAAGAGATGGTGTAGTGGTGAAGACACTAGCCTCTGGAGACGTGTTTACCCTGCTGGTCTGAAATCAGATCCCACCAGAAACTTCACACGATGCATAAAGTCTCTGAAAGTTTCTCAAAACAAAACTTTCTCAAAGTTCTCACATAGATCATGTTTTAATGCACACATCCTTCTGGATAGGGTGTGTGTGTGTGTGTGTGTGTGTGTGTGTGTGTGTGTGTGTGTGTGTGTGTTTAACTTGTGTGGTAACACAGTATGAAACTGTGTTATTTGGTTGTATTAAACCAAACATTAGCAATCCATGATAACTGCTCTCACAAAAGTGCTTCTAAACTGTCTCTGGCCCCTTTCACACATGCACTGCAACACTTTTTTAGTTGTCCAGACATTACTCAACAGAGCTGTATGTGTCCAAACCAGTGGGACCGGACATCAAACAGACTTTAAGCTGCCAAATCTCTTGTACAAAGTCTGTGTAATGGGTGTGTAGATGACGTTACTATCATGAGGCCGATGCTGGATGAAAGTAAATAAATCAATAAATTATTTTAAAAATTAAATTAAAATAAAAGAAATAATAATTTATGGTCACCCTCGCGTTACATTTCTCTCTTCTGGTCTTTCTCACCATGGCCGGGGCTGAGCCTGTGTGTATGTGTGTGGAGGAGAGAGACAGACAGTGAACGACAACTCATTACGTTACCATAAGTGCTATAAAAGCTTTGAGTAAAAAAGCCAGTGAGTAATTTAATCTATGGAAAAGATAGACAGACTAACCATAAGCCACCACTCGCTTAAACCAAACAGAGTATTTCTGCTCGGCTCCTGCTGTGCGTTTAGGGTGCGTCTGAAAACGATTTGTCAGAAAATGTTCATATTTGAAAATTGCTTCTGTAATATAGATTTGAATATAGATTTTCCAATTCAGCTATGAGCATATTCCCATAAAATAGACAACAAATTACATCAAAAGATCAAGAGCAACATTTTTTTTCTGATCCCACAGCACTCAACTATAATTTAAAAAAAAAAATCAATAGAAATGAATATAAACTAAATAAATTAAACACTGTATTGCTGATATTCAACATATTCAGAGGCCTCAAGTAATTATGGGAAAAAAATGGAAAAATGTTTCATGATGAGATGCATTATTACAGTAATGGGGTTTCTGCTCCCAATGCAGAGAGAGAGGATCACCAGGAAAAACTGCATTTTACTCTAAATGATTAAACATAATGGGTCTAGGAAAAAGAACATTTGATGAAGGTCTGTGTGATACTTCAGTGTCAGATATAAAAACAAAACAACAGTTGTAGACAGGACAATACATCATGACACACACACAAATAAAACATAAGCTTAAAATTTAAAGGTTGAAATGAACTAAAACAGTGACAATTAAGAAAGGGCTCATTTTCCACAGAGATTTACAATATCCTTGAATAGTTCCTCTGCAGACTATTACCAGTGGCTGAAGCAGAAAACATGAAGGCTTTCTGTGCATTAGGGAGCAAATATGTGTCTTGTGGCCTGAGATGATAATTAGAAGATGAACTCTGTGAGTTTGCAGAGATGTGATTGAACTTTTCCTAGATTGACTTTATACTTAATACAATTACCAATTCATGGACAGACATGTCCAACTAACTCTGGAGAACAACGATGAGTGGTTTTAATTTGGTAACAAATCTTAACACACTCTGATAAACAAAGAAGACATTGTGCATTCAAGTATTACAAGTAATATTATACAGTATAACACTGTAATCAAGAACTTGCACCTGTAGGTCTTTCTCAGTTTGCTTTCTTGTCTGTACTTGTGTTCTGGTGTTCTTGTGCAACGTACTGTTCCAATTCACAGTCTGCATCGAGCCAAGTAAAGTCCAAATGACCAGAAAGTCTTCTTGCTCCACTCGTTTTATCTAGAAAACATCAGGAGCTGATTTGTGTGGGATAGCCGACTATGCCAGATAGTTTTAATATTTTTTTTCAGCCATATTTTTTAGCCATTTAGTTTTCTAATGTGTGTTCAAGCTATCTCGCCTGTTTGTAAATTTGTTCCGATGGTTTTGGAGATGTTATAAGCCGCTGGCTGTAGCCGTTTTTGATATATGATATAAGACTTTTTGGAAGATAAATTTTGGTTTCACAGATGTAAATACTGTGAATCTGCTATAGAATAGAATCTGCTATCTAGGTATGGTCAACCTCCGTTATTTGTACAAAACTGGTCCTGAAACATACAAGTGTAAGCTAGAGCAGTAAGTTGATTTGCCACTGGGTGTGTCATTTGTTTTTTTACTCCAAGAAAAGACGTTAACCATGCTGCACAAAACAAAGTGAGAAAGCTTCATAGGAAAATTAAAATGAACTAATCTTGCTTTCATTAAACAGACCCAGCCTCAACTCATGTCTGTTAAATGGACATACAGACAGACACAGCCACTCCCCCGCCCCTTTAATAATTTAAGTCAAATAGGAAGGGTAGAAGTGGAGAGTAAAAGAAAGAATAAAAGAAGAGAAACTGAAAGACATGAGGAGAGGAAGGTGGGGAGGCAAAATAATGAAAACAAGCTCAATTAAAAAGCGCAATTGTATCCCAGGGGGAAATCCCAAGATTCCTCAGACTCCAGCTAAGATTTTAGGGATCAATGTCAACACTGCACATCCAATAAATCTGTTACAAATGCAAGATTGTCAACATCTCACAAATATTCTGGTAAATCTGATGTTTTCCTTTATCTTCTTTTTTAAGTCATAAGTGTGCTTCTCTTCTTTAGTAAAAATTCAGCCAAGAGTGATAAGTAATTGATTTGACCTTTATTTACACAGGGTTGGCTGAGCAGGCTTGCTCCTTTACTGCTAAGATCCGTTTAAATTTGAAACAGAACAAATACAAACAAAATAATAATATTAATAACCTGATTAGTAAATATCGGAGCACGCTGGTGAGGGCTATCAATGTAGCCAGCTAATTAAAAAGCCACACAGCCAGTCGGGGGGTATATGGGAACAAAGGACTAAGACTGAATTAAAGGAACCATAGCTGATTATTGATTAGCCATTCTCTGATAAGTTTTGACAATAGTTCACAGAAAGAAAAGGTTAGGATCCACATAGTGTTCATTTATCAGCTCTCCAACATCTACTGAAAGGCCTTAAGCACAACGAGAGCAGAAAATGTCTGAATGGAGAACAGGGCTGGCTGCACACAGCTAGCAGTTATTTGCAGGAGGAGAAACAGCCAGTGGCAGCAACTTGTCTGCTGGAAATCATTCTGACTTAATGCAAAACAGTTAACCCATATGCTGAGCGTCATTGATTAGATTCTTACACATCTTTTGCCTCTTTGCATCTTTTTGTGCAAAGAAATTAGACATGGATGGTTAACAGACATGAGTATTCTATGCAATATGCAGTTACTTGTAATTGAAGGGGTGTAATCATAATCACATCATGATCGGTTAAAAACTATTAAAAAAACCACCACCAATAGGAAAACAGTAATACCTACACACTCCCTCCAAAAACATTTTACTTCACAACATTTTGCCAATTAGGCTCTAAACAGTTACTTGTAATAGCCGTTTGGTAGCTGCTGTCTTGCTGAATGTACTGGAAGCTATCAGCAGTGTGAATGAGCTATTGGCCAGATTACAGACTGTCGGGCTGGTCTGTCCATTTGACACCAGGTGATAATGTTGCAGAAAGTGTGGGACAGACAGAGGTGTGAGAGTGAATGACACTTAATAAGATCTGCTGAATGACAGACATAATTCAATAGCACAATAACGACACTCACACTCCACTGTTGCCCTCGGTTACTGCAGGGTTGCTAACAGTAACACACACACACACACACCTCCATTCTTCTGTCTTATCCCTGCAGCAAACATTTAAAGCAACTGTGGGGTGCACTGAATCACATGCACATTCACACACAGTCACACTCATACAAACAGTGAAAATTAAATTACCTGAGATAGTGATCTGATCTGAGGGAGAAGTGTAATTATGAGAGTCACAACCTCAATTGTAAATGTAGCTGCATTCCTATGAGCCATTTACATTGCTCTGTCGCAAACACACACACACACACACACACACACACACACTACACTGACACCTGAGGCTTATACTTGTACCTCTAACCTCTTGTGCCAGATGTGGAAGTGATACGCTGTGGTTTGGCTGGGTTTGGAAAAATTGCACGTCTCACATTTTCTATCCTCTATAGTCCTCCTCACCCCCTCTGGATAATTCTTTCTCTGCTTTAAACACCATTTCCCTGGCTCTGTGAAGCAGTAGCAGCTGGTGTAAAACTGATTTTTATGCATTAATACACAAAACACTTCAAAACACTGGGTGTGATGTGTCGATAGTGTTGGGAGTTGATCTTGTTACTTGGGATCATGATAGGATGCCTCCCTCTTCTGGAGGAAATCAGCTATTACAGTTCTAATTGACTACATAAAGAAACATTATCAACATTTAACTACATATAACACACTGTACCCACTTTTAATGCAAAAACATTAAAAGTACAAGCAAACTAAATAAATTGATTCGACTTAAAATAAGAAATAATGGCCGGGAGCGACTGGAGGACAGTCTGCTACCAACCTGCTGCCATTGTCTCAGTGTGTATATACAACTTTTTAAGGATACTTATTGTAGATAGATTTTAGAGTATTTTGACACTCTGTTGTGATGTAAACAACTGGTTAATTGGCTGTATGTAGTGTAGACTAGTTTAGTTAGTTAATTTTGAAATATTTCTTTATTTTGTTGGTTTTGCCTAACTTTACCCTAATGATACATTTCTGCAAGATCCTATTTAAGTTGCTATTAAGCATAAAATATAAAAATAATGATAATAATAATAAAATGTTTTGACTACATTGTTGCGAGGCTTGATTTAGGGACTGTGTGCGAAACTGTGTCCTGTGTTGTGACTCTTCTAGACATGGGTGTAACTATCCTTCTCCTTACACCAGCCCGTACCTTTGAAAAAGACAAGCTAATAATCACTCTCTACTCTCATCCCCTCTCAGACTTTCACATCAATCTGTCTGTCTGCCATTTCTCTCACTATACACACTCACAAAACACAGACATTTGTAAGTGAAGTGGGTCAGAGGGCGGAGGAGATGAATGGAGGTCTGAATAGAAGGATGGAGAGTTGAAAGGATAGCTGAATAAATGAAAGAATGGGTGGATGGATGGATGATGGATGGGTGGATGGATGGAAGAGAAAAGAAGATGTAAAGAGGTCAGAGAGGCACAGGCTGGCTGCTCTCCAACACAGCCCTCTACAGCAAAAGTTTACCCTAAAACAAACTTGTTCTCACCAGTGATTTCTTTAACACACAATATATTTTTGGACATGTATTTTTTGAGTGTTACATGTATGATAAAAATGACTTGTTGAAAACTGATCCTTTATGCAGTATATGAAAGTAATAATTTATCTAAAGAAGGTCCTACTACAGTTTTCTTAAAAATATAAGTAGAAGCAAAGAAAGCAGTGGCAGTGCTATTAAATATCAGGTTTACTGGCCTTCACGTCAGCACTGATGGTGATTAAGTGTGTGTTTGTGTGTGTGCGCGAAGGATGTCCTTGCAAGACTTCACGGCCTGTTTCATATGGTTGATAGACCATTAATGGAAACCCTTCTCCATCACAGCAAACCATTCCCTACTGAGATGAACAGAATATAATGTGTGCGAGTGTGTGTGTGTCAAGTAAATTTAATTTTGTTTGTATAAAGCTCAGGATCCGAGTGGGATCCCAGGACAGACAGACATGCAATAAATGTCATGTGTGCAGGATGTCTGTGTGTTTTAGGACAGGACTGTGTGCACTGACAGGTAAATACAATACGTCCATATCAAATGTGGATCGCAGAATGCATGTTAGTATGTGTGTGTTGGAGTGTGTTTATGCGCACCTGTGTATTTGTGTATATGTGTGTGTGTCAGTAGTGTCCATTTGTGTTGCTACCAGTTAAAGCTGCCAATGTAATCACCATGGGAAAGTCTCTGGAAATGAACTCTCTAACCTTAACAACCCTGTCACCCCCCCACCCTGGCAACTATTAGGAGCCACACACACACACACACAGACACACAGGCACACACAGACACACACAGACACACACAGACACACACAGACACACACAGACTCCCTATTCTCACATGCTGAATTTTATCCCATTTTTTAAATTGTAAAAATCATACTGACTAAAAGTGACCCTATTTTGTCAGCTGCTGGATCTCAATTGTCTCCAATAGTTCATGAGAGCTTTTAAACTTGATGTTCATCTGGCTGTGATGCGACACTCAGACCACATGGATGCATGGATGCATGGATGCATGGATGCATGGATGACTATCTGAGTTTCAGATAAATACAACAATACAAACCCGCTGGATGGGCGGTGAACATCTCAGTCGCAGTTTAGGAGATTTCACATTAATGTCAGATTTATCTAAAGTAACAAAAACTTGATTTGACTAATGTAGGGCTGTTCAGTTAAAGTAAAAGCCATGAAAGCATGTCAAATATTAAATAAATATAATACAATAGATGTAGTATATGTACTATACATAATATAGTACAATAAAAATTCACTCCATCTGCTGGTGTTGCATTCTCTAGTCCATCCAGGAGTCTTTAGGACAAAGTAATGGATTTAATGCAACATACACACACCTCTCTACGACGTCTTGGCCACTCCAGCATGTGTGCTGCTCAACCTCCATCTCACTCTCACAAAGCATCTCTGGAAGTTCTGAGAAGAACCACTGGTACCGCTGGACGGAGCCCTCAAACTCCCTGAATGAGAGACAGAAATAGATCCTATGTTTTAGTTTCTCAGTCACACTTTTAGGCAATGACTATATTCTTTAGGAAGAATGACGCTTGAAACAACGAAAGGGCTGTATTATTCAAATGCAAATAAAGCTACAGAGAATTTAAAGTTCATTTATTGGTAAGCCTTTGACTACCATGACTTACAGAAGCAGTTGCATTACACTTTTGATGCCATTATTAGACTAATATTTGCATGATTAGATTTCTGTAATTTTAGTTCTTAATCCTCCTTTAATAATTCATGGAGATAAATTTACCTTGACAGTTTTTTCAGGCTGCGACTTTTGTCACCTCTTGAATCTTTAAGAGGGAAGGACCTGGTTGGATACACAAACAACAAAACATAAACATACAGAATCAGTGTTTAATTGAATTTTCTTCTGCTGTGACTGACGTTTAAATTAACCTCATTTCAAACCCAATTCACTGATATAATTTACTCACATTACACACATGTATGTGACTCACCTCCGGGGTTGCAGCTGCAGACGCTGATGAGCAGCAGGGTGGGTGGGTGGTGAAGTCACAGATGACCTCTCTAAGGTTGCGGATGTCACAGATGTTAAAACATGTGAGGTGGTGGGGTGTGCACTCGTCATCATGGGATCAGCAGCCTGGGGTCCACACACCTTCTCTACCTGAAGAGGAGACAGTGTGGAGAGTAGTGATTGGAGGGCTGATGGTGCTCCTGCTTTTGGTTTTTTATTCTGACATAGCGCTACTGTCCTATCAGTGAGATGAACTACTTGCCATGTTCTAGACGTTTAACTCTTCAACTATCTCAACTTCAAAGTTATATAACTGACTCAGGTTGTTGGTACAATGACGGTCAAGCTACACTGTTAAAATACAGAAACTGGATTTGTGTTGTGTAATATCTCCAAAGTAAAAACAGTTTTTTTTTATGCTGTCCCTCTGTTGCCCCTGAAATGCTGCATGTAGCACATACAAACTGTTAAATGAGTTGATGTTAGCTTTTGGTGGTATGTCTAATGAATGAAAAGCTTGATCAAACATTTAATGAAGTGGTATGTTCTTATTAGCCGCAATTATCAGTGTGATTATGCTTGTGTGTGTTTGTTTACTTCTCAGGAATCTACTCTACTAAGTCCACAGTGTTCTCTCAAAGGTTGGATGGCTACTCTATTTCTTCCTCCAACAGTGTGTGCATGCATGTGTTTGTGTGTCGTCTGTTTGTCCAGAGATTAGCCACAGAAACTTTCTCATCACTCAGAACCAAGCTGCATTCTGGGTATTGGTTGTCCCGCCAACCAGTGCCTTTGTCTGGCGCTAGATCTGTATTCACATTCGCATACATACACATTAACACACACACACTGACACACACACACACACACACACTGAGGGGAACTCCAGACTCTCTAAAGAATGAGTCTGTTTTTAGACCATCTAGGTACAAGGCTTTTGTGAGGAGAACCAACTGCCAAGCAGAAAGAAACCCACGGCTTTCCTCACCCTGTGTCCAAAATTCAAATGACTTTATTATTGGGGTTATATTAGTAAGGATGGTTTAACAATGTGATTTAGTTTTGAGAACTGGTGTATTTATTTAATACATAATGTTTACGGGACTTCAAAAAGGCAAGCCTTCATTCATCTATCTGTGAGTGTATAACAAACAACTTTAATAGATTTTCTTTACAATGATACCATATATTCATCTCTCCACACATCTATCCAGGCTTTAGTTCTATATCTACCCCTCCATAGTTTCATCCCCTCTCCTTACTGTGGCTGTGATGCGTGGCCCGTGCAGCTGAGCGTGCAGTATGGCGTCATTCACATGGTTTCGGACTGCCAACAGAGCGAGCTCCATGCTGTTGTGGTTGCTGCTGGTGGCTAAAGTAGCAGCTAACCGTTGAAGCAACACCACCAAACTCCTCCAGGGGGCGCCAAGTTCTGATACACCCACCTAAAACAAAGAATGGACAGAAATAAGGGGTGACCATTGATGAAATAAGGAAATGGAAAGGGGAGTTAAGGACAAGAACAAACATATGTTTTAATGTCACATTTTGAACATCACAGTAAGAGGGGTAGGTACTAATAGCAGCACATTTTAACATGACATTAGTCCTTTTTCTTTAATATCACATCTTCTAAAAGTTGGTAACTTAGCTTAAATGTGCTGTATACGGCATACGTGAGGATCAATCTATCAATGAAAGACTGATTGTGACACCTTGGAAAGATGAATAAATATGTGTATGTAAATGAGACATATTGAAATGATTGACAGCATCTATCTCATGACAGCAATGTGATATACCCGTAACAGAAATAGTATTTGTAAAAAATGAGGACCACATTTCCCATGAACTCAGTTGGTGCTACTTGTCCTCCTGGCTCTCCTTGGCTTTACTGCGTGTGTTTTTCTTTTCTTGTTTGCTCTGCTGAAAGGGATAAACATGTTGAGAGTTGTTTTTCATCTGCATCACACTTTCTTTGCTTCCAAGAAACTCTCAAGCAGGATGAGCAGCAGCATTTTCCTAGTTTTGTGCTATAAAGAAGTCTCTCTATTGTGGGTGTTGTTAAAGCTGTCCAGCTAATTTCGAAGCAGCCTTGTAAAAAGTAGGGAAGATGCTTCCAGTTCTCTTGGCAATGCTCATGTTAGTTGTTGGCCACAAAAATAATATGGAAATTATTTATTGTTAAAATGCTGAATGAATGACTGATTGATTCAGCAGTGTAAGCAATGGGAGCATTACTACACATTTGTTACTTGCTTCTTTCCGGACAGAGTGAAACAAATACTCTGAAGCCTGTAATGCATCTAAAATAGTGTCAACTACAATTCACACACACACACACACACGCACACACACACACACACACACACACACAATGTTTAAAATAATTCATTAGATATACTTTTCAAAACACTATTTTAGGTTTAGGTGTAAAATATATTTAAAGGTATAGTTTGACATTTTAGGAAGCATGTTTATTGGCCTCCTTGCCAAAAGGGAAGATCAATATCAATATCATGTCTGCTGATTAAGTGTTTAGCTGACTTTAGGAACATGGGAAACAGCTATCCTGGCTCTCTAAATTTAAAATATTCACCTGCCAGCACGTCTAATTAACACACTGTATATGGTTTATAAGATAAGATAAGATAAGATAAGATATACTTTATTAATACTATTATACTAGACTATTATATAACAGAAATTAGGTGCTGTAACTATTTTTAATAGTGCGTCATCTCTGCTGTTACAGTTATTTCTGGTTCTGTGTAGTTGAAACAAATGAGAGGCTAGCAGTTTCCCCTTATGTCCAGTCTTTATGCTAAGCTAAGCTAATTGCAGAATGCCTCTAGCTGCATTCTTAACGTACTGACATGAGTAGTATTGATCTACTCTTCTTGCTCTCAGTAGGAAAGTAAACATTTGAACTTTTATTTTTTTTAAACTTTCCAATAGGCATCTTCTAATGAGAAGTATACAGAATCTAATACTGTAGTTTATCAGAATCAGGATGGACAGTGTCATAATTCTCAAATATTACACACATCCAAAATGTAAACAAACAAACAAAAATTCAAAGACTTACCAGACATCCTCTCATAATGTTAACACACAGTCCGGTACAGGGTCGTATCAGTGTCAGCCCCCTGCAGTGGGAACAGTACTGCATCCTCACTAACCCCCGTCCACACTCTCTGGATAACGACGCCTTCTCCGTCGCATTCACAACCTCTCCAGCCAGTCTGAGCAGTCGGCTCAACGCTCGGCCTGCACCGAGTGCACGGGACAGGCTGCTGAGGAGGAGGCGAGGATGGGGTCCAAACGGACTTACATCCTGCTGCGTCATTCGTAAGCACTCGTTATGATCAGTGGAGGTAGAGGAATAGGATAGAGGTGAAGAATGTCCAATCCCAGGGTTGAGAAGGCGGCGGTAGACCAGTGGGAAGAGATCATTGTAAAAACGACGGATAGTGTTGTCCAAAGAGGAATTGGAGTCTCCAGAAAGATGGCGTTTGATGTCGCTGAATAGCTGAAGCACAAGGGGATGACACTCTGATGCCAGCCTGGAGTAGGCGCTATCAAACAGGGAGCTGGTCAGATTAGATGTAAAGGACAAAAGCGACTCAAATGTCTCTGCAATGAGAGAGAAGACAGAGAAAAAAAAGGACTAATGATACTACACTAATGATAATATAACATAACATAACATAACAAAACATAATCTGTACAATAAATAAGTTAACTGTTAGCACCCCTGGGTGTGTGCTTGGCTAATTGAGGCCTTGCATATTGAATTTCAGTCTTAATGTTCCTATTATTATATTCATATTGTTATATCCTATTTTTTTATTTAATTTTGAATGGGAGCATAACCGACACACTTACTGTATGTCATACCCGTATATAAAATGTGGCATTTCCATATCTGTGCATATATTTGTTTTAATTGTTATGTGTGTGTCTCACTAACCTTGAACTGACTTTTTCCTGCTGCATACGAGCCAAAATAGTTCATAACTTAATTCATCCTGGAGCTCGTTTTCACTACCCTGTTATCTATAGTCAGGTGATAATGAGAGGCCCAATCTCATGATCCGCTGTGTTTCCCGTGTCCAACAGGGTCTAATAAAGTGGACTCTACCCTCCCCTTAACTGTGGTGTGCGTCTATGTTTGAAACTTGCCAACTATAAAGGGTGATGTCAATCTGGTGGCATCCTGACTGACACACACACACACACACACACACACACACACACACACACACACACACACACAACTGGGTGTAAGGGAGAGAGAAACCTTTTAATCTGTGACTTTCACCAACTCACTGTCAGTCAATGTACATGTTTACGTTTGTATATGTGTGTGCAGCTCTGGACTTTACCATCACAGCTGCAGCCACCTGACTCTCCAAGTGACAGCAATTTTTAATAAATATCTCATAAATGTACTAAATAAGGAAATGATGACACAAGCAACATTTTACAGTTACTACAAAAGCCTGCACATGTCTCCTATTTAATGTACAGTGCAGTTTACACAGCAGCAACATGGGTTTTTGTTTTATTTCTGTACATTCATACCCATTTTAACCTGAATAGATGAGATGAAATTAAATTAAGTAACACTAGATGCAACAACAAGACTGAGGCAGCGCTCACTTGCCTAAAGAACTGAGTGAGAACGTCTCACTTTTATGTGTTTGCATACCTACGTCCTGCCAGTAGCCACTCAAATACAAACGGCATCGAATGACATGGCAAAGACTACTCAGGGGTCATGTGATTATCTCTTCAGCCTCTGTGATTGGATGACAGCTGCAATGTGGAGAAGAGGGCACAGGGGTCTTACAGTGCCAGGAGAAACACACGCAAGCCTGCAGACACACATACACACACACACACACACACACACACACACACACACACCAAAGTAATCCAGAGGGTGTAAATGGAGCCCGACTACAACCGCTCTGGGCATGTCTCAGTTTCTCTAGTGGGTTATAATCAGTGTGCTTAGGAGAAGGGATCCTTTGAGATTCAGCTCAGCTGTTGAAGAAGACCAGGGTCATTATTTAGAAATGATGTTGTTTAAAGCTGTATTAATTGGTTATTTTGCCTCTTAAGGGCAGAAGAAGAAAATGATGACAACTAGCTCACTGAAAACTTGACATATCATCTTAAAGTTGTTAACGTAAATTAAACAAACTTTGCCTTTATTTACACACCCATCAGACAAAGAGCAACGTTAACTCTCATTTGGAGTTGTATTTCTGGCCACCTAATGGATTTAAGTCCAATAAAACTAAAACAACAAGCTACAAGAGGCTAAAAAGCTCATATACACCTGCAGGTTTGGTTGATAATTATTTAAGAGCGACCCCTTTCATACTACATGTGGTCATTGGATTAATTGTTAGCACTAAACATATTTTTTAGTGGAGCTTTAACATTAATGAAATTCAAGTACATACAGCACATTCTGAACTGTCTCCGCTCACTTGCTGCAGTTTTGGCTTTGTTGAGCCCTCCTTTGTGTATGGGTGTTTTCCATAATAATTTTATCCATGGATGATTTAGCCATCTGTGGGACATAAATAGCAGCTGAAACTGAGCCTGAGCGCATTCAGATGTAGCAGGCAAGAGATGGAGAGGCAGGAAAAAAGAAAACACAGAGGTACATGTTCACCATGTCTGTCTGCTGGGTTTCATCAGCTCGTCCCCTCTCACATACACATACACACACACACACACACACACACGCACACACGCACGCACACACGCACGCACGACACACACATACACTGATGCACACAATCTGTATCTCACACACACACATGCTTACACAGACTGGTGAATAGCGTTCAGAGACAAGTGGACAAGCAGAGTATTCTTCCCTCTATTCAAAGCAGGCCGTTAGAGACCGGCTGTTGCCCACGGCAACAACACTTTGCTGCGGATACGTACTGAATGTAAACATTCTCCGTCCCTCGCTCTCTCATTGGTCAAGAACAAAACCTGATTGTCGCAGCGACAGAGACAGACAGACGGAGAAAGAGAGCAGAGAGTTGTAACAAAGTTTTCCGCTGCTCCCTCTGAGAGTTTGCTCTCTCAAAGACTCAATCGAACATCAGTTGTTTGTTTGGCTAGCCACTGTGGCGCCTCACAAAATAAACTGGCCTCACACCACCACCCTGACACAAACTAGCTATTTCGTGATGAACGCACAAAGTACGAATGACAGGGGGGCTACAAGCACTTGACAGAACTGTTAAAACACCAAAATCACCATTGAAGTCACATTTAGATTCTTGAATCGCCCCAAAGACACAATGAGAAAGATTATTAATGCAGTACAGCTGAAACAGCAAACAGCATTTATTGATCAAACAAATGACCTACTTATCATTTTCGAGCATTTTCTCTGCAAAATGTCGAAACATTTAAAAAAAAAAAAGGTGTATAATTTGCAATAATATAATAAAGAGAAAAAAACACGAATCGTATTTCAGAAACTTAGTCTAAGTCAGTTTTGTCTCAAAATAAATGAATGAATGAATTAATTAATAGTGTATTAATGATTTTAGCACCAACTCAAATAAGAAATCAATACAATATGTATCAGCCCGCCTGACAGCTTTGGTCCATTTCTGTCACAAGACACTTTTTTTGATTATCTAAGCAAATGGATTTTTTTTTCAATTCTCCAATATGCTCTTCTCTTCAATAAAACATTTACTGTTTCCTATTTCTATAATATTTCTCTCTCACCTTGGTAGGCCTTGGTGTGTCCGGCGATCAGGTACTTGAGTTCGAAGCTGTAGGATCGCATCTTCTGCTGCGTCTCACTGCGAACAGCCGCCATGTAACTGTCCTCCATCTTACTGGTACAGCAACTGGGCCCAGGGTGGACACACACCCGGAGAGACTCATCTGAGAGACGAAGGACATGCCATGTTAGTTATGTAGATCAAATCACCCAACACAGAATGGTGGGTCTGATTTTTTTTTTGTTCTTGTTTTTAATTTACCTTAACTCTCGAGCTGCAACGATTAGTCAATTAATCGATTAGTCGTTCAATAGAAAATTAATTGTTATGAATTTGTGTCATTTTTTTTTATACTTTTGAGTCATTTATAAAAGAAGAAATACTAAAACGCTGTAGTTCCAGCTTCTCAAATGTGAATATTGGTTCTTCTATGGTAGTAAACGTCTATCTTTGGGTTGTGGACTTGTTGTCGGGACAAAACACGATTATTTGAGGACGTCTCCTCGCGCTGTGGGAAACAGTGACTGACATTTTTAAACCAAAAATGAATCAAGAAAATAGTCCACACAATGATTGATAATGAAAATAAACATTAGACCTTATTTTTCAGGATTACTCATCTGCCACCAAGTGCCTCAAGATTAATAGAAATACTGACTGATCTGTCAAATGTTTTTCTATAAAAAAATTTTTTGTAAAATTAAAGAATTCCACCAAAACCTTTGTTCTCACTTTGTTCTTCACAGTTGACAATAACCAACAAGGATCCATAAGGATGTCGTACACATGGCTTTATTTATGACTTCACAAAATAATACTAAAATGAGCCTGTTGGGACCCGACATGATGACATGCAAAGCGGGAGACATTTCACCACTCAAAGTGTTTGTGTGTGTGTGTGTGTGTATAGCTGTCTGACTTTGGTAGAGTGCTGTAAGCCAAGCTGTCGAGCAGCTGACTGAGATCAAGGGAGAGAGAGGGATGAGAGGAATGGATCGTTCACCGATGTCTGACCTGAGACACACACACACACACACGCACACACACACACACACACACACACACACACAAGTCAAACTTGGGCTGTTCATATAAGCACTAGCTGACAATAGAATAAATAGCTGAGATGGTTACTATATATGATAGCGGTATGTTGCATTCCTCATTTGCAATTAGGACATCAGGTTGTCGGGTTGCTGCACAGTCACGCTGCAGCCACAAGCTCAAGTCTGGAAACAACTCAGTCAGCATGATTTAGCAACATGTGTAAGCTCTTTTCTCTCCTATTCATTAAACTAGTTTGACCAAAAAAAATAAATAATAATAATAATCTCAACACAAGGTCCGCTTAGTGAAAGCCTTCAGCTACATCGCATAGCCTTCATCGAGAGTTTGCTCTATTGTTATTGGGCGATGTATGAATGGGATTTCAGTTTAGGTGGATATACAGTATATGGGGGAGGATTAAGACACTTATCTGTGTTCCAGGCTGAAAAAGGATAGTTTAGGTGAAATCAACATTTCTGAAACAAGCAACTTATTTTATTTAGTTTGACAATTAGAAGCAAACACTAATAACAAGGCCAGGCAGTAGTGCATTCACCCAAAGGGAGTGTTTGTGTGGACGTCTACAGACAAGAATAAACAAACAAACAGCCAATTATCTTTTGTGCAGCCTACACAAAAATTACACCTTTTTTAAACTAATTCATGGCCATCCCAGATCACTGAATACCAGAACAAAAGACTCTGCCGTGCAGGGATGTTGAGCAAAGACATTCTGTCTAACAATTAATAACAGTCACCAGTGGGCGGCACGTTATCAAAAGGTCTAATTTAAAAAAAATAAAAATAAAAAAAATAAAAAACTACATGCAAGCATCATCAACCACAAGCACATTTCCTGGTAGGAAAGTTATAAATACGAGTGCTACCTACTGACATCTGTCTGCTGATTAGACAAGACTGACATCTGATTCTTGAGCATTTTACAAACCAATACATTCAAAACCTTATTTGAGTATGTAAGTATTACCAGAAAAATGTACTTACAATATCAAAAGTTACACACTATGTAGAAAAAATGCTCCTGTGTCAGTATTTTTATTATATTATGCATGAATGTGCATTTTACTGGTGTAGTTATTTAAGGTTGTGCTAATTCTAACTACTTTATATACTGTTGGTTAGTTTAATCTACAGTAACGCATCATATTTTATAAGATCATCATATGTTTGTAGCGCCGCTGCGCTGAGAGAACCACGTTTCTAAAAAAACAACAAACTCAGAAAACAACCGTTTTCAGCTTTGTGACAATGCAGCTTCCAGCTAATCCAAGTAGGTTTTTAAATAATTTAATTTATCCTAAAATGTAGGTTCTATAAAAAATTTGGAATACATGGTTTTGAACAGGAAGGGTGTGAAAGATTGTAATCTGAAAAGAAAGTAAAGCTGTGGACTAAAAAGTTGAATATTTGCCTCTGAGATGTAGTGGAGTAGAAGTATAAAGTTGCACAAAATGGAAATACTCATGTAAAGTACAAGTACCTCGAATCTATACTTACGTAAATGTACTTGGTTACATTCCACTAACTGAATAATAATCACAAGTCATTGTCAGTAAGTGTCTGTATCTACCTCTTCACTGCCCAGAGAAATATGCGATCACTGCCAACTATATGAATCATGAGGATCACCTTTCTGCGTTTTCTTTCTGGGTGCAATTTAATTCAACAATTCATAACTGGATGTGCACATAAAATCAAGTGACAGTTACATTTAGAAAACAGCATTTTTAACACCACCTCTTATAGCCAAGTATGTTTTCAAGATCTCTATATCTGTATTTCAGACTATTTATGGGTTGGTGTTTTTTTTTCCAACAGAAATAACCTCTGTCTGGGAAGTGTTGGCCTGCCCAGCACAGTGATGATTCCCTCTATTTGGAATTTGGCTCCACATTTCTTGAAGCTAAAGGTCCTGTGTGGGCTACAAGTCTCAACAATGATTTAAATATCACAAATCCAATTAGCAGGAGAGATGTTAATTTGAGGTTTGCTTTAACAGAGTTTTATTCAGTTACTCAATTTAACCATTTCTGGAGGAGAAAAAAAAACTATTTAAAAGAGAGATTATCTAATTATCTTTTAACTATAGAAGTTCATGATATAATAATGAGGTTAGCAGTGTATTTTCTAATACATTATTTTTGCTCTTGGTGAATTCATATAATTCCTTTTAATATTTCCAAGGGGGCTCACTGACCTGTTCCTGGTCTGTCTGGCACCAGCTCCACCGGGCCTATTTGGCGCATCATGTAGGCTGTCTTCACCTCATGACAGCTGTCTGCATCGGCTGATCTACAGTCAGCCTCCGGTAGAAAAACTATATATAACAAAATCAGCCAAAACAAGTCCACGTTTGGTAAGATTGCACGGAACATCGCAACATCTCAGTCAGAAAGAAGAGAGGGACAGACAGAGAGAGAGAGGGAGAGAGAGAGAGAGTCAGAGACAGGATGGATGGTTAATATGAATAGCAAAAAGTCCCACGGTGCACTCTGACTGAAAACTTCATCTGCAGCCTGAGACTGCCTGGAGCCCACTGTCACACTCAGCGCCCTCCCTCTGTGTCTCTCTCTGACTCTCACTCACTTCAGCTCAATTATTTAATTGACATGTGCATTCAAAATTCAAACTATTTTTACGTTTGTAAGCACGTAGGCAACTACAGAGTAGTTCATAATAACTTGTGACATTTTTTAAAAACTTCACAACACAGTAACTCTCATAACAATCAAAACAATAAAAAACAACCGTGTTGTTTATTGACAGATTGCTCTATTTACTGAGTTATTTAAACATACGCATCATGTAACTTATTTTCTTTTTACTGACATCGTACCTCTCACACACACACACACACACACACACACACACAGCTTTCAACAGCTGCTCCTACAAATAAAATCCATTCAACTTGACTGATTACTGTGATAGAAATGAAGTCAGTGGAAAATAGTGTTTAAAAGTGGAACATGGCCGCCGCCTGCTGGTCACTACGGGTCATAGCAGAAACATTTAATAAATAATAGCTCACGTCACGGGCTAAACTCAAAATTTACTGAAAAATTAACCACAACTCAAAAATAAATGATGTCTCTCACTGTATCCTTTCAAATTCCCCTTTTGAAGTAAATATTTCCTTTTATCCGGACACAGTGTCACAAACTTTGACCAATGCACTTTTGACAAAATTTTGCAATGTCTGCTGCCACAATCAAGCTAGCCTTTACAGCAGATTCACTCTTTGAATTTGCTTTCTGTCAAACGTTTTTTCATCTCCTTCACCTTCTGGAGCTTCTGCTTTACATCCAGGTACTTGTACATCTTATAATGTTTCATTTCGTGGTGTCTTATGTTATTTTCCTTCGTTACGGCCACGTTTAAATTCGTACACAAGACAAACATCTCTGTCGTTTATATTCGTGAATAAATAATCTGCCGCCCACCTGTCTTGAAAGCTCCTATTCTCCATCTTTCGTTTGGCCATTTTGACTGTAGCCTTTGGTTGTTAATGACTGTCAACAGAAAATAAGGAGCGTTTGCTGTTCGCGACTCCGCGCCATCATACTGGCAAAGCATTATGGGATTTGTAGTATTAGCGGAGCAAGCAGACAGCTGTAATGCGCTTAATATAATCGTGAATTTGACATATGTGGTTTATAGTATACTGAGTTCTCATAATTACACTTGAACAATTCCTGCGGATGTGTTACATTTACTATCAATATATTAATGGATGGTGTCTAAACACAATTGCTACAATTTGTTATTTTATAACTGAGGGAAAACCCACCTCCTAATAAATCAGGAAAATCTCAAAAAGAATTAACGTTACATAGAAAGTGTTATATTTTGTTGCTGCGCTTTCACTACGTTTAACATTGATGAAATATATTTAATAAACACAAGAAAATTGTAAATTTATAAACTACCAAACGTCAAAAAAACAATGTGCCCCGTGTGAGGCTCGAACTCACGACCTTCAGATTATGAGACTGACGCGCTGCCTACTGCGCCAACGAGGCTCTGAAAGTAGGCGAGCTATGAAAAAGCTATGAAGACGCGAGAGGTGTGACTTAATATTTCTTATATAAACTGAAGAGGCTGTGGTTAATCAAATATGATTACTTATTAGTACTATAGCAAAACTCTGTTAAAACATGTACTTGTACATTGTGGCGTCTTCTACTAGGAACGCTAATCGTTGGTGCCCTCTTGTGGTCGGAAGTATATAACTCCTATAACTAAAACTGGTTTCACTCCATCTTTTGACAACAATCATAACAGTGGTATAATATAAAGTGGGCAATGAACTTCTCATGTGAAATCGGTTAAGTGAGCTTTCATTAAGCTCGAGTTTAAGTGCTTAAGTTTAAGCATTCAATAAATGTTCAAATGATCCATTATTTCACCAAAAATCAAAAAATAGAGAATATGTCCCAGGTTGGGGACCACTGGACTAAACTAACTGTATATAAAGTAGTTGAAACAACCTCCACCTCCATCAGCTACAGTATTAACATGCTGCTCTAACACTGATGCTTCAGTATTATGTAATCTAATTAAGATTTATATTATAATATATTATTCAGAGGGACCTAACATAACAACCTACGTTTACTTTAATGCTTTATATACATTTTGTGTTTTTACATTGCTGTATGTACCTCTGATGTTTTTGTATGCTGGTTTGAATCTTCCTTGATACCCATGAATGCACCACGAGCTCTGCTGCGGCCCCTTTAACAACATCTCCCGCGTTCCAACTTAGGCGGAAATAGAAAGCCTTCTTTTCTCTATTTAAGCGCGCCAACAAAGACTAACACAGCAGGTCTATTCTGAAGTACGCTACGCGAATCTAGACTGATAGTGTTGTGTCTCCCTGCCGTCTCTACTGTCCACCTGAAAGCATGCCAGAGCAAACGTCCGCCGCGTCCAGCTCCGTGAGGTAAAGACTCGCTTGTAACGTTTCACTATAGTCGGGGGAAAAAACAGCTAGCTAGCCTGTAGCTTGATAACGCGGCTGCCGTTTACGACCTTGTGCGATTAGTATCGGTTGCTCCGTAACTCTCAGTTATGCAAACGTGCAGGCGATGGCATTAGCCATCAACGTATTAAAATGAACATGTGGGAATAGTGATGTCTTAATGGGCATCACTATTCCCCTCACTTGCAAGCTAGTTGGCTAACAATCACACGGTGCTAACAACAGTAAAGCCGGATGTCAAGTGAATGGTTCAACACTTAATATTTATATATATATTTTTTAAATCCCCGTTCAATCTTTTGCAGTATGGATGAGAAACCGTGCTCCTCGTCAGCAGCTGCAGCAGACAGGTGAGTATCTGAACAGACAACTCTGCTGCCTTTCTTCAAAATGTTGACATATCATACATGCACTGTTTAATGTCTGCAGCTCTGTTGACGTCATGGAGGAGGCAAAGAAGCTGATAGGCACAGGGAACAGGCATCTAGTGATGGGAGATGTTGTTTCTGCTGTCAGTGTCTTCCAGGACGCCTGCGGCATGTTGTGAGTATCTGTGTGGAAAGAGCTGTTGCTGTTTCAGGGACACTAGTATTAAATGTTAGTTTTCAGTAGTCTGAGTTCAGTATATTAAGTGGATATCTGCCGCTTTTATGGCCTTAACATCAAATTTTGTGTTTCCTCGGACAATCCTGTAGATGACTTTATTAGCTCAGATAAACTCTTAAAGAGGACTGTGGATTGTGGCTCATAACTTGCATTGTAAGTGCATTATGAAGGGATCTTCTGTTCCAGTATGAACAGGAGGAATGATATGGAAAACGTTAGTAATTAATCACCTGACTATTGTTTTGCGATTAGACCCCTTCTGTAACTGTTTTCTGAAGATATATTGGTCTGTGTGAAATTAAAATTTATTTGAATCATATGTCAATGTGTAGATTTTTCCTGTAGTGTTGTTTTGATTATCATTAAAGTGTATTTTACCCTCCCACTTGCTCTTTTTAATCATGTCAGGGCTGAGAAGTATGGGGACACTGCAGATGAGTGTGGTGAGGCCTTTTTCCTGTGTGGGAAGTCTCTACTGGAGCTTGCCAGGTAACTTGGATTATTCACTTTTAAATATTTTGTATAAAATAGTTTCACTGCAAGACTGATTCAAAGTTTAAAACATTTTATCACCTTAAGGTGATACATGGGTTTAGTTTTGTCTGTATGGTATTTTCCCTGCTGTCTGCTCAGACCTAGAAATTAGTGTCAAGTCCTTGCACTTACTGAACAGCTGTTTAAATTTGATTTAGAAACTCTTTCTTTACCCAATAAACTGTGCCTTTTTGTTAACTTTGCTTAACCTGATTGTCTTTTGTTTTGGTTAGGATGGAGAACACAGTCCTGGGTAATGCCCTGGAGGGAGTCCCCGAAGAGTCTGAGGAAGAGGAGCAACCCAACAACCCAAATATTGAAAGCGCAAACAACCTCGATGGTCAGTATCACTAGCATTTCTGAATCTCAAAGGGTTGCCTCAGAATTTTTATAATATATAATAATTTTTACAGTGATTAAAATTCCGATTAATTGTAGAAAAGAGACAAAGCTGACCTTCCTAGTCAAGTTAGTCCTGCTCGGTTGTGTAATTCATAAAGTTTTTCCTAGAGGTTTAATTTTTTTTAAGTTTACAAAATGGGGTAAAGATCCTGGCTTCCTACACTCTCTAGAGTACCTAGATTTTATGCTCTTAAAACCTGAGTTAATACCTGGGATGGGTAGCTTTTAATCAGCTGACACATCAATACAAGTTACTGTATTGATGCATCATGTCTACATGTTGTAGAGTTGTAATATCAGGCTAATGTCATTCTCAGAAAAACTAAACTATTTAGAAATTTCTTACATGCCTCTCTGGTGTAGAAAAAACTAGAGATGAACTACGAAAGCAAGTGTATGATGCAATGGCAGAGGAGGAAAAGACTGAGGCAGTTGACACAAAGCTGGAGTTGGAGGATGGAAAGGGTGAAGTGAAAAAGGAAAATGGTGTGGCAAAGTCCCCTGCCAAATATGATGATGTATCAGAGAAACCCTCTGCTTCACCTGTGAATGGGGAAGAGAAGAGTACACTCAAGGAAACCAAAGTGAATGGTGTTGAGAAGAGCCCAGGTGCTGTCAACGGTGTGGGGGAAAGTCCTACTGGGTCTCCTGGAAAACAAACTGTGACAGAGAAGAAGGTTCAAGATTCAAAAGAGCAGAATGGCAAGACAACTGAGGCAAAGCCAGACGAAGGATCAAAGTTAGAGACTGAACAGGACGAGGAGGAACCAGAGGGCAGTAGTATCTTCAGATGCATAACACTGTTTGCATGGATGGGTGCAGCACAAGCTGGGAATTGTGTTTTTTAGTTTTATTTTTTTTCTCTCCTCTTCTCTCTCCCCCACTTATTGTTGCTATCCACATGTACAGGTGTTAGGGTGATGGAGGAATGCACCAGAGCAAGTGTTAATTGCACATTTGACTTCAGTTATTACTATTAACATCAGTTACACTGTAGGGAAACACTTCTCGCTGTGTGTAGTAATTCTCCAATGGCTTCCACAGATGATGATGACGACGACGATGATGATGATGATGACGATGAGGATGGAGAGAAAAACGGTGATAAGGTGAGTTCTTGCACAACACATGAAAATCTTTTGAAACGTGATAGAAAATACAACCAACTTGTCTGGAGTGTTTTGTTTTTTATGCATGTTGTCTCTCTTTCAGGAAGAGGAAGAAGTGGGGAATTTGCAGTTGGCATGGGAAATGCTGGAGGTAGCTAAAGTAATCTATAAAAGGTAACATTGCTGATGAATTTAAGACTCCACAATAATCTGAGACTGCAGTTTACTGTCTCTCATTAATTTGAGGCCTAAATGTGTATTTCCTATCTTTTATTAATCCACACAGAAAGGAAAGCAAAGATGACCAGCTAATGGCAGCTCAGGCATATCTGAAACTGGGAGAAGTCAGTGCTGAATCAGGTAGTTTGCTGTCATTATCTCAGTTTGTCTCCACCTATTTAAAACCTCAGTATTGAGGGGAGGTGTTTGACAATTTCTTCAACATCGTGAAACTGATAATCTGACATTCACAACCACTTGGTGCAGTAATTTTCCAGGCTATTTGACACCCCTGATGTGTACAACACAGACTTCTTGAAAATGTGTAATTATCCCATGTAATTGAATGACTATCATCTCTCCTTCCTGTGCCAGCTGACTTCTCACTCCACCTTCAAGTGTGGCTGTCTGGAACAGCTATAAAAGTAGCAATGTTAAACAAGCGTTTAAATCTGACACATCTGTTCCCTCCATCAGGTAACTATCCCCAGGCACTTGATGACTTCCAGGAGTGTCTCACCCTTCAGCTGAAATACCTGCCCCCTCACAGTCGTCTGCTGGCTGAGACCCACTACCATGTTGCCACTACACTGTGCTACATGGATCAGTACAGCCAGGCCATCCAGCACTACAACAGCTCCATAAAGGTCATCGAGACCCGTCTGGGTAAGACTACAGAGTTGTGTGGAGACTGATTCCTTAACTGTCCGTGTTGTGCTACAAACCACAATTATCCTGTTCACTCTACTATATAATGATGTGCTGATCCTAGTCACTGTGTATAGCCATGCTGCAGGAGGTGATAGATGCAGCAGAGGGAGCAGATGGGGCAGCAGATGAGAAGGGTGAGATGGAAGAGCTGAAGCGGCTTCTGCCTGACATCAAGGAAAAAGTGGAGGATGCCAAGGAGAGCCAGAGAACAGCCAGCGCTGCCTCCCATGCTATCCAGCAGACACTAGTATGTAGACGGGCAACAAAATATGATGGATTACAGCATCCAGTGGTTAAAACCCTTTTTTGCCCAAGTGGTTTTTCATATCTCCTATCACAACTCGTACAGTGTAGATGTATGAAAGGATAAGCTGATGCAGCCTTGGCTCTTGGGTAACTGACATCAACAACATCTTGCAGGGTGGAGCCTCAACCTCTTCAGCATTCCTATGTGAAAACGGGGGCCCATCATCGTCTGCATTTGCAACAGTCAGCGAGGTAAGGACTTTGTATTGCACAAATCTTAAAACTCAAGTTTTAATAAACCTTACTTGCCTTCAAACATGAATGTATCCCCATGCTGAAAAACATCAAACGTTTCTATTTTAGATCCCAGTTAAATCATCTGCCAGCTCCTCGTCTTCAAAAGCAGTCTCTGACATCTCCCACCTCGTCAGGAAAAAGGTGAGGCTACTCATCTCTTGCCAGTTTTCACTAACCTTGATTTCTGCAAATTTTATCCGACAGATCAGCAGCAGAAGTCTGGCCAAAATCTGGATGTTTTTCACAGGGCAGAATTAAAGCTTTGATCAATTGCGTTAAACTGTTTTGTTGCAAGGTGTGCTTGCCTGCTTCAGTAAAGTTGTGAATTCAGACAGAAAACAGTGAATTTTCCCCTTGTCATTTATGTAAATTTGACCACTGACAGTGTTTGTCAATTCTGCTACTTCAGTCTTTCCTTTTTTCCTCTTGACTCCGAGGGCTTATGATGCACAAAGTCTGGGCCCTGCCAAAATTCACATCTTTCATTGCCTTTGTCTGCACTCAGGCAACCTCCCTAAAACTTGCTTCTTTTTCTGTCTGAAACACTTCAGGATGTCATGATTGTCTGTGAATGTCAATCTTTAGCTGGTATGGCTTTTGTGAGTTTTGTTGGTTAGTGAACTACAGTTATGGTGTAGCTGACTGCGTTGTGGTAGTGCTTAATTCTAAATGAAGCTTTGCTCAGGGCTGTGTGCATGATGCATCAAATTGTTTGACCTTGGTGGGCAGCTTCTTGGTGTCAGAATTAAATTTGTTACCCCTTTTTTGTTCTAAAGTGTGTTTGCATTGAATACAGTTGTGTACAGCAGCCTTCAGTCTCCTCTTCCCTTCCCTTTTTGTCCTGGTTTTATGTTTTTTTACACAGAGGAAACCAGAGGAGGAGAGCCCAGTAAAGGACACTGATGCTAAGCAGGCGAAACAGGAAGCCACAGTTAATGGCAGTGGGGACTCTAGTGCCAACAACGGCAATGGGGTCCAGGAGGAAAAGTCACAGGAGGCGAGTGTTAGAATATGTCTATACAAAGAGAAACCTGAGAACGGTACTCTGAAATAAGATTGCGCTGCGGTGATGCTGCACTGGTTTGGATGGTTAAACATACAGTAGTTACTACTTGCAGGGCCTAATAGAGATCAGTCATGTCTCAATTTGTGTCCAGGTTGTCTTCCAGCTCTGGAATCTGTATATGGAGAGTCTGCCCTCAATGCACAAATGCTTGCATACATTTTTTTTTTTTGTGATAACTCATGATGAAACTGAATGCCTATAACTTAAAAAAAGGCAAGCCAAAGGTGACCAGATCATACTGGTGAAAATTCAACAGTACGGTCGCATACTGTTCAGTCCCAGACCACCAGCCTCAGGTGCTTCTGTGATTTCTGTCTTAAATGGTGAGACTTGACTCAGAATCTGTGTGACTTAAACTGCAGCAGTGAGAGCTCTTACAAGAGCTACTCAAGACAAACCAGCAATCTGAACTTTTTTCCTCTTGACTGAAAGGAGGCAGAGCTCTGAAGACTTTCCTGATTTTGTTTAAATATACATTATATTTTTGTCTCCTGCAGCCTGCCAACCAGTCAGCCTCTGTCGAGTCTTCAGCGTGACGGACTTCGCCTCTTTTCTGATCTTCAAAAACCAGCACAGCATGCCTGTCAAGCCCCTCCACCTTCAACACTTTGTTTTTGTAAATAAGATCCATTTTCATAGATTTGTCTGTCCAGTTTTGTATACTTGTAGTAAAAAGAATAAATACATTTTGCAAAAGTAAAAATGCATCGTTTCTTTTAGAACTGGGAATGAGTCACTTATGCAACTCAAAACCCCACTACTAACCCCACTATGCAATATATTACGGTTTCATTTTGGATTTATTTATATTTTGATCCAACAGTGTGCTGCAAACCGCCTTGCATAAAGGCTCCAAATGTATACACGGCACAGCACACCTCAATTGCAAAACAAATGACATAAAAGATGTGTATTAATCTTTGTCAGCTCTGACAGGCCTCTGTGGGGGAGGGTCTTTGTGATCAGTGAAGGGCAGGAAAATGGCGAGTCAATCCACTCCAGAGGGCTGATGAGCTGAAACGGGAAGCGTAGACACCTGTGGAGAGACCGGACACAACTTTACAATCAAGCATCTTAAAAAAAAAAAAAAAATACACCTGCCTCCAATGCAAGACTCATTGGTATGTTCTCATTAACTGGAACAAGAAGCAAATTAATTCAAAGTACAGTATAACATTCCTTCAATTAACTGGTTTTCAGCACAAAATACTTATGAAACTCCTGAATGCCCTTTTTTTTTTTTTTTTTTTTTTTTTTAATTAAATCTCAAATGCCCTCAGATTTTAGTTTAATGCTGAACGTGTATACCGTATATTGTCTTACATTTTCTCATTGAACTTTGACAAGTTATTGTAGCGTAAAAACCCAAACACAAGCAGGCATAACACCCGCTGATAGGCAGTACACCCACTATGTACTGTAATTAACATCATTTTTGGAAGGGTTATATACACCCTACCCTTCTGCTGGGATCAACATTCTTTGGACCAGAACCAAAACCAGGATTATGTCATCTACGGTAATCCAATTTCAGAATTTTTTTTTTCTTCTCTCTTACAAAACATTTTTACAAAGTGAACTGAAGTTTATTTTTTTTTGTTTTTTTTTTTTTAAATATCCAACTTACCACAGCTGGATATTTATAGTGGCCTGTGCTGTTGGGGTCAGGCTTTGCCACAGTCTGCACACCTCCATCTCGACCATTGACCAAACGAACACACAGCTCCATGTTGTCCACCTTTTAGAGACACACACACAGATCTGTAATTTACTGCCTTGTTATACAATCCCACTCAAATTGCTGCCTAGATATAACATCTGATGGGTAACGTACACGGATATAGTACTGCTTATGTACTGTATGATGTCTTTGTACCTGAGGTATTGAGTTGAGCTGGGCAAAGCTGAATGAGGGTCTAATAGGCAGTCTGCGCACTGTCACCCTCCAGTGGCCACTACAGAGCTGTTGATGAAGAAAAAATATTAAGATGTTATGACGTATGCTTAAAAAGAGTATTGGGTCAGTTAAAATGCATTCGGATAATGCATATCAATGGATGGCAGCTGGATATTCTGAGGTAATTTTATACTTGTATGATCAACTCCCACAGCTCAGACATGCCACTTATTACCTCTACATGTGCAGAGATTCAAAACATTTTCTGTTTAAATAATTGATGTCATATTAAAGTTACTATTATGAATGATGAATAAACATCAGCAGCCTGATATCAATCATAAATGGATCATCCTGCAAATTAGAAGCCTATCTACTTCTAATGTACAGCTTTACAGATTGCAATAAATAGATAAGAACACACGTTGCTGTAGCTACTGTGATAACACCACAAACTCCTATTAGTATAAAGGGAATTTCAACATTTTACAGTGACTGACTATGCTTATAGACCTGGTTGTGTTGGTCAAACAGTTCCAGTCGTGTCCAGCCGCAGGGCAGCAGTCTGAAGACCTCCTGGTTACAAACATCTGGATCTGCTGCTGTCTGAACCTCCACCACCAGAGAGAGGGAGGGTGACGGCTGGATCCTGCAGGAAGAGAGGTTTAGAGAGTTCATATGATGTTCTTACTGCATGTGATTTCCATTTAAGACATCAAGGTTGGACTTATCATAAAATAATAGAACTGAAAACAGAAAAGTGGGATTAGTCACAGATTTTGGGCATAACCTTTTTACCTCATGAGTCACCTCTGCCGAAATATCACTGCTTCACTGCTATATAGTAGATCCTGTAAATATAACTACCACAACTCTTCCTCTCTAGGAGTTGCACCTACCAAGGTAAAGGTTGCTTGACAGACAGGAGGGCATAGTTTCCAGGTTGCGGGCTATGGGCGTATGACAGGGACACTCCTGGAAGGCACTGGACAGAGGGCAGCGGAGTCGGTGGTCCCACTTCTTGACCTTCAGAGTAGAGAGCCGCTACCAGACGCAGCACCTTGTGAGAGGTGTCAACCCCCAGCACCAGGTCATAGAAAACCACAAAGCCAGCTCTGAAAAAGCAGAGGTCATTGTTCACTGGGTGAAGTTAATCATTGATAGGAGGATCAGTAGATGATTTGATGTGAATCACAGCTACTTTATTACTACTTAAAAATGTCATTTGAATTATAGGCTGTATGAGAAGACTTAAATATAAAACCTGTTCTGAATAGTATTGAGAGACAGCCTAATTGGCTAATTGAGACTAATGTCTGCTTAGTATGCTGAGAGATAGAATCTCTTTCCCAAGAAGTGTGCATGCAGTTAAGGGTAAGTCCAGTGTTGTTTGTTTGTTATTATTTAAAGACATTTTGGGCTAATTGTGTGTAAAAAAAGCAGATTTGAAGTTGGGATTAGACATATTGTGGATTGCATGTGAGCTAATTTAATAATAGCACATCTCTTTTGGTGAAGTGCTTTTATTCACCAGTAGTGAAATGCTGTATACTTGTTAAAGATCCTTATGATTCAGTCATTAGTGAGAATATCTATGTCACCTACTGTAATTTACCTAATTCATACATTATAGCTAATGCAGTGTAAGCGATTGTTTTTGTTTGTGGCTTGACATTTGTTTATTTGTGCCTGTTTGATACAGCAGTGGCGAATTAAACTGACGCAGGGTCGTAGGGTGCTGGACCCAGAGAGTCCGGGGTGTCCACCATGCATCTTCCTAATGGAGAGGTGAAGGATCTGGCCTGGAGCTGAGGGACACGGAGAGATTTCTGAATCAGTGTTATAAACAAACACTGACAGTAAATTATTATTGAGCAATCAAGTCATCTAAGGATTTTAAATGACAGGATTAAAAGTTACGTTAACTGGAATGAAAAACTGCCCAAAAGTAGAGTTCATAAACATGTTTGACTGTAGTTGTAAATGGTGTACCATGGAAAACGGTGCATGCGTGTTCGTCTTGGGTTGGACAGGGATTGGAGGTGGAGAACGCTGTCTGCGAGGCCTGGGAGTTTCTTTGCTTCTTTCCATCTCTGCTTGTTGACTGATAGTCTTCTGGAGGTTCTCAGTCTGAATCAGTTCAAGCTCAGTCCTCACTGCTGCTGCAGAACACAATAAAACATCCTCCCTGAACTGTCATGCACTTGTTAGAAAGCAAGCATTTATTTATACAGCAAAAGAGGCTTACAACGTGCTTTACAGAAAGGAGACAGAGAAAGCAATATATAAAATGAGGAGAAATATGTGTATAACCCACAAAGTAAAAGTAGTAAAATCAAGAAAAAGCCAAGGAAATATTTTTAAAGAAATGCACTGATTTGGCTTCTCTGAGACTTTGCAGGAGGCTGTTCCAGAGTCGAGGAGCATTTGGAGGAGCACTGTCCCACCTCCATAGTTGTGATTATTCCTCCTGGCCAGCTGGATCATAAAGATCTCCTCCTCCAGTCTTTGGTTCTCCTGCTCCAGAGCCAGCAGCTCCCAGCTCGCATTTCGCTGAGGAGGTTTCACCTCTGGGCACAAGGACAATGGTGATTGGCTCAGGGTCAGATGGTAAAATCCTCAATTCTGTGTCATAAGTATGAAGTTTCTATTCACTGAATACATACTTGCTCTTAGTTTTACACTAATTAATTAATTTGTAATTTTACTGTCTTGTCTTGTCAGCCAGGCAAGATGTAGAAACCAACAAATATATTCAATAAATCAGTACATTTTTCAATAATTTATAAAAGAAAAAACTGGAGACAAGTTAAAATCACAATCTTTGCAGCTGATTCAGAATGTTCCAATCCAGGATATGTTTTGCATTCACTGTGTTTTAGGTATTATAACTGATCATGTGAACAGGAAATTATGGAATAGAATTCCATCATCGTGGACTCTGTTAATGTTAATCAGTTTTTTCAGTGGAAAATCAAGCCGAATAAACTCAATAAACAAAGTCTGTGAATTCTGCAGTAAGCCTATTCTGCTCTACTTGAATACATTAACACAGCTGAGACTTATACAGTGACAAACACTATACATTTTCTCTTCAACATCATTTGGATTCTTACTCTCTTTCTTCCTGGTTTTGTTGGCTGTTGCTGGTTGGTTCTTCTCCAGACTTTGGGCTTCTGCCTGCAGGTCAATCATCTGTGCCACAATGACTGGATCTGACCCACCTGACTGCATGTACGCCTGCTGCAGAGCTCTGCACCAATGACACATTTTGCTAGATATAACTAGACAGCTCAGATAAATGCACTCATATCATATCTCACATATAAACAACCTGCTTGTTGTAACAGTAACAGCATATGATCTTGTTTTCTCCTTCCAGTAAAGTGTTTTTAAAATAAATTACTCCTGAAAAAAATACCTTATCTGTGCAGAGAGAGGGCCATCCACAGAAGAAATTAGTTCATAGTTGTCATCATGATGCATCTTGTTATTATTGCATGGAGCTGGTTGATCAGCAGGTACATAGACCTCTTTTACACTAAAAAAGAAAAAGAGAAACAAAACCATTGTAGGTCAACTAAACAAGATCATACTGTGGCATTTATAAAAAAGTCACCCAGCCAATATCTACTGTTCCTCAACCCCAACCCTAACCCTGACCACAAATGTTGCAATAAGGAACTGCCCAGGCATAATGAAACACATTGAAAACAAGACTAAATATTTTACTAAATATTTCTCTTGGTGGCAGAGATCTACAGAAGCATGTCTCTATGTATTAGTGCAGCGCAGCGTGGTCATTAAAGTGACAATTTAGGTATATTTCTAATATTTCTGAACTGCTATCTAAAATCTTAAGTACAGTAATATATTTTACATTGTGGTATTGGTATACTTCTACTTAATGAATGATGTAAACTCTGAAACTGATTCACACATACACACTTACTGTAATGTGTGGAGGTGTTCAGTGAGTTGTTGCAGCGTCTCCTTGTTCCTCTCCTCCTGCTCTCTGAGCTCCATCAGCACACTCTCCAGGTGAGTTATGTTGCTCTGCTCTGTCAGCACACTTACCTGAAGGGCCAGCTCTGACACACAATACACATACCACAGTCTTAGAGCAATATCTGACATTGATATGTTATATATATTTGAGATAGTGCCTACATTGTCACACAAATGGATAAGTAGTAGCTTGTCCCTCACCGTCTCTCTGCTGCTCCAGCTGCTGGTTGTGAGCATGTATCAGGGCCAGTTGGTGCTCATGGTGAGCTGCCATTTCCCTCATCTCCTTCAGTCTATCAGTGTGACCCTGCAGCTGACGCCCACAAGCCTAAGAAATGTGTTTATAAGTGGATGTATTCATCCCCAGCATTGATTTTTAAACGTCTTACACCCTGGAGCAAAATGACTCATTTCTTTTGTCACCTGGAGACCCACTATCATTACAATGTGCTCTTGTCTTGTATCCATTGTGTCCCATAGTGACCTGTGACTCATTCTGACACATTGCTGGCTGATGACTTAATCCATTGTTTAAGAGCTTTTACAACATAGAAGAAATGTGTACGCCTGTGGCAGCCTACCTTGACATACTTTAAAGTGCTTACCCCGTACCATGGGCTAAATAATGCAGAAAGGGGAAAAAGATGTACAGAAAGAGACTGAGTAGTCACCTCATTGTCGCTGCTCGTTTTTGACCAATTTGGGAAAAGTTCTTCAACAGACATCCTCAACTTGTGAAACTGAAAGTCAGAGAAGACAGAATAATGTGTGTGCATGCATCTTTGTGTATTTACTTTGTTTTCTTTTCAAATGCGTATTAACTGACATGAACATGAATTTTTAATAAAAGACCATGCATGCAGTGCTTGGTCAAATGGGTAATACAAATGTTTACTTTGCTACTTTGTATGAAGTTATTGGATAAATAAAAAATATTCATGGCAAAAAACAAAAACATTCTCGCTTTACTTTTAGTACCTAAACATTCGCACAGTACTGCGTATATGAAACTAAATCTTAAATTAAACTATGCTTGCCTACTTTTGATTAATTTTAAATGTCATTAAATAATAGAGAGATACGTCAATCACTCAAGTCACGCAGTGACGTCCGAAGCGCGGGGAGTTTTGTTTACGTCACGTGAGCGAACGTTACTCCGAGTTGAAACTTAGCAACAAGGAGGAAACTAGAAAAATGTCAAAAAGAAAATCATATTTGTTGACTTTCTTCAAACCAACAGGTCAGTCAGACTGTAGTCAGAGCAAAGTCGTTTCAAAGGATCTCAACAGTTTGGCGATAACGGCAGCACAGGTAGAAAAGGCTATGCTAGTAGCAGCGATGCTAGCACCGTGGCGCCTGTTGCGTTGGCCGGTTTGGACCAATAAACATTAAGGTAAGCAGGCGTTTTTAAATTACTATTCTCTGCTGTAAAGTGGTGATGATTGAGTAGTATTGAGTGGTATGATGATGATGATGATGATGAATTAGGCTAATGAATGGGAGGATACACGTTTTTTAAATTGTGTTTTGGATGTTGGCACGTCTGTAGAGCAGTGGTTCAGTTTTACCTCATCGGTGAGGTTTTGCAGAGCAGCACTCTCTTCTGCTCTTCTTGACTTTGGCTCAGCATCAGCACTCCTCCACCTGGTGATGTTCCTCCGCTGACCTCTCAGCTACACAAACACAAATACAATGGTTAAATGGTTTCCACTGCATCTGTTTTTGTATGACGGAGATGGCACCTAGAATCATCATTGTTGTTTAGTAGAGTATTAAAGAAAACCTCCACCCTAAAACATAATAACCTAATCACCTCAGGTGCTGCCTCATCCTGCCCTGTTATCCGTTACTTAATCATTTTTACTTGCTTACCTGTACAAGATCAGGGGTCCTTGTCTGTTTAGGGTGCACATCTCCAGCGTTGTTTCTTATGAGAATTTCAGAGCTGTGCCTTTGCACCCGAAGGTGCCCTACCTCACTCCCAATGCAGAACAGTGCTTTGTGTTTCTCGAGCAGCCCAGTGGAGCGAAACACCATGTTACAGACTCCACAGATTAACTCGTCCTCCATTTGGTGTAAAAAGCTAATGTTTCTTGAATGTGAAAAAAAAAATGTTTGCAGGAATTAAGCCAAAATAATGTATGGTTATCTATTAGATTAATAGTCTATCTGTAAAAATTGAAATATTACAGGAATAACACTTCATTTGAAGCTAGTAAAACATGTTTGGTTTGTTCCTTAGTTTCTGACTCGCATGTTTGTTGGCAACTGTCACCATGCCACTGACTTTGTTGTAAGGGTGTGGCGAGTTCTTCTGAACTTCCAGCCTTTACCTCTGTCTATTTAATAAGTCATTAGTCTTGATTAACTTTAAAAACATTCTCGCGTGAAATATGTAATTTGTATGAATGTCTCCATACTGTTTCCATTTCAAGTGTTTCACTAGCTTGTTGTACTACATATTACAAGCTCTTGACCTCGTACTACGGTACACTGTAAATCTCTCAAAGAACTTCTGAAGAAAGTCGAGAGGCTATAGTATGTAGCGCAGTAAGTGAGTGTAACACTGTAAACAGAATTGCATTACAAGGCACTACTCTCTGAAGACTGAATGTGATGGCTGTTATTAGTCTTTGAAACTGTTTCTAAACAAACTACCATGATCATAATCTTAATGATACAGGAACATGTCACCCAGTCCAACAACAGTGTGGTTGTTAGTTTGGCTCTGCACATACGAAAAAATATGGGAGATCATCAGCCTTATCTTTAAATATTCAAGAAATACCCTAAAGCATCTACATATTCTTTGTGTAGCGGAAAATCCTTCTGTACAGGCTTTTAGAGCCCAACTCTACAAGGACAGTTTCTATCAGGTCAGCTCTGTCAGGGGGAGGTTCTCACATCTTATTGTGACCTAAATGTGTTCAGATCTCGAGGGCAAACGTGTCAGTCTCAAGCCAGTCACGTCCCAAAGCTAAGACACAATCAGTGTCAAAACAGTGCCCTCTGCTGACAGCTTTTTGTACAACTAGCCTTACTGTTATATATTGAGGGTTGTGGGAAATTCAACATTGTGGTAACAACAGTTTTTTGTTTTTTTTTGTCTTCAGTGCTTTAGCTGTCTTTTTAAATAATTTATACACAGTGTTACAATTGGAAGCAGTTGATTTGTAAAGTATATTTTATGGAGAAATCTGTTATCTGTTATAGCACATTTTTCTGGTGACAATTTCTGACCAATGGAAGTGTGATGTACTTCATATTTAATTTAATTTAATTTAATGTAATTCATATTTATTTTACTGTTCATATTATTCACACAAACCTTTGAAATCTTGAAACTGTCATGTTCTGTCACAAGCATTGAATTAAAAAAAAAGAAAAAAAGACTCTTAGTAACATTTTAAGTCAGAGCAGCTTTCCCCTCAACACCCCTTTAAATCTAAGGTTCACTGAGGGGATATATTTAGTATTTTGAGTCATTTTGTAATCAGTAATAGTCTGCTATGAAGCAACAGCAGCCTTCATAATACTAAGACAGACTGTTGCTGCTGCTGTGAGCTATAATATTCAACACACCTCTGACAGAGAGACAGAGAGAGTTGAGGATTTGAACTCCTTTCTCTCTCCCACTTCCCTCCTCCTGCTTTGCAACTCACACTCACACATGCCCGCCTGTTGCTAGGCAACAGTAAAATAAAGGCTCTGAAGTCAGCAGAGAGAGAGAGACCGAGAAGAGAGAAAGAGAGTTCACAAGTACTGCAATCCACTACTGTTTGTTTGGCTCTGTCCATGATCCCACCACAGCTCTCAGTACCCATCTGTGGATCTGCAAGGACTTGTGACTTCTGGTTTTCCGTCAGTTGGACCAATCAGCGTTTAGCTAGGGGTGGGCCCAGCGGTTACCTAGGTTACCTGTGTGATTGACGTTCCTCCTGCAGCGGAGGAGTGCACGGCAGTGATGCTCCTGTTCCCCCCCCTCGGAGACTGTGGAGAAATCTGGAGAGTAGAGAGGAGAGACGGAGAGAAAACACAAGAGCAAGAGGAATGCTGATTATTTAAAGTCCTTCGCTCTCTTACTGCTGTCATTACTGGAAAAGATGAACACTGGAGCGCTAGAGGAAGCCAGCTGAAGGGAGAGGAAAGGAAGAATTCCTGAAGAAGGTGGATCTGTTGGTAAGAGAGCCCCACACCACTTTTCTGTGTTTGTCTTGGCTTTACCTGTCACTTGTCCTTGCTAGCACTGTGAATAGTGGGACACTGATGGTAGGTAAACGGAGGCTTCTCTGGGCTTTGACTGTACTGCATGTTATGTATGCGTGGGTGAGATGGAGAGAAAGACAGATTCTCTGCATGCTGCGTGGCTGTAGAGGGGCTTACTGTATGAAACCTGTTTTACAGTATCAGTGATGCAAGCGCTGAGTCAAGAGCTCCTGGACTGTATATACAATATAGGGAGCCAGAATTATTAAAATGATACCACATATATGAGCTGTATCAGTGATTTTAGGGCTACAGTTACAGCTGAGGCCAGGACTTCTAGGCTTGTCTACTGTATCTGCATAGGAGGAGGAGTATTAATTACATAACGCTTCATCTGTACTCTTGTATCATCGCTGTGCAGCTGGGTGGCTTTTCTACTGTAACCTCAAAACACAAAATGGGATGTTTCTCAACTTCAAGGGATTTTCTTTTTTATTTGCTATCTTTTTATCTGTTAACAAGTAAATCTACACTCCCCATGTCGTTTTCACAATTTGGAAATCATAATGCTACTCAGGTTTTTTGGTTCAAACTGTAAGTGCATGGCAAGCGTGCCAGTCCTCAGTGACACCAGGATTCCCCAAAACCTCCCTTAGTAACCTCGGGTCAGGCGACAGCCGGCTCCTCCGTGCCTTTAGGACTCAGCTATGCACCATCAGGGGACTTGGTTTTCTGCTCGGCTGCTTTCCCTCAAACAAGAATCCTTTACCCGACCACCTGGAGACACCCCGCACACTTTTAGGCTCTTTTGGATCATGTGTGAAAATTTTTTTTCTTAAAAACCCCCTGTTGGATTTTGTGAGACTAGGAATGGTGTATAGATAATTTCTCTAAAAATAATATCTAAAGACAACATTCACTGACACAAAAAGATTTGACACAAAAAAAGTATCCTGCAGGAAACTAATTGCATTATTTAAAATATCGGCTGAGGACTTGAGACCTTCTTGTTCACAAATGTCTAAGGAAGGATGTTATACAACATATAATATATTTTCCCTTATGGATAATATCACAGATTCAAAAATGTGCTGCCATTTACAAAAATGTACTTTTGGGCTATGTCATATCATCTTTTTATGAACAGTAGTATACTCTATTCTGTACATACACTTACCACAGACATGCTACACTCCAGCATCGGTTTAACTGAAAACTGTCTCTTACCTAAATACTGAAACATATAAAACAATTTCAACAACATTTGAACAATCAATATAGACATAGTTAACACATACATCGTTCACCAGTGGCTGTTAAAAACCGAGAAAATGCATGTTAACCTCATTGTGAGGAAACATTGGAGGATATTACAATTTTTGAAAAGAAACCAGCTACCCAAAAACTCCATCTTGTCAACTAGAGCAGAGCTCATTAACATGGCAGTCCTTCAGGTTTTTGACTAGGTCATAAGCTACCTACAGCAATACTGTACACACTCAATGAAGCTGTAATATGTTATTTCAGTGCCTAAAGGTTTGTTATTAGTGAATTCAGATGCTCACTGCGGATATAAATCTACAGGATAAATGTTACAGGCTCCAGGTTTAGATGATGGCTACAGGCTCAGTATCAGTGAGACTTACTCAGATAATCTATAGAATTACAGAAGTTACATTTGGAGGGTGTTTTGGTCTCCAGAGCTACTGCCTGCCTGCCTGCCTGGCTGCGTAGGAGGAAACATCTCATCTTCACAGCTCTGTCTGCTGCAGATATAAAGCTTTGGGATTCGCTTCTGCTTCATTAGACTGTATGCAGATCAGTGACATAGAGACAAAAGGGGGATGAGACAGCCTGGGAGCCAGATTTGAGAACACAACATCACAAGGACATGGTATTCACCTCAGCCCACGGATTTACTGGGCTGTCCCAAACTTAGAGATTCTCCCGTCCAAGTGTAACATCTGTAGGGAGTCTATTAGAAGTCCTGCTTTGCTTTAGAGTCTTTCCTGACCAGGAATAAGTGTGTCAATTCCAGCATAAAAGTACATTTAAATAACTTCTGTTTTAGTTGCTATAAAGAAAATTGATGTTGTTCCAGTATGGTGCCTCTTCCATACTGTGTATAGATACATTGATTCCCTCTCAGCAGGCGGATTATTCTGTTCAGAGCATGTGGATGGTTGTGTCGTCCAGATGGTGTTACTGTACTTGTGTGTATATATTTATATCCAGATGATAATCCTGTCTAGTTTTAAGGTCTTTCTAAAGGCGATCTGGACATGACACCCCTGTGACTTTATTGCATTTATGCAGCACTGCAGGGTTCCTACAATCAAATCAATAAATCAAATAAATATCCACCAAAACTCCACCAAAAGCTGCAATTGTATTTGTTGCCTGGCAACATTTGCTCCTTATAGAGCTTCAGCAGTTTAATTATTAATGGGATATAGGTGACACATTGACCTGTGTCAATAGACTGTAAAGCAGTTTTTAATATTTAGACTTCTTAGCTTGATTTCATCTATTTGCCTGTGGAAGATGTGTGTTAATATTGAACACTGGTTTTATTTGAGACTCAAATACATCCTTAAATACGCAATACATGTGCTTAAATCAAAAAGACAATCCAGGCACTCCAAATATAAGAAATTGTAACAACAAACATTCGTAAATGTTCGATCCCAAATCATGTCACCACAAGGAGAAATTAGAGATAACTGCAAACAGTGTTCAGAGCAGAGTTTTGACTTTTGGAGAGCATTTTGACAGTATAAAAATTACACAAAGCATGATGCATCCCCTTTAAATAAGGTGTGTATGTCTCATATTCCTTGTGATGCTTTATTTGACTACATATTGTTCAGACAATAGTTCTTTACACCACAAGTGTTGCTGGGGTTTTGATATTGATTTTATATTGATATTTCACTTTTCAAATATTACGTTTCTTATATTGCTATGACTGCAACTGACAGCTGATATCATCCCACACACACATAAAATCATCACCCCAGCAACCAAACCATCATCTGTCAACTTGATTAAAGCCCCTACACAGGCGCGATACACTGATGTTTTCACTTGTGGCTGATGAGAGCTCCTCTCAGGACTGTGTGGATGCGTTCAGATCAAACTAATGTCACAGTTTGTGCCTCTTATGTGTTACCATCTAACTATTTGACTTTTCTGACAGGGCTTTTCAAAAAAAAAAAAAAAAAAGGTTTAAATAAAAATTGGTTAACGCTCAAAAAGTAGAAATATGTTTTATATACTATATAAAATATTCGGAAATAAGATTGATATACATTTCAAACTGCAATGATTAGTCGAATAATTGATTAGTTGAATGACTTGAATGAATAAAATCAATAACTATTTTTATAATCAAATAATCATTTAATTTTTAAAGCAAAACTGCCCGGAAAAACGGTTGATTTTAGCTTCTCAAATGCAGTGGATTAATGCTTTTCTTTTTCATACATAATAGTAACTTTTTTCAGATCACACTTTAGATTTTTATTATCCAGTGAATATTTACACTGCTGCATGAGAAGCTCCACAAAATTCAGGTAGAATCATCCTGGATATATATATCCTGGATTATTGACTACCTAATGGACAGACAGCAGTTCGTATGGCTGCAGGGACGCGTGTCTGAGCAGGTGGTTAGCAGCAGAGGGTACTATGCTATGGATGGTATGGGAACAACCACCTCCTTTTAAATGTGACCAAGACAATGATGACACTACACACTCCCTACACAACCTTCTGGTCAGAGTGACTGCACTCAGTGGCAATGCACAATACACACACCCTTAATTTGCACATTAACAGCAATGTCTTACCATAAAGTTTAAAATTCTGTTTTATTCTACTTTTTATTCTGCTACTTTGTTGTTTGTCATTGTGTGTGTTCTCAGTGTTTTTATAAGCTACGTGTGCTAATTTATGTGATATCGCCGTAACACTAAAATTTTCCTTTGCGGGATAAACAAAGTAGCTTGACATCCTCCCGATATATTCTTCATATATTATCAGTCAAATTATAATTCTATCATCTTGTTTTTCCATACTGGAATTTTGTTATCTTGGTCTATTTTGTGCACAAATCTTTTCCCATTTGTTTCTGTTAAAGGGTTTCCTGGGGGAAGTCTTTTCTTATTTGAATCAAGGGCCTAAAGATGGAGGATGTTGTATTGCTGTACAGGTTGTAAAGCTTCCTGAGGCAAATGTGAAAGTTGTGATATTAGGCTATATACATTTAAATTGACTTGACATTAGCAAACGCTTAACATAGCTCCACAGAACTAATCAGCTACAATAACAGAAATCACCTGTGTGGCTGTGCAGGATCTGTAAACCAATCAAATTAAAGTAGGTCCAGTGACAACTGGGGCACCCTGACCTATAAAGACAGACACACAGACACACACAGATAGACAGACAGGTTAAAAAATGTACACACAAGACTGACAAAGAGAGGAAAATTGATACAGTTTTCTGAGGAATAAACTCCGTCATGTTTACTTTAAAGATCTTATAAGTCTGGTTTCAGACAGATTCGCTTAGTACGTGTGTGTGTCATTGTATGTAGCTGTCTGTGTATAGTTACTGTATGGTTGCATCATTCTCTGTAGGATTATGAAACGGTGAGAAATGAGCAGAGAAAGAGTAGAGTGTGAAACAAAAGAGGAGAATATATATATATATATATATAGTGTGTGTCCGCTGATTTTTGAGATGCTTTAATAGCAGCATTGAAAGATATTTAATTAAACACAAATCAGGAAAGCAACATGAAGAAATGATGACACGTCTAAAGATGAAACAGAGAATGACTCCATTACGCCGTTATTAAAGGGCATGTTAATCTTTGATTGTCCTATAGCTTTAGATAAATGGTTTGTTTCAGATCTAATGATCAGAATAAGAGATCAATACTTTTGTAGGATCAATTTCTCCAACACCCCCTCCTGAATAATAGCAATACATCTCACGTGTGTATAATTATTTTGGCCCGAAGCTCCAACAGATTTGTTTGTTCTTTTATTTTTTTTCCTGCACCACAGGATCATTTTGGGACCAATTGCCACCATTAACTCTGCACCTGTTCCCACCAGAAAATGTGTTGCTTTTACACTTTCAAACTGGTTATGTGTGCCAGTGTAGGTATGGACAAATTACCTGGAATGAGTAAAACAAATGTTCACAAGTGCAGGCAGGATTTTCTTATATATAATAGAGATACACACTAATGTTACCAATGGTTTGATGCCAGTCTGCTTACAGTAGATGAGTCCTTATCTTATTTAATGAGGCTGAATCATGGCTGTGAGGGATTTGCTGCATTGTATACACAGGCTAAGAAACAAAGGACTATTGTGTTTATAGCCTTGACATTTCTTTTTTTAATATATATAAAAAAGTCAAAAACACAAAAGTCCACCCTCAAACACGTTTTGTGTTTGATTTGATATATAGAAAAATAGTTTTGAACAAATGTGCTGAAATTTTATGTGTTACTTTGCTTTTATGATCAAATCTGACTCATCAAGAGCAGGATACTATT
The DNA here is from genome assembly GCA_036937835.1 of Pampus argenteus. Taxonomy (NCBI): domain Eukaryota; kingdom Metazoa; phylum Chordata; class Actinopteri; order Scombriformes; family Stromateidae; genus Pampus; species Pampus argenteus. The sequence goes on from CM072870.1 coordinate 14,616,570, forward strand.
TCTCCTTTAACCACTGCAGATTAAAATGAAGTAACAAACTCCCTTTATGTTGGTCACAGTGGATGTTTTTACCACAAATTTACACTTTTTACTGATTTATTGTTTCACCAGCGTTTACTGGCAGATATCTGACTTCTAATGTTGGACATGTTTAACGTGTTTGTGTTGAAGTCCAAGTCAAGTTATTTTTACAATTTCATTATTTTGTGACTGACTATAACAAATCTTTCATTTTCCAATACAATGCAATGAGTTTTTAGACATTAATTTTTGATTGCATATTGCTTTCATTGCTTATAATAAATTATAATCTTAATTCTAAAACAAAATGACAGAGAACAAAGCATAATATATTTTTGGACATGTATTGCTTTCAGAAAATAAAATTAATAATAATAAATATTGTGAAATATACTTAATATAATAATAATAATACTGTAGACACATAGCCTGTTTAGTCACTTGAAGTGTTCATTATTATATTATATTATTATGACTTGTTAATTGTCTATTCCTTCTGTAGTGACAATTATATGCTATCTATTAAGTACATCAGTAAATCAGTACATTTAAAATCAGGACAGGCCATCAAAACACTCCACTGAAGATCTAAAAATGTAGCTGCAGAGGTGGCGATCCACCTGATGTGTGGATGCTTCTGCATCTAATATTATCTGCAAAAACACTGCAAACCCACTTATAATGACTAAATTTTAGAGACAAAATTAAACATAATTTAGAACTGTCTTATTTAAGATGAGCACAGAGAAACTTTTTACTTTTAGCAGATGAATGTGACTCTACACATACATTATTCTGCATGTCATAAAATGTATTTCTTTCCTTTTGTTTTTTCTTTTTACATTTATCATCATATAAACATCTTTTCTACTTTTCCTCTCCTCTCCTCTCCTCTCCTCTCCTCTCCTCTCCTCTCCTCTCCTCTCCTCTCCTCTCCTCTCCTCTCCTCTCCTCTCCTCTCCTCTCCTCCTCTATCCTCTCTCCTCTGCTGCAGCTCCGTAGGTTACCATAGCACCCGGGAGAGAAAAGTCAACCCACACAGAGTCTCCTGCCTACCACTCTTCCTCTCTCTCTCGTTCTAGTCTGCCATTGTGTCTTTCACTCTCTCTTTCTGTTACTTTCTCCTTCCTGCCTACTGCTACGCTACTCGGCATGTAGACATTTTTAAATATCGTTTACATCTCATGGTGAATGTTGTGTGTCTGTGTTCACCTGAGAGTGTGAGTGAATGCTTGGTTATGAATATGCAGATATGTTCTGCCCAACATGACAGCTCTGCTTCACTGTCCGCCCACACACACACACACACACGCACACATACACTCACACTGAGGATGCCCATGGGCACACACAAATACTCATACACACACACACACACACACACACACATAGAGATCCACACAGGAGAGTGGGCCCTCCAAACCTTTACAAGATGTTGATGGTAGCTAGAACAAGCCACTAGTGTGTGTGTGTCTGTCTGTCTGTGTCTCTGAATGGCCTGACACTAGTTAAGTGTTGGTAACTGCCTCTGGATAAATGCTAATGGAGCATTCATTGGAAATTTGTGTGCGTCATTGTTTGTGAGTTTGTGTTTGTGCACATTTAAAGGAGAGAGAGAGAGAGTGAGTCATCTGAGAGCCTTCCTAACTATTAGCCAATTAGATGGGGCGGTTTGGGGTTGCCAGTGGACAACAGCCTATGGTTATTACATGTAAAGGCCAGTTTACGTGGACAACCATATATGTGCCTGTAAATACATGTAAACACCATTCTCAATCCTTACACCCTGGATTTGGAAAAAGACCTTAAGTGGGTGAACAGAAGATGAAAAAATGTAAGTAAAGGTATAATAATTTCCATTATTTCAAGGATTTTGTGATTTGACTCCACACCATCGGCAGGGCATCATGTGTCTATGCCTTCACTGTTGAGAGTGGATAAAAGAGGGAAGAGGAAGAGGATTAGAGGAAGGACATAATGTAAAAGAGTGGATACCAGTCTGTGCTGGCAGTCCATCCACTGTAGTTTCCAGTGATCTATACCATCTGCTGTCTGCTCCATTCACTATTAATGCATTAAATAATCTATGTGGTCAGATGATCAGCAGGATAGTTCAGTATTTTGCATAAAGCCTGAATTCTGAATTTGGCTCAGTCCATTATTGGTTTGGCATATGCTAAAATGACTTATGTACTTTCTGCACTCCAAAAATAAGTTACTTTTACGCCATCCCGCAGCCGTAGTAAACATAGGTTTTTTTTTTGCTGGCTGAATTTTAGACCTATACTGTTTTTTTTTCTTGTGAGGACGGGCTGGATTTATGTCATTGGCAACCACAAAAACTGTTGTGAAGTGACGTGAGCTTATTTTTGTCAGAAAGTTTTGCTTATTTTTATTTTTTTTCACAGTGCACAAACAGTGCAACAGGTGTCCGTAGATAAAAGAACATATGTTCTGAACATGCATCTGAAAAGAAGAGTGACTGATTTGTATGAACATGTTTCAAGTGTATCAAAGTTTAGAGACGTTTATTCAAATTTAAGACAGTTGTGAATTTGTATGTTAATGTATTGTTAGGAAGTGATCAAGAAGATGCATCAAGTGTTTGTCGGTATGGCAGATTGAAGGCATTAACCGGTGTGTGTATGTGCGTGTTTGTGTGTGTGTGTGTGTGTGTGAGTGTATTCCTGTGCATGCAGCAGGTGGAGCCCTGGTTCCAGTGTTGGATAAACGCCTCTGTGTGCCTGCACTCAAACCTGTTGACACACTCTCAATTTGGGAACTCACCTCCCATGCAGAGAAGAGATTTTGATTTTATTTAATTTTTTTAAACAATGCTGACACAGTTCACACAGGTCAATCCTGCAAAAATCAGCAGCACAAAATAGTCTCTAAAAACTTAAATCTAATTTCCTAATATAATCGCTGATACGATATTACCATTGTTGCAAAATAATTTCATCTAACTACATGAAAGTGATGATTATCACAGTAAGATTTATTTATCATCCGAAATTGTATAAAACTTTTGAGAAATGTTCAATTAATTGTTTGAGTTATTTATCAACCAAACGGTGATTCAATTTTTTTTACATTTGTAAAACTGAATGAATAATTAATATCAAATAAATAAATAAATTTTACTTCTCTTTAATGTAAAAATAGTTCACATTTGACCTGAACATATGTGTACAAGGGCTTAGTAAAAGAAAAAACACAGTTATCATACAAAGAATTAGGGAAATAAGATATAGTAAGTGCACAAAAAAAATACATTAACATTTGTTTCCATCACATCCAGTTTTCAGATGTAGAGCGAGATCATATATAGATAGTCATAATTATCATTGACTGTAATAAATGACAAGACTTTTCCTTCCTCCCTCCATCTCACTGCCCTCTCTTCCGTGCTCCGCTCATTAGTTTCCATGGTAACATAGTGTTGCTGAGCTGGTCGTTAGGCTGCCCACTGAGCCCGCACAACCCTTGAACGCATGCATACACTCATTCATACACAGACACACACAAATATGCATTATTGACTCAAACACGCTCACATTCTCACAATAAGGGTACACACACACACACACACACACACACACACACACACACACACACGCCTACACTCAAGTGCTTTGATCTTTTGAGGCTTTTATAGTAGCAGAATATCCTCCTCACTCAAATCTTGTACTGTAGCATTTCTTTTTTAAGCAGTCTCTCTCTCTCTCTCTCTCTCTCTCTCTCTCTCTCTCTCTCTCTCTCTCTCTCTCTATCTCTCTCTGTGTGTGTGTCGACCTTCTTTTTCCCCCAAAGCATGGACTAAAAGCTCTTTATGTATATGTAAAGATATAAATGCGGTATTCAGCAACATAGAAACTCAGCAACAAACCAAACTGAGTCAGAGATATGATGTGTATGGGGTAGCTAGCCCACTCAAAGCACTGCAGAGACAAAGACAGAAACAGAAATACCAAAGTAGGTTAGAGCAAAGCATTCTGGGATAGCAGGATACCCCCTGGGCTTCTGCAAGAGTCTTTCTTTCTTTCTTTCTTTCTTTCTTTCTTTCTTTCTTTCCTTCTTTCCTTCTTTCCTTCTTTCCTTCTTTCCTTCCTTCCTTCCTTCCTTCCTTCCTTCCTTCCTTCCTTCCTTCCTTCCTTCCTTCCTTCCTTCCTTCCTTCCTTCACTTTTCCCCATGAATGTTTTCCTTCTTGCTCTATTTCTCTTTTGCATTTTTCTCCTCGCTGATTTCATCTGTGTCTCTATGCTTTTCTTACTCAAGTTGTGCTTGAATGCACGTGTGTGTGTGTGTGTGCAAGACTGAGCGATAAAGTGAGAAAATGAGGTAATCGCTCACAGATACCAGATGGAGTATGTGAATTAGGTTGTTTAAGAAACATACACAGACTTGCAGAGACAATGTCCAAGTTTTGTTTCTACATTTTTTTAAAATAATCTTTTCCTCAATTGGGCCTATGTTGCCTTGTAGGTGAGCTTTCATTCTTCCCCCGGCAGTATCACATTCATTGTTTCTTGCTCCTTTTTCGGCCACTATGCGGTGTCAAAGCAAACATTAAGGTACATCCTTTTCTGGGATGCTCAAAGGCATGCCTAGATGTTTTACTAATATTTGAACACATCACGTGATCACATGATCACCGTCTTTCATCATTTCCTTTCGAATCAACTAGTTAGATGTCAAAGGATCTTCAAATGTTACTTTATAATTGTGAAATAATGTTTTAAAAGTAGTAGTAGGTATTATATTTCTATATTATATTTCTATATTATATTATATTATATTATATTATATTATATTATATTATATTATATTATATTATATTATATTACATTATATTATATTATCCATGTCTGACTTTAATCTGGTTTAGTGTAAAGGGTAATGAGGCTACTCTGTCTAATTAGCGCTCTCTGTTTTTTTCTCTCTCTTTAATCTTTTTTTTTTTCCTTCACCGTTAGCGTGTGTCAACATTTCACACAGCAGTTTATTAAAGAAAGAATCCATCTGTCACTTCCTTGTGATACATAGTTCAGAAACAGAGGAGTTAATTAACTTGTAGTAACTTTTGTAACCCCATTTTAGTCATTCATTCATTTAGTTTGGTTTACTCACTGACTGATTCAGATTTCATTCATCCTCCCCTTCAAACTCTGATCAGCAGATTGTGGGGAGGGAGATGAAAACAAAGTGATGGACAGAGAGAAAGGAGAGGGTGATGGAGCAGAGGGAGGAACAAGTCAGCTGGTTGGCAGTTCTGTTAAAACATCTAGAGAAGAGTTGAAGAGATACTGGCTTGATCCCCAGTGCCTGACTGTGCCCACTACAACGCTTTGAATTACAATGAAACTCCTGAGGGATATTTTTTTTTCTTTCTTTTTTTAAAGGAAGCTTCATTATTAACAGGTTTTATTAGTGGAATAAACAATACTTTCCCTCCTGGCTGACTATAAAGCAACCCATCAATACAACCATCATGCATGCTGCATAACTTATCTTGCAGTCTGAATGTGTGAGGACACTGAAACCTCACACTAGAAAAAGTGTGATTACCAGGTTCTTTTATACACCTTGCAATATTCAACATACCGCTGTAAATCGAGTATGAGACCATTGTGACTTTCACTGCCCTGGGCGGCACTCTCTATGCATCCTTCCTCATGTGGCTCTTGCCCTCTCTTTTTCTCCTCCTCCTCCTCGTCCTCCTCCTCCTCAGTCTCCTCCCTTCTTCACTCTCCCTTTCCTCCATCCCACCCTGAGGCAGGAGCATGCAGATGATGGGATGTATGGATTGTTTTCTCTTTGTTTCCTCTTTTTCCCATCGTATCACTCCAGTAATGCATGAGCTGAATGCATGTGGCTTTTTGCACATGTAGGCCTCACATTTGTGTGTGTGTTTCTCTCTCTTTCTCTGTGTGAGCGTCCCAGAAAAGGCAGACCTCAGGGAGCTGTGTTCCACTTTAACTCCTTTATTAATTCACCCTGCGCTCACACTGTGTTTGCCAGGATGGATGGGAGATAGATAGAGGGAGAGAGGGAGGGCGGATAGGGGGGGTGAGAAGAAAGAGTTTAAAGCTGAATCGGGATGGACAGTAATCAATTTTGTAATTTGTCTTTTTCATTCAGAAATTACCACAGGCGGCGTCAGAGATTTATTTTTTCTTGCTGGGGCTAGGTGGAGGCTTAATTATTTATTGGTGGGACTACAGAATGTGTTGTAAATACTTCTGATGATTTCATAATAACAAAAACCCCTTGAAGCTCCCCTCCAAAAATATTCCACTCAAATATATGTTTTAATTATTGTTCCTACAGTTGAGTTTTTACTGTACAAAACGATGTACGTGCCGAATAGAGTCTGGGATTTTTAATGAGGAAGATGGAGTAGATTTCATTTTAATGATTTCATAGATACAAATTATTACTCAATGTAAAGTATTTTATGTACATCTTAAAACATGCCTGGAGGGGATCTTTAAATTGCTTAAATGTCGTCTCTTATTGAAAAATCCAAAATCTATGATTATAGAGATTCTAGGAGCTGTTAAAATATATAATGTCATACACACTATATTTTATATATATGTACATACATACATACAGTAAGTAAGTAAGTATTGTAGATGTATACCAACCCACATACACACATAAATACACACATGGAAATAAATTGAATAAAGCCCAGTTTTTCCAGACTGTAATTTTGCTATTTTGTACACACAGCATCTTTTGCAATTTTTGGGGGGAATTTTTTCTTGTTTTAATCGAGTGCCTGTATAAATAAAAAATGGTCTTGAGTGACTTGTCTTAAAATAATGTTTTATGTTTCAGTTGGAGGCCTTATGGAGGACATAACTAATGGTGGCAAAAAGTATATGACTGGTAGCAGTAATACTTACTTATAGAGACTGAGAGAGAATATATCATATGCAATTTTAGACTAGGAAGGATGATTGACAAGTGTGGAATTGGATTGCAGCATTGAGAAGCAGAGGCATATTTATGTCTCTATATGTACAGTGTGTGTGGGTGTGTGTATATATAATATATATATGTGTGTGAGTGTGCGTGTGTGCGCGTGCGCGCGCATGTGCATGCTGGTATCCAAGCAAACCCTCTCTGTTTATAAATCATAATCATACATTCGACACAGGCCTTTGTCTCCGTAACAAACCTCACAATGACTCATGCTGCATCGCCATGGTGACACGCATCCCTACATTATTGGATGTCATGTGGATTCCTTGGACAGACAAACTGACTGACACATGCAGGCTGCTGCTGTTGTTTTTATCTTATTGTTGGTTCGACTTACTGTTCATTTTTATCGCCAACAAATAAATTGTTTTGCACTGCAGAGCAATATTTCCATTTCATTTGTGGTCTGTAGAGATTTATTTTGGAGTTAATGAACTGACAAACGAGGAAGAATGATGAAGTTTGTGTTAAGGGTAAAAGCAGTCATGGAGCTCTGCACACTTGCAATCGGAAACAAATATTGTAGTATGCACTACAATCTGTTTTTAAGATGATCTATACAAAATCACTATCCGTTTCTTTAAATGTAACAGTTGAATTACAACGGCATGTTTAACCCGGTAGGTCAGTTAAGACAAATGCCACAACATCCAATTTGGCAACATAACAATAGCACAATAGCAATACAGAAAATGCTGTTGTATCCAAGACACACAGAAGAGTCAGTTATTCAAGCTATTTCTGGAAGTGGTCAGTTTGGTTACACCACATTGAGCAAAGTGTAAATTACTAAACATTTGCAGTTCCAATAATAGTTTGCGGTGATGGGTTTAATAGTATACAAGATTAGCTGAAGACAGATACACACATGTCTAAAAATGTCCATGTGAATATTTTTGTTAAATAATTATTGATTGTATATCTCATCATATCATATATAAGAAAATCCTTTTTTTTATTTGACTTTGTCTTATTAGAAATAAAAATGAAAAACAGGTGACCAGTAAATAACAATGTATGTAATCTCATTTCCACCAGGAAAAAAAATGCTTAAAAAAGTACTCATTATAATTTAAAATAATTAAAAAGTCAAAATTATGTAAGCAATATTAAATTGAAGCTTGTAACTTAACAAACCATCGCTGTTTGTTTCCAGCTGCGAGTCGGGACTGTTTTTAGTCATCACCTAACCTTAACTATGAGGTCATAACCATGATGACGAAGGTCTCCTAACCTTAAGCCAGCAGTCACTCTAACTCTGGCCAAGACATTGTAAAACAAAATTATGTTTTAACAGAGATTTGTAGCAGGTTCGGAAAGCACAGCCAAATTATTTCATCCTGCTGATTACTGCCGATTGAGGCACCAGATCAGAAAACCCTTCTGTGTCATTCTGAAGTGCATGAACCAACAACATATTTTGTTGTTTAATTTGGAGGACTAGTTAGACTTATTGACTTACTGTCTCATAATTCAAAAGTTCTGTTTTTTCTGTGCACACAGGAAACCTATATGAAGATAGCAGCAGAAGCTTCACCAACCAGATTGCTACAGACAGACAGACGGGGAGCTTAACTGAACGACAGACAGGAACATGTTCAGCAGAGCGTGGTACCCATAGGGCCTAGCGAGGGGGCAGTGGGTGGGGCTACAAAGAGGCGGAGATGAACTTGACCAACCACAGGCCGTCACCTGGGGATATAGGCTCCACCCACCATTGATCTCCAGGGTGACTAACAGCTGGATCAGCGTCTCAAACGCCGGCATCTGAACCCTCATCGGCCCACAGTACAGGTAAGAAATGAGGAGGAGAGAACAAAAGCTTTCACATCTCAAGTTCCCAGAGCTTTGTCTGTCAGTATCAGCAGCTTTTCTAATTATCACCCTCACTCTGGAGCAAGTGGAGGGGAGATGAAAAGGGAAGCTGAGGTGAATGAATTGTTAGAAGTAGGAAATGTGGTGGAGGAGTTCAAGAGGTTAAACAGTTTAAAGTAACAAGGTAAATGGAATATGATTATTAGAGTTACAGGAGGGAAAAAAGTTGCAGGAGGAGGATAAACTATTTACAATCCGGAGGTTATTCAACTTCTCTGTCTTGCTGAAGCTCAAGTGTTGAGCATGATTGAATTATGAAGTCAATATGAAGTGTTGTCTTTATACATGCTCCGAATGGCCAAACCTGAAGATGGGGTAAAAAGTCTGCTCTCATAGCATCCTCCTGACTGTTGTCTCAAAGCAGTGAATCATACAATCTGGATAACTGCAAACACTGGTGGTAAACAATGGAGGTAGTGGAAAAAAACTCAGAAGGACAAGCACTTTAATTCAAGCATACTTACACACACACACACACACAACACACACACACACACACACACACACACACACACACACACACACACACACACACACACACACAGTGTGTGGGTTTCTAGTCAGAAACACTTGAAAGCTCTTGAGGCTTAATCAAAATAATTCATGTGTTATTAACGGGATTTTGAACAATAACCAGTCTGACAGTTTCCTCTGATTCTTGTGGCCAACATCGCACCATGTGATAATAAGCAGCACAAGCACAGGTACTTAGGTGACACTTAAAAACAGCAGCTGTGGCAGCGGCAGCTGCTGACAGATCAGTTTTACTATGTGAGCTGATGTGCAAGAGGAACTTTTAAACACAAACCGATTAAACCAGGATTGATTAAATAGATGAGGCAGTAAAAACATTGAGAGACAGCACTGATTATATGCATCATGAAACCTTTCCAAGTTTAAAGATTATTTATTATTAATTATTATTGAACAAATAAAGTCAGGTGGTACTTTTGAAAACACTTTTGAATCATTAAAACGGATCATCCATTGGTAGCGCTTTGGGTGGATGTGCAGGACAAAACTCATGAGGTGCCCAAAATAGTAAAGGTTCAACCTCTGCGCAGCATGAATGTGTTCAGTAAATTTCAATGTAATTATCTAATTAGATTGGAGGTTGGACCAAAGCATGTAACCAGCAGGTAAAACAAGAACCTAAATAAGGACTTCAGAGAGCGCTAACACAGCTTTAGGCATTTAACTATCCACAACAGGCTTATGTAAATTGTTCACATTGCTCCTGAGTTAGACCCACATTCTGAGTGAAATGACGACAACAATGATGATGAACACCCATATACCTATAGAACATTTTGGAAGTGAGACATTGTTGGGCTATATACGTTACTCTTGAGAGCGTCTTTCTAATCAAGTTCCAAATTTCTCCTGTGGGAATGAAGTTTATTGCCCACAACATTCAGAGGCAAAGATGAGTCTGTCACCAGTTTGATCTCCCACTAATGAAAGATTATTTCTCATTGTGCTTATTCCACATCCTTCAGAGTAATTTGCTTTGATAGCTAAACTGAAGCCAAGAGTCTCTCTGAAAGTTGTTTGTACTTATGAACTGCAAATCCTCCTGATTTAACTTTAAATTGAATAATGTGGATACGAATGGTTTCCCTTTATTTTTTTCTGCTTCCAACAAGGAATAAAAAGCGCATTAAAATGCAGCAATGTAAAAATACACCATTACAAGTAAAAGCACTGTATGAAATATCCTACTTACGTAAAAGTAGCACAAAATGTACTTAAAGTATTCATTATTCATTATTATTATTATTATATATGACATCATTAGATTATTAATACTGAAGCATCAGTGTTAGAGCAGCATGTTACTGTTGTACTTGCTGGAGGTGGAGCTAGTTTGAACTACTCATGTACAGTTAGCTTATATACCTCAAAAGGGTCACCTGATAAATCTGAGGGGTTGTGAGATGATTAATGGGAGAGGAAAGAAGAAAAAACAAACCACTGCAAAAAACCACTGGTTTAATCTTTAAGATTTTTTTTTTATAAAGGCTTGCTATCCATTGTGTCAAATCTTAATCTGAAAAGCATCTAAAGCAAAGTAGCAATGTAGGAGTATAAAGTAGCATTAAATGGAATACTCAAATAATACAAGTACTTGAGTCAATGTTCTTAGTTACTTTCCACTACTGGTAAAATGTAATCTGTGAGTGAGTGGGTGGGTTTATGGCGTACATGGGCCAAGTTAAGTGTAGCAGCCTCATTGTGTGTCGCTCCTTCTGTCCTTCCGCTCTCCTTCTTTCTGCTGTTGCCATGGAAACCAGTCCTACTCATCCTCATTCGCTGAGTCAGGAAAAGGAAGGCACAGTTTGACTCGGATGGTCATTCAGAATTACAAGGTGGCATCTCAGACCCGTTTACCAAACAGCACCTTGCTGCTCGCAGCAGTTCGGACATATTGAGTCACATTCAGCTTGCTTACTTTAGCGGGAAGACCTCACCTTCAAGCACCATCTGCCTGATGTCTCATTTGTAGCCACGATTACACTCAATACGACACAAGTATACAGTAATGTAGAATTCAGTGGCGTTGATTTTAGCCAGTTGACCTCGGCTTGTTTCTAAAGACCCCATGAAAAATGCATCTGAGCTACTAGGAAAACTGCTTCTAGCAGTGCATCTTCAGTAGTGATTGCACCTTGAGCTGTATCTAAACCGTCCACCCAGAAAAAATAAGATTTTCTTTTAGCAATCCTGCCTTTTCCCCAGTCGTATCAACTCTTGTTTTACTACAGGAATGGTTCAACATTTTGGCAAATATGATTACTTGCTTACCTGCTAGGAAAGGATTTCTTTACTTCCAGCAGAGACAGGAGTAAGACTTTCAGTGAGCTATAAATCTTTCAATGTACATATGGGTGTGTGAGTACAGTATTACAACAGACTTGGGGAAAAAAAAGTGAACCTATGCAATCTGTAAGGAGCTGGGAGGCAATTAGCTTACTATAAAGACTAGAACCTAGAGGAAAAAGCTAGTGTGGCTCTCACAACCTGCCACGTTGCATCCATAGACTGCTTAAAAAGATGGACGTAGCAGACTTAGAACGAGCAGGTTTGAAGACCCAAATAAGAAGTGAGACCAAATGACTCCTAAAAAAAAACCAAAAAAAACTGACTTAGTATTTCTAGAGAGAAGTTGACACTTTTTTTGAATGGGAGTCAATTCAAGACAACATCTAGCGGCCAATGTTTGCACTTTAAAGTACTTCCACATTGGTTTCAGTCACAAGCCATGGTACTTATCACTTCGTTGTATGTCATTTGACAAGTTGAAGACAGTACTACTTGTGATATTGTATTTTGACATTTTCAGTTTTTTTGGAGCAGAGGGTCCCTTTAAATTAAAGTCCTTTGCGGATGGTATTTGCAGTAATGTCTGCTTTGTGATTGCTATTTCTTCTGCATAAAAGAGGACAGTAGAGCAACAGAGAAGAGTTGGGCAAGTTTGTGATAATTGAAGCAACTGCAAATGAATTCATGGGACCGAATCTGCAGTCTGAGTTGAAGCGAACAAAGTTAATGGCTTTTGTGAACAACTCCTGTATGAATCACTGAGGGGCAACATTACAGAAATATCCGAATGAGAAAATCCTATCTTAATCCCACTTAAGAAAGCAATTTTGAGTTTTTCTAAGACTGAGGGACTATTGCTAAATGGCTGTTGTCAATCATGCTGGAACATAACAATCTGCAAATCACCCTCAATCTGCTGCAAAGACATGAAATTATTCAATCTGATGGTGTCTTTCATGACTGATTCTGGGTTGTAGACTGATGAAATGTCTGCAACAGTTACACATATAATATTGTTTACTGATGGATGGTTGGATAGACAAGTGAATGGCCGGATAAGATAATGGCCAACAGCTCATGTAAACAGGTTTCTATCAGAGTTAGTTGAGCATTCACATTCACATTCACAAGGTCGAACAACCATGTTTGATGTGCTTCACACATTACACATTGTTGGATTTGATTAAGGCAAGAACATGGGTAAGGTGTAGTCATTGTTATTATACTCTTATTATGTGTTTATGTGCCTAATCTTAGATGTTGTTAGTGTTGGGTGACAGTTGCATTGAAAAATGTTTTCAGTGACCTCAAAAAAACTTAAAAATAGGCACCCTCTTGGACTGCAGAGGCACATATCAGGGACGGGGCAGAAAACCACATGCAGAGGGTGTGGAATTAATGAGCAGAGACAAACCAGGACTGCAGGTATAAGTTAGGGAATTCCCTTTTTGGCGAGATAGTTACAGGCAACATGTGGAAAGTTCACCTTTGCAAGTAAAACTGCTTTTTCCTCTTGGCCCACATATAGTTTAGAGTTTGTCCAAATGAGTTTTTAAAGTGTTATAAAATATGAAAGCTATGACATTGAAAACACCTTTAGTTCTTTAGCAAATAAAAAGAACTTGTAAGTGTTCATGTGTTGCTCATATAACATATAATATATGATGTAACTTCTGTGTTTTGTCACCTTCACTCAAATGTGCACTTTGTGGCAAAGTAAAACTTTACCATTTAAAAAGCATGTTATGCATTGATGTTCATATATATATATATTTACACACACAGTAGGATCAGGGAGACCATAAATAATGATGAAGTAAAGCCAATGTCAACAAAACACAAAAAATTTAAATCGCTCAACGGGTGGAAAGAGTGGAAATATTGAGCGCATGTATCAATGAGTGTATCCATCCATCTCTTGTTCTATTCATCTTCATTTATCCATTTGTTCCTCCGCCGTCTTCTCTCCTCAGGTGTCCTAGCAGTGACAGTCACTATAGCAACTAAGAGCCTACAGTGAAGACAGAAAAAAGGGGGGAAGAAAAGGAAAAAGGGAGATAGAAAAAGAGGAGGGAAGTAGGGAAAACTTTAAGTTTGAAAGATGCACCTCATTCATCTCTGCCTCACAGCATCTGTCTTTCTCTGTACATCAGTTTTTTTATTTCTTCACACAGATTGGTTTCCTAAAGCTTCTCCTGGAGCTTTCATCTGTTCCTTCTATCTATCCCTGCAGCTTTATCACTAATCCTTCATCTATCGCTCTGTGTCCTGGAGGTAAGGGCCAATTATACCTTCTGGGTCTGAGAAACATGTTTTACGATACACACAACCGCACTTTCTCTCCTGTGTGTGTGCGTGCATGTGCGTGTGCACTATATACTGCAAGACGACTCCATTGTAAACAGAGGAGGATGGATTCTTGCTTGAGGTAAAGACTGCTTGTTAGCTACATTATTTACTTCTTGTTGTGGATGATGCTGAATCAAAAATTGATGTCACAAAAGTGTCCCCTGAATGGAAGATTGTCTCATTATTAGATTTCATTCTGCTTTTTATCCTACAATTTTTTGAATGCACAACAAATGTTCTCCTTTTAATTCTGCAGAAATTGTTGTGCCACGCTAAAATGGAAATGTTGGAGAATATTTTGTCCTGTTGTGGTGTACAGGCTGTGTGCCGGAGAGGAAAGAAATATTTGTGTGTGTTTGTCTCTGTTTTAATCTCATTCATATATTCATCAGCAGGCAAAAGTGCTGACACAAGTAAGAAGGGAAGCGGAGGCATAGAAGTGAGAGGCAGGATGTGTGAGATAACATGCACGGAGAAAAGGAAATCCAAAGATTTATCCACCTATCCATTCAGAGCGCTTATGTGATATTCAAAGTACACAAATGTATTTCAGATTGCAAACCTACATCACAGTATATCCACAGTGTATCTCTGCTGTTCATTGTTGAGAAAAAGGCTACAAAAATCAGATAAAACGGAAATCAGCAAAAAATGTATAATACTACAAGAAAAGAAAGTACGGTATGACAGTCATTACCCATAATCCATGTGGAGCATAACAAACATTGTGCAGAGCTGGCTGGATCGCAGCTAACCAGGTGTAACATGGATCAGGTTTCAAAATCTTTAAGGAGCAATCACACCAGTAAAAACAACATGAATACATACAGTCTGTAAATGAATTAGTTATCAAGGTTTGAGGCCTTCGTGTGAACAGGCTCATCTAATTTAGACAAATTTTCTTTGGGATTTAATGAACCTAAAAAACAATTTAAGCTTGAGTTCCCTGAACCCAGACTTGAACAGAAAATAACTCAAATTTAATTTTAAAAAACAGCACTTCATCAGCTGACTTCTGCTCCCTGATAACCTTTTTGATAAAGAGGAAGTTAAGATAGACATTTGCTTGCAGACTATACTTATGGAAATAAAAGATTTTCAGCAGGACACCAATAATATTATCAGTTTGATTTCTGCAACTCCTTGGTGATAAATCTGGAAATTTTAGACTTGCAAGTTGACAAGAACCATCCAAATATATAATTATCGTCTCAGTGGAGATTGACAACTTCATAAGTGAAGCCGCAAAGCTGGGATGCAGCTTATCTGGCAAGTAATTGTTGAGATTTCTCAAACAGACATCGCCATTCTTAGTATTCACCATTAACTCTATGATATGGTACAAAATATTGTTTTTCCACACAGCACATATTAAGGTGCATTGCTATTGAGAAAATAAACAGTATGTTTGTCTCGCACAAAAAAATAAATAAATAAATAAATAAAAAATCAGTGACTTTTTGAAAATGACAGAGCTTCTTTATGCACGTAATTCTTCCAGTTAGCTCAGCAGCTCCAGTGCTCCTAATCATCCTAAATACAAGAACCGAGTCGCCACGCTTTACTGCACTCCAGTTACCTAGCAACGCCCATTCACAAAATGCCATATAAGGCATAATGCAGTATGGAGGCTGAATGTACTCTCGGATTCAGAGAGAGAGGACATAAAAGAAATATAGCTTTTCAGAGGGTAAATAAACCAGTGAATGTACTGCTCTGTTCAGCTCTGTGTAGCAGAGGTTTTGATAAAGAAACATCAGAAGCTTCTGGCTGCTCAGGTTGCAGCTTAATGCTAATGATGAAAACAAAGAAGTCAATTTGCCCCATAAACTCATCTCTCTACGTGCTTGATAACTCATAAACAAGATTTGTGTGTATCTTTCTTGACATCAACAGTCATGTAAAGTTTCATCTTTACAAAGGCCCATTTAAGCTGGACTGCTTTTTACATCCTGTTTCACTCCTGTAGCTCTGTCATGCGCTGATGCAGATTGCAGTGTTGTCCAAATACCAGTTCCAACTACTATGTAATCTCATCCCATATACAGTATTTCCCGTCCTCCCTTCCCCTGTCCCTCTGTCAGTTGTTCAGCCTGTTGGCCAGCCAGCGAACCAGCTAGCCAGCCAATTAGTCTTCTCAGTGGGAGCTGACTAAAACTCGGTCTCTTCCCACACCTAATACCTAACAGATCGTAAGGCTTACAATGCAGACAGTAATGGGCACTGTGCACAAGACAGCTTTATAAACTGCAGCTTTTGGCCCCAGAAATAAATAAAACATAGTGATTCATGAAACTGTGTTTCCATAGCAACCTTGGTTATTTCACATTGGCAGGAAGAAGACAGTGGGACAAGGCTGCCTGTACTGTGCTGCTCCGCTCTCGACTCTCTTCTACTTATCATTCTTAGATTGCTGTGGCGTCAAAATTGTTAATGGACAACAATCACTGGCACAAATTCCCCTGTCAGTCAAAATATACTGGACATATTAGATTACATATGATAAACAAAACAAACAAAAAATAATATAAACTTTTACTAAACCTATAGTGGAAAAAGTCTTGTCAACTTTGCTGATACATTTATGAGTTTGCAGCAAATTATAACAGTAAGGAAACATGTAGCACATTTAAAAAGTTTTTCTGACCATGGGGAATGTTGTTAACATTTTGGCTTTCAAAACACTTGCTTATTGGTGCATCTCATCCTGATGCATGTACTGCTGCCCAAAAACGGAAAAAGAAATTTAAACAACAGTTGAAGGGTTGTGGTCTCTGGTGAGCTCCGAAATAAACAAAATACAAATGTGAAGTTCTCAGTGAGTATTTATTTATTTACATATAATTAACATGTTTTTGTAGTGTTTATTTCTAGAATATTTTAATGGCATTTAAGATAGATTGTTCTTTTTTTTTATTCCAATGTACAGTGATCCCTCGCCACTTCGCGGTTCACTTATCGCGGATTCGCTATTTCGCGGATTTTCATAATGCATTTTTTTTTTTTTTGGTGCATTCTGATTCGCTAAAAACTCACTCCCGCTTCTTGTATCAAAACATAACATAACGTAATCGATGGTGGCATGTCGGTGTACAAGGATCTTTTTGCAAAGAAGAAAAAAGAGCGACAACAGCTGCCTATCACTATGTTCTTCTCCCGAACAAACACACCTGCACCGCGGGCTTCAGAAGAAGAGAACACTGCAGAGCGCAGTCAGGATGCAGCGGCCCAGTCTGAAGAGCAGTGAAACGGCCTACACATGAGTCACTGTATTTGTATACATGTAATAGTTGCTAATTGTAAAAAAAAAAAAAAGTTTTCTATTTCGCGGATTTCACTTATCGCGGGTCATTTTCGGAACGTAACCCCCGCGATAAACGAGGGATTACTGTATTTCCTTTGCACATCTGCAGATTGTAAAAATAAATGTAAACAATTCTAATTAAAAGAATTTATAGCCTAAATGCTATAGTATCTTAGTGGTTTGTTGTGGTACCACCACCTTTTCCTCCTATTTTTTATAGTTTAACACTTTAGTGTTATCTTTAACGGGACGTATTATGTACATTTCCAGGTCTGTATTCACATTCTGAAAACTGGTTCTTCATGCAGCCCCTCAGTTCAGCCTCTGTCTGAAACAGGCTGTTTCAAATCCAGTCTCTATTCTGATTGGCCAGCTTCCTGACGCCGCACCTTAGCAGACAGCGGAACAAACAGTAGTATTCGGATTTTGCTTCTTTTTGCATGAGTGGACAATGTGAACAACCCATGGAACAAAGAACCTTAGCAACAAGGCTACAGAACAAACGGCTGCTGCATGTGTGAATAACCTGATGTCGTCACTAGGAGAAAGCAGGGGTAACTTTGCAAATGTAGCGTTCAGAGCAGGCTGATTGATATTGCCACTTGGTGAAATCAGTAGAGCTGAACAGGTACAGGGAAGTGACTTGGAGACAGATGTAACTGAATTATCCAAATATAAGGAAAAGAAACTGGCACTCATTTATATTTTATGTTATATCAGTATTCTTTCAGGTACCTAATGGAAGGGAAACGTGGGAAGGGAATCCTGAGCACCCAAAGAAAAAGGAAGAGGAACCTCATTGACCTATGAATTATAGAAACCTCAATGAATCGTTCACCTATATGTGTCATCTTGTGGTTCATGTGTGTATTTAAGTGGACTGTATGCACGCAGTCATATATGAGCTTCATGTTTTACCATTTTACTGAAGACTTGATGTGTTGTGGTACTGTATTTTTTGTCCTTTGGTATAGTACAGTATACTAACACAGACACAGTGAGTTGTGCAGTGTTGTTTGTCTCCCTTCATAAAAGCTGTACGGCATGTCAAAACATAGAAACACATGGCAGTCATTTGGCTTTTAGTTTAAAAAGTTGGCTTTTGGTAAATGCTTTAACAGTGTAAGCTGTAAAGCTGGTCAAAACAAGTATATTTTTTGTTTAGGTTTCTTCTGTTTACTGCACTTGGTATGAAGTTAAGTGATGAATAAAAAACTGTTCATGGACATTACTTTTGAAAGTGATCTGACTTAATTTAAGTGTCCCTGATTACAGCTGCTAATCTCTGAAAATCCAAGCTACTGATCCTCTGTGCAAAATTTTGTTGCCAAGATTATTCTGGCTGAAGCTCCCCTCACTGGCTGAATTTGTATTTGTTGCTTGGCAACATTAACTTAGTGAACATCTTAACAGGAAGTAACTGTTGATGCTTCAGTGATTTAATGACAGAACTCTGCAGGCTGTTGGTTCGCTGCGTGACATCCTGCTACCTGCAGGGTACCATCTCATACTCATATTGTCTCTCTGGGATGCAGTTGGGTATGTGTATATGTGTGAGCTACTTGTGATTATACTGTAATGGCACAATTCTCTCAACAACCATCCTCCCTTGACTCACAAGTATTTGTACCTCTATGCATTTCAGGGCTGTGATTGCCCCTAGCCTAACCTTCACAACATGCCAAACCCTTTAAATTAAATTACAAGAATTGGCCAAAATCATCAACCTCACTTTTCAAAATGTTTTACTCTCAAGGTCTGAAACTCAGTTTTGTTTTCACACAGATAGAAAAACACATATTGAAGTCATGCACAGAATTGACCTAGAGCTTCCTAAAATAATACATGTCCAACAGGTAGGCTATAGCTCAGAGTTTGGAAAACGCAGTGAACGGCTCTTTGGCCAATGTTGTCAATTCTACAGTATTTGCAAAGTTGGGAGTCCTGCCATCATGATTTTGTGAGCATCATTGTTATATTTTCAACCAACACTGGACAGAATAAGCATGAGATGTTGAGATGAAGCTGCAATTTGGTGCCCAAAATAGACAAGATCTCTAAATGCACAGCATTGTGACCTGTGTTTTATAGCAGATCCATGCTTGGCTCTCTAAACAAGAGCTGCCTAAAATAGGACCTGTGGGCAAAATCAGCTGAATCCAAGCTGCCTAAAATAGTACCTGTGGGTAAAACCTGGCTCTCATAAAATGAGTTTGGCCCACCAAAGTGTTACACAGAGTGTAAAGTGCGCTGTTTCTCATGTATTGTGTTTAAATTTAATAACTTAAATCCTTTGAGCTACTGTAGAACAATGAGTCAATACGCTTTATGCAGCTAAAGCACCGATAATTAAACCTCTGAAAATATGTATGAAAATTTCAGCTACACCTGAAGGAGTTTAGATGTGTTTGCACAGTTTTCTGCCTCTTGGAAAATGACAGGCGAATGAAATGCTTGTACATTTCTCTTTTACAGCCCGAGGGTGTCGATGAGTGATGTGGTATTATGTGAAAACATACTTTTCTGCCAAAGTTATAACTTTTGAGAGATATTACTGTATTTGTATTTTTGTCTCTTCTCACTGGTTTGAAAGGAGCCACAAAGGTGACAACACACTCACTAAATCAAACCAAAGTAGGTTGTTTGCTTATGCCGAAGCATCTTGTATGTTTTGTATTCGAAGGTTAAGACTCGGTTCAAACGCTCATCTAAAATATTGAGTTGAACACACAATGCATTGTATTTCTATAAAGTCATAACACTTGCATTCTTATTCCCTGCAGAGTAAAATAACCAGAAGCAGCAATCAGTCATCAGCAGACACAGAGAAACTCAGTAAAGCCTTCTTCATATTGATTTTAAATCACTGTAAAGCCTGGCATCTTGTGGCTCACTGCTTTTATAAAATAGTGGTAATGTAATACACCCTTGTTATTAAAAGGGTAAGAGCAAGTAGCTGCATGTAAGGAAACCTTAGGGAATAATCTGTCTTTTATAGCAAGTGTTACACAATACACACAATATATAACCAGTTTTCATTTCTGCTCTTCCGGAAAACAAACAGAAACAGGATACAATAAAAAATAATAGTTTTCTCTAAAACAATATACAGTACATTAGTTTGCACACAAACCATGTCGATTAATCAACTTGTTGCCAAATTCATTGCCAACAATTTTGTTGTAATTTCTTAAGAAACAAAAACTTTATGATTCTTGCTTCTCAAATGTGAATATTTTCTTTTTTTTAGGCAGTTAAGTGAATATCTCTGGGTTGTGGACAAAGCAAGACATTTGAGGATGTCACCTTGGGCTCATGGTGAACATGTTCCACCATTTTCTGACATTTTATTGCTCCAACAACTAATCAATTAATTGAGAAAATAATCAACACATTAATTGATAATGAAAGTAATTGATAGTCGCAGCATGATGCTCACATCTTTTTTAAATATGCTATAATCGTTTTTCCATTTTTAAAAAGTAGATTACTTTAGTTAAGGATAACTGTTTATGCCTTCTTTGGAAAACAAAACCTCTTATGTGCAGTTTTTCTAAAAAGCCCAAGACCCTCTAAATTTGGCTAAAGTTGCCAGGCAACAAACGCAATCAAAGCTGTTAAACGAGACTTTAGCCTGAACTTTCAAATTCAATTTAAGCAGGCTTCTTACCCTGAAGGTCAAAACTGAGAAACAGCATGTTGAAGTTGATGTTTTATCATCATCTATGGGTTCAGCCTTGACAGGCTGAAGGTGACCCAGGAAAGTGAAAACAGAGAGACAGACACAGAAATAGATGACTTGATGACTGACAGAGAGACGGATTGGCCAGCTTCCTGTTTTCACACAGACTGTTGTTAAACTCAGTCAATCTTGGAGAATCCCAGCGCTGCCATCTGGGTTTATCTAGAGCTTCGTCTCAGCACTGCCAACTGGCACAGATGGCACAAGGATACTATGTCATTTGTTAGAGTAGAGTTGAGAACAATAGAGGGAAGTAGAGCTGTATAATGTCTGTTATGGTTGGATATCAAGTATCAGAGGTCAGTCTAAGCCAAGATAAGAGTCATACTTTGTTTACTTATTAAGACCATCTCAAATGGAGCTATACTCTATATTTATCTATACTTAATATTTAAAAGGCCAACTACTATTAGGCTAGTTACCTGGAAAACATATTTCAGCTGATGAGAGACATGTTTGCTTGGTTTTAAAAAAACTTTCCAGGTTTGGAAAGCGGAAGTAAACAATAGCAGATCTAATGGAAAAGAGAAATGTTATGAAAAGTGTGAGTTTTTATGATTTTCTCAAAAAATAAACATTTACCTGAGAGATTGGTGACTGACTGAGTGATGAAGCTACGGCATTGGTCAGCTGAATGACCGGTTGTTGTGATGACTGTTGCTTTGCTTTGTGGGGACAGAGTAGGTGAAGTAGACTGGTTGAATGCATACTGGAATTTTTTTTTAATCACTGCGACATCAAGGGATTTTTTTTCCTACTGCAGATTTTGCTTTTCTTTGTGCATACTACTACATACTATATTTTGACTCTACTTCTTGGGGAGGCTACGATTCTTCAATGCCTGTACCTGATTACGTTGCACAATATAATTATAATTGTTATAGTTCTGCATTATACAATGATGATAATTCTACTCTTACTTTTTATTGTATTTTATTATATACTATGTATATTATTACTGCACAATGTTTTCGTATTATTATTACTATTTAACCATTATTTTATTGTATTCTATTGATGCTTACATTTCTGTTGAGATTAATAAAGTAATTATTATTTATAGTCTCTCACAGAGAATGAAGTTTTATAGTTATCAATAATTCTGTTATTATATAATTACTAATGAATGTTTTACATGGACAAAGGTTTGCTTTGATTTTGACCATTTGGCAGTCCCCCTTCAACAGGAGGTCAGCTATTATTTGGCATACACATATTTTACTGTTGTTTTTTTTTTACATATGCATATAAAGAATAGAAAAAAGCATTTATTTCTGTTAGCAAAGTCGGGTTATTTTTGTCTACATCATCAAGCAGTATGGCAACAGTCTCAGGGACGAGGTCCTGTGTGTGTGTGTGTGTGTGCGTGCGTGTGTGTGTGTGTGTGCGTGCGTGTGGGTGTGTGTGCGCGCCCGCGTGTCTGCGTGTGTGTAAGAGTGAGTGGTGACACACTGAGATAAAAGGGCGACTTCTATTCTGCCTTTATCTTTCTTCTTTCAAGCGCGCACTCATTCACTCACTCACTCACACACACACACACACACACACACACACACACACACACAGATTCCGTGCACAATTAGGGACACGCTCAAATACGCACGCGCAAACGCACCTACTCTGTCGTCCTCGTTCCATCTTCATCCATCCATCTCTCTCTCTCTCTCTCTCTCTCTCCCCTCTCTCTCTCTCTGTCTCTCTCTCTCTCTCTCTCTCTCTCTCTCTCTCTCTCTCTCTCTCTCTCTCTCTCTCTCTCTCTCTCTCTCTCTCTACGGGGGATAGATGGGAGGAGACGCTCCTGCTGGAGGCAGCGGGGTTTACGGTAGCGGAGAAGAAGAAGAAGAAGAAGGGCGCCGCTTTTCTTTACTATTCTGTCACGGATCCGGTCGTGTGTTCTTCATAACCGCACACTGACCTTTTGCATCCCCGGTGTGCGTGTGTGTATCTTGTGTTTTTACACAGAGGCGGAGCGAGGCATCTTGTAACGATCCTTACCGGGGACTGACAGCAGTGTGTGTTTGTGTATTTAACCGACTTGGATTTTAATGATCCTGAAATGAATCGCACTACCCGCCGGATTGATGTGCTCACATCCTCCGTGTTCTGGCCCCGGGGGTATTAAAGATGCGGCTTGTGGCCGCATCGTGTCCTGTACCTGTCCTGGTTTCACACCGGCTCGGTTCGTCCCGGTAGACTGATCCTGTCCGGTGCTGCGGTGTCTACAGGGGCTACCAGAGTGATTTTTATTTTTTAAACCGGATCAGCCACCAGCAGCCTGACCGATGGATAACTACTCTACTTTACAACGTAAGGCAACACGCACAGACACATACCTGCTGCAGTATTTGTCAGAGTTGATGATAGGCATCCCACGCTAATATCGACTCATAAGATACCTTTAAGGACTCTGTGGGTCCTTATTGCACAAAAAAAAAAACATTTTAATGTACAACTAATGGTAAAATGTCAAATTGTAAAATTTGCAGTCATTCATGCTTCTAAATGTTATTATAGGGTTAATGCTGGCCATACATGATTTCTCTATATCTTGTTATTATTTGCTATTAAGGAACACGATCTTGCATGCCTACTGCATAAAATAATATATTTCTTCAATGGTTTTTATTTATCCAAATGTTCAGCTCACTTCATAGACCATCATCCACGGGCCTCTCAAGCTCTGTGATGAGCTAATGAAACAGCCATGACTGCAGGGAGGGTGTGTGTGTGTATGTGTGTGTGTGTGTGTGCGCATCCATGTGTTTGGGGTGGTTGATAAATGATGCAGTGTCATATACACTCCTGTTTTGGCATGTAACCTCCAGCCTTTCTGCCGTGATAGCTTCATGCTTTCATACAACACATAATCTCACACACACACCTGTTAAATCCACCATGCAGCCTGAGGTATTGCATCTTATTAGTCTATCTTTCCTGTTATTTAGCTATATCAGTCGCGCTTGTTATGAGCAGGCTTGTTAACCATCCAGCTGAATGGTTTATTGCAGCTGTTACAAACCTGTGCAAGGTTAAAGCATTTCCCCCCGGATCATAAGTTGTCTCGCTCTGTGCTGTAATTTGTCATTATTTTTAAGATACATTCAATAGCTCATATATATGTCTTTCTGACTTGCTGGGCATTAAAGCAGCATGCAAAAAGGCTCCTTCTAATTAAAGGGAATATTTAATTACAATCCTCAATGCAACATATTTCAAAGCTTCTCTGTCTGTGTTGCCTCTTAGATGAGTTCTATTAATAAATTTTCTTGTGAGCAGGGCTTTGCAGTCCTTTATTAGCCTTATTTTGTGTCATTTTGCAAATAGGTCATTATGTGATTTTAGTATGATCTCTTTCTTTGGCGACATGTTCATCAAATAAATTTCTCTAATTATGTAGAGTGATTAGCCTCTTTCATGGTATTAATAATCTCTTTCTTTGTGGCTATAATGTACATCTTTCTGTTGGCTTCTAGACATAGAAAACTCAGTAGTTTTTGGAGATTAGAGTGATTGCTGAGCCTGTGCTTCCCACCACCATTAAAATAAGGATTAAATTACTTGGTAAAAATGTAATCCAGTGGTTCCTGTTACTTGGTGGTCTCTTTAAGAAGCTGCTTTGTTGCTTATTAGTGGCTTTTCGTTGATTAATGACTTATTTCAGTTCTTATTATTATATATTGTTACCTTGGTATGGGAAAACAAGACAAAGGGTCTACAGCCATGCCATCATCACTGAGATGCTGTTGCAGTGGAAGCCTAACATCAGCATGCTAATATGCTCACAATAGAAATGCTAGGGCGTTGATGTTAAGCAGGTGTAATATTGATGATAAGAATGTCATTTGTTTAGTAGGTTTTTGGTTTTCAAACTGAAGTGTGAAGGGCTCAGATTAGAAGTCAAGGGATCACCAAAATAATAAATATTTCATCATGTGGGGGGCATGACTGTGAGGCAAATTTCATGGCAACACATCCGAATAGTTGTTGTGACATTTCACTCAAAAATAAAAATGTCAATTGCATGGTGTCAGTAGGGTTCATTCTCTTGGGACCATGAATGTCTGTACACACAAAAACAATCACTGGGTTAAAGTTTTACACAGTTTAGTTCAATATAACAACACAACCAACCAACTCAACATTGGGTAAGTTTTACATTGTCTTGCCTCACTTGTAAGTCGCTTTGAATAAAAGTGTCTGCCAAATGACAAAATGGACAGAGTGGCAATCAGTTTAGCAATCTTTAGCCAAAAAAAAAAAGATTTAAAAAAAGATTCACAAGTTATTAACAATCAGTAGCAAACTGTGACATGTAAGTTTAAAAAGAGTAGAGTAGATTATAACAAGCTTTAGTTTGGATACAAGTGGACCCCTTGTCTTGGGTGGTGTTCTGAGTAACCGTAACCCAGTACTGACCCAAACTGGGCAACATTTTTACCCAGTGTTTTTTAGTGTGGATAAAGATGAAAACATAAAGCCTTGCTGCTAGCATGGCTAAAAGGGATAAAGAGAGAGAGGAGCAGTATCCACTACTGATGGTGAAAGTAGTAATTATGTTGATATTTACTGAGTTTACACAGCTGCATCAGCCTTTAAACCAGATAGACACAACCCTTTAATCATCTGTTTCCATTTTACCAACATACAGTACCCACTTTAGTCTAACTGTAAATACAAGACAAGTCGTTTATGTCAATCATAAGTTAAGCACCTCCAGCGTTGAGTGTAAATTAAGAGGATTCAGATCCAAGACACAATAAGTGCATTAACATTTTATTCTCTAAGAGCAAACTTGTATGCAGCTTGCAGAGGAAGGTTGGCTCAGACTCTCTGCTGTTCCACTAGAGCTCTGAAAGCACACTGCTGCTGTTCCTGCTGCTGCTGCTGATGCTGCTGGTTGCCTAGTGACTGTATCCATAGAACTGGCTCCAATCGTCATGGTGATAGGCCAAGGGAAAGAGACCCAGCAGTGAGGGAAAGGGGACAGAGATACCAGCACATCTGCAGCGTGTATAATGATTATGAAGATGAATTGTGATATTATCATACATGATGATAATTATGGTGGAAAGGATTTGTGATATGTTGGTCATTGTCAATTATGATGACGCTAAAGAACGTGGGTGAGATGTGATAGAGATTCTTAAAACTTTATTAAGCCACTTGACTGAGAGAAAACACTCACAATCACACTTTTGTCCGAGTATGACAAGAAAATGCTACTTTCAGAGTTGTTGCTTCAATTGTTGCTTGTGTATTTAGCTTACACGAAGATGACTGTTTGGCACATACTGAGCTGACTGAGAGGGACAGTGGAGACATGAGTTATGCTGCAGGATAAAACTGCAACAGTTTTGTTTGAATAGTCAATCAACAATAATTAATCATTAATCATTTTCTTTGCCAAACTTCCTTTGGTTCCAGCCACTCCAAAATGAGGATTTTCTTCTTCTGTAATAATGTTATTATAAATGGAATATCTGTGGATTTTTGGGCTGTTGATCAGACAAAACTACACATTTGAGGATTATTCAGCCTATATAACAATTGATCAAGATAACTGACAATGAAAATCATTTTTCTTTGCAGCCTTATTGCAGTGGTGGTTGGGATTTTGGTGTATATGGAAATGATGTTTCTTTTTTTCTGCCATAAATCTTTCATGAGTTCAAGCTGAAGGGGGTGAACGTTCACTAGATTTTGGTTGGAGTATGACTTGAAGCAGAAACTACACACTTGTAATGTCATCCAATTTTGCTGCATTTTCCTAAAGCCAACAAATCCATATGTTATGAAACGTTTGCAGGATTTTAGAAGAGAAGAGGAGAGGAGGGAGGGAGGAGGAACAGACAGAAACATTATCCTCTTTGTCACGGCACGTACTGTACTGTAGGTTCACACAGGCTGCATGAAATTGTTCCAAACTGGTCTCACAGAGGATAAATTTATCTCATCTGTTTTGTTCATATAACTGGTTTATTGTGATTTTTTTTTTTCTCTCACTGTGAATACGGATTCATATGTGAGCATCCAATCTATCCCTCCTGTCTCAGTGACAGTGTTGCCATGGTTGCATCATGCACATTGTTCTCCCAAGGGTGACATAATTCATTGGCCTGAATTATAATTTCTGGATTCTGTTTCTTTTACAGTCTAAAAGGGAAGTGGATCTTGGTGTGGAATATTTAACTATATATCTAATGCTAACAGTGTCACTTGTGCTTTGGAGAGTCACTCCATAGTACATTATGTATTCCTGCAAGTTAAATGATTTAGAGTTTGCTTTCACGGCGCATGGAGTGTAGGAACCGCAAAGAGAAAAAGTTCAGGCACAAAAACCAATAGGGGACATTAAAAGCTTAGAACTAATTATTTATTACTTCAAAAAAGCCTTTTGTTATTAGTGCTGAAACAATTAGTTGATTAATCAAATAGTATAACAGGAAATTGTGAATTATTTCCATAAATGATCGATTGCTAATTATTTATCTTGCAAAAGTGTAAAACAGTCTCTGCTTTCAGCCCCTCAAATGTAAGGATTTGCTGCTTTTCTGTGGTTAATATCTTTCTAAATTAAATATATTTGGTCAGACAAACAAGACCTCGCAGACTGTTATTGGTGCCCGTTGCAGCAGTGTCATGTGATTCCTCAAGCTTCACGTCAAGATCTAGTGTCCACAGCTGTGGTTCACCAGGCAGCATTTTTTTGTGATACATTGATGGGACAAGTCATGTCAGTGCTGCTGGTACTATAGTTCTGTAGCGCGACAAAAAGTCTGTCCTCATCCGCTGTGACAGCCGCAAGAACACTGACGACTGATGACATGACGAGTCACTGACGAGGCAGGAAGTCGAGCTCAGATGTTGTTGTGAGTGTGTTCTGATATAAAGTTGCTTATTGAGGGAGTGGAAAACAGAACAGTTTCAGGGCAGCAGGGCTGCATACAGTGGTGTGAGAGTGTTTGCTGTTTTCCTGATTTCTTATTTTGTGCATGTTTGTCACACTTAAAGCTTTCAGATCATCAAACAAATTTAAATAAAAGACAAGGTTAACAAAAGTAAACACGAAATGCAGTTTTTACATGAAGATTTTTATTATTAAGGGAAAACAAAATCCAAACTTACCTGGCCCTGTGTGAAAAAGTTGAACTTTTTGGAAGTCATCCATTACGTCTGGCGTAAAAGGAACACCACATTTCAGAAAAAATGATAAAATATGGTGGTGGTAGTGTGATGGTCTGGAGCTGTTTTGCTGCTTCAGGACCTGGAAGACTTGCTGTGATAAATGTCACCATGAATTCTGCTGTCTACCAAAAAATCCTGAAGGAGAACGTTGTCCATCTGTTCAGGACCTCAAGCTGAAGCTGCAGCAGGACAATCCAAAACACACCAGCAGTCCTGACCTGAATCCTATTGAGATGCTGTGGCATGACCTTAAAAAAGGGGTTCAAGCTCAGACCCTCCAATGTGGCTGAATTACAACAAAGTGCAAAGATGAGTGGGCCAAAATTCCTTCCCAGCGCTGTAAGACTCACTGCAAGTTAACGCTTGATTGCAGTTGTTGCTGCTAAGGGAGGCCCAGCCAGTTATTATGTGACAAAAAGGCAAAAAAATAAAAAATCAGGAACACTTTTTCACACAAGAATGGCTGTGTATATGAGCAACAATAGGTTTCACTGTGTTTTGTACTCATCATGAACAAAACAACAGTTTGTCAAAAAAAAAAAACCCATAGGTAACCATGCAGTTGCTAAACAACCTGGCAGGACTGTTGCAAAGTGTTTCACACTGTAGGTTGTGTGTGTATGTTTGTGTGTGTGGATAGCTGAGTCTTTCACACTTGTCCAATGTGTCATGTGGCGTGATCCACTGTTTGTGCTGATGTGTGTGTGTGTGTGTGTACACATACAGTTTTGCCTTCTCATCTTTTCATGCTTGCTCAGTTACATCCTGATGGGATTTGGCCTTGTTCAAGGTTTTTCAACTTTTTCTGAACCCATTTGTAATTTCCCAAATTCCCATGACCCCAAAAGTTAAGATAGATGACATCGAGTGAATCTAAGTAGGGCATTCTGTTGCACGCTGTTGGCACGTTGTTGGCAGTGTGTGTGTTATATATATGTGTGTATATATATATATATATATATATAATTTTATAGACAAAATGATTCATGCTTAATCATCACTGTGAACCGCTGGTAGACAAGTCATCACACTGCAAGAGATTAAATCAATACTTGTTGATGTTTTTTGTTTTATTGAAAAAGTTACAGTGGATTAATGAAAGAGCACCAGTGAGATGGGATAAAAGACAAACACTTGTCTGTAGAAACACAATGGCAAAACATATAACTTCAATCAACTTGTAATTTAGAATAAGAGGGATTCTCAGTTTTTGGCCGTTGGTATATTTTGTTTGTAGAGGACACTTGTATGAAGCAGAACAGCAGAATGAGAGCAGAGAGACGAAGTGGCGAGCAGGAGTCTAATCTCTCTAAAAGTTGACAGCATCTGCCTCCTGTCCTGCTGTCTGTCTCAGCTCAGTTGTCATTGGCTATCAGACAGGAAGAGGCTGAGAGATGGCTTGTGTCAGTGTATGTCTGCGTTAGTTGCCCTTTGGTGTTTAACCATCTCCACACATAGCAGTTCTCTGGAACTGCCATCTCTCTGTGTTTATAAGATTAAATTGAATTCTCAAAGGTCCCGGAAACATATTTTCTTCATCAGCTTCTTACTCTGAGTAATGCTGTCTCATGTGAACGCACAATTTTCTGCCAAGTTGAAACAGTTTTGGTTATTTTACATCTAAGATTTATGCATTCGTGTTACACATTTCTACGCACCAGTCATAATTTAGCAATATTTGAATTTGATGGCAGGTGTGGGTTTATTTGCGTATACTGCTGGGGAAAAGCCACTGATAAAACACACACCCACATCCTGATAAAGCAGATTAAGATGACTTTTTAAGTGGTAAACTCTTGTATAAAACGGCATAGCTGATTTTTTGGCTACTTGGGTGCAGCAGAAACAAGCTGCGAACACAACACTCACACATCATCACCTTTTAAGCTGATGTGGGTTAACAGTTGCTAATTTTCAAATCCAGCAGTTACATGAGCAAAATTATTATTATTACTATATATTTGGAGTTGTGTTTCCGGCCTATGTGATTAAACCAAAATAGTAATACTACGTCATTTTGGATCTTCTTATGTATTATTTTGCTATTTTTGTTAAACTTATCTTTAAAGTTGTGGTGTTGATTTTGTTATTGTTAAAAAATATCAAAAATGGATATAAGTTTACATATGGTGTCAGCAGACACTGAAAATAAAAGGATTAAGATCTCAAAAAAATGTGATGGGGACACACATACTTCACACTAACCCATTTGACTTTGTAATAAGCCACAAACAGGCTGTTTGCAAAGAGACCCTGACCTCTTGGTCTGTGTTGTGTGTTTGTTGGCTCGTTCTGTAATTTTGGTTAGCTGGCAGTGGCACTTCTCAGTATCTGACTTGGACCAGAGCGGCTTTCACCAGGATCGGGATAGGAAATGGAGACTTGGCATGAAGCCACTTCCTTTTTAGCCTCAGAGGAAGGAAATAATTATCCGTCCTGTCCTCAGTAGCACTCTGTAATGAATGCTAAACAATTTGACAGCAATGAAAGTCAAAAGGACAATACAACTACATTTAAGATCTGTCATTAAAAACCACTTATTCTTGTTTTTTATTAACTCACTGCTCCTGAATATTAACAAATGCCCTGTAGATGTTTTTACAGCCATGTAGGCATGTCAAACATTCATTACTATAATCTGACAGAAAGCACGCTATGTGGAAGGGATCACACAAACAAATGTTTTTCTCTCAGTAAACAGTATTTGAATGACATGTTTGATATTGTCCATTCAGGAGTTTTTCTCTTAGATGAGATTTGGTAACGGTAATTTTGTTTGACGGTGTTTTTTTCTTTACATTTGAGCAAGTCCCTAGGCTCACTGTAGGCACCGATGTGTGGCGAATGTTAAAAGACCACTTCACCACACGTGACTGAGGGGGAGACCTCAGAGTATGCATGTGTGTACTGTGTCACTGTAGAGTGTGTGTGTGCCCATCCATGCGTGTGTCTGAGTGTACTGGGAGTGTGGAGCTGCATGTGACTATATGTGTGCATTTGAGTGTGAGAAAGAGAGAGAGAGAGAGAGAGAGAGAGAGAAGAAGGATTGCTGACTGTGAGTTTTCCAACAAGATTTTCAGCTGTAAAAATCTTTTCCTTTAATCATTTAAACAAGCTTTTTGTGATTTTTCTGTCATTTATACACTGGATGTCTGTATTAAACATAATTATATATAATTTATATTATATACAAAATACATGTACATACATACAATTGGCATCGTAGTTTAGAGGAAATGCTCCATTTGCAGTTACCTCCCACTGAACTGAAAAAATAAGTAAAATCCAACTACTGTTATTTGTTTACGTAGCCTTCCAGGAGCTAAACATTCAGAACAGAGAGACATGAGCTAAAACAACCTGAAACGGAAGCTGGACTGAGGGGCTGTGTAAAGAGCCAGTATGAGATGAAGGATTTTCATTTTTATTTGATTTTATTCTTAATTGAAACTAATTTAAGGATATTTCAGTAGATAAATAAACAAGTAAATAAAAATATAGACCTGGAAATGTGCATGCTATGTCCTCTTTAACTCATCTGCGTATTGTGTGTAGTGCTTAATGCATCATTGGCTTCCACTCTTTCCTCCCTTGTTCATTTCCCTTCTTCTCTTGTTGATTGTAGTGTGCAGTATATCCATATATGTAGGCCAGCTCGCCATAGGTCT
Source organism: Pampus argenteus (assembly GCA_036937835.1). Taxonomy (NCBI): domain Eukaryota; kingdom Metazoa; phylum Chordata; class Actinopteri; order Scombriformes; family Stromateidae; genus Pampus; species Pampus argenteus. Next base: position 14,648,531 of record CM072870.1, read on the forward strand.
TATGGGCTCTATATGTATCCATAGGACTGCCTGTATAACAGCTGTGGCATTACAGCTTGGTCTGCTGGCTTAAAGGCTTAAACAGGCAGCCAGCAGAGATTATTAGCAATTGTGCCTTTTGACATGTGGACCAGTAGATGCCGAGATCTGGTGCATTTAAACACTGTATATTGTTTATATCTTGCAAGCCCTCAGACTCATCTTTTGACCTATTGGGAGGAAAACAGTGGCAACATGTAAGTAGAAGAAGCCTGAACTACTAAAGATGTTGATTTCAAACCATTAAAGAGAGAAAGACAGAGAGGTAGGGAGGTGGGGGAGTGACAAGTAACAAGTACAGAGCCCCACAGTGCATTTGTGAGAATGACGTATTGTTCTTTTTTGTGTACAAGAACATTTTCAACTTAAGTGTGAAAATCCAAAGTTAAAGATAAATGTTGCGGTGACAAAAACGTCAAGCTCCCTGAATCGTGATGGTGAAGTTTGACAGTGCCCAGGTATGTGGGAGTGAAGTGTCTCACCTTCGACTGGCCCGAATCTGCCTTGTGTGATGCCCACGTCGCCCGTGGAGATGGCATCGTGTTTAAACTTTATCCAGAGTGGCTTTTTGTCGTGACTAGTGGGCTTCATAGCAATGTATTCTCATGGAGCTGCCTCCTCGCTGTGACTGTACTCCTCTCGTCTCTCTCTTCGCCCAGACATGGAAGGTGTCGGAGTCTGCGGTTACTCTGCTCTGCAACGAGCTGTTTCTACTCTGCTTGTACTGATATTAACTGAAGATGGTGGGATGTTGATTTAATGCTTATCAGGGTGATTAAAGTGGAGATGATGATGATCTGTAACAACTTTCATCAGAAAGGATAAGCTGTTGTCACTGTGCACCCCAATTCAGGTCATATTTTGTCTCTGGAAATAGCTACATATGACTTTTAGTTACATGCACTTTTAATCTCAGTGAGTTTGAATAAAGAAAGGAAGCTACGTCGTCATGTGACTCTTTGAGATATGCCTCTGTCTAGTTTTTCAGTGCCATCTGCAACGTGGCTGGTGAAGGTAGAAGGAGCTGGCAGCAGAAAAGAAGATAGACAAGCCCCTGTGGGCATTTCCATACCGCTACCTTACTGCTACAACGTCACATTAACCATACAGCGCCAAGTCTCCATGACACTACATTCGTTAATAAATTAAAAATAGAAAAAGTTATCATAACATTATCTCAGTGATGTGCTTTTTTCAGGTATATATATATATATATATATATATATATATAAACTTGGCTTGTCACAATGATTCAACCCTAGACTTTTTACATATGTGCTCACTGACACTCAGAAACACCCAGTTCACCAAATTACAAAATATTATTCAGTGGGAATAAAATTTATTTCCATTTCCAGTCCATTTTCCTTACCTGAGGGATTGGTTCAGCAGTGTGCCAGCAGCTTGTCACAATGGTGCTCTTAGCCAGGGCTTTTTAATTAAGTGTTTTATGTTAATTTGGGGCAATTGAGTCCCTGGTTACCATAGCAACTGCTTGCTGTGCAATTTCCATGGGCTGTTCAGGAGAGCTTTAGGGATAAAACTTACTAAAGGGTGTTTATGCAAATGCAGTGCTGTCATGCGGTGCACAAAAAAGCATTCAATACCCTGCAAGCATGTGAAGTGAGAGACAGTGTGCTGTTACTGAGAGGTCACAGGTTAGATTCCTGCAACAGAGAGTGTGCACAAGTGTTGACGTGACCTGTCACTTGGGTGAAATCCTAAAATATCAAGGCATAGATAAGAGAAGTTTTAAAACCTAGTTTCAGTGTAAGACATTTAGAAAGAGGCATAGAAAGAGGAGGAAGAAGAAGAAGAGGGGAAGAGTGGATTTAGGAGTGACAGAGGCAGCAGCAGGTGATAGATGGAGTGAACGCATGAATAGAGATCCAGACAGTCATGCACAGCTATCAGCTGGCAGTAAAAAAGAGAGATTGACTCCAGGCCAGAGAGAGGATGAGGAGAGAGAGAAGGAGAGCAGGATGACAGAAAGATAGAGAGGTTGTTCCAGATAGCAGCAGGTCTCACAGTGTGTACGAAGAGTGTTTCAGGTGAAGGTGAACCGTTCTCTTATAGTCAGGATTCAGGACTCTGTGTGCTCTGTGTTCAGCACATTGTAGGGAAAGGTCATGTTGAGATTCAGTCTAAAAAACATTTTAAGACTGGGTTTTAGAGTCAAGGTTAAAATAATGACTAGGATAAAGTTTGGGGATAGGCATGTAAGAATGGAGTAATCAAACTTCTTACTCATTACACTGCAGGGAGATATCCCACAGTGATTTCTAGATTTGTTTACATGTGATCTCTTAAATCTGCATTAGCTGATTTTTTGGGGCAGCGGAAACAAGTTGATATTTTGAACTTGTTAGCAAACAGTTATTCATTTATCCAAGTTACAAAGCAACAGTATCATTCATTTGGAGTCATGTTTCACCTGGTGGATGTGAGTCCAATAATCATTCTTCTTTAGCTCTGTTTTTGGTATTTATCTACTCCTTAAGAAAATTTCTGGCTCTTTAGCTGTTAAATGCTCCACTGTGTTCGCCAGCTCATTGATATATTACTATTAAAAATATAATGCATGCAAGCAGTTGAACGAAAAGGTTTCCTTTTCAGATTATTTCTGAGGTTTAGGAAAAATAAATTATGTCTTCGTCTTGTGATCTATCAGGTTATCATTACTATTATTACTATTACAACCCTGTAGGTTGGAAACCACTGTGTAACTTTTGACTTAATGAAAAGTTTAATTCCTAAGAAATGGAAGACACTTGCTTAGTTTAATACATTCAGGAATTTTATCACTACAAACTTAATTTGTGTACAACAACTTCCACTCTTCTTTTTATGGGTCTGAGCATCGGACAAGCTGCTGGGACACCAGCATGGAAAGGTGACCTTAAGTAAACAAATAAATAAATAAATAAAAATGACACACATGCCCACACAGAGACATGTTACCTTCACTTATGTGAGGACTTATGTAACCTCTACCATGGGTTTTACATGCATGATAATGAATGTTCTTTCTTACATGCAAAACTAGCCAAATAAAGCTAGAAAGTTGCAACTTTAATGCTCTAACCTTTATAACCATTTTATTATTGCATTAAGTACAGTCTAATGAGCCCAAGCTGGCCTAAATTTGCCATTGGTTTCTATTTGTCACGTTTAATTCACAATGTTCATCAGTTCTAGTGAGATCTCTGTCGGCAAAGTAGATCTTGTTTGAAGACATGAATCTGTTATAGAAGTTTGGTCTACATATCTGAAAAGTTTTGCAAAATTGCATATGGAAAGTTATCATTTTCCTTCTTTCACATAATAGATTCATACCAACACAGTCTGTGGAGATTTTATAGTTCTCAAACACGAGCTGATAAGTTTATCTTTTCAAATAAGTGGGATGCTCCTGTGACAAGGAAACAAAAAGTACTGTGTTTGATTTAAGATGGCTTCCCTTGCTGACTCCTGGTAGGATGGAGGAAGAGAAAGAAAAAGTTAAACACAGAGACAGACTGAGGAAGATGTTAGAGGGAGAGAGAGAGGGAAGACAGAAAGAGGAGATGTGCTAGGCCATCTCAGGCATAACTGGGCCACTGAGCACAACCCTGGAAGAACAGAGAGGAGGAAAAAATAAAAGACCGGCCTGGAAACAGGAGAGAGAGAGAGAAGAAGGGAGAGGAAGGGGTTGAGACATGACAGAAGGAGAGGAGTAAAGTCATTTCACTGTGAAGCACAGTTGGGCGAGTGAAGCCTTTAGATAGGAAACCAAATATTTTGACCTGGAAATGTTTGTGAACTTTATGTTGATTATCTCTCCACATTAACACATAATACTACACATCCTTTACTTTTTATAGTCTTACATCAAGTATTTAATATAGATTATTACAGATTCTGCTCTTCAACGTTATACCCATAGTTGTCTCTAATGATTAATAATGATGACATTGCAATTTAGGGTAACTGGTGGGAAAGCAGTGACATCACTGAAAGGTCGCATGGGGCTGAAAACACAAGTTAGACAAGTTTTAAACAAAGATTACAACTCCCAGATTACAGTTAAACTTATTTTATTAGGAGAGAAAAGGGAAATGGCTATTGCTAATAACTGTCTGGCTTCCTGCTTTATGTATGACCAGCTGCACCTGCAGTTGTTTTACTCTGCAGTGAAGGATTGATAGCAGCATTTCTGGTTTGCTCACTTTTACTTTTACTTCTAAATAAAGTGGCTTTAATAATTTATTTTAATTCTTAAACTTTTTTATCTATTTTTATTTATGGTTTAGTGCAGTGGTTTGTAATCTTACATTTACATATCATTCAAAGCAACTTAGAAGCGAGGCAAGACAATCAGGTGTTAGAGGACAGTGACTCCACAAAGTAGCCAGATACAAGTGCAATGAGAAAGAGCACTAGACAGAAGATGCTTTTGTGGTTTTTGTATTTTTTCATGTATAATTTATCAAGTAAGAACCAACTGGAACAAGACAAGCGTATAAAAAATACCAATCTTTTTTGTGTTATTTCAATCATTAAAATAGTCCTTTAAGATGTAAAAGTCCTGAAGCATTTGAATTATCCAGTAAACGAGAAAAAAGAAAAGATTCAAGGAAAGGCTGAAAAAAATAAACATAGATATGTTAGGAACCGCTGGTTTAGTGTAAAATGGATACTATATAACCATCTCATTCAGACTGGAACACTGTGGTGCATGATATACATTTCTCTCTCTTACCCACATATATTGAATTTATAATGATATATGACAGAAAAACAGAAGATACTCGCATGTGAGAAGCTAAAAACAACTAATCAATTATCAAAACTGTAATCTAATTTTTCATCATCTATTCATTTCTGCACTGCTCTTTATTAGCAGACATACTGTATGCAGACAGTGTATCACTGCAGTAACCCAGATAAGTTCTTCTCTGACAGCACGACTCTCTCTGCTATTTCTGGCCACCTCTCTCTCTGTCTGGTTGCTTGTTTATCTGTCTTTATTGCGTACTATTTATACATCCCACTGTTTGTCTCTTCAACTTTTCAGTCTGTTCGGTATTCGTCACCGAGTGGTCCTAAACTTTTCGAGTACCCGTTGTAAACATCATTTCTGCAGCTTCTAGGGCTGGACTCAGAGTTTAAGTAGCGCTAGTCGACCCATTTGCATACGTACGCGTATTTGTTCATTCATGCACATGAGCATAATCGATTCCAACATTTTGAGTGCAGGTGAATATTCAGCTGTTTTGGCGTTTTCTTGTGTCAGTCTGTTGTTATTTTTAGTGTCAGTGATGTGAGGGTCATTGAGTTTTACAGACATGCCATCTGGAGCCACTGTGGAAGGCAGATTGGCTGTGAGTGTGAATATGCCCAGACCATGATTCAACATTTGTGTTGTGATTCCTTGAGACTTTGAACAGAAAACAAAAACTGTGCCATTTGTCTGCTGAGGACAACTACTTAAAACAATGTGTTGTATTTACATTTTCCTGACAAGCAATATCTTGTGACTGTGTGAATAATTACCTCAGCAGCAAAGGTGGAAGAAGCGCGACATACAGCTGCAAAACCCTCTTATAGAAAAGGTTGGAGGTGGACGGTTGGGCATGTTGACCATATTTCATATTCATATTTTAATCTTATTGTAAGTACTGCCTGTGTACGCTGTTACATATGTACATACATTATGCAAATTATTCAAGTATCACTTTAGATACAGTATATATCTCCACATTGATGCTAGTTGATGCTTTAAGGCAACTTTTTTTTTTTTCAAACAGGAATGTGTGCCTCAAATCAACCCTTCTACTCTGCAAAAAAATGTGTTTGTATGCGAGCACTTGTGTAGTTAACTACTGTAAGTGGTTACTTAATGAATGTAAAAAGAGGCAGAACAAGCTGTGCCTGGCTGCTAGTTAGCTAACTACCTCCCACTTACACAGTCACACACACACACACACACACACACACAGACATACTTCAGGGATTTGCTTGACAATGTGGAGCACTGGGATGTGAAACAGGATTTTCCATTTTCTCTCACTGCCACTGTTGCAAGTAATCACAAACTTAAATGTGTGTGTGTGTGTGTGTGTGTGTGTCAGTGCTGGTTTATATGTGCGTCTGTGTTTCACATGCGTTTGTATGTGACAGTGTGTGTGAGAGCAGAAGCTCCGGGTGAGTGCTGTTGAGTGAATCGTTCACAACTTTACTAAAAAAAAAAAACTGGAAAAGGAGACATGCAGAAGCTGTTATCGAGCTCTTATTCAGATGTCGGATATATTTGAGTCGATGTAAAAGCGTCGGCAAATGTGGAGCGATCGCCCACTGAGTGCAGCATGTTCTGTTTTATGACAGAGAGAGAGAAAGAATGAGTAAAAATACACCCAGCTCCTGGGAGACAGTCTCTATGGCAGCGGTTTCTATGGTGACGACAAGGCTGCACGTGAAGTGATGGCTGTCATGGGACTTTGGGAGATTCACCCTCTCAAGCTGCTGGAGAACGCACACACAAACACACACACATTAAACGTCAGTGAAGAGCAGCTGCAGAATAGAAATTACTTGTGGTGAAATTCAGGCAAAGCAATGCTTGGGGTTGCTTGTGTGTATGCGTAGGTGGATGGCTTTGCTTTGCGTGTGTGTATGCGTGTGTGTGTGTGTAGCCTGTGTGGGTGGATGTGTGTTTGCAAAATTTCTCACCACATCTTTGTTTTTTTTAAGGTTATAATCATTGCCCTGATATGAACATAAATGCGTATGATGGGAACTTTGCACATCCACATGTATCTTTCCCTCTGCAGAGTCAGTCTGCTCTGTCATACTGTTTCCATAGCAGCAGCAAGAGCCAACACAGCCAACCACGCTGCTTCCCTATTGGTGCTGGCTTGCTCTGACTCTCTTCCAACTTTTTTTTTTTTTTTAACTGGCTTCAGCTCTCTGGGAGTCTGGGTAGGACTGGATAAACTCCAGTGTCCCCCTTACATTCATTCATTCTGACAGGGGCGATCAGCTCAACAGAAACATGAACAAATATGTTCAAAGTTAGGTTCCTACAAACATACAGTCCAGTATCCAGTATGTTACCATGAATGAAAATGACCGGAAATATGAAACTAATTACAGTATATACATAGTGTTTCTAATACACACACGCCCTCAATGACTCTGACATTTTAACATTTGACTTCAATGATACAAAATAAAAACATACTATATATATATATATATATACTTAATCATACAGCTGCAGAATCTGTAGCCAATAAAAACAGACTGTGCGCTGATATTGATGCTATCGATTAGGGCTTCTATTAACAATTATTTTCATTTTCAAAGTTTATTTATTTTATTCAAAGTTTCTTCACCACAGTTTAGTTGGTAAAACAAACAGTTGTTGTCACTTGTGTGTCACTGATCATCATTGTCAGAGATAAATAGATTTTTATGACTGGGATTAAGCAAAGACAAGCATCTTAAATTATACAAAAACATGATATAATGAAAAAAAGAAACAAAAAAAAAAACACACCAAGATCTACGGTCCTGCAGTCAAAGGAAAGTACAGAGGCACTAATCTACTGTAGCAAAAGGTCATATCAGCTCTGGTGGGTGTTGCTGGTTTATTTGGGACACTATACTGGGCCATCTGGCTCTTGGCTAGGATGTCAAACAGTTGATTAGAGGATGCAGTAAGCATTGAACCGGTTTCACACTTTTGGTAGTCATGTAGCTTAAAGCCAAGCAGAGGGCCTGCTTACTCAGCCAATAACATGGTGCCTACTGCTACTTGCTGCTGAGTGTCACATAATGCACGTTCCTCCGCTGTTTGGACGGCATCTAGGAAAACAAACGTTAAGAGAGAAGAGTAACGCAGGATCAAACTATAAAAGTTTTGACATGTATCAGAGACCGGAGACATATTTTTATATATTTATATCTCATATCTTGAGTTACAGTGCATCGTTTCCATTGCTTTGGTGGAGTGTTTAACACAGACCATACAGACCAACAGTCTTGCCCTGTAAACGTGGCGTGTTCTACACCACATTAATTGTTGAAATGGAAGCTGTTGTAGCTCTCTGGACCTCATTTCACGTTCTTTTCCTGAAACTTACTTTTTTCTGTGAGCTTTGTTCACACAAGTGTTCCAAGTAAAGGATTCAATGAACTCTGTTAACTGCACAAGCTTGTCGTAAATCACTCATTTCAGCCTGATAAATATCCATGTTTATGGGGAGGTGATCATGAGATTTGATCATTAGCATTAGCAACGCCACTAAAACTATATAAAAACGTATATAAAAAAAATGAATTGTTATGAGTGACAATAGTAATAGTTACTGTGTTGATTGTATGAGAGAAATATACAGTAAGTTACCATAAATATAATTAGATCCATCTTTTTAAAATATTTTAAAGAACGATAACACAGGACTACAAGCTTCAAGCATTTATATGCTTTTTATTCCTATGCCCACCCTTCTAATCCCAAACTGGGTTTACACATGCTGCAGACAAACAGTGAATCCCGGCTCGCCTCGTTACACCCGCTTTGAGCATGACTGTGGATAAGGATGTATTGATTTTAATGGTCCAACCCTTTTAGATAAACAGTCCTGTAGGATCTGCAGTCGTTTTATCTAACAAACTAGAGCAGATAACATAGTGTCCTTACAATGCTCAAGATCATCTGTCTATCACCCGAACTCATCTGGTCACACCACGGAGCTGGACATGTGTGTGTTTACTGACAGATAAAGCTGCAGGTCTTATCTCCGAGCCTCCTGGTGTGCCTCGATTTTTCTCTCCGCACCTCCTCATTTTCATGTTGTCTTTCTCCTCTCCTCTCCTCTCCTCTCCTCTCCTCTCCTCTCCTCTCCTCTCCTCTCCTCTCCTCTCCTCTCCTCTCCTCTCCTCTCCTCTCCTCTCCTCTCCTCTCCTCTCCTCTCCTCTCCTCAGTTTATCTCATCCAGATTAAACAGGAAATTGAGGCAGCAGTCAGATAATTGAAAATTCACTCTTTGTTCTACTTGAAAGGGCCGGTATTAAAACATTTATATCTGTCAGTAGATTGAGTGTAGTAAGCGTTTTGGTTTGAAATGATAAAGCTAAATGATAAATCCTCAGTCAAGGATTTTAATACCCATGGTTAGCCTACTTATGCCATTCATTGCCCTAGCTTTTCAAATGGAGTCGTGTAATGGAGTGATGGAGTGATGTTGTCGCAGAATTACAAAGAATTCATTCTAATTACATGCCTCTGACTTGTTGTTTGAAGAGAATGTGTGTGTGTGTGCGTGACAGACAGAGTTGAGCCTCAGCCTGCTCTGAGATGGGTAACTGCTGGTTGGCGCGCGATGGCTGTATTACCCATCTGCCCCGGGTCTTACACCTGCTTGCCTGGCAGCTAAAAAGCACAGTCATTTGAAGCTACATTATCCCTGCTTAAAAACATGTCCATACAGTAGACTGTTGTTCCACAGCTTCCCACAAAACATGAAGCGTTTTGAACTGGTTCATCACTGCAGTGGAATAAAAGAGAACGGGAATGAAATGAGAACAGACAAACAATCGACTTGATCCGTGAAATATGTATGAGATAATAAATGTTGGTGTGTTTATCGACCAACGCTGAGGAATTACGTCTATGTAGGTGTAATAGCAACAGCAAATAAGAGTCAAGGGACTCTTAATGCTGGCCAATTAATACTTTTCTCAACATAAAAGAGAGAGAGAAAGATCCAGGTCTTGTTTAAAGTCTGTTTACTGTCAAACAATAGTAACCTACAATTCAGTTTGTTTGACCTGTAAGTAAACAGGAAGCGTGAAGCAGAAATATTGTTGCTATATTTACTACACTTTAATATATGTTCTAACTTTAATATAATTTATTTACAATGCCCTTTTCTAGATGCTCTGAGAAGCTTTTGCAGGACAAATGAGATAAGTAAGTTAAAAAAAACCTTAAAGAATACTGCTGCAGTAGTTGAAACCTAATTTCATATCTACTGCATGAAGATGAATGGATCAGAGATTCTGCAGCAAAGAAGAAAATTGATGGGTGGAGTAGATTTAAGTGGTATATTGGCATGGTGTTCGAATGAGAGGTTACTGTCACGATTTCTAAGGGATGCATCGGTGGACATGTGCACATACATACATTTCTGAAGGCATTATGCAGGTACTCTTTTTTTAATTTCCACATTTGTACAATAAAGGAATAACAATTTGTTTGAGATTCTGATGGATTTCTTACATTAAAGAAATAAAGAAGTATTTTCATTGGCTGTGGAAATGACGCACAATGAATAAACATAACAGACAATAAGCGGCAAACTGCAAATGGTATACAATCAGAAAATATATAACCATATAAAGACAGTAGATATGATGATAAGTTTCACTCAGGTGTTGCAGTAAGCATCATATCTACCTGAAAGTGAAATTTTACCCATCTGTTCCACAAAAAACACCACACAGGTGTAGCTGCAAGAGCTGTTTGCCCACTCCATCTATCCATCCAACCATTCATTATCAATACCTGCTCTTCTCTTCTCTAAATCATGATGGCTGATGTATGCAGAATCATAAAGATTGCTTTTTACACCCTCAGACTTAAATTTAGCACTTTTCTCAGCACACTGTGAAAATGTTTGCTGTAGGTGTGTGAGTGACCTATTTTTTATTTTTTTATTTTTATTTTTTTGCATCTGTTGCATTACTCATCTCAACACAAAAGCACACAAATGATGCATTTATTTTAGGACCTTTTATAGAAAATCCCAATCATGACTTTTGATGCCAATTTTAAACGTAACATCTAATGCAGGAACACGATACATCGGACCCCTTGTTGTTAGAAGTAATTTACTGTAACTATATGGTGCTGCTATAGTGCTGTCAAACAACAGCCTACTGAGATACAAGGAAATGAATAAAGTCTGTGAAGCAAAAAAAAGGATATAATGAGCCTGGTAATTCCTGAAATTAATCTACAGTTGTCTCTCTCCTCTTCTCACTTCTATAGTGCAGTGTCTGGAAATGACCACTAAGCGGAAGCTGATTGGCCGGCTGGTGCCGTGCCGTTGTTTCCGTGGGGAAGAGGAAGTGATCTCAGTGTTGGATTACTCCCACTGCAGCCTGCAGCAGGTCCCCAAGGAAATCTTCAGCTTCGAGAGAACTCTGGAGGAGCTCTACCTAGATGCCAACCAGATTGAGGAACTACCCAAGGTAACTCTGCAACACTTTCTGCTTCAACATCTAAGGACCATCACTTGGACTACTTGACCCTTATGTGATCCATGACTTTAATGACACCACACTGAGCGCTCAACTGGGCAGTTTTGTTGACCAAATGGTACAAAGCACAGCAAATACACAGTTTGTTATTACATAAAGTAGCTGCAAATATGACGTATTGTTTTCTTTGGTTTATGATAAAAAGTGTATTTTGATCCCTTTTTTGAGTGTTGATGTGCCGACACTGTCATCTGACTTATAACCATACTCATACCATCAACCCCACTGAGTATGTGAGTTGCACCCACATAAATTGACACATTTTGGTATATTAACATAGTAATGTTGTGTGAGCTACTGTTCAAAATATATTATGCAGCTGCGTAGTGGTGTCTCATAAGTAGTTGTAGTAGTCAAGTACTTTAAACCCTTTTGTAATGCTGATTGGATGCTGTTATTTTATTCTTGAGCCTTGAAATATTATGATGACTACTCAAGCAAATGTGCCTTATAGTGACACATTAGCATATTTTTTCCATGTTGCGTTGGTTGAAAGCTGTTCATGAACTGTTACAATAAGGAGCTTATTGTAGCTCTTGACTGTATTTCTACTGTTTTTAGAAAAAAAACTTTTTCCTGACAAATTTCACCAAAGCGTTTGCTTGGTCATCAGTGTGTCAAAATTGATTGGAAGAGAGTATATTATGAAAAAAGATGATGATGTACATCAGTTTGGGATTTCTTTTTTTCCCCTCAAGTCTGTGATGGGATTACACTGCATGTATGGGGACCTGTTACTTGAAAGTGATCAGGATACTTGAGGGATTTTTGTATATTGTAACACATTTATTACAGTTATTAATGCGTTTAGTAAGATTTGATACTTATTGTAGTAACTTGCAGGCAGGCAGTGGCAACGTTCATTTAAAGGTATTTACAGTTTTAAAGCCACACCAGCAGGCTTTAAAGACACCAGAAATCAAGCTTAGTTATTCTTAGATATTTACCGCTAGTGAAGCAAAACATTCAAAATTCAGACAGTGGTGACAGTGTCCAATTTACCTGAATTAACCTGAAGGTTCGCAAGATTATGAAGAGGATAGGAAAGCAGAAAAAAACGTATGCTAAACAAGAAGATGTTAATTTTCTCAGACAGATAAATCTGTGCTTTTTTTGTAAATTATCATTTTAACTCTTCAGGTAAATTATCAGGTGAATTATCATTTTACCTCCTGCCTGGCAGTTCAAAACTCGGCATCCTTCTACCAATATATTCACTATCTCTCCTCTGGACATAGTGAATATATTGGTAGAAGGATGCTGAGTTTTGAACTGCCAGGCAGGAAGTCTAGAGGAAGACCAAAGAGGAGATATATGGATGTAGAAAAAGAGGACATGAAGGTAGTCAGAAGACAGGGTTAGATGGAGGCAACTGATTCACTGTGGCAACCCCTGAAGGGAAAAGTCGAAAGGAGAAGAAGAAGACCTCTACAGGCTTCTAAAAATGTGATTTAAATTTTAACAAATAAAAAACAAACAAAACATACCTCAGTTCTAATGGGTCACAAGCCTTAAAAAATGAGAACCATGGATGTGCCATATTCTATTTCTATATTGTGAAATACTTCCTTTTAGATCAACCAACTGATCCAAGTTTATGCCACTCCTACAACCACATGACTAGTGTGGATAAAACTTAGACAGACAAGACATAGAGTTTTCAGAGTCCTGTGAACAAAATAATAACGCTTATTTTCCTGGCATCTTTTCATATTAGACAGCAGTGAGTGGCAGGAAACATGAGGTGAGCGGGGAGGTTTATTCGGAGTCTGAGATCTCCAAAAAACTCCTATGCGGGCAGTAACAAGGCAAAAGAAATGGCAATGTCCTTCCAATATTTCAAGGAGAATTACAGGTGCTGTTTATAAGAAGGCTGTCTTTTTTTTATTGATATCCTATCCTGGTCTAAATGAGAATTGAATTTCTAAATATAGCCTGCATGAATGAAAACGGGCTCTATAGCTCTGCGTGAGTGGCAAGCCAAACTATGCAACTGACAAAAAAAAGAAAGAAAAAATGTATATGTGTGCCAAGATTATACAAAAGCTTTTGAGGGTGCCAGAGTGATTGTCCTTTATGGACACTCCTCAAGTCTGTGTGTGTATGTAAGTGATTATGTTATGTGTTTTTAAGGCTGTGCATGTTTGTGTGTAAGTATAGTAACATAGAGCAGCCTCGTCCATCTTTAACCTCTGTTTAACTCTCTGTGCTCTCTACAGTATTTTATTTTGATTGTATATTTCACTGAAGCTGATTCAAAAGTCTGCTTAACTTTGCTGACAATACCTGAAGTTTAAGCTTCCTACAATTCTGCTACACATAAAAAGTCACCTGATGATACACATACAGTAAGTTTTACTATCCGCCAAGATCAACCTTCTGGTGTGTAAGCATTACACTCTCACAGGGCTGCTAACATCATCAAAAAGTCTTTGCCTTGGAGATCCCGAGAGAGTTCAAGCATTTGCATCATTCTGAAGCATTTACTTTAATGTCTGTTTTGATATTACATATATATAACATTTCTGTATTCTAAGCACTTTCCATTTTAAGCCTTCACTCTCATATGTTTTGACATTTGCAGTATTTTTCTATGTAGGCCACATTTCTCGTAATGTTTGTGCTTTCCCTCTCTCTCTGTGTTTTGTCCTCAGGGGCCTCCGTAAAGAGAAGATTAATTCTACATTATTCATAGAGAAAAGCAGTTAAAATGGCAATGCTTTTCCACAACATTATGTAATGCCTCCAGCTCACTTCTCTCTGTCTCTCTGCTCTCTGTCCCTTTGTACCTTTCTGCTAAAGGTCTGTCGTTTTTGCCAACAGACTATAATATTCTGTTGTTTTCCCCCCGTGTTTCCATAGCAACTCTTCAACTGCCAGGCCTTAAAGAAGCTGAGCATGCCCGATAACGACCTGTCCAACCTGCCCACCACCATCGCCAGCCTGGTTAACCTCAAAGAGCTGGACATCAGTAAAAACGGTAAAAATGACCTATTCAGCCTCATCAAAAAACAAAATAAAACAACTTGCATATCAACTGCTTCAAGATAATGATAAATATATTAGAGAATTACCATCTTTACTGGGATAATGTGTCTAGATACAGGATGTGGGTGAGTTTTCTTGCAGATCTAAAATAGTTGAAAACACTAAATTTCAGAGCTCCTTGTCTTACCGTATTAAGCATTCACCCTGACAAAAGGTGGAAATATATGACACAGTCATCTGGTATCACCACATTTGATTTTGTCCTCCCTCTGTCTCTCTCTAACAGGTATCCAGGAGTTTCCAGACAATATAAAATGTTGTAAAGGCCTCTCTGTGGTGGAAGCCAGTGTCAACCCCATCACCAAGTAAGACCCCTTTACACTGTGTGATTTTAGGCTAGACAATAGTTGACAATCGTGAGAGGAATGTGTTAAAATCATTGGTTTTGTCAATCCAAAAGGATTAACAGTGTCAGAGCTTGCCAAATAAACAAACCATAGAATCAGACTATGACATGAAATTAAACAGAATACACAAACAAACAAACACAAACACGCTTGTTCTACGTACGTCAATGACGCACAAAAACCTAAACAATGCAGGTGAAACAGTGTCTTTGATCAAATTTCAAACAATGCAGATGAATGATGGGAGTTTATGAGCTAGGCAGATGTAGTGATGGCTCCCTTTCTTTCTTTCTTTCTTTCTTTCTTTCTTTCTTTCTTTCTTTCTTTCTTTCTTTCTTTCTTTCTTTTTTTCTTTTTTTCTTTTTTTCTTTCTTTTTTCTTTTCTTTTCTTTTCTTTTCTTTTCTTTTCTTTTCTTTTCTTTTCTTTTCTTTTCTTTTCTTTTCTTTTCTTCTCAGACTCCCAGATGGTTTTACGCAGCTCCTGAATCTGACCCAGCTCTTCTTAAATGATGCCTTCCTGGAGTATCTGCCGGCTAACTTTGGCAGGTAAACCCATGCATGTAATCATTACTGTTTCCTTACGTGTGAGGATGAGGACTTGTGTGTACAAGTTGAGTGATTGTTTAGAATGGGATGTTTTACATATTTAAAAAACATTAAAACACCAGGAGCTATTATTCAGTGCCATTTTAAAGTAAAGAGTCCTAATAAAAAGAATCCAGGATTATCAGGCTTTTGCTTTATGTAATGCACATACAATTTTAATAATTTTCTTGTGAAAATGAATATGTTGCATGATTTCTCTATTTAAAAAGATTTTAGCATCAGTGAATTACCGGCGCTGAAATTCGATCTACAAAACATAGAATGGACATAAGACTTTTACGCCGCCAAAAGCTAAATAGTGTAAGCAAAAACAGTAGCTACATGTCTGTGAGCTTCTTTTTTTTGCTGTTAAATGCAATAGTAATAGTATTAAATGTCATTCAATTATAGCAGCTGTTACTAGTGGGGCAGTTTGATCATAAACATAGAAGCCAAAGCAGATCATAAATAACTTTGGACTGCTGACAAATGGTTATATATAATTATGATGACTGCTAAGGAAATATGTGGAATACTTGTACGGGAGTTGCAGCAAATTAAATGGCATCTGTTTTTCCTAAATTAATGTTGTATGATCATCCAATAACTTTTTGGAAGAGAAAAGTAATACAGTAAATACATTTTTGGTTTCTGTTTGTTAGACTCTCCAAACTACGGATCCTGGAGCTGAGAGAGAACCACCTGAAAACCATGCCAAAGTAAGTACTGTGTGTGTGTGTGTGTGTGTGTGTGTGTGTCACACATACGCACACAGATGCTTTATGATATTACTGAGCTTGCTTGCTTTCCCAGGTGTCCAGATTAAAACTATATTTATCCCTGACAGCTGTTCTTGAATAATGATGAAGCCAGTTTTAACGGAAATGTGTTGGCCCTAACAGTCCCAAATGTTTCCTGTTCAACATAATGTAGCTGAATCTAGTGTTGTGCACGAACACGCTAAAAGAGAGGCGTTCATTTAGCATTCTCATATTATTGGTGAACTGAATGCATCAGTTTGCAACTAATGAACGTGAATGTTGTTAATGCACTGTGTTTTACGGCACAGAACCAAGCATATGCACGCCCCTGTGATGGGGCGGCAGGGGTACATTTGCAGCACAACTTAGCTGCTGGTTAAACCAGCCCCTCCTCTCTCTACCAGCAAGCAGCAGTGAATCATCAACAGAGGAATGACTGATACTGACTGATGGCTGTGTTTTTCCTTTTTTTTCCCTAAACTCTCAGTATTCTGGATGAATGAGAATATTCACAGGCTTCTCAGTATTCTGATGTCAGTAATATGATTTCTTTTATTGACAAATTTCAATTTGTTATCAATGAGATATTAGTGAGTTTATATTCAATAAGAGTAGTAGTATCGATAAAATCAAAAAAACTGTACCATGCCTAGTGGGCAGTGGTAATGATTTGGGACTGGGATGAAATGATTGTGAATTAGTTCATTTTAATCTGTGTGAACTGAACTTTGAGCTAGCTCTTGTGAGGTGTGAACTTGCACAACGCTGGCTAAATCCCGCATGATGGCTGCTACTACAACTGCACTTAAAGGATAAGGTCGGCAATTTCCTGTGTGTACTTACAAATATTGTGTGCTTACCGAAAGCCTGATACATCTCAGTGGCATCTGCCTTACACAGAACTACTCTCCAGAGACTGAAACATTATGTAACGCTGTTATTATTTTATTTATTTATTTATTTTTTACAACAAAGGCCTATGGTTCAGGGGAATAAGATATTTGCCAGCTTTCTCCTTTAACATCTACTTTAAATTGAATTGTAATAATCAATGTATTGAATTCACCTCTCTCCTCTCCTCTCAGGTCCATCCACAGACTGACACAGTTGGAGAGGTTGGATCTGGGTAGCAATGAATTCTCTGAACTGGTGAGTGTTTGCTGTCATATTTTACAAGTTAACAGAGGTGTTTCCTTTATATCTATCAGAGGAAGCTCAAATAATGTCTTAATATTTGTATGTGCATTTGCCAGTTGAAACGTCTTCATATGTGAAGACATATAGGGAAATAAGGTGGAGGGAGAGAGAAGATTCAGAAATACAGATGCTGTGTCCTATTTTAGGGGCCACCTCCTTCAATGTTCACATCTTAAGACACAGCGCGGCATATGGTGAATCCTCTGTAGACCGTCTCATTTAGAGATGAGGCACAGGTTCAGTTGGACCCTTAAGTGGGACACGATGACATGGTGGAGGAAGAGACGGCTGGATGGAGAATCATCAGATGTGACATCAGGGTCAGACAGGAAGTCGTCTTTGACAGGAGTGGGTTGGCTGTATGGTCTTCTTCCTGCCAAGAGAGAGAAAGAAAGCATGGAGGGTGCCAGTCTCACCCACTCTGCAAATATTTGCTGTATTTATATCTGCCAAAGTGGAAGTCTTCTCTAGATTCAATAATGTAGATTTTTAGGTTTGCTACTTTGTGTTTTCATGTTCATATTTGTTGTTGCTAAGTTGTATGAGGTCATTATGTATTACGGTAATATGTTTTACCCTGTTTGCATGTTAGCCGGAGGTGTTGGAACAGATCCACAATCTAAAGGAGCTGTGGCTGGATAACAACTCTCTACAGTCTATACCAGGGGTAAGAACATTTTCAGCTCTGACAATAAAAGTAAAAAGACACTTTCTTTTATGTTTATTGCATTATTTAATTTCCCTGTCTCTCCATTCTCTCTTTCCTGCAGTCATTGGGGAAGCTTCGTCAGTTGCGGTACTTGGACTTGGCTAAGAATCGTATTGAGTCATTGGACACAGACATTTCTGGCTGTGAGGCCTTAGAAGACCTGCTGCTA
Organism: Pampus argenteus; assembly: GCA_036937835.1. NCBI lineage: Eukaryota > Metazoa > Chordata > Actinopteri > Scombriformes > Stromateidae > Pampus > Pampus argenteus. The sequence continues at coordinate 14,666,696 of CM072870.1, forward strand.
TCCTCCAACATGCTGCAGCACCTCCCTGACTCTATAGGTAGGCACACACACACATACATAAACACACAAAGATACACGTAGACATTCACACGCTCATAAAGCTGAAATGTTTTACTGGTCTTACACTTCAGAGAAGCATTTAAATCCATGTGCAAAGGAATAGAAATGTGCTTTCTTGCTGAGAGTTGGCTGAGAACACCGATACCAGGTAAATGAAATGAAACTACAGGGAGCAGTTATTTAGTTAAGCTGAGCATGAATACTGGAAACCGGAGGCAACAGGTAACTTGGCTCTGTCAAAAAGTGACAAAATCCACTTGTCCCCCTAGATAAAAAAAGATAAAACCGGGACTGACATAACAATTAAGATGCATAACTAATAATCTATGATCCTAAACCACAACCTGACATTTTTACATGGTTTTTTGTACAGATTAAACAAACTGAGGTATTTTGTGAACTTGATTTTTTTCCACCTTTGTAAAAGAGCCAACCTGCTACTGACTGTTGCTTCATATTTAACAGACAGACACGAGAGTAGTATTGATGTATGAGTATTGTATTTTCCAGAAATGGTGATTTATTCCTTTAACCGCTGATGGAGCTGTGCAGTAGCTGTATTTAAGATCTTTTAAGATCAGAGTTACTTTGAGTGTTTGCATTTTTGTGTCTCTGCGTGTTTGCGTTTTGTGTAGGAATGTTGAAGAAACTGACTACATTGAAGGTAGATGACAACCAGCTGACCTCACTGCCTAACACAATCGGGAGGTAAGAAACCTGCACACATGCACACAAAGCAAAACATCAGTCCCAGTTCAAGCCATGCAGAAACCACCTTTAACATTTTGTTTCTCTGTCAGTTTAGATTTTCTCAGCAGGTTATTGTTTATCTTTGGTGGGTTGTTGTTTTCCTTGTGTATTACTGTTAGTTGCTGTGTTGTTATGCTGGCTGATGACTGGGGGGTTCTGTGTGTTGTGTTTGCTGCGTTGCCATGGCGTTAGTGCGAAGCCAAAGCAAGGGTGAGTAACATTAGCCTTGTGGATCCAGGGGTGCGTTCAGAGACGGACAGATGTTCAGCTGTGTCACAGATACAAACACACAAGCTTATAGGGGCTGTGGGAGACATCTTTAATTCATTCAAATTACATGCAAACATACTTTTTTTTTTTTCACAATGTTTTGAAAAAAAAAAATTGGCCTTAATATTTACATAAAATCCAGATCTTGATTTAAAAATGCGCTGAACCCAGCCCGGCTATATCATACATGGTTGAGACGGAAATGATTGCATGTAAAAGGATTACAATAATGTGTTTACAATAATTCTTATTATAATCCATCACAGTGCAAATTCAGTCACAATAATCAGATTAGCTGCTTTTGGGGAAAAGAAAGGAATAGATATTTGTTGAATAAAGCAGAAACATTTTTGAGGGGAAAATACAATCTGGCTCAAAATTTCTGAGCCTTTTTGTATACACAGATATTGCATATAAGCATTAAACTCATCATAGATTGCAAATAACTTGCCCGTTTTATTCCAGGGTTAATAGATTTTGAAAAAGAGAGGTAATCCAAACAAGGCTTGCAATAATAGAAATATGTTTGATTAGGAATACATTTTTCTTTAACTTAACTTTTCCTCCCTGCAGTTTGAGTAGTAGCATGGGCTATGTTTACAAATCAGATTATCTGTGATGGATTACTTTTTCAAAAGACTGTACAGATGCTATTTAGCATTTACTGAAATCTACTAAATTTCACTTTGTGTAATGTTTTGTATCTGAACACTCTGAATATGCTTTGTCTTCCTGAACAAGTCCCAGGTTTTAGCTTCAATAAGTAGTACTGTAGATCCATTACTTCCCCTCTGATACTACCATAAATACCTTAAAATATCCCTTGCTTACCCCTCTAGTAGATTAAGGGTTTCATACTACTTACTAATGCTGAATCTGATACCATTGTTACTGGTCTGTACATAGGACAACTGCATTTTTCTTATCATTGTATCTATGTAAAATCAAAAAGCAAATGCTAGTACTACAGCATACTGTAGATACCGAATACTGTAAATGCATCAGGCTGACGTTTTAAATAAGTTACTTCTTTTTACTTTTGTACAGTCAATAGTGGCTATAATATAATAAAAAGCAGGTATTTTAACCCTCGGATGTCCACTGAAGGTGACTCTGAACAGTCTGTTCTTTTGTAGCCACATTCCAATATTGTTATTGTTGTTTTCCTGATGTTTTTTGTGTTTTATCATAGCGTAATACATAGATTTTTGCAGTTAATTTTTGTTCAATACACTAATGTTTTGTGGCTGTACTTGTTTTAATTACTGTATGCATTATGACGTTTTACCTTTATATTATACTATAGTACCTGAATTGTGTAGCATTTCTTCTTCAGTGACAGAAAATGACAAGAAAACATGATTTAGTTGCTTTAAAGAGAGAGCACTAAGCACTGAGCCATTGTGCTTCCCCACAACACCTGGTATTGTGTTTCGGATTTCAAGGCTGGCAATACATCTAAAGATAGAATAAGAAACTCTCTTCTCCTCTCCTTGTCAGACCGTATGGTGGCCCAGATGGTCCGGGCCATTGGGAATAATAATAGCAGACTAATGCAATGTTAATAGTGACAGTACATTAATGTAAAAATGTTGTCTCATTAGCATTAGCCTGCTGTTAGCACACTGCTTGGCCACTGATGTCAGTCAAAGGGGGGTCAGAGAGCCCTGCAGAGGGCCTATCATGGTTGTTAATGTGAATGGAGAAGTTGAGATCCAAGTTGAAGAATGTAAGGCATCAAATAGGGAAAAAATGGGCAAAGAATTAAGGGTGGTTATCAAATGAGACCAAAAATTATTTCAATATAAAATTAGTTTAATTGATTGTAGATAATTAATTGACTGATTCTTCAATGCAATGATCTTTTGCTTCTCTCAACGCTCTCCTCTCTCAAGTTGTCGCTATGAAGACAAATGTTTCCTTCTCATCATAACATGTTAAAGGATAAGGCTGGCGCTCTCCTTTGTTTTTCTTATTGTCAGCAAATCCCATGAAAACATCAACAATGTGTCAATCTCTCTTTCAAAAATCTCCAGCTTCCCTACTATCTGTTCCTTCGGAGGCATCAATCTTTAAAAACATGTTACCAATAAAAAGTTTCACTTTTAAAAAAGAACAGTAGTTGTTGCAAACATTTCTTATGCAAGTTGTAGACCTTTTTCCAGCTCTAGGATAATTTTTTTAGTATTTCACAGTAGCAGGATGGTATATGTGTGTTTGTGTAACATGCCAGTGCAACAGTGAGGCACTTGATTTGTTTACAATAGTTTCTGGACAACTATGGAGCTCCGAGGAATAATTTATATCGAATTTCAGGTACCGGCAATAGTTGCTAGTAGGATATAGTCATCGCAGATTTTGGTCTTTCCACAGGATTTGTTGACAATAGGAAAACTATAGAACATCACCATCCTAATCCTTTAAAACTCATATCTAAGTCATCTAAAGTTGCAGCAGAGATTTTAACAACTCACAGAATAATTTCCTCTCTGTCTTTGTCATGTTCTGTCTTTGCATCTGTTCCTTTTACTCAGTCTGTCTCTGTTGGAGGAATTGGACTGTAGTTGTAATGAGTTGGAGTCGTTGCCTCCCACCGTCGGCTACCTGCACAGCCTGAGGACCTTTGCTGCTGATGAGAACTTCCTGACAGAGCTGCCCCGGGAGGTAAGGAGATAAACACCATCTTATCTTGATATGATTCATAGTACTCTAATTTGGCTCAGCTAAATGTGTCTCTCATGCAGCAGATCTTGTGTAGTACTAGCCCATACTGTAATGTGATCTGATGGATTATGGGTGTGTGTTTCAGATCGGTAACTGTAAGAATGTGACAGTGATGTCACTGCGGTCCAACAAACTTGAATTCCTTCCTGACGAGATCGGGCAGATGACCAAACTACGAGTCCTAAACCTCAGTGACAACAGGTATACACACACACATACACACACACACACACACACACAACCGAACTGTGACTCAGTAGTGACAAAAAGTGCGCGCGCACACGCACAAGCATGCACATGCTTTGTCAATGACCGTTTTTGCTTCTGTAGCTGCTCTCACGACCTGCAGTTACCATGGGAACGGGTGAGTGTGTTGCCATGGTTACGTGCTCTGCAGGCTGTACAGTGTGTGGGCAGAAGAAACATCTCTCTTCTCTTTCTCGCCCCTCCTTTCCTTCGTGTCTCTCTCAGGTTAAAGAATCTACCGTTTACCTTCACTAAGCTGAAGGACCTGGCAGCTCTCTGGCTCTCTGACAATCAGGTACATCTCTCCTCTCACACACGCTCCGAGCGTCTGTATCCACAGCACACATACAATCAGCTCCATTCCTTGTTGATAAGATAACCAGGCTTTTATTTAAGATTGGTTATTAGTACATAAAAGCTTTCATTTCTATGTTCTACTAATTTGTTAGTGTTTCTATCCTATTTTTAGAAGATCATTTTTTTCTTCCTGTTTTTCCTCGGGTCCTTTCGGGCTGGCCTTTATTCTTTCACACACACCACATTACTTTCTGAGACCTGGCCATTACTTTATTGCTTTTATACGAGAATTAATTGCATATCAGTCAGAATTAGTTCAGCTTTTGCAGTGTGATTGCAGACTGGCTGGAGTTCATACTGACTAAGACAATCTGAAGCTACTGTAGGACACAGTGAAATAAAGAAAGAAGTAAAGAGTAATTGCTATGTTAATGATGATATTAGAGTAATGTATTATTTGTTTCAACTATACCAAGATAATAATATTCTTTGTGACATTTTAAAATCATCTATGTTGGTAACTGTTTAATCAAGGTGTAATCACAGATGATGAATGAAGCTGAAGTCATAACAACACTGGATCATTAAAGAAAGTAAATTTAAAATTCAAATGCAATTTATAAAATAGCAGCGCAGTATGACATTTGCATGTGAAACTGCCACTCATGTATGCTTATTCTGCCTCAAAATGCATACCTCATTTTAGTAATATCATTTGTACATGCATAGCAACTAACAACTATGACAGCTTGAAAATTCAAATTCAGGTGACAGCTTTCTTTCCTTTTCATATCAAATTGGACATTTACTATTCTAATGCATTCATTATTTTTTTTTATTTAACTTTCTGCATTCATTTCCATTTTAAGAGACACTAAGTTTTATAAGATGGACACGCAAATTAAAGAGACATTTTAACATTTTCAAGCACCATGTCATGCTGTGCAAATAGCAAAATTATTTTTCAATTTTGTTTCCTCACTGGCAAACTTGATTAGCAAATTATTTTTAAATTATTTATATACTTTCGTGTCACTCACCAGTTGGTCAATCAGTGATTTGTAATGACTTATCGGCGCACAACAAAGCTTTTCGGTAGGTTTAGTTGTACATGTGGAAGTCAGGAATAAATAGGATCATTAAAGGTTTGTACAAGATTACTAATCTAAATGTGTGTGTCTGTGTTGGCAGTCCAAGGCTCTGATCCCGCTGCAGACAGAAGCGCACCCCGAAACCAAACAGAAGGTTTTGACCAACTACATGTTTCCTCAACAACCCCGACATGATGAGGGTACAACTTTGTGTGTGTGTGTGTGTGTGTGTGTGTGTGTGTGTGTGTGTAACTGGATATATAAATTGAATGCTGCAGAATTTGGACATACTGTTAAGTGTATCTACAGTACAGTAATGACAGACATAATATTATCATTGATGTGTGTTTCTCTCTCTCACTGTGTGCGTGCGTGTGTGTGCGCACATATGTGTGTGTGTGTGTGTGTGTGTGTGTGTGTGTGTGTGTGTGTGTGTGTGTGTGTGTGTGTGTGTGCGTGCGTGCGTGCGTGCGTGTTTGTGTGTGTACAGATTACCAGTCGGACAGTGACAGCTTTAATCCTACTCTATGGGAGGAACAGAGACAGCAGAGGATGACTGTGGCCTTTGACTTTGAGGACAAGAAAGAAGAGGAAGACAACTCTGGGAAGGTCAAGGTCAGCGCTCTCTCTGTCTCTCGCAGATTGGGACCGATTATATGATGTGACCGGGGTATTTTTTGCACAAACAAAACTCTTGTTTCAGCATGTTGTTAGCTGTGTGGAAAAACTTACTGATAAAACTCCAAAGGCACATGACTTAAGAAGCATTGCTTTGCACAAGCCATTATATTATGTAACAACCTGAATCATTTCAACTAATATGATGCAGCTTTGTCCTTGACTGAAACACAGAAGCTTTCTAAATATATTACTATAAATCTCAGATTTCATCCCTCTGGAAGCAGCCACTGATGCTGATCATCCATTTAAATATGAAGGGGATGAAGAAGTTATGATTTCTCTCGTGTTGATGATTTTTAAAAAGTGAATTTTAACAGATTTTATAATGTTGTTTTTTTAAAGCTACACATGGCAAGATTGATACTTTTTTGTAGCATTCTCTTTTGGTCATTTATTTTCCATTTCCATCTTTGATTGTAGGTGGAGATAAACCTAAAGCGCTACCCAACACCCTACCCCGAGGATCTTAAGAACATGGTGAAGTCAGTGCAAAGCCTTGTGGGTAAGAGTGTACACGCCAGCCATGGGCACCAGCACCAACTGAGCACAGGCACCGCCACCTCAGCAGGAACCAATATGGAACACACACACCTCAGCAAAGAGCAGTATGAACCACCATGGCCTCTTCCTCCCAAAGAGGTAGAAAACACACACACACACACACACACACACACACACACACTTTCCCAGTGACTCACACTCATAAAACTCATGAACACTGAAGTGTGTGATCATGATTTTTTTTCTCTCGTTGCTCATTTGATGCTAATACATGACTCAAAATGGATTTTGACTGTGTGTGTGTGTGTGTTTGCTTGCTTGCCAGGTGACAGATAGAGAGATGCAGGACTTCTCTCAGACTCAGCTAATGGATCAGGGATCAATGCATAATTCTGGCATCGACATTCCCAAGAGGAAGGACAAAGAGGACCTGACAGAGAGCTCAGAGGTTTGTCACACAAACACATAGGACACACCTTGTACAATCAGATTCATGTTTATTGTCTTTGTGCCGTGTGATTTATTTCTTTTTTACAGTTATCAGGATAATATTTCACCACAAATACTTGTACCTAAATTGCATATTCAAATGAGCACACTGCAATTGTCATAACACTAGACTGCCTGATATTCCAAAAAAAAAGTAATTAATGGATTTACAAAAGGCACTGAACAATTAATTAAACATTAGTTTACAAAGCCTCAAAGAGCTTATATTCTGCTGTATATATTTAACTTATGTTTACCCCCTACGACTTATTTGGCTGTCCAAGTATATTCTGCTGTCACTAACCGACGTGAACATGTGTTTTTCTTTCCAAAGGACTCGATGGGCGGCTCACCTAACGACATCCGCATCTCTGATATGAGGCCCACCCTGGTGGAGCCACCTATGTACAAACCAAAGGTGGTACTACTGGGCAAGGACAAGAAAGGTACTGTCTGATGTGTGAATATGTCCATAAAAACATGCAGAATTTCACTGAGACAAACAGGATTATACACATGTAGGTAGTAAATGGCTGTGCACATTCAGTACACACCGTCATTTAATGTGGTCTATTGTAAAGCACTTGGGGCATGTTGTAATAGTGTTCATTAATTAGTCATGGTGAGCGGATTCATTTCACAGTGAGTGAGGGAATACCATAAAGCTCTCCAGAATATCCACATCCCAGTTGGATGTGTTCAGCTTTTAGATCAACCCTTTTTACTTTTTTTTGCCTTTAAGGCCTCAATTTCATCCAAAGTAAACCTAATTTTACTGCCCTATCAAAACTCTTTTCTATGCTCAAAACAATTCGGTGCCTTAATCCCATCCTACTGAGACAGTTTATTATCTGTTCTCTGTGACGAACTGTATCTTTGTCTAATTCAGAGCTCCTGTTGCAATTAAAACCAGAAAAACATGCAATTATGTAATCCGTTCTTTCTTCAGAGAACTCACTGCAAAATGGTTAAAAGTCAAACAGCTTGTCTGTCTCGGTGAGGGTAAATTTTTAATGAAGGAAAATAATATTAGAGACTTTATCTTTTTACTATTTACACAAATAATTTAACTTTATGCCTTTGTTGATTCCAATATGAACTCCCTGGTTGTAAAAAGATTTTGAAAAACTGTTAAAGAACAGAAGAACTCTTTGCGCATCTGTTTGTGCATAGGGAAGGGACGAAAGGATCAAAAGCTACAAAAAACTCCTGCACACTGTCTGAAGTGCAATGATACATTTATTTGCTGGACCTTCATCAGGCACAAAACCGTTGTGCCTGATGAAAACCCATGTTTTATAACCAGGCCATGTCTTGCGTCAGTGCAGTGGACTCAATATTGTCCAAACATATAATGAGAACAGTGCAGGAATCTAGGTTAAAAGACTGATGACAAGACTGAGAAAGTAATGTGGTTCTTCTGCCTCTCGAAATGTTTAACAGTGTATAAAAACATCAATGAAATTCAGCCTAAACATTGTCTTGGTTTCAGTGCAAACTCCTTGTAATTTACTTCACTGTTGAGTTTTGAAATCCAACATTAAGGTGGGAATTTAGAGTATTATTGGGTTATAACAAAGTCAAAGAGTGTATATTTGCCACCAGCTTATATTTTACCCCATTCTAAAGCTAATGTGAGGACCCTCTTTAAGGTTTAACTTATGCCTCAAATCAAACATTAGACAGCTTCTGGTGTCCTGAGACCGTTTAATCAAACTTTCTTAACTGCATAAATGTGTTTTTCGTGTCAGTCTGATTATTGCAACCTATATATGACCGTTCTGCTCAGTTTTTGGGCAAGTTTCATTCAAGTTAAAAGAAGAACTTCAGGGCCCTCTCACGTTTCATATGCACCTATGAGATAATAGGTGAAAGAGGTGAATACAAATCATATGTGCCACTATAACATGGTGATACTTAGTGTTGCTGGTGCTAATTCGTATTTCTTTCCAGCACAATAATTCAAAACAAATATAATTAGTACATGACTAAGTTAATTAGATTTAAACACAAAATCAATATTTGTGGATTGGATTTTTAATCAAAAGAACAAAAGAGAAACTATTCAGCTGTTAATTGAAACTATGGCCAGTATTGTTATACATGTGTGTGTTAAGTCACCTGAACATATCCTTAGATCACTAACAATACATGAGATTGTATATGATAGTGAAGATCTGAGAAAGACATAAAATCCAGGGGGAGAAGTGCAGTACTTAACATGTCAAAGAAAAAGAGGATATGACATTTTCACTAACAGAGCTCTCTGTCTCTCTGATTCTGTCCAGAGTCTACAGATGAGGAGGTGGATAAGATGCACTGTCTGAACCACAGTGGCTCCTCAGCCACCTACTCCGACTACTCTCCCTCACAGGGCTCCTCAGGCTCCTCCAACCCACCCGCAAACACACACTCACACGCACACTCTCACCCACATCAACACCCACACCAACACCAACATCAACACCAACATCAACACCAACACCAACACCAGCACCCACACCAGCACCCACACCCACACCCACACCAACACCAACACCAACACCAACACCAACATCAACTTCAACACCAGCACACACCCGCCCTGCCAGCCCCCAACAAGGACCAGGCTCCTCAAACACACTGGACAAACAGGTACTCACCCACATACACACACGGTCATGTTCAATTTCATCTCTGTCCCCCTCCCCCCAACTATCCATCATCTCTTCTTCTCCCTTCTGGTGGGCAGGTTTTTCCTCGAGTCGAGGGTCTAAGGACAGAGGGTGTCACTCCCTGTACAGATTGTAAAGCCCTCTGAGACAAATGTATTTTGTGATTTTGGGCTATATAAATAAAATTTGATTTGACTTGATTTGATTCTCTTTCAATTCTGTCCCCCCACCTTCAGTCCCCTCCATCCGTCACCCTCATCTACCTCATTCATTTCATTCATCTATCCAGTGGCTCAGTCCAACTTCTCCTCCCGCCGTCATTCCTTCAATCTTTCTGTGTCATTCTCATCTGTTCTGTTTGCTCAGTCAAGGTCAGAGAGACTCATTAGGATGCTGCAGACTTCTGTTGAGGAAACTCTTTCTCTCTCAGTGCCCTCCCCCTCTGCTTCAAAGCTGTGCAGTCCAGACTTCAGTAATCTTACTATCTGAACGTTTTTTACACCAACACATAAAGAAGCTTGGTCCATTCTCTTTCTATTCTCTCCATGAAAGCTTACTTTTATTGTCTTTTATTTTTTGACGTTAAAGTTGTTATTTCACTTGCCCTTGGGTAATGTAGCAATCCCAATCCATAAACGTGTCCCTTTGTCTGTGTAAACATGTGATATTTGCAAGCAGCAAGAGGCAAGGAGGGAGGCTGAAGGCATTAATATTTTCTGTTCCAGGCTGCTGTTGGAAACATTAATTACAACAAATACGGTTGTAGGCCAATCTGATCATTTAAGAGAGAGCGTAGAGAACGCTATGCTGTTACCAATTATTAAACATACAGCACAGTACATAATAATAATGTAGTGTGGCATTTCAGTATCATTCAGTTTGTTTTATTATTTTCCAGCATAATTAGTGATTAATATATTCTGGTCTTTTTAGACTGGCCCAGTCATTTCCCAAGCCCATTGACTCCAAGCCCCTGCTATCCCAGCGAGAAACCCCTCCATCAGGAACCCTGCAGCAGCGCGGTGATCGACGTCCACTGAGCGAGCCTTTTGACTGGGCTGAAGCCCCTCACTATGATAACACAGGATTTGATGCTGAGGAGTCTCCTCTGGACGGCCCATCTTCTACTACAAGCCAGGGAAACCCGCCACTGGGCTCCAAACCACGCAGCCAGTCAACACACGGGCGTCGTCCCCTCCTCAGGCAAGAGCGAATCGTAGGAGTCCCCTTGGAGCTGGACACCCAGACACTCCCCTTCCACAGTAACCAACGCTCCACCCCGGACAATGACCCTCAAGGCTCTGGTCCTTCACAGAATCCTTGGCAGAATTGGACCCGGACCCCAAGCCCGCTGGAGGACAGGACCGCTTTTCCCTCCAAACTGGACCTGACACCCACCTCCAGCCCTCACCCAGACCGCAAAGTGATGGACCCAAGGTACCAGGAGCAGGAAATTATCCATTTTCCAACCAAACAGATATTTGTACACTTCAGTGTGGTTGAAGATCCAGTTGTTGATCATCTTAGTATACATACCGTGAATCATATATACATCTGTATTAAATGTCTGAGTGCTCTGTAAAGAGCTTCGTCCCGTGGTTTGAAACTCTTACAGCTCTGAGGAATTCCATTCAAACAATCAACAATCAGTTAATTATTCAATTACGTTATTGGCCAATCAACAGATAACCCATTACACTTGTATGTTGGTTATCAAGCAAAATGACCAAAATTCACTGGTTCCAGCTTCTGAAAAAGTGAATAATTTTTAAATTTCACATTTTGTTGTTATTTGGATAGCTTTGGGATTTGGACTTTTTTGTAAAACTTATTTTGACCTTCTTTAAACTAAATAATTCATTAAGAGACATCAGAATCTAGTTTTAATTTATTTAGTAGTGACAGTAACTGTGTTTCAAAACACATGGCAGATATTGGCTGTAGATTATCTCCAAATACAGTTTTTAAAGACATACAAGCATAATACTTCTCCAACATTTTGTCTGAAATAGAGTGAATAAAAGAGTGGAAACAAAATAACAGCTCAGTCTGATTATCAGGCTATAATGACAGTGTGTTACATGGTCTTATGTTCGGCTCAGACTGTTATAATGTCTCTTGACCTTGTTTTTTTGTCTAAGGCTGGAACAAGGAGCAGGGCCTTTGCCTGGCAACTGGACCTACCACGACAATCAGGGGGAGCAGAACAGAAAGGATCAGCTAAGTGTCACCGGGGGCAACAAGGTAACCGTGGTAATGAGTAAAAGCTCGGACCGCCTGTCCCCCATGATGAAGGAGACGAGGTCCAAGTTTAAGAAGTCACAGAGCATCGATGAGATTGACATTGGCTCCTATAAAGTCTACAGGTAGATTTAGTATTGTGATTTTGTTTTCTTTAATTATATGTCAGGGAATTACAAGTCAGGTGATTACAAAGTGTGGTCTCCTGCATAAAGAGTAATTTGATTACAGCCGTTAACACTGATTTCTCTTGTTGTCCTCTCTTTGTACAGTATTCCTATGGAGAGCTATAGTTCATCCATTGAACAGCAGACCAGTTTGGACCGCCAGGAACTGCCTTGTTCTATGGAGCAGACCAGCATGGCACGGTCCCAGTCTGCACCCATGTTAGATGATGAACTTGTCTTCCCAGGACATGGCTCCAATAACCAGAACCAAAAACCTGCCATCCCACATAAGGCCTACCACTTCGACCAGAACTACAACCCACAGGTTAGCAGCTTGCATCTGTCATAAATTTTGGAAATAATATATTTGCTTTAGGGAGAAAAAATCAAACCTCACAAACTTTAAAGTAGCTGTCATCATTTTTTATAATAAAAAAATAATTAAATGAATTTTTTTTTTCTTGACAAGATAAAAAAAATAATCAAAAATCATAACATTTTGCATGACGACAACATCTTAAAACTTTCAGAGACTTACTAGTAACAATTCTAACCAATCAGGTGACCATGGACCGTCGGGTCCCTCCGCCCTTCCCCAACACACCGGATTATGTGAACCACTCATCTAAGGCCTTGGAGTACATCAATCAACCAGGGAAAACATTACCCAAAGAGTTAGTGAGCCCTCGGTACCGAGCTTACCCACCACTGGAGATGTTTTCTTTCCCCCAATCACCGATCAACCAGGATGGTCTGCCCAACCAGCAGCAGCCAATCCCATCACAGCGTTCCAGGCCAGGGTTTTTGAGGAGAGCTGATTCATTGGTGAGCTCCACAGAGCTTGCTTTGTTTCGCAGAGTCCATGAAGCCCAGCAGGAGGCGCTGCAGGAAGCTCAGTACAGACAGCAGGTACGAGATCTTTTGTGTGCAGAATTATATATTGTACTTATTTGTGTGTGTGTGTGTGTTATTCCTACTGGCAGAAATAAATTCATCACATAAATAATGACAGCAATATTTGCTCTTTAGCCAGAAAATATAATTTCGTTCCCATGTTTACATGACCTGGTATCAATATGGCCATGACTCATAATGACTCTTTGTTTTTGTGTTTAGACAGCATAAAGTATCACCAAGCTCAGTAAAACAAATGGCTTAGAAATAATCAATTCTTGAAAAAAAATAAAAATAAATTTTGGATACATTTTCTTCTTCTCTCCTTAGGCGGACCCTCCTCTTTATGGTCGGGCTCTTGCCTACTCATCCCCCATGGATCACTCAACTCTCACCAACATGGTCGACAGCCAGAGCCAGATGCTGCACAACAAGAGAAACGGCCGCTACGATGACGACTACCCCACCTACCAGGAACAGAAGAAGCCTATGATTGGTTATCCGACCAAGAGCCTAACTCAGCGCCGTCCTCTATCTGCCAGAAGCTACAGTACCGAGACCTACGGAGCATCTCAGGTAGACTGTCTTGTTTGTTAACTTACAGCTTTAACAGATAGATACATGCAGTGGTTACAGAAGATTAATTATTATATGTTGACGGAGAGATACACCTGGCAAGATCAATTGTCATCTTCATAACAACAGAAGGAGGGTTCATACTTTATTTCAGAAAAAAACTACAGCAACAGTTTGTTAAAACAGATTTAAAATGTCAAATATGTGTTTTGATGGAGTTTGAATTTGACCCTGTATGTGTGTTTGGATCTGTTCCCACCATGACCCCACCGTGACCTTCCCTAACCTTAACTAAATAGTTTTGGGTGCCTAAAATAAAATAAACTTGTATTTTAATACCTATCACAACCATTTTGGAGGGCACTGACAACCTACCATATCATAGGTGTGAGGACTGTTGATTATAATATAGTATGTGTCTATATGTCTGTACGTGACTGAGGTCAAGGTGGCACAGATAGCACAGGTGTCCTTAACTCTAGCTCCAGCTACATCCTCTTGAAACCAAGACATTCCCAAGTCCATAAATAATTCCTTCAGCATTTTCTGGGTTTGCTCCAAGTGCAACTTTCCCAAAATAGTCACAGAGAGGTGACCAGAGGCATACTGATCAGCTGCACAAAGTGTCTCATCTGGCTCCTTTCAGCATGAAGGAGCAGGACACAGGAAGGAAACAAGGACCTATGAAACTAATACTGAGCACTTGTGACTGCAGTCTTATTCTTACAGTCTTTACCCAAAGCTCATTGCTAAAGGTGAAGACTGGAACACACAGAGCATTACCTTCAGATTCAACTCCACTTTCCCCACAATGGTCTGATATAGGGTCAGCTTTACTGAAATCACTGTGCCAATCTGCCTACCATTTTCATGTTCTATTTTACCATCATCTCCCCCCAGGATATTTAAACGTCCTCATGTGGGCCAGCATTTTAGAGGACAATCCAAAATGCCACAAAACTGGTACAAAACATAAACATGTTTTTAGCTGCTTTATCAAAGACGTAACGCTGGCATTTTTCCTGTTGAGGTACAGACGTCATTTGCTTTGCAGAAAAATTGTTTCCATTTATTCCAGGTTTGTATTTTTATTCTGCAGCTCTATGGGAATTTGTGGCAGCTCGGGAGGCTATGTATCCAAACAGTAGTAGGATTTCACTTGTTTTTCTTGAGCTTTACTCAAAAAGGAACCTTCTCAAATACATCCATACATTTTTAAGTCTGAAGTCAATCTGAAATATGTGCGTGGACAATATGAACAACGCGTGGATCAACCTTAGCAACAAAGACTAACAATGGTGTGTGAACAATCTGACATTTGAAGAGGAAGTAGAGGTAATTTTTAAGAGAAGCATTCAAAGCAGGTGGGCTTCTGAAGCATTTCTACACCATTTTCTACACCCTTCACCTGAGGTTTTGGACCTTTGACCTCTTTTAACATCTGACATAGTATAGAAAAAACAGACATAACACAATAAGCGTCATATTCCTCCTTTAAGAAAGAACAAAAAACAACAAAACACAGTTCCTTCAAAATCATAGCATTCAGTCGAACTTTCAATGATATCAACCCTCAGGCCCGTCCAGTGTCAGCTCGTCCCACTATGGCTGCCCTGCTGGAGAAGATGCCCCCTGACTACACCCTGGCAACCTGCCCTGAGAAACCATCCGATGACACCATCAAAGTAAGACCTGTCGTACCACAGAAACCTGAAGACATCACCTCCAAGATGCCTGCCGATTGGAGGCAACAGCTGCTCAGGCACATAGAGGCCAAACGATTGGACAGGGTACGTCAATGTGATGCAGACACACACGGAAGAGGGAGATGCATACAGACACACACACACACACATTCAGAAGCCCTCCCTGTCTGTATCTGTCTAAGTCTGTGTTGTAAGGTTGACCAGATATGTGTCTGGCTGCATGTGTGTCCACTCCACACTGTCGCTCTGTCAGCCTGACCTACTGCACACACACTACTGTGGATATGTGCTGAAGAAACCACATTTCCTAAAATACAATGCCATGTGCATTGTAACAAGTCATTTGCTCTTGTGTCTTAAAACCTTTTTTTTCTTTCGAACAAGTGAAAGGTCAACAAGGTTAAGTCTAGCAGTGTTATTTTAAATTTTTTACTTTAATATGTTATTTTGAGAGATTGTGCTCATGTTAGACATTTTCACTTGTTTAAAAAAACCTCAAGATCTTCAGAATTAATGCATCACTATTTAAAGACGAGGCTATCGTACGGCCAGGTTGGTCAGAGACCCTAGTGCAATGTTTTCAGTTGGAGATTGGGCTTATTGCCGTTAACATAATCATACATACATTATTACTACCTAACTAATTTGAGCACTAGCATACTAATTTGTTAACTAATTGTTGGAATTACAACAAGTTGTTGCTTATATGACACAATGTTCACTGTGTGTATTGACCAATCACTAGCTAACATTTCTCTGTGCTTTCAGCAACTCTGCACTGTTGTTGTTGTTGTTGTTTTATCAGTGTTATTGTTGTTTGTTTCTTTGTTTGTTTGTGGAGCTCACAGTGTGTTATTGCCACGCTGCACCCCGCTGTGCAGCCTCTCCCGCCCCTCCCTCCTCCCCCCTTCCCCCTACATTCACCCATGTCCCGTGATGTTGTCTTCTCCAATCAGAGTGGTGTCCTAAAGCACAACACGCTCACGCTGGGCATGCTCTGTCAGGGCGGGGGTCACGGCCAGGGGCGCAGCAGCACTTTGAACTTTAACCTTTACAATAACACTAAGCATGAGCCCCCTGCTGCCCACTGGCTGCCACTACCTCCTCCTCCGTCTGCTAACGCTGTGAGTATCCCGCTGAGAACAATGAACCCGTGGTACTGCTGTCATTGCTGCACACATAACTGCCACTGCCTCATCACCCAACTACAGCTACCATCAACTATTATTTAACTGTGTGCCATATTACTGTCATAGTTTAGATCATTGTGCTATCTCAAGCTGTGAGTATCAATGAACTGGAGGTCTTATTTTTGGGGGCTCAGAATGACTAAATCTCACATGTTATGTGTATAAATTGGTCATTTAGTGAAGTGGAAATTTAGTGAACCTTTCAAGGTTGCCAAAACAATAGAGACTGAACTAGAGCTGCAACGACTAGTCTATTGGTTGACCAACAGAGACTTAATTGCCTACTATTTTAAAAATCATTTAATTGTTTAGAGTCATTATTTTAAAGAAGAAAATTCTCTGGTTCCAACTTTTTTAATGTGAATATTTTCTGGTTTTGTTATTTATCTGTGAATTTCTGACTGTCTTTGAGTTGTGTACTGTTGGTCAAAACAACAGACTGTACATTATTTATTTTCTGTCTGTTATCTGATACTTAACTAAAACTCACAATTAGGAGTTTGGAATTATATTCAAAGAGTGGCTCTTGTTGTAGAAGGTAATATTTATCACCTGTAACTCAGCCCATGTTGACTGATGTTGACTGCTGCACATCATACTGCTTTACTTCATTAAGTAAGGACATTTATTTACAAAATAAATTTAGAGCCCTGTTCATACTTAAATTTATAACACATCAAACTTGTCTGAACCTCAAGCAGGCAAAAGTTGACATATGTCTACATACAAGTTTGTTGTAAAAGTTAAATGTTTATTCTCAGTAATTATTAAATGGTCTGTCTCTGTCTGTTTCTGTCTCCCTCTCAGACCCCCTCCCAGCAGGCTGCCATGCTGGACAATGACCAGGAGGGGGTGTCAGGGAGCAATCAGTGGGCTCCCTACTCACTTGGCAGGAGGGATGTCCCACCCGACAACCTCATGAAAAAGGTGAGAGCTGCTGTGTAATCAGACTACCTTTTGATTATACTACACCAAGTTAGTTATAGATGCAGATGAATAATCATAACACTATTTCTCCTCTTTCCACAGGGCGGCCACCCTCATAACCCATCTCACCAGTCACACAACACCATGATTGTCACTTCCTCTTCCTCCTCCTCGGCCACAACCCCTCATCGTGTGGTCGGGCAGCAGGTCTATGACAGCGGGATGATGAACAAGGGGGGCCAATACCAGCCAGGGATGCCCCTATCAGTCGTTTCTTCTGGGGGGCCGGGGCAGTATCAAGGCACCATGACTCAAGGTAAATGGTAGTAAATTAAAAAATGGTTATTTGTAGCCTGTACAGATTTATTCTGATGTTAGAAATTATATGTGTTGTCCTGGCCTTAAATTATAATAAATTGTATCCCGTTGTCTTCCTTTTTGAACTGAAATATTCTGTTCAGTATAGTTTTTCTGTTGTTTTCTTTTTTTAATCCGGTTCCAGGTAGCATCAAGTCAAATTAAGTTTGGCAGTAGTTTTTAATCTGAAAAATGTAGATGCAAAGTAATTGTGTGATAGTAGTTGGGAGTAAAAGTAAGAAAGTGTGAGTATCTTGTGAATCAAATCAGCAGTCTACACATTTGTCAATTACAAGAAGTTTTATTTAGTGTTAAATGCTACCAGTTTCTTTGTTTTTTTTTCCATCCAGCCCTTCCCCCTCCTGGCCAGGGCTACTCAAGTGCTGGCATGTCCATGGGTCTATCCTCGTCCGGGAACCAATCCCAGTATAACCCTCATACCTCCCACAACCCCCATCAGCCTGCCACCAACCCCCAGTACCACGGCAACCAGGGCATGGTCCATAGCAATCAGGTTGTTATGGCCACTCACACCAACCCGCGGCCTCAGAGTGCTCGTTGCCTGTTGCAGACTAAAGGCCAAAAGAGCACTGATGGTTTCCAGGAACAGGTATCTGAAGGAAGACACGTCTCATACTATCTTGAAGTTCTATTTAAAAAATGTGTTCAAACGACACATACATACTATATATAGTAACTACGTTAAAACGGATGTTAGTTTTGTGCCTTTTGAGTAGCAATACAAGTAAAGGTGAATGGTTTGACAAGCTAAATCTGTTCCTAAACGTAGGTAACTGAGACAAAGATAACTGATGTTGTCATTGTTTGCTTTTTCAGCTTACAGGCAACAAATTTGTCAAGTGGTTATTGTCTACTTTTTACCAGCTTACAGTTTAACAGTATCATTGTTAGCTGATCAAATATGCAGGAAAACATGTTTCTTTTAAAGGAAACAAAATATACTGATAATCACTACATCTATGTGTGATTTTACAAGCCTAGCAGTGACAGTTTGCTCAAAAGCAGATCTAGAAAAAGCCATGGAGGTGTAGTTCTAAATGTGATATATTTCACAGATGGAGAGTTTAGGTGGGAACATGAAGTAATTTGCATCAACCAGATCATCTCATTATCAGCTGATCTTCCTGAGAGTTTTGTTTTTGGCCCTCCAAATATGAGAGAGATTTTATTATGCAAAACTGGCTCAGTTATTGTTACCAGTGCACAGAGGACCAATATATCTGACAGAGCATGCTATACATCACATGAAAGCCCCCAACTGTTGTGTACTCTACGCTCGTGTAAAGATTGCCTTGATCTTTAGATTTCACTTCCACTTGTCTTTCTCTCTCTTTTCTCTCACTCTCTCTCTGTTCTTTCTCTCTAGTTGTGTGTGAGAATAGAGAAGAACCCCGGTCTTGGTTTCAGTATCTCTGGTGGCATCAGTGGCCAGGGGAACCCCTTCAAACCCTCCGACATGGTACGACCCAGCCTGCCAGCCAATCACAGCCTCCCCGGCTTTACCTCAGAGTTGCCATGGAAACTGCTGCTCGTTACCGCAGTGTTTCGTCTATCGCTCTGTCTATCTGTCTGTGGGGCAGCAGCTGACTTGGTTAACTTTGAGTCGCTTTGATTCTGTGATGTTATATTAAAAATATCACTGTCTGGTCACTTGAAAAATTAAGTGACATCAGCAAATTTGAATATTTCCATATTTTGAAACATATTTGTGCCCACATACATACATGATGTCTCATTACAAGACGTGGCAAACTCTTTTATGATTCCTACTTCTGAGTTTGCCTGCCAGTGTGCCTGTAACTGAGAGCCTGTTGGGGTTGCAGATCCCCCAGGCCTCCAGCACATGGCAGTCTGTCCTAGAAACATGCTGCTATAAGTCAGTCTGAAGGAGTGCGGCTGCTCATGGAGCTCTGATGGCTATTTTAGGAAGGCCGCTTAGTTCTGGGACATCATAGGTGATTTTAGATGTTCAGTGCTTTGATCCAGGGATGGGAGGAATGATAGATCTTACTGACTGTCGAGTAACTGAGGAGACAGCTGGTCTATAAATAGAAAAGCCTACAAGAGTCCTTTAAACATTCAGCCTCTGCACAGCCCATGTGACAAATGGTGATTTAATTTAAGTCGTGGGTAGGAACTGATAATACAGGAACTGTCAATTCATCATTTCAGATAAGTTTAGAGTAGACAACTAGTGTTTAAGTTGCTGACTCGTACGGTTATTTAATCATTCCCATCTCTGTGTCTATCCATAAAGCTCCCATCAGCTGCAGCTTGTCCATTATTAATGCCATGTTGCACAGCCAGCAAGTGGAGCCAATGCAGATGAGCAAATATTTTGTCAAAACTGCCTATTCTTACCTATAAAGCTTGTTCTTTATACACAAAGTAAGTTTATACAGCATATAGACAATAGGAGACCTGAAGTACAGGCAGAGTCAGACATAAGAATATTTATCTATGTTAACGGGTGGATGGATAGTTTATAATGTATAGTTTGTAATGCAATATTTCTCTTTAGAGTAAAATGTATACATTCACTATACATGCTGTAATTTCCAATGAGTTCAGTGAATGGTAAACAGTGTCAGTGATTGTCATTGCAAAGCTTCTAGGTATTGGCAGTGATGTCAGAGTCATGGGGGCGTGTATAGTCTAAATGTAAAATGATGCAAAATGAAATATACATTTTAATGTCCTAAATATACCCACAGGTTCTCTCTGGTTATCTCCCAGACACAACCTTCTGCTTTCTTTACTCCAAATTCCCTTTTTGTAAACTTTCTTACTATAGTTCTGTTGTTTCCTACCTTATTAACATTTCCTCTTTGATCCACACGTTATCATGTAGAAGAGGTTATGGTTGCTTTCATGATTTAAAGATCAATGGTATATAACTCAGGGCTGATCTGTCAGCAGTTTTAGGTCAAGCTCAAGCCTTTCATTTTGTTTCGATTGTTTATTCTGATCTCATTTTGAGAGCTCATTTAGGTTTTTACAACATCTTGTATTCCACCAAAACCATCATTACTTACTCATTATAGGCAAATATACATATATTGGTTTAATTTCCTTTTGATGTAATTAAGGGCAGACTCAAGCCTGAATGGAGCGAGAGTCTAAATAGTTAAAAAGGACTGCATATCAACAGCTTGACTGATAAATTATACATCTATGGTTTTGATCCCTACTACAGCCACAACTGTTCCACAGGATTGTGGCTCCCTCCTGTGGTCAGCTTGTTGTTTGCACCTAATTGTTTAGGGTTTATCTGGGCTAGAATGGCACACGTTTCCCAGATGATTCAGTTTGTTTTATATTTGTAAAAAAAAACAAGTTCATGTGTAAACTGGCTTCAAAAATGCCAGGTTGAATTGTAAGGCCTGTTCTGAATCTCTTTAATGTGATAGCTCAACCTCTAGATTCTGTAAATTTAACTACGAGTATCTTTTTTGTTTCTTAAAAACAATTTTAGCATTTTGATCTAATCTAACAATTAATATTTTGTGCAGGACAATCTTCTGCACCAAAACCCATTCATATTTAATCAGATACTGAGTTGAAAGTTTCCAAAAATGACTTGTCAGAACACATTGAATCAGATTTCTGAATATCTTAAAGTCCTTTGTAAAACCTGTCTGACATCATTATTGGGTTGATACAAAGAAAAGAAATATCAATGATGATTTGATTTGATTTAAAAGACTCACTGACCTAAAGCCTAAAGACGCTTTTAAGCCATTGGTCAGCTTCACTTCTGGCTTATTAGGATGCAGTGAATGGAGATGGAGACTCGTGTATTAACAGGGTTAGGATCCCTAGCCTTGATGTGTTAGCCTCTCAAGCTTGGCTTAAGAACAGAAGATTTTAGGAGCAGAACATGGATTTTTAGTCTGATCTGGGTGGTGAACATTTGAAAATCCAATGTTCTGTTCCTGGTGTTTCTACATATGCTGTGCTTGCACACTGGTCTTCTGTCAAACAACAAACATACTTAATTAACTGTCATCACTCTGAGAATATTGTATGTATGTTATCACAAAGCTGCACAAACCTCATCCTCAATATTGACCACTAACATGTTCATTGAGCTTGTCTAGGTTAACAATAATAAAACTATAAAACTACTTAATATTGTCAAATATGTGCAGAGGCTTTGACGTAATTTCATGAAAAATTACATTTTGAAGATGTAAGGTTTTTGTAACACACTGCAGCTTTGTGTGCAACTGTTTTACAGTCTGTAAATGTTTGATTGTTGTTACTAACACTCACCAGTTTCGTCATGTACAGTGAGCACCATATGTGACCTGACATTAGGTCTCAGTGCTTGAGATGTCAGGGGATCATTGCAAAGTGTCCAAATAACATTTAAAGAAGTTGATTTTTTTTAATCATAAATGGCACAATTGAATGTAAAAATATTACAAACCATCACACATTTATGAGGCTCACTGTACAAATGTTATTGCGTAACTTAACTAATGCCTCTAACACACGCTCTTCTATGCGTTATAGCTGTATGTGTTTGTTGCTGCATTCACTCATAGCCTGTAGTATGTTGGTGCCACTGCACTATCACTACTGCATCGTTTTGTTCTTTATTAACTGGTGTCACTTCTGTGTGGCATTTATCTGTTACGCTCACTATCGTGTGTTCAACACCTGCACAACCTGTTGAAACATGTCGAGCTCATACAGATGCCTTGTCCTACACTTTCTGTGTTCAAAAACATCTTTCAGCTCTCTGTGAAAAGATGTTGGTGTTTTTACAATCTCTGCCTTGGGTTGTTGAGGGAAAATATGGGGGATGAAATATCTTCTGCCCTCCCTGCTACCTACTTCTTTCCCCTAGTCAGTATCCATTTCCATACCTATTCTTCTTCCCCTATTCTTTATATATATATATATCTACTGTATATCTATTTTTCTATCTTTATGTCTACTTATCACCAAGTCTTTATCTGTATAATCAGGTGATAAACCATTTTGGCATGTATAATCTATATTTTTGGGAGGAATGTATTATTCGACTTCTGTAGATTTTAAGATAGATGCTGATTAAAAACTAGTCTGCTCAACGTAAAGTACTTTAAATAACTAGAGTTCAATAATTATGCATTACTTGCAATTTTATTGTCAACAGTATATTTGCATGCCTCTCCAAATTCAGAACAAAGATAATGCATTTTTTAATTGCCCTTTTTGGCAGAAATGTGATTTTTTTTTCTGGGGGGGAGGATATTGAGATGAGAATGAGAAAGGCAAAGATTCTAAACCATCGTGTCCCTGTGTTGTCCTAACGGTGTATCATTTTGACTTATAGGGTATCTTTGTTACTAGGGTACAGCATGACGGGCCCGCTGCCTCCACCCTGCAGCCCGGAGACAAGATACTGCAGGTAACATCTTCTCACTCATCATCAGATACAGCCACACTTTGTCCCCCTTCCCTCCCTTCCCTTCCCCTATTTTTTTTTTTTTAAACAAGAAGGCACTTAGCAGCACAAAGTCATTAACACTTTATCCACTATGTACAGTAACATTTTATTACACAGGCTATCTGGCAGCAGCAAACAATCACTGAGAAGCCTCAGTGATCAGATCAACTCACCTACTGGTGTTATTTCACATTCAATACTGTATCAGACATCAGCATTTTCCTGCCTGCTTGGTGTGTGTATGTGTGTATTCGTTGGTCCAGAAATCTGGCATGACCCCTGAAAGCGCCCCCACCTGCCTTACACTCGTCTTTCATCCTGAGCTAATGACAACTAAGAACTTTTGAGCCAAAGATTACAGCTGGTTTTGTGTAGCCTAACAGCTTTTTACCGTTGAAAACCTGAGTGAAGGAATGATGTGAAGGCTATTCCCAAGATATCGGTGCTAAACTTGAATGAGGCTTCGTCATCATGCGCCGTTGATTGTAACTGCTGTAGGTCTGCAGTTGTGACACAAAGCAACAAAAATAAATGATCTAACAATTTGTTATTGTACCTACCATTTACATATTTTTAATGTCAGTTAACTTAGTTTCATATCAGAGCAGATATTCAGCCACACACTATGTTTTTGTACTATTCCCAATCTACATTCTCTCACTGCATAATTGGTCTTTATATGGAGTAATGGCTTTCCATAGTGGAAAAAGGCAATGTTGTGATGCGTCAGTTTACTTTTTCAAAATGACTGTTATTGGTAAGTTAGGCAAGCAGATTGTGTGTGTGTGTGTGTGTGTGTGTGTGTAAATAAATAATAAATAAAAAAGTAAATACAATGCAATTCATTAAATTATGTTTAGTTATCTGTTATGTTGTATCAGATGACGAGACTGTTTTGTTTAAGTGGTGAGAAAGCAAACTTGAGTGCCTTAAGACTAAACATGGCCGCATTATAATGTTGATGTGGCAACGATTTGTGTTTATACCCTGCAGGGATATTACGTTACAGGGAGCAACAATAGATACAAATATTGGAACATTTTCTACCTCTTATGTAATAGTGTGGCTATTTGC
This sequence comes from Pampus argenteus, assembly GCA_036937835.1. Taxonomy (NCBI): domain Eukaryota; kingdom Metazoa; phylum Chordata; class Actinopteri; order Scombriformes; family Stromateidae; genus Pampus; species Pampus argenteus. The sequence continues at coordinate 14,691,052 of CM072870.1, forward strand.
TAGAAAAGTGTGAAGATTGCACCATGAGGTCTTCCTGTTTCCCTCCCCTCTCTCCCCCCCTTTCGTCTTTTCTCATTAGATATACAGTTTAGTCGGATTAACTCATCTAAAAAGCCCTTTTTTGTCTTTACCCCTTCTCTTTCTACAGCATGACTGTGTAGCTCCTCCTCTTCTCTCTCTTTTCCCCAACAGTGATGTGTTTCTGAGATAATGATGGCAGTGACCCTCCATCCTTCCACAACACGCACACACACAGACATATGTATAGAAAAAAACTGCAGCATTCATATCTATACATACACACACACACACACATGCTGTTGACTGTGCTGCGTGTTTGCCTTGCAGGCTAACGGACATAGTTTTTTACACATGGAGCACGAGACAGCCGTCTCTCTGCTGAAGAGTTTCCAGCGGACGGTGGACTTGGTGGTTCTGAGAGACAGCAACACGTGCTAGAAATAGTTTTATAACAAACAAATAAACACAACATCGCTTCTCTTCTCTGCTCATCGCCATCCCACGCCACACCACCTGCCTGCCTTCCGCTGGAGGCTCGTGGACCTGAGAAATGAGCCGCCTTTTTTACCTTTTTAGGGGAACACAGACATTTATTTGCCTATTGCTGGACCAAAGGCAAATATTAGTGCCAAATGTACCATAGGAAACATATCGGCGCTTCTGTCAACCAGTGGTCCGGGAGCTGATCGACGGCTGGACGGACCACAAGAGGACTCTACTCTTTGAGTCCCTACAGGGCTGCTGCAGTTTGGAGTTGGTCTGTTAATTAGGCAGTCTTCTGATTGGTCAGTCTGAGTAGTTTGTTTTGTTAGGTAGTTTGAGTTCTGGGGTATTTTTGCTTTTCATCACTGCCTTGTATTTTGCTGTCCATGGTAGATTTTTAATGATTTTTCTGGTGTAGCACATGGTTCACTTTCCACAGTCTTCGTTCTTTTTTCTTACTTTATTTTCTCTGCAGTATTGTATTCTGTTCAATTCTTCTGTCTTATGATTTCTTCTGTCCTGCTCTTTCTTTCACTGTTTTGTCCTTTATTCTGTTCTGCTGTCATTTGTTCTGTTCTGCAGGTAATTTTGCCTCCAGTGTACAGACATTTAAATCTTAAGACTTTCTGCCTTGTGTACATACATAGAGCTGCACTCTCCTTGGGGCCTGGACAGACAGCTCTAAAAGTTTGAATAATATTATTATTGTTGATAAACCACATTATCAATTCTCTCTTATGAACATACAGGGATTCTCCAAATGGATAATTTTTAAAGCATACGTACCACACTTTTTCTGTGTAGAAAACTGTTTTCATACTCCATCTCTGCTACTTGTTTTCTGTTTAAAAAAAACAACTGTTTGCTTGCACAGCTGTGCTGAAAAGAGCTAAAGCAATATATCTGATGTTCTGCCCATTGAGCTTTTCAGCAGAGCCTAACTTGTCCTGCAGTGCCATCTAATGAGCAACTCACGCTAACGTTTACACACACATACACACACACTGCCATGCACAACAGGCGAACACACACACAGATTCGTGTACACCCATTCACAACATATATGTATTGGTGTGCTCTATGCATCATTGCATATCTATATTCTAACCACATTTTTTTAAATTCAAATGTTAATATAAAGTTGCGGTTGCACTGACACACACACACACACTATAACATTATCCATAACAATTGTGCCACTTTTGAGAAGTGTTTTCTACAATTGCCTCAGCAATGCTACATCCCTTTCCAGCTGAGTTGTATGATAAACGCACAGCATGCTTTCATGTCATTGGTCACTGTCAGCCAGCGATTTTCTGTTGGCTTCTAGAGGTCTGTACCCTCTAGACCACTCTAGATGTATTATACCACTGATTGACAGTGAGACAACAGTAAGATGTTCTGTACTTGGTGCCATATAGACCTTTTGACCCTCCCTCGTTGTATTTACACAGGCCCACAACATCAGAGCTTTACCTCTTTGTGGCCCAGATCTGATCTGTCCACAGTGAGAGCAGCATGGCTTTAGCAAGTAACTGTTTCATCTGTTGGCTCGGCATCAAATCCAGAGTATCTGCTCTGCTGAAGTGCCCTGTGACCTCTGGCCTCCCTGTGCAAAGCAGCAAGAGAAAAGAGAATTTCTCCAACAGAATTGATAAGGTATAACACACACCGTTAGTCTGTCTTAATGGGTAAATCTGTCTTGAATCAGATTTTCCCTTTTTAGACAATCATGGAAAGATCTGATCTCTGTCACAAAGACTTTGGCTCCACTTGAAATTTCAGTATAACTTGTAACCTGAGGAGATGCAAATTGACGCTCTGTGTGCATGGAAATTTGGACGTGCCAACTTTGTTGGTGATTGATGAAAATGATATGTGAATTGGGTCATGTCATTTTTGACCAGGGAAAACAAGTTATGTCAACTCAGATACAGAAACTGAGATTGTATGAGAGGTTTCTGGCCAAAGGTGAAGCCATGGCAGTGTGTTCTTATAAAATCTGATCTGCATGGTCGTGCTTCAGAAATTGATGGAAGTAACCACAAAAAAAAAAAGAAAAGAAAAAAGGTGAAGAGGTTCATTTTCTGTCTTTGTGTAAATGCAACAAGTGTCCTGAAGACATAAGCAGTGAGTTCTGTTCTGTGTAACATCTGATGTTTCATCCAGAGCAAAACAACATCCTTCACTGTCCTTTGCTTTTACTCGTGACACATGTGACAGTGTCATCCTGTGCCCATTTTGTGTCAAGTCTCCTAATAAGCATCAGAATTTAGTTAATTTAATAAGGGACACAAAATGGCACAGTTTAGTAATGTGGTTGATCTTAACCACAGGTACCCACCCAACCCTATTTAGAGTTTGAAATATCAAAGATATTGTGATGAGAACAGAGAAAAAAGGTTTGATAATATAATTATTTTTTACTACATGTTTCAGGTAATTCTTTCTAAATATATTGATATACCTTAGCTTTGCTCAAAAATTGTGATATTTTATAATTACACTTATAACAAAGTTATGGATGGAAGTACGCACAGTATGACTTGGAGACCTACACATGTACTATCCAAAACTGTATAAAATGTATTTCTACTGTAATTGTGAATTTGTGTTATACAAATATATATTATATATATATGTATATGACTATAAAAACAGTCATTTTCTATGTGTTTAAACTACATAAGAGCTGAACAAATGCTGAGGACGGTGTCACTGTACATAGCTGTGAATGAAATCAAATTTAAAATGACTCATATTGATTGTGAATGTACTCATGCTTTCTGCAGTACCTACACCTACCCAACTTGAATGCTGCTTCTTCTGTTGTGTGACAAAAAAGTACTTTGACCTCCGAAGAGAGAACCGCTGTTGAGTTATAAGTTGGACACATTTTAGTGAAGATTTAACAGAACTATTTATTTCTTTATTTATTTGCACATGCAAGTTGAAATCCTTCCAGTTTTAAGTTTGAGTATTAATGCGGAGAAATGTAATTGCCGAAGTATATATAATATATATCATGTGTTTAGAATGCATTTTGCAGACGCTATCTGTACATACTGTTTAAGATACAGTTTTTACAAAAAATAATATATGTATAAAATTGAAAAAATGCTGTGCAGCGATTATACTGAAGCCATTTTGGGCTTTGGGACGTACCATTTTTTCAGTATATAAGAAGTGTTTTGAATAATGTACTAAAGTCTCTATTGTACAAATAATAAAAATGTCACTATTGGTAATCTGGGCTCTTTATGGTGCACTGAGCTCTGGGTTTGAGAGGACGCTAACAGTTATGTTGACAGTTATATGTTTTATATTTTGGTTAATAACTCATGGCAAAACAAAAACAATATTTGCACTGTGTGTTCCTTGGATGAAGCCACTTCAACTGATATAGGTCACGGCCATTTGTGCCACAAAATATCTTCACCAGACTTGGTACATACCATATTTAAATTACACCAAACAAAAGGTATGAGTTTGTTTTTGGGTATCACCTATCACTTGTCTGTAATTCAATTGGAAAATGTACTCATAATACAGTTCAGACTGTTGCTTTCAGAAAATTCTTTTATTTATGTGCTTTTATCACCGTAAGAAAGAAAGATGTAAGGAGGAAATATATGGGACAAAGGATGAAAGGAAGGGAAAAAAGTGGAGGATGTCAAAAAAAAAAGAGCGATGGAGAGATAAAGAGACTGAAATGAAGCAAGAGATGTAGGAAGGAAAGAGGAAAGGGAGGGATGAAGATCACTTAGGGAGGTCTGTGGGAGTTTTGGGTTTCTGTGGATTAAACTCGGAGGCTCAGCAGATGCTTCTTTGTCTCACCATCCATTAGTCTGACTGACAGTATGACTCTTCATCCTTTTCTATCCATCCATCTCATCTATTCTTGACATTAATCTGAACTGTGGATCACAGAGAGACAGCAGAGTTTGTCTAGCTGTCTCATAAAAAAAAAGAAAATTGTCTTCATTGAGTTTAAAAATTGCTTTGATCCATTGTGGTAGTGTAAGTATACAAAAGAGTTCAAAAGAGATTTTATAAAACTTGCAAGTGAAAAACCGTATCAATTATTGATTGAAGATATTTGCTTCCTTGTGCGCACACAAAACAGTGATAATTTCCATATGGATAACTAGAAAATAGAGCATATTTTCACACAAACGTAAGTATGAACTATTGACAAATCATGTTTCCAACTGTGAGCTGGGACAGTTTTTTTTGTTTTTTTTTTTTAATGTGACAGTGATTTGACAAATTATGTTGTCCTGCCGATAACTGTTGAGAAAGGCGCCTGATTAGAAAACGCTTCTATGGGCTGTTCTGTAAGATTTTGAATGCAGGACTGTAATGGAGCTCTGTGGTATTGTGAAGTAGCCAAGCAAAGCATCTATACTTCTTCTACCACTGCTAATTACAAGCTAACCACATTCTATTATCTATCCCACTTCATTGTGGTAGGCCTATATGTATCACATGGATCATAATAAGGTAGGTATCCTTATTAAACTGTCTTCCTTGTCTGTGTTGTACCATTCCCTGCTGTACTTCTGGCATCAGAGCCCTCTGTGGAACAACTCTGCTTACTGTGGAACAGGCGGACAATTAACAATAGAGGCTAATAGTACACATCGACGAAAGCAGAGTGATGTCTCTTTGTTCCCTTTCCTTTTTACTCTGTCTTTCACACATTGGTTCGGACAAAATGATACTTCTGTGTGCTGACTGACCAACCCACTTACACAATCATGCATAAATTTCCTCCCCACGCTGACTCATATATGCTGGCATCAGTGTGTGTGTGGCTGTTTGTGTATGTGTGTAAGAGATACAGCGAGATACTTTTGTAAACCCACCAAAGCAGTCAATAAGCTCTTGTGATCTGATCAATAACAATACCAGAGACTAAATCCATGACCTGCATTCAGCTGCTGTCTATGTGTGTTTGTGACGTTGATGAAGTGTCCCTACAATTGCTCCAGTGTCCACAGGCAGACACAGACATAGAGTGTATTGTGTACAAAATGTCGTACTGACGTGTGTTCTGCCGCAACTTCACTTTTTTATTTATTTTATTATTTCATCTTTTATCTTCTGGACAAACTAGTGTCAGAATTTATGTTTTTGAACATCAGACTAATATATCATAAAATGTCAAAAGTGTCAGTTTAGGGAAATCCAGTTGTTTGCTGTGCTTTCCAGAATTGGATAGGAAGATCAATACCAATTTCCTCTTTGTGTGTCCAGTGCACGGATCGGGCTGGGGTGAATTTAGCCTAGCTTAGCATAATGACTGGAAGCAGAGGGAAGCAGCTTGGTTAACTGCTTCCCTGTTCATACTGGCTATTAAAAGATCCCCTTCAAATATACTTACAATCCAAGTTATGTGGGCCAGAATCCACTGTGTGTGTGTGTGTGTGTGTGTGTGTGTGTCATTGTGTATGTGTGTATCTGCCACATTTACAGTCTCGGATATTGCCCCCCCATCACTTACATTAGAAGTGCATTATGAAGGGATCTTCTAACGGCCAGTATGAACAGAGGAGGGATGATTATGCAAGAAAGAATCTAAATGTGCATTTGGGCACCTGACTGTCGTTAAAAGATAAAGATGAAATTATGAACCCGTCCTTTGAGGAGCAGTGAGTCAATACATTGGAGCTATATTCTGACAAACATCCGCATGCAGCATATAGGCTATACAAAATCCGGCTGATGCTTGGGTGTAGCCCGCGACTAGCTTGTTAGCTAACACAATTATGTAAACAAGACAGTTTTAGAGTTGTTGGAAGACACTTATTTTTTTTTATTTTTTTTTGTGAGTTAAGATAGGCTAAACATGCCCTGGACCCACATTTGATCTAAATGCACAAAGAACAAATCGCACTAATCTTCTCGACTGACTGGCAGTAAGATGGCAAACAATTCTTTCCAAAAAATAGAAATGTTGGTTAAATAATTGCTGGGAGACAAAACATTGTTCAAACTTTTACTAGACATGCTTATTAATAGGCCAAATAGTTATTGTTTTATATAATCCATAATTCCATCATTTTGATACATTTGTATTATTTTGTGTGCGCAATAGCAGCAAACCTAATGGGCAGCACTCTCACATCCTATGGAAACACAAAAAGATATATTGACACATAATGGGAAAAAAAAAAGTTTCTGTCATTTATTTTACATAATGATAGATAGTGGCTCTGTAAATGTTCAACTTTCTTCATCAACCTCTCTTTTACTTTCTTTGCTGTTTGGTCATGGGAAGGTAACATTAGTTTGCGTTATCTTAATTGTGCAGGGAGCTGCTCCCTGTGGTTTTAATAGTTTTGATTTGTCACTATAGGTAACAGAAAATGTGGTATTGGTAGTAACAATTGTCCCTATCATTAAACTATGTATCTTGAAGTTTAAGCGCAAAACACAAGCCCATATATTTGAGGATATTTTCTGCACTAAGCAAAGGTTAATGTTGTATACACATTTAAAAGGTGTTGTTTTGGTTAAACTAGGCTCTGGTACATGATGTGGATCCAGAGCCTAGTTTGAGGATACAGGACAAGCCTGGGATGGATGCAGCCTTAATCTACTCAACACAATGTACTGTTTACCATGACAATAACACCAAACTCACCCAGGGATTGTCTTGCATGGACTGGCTGTGAGATTACACCTGTGACATTTCAACTGGATCCCTTTTGGCACCTTGATTTATAGGTTGTGTGAGTGTTTGTAGACACGAATGTGGAGACCATAGTGTAGACAGACACCAGCATTTACACCTCACCGAGCAAAGCACTTGTTATACTTTACCAGACTTTCTTCCTACTTTCATGTCTATACAGTTGCAGTTCAGTCAACCGAATGTATGTCAACTATCACTTTACAGCAACATCCTAGTAGGAGCAGTGGAGGGGATGTTACAGCATATACAACTAGCTATATCTGCAAATCCAAATAAATCTATGTCCAAGAGTTGAGTGGATTAGATGTGGATCCAGTACAGACACTGGAATAGACCAGCCTTTTATCCACTGCACACAATATAGTTGTTTAACATGACAATGCCACCAACACACACACACACACACACAGACACAGACATACAAGCTGCTTATGAAGAGCCTCTCAAACCTGCTTTAATAGTAGGTGTGTATATATGTGTGTGTGTGTGTTTTCTCATCCCACAGGGCCGTCCTAGGAACCGGTTGGACAGCGTTTTAAGTCACCTGAATGAAGAAACGGAGAACTAGTTTTCTCACGCAGGAAGGAAACTAAAGTGAAAGAGAAAAGAGGAGCCGGTAAAACACACCAGCTCCAGGTCCCAAGTCCACACGGCGTCTGTTAGATGTCAACGGTTGGCACCTTGTTTTCCCCTCTTTTCTACGGCTTGCTCGGACCTTTAAAAAAAAAAAAAAAAAACTTTTTTTTCCTCTTTTGTCGAAAAGACACGCTGGTAGACGGTCGTGGTGTCAGCGCGGTGTCCCAGTTTGTAGGAGGCAGCCTGTCCCGGGACACACACACACACACGCACACACACACACACACACATTTATAATAACAGATACGTTAACAGGCTGTCACAAGCCCCGGGGAGGACCGAGAGTGTCACCATGCCTGTGCTACAGAAAGGTAAATGTCTTTTGATAATGCACGTCTGTAACATATTGTGTGTGTGTGTGTGGTTTTTTTTTAAAGTAAATAAACATTTCGCTGGTGTGTTACTGTATTTCCGCGAAAACTTCTCCTAAACACCAGCGATTTGACGTTGACTTTCTTTTTTCTTTATTTGCTTTTACTGCTTGCTAGAGTGCATTCAAGAGGCATCTTATGATCTATTTATTTTTATTTTATTTATTTATTTAATTTTTGTAATTTATTTAAACAGTGCATGCATAGTGCTACAACTGATTCGTATATGTGGTTATGTGGTTGGTTGACGTCTCTCAACACATTTCGTCTTGAGTTTGACGTTGATCTGTCAGAGTTTCTGCTCTAATCAGCTGCTCAGAGCCTGAAATGCAGTCTGTACTTTCCACTACACCATAAACCCTATCGCCCTTATGCCCTTCTGATTCACAGCAATATAAAACCATAGTGATAAACCTTAGTAGTTGTTAACATTTCATATTATGCAGACAAATACAATAACATGCCGTGAATTGGCTGAATTTTCAGCATTTACCACAGAGAGCTACTGTTCCCTTATAGTATATATAAGGTATAATTCATTTTTGAAACACACTGAAACAGGCATAAACTGTGACAGAAAATAAGTGAAAACTTGACTCAGGCACTAGTAGAACAATTAATCATGTTGAAAGCCCAAGAATGGATTAATAACACCTGTGTCCACACTTACAATATGGAATCAGACGCTATTTATCTGCCTTTTATAAACCCTGCTAAAAACCCTCAGAGATTTAAACATATTAATCCTCAATTTGCAAAAAAGGCTTTTTAATATCCGGTATCTAATCTCCTTGCTTTACTTAAGAGTGCCTGGAGATTTTATTTTTTTTTCTTCCATTATCTTGAAGAGTAAGATGTTTGTTGCTTACTTGTATATGTTGTATTCAGATGCTCAGCGAGCTCTAGAGCTTCTCCAGCAGTACCGGGCCAAACTAGACCAGAGACAGCAGAGTCAGAACCCGACCAAACAAGGCCCCGCGGAGGAAGACCACCAGCTGCAGCAGTCTCTGGACAGAGTCATCAATGTTTTCCAGAGCCAGCTCTTCAGTGCCCTGCTCGGTAAGAATCTGTTGGTCCGTCCTTCAACTACGATCACTGTTCTATACACATCTTCTTAACCTGTTAATAGAATGAAACAGGTAGATTTTAAACCCGGAGTCAACTTTTATTAGCTGACAATCTGTCAGTCTATAAAACCATTGATTGATGATGAAATAAAACTATTCCTCTGCTGAGGTGTTGATTGTATTGCTTACAGTGTGAATGTGAGTTAAATATGTCTAAAATGAAGCTGTGCTTAAACTATATACTGTTCTGATATTAAATGCATATTAAGGCCACTTCAGCTACACTTTCATCCCTTCATGCGCATATTTTGCTGGCCTAAAACACATTTGATGTTACCATTGATTAAGGATGTAAATCAACTTAGTAATTAATACAAAAAAAATAAGGGTCACTTCACCCAAATAACATATTTTATGTCTTACGCAATCTATATTCTGCTGTAGTTTCAAAAACACAGATAAGCTACATATGTTGCTGTAGGCACTTGCCAGTATTTTCTACCTTCAGTTCAAAATATTTCTGAAAGACATGAACAGTCATGTCATTTTTGAATGCTTCTTTCAGATGTCTCGGTCTGCTAGATACCACTATATTTTGTAATTTGGCTAAACTGACCCTTTAAGTTTGGTTCTTGTGTTGCTCTTTGCAACAACAACAGGATCACACTGTCACTATGCTGTTTTCTTGCATTTCGCAAGTGATCATGTGTAGAAGGTTAATATAGGAATGCATGGAATCGGTCGGGAAGCATACTGTGTGTTTGACAGTGTATACAGGAAAGTGTGTGATCTTTAATTTCTGTTCAAATGAAGATGATAAGGTTTAACAGTAAGGCAATAAGGCTACTCGTCCACCAGACAAAAGGCTGGACTAATCATAAGGAGAAGGCAAAATGTTTCCTTCCTGAGCATTTGTTTTTTGCACTGTCTATAAGATGTTTGAGCTGACTTATCACATGACTGTTCACCAGAAAATGAGGGTCAGAACCCACAGATGTAAGCGCAACGTGGCCTGTCACAGAAACACAGATTTCTTTGTGGCAAGCAGGCACAAATTTAGAAAATGTGTAGCATGTATAATTCCTCGTAAGAGTTAACAGTCTGTGTTTAACTTGGCACTGCCTGTGGTCACTTATTGGAGGGGAAACACCAGGCACATGTGGGTCTATGTGGTTATATGCATGAAAACAAACTGGTTCTTAGTCCCTGGTCCTACCTGCTTTGTGCCACACCCACACCTTTAACTCTGACAGTAACACTCTTCTCTTCACTTCTCTGTCTTGTGTCTGAGAATGTGTACTTAACATGAAACTGACTTCCTGTTTTTTTTATATTTTGACCTTTGACCAGTGTTAAAGTTGTATCTTGAAACAGCATATTTTTTATGTTCCATATGTATTATTTGTAATATTTCCTTCTCTTTATTGATGAAATATTGATGACAACATTGAGAAACTACCATGTAATATGTTTGAATATACTATACTGTAGCTGTGTGCATGTGTGTGTTTGTTACTGTACTATGTAATTCCTGCCCTTGATGCCTGTTTGATGGTCATTTATATGTGTCATATTAATTAATTCTCTTTTTTCTCCTCTCTTTTCCACTATGTCTTTATTTTTTCATTTTCCTCTTTTTCCCTGGATATATAAGCTGTTATTCCATTTAATTATGGTAGCAGTACCCTCATGCTGCCACTAGATGCCACCAGTGTATAAATGTGTTTAGATTCTGCAGACTACTGTTTACTTACTAACTGTTTAATCTTCAAAGCTCTATATCACTTGGGTAAAACCTTCTCTCAACGTATCCATTCCTTCAATGAGTCACTTCATTTACCAATCCACAGAACCCTTAAATCACTCAACGCGGCTCTAATCTGTCTTTGTTTCCTTCCAGACATCCAGGAGTACTACGAGTTGACCATCACTGCAGACAGCAAATGTTCTGTGGACCAGATCGACAGTCCTGGGAACCTCCCTGCCTCCTGCGACCTGCCCGCTGAGCCCACAGTCCAACCACAGCCCACCTTTGGTCCCCTCAGCCCTCAGGCTTCTGTGGAACCAATCAAGCCCAAACGCAAGTCAATCAAGTCCCGTGCTCCACCAATCCCATCTGCAACACCCACATCAGTGTCATCTTCCCCTACGACACCATCCACTTCGCCTCAGTCACAGTCAGCCAAAGTCAAGTACCGTGCCCCTCTTCCTCCAGTCCATTCTGGGTCCTGCCCATCCATGGCAATGGATACATCTACGCCCTCTTCTTCCTCTGATGCCATATCTGCTGGAGTCACAGTGAATGGTATAGAAACCTCCACCAGCCCCTTGTCAATAAAAACGCCTACTCAGGCACCATTAAATGTAACAAAGCCACATTTTGTTGCCACCAATAGTATTTCTTCAGAAAGTTCCAATACCTCTGCCAGTCTAGAAACCAGTCCTGCCTCTCCTGAACTCAACCTGGTGACTGTCTCAGCCCTCGTCTCCAGCACCATCCAAGGCCTTGTGTCTCCAACCACTCTAGAAAAACTCACTCCCACCATCACCACTCCTAGCACCAGCCCAGATCCCAACAGAGTCACAGATGCTGCTGTCATCTCTGCAGCTCTTAGCACCAGTAAGGACCCAGGCATAGACAAAGTCACTCCGAGCCAGAGTCCAACTAGCCCCAACCAGGGAAAAGTTACTTTTGGCAGCTGTAGCCCTACGGGTCCTCCAGGGCTACTGAGCAAAGGACCACATCTCAGGTACATTAAACATTTCATTGTACAGTATTTTGTAGCTATTTTGGCTATATAACCACTGTCAATCACCTGATAAATGATGCCCTGAAAGTTCACAGCGAAAATACTGTGATCAAATAACACTAAACATGTTGACAAAATAATCAGCTATAATAGTTATTGCTACCAATGCAAACTAGCTAATTTCTTCTTCTTCTCTTCTTTTGCTCCTTTAAATTCAAATGTAGATGATGCAGAATAATAACTGACAGTTTTCAGAGCTCACCCTTTCAGACAACCTCTCTTCCTTATCTCTGTTCCTAGTCCAACCAGCCCTGGGCCAACAAAAGTCACCTCCGCGAGCCCTACTCATGGTCCAGCCAGCCCCAAGCCAGCTACAAGCCCACTGACCCCCAACAAGGTAAGAAATCTCTGGCTGTTTTTTATTAATGCAGGAGGAAACCTGCAGGAAATCTCTTCAGGTAATATCAGTTGATAGCAGTCTCCTATCTGAAGGTGGCTGGGCTCAGTTGTTGGGTGGCAACCTGGAGTTACAGTAGGTCTGGAGAAAACGAGATTCACGGTTTTCTCATCCAGAAAAGTTCAGTCTTGGTGTCCGTTTGTGTGTTATTTTCAACACACACTGTATCCACTATAGAAGGCCCCCATTGTTGATGTTTATGTGTTTATGTCAGATGAAAGGCTAAACTTTTTTTTATACAAATATATATATTTTTTCTTTTATGAGAGTTAGAATTGAGTGTAACAGTGCTCCAATAGTTGTGATGTAGGGCAATTATGCATTTACTAGTGACAGCCTGTCTCTTTTTTTGGATGGCTGCTGGTGGCTGCAGATAGCAGAATTAGATGGACAGATCATTGTGCAGACTGGCTTTTTGAACATTAGCGTGTATTGCATTACATAATATGACAAGGCGAATCAATTTAAATTTGACTGCATACAGATAGACAACTTTCTGTTTGTAACAACGAGCGTCAGGAGAGATGCTCGTTGGACAGAAGAGTAGGATAGGAACAGAATCAAATTTAAATTTCTGTCTATGTTTACGGGTTTGAAAGATACATTCATCAAGCACGTTTGGGAACACCTGTGCGCTCTAATGCAATCCAATACAAGAGCTCTGTATAATCTATAATAGTTTAAATATCACATCAGCTGTAGTGCTGTTGTGCAAAGCCTGACATCCTGAGTGAGTGAAATCCCATCTCTGCGTGAAATTTCGGGCTGCATATGAAGCTCTAACTTCCACAGTCAAAGTTGAAAGTAGAGCATCCATTGCTATACCGCCGTTACTGTTCACTCGATGTAACCTCCCTCTCCTGCCAAACAGAGACTGACCTGATAAAGCAGCAGAGTTGTGTGTTTGTGTGTAGTATATGTATTTGTGTGTGTGTGCGCGTGTATGTCTGTGAATATAGGTCTGTCTGAGTGTTTGCCTGTGCATCCATGTGTATGCGTATCTGCGCCTGTCTCTGCATGTTTGCCTGTCCGTATTTTGTGTACTGAGTGCATTCTGCGTGTGTGCAGATACATATTCTGCGCTATGCACTCTTTGATGTCAGAATGTGGCTACCAGCTGCCATAAAACGAAGACGGCAGCTGGAAAACAAGAGGGACAGCTGCCATGTTTCCGAGTCGGCCTCTATTTCAGCGGAGAAGTCCTCTCTGGCTGCTCTGATAGAAGGACAGGTGGAGAGGACATGAGAAAGGGAGGAGAGAGAGATTCAGGGATGAAAGAAGAGGATGAGAAGGAGGAGACAGACAGCAGAGAGATGTCACAGACAGCAACAAGCGTCTGAATGGTGGTGGAACGGGAAAGTTGCAACTGGGAGATGTTTCGGTGAAAGTTTGCCAGTCGGACTGGTGAGGATGGACTGCATCTGTATCCTCACTACCAAGGTGAGACACAGGAAGAGAGCAGATTAGAGTAGAGCAGAGGAGAAGTGCAGAGATCATTAAAACAAATCAGATTAGGACAAAGGAGGGTGTGACAGTGTGGACAGACTTCTAATAACTATGATCAAGGTTTTGTAATCATTGTCATTCATTATAGTAATTCCTTTAATTTGATGTGTGTTGTGATATGTTGGAGTTTTATCTGTAAAGTATGCACGTGTTGAATATACCAGACGTCTTTACACGATGGTTTTGATTGTAACCTGTCACACAGAGCATTATTTTTAAGGGAAAAGAACTAAGACCTGCACTCTTTGGGGGATTCTACGTAAATATCCAGATGAAGCATGTCAAGATAAAAAATAATAAAGTAAATGAAGGGAAACTGAATGCGCCTGCTCACAATTTGCCATATGAAACTGGAGACAGACGTGTTTACTGTATGGATAGCTTGCTGTAATTTTTGAATGAACAAGCTATAAGGTGATATAAAGGAAGAGACTGTGCTCTAGTAAAGATTTTAATGGGAATGCAGAGCTGTTGCTCAGTTGTTGGTCTGACAACATGTGACACCATGAGAGACAGGAAACTAGGTTGAGAGGACACACACTTTCATAGGATGAGCTCTCTGACTGGCTGGACAGCTGTGTAGAAGGCTGACTGATATGCTGGTTGAATAGCGATCTGACTGGTCTCAAGGCAGGACGAAAATTAAGCACATGCGTTATACACATACTATATGTGCATGCATACACACATGAAAAAGCACGTCCTATTCAAAAGCAGCAGGTGTGATTTATTTCCCTTATGTTTTCTTTAATGTTGAAGTGCAAATACTACCAAGTATACATAATGTGTGTGTGAGAGAGATAGAAATAGTTGAATATTGCCATAAGTTGTTAGAATTTGCTGTATGTTCTTCATCTACTCTTCGTCACAGACAGTTCTTCCATATTAGACTAGACTAAACCATTAAATGTGGTATATCTTCCTGAGATTCTTGAAGTTTTGTAATAATTAACAGAATAAAAAAACACTGAATGTTTGCTGGTTAAATCCAAGTTCAGGCTTGGTTATGATGGCCGGCTCAATATTTTGCAGTCTGGTTTTTGATTCATCCTCACTCTAGACTGTGCTCAGTCTTGGACCCATCTTCTCAGATTAGCTGGGTCTTGATTAAGCCCTGGTTTGTCTTGAAGGATAAACACTTTGACCAGCAGGTCACCCTGCTGTTGTAGAATACTGTCTTGCAGCCAGTTGATGAGCTTGCTTATAAGGAATTAACAGGAGCATGACCTTCTGTTGTACTGTAAACACAGTGATTCTGAGACTGGACAGACAATCAAGCCCTCACTGACTACTGTATAATTAACTACTGTAAAGCTATAAGATCCATACCAAATTTCTAAAGATGGCCTGAAGTTTTTAAGTCTGGTAGATGAATGTATGAGAGGAATGACACACACACTCATGCACAGTCTGCGGTCTGTTGGCACATATACATACAGACTACAGGGATTTCATCTCACATTCATCTGGTTAATCTCATTGATCTCATTATTAAGAAAACAAGGTGTTCCCTGAGCCCAAGGGTGCTAGATTAACCCTGGAGGATGTTTGTTTAATAGATATAAAGTTGTATCTGCAATGTGTGCACTGGATTTGGAAGGAGAAATATTGAGGATAGAAACAAGATATATTTCAGTCCCTTTTGTTAAATGGCACCTTTTCCTCATTAAATCCGCAAAATAATGTATCAGTCTTCAAACACCTACTGAACGTACGTGTTATTTTGTATGTGTGCTTGAGTAGATTGTTGTCAAACATGCAGTATGTGGATTTTACTTTCTATCAATATCCTCCTCTCAATCTTGCTCAATCCTCTTTTCCCCACGTATATCCAGTCTTAAACCCCACCCTGGTTTATCAGAGTGTGATTGTTGTTTGGACTTCCTGAGTGTCACTGTCCCGTGCTCCAAGAGAGCAAGAGTCTCTCCTAAGAGGCTTATCCTAGGCTGCTAATAGACTTTACAGAGGTGTAGCTATTTTAGGATGGACAAAGACGAGGAAAGAGAGAAAAAAATGAGAGAGAGACAAACAGAAATCGAGGAAAAGAGACAGTGCAAGTCCGTAAACGAGTGCATGAGCATATAAATTCTTTGCATACCGAGCTTTCGAGTTATTTTTCTTGCTTTTGCCTGAAAACGCACAGCTACATCATTCCACCGATCCATCCATCTGTGCAACTGCCCAGCTGGCATTGTGAGGAGGGGTCACGGCTGACAAATTAATCAACGAAGAGGGCACGAGAGGAGCAGAGAGGAGGGAGAGACCTTTCCAAGTAGCCATAGGACTTTTGAGAGCCCAGAGCCATGCATCTGCAGTAGGACTAACTCAGCGATGTATATCGGCTGTCAGAGGTTAGCTCACTTAACAAGAACCTTTTCAAAAGGTTAAACATCCTCTCGGATGTTGTGAAGAATTGGACTAAGTCTGTAGATGTTTGGATAGCCTTGCCTGTAGTAGGGTTGAAACCTACTGGGCCAGCATAAGGGCTACATGTGAAGATGGACCATCGCAACTCCGTATCCTCAATCAATGTAATGTATTTTTGCTTATTTTATATACATCTGATCTTCTAAACCACCTGTAGATATATATGGTTCATTTAAAAAAAATTCTGAGTCTTGTATTGTAGTTAGCCAGTATCCAAAGCCTGTCTTAGGTGCAGTATAAGTTGGCACCTATAAGTCAACTTGGAACAAAATGTGTATCACTTCGTTCCCAAATCCAAATCCAATGCTTCATAGTTCCACAGAACTGTATTAGAGGTGCTAGGAATCATAGAAACTGGCTAACGACCAAGAGGATCTGAGTAATTAAGAGGAATTAGTCCAGGGCTAAAGGTTATGACTTTAACATTAATGATGACGCCTCACTAATGCTCCATTCCCTGTAGCGGCTACTTCCGTCCCAAACTTAACAGGTTGATCACTGCTAAACACTTAACTCCACTAAATTACATAAGAACATATTCTTTACTCATTCACCCTGACGCTGACCATATTGAAAAATACCTACCTGCATCTAACAAAGGCACATGATAGAACCACAGACAATTCAGGCAAGTGTTGCTCTCAAACTATTGCTACAGCCTTTTCTTTTAAGACTTAAAATTGTATGGCTACAGTGGCATTGCTGCACCACTGTGGAAGTAGGCTGTATGTATGTTGACCACCATATTGTAAAACCCAATGGAGCATTAGTGAGGTGCTATCATTAATGTTAAAGTCAGAACCTTTGGCCCTGGACTAATTCTTCTTAATTACTCAATTCCTCTTGGTTGTTAGCCAGCTTCTGTGATTCCTTACACCTCCAATACAGTTCTGTGGAACCATGAAGGATTGGATTTGGGAAAGAAGTGACATGAGGGAATAATGTATAGTCAGTTGTTGGTAGAAAAGATCAATAACTAAGCTACACCCCACCACCCCCAAACCAAAGTGTTTCTCCAACCTTTGAACACATAAGAAGCATTTTCTGAAGTAAGCTAATGCAGAGTCAAGGACATTTGGTCCAGAGTTTAAGATATGTAGCTATGAATATGATTTGTGACCTCACAACTAGTTTAGAACCAATCGTGGTCCAGAATGCAACAGCACAAGTATGATGGGAAGCTTTGAGTGAGTATGGACTTTACAGTGAAGTAGTTGTTCTAAGGATTTTATACAAATTTAAACAAGGTAATTACTTACTTTTTTCCAAAGTCCAAATCTCAAAATTAAGCCAAATCTGGAAGCCGTACGTGGGCCCTAGCCAGCTCCCATTTGCCTATCAGGCAGACCTTAGCCACAATCAGCCCAACTTGGCTGGTTACCAGGGTCAACTCTGGACGTGAGGACTGGTCAGTGCTTGGCTCTAAAAAAGATGTCAACACTCCTTATGAACAAGTAGTTTGTGAGTGAAGGCTGTTATTCATTATTCTGAAAGCAATGTGGTAGAGTTAAAGTAAAGTTAACTGATTCTTTTTTCTACAACTGCTGTCAGTGGATCTTTCCTTGAGTTTTCACAGGAACTGGGGTCAAATAACTAGCAGGCTAGCTAGCTATTAGCTAACATTAAATTGTTCAACCCATGTCATGCCTGAGTACAGCCAGAGCAGCTAATCCCATTAAGCAGATGACTAATCTCTGTGAGACACACACACACACACACACACACACACACACACGCAGATACTAACCTATACACACATAAAAAGGCAGTCCGCTGAGTTCAGTTCAGTTCAACATTGTTTTTTCGGGAGGGAGAAATTAAATATCTTTGAGAGAAATCATCATCTGTGTGAACCCTTGACCCCTGGCTGTCAGGATGGTTTAGATCGTAGATCAAGGCTGTTCTACAAAAGATTAAAAATGTTGCCTTTGTCCTTCTTGTGCTGGTTTGTAATTCTGACAGTAGTATACGTGCAACAGTTGCAGTATAAATTATGATTTGTTGAGATTAACACTAGCAAAACTGCAACTCCTATAACACAACAATTTTCCTCAGTATTTGGCTGGCACGCTTTTTCACACAGGTCTATTTCCCTGTTCTTTTTTTACTATTAGTAACTATATACTACTTATAACTATATAATACTTATAAATGTTTTAAACGTTTTAAGTTTATATCAAACATGACTGAGATAAAATTAATATTTCAGGAATTGTGTCCAGGTGCTGCTGTGTCTGTGTTTTGCCACACAGTGGCACTGTATGTACATATAACACATACACCAACATGCTGGATGCTTGGCTTGTTCTGTGGAGACTTGACAACTTCCCTTTTGCTATTTAACTAAAAAAATGGCTTTTTTAAATATCTGAAATTCAACAATGCCAAAAACCTCCAACTTTTCTGCTGCTTACTTGATATTTGCACCTGTGAGGTTTATTCAGGAGTCAGTGTGTCCTCACACAGCATTTTAAAGCAAATGGAAAAGATATATTTAGAGGAAAATTCACTCATGTGGAAACTGAACTCACAGTTGGTAAAAGCAGATCATGTGACCACATTTGAAATGTTGATGTATGGCGTCTCTTTTGATTGGTTACTGTGTAGAAAGGAGAATTCACCACAATTGGATAGTTGGATAGTAGGGAGTGTATGAGGTTACCACGCACGCGCATACACACACACACACACAGATACACGTACACACAGCATAGTTATTTCTGTGCTGGCTGACCTACTAATGTTAACATGTAGTGCATGCCTGCTAGGCACATGAGGTAGCATCCTCTCTCTCCGTCTCTCCTTTATCTCTTTTTTTTCCATCCTTCCTTTCTTCCTTCTGTTCTTTTATTCTTTTGTTCATCTTTTCTTTCTGTCTTTCAGTAATTCAGTGTGTCATGTGATAATGTAACACATTCAGTGCTATCTTTACTCTCACATTATATTTTATGAGCTATATGAAGCAGAACGCCTGTGGCTATCCAGATGTATGAATGCATTTCTGTGTGTGTGTGGGTGTGTGTGTGTGTGTGTGTGTAGATGTGTACATATTCTTGCACATCAGTGGGATCTCCATCTGTTACACATATACATAAAGCTGGTGTCAGGACACAGAGTTGTCTGTGAAATACAAGAAGAAAAGATGTCAGAATCATCTACTAATCCAGATAATTTTTTTAAATATATGCCCCTTAATCTATTGTCAGCCATCAGATAATATCACACAGTAGTAATTTAACCTTAATGCAGTTGTATGCATTTGTGATTCTCAACTGTGGCACACAGTACACATTTGTTTGCAAGAAATAGAACATGAATTTGGTTAGTTGGCCTCAATGTTTGAGGAGATTATCAAAGCAAGTTTGGACTTCCCAAAATGTCACCCGCAAACAAGTAAACACCAACAAACACACAAAGAGGATCTTAGTTTACCAATTATATAGAAATCAAAATTACATCCAAAAAGAAGATGAAATATCACTACCATATTGTTAAGTAAAGTTGTTAAAGCTGTGCAACATGGTTCTGAATGAAAAATCTGGATTGATTACTTTATCAGTGAACTTGATAGAAGTGGAAAATGACTTCATAGTTTATCTCCCCCTATGTTTCCCACCTTTCCATCTTTCAATAGCATCTTTCTCTGTCTCTTCCCTGTCAATGACCTTAAAATCACCCTTTGCTAGTTTCTCTTGCTTTACCTTCTCCTTTCTCACACTGTTTCCCTCCCTCTCTCTGTTCTCTCTCTCTCTCATGCTGAGTTGTTTGTTTTCGACTCGAGGTGAGAACACGGAGACAACCACAGAGAGACTACCGTGTGTGTTTGGGTCTGTGTGTGATGGTCCAGATGGCCCAGCTGTCACCATCAAGAACCCCGGTTGAAAAGTGTGCTTTGACTTGTTTGACTTCTCCTCTCCTCTCCTCTCCTCTCCTCTCCTCTCCTCTCCTCTCCTCTCCTCTCCTCTCCTCTCCTCTCCTCTCCTCTCCTCTCCTCTCCTCTCCTCTCCTCTCCTCTCCTCTCCTCTCCTCTCCTCTCCTCTCCTCTCCTCTCCTCTCCTCTCCTCTCCTCTCCTCTCCTCTCCTCTCTTCTGTATTAATATATGCTAAAACTTTTAAATGAAAATATTCAGATGGTGAATAGGCTCACAGTTTTGTTTTTCACTTTTGAGTTTTAAATCAATACTCGTGATGTTCTGCCAGTAACCTACAACTCATTTCAGCATTTGGTCTGAAGTGTAGGTTATTTGCAAACACGGCATATCAAGACGTTTTAGTTCATGGGAATGGGTTTGGAAGATAAGTGCATATTATGTAAAAAGTTTGTCCGGTGCTGGTTTGATTCTGATGTTGATGGTTTTTAACAATGTTTCTGTCCTCCTCTGATCCCACTGTCAGTTATTCAGTCCTGGTCACCTATGGTTTAAATGGCTCATTGCCAAAGTGCTGCCGCCAGCAAAACAACAGAGCTGTGTTCAAATGTCAATTGAACAAGTCACCCCAGTAATGTGTATGTGTGTGTATGTGTGTGTGTGATCATGGCTTGTGACTGGTGATGCAATGACATTGTCTCTGCCTCACTCATTTAGTCTTTATGTCTCTCTAGCCCTCTCTCTCTGCCAATGTTATATTTGGTCAATTCAATCTTCACTAGCCCGTATAATACAGTACCCTTACCCCCTCCTGACTGTGTGTGTGTGTGTTTACTGGTGTATGACTACAAAAGGCAGACCATCACTGCAGCAGGTAGAAAGAGGGGGACACTGGAGAGAGGACATATTTTTATTCTCCCTCCACTTCTGTGTGCAGGTCTCTCTCTCTCTCTCTCTCTCTCTCTCTTTCTCTTTCTTTCTTTCTTTCTTTCTTTCTTTCTTTCTTTCTTTCTTTCTTTCTTTCTTTCTTTCTTTTTTTCTTTCTTTTTTTTTTTTGATCTTGCTGTTGAGAGGCGGGCCAAGAGAGTCAGTGGAGCAAACCGAGGGAGAGAGAGATAGTGAGAGAGAGACAGATAGAGAGAAAGCAAGAGAAGAGACAGAGAGAGAGAGAGAGAGAGAGAGAAGGGGAGCAATAGAAGAGGCACTCTCACACAGATAGAGAGAGGAGACAGAGGACTGGGACTGCTGCTGCAGAGGAGGACAAGAAAGACCATATTCATACTGACACATACACACACTTACATGCACACACTCATTCAAACAAACACAGGCAGACTGGACCACACATGCTGACAACAACAACATACTGAACACACACACGTGCTGACATATTTTGACACACACACACACACACACACACACACACACTGACACACAGGCAGACAGTGACCATGTCGCTCCCTGCATCCTGACCAGCTATGAGGATTACACTGATGAAGATGATGATGAAGATTAGAGCGACAAAGAGCGTGAGGGAGAGGACGCTGGCCTGCCACAGCTGAGGACCGTAGTCAGGCGGTGGCGTGGGGGGGCGGGGGGAGGCAGGGCCAGGGAGGCCAGCAGAGTGGGGGATTGTGGGACAGGATGGAGCGCGGTTGATAGGACACATGCATGTGCATGTGTGTGTGTGTGTGTGAGTGTGTGCATGTGTGTGAGTGTGAAATGTGTGTATGAAAGCTAGAATGCCCCCCCAGTGCGGGACCAGCTAGCTAACGTTAGCCACATGTTGTGCCACTGCAAAGTAGCATGCACCAACAACACCATATCTCTGATGTTTGGATGCAAGGTAGGTAGAGAGCTTTGTGTGTGTGTGTGCGTGCACGCGTGTGTGTGCAACATCTAAGAGATGGAGGAAAAGTAGTGGACAGTGACAGAAAGACTGACTAAGCTGAGAGAGAGTAAAGGAAAGGGCTAATGACTAAGCTTGTCAAGGAATTCAGTTCTAGGTTGAGGTAAACTAAGGTGAGAGTTAGTAGCCAGCAGGAGAGAGAGAGAGATGTCCTAGCTCTGTGTGTGTGTGTGTGTGTACGTGTGTTTTTGTTTGGTTGAGCAGTCGAGATTGGGAGAGAGAAAAGCAAGTTTGTGTTCTGCTGTCTAATTTCATATAATTTTTCTGTCTAATTATTTAGTCAATTAAAATATCACAAAATATTGAAAAATGCCCATCAAAAGTTCTCTGAGTCCAAGTCTTAAATGTATTGTTTTGCGCAAACAAAAGTCAAAAACTTAAAGATATTCATTCTACAAATATTGTATATAAAACAACAAACATCTTTTGACACGTTGCTTTGAGAAATATACTAATATATATAATAATAGCGTTTTTGTATAAATAAGTCAGCCTTCTCAAATTTCAAGACATCTCTTGAAAAACTGAGCCTAAATAAAAGTCTGTCTAAAGTTGGAAAAATTATAATTTAAATCAGGAACAGAAGTACAGAAGACTACAGACCTGACCAGGTATTCAAGGTCTTGATTTGATTTTTTGGGTGCCAAAAAGTATTGAGGTTTCATACCCAGACATAATTCCACCATGTACTTTTATTTATTCTTTCATAGCAAGCTAGCTGTTTACTAGCATTGTCGCTAAGAAGGTCTTTGGCTCAAACTCTTAATCCAGTTTGGGCCTTTATGTGAGGAATTTGCTCCCTGATTTTGTGTTAATGCTCCGCTTGTATTCCCTTTATCAAAAGACAAGGAGGTTTAGGTGAATTTGAAATTTTGCGTTGCGTGTTTTGTCCTGTCTATGCATGCTCAAACATCCATACATTTGAACTGGATAAGGAGGTTGAGAATAAATTAATATTGTACATTTCCATAGCAGATTCCATAGCAAAATTGTTCAATTAAAAACAACAAGACTCCTCTGGGCTTCTGTCTCCTCTGTAAATCCATATTCTCTCAAATTGACAATTATTTTATTATGAATGTGCTACTTGACAGTTCTTTGGCACAATTTCTGATTCATTATTAAATTAATAACACTATAACCCCCACGAGTATGCCTACTCGCTAATTACATAACATCAGGCCATGCTAAGTGAATGAGCTTAGGCTAAACTTGGCAGTCATCATCTTGCAAAGCACTCTGAAACTGTTGAGTGGAAAATCAACACATGAAATATTAAAGTTGAGCTCAAGTGGTTAAGGAACTGTGCCTTTGATGTGGAGGAACTGTTAGGACACTGTGCAGCGTCTTTGAATAGTCATTAAATACACAGATAACCCAAAAAATGGCTCCATAAATGGGTCTACCACAGAGAAAACCTGACCTGAGTTTGAGAAAACGAGTGAGACACGTGGAAAAAAAGACAATATGTACAGCTTTAGCAAACAAATGATTTATTATCCTAGCATTACTGCTTTAACAGTGCTATTTTAGTCACCCAAAAGATAATAATTGAATAGAGGACGGTGTGATAGAGAGGAGTGTTACATTTTAGAAAGTACAGTTGGCCCAGTGGACTGTGTTTGTATGTATGTATGTATGCATGTATGTATGCATGTATGTATGCATGTATGTATGTATGTATGTATGTATGTATGTATGTATGTATGTATGCATGTATGCATGTATGCATGTATGCAGTTCAGCAGTTAGGACCCTAATAAACTGTATGGACTTCACTTCACCTCACCTCATCATGTCAGCCTTTTAAATAATGGTAGGCCGAGAGACAACTGCTAGACTAGAGCTTCAGACAGAGAGAGAGGATGGCCTCAACAATAGTTTGTGAGCAGTGTCCTTGTCCTCCACATTTAAACAGCACATCATGATAATAATAACTTGCTCATGAATTTTACTATATAGTCTGTAGATGTGATTTCAAACTGACACCAGCATAGCACTGACTGTGTTTCTGTTCAGCAATGACACAGTCAGGGACTGTGCTTAGTTTGACGGAGGTTTCAACTGTTACCTGCACCCATATGTCTTAACTTTTTGTCCATTTCGTTTTTGGAATAAATGTGTGTGTTGACAGAATAGTGGCCTAACTGCTTATTGTAGTTTGCCTAATAAACCCTTTTAATGTGAAGCAGCTCCAGGAAGTGTTGTTTTTGCATTGACATTACTGCAATTACTGTGATAGTAACAGCATAGCAGAGAAAGCAACAGCAACAAGAAGAGTAAAGTTTGTTTAAAATCACATGTAAACATAACTTACACGAAGACAAACAGATAAACACACAGAGAGATACATGAGGGTGAAGTACATTCATTTTACTTTGAAGCTTTTTAACTGCCCGAGAAGATAAATCAAACACACCTTAACTAGGTCAGACATTTCTACACATTCAAAATAGATGAATCTGTTCCTCTATTTCTGCTAGGGTCTGTATATTTCTACTGAAGACACTTTACTGAGTGAAGCCATGTTTGAGTGAGTTAAGGAGAATCTGCAGGTCCTTATACATATTTCAGAGTTATTTTTTCATTAATATATTCATTTTAAATAAAATAAAATAAAGTACTAGCCATCATTACAACTTTTACTACTAAGAATTTTGGTGCTCTGATAACTGCAAGTAGCCTGTCCAAGTAGACCTTCTATAACTGTTGTACACTGGGACCTTATTTTCTCAAAAACACTATTGAGTCATATTTTATCACTTTATAGTAATAGGCACATTCATGGAGGATGTTGTGATGAAACAAAAAAAAAAAAAGAAGAAAGAAAAGATTTACAAACATAGAGTTGTGGAGTGAAACAGACATTGTGCAAGACAATAATTTTAGATTATTACGTTGTAGTTCATACAAATTGAATGATACTGTAGGTAGGAAAGAAAATGTCCAAACTTTTGACTGGTACTGTATAGTAAAACATTGATTATCCATTGATTAGAAAGAATTGTAATTATTAATTATTAATAATAAATGTAATTATTACTAAATGAATTTAGTCATCAGTTGCCATTTAATGTTAGTAGTTTTATACTTCACACCAATAAAGAATGAGAGAGAGAGCATGATGTGAGAGATAGAGAATGAAATGGGAAAGAGAGAGATAAAGACGTGTGTGAGTGTGTGAGTGTGTGAGTGTGAGAAGTCCCTTTCGGCAGAGGATCCCCTGCTCTTTCATATCTCACCAAGCGTGACTAATGCCTAGCTTTACTCTGACAAACATACACACGCACACATAGATACAAACTAACATAGATACAGTATGTACTAGGATGCTGATTCTGCTCACAATCTAGTCACGTTTCTCTGGCTACACAAGACTGACTGACACTCACACATGACAGCCACAGTGTGTGTGTGTTACTGCAGGCACAGTTCTGATTAGGAACGGTCAGCTCTTGCTGGTCGAGCAAGCAGAGAAGCACACACACACACAAATAGTCGGTAATATTAAAACGGACATGTCTGGTGTTTCTGTCCATTCATCCATTAATT
The DNA here is from genome assembly GCA_036937835.1 of Pampus argenteus. Classification (NCBI taxonomy): domain Eukaryota; kingdom Metazoa; phylum Chordata; class Actinopteri; order Scombriformes; family Stromateidae; genus Pampus; species Pampus argenteus. The sequence continues at coordinate 14,716,800 of CM072870.1, forward strand.
CGATCAGAGGTGTTCATGTGTCATGTGAAAATTGAACACAAAATGCAGAATGTGTGTGTGTGTGTATGCATGTGCGTGCAGAGGGCAGGAGCGGCAGTGTTGTGACAACAGTGTGAGCCAGGGTCTCTTCAGGGTCTTAGTGCTTGGCTGTTCAACCGCTGATTCCAAGATTATTTTGAGGCATTTCTGACTAATTAGCGAACTGACAGTAAATGAAAAGATCAGAGTGAGAGGGAATGAAATGCGCTGAAGGTCATGAGATGGGTTCACATTTGTCAGAGGAGTGTTTACTCCCAATCGCAGTCTAAATGAGGTTAGAGTATGCAGCAGGGGGAGAGCACACACCGCCATGTCTATTTGAATTCACAAGAATTATGTGGTACTGTTCTGCACAGAAGGGCTCTCTTAGGCAAAGAAGCCGCCCACTCCCTGCCCCAAAACACAATTTCTAGAATAGCTTTTGCATCTTGATGTTGACCGAGATGACAGTCAGCTGCAGTGCAGGGTCACATGTAGTGATAATGTTTTAATCTTGCCCTGATAAATTACTGTGCTCGCCGTCAGTAAGTGGTTGTTAAAACATATATGTAAACACACCGTGGATTAATGTTGAGTAAACTGTTGTTAAATCTTTTAAATCAATAATATTTCAAGTCTAATATTAAATTACTCGACAAGAGAAATACCAACAGCATTTTTACAGTCTGCTGTCTAAATTTCTCCCTTGGGAAAGATATTTAATCAAAACTTGGCTGTGTAGTTACTGATACAGAGACACAAAGGGAGCTGTATGACAAATCTCACATATACACACACTCACGCATACTGTCTTGACATGGTAGGACATTGTATGCAGGCTTTCCCTAAAATGCCTAACACCAAATATTGTCTGAACTATAGGGTAATAATAAAATCAGATATTTGTCTGACCAAAACCCAGAGATATTTGGTTTACTGTAATGTAAGACAAGAAAAAATGTTAGGAGTCATCAATTATCGAAACAATTGCTGATTTATTCAATTGGCTGGGATCTAAACCACTAACCCTTTGCAGACACCACAGTCCTCCTTCTCTAACCTTAACTCTATCCACTTTACCCAAAACTTTATGGTTAACTTTTTATGGAGAAGCTTAACAGGTTTTTGATAAATAAAAGTCCACACAAACAGTTTTGGCTACCTGCGCCAGTTAGAGAGATAGCAAGTCAAAAGGTCAAATGACATATTTATATAACCAGTACTTACTACACAGTATTAAAACATACGTATATATTGTATTTAAAAGTTATGTTGCTAAGACCATTTTCTTGAATTGATCTTTACATTTCTCTCTGTTACATGAAAAGGGAATTAAAATACATTGTCAATGAACATTTTGCAGATATGTTAATTAATGTTGCCTCAGTGTTGATTGTTAGAAATGTAATCCAACAGTACATTTCCTTCAAAATGGATTTGCTGTTACAAATTACATTAGATAACATCTGTAAATGGAGGCTATGGGAATGTCTCAAGTGTGTTCAAAATGTCTCAAATGTGTAGTTTCAAAGAAGCAGAATGGACTAAAAGAAAGCTTTACATTATAAAATGAAAAAAAAAAAAAATCTTGACAGAGGTCACGTTGTAAAGCTGACCACTAATATTAATAAAAGAAAGAAAAAAGGTGCACAAACAGAAAGCATTTCAACATTTATTATATTGTGGATTAGTACAGCACTTGTTTTGACATATCTATGAGAAAGTCTCTCGACTGCTGTATTTCTCCGTACTAGTATTGAGTTGTGGTACACTGAGGTTGACATGCAGATGGCAGCCAGATAGTCTTAGCAGGTGTGTGCTGCAAATCCTTTAAATGGGCTTTAATTTCTGACAGCGCACATTCTCGCTGTCATTTAACCCTGATATAGAGTCAAGCTGTGAGTCCAATACCTGAATGTTGCTGTATGCGTGACTAGATTCTACTTGAATGGATAGTTTTGTGAATGTACTGTACTGTATAAGCCGTCTGTGTCTTAACTGAAATTAAATTGCTATATTGGTGTTGAGAATCCACACCTCATTTATCTCTTAAAAAGCTTAAAAATACTGCTTCTCTTTATCTGTTTAGCTTCCTGCCGATTGGTATTTAATAAGAAAGCATAATGAGGGATGAAGAATTTTCCCCTCACCTCGTCATTGTACTTCCTAGAAAGAGTAAGTGTCCCTATGCTTTCAGTATACAGATGGGCTGTTCTCCCAGCTGCATAAATCGCACACTATCTAACCACAATGTCACAGATTCATATCTGGACTTGTCATTCTCCTCCCTCAGCTCCACTGTACTCTTTTCAGTAAAGCAGAAAAAAAACATCAAAACATTTTTTTAAAAGATGAATAGAGGAGAGATAGAGTGCATGGGAATAGGGAATGAGACAGGAGAGGAAAAATAGTGAGACTTAGTGCAAGGCTGAGACGTGGAAGGGAAAGAGGCGTGATGAAGGTAAAGCGAGACAAGCAGGAGTGAAAGAAACAGCATTTCCCTCAGGCACCGCTGTCTTCCTCTCACTGTCCTCATTCAGTTTTGCATCTCATTTTGCCTCAAAACTTCTGTTTCATGTGTGTTTGTATGTGTGTGTGTGTGTGGAAACACTGAAAGGAGCACGGTGCTATCATGTTGGTTGTACACCTGGATGGCCACATGTGCTTATACACACTACTGTAAAAACATACACTGCTCTGCTCTTTTATGCTGGTTGCATTTTTGCTGAGCATCACTAATGCTTTCTTCTTTTCCAGTTTGACTAAATCTTTAACCTCTCTCTTCTTCTTTGTCTTTTTTTCCTGCTTCCCGCCGACCTTTTTATACCTCCTCATCCCAACCATCTCCTCTGTCTCTCTCTGTTTCATTCATGGCCTTCCTTTACCTGCATTTTCTTTTTATTTCCATCTGTTTTCCTGTCCTCGCCTCCTCGTCATCCTCCTCCCTTCTCACCGTAGAAGTATCGATATCAAGAAGACGAAGGGGCGTCACCAGGCGCCCCAAAACTCCATCAACACCCTTGCCATCAGCACCCAATGGGAGTAGCCAGAGAGCTGAGTGATGGAGAGACCTTAGGGCGGGAGGGGAGGGAGCGCGTGACCTGGAGGAGAGAGGGAGGGGGCATCGGGACCATGGAGAGAGAAAGGGAACAATCACTGGGGAGGGACGGTTCTCTCTGTCGTGACCTGCGGGGGGCAGAGCTGGTTCAGGTGGCGGAGAGGCAGCTGTCTCAGATTCAACATGTTCATGGATATGTCACTCACACACACATCACGCCTGCTCAGGTAACTATCTCTGGCTGTTTATCTCTGTGGCTCTGGCTATTTATCCGTATGCCAAACAACAAACTTGCACATTATACTTGCAAGCTGGGATCCTGATATTCTTAATCTGGTTACCATCATATCTGCTAACAAACACTGTCTACCTGTCTGTTGTAGCTTAAGAAACACACACATACAGCTCCTGCTCCACTCTTATATCATGTTCAACCACTCTGCTTGTCTGTCAGTGCAATGTCCAAATAACTAGCTGTTACATTACATATGTGACTTATGTTTTACTATAGTAAACCTTCTAGTCATTTTTATGTTTTGAGTTAAAGGCCCAGTCTATAGTTTTTGAGCTCATGTTCAAAGTGTTTATACATAACTGAAGACTTTGGCTTTCATTGTCAATTTATCATAATTAAAAGATTATTATTTTAATAAATAACAATTCATTAAATTTATATCTACATATTTATTAGTTACATTTTGTTTTACAAAGCTACACATAAAATAATGGTCCCAGCCTCTTCCACGCAGTGAGCCATACAGCTTGTTAATTAAACACCGGTATCGGATCATTACTCAGTATCAGCCGTTACCCATGGGACTGAAACGTTGGATCAGTGCATGATGCATGCTTTTTTGTTTGCATTTGGACCACAAACGTTACTTTTTAAATGAGGAACTATACAGCTATTTGGGAACCATTTTAAATGACAATAGAATATGAACAAAAACATAAACATTCAAGCATAATGCATTCAAGCACAAATCAAGGTTGTTTCTTATAGCCTGTCAAAACTAGAGATTTTTAGCATGATTTTTAGCCAGTAGCAGTGATATGATTCATGTCCATGATATGATTGTGTAGTAATTTATTCACAACTTGGTCGAGTATCTTTTTGAGGCTGATGACATTACACAGTGCTGTCAAGGTGGCTGAGGCAGCACCTTCTTAAGTTCAAGTACAAACAGAAATAGCAGGGGCTTTTTCAATATGGCTCCAGAATTAGATTGGTCTTTTTCAAAAGTACTTAGAAGTCAAGAATAGTGGCCTAAATTTGCTTCCATGCACAGAGTCATTCTTTGTACCAGGAGAATACTGTTGCGGAACTGGCATGCAGGAATTCAGTCGAAAGCTTGTCCCATTTTTTAGTAATGAGGCCCATTACTATCTCTGTTCTGCACCCAGTCTGTGTCCGTCTGGCTCCCTCTTTTTTTGTCTCCATTTCTTTTTGCTCTGTATCTCTCTCTCTCTCTCTCTCTCACACACACACACTCATAATTGCACAGTAATCTTTTTATTTTGGTTGATTGGGCTGTATCTGTCTGCAGATTGGTGCTTACATCACTGTACTTGCATGGATCTGACCACACACACACACACACACACACACACACCTCACACTCTCTAGCATACAAACACTGTCACGTGTGCATACTCATTTCTTAATTACACATATCACCGCCTGTGTATGTTTTTTATATTGCTGTTTCTTGAATTGTAGGTGTTTTTTTATGTGGAATCCAACAGAGAGCAGAGACAGGCTCATAGCCCATTATAATTACTGTGCATATGCATATGCAGAATATGCATATTAAGAAACAAAGTACTTAAACCTGGAACTACAAAACTCAGTGATCAAAGGATTATTCACCTTCCTTGGATTCTCTGTCATTTCTCCCCCTGAAAATGCTCAGTGCTTTCAAGCTATAAGCCATAAAGGGCTTTACCTTGAGTTTTAAACAGCTGATAAAGAATAAGATTTAAAATAGCAAAGGATGTTTTTGCTTCTTTGATTTTTTTTCTCATTTTCCATTCACAACTCTGTCTCCTTGTCATTTTCTGTATTTCGTCTTTGTATCACCTCCTACACCCCAACCCCACTATTATGTCATCCTTTTAAAAATCTTATTAGTCAGCTATTATCACTTAGCGCACTATCTATTAAATCAAGATTATGTTGTCAGTAGTGTTGTGTGTTTATTGGGTAAGTTACGGCAGCCTTCAGCATGCTGCAGGCAGTCAGAGCAGAGGAGTGGGTGTATTAATAGTGTGTCACTTCTAAGTCATTATATACTGTCATAATACTGACTCAGTTGCCAGTCACCTCAAGTCCAAGTTTTGTCTGCAGGACAAGCTCCGGTCAAAGCTACAGCTCATATAATTTCTAAAATGTTAGTTTGTATCGCCATCTTGTGGCGGGATACCACCTTCCCGTCTCTCTTTTCAAAGCATTTCTCTGCAGAAATCACATATTTTTTACGTGATTGCAACATGAAGACATTATTTTGACTGATTGTTTGTCACTTTACGTATTTGTTTAGTATTCTGTGTCCTCTATTGAGTCCACATATCTGTATCCAATGATAACCCAAACCACTACATCATAAACACCATCATCTTTGCATCACTCTGGTGTGTTGCCGTTGGTGTATTTGGGTATTCAAGTTATTTAGAGAACTCCTCCTTCCCGAATGGTGCGTGTGTGACCGCAGGTGCTCGATCTGGCTTGCTTCTGTATGACAGATGGATCTGCCATCTTGCTCTCCCCATGTACATGTTCTCTCTCTCTCTCTCTCTCTCTCTCTCTCTCTCTCTCTCTCTCTCTCTCTCTCTCTCACACACACACACACACACACCCACCCACACTTTTTTCTCTGTAATTTATCTTTAGTGCACATTTGAGTTATACTTTTATATATTTATATATGTGTGTGTGTGTATGTGTGTGTGTGTGTGTGTGTGTGTGTGTAATAATGTACCGTCTTCTACTTTGTTTCTATATGTTCTTCTTTATGTAATGATCTATGTTTTTGAGTTAAATAAATCACTACATGGTTGTTGCTTTGTACTAATTGGTATTTGCATGAAAAAAATAACATATTAACCACAGTATGTGTGTGTGTGCGTATATACGTATCCTGAGCTCTGTCTGTACATCGTAGGTAGAATCTCCCGAGGTACCGTTTGATGATGAGGCGTGGCCTCACCCAGAGGGAGAGAGACTGAATGAAGTCCCAGCCCCACCTTTCTCCTCCCTCTATTCGCAAAGCCACGCCCACTACCAGGTAATCTCACTTTTGAACCCGTCGCATGACTTCATCGCTACAAAATACAGTCTTTGTTCATTTGTGATGTTGGTTTTCAGTCATTTGTCCCTAGATTTAAAGCTATTTCAGCACGCATTTCTTTTATTGCTTATTTCTTGTGTTTTGTGAGACAGTTCTGCAGATTGCCCTGGACTAGTTAATCCATGAGAACTGTTGTTGTTACATTGGTTGAATTTAAACAGACATCATGCCTTAACACCACACAGAAACATTTGTAGCTTTTTAATCAAGATCAGTAAATCTTACATAAGACAATACTCTCCTTGAAAAGTGTCACAGCTGGGTAACAGCGAAACAGCGAAGGGCCCAAATGCAGAAGACTGAGGCAAATTGATGCAGTTTAGTCATTTAATGGCACAACTTTAGGTATGTCGACTCGTGACACAGAGATGGATGTGATGTGGAAGATTACACAAGAAACAGACTTGTGTGTAATCTTCACTTACTGCTCAGAAAAGCAAAAGCCCAAAAAGTATTAGGAATAATTTCCTTGTGGCTCTCTATATATAACCATTTATAGCGTATTATCCACCCATTTTGCTGTCTGCTCCATAATATACATTAGAAAGAGAGGGAATGAGAGTGTACGTTCATTTTCTCTTTGTTTAGATATAGTCGCAGTTTGTAAACTGCAGATGGCAGCAGAAGCTAAAGAGCTAACGTCTCTTGTGGGTGGCACCTTAACAAATCAAAATCTGACTGAACAGAGTTTAATTTAATGTAATTGTAATTGTAGGCAGTGATGGCTGAATAAATGAATGATCATCAGACAGGAGAGTAATAAATGGAATAGTAGGGCTCATTGTTATCCATATTGACAAACCTGCTAGACAGTTTGACTGGAGAGAAACTGCAGACTACGGTATACTGCAGCAATATAATTGACTTTACCTAAATAACTTCACTGACGTAATTTATATCTACTGCAGAGACCGACTGAGGAAAACAGCATGAAGTTACTTGATGTCTCTGTATAGTCCACAAACAGTACTGTAAGACACACATAGGCTACTCGAAGACCTTAGCGGCTCTTTAATCATTAAGCTAATGCAGATAATTAGGAAGCAAGGAAAGACTATTGGAAAGAGATGGAATAAAAGGAGAATTACAGGCAGAGAGACAGCAGGCAAATGTGTTACTGGATGTTAATCATGCTGTCAGTCAGTCAAATCACTCCTCCCCAGTGAATCCCTCTTTTATCCTGCTGATGCAGTAGTAGAAATCAAGAGTGAGTAAGACCTCTGTGCACAGGACTTGGTGTTTAACAGGTGTGAAGTGATTTCTGCCTCACTGTGGAAGGCCACTGGGCTGGATGAGCAATCAAACCAGCTACTGTACAAGCAAGAAAGAAATGCTGTTACAAGGTGTGGTTTGGCTCTGTCGATGAAGTCTTTATAGAGCAGCATGAACCAAACTTGACCTCACCCTTGTGGCACTGAGCAGGTTTTATTTAGGTATTATCATTTATTTAGAGCTAAAATATTAGGCTTTCTGTATGTATTGCCCCGTAATGTAGTACAGGGATGGCCAGGTATCTAGTTGCACTTGTCCTGTCGTCTCACCACATCCTTACTGGTATCAAGTGAAATCTTATCAACCAACAAGATAACTGAATGAGAAATACTTATTTTATTGGCACTGTCATTAATGATAGCTGTGACACAAAAAGCTGATCGGCATATCTCAGTAGCAGTGTGAAATGTGCCAGTGCGTATTCTGATACCTGACTCAAAAACAAACATGGAATAAGCTGATGGCTATATTAATGATGACATATTGTGAGTATTTCTTTGTCTTGTGCTTCCGATTTTTTTTTATGTTTTGTTGTTTATGCTGAAAACATTCAAGTCTCTTGGGAGAAACATTGAGTGACATAGTTCTTCTAAATGGTCCTTACCAGAATCTGAAAGGGATCTAATGGAAGGGCTGGTGGGGAGCCAAATGATTAGGAACCACTGGAATAGACAGTATAGATCAGCATGGCGTCTGGCTTACTCTGTCACTGTACCAGTGTCCCTTTATGGCTGTCGACAGTATGAAAAGGTAATATTTATTATTATAAAGACAAGCCAACACAGAGCAACAAATATTTCCAATCTTTAGTTGCCCACCACTTTTCAAAATGTGCTATATATGTGTGCTGACTGTAAAACAAGCACATTATGTCCACTTCTAAAATGAATTGTTTGGAGTTCAGACAGTCAGCAGTCCAGGTTAGATTACAGCTAAACATACATAACTGTGTTGTTACTAGGTTATTGTGCCTACAGGGTCAGACTGACTACAGCCTGCTGAACTGGGACCCAAAATAGGTTGTGGGTCTGTCTATGGTGGGCCCGCAGCCAGAACAGGAGAAGGATCAAATCATTTGTTATAAAAAAAAAATGGACCCAGCAATTGTATGCTATCTATCATGTCCGGCCTACCTGTAGAGGATGGAAGGGCAAAGTTGGCTCTCTCAGCAGTCAGCAAACATGAAACATGCATGATGTGTGCTTTTATTTAATTGGTCCTGAAATATTAATAGAGCTGGCATTCACTGGCTGACATTTGACTGGAGAGAGGAAGATAGAGAGAGAAAGAGAGAGAGGAAGATAGAGAGAGAGAGAGAGAGAGAAAGAGAGAGAGACAGAGAGAGAGAGAGAGAGAGAGAGGGAGGGAAAAAGTGAAAGAGAAAGAGGCACATGAAGGCGGGGTTGGTTGTGATACGGCCAGTGTGTCACTGAATTGTTGTGTCATCGATGTCTGTGGGTTGTACTTTTTGTTAACGTAGCTAACTGGAGACAGACTGACAGTCGAGGGTGACTGGCAGATGCTAATGATATGGTTCCTGTTGTAATTTATGCTAACTGTGATGATAGCTTCTCTGTGCGTTAACAGTGAGTGCAACATGACTGATGTGTTGCTCTATTCTTACTGCTTGTGGGTGGTACATGAATCCCTGGTTGCAGCAGAGTAGTGTTCTCCAAACATATAGTTTTAGCTCTGCATGTGTTTTGTTTTCGATCGAGTTGGTTAACCAAGAGATTTCTATCCAACACCTGATCATTAACAACTCAATGCATGTTTTTTTTTTTTTTTTTTTTTTTTAAATCTTTGGTTCTCTTTTTGGTGTTTCGGACAAATTTTAGTTATGTGGGAATGTCTGATTTCAGCTCTAATATTCATTAATTTTGCACTTCCTCAACCATGCAGCTATAAACCTTTATCACAAATATGGGAAAACTACTGCTATGTTATTCAGTTGTATGCTGTAGGTCAGGCCTTTGCTTAACTTAGTTTAGCAGTAGTTTTAAGTTTTCCAAGTTACTTAAAGGAAATGAATGGACTTCAGGGATGTCAATATAAAGTCAAAATGAGAATTTAGAAGCAATTTTAGTTGCATCAATGTGATCAGTCTGCAGCAATCTTACATTCTTACAAACATTAAATTGTTTAATGGTGTACGCGCACTGGGCTCTTTCAAAGTGGGATGATTCAGTCCGGATTCAGGGGATGCTGCTCTAAAAATCCTCAATCACTATTTTTGGTGGGATATGAGGTAGGATTCTTCTCAGAAGGTTAAAAAAAAGCATACAAACAACACAGTGACATCTATTCAGATCAAACAACACATCAGCCAGTACCAGGTGTATTTCAGGACTCGAAAAACTGTTGCCATAGATACGGTTTCCAAGGAGATGCAGGAAGAAGCTGTGACAGGGGTACTGCTCCACCTGTGGCTAATCTTCAGGTAGGATGCGGTAGCTGTTTAGTTAGCAATGGCTAACTGTGCACCCAAGATTCTTGGGAATACCACAGGCCATTAGTTTAACCAGAGAGCTAGAGACTACAGCTAAGGTCAGTCTGAGTTACCGACCTGCTGAAGCTCGTTACAGGGAAAACTTAGATTCCCTTTTTCCTTAAAACACACTAGCTAATTCAAAGCCTCTAGGCCTTTCTGCCATGCTTTAAGGATGCTGTGACGACGATTGCTCCTCTCCTCTCCTCTCCTCTCCTCTCTCTTTTCTTTTATCTCAGTCGGTGCCCAGCAACAGCCTGTTGTTTTCCATTCCGGAGTCGTGCTCTACGTGTATTTCTTGTGTGTGTGTGTGTGTGTGTGTGTGTGTGTGTGTGTGTGCAGCGTGCGTGTGTGTGTGTGCAGCGTGCGTGTGAGAGAGAGTGAGTGAAAGTGTGTGGGAGAGCTGGGTGCTACACTGTCTGGAAACAGCCTCAGGAGAAGATCTCTCTCCTGCATACACACATTCACACACATAAATACACACATGAATACACAACAAACCTATCAACTATTACATGCATGTACACATATCAGAAGCATGTCTATTGGTGCTGTGATTCTGTCTGAACTATTGTTGTTATTGGGTGAAACTGGATAAATGTCTCTCTTATTTCACTCTTGATTCCCACTCTGACATACACAGATGCACACACACTTATCTCATTATTTATCTAGCCACTGCTAGCATTGACTCGGTGGCAGTTCATTCAGCTGTTTTCTACCTCGTGTCCTCCTCAATCTGCAACAGGCATCATTGCCTATGTTTGTGTGCATGTTTCAGGGTGTGTGTTTGTGTATTTAGAGTAGGGTGGGTTGTGTTATGTCATTGGCTGCCTGCCACATAGGGGCGTGGCTTGTACGAGTAATGATATCTGACAGTGAGGAGAGAGAGAGAGGCGTTGGGTTGCAGCTCCAATAAAAGACTGGAAAAGACAATTTGCTGAAAGACAGGCAGGGAGAGACAGAGGGTGGGTGAGGGGCAGGTAGAAAAAAGAGAGACTGAATAATGTACTGAGTGAGAGAGACGAGAGATAGTGAGACTTGGGGCGACATCAGAGATGTAGGAGGAAGGGGAGGAGAAACAGAAGAGTTGCAGAATGATTCTTCCAACCATCCACCTCTCCTCCTCGTCTGCATTCTTCCACCTCCCTCTTTTCATCGGTCCAGCCACTCATCCATCCCTCCCTTCTTCCTTCCATATTTAATGGGAGCGCACACAGTGACAGAGGGGAGATTGACTGGTCATCTCCTTGGACTCACTCAGAGAGGAGGGAGGGAGGGAGAGAGGAAGAGGTGGGGAAGAGAAAGACAGAGAGAAAGAGTGAACTCCCTTAAATAATCAATTCTCATATCCTGCTGTTGCGTGGCCCACGCTCGCCCTCACTCTGTCTTCTCTGCGAGGGGAAGGAAGGAGTTTGAGAGAAGAGATTTTGGACTTCCAGCAATGTGGATGTTGGAGATTTCTCCTGGATAGAGAGAAGATGGGATGATGGACAAATGGATGGACAACAACACAGATGGGCAGATGGACTGATGGGTGGATGGATGTACAAAGACGCTGACAGACAGACTGATGCTCTAACTCTAAGAGGACTCTATCTACCTGCCCTGCACTTTCTACCTCCTCCTCCAGCTCCTCCTCATCGTCATCTCTCTTTCTGCCAGCTGCTCTCTCCATCCTGAGGGAGCTGAGCAGAGAAAAGCGGAAAGAAAGAGATCATTATAGGAGAAAAGTGAGAAGAGTTGGACTGTATATTTGACAACAACGCCTTGAGTGCTCGAGAGACATAAAGAGAAAGAAGCAACAGTAGAGAGAAAATGGAGATGAAGCAGTGTAAAAGCCCTACAACATGAACTCCATTTAGTCTGTATAAGGAAAAAGCAGACAGCTGAGACGATGAACTATATTTTTGGCAACAACACCTTGTACCCCCGCAGTGCGAGGGTAGGTGGGTCGTCTGGGGGTCAAGCGACGGGGCTAGGAGTCAAACAGAAGCTGGGACCCAAGCGTGGCTCCTCAGAGGAGCTGGCACCTCCCCACACCTCCTCCCCCTCCACCTCCTCACCCGCCTCTTCCTCCCCCTCCACATCCTCCTCTCGCTGGCAGCAGCTCCTTACATTCTTCTCCAGGAGGAGTGCCTTCACCGACTGTATTACTGCTAGCCAGGTAACACACACGTCACAGGCTGTGCGCACAGTATGCTCGAGTGGTGGTAGGGGATCAGGCTGGGAAGCATGTAACTTAAGATGGGTTTTTGTTGCTACTGTGTGTGTGTGTGTGTGTGTGTGTGTTCGTGTTCATGTGTGTGTGGGTTGGTCATTACATTAACAAACATTCTCTACTTACAGTTTCTTATCTAAAACAGTGAAGCAGGTGGGATTTAAATGGAAGCTTAAGTAGCTCTCTGAGGTTGAGATTTTTGATAATGTTGTCATGGAAATGAGCCCTGGCATAGTGTATGAGACCCAGAGAGCTGGTGTGTTGCTATGGCAAAGCCACCATTTAGCTTTAACAGCTTCCAGTGTCACTAGCTCCTAAACCCACATTGAAATCAAAATGAAAAGGGAAGGTGTGTTGTTGATGTGAATCTCCGTCACCTTTATTTATCGACGATTTCAGTTTATAGATGTGTGTTTATAAATAATTTGTATCTCCTTTTAAATAAAATGTGAAACAGGTTGTTTTACCGACTTAAGTTGGATTTATAGTTATGGGGTGTAGTAGCCTCTGAGTGCACGTTCCAGATGTAGCTCCGCCACAGCTGATGCACACTTCCTCAAAAATGTACTATTGAGATTATAAGTGGATACCATAAGAACTGCAAAATAAACAGTCAGCGTGGACTGTTTATAATGCTGGAGGAGATTGTTGATAGTGAAGACAACATTAGGGAAGTTCAAGAAACTCTCAGTAGGTCTCTGCCATTCAGTAACACACAGCTATAAAAGTAAATGAAAGAAATGAAAGAAGATAGGTGTAGGTTTATTATAGGTATCTACAGTGGGACTACTGTTAATCCCTTGTGTCAAGTATAAACCCAGAAAACTGAGAAGTTAATTAAAACAAAAATCACTCAGCATTGTCATACAGAGAAGAAGTGCACGCAATCCTTTTCATATAGGTGTGTTTCATGTTTGACATGAAGTTTTTTTTTTTTTACATTTTTCACTTTTTAATGCACATTTAAAATGTGCATCATCTGCTTTTTGAATAATGTTTGGGGTCTTGCCTACATAAATTAATATAGACGCTGTATATATATATTTAGAACGCTGTGTCGTGATCTCTGCACCTGTGAGAATGAACTGAAGCTGGCCTGAACTCTTGGTCCATTAGGAAACTGCTGCTGTGAGCTGATGTGACAGGCTATTATTCAATCCCACCCCAACTCCAGCGGCTGATACTGGATTCCTGCTACAGTGTATTCATCCTTCTTCAGCTCAATTTCTGCTTGAGGCCTTGGTCAGCAAAAGTGCAAGAATAATTTGGTCATACATTTGTGTGTTTGTCTGCCGAGAGTTGTTATTGCGTTTGAAATAAGAAGCCCCAAGAAACAGTGCTGGGCTGTGAGGTGAGGTGTAGTGGCCACAGTCTGTACTGCATCTTCTGCCAACATCGTGTGAAACACACTCTGGCCTAATGTATTTCACACCCTGAGACACTGCGCAGACAGACTTGTAACAACCTGACTGAAAAAACACTGTTTAAGATAAAAAGGTTTAGGGTAATACATAGAGCTTTATTAACTGACATTTTAGTCAGTTGCAGCAGATCTGTTTCGGAGAGGATAATTGTCACCCAATTTCAAAGAATCAGCATTTATGATAATACATTGTCAGGGTTACGTCCCTGTTTGAATAACAGCATGATGATATATTTTCTTTTTCACAGCATTTGCACTACAGATGACCGTCACCATGATGAATGCAATTATGCCCATATGGGATCCAAACCCACATTATTGATCTAAAGCTCCTGAATGGATGGGGCATCACTTACAATGTTTCAACTCTGCAGCACTTTTACAGTTGTCTGCAGATTTACAGCTCAGCCAATGGAAAAAAGTTATCCCACCCCTCTTTGCAGTAATCATATTGGCCAGTGTTTTCCCAAGGTGTTGCCATTTTCCTGTCTAGGGCACTTACTGTATGAGTGATAGGCCATTATATCTAAACACACACACACACACACACACACACACACACACACACAGCTGGCCGTGTTGATGTCAGAGAGAGAGAGAGGGGCTTTTTTTTAACTGTGTGATGAAAGTGGTTTGAATCTGCTGATGTGGCCTCAAAAGACACAGACATTCAGGACTTTTTAATTAAATTATTCAGTTCCCTTTCCAAAAGTTGTATAAAATTAAATGTGACATTTAGAGGTCTGGATTTGCAGACCTCTAATTTTACTTTATCTCACTGGACAGCATTTTTTTTTGCAATATCATTTCCTTGCTTGCAGGGCTGGTATTGCTGCTTTGTGCTGTTAGCCCACCAGTCAGTCAGTCTGTTTCGATGACTCCATTGTTGACTTTAGATTATCAGACATTGTTAAGCAGCACTGTGGACAGTGTGGTCAATTGGATTTTGATTATCTCCATTTAGAGCACAATTTATTATGCAACTCCGGAACTCCACGCAGCTTAGCAAAGTGTTTGTCATATTTTATTAATGTGTTTTGAATCTCATACAGTATCCTCACTGGAGTTTTGTAATCTCAATTAGCACAGTTAAAGGGTTACCCCACTCTTTTACATTGTTTTTGTTGTGGACTTTTTAGTCAGTGGCCCCCCTCTCTCTTTTCCCAAGCCCCCACCCTGTTTGTGAATAATTGATGAGTGGTAAAGCAGAGGTATGAAAGTCATCCTGGCTCTTTAGAAAGAGCTCTAAAAGCCTTAAAGAGGTGTTTAGTGGTCACAGGAAATGGGTGCAGGGAGAGATGGACAGAGCTGCAGAGGTAAAGGGATATATAGAGAGACAGAGTGAGACACTGAGAATTAGTGATTGATTAGGACTGTGAGAGAAATCTGATCCTATATCAACTGACATACTCATTTTACTTGTCAGTCAATCAATAATTTATTTCTATTTTATCTATTTAAGGTAATATAGATCCATCAAATGTTTCTGTGACAATCAACAGTAAAGCAGTAATTAAGTGAGACTTATTTTACTGCTTTCATTTCATAGCATTTAAATTTTAACTTTGGCTTTTACCACTTCACCATTGTGTGCATTCTGTTAGATGTTCCCACTCAGCCACAGAAAGGTAAGGAAAAATGTTAAAAATTTGATTTGTATATTAAACTTTAAAAGGTGGGAAGGTTTGGAAAAAAGCCCTTACAATTCATCTGTTTACGTCAAAGCATATTTCGATATTATCACAGGTGAAAAGGTGTAAAACTGTGAGTAACAACTTTGCAGTTTTGCTAGAGATCTGGAAATGTGAGTACATTGGTCATTTTAAAAAGGAAAATGTGTGGGAGCCATGTCATTAACACTCTCAGCCCATACTGCGAAGTGCGTTTGTACAACAAAGTTTAAATCAAACCACTTTCCCCAACACACACACCCCGCTCCAGTAGAGAGTGGCTCATTATCCTTCTGCTGCCCAAGGAAACTTTCCACTTTCCCTCTGCCTCGTGGGATACCACTGTGCCTGTGTAGGCTTCTCTGCTTTCTGTTTCTCCCTCCTCTCTTCTTTAGAGCTTTTTTTTTGATGAACATGATGGTTTCACTGCAGTGCGATAGGTAGCAAACAGCATATTTATCTCCATTTGTCAGAGTCAGATACTGTAGCAACCTATACCTGTACACTATGAAACTTCATTACAGTTTATGGCATATAGGTCACGTGTGTTCTTGAGTGGGCAGTTTGTAATAAGCTGAAGAAAGAGGTTTTTTTTTGTATCTTTGTGATTCTTCACACCATAACTGCAAATTCTCACCTCCCACTAACTTCTTTGCACACTCAGAAACTATACTACTATATAGAAATGGAGCAGTGCTTCATTGCTGGAGTGAGGAGAAGTGAAAGAGCATCTTATGACTGTGTAAACAACCGAATTTGGGACAAGGACCAAAACAAAGATTCTTTTTCTGAAATCCTGAAAAGTTCTGAGAACCACAGAAGTTACAAGAGGTCAAATGTGTAATTAAGGAAGAGTTTTTTTTTGTTTTTTAAATAGTATTATCTTGATGTAGCCCTTTCGTCTTTTTGTCTACCCAGAACAGCACACTATTGGTGCTTATTCCTGCTTATTTTGTCTCTGCTGCTTTTGCCTCACATCATATGGGAATCAATATTGGAGCAACTTGAATGTTAAAAGTAGGAACTTGAAATAATTAACATGTTCAGACTTGTTGCAAACCCTCAAGGCACCATGACTGACGTGTACGGCTGTTTTTGGTTGATCCTTAACAGCGGGTACATATGAACATGCTTGTTGTGTGCTGCTGTAATCATGAAATGAAAATGAGTTGTGTAATGATGTTCATTACATTTATTTGGAATTAATTATTAATTTCCTAAATTTGGGTTAAAGAACAAGAGGTGATCTGACTCTATGTTTCATCTCTTCAGTTAATGCTGATAGTTCAGAGGTGATCATCAGTGGTCATCAGTGGGTGTGGGTGATGCAAATGTTTACAATGTGGACCACCATTGTCCATGGTTACCAATGAGCTCGTCCTCTGACGTTGGCCAACACTGCAGGCGGCATCAGCTGTTGTCATAGTGACTGCTATGCTGATCACCAAGCAGAGCATGTCGTGTCTGTGTGTGTGTGTGTGTGTGTGTGTGTGTGTGTGTGTGTGTGTGTGTGAGTGTGTAAGAGAGAAATAAAAAGAAGAAGATGGGTGTATAAAACTTAAAGGCTTAATATACTCACTTGTTCGCACAGTCACACACATTGTGTTGTAGCAGTGAGTAGTGCATTAGATTTGTGGTGCTTGAGTGTGCGTTTGGTGTTGCATCACCTTCTCTGTGTGGGATGTAGCTTGCATATCAGCTCTCTCCCACACACACACACACACACACACACAAATCTCTACACACATGCTCTCTCTTCCCTCTCCATCAGTCTTCTACCTCCAGCGTGGTCTCTATCTATGCAGATATAATCAACACATATTAGCTGACCACGAGCAATCACTTAATATGACCACTGACTAATGAGGGCCAAACACAACATAATGGCAGCTCTGTCTATCCTCCTGTGATTAGCGTAGAATGGTTTGACACTACTGAAGGCTTGACCTACTCACTGCTGCCACATGAAAACTTCATAACTGGATGTAAATGATGATGATGGTGATGTGATTTACATATATTATTGCTGCCTCACAGTGTCTGCTTGTGTGATATTGCCAGACAGAGTGATATTTGTACCTTTGTCAAGCAGTCACACATGGATGTGTTACAGTAAGTGACAAGATCATTACTGTATGAAGTAAAAACTTTAATTGGGCAACAGGAGCAAACTTTATTCTGTTTAATTGATGCTACATCTTGACCTGCAATCGTTGCACCTCCTCGCAGCTGTTTTGTGTTAATTAAAATTACAATTTAATGGAGTTTAAATCTATTGGTTTAAGCAATAGGGAGCCTGGCAAAGGCAAGGTTTATAGTCAGGACAAGTTGTGCCATGACATGATGGAACTTTGTCACTTTAAAACAAAAAATGTTTTGTACATTTTTATTAAATTTGTTGATATCTTGGTAAACATTAAACAAGTCAGTGGAAGTTTTGATAAAAGATGTTATGTCTGTTGAGGCTTCAATGAAGAGGACTCCAGTTACATATTTTGATTTTAAATGATTGGTATGACAAGTCATTTGTTATAGGTATTTTTTAACTATATTTCTGAGTCACGAAAATAATTTGCAGATTAATTGATAATGAAAATTAAGGCTTCAACTAGCAATGATTTTTATTATCAATTCATCTGTCGATTATTTTTTCGACTATAAAATGTCAGAAAATACAGAAAATTCCAGTCATGATCCAAAAATGTTCAGTTTACTGTTGTGTATGACACAGAAAAGCTTCAATTTACAGTGAGAATCTGCAATAATGGAATATTTGTCATTTTTGCTGACAGATGAAAAAATGATTATTTGATTATCAAAATAGTTACTCTGTTATTGTCTGGTGGTTGACTAATTGTGTAATTACCGAAGCTCTAAAATAATTGTTAGTTTTTGCCCTAGTGCAGTAGTCATTTTATTTGTACTGCTTTCCTGTGATGTGGGCTTGTGGATGACCCACTGTAGTATCACTTTGTGTTGCGTTGCAGTTGCAGCTCCTTGATCTCTGCCCGTGATGGACAGAGGAGGGCATCTCTGGACTTTGAAAACAGAGATTGTAATTAAGTCAAGTAGGAAGAGATCTCAATGTTGGCAGACACAGTAGACACATATAGAGAGAGAGGAAAAGACAGACTTGTAAACTCATCTGTAACAATATATCTTTAACAGAGACTGCAGTATTACTTCGCTCTGATTCTTTGGCTCACAGTTAGAAAGAGGAAGAGCCAGTCTAGCTAGCAGAGTATATGATAGAGTTTCACCAGAGAGAGTGTATTGTAGTCTGAACACCACACTGACTGAGCCATTCAGTTACTGTTGAACTGAGCACCCTGACCCGAGGAAGTGATCTTTACCAACCGCTCCACAAGTAGGATCACTTCCTGAGTTTAGCAATCAATGTGAGAGGAGGAGGTTCATCTGAGATCTGCTCCACAGAGTGTAGACGACGCAGCTCCAGTCCTGTTGACCTCACTAGTAACTCTCAGATCATTACAGCCTATAAAAGCCCTTCTCACAATATTTGAATGAAGGATAGTGTTGCAGTTTATTTCCTACTACAGCAAACAAACGCTACAGCCAGAAATCTATTCTTTGTTTTGAACCTGTACTTCACATTATCGCGAAAAAAAAACCATTTCTTTCTCATCACCTCAAATTATGCCTCAGAACTGGGTCTCATATATGTTGAGGAACAATCATTACATAATAAATATATAATAATAAGCTGTCTTTTATATAATGGGCATTAAGAGAAACTTGTTGCACACCAAAATGTCTTATGACAGGTGCATACAATGAGGAAACCAAAGAATCACTTACATTGACAACACTTTGCTGCTCAAACTTGATTAAAGTCACAGGACCAATGTGGTGTTAATAATTAGTACTAGTGATCATTAGTGTGTGCCATTGAAAACATCGCTTTGACCCTGTATGTCTTTCATGTTTGCCCACACAGATAGTAAGAGTGTGTCCTCTGAAATGGTAATGACACTTGACAACTCTCTTTATTCTGCTTAAATATGGAAATCGAATGCACTTAAGCATCCATTTGCAATCAAAATCATATTGTAGGCAAACATTTTACTACTGATTCTAATGTGCACTTTGTGGGACAGGTAATATGAGTAGGTCCACGAGAAGCTCTGGGCCCTTATGTAACTGGACAGACTTCATGTACTCACAACCGTTTATGCAAGAACCAAGAACATACCGTTTCCCTCCACCGAGACTCTGGATTTATTGCACTTTCCCAGAATATTTTTTGTGAAAAAGAAGACATGATAAATGAACATATTAAATGTATCCCTACACAACATTTAGCCTCTTTTAGTCCTTTGTTTTGAGCTAAACTGACTCTCAATGAGTTGTGCATTTGTTGAGTATCATGGCTCTCTCCTCACTAATAAAGAGTAAACATACTCAGGCAAGTGTAAACAACTTTCTATGGTACTATGGTGGAGACACAACCTAAGTATTTGATTTAGCGCCCAAAAATATGACTCCAATGTGGTGCTCATTTTGATAAACTGATGTTACTTCAGGGCTCTTATCATATCATGTTAAATAGATCCTGGATTTTGAGGTTAAACAAATATACCATGTGAATTAGTGCAGTAGTTTTAATTTAAACCTAGATTATTCAAGTAGACATTATTTTCAAACCTGTCCTCTCATGATAAATAACACTATAGGTTGTAAATTCAGTGACCAAAAATGACTAATAGTTATGTTTGAGTGATGGACGCACAAGCAGCAGGAGAGCACTGTTCAAGACTACCAAATGGACATTTTTACTATTACATCAGGACATTTTAACTGGTTATTTCAGCCGTCATATCTGGCATCTTACTGCAATAAACAATTAGTTTTGCATGTTGATTTGTGTGATGGTGCGGTCTTTCACACCGAACCATAACCTACCACTCCAAAACACTCCCTGCTCTGATCATGATCATGACTAAATGATTTATTCTGCTATGTTGTGTGTGGCTGCTGGTGTGATATATGATAATGAAGATCTCAGGCTGTAACCTCACATGTCTGATCACCCATTGGCTCCATGGAGACTGCAGCTGCGTTGTGTTGAGATGCAGTCTTTTCATATCCTTTACCTTTACATGATGCCAGTGCCTCATTTACATTATGCAGTTATTCTGTGTTCATTTCAGTTAAGACAGTATAGGATAGTGTAAAAAAATGCTTGTATTTTTTATATTAACAGAGCTGATGCTAATAATATCCCTGCAGTTCTGAGATATTTTTAACACTCTGCAACACTTGGAGTTTTTTTTTTTTTTTTAAGGACTGCATAGCTTACAGTATAAATTATTTATCCAGTGTACCTATATAATAATATCATGCTGCGGTTGTAGTTTAAAGAATATGAAGTGGAAATTAATAAAGTACCTGTCATCAGTATTAAAAAATTAAGCAAAGTGGTACCAAGCTAAAACCAACCACTCAGTCAACTAAACAACACAACAGCAGCTTCGCAAGATCTGTGACAGCTTCAGGATGGTATCAATTAGGATATTTTTCACATGTTGCGTGGTAGCATGCGTAATAACTTGACTGTATATACTCAATCTTGTTTGTGTGCTTGTATTCATATCCATTCTTATCTGTTATACGAGTCTGCTGGACATTGCTGTAGTGATGCAGCATCTTGGTATGCTATCATACATGCTGTCAATCAATGCTGTTAAAATCAGATAGATGAGTCCTCCATCTGTCTGTGGAGTCTGAGGCCCCCTGCTGGTGACATTCATTCAGTATCATAATCTTGTGTCAAAGCAGACAGTGTAGAGTAGTTGAAAGGAAACCTGATTACTGGATTTTTTTAAATAAAAACTTCACTGAGCACCTTTCACGAGGTAGCATGTTTTATGCAGGTCAGTTGTTCAAATCACTGGGTAGGAGGCAGGCCTGTATGTGCTCACTCCACTCTTTTGTACCACTTGTGATATTAGTGGGACTGCACTGTCAAACAGAATATGGGTGAATGTAATCATTTTGATATCTTGTGCCATTAAGCAAGGCACTTAAGCAACAGCATGAGAGCAGCGGTGGGATTTTTGCAGATGGGGAATGTGATTCAGTTTCCTCTTAATCAGAAAGGTTTGTCTAAATTAGATTTTTTTAATCCTCACTCTGACCTGTACAGAGAAATATATGCATATGTTCGACAGACTAATTGAAATCCGTTGATGACATTATTATTATTATTTTTTTTCATGACTCACAGTTGTAATTATGACACTCGGGGTTGGAAACGAAGAGTGGTCTCCTGTTGCAAAGACCACAAGTTTGCAAGTTGGAGTTAAGCCATCCACCCAGAACACCATCCCTGAATGAGGAAATTTGTCAATTTACATAGACGCCATCTGAACTGCGTCACTTCTCTAGGTCATAATTACTCCAGCTGCTAGATTGCATCTGTCACTCAAACATAACTATAGGTTTTTGGGCGACTGGGTTTAATACCTATTGTGTCGCTTTGGGATGACAGTCTCGGTTGACTAATTTAATTCTGAATAAGTCTTTCTTGCAAATTAGAATAGGGGTGGGGGGTAGACAAAAGTAAAGCTTGACATCGTGCGTGTGGGCACATCATCACTCAGACATTTCATACATAACAATATTTGAAGGCCTTTTTTTCTTTATGTTCCAGGTTTGTCACTCCTTTTGTGTGAACAAAGCATAACGAATAAATTAACTGACAGATCATAGAAGTGATTGTGACTGAAACAATTAATATTTTAAAATGAAAGTTTCCTAACCTTCAGACGATTCATTCCCTATCCACGTTTCATTTCTTGTCTTCAGCTACATCTCTGCCCTAACCCTGCATTTAAAATTCTCAGCAGCCCCCCCTCCCGCGCACCTCCCCCACCCCATCACCGACTCTCCCCTTCCTATCCCCCTTTCTAGCAATATATTAGTGCTGGCTTCATTTAGCGCTGTGATTCTAACAGCCTATTCTCCTTGCTCATCCTCTCCTGACTGAGCCTACAGCGCTAGCAGCACTTTACACAAGGAACACATACCCACTAACACACTGGGTGGCTATAACAGCCTTTCTCTTATCTCAACCACCCTCACCATCTCTTCATCTCTTTGTGCTCTCCACATGGGTGCTGCTTTTTAATGTCTATCTGCCTCTCTTTCTCTCTCTCTTGTCAGGTTGGTTTGGGGCAAGTTGTGGCATATATTAGCTGACATTATAGAGGCATGGACCCCATATACATAGCTGTTAGCTGTTCTTTCTTAAATACCAGCTGTAGGCAGCCACTAGCTATATGTAATTGTCATTGTCTACGTTTTGTAATACAATATAGTATTACAAGTATGATGACATAGTAGCATTTATACTACTATTACTACTACAACTATGTATCTGTTTCTAAACACTTCAGTGTTAAAATGGTAAATGGACATTTCTACCTAAGTACCTATCACAAAGTACTTAACGATGCATCTGATTCACCCATTTACACACGCAGTCACAAACTGATAGCAAGGCATGCAAGCTGCTGTTTGAATGTAAAAGACAACTGATCTATGAATACAGTAAGTAAACAAGAAGAAACCTTTAATACTTTACAGTTTTTTGTACTCAAAGACACATGACAATTGTCTTTTCCATCGTTCCCAGCCTTACTTGGTCTACACTACACCTGGAGTTTTAGACTGTGTATATGTATGTGTCTGTGTGTGTGTGTCTGTGTGTGTGTGCCAGTGTTTGTTCTTGTAGACACAGTTAACAGCAGCAAAATGTACATCTGCCTGTTCATGTAGATTAAACCTAAACTCCTTCTCCTGAGGAAGTAGGCCAGTGCATAGAGACACACACACAAACGCACAGCAGCATTTCATAGACTATATTCCAGTTGACCCAGCCTGCCTTGTGATGCTTTAAAAGAACAAGACAAAGGTTGATGGAAGAGACCGCTCTCCACCAATCACAGCCCTGGGTTTGTTGTACACACACACACACACACACACACACACACACACACAAGCACTGAACGAGCTCTGAGTGTTGTATCACTGTCCCTAGTTGCCTATCGATTAGTCATGCCTGGCTGCTGTCATGTGCAGGAGTCCTGGGAAGTCCCTAATTGGCTAGTCCGGGAAAGAGAGAGAGAGGGAGAGTTGTAGAGAGAGGGGGACAGACACTGAGAGAGGGAGGCAGCACAGGAGGATGAGAGAGGCTGAGAAAGAGAATTGTGTATTGAGATGTGGTCTAATACCAAATCATGATAACACAAAGGCAAGATGAAGGGAAAAAAAAGACAAAGACGAGCAAATTTTACTCTTTCTGACTTTGATGTTCTCCAGACTCTTTAACAGGGAAAAAAAAACAGGAAATTTAATCTGAGTTCAGTTCCTGTTTTACTGTCTCTCCTTTTCTTTTTGGAATATACTTATTGAACTACGTCATCTACAGAGCAACCAAGACTTCAGATACAAAGCTGAAGTGTACAACAACATGAGTGGATAATATGAGTTGCTCTGAATGACTGACCACTGGAGTGGAAGTCGTGGATCTTTCATTGGAGCACATGGACTTACTTACAGAAACAGAGACGGCATGAGAGAAAGCAGGATTGGAAAGAAGTTCAACTCATCCAAGTGGTCCTACTGTTTCTTCATGGAATTACACCTTTGATCTTACTGCTGACCCTGAAACCCAGAGTGGTGGTGAGAAGGTTTATGTGCTCCGAAGAGGAGAAAGATGAGAAGAGAAGTGCTATATTGCACTAAAAGAAAATGCTTTGCTTTTTAGGGGTTTAGTTAATCCACAAAAAGAAGAAATCAAACTAAAGCCTACAAAGGATGGATTGTATTTCTGATATCCCACTGACTGAGGCATACAAATATATAGCAGAGAGAGAAGAATAGGAATATAGACTTGGCACTGGACTGGAAGAGAATTGGTTGCTCTGGAAATGACCTACATTATGTGGACACAAGTGATTCTAAGGAGCTACTTATTTTTGTCATCTCCGTAAAGGAGAAGATGTGGTGAGAAGGAGATTAAAAAGACAGACGAAAGAAGAAAGGAGGATCTCTCTGTGACTTTTTGTATTTTTATATATCTCTGTAGCTATGACTACATATTTCCACAGCCATGAGTTCTGTTGCAGCCCCAAGAAGCCCAGCAGTGGCTCCGCTAAGAGCAAATCTGGCAAAGGGAAGGCCAAGTCAGGCAAGAGCCACTCAAAGCATAACCAGAATTTACAGCAAATACAGACACCAAATTACCAACTGCAACCTTCCCCGCTGCACTCTCCAAAGAACCACCCCCATTCACCAAAACATGACTGCCATTCGTCAAAACATCTGCTCCTTTCCCCTTCTCCAAGCTATTACCACATAGCACCGCCGTCTCCAAGTCACCAGCTGACTCCTCCGTCACCAACTTACCATTTGGCTTCACAATCACCAAATCACCTGCTGCACTCACCAATCAACCAAATCCACCTATCGCCAAGCCATTACCAGCTGCAGCATCATTCTCAAAACCAGCAACAGCACCATCCTCCTGCCTCACCCGGTCACCTGCTCTCCTCCGAATCTACACACCAAATCCATCACCAACAGCAGCAGCAGATGCAGCTCCATTCGCCCAGCCATCACTCATTCCAGCAGTACCAGCACCACCACCATCATCACTACCCTCCTCTTCCTCACGCCTCCCAATCCCTGTCTATCCATCCATTTCACTCACCACAGCTCCCCCTGTGTTCAGGGCTGAGCGGGGTGGGTTATGGGTGGAGCACTCTGCCTACCAACCTGGCCACCAGGGGCTCTCGAGGGAAGTTCCCAAACCTGAGAGACAGTGTGAAGAAGAGTCCCACAAAGAGCAAAGCCAAGGGCAAGGCTGGAAGCAGGCCGTGGCCCAATGACACACACATATGGACAGCAAACTGCATGGAAACATCCCCACATGTGCCACTCATAAACCATTTTCCACAAATTAAGGCCCATGTGCAGGTAGGTTTTACTCGGTGGATACATATACTGTTACGTGCATTAGGGCCACTGAGCCAAAAGGACAACATCCAAGGATTAGCTTAGTTATTTCTGAGAGGTCCTGTCCACGTCTGATGCTCAGTCAGATTCTACAAATATTCCTATTACTTGCTATTTTTTTGCAATTTATCTAATATTGTCCTAACATCTGAATGCAAACTATGATTTCAAAAAAGCTATGACAGTATAACACTGTATCAAGAAATACATCATGGGTTATTTCCCCACAGTCAAATGCATTACTTAATGTTTAAAGTGAAATCAATACATTACAAGATATATTAGCCAGATTAAATGGAACGATCGAACAAAGAGACTATTAAATCCACAGTGTTACCGTGTGATGAGTGGTTTACTCATTACACCGACTGAGCCAGTCAAATATTATATATATCTTATATTTGTATCCAATCACGATGGCACAATAACAGCCTGAAGTGATTCAGTGCTGTTCTTTACTAAATCCCGGGCTCTCAGTTATGCAGACTTGCATTATATTCCTAGTAAAGGTGGGGATATACACTATGAGTGCTGAGTAGATTCTAGATATGATTTGAGCTTGACAACCAATTGGATCAGGTCTGTTTCAGTAGGGGTATTTTGGTGTTGACAGGCGTTAAAGTCATATGTGTTGTTCAATTGTTTCGTGTCTTTCTCTCTTTCACTTGGATTCCAGTTTTAAATTAGCAAAGAAAATTAATGAATGTCGGTAGTCATTCAATTTGTGCTTGTATCTTGCTGTCAAGACTTAAAAATCTATATCTGTTGGTGGAAATATGTTTATTGAACTTCATAGAATGATAACAATAGCAGTGTAAGAATTTCACCTTCCTACAAATATATTCAAAACAACGTGTAACAGGACTTGTTCTGTGCATTTGCTGTGGACACAGAGATTAGAGATAGCAGGTAGCGATAGACTGATTAGCGTGATTAGCAGGGCTATTCTGATTTGATTAGAGTCACGCTCCATCGGATTAGCTCATTAGTGAAATGGAGTTTCATTTCACGTTAGGAAGAAATAGTGAACAGTGATATTAGGGGTGGAGTATTTGTGTGCATGGATGTGTGCATCACTCTTTACATGTCACATCTCAACATTGACTCTCCCTTACAGTGAATTAAATCTACAGGAGTAGAGTTTTCCTATGCTGTGGACCTGCAACCTTTAAATAATGCAGGTGTGATGCATTGTTCCCAGTTTGGTTTTTGACTTTTCCTTTTTCACTTTGGCCTTTGTGTTGGTGTGTGCATGTCTGGTGCAACACAGCACACACACACAGCACAAACTAATTGCAGTGCATCATTAGATGTTTTCTTGGGATTCTTGGTTTCTGTTTATCCAATCACGATTCATCTGCTAATTGATAATTAAATTATAATACTGATATTGTAGAAGGTGAATCCAGCACCCTGCACTGATGTAAAATCATTTTCTGAAGCACACACACACACAAACACACACCTACAATACTACAGTACACACCTACATGTCTAAACAACTATCAAACACAGCGTGAGTAATGTGACTAACCCACTAAAGCACTTGTCTGTCTCTTGGTCTGATGAGACAAACCAGGGATAGTCTGGATCTCATTCTAAGCTGTGCTGTGCTGGGCTGAACCAGGCCATAATGCCATGATAACAAACTGTGTAGCGACTAACAAGCACCTGCATAAAGCAACAAAACACTGTCTGAATATGGACATAGTGTTTATATGTGTGAGTACTTGTCTTTTGCACATTTGTTCTTTTGGCCTTTTCATGTAACACAACCCCATGCACACACTCACTCTCTCTCACACACACATTGATGTTACATAAGTGTGCAGTCTGACATGGCGTGTCAATAGAATCACCAGACTGACTGACTGGATTTGTCGCTCTATGAATGAAACACACACGCACACACAAACACAGATGCTGTGTGCTTTGTAATGCTTCTGGTACAGTGGTGATGGAGTTAGATAAAGTTTAGCCAAGGCAATGTGAAGTATTGACAGACAAATTAAATTCAGTCAGGTAGTTGTTTGGGTAAAGTCAGCAGAAGGTGTTAATAATTAACAAAAAAAATCTTTAGTTGTACAAGAAAGGAAAATGTTTCAGAGGGTAGAGAATCATACAATAAATGCCTGCTGTTCGGCAGACACTACATCTAATGTTATCTACCTTTCCAACCAAATGCATATTGACTATTGATTGAATATTTGACTAATCAAATATTCAATCAATAGTCAATATGCAAAGAGTAACTTTTTTCCCTCTCAGATAGTTTAATTCAAAGATCCCCTGCAGAGATGTTATAAGGTGTGAAATGTTTTGGGGTTTGTTTGTTTTTTCAGCCTTGTTCTACTGATACGATTATTTCAATATGCAAATATGTTTAAAAAAACAAACAAACAAAACCTGCTGGATTCAAAGATATCTGGGATCTCTGACCGATGGTATTGATTGGTCCTTACGTAACATGTTGTTTTTTATTTGCTGTTTTCTAATGTTGTCAAGGCTATATAAATAAAGTAAATTATTATTATATATTTTTTTTAATAATATTTATGTGGAATCAGGTGTCCTAGACCCCAAAATAATAGTGATATTTGCTTCATATACAACATTATCGCACATAATTATCTTCACCCTCTGTCTACAAATCATTCATACACACAGACACACACACACACACACACACACACACACACACAGATCCTGACAGCTTGAACTGTCAGCTTGTCTGTACTGTCTCCTCAATATCCATGTACTGTACTGCGAGAGCATTTGTTTCTGTTTTCATTATACCACCAAATCTCTCCCTCCCTCTCTTACTCAACCTCCCTCCACTTTTGTTCTCACATCTGCCATTTTTACCACATTTCTTTACTTGTGTGTGTGCTTTTGGAGGTTTGCATCTGTGCATCTGTCTGCACCCTCTGCTCCTCATTGCTGTTGTTGAGCCGACAGATTTGACTCCTCCTACCACACCTTTAATCCCTTTGACCCCCCCCTTTCTCTCTCTCTCTATCTATGTCTATCTGTTCCTGTATGGGATCAAGTATCCACTCAGCTTCACTGACAGACAGCTGGACATGTGCTGGAGAGAGAGAGAGAGAGTGTGTGTGTGTGTGTGTGAGAGAGAGAGAGAGAAGATAGAGGGATGGAGAGGTAGAGATTAGTGTAGAGGGATAGATGCTATTGCTGCTCTGTTGCACATTGATGCTGTGATTTCAGGGTGGACTGTCCATTTCGTTTGCTAGCTTGTTTGATGCTTGGTTAGCTGGTTGTTGTTAACTTTTTTTGGCTGCAGAGCAAAAGCGGAGCTTCAGCAAAACCGACTCAGTCATGGCTGGTTTGTGGGAGAATACTAGAGACGGTGGACTGGAGAACACTGTATACTTTCTGTGGAGAAAGTAAGAGGAGATAGATAGGAGAGGTGTAGGAATGGTGGCTGATGCTCCGCTTGCAAATACTAATAGAAAAACTCATCTGTGATAGCATAAAAAAGCAAATATTTAGCAGGGGAGGAAGGGGAAGGAAAAGACATTTGTGTGTGAAGTTATAAGACTGTAACTGTTGGGTCTTGTTTTCATTTTAGGACAGAACATGCATATAATACAGAACAGTCAAGTAAAATGCAGTGTTAGTGTCATAAAACAAAGACAGAGTATAATTTAAAATGCTAATTGTTGAATCACTGAGCGTACTTTACAGAACAGTAGCGGAGCGTCATAAGTGTGGTTTGCAGTGTAGTAGATTAGTATTGTCCAATATAAGGGCTGTGCAGAATGTCATGCGGTGTATGCAGTCCCTCCATGGTGGTAATCTGTAGCAGATGTACTCAACATGCTGTACCAAAACATGAGACAAGTAAGTCATTATCCCAGCTCTCTGTTTGTGTGTGTGTGTGTGTGTGCATGGTGTTCAAAAGTCACAGTGTTCCTCAGCAGCAATGCTCTGTGAAAGACATTATGTCTTTTTGTTTTCATCATAACATTGTTGAAATGAAAAGTGATTAATAACTCTGTTGTTCTTTCGTGCAGGCCAACCCCCCTCCAGTGGTGGTCAACACCGACAGCGTCGACACACCCCCATATGTGAGTACACGTTCAGATACAGTGTGCACCCTGTTGATACTTTAACACGACAGCAGGCTAAGTCTCTAGATTTTCCCGACTAAAGGCAAGTAAGGTTAATATTAAAGTCCTGTACTGTATCATTGGCTGTGTGTGAAGTTGTGATTTTGGTTGGTGTCTGGAGATAGCCGCGTGTTCATAGTATATGTGCAGAATATAACATAAACAACAATACTTGAAACACTTAAAATCTGTGATTTGCATAAATTCCCCTGTATACCTGAACAACAGTGGATGATAGTAGCGTCCTGGTTTTAGACAGAATGCTCAGTCTAGAATTAGATGAGTCCAGATGTCATTTTACTGGTAGCCAGCTGCCACAGTGAATCTCTAGTGCTGTTGGATAAATTTATTATGTAATTACTGTGGAATTACTCCCTGCTGAACGACCCAGAATAAAGAACAACCAGAATAAAAAAAAGAAAGCCAATATAGATGGTTTGTGGCTCAAAATGTTGCAAAGGTGATTTTTTTTAAAATAGGGAAATATAGGCAGTTCTATCCTATTGTGCCATTGGAAGCAGCACATGTCAGTTTGATGCAGTAATCCTCTAACCACAAAACTGAATATAATAAAAGATATTTAAACACTAAAGGGAACATTACAAAGACATTTTACTGGGATTGGAACTCCCAACTTTTGTAATAACAGTAAAACATTATTTTTGTAACCTTGAATAATCTGGTATTTTATGTTTATAATAAATAAAAAATGTGTGGTAGGTAATAGTAGACATACTGTACACAGTGGCTGATGGAAGATTGTACCCTCTGTTTGAAATGACAGAAATTCAAAATCTAAACTAATCTGACTGCACAGAGACACAGATTACAGCCAAGGGGATTACATGGGCCGTTGGGATGCCACTAGACCACTGTGTTTGTGTGTGTGTGTGTGTGTGTGTGTGTGCCTGCCTGCAGGAGCAAAACACTGATCACCCAGTATAAACTAAACAGAACAAAAAATATAATAGTTTGCTCAGGTCAGATTTAATTGTGTGTGCTGTTCATTCAATCATACAATGTAGATGTTGATAAATTCACTCACAGCCAACTCATTAATGATGTTCTTTAATATGACATCAGAGCTACATCATCATCAAGTACGCACTATCAGTCTAATCTCTGAGATTCATGCGTCATTCATAAACGTCTATTCTATAATTCTGAGGCTAGTTGCAGATTGTATTACCTAATACACACACACACACACACACACACACACACACACAGAAATTTGATAAAGCTGTGATAAACAAAAAAGTTTGATGGGAGGATGCAGCAACTGACATGAGACAAAACACAGCCAGCTTAGTAGTGATTCAGATACCGTAACTGTAAAATAGGGAAACAGTTTTTCTCATATTTTCATGAACATGGTTCAGTGTTTGTTTCTTCATTTACATATTCTCCTTTTTTTCTCCTCTTTCTCTCTCTAACAGGCCAATGGAACAGAAGCAGACTATGAGTATGAAGAAATCACACTGGAGCGGGTAAAAAACTACGTACAAATTACAATAAAAAAAACACCAACGTAATATCCTACATACTGTACACAGTCACATCAGCACACAGAGACAGTACATCCATCCATTCACACTGACCTCTCTCCTCCTCTTAACTCTCCTCCATAATTATGCTAAAAACATAATTTATGCTGTCAGGAGGAACTGTGTGTGCACGTCTACTTTAAATAGGGAGAAAAATATGGAAAGCAGCGTTTCTGACTAAAACAAGGAAACAATGGTGCAAAAAGGTCGAATATATTTTTTTCTGAGGAATTCAGAGAGGTTAAGATAGCTATTGGTAACTCATTACAGGCCATTTTATGCCATTTGAATGAGATGATATTGATATCTTGAAGTTCTCCAGATTTTATACTTTTTAAATTTCTGAGCAGACAAAAATATTATTTGATAAACGATAATATTATAAAGACAGTTGAAATACAACAAGAACCCAAGAACATTTTTGCTAAGTACAAACAGTGCTAAATGTAGGAAATTAAGTGATTTATTTTAGCTTTTTCAGCACTTTATCAGTTAAAATAGAAATATGGTTACACTGTAGCTCTGTATTACCTGTCTCACTCTTCAGTTATCTTTCTCCTCTCCCTCCATCCCACCATTCTGCTCTGGCTGTATTCAGTCTCACCATTGGTCCAACTCTGCTGACCCTATTTCCCGCATCCCTTCCATTCCTCGTCCATCCTTCTCTACTTTCTCTCCCTGACCCCCCCACCCCCACCCTTATTATATTCCCCTTTCTCTCCCCCCTGAGGCCCTCTCTCCGTCTCTCTCTCCTCTCTCAATCTATTCTCCTGTGACCTGGTTCTGTCTGCTTGACTGGCTCTGCTTTAACGACACTATGGACATACACGGAAACACAGGCACAGATATTACACTAGCTTTATACTGAGTGACAGAGCAAGAGAGAGTGAGAGGCATATACAGAGAAATGGATGTCATCAGATAATGTGTTCAGTTTACACTGGTGATCGACTATGTGTCATTTGGTAATAAGCAGAATCTGGAGAGATATCATATTACATGTAGTTTTTTTTCAGGTGATAAATACCAGTTTGGTAAGGAGTGAATTGGTAGATATAGTTTTGTAATGAATGACATTTAGAGAGCATTTGTAGTACAATGATATATAATAGATTTTATGTGGTAATGTGTTGATATGGGAAAGAAAAAAAAAAGATGAAGAAGTTATTCCAATGTAGTTATCAACTTCTTATCTAACTATGTAAAGTTAATTTGCTACTAAAAAGCATCTTAAGTTTTGATATAGTTAAACTTCAGTCTAACATTGGAGTCACATTGTTCTACAGTAACTGTACTTAGCTTAAGATCATTGAAGCTTCTAGTGTTCGGATAATTGTTTATTTCCCTCATTAAGACTCATTCTCTGTGTATTTGTAGGGTAACTCAGGCCTAGGGTTCAGTATTGCAGGAGGAACTGATAACCCCCACATTGGAGAAGACCCCTCCATCTTCATCACCAAGATTATACCTGGAGGGGCCGCAGCCCAAAATGGACGACTCAGGTCCCTACACACACACACAATTGTTTTTGTGACTAATGACATTGTATTGTGTTTCATTTACGTTTGTGTCCTGACAATATGATTAATACTTTGGTATCTTTATTTAAATTAACTTCACCTAACTACCTTTTCACTGGTTTAAGAGCTAGCTATTTTTGCAGACTAGATACTGTAATTCCGCCTAAAACAACTCAATCAATATTTCTTGTGCCTGACCACAATATACTTTTTTTTTTTTCACTACACTATACCATATACCACTGAGTTTTATCCTGGTTTATTTCAATAGCACACACTACATCACTGATGGTGCTGAAAAACAGTTTACATGTAGAGTTTGCTATGACTTTGCCGTGCAGGGTAAATGACTGTATAGTCCGGGTAAACGCGACTGATGTCAGGGAGGTGACCCACAGCGGGGCTGTGGAGGCACTGAAGGAGGCAGGAGGTCTGGTCAGACTGTGTATACGACGAAGGAGGAGTCTCACAGAGAGAGTCATGGATATCAAGCTGGTGAAAGGGCCTAAAGGTGGGAAAATACAACAAATATAGACACAACATACAAAGTAGTTACATGGACATAGTGTTATAATTATTTTTTGGTGTTCAACTGTCCTACTACTTGCTGAACTTGGAGACAAAGAAACATAGACATCAACAGGTGCCCTAAAGAGAGCGTAAGATAATTTCTTTAGAGAAGTTAGCATGTTTAAACAGAAAAGAAAATAAAATTAAACAGGAGAGAGAAAAGAATAAGCCAAGAAAGAGCCATTAGAAGAATTACAGATATGAGATATTACAGATATGAGGAGGTATGGTTTACTTACCTGGATTTCGCTTTTGTTTACTACTCTGTATTTGTACTGTATTTACTGGTTGAAATGGGGGGCAGAAAATACAGTAGTGAAGCATATAAAAATGTCCAACTGTTGAAGTTTTCAAATAAAAATATAATAATATTCTTTCTTAGGTTTAGGATTCAGTATAGCAGGTGGAGTTGGAAACCAACACGTTCCAGGTGACAACAGTATCTACGTGACTAAAATCATCGAGGGAGGGGCCGCGCACAAAGACGGACGGCTACAAATAGGGGACAAACTTGTAGCTGTAAGAAGGATTGTTTACTCTATTTTATTTATCCCTCTTCTTATATGTTCTTCGCTTCACTTCAGTAATGTGTTATCATGCCAATAATCAGAGTGTCATTGTATTCGGTAAAGTGCATATATTGCAGTCTAAATTAAGTGTTGTTGATTCAGTGGTTCACACAACACATTTTTATTTTTAGTCTAAGGAGGAGCTTTATTATCCCCCACAATGTAATGAGTAGTATCTTAGTACTGCATATTTTGAATTGATTTTATTGAATTTATCATAGATAATTTTTCATAGATATCCCTTAGTAACCCCATGAAATACCATTAATGGACATTAACGTTGTCTACATTGTTGTACCTGTTGTTTAATACAGTCTGTGTCTTTATGTGTGTCTAGGTGAACGCCTCCTGTTTAGAGGAGGTAACTCATGAGGAGGCAGTGGCTGCCCTGAAGTCGACTCCCGATGTTGTGTACCTGCGTGTGGCCAAACACACCTCCCTTTTTATCAATGACAACTTCCCTCCACCCGACGTCACTAATTGTGAGTACATACAGTACAGTACACACCATAGAGCCCTTAATATAATATTATATATATATATATACAGACTGTGTAGACTCTGACTTTTTTTTCACATCAGAAACAACTTGCAGGGAAAAAGTGTTCTGGTGAATGTAGCGCACATCATTGCAAGAGGATGAGACATTTTAGCGACAGATGGTGTCTAACGATAAAGAACAGCAAGGAGCAAATCTGCTGGTGGAGTTTCTCTTAGGGTGGGTTTATAAGAAAACTCACATCCACCATTAGGTCTTTAGCAGAGACTCGTATTAGACATGTAACAGCACAGAAAGCTTGAATTTCCAAATCACCATCAATACAAACAACCAAACAAGACAACATGAACGGTAGCTTTTCAAAATTAGCTTTGATTTCAAATGACTGTGTTGTTGTCAGCAGTGATGGAGAGGACATAACACTTAAACCAAACACAGTCAGAGAAGTACAGATGCAAGTTATCATAGCAGTCAGTGAAGTGGTCGACCTTGCCAAATGTTTGATACCACAGGAGACAGTTTTTTTGTTCACATGGTATAGACCAATAAAACCTTATTACCCCATATTAGACACAAATCATTTACACTATACACTATACACATGTCAATTTTATTGTACACAGGGTTGTATATAACCCTAATGTAACAATACCTGGAAGAATGAATGAATTGAACTGAAGATGCTATAAACTTGAAGAGGTTACAGGGACATCTTAAACACATGTACACATGTTGATTAAAAAATGTTTTAAATATATTCTACAGTAATCACCCAGACAGTTTTATATTTCGTTATATAAGTCTTATAATCAGACTGGATAAATTTAGTCCACTGGGTTACAGCCACTTGTCACATCTCCAAATCAGCATATTATCAAAACAACATTTGTCACCGCTTTGAAACTAGCACATTACTAAACAGCACATACCATACCACCATATCACATCCAATACAGCTTATTATATACACTAAATACACAGTTATTGATTGAGAATGAGCAGTGATTGATTGTGTGACAGTCAACTAACCAAAAAATAAATGTATGTAGTAGAAATGTACTATGTAATCATAGGCAGTTGTTAAACGGTGTTTTTAAAGGTCACGTTTATCATCTGTGAAATAATGTGCATGTGAAACAGTTTAATAAAAAGTGAAAATAATTGTGTGTCATTCCAGCCTACTCCCCACACCAGGATAACCATATAAGTCCCTACATGAGCGGCAGCCAGTCTGTAAGCCCCGCCCCACTGACCACGCCCAGATACTCGCCACTGCCCAGGGCCATAACCGGAGACGATGATGTCCCCAGGTAAGAAACACACACACACACACACACACACATCATGCTTGTTTCCCATTTCTTTGCAACATCTGAATGTATCAAGTAATGGTCATGGCCATAGCTCAAAGTTACACAAAGTATACGTTTTTGGTAAAATTAAGGCTTACTGAGACTTTACTGTGTCCATCACTTTTATTGCTAAAACTTGTCTTTTTTCTTAACCACAAACACTTTAAATGTATTTGTTTGCAGTACTGAGGAGATTTCAGTACTCTGCTAGCTTTTTCAATTGTGAGTCCTAGAGAGCCCAAAATACACTGAGTGGACTTTGTCCTTCCCTGCTCACTGTGCTGCTGTAATCGTTTGTGTGAGTGCGTGTTTGGCAGTAAAAGGCAGATGGTTGTGCGAATTTTGCCTGGCATGTAAACTCAGGTCACATATGTACACACACCCACACACACACATACCCACTACTGTCTTTAATCCATTTTAATGGAGGGATTACAGCCTATCACAACCCTCGTCACTCAATTGGCGTCACCGTGGTTACCAGAATATGACTCATTCCGTCATAACCCTGTAGGCCAATCAGAGAGCTTTTATTCTAATAAATCTGATAAGCTGAAGAGTGACTGTAAAATGGTCATTTTGACGTCTGTTCTTCTCTTTTCTCTATTTTTTCTCTGTGTTTGTATCTCTCCCTCGTTCTCTCTTAGTTTGTCATGCAAATAGAGGATTATAGGTTTTAATAAATGTCCACTGAGTGTGCACATCTGCTTTTTCTCTAAGTAGGTGATTTCAGGTGAAAGATATGATCACTTATTAATTTGTGCTTGTGGGCGACAGCTGCACCAATTTGACTTTTTCCTCTGTAACACAGGATATCTGCTGAAACTGATTACTAATCTAATACCAGTGCTCTGCTCTTCCCAAATGTAACATCTGTTTACCAAACTGCATAAAGCTCATTGGTATAATTTTTTGAAAGGTAACATGAGGCCACACTCTGCTGTGGCACCAAAAAATGTGTTGCCAGCCTTAATGAATGTAACTGTAACACAAAATGTTATGACATTGACAGAAACTATATTTAATGTAGCTCTATAACATCTGGTTGATGCAGAATCAGATTAGTAAGGCCAGTATCTTGTTAGAATCGCCCCAGTCATAGAAGCTAATGAGGACAGAGATAATGAAATCGTAAATACATTGAAACACATATTACCCAAAATGGAGATGATATGTACAGTGTGTACATTTGCTTAGTTTATTTATATGCAGTATAAACTGTATCCAATAACATGATAACTAAAAGAATTTAACTCTTGCCACTGGATTTCTGCAATTGTTTCTGCACATTTCAAGTAAGGGTGGCACTAGTTGCTTCACAGCAAGGACTTGTGTTCTGATCCGTTCTGTGTTTGCATGTCTTGTCTGTTCTGACTTTGATTTCTTTGTTTTTTCCACTTTCTAAATAAATTTAAGTTATGGTGATTGATTAAAGAATTAAACCATAAATAGGTTTGAACTGAGCCTAAAGTGGGCAAAAAGAGGAGAGGAGAGGAGAGGTGTCTGCACAAAGACAGTACAATAGTGACATCTGCTGGTCAACATGATGAATGATCTTAATGTCAAATTCCTTTGCCATTTATCACTAGACTATAGAGTTTCATATGGCTTTCATACAATCATAAAGCATTAGAATATGTACAAAAACTGATAATAAAGTTTCAATATTTCAATTTTCAATGTTTTTGTTGCTTTTATGTTGTAGGTATAACATTTTAAACCAAATACTTTCTCATCCTGTCTTCCTCTTGTCATCTATCACTACTCACTAGTAACCAGTTTTTATGCTAAACTTTAAACCAGAAAAAAACATTGATCATTAAGTTTCCTATGGAATTGATCAAACATGATGATTATGCACTCATTTGTGCTAAACACACCCATCACCTTTTACTCTAACACAGTGTGTATATGTGTGTGTGTGTTTTCACCAGGGAACCAAGGCGAGTGGTGCTCCAGCGTGGGTCTACAGGTCTCGGTTTCAACATTGTTGGAGGGGAAGATGGAGAAGGAATCTTCATCTCCTTCATCCTGGCTGGAGGTCCAGCTGATCTCTGTGGGGAACTGCGTAAGGGAGACCGCATCCTCTCGGTAAGCGAAGACCTGACACATACAGACATATAACACAACTACTGTCACCACTGAAGTTATTAATGACTTTAATCTGAGTATTATGACTATATTATTATGGTTATACCCGTTTATTAAGGGAGTCATCGTGTGATTTTATTTTCCGCTAGAGATTCTACTTTGTGTCTTCTCTGTACATTAATGCTGTGGAATAATATAATTTACAACTGTACAATTTTTGCTAAAGCTGAATATTTTGAACTTTTTTAATATTTAATATTAACTTTCACTTAAATGGTATCATCATGCACATTACCACCATTGGAGTTAAGCAGCAGTCACCATTAATGGCTGACATGGGATGTGTGTGTGTGTGTGTGTGTGTATGTGTGTGTGTGTGTGTGTGTGTGTTACAGCTGTATCGTCCACTAAAGTGAAATATGGCTTTAATTTAATAGTGAATATAGTTGTGTTTCATATTAAGTTATGTATTTGTGTATGTAGTACTCACAAAGTACACACATATTACAAATGTACACACAAGTGACTGATCACATGTAAGTTATTGATCCAGTAAAATGTAATGTTCTTAATGGTGTGCTGATCTCACAATATATATTTACTACTATTGATCCAAGGCATGGGCTCTAATGTTGTGTGTAAATGTGTGTGTCTGCGTGTACAGGTGAACGGTGTGGACCTGTCCACTGCAACACATGAGCAGGCAGCCGCAGCTCTGAAGAATGCAGGACAGGCCGTTACCATAGTAGCACAGTACAGACCAGAGGGTGAGTACTGCAGATAAACACACTTAAATTGCCATCTGCTTGTTTTGATGAGCATATTAATGTAGAAGAACAATTTAATGGAATGGGTAAAAACTAATAGGAAGTTAATAGATAGGTTTTTCTTCTTGGCTAGGTAGAAAAGTCGGCGTATCCATAAAGAAAAAAATTGAAACACGGGTTAATGTAACAGATTTGTTAAATATATGAAAATGCTGTAGATCTGCCTCTGCTTTTGGCAGTGTGCTGTGGACATTGTTTTAGTGTATTGCTGCCACCTGCACAAGTTATAGTTTTCCACCCTGTAATAAAAGCCCCAAAATGTATAAAAGGACATACAGTATATAAAATACATTAATAAAAACAAAATATTAAAACCAACAAACCATGATGAACCATGTTTTATTAATTACTTTTTTTTTAGGTATTTGTACTCTTTTTATTATGTGATATATGGTTCACTAGACTAGAAGCAGTTAATGAAAACGTACATTTATTCATGGTTTTGTATACAGAAGTTTCTGAAATTCACTACACACAAACACAAAGGAACACACTCACTGAGAGACAGAGTGATGTTTCCCAACAAGCACCATCCTGGATGTTTGTCTACTGGGAGTGACTGAAAAGGCTGTAACCTAGGAAACAAGGTTATAACTGCTGATTGGCTCAAATAATGTTGGGATGCTGTCATGATGATGGACCTGAGTGTAACACATACACTGGTACACACACACACACACCTCCATATATTTGCGCACACAGTTAAACAATATCATGTCCCCTGGCCCTTGAATTGCTGTAGAAATGTGTTTACTGCAGGAGGTTGTGTGTGTGTGTAATGTACTTATGGGATTGTGTGTCTCTTTTATGGTATCAGTCATGTATTATTCAGTCTAGAACAGTGTTGTTATGGAGCAGAGCGGTATATGATACACAATATCACATGTCCTTAAATTGATAAAGTAGAAATTAAATCTAAGTAAATGAAAATGTGTAGCTCTAAATACATTCAGATTTGATTTAATGATTTAATTTCTGCAAATTTTTGTATGTAAGATTTTTTTGTCTTTAAAAGCCATCTGACTAAACCAAACTATGCAAGGGTGCAGCCAAAACCAACACGATTCTATAAAATGTCCATGGACCCACCAATGTTCATTTATTATCCAGTCAGGATAGAGCTAAGTCACCTATATAATGGTTATTCTCGCTTGACGTTCAAGTAAGCAGGTGTACTATTGTGATTTTGCTCACATGATAGCCCTCATAAAAGTCTGTTAGTCCAAGATCAGTGTGGGTGTGTGTCGTGACTCTCCTACAGACCTTGTTAGTGACTGTTGAATGAACTCAATATCAAACCTTCTGTCCACGCTGGGCATTGGTCAGTACTGTGTGTGTGTGTGTGTTCATCTGAGGTCCATGTTTGTTCCCTTCCCGTGGCGATAGCGTGCAGGGACCAGCAGTGCTCTCTCTGTTTCCAGTAAACACTTCCTGCCAACAAGAGAAGCTCATAATGACCTCCACCAGGAGAGGAAAAGTGTATGCAGATCTCCTCCTGTTATTTATATTAAATACAGTACCTGCTGTAGCCAAACATAGAACAGCACGCCACAAAACTGGACTCCTAGCAGTGTGTGTGTGTGTGTGTGTGTGTGTGTGTGTGTTTGTGCATGCTTGTGCGGCACAGACACGGTCGATTTAAGCTGATGTAGCAGTTCAATCTGTGTTTATTTGAAGTACAGCAGATGGAGCATGCTTGTCTGTGAAAAGTCTTCATGCTGCATTAGTACTGCAGACGTCTATCGTACCATTTTAGGCTATTTTAAGACAGCTTTGTATATCAGACCTGTAATTCCAAAATGTGTGAGTCCGTAATTCATATGCATTTGGCCAGGCAAGGCTGTTTCACTGGATTTTCTCCCAAAAACCTCCAACTGCTGGAGTTTTGTAAGATATTATTTGCTGCCGAGTAAACTTCACTTAAAAGCAGATTACAGTATGAGTGGCACTTTGGTAGGGAGGTCGGCTACGAGTAGAGGAAATGGATCAAGTTATCAAATGATAATAACTTATTCTACAAATTTCCCCTCAGTAAAATAACCCAGTTTCCTCCGCATTATTGGTACCAACTCAGCTACAGAAAATGTTAAGATTGATAAAAAAAAACTCACACCATAAAAAGGATAGAGGTTAAGAAAAGCCAGACATTAAAAGGTAAAAGTTTTAAGACTGGTCTTAATATCTAAGACCAGTCTTATATTTTGTACCCCAACAGAGAATCTTAAAGAAGTTAAATATAGTTAAATTCCCAGTTCACAAGTGACTCATTTGTTTGTGCAGGTAAAAGTAAAATATCTGGATGCATTAGAAATTTAACAGTGTTGACCTTTCAGCGTGATATCCTCCTATGTCGTTAATGTTCCTGATGTGGGATTGGTAATGTCTGCACCTTGACAGCAGTATTAGTCATTGGGATTACACACAACTGTCATTGTCACACACACACACACTATACATGCATACACACACACATACACTTAGAGGTGATGCAGAGAGGATTATCTTCACTTCTATTAGCCTGCTTATTACACTTTGTGTGTGTGTGTGTGTGTGTGTGTGTCGTGCACCAGTGGTTAAGTAGAAGATTAACAGCAACCCCTATTTTTCACACATAAAGTTGTGGGAATATTATCTGCTGAATACACATAGCAGGCTGCATTCCTTTCTTTTCCTATTTCATCACTTTTCTTTCTTCTTGGTGTCTTTCCTTCCTTTCTACCTCCTCTCCTCTCCTCTCCTCTCCTCTCCTCTCCTCTCCTCTCCTCTCCTCTCCTCTCCTCTCCTCTCCTCTCCTCTCCTCTCCTCTCCTCTCCTCTCCTCTCCTCTCCTCTCCTCTCCTCTCCTCTCCTCTCCTCTCCTCTCCTCTCCTCTCCTCTCCTCTCCTCTCCTCTCCTCTCCTCTCCTCTCCTCCTGTGGTATGAGTCACCTCCCACAAAGTGTGATGCAGCGAATGTGAGGCGCCTCTTGTATCAGGAAGGTGACTGATTAAGGACTCACAGTGTGTCACCTCAAAGCTTTTATTAGCTGCCAGAGATTAAACACGTTTTTCAGTTTTTACATTTAAACTTCATGATATATTATAAGACATGTATTTTATTTCATTTTCACTTCACTTCTTTCCTTGCAATTCTCCTGCAATCTGATCACTTAATCAATACCAATATAGATTACTGTACTGTATTGTATCAATTATAGATGAGCCCTTTCCAGCACAGGTATTTTTAGAGCCAGAGACTCATATCAGTTCGTGTGCACTTATACAACAGACTTGCCAATGAATCAAGTCAAATACCAAGGTTGTTTTACTGATTAGTTATAGGATATCCTTCCACAATTTGCTCTAACTCTACATGTTGGCTTCTTAATACTTAATACCTTTAGTCTCTAATCTGATATGTACATTTACCATATGGTTAAAAACAATCTATCCTTGAGACCTTACACATGTGTTGAATGCATGTCCTTCTTTAAATCATGAGAAATTCATCAGCCAGTTTAATGTTATATTTAAAATTTAACATGAGTAATACATATTTGCTACAGCAAATACATGATAGGACACAGGTTCAGGATAAAATTCATGCTCTTTCTAGCAGGTAAGTAAATGAGGAGAAAGTATCTATAGTACCCAGTAAGGTGATAGCCCTTTGTGTAATCAGGGGCAGCACAATGCAGAAAAGATCTTTGCCAGCTGCTGAATGGAGGAACAATGCTCCTCTAGGGAGAGGAGAGGAGAGGAGAGGAGAGGAGAGGAGAGGAGAGGAGAGGAGAGGAGAGGAGAGGAGAGGAGAGGAGAGGAGAGGAGAGGAGAGGAGAGGAGAGGAGAGGAGAGGAGAGGAGAGGAGAGGTTAAATGAAGGAAGGAGAGAAAAAGGGAATATGAGCCCCAGAGCCATTAGTCTTTTTCATCACCCCTCCCCCATCTCTTCCTCTCCGTTTTCTCTCTTCCTCCTCTCTTCTCCCTTTTCTGTCTCTGTGTCTCCATTATGTCTTGTTTTTTCCCCCCTCTCTCGCTCCTGCTCTTAATCTGATAACGCTGCATTGAGGTGATATGTGTAGACAGCGACAGTTAGATGCTGATCATGTGAAACTTCATATCTGATGCTCTTGATGTCTGTGATGGCACTGTGTGAGTTTCACACCCAGAGAAAGAGACGGCAATAGAATGTTTTTTGATGTAATTATGGAAGTTTATGAGCCAACCTGCTCACATTTTAATTAGTCACTTTTTTTTCAAAGGTTTTCTCATCTATGTGAAACCAAGGACACGAGAGAGTCAAATATCAGACAGAGTGAGAAAAACTGAAGTAAGTTAGTCTTAAAAAATGAGAGACAGGTGGAGATGCAGACAAGTATAAATCATGCAGAGCAGGAAGGGTTTAATTCCTTATACTTTTTTACTATTTCCATATCGAACCTAGACATTTATTTTTTAAATAAAATAATTTGAAAACAATGATTTTAACTGTTAATTAAGCTTCCGAAAAATCAATATTCAAAATGCTTGGTCGAGGTTTGTGTGTGTGTGTAGGCTGATTCCCTGGGCCAAAATAGGGCAGGAGAGCCTGGCATCGACTCAGCTTCCTGCATGAGTGACCTGAGTAAACAGTGTGTGTGTGTGTGTGTGTGTGTGTCTCTGTGTGTGTGTGTGAATTTGCATGTGTGTGCATGCGTGTGTGTCTGTGTCTCCGCCCTACAGCGAGCTGCTGTCAAAGAGAGGGAGGAGCAACCGAAAGCACCAGCGAACGAGAGATAGAGAAAAAGAGGAGTGTAGTAGAGGGACAGAGTTAGCATCTGTTGTTTGTGTGGCAGTCGAGCAGCACTGGACTGATTTTACACGCATATTTTCTCTGTACCACACGCTACTGAATATTTACACACACTTCTACACACATTCTTTACACCCCGGCTCACTCACA
This sequence comes from Pampus argenteus, assembly GCA_036937835.1. Taxonomy (NCBI): domain Eukaryota; kingdom Metazoa; phylum Chordata; class Actinopteri; order Scombriformes; family Stromateidae; genus Pampus; species Pampus argenteus. Next base: position 14,760,361 of record CM072870.1, read on the forward strand.
TGCTGGATTCAATGTGGAACTACCATTAGATCCTCTCCATCAGTACTCATCTCTTTCTCTCTTTCACACACACACACATAACTGCGCTCTCTGGGTTTTTCCTCTTACTCACATCTCCGGACTCTTAAGCAGCAAACTCTACTAAAACACACACAAACACTGATTTGAAAGCTACCATATCAGCATCATATCGCACGGACGTTGAGCCTGCCTGCCTGCCAGCAGCATGTGAGTACAGCTGAGAGGGAGTTGGGAGACCTCAACTGATGTATTTGTTAACCTTCTGCCTCTGGTAACACTGTTAACACTGCCTTTACTTCAGGGACGGGGAGTGTTGGTGTGTGTGTGAAATAATTATGATTCTGATATTGGTCTGGTGAATCTGTGGTGCATTGTGTTAGCCCTCTAATGAGCAGTGATGCAGTATTGACATGCTGGCTCCTATGGAATATAAGAAATAATCAGTGATGTAGAAACATAACAGTTTACTATCAACAGTCTCACTTTGTTTTTTGTTTTTTTCTTTCCAGTCAGCTGACTGTTTTATCAAAGTGAATTACTGCTGTATTTTTGCAATAACACTGCATTTTTTTAAGACTTAAAAAACAAAGATGATCACGATTACAGCTCAGAATTTTCAGCACCAGCTTTGGTCTTAAAAGAGAGAGACCAGAAATACTGGCTTTGTCTTTCTTAAGGACTCAATAACACTAATATCTCAGCTGCAACAGTCTTTGTTCTGTAGATCACAGCGAGAAGCAGAGATACAACAACATCATCTCAGTAGCTGTAGCTGTCTCTGTTGTTTCTAATGCCTTAGCTCCAACACTGTCTGATTGACAAACTTTTATCTTTATTCACTAATTCCTTGCATCAGATGTGATTTTGCTCTAACTGTTTTTGCTGTTTTGTACATCTAAGCTCGATCAGTCACTCCTCCTCTTTACTCCTTTTTTTCTCTTCTTGTTTTCTTTTTACCTCTCTCTAATGTCTCTGGCTGTCTCCCTCTTTTATGCTTGATCCCATAATGCTATATCGTGATGTTGATGTTGATACAGACAGATGATGATGTGAAAATTCATACAGTATCTGATCATTTTGATTCATGTGCGATCATTCTATGGAGTGATTTAGAGGTGTTAGTCCATCAAACTGCATTGGTGCTGCCAAGATTGAGAATACCAGACTGAGGTCATCAATGAGAATATTTAGGGTTAGCAAGAAATTTAATTTTCAGCATGTCACCTTGATTATCCTCAAGTGTGAATGGAAATATTGGAGGAAGTTTTGCTTCTATGTGATGTGTGGCAGTAAGTACAGTTTAGTTGTTTGTGTCTGTCAGCATCAATGTATCAGATTAACACTTCAGGGGAAATCTTGGGTAATATCTCGGCTGGTTTTTAATGGGAATTCAGGGAGTGAAACAGAAAACAGAAATAGGGAAAAATCAAGGAAGCATCAGTAGATACTGCAGGTCCCAGATCTGTGTGTGTGTCTGATAGAGAGAGAGAGAGAGAGAGAGAGAAAGAGAGTGGGCATGGTCGTGTGTACCTCGAGTATGATTGAATTACTCTGGGTTAATTAGATTTTATAGTCCACAGTAATGGTTCAGGAACACACACACACACACGTATGTATACACAGGGGCATCCTTCAGAAGGACTTTTTCAGGCTCATTGCCAGCAGCGTTGTCATCTGTGTGTTAGTTCAGAGGTTTCTGGGAAGCTGTGTGGTGTTAAGACTAAATGACAGTCAGTACGGATTTATTACAACACACACATATCTGCTGTTTGTTCAGCCACTCTGAATGTAAAAAAAAATATCACATTTTAATGCCATATAGTGATATATCAGCTTACTGGTTAAAAGTTAATGTTTTTACTTTTTCTGCTCAAGGAAGACAATATCATGCCACGATGTCCCGTTATTGGAGACATTATGTCATTTGTTTTTGCACTTCGTGCATTTCCATAAAAAAAAAGTACATTTATAATTAAAGAGGCTCAAATGACATTTTCATAGCCACTAGAAAAAAAATGGGCCAGAAACTAAAGTGTTCTAGCTGCATGTAGCATGAGGATAAGGGTTGCTATGCTGAGTGTGTGAGCAAATCATTGCACTTTGCATCGATTGGCCAACTGGTTGCACTCTAGCAATTTACTACTTGTTGTTCAAGTGAAATGGGGATGCAGTTGTTCCTGGCAATTAAATCTCAAGTGCTGTTTGAAAATGCATTGTTGTATTTGAATCCACATGTCGCAAGGGTGAAAATGAATGGAAACAAATACAACAGTTTTGCAGGAAATTCAGTGTGCTACTTCAGTATTTGAATGTATCATTTTTCCTTTCAACTCTAGACTTTTGTGTTTCCAGTCGGTCTGTTTCGTTTGCCAAACAGAAAATATGAGCCAAATAACACCTTAGAAGTGCTACACAAATGATGCTATGTCACATCACCGCTGAGCTGCTTGGGCGTCACTGTGTGAAATCAGTGTGCATTTATAATGTGACGCTTGTGATCAGTGTAGACTCATTTATTTTTTTTCAACTACAACACCATATGTAGACAGCTGAAGCCAGATATGTCTAACATGTCTGGCTGTCATGTATAACAGCTTTAATCTGTCACATGGCTTTAGTATTAGAGTTTATCAGTACCCACAAAGAAACTCATTCTTATTCACATTGGTTAAACAATATGAAAGAGATTGAAATCCCATTGTATGATACGCTTGTAAACCTAAAGATGTTTATCATATTTTGTCATGTCAGTGGAGGAAGGAAGGAAACATAAAAACACTAACCAAACCTCTTATATGTTTTGTTGCCCAATGACAACATATAATAAGCCCAACAACAAGGGGGGGGCATCATCTTTCTACAAAACTAGCAAGCAACCTACATGTAGCTACGATGTAAAAAAGAAAAGCAAAGTGAATGAATGAAGTGAAACAAAGCGGCAGCCTGATTGTGAGACGAGATAAGACACTGACAGGATTTTGTTCTTTCCATGGACATTGCAGGATATAACATAAAAATAACATCACTAATAATTTGTCATTTTTTAGTGATGTGATGTATCTGAGTCCGTATAGTAGTCTCAGACTGACTATTTGTGTGCACAGGGTTGCGTAGGTGCGTGTGTTTTTGTGATGTGTTATTGATGTGGATCTGGTCTGATGTAACCGGAGTTCATATTCAGATCAAACAGACTTTGAGATGATGGCTCCAGAGAAAGTGTTGACAGTTCGTGTGGTGTGTGTCTGCCTCTCCATGCCTGTGTGTCAGTGTGGATTGACAGTTGTGTATGAGTAAGACCTGCAAACAATTATCAATCTATTGGTGGATAATCAGAAAATGAACCATCAACTATTTTGATTATTGATTATTAAGTTTTGAAGATAACTGTTAGTTGCAGCCTAAATGTAAATGTCCTTATACTTCATTTAAAGGAAACGTGGTAGTACACCACACAGTACATAAACCTCCATCACCCTCGTCTGTTTGCTCATGCACCTGCTCCTCCCTTTGATCTACCACATGTAAAGTGGTTCCTGACCTATTGAGCGAAGATGACTGAAGCAGAAGAAATCATTATCACTCAGCTGCTGCTAATGTGGAGTAACAGGTAGCTTATGAAAGTATCTTAAATTAGATTCTTTGCAAACATTTAATTAGTTGAGGTAAGGATTTATTTTTAAAGATGTAAATGATCAGGCCTCTGCCAAAGCTCTAAAACAGTGAAGCTAAGATGTATCTCAATTCTGCTGTGTTTAACAATGTTTGTCCTCTTTGTGTGTCTGTATGTGTGTGTGTGTAGAGTACAGTCGTTTCGAGGCGAAGATCCATGATCTGAGGGAACAGATGATGACCAGCAGTGTCAGTTCCAGCTCCACGTCGCTCCGCTCCACACAGAAACGCACACTTTACGTCAGGTAAATCCTGATCCTGAATGCACTGTTTAGTCTTTAAGGAGACAAACAACATGTTTTATCAGTTAAGCTGTAGCTCCCAGCAACTACAAAACAGGTTGTAAAAAAGAGTTTAAAAATTGTTTAAAATGCAACATAACATTTTATAGATAAAAAGATTGATGCTAAAATGAGAAACTGAACTAACTGAACTTTAGGTGAAATGTGCAGCAAAACATGCTTCACTTCTTCCCATGTTTGTTCTTATGTCTGATGAAAACAATAACATCACATAATATACTTCAAAACCCAGAGTTTAAGTACAGCTGACACGTACTCTGCATGAAAGGAACATCTGACCTGAACTATGTGCAAGTGGCCTGGAAGGAGAAAGCAGAAGCAGCTGGGAAAATTGCACTACACACACACAGATGTTGACTCACACAGAGAGCAGCGCCGAGGTCAGAGTCTGGTCAGGGAGCTAGAGGCCAAAGGTCACATTCAGCCATCTGGGAAATGTAGTCCAACAAGTGCCAGAGATTTATCACACTGACTGGTCATCTGGTTTATCTGACTGACTGAGAAATAGCCTGAATGTCGGACTCATTTAAAAAAATAAAATAAATCTAATTTACTAAAATATGATTTTATTAAATTCAATTTCATTTCTTAGAGTCTGTTAAACTAAAAGTGTTAAAGTGTAAAACTTGAGGATTTCCAATGTTATTTTTCCAACTTTTTTTTTTATCGGTTCTTTGCGTTTCCACTGCTTATTTAATTGAATTAGAAGTCTGCATTACAATGTGTCTACCACCACTTTATGTGATTGCAAAACTGCATTTTAATGAAACTGTGCTATATAAATACAATATCCACCTACCTTATGGCAGTTTGTCTCCAAACAAAAAGGCTTAGTATGTGGAACGAAAACACAATGAAACAAAAATGTTCATGGCTGAAAGATCAAATAGTTGCAGATGAATATTTCACAGCAATAAAATAAAGGCAATCAATGTCAGAAAAGGAGTTCAAAGACTGCCTTAATTCAGACCAAAAAAAACCTTCAAATTTAAACCAAGAGTAAAGCTCCAAGCGGCTTTGGAAATATGACTTTGAAACCCCTCAACAACAGAACAGCCATACATGACTTTACTGTATCATTGTAGATTTAACAAAGAAATATGCATATATCAGACAATTATCATGACTGCAAGTTCATTACTTCACATGCTGAATTTTAATGATAGCGTTCCTCCCCTGTCTATAGTCAAAATCAGGCCATGGTCATTTTAAGGTTATAAAGAACACACACACACACACACACACTCAACAACCCATATGATAAATCACTGTCATATGTGAAGTTTTTTTTTATTTGGTTACTACCCATAAACGACCAATCAGCAAAAAAATGTTAAAGAGGAAGGCTCAGACTGGCAGCTGATTGGTCCAGCTAAGGCCATCGGTGCGTGACAGATTGAGGTGCTCTGGGCTGCTGTGTGTGTTGTATATTTCACCACTAACACAAAGATACTTACATAGGCAAGGAAAGAATAACAAGACACATTCCCTGTACAGTATATTTTTCTATATACTTACCTGATCGTCAGTAAGCTGTATGAAGGTTGTGTCACTGGACACACACACACACAGACACACACACAGACACACAAATACCTCTCTCTGCTGTACTGATTTCTGGTGTAGATATCAATTTCAAAACATTTTAAGTAAATGCTTTAGGACATTGGCTTCTTGAAACAGAATATTTTGGTTTCAGATTGCTTGAGGGCTATTTTGGAGCAGTCTGATAGAGCTGACTGTTCTGACTGGTCATTTAAATGCTATTAGCAAATTTTAAACATACAGTATTGATAAAAGCACAGCTATTAAAACACTACTAATACTGTATATTAAGGTATGTTCATCTAAGTTTTTTCCTCATGTGAATTGAGGATTTAAGGATAGAAAGTGTCACATGATTCTATGTGGTGCAGATTGTGAAGTCCTTTGATGCAAATTTATAATTGTATGACTATAAAACAAATTTAAAATAATTCAAACTCATTTGAATGAGTTACTTGTGTCGGATAATGAATGTAAATGATCCTGTGTGTATGCACACCTGGATTAAAGTGCACATATTCAGTAATACTTTATGTGTATTGAGTACAAAGTTAAACTACAACTACAGTTTGGACAATAAGCTGCTGGTTTTGCACACATAAACATTACCTATTTTAGTCATACTGTCCAAATAGTAATAATTGAAAAACATAGCAGTGCATGTGCAACCTAGGTTGTCCTTCTGTAACCTTTAACATTGTTTGAATTTAGTTTTGTTCACTTGATGATAATACAGAAACATCTCTTAACTATCTCACTAAGTTGGGCAGCTAATTCAGTCGGCTTAGCATCTGCCGCTATTTTATATATAACATATTAATACATTTTCTTCAAATATTAACTCAGTGTCCTCCGAACTGATGATCACAGTCCTCTATTATACTATAGACCATAGAGTAGCTTCACTGCAGCAGTTAGGAAAGGTCATGTGCCTTCACAGCTGCATCAGTGACATCCCAACCAGTGCAGGGATCTGAACTGTTGACCTCCTGGTCATAAGATCACATTTCTATTAGTCTACATCTGTACCCTTAATTACAGTGTTAGTCATTAACAGCAGCTTGTATGAATCCAGGCTAATAAAGACTAGCAGATTTAACAGCCAACTGTAACTGTAATGTGCTATGTGGAAATCTTACTTTTAATGTGTTTAATCTAACATCATTAAAACATATGGTGGTGACTTTTTTTCTTTGCGGATGTCTGGCTCTCTGTGTCTCATCTTCTCTCTTTCTGTCTTGATTTCTCCTTCTCTGTCTCAGTTGTGTTTTATTGATGAAGGCAGTGAGGACTTTAGGGGATGCCTGTTATTTCAGCTCTAGTTGCTTTGCTCAGACACACTCACACACTCTCTCTCTCACTCACACACACACACACACACACACACACACACATTGCTGGCCTACTTTCCTAGGTCTTTTCCCTCTGGACAGGTTTGCAACTCTGGTCACAGAGTCAGATCACCGTTCACATGAACATGCACTCAGACTCACTAAATACACTGCAACATATTAATGCACACAAACAAACTGACACACACACACCCACACACAGATATGTATAAATACACACAAAAAAGCATATATACACATACAAGATGAATGAGAAGTGTAGGAAAGCTGTTTTGGCTCTTATTTACTGCAACAGCTGTCTCTCTGTTTTGTTTCGTAGTTTCTTACTGTGAAATGTGTCCAGTGGTTTCATATTTAGGACAATGTAAAAACAAATATGCCCATTCTAGCAGGATTATAACACTAAAGAGGTTAGGTCTATGTGTTTAATGTAATTTTTTGTCTCGCTGTCTGTCTGCAGAGCGTTGTTCGACTACGACGGGAGTGTGTCAGATCTGAGCGCACCCAGTCAGGTCCTACCATTTCACTTTGGGGATATCCTCCATGTGAGCAGCGCTGGCGAAGAGGAGTGGTGGCCAGCACGTCACCTCAGCCCCCCGCCCCCAAACTGCCCTGAAGTTGGGGTCATCCCAAGCCGCAGGAGGTCAGATCTTAAAGAGTGTTGGATTGGGGTGGGGTTCTTACAAACAGTTTTTAAAGAGTAACTCAACAAATCCTGAATATCTTGTTTTTGCTGACCTCCAGTGATCCACTTCTCCCCTAGTTGCAGTTCCTCAAAATTGATATTGTACAGTGGGACACAGACTGCGATCAAGTTTTTATTAGTCTTGCGCAGTGTGGCATGAAATAAAAGTATAAAATTATTGTAAATTAACAAACATGTTCCATACTAACCACTGGACCAAACTGTTAATTTCCATGTGTATGCTGTCAAGTTACAACAGTAATTAGTTTTCAGTTTACTTTAGTGTGTCATTTTACTGTTGGCTCAATAACTGCAGGCAACATCATTATTTCAAACCTACTTAATGTTTACCTGTAATGGAAATATAGCAATAATCCCTCCTCCCACCTCTCTCTCCCTTCTAGTTTCCTCAGCGGAGGAGGTGACAGACAGATGCTGATAGGTTTCTGAGGTGTGAGGAGGAGCAGATTTAGAACAAGAGAACTGTCGTTTTACCATTCATAACACTGAGGGAGGTGATGAGGAGGGAGGGAGAGATGTGGAAAGTGAGGGAGTGTTAAAATGACGGAGTAAATGACAGAGGGACTGAGCGAATGAAACATGGGAGGGATGGATATGGAGATTGCCATGGGTTTGGTGATGGGATATTAATACAGTAGAGATATATATCACTAATATAATATTTTAAAGTAGAGATTGAGTGAAAGAATCTGGACCATTAGAGGCTCTTACATTAGGGGTAAAATAATGACTGTGTTGGAGTAAAAGGCTTATATGACTTCATTTATTACAGGATGAGTTTTTAGAATATAAAGTATATGAAGTTATGATATGATAATAATTATATTACAATATGAAGGATTTAATTACAGGATATTACAGGAGACAGAGGAGATGTGGGATTATTACAGGTAGGTAAAATAAGGTCTGACTTGAGGAAAGTCAAGTTAATTAGTCTTTCGATAAAAGCTGTCATCTGATCTCAATACATTTCCTGTTTTGCCCATCTCACCACCTTCTCTTTATGCTCAACTGCTTCCTCTTTTCTATGCATCTCCTTCTCTCTCTCTTTCTTCTTCTTCCCTCTCTTCACGTCTTCTTCTCTTCCCCCTCCTCTTCATCCTCATCTCTCCACCACCTTCTTCCTGCTCCACCTATTCCTCATCACCTCCTCCTCATTCTCTTAGCCTCCTTCATCTCCTCTCTTTCTTGCTCCACATGCTCCTTCTATCTCACACCCCGTCCTACTCATTCTCTCCTCTCCTCTCCTCTCCTCTCCTCTCCTCTCCTCTCCTCTCCTCTCCTCTCCTCTCCTCTCCTCTCCTCTCCTCTCCTCTCATCAAGGTCCAGTAATTTTCCTTAAGTTATTATTGTAATTTCTGCTGGTCTGTTTTCAGTAATTATTTAGGAGGACTTTAGGAGGTTAAAAGTTGCATTATTTAAGACTTTGTATAAAAAGGCATGAAGACACTGGAGATTCACCTCATTTAAAATTCAAGTGTTGGATGTGACCAACAGCAGGAAATGGCACTCAAATCTAAATATAAACTTAGCTTGACCTTTACCAAATTCCTTTTCTGCTTTATGTCCAAATGTTTTGATCTTGTTTCAGTTGCCCCATTGCATTTAGTGGATATGAACATGCTGTTCTTAAATGCTGCTGATAATATCATAATAAGTTGCAAAATAACCTTTTGAATAAAGGGCTATTATGTGGTATTTTGTCTATGCTTATTTTGTGAAAGTGAAAAGATCTAAAAGGTTAAAGTAGCAGTAGTCAGGACTATCCCTCCACAAATAGAGACCACTGAATGAGTCGGACATACACGAGTGAGGGAGAAAGTCCCAAGATGGATGGCTGATATGCTTTTGAATAACACATTTTTACAGATATACCTGTTAATAAATATAATGTCCTATTCTTCTTGTCCTTACTTCTCACAGGGCAGAGAAGAAGGAGAGGTCAAGGTTAAAGACGGTCAGAGTGACGAGGTCTCAGGACAGATCGGTGAGTAGCAACTAACCTTTACCAACAATGCAAAAGAAAAGCCATTATTCAGTATATTTTACAATATGAATGATAAGATTTTACTATACTTCTGAATATGCATACAATTCAGTTATCACTAACTTCACAATAATATCTGCAAATATTCTTTGGTCTCTTTAATTTAAGACTATTTGTGATCGAGACACTTCCAGTCTGAGTTCACAAGCAAGGCGGCAACATGACTTTAATCACACCTCTGCGAGTGTGATGATGACAGATGACACGAGTCTAACACAAGCTATTGATATCATTGTGTTGTCAGCTGTCTTTATCACTCCCTCTCTGTTTTCCTTGCACTATGTGAATCACCAGCTCTGCATGATGAAGAGCTGATAATTAAAAATGATCGCACACACACACACATACACTGTATCCTGTGTGTGTAAAGAATAGAGAACCCATGAGCTTTCAAATAGGGCTCCTGCTGATTAGTCAAGATACTGTTAAGATCATTTTCGGTATAATGATTAATACTGTCTCTCTCTCTCTCTCCCTCCCGCTCTCTTCGTCTCTTTCTTCAGGATCAGGATGATAAGGGTAGGTATTCTCTCCATCAGTGACATCTCCTGGTCAGTGTATGTAACTCCAGCTCCTGGAAAACCTCAATGATATACAGTGTCAATTTCACCTCTAGTATAGTTCAGTTCAGTCAGTGTCATGTGAAAACATACTTTTGTATTGACATAATGGCCTTTGTCTGACAAAGACATTGATATTCTTTTTTTGAACCACCTCTCAAATACATAAAAAGTAGTTGTTGGTGAAATATGTCACTATATGTTAATATGTTACTAGAAATAAATTCATTTTGGTGCATCTTAGCAGCTCGGTCCTGGGTGAGTTTTGTTTCCAGTAACAGGCCAAGAATATGCAGGCTGTACTAAATGGTCAAAAATGTGAAGTGCAGGGTGTTATAGCAGCAAATCAATAATACAGATGGTTTTGGAATGAGATGTTCAGCATTTACATTTGGGTGTAATGTTATGGTCCAACCACTCACTCATCAAATTACATGCATATTTTTCTTGTCTGTGTGCAAAGTTCAAATAACTGTAAGTGAGATTTCTGCTTGAGAACAGTCAGAAAACTTAGGGGGGAGCTTTCTGAATTTTGAAAAAATGTCATCTCAGCTTGAGCATTTTTAACAGAAAGCATCTGTTATAAACTGGTAGTATTGGGTTTGAAAGAAGTGAGCGTGTGTGTGTGTGTGTGTGTGTGTATGTGTGTGTGTGTCTCTGTCTGTCTGTGTATGTGTTTCTGTATGTGTGTGTGTTGCTGACTCTGACCTGTCTTGTCCTTCCAGAGCTGGTAACCTCTGGCACCAGCGATAGTGAGAGTAGTTCCTGTAAGTCTAGACCCTCTCTCTCTCTGTCTCTCTCTGTCTCTCTCTCTCTTTCTCTCTTTCTCTCTCTCTCTCTCTCTCTCTCTCTCTCTCTCTGTCTTTCTGCTTCTTGTTCATGTTTTATTTTACTTTCAAACCTCAGCCACGTGACGTTGCTGCTGGTTTGTGTGTGTGTGCATGTTTTACAGTGGGTGTTTGTGTTTGGTACTATTGGGGTATTTTTTTTATGTGCATGTGAGTGTGTGTGTGTGTTTATGTGTACGTGTGTGTGTGTGTGTGTTTATGTGTGTGTGTGTGTGTGTGTGTGTGTGTATGTGTGTGTGTGTGTGTGTATGTGTGTGTTACCACACTTCTCCAGCCTGCTTCAAGAGCTGTTGAAGAAATCAAAAAGTAGAAGAGTGTAAGGTTGTATGTTGTTGCCAATAATCCCATTCACTATGCCTCTAAATGTGTTCATGATTTCTGTTCATCCAATCAGCTGGCCAGGAGGAGACCCTCCTTACCTACCAACCAGTCATGCAGCAGGAAGGTCAGTGTTTAACTCTAAAACCTTATTTTATTTTAGTGTAAGAATAATTAGTTTTTCTTTTTACTTGCTATTCAGTGCCAATATGTACAGATATTGAGAATAAAACCCAACATACTTTAAGTTATGTATGGAACCATACCTTTAATCTATAATAGTTAATTACAATACATAAATAATTTGGGTCATTGAAATATCTACAGCTTGTTTAACCACCTAATACTCACTGAAAGGTTTATCATTACAAATGTGTGCTGTGCAGCCAAACTTACTGTAAAGTTGTCACTACAATTAACGTGTTTCACATTACCCATTGTCATTAGCGCAGATTTAAAGCTACTTAAACATAAAATAGATGAAAGTAAAAGGTAAAAATGTGATGTTAAGTGGTTAATAAGTTTCGATTTCCTAATGTTAGCGTTGCTTAATTCAACTAGTTTGTTTCTTGTATGCGTATCAACCTGGTTTTGTTTTTTGTTATTTACCAGTTAATTACACGCGGCCAGTCATCATTCTTGGACCAATGAAAGATCGAGTTAACGATGACCTCATCTCCGAGTTCTCTGACAAGTTTGGCTCCTGTGTCCCACGTGAGTGTTTAAACTTCAGGCTATATTCCAGTAGTGACCTCTGAATGACTTTGCACACATTACAAAAAACTATGTTTATATTTATGTTTATGATGTTGTAATAAACACTGACACATCATCTTAAAATGATGGTATGTTTTGCCATAACCTTTTTAGTATATTTTTTATAAACTCAGTGGTAACTGATGTTCAACTTAACTGAACTCAAAGTAGATTACGAGGACATCCAATTGTTTATCATACTTGCCACTTGTTACCGTTGGCAGATAATTTGAAATTATGATTTGCTTGATAAGAAGCTTGAAAATAAAAACTTTACAAAAGTGGCAGAGAGTGGCCGTGAATTAAACTTTTCTCTTTTATCTATATATTTGGCAATCTATCTCTATTAAAATGTGTACTAAGATGAATTTGGTATGAAGATACATTCATACATCCTGTTAGTTTATCCCTAAATAATACCTGAATTACCAGTTACATAGTTTGCTTTGTATGATGTCAGAGATGTTTAAATGTTTTAAACAAAGCTTTCCATGTACATGTCTGTGTACCTCAGACACAACGCGGCCACGGCGAGACTATGAGGTGGATGGCAGAGATTATCACTTTATGGCCTCCAGAGAGCTCATGGAGCAAGAGATCCAGGAACACAAGTTCATTGAGGCTGGACAGTATAACAACCATCTGTATGGAACCAGCATACAGTCTGTCAAAGAAGTTGCTGATAAGGTGAGACACTCATAAAGACATGATCAGTGGAAGAGAGTCATTGACGGAGGATGGATGAGGATGGTAAGATTTGTCTAATTATCTGTCTGTCTCTGTCTTATGTCTCTCTCTCAGGGTAAACATTGTATACTGGATGTATCAGGTAATGCGATAAAGCGTCTCCAGATGGCAGGCCTCCATCCCATTGCTATCTTCATTAGACCAAGCAATGTCAACAACATCCTGTAAGTAAAATTAATACAACATTCTGTATGTTTCAATGACAGAATCCAGACAATAGGATCAATAATACCATACATATCAGCAACATTATTGTTAGAAATATTTGTATATGATTGTATTTAATTTCCTGAAGATAAGCAGCTCTATAGTGTTCATGCAGTATGTTTAATCAGGAACAATAATAACTGTTGTCCACTCTGTCTTGTGATTGGTTAAAATGTTTAACTTAACTGATGCTATAAAGCCTGACACACTAAACTGTGCTCAACGTGCTAAACATGCTGATGTTGCATTTTGTAGTATGTTTTATGTGTTTTTGCTACCATGTTTCATTTTTGGAAAATGAACTGCAGAAATTTATTGAAGCACGTGTCAACTATATGCTTGAACATTAAATCTTAAGAGGGCATTTTCAAGAAATGGACATATCCACAGTTTAGAATTAGAAACACATATTAATAATAATGATGAATAATGAATAATGATAAACATATCTTAAGATAAACAATATACACTATGTAACATTTTGAGTACCAAGTACCAAATGCTACATAATCTGAAGTTATAATCTCTGAGATTAATTTGGTGACATCTGTCTTTTTTGTGGCTATAGCAAACATTTGTTAGTTTGTTAGTCTGGGAACCTGACAAATCAGCAAACTTGTGTATCATTTGCTCTGGCAGATGTGTCTGCCCCCCTCATGTTGAAACATATTTACAAGTACATCTACCTGCAGACACACCCACTTTACTACATGACATGGTTTAGCTTTAGGCATGAGCAGTGAGACTGTTTTTTTTTGGGGAGAGGGGTTGGGGATGTGTAGGTCCGCAAGACTGCAGATAGATCACTCAGCCTGGCCCAGGTTAGGCCTATCACAACCATTTATCTGACATGGACGAGTTTGATACAGTGACTGTACAAAAAAGTGGTGCTGAGGCATTTTCGTACTGAAGCTTGCTGTAGCGATTTGTAAATGACAAATCCTTCCGTTATTCTGCTGTTATGTATACTGAAACATTCACTCTCATGTTGGTACTTTTGTTCTTTCTCAAGTGTAATAGTGAAAAAATATACTGATATAATACAGCACTCAAAATGTTATATGCAACGTGCAGAATGTATAAACTGTAATATGTGTGTACATGGTTAGTGTTAAATCATGTTGTACATAGTGTAATAAACGTTCAATATCATTATTTCATTTGGCAATAGTTAAACATCACAGTGACGTTAGTTAGTTTAATGTAAGTTTAGATTTATGTAAAAGATGTTTTACATTATTGTCCTGTAACATTGGAACTTTTGTCTGTGTCTCCAGAGAGATGAACAAGCGTTTTACTGAGGAGCAGGCGAGGAAGACCTACGACAGAGCTGTCAAACTGGAGCAGGAGTTTACAGAGTCCTTCACCGGTTAGTTATGAGAAAGCACACACATGTACTGTACATACACAAGCCAGTGCTGCTTACACACATGCACCTCAACCCATTAATTAATGGATTCCACCACAAAACATTTTTAACAGACTTTTGTGGATATTCTTATTAAGGTTTATTTTAGCGTACACAGTATTTTTCCTGTAATATATATTTTTGTAATTGTTCTTTGGAAAGAAGTGAAGAAATTGTTATAATTATTATAATTTGTAATCTCTCTCTGTCTCTCTCTCTGCAGCTGTAGTCCAGGGCTCGTCTCTAGAAGAAGTATATTTGCAGGTGAAGCAGATCATTGACGAGCAGTCTGGTCCATACATCTGGGTGCCCACCAAGGAGCGGCTCTGAATAAACACACACACACACACACACACACACACACACACTCATATTACATTTTCAACACTTCCCACTTCTCTAATTTTCCATTATCAGCCTGCTTCCTCTCTCTCTCTGTCTCTCTCTGTCTCTCTGTCTCTCTCTCTCTCTCTCTGTCTCTCTCTCTCTCTTTCTCTCTTATACACATAGAGGTTCACACACACATATTTACACACATAAGCACATACAGTTGGACGAGGCTGGGACTATCTGGGACTGCTGCTTCCTGAAGTGGGAGGAGCTCATGTCTGTCCAGCAGCCTATTGGTGGATCTTCCTACAGCTCAGTTCCTTAATGTTTAAGGAGGTGGTTCAAATCAAGGCGACACGTACCATTATCTGATTTGATTTCATTATTGTTATTATTGTTGTTGTCGTTGTTGTTTTCATATTAATGAAGGGTAATGCATTCATGTATGGGTTTGTAATGATAATATTGTCACCAAGAGGCAGACTTTTGCACGCTGTAGCTTTAAGAGCATGTTTTTGGGACAAAATCTTGATCTTCTTCCCTGTCTGTCTGTCTTTCCTCATGGCATTGCTCCTGTCTAGAGTTTCTCTTTCTGTCTCTCTTGCTTTGTCTTTCTCTTACATCCCTTCCCTCCCTCTTTAGACTATCAACAGGCTTTAAGTATGAGGTGAAAGTTTAACAATGCCCACCAGCATTTTGGCATTACAGGCCAAAATTGACCTATAGTACAAATACTGTTTAGAAATGTAGCAAGAAAATAACTGTAAGTAATTTAGGATTTGTGTAATTGAGACACGTGGTAATATTTCTTTTAACAAGCAGAAATTCTCAATCAGAATATAAAGAGAAAACTAAATTAGTTTGCATTAATTAAAGTATAGAATATTCTATCACAATTTTGTTTATTATATATCGGCCTCATAATGGTGGCAGAGTGTAGTTGGAGCCTTGGACCTGTATTTATCAAATGTCTTACTACATTTAAAGTATAAAAAACATCTTCACTAAAAGTAAAGATGAAGACACATTTATCAATTTATTACTCTTACTTGCAAGAGAGAGAGAGAGAGAGAGAGAGAGAGACTTTTAAAAGCAGTTCTCAAGTGATCGCAGGATTAATTACATGTATGAACGATGACGAGACGATGAACATGCAACATATACAGCCATTGTTTGCACCCCTGATAAATGCAAAAAAATCAATCTATCTAATGTTTAGATCAAATGCAAATATTGGTCTAAAACAACCATATATATTTTGGTCCAGCTAACGTAACTCAATCATGACCAATTATATATATTTTTTACAATCACTCGATCACGACAGCGAATTGTGAACATACATTTAAGAGCATTAAGTCATAATAAATGTTATTTATACAGAAGCTTTATTAAATTAGCTAATCGGAATATCTGATTGGTGCTTTTATCTTTCACTTAAGTCCAAAATGTCTCTTTTAGCAGTTTGATGAATACAGGCCCAGAATCTCAGTTTAAGAAACAAGAGTTTTTCTGCCTTCCCTCCTCTTCTTCCTCTCCTCTCCTCTCCTCTCCTCTCCTCTCCTCTCCTCTCCTCTCCTCTCCTCTCCTCTCCTCTCCTCTCCTCTCCTCTCCTCTCCTCTCCTCTCCTCTCCTCTCCTTTCACAGTGTGACATTTGTTGAGCACTCCCGACATAAAGCCGTGTATCATCTTCTTCATCAACACTATCATCACAATCATAATCATCAGCATCATCGTTATAGCTTTCCTTCTTGCTATAGTTGCACTAATGAAGGCTTGTTTCTTAAAAGCATCTTGGCGTGACAGAGCTGATACTGATACTCAAAGCTGATTTTAATCCAACATTTAATCACTTTCCACAATTATTATGCTTCCATAGCCTGTATCGGCCACTGTGGACTTAAAGGTACCCTGTGGATATTTTTGACCACTAGTAGTACTATGGAGCTATATGTTCACAAGTGGGTCCCCGTTTTTGCACACAGGCAAGGATGAGAGTGAATTCACATCTTGCCTTTGGTTTCAGGATATACCGCTGATCCTGTTGGTGGCTGATGCGAAAAAAAGTATATCTAAGTGATCTGTACCTGGATAATGACACCCAGTGTATGGGTCTTTGCATTTACAGCTTGTATTAAAATTAATTTCATTTTCCCAGATGTGTCTGCATTATGATCGGATCTGAAAATTAGCTAGACGGAGCTGGCAGACAAACAAGTTTAATTCCTTTGAATTAATCTGTACAGATCCAATCACAGTGCGAGCCCTACCACCTCCAAACGTGGTTGCTCATCCAAACGCCTTTTAATCACAATGCATTCTGAGTGCATTAATGTGTTTTTCCCTATCCGGTTAATGTGTTCAGATACAGATCACATTTTAATTACAAATATAAATAGCGTATTGGATTTACAGACAGCAGACATCTGTGAGATCATGAAAATACATTTAAACATGCAACTCTCTTGGATAACATACAAAAATTAGCATGAAAGTTTTGAACTCTCTCACGTACTGAGCGCTAGCCTGAAACACAGCAACGATCTCTGTTACGAAGATGCTTTTAGTAACACAGCCTCTGTATGGACCTTGTCAGCCACCCTCTTCCCATCTCAACCCTCAACCCCGAGGCGACTCCTCCAAGCTGACTGGAGACCAGAGACACACAGAGAAGCCTGTTCTGCTAACAGAGTAACTCTTAGACCCAAATGACTCCATGTATACTGAAAGCTTTAATATTTCCTACTCCTCACAGAATCTTCAGCTAAATTATATTTCTTTCCATCACTGATCTTGTGTGAAGTGAGTAGACGAGTGGTGCTTGTTGATTGACAGAACCAGACTCTCTGTATGACTCTGACTGTGTGTCGTAGCCAGGGGACCATGCCACTGTCTGTTAGAGTAAAGCACCGATGCAAAGAATCTATTACAGAGATGGATCTATATCTAACATATTATAATATTTATCCCTGCTCTAACTGCCTATTTTGGTACAAAAAAAAATAAAAGTCTATTGAGATTTACTGAAATCCCTGTACCGATGACCAGGGATGATTACTCTTGTTTGCATTGTGGAATGTGAATGAATGTGAATATACCATAATAATATTTTTCCTTTACTTTCACCTCTACTGCCAGTTTGTAGTGGTCTCTATTGATGTCTGATGTTGTTCATGCAGCGACAACAAAGTTCATAGTGGAGACGGTAGAGAACCTGCTGACTCCACCATTCAAATAAAAGATACCACCTTGAGAACCAAAATACAGAAACGAAACATGTTGCTCTCAACCGCTGCAGTTGCAAATAGATTGGAACTACCACCATCAAAATCAAACATGAACAAGCACTGAAGGTTTTGTTATATTTCTACAAATGATTTTCAGCTTTTGGTTTTATCACTCTCAGCTACATAATAATCAACAGCATTTTGGAGAGTAGAGTCCTTGAGGATGAGTCTGCAGCTGTGTTCGGCTGTACATGAGGGAAATGCTAACATCAGCATGCTCACAATGCTAAGATGCTAATGTTTAACTAACTACAGTGTTTATCATTTTCACCATCTAGCACCAAACTCAAAGTACAGCTGAGGGTACTTTTTTTTTTATAGGTATTTAGTTAAAAATGAAAGTACTGAACAAATGAAAACCAACAGGAAAAGTCAAAAGATGATTTATATAATTCATGGACATCATGGACATGGATGTTTGTGCTAAATTTCATTTTTCTTCTTTCTTTGTTATACCAAACTTTTTTTTTCCATTCAGTTTGTTGACATTGAAGGAGACACAATACAAAAACACTCAATGCACATTTACAAGAAGCATAAACACCACATGAAAATAATAATAAATGCGAAAATAATGCACTAAATGCCATGGCAATCTATCCAACTGTTTTAGTCTGGGCAAAAAGGGACCGACTGACATTTCCCTGTCGTTACAAATAAAGTAAAATAAAATAATAATAATAATAAATAATAATAATAAGCAGTATTTAATAATTATTAATATATAATATATGCTATATTAATATATTCCCCCCCTCTTTAATCAGAGGTATGTAATATTTTTTATGATTAAATACCACTGCTGCACCTAACACACTGATTAATGATTAATTTGGAGTAAGAACATTGTCAATGAACTCCAACAACATTTCAATAAAGTATTAAAAAACGTTTTTAGTTTGTATTTTACAAACTAAAAACTTCTTTTAACCACTTCGGTTGTAAATAATGTTCTATTCAATAATTATAAAAAAACCTGAACCTTATAAACACTTACAATCTTGGGACACAAAGTGTCTGATTTCACACACATGAACACACTAATCTTGTGTTTGTTCATATATTCTTCCTTCTTTCTCACTCCTATATCCTCTATCTTTCTCACAGATTTCACACTCCCGCTCATAGTTGTGTTAGATAATCAGTTGCCGTGCTGCAGCAGAGCCAGCAGCTTGTTGGTTGATATGTGTGAATGAGGTCACCCTTCACTGCAGTTACCTAAACAGAGTGCAGTTAAAGTATAGGTATATATTATATAGGTTCATAATTTTTTCAAGTCCAAGTTCCAAGTTGCAAATCAATAATCAGGTGCCCAAATGAACATTGAAACAGGTTTTGCCTGTAATCATTCCTCTGTTCATACTGATCATGCAAAGAGCCTGAACAATGTTTGTTCTCTTTGAAAATGTATTAAAAAATTATATCTGAAGCTAACATAAGGCTTCAGCATCCAAATTATATTAACTTTGGTTATAATTAAGACAGTGGTTCCCTGTTGAGTGGCAGTCGAAGGATAGCAACAAAAAGCCAGTGAAATTTGGAATAACAAGGCTGTAACACTTTGCCTCATATTCACATATTCAGATACACTTAACATTTTTGCACAAAACAAAGACTAAAGATTTTGTCTAACCATCACTTACATTTAAAGCTTATTAATTATTAATAGATCTTTTAATGGTCAGTATGAACAGGAGGAATGAATACAGCAAGCACAACCTGTTCAAAGTGTATATGGGCATCTGACTGCTGTTTTAAGAAAAATTGTGAACCTGAATTCTTTACCCAAGTGCTTGTAGGACTAGATAACAGGACCTAATTTAAAAAATTATATTTGAAGAATTTTATTAGAGCATGTACATAATAATAACAATATGATAACAATGATTAGTTTTCTATTATAAAGAGAAATATCAAGTGCAGTTAATCAGTACAAATGTAATCCCAGTCATACATATTAATGAAGTGTAATAAATTAAAAACAAATAAAGCGCAATCATATATATTTTTTTATTCTTCATTTTAATAAACAACCTGTAATTCCCTAACAGATATATCCTTAATCATCTCCACCAGATTCTTACAGCTTCTGTGATCTAACCTAATCTAAAGGTGTCAGGTCCAAAGTTTATAGTATCACATTCATTCAGGACATCTGGTCATTGGGTTCAGAAAGCCATATTCTGGTAATTAGAGGCAAATTTCCTGCAGTAAACTACTGGCAGGGCGAGAGGAAATATAACTTATACATGATTTAAAGTTGTCAGGTAATCAGCGTCATGTAAGAAAAGCTGATCCACATTATCACTTCATGTAAAACGAATCACAAGTTAAGACATACTTTCAGCAGATTGTCATTCTCAGTCAGCTGATGTTTTTTACGTGCTGACTGATGCTGAAATATCTGTAAATGAAGTGGAGGGAAAAAAAAAAACACCGACCTGACACATCAGTTTGGCTGACGCCTCCATGTCACCCTCACTCAGCCACATGGGGTCTGGTGAACGTTGCAGCAGCGTGATCGTGACCTCTCCTGCAGTCACATTGACTGTCTTGCAATGCAGATTTTCAGTTTTATTTCATTCACCAAAACTAACTACTTATTGTGAGTTTTATCATGAAAATGTGCTAATTGTGAGACATTAGTACCAATGTTGCCTTCATTATTGAATTCTAAGTGTCATTATTCTTATCAGCAATGCTGTGTAATGTTCTTTGTGGTGAGTGATAACACATTTTTTTATGGTTGACTGCCTTCCTGTTTTTCCATCAAAAGTCTGCAGAAATCATTTATGACCGTAATCATATATCCTCACATCCTGCAACTTGGTGTGATAAAATTTGGCAAAATGTGGTTTGTAGTAATAGCCAGAAGATGTTGCAGCTTTGTAACATTGACAATGCATCATCTAATTAAAAGAAAAAAGAAGGAATTCAAGTGTAATGAAGCTAAAATACATCAGTCAAATAGCAAGCAAGTTTTATTTACAATGAGACTCTATGGGATGAGAAAACACACAGAGGAGTGCAGTGTATTACCAAGTAATGATGAATAAAGAAGTAATTACCACTGCAAAGAATTCAAGTATTTCATTTCTATGACATGAAAAGAGATGGAGTTAAAGAAGAATGTCAAAGCAGCAGTACGGCGGTATGATGGTATCATATGAGGGTATCATGCTCAGAAAGCAATGGAGTCAAGTGAAATCACAGTAAGGAATGTATGTCTGTCATTAGATGATATTAGATGATGTTGACATTGTGTGTGACACTGAATGTGATGCCGTTAGGTTTCCAGGCTGAAACCCAGAACATGAATGGTGAGTATTATATACATTGGCCCTCTGAGCCAGAACACCCGCTTCACTTCACTTCACTTCAGAACACACGACCAGCATTGTAACAAGAATGACAGTTTTCCTATTCTGCACAAAAACAAAAACGTAAACCTCTAGTAGTGAGAAGCAGGGACAAAGTCAACTACAAAAGTGGCTAAACATATTTCTTGTCCCTATATTACTGCAGTGAGTCACTATTTTGGCCTGAATTCTTTCTTTTCCTTCTGTTGCCAAACGATGGAAAAGCCCCATGCGAGCAGAGCAGAGGAATGAGAGGAAAGCAGAGGTGCGGTCCTGCCTGTAAAAGACCTCTCTGTCTGAACTTTGGCCTGCAGCCAGGTGGCAGTAACAGAGACGTGTCAGACCAGGTATACCAGGGAGGCACACTTTCGTAAACGCTTCAATACTAGTTTTTTGATTTCTGGAAGACATGCTGTAAGTGTAAGCTGTAAATCACTGTTAATACAACCTCTTCTGAACTTCACACCAGGACTTTAAGCTGATTCTTAGAGATAAAATTCAGACTTTGACTCCAAAGTCGTCCTATAAAGTAGAGGAGAGGGAAAAGGGGGGCTATTTCACTGAAGATAGAGGAAGAAAGAACGAGGCCATGGCCATGTGGAGGACAGCAGGAGCTTTACTACTAATACTACATACTGGTAAGTAATGCTTTTTTACACTGTGTACACAAGACAGGTATTATTATATAAATTATATTTTAAATATAAATATTTAGTGTCTTTGTTCCATTTTAATTTCCTGGAGGTATTGAACAATTACTTTTAGAACATTTTACAGAAAGGTGCTAAAGTTATAAGCAAAATAGGGAAAAGTGTTACTGAAAGTTTAGTTTGAGTTAAGTGACCACCTATTATATTTGGGCTCATACTTGTTCATTTTCAAAAATACCTTAATGAATTAAAATCTTAAGAATTCTTTAACTAATGTTTTCTTAAAAACTCTTTAATGAGTGCATTTCCCATTAAATGACAGATTCCAGGAAATTAGTATAAAATTAAGGGACCTGTAAAACACTTAATAGGATGTTTTTATGAAGGATTTAATATTGTAATAACGGATTGATCATCCACATTCTCTCTCCCTCAGTGTTTGGCCAGAACAGCATTCGATGGTGCACCATCTCAAATGCAGAACAGTCAAAATGTCAGGCCATGTCGCAGGCTTTCGCTGCCGTCTCCATCCGTCCGTCCCTCAGCTGTGTCAACGGCGAGACCATCGAGGGCTGTGTTCAGAAACTGCAGGTTGGAACTAAAGTGAACATGTCAGACTGAAATAATAATAATTGATCTCCCTTAATTGCTTGTTTGAAACAAGTGTAGGTTATTTGATTTAATCATTTATGACTTTGTGTCAGTCAGTGCAAACGTTGTGTGGCAGAACACACTATCAGGCATAAGATAATGAGGCAGAAACTCAACGGAAAGTTGCAATAAACTTGTTAATGGGTCATATATTTATCAAGAGGCAAAAAGCACACTAGGTAAAAGTGTGTTTATGACCACAGACTGGAAAATTTCTAATCAGAGAACAATTACTCAGAGTGAAAGAGAAGCATTATGCACAAATTCAGGTTATAAGGAATTACCTGATATGCTCAGGAAGCTATGACATTTTCCTCTTAAAAGCATGTTAATAATATATTTTTCAGTATTATTTTCCATTTCATCAAGCTGTAGAAACTACAAACATTATAGTCAACACATTTATTCATTTCCCTACCTTAGGGCACAAACAAGCACTTCAATTATATACAGTAAGCCAAAATTATCTTTACAAAATGTCCAGTAAATGCTTTATTTTATGACAAAACATCTGCTGTTTTTGAATTTAGCATTTTCCAAATACAAACTAAAAGGTGTCCAGAAAATCATTAAAAAAAAGTCCACAATTTTTGTTTTCCATTGACTAGAGGAAGAAAATAAGATATTTAATAATATCACAGAGTTGTGGAAAGTCATCATTAGTCTTTTTCTTTGTTTCTCTGCAGAGAAAAGAAGCAGATGCCTTGTCAATGTCTGCCTCTGACATCTACAGACTGGGGAAGACTGCTTCCTTCAAGATAGCTGCCAGCGAATCAAAGGCTGACCGTGAGTCATAATATCAACTACACAGCAATTAGGCAGTGACATTGTGTTTGTTGTAGTGGGATTAAAAGGCCCTCAATAACTACTGCAAAAGAGGTATGAGTGACAATACTGATAATAACTCTAAGTGTTGATTAGTTTGGATGACTTGTTACGGGGTAGGACTAATGTAACCAAAAATTATGAGACAAAAAAAAAAAAAAAAATTACCACTTTGGGTTTTATTAATCTCCTTGAGTTATTCCACTGTAGCCAGATGATTTAGTAATTTGGGAACTCTCTGTAACTTTTAGGCACAAGGCCTCCTTTGTGTGAAAAGATAACAAGTTATAGATATTGTTATTTCTCTATTTGTGATCACATGGTTTGTGTGACTTATCCTGTTATCAAACATGTTACCCTGAATAATCTCTGTGCTGCAGTTACAGTCTGCACTTTGATCTAAAGCCATTTTACCTCCCTGATAATAAGAGAGAAGTGTTTTACAGTGCTCCAGTGTCATGTGTGTGTTAATACCTGTGCTGTCTTTGCCTCAGGTACCGGTGCCTCCTACTATGCAGTTGCGGTTGTAAAAAAGGCGAACTCTGGCATCAATATCAACAACCTGTCAGGAAGAAAGAGCTGCCACACCGGGAAAGGCCGAACAGCCGGCTGGAATATGCCTTTAGGATATTTGATTGACCAGGGATACATGTCTGTGATGGGCTGCAACATCCCACAGGGTAGGAAACATATACATATATTATATATATATATATATATATAATGTATATACATACAGAATGATGAAGAGACCATGGGTTTTAGTGTTTATTATTTGAGTCAAGTCAATTTATTTATACAGTATACAACAGGAAATAATCAGTAACCACTGGGAACTTCATACCTATTCATGCACACGCATTCACACGTATGCACAGTGGCAGACATAATAAAAAAAAATGTGTGTGTGATCAGGTGTGGCAAATTTCTTCAACGCGAGCTGTATCCCTGGAGCCAACGAGCCCGGTGACCCTGCATCTCTGTGTCAACTGTGCCGGGGAGATGAGAGCGGACAGCACAAATGTGAAAAGAGCACCAACGAGAGATACTACAGCTATGAAGGAGCGTTCAGGTAACGCAAAACGTTTATACTCTATGTACTCTACACTCACACGTATTAAGGTCTTTTTTTTTTTTAAATTCCTTTCTTCTATCAGGACCAGTTTCAGTAAAAGTTTTCATTATCATTATGACTCATATTTTTTTTGGATTGTTTATACAACAAATGTTGTCAGGACAGAAAGCACCTCAAAACCGTTCCTTCATACAGTTTCAATAGAAATAGCTCTGCCAAGTTTAAAGAAAAAATAAAAATAAAAATAAAATCCAAGAATTTGTGTCTTTAATGGTTAAATATCTCTGTTGTGTTTATGAAGAGGAAAACTCTTGCAGGACAAGCGGGACAAAAAGTGACACTTGTTAGCATCCTCTTAGTGACAGAAAGCACTTCATGCTTTATGGAAAATATGGTTTTAATCGCGTTCAATGCAACTGGTGTGAGACTCTACATTTCGATTGTACCTTTAACTCCCAACTTCTTCTACTTTTGTTTGGGTCTCTTTAGGTGTGTGGTAGAAGATGCAGGAGAGGTGGCGTTCATCAAACACACAGTTGTAGAGGAAAACACTAACGGTAACGACTTTATTAGCTTGATAATCAGACAAAAAAGTTGGTTAATACAATGATTGAATAAAATGTTGTCATTCAGCCAGCTAATATCCATCTAGTGAATGAGCATGTCTTTTAGCTAACCAGTTATTTTTTTCATCAGGTCAAGGCCCTGATTGGGCAAAACCACTGATATCATCGGACTATGAGCTGTTGTGTCGCGACGGCACCAGAGCTCCTGTCAGTCAGTGGAAAACCTGCCATTTGGTCCGCATCCCATTTCGTGGCATTGTGGTTGGCAATGACGTCACTCCCTCTGCGGTGTTTACCATGCTGTCGGAGGGACTGGTATGTCCAAACAGCTCACACACTCTACAGTAAAAACGCCCAGAAACAGGTTGTGTTGCATCAATAGTACAGCAGTCTTGGGCTTCAAGTAATAATTATTGTCATACTCGATAAATTGTTTAATCAATGAAATGTTACAAAATAGTGGTCCAAAAAGAAAAACAGCAAATTGTCTCATTGGAGAAGCTGCAAGCAAAGATTGTTGAAAAACAACTGAAACGATTAATAGATTATCAAAATAGTTGCAGATCAATTTTCTGTCAACTGACTAATCATTAAAGCTTGACATCAGTCATCGAAGGTTTATTTTTTGCACATTGTAGTCATGGAGATGCATTATTGACACCTTCCACCTGTGACAGTGCATGTGTTTGACATGTTGCCTATCACCCCATTCATTATTCCCGAGTTATCAAATTATCTGATTTCATTATAGGCATCAGTCACAGCAAAGTAATCAGTGATCCATTTGGTCACATTGTCGATTATGTGTGAATACTATACATATTTACATATTAGATACATTTCATTTGTGAGATTAATTGAGTATAAATTCCTGTCTGCAGGAAAAGTCTGGCTTCAGCATGTTCTCTTCGGCGGCATATGGAGGAGGAACTGTCCTCTTCTCTGAGTCCTCTACCATGTTTCTAGGAGTTGAGTCAGAGGACCCCAAGACGTGGATGGGTCGCTTCTATTATGATGCCCTGGGTGCCATGGACTGTAAACTTGAAGGTGAAATATATTGATCTGTCAGATCAATCCAGCCATCTGTCCACATCTATCTGCTGACCCACCCATCTATCTGTCTATCTGTCTGTCTGTCTATAGATAACAGCCTACGGTGGTGTGTGTTGTCCAGCGGCGAGCAGCAGAAGTGCGCTGATATGGCTGTTGCCTTCCAAAGTAAAGGTCTGACTCCATACATCAAGTGTGTCTACGGGGACTCTGTTACCGACTGCATGAAGAAAATCAAGGTACCAGTTTCTCAAGATCAGCAGCAATAAACTACTGAAAACCATAAGCAATGTGTTTTCTAATATAAATGTATAAAAGTGTGTAATGTCGGAGGAGTCACTTGTAATGATGAACCTACATAGAATTATCCTCTCTGCTTTATGGAGCTTGTTTTAGCTTGTTGTTTAGCTGTCCGGCTGCAACTTTACCTGCTCCAAATGGCAAACAGTAACAATTAGCAACAAAAGAAAAGAAATATATTTTGGACTATTGGACTAACGTTCACCAGGTGGACAAAAACACAACTCCAAATGAATGATAATGTTGCTCCATAACTGCTGTTATGTGTAGTTTGCTAATAAGTTCAACGTATCAACTTAAAAGGTGATAATATGTCAGTGTTGTACTCACAGTGTGATTCTGTTGCACCCTAGTGGCAAAAATGTGATTGCAGGTTTAAGGGAAACTTATGACTCATAGAGTATTTTTGTCTTTCTGTTTGTGTAGAATAAAGAGGCTGATGCCATCACTCTGGATGGAGGTTACATCTACACAGCAGGCAAAGACTACGGCTTGGTCCCTGCAACTGGCGAGAGCTACACAGGTAAAAAACACAAACACACACACATTCATATGCACAAAAGATACACAGTCATGCATTCTGATTTCAAGGATGTTTTTGTTTTTTTCTCCAGCGGATCGTGATGGCTCCATGTACTATGCAGTTGCAGTGGTGAAAAAAACTAGCCAAGACATCCGTAACCTTGATGACCTGCGCGGCCGCCGCTCCTGTCACACTGGACTTGGCCGCACAGCTGGCTGGAACGTTCCCGTGACAACACTGATGGAGAGAGGCCTGATCTCCCCGGACGGCTGTCAGATACCCCAAGGTCAGTGGGATGTTAGTGTGTGTTCATTAGGGGGTGAAACAAATGTTTTTTTCCAGTTGTAAATATGACTTTGGCTTTGTGTATGATGCAACCAGCCAACATTAAATAAAGATGGAATTTGATCATAATGTGTTGATATTTGTCACCTGCCCTGTTGACATCATCAAGGTTATTACATCAGACTTGAGAAAGCTCCTTCAGAGCCACAGATAACATGACACAACTGTAGTAATCCTCGTAATGAGTAAACTGAACTAAATGTGTAAAAGGAGGAGTGTCTCTTTACAGTATTATCTTTTTTTCTGGATAGCAAAATTTGTAAACTCTATTTGGTTTAAAAGCTTGAATTTTCTTTTGACCTCCTGTTTTTCTGTTTCCCATGGTGCTTAGCGGTAGGAGGGTTCTTCAAGGACAGCTGCGTACCAGGTGCCAACCAGCCCGGTTACCCAAGCAACCTCTGTGGTTTGTGTGTGGGAGACAGTTCAGGGCAGAACAAATGTGAGAAGGGAAAAGACCTGTACGATGGATACGATGGTGCCTTCAGGTACTAAAAACTGCTTGATATGTTTTTTTGAGCTTAACACACTTTATTTGAAGGTAACACACTGCATCTGCCTCTTTATCCATTCAGGTGTCTGGCAAAGGGAGACGGAGATGTGGCGTTCATCAAACACTCCACTGTCTTCCAAAACACTGATGGTAAAACAAGTCACTCCGGGATGCAGAATATTCTCCTTTTCTTAGTCAAAGAGCTATTAAACACCTCTCTTTGTGTCTTTATTCAGGTAACTCAGCTGAGTCGTGGGCGGTGAATCTCCTGTCCACAGATTTCCAGCTGCTCTGTTCCCAGGGCAGCAAAGCCGAGGTTTCGCAATACAGATACTGCAACCTGGCTAGAGTCCCTTCCCACGCTGTGATGGTCCGGCCGGACACCAACATCCACGCTATCTACGGACTTCTGGACCGTGCTCAGGTACTGAATGTGCATACGTACAATTTTAAAGGGGTGTGTCAGAGGAATATGGGCCTAAGTGGTTATGTATAACATAAAAGTGATTTAGTATTGCTTTTCCCAAAGTTAGGGGACTTGTAAGAGACAATTTTAAAAAAAAGAAGTTTTATTAAAATAATATTAAAATAATGTTGTTGAGTTTTTGAAAATGATCCTGGCAGCATTACCGTGTTTTATAACTTTGACCAAAATAAATAGATAAAGTCGACAAAATGTCCCACGTGAAGTCATTAAGCTTCCTTGTCTCCCTTGCTGTGTCTCTGCAGATGGATTTTGGAAGTGACACTGGTACCGCTTTCAAGATGTTTGACTCGCAGGCCTACATGGGCACTGATCTCATCTTCAAAGACTCCACTGTTCGCCTAGTGGGCGTCGCTGACAGAAAGACCTACCAGGAGTGGCTGGGCCAGGGCTACATGGACTCACTGGTCGACATGGACTGTAACGCATCGAGTGCAGGTAAAAACACATCACATTTCTTTAATCCATCGTTACATCCATTTCATTTCAGGTGATGGCCGTTTGAATTTTGTCTTTTACCACTCTGATAGTACTGAAATAATGAAAATGTAAATAAAATTGGTTGAAAAACACATCACATTTTGGTTCTTAAAACCAATATGAGCCATAACTACTTACAAATGACCATAGGTTGACATGACACTGTGAAAAATGAGGGAACACTGTGGTGACGAGTTATTTTTTTTTCATCAAAATCCACAAATGATATTATGGAAGAATGAATGAACAATGTACTGAAGGTTCTGTCTTGGTACTGTCAGTGTGACACATTTTTAAATTATGGTTGGATGGAAAGATAGATTAAAGAAAGAAGGAATGAAGAAGAAGGAATATTGATCCAGAAATAAAATATATAACACAATATGATATCAGTTTCCACTTACTAAAAGCCAGTGCATGCTTTTGTCTGTGTCTTTTACTATTATATATAATAGATTTCTTTTCCTCTTCCAGTGATGTCGTCTGTGGGGCTGCTTCTGGTGGCGCTGCTCAGCTCCATGCTGTCAAACCTCTGGATGTAAAGAAATTATAACACAAGTGTTCTTCCTCTTCTCTTCTTCATCTTCCCCCTTCTTTCCCCGTCCTCTCCTCGCCTCTCTATATCCCAGACTTCCCCCTCATTCCCTCCTATACTCCTTATTATTTTCTCTTTTTTCTCTCTGTCCCTTATTCTGGGGGTTATCTTATCTTATAATTGCAGCATATACACCTAATCGAATGTCATTTTAACATATGTGAAGATGCCATGTTGGATTTAAACATTGCTAGTGTAGAAACAAATGAAGCACAACAGTTATGGGTGTGGCAAAAAAGAGAGTTAGCTGCTGGATGACTTTCAGCCAGCATAAAAATGACATGATGAGGTGCTGCAGCCACTTTGTTTACTAAAGGTGAGCTGCCATATCAGTGCGTATGCTTCCACCTGTTACATTGCTCTAGTGGTAAGGCCCTCTCTGTCTCTCCGAAGCTGGTTTTTACATACGCAGGAAAAGACTCATCTGATTTTTAACTTCATATGACCCCACAGATGATGTTGTAGCTGCTAGTTTACTGCAGGAAACCTACTGTAACCCACCCTAGATCAGCTACAGACATTCAAAAGGCTTCATGTGAACCAGAAATCAGATTTCTGTCCTGCTCTGCTGCCACCTGCTCTGTGAATTTACACATTTGGACACATTTGGAGTGGGACAAACTGACACACTGGTCAGGTTTCATCAGATTTGGGG
Source organism: Pampus argenteus (assembly GCA_036937835.1). Lineage (NCBI taxonomy): Eukaryota > Metazoa > Chordata > Actinopteri > Scombriformes > Stromateidae > Pampus > Pampus argenteus. The sequence continues at coordinate 14,790,513 of CM072870.1, forward strand.
AAAAAACATCCTGTGGTTTGTGTTGGAAAGTGAATGTGTTTTTGTTTGGGTGGTTTAAATCAAACCAGAGTTAAAGAAAGACCAAAGGTTCATAAAAACAGTTTTCACTTTAATTTCTTCAGTTTTTACAGTTTCAAAAGTGTTTTTTTTTTTTTTTTTGCATTTGGTTCGACTTACAGAAAGAGAATTAAGAGAAAATACTGTTAAAAGACAATTCTCGACAATATCTATATTATTGTATCTCCTGCGGCTTGATGCCGTTTCATGTTTTAAAATGTTGATTGGATGTGTATTTTCCTATGTTCAGAGATTTATTTTTATATGAAGTTCAGGTGCCATATCAGTGTATATGTACTGACTCATGCTGTCAGAACCTCTTGCTCCTAATAGAGATTTATTTCTATGTGAAATTATGTAACGTGTAACTAATATTTAGTTGCCAGGCCAGTGAGTCTGCACAAGTATTACTACATAAACTTGCCGACTTCAGCTGTTTTCTGTGCTTGTTCAAATGAAATAAAGTTAAATATCACAAAACACATTCTGATGTGTGAGTGTGATGGATGTTAATCATTGCTGCAGACGTTTCAGACTGTGTTCTGACTTCTGGTAATTTTTTTTGTTTTTGTCCATAAACACATGCAGCGACTGACAGAAACATTTTATTTCCCCAAATGTTTTTTTTAAGTTCTTTGTGGCAGAAATTGGATCTCCTCTTACACTTTTCTATACATGAAATGTGGTTTGTCCATTTATTTCTCAAGAAAACGGTGAAAGATTCTTATCACAAGTCCCCAGAGCACAAGGTCTGACCAACAGTCCAAAACCTCCAGACAATTTTCTACTACTTTGAGACAAGGAAAAACAGCAAATTTGCTGCCAAAACTCTATTAATTCTAACATATTTTTTAAATACATCACATCAGATCTTGTCAGGATATACAACGATAAAGTCCTGGACTTATTTCCATCGTTTTCACACTACATCAACCATTTGAGAAGATGGCGACATGCATTTGTTGTTTTCAGGGTGGACTCAAGATACTTTTTTGTCAAATCATTGATGAGCAGAATAATTTATCTAACTAGTTCAGCTCTTAACTGACGGCAATGTGTTGTTAAATGGTTTATTTATCTATGTACTAAAAGCTGAATCATTTTGAATCCGCTTTAACCAAATCTGTCAGAGAGCATGAAGTCTTCTTATCTTTATCTTAATTAGATTGTAAAATCTTTTCTGGGTTTTGTATCTCTGTCGTTATCCTGCTGGAGTTGTGAAAGCAAAGAGGCTGTGATTTACAACCTGGAGGAAGTAAACTATGAACTTCTCGACTCTGCTGTGGCAGCAGATTTGAACACTTTTTTTCCTTTTTCCCGCAAACACACTTTAAGACATTTAGGGCTGCAACTAATTATTATTTACATTCTCAGTCAATTAATCTACTGGATACATTTTTGATTAATTGTCTATAAAATGCCATTTATAATTTCAACAAGTTATCTTCAAATACTATAAAATCATCAGATTTGAAAAGCTGGAACCTGCAAATAGAAAGAAATGTCTAAAACAATTATTTGATTATCAAAATCAGACGAATGTGAAAACGGCCCTCTGTCATCCAACTCGGCACATACTGTCAATCACTCAGTCAAACACTCTTTTGATTGGAGAGACTTTAGTGCATCTTTCAAGTTAAACAGATGCAGTAGCAAAACTATAAATCATTTCTTTAAAATATATACTTTGCAGCTCTCAAGTATATCAAGTTAGACAGTTTGTATTACACATTATAATCTTTATTTATAATGTCACAGCAAAACAATGAATTCATTTATTATTCAATATATACACTTTAGACCAATAAAATGATTTATACTGACAACTTTACTCCCTGCGCAGATCCACAAAAAAACTTCATGGCAGTAGTGACATATTGGTTTGGTTGGTGGAAATAATCCCTGGTATAAAAGTGTTGAGTTTGACCAACTTCTGATAAACTTTTCAACATCTTTCAAAACATCCACTTATGATGACTTTTCCACACACACTTTTCTGTACAAGGAATTAAAAAGTCAATGAATTACTGGACACTGGTTCAGAAAGAGTGGCATGCACTAATTGTGTCCGACATGAAGTCAGTTGTAGTTAACCACCACACAGTTGACAGATTTTGCTGAGGCGCATTCACAAATAATTTCTCCTTCAGTTTATCCAGCTGGCAGTTATAAAGAACATGAGGTGTCCGTGAATCTATTATCGGACATACGCGTTGTCATCAATAATGTCACAGTCTCTATAACATCCTACAGCCAGTCTGACCTTTTTTTCATTTCTTGATCTGTCTGGACCCATCCTTCCACCCCTGCTTCACCTCATTCACAAACGTCTCTCGGACCCTCCTGAGCCGGCTGCCCACCTCTCCCATGTCACTGGGGACACGTCCAGCCTCCTCTCGGACCTGCCGCAACGTCTGCGACCTCATGACCCGCTTGGAGGCGTCCTGGCCGGCTAGCTGAGCCTTGGTGATGGCGTAGGCTGTGATCTGGGCGGCCCTGCGGATCGGACGAGACTCTGCCAACTTCTCAACGACGTGGAGTCTGTTGAGGAGGGTAAATAACATGCGAGCGAGCATTTTGTCGAGTGTCTCCTCAGGGTCAACTAACTGGTGCGTTAGCTTAGCCAGCTAACTTCCCGTCCAACCGTCGGATATTTCAGCCCTGAAATGGCGACGTTCAGCGTTAGTTGTGGATGTATATTCGTCGACGATACGTTGTTATGTTGGTTGTATGTGTGATGTGAATTTCGATAAATATTACTAAAAAAAAGGTGACTTACTTCAGCTGCTACAAATGACCGGTAGGTTTCAGTGGATGACAAAACAAACTGTGGAGGGAGGTGAAGTAAGTCTCAGGTTGGAGGAGCATGCCCATCCAAAAAAAAAAACAACTGTGAAATTGTATTTTTGTTGTTGTCACACATTCAATTGAGCTTCCACAGAACTAACAAGGGGATTTAACAGTCTCCAGAGTCTCTAATATATAAATCTCAGAGAAAATAAAACTACTAATACCTTAGTAAATCGTGACATTCATTCATTTATTTATTTGTACATTGTTGTATTTAGGATTAGGTTACTGCTGCTTTCCAAACATAATTTTCCTGGCGAATGTTTGAAAAGTTTCCTTGAGGTATGAGAAAGTTGTTGACTTTCCCTCTGGGATTTTTGCAACTTTGTCGGGGCAAATTTGACCATAGCCACATGCAACATCACTTAAATGACTCAGAAATATATTATATCCTTTTGTGCAGCCTTTTTGAAGGGATGGATGATCTGCTTGATGAATCAGTCAGTAGCTGAATGAAACCGACAGAGCATTACGTAAATCTGGTGACTCGTGTGGCCCTTTGTTATGGTATGACTAATTAATATATCAAATGTAACAAATCATACAGTAAGTAAACATTACATCATACAAAACTAAAAGCACTGTCTATTTAAAGTATTACATCTTAGAAAAAACCCTCTATGTTTAGTATTGATTAAGGGTCACAATAGACAACTATCAATTCAACTCAACGCAACTCAAATGAACGAATCTGAAGCCAACTTCAGCACCGTTGGAGACTTTATCCGGACGATTTTAATGGTAACACGGCGAAGTTTGTTACGTATATCCGCTTTGTGCCACACAGTGTTCCGCTTGTTTCCCTGATTCATTCCCTCAAAACGTTGAACGACAGCTTCTCCAAATCTTAAAGCCTTTAATATCCAGAAGCTTTACGCCGATTGCAGCGATGCGGGTGTTGCTTATGTTCGCGGTGGCGGTGCTCTCACTCAGCCCGGCGGCGGTCAGCGGAGCCGACAAGAAGAAGCTTCAGATCGGCATCAAGAAGCGAGTGGACAACTGTCCCATCAAGTCCCGGAAAGGAGACGTGCTGAACATGCACTACACGGGCAAGCTGGAGGACGGCACCGAGTTTGACAGCAGCATCCCCCGCAACAGGCCCTTCACCTTCACGCTGGGAACCGGCCAGGTGATCAAAGGCTGGGACCAGGGCCTGCTGGGCATGTGCGAGGGGGAGAAGAGGAAGCTGGTCATCCCTGCCGAGCTGGGCTACGGAGACCGGGGAGCTCCACCGAAGATCCCCGGAGGAGCCACGCTCATCTTCGAAGTGGAGCTGCTCAGCATCGAGAGGAGATCCGACCTTTGATGAAGGAGAGCTGGCAAAATCCCACTTTAAACGTAAATTATGAAGCTGAAACGATTACTCGATTAAAAGCACAAAACATCCCGCTTTTCAAATGTGAAGATTTTCTGCTTTTCTGTCGTTAAAAACAGAATATCTTTGGGTTTTGGACAAAACATTAGTGAGATATTAGATACATAAAAGCTATTTTAATTGGGGCTCTGGAAAAGTTTAGTTTACTTTTTGACATTTTAGACTAAACTAGACTTTTAGAAGGAAAAATAATCTGGGAGCAGGGAGTAAATAATATTATAATTGTATCAGTGATTTTTCATTTTATAAAAGCACCAATAGTCATCCCTACAATAGCAGATTATAGCTTTGTTATAAATAAACTTTCAGTTCTATCAGGTTCATCTCAGGTTAGACTAGGTACTGACTTTTGCTTATATGCAAAGAATTTAACAAGGATCAAAAAGTAACATTAACAATTAATATGGACAGTAATAGCAGTGATGGAAAAACCATAAAGATGGATTATTCTCCCACAAGGATTAAAAACATGAGCTTTGTGTGCTATTTTCTGAATGGCGTGAATGTGAAGTGTGTTACTGATATCATTTTCCGTTCAGTTTCTAGGAGGACCTACAGGATTGAGAGATCATATGACTTCTGATCAAGACTACATCGAAAATTTTTTGGGAGTAGAGTTGGCACCCTAATGGCAGAGCCACTGTTCTCCTTTCACTGGCTTTGCTTAACATGCTCTGATTTTTTGGATTGAAGTTATTGATAGAAGAAGTGACAATATGTCCTCGCTCAACATTAGTAGTATCAACAGTCCGCAGCTAAGACCAGTATTTTTTTGGAGGTTAAGCTCCGCCGTTTCTTTTCATTAATATTTTAATCTTCTGTGATTTATAAGCGATACACTCGTATCTGTTCTTTCTTTTTGGCGGCGGTTAAGACAGGTAGATGAGGATATATATTTTCTTTTGTTCATTTCAAATATTTGAATTGTGATAATAAAATGTAGACTTTACAGGAACATTTGCTGCCTGAAGTGGTTTTATTGAACGATTAAATGCTAAAGTTTTCTTTGGCTTCACATACATATTTGTTTCACATATCGTAGTTGTAACTAAAAGATAATATATATTTGTAATAAGACGTCTCTTTCTAATTTGTGCTCTCTAGTAGGCCTGTAGCTGTGTTGTGCAGACAATGTTAACACTTTTAAAAGTCATCTGTGAAGTCTATTTAAATACCTAAAATTCTGGTAGGTGCACCCTATAAATGCACTGTAGCGTTTAATTATGAAGGTTACAATTTTACACGCTGATAAAATATTATGTGACAAAGCCTAATGGATACAACAACCAATTTATTTTGAAAGTCTTTTGCCACATGTCCTAGAGTTATATGAAAGTTTATTTAAGGAAGTTCAAACACAACTCTCAAGATAAAATGCCAAGTCAAACAAGAGCACTCGTCTATCAGTTGCCAGTGACATAACATCACAGCAGCCAATAGCCTGACACCACATCTTGCAGTTCAACTTCACACTTCAGTAGTCATGTGACTTTGGTTTTAAAAATCTTTAACTCTATTATAAAAAAAATGCAGTTCGCAAAAACATCTCAAGCATACACACTGCAATAAATAAATTACAATTACTGTCTGTTCTCCAAGACTTGTGTGTATTAGAGACATTATTTCTCCAGTGTTTTTCATTTGTTATAATAATGTTTGTATGTCATGCTCTTGCATTTGCTCTAAATAACAATCTATTTTACACTCATTTAAGATGTTTTTAATTAAATATGAATACAAAATAAAATGACTATCATCGGTAATAAAACTCTCCATAGCTCCATATTGTACATAAACCTATAACATAATATGATAACAGGAAGCTGGGAGCCACTCTGCTGGCTCAGAACTTGATATCTAATTGTTCCACTCGGAATCATTCAAAGGTCGGACACACGAACCGGAAATACGTCATGCTTTAGCTCATATGCTAAATACTTGAATAGTTGTAGACCGCGTAACTACCATTTATTCACAATGTCTGCTAAATTAAACGCACTGAATAGTGATTCTCACATTGATGTTAGTCAATACAGAGACCAACATTTTAAGGTAAGTAGGGAAAACACCCCTGAGTACGTAACTAAATGATTTAACGTTAACGTAACGGTTTATCTGGTTAGCTTAGAACAGCGGGCAGCTCACAGCACGCTGCGACTGGATCTGTGTGTTTATTCTGACTTTTAAAAATGTTTATTTTTTAGGTCACTGTAGGTATTGAAAATAGCCAAAGGGAAAAAACTCAGAGTTTCGGAGATTAAAATCGTAAAGTACGAGAAAACACTCGGATATTCGCTCAGATTAAAGTGGCACATTAGCTTCTTAATATGAAAAGCAGGGTATCACGTTATAACCGACCGGTCTGATGTGTACAGGAGTGTGTGTGGTTATGCTGTATCAGTCTGAAGGTAAACACAATAAACGACCGTGTTTACCGGCACTATCTGATCTTTGAGATTAAAGTCACGAATTTAAATCATAATACCTAAACCAGTCTGCATTGAATTATGAATGGATATGGCTGATTCTTACAATATATGCTGTCCACAGCTGCTTTTTACTGTATGTAAGGTTTCTCCTTAAGTTCATTAAAGGGGGCCTATTACGCTTTTCAATATTTGTATGTTACAATATCGATTGATAATATTAAACGGGACCAACGTTTCGTATGCTCACAATCACTGGGTTACTATAGCGGAACCTTCTTTAAGTTGACCAGTCACAACACATTGGCTTCATCAGGAGCTAAAACCGCCATGTTGGTCCGGCCACAGATAGATAAACAAGATAGATACTAGTGCTGATATCAAAATTAAACTCTGTAAGTATTCCCCATAAGTGATGAAGGCCAAAATGGAATTAATTAAAAGTTTATCTGAAGTCATATTGAGTGGATATCTGCCACAGTTGCAGTATTTGTAACACAAATTTCCCTCTTTGTGTTTCTTTGTTGAGCTTTGGTAGAAGTATCGTAACAAAAAGTGGGACTTTGGCATTGAAAAGACTAACGTTGAAAGCAGCAGGCGCTCCATATTAGCTTCAGATAAACTTTTAAATATGTTTTTGCACAGAAGGAGACTTGTGGATCATGTTGATACTCACACCCTTTGTGGAGCCAAAAATGTAAAATAAATCCAATTTTTCAGATTTTAACATCTGCTCTTTCTAAAATAATAGTTGCAACAGAGATAAGCTACTCATCACCAACTTACGCCCTGAGTGAAGAACATACTCATGCGTGATGTTTGTGTTTTCAGGGTAACCGCTATGAACAGGAGAAGCTGCTAAAGGGGAGCAACACTTTGTATGTGGGAAACCTCTCCTTCTACACCACTGAGGAGCAGGTAGGATACGTTGCTGTTACTTTCTGCCTACACCATTAGTTAAAGCCCTGCAATTTGGAAATTGGTTTCATACCATTCATGTTCTTTTTATAAGATTTAAAGAAAGAATCCTTCTCTGGGATATTAAAAGATATGTTGCTTTGTTAGTCTTTCGTCCTTTCTGGATTAGGGCTGCCCCCTAACAGTTGGAGAGTTGGTGCATCAGTTGATAAACCTCTGGTCGACTCGCATTTTCCCAGTTGAATCGCTGCCTTTTTTTGCCACATCATTACACACAGAGTAATGCAGCATGTCAGACTGTAAACATTTACATATTTGTGTCTCTAAATGACCTAAATATGTAATTGTGATGAAAACGGAGAGAAACGCACAGCGACTGTGTTTCCTGCTCTGAGCTCTCAGCTCTGGTGTTTGAACAGATGCGCACAAGCATCTGTACCGTCTCCTCCGCTTACCGTCCAGTGTGATCGACTCTTTGGCTGACAGAGCTGTCGGCAGCTGGCAGGAGAGACGCTCTGTGGTGTGCGTGGATTTTATTAGTGAACCAATGTGAGGACGCACACTTTTTATTTCTCTGGCTGTGTGGATATCTGACACTTTTAACATCACAGACGAAGAACAGCATGAAAGCACAAGTCCTACAGGTAAACTATGAAACTATATGCTGTTACATAAGTTTAGCATGCAAGCCTATGAGGAAAAAAAAATTTAATGAGAGAAATGTACTGTAGATGAGAATAGACATCACTGCGCAATCACCCTCCACGTCTCATTTTCTTCGTTGATGCATCTGTCAATCCCTATTTGGGGACAGCCCTAGTCTGGCCTGTGACTTTATTTTTAGTCTCCCAAATTCTGATGCGTCTAGTAATAATAGATTTGTCAAGTTGTTGTGTGAATTTGAAAGCTTCCTTTGAAAGCTTCAAATACATTGAAATGATGATATATTTCAAATTTATTTTGTCAAAAGTATTGCCAGAATATTTTATTCTATAATAATTGTAACATTTCTTGTAAGTTTTTACACAATTCTCACTTTTGTGTTTGATCAGGTACACGAGCTGTTTTCTAAAAGTGGAGACGTAAAGCGCATCATCATTGGCCTGGATAAAGTCAAGAAGACGGCTTGCGGATTCTGCTTTGTAGAGCATCCTTTTACACATGAAACCCCCAATAAAGATTATTTGCTTTTAATAATAATTTCATTCATGTACATATATGCTCAGTGAACTAAGTCAACTGTCTGTGTTGTTAGTGACATACTGTAGATGTCATGAGCTTGTTTACCACTATGACAAGTTTAAGAGTCTGCGACAGACCTTAACCCCAGCTGTTCCAGATACTACATACGTGCAGATGCAGAACACGCCATGCGCTTCGTTAACGGAACACGGCTGGATGACCGGATCATCAGGACAGACTGGGACACCGGCTTCAAGGAGGGACGGCAGTTTGGCCGTGGCAAGTCTGGAGGCCAGGTAAGAAATCTCATGGTCACATGTTGTCAATAATGGTATGAGCGTGTAGTTTTGTGTGGACGTTGGCAGATTTTTCTATGTAGATGATGGACGTGATGCAGTTTGCTGGGTTATTTACTTTAAGCTTGATCATCTTAAAGGGACTATGTAAATTGGCTATAAGAATATCTTCAGATGTTTGATCAGTGTCGGATATATTGTGTTTGCCATTGTGCTTAGATTCAGCGTTGTGTTTTAATGAGCTGCAACACCTAAATGTTTTTCCTATTCTGGCAAAAATGAATTGCTGAAGGAAACACTGAATGCTTAATATCTTAATTTCAATTTAACAAATTGCATATCAGCAGCTTTAACCCTAAAATGCATATATGGGCCTTTTTGAAAAAATATAATCAATATCAGTTAATCTTCAGTTTTATATTAAAAGCCACCCAGTCACAATGTACAATATAGAATAAAATATACAGTGTGCACCAGCAGGGGTCCATGATAATAATCTCCACCATAATGGAGGATAAATAACTAATGATTTTAGTAACAAACTTTATTTGACACCAGCTGTTGCAGGATAAAGGTGTAGAGCGAGAGTACACGTCAAAAACCTTCATCTGGGGTCGACTGCTGACCCACTTTGTGTCTCTATTTTGGAAAACAATAAAAACATACAGCACACAATGGCATTTGAAAAATGGCCTATAGTGAAATGGCCTTCAAAAAATCAATACACTATATCATGACATTTTAACTCAACCGTATGATATTTAGAAAGTAGTATAACTTTCAAAATAAATTATGCATGATTAAGAATGGCCTTTGGAAGGACAGTATTACTGTAGTATGGCATTTGAAAAAAATTAAACTGTGTATTAAGCTATCAACAAATACATGCATTCATAATCGTGTCCAATTTTCTTGTAGTGGTTCACATTGCACCATCTGCGTAAATATTGGACTCACGACTGGGGAAAAACCTCCCAAAAAAAACCCAAGAAAAATCTCCATTGTGTAACTTTTGTGATAAGACTTCTCCACCAGAATAAACGTGAGAATGACACATATTCAGTTTGAGCATCGATGTTCATTCATGACATTTGGTAACAGTGTATATTACAAAGTAATTAAAGCTCACTTAGCTATCAGAGCTTTAAACAGCATTTAACAGCGACACCCAAAGACGTGAGATGTGGTTGAAACCTCAAAGCAGACTAATCTGAAATAATATTCAGTTCAATTTAGAAATATTGTACTTGTACAATCAAATGTATTCAGATAATATGTACAATCGGTAGGCTTTTAATTCACAGCACGTCATATAAAAATATGTAATACACTGTAAAACAATTCAAAAATAAAGACGCAAGAAAATGAGAACATTAATGGCAGAATTTTTTTTAATTGCAAAAAAAGATGAAGGTCAAGTTTCCTGCAACTGTAGCATTACTTTAAATGTTGTTTGTGTTTTCTGTGTAGGTGAGAGATGAGTACAGACAGGACTACGACCCAGCCAGAGGCGGCTATGGTAAGCTGGCTCAGCAGCATCGAGTCTCAGAAGGACGCAATAGTTTTTAGACTCAACTCCACCACAGCAGTCTGTGCGGACTACACACATCTGAACCCTGGATATTAGCAGCTGTTCCTTATTTTTTTGGAGGGCCTCTTTTGTTTTCTGACTGTCTCTGTGATTTCCAGACTTGCTATCAGTCGACATGCCATCACAGGCTAAGCCACAGAGTTACTGTGATTTAGAGATGTTTTCATCATCCTGCATATAGAAACATCAGACGTTTCCCTACAGACTGAAAAGGCTCTGTTCACATGTAGAGCTTGATGATATATTGTACAAAGACAACACGCAGTCTCGTCAAAACGCTCTCGGTGAGTCTTCATGTCAGGTTCCAGTCCGCTGAAGTAACAGAAAGTAAGCAGCTGTTAAATTCTTTCCCATTTCCACAAATGAAACTTGTCTGAAATTGTGTATACATTTTTTTAAAATAAAGCTGTTTTTTTCGACATTTTTGGTAAGTGTTTTTCTCTTAAAGGTGGTGATGATGATAATGATGTCCGGGAATCCAAAGGCCTTTATTTTCTATTGTGAATATTGTTTGTCTCTTTGCTACACTTATCTTTATCATGAATATCAAAATTAGTTCGAGTTTGGGGAAACAGAAAGCCTGGCTCGGTCCAAAGGTAACAAACCATCACCTCTAAAACTCACTAATTAACAAATTAAACAAACAAGATATAACGTGTTCATTATAAGTGTGTGCTTGCCCTCTAAATGTAGCTTTGTTATCTGCCAAACCTGTATCATAGCCAAGTAGTTTCCCTGTCTGTCATAAAGCATTATAGTTATACTGGTAATCATCCCGCTTGTTCAGGACTTAACTGCTAGACAATCCCTGTTCTGCCTGTAATAAAGAACATGCTATCATGACAGTCAGCCAGTCCCTTATCTCAAAGTGAGCTGTTATAGTGAAGCAGTTGAAGTTTTGTAGTAATCCCCACCACTAATTACTGCCATCAGCTACACGTTACTCTTAATCACATCCTCTCAAGCAGCTTTTAATAATGAACACAAGATGGCAGAAGAGGAGATGGAGTTTCTTGTTGGGGACACAGAGATGTTACAGTGAACCAACCGTAATGAGAGAAAAGACACTATCTCCATTTACCTCCATGTGCCTATGTTATCAGCAGGAGAATAACAATACATAACAGATGTATACCATTCAAAGCAATTGAATTTGTTTTAAACAGGATGTTATTTATCATTATATAAAACTATATTGTTACAATGATGTTTTCATACCATTAAATTGGCAATGTTTAGGTAATAGAGTTGCATTACTTCCCACTTTTACTTTTAATTATGTAAACCGCCTAACCAATTAAGATATTTTCAGTATCTATTTAATCTTATTTTCATTTATATGCTATACTTTTATTATTTTTTTTACCAAACATGTTTTACTACCACATTTGAACCATGTATTTGTTGTTTTTAGCTATAATACACCTTTAATCCATTACTTTTAGCTGTCTATTTAGACATCTGCTTGCTTGCTAACCAGTTTCCATGCACTGAACTGCAACAGTTACAGCTCACTCAATATGTGTATACATTTTATTTTTTTTATTGAGGTACTCCACAGTTTTTCTACACACCCCCGGGCAACAGCAGCAAAGTACCCTTGTTTGGAAACCACCTCTCAGTCAATCAGTGTTGCACAGACTGAGGTGGACACCATCACTGTTTCAGCACCTTTTATTATACAGGTGGATCGTCTAACAGAAGGAGCACATGGCCTCAACTGCTGAGAGGATTTCATTGTCACCAATACTGTTCACAATACATAAGAGATATGCATCCAAATCACGCGTATTTGCGTTTCTGTGCGAGCCAAAGTAATCATCTGTTACCATGCTCCTGGAGTGAAAGAGGCGAAGATCACTGAACCCCAAATATGGCCACATGATATGATTCTCACAGATTTGCAACATTGGCTGTTATTATAGTCAAGTTCAAAAAGTCGAGTTCAAATGGGGTCAAGTGAGAATTAGACAGCGCCAAGGCCAGAGCCAGAATTAATGAGGCGTTATGCTGATGAGAGGGCTGTTTGGAAACGGGGAAAGGAAATTCTCGAAATCCCCCGCTTTGTCTCACTGAGAAACTCATTACCAAGGCAGCATTGGCTGGTTACAAATAATGCTGTTAGATAATGATCCGCCATTTCAATGAAGAACATCAGCTCTAAATACCCGCCTTTAGCAGAAGGGTATCTCTAATTTAGGTATTAATTTATAATAAAGGGTATTGATAAGTAAACACGCCAGTATGAACTCACCCATAACTTTTAAGACAGCTGGTGATTTTCTATATTTTGCATATTGTCAACAAATCACGTGTGCAGAACCAAACTAACGATGACTTGATCCTACTTACAAGTACTGTGTGTGTATCCAAAGCTTTATAAATATATATATATATATATATATATATATATATATATATATATATATACTACCTCATAATTTATATTTATATTTTGGCATTTCTAATATTTTATCTTTATTATTATTTTTTGGCAGAAATTGGCTTCCATATGGAATAGATAAATGTGGTGATTGGGCAACAGAAACACATTAGAGGAGAAAGACATGTTCAATGTAATTAAAGCAATTAAGAAAGACACGTCCATGCATCTAGAAACAACATGAGGCCACTATACACATCAAACAAGGTCACTAATGGACAAATACTTCCATTACTATTCAAGGAGAAACATTAAACTCCTTGTTGTTGTTTTATTTGCTCCAGGAGAATATCAAACAGTCCAGTGACTAAACATGTAGATTTTCTGTTATTGAGGGAAATCTTATTGCAGCAAAGTAATTCACTCACTCTAGTTTGGAAAGAGCAACACCGAAGAGCTGCAGCAAGCCCATAAAGAAGCTAAATTAGCAAATGGTTGCTTGATATTTTGTGGCCAAAGGGGAAGCATTTGTGAGAAATGAGGTGCTTTATTTATCTGGTGGTGTGCTTTACACTCAGCCTTAATGTGAGCATTAGTGTTGCACTGAGCAGTGTTGTGTGATAAGGGTGAAGAGGAGTCACTGGAATTTGGCAGCTAGGAGCTCAGTGTCAAGGCTTAAAAAAAAAAAGCTTAAAAAGCCTGTCCACGGCAAATGCTGTTGTACAGTGTTTCATCATCTGACGTTTCATTAAATTAGTTTCATCTGTCATCCGATACACATGACGAGTTGATGCAGGGAACATGAAAACTTCATGTCAGTGAAAAAATAATTGCAGGACACTAAAAAAATCAACGTCAGGGAACTATCTTCCACACTTTTCATTTGGTTCTCAGAAAAAATGTCCTGTTGCATTATTTACACTAAGTATGTTCATTTTCTCTCTCTCAGTAGAGTTACTGTGGCAGTCTGCTCAGATCAGTCCCCGTCTGTCAGCAGGTGATTGACTGAGATGCAAAAGACAGATGCTGTGCGGAGAAAAAAAGCATTGGATTGGTGGGTGAGTAAGAGAGGAGATCGAGCAGGGAAGGAAAACGAGTAATATTTCTGAGGAGAAACCTCATTTAACTAGGGTAATGTGGCCTGGGGCAGTATTAAATGCCTTTAGAGCAACTGAATAGCAAGAAGTTATCTTGTTACAGAGATTTGCAGGGAAATTATGTTTACTTATTAGAAATAACTAAAAATGCACCCTTACTATTAAAATATTATTAATTAACATAAGTCAACTTGAGTGATTCATTCATACTCACCCTGCAGTGGTTGATTTTTTTTTTTGGCAACTTGGATGCAGCGGATGCAGCGTTTTAAAGCAAGTTCAGCTTATTGTTTAGCTGATTGTTATTATTGATTAGTTAAAGGTCCACTAAATTCCACAAATGTCTAAATGATGATATGGTGCATCCATTTTGAACAATTTTCTTTCAGTATGTCTCTTCAAATTTTGGGAAGTTGATAACCTCGTTATCGGTGTCATAGTTTATTAGTGTCAACATGAAAACAAACAAGGAATCTGCACACTGCTAAATATCCAAAATGAGGCAGAAAAAGCTCCTTTTAGGGAATTTATTAGACTGTTGCTCTGCTCACCATGGTGGGAGAAAAAAAGCCAAAAAAACAGTCTCTTTGCATCCATAGTAAAATGTCTATAGACAATAAGGATCTCCTCCGGCTGATGTAGACTGATGTTACTATAAATACTTTTCCTTCATTGATAGTAAAGGTATCCCAGTGAGTGTAAATTCCTATTGCAGAATAGTTTTATATGAACATAATTCATAATAAAACTTGTCTGTTTGGACAGCAGCTCCATCTCTCCACTTACTTTTTACGTCTTGTTCTGGCTGAAAGACCCTGTCCGTCATCGCTGCTGGAATGGCGATACTTGCAGGTTGTTACGGCTCAGAGGCCTCTTGGTGGGAAGCATGGCCCTAATATCACGCTTCACATCACTCTCAACACGCTGCAGCTTTCTGGAGAGCTTCACCTCATCCTTGGTGCTCAAACTGCAGAGCAGTACATGTGTTCCTCTTGCTCACTCGCTAAAGATCAGTGTCAACTGAGGGAAACACTTACTGGAGTGAAATTTGAATAGTCTCATACTTTTGAAGCCTGTGCTTTCAGTAGCTACAAGTCCAGGTTTGCTAGAGACAGACTCACTGTCAAGTTTGAGCCACAGTTTAGTTGATCCTGCTTGAACCACGTTACTGTAGCACCTGGTCCCTTCAGCAATCATGTTAAGGATAATTTAACACAGTTATAATTACAGGAGAATTTTTCAGTCTGTTTCCATTTAGCACAGTCCATTTCTTGCTTCTGATCGATCCACTTTCTTTGCTTCGGCGGTGCCGATAACTGTCTCTAAAAACCAAAAGCATACAGTACAGCTCACAGATTCAAAAACGGAGGTGAACATGGCTTTGTGACCCCTCCAGCTTTCTCTCTCTTGCCTCTGAGTAAACACCAGCGAACCATCCATCATATTGAAAATAGAGATCATAGAAATATAGAAATCTTTTTTTTTTTTTTTTTTGGCAGAAATGGAATTTTTGGCGGAGCTTTTTGAAACACTGTCATATCAGTGACAAAACAAAAGATGGTGACAGTCGTGCAGTATGTTCTTGGTAGAGGAAGGAGAAGAAACACAAGGGTGGACAGCCTCATGTGAATATTGTTTTCTTCATTGTCTACTTTGGAAGCTTGTTTAGAGTTAAACGTACATAGCTATTATTAGGTCCCGAGCGGAAAAATCAGTGAGGAACCTATTGTATTCTTTGTTAGTACTATTTCTTCTTCGCTGATTTTTGTGGCTGGTTTATTCATCATTCTGTCCTTTGCACATGTCCAGTAGGAGGAGAATTATCCATTATCCACTGCTCAGCCTTGTTGCGAAGTTTGGTCAGTGGCCACTCGTGGTGTTGCAGAGAAAAAAATCTTGTGTGGCCCAAAAAGCATTTTCCCCATAGTCTGTAAACCAGGATACCTCCAACTGCAAACAGGGTCAATTATTACTCTTTGTATTATGATTTTTTTTTTCATCCATTATGGTTTTATATTTCTAAAACTAGAAAAGCAATCTGCGATATCGTCCAAATGTAAAGTCTATGGGCTTAGTTTGTTAAACCACTAAAAACAACCTATGGTTAAGGTTTTCGTTGGTTTGTTCATTTTAAAGTTGAAGTTCACATCACCTTTTGTGCATGTTTTATTTATTTATTTTTTTAACATTATTTGGCTGAAGGTAATTACATATTAACATATCCATCATTCTTGATGATAGATGAATAATCAACGAGCACAAGTGGTTAAATTTGTTTCATACAAACCTTAAACTAAGCTTAAACGCAAGCAAACCAGTGAGATTCATTATTCATATTTACAAATATACTTTTGTCTGCCTAAATCATAAACTGGCTTTAAGTTGAGGCTAAACATCCCATGAACATGTCTTTCCAAATGAATCTGTTATCAGGTATTTTCCTGATTACTTTTCATCATCTCCACCCTAATTTGTTAATTATTTGTTCCCCGAACTTCTACTCAACCACAGGAAAGATTAGATAAGACTGGAGCTGTTGGTGTGAAGCTGACCAGCAGTAGCAGCTTCTCTGCGGGTCGAGGTCCTCCTTGTTTGTCCCCTCAGGTTTGTTGGTGATGTCCAGGCCTGGCTGCAGCTAACAAATGAACAGAATCCTGCAGAGCTAATGTCATGTGGGTTTATGTCAAACCTTGTCAGCCTCCATCTGCTCAGGATGTGAGACCTATATTTATCCTCCCTTGACGTGTCTGTCTGGGCATCTGTGATTCTGTCAGCTTTTGTGGGTGTGTTTGTGTATCCACCTGAATTTCTGACTATCTGAGAATATACCACCCGGGGCCAGTTCTTATATTACAATCTTGCTGTGAAGGGTGAGACTCAGCTTTGTATTACAAATTTAACTTAAATAAATATGCTAGTGACAAGTTGGATATTGGTTTGTTGCAAGTAAACACAAATCCAGCAAACTGTGTTGTACTGTAAGCTGAGGAGACAGGCTATTGGTTAGATGGAAGGCTTCATTCAATTTAATCTATGTGTATATAGTGTCTGATTTTTAAACGTGTCTTGTTTAGTCCAGGTAAAATCAGACGGTTCCTTGTTCTACGTGGTACGATCCATCAGGGCAGATCTGAACGTCCCACCTCAAACAGACTCCAGAGTGATTTTGTGGTGGGAATGTGATAATTGGGGAATGAAAGTTACAGGAATGCATGTCAAATTAAAAACTTTAAACTCAAAATCAAATAAAGACAATTCATTTTGTCAATCAAATAATAATAATTAATTACCATATGATGTGTTAGATGTACAGTTGTTCTTTTGTCCCTTTAATGATCTAACTCAAGCAGAGCGGTTGCTTTCCAGCAACTTACAAGTTAAACTCATTAATTTCCTTTTAACAATCCTTTAATTAAGTAGGTGAAATGAAATGCTATTTTTGGATATAATGAGACACGGTTTCTTTATTAATGCATAAAAATCTGCGAATGTGTCAGTTAATGTGAGGATATTGTCTTGCTGTTTTTATGCCTCTCTGATTATTATCTGATTTCAGATTAAACTGTCCATCTGATATAAACACGACTCACTTTACATTGAAGATGAGCAAAGAGCTGCTTATTATTGCTGGAATTTTGCATAAGCAATGTTTTGTTTGTTTTTTTTGTATCAGGCGATGAGTGTTTGTGTTTGTTATTAGTCATGATGTCATTCATGCACAGTCATGCTGTCAAACCGTCAATCAGCCATAAGAGGCTTATGGCCTCATCCAAAATAGTGAAATTTATTTGATAAAGATTCATCTTGATAATGATAACAGATGAGCTAATAATGAATGACGCTGAGAAGATCAGGAGAATCCCTGGAAGACGAACAAACGGGATTAGGAGAGGTGTTGTTTGTAAACCTGTAATATTAGATGCATGAGCCAGAGGAAACATGAATACTGATATCACTTTTATAGACTGTTGTTTTCTGTTTTCGTGTCTGACCTTGCTTTATAAATCCAGTCTCATAAGTAACACCTTGAGGCTGTGTTTGTTTTTATTACAAGGGTGACTGAGCAGAGACGTGTAGCAGCTCTCCGCCTGCTGACAAAACCTTCACAGCCATTCTGGCCAAAATATTTTACAATTTCCCAGAACTAGCGTACAACTGGATTACTAGATATCAATAGTATACTACTACTACTAATAATAAATAAATAATAACTAGTTGCACATAGGTGTACATATAAATCTCTTCATTGCACTCAGGGCATGCTGGGATAGACCTCCAGCTCCATGTTACGATGAACAGGAGTAAGTAGTTTTAGAAAAGGAATGAATAATACAACTGAGGCATGTTGAAGTTATTCTATGAGCTTGCAGCAATTGAGACATTGCATATTTTTTCCATCCAAATGACCTGCCAAAATCCCAGAGAATCCACCAGCAGATGTTGTGAATAGAAAGTTAGAGGACAGTTGCATTGATCACTTGGCTGGCTCCATTTCGTTTGCAAAATAAATAGGAATATGCAGGGGAAGATTGTAGAGTGGCTCAGGAACAGCTGCAACGCCAAATGATTCATTTAATTTAACAGCAAATTAAACCATTATATCAGTAGTGGCTGGATAGGTCCACACTGCCCAGGAAACCTCAAATTATTCTCTTATCACCTGACATTGCCAAATGATTTGCTGTAGTAGTATATGGAATATGTATATGTAAGTATATAGTATAAGTAGTATAAGTATATGGTATAGTACACTGGAAAAATTGAAACGTTGATTATCAGATTGTTTTTCTTCACATTTAGATAACTTCATTTGTACAAGGAAGCTTTGCCTTTACCTTTTTAAGCATAAGTTACATACAGTTACACCTGGGAGCAGCACAACCACAAGCTCTCACTATTTGCCCCTGAGCAAGTCCAATTATGATGATAGGCACGGTCACCATTATAAGCTGATATGAAATTTCATCATCTCATATCAGCTGAACTCGACCATAAAGGACACCGCAGTGAAATAACCTCCATTTTCTATCAATATTCAGACAGTGAATCAACTGACACGTAACTGCTGAAAATTCCTGAGTTAAATGTGCTGTGTTCAAATGTTCAGCCATGAATATTATATTCTCACTAACTCCATATCAAATATGTCCCCAAATTCACAGAGTGAAAAACGAAATGTAAATGAGCCTTTTTAAACTATATGTATATATGTACTAACTGTATGCATCAACAAAAACTCTGCTTCTCTCTGGATTTTTTAAACCCAAATCTGCAGAGTGTGACATCCCCCACCCACCTAAAATAAACCCAACCCCACCCATCTTTTCCTTTTTATAACATACATGATGTAAAGCATGATGAAATGCACCCCACAGCCATTAAAAAGCGACCTCTTGTTGCCTGATTCCCAAAAAGCACATCTTTCTACTCTTCTCATCTATTGAAGGGATATCAAAGAAAAAGATAGTGTGTATTTCACAAAGCCCCCACAAAGGATGAAATGCACTGCAAACTGTGCTGCCAAGCAAATAGCATCAGGGTGCGCTTGTTCCATTTGCATATATGTAAATTAGGTATTATTCATACATGTGTTGCAAAATTGTCCCCTTTCTATTCATATATAAGACTTGTTGCAAAATCATTATAATTGTGCACTGCCTGCTCAATACCAAACAGTAGACAGACAAAGGAGGAGATTGTGGAGACCAAAACAGTACTAAAAAGACTAACATTCATCAAGTGGCTCCTAGTGAATACTAATGTTGCTCCGTATCTGCTGGATGTATAATTAGACAACCACAAATATTTTATAAGGTGACAAATATGGTTTTGTTTCAGTCAGAGTCACGTATGGCAAGGAATGACCATTTATAGCAAACGGTTATTAAATTGTGACGCGTGACAAGGATTCTGCTTAGAGCGCTAACGTTAAGCCATTAGCTAACATAAGCTAACAATGAAATATTAGTTATTAATCTTGGTTGAAATATGAAATACCACATTAGCAGGTTTAAGGCAGCTTCTTTTAAACATCCGTTTGTAAAGAACTTTGTTACGATGTGAGGAAAAGAGCTATAGTACACCAATTAAGCTTCTTGAATCTTTGCTAGTTTCAGGGCTGTTGCTTTGCCGCCTGCCTGACCTCTGACCTCTGACCGCTGTGCATTAACAGAAAGGGTTTCTGTAATGCGAGTCAATGAATTACAAACAACTCGATTCAGCCTCCTTCAGATAAACAGCTCGACGCAATAAATGGGAAACAGAACATCTTGTTGTTAAACACAGGAATCCATCAAACATTTAGCAGCTAATTGCAAGAGAAATTTGTCTTTTTCAGATATTACCTCTCTTCCTTCTTCTATTTTTCATTGAGGCCTATTACCAACTCTCCCTCCAGAGCAGCTCTGCTTCTGAGAACGATTAGATTAAAATTGGTCTAACCCTTTTATTGACAAAAATGTTGTTTTATATATATATATATATATATATATATATATATATATATATATATATATATATATATATATATATATATATAGGCTTCCCTCTAACTGCACTGGTTTGTATTTCTCCTGTAGCATTTATAGTTAAACTTTTTTATTAAATACAGCATTTTAAATGAAATTAAAACAGAACATATTCATTATAATTACATTAAGTAGACACAATAATAACATACATTTAATAAAAAACATTTAAAGTAGAATAGGGATGGTACTTTAGCAAACAAGTAGGATGGCTGAGATGAGAGGATGCAATTGCACAATGTGCAAGAAATTACTTTTCTCACACCTCCGCTGCACAATGGTTTCTTATTCTGTGCGTCTGTAAGGCAATTTCATCTGATCTTTCAGATATGGCAACAAATAATCAACTGGACAAATAGCATCAATCCAGTTTTTTGCTTTTCACAGGAGAAAGAGGCTGGTAAGGGCACCATTATGTTCCCCTCAATGAAACAATGTCCTATTGTGGGCGGCTTTGTCTTTGCGTTTTCCAAGACGTTTTCTCCACCTCTCAAGTATTTTATAGAGAGAGGAAGTCTTTGAGGCACCAATGTTGGTAAATGAAGAGCAATAAAAATAAAAAACAGATAGAGATATAAAGGCAGAGTAAGAGCGTAAATACTAATTGACCTTGAAGCTCTGTAAGACTTTCTGTCAAGGTTTTATTTATTGTACATTTACACTCACCGGAGACTGTTTACGATTCATGCTGCAACCACTTTATGCATTCCTTTAAGTTAAAATTCTTGGTCTCAAGCATATTTCACAGTAATCAAGCCTCTAATGATGAGGATACACAATATTGTGATAAAAATGTTAGGGAGCTGAAAAGATCAAACCACTGCAATGTTCTCATAAAGCTAAATGTTGATAAAAAAAAAAAAAGCAGTTTAGCAGCAGCTGAAAGTCTTTAACCAGAGAAGGCAGTGAATAACTTCTTCTCTAGGTTCTGATCATATCATTTCATTTCTTATACTTGGATGATATGTGGGAACTTCTACCCCCAGACAGCGCTGAGACTTGGGCGATCAAAGGCCCGAACCTGCGACAGGCCTTCAGAGGCAACAGAAAGGGTGAGTCAGGACACTTGCTATGCCCTGAAGTAACTTATCATCAGGTCAGAAAAGCTCCGCACACTCTACTGTGTCATCCATCCACTACCACCATCTACAGCAAGATCTTCTATTCATCTTGTAATGGATAACAATATCTCGTCCTGTGTTTATTGAATATGATCAGATCGATGCCGACATAATTCATTTCTGTCACTCGACAGAAGGATTTGGAAAACCCTGGATTATATTGCTTGTAATCGATCTTTTCATTTTACTCTTGGCAAAAAAAAAGCAAGTAATAACCTCTGAATTGTGTAAAGGTTAGGAAACATTTGTGGTTATGGTTAAAAAAAAGCAAACTTTAACTGTTGGTTTGTGACAGGAAGTGAACTGCCTCTCTCAGGCTTCTAAGGTGCTTATAGTGAAAGCTTTGAGGGTTTCTGGCTCAGGGCCTTTATATATAATACAATATATATAATATGTATTACCCTGTTGTTCCAAAAAAAAAAAAACCCTTATCGGGTTGTATTACAGAGTTTGAGTAAAGTATTACCATGTAGCACTGGTGAACTTATGAACTTATCCCTTTTAAAATAAACATTAAAGTGAAGAACTACTAATTAACTACTCTTGTAATACCCCCAGGGAGTGAAATTATAATTTTTGGGAGCCACTGAATTCAGTAGATCTTCTCATCAGTTCTGTATTTTTGGGGCATGTGCACATCTTCCTCCCTTTTCTGCCTTTAGTATTGCTATTACATAGTCCACTAATTCCTTTATGTGCTGAGAGGTAACAGCGGTAGAGAGTGTGTGTGTGTGTGTGTATATATATGTGTGCACTCCTCCCTGTACAGTATGACTGTACGTTGATATTAACCTCTGTCTCACAAGGCAGTGCTTCTTCTCTATCACCTCTTTGTCGGCCCTCCTTTACTGCGTATGAACATGTGCTGCCGCCAGTTATCATTCCTTACCGTGCATGCTTTGTTGAATATGATCATGCAGCAGCTTCATCAGCGTTGGCAGTACACTGTATCAGTGGGGAAATGAACCGGGCGGCATGCAGCTCATTCTGGCTTAGTGCTGAATTCTTGTTAGTGTTCATTTCAGGGGTACAATACAGCAGGAACATGGAGCCATGCAGAGTGGATTTATACCAGAATAAGCCTCTTTGCACCTGTAGGTTTATGCATATGCAAATTATATGCAAATCTGTTTACTTTGCCCACATTATGCTATTTTATTTAGGTGAGCTGAGACTACACTAATTTCTCTAATGCTCCAAAACATAAACTCCCCCTCATTACTTAAACACATAACACCACTTCAAAGGTAGTGGTCATTCAGAGAAGCAGCTATTACTGCTCTTAGTTGGGTCCTCTTATGTTTAACACACAATACTAAAATGAGACACTCCTTATCAAAAAACAACGGCATGAATTGATAAAAGCTTACATGAAAAACCTCTTACTTTTTCTAGCACAATCTCTCCTGACCGGTAACCAATCATTTTTAGTTGTCTAAACTGAACCAAAACCTCAACCATAGAGGTGTTATCCGTAACAAAACACTTTTAGGGCTGACTGACTCTAACAGATTCACTATAAACATAAGAGACTTGCTAGCCTAAAAACATTAAGGCTCAACCTATAATGCAACACTCCATGTTTAAAAAGAATACCTGATGTTACCTCGTACCTGAACACACCACCCCCACTTTTTCTGTTAAGGTACGCTTTATGGTCAACTCATCCACACCAGGCCTTGTATGATATTATGATGAAGCAATACACATTTATTGTACTGTATTATTTCACACACAAAAGGCCCAGTGAAAATCCGGTCAACAATGGGACTGATGTGATATTTGTATAAATCTGGGGATAATGACTCATACTATCGTGTCGTCTCTCTTGGAAGGCATTCGTAGTAATGCACTTGTTTGTTTTTATGAGAAGAGACAGAGATCCTCACATAAAAGAATGAAAAAAGAGTAATATCAAACCCCCGTATACCTGGCCAATTGCTGAATGATGTGGGTGTGAATATCAGTTTCAGAAAGTTACAGTAATTATTGGTTGTCGAAAAAAGTTGCTAAGAGAGATGCTGTTTGACCATCTGACAAGCACTTATGTTGGAGTACACTGGCACTAAGACATTCTCTGAAAGTTGAAAGTCAAATGAGATCAGAAGTAGACTTTTGGTTACAAGCGAGCCTCAGTTAGAATATTTATCTTAGAAATGAAGCCATATATCCCTTAAACTAGCAGTAAAACAGCTATTAGAGAGTACCTTTGTTGGTGGGGCCGGTTGTGCTATAATTACTGTATATTGGCACAAAATCCCTGACCTGATGCCTGTAACCTGGGTGGCGATCGTGTAAACAACACGTCATATCTGACTTGTTACACACAGTTGAAACTTTAAAACTTTCTTTATTACAGTGCCCGCTTCTGAAAGACCCCCATCAAAGAGAGATTGATCCAGCAGGCAAGCAACGCATGACCTTGATGAGAAACAGTGTGCAGTTGAGAACAAGCATCAAAGGTTGTGTGGGTGAACGTAAGCAAGGCTAAGCTACTGTCGCACCCAAGGATGACCTTCACAGCGAACAACAGAAGCTCCACTGCTGTTTCTCTTCAGTTTGAAGGTCAGTGGTATATTTGGCCTTGTTTTTCTGGAGGTGTTTGTTGGATGACTGACATTTATAGGTTTTTCTCTCTAAAGTTGATTATATCTGTTTGTGACCCTGGGAGATAAATGTAGAACTGATTGATTATGGACATCTCGTGTTGAACGTCACGTTCTCTTTGTGAATATGTGTAGAAAAGTGTTTTTAGGTACTTTGTGCCAAACAACTTAATTTGCATTTCACCTCTCTTCAGCACATCAAAATGACTGATGGTGTGTGCCAGGCTAGAATATTCATGCTATATACTAAATATTCAGACTCTGTGTGTATGTGCTGAGAGGCAACAGTCACTTCAGTTGTCCAAGGTGTCTTTATTCGGCTGAGGTGCATTGTAGCTGCAAGGTCTCTTGGTCCGTCAGCTTTTTTTTTTTTTTTTTTTGTTTAACTCTCTTGTAAATGTTCTATAAAGGCAGAAAAATTGAAGTAATAATATTTAAAGAAGTAGATGCCTAGAAATGATTAGGAAAATATTCTCTCTGATGAAGATTTTATTAATGGGGAGAGTAGGATTTCAAAGTGAATTTCTGGAAGGAAAAGGAGGAGGAAATGCAGTTCATGCACTGCTGACCTCTTATTGAGATGGATATGTAGTCAGTCTGCTTTATGATACAGATTATGTGCTTACCAAGATCATTACTAATAATCTCTATTCATGGTTTGTATGTTTTTAATGCTTTAGTACAACTCTTTCTTTTCTAAACATGTAGCATTATATTTAGCAAACAATAATGTTTAGGAGGTCTGTTTTTTTCCCTATTTTATGGCTTTTATTATGGCTCCTTTTACATGATTGTTTTATTAATAATGATGAGCTGTCAATAATCAATTAAATGCACATACTCTGAGAATGTTGCATTCAACAGGTAGTCTTGCATATTCAAATATGTTTTTTTCTCAAAGACAGAGAAGATGTATGCGCAATCTTATTTATTTATTTATTTATTTATTTATTACCCAAGATGTTACTTAACTGTAACTTTGTTTGTGGAAATTATTATGCAGAGCAGGTGTCATGTCTGGAGGTGGTGAGCCTCATGAGGCATCAAAGCCACCAGATAGTTGTATATATATATTCAGACACAAATGATTTGTTCCGTATCTACCGTATATATGTTCTAACAGTTTAATTTGATGCCTCAAAGCATCTCAAATTATCCGATGCATCTCTGGTCCCGTGCAAGGAATGTGAGAATTAATTCATTCATTTAGATGATTGAGACTCACAACTTCACAACAGCAGTCAGCCACATGCTCTCACTGCGCTGTAATGGATCTGAACCAGTTTATGAACTCCGTGCGTCGGCAGGATCTCAGTGAACGGGTGTGCTGGACTCGGACCTGCGACAGTCCAGTAAAAGCCCTCCCTCCTGTTCTCCTTGCTCGTTCTCTTCTCTCCACCACTTCGCTGAGGGCAGGCGGCGTGAGAGCATCCCCCTCCCCCCCTTGGGTACCGGCCGGCCCCTTCATACTGGCAGCAGGGTTACTGCAGCGCAGCGCACCGGAGCGGAGCTGGAGGAGACGAGAGGAGAGAACGGGAGAGGCGAGGAGAAGAAAAGGAGGTCGGACTGTCTACCCCCCTGACAGGCGGGCTTATACTCTGCAGCATCCCGTCACTTCAACATGTCTCTGGGGAGTAAAATACTTGCTGGGATTACTGCCCTGATCGCCTCACTGCTGCTTGGCTCCTGTGGGGCAGGTGGAGAAGGTGAGCTGCTCTGTGCAGAGAATATATTTGGTAAAGTTGCTTGAAAAAATTATTTAATTGTGTATCAAATAGTTGCAGACAGACTAATTGCTACACCTCTTCAGCCTTTTCCTAGTAATTATATTAAGGTTCTTTAAGCTAATTTTTACCTGTTAAGAAGTAGTCCACATGATGCACTTTATTCTGTTAATTTAGTGAACAGTTGGCAGGGGGGGACGCTTGTTGTTGAAAGGGGGAATTATCTGTCAAGTTTTAAGAGATATCAATCCTACAAGTTGCCTTCTTATTTTAGCTATTGGTGTTTGATGTTTTCTCATGAGAGAGAGAAAAGGAAGGAGGTAGACCGTGGAGATGTGGGAGAGCTGCACAGGAGGATGCTGCTGCTTGTTGCTTCTTGGTGTTTTGGCTTCAGGTTTCCATTCAGATGAGATTTAAGAAAACATCCTAAAAGTCACTTATTGGGTAAAATAGATGATTTAGAAAGTTAAGTCAGTGAAATAGTTGCTTGATTAATAGTCAAGTGTGGCAGTAACTGATTTTAAGGTATAAGAGAATTTATCTCAGCAAGAAGTGTAATAGATAGATGAGCAATTATTTTCCTCTCGGGAGGTTTTAATGATTAGTTAAAGTAGTGGCTCAGTAAAATCCAGTGACCCTTCCTCCCTACTGTAATTACTGTACTCCCTTAAAGCGATATACGCCTTTTTATGTGACATCCCTTTAGGCAGACTGACAAAAACATGTTGGATCAGAAGGTTTTTACACACATGTTGTTAATCATCACGAAGATATTGAAAGGCATTGTAGTCTCTCAACTGTAAAAAAAATAAATTTAAAAAGTATTGATACTATTGACAGACATTGACCCAAATTCAGATAAAGACGTTGTTTGTGTTGGCTCAGACACAACAATTTTCTAAGTGCATGGAGCCCAAGACCAAGAGACAAATCGCAAAACCTGCAATTTTACTGTATCACTTCCTCGTCCTTTATGTCCTTTATAAGATAAATATGAAGACTGATATGATATCCTTCATATCAGTACTGTTATTAGTCAGAGGCTTTATCGTCCACTTAATGATCTGTTTTCTGTCCAGATTACGCTTCCGAATCAATGAAAAGGTTTCAGCTCAATGAGGAAATATCGTACTGTCACATCACTGTCACGTTTACTATACTATAAATATCTCTCTCTCTCTCTCTCTGTCACACACACACACTGATACACTTACATCATGTCACACATGCTTCTCAGTTCAAACCCTGTGGGTATAGCAGTTTGCATCTTCCAAAGTATTTTGGTGATTGCACATTGTGGTTATTGTCTGCCTGGGATGGGATAGGATCGTTCCCCGGTGTGAAACCAAAGTTTAAATCCACTATTTCCACAAACTGTGCTCATCCTTTCAGAAATAGAACTACAGACATGTAAAAAAACAAAGATGTTATAACAGCTAAAAAAACCTTTTTGTGTTGCCCCCACACACACAGAAGAACTTTGACTATGTTACAGTAAGTAACAGTACTGTACAGTATACTGTAACAGCTGAAATTTCCCAGTTTGGGATGAATAAAGTATATCTATCTATTTCTATCCTAATCAAGTAGGTGGGAGTGTTGGGAAAGTTACTTGAAAACAGTAATCAATTACTGATTACACATTACTCAGTGTAATAACATTTTAATAGCAACACGTAATAACTTTACTCGTTACTCAGCAGCAAAATGTCACATTAGTTGTTATTTTACAAATATGACCTTACACTTTACCACCAGCAGTGTACAGGTAGACATATCTCTTGTGCATATTTTAAAAACATTTTTTTTATAGAAAACACAATTTTGATTACTGCACCAGTGGAAGCAGATTGTTTTTTTCAGGACCGTTTCATCTCTCACATGGCTAATACTGTGGGCTGGTGAGATGTGTTTGATGATTTAACTAGCTGAGGCCGAGGAGGGATATTTAAGGTGCTGTTATTTACTGGAAATTAATTTCCTTCAATCCAGAGTTGGACAGAGAATAAGTTAGTAAAGACTGGGAGATGCATTGATTAAGATTTTGGCCTAACCCCTGTTTCATATGCGAACAACAGTCCTGTCTCGTCAGAATTTATTACTTTTCAATGAGCTGGTGGTTTTCATTGAGAGAACATAAACTTCATTAAACATAAAATCAATTTGGTGTGAATGCGTGAGACATTTTGTCTGAAAACCCCGCTGTCCTTGCTTCATGAGATGGCGCAGTCTTAGAAGATGCACACACACAAAAAAAGAGCAAAGTCGTGGAGAATAAATCACCCTTACTCTTCTTCTTTAGTGTCATTTATGAAAATGTGTTTAGTAGAAGTAGAGTCATGAAGAGGCTCTGATTAAGTCAAGGTTACATAAAGGTGGCAGCGCTGGTGGTGATAGCCTGGAGCTGCCAGTCATGAATCTGGATTTATTAATCCAGGGACAAGTAGTTAAGCGATAAAAGTGACACAGAACTGCAGTCCATCCATCTGCCTTTGTGACCTGTGGGATTTTGTATTTGCCCAAGGCCGACTCCCCAGTGGATGTCTGCCTCCATAAAACAGAGCCATTCATCAAATGGCCCTGTCATTATATCAGATGACTTGTTATCGGTCCAAGAATCAGCCACATTCTGCTGAGGTCACTATTCACTGTCACTCTCTGAAGCAGGAAGGAAGAATGAACAATGGTCATTAACTATTAAGAAAAACACAGAAGACATAGTATGCACATTTCTATATTGTTTAAAATTTAATCTTACTGGCCATTTAAGCATCCCCTCAGTTCAGTCTCTGTTTGAAACAGGCCGAAACAGCTCCTGTCTCTTTAAATCCCAGAGTTTGATCCCATCCAGTTAAATTATTTTATCCCCATTCTAGTTAGCAGAGGGCTAATTGGAAGGTAGCCGGCTCAACCGTCGGAAGTCTGCTGTGCATTCAAATGGCTAGCACAGCAAAGTCATCCCATGACCCAAGATTTAAAAAACTGTATACTGTGAAATGTAGAGTGATCTTTTTAGCAGAAGCAAATAATTATATTTGGGAAATGGTATGTTTTATGTTTCCAATGTGTTTAGATTCAAAGAATAACAACACTGCATTGAAAGAAAATCAATCCCTCCATTCATTCCAATGGTAAAGCTGTATTTGCACAGCTGCAGGACCAATGTGGTTAGATTTGGCAAAAAGAATGCAGGTTTATCAAGCAAAAAAAGTTAAACGTGGCTCAACATTTGCCAGAACACAATTCCATGTCATCTGGCAAGGCACTTCGTTGCCCAGTCAAATACGTGCAAGCACGAATTCCTGATAGATTACTTTGCAACATGAATGTATTTCAAAGTTGTACTACTGTTTACCTCATAATTGTCATCAAAGATAATTCTCACAATTATGTGCAGTAATAAACCTTCAACCTCTATTTATTAGTGAAACCATCATCTTACTGGTACTCTTACTGGTATTACGTTACTAATACAGCCCTTTGCTTTTTTGTAATGTGGAGTTATTTTCGGTCCGACTGCCCGGAAAGTGGGTAGTTTAAAAGTACTGACAAGAAAGGAGCAGAGAAAGGAGTGAAGGTAGAGAGGGAATGGGGAGTGTACGAAAGAAAGAGAAGTGGAGGAGTTTGGTTCAGTGCCCTGTGTGGACATCTATTGTAGTTGCCCCCCGTCTTTAAGCCATGCAGTGACACTCCCAACTCCTTCTCTCATTTCACCCATCAGTGGGTTTTTCTTTTGTGTTTGTACGTGTGTGTGTGTGTGTGTGTGTCAGATTCATTCGCCTGACTCTCCTCATCTCACCTTCACACAGCTGCAGCTCTGTGGTGCACAGCAACACGAGTCTCAGCAATATAAAGTTCTGTTTGTCTGAAAAAGCTTACTTTAGTGCCAGCAGGGTGACATTACTGTAACATAGATTTCCAATACAATTACTTTTTCTTTGAAGAAAACTCTGCTGTTGTGACACAGGTTAAATGCTTTCTTTAAAGATATTGTCCAGACAATTATCAAAAAAAAGCATGAAGCTTATAAAACTTATGACCATGATGGCAACGCTTCAAAAAAAATTTTAAAAATTGAACACAATGTTAAAGGAAGCATTTTATCTGGTGGCATTATCATAATGTCTATAATGACAATAACACTGTATGTTTAAAGATTAACATTATCTTGTGTAATGGAAACATTTTCATTTCTGTTTGAGAGACTTTGCTATTTTAGTTTTTCTGTAGTTTTTTTTAATTTTTTTTTATTCATTGACACTTTTATCCAAAGCAACATACAAATTAGGTGCAGCAGATCAAAGAGAAGCCATATAAAGAGTAAATGCCTCAATACCATCCATGTCCCACCTGACACAAGCGCCACATGGCTTGCAGATGTATGTATGAAATAACATCAAGTGCCTAGCAGATTACTTTTTTGAGAGAGCTAGAGATGGATTGAGAGATAGACAAAGACCATATAAGGTCAGTAAGTGCCCTTACAAGAGATAGGTCTTCAAGTGATCTTTGAAAACAGAAAGAGATTCTGCTGACCGAATCAAGTTCAGCAACTTGTTCCAACACTGAAGGACCAAACAAGAAGAGAGTTTGGACTGAGATTTCCTGCCCTGTAGTAACGGTAGGACTAGTCTTCATTATTTTTTATAGAACAAGAAGGCACATAATCCCAGATGAGGGAGTACAGATAGGTGAGTGCTATGCTAGTAGCTACTCTGAAGCTGAGCAGTATGTAATGACTTGAATTTAATACGAGCAGCAAGAGGGAGCCAGTGGAGAGTGATAAAAAAGGCGTGACATGAACTGATTTTTGTGATGCTGCATATTGGACCATTTGCTGAGACTTTACTGTGCATGGTGGCAGCCCTGCCAGAAGGATGTTATAGTAGTTAAGGCAACAGATTAACACTGCCTGTACAAGGAATTGAGCAGCACTGATCCTTCTGATGTTATATAGTGCAAAGCAACATGCTCAGTCAAAGTTCGAAAGTTCATCGATCACAATGCCTCGATTTCTAGCACACTTTGCTTGAGAGAGCGAGGTGGAACTGAGCTTCCAATTTTGTACCAGTGAAGGACTGGCTGGTCATCTGGTGAGAAGGACAGATAGAGTAGGATATCATCAGCATAGCAGATGAGAAACAAAGAAGAAAGGCCACATGAGTGGATAATCGGACCAAGGAAGGTGTTGTATATTGGTGGTGCATAGTTTGGACACATTTCTATTGCTTACAATTCTAACAATAAATCTATCTCACGATTTAAAGGTTACTTACAAACTCACTCAACCAGATGGAAAATTGAATGCTTTACTTAAAATTCCTGTTCTCCGTGCAGCAATAATCTTATAACCAACATAAATGGTGAAGATGGCCGGAGCTATGAAAAGAGAATACATGCTTTTTAGAGAAAAAAGCCTGAATTCCTTTTTTTTCCTTTACAAAAAGCATATATAAATGTACTCAGTGTAGTTTTTCAGTTTCTGTCACAAATAAAAAATATAACAGAATTTGAATTTGGTACATGTAAATACAGCATTTCAGTGTTATATCTATTTGTAATTTATAATTGAGTTACAGATCAAATTTAGCCTTTTCACACAGGATAGGTCGCATGAGTATGAGACAGGAACATATTTAACACATTTGACAGCTTTAAAGTTGATGTAATGTGTTTGAAAACAACACTTAATATATCCAACATATCACTCTTATTCACTATGTTCACCAGCAGTCAGTTACTTTGTCTGCTAATCAGTACTGGGCATATATTGTGTAGTGAGTTTATGACAGCTGAACACAGCTGCCTGTGACTGGAAACAAGGTTGAAGAGAGCGATGAGAGTGAACCAAAAGGTTCATCACTACGAGTGAGATTTTTACACTTACACACTAATTTCAGCCATTGTTAATAATAAACATCATTAGAGCAGTGTTACAGGATGGAGCAGGGCATGCTGAGTGCATCAGTTAAGCAGTCAGACTGTCAGGCTCCAGTCGGCAGCCAAGGCAGACACAGGATTCACATCAGTCTCAGCCAAACTGCTTTATCAGGAAAACTATTAGTTTCACTTCCAAGCTGTACATAGTGACAAAATAGTGATTGATATAGATGACTCAACAAAATACTTTTAGATGGCACTTCACAACTTTGGGAGAAAGAAGAGCAATACAAAGTTTTAAACAGGGGATAATTACTTATAAAAGTAAATTACTCACAGCTCACTTGTGAGCATAATTTTTGAAATTAAACACTTAAATAGCAGTTATTTAGAAACTTGACTAAGAATCTGCAGCCATGCTAGAGATCCTGTAAGATTACAATGCTCATTGTAATGAAGCAAAACTGTTAAAAAAAGATATGATATCATTTGTATTAGTTAAGTAAAGATGTTAAAACTGATTTATTCTTTAGTTGTTCTGAACAGTTAGGCATTAACTATTTATTATATGTATGGTACAAGTTGTGGTAGCACTAAACACAAGGTAGTGGGTAAATGGAAATTTTGACCTGGTGATGTCCGTAGCAACACTGTCTCCTAGAAATGCTCATCATATACTACTAAACTGTGACAGCAAATATGTTTTGAAGGAAACATAATGCCACTCAAACTACATTATCTGTCAATATAATGAGAAAAGTATCTGATCTTGCTGTACAAGATTTCATAGTGACTACGAGCATCACTTAACCTTTTCACTGCTTGACACCTGCTGTCAGTATAACCTGAGATAATAATAATATTAGAAATGTATTTTAGATGTACTGAAATGTTTACAGATCACACGTCAGAGGTATTTATCTCATGGTAAGATTAAAGGATGTCATCTTGAGTAGAAATATGCTGACAGTGTGGACTTTTTTAAGTGTCTGTCTTCCACTTCTTGAGATTGGATTTCAGTGTTACAAAATTGGAAATGTTGCTACATTGTTTCCAGTCAAACAGTCTCACAGTATGTAAAACAGATAAACCTTTTGTCTACTGGCTTTGGTAAAGGGTGAGAAATTTGTAAAGCACACAAACAAGCAAAAACAAGCACAGATGTTTTTCACTCAGCGATAATTGTTAGTGCTCTGGAGCACAAACAAGAACTGCATGGCCTCATTATCCTGTTTATTCTGAGACAGAGAGAGAGAGAGACACTGATCAACAAATCGACTCTTGACTGTCTGGGACACTTAAACTTCTCTGATCTGTTTTACCTTTTGTTTGAAATGATGGATGATACTGATCAGTATTCAGCATCTCTGGTAGTTATTCACTAAACAAGTTATTCACTAAAATGGTAAAGTGGGTGATATATTGCAGATGGATAGATGGACTTTCTGTCTCTGTGTTTGTGTCTTTGTCCTGTGCCGATAAGTAACATAGGCTACATTATTAATGTCATGGAGCGTCAGTTGATGCTAACAATGTCATACAGACAAAAAAAAATGTAGTGTAGGATCTGAAAAGTAAATGTGATAACTGCTTTTATGAAATGTATGAAAACCATTTATAAAAACTGAACATTTGGGTTCTGTTCCAAAAGTAAGAAAGCAAAATTTGAATTATAAAATGTAATAGTTAAAATATTGCAATCTGATTGATTAATAGCTGTGGTATAATGAGCATATACTACAGCTATGACGTTTTAATGTCCTTTTACAGTTCAGTTTTTAATTATCACTTTGCAGCTACTGTTAAAATGTTGCCCACAATCTGTAAGCAAGCAGGGCAGAGCCAGGGCACAATAAACAGTAAAACAGAATAAAACTGAATAAATAAAATAGGTTTTAAGGTTACATTTAAAAACATCAATATTATACTTGCTTGAGATGGTTTTGGGTTTCTGAGGACTGTGTCAGTCTATGCTATAGGTGTTATGTATTGCAGTAGAGTTCCCCTCTGCTGTCAGTCAAGGATTTGGTAATGAAACTGTTCATTCCCTGCAGCTCCATTTTAAAAATGTCTTGTATTTCCATGAATCTGCGTTCGACAAAGCTTTGGTTAGCAGCTGCATGTTCATCCGCCTTTTTTTCTTTTCTTCATTTTCCTCTAAGCTGCCTGCATTTTTGCTCTACTTTTTGTCACAGTCGCCTTTTAAATGTCATAAAAAAAAGGAAAATCTGCCTTGCATGTTTTAACACCTCTACGTCTTCTATCCAGCTTTTCTTACCAGGGCTGTGCTCTCACAGCACATTATCCGCTGAGGTTTTACAGTGCTCATTTTACCTCTCTTCCACTATATTTTGCAGTCAGTGCTTCACTATTATCCACAACTTTCTCTGTCTCTGTCAGCTCCAGGCCTCGCTGGATGAAGACGAGGCAACAGCAGCATAATGAATGGGGATAGGATCCACTATCTATACAAGTTTATTTAATCTGAACTGGAGTGGCAAAATTTAAAATACAAAATTGTTCAATGATAACTTTTGTGTTATTTTGTTATGAAGGTAAATGTTGCCGTCTGTCAACACATCAGCAGTGTTAGAACATGGCCCATAAGACCTTGAGGTTTAGTTGGCTTGGCTTTAATAACTGAGAGTTCAGTCAGTCAGTTTCCCAACTTTGACACATGTACTCATTAAACGCACATCATCCTAAAGAAATACTGAGGGATATAAAAAGCCAAGAGTTTCCCGTAGATTCCTTTTGTCTAAATGTTCAGTAAATGACTCTGAAGCGCCTGGAGAGGAGTTTGACTGGAAAAAGACTATGTCAACAATTAGTGGTTTATATTTCCAGGTAATGAAATTCTTTCTGTGCTAGAAATGATGTATAATAATGTTGACAGAGTGTTATCAGCTGAAGCCAGAGTAGGGAAATAGAACCAGCCACATCTGAATGGATTGTGAATAATTTGAACTGACTCTCTTCTCAGTGGTAGAGAGCAACATTCATTAACAGAAATGTTTTATATTAAAATGTACACACAGTCAGTACGGAGTCTAGCGGTAGTTTAAGCAGGCACTGTCATTTTATAATCACGTGTTCAGTACATCCTACAATCATATTCATATCTATATTCACAACCTGTCTGTCACAACAGTCTCTGTTCAATAATTAACAAAAAAACAACAAACAAACTGTGATGTTCAAATTACGTGGTCAGTGTGTTAGACCCGTAGAGCAATAGGGCACCTCATACTGAATACTGAGTTGTATACTGGGGTATTTGATAAAACATTGGCAAACCTGTATACTGTGTTATTGGCCTTTTACCAACATTACAGTGAGATAACACACTGTAACATAATGCCTATAGGTGCCATAAAATGGTACGTATGTGGTATGATTCTTGACCCTTAACTTATTCTTCTGTGCCTTGTGATTGGTTAACAGAGGTATGTGACAGCCCACTGGTGTCCAATCTGCCATCGTCATCGTTCAGAAGCTCCTCTCAGCTGTCCGTCAGCCATGGGCCGGTCTTCGCTAAGGTCAACAGGAGAGAAGGTGAGGAACCATCTCTGCTATTGCAAACTTAAATATAGCAGTTAAAAAAATAATTTTAAAGACTGATGTATGCCCTAAACATTGTCATAAATATGTGGGATTCTGGTACAGAGATTGACTATAGCACATGACTGGACTTTGTATGCACAGGACCTTGTTTCAGAGAGAGACAGAGCGAGAGAGACTAAATAATTTATTTTGAAATCCATGACTGCACGTATGTGGGTCCTATGGCTTGAGTACCTGAGTGGACCATCTCTGGCAAACATCCATACCTATTTTATATAAGCTTAAAGGATCTTAAAGGATATGGATGGGGATTTTCCTATTGTCAAAATGTGCAGAGCATAACCAACAATGAATTGATCCTACTTGATAGTATTATGTATGAATCCAAAGCCTGATTATCTTATTCCTCTGTGATCTCATTGTTGTCGTCAATGAGCCACACTATTGTGATCCCCTTTTCAGTCTCTGGAGAGTAGTTCTGTGTAAGACAGAAACCGCTGTGAATGAGTAGAAATGTGGTTCCATTTATAGTGCTTTTCATGGATTGCATGCTCTCTCTATTGTATCTGTCTATTTAATTGATTGTAGATGATCAATGTGAAAGGAGGTTCCTTTTATCTTAGACTCCATGGTTAACTCTCTTTCCTGTCATTTTCTATTACAGCTGCGCTCTATTCCATTTTTCAGTTCCTTTATAAAGCATAAACAGTGAGGGGTTTTGGGTGCAGGCTACCCATAAAAATTTCTGCCTTGTGCCGCTTTATACTTTATACAATCGGTCAATTGTTGACGTCAACTGTCAAGAAGCACCTTCAGTCCAATAAAATGTTGGGGGCAGATTAAGAATGGAACCATACCAAAGTCAATGCCCCTCAACTGTATATTTCTCTGCTCACTGAGATGTGTTTTGTTCTGTGGGCTGCAGCGGTGCATGTTCCCCATAGTCAAGGAAAGACTCTTTACCTGTCTACAGGAGACAAAGCACAAAACATCAAAGGCAAGCATCAGGTGGCTTGAAAGATACCTCAGTGATAGATAGATAGATAGATAGATAGATAGATAGATAGATAGATAGATAGATAGATAGATAGATAGATAGATAGATAGATAGATAGATAGATAGATAGATAGATAGATAGATAGATAGATAGATAGATAGATAGATAGATAGATAGA
This sequence comes from Pampus argenteus, assembly GCA_036937835.1. Classification (NCBI taxonomy): domain Eukaryota; kingdom Metazoa; phylum Chordata; class Actinopteri; order Scombriformes; family Stromateidae; genus Pampus; species Pampus argenteus. Next base: position 14,827,286 of record CM072870.1, read on the forward strand.
TAGATAGATAGATAGATAGATAGATAGATAGATAGATAGATAGATAGGAAAGTGGTTACTGACAAATATCTGTGTTATACATATAGATATGCATTGGAATTGTATTAGACTAGTATATCAAAAAATCTCCACAGGGCCACCTCCTCTCAATAGGAGTATAAATCTGAGTTGTGATTCACTAACCACAATAAAAATTCAAGAGGGACCACTCTGCTAGATGCTGATGTGGGGCTTTGTAAATGGCTATTGAGGCTTGTTTTGGAGCTTTTCAGAGGGATGGGTTTGTAGATTTCCCTATTTGCAGAACTCAGTGCCTGACTGTGGTGCCAGAGCAGAGTAGATTTATTTTTGTTCTTAAGCCAACATAATGTTGCTTTTTAAGAAAGTTTGATTGTAAAGGTTGTACATATTTAGTTTTAGTGTAAATCAGGAAATTCATTTGTTGGCAGGTTCTGTCAACTGTCAGGTTTGTCCTCACTTCTGGGGTTTGTAGGCACCACTGAGACACAAAGCCAATCACCAAGCTGGACCACTTCCACCAGCCTCTATAGTATAAGCATATGGCACTCATTTTGTAATATGAGGGTTAGAGATATCACGTTTTCTTGAAAAGCCAGAAAATACCTGAAACATGTCCAATATGAATTATATTGTTTTTATTTTTTAAATCTTCTCCATTTACAGCTCCAAGGGATTTTCTGTTTTCTGTTTCTGTTTTCATGTTTTGCGTCTGATTGAGTGAGCAGAGTGGAGTTTCAATTCTTTTGCTAGTATTTCTATAACATACTGAAATGTCAAATGTCAAAATACAGCTATTAATGTGACTCAGGCAGGTCTGAAATGAGTTAGATCAATGTCCAGTTCAGTTGTCACTGAATGTATTCTGGATTTTGCAGAAACATTAGTACTTTGGTGCATTTCACTCTGGGTGCTTTGTGAATTACTCTGCCTCATTTGCACAGGTTTAGCGGCCACAAAAGCCGAGCACACCTTTTGTGGATTTGGCCCTAAGTTTTAAAACATCATTGGTTGACTTTGTTGAAAGATTTAGATCATTCAAGAGTGATGCAAAATGTTGCTCCTTGTCAGGTGCAATAGAAATGTCATTTACCACTTTCAGTGCAGTCGCGGTGCTTTTTTTGAACGCCTGATTGATATGTTGATAAAACAGCATTGTTGTATAAAAACTCCTTAAGTTGATCACTCACAAGAGCTTCAAGGATTTTAGCCAGTACTGCTGCAAAATCAGCTCCCAAATTAAAAAATAAGGATCGATAAAATCAGGTCCTGAGGGTTTTCAATTATCTAAAACTTTTAGAGTTTTGTGAACTTCCTGCACAGAGAAAGGTACGAAATAAAAAAGTAGTCATAGGAACTTCAATAAAGGGTTTCACAGATGCAGAACAAGCAGTCAAACTTTAAAAAAAATTCAATATATCCTTTTTGTCATGAACAGCAACATAATCCTCCATAACAAATCATCAGGTAGGTAGTTACAGCTTGAGAGTTTTTGCTCACAGAAAGAAATTTTATCATTTTGCATCCTACTGGGATCATTTGGATTTTAGTGGTGACAGATGATTAATATTCTGATTTGGTTTTTTTTTTGATAAAAGAGGAGCATTTGTCCTTTAGTTATCTTAAAACAAGCCAATCAATGGTGGAACCTGTTCCAAGTTTCACACATGAATAGTAGCTGTTAACTCAGAGGAGTTACTCTTTATCTCCAGAATGGGGCATGTGTATTCATGATTTGCATAAAACCATCATTAAAAAAAATGTCCAGGCTGTCTCCAGATCAGGGATCAGTTCTATTCTACTCCAATTAAAATGGAAAAAAAGAAAAACATGATAAAAACCCTATTCATTAAAATGTTTAATTATTTCTCTTACAATGGACATTCCTGATAGCATCAACAACACAATAATCACTTAGGTCATTGCAAAAAACACCAACAGTTTATTTATTAGGAGCGTTAGTCAGAATCAATTCAGTTAAGCAGGACTTCTCAGAGCAATTACTGCAACGCATCATTTAAGGCAGATAACACCCAACAGATAACAGAGAGGTCCTCAGCAATTTATATATTCACTGCCAGAAATTCCAGTTTCTTGCAGATTGATTCAGACAGATGTACCCTGACATGAAAATCTGATTTCAATTTAAATAACAACATCACCTTTCTTTGATCTGTCAGCACAAACTATATTGTATCAATCCATGTCAATATTTTGCTAAATAAATATTTTGTGAGCCAGGTTTCGGATATTACAGCAATGTCTGATGATTTGAACCATATTCTAATCATATCCGTTTTGAATAACAAGCTGCGTACCTTTACTTCTTTCTTCTTCTTTGCCTTTGGGCTTTTCCCTTCAGGGGTCTCCACAGCCAATCAGTTGCCTCCTTATAACCCTGTCTTCTGTAACCTCTTCTCTCACACCAACTACAGCTGCGTACATTAAGGTGAACAATATTTAGACCAGACAGAGATGTAAATTATGTCTGAGTAACTCACTACCAGATATACTATAAGTAATACAACAATACATGACAATTCCCTTGACATTTCATATGTTAAATCCTAAATCCTAATATCTCTCATCGAACATAGTATCCATAAAATATCCATTATACATTCATGTCCTGTACCAAATGCTTTGGGGTTTGCACAGATTGTACAAAAGCCATAGAGCAAGTGCATCCATAAGCAATGTCCAGCTGGCATACACAATGTTAGATGTACTTACCCAGCGACAATCGTTGCCATGGAAATTAAGTAACCATTGTCTTTGTCTTTGTGTGTGTGTGTGTGTGTGTGTGTATGAGCACTGCAGACCACAAGCAGAGCAATGGAGATGGGGAGGGGGGAAGAAGGAGATGACGTGGTGAGGCCAGGTGAGGAGGCCACAAGGTGGACACTGAGGTGCAGGATGTTTTTGAGACATGGGAGAGTTTGAGAGAAAGATAGAGATGATCAAAACAGATTAAAATCCAGTTAGATGGTCCAAGAATCTTCATAATCACATCTTCATAATTTTCATAAAATAAAGTTAAAATGCACTATGAAATATTTTTGCTTTACTTCAGTATGAATATTTAAGAATAAAAGACTTGTTAATAAAAGCAGACAGCGCAAATGTCTCCTTGGAGTCACTGCTTCTAGTCAGTCCCATCTTGACAAGTCAGCCTGGAAAAGACTGTTGGTGGTCACTCAATGCTCATTTAGGCATCAGTCAATCAATCAATCAAATTGTATTTATATAGCCCAAAATCACAAAATACATTTGTCTCAGAGGGCTTTACAATCTGTACAGGGAGTGACACCCTCTGTCCTTAGACCCTCGATTCGAGTGAGGAAAAACCTTCAGCTGTCTAAATAGAATAAGGGTTCTATATAGACCCACAAGTTATGGCCATATTCTAAGCCACCAAGCCAATATAAGCATACATGATAAATGATCTCAGTAAAATTTCACTGGAGTTTATGGTGCAGAAAGGTAATGTGTATATATATGGTGTTGATGATGAGAATTTAAAAAACTCAATTTATTAAAACACGTAGGAGCAGTTTGATGGTTCCTGTCCTGTTTTTAGCAAAGGAGTCACATTCTCATTGTCTGTAGTTCTACTTAATGTTTCACTTAATCAAGAAATGACAAAATGATATTAACTGATATTGCTTCTACATCAAATCAACTTATGGTGCGTGAAAAATGTGATAGCCTGGCAGAAATGAGGACAGTATGAAATGTGGCACCATTGCAATAGCTGCTATGCAGTTGTTAGCTTGAACAGTTATCTTTCCTATTCTTGTACCATAACTGTGCCACTCCTTAAAATACTAAATAATGAGGCCAAGCCTGCTCAAATCTCCTGCCTGTGGCAACAGGCAAGAAAACAGGCACAGTATGGGCACGCAGGTTAACAGATTATCAACAGGTGCTTTTACTCGAGCAGATCACTGTTACTGCAGACCTTCAGTAAATAAAGGTCTACGGTAGCAGCACAGGGTCATGGTGGGGACTGTCACCACCAGTCACAGGGTTGATACAGTCAGATACATGTGAGCGAGAGATAAGTGGATGAAGTCTGTAGTGACCTGTGTGAAACAGAGTACTGCATTTTACACACACAGGATATTTTGCACCCTTCCCCCTTGTCACTGAGTTGTTCTTAAAACCTCCAAAAACTTTTTTTTATTTTTTCACATCCACACTTTCTTTTCATCATTTATTCTCATATTTTCACTCTTCTCAGTCATATCCTGCTCTGTCACTCTCTCCTATAGTCTGCTGTAGTAATTTTAACTCATCTCTATTTCGACTGCCAAGAAAACACTGAGATAACTTAATTTCATCTTATGGCCAAATGTTAATGACAACATTTAACATTTATAGGCAAATGTTAATGGAAGTATTTAACATCTAAACAGTCTCTGTTTTTCAGTGGGCCGTACTGATAATTGCACATTAGATCCACTGTAATTATTCTGAAATAGGCTCGGAACACATCATCAATTCCCACTAATCATTTTCTGGAGGTACTAATTAAGATTTGAAAAGGGTATTTAAACATTAGCAGAGGCCCGTTGGTTGAAATGAAGTATGTGGGTGGAGGCAAGTATATAATCAGGTATTGATCTTTGTGTGATGTTTATGTGCCACCTCTGATGGCCATTTAATAGACCTACTGCTCTTAAACACTTTATTTGGTTAAATTCCACCGCTCCTCCACTCCAATCCTCTTAATCGGAGGTAGTCACTCTCTCCATAAATCTAATTATATGGGTAAATATTGCCTGACACCTTGACAAAATGCAGCCAAAAGCCTTTCACCTCAGTTTTCATTTCACAAATATTGCTTCTACATCCTATTTTATTATAGTCACTCGTCAGCACCTTCACAAACACAGTAACTGAGATGTCAACGATGTTACTGCTGTTAATAGACTATCTATAGAGTCTACTTTAGCTATGTTCAGTCCATGCCACTTATACTGTCACAAACATCTTATGTTTGCTGAACAAAATGAGTATAGTAGTAGCTTTAGTTGCTTTAACCATGAGTTTTATAAAATTACATTTATATACAATTAATAATGAGGAAATTGATCAATTAATGGCAAATTGAAAAATGTTGATATGTACAAAATTCTTACTGACAAACTATTTTATGTTTTCCTACAATGTATACTTTACATATAGGTGCTCAAAACACTTGGATAAGAGTAGAGAAAGATCACTGTCTTGAATAATTAAATTAATTTAAAAAAATAAAAAAAAACAGTGATTTGAAGCTCAATTTTTTCCTTATCTCAACTAAAGTACTTCTATTGCCTAAATTCAACCACGTGTGAGACTCAGGATACAAGACACAGTCATGCAATTTGGACATTTGTGCAGTGCAAATTAACACTTTGCTCCATGGAAAAAGCTTTCCCACGGAACATTATGCAGGCAGCAATTAGGTTTTAACTGGCAGAACAAATAAATAGTGAATAAATGTAAATTCTCAGAAACAGGATTGGTTGTGTGACCACAGAGGTGGCAATTCAAAATGCTCAAGTGGCTCAATTTTGTCATTAAGCTCGACGGCTTGTTGTTTCTCTGTCATACCACTACCACTACCACCATCAGCTCTGTCGCCTATACTTATATGTGAACACCGTTGATGCCTTTGCAAACTTCTCTAGTGATTTGCTCTCCCTGTTAGTGTGATTACTACACAAACCTGTTACTTCCTAATCCACCTGTCTCCAGGCACCGGGCTTCTTTTTACTTATTTGCTATTTGCTAATAAACTGGTTTCATTGCTGTATGTTTTTAAGGACTTTCTAACTTCCATAACTTTTATTGAATTGACCTACCTCACACACATGCCCCAGTGACCTATCTTATTTAAACTGCTCCATTTTGGACTTGTTCCGTATTTTCATTTGTTTCTGCAATCTCTGAAAATGTTAATATGGCTGTTTGTTTGCTCTGATGCTGAGTCATTGTTTAGATACAGGTGCACATCTCCCATGCTGGCAGAAAAACACCTTAAGCTCTACCTGAAATCCACTTCAACGGCATAACTGTCCAACTAAAATCAGCTTAAATCCCTTTAAATTTGAAGATGGAAGAACTGAGGCTGGTTTTCTGTGTCTTTTACATCCTTTATCATAAGTCACTTCATGGGTCAGCCCTGTCTATAATATTTCCTATACTGTCTATGTCATTTTCAGGGCAGGTTAGGCCACTCAGAAATGTTATAATTTAACAGTGTGAAGCTGATTCTTTCACCAACAAGATTTCAAAGTCAAAATTTGCTCCACATTCAAGATGATTTGTGTCTCTGTGGCAAAGTGATCAAGGTTTCCCAGTTGGGTCCACTAATGCAAATTCATATTTTGATTTAAAATTAAGTTAGATGCTAAGTCTATAATGTACATTCATTTCCATATCCTACCTCTCTATAGTACACTCTTAAAGTGTTTTCTATTTATTAGTGTATTCATTCTGCTTTAACTTACCCAATGTAAATATAGTGTAAAATACTGACATAGTATATTCATTTGTAAATAGTGTAATCATACTCATCTAGTGTACTTATCGCTATAGTGTATTTTTCTTACTGTTTCACTGACACATTGCACTCACTCATCTAGTGTACTTCCCATACCTGCTCTTCATACCACTATTTATATTTATATTGTTCATTTGCACATACTCTGCACTTTCTGCTGTTTTTGCACTTCTGGATGGATGCTAACTGCATTTCGTTGTCTCTGTACTCGTACTCTGCACAATGACAATAAAGTTGAATCTCAATCTCTCATCTCAAGACGGTGCTCCTATTCAGAGTAAATCAAGGACACTTGTTAAACAATTTTCTAATGGGCACGAACTGTGGGGACTGAACCTGTTATCTCTGAGTTTCTGTTCCATCTACACCCCTGCTGCCATAAAAAAGTCATAATCCAGCCCCTGACACCACACGTCCTTGGCCTGTATCCTAGTACTGAGCCAAGAGGAGGCATCCAAAATAACATTCCCTTTGATGCTTTCATGCTAGCCCAAATAAATCTATGTATGATTAGCAGCAATGACACATATTTACTTGTTTGTGGACTGCACAGAATTCTTTGGGAGACTTGTTGGAAAACTTAAGCAAATGGGAACATGGATACTAAAATCATCCATGTACTCCCAGTACATCAGCACAGGACTTAATAGCAAGATATTTTCTCAGCACCCTCCTATATGTTTTTATTAAACAACCGTGTACTACTTAAACGTGAATGGATTTTAGCTGTGCAGTCTCCCATCAGCCATCACTTTGACATCCTAGGAAAAGAAGAAGGTCACTCCAAATTTATGGTCAGAGAGAACTTTTGATATCAGATCTATAATTCAAAACAGGACATATTTTTAACCTTGTTTATACTTTACTTTTTGGTACATATTCAAAAGTATCTTTAACACCAAGTATTAAAACCTCTCAATTACCCAAAGGTGGAATATTTGGTCAGACTTGTAACTGTTTGCTTATTATTATTATTGATCAGTCTGGTTTTATTTAAATTTACTGGGGGAATTAACTGGATTTTTTTCTGTAAGAAAATTAAGTCTTATATTTATTGTTATTATTAAACAACAGATGACATTTGAAAACATTTTATTAAATTAAAAAAGTGTTGGAAGAAAAAGACTTTATTTTAATCTGTATTTAGCATTCATAAACTGTAGATAAATATTTAATAAATAGTGTATAATGTAGTAATGAGCAGATATAAGAACATTTTAAGTGTTTATTAATGTACAGTATTTTTCAAAATATTCATATTTATTAACTGTTTATATACTGCTTATACATGCTAAATATGTGATGGTGGGGTGTTACAAAAAATAAATTGGCAAAACTTTTTTTTAAATTGTAGTGGTGGTGTTGAGGTCTTGTGCCCGTGCTGTAGTTGGTTTGTAGCCTAACGTTAGCTTTTTACTCACGCCGATTGCATTTATACTTCAAAAATCAAAAAAGTGGTGCTCATTTGTGAAGATGATTTTGCTGAGTAAAACATGTAAATATCATAGAGCTCTTTTTCTGCAATAATCCAAAATCCTATAGAAAAATTCTTCTAGCTTTTGTCGAGGGAAGCATGACGATGCTAACTTCCAGGTTGGCCTTCAAAAACACGTCATCTCTGCAGCACTCTATAAAAGAAAACAACGCTTACTGTCGTTCTATTTCTCTTTCTTTCTCTTCCAATGTATCTGTTTTGTCACTGATATGACAATGTTCATACAAAGCTCCTTTGCCCCCCGTACACACTACAATGCCAAGCCCGCATTTTAGTGTTAGATTTAGATTTGTACACTCTAGAGGCCGTTTCCACAAAGCTCTGGTGTTGAAAGATGGCAGTCTTGGTAAAATATAGTTAAAAAACCAATATGTGCTGTTTGTCAGTGAACAGCTCTTTGTGGTTAGGTGTTAAGTGTCTTGCTCAAGGACACTTTAATGGTTTCGACTCAGTTAGGAAAGGAGCATTACTCACACACTTCCTCTGGATTGATGATCTTCGAGCCCACTTCTCCAGACCACCACGACCCCTGAAGTCAGTCCTCTGATGTGGTTGACCCCAAAAGTCACACTCTCCTGATTGGTTAATTCATACAACGTGCTAATTTTAAATGTCCAGCAGAGCGGTGATGCAATGCTTCTGACCTGTCTTTAACTTCAATTACCTTCTTAAGTGCTTTGGTGTCATTATACGCAGTTATGGAGAGGAAATACAGATTTACTTCATACTTGATCTGAAATAGACATGAATGACAGAAAGTACTGTTTTGATGATCAAAGAAACAATGTGTGAGTAACATGGTGGATTTAGTCTATAGTTTTGCCACATCCATTTCCATTTAAACATTTCCATGTTTACACTTTTGACTTTTCATTTGTATTCTTTCTGTATTCTCCTATAGTTATTTTTTGAAGAACAAAGGTACCTACCTCTCTTCCTATCTCTCTCTCTCTCTCTCTCTAATTCCTCCTCTGCGATCCTGTAGATGTCACGTTATCTCTCTGTCTCTGTCACTCTCTCTCCTTGTTTCTGTTCTTCACTTTACATTCCTCTCCAATCCAGGCGTAATGAGTAAAGGTCAGTGTGTCTACGTTCTCCTGTTGTGCTGTCAGTGTTCATGTCTGTTACTGTGGTACTCATTAGCTCTGGCCTTTAGCTGCTGCCCTACCGGCCACTGAAACAGCTGGTATTAGAAAAACACTGAAACCAGAGGAAAGAATCTGTCCTCAGATACAATTTAACCCAAAAGATACCTTATGTTTATTTATATTAAGCAATCGATAGAAAATTAATTGGCGCCTATTTTGATTTATTAGTTGTTTCAGTCATTTTTCAAGGTTTCGGGTTTCAGGTTCTCAAATACACACAATAGTAAATTTGTTTTGGAAGTTTTGGACTGTTGTTTGGACTTTTGCATGTGTTTTGTCCTTAGTGGTCTCTATACTATAGTCATTGACAGATTTTACTTTCAACCAAATTGAATGGCATTTCCAACTTTGGCAGCATGCTGATTCTGCTACCATGTTTCATCAAGAAGCATCTTGTCAGCAGCAAATTATCCTAATGAGGCTCATGCAGGGGTTGTGATACTACAATAACTTGTTATTTTAGTAGTAAGTAGCTTTATAATAGATGTGGTTACATTGGTAATGGAAAGACGTACGTGTCTACTTGTGTCCAAGAAATCCCCCTGTTGTTTGGGTGCCAAGTATTTGCCTGACTCAGCACTTTCTCTTAACTGTACGTACACACACACACACACACACACACACACACACCTTTCTCAGTATTCAAAGTGTCATTATCTTGTAGCAGCACTCTCCATCACCTCCAGTGTTGCTTTGTAATCAGGTTCTACCAAAGCTCTCCCTTCTCTCCCTTCTCTTCCTCTCTCACACAGACACACATGCAAACACACACTCCTTTCAGTAGTGGATGCCAGCAGCAAGTAGAAATGAGATTGCAGCTGGATGAGTTTTGGCAATGTCTCTGCAAAGGTTAGCTACTGTATTAAGGCATAACTCTCAGTCTCTTTTTCACTGTCTTCTCCTGCTCACTCTCTCTCTCTCTCTTCCTAGTGCATGACATAAACCACTCAATTAGCTTTTCTTTTACCTTCTCTGACCATTTCTGCAACAACTTCTGATTAAAACACATCCAACTAATGCATTCTCTGATTATGACACAGGACGGAGTTCAGACTAAAGTCAGGGGAGTTGGTATTTCTGCCTTGTTTTCTATTTAGCACTGGAGACCCTAGACCCGTCTCTGTTCAAATTGAGCCATTTTTTACCTGCATGGCTTTTTGCTGAGCTATACTTGTATACTTCCCATTTATTTGTGCTTATATTAATATAAACTTTCGTATCAAAATACACTGTTAATGGTCTGTAGAGATGATGCAACACATATGATCATTTCCACTATAAAACACAGTAACTTTTTCCTCATAACAGACTAAATCAATGGTATAATAATCTTCTTATTCCCAATTTTATGTTTTTCTGTAATCTTATAAAATTGTAATCTGATACCGCCAGTGATAAACCCCCTAGAAATATGTTGAAATCTGTCTTTGATCATGTGTCTATACTTTTGGCATAAAGAGTTGTGTACTGTGTCTGCTGATGGAGTTTAAAGGTGGATTTTTGTCCATGTTTACTCAAAAAGATGTTGAGTAGGAGGTGATGATATAGTTATGCTGCAGTTAGCAAAGCAAGAACTTTTGGTATGGTTGAATTATTCCAGTTTTCAGCTTGTCCTCTGATAAATTCATCCCAGAAATAATGTAGAATAATATGGTTTCAAACATTTCACATCACTGCACTAGTAAAATGATTATCTGCATGCAGTGATATCAAAATCAAATAATTTTGTGATATTTCCATGGGTTTGCTGTTGCAGTGACAAATATCCAGAGTGCTGGAACCAACTTTTTTTGGACTACAATATGAACGAAGTGTGAGATAATCTCATACATCCCTGGATGTCCTCTCAAGACAGGACAGAGAGAGCATGTTACCCTGAGAAGACAAAAGCTTCAATTTAGTGATTTTGATCATATCAGTGTGGAAATGCTGAATGAACAGGCTATCAAATAATTTAATGGCATATTCCATACATCATCAATAGTGCTGTCACCTTGGTAGCCCCATAAAACCAAAGTACATACATTAAATAGCAGGACACATCTTGACACTTTTTGTGGAGAGTCATCAACTTGCTTTAAATACCATCCTGGTGGATCACAGTCTAATCTATTATTTTCAAGAGACTTAGATATCTCCCTCTTTATGTCTTTCATTATGAGGATTTATTATGGATCATCAACAAACCAGAAGTGTTTGGCATATTGCAGGTTTTAACTGCATGAGTGAATAAAGGGGACCTGAACCAAAGGTAGAACCAGGATAAACCATATTTATACTATATTTGCAACATTTCAAAAAAGTAAAAGTAGAGTTTCTTCTAAATGTGATGAATGCCAGCAGCTGCAGACACAAACCATTTTCTGCTATACCGTCCCTGTATCTTAACCCTTCTCTTTGGCATTCTTATCTTATGCAAACAGCTCACCACAAAACACATTACTCAAACATGTAAACAAGCTGTCTGCATTCGTATCTAGAGTGAGATTTTTATTAGCTTATCTTTGCCTCTTCCAGACTATACATTCACAGATTTAAAGCTTAATTTCAAGTAGATTAAAATGTAATAAATCACATTTGACTTCCACAATTTGTCTCCTAATCCTCACGTTCTTCTTTCACCTCTGCCTGCATCTGTATCTCTCCATCTCTCTCACACACACACATTATTGTATAAAGCGAGAGTTGATTTTCTGTATTCTCTGCAGGGGCTGGAGGTTGGTCTCCTCTCATCTCAGACAGATACCAGTGGTTGGAGGTGGATCTGGGGAAGAGGACCCAAGTCACAGCTGTCGCCACGCAGGGACGCTACGGCAGCTCTGATTGGCTGACGGCCTACCTGTTGATGTTCAGTGACACCGGACACAACTGGAGACAGCACTGGCAGGAAGACAGTTTAGGGGTAATCATATTAACATCATATAAGTGTGAAAAGCTATTGCAAAAGAGGTTCCTGTTTCACAAAGGTAATTTGCTTACACACAGGTCACAGATAGCAGCAGATTTATGGTTCACAAATGACTGTCATATGCAAATTACAGTTAAATGTGTGGAACCTGTGTTGCAAGTATGGAATTTGCTTTGAGTGTTAAAATGTGTTAATATTAGCAGATGAAGCAAATTTAATTGGATCTGTTTCTTCTAGTTGTATTACTGTTTGAACAATAATGCAGCTGTTGTCTTTGTTCTTTTTGCTTGTTGGAGCACCCTTAGGTGCGGCTTGAGGGAAAAAAAAATGGTCCTCATGAAGAGGAAGGAACTGTGACAAAACACAAGACAAAAACAGCACTATGACATTTCTGCTGTGATGGATAACCCATTTTATGCAAATTCAAATCTCTGCAAAATGAATGAAAAAAGGCTGCTTGTGGGACATTTATCCAAACAATTCTGATATGCATTAAAGAAAAAGACATATATTATACCTCGTGGGTTTTACTTGGGTTAAAACATAGACATTTGCATTTGTTTTACACAATATTCTATATTTTGACGGCTAAAAACACAAAGTAAGTTAAAACACACTTGGCTCTACTGTCATAGACATAATTTACATTATCTGTGGGGACTGGTACTGCCTACAGAGGCAAGGCTGCTCACCAGGAGACACTCTATTAATAATGGATGGAACAATAAAAAGGAACCTGGGCAGGGTCTGTCAGCTGCATGGAGCTGCTGTCAGACAGTTTAACCTCTGCTGACAGGAGGCTGGTGCTGTTGTTAGAAAGCCTGCCTGGTGTACAAAAAGTCACAGCTTTGATTCCTGCAGCAGCAAAGGTGTCCATCAACAGTCTCAGAGAAAAGTCACTGAAGATTTTCTAGCTCAGTCATTGTGAGACAAGTCTTGATAAGAGTGTGAGCTCAGAGCCTTAAAATAGGAAATCTGCTGATTTCTCATTCACATTTACATTTTAATTGGCTGAGGTCATGCGGTGACTTAAAAAATCTGAAGTAGGGGAAAATTCACAGCTAAATGACATTCGCCTGTAGTGCTACATGTCTGCGTGTGTTCCCCAGTTTCTTTCTCACTCTAGAAATAATTTTGTTTCCAGCATTATTAAAGCATTTTAGTAACTAGTACCCATGCCATGTTTCACTAAAGAGAAATGATACTAGACAGCAGAATGACTGATCACCACCCATCAAATTTCAGTACTGGCAGAATGACAGGAAGCCGCGTAGGCTTCTGTTGATTGAACAACACTAGATGTTATTCAGATGCAGCCAAGCATCTCTTCCCTCCTTTAACAGTCAACCCTGCTTGTTACAGCAGCAGCCCGGAGAACAGCTTTTGATTCGAGTTTGACTTTGAGTAGGATTTTCTCACAGTGAAGGATTCAAAGTCTCTGAAGCCTGGTAGTCATCGCTAAAAGGAGACAGAACAGGGTATGACTTCTTGCATCTTAAAAATTTGCTGATTTGACACTAAGTATGAAAGGTGATGAACCCAGATTAGCTTTCAGAGTGTTTTTAAACCTTCATATATTAGTCGGACCAGCTTAGTGTGTCTATTAAGAAGGACCTTTGACTGAAAAAACAGCAGTAACCATCAAACTCCTTACTGATTTCTCATTTTAAATGCTCCATCTTTCTCTCTTTTACTTCTAACCCTTTGCTCTCCAGTGTTGGAAAGTAACTGAGTACATTTAATGAAGTACTGTACTGAATGATTTTGAGATACTTTACGTTCTACTTTATACTTCTACTCTATTAGAGTTTGATTTATTTGATGGCTATAGTTAACAGCTAGTTTTCAGATTATGATTTAGGTATAAAACATTGAAAACGTTTATTTTATATAGTCTTTTTCATCATCATATTTATGTTATGACGTTTCATATCGAGGAGCAACCCTCAGGTTGAGAACCACTGGCACCTTTACTTTTACTGGAGTACTTTTACTTTGCTGCATTTGTACTTACTCAAGTAAAGAATGTGAATACTTCTTCCACCACTGTTGCTGTCTGTTTCCTTCTCATGCCTCTCTCTTTCTTCCTTCACCCTTCCTTCACTAAAGGCTTTTCAGAAGCTACTCATATTTCAAAAGATGGTCGGCAAGTAAATGAGATGCTGCTCTCCTCAGCCTCCTCAGCAGGAAGCCATTTGTTGAGCTTAACGCTCTGCTGCCCAGCCGGCTCAGCCCTTCAAAGCACTGAAGACGGCACTGAGATCACAATTATGCAGCACCAGGGAAGCCAATTTGACTCACGTAGCCACATCAGTACACACAGACAAACACACATGCAATGCCACACACACTCAGCCTCTCAAATAGGAAGGACATCAGCTGTACTTGAACACATCTACACATAACCACAAATGTAGCTTGTTTTTTTTTCCTTACAGATATTAATGCAAGTGTTGCTCTGTGTGTACCTGTCAACCAGAGAATCCTGCTAGATTCCCACAGGCAGCAGAATGGGAAAATAGAAGCTATTAGTCTTTTGGTACCGAGACAGAATAGGTCCCAGAGTTATTGATCACTGGACACAGAGAGGGAGATACATTATCAGCAGTTAGGATCAATGGCCTCTGTGAGCTCACAGCTTAAAAATGCAAAAAGATTGTTTCAGGATCAGGGAGGATGTGGGGGGAGATTGTCTCCACATTTCGACTGTGAACTCCAACCAAGCCTAGTGCTGCGGTTGAAGATACTTAGATAAAAATGTTGCATACCATACTTTTTGTGTAGAGAAAGTACAAAGATTGTAGAGATTTTGCTTTTATGGTAGTTGTTTACATGGTAGACAACTTGTGAGCATCAAAGTAAAAAAAAAAAGAGATCCTATGTCCGTGCCAGAGGAACTATTTACAAATTATTACAAAGTTTGATGCCAGAGCTGTACACTTTTACTGTATCCAGTATAACATTGATAGTTGGGAGTAGAGATGAGGAAAGCTAATGTGTTGCTCTGTTGTTCCAGGCTTTTCCAGGTAACAGTAATGCTGACACTGTGGTCCAGTACAAACTTGAACAGCTGGTGATAGCTCGCTACCTCCGCCTGATCCCTCTGGACTGGAACCCCACTGGGCGGATTGGACTTAGACTGGAAATATATGGATGTCGATATAGTAAGTCTCCTTTCTGTGGCGGTCTTAAAACAATAAGACTTCTGCTCAGATATATCTGATATATCTGAATTATATCTATGTTTTCTGAGGTGGAATCAAGGGTGGAAAGTTGTATTTTCAATTTTTGGATATGGAAGGGCTAGCTGTTTCCCTTTGTTTCCAGTCTTTATAGTGAGCAAGGCTAACCATGTCCTGCATCCAGCTCTGCACTTAACACACAGGCACATGAATAGTATAAAAACATCTCATCTCACTCCAGGTAAGAGTAAATTTCCCAAAATGTTGAACTATTGGAACTTGGTTGGTATTAATAGCATGTATGCAAACAAATACAGTCAGATACCAGTATTTGGTACATTTAGGAGCAATAATTACAAGTGATACACAGCACAGCTATAATTGTGTATGAAGGTTATAAAATTTTAGGTAAATAAATAAATAAATAATGGAGGGAGGGGGTGATATTACGAGAAAAAAAAACAGCACTGTGCACTGGAACTTAGGCTGCAGATTTATTAATGTATCCGTCATGCTGCCTTCAGATGCTCCAGGGATTTATTGAACTGATGGAGAAGCTTTTCATACAGTATAAACACCTGTGGACAGCAGATACTTTAAGAATCACCCACATTAATTTATATATCAATGCAGACTGATTTACTAACCATAGTTAGGTATTATTTAAATTTGTGACTTTATTCTGAGAGCACTTCTGAATGACTTTATAATCTCAGAGTATATCATAATGACTTTAAGTTTTATCTTCAGTCGGCCCTAAAATTCTGTCATATTCATCATCCTTTATTCAAATGTGATCATTGTGACTTGTCATTATCTTGTAGGAATTAATATTGGCTATTCTCAGCAACAGATATTGGCTTGTGAGACACAATACAGTCACTTTTTTGTTACATCACTTTAATTGGAGCTGTGAGCTGATTATACAAGTAACATTTATTTTATTTTTATCACACATACTCATATGAATTCTGCTCTCACAACAATAAAATTCCATATCGGTCTTTTTTTCAAAGCCTGTGATTGCCTCTCTGTAGTCATTATCAGTAAGTACACAATATGATTTTTTTTAAGTGTTAAAATTGTTTGTATGTGATGGAGAGAAAGGTTTTATGGCTCATTAGAGACTGTTCACTCAAAGAGGAATAAGCACAAAAAAATCAATAGTATTCACACAGTAAAAAATTATGTCATGCTCTAGAAAATGTGATCTATTGTGAGGTATACAGTGACCACATTGTTTCAGTATGGTGTTCAGTAAGACCTGAAAGAAAAGAAAATGGACATAATCAGCACATGACAAATTTATCCACAGGCAGCAAAACTTATGTTTTGATGAATTATTAATATCCACAACCAAATGTCGCCTACTCTCTGTTTGTTCTGTAGCTTCTGCCGTAGCAAACTTTGATGGCAACAGCAGCCTGGTCTACAGACTGAGTGTGCTGCCGAGCCGGACAGACATGGAGATAATTTCTTTGAAGTTTAAAACCCTGAGGAATTCTGGGACACTGTTTAATGCAGAGGGACGGAGGGATCACAGCCTCACTCTGGTGTTGGAGAAAGGAAGGCTGCTTCTCTATCATCAACAAGGTACAGCATTTCTGCACAACCGTGTGTGTGTGTGTTTGTGCTTCTGTATTCCACTCAAATATCACTGAACACAAAGTCCATAACAGATTTTTTTAGTTATTTTTTGATAATTTGCAGTTTGCATTATTCTCTATATTGGTTTTAACTGGATGTATGTGGATTAAATTAAATGAGTGAGTGTATGAATTCATTTTTATAAAGGTTGCAACTCACGATTATTTTCATTATCCATTACTCTGTTACTTTCTTTCGCTTGATCTATAAAATGTCTGAAAACGGTGAATGTTAATTGCTGTTTCCTAAAGCCCAAGCTGATGTCCACTCTTTTTGTGCAGACTAACAGTTGGTAACCTAAAGAACCATAGAAAAACCAGATATACAAAATTAAAGAGCTGAAATTAGAGAATTTGAAAGTTTTTCAGTGGACTACTTGGGAGGGGAGCCTTGAATAGACAGGAGCTAACACCGCCTGTTTCAGACACAGGCTTAACTGAAGAGCTGCATAAAGTGCCAGCATAAGATAAAAAACTTAAACGGTATTCCAGCAGAGCCCCTGAATATAAATATAGTCCTTAAAAAATGTACATGATATGTCCCCTTTAAGGACTGCTGGTTTTCATTCTCGACATACATTACAATCAGGGACTATTTTCCTACTAGGATACTATGTGAATTAATGTTTTTGGTGGGAGAAGAAAACAGCAGTTGTCGACTTCCCGAGAACAAGTATTAAAAACAATTATAGGGCAGCTGGAAATTTCTGAATATTTGAATTTAATTAAGTATTTTGGAAGTTCTTTTAGACAACTTTGCTGGCAAAGTCTGCCGCTCTATCTATCAGTTCTTTCATTGTTCATTACTCAGAGTAAATGTCAGCTAAACTCAGAAACCGTACAACGTAATTATGCACTCACTCAGGCTCCAGAGCCTCCACCATGCTGTCTCTATATAAGGAATTTAATATCTAGCACATTTTCGTCCCCACAATGAAATTGAGGGAGCTTCAAATCAGTCTCCGTCCATCTGCTGGTTTGCTTGCGTGTTTGTCAGATGTGATTTTTTAAGGCACCGCTGATCCAATTTTGCAGATACTCGTGAGGATTGCGCTTCTTTCTGCGTATGTTGATTAGCCTCTCTGTAGTGTTTATTTGTTTATCCATATGTCAAACAAGACTAATCAGATTTGAAGAAACTTAGAAATTAGAACATGTCACTATTGCAGCCATGCAGTTACAGGTCAGTACACCGAATCATACTGTACAAGCTGACATGTCAATTGTGAAGGAGGACAGCATCATTTGGGGGTAAATATGTTTGCATTTTTACTTTTTTTTATCTCCATTTCTTTTACGTCACTTAACCCTCCATCTACCACATATCGCCCTCTTTCTCGCTCCATTTCTCTCATAGCTTGATACTCTCTCATATTCTCTCTCTTTTGTGCTATGATGGATGGAAGCAACATGTGTTGAGGATGAACTCTGTGGAGTGGACAAGCACATCGTTACATGATCCATGGTCTTCACCTGCACAGAGTGGAGCACTGTAGAGACTATGGGAGGAAATGTGTGTGTGTGTGTGTGTGTGTGTGTGTGTGTAGCTGTTAAGGAGGTTAAACCTGAGGTGTTGACAGACTGCCAGACCATCGTATTATCAACATATGGCAAACTGCTCATCAGCCATGCCATCTGGCTTCTGGTGTATTCATTTTTTTCCCTCCTTCATTTAGGGTTGAAGGTTTTTATATGTGATCATTTCCGAGGACTACATCACTCTTTTTCTGAGTAAAACAGGATCTTGTCCTGAATACATTTGTTATTTTTCATGCTGTCTTTGAAACCACTCAGACTTTTTTTTTTTAGAATATCCTCTTATCTTAACTGTCTCGTTTTAAGACAATAATCATATTAATATTTCCTCTTTTTCACACTGATCATTAGAAGATTTCCTCCAAATCTCGATCTTCTGCAGTTACAGCATTTTTAGTAAAAACTTCCCTCTTTGTGTTTAGATGGACAGTGTTTTCCTGTTTAGCTGTTAGTGACAGGATTGTAAAAAATATGGAGGGAATTTGGCACTAAAAAGTGAAATATATTGACTTAATTTGACTAAAATGGACACCTGAAACCTCATATTAGCTTCAGATACACTTTTAAAAAGTTTTTTTTTTCTCAGAAAGAAAGTCTTTTCTTTAAGAAACCTACGCAGCATAAAAGTTTAGCCTGTCTCCACGAGAAAAACAACAGTATGTGTCAAAAATGACCTATAGTTACATTTGAGTGACACACAAACACAGACATGGAAGTTCCTACAATCTCAGGTATTTTTCCCATGAAAAAGAAATAGATTCCCTTTTATCCTTCACAATTGTCAAAACTCCCTTCTGTTACCATCTCTCAACAGTCCTACACTGAAAACAAAATCCCGCTTGTTGAGATGGGGTGGAGAAGTATTAATTCCCTGGTGGTGTTGTCTAGTATCTGTCAGCTGTAGAGAGGTGTCACCTGCACAAGCCATCAGTCTGACACCAGCTTCCAGAGTGATGTCTATCACATCTCCCTGCAAGACAAGAGCTGATAGTCAACAAGCTACTCAAAGAACTCCAAGTAGCAAAGGACGAAAATAAACATTGTCTGTTGTAAAGGAACAGAGATTAGATTGAGCTATGATAATCCAGCAATACAGCCAACATTGAAAAACAACAACAAAAAAAAACATTTTCTGCCACAACCACAGCGCTGTCACCACCTCCTGCTTCATAACTCTCCTTCTTTCTCTGGCTGTCTTTGTTCACTTGCCTGCCAGGCCGCCTCCCCACTTACCCTTCTTTTTCTGCCTTTTCTATTTTCCTCTCTCTCCATTGTTATTTATTATTATTTCTCATGTTGCCCCAATTCTGCCCCTGCTGATTTTTTTAAAGGTTTGTTTGCTCTTTTTCAATTGCATGCTCCTCTGCCTCCCACTCTCCTGTGAGTTTACATCCAGCAGTGTAATTTAGATCAGTAGCTCGAAATATCCAACCTGAGCCACAGCGTGCTCCTCTGAAGGGAAGGGAAGGGAAGGGAAGGGAAGGGAAGGGAAGGGAAGGGAAGGGAAGGGAAGAAAAGAGAAGAGAAGAGAAGAGAAGAGAAGAGAAGAGAAGAGAAGAGAAGAGAAGAGAAGAGAAGAGAAGAGAAGGGAAGGGAAGGGAAGGGAAGGGAAGGGAAGGGAAGGGAAGGGAAGGGAAGGGAAGGGAAGGGAAGGGAAGGGAAGGGAAGGGAAGGGAAGGGAAGAGAAGAGAAGAGAAGAGAAGAGAAGAGAAGAGAAGAGAAGAGAAGAGAAGAGAAGAGAAGAGAAGAGAAGAGAAGAGAAGAGAAGAGAAGAGAAGAGAAGAGAAGAGAAGAGAAGAGAAGAGAAAGGAAGAGTAGCCAGTCCTGGGCCCCCTTTTAATATTTATGCATGTTGCATTATGAGGACATCAAGCTGGCTATGAAAAGAGAAACTAATGGCTAAAAATGGGGTATTATAAAATGGATGCATAAAGAGATCAGAAACAGCAGATGCGTGTGTTTTTGTGAGACAGTGAAATATCAATTAGCATAAACTGATGGGTGTATGTAACAGACGGATCAACAGGCAGAAAGCAAGCAGACAGACAGATAGGCAAACAAACAGATAAATGCAGTGGTGAGGCCGCTCTATCTGCCTGTAGCTGCACAAGCAGTTGGAATAAATTGGCTGGCTCATTAAGATTTATGTCCGCTATCCAAAACCATCTCATTTCCTCTCTGCTTTACATTTATCACAATGTCAGTTTGCAGTAATGTAGTCCACTGCTTCATAATTCAGTTCAATTCAGAGCTGTCACAGGGAAGATGTTATACACAGCAGTAAATACACCCGGGGCTGGTGTGTCCTGCTCCAGTGCATTCTGGATGAATGGTGTTAAGTGTTGCTGTCTAAATTAGGATGGCATCCGAGAAGCGTGCAGGACAATGCTGCTATGTTAAGTGAAAGTCTGTCTTTTTATTCCCTGTATTCTCAATAATAACGACCTATTTTTGTTGGTTTGTGGTTGCTGGCTATGGTTTAGTTCCATAAAGCTACAGACTATTTCAGCTTACAATAGCAAAACATCACTACGATCTTAATGGTTTTCACTAATCGCACAGAGCAACAAAAGCTGCGATGAGAATGTCCCCCAGGCATCTGCAGTACGCTGTTAACATGGAAAGAGATGAATCTCTCTGGACAAAATGTGCCAGTTGGCAGAGAAAATAGAAGGCTGTGAATAGTGGTGATTACGGTTGCATTTGCTTACTTTATTCTGCTTTGTCTACAGTGTGATTTACAGTGAGCCTCCAGGAGTCTCTTTTGTAAACGGCCTCACAAGACTTTTAGTCAGCAGCCTCTTTATTTTCAGAGTAGCCTGAATGATAGCCATGGGACTCTTACTGTACTGCACCCCCCCTACTGTATAATAGGTTGCTTACTGCTGATTCCACCTGTCTAGCAACAGTACAGTTGCTACAGTTCAAAAGTAGAATGATGACGCAACACAAATTACATTCACGCAGTTACACTTTCAAGAACTTGCTGCTATTTTCCAACTTCTCTCTCCGACACAGAACGTAGTGAACCAAAAACAAGACTTTACAATAGATCTTATAAAATAATCTTTTTAAAAATAATTTCAAATAATCTTAAACTTTCTCCCTGTAAACTCATCACTGTGTAGTGCTTTGCAATCGAACACACTATGAAGTTCCATAACTGTACAGAATTACCTTCTTCAACAATGAAACAATGAAAAGGTTTGCAGCTACTGCAAGATATTTTGGCGGAGGAAAAAAAATAATTTTATATATATATATATATATATATATACAGTCTCACTGAAAATATTATGCTCAAGATACATAAATTAGTAATATTTTCTCATTATGTTGCCAGAAAATATGATTCGGGCAGCATTATGTTTCCTTCAGAATGTGTTTGTTGTTGCAATTTAGTGTATAAATGTAATTTCAAGGACACAGCGTTGAGACGTATTAATCATACGTATTAATGAAATAGGTCACCTCATAAAACAGTGGTTAGGCCAAGTAAAACAAAACAAATCAAGTGGAGACAGAATTTACTTAGATCCCCAATATATGGAAATCTACAAATTGACTCATAAATTCCAGATCAAATTATATTTGTTGTTATGAAGTGTCAAATTGGCAAGTGGCAATTTGGTTTTAATAAAAAAAAATCATGCTAATAAAGCTTCATTTTTCACTGAACTGAATAGAAACAGCAATAGACACCTGAGGCAAGAGTGACATTTTTGCCAGAATACCACTGCTGTGCCCGTCCCAATTGTGACTAAAGCTTGAAATAGGCTCAAAGAAAGTACATACATTTTTACAGTCAAGCTGTATTTCAAGTTCTAGCGCTACGTAACAATGAAATACTGAAACAATTATAACAGTGTCTCCTGATAAAACATGTCATTGCCATCCTTCATAAGCAGATTTAGAGCTTGAGTGAAGATGCGAGATGGAATAGCAGACGGAATATGATTAGCTGATATTGCCTCAGAGAACTGTCTGTAATGATATGATGAAGTGGTAACTGTGTTCCTTAAAGACAGGAACATTGAATATTAGTCTACTCAGTGTGGATAAAATAAGCAGCTATTGCAGTGTAACGCTTCTGTGTTGCAGTTGGACAAAAAAAAAGACGGGTACTCTCAGACTGACTTCCCTCCTCACAAGCATCCAGCCGAGGAGAGAAGGGAAATAAAGACTGACAGAAAGCAAAAGAAGGGGTTTTATGAATGGATGTCAGTCAAATGTTATTTATTTATTTGTCCTCAGATTTCTTGTATTCATCTGACATTTCTATTACAACCTAATTAAGCTTAACCAAATGCATCATCTCATTAAATGGATAATCATTAAAGGAATGGACTGTTATCGACACCCCTCTTAGATCTGTGTATTAAATACAGTACTGGAGCCAGGAGGCAATTATCTTATCTTAGCATAAAGACGCAGGGGGAAACAGCTAACCTGGCTCCATCTATAGTTACACCTAGCCTACAGTACTTGCACCTCTAAGTCTTACCTGCTTTGTAGTACATTTCTTGGCAAGTGTTTGTCTACAGATAAGAACAAACTAGATCTAACATGTAAATTAATGAACACTAGAGGTGCTGATAGGAAGTTTTTCAACTCTGGAGAGAGCAAGACTAGTTGCCCAATCGCCTCCTATATCTCCAGCTTCAAACTTAATGCACAGGCATGAGAGTGGTATAACTAATAACTAGTAGTAGTATATAATGTGTGGTTTACATCGGTTCCAGTTTAAAGCCCAGAGTTGTTGTTTATTGTCGGCACCATCTTTTCTGTTTGAGTGCTTTAAATCTGCATTCACTCTAATGGCCAACAGACTCCAATGGTTGCTGTTGACAAATTCCAACATTGGTTCAAACCACCAGGCAGGATACATGAGGGGGGATATTTTAAAAGTCGTCTAGCAGTTGTTGGTGGCATTGCATTTTAAAAATAGGTATTTCTTGATTGGTTTTAGCCTCAAAATGTGCCTGGGTAGTCTTTACAAATAGCAAAAAAACCCCACTAAGTATCTATAAATCTATCCATCTAGAAAACATCCTTCATAATTAACGAGTGTGTGTAAAGTGCTCCTTCTGTTGTGTTGCTCCTTTTGTCAGCAGAAAATTCTTTTCTCCTCCAACACATTAGGAGATGCATAGATGGATCCACTGATTTGGACCTGCTGTTGAGTTTGTCATTAATTATGTCCTGCTATCATACTGCAGCATCATTTATTCTCCATGCAAACATACAGATATGATGACTCTAATGAGAGGGAGTGACCTCAATTACCTGCTCTCTGTTTGAAACAAAGAAGAAAATATTCCACTCAAGCTTTCTTTTGATAATTCAAACGTGAACCTTCCTTCAGGTTTGTCTTCTGACTGAAATAAGACACATTTTAAACAGATTTCTTCAAGAATGTTTGTCCTTATTAAAATGCATTATGGCATTATGTGCACTTCTTAAGTAATACCTCTCATTTGAGAGAATTTAAAGTTTCTGTGTAGAAAGTGCACATAAGAGTGTTATGTAACATAATCAGTTGTTTTTCACATCTTCACCTCCTCCTCCATCCTTCTGTGTTGTAGGTGTGAGTTCATCCTCCAGTGGCCGGCTTCTTTTCTCTCTGGGAAGTCTACTAGATGACCAGCACTGGCACTATGTAAAGCTGGAGCGGCTCAGCACTCACCTCAACCTCACCGTGGATAAAAACACACAACATGTTCACATACCAGCAGAGCTCAGCCACTGGGACATTCAACAGGTCAGAGTAACTGTGCAGCACACAAAAACCCATTTTAAAAATGTTTTTCCAGCTTGGTTTTAGACGTCAGACACTCCTTCATACTTGAATTGTGGCTACAGAAGCTTGTAGTTTCCTTTATGGAAAATGGCCGCTTTGATCAGCTTGAGTTTAGATTGTTTACGATGGATGCCAATAGCGAAAAGTTAATAATACACTTTTCCAGCCACCAGAAACCTGTTCAACAGTCTAAATATTCTTTCTGTAGTTTACTGATTGCCTCCAAAGCATGACACTTGAACATCTACTTTCTCGTTAAAACACCAGATTCAAGTACTGTAGTTTTATTACAGTACATGTGTTTTTATTTTCTTGTGCAGCTAAGTCTGGGAGCCGTCCAAAGCCATGGACTTCAGAAACCCATCCTGTCTAACAAGAATTTCCATGGCTGCCTGGAAAACCTGCTGTACAATGAGTTCAACCTGATAGACCTGGCTAAACAAAACAACCCCCAGGTCACTGTGGTGGTAAGTTATGTTTCATCATCTTTAAAGCATCATTGGTAATGATAATCTCCCTTTCAGTGATATGTTGCTTTACAGCAGAGGAGCTACAGAAATAGACGAGTGAATCCCAACTTTTTTGTCTTGTGACCCTTTATAGCAAAACAGTTCCTACTCACAACCTCTCATTACAGGTATGACTACGCTGCTATGAACAGTCCAACCTGTGGTGTTTAACCTGTTTCAAGATTTGATTTTCAAATGTATTAATCATCTTGCAACCACTCAAATTTATCTTTTGACTATTTGGGTGGGTCCCATACAAATAGTTGGAAATCTATATTTTTTTGTTTTACTTTACTAGGAATGATCAGATTCCTTTAGGCAAGGCAAGTTTATCTGTATAGCACCCTTCAACAACATGGGAAAGAATTTTACATAAAACATAAAAGGCGAAGTGGAAAAGAAACACAAGATGAGGAGTTAAATAAAATAGAATATAATAAGCTAAAATAGAATAAGACAGGTAAAACCAGAGAACATATTGCAGTGCCGCTATGGTGCAGTGCAAGATATGAATAAATAGTCCCAAAGTAGCCAAATTTAATGAAAAGCAGGGGCAACAGACAAACAAAAAAGCTAAGAAAAGAAAATGCTTCCAATTTCTAGAAAAAAAAAAAAAAAAAAAAAATTAACTTAATTTAAAAGCTGTTGTCTAATACAGGGTAGCACTCAACAAGATAGTATTTTACGCTACAACAGAGAGATATACTTAACACCTTTCTTCAAACTCTGGATGACCCCGGTTTGACAGTTTTGACCTTTGACCCCCCACATCCTCCCCCCTGCCAGCCCCCTGTACTGCTATTGGCTATGGGTACAGTGCTGACAGCCAATAGCGCACCTCCACACACACGCACACGCACCTCTACACACACACACACACACACATAATGGGTATGGAGAATAGGGGGGGGGTTCAACACAGACATCCAGGCTACCCTCCAAGTTTTACGACTTTGTTTCCCCCTTCTCGTGTCCCCCCTTCCTGTGTCTTTATCTCTAATGTCATTCCTGTTATCTCTATTGGCATTCTCTTTATCTCTATTGTCATTCTTTTTATCTCTATTGTCATTCTCTTTATCTCTATTGTCATTCTTTTTATCTCTATTGTCATTCTCTTTATCGCTATTGTCATTCCTGTTATCTCTAATGTCATTCCTGTTATCTCTATTGTCATTCTCTTTATCTCTATTGTCATCCCTGTTATCTCTAATGTCATTCCTGTTATCTCTATTGTCATTCTTTTATTTCAATTGTCATTCTCTTTATCTCTATTGTCATTCTCTTTATCTCTATTGTCATTCCTGTTATCTCTAATGTCATTCCTGTTATCTCTAATGTCATTCCTGTTATCTCTATTGTCATTCCTGTTATCTCTATTGTCATTCTCTTTATCTCTATTGTCATTCTTTTTATCTCTACTGTCATTCTCTTTATCTCTATTGTCATTCTCTTTATCTCTATTGTCATTCTTTTTATCTCTATTGTCATTCTCTTTATCTCTATTGTCATTCCTGTTATCTCTATTGTCATTCTTTTTATCTCTATTGTCATTCTCTTTATCTCTATTGTCATTCCTGTTATCTCTAATGTCATTCCTGTTATCTCTATTGTCATTCTCTTTATCTCTATTGTCATCCCTGTTATCTCTAATGTCATTCCTGTTATCTCTATTGTCATTCTTTTATTTCAATTGTCATTCTCTTTATCTCTATTGTCATTCTCTTTATCTCTATTGTCATTCTCTTTATCTCTATTGTCATTCCTGTTATCTCTAATGTTATTCCTGTTATCTCTATTGTCATTCTCTTTATCTCTATTGTCATTCCTGTTATCTCTAATGTCATTCATGTTATCTCTAATGTCATTCCTGTTATCTCTATTGTCAGTCCTGTTATCTCTAATGTCATTCCTGTTATCTCTAATGTCATTCCTGTTATCTCTATTGTCATTCCTGTTATCTCTATTGTCATTCTCTTTATCTCTATTGTCACTCCTGTTATCTCTAATGTCATTCCTGCTATCTCTATTGTCATTCCTGTTATCTCTATTGTCATTCTCTTTATCTCTATTGTCATTTTCTTTATCTCTATTGTCATTCCTGTTATCTCTATTGTCATTCCTGTTATCTCTATTTTCATTCTCTTTATCTCTATTGTCATTCCTGTTATTTCTATTGTCATTCTCTTCATCTCTATTGCCATTCATGTTATCTCTAATGTCATTCCTGTTATCTCAATTGTCATTCTCTTTATCTCTATTGTCATTCCTGTTATCTCTAATGTCATTGCTGTTATCTCTATTGTCATTCTCTTTATCTCTATTGTCATTTGTCATTATCTTTATCTCTAATGTCATTCCTGTTATCTCTAATGTCATTCCTGTTATCTCTATTGTCATTCGTTATCTCTAATGTCATTCCTGATATCTCTATTGTCATTCCTGATATCTCTATTGTCATTCCTGTTATCTCTAATGTCATTCCTGTTATCTCTAATGTCATTCTCTTTATCTCTATTGTCATTCCTGTTATCTCTAATGTCATTCTCTTTATCTCTATTGTCATTCCTGTTATCTCTAATGTCATTCCTGTTATCTCTATTGTCATTCTCTTTATCTCTATTGTCATTCCTTTTATCTCTAATGTCATTCCTGTTATCTCTATTGTCACTCTGTTATCTCTATTGTCATTCTCTTTATCTCTATTGTCATTCCTGTTATCTCGAATGTCATTCCTGTTATCTCTATTGTCATTCTCTTTATCTCTATTGTCATTCCTGTTATCTCTAATGTCATTCCTGTTATCTCTAATGTCATTCCTGTTATCTCTATTGTCATTCCTGTTATCTCTAATGTCATTCCTGTTATCTCTAATGTCATTCCTGTTATTTCTATTGTCATTCCTGTTATCTCTAATGTTATTCCTGTTATCTCTTGTCATTCCTGTTATCTCTATTGTCATTCCCGTTATCTCTATTGTCATTCTCTTTATCTCTATTGTCATTCCTGTTATCTCTAATGTCATTCTCTTTATCTCTATTGTCATTCCTGTTATCTCTAATGTAATTCCTGTTATCTCTAATGTCATTCCTGTTATCTCTATTGTCATTCTCTTTATCTCTATTGTCATTTGTCATTCTCTTTATCTCTTTTGTCATTCTCTTTATCTCTAATGTCATTCCTGTTATCTCTAATGTCATTCCTGTTATCTCTATTGTCATTCCTGTTATCTCTAATGTCATTCCTGATATCTCTATTGTCATTCCTGTTATCTCTAATGTCATTCCTGTTATCTTTATGGTCATTCCTGTTATCTCTAATGTCATTCCTGGTGTCTCTATTGACATTCCTGTTATCTCTATTGTCATTCCTCTTATCTCTAATGTCATTCTCTTTATCTCTATTGTCATTTCTGTTATCTCTAATGTTATTCCTGTTATCTCTTGTCATTCCTGTTATCTCTATTGTCATTCCCGTTATCTCTATTGTCATTCTCTTTATCTCTATTGTCATTCCTGTTATCTCTAATGTCATTCTCTTTATCTCTATTGTCATTCCTGTTATCTCTAATGTCATTCCTGTTATCTCTAATGTCATTCCTGTTATCTCTATTGTCATTCTTTTTATCTCTATTGTCATTCATGTTATCTCTAATGTCATTCCTGTTATCTCTATTGTCATTCTCTTTATCTCTATTGTCATTTGTCATTCTCTTTATCTCTTTTGTCATTCTCTTTATCTCTATTGCCATTCCTGTTATCTCTAATGTCATTCCTGTTATCTCTATTGTCATTCTCTTTGTCTCTATTGTCATTTGTCATTATCTTTATCTCTATTGTCATTCTCTTTATCTCTAATGTCATTCCTGTTATCTCTAATGTCATTCCTGTTATCTCTATTGTCATTCCTGTTATCTCTAATGTCATTCTCTTTATCTCTATTGTCATTCCTGTTATCTCTAATGTCATTCCTGTTATCTCTATTGTCATTCTCTTTATCTCTATTGTCATTCCTTTTATCTCTAATGTCATTCCTGTTATCTCTATTGTCATTCCTGTTATCTCTATTGTCATTCTCTTTATCTCTATTGTCATTCCTGTTATCTCTAATGTCATTCCTGTTATCTCTAATGTCATTCTCTTTATCTCTATTGTCATTCCTGTTATCTCTAATGTCATTCTCTTTATCTCTATTGTCATTCCTGTTATCTCTAATGTCATTCCTGTTATCTCTATTGTCATTCTCTTTATCTCTATTGTCATTCCTTTTATCTCTAATGTCATTCCTGTTATCTCTATTGTCATTCCTGTTATCTCTAATGTCATTCCTGTTATCTCTATTGTCATCCGTTATCTCTAATGTCATTCTCTTTATCTCTATTGTCATTCCTGTTATCTCTAATGTCATTCTCTTTATCTCTATTGTCATTCCTGTTATCTCTAATGTCATTCCTGTTATCTCTATTGTCATTCTCTTTATCTCTATTGTCATTCCTTTTATCTCTAATGTCATTCCTGTTATCTCTATTGTCATTCCTGTTATCTCTATTGTCATTCTCTTTATCTCTATTGTCATTCCTGTTATCTCTAATGTCATTCCTGTTATCTCTAATGTCATTCTCTTTATCTCTATTGTCATTCCTGTTATCTCTAATGTCATTCTCTTTATCTCTATTGTCATTCCTGTTATCTCTAATGTCATTCCTGTTATCTCTATTGTCATTCTCTTTATCTCTATTGTCATTCCTTTTATCTCTAATGTCATTCCTGTTATCTCTATTGTCATTCCTGTTATCTCTAATGTCATTCCTGTTATCTCTATTGTCATCCGTTATCTCTAATGTCATTCCTGATATCTCTATTGTCATTCCTGATATCTCTAATGTCATTCCTGTTATCTCTAATGTCATTCTCTTTATCTCTATTGTCATTCCTGTTATCTCTAATGTCATTCTCTTTATCTCTATTGTCATTCCTGTTATCTCTAATGTCATTCCTGTTATCTCTATTGTCATTCCTGTTATCTCTAATGTCATTCCTGTTATCTCTATTGTCATTCCTGTTATCTCTAATGTCATTCCTGTTATCTCTAATGTCATTCTCTTTATCTCTATTGTCATTCCTGTTATCTCTAATGTCATTCTCTTTATCTCTATTGTCATTCCTGTTATCTCTAATGTCATTCCTGTTATCTCTATTGTCATTCTCTTTATCTCTATTGTCATTCCTGTTATCTCTAATGTCATTCCTGTTATCTCTAATGTCATTCATGTTATCTCTAATGTCATTCCTGTTATCTCTAATGTCATTCCTGTTATCTCTATTGTCATTCCTGTTATCTCTAATGTCATTCCTGTTATCTCTAATGTCATTCCTGTTATCTCTATTGTCATTCTTTTTATCTCTATTGTCATTCCTGTTATCTCTAATGTCATTCCTGTTATCTCTATTGTCATTCTCTTTATCTCTATTGTCATTCCTGTTATCTCTAATGTCATTCTCTTTATCTCTATTGTCATTCCTGTTATCTCTAATGTCATTCCTGTTATCTCTAATGTCATTCCTGTTATCTCTATTGTCATTCTTTTTATCTCTATTGTCATTCCTGTTATCTCTAATGTCATTCCTGTTATCTCTATTGTCATTTGTCATTCTCTTTATCTCTTTTGTCATTCTCTTTATCTCTTTTGTCATTCTCTTTATCTCTAATGTCATTCCTGTTATCTCTAATGTCATTCCTGTTATCTCTATTGTCATTCCTGTTATCTCTAATGTCATTCCTGTTATCTTTATGGTCATTCCTGTTATCTCTAATGTAATTCCTGTTATCTCTATTGTCATTCCTGTTATCTCTAATGTCATTCCTCTTATCTCTAATCTCATTCTCTTTATCTCTATTGTCATTCCTGTTATCTCTAATGTCATTCTCTTTATCTCTATTGCCATTCCTGTTATCTCTAATGTCATTCCTGTTATCTCTATTGTCATTCTCTTTGTCTCTATTGTCATTTGTCATTATCTTTATCTCTATTGTCATTCTCTTTATCTCTAATGTCATTCATGTTATCACTAATGTCATTCCTGTTATCTCTATTGTCATTCGTTATCTCTAATGTCATTCCTGATATCTCTATTGTCATTCCTGTTATCTCTAATGTCATTCCTGATATCTCTATTGTCATTCCTGTTATCTCTAATGTCATTTCTGTTATCTCTATTGTCATTCCTGTTATCTCTAATGTCATTCCTGTTATCTCTAATGTCATTCTCTTTATCTCTATTGTCATTCCTGTTATCTCTAATGTCATTCTCTTTATCTCTACTGTCATTCCTGTTATCTCTAATGTCATTCCTGTTATCTCTATTGTCATTCTCTTTATCTCTATTGTCATTCCTTTTATCTCTATTGTCATTCCTGTTATCTCTATTGTCATTCCTGTTATCTCTATTGTCATTCTCTTTATCTCTATTGTCATTCCTGTTATCTCTAATGTCATTCCTGTTATCTCTAATGTCATTCTCTTTATCTCTATTGTCATTCCTGTTATCTCTAATGTCATTCTCTTTATCTCTATTGTCATTCCTGTTATCTCTAATGTCATTCCTGTTATCTCTATTGTCATTCTCTTTATCTCTATTGTCATTCCTTTTATCTCTAATGTCATTCCTGTTATCTCTATTGTCATTCCTGTTATCTCTATTGTCATTCTCTTTATCTCTATTGTCATTCCTGTTATCTCTAATGTAATTCCTGTTATCTCTATTGTCATTCTCTTTATCTCTATTGTCATTCCTGTTATCTCTAATGTCATTCCTGTTATCTCTAATGTTATTCCTGTTATCTCTTGTCATTCCTGTTATCTCTATTGTCATTCTCTTTATCTCTATTGTCATTCCTGTTATCTCTAATGTCATTCCTGTTATCTCTAATGTCATTCCTGTTATCTCTATTGTCATTCTTTTTATCTCTATTGTCATTCCTGTTATCTCTAATGTCATTCCTGTTATCTCTATTGTCATTCTCTTTATCTCTATTGTCATTTGTCATTCTCTTTATCTCTTTTGTCATTCTCTTGATCTCTAATGTCATTCCTGTTATCTCTAATGTCATTCCTGTTATCTCTATTGTCATTCCTGTTATCTCTAATGTCATTCCTGATATCTCTATTGTCATTCCTGTTATCTCTAATGTCATTCCTGTTATCTCTATTGTCATTCCTGTTATCTCTAATGTCATTCCTGTTATCTCTAATGTCATTCTCTTTATCTCTATTGTCATTCCTGTTATCTCTAATGTCATTATCTTTATCTCTATTGTCATTCCTGTTATCTCTAATGTCATTCCTGTTATCTCTATTGTCATTCTCTTTATCTCTATTGTCATTCCTTTTATCTCTATTGGCATTCCTGTTATCTCTATTGTCATTCCTGTTATCTCTATTGTCATTCTCTTTATCTCTAATGTCATTCCTGTTATATCTATTGTCATTCTCTTTATCTCTATTGTCATTCTCTTTATCTCTATTGTCATTCCTGTTATCTCTATTTTCATTCTCTTTATCTCTAATGTCATTCCTGTTATCTCTATTGTCATTCCTGTTATCTCTAATGTCATTCCTGTTATCTCTAATGTCATTCCTGTTATCTCTATTGTCATTCCTGTTATCTCTATTGTCATTCTCTTTATCTCTATTGTCATTCCTGTTATCTCTAATGTCATTCTCTTTATCTCTATTGTCATTCCTGTTATCTCTAATGTCATTCCTGTTACTTCTAATGTCATTCCTGTTATCTCTATTGTCATTCCTGTTATCTCTAATGTCATTCCTGTTATCTCTATTGTCATTCTCTTTATCTCTAATGTCATTTGTCATTCTCTTTATCTCTTTTGTCATTCTCTTTATCTCTAATGTCATTCCTGTTATCTCTAATGTCATTCCTGTTATCTCTATTGTCATTCCTGTTATCTCTAATGTCATTCCTGTTATCTCTATTGTCATTCCTGTTATCTCTAATGCCATTCCTGTTATCTCTAATGTCATTCCTGTTATCTCTATTGTCATTCCTGTTATCTCTATTGTCATTCCTCTTATCTCTAATGTCATTCTCTTTATCTCTTTATTTTTCTCTTTTCTTTCTTTAGAGATAAAGAGAATGACAATAGATATAACAGGAATGACAATAGAGATAGCAGGAATGACAATAGAGATAAAGAGAATGACAATAGAGATAAAGATAATGACAATAGAGATAACAGGAATGAAAATAGAGATAAAGAGAATGACAATTGAGTTACCAGGAATGACATTAGAGATAACAGGAATTACATTAGAGATAAAGAGAATGACAATAGAGATAAAGAGAATGACATTAGAGATAACAGGAATGACAATAGAGATAAAGAGAATGACAATAGATATAACAGGAATGGCAATAGAGATAAAGAGAATGACAATAGAGATAAAGAGAATGACAATAGAGATAACAGGAATGACATTAGAGATAACAGGAATGACAATAGAGATAAAGAGAATGAAAATAGAGATAACAGGAATGACAATAGAGATAACAGGAATGAAATTAGAGATAACAGGAATGACAATAGAGATAAAGAGAATGACAATAGAGATAACAGGAATGACAATAGAGATAAAGAGAATAACAATAGAGATAAAGAGAATAACAATAGAGATGTAGGGGGTCAAAGCTCAAGGTCGTAAAACTTGGAGGGTAGCTTTGATCGGGTTACACAACTGCTGTTATTCACATATCAGAGCTGGGAGGAAAAAACAAACTGAGCAGAGTTACTTATTCTTTTTTATTGAATACAACAGAAAAACATTTGACAAAAGGGTGAGAAGAAGACGAAACCTGTCTGACCAACCGGTAAACCGGTTGTCTTTGTTGTTTTAAAGGGATCGTACAAACTGTTTTCCACACCTCCTTTCTCTAATTGGTTGTTTTACAGATTTTATTATGATATGCGTGCGCACATGCGCACTTGCGCCTTCCCACAACTTTGTAGGAATCGACTGTGTGCTAATAACAGGCAAACATATTATTATGAGGGAGATGTGATGTAATGTACTGAGGCTCATCTCACACAGTGTGCTCAGACACAAGACACAGGAAGGGGGCACACGAGAAGGGGGAAACAAAGTCGTAAAACTTGGAGGGTAGCCTGGATGTCTGTGTTGAATTCCCCCCCCCCCCCCTATTCTCCATACCCATTATGTGTGTGTGTGTGTGTGTGTGTGTGTAGAAGTGCGTGTGCGTGCGTGCGTGTGTGTGTGGAGGTGCGCTATTGGCTGTCAGCACTGTACCCATAGCCAATAGCAGTACAGGGGGATGGCAGGGGGGAGGATGTGGGGGGTCAAAGGTCAAAGTCGTAAAACTGTCAAACCGGGGTCATCCAGAGTTTGACGAAAGGTGTTAAGTATATCTCTCTTACAACTTTGTTTCCTTTGGATGGTTGATGATTCTAGTGAAGCCCATAAGTGTAGCCTTGCCTATATTTTTATCATGTTGATAATTAATTTCATTTGTCTAATACTCTCTCAGTTGTTAACATATTTTATCAGTGCAATAATCAAATGCTGCCATGCTAAGAAACTTTAAAACAAGTTGATCACTTTTGTCAAATAATTGATTGATTTTATTTGACAAAAAAAAAAAAACACACCCACCATGGCAGGCTTAGATAAAAAGGAAGTCCAAAGATTTATTTCCATGGACTTATATGTGCTCTTCCTCCTACTTGTTCATAGTTTTCTTACTTTTAGCATTAATGCTAAAGGTCATTGTCATAATTATCATCATCATCATTATCATAATTTTTATCATCCCGTCATCATCACCATTGTCATCAACATCATTATGGTCTCCCTCATTATCATCACCAATATCATCACATCTACATTTTTACAAAGCCCAAAGCAAAAATCAAAAGCAGGAGTGTAGAGAATACGGGAAGAAAAATGCGCAGCAAAAAGACGGCAGGTGAAAAATAAAAGAAGTGCTATGGAAGTTTTATTCACGGAAATGCTTCTGAACCATTATTCTAGTCTGATCAGATTATTTGTTGTATTAGTTGTATTTTGTGATGTCATACTCGGATTAGAAGATGTGAGGTAATTACTGAAATGGGGTGCGAAAGCTGTGTGACCCTGGTGCTTCAGGGTTTCTAGGGAGACACTTGTTTTTGCTGTTCAGCAAATATCAATATGGTAATACAGGTGTCCTTTTTCAGAGAGCTGCTGATGAGACCTCTATGACACCAAGTCAAAGCGATTCAGCCTCTGCAATGACTGAATATTCATGTCTTTTTATCACTTTTATAATCATTTCCCTCTCCCTTCCCTTCCTTTTTTCTCAGGGCAATGTGACCTTTTCTTGTGCTGAACCGGTTTCAGTTGCTGTGACGTTCACTGACTCCCACAGCTTTCTGCAGTTGCCAGGACTGACATCATGGTCGTCAGGGTTTGTCTCTGTGGGACTGCAGTTCCGGACATGGAACAAGGCGGGGCTGCTCTTGACCTTTAACTTTCTGCAGCAGCAGGGCATCGTCTGGCTGTACCTGAGTGAGACCAGGCTCCACCTACAGATCCATAAAGCTGGCAGGGTCCTTCTGGAGCTCAGCACAGGTTTGTCCAGTCATGATCTTGCAACCTTTGTTAAACCTTTGACATTTAAAGGTGCCTTGCAGCAATTTAGTATGTTCCATGAAGTACATAAAGGACTAGCAAGAGACAAATCAAAGTATGTCCCTCTTTACACAGAGTTGCGTTTATTTATAGTAACCGTATTTTATTGTGAACAACATACACATATGAGACGGAAGCAATCAGGCTATCTTTACTTTTGCCCCTCTCTGGACTGAGCGTTTTTGACAATGGACTATAGCTCCCTAGCCCTGTCAAGCTATGTCCTCTAAGGAAAACCATTATATGTGGTCAGAAGCTCTGATCCCATACTTACACCACTACTTCATAAGGTTTAACAAAGCAGAAGCACCCGCATCAAGTTGAAGAACGAATATGTCATTTTAATACTGATTTGCTGCTAAATCCAAAATAGCAAAGAAAATAAAACAAACATATGTCATTGATTTAAAAATAAATAAATAAAACTAACTTCAGTTTTACCTTTATGTTTGTGTCTGTGTATACTGCACTGTAAGGCTCCGGTCTGAATGATGGTCAGTGGCATTGTGTGGAGTTCAACTCCAGACAAGATCGCCTGAGCATCACAGTGGACAAAGACGAAGGAGCCACTGTTCATACCAGCCTCCCACTTCCACTCACAGATGGTCAACTATTCTTTGGTGGTAGGAAAGAATACCTGCAATATGTGCACTGTTTCTGTTTGTGAAGCTGATTTGCTTGTAACGTGTATGACTTTGTGGAATATCCCCATATCCAACAGTCAGTTGTATGCTGTTGACCAAGAAATTATCACCTTCTGGTCAAAAAGCAGTGCAAACATTCAATATTTTCAGTTGTAATGTTAGCTATGGACAGCTTCCAAATGGTGTGTTTCTTCAACTCAAAATGTTCTTTTGTCAAATGTTTTAACGTTTTAGCTGTGAAAGATGAGGAAAATTGCTGACATGCACATTATCGACAGTTTAAAATTCATGGAGGTACTCATGAAGGTAATAATTATCATCTTCAGACCTCCTTTGGATGTTTAGTGCTGCCCAGAGAGAGATGAAGTCATAAAGCTTAGTCTCTTCTTCTCCGTTCCCTCCTCCTCTCCCTGCTTTTCCTCTCTGTTTCTCTTTGACCTTACTTTCCTTCAATCTGCCCTTCTCTACTCTTTCCGCTGTATTTTCTCATCCCTTGTCCCTATTTGAGTTTTTCATCTTTGCTCTTCCTTGCTCAGATTTTTTTTTCTCTTCAGTCATCCTCTCTTAATTATTCTTAATCTTTCCTCTCTTTTATTTTCCTTTATCCTGTCTTGGCTAGGCAACACTTAACTGCAGTGGTGGTATGATCTCGCCAATTATAAATTCTGACTAAACTGTCTACACACACACACACACACACACACACACACAAACACTTTTATATACTTGTAGATACATATATTAACCCACAATACATCACATTGTTTCTTAGTGAGATTGTGCGTTAAAAAGCCCTTTTCCAACCACAACACAAGTCACAGAAATAGTGCAATAAACTGCAATAGTGAATTAAAGTGATTTTTATACCTTAAAGTTAAGTTACAAATACAACTCTGCCTTTAATTACAACATAACATCAAATCTCAAGTGTCTAAATTTATATGGATTGTGAAGTGAAGTGACAATAAACAGTGACTCATCATCATCACCCCCCCTCCCCCCAACCTTTTCCTTTGTTGGGAGGTGTTCACAGGCCATGGAGCGGTTTCATCTGACTGCTGCCTCTAGTTTGTCCCAGCTAAGGTCTCAAATAAAGGAAAAAATAGCAGATTCAAAATGAACGTTTCATCATACAGGCCAAGATAACAGAGACGATAACAGAAAACACTCGCTATGTTTGCCGATTTTCCAAACTGAATGCGGACATGCAACTATGTTGAGGGAAGCGCTGTTTTTCTCTGCAGAGGCTCCTCACAGCAGCTTGTTGCAATCTTTGGAGACAGAATCAACAGTAGTGCTCTAAATGACAATCCCTTTTAAAATCACACACTGAGAGTAGGCTGTAAGGCTAATGTTGTGAATAATAACAGGAGGGGCCATTTTCAGAATGACTGTGGCAGCTACAATGTCTGTTGGCCTTTATGTCATCCCGTGCCGCTAGTGTTTTGTTGGATTGTCTGTGTCAGAGATTCTTCATAGCTTGGCACTCTGGGGATTTCACACTGGGGTGCAACAATAAAAGACAATTACTTTGAACACCCCACAAATTTAACGCTGTATAATAAATCACAGAGGAGTTTAATCCCTTTTTTAACATTTATTTATCTGCACATTTAAACACACCTGGAAACCAATACAGTGGAAGACATTCAGTTATTAAATCAGCATGAACATCAGTTACACTGAGTTTACTGCTGCCATGCATCCCAACCACTGACTCAATCTTGTCATGTGTTTCTATCCTCAGGTTGTCCTGTTGTTCAGGAGGGCAGTCAGGAGTGCAGGAACCCCTTTAAAGTCTTTCAGGGCTGTATGCGTCTCTTGACTCTTGACTTCCAACCTGTTGACCTCATCAAGGTGCAACAAAGGTTGCTAGGAAACTACAGCCACTTGCAGATTGATATGTGCAGCATCATCGACAGGTTAGTAGAATCTGAATGTTGGTTTTTCTTTGCTGTTACTTCCATTAAACTTACACATCCCACAGGTGTTATGTGGCACCAGTCTGCTTTAATTTTCCCTTTTTTCAAGGTGATTGCACTCATTAGGATTTTTATGTTTTTATCCGATTTGTGTGTTGTTTTGGTTCAAAGTGGCTTCCACGGCCATCGTGAGATTTGTGATCACTGTGATGGTAACAGTAACCTCTCTGTAGCAGATGAGAAACCAGACAGACAACAAAAGTCAACAAATGAATTTGCAAATACAAAGACACTAGAGCCAACAATCTTGATTGATACACATCACTCTATGACTCAAAAAACAATGAACATGTAGACAAGGGAATCTGTGTTGTCTGTGTAGCCCAAGTCTGACATAGCTTTTTTTCTCTGTGTGATACATAGTGTACATCTGCTAAAAAGTAGGGTTAGAATATTGCTTGCCTATAACGGAGCTACTAGAGAGAAGTAGTGAGACAAGGGAATAAGACAAAGGAGGTGTCAAATCAATGATGGTGCTCATTGGCTGTCTGTGTGTACAGCTCCTTGCTGCAGCTGCAGTTGCTGACTGCAGGATCAGGATCTTAGAGTGCTGCAGCCTTATGTTGCAGTTATACTTGTGTCTATCTATACCCATTCGTGTCATATAGATGTATTTATATGTGCTTTTTGCTTTTTAATTTTTCTACAGCATACAAAACATATACAGTTCTTTAAATATATATAAACGTGCTTTCAGACAGGTAGAACATATAATTCACATTCACTACTAAAGTAATAAAAACGTGATTTGTATGTGAGGTGCATACAAAGTGTTGCATTTACTAGGTGTCACCTTGCATTAAGATTAAACAGATGGAAAAACAAATGGTGATAGACATCAAGATATTCTATTGACAACTTGTTTTTTACTCAAGGAAAAGCTCTGGTGGATGATGTTTCTTATAATCCACACTCATCCATCCACACACAGCTATGTATGTTTCCAAATCTGACCCATCTCTCCTGGGTGGCTAAAGCTCTTGCTTGTAATGTGAAATGAAAAAGATCAAGTTGAAAAATCCCCTCCTGAGGCACAAAAGCACCAGAAGTACATTTATTAATCTACTCCTTGTCACAAAAAGCAGTGTGTGGACCCGAACACAGAGGAGACAGAGGCTGCAGGAACTGAAGAATATATCACATATATATATATATATATATATATATATATATATAGTAAACTGAAAAACAGGACTGAAATAGAAACTGAACTAATCAGGAAATGAGGCACAGGTGAGCACAGAACACTGTAGGGCAAAAACACAAAACAGGGAACCAAAAACACAAATCACAAGTTGGCTCGTGAAAAATAGCAAAACACACACAATAGCTATACCTAACTGTAGCTGCCTTTCTGCTGCACATTGACCACGGATCTGTGGCATATATGGTGTGCGGGTGGGCGAGGTGTTAACAAGTTGTTTTAATTTGTAGCTCAATGGGTCTCTAAAGACCTGACGTATGTAGGAATGTTTGGCAGATGGCGATTGGCTGGTCATTAAAACGAGCAAATAGATGTAATCCATCTTTCTGTCAATGAGTGTTGGCGTTCTCATTGTTCACTTTGGTCAATATATTATTCCCTCCTCGTTTGTCAGAAACCTTGTCCATCCTTGTTTTGTTTTTTGGCCATTGAATATTATGTAAATGGTACCATGAAAGAAGATTGAAAATTGAGGAAGAGTTTTAGTTTACCTCTTGGAGGAAACACTTTCTTTCGAAGTCCCTGAACTCAATGTCCCCTCCCCTCAGACCTCTCCTGTCAGTGTGCAAGTGTGTGTAAGTGTATGTTTTGAAGCGAGATAGATGAAGCTGTCTGAAAGCAATAATTCTGACCTCTCTCCTTCTGTTCCTGTCGGTTCCTGACAACTTAATAATACACCTTGTCAAAGCACACCCACACATCCACATAAAAAGAAACCCAGGTCACCAAAAGGTCCACTCTGCTTATTGTGTCTGACTGTCTGTGTATGTATCTGTCTGTCTCTCAGCCCTTCACTTTATGACATGTCTGTTGTTCGCTGTGGCCAGGGAGTTGCACACACATTCATGGTCATGCATACATCTTACTCTGCGAACCCTGTACTGTGTGTGTGTAAGTATCAAGGACCAGTTGCAGAGCAGGCTAAAAGTATAAAAATACATACCTTTAATCTCTCACACTGTTCTGCAGTTATTTGAAGTCTTTGTAGGACATCCCCTGCTACATGTCAAGTAAAAGCAGGGAGACTGGATGCAAGCCCTGTAATCAAAGGTACGTTATAGGACACTGTCACACTGCTCTAGAAACTTTTTAGATAGTTTCTTTTAGGCAAGTCTCTTCTCTCAGTTAAGCCAGTAGTTCTAGGATTTAAGCTGTGGTGCAGTGTGCTGTCACATTTCATT
The DNA here is from genome assembly GCA_036937835.1 of Pampus argenteus. Classification (NCBI taxonomy): domain Eukaryota; kingdom Metazoa; phylum Chordata; class Actinopteri; order Scombriformes; family Stromateidae; genus Pampus; species Pampus argenteus. The sequence goes on from CM072870.1 coordinate 14,867,791, forward strand.
GCAAATAGTCATGCTAGACACATGTGGAGATTCAAAGAGTACAGTGAATATAAAAGTAGGAACTGAAAAGTTTTATAGTGGATTTTCTTTTTTTTTTTAATGATACAAGCTACAGTGCAGTTCACTCTTTGACCCCGGGTTGTTATTCTGTGATTTTCTATGATTTTCTCTCTATGTTCCTCTGTGAGGCTGGATGTGGAGACAGTGACAGAAAACTCCACCAACGCTTCTGGAATAAGTTGCCTATACTGTGGCTGCAGTTGGTTCTTGCCAACAAAAATTGAATTTTACTTTTTGCAGAGTACAGTGGGAGTAAGGATAAAATACTGGAAAAATACAGTGAAATGGATGCATGAACAGACATTTGTTTTATTCTTCTTGTACCCTCTTACAAGTAAAGTCAATGAACAAGAAATGTTTTCTTGTTATTCATTCAGGGACCTGCATGGGAGAAGCACTAACCTGATGGTAAATTAAATGTTACCTTGCCTCCTAACCCTAACCCTATTTTTCAGAGGAAATTTTTTGTTTTATATTATTTGTTACTTGTGTTTAAATGAAACTAAAAGTGGAAAAATAATATAATATAATATAATTCTAATAATGTGTTTTTTTTTCCTGTTTTGTTCAGAATACGATGCCTTTAACATTTTGAGAAATGGCTGTTGTGCTTCCTCAGGAAATAAATGCACAGGTTTGGGATTAGTTTAGTTTCTATACAACATAATTAGTGGAAAGGAGAAGAAGTGAATGGTTTCAGGACGGGGGTATTACAAGAACACATTTGTCATCCTCTAATGATTATAAGTTCTAAAAAATCACTTCAATCACAATGTACCACAATTTTGTACCATGTACTTCATTCATTATAAGTCACATAGTGTGTCTCTTTCCCATTTGTCTGCCTCTCTGACTCTCTGACTAGTCACAGCTCCCTAACCTCATTTCTACTAGTTCACTGTCTCAATACAGTTGATGTCCAGTTGCTGCCTCTATCTCACTGCTGCTCTCTATATCTATCCTTCCCTCATCAACCTTCGCCCCCTGTATCACCTCATCCTGGCTGAATCCTCATCAGTTATCCATTGAGGTTTTGACACACGGATGGCCAACTTTCAGAGGACGATGCACTTCCAGCACACATTTGTGAGGAGATTTTAACTGGGTTGCATGGGAGGAAGACAGGTGCAACCCCCGAATAATCATTCACTCACATCAGTTCTTCATCCCTTATATTCATTTCTATTATTTATTTTCCCTCCATCTCACTGTGTTTTGTCTTTCAGTCCCTTTTCTTCTCCGTCTTGAGTTTGTCAACCTCTGTCTCTCTTACGTCTCTGCTTTTCTCCCTCTCTTCCTCCTGTCTTCAGCATTATTTTCTATCCAACTTCTGTGACCTACAGTAGTCAAGATGTGAAAAGATCTCAGGGTTAGAATCCATGTTTAATAGGAGTGCGTCATTGAGCTGGAATCAGTCAAAACACTCGTATCACATGTGTTGTATGTGGACAGCAAATACAAATGATCCTATTAGTAACTCCGCTACAGTTGATTTCATTTCACTTGGTCCCAGCTAAATATACAATAAATTAAACTGTTTTGCAGTTAACGCTTAAATGTCATAGGCTCCCAACAGAAAATGAACTCTCTCACTCCTAATGACACCACCACATCCATAATGAATAAAGTTTCAACTACAGACCCTATACAACACTAATAATATTAATAATAATAATAATAATAATTTAAAAGCAGGGAGTCATGACTTACCAATTTAAATTGTATCACTGAGAAAAGAACAAAAGAAGAGTATGTCCATAGAAATGTCTGATAAAGAGGAGAAGTGTCTCAGGACCAACTCAGCAGTTAAGAAGAGAAATGCCATTGCATGAAAATAAATAATTAAACTTTAATCTTTGAGAGACAAGTTGGGTTGGGTTTGATGCAATGTTAGCCAACAATACCAACAGCTACTTTTCAGAATATGCACCTGCGCTCCAGTTGACATGAAAATAAAGACTTCCAAAATGTTCTTTAAAGTTTTGTTTACCTACACACCTGCTCATCAGAACAGTTGGGTTGTTCCTGTTGTTCATTTACATACCGGAAAAAAAACAAAACAACTTTTTAGAGAACATTTAACAATAAGCTTCTCTCTCCCTGTCTGACTGTCTGTCTCATTCAGGTGTTCCCCCAGTCATTGTGAACATGGAGGCAGATGTACTCAGTCATGGAGCACCTTCCACTGCAACTGCTCCAACAGTGGTTACAGAGGAGCCACCTGCCACAGCTGTAAGCAAGCAGCCACATGGTCTTATTTTCTTTCATCATCCAGTAAGAACAGGTTTTAACCAAATTAGTGTTTCATGTGGATATCCTCTAAAGGCACTGAAAGAAAAACTTATACATTTGTTATGTTAATTATGTAAATATGCTAACAAATGCCAGTTTACACATCCAGCAGAAATGAAGCAAAGAATTAAATTAAATCATCATGTGCACAAATAATAAAGACCTGCACCACTTGCAAGGTTGACATCATTATGCACAGAATACAGGTTGTCACACACAGCTATGTACTGACCAGATGCTTCAACTAAGTAGAGCACAGGCATCCAGTTACAGTGTATAATAATCAGTTACAGTGCAGACAGAACAAAACGTTTTTTTTTACTAATTCATCACCGTGTGCTTCTTGACAAAACATTAGACTGATATCTGCAGACTGCTTAGTAGTAGTTAGCAGCACTATTCAGTCGACTCCCAGCGTTTCAGCTCTATCAAACAAAGATGAAACCATTTCTAACAAACATAAACCGTGAGTGCAGATCAGTGAAATGGCTTTATCTGACTTGTTCTGCCTGAAACACTGAGAGGTAACCAAAACAGTAAAGTTGAAGCTATAAAACCAAACAAGCTTTAATATATTAAAAACACTCCAACTACGGGACTGAAGAGTCAAATGATAATTCTCTGTGTTTGCCACTATGAGCAACCCCTTTAACATTACGCAAAGTCATTTGACCCATTGTCTATATAACAATATTGAGCAGCCTTTGAATTGAGAATGGGGTTAATATTCCAGACATGTTTTCCTTGCATCTGCTTTAATAACTTTGAGACACCGTGTCCCCTAACAGTTAATTTTCTTGTCTTTTTTTTCTTCCATTGTTTCAGAACTTTAATTAGCCGTGTTCAGTCGGGAATAGACTAAACAGATTGGTGGTACTTTATTATGCTGAGTAAATTAGACTTCCATTTAATTCCAGAGTCTTTTAAGGTCTCATTTATGTCTTTCTGACACCTGCAGACAGCCTACTATTTCATTGTGTGTGTGTGTGTGTGTGTGTGTGTGTGTGTGTGTGTGTGTGTGTGTGTGTGTGTGTGTGTGTGTGTGTGTGTGTGTGTGTGTGTGCGCGCGCTTTTTACTCAAGTCCCATCAGACATCATCGAAGCAGAGGTTCATGTTGAAATCAAACACCTAGCACTCAAACTGTATCACTTTGTCACAATAAAACTTTTGCAGAACGAATGTTTGATTTAAAGAGAGGCAAAGTGAATGTTTTGCTGGGATTGGTCAGTTTTGAGATATGTTCATATTTTTTGTCTTAAGATGTAACAATGATCAAAGCAACTCTGAATACTTAAGTAACCCATTTTCTCCCAGCAGCACTTCTGCATCAGGCATTTCAAGTGCAGATTAAGTTAAACATGCTTTGAATACAAAATAAGCTTTAAAAAAAAAAAACTTTAAAATCTATTTACTGAAAATTATACATTACCTACAGGCACATTGTGGAGAAAGATGCCCCAAATATATTCAGTATATATATATATTCTGCTTCTTGACAAATATAAGGTGCCACGTTATCCACTTAAAAAGAGATGGAGACAGAACAAAGGGATGGCATCCTGCTGTGGATGAAAGCGACAATTTTCAAACAACACACATCAACCACAACGTTAGCAAAACTGATAACAGTTCTCTCTACGTGATTGAGAGAGATTATCATTTAAATAAACAATTAAGATTATATTATAAAGTGGTCATATTTAGTCTTATAAGCAACCATGATTTGGAGCACTTGTGGACTAATAGGTTATACATATTACTATTTAGGTCTAAATATTTAAAACTGGAATGAAATACTGCAAAATTAGTCAATTCCCTCCAGTGTGTCATCAAAAAGAATGACAGAGATGAAATGGAGTGAATGAGATGAAACCAAAAGAGATATAAGGACTGAAGGACTCATGCAGGGAGAGAAGAAGAGAGTGAAGGGGGACGTAGACAGAGAGATACAAGAAGAGAGATGGAGGCAGAAAGCATGTCAGAAAAGGAGTCCTAAGGCAGACTGTTCTTTTCACATAAATGGATTTCACCTAGACACTGCCTACAGTATTTTAGGTGAGTCAAATTAGAAATTAAAGAGATTTGTCTTTGATTATACTGCCAAGTGATTGAATCTAACTATGCGGCAGTGGTGTGATCAGCAGCTCCAGGGTGGATCAGAGCCAATTCACATTCAAACACACACACACACACACACACACACACATGTGTTTGAATGTTATATTTGGGTCAAAACCTTTCTGTAGCTGTATCAAGGCAATGTCTTGGGAAAAGTCTTTGACTAACATGAAAATGAGAAAGAACACATGTGCATTCATGTGGGAAATTTGTTTTCAGCTATTTTAACTCCATAGTTGCCAGTTTTATTGTTACATAACTGTTTTAATTGATTTGTGATTTGTTTTTGTTGTCGATCACTTTGTGAATTATTTGCTCTCCACATTTATTAGAAGATGGCACCAACACAGTTATGGTTAGGCATTGGCTTTCATCTAGAGCAACACACAATGCATTCATAATATTCTAATATACCTCTGACACAAGCAGCTTTCAGGAAGGGTTGGATATTGGATACATTTTATCAACTTTAATTTCAATTCCGCTTATAAAATCTATAATTTATTTAAACCCAGTTAACATTATTAAAAAAGTGTTCTTTGATTGTAAAAGCTGCACATGAGAACATTTTTGAATCCAGGGTGTAATGTGGAGCGCTCTCTCTGCTCCACCTCATTGTGAACATTGTCTATACATCTAGATCAGTACAATATATATATAAAAAAACCTTTATTCTTCTAAATTTCCATTTCAGAACCAGTTTGTTAGCCCTACAATGCCACAAGCTAATTCTGACCATTGCTAATATACATGCTAATATCATGTCTTTAATACTGATATGTGGCAGGATAGTTGTTATTCTCGAAATAAGTTGATTGTTTTGTTAGTGATTTGTTTTCCATTCACAGCCGCATACGAGCAGACCTGTGAGGCGTACAAACACAAAGGCCACACATCGGGACATTATTACATAGACGTGGACGGCAGTGGACCTATTAAACCCCATCTCATATACTGTAACATGACAGGTAACACACACACACACACACACACACAAGCACAGTATCAGTCTATCACACAGTTTGACTCTCTAAATCTGTTCAAGGTGACAAGGTGTTTAAATATTTTCATTTCACACAAATTATTGATCAGATTTTTTCCCCCTCCAGTCCCATTTTCCCATTTTCACTCGGTACTAAATTAAATAATATGCAAATCAATATTTTTCTCCCCCTGTCTCTTCCCTCCACTAGCAGACAGGGCATGGATGGTGATCCAGCACAATAACACAGAGCTGACCAGAGTGCATTCCTCATCTGAGAGAAACCAACATTCAGCCCACTTTGACTACACTTCTCAAGAGGAGCAGTTAGCTGCCATTATCAGTCAATCAGAGCACTGTGAGCAGGAACTGTCCTACCATTGCAGGAAGTCCCGCCTCCTCAACACACCAGGTAAACACACCAGGATCCTTTCTATTGTATCAACACTAAGAGGTGATGTTTTCGAAAACAGTGACATAAGCTTTTCTGCATCTGAGGGATCTATATCAGGACCAGAGAGGAGTGGTGTGAAGTACTGATTTAGTAACCAATTAAAACATCAATTACATTTCTGTTGCGTATATTCTCTTCCTCATTTCCACTGTAGCACCTAAACTTTTATTTGCACCACTTGATTTATTAAGTGAAGTTAACTGATTTAGTTTCTGGGTTCTTTTTGTTATTTTTGTAATACAACAATTACAATGCTCGAGTTTCAAAGGAAGCACTTTGAAGTTTCTATATAATAATAATATAATGCAGAAGAGAATACTGTACTGAGGAATGTTACTTATCTTGTTTTGACATGAGAGCCATCACTGTCTACACTTATCACAAGGTGTGTGGGAAGAGATGTGTGGATAGAGCAGCTGCCCATTATCTGTCCAATTTTAGCCAGGTAACAAGGCCGGACAGGAAGAATGTAAGAGTTCGATAAAGGGCAGTGACAGAAGGGTGTTGTTAAACAGATGGATGGAAGAAGACACAGAGAGAAGAAGATGTTTCTAGCCATGTGCAAAAACAGATATATCTATATAAAATCTGTTGTGATTAAAACATAGATGAGTGACTATTCTCTGTTTTCACATTTCTCATTAAAGTTTCACTTAGTCACATATCTTTTTTTTTCTCTCTCTTTTTAATGGTTTATTGTGCGTGTGTGTTTCAGAGGGTGCTCCGTTCAGCTGGTGGGTGGGTGGTCCGGGTCCAGGGCAGGTCCAAACGTACTGGGGTGGAGCTCTGCCAGGAAGTCAGCAGTGTGCCTGCGGTCTGCTGGACAGCTGTCTGGATTCAGATCACTACTGCAACTGTGACGCTGACTACGATCAATGGTACTACTATGTCCTTTAGTTCACATCCATGACACAAATTGTGTTTTTAATGATTGACTGACTGAATAGGTGTTCTATAAATGTTACAGAACCCAGTATCATGAAAAAAGACAGGGTTAAGACTTAGAAACGTGTTTAAAAGACAAGAAAGATTGTGTTTTTTGATGTAATTAGAATTAAATGAATTAATTAGATTTGGAGTCAAGTCGATTTTATTCATACAGTGCCAAATTACAGACAGTTTTGTAAAGGCACTTTAAATTCATCTTTATCATCACATCCTTCCTTACTGGACAGAATTAGACATCTGACACAAATCCAAAGATATTTAAACATCCCACTTCATGTTTTATCCAATCCTTCATTTAAATCCTTTTATCCGTGCTGTAAGCAATTCTGTATTTAGGTCACCTTCCCCAATCCTGTCACCAATTCTGCCGTTAGACCCATTTTCCTGTATTGAAACCAATCCCACAACTGTCTGCACAGCCAAAGGTCCTTTTCTCTATTATCCCTCTTCCCAAATCACTGAAAATCTATTTTTATAGATATAATGAGATACTGATGGCAGTATCTCATCATATCACTCTTTCATATCTCATCAATGCTCTGTATGCATCTACAGTCCTAGATGTATTTGTGTGTGTGTGTGTTTGGTGAACGTGCAGATGAATCAGCCTTTGTTCCTTCAGAACATGGTTCCATAAACTCATTGACTCAGACACGTTGTGTGCTGAAATGCTTGTCTTCATTTGAATTTATACCTGTAAACCTCTGAGAACAAATGAACACAGTCAAGAGATGTATTATTCGTAATTTAAATACAATGTGTCTCACGTTTTCAAACACAATTTCAACTTGTTGATGTCTTCTTCCTCCTTCTTTTTCCTTCTCTTTTTCTCTTCCTCCTCCTCTTCTCCTACTACTCCTTTTTCTTCTTTCCCACATTCCCTCCTCCTTGTTCTCCCCCTCTTACTCTTCCTTGTTCTTCATGGACTTCTCATTCTTCTTTCTCATGTGCCCCTCCTTTTCATACTGTCATGTCATCCTCCTCTTTGTTCTTCTTCCTTGTTCCTTGTTCTTTTCTTCTTGTGCACTCCACTTTCTCTCGTCCTCCAGGGCCAATGATTCAGGCCTACTCACTCATAAGGAGACTCTCCCGGTCAGGTCTCTGGTGCTGGGTGACATCCAGCGGCCAGGGTCAGAGGCTGCCTACAGGGTGGGACCCCTCCATTGTTATGGAGACAGTAAGTCTATTTAGGCTACCTGGATATTGCTTTACCCAACACCTGTGCCAATGTTGACATATAATGAGAGCATGTTACCTCTATGGCTATTTTATTATACACGCTGAGTGTTTTTTTAATGTTTTGTTTTAATACTTCTCAATGAATGGGTTTTGTGCAACTGTAGGTAACTGAAACTAAAAGGAGTCCCTGTATACAATCTCCTCCTGCCATCTAACTGGCTAATGGAAAACTAGTCTGCAGACAGTTGTCTAATTAGCAGACTAATAGCTAAAAGTCCCTTTACACTCTCTAATAACAACTTCTAATAAAAAGATATATAATTAACTAATCTAAGTGATATATTTTACCTTTTTTTAATGGCTTCTAATTTTAGCCTTCAGTTTAATGAGTAAATAAATGAATACTTAGCAAGATAAATCAACATAAATAAGATAGTGTTGCTAGAATTATGTCTCCGTCTTTAGTTAATTAGCTGAACAGTTGGTTCATTTGTTTACTACATGATTTTCATTATGCAGACATCATGATCATTTTTCATTTTACAAGTTTTGTTCCAGAGTAATATATCAAATTTACATCTTTTTATAATGGAGAACAATAAAACAAGCGTGTTTTAGGACATTTTATAGGGATATATAAGTTCTGTTTGTGCTACAGAGAACTTCTGGAACGCCGCGTTTTTTGACAAGAAGACGTCTTACCTTCACTTCCCCACCTTTCATGGAGAGCTGAATGCAGACATCTCCTTTCTGTTTAAAACAACGTCCTCCTCTGGGGTCTTCCTGGAAAATCTGGGTATCAAAGATTTCATCCGAATCGAACTCAGCTGTAAGTGAGAGCTCAATAGTTTGTTGTCATGTTTGTTTGTTGTAAGAAGCATACAGATGATGTGTGGGAGCTAAAGCCTAATCTCTCCATAGTATCTCCCTTTCTCCTCTTACACACACATGCAGCTGCTGTTAACATGACTGACTCTCAAAATGTTCTAAATAACAATGCTTAATCTGACAAAACATGCTTACATTAAAGTTAATTAAAAAAATAATTACAATTTTTAGGGGGATTTTTTGCCTGTAGTAGATAATAATAGTGATAGTGGAGACATGACAGGAAAATAGAGAGACTGATGCAACAAAGGTCTTCAGCCAATTCGAGCCCTAAGCCAAACTGGTGTTTTGAGTTCAGAGAGGAAACAGCAACTGTGTTGTGTCTTGTTTGTTTGCTGACAGTGCAGAGCTGGACTGAATAAGGTAACAGCTATAGACACGGTTGTTGCAACACAATTGTATGATAATCTGCGAATGGTGTTTAAGCAGCAATGGCACTCACGAAGAGTTGGACCCTGAGCTGGTCTCTGACTCTTCTTCCAGCTGCCTGTCCATCCTGCCAACAGATGGACGGGAAGTCATTTCACACTTTTACCAATATATGATAATAGAGGAACATGAATGGATTAATGGGTTTTATTGAAAGGTGACAGACTGGAGCCAAAATGGGGAAAAATGTTTTTCCAATTAACAATGTAACTGAAAAAGGACCCTGTACATTAACACCTGTGTTAAGGACATCTCTTAAACAAAGAGAAAGTAATCACTTCCTATAGGCAACTATAGGAATCGGTCTATAGGCATAATGGAAAAGACAGACTCTTCAGACTCCTGCTATATATTTCCAAGTGAAATATGTGAAATCTTACAAATACAAATAATTTTCATCATTTGTAAATATGCAAATGTTAATGTGTAAAGCATACACATTGCAGCTTTAAGAGTGTCAAAATCATGGCAGGGCCGTGATGGATTGTTTACAGTCTGTTTCTCTCTGCATAGATGGAGCTGCAGCATCTTTCAGAGTGACACGAGGGATTTACAATGTCTCCCTCATCAGGGGACACAATTATCTCAAAGTGTCAAGGAGGGTTTGTTAATCGGCTCATTAGAATTCAGCAGGAATGAGTCAAACTCACTCTGCTGGCGTGACAGTCAACCATTCTTCCAAATGCAACAGTCTGTGGAAACTATCATCTATTTCTTTTACATGTTTTCTCACTCCTCATTATTTGATCACTCACTGTTCTGCCTAATGCCCCCCTCTCCAGCCTCCTTCGAGGTCCTCTTCTCTTTCGATGTGGGGAACGGGCCGCTGGAGGTGAGGGTGGTGATGAGCATTCCACTAAATGACAACCGGTGGCACAGAGTGCGAGCCGAGCGAAACGTGAAGGAGGCGTCACTTCGTGTTGACGAGTTCCCTGCCGCCACACAGGAGGCTCCTTCTGATGGACACATTCATCTGCAGCTCAACAGCCAGTTATTCATAGGTGAGAAGCAAGTGTGTGTGTGTGTGTGTTTTCACATCTTGAAGTATGCAGCTGTTCAGACATGTATGTGACATACTGAGACATACTAGCAGCATTGTATTATGTGTTTTTGGGGGTTTTTTGTTTTGTTTTTTTTTGCAGGAGGCACAGCGTCCAGGCAGAAAGGATTTCTGGGCTGTATCCGCTCTCTGCAACTGAATGGTGTCACTCTGGACTTGGAGGAAAGGGCGAGGATCACCCCCGGGGTCCGACCTGGATGCCCGGGCCACTGCAGCAGCTACGGCTCGCTCTGCCAGAACCAGGGCCGCTGTGTGGAGAGAGCCAATGGTTTCTCCTGTGACTGTGGCCAGTCAGCGTTCACTGGAGCCTTCTGTCATAAAGGTACATATGTTATAATACCCACCAGAGACTTCTTGCAAAAATAAATACCAAGACCCAACCATTTAATGTATTAATGATACAACAGTCAACTAATATCAAGCTATGAGTAACATGACCTGTAATTATAGCTAAAGATAACACTATTTAAAATGCATAAAATTGTCCAATCAGCCTGCATCTCAAGATCCAACAGGCTCCTGACACGTCAAATCATATTTGACAGACAGTTCTTTATTTTTGGTGGTAACAGTACTTGAAACTGGAGCCCAAATCATCCTTTAATCAATATTTTTCAATAGTACTCACATTTTGTTTCTGCGCCCACAAGTTGCCAAAAAATCAGTTCATGCAGGTTTAAATATGTGAAAAAGAACGTATTTACACTGATTACACTTACATGTAATATAATGGTTCTTTAACAAGGCTCCAATACTTTTTAAAGACTTGATATTTTTTGATTCTTTATGGATTTGCATCATAGAATAAGAATGTATTGTTATTTTGTGTTTGCAAAGATGAGCTGGAATTGAGGTACAAGTTGCACAGCAGCAGATATGTGGAGGTGTTGGAGAGCAGAGTCATGAACTTGGCTGATGGACGTCTGCACACAGTAGCAATTAGGAGACTGGGAGAAACTATTAATATTCTGTGCCTTTAGAGAGCAACCAATGACATCTTAATGTCTATGTTTGAATAATACAACAGTCAACTAATATCAAGCTATGAGTAACATGACCTTTAATTATAGCTAAAGATAACACTATTTAAAATGCATAAAATTGTCCATTCAGCCTGCATCTCAAGATCCAACAGGCTCCTGACACGTCAAATCATATTTGACAGACAGACACACACACTGGACGATAATAACCTGAGGGAAACATGTTCTGGTATCATTTTAGGAATAATAAGAAGCTTGTCCACCAACTTCCAAATTAGTTCTTTTTCTTTTTCTTTTTATAGGTTTGTGTCTAAGGAAGACAGAGTGAGACACAAGCTATAATAATGCTCTAGAAATCACTGAATGGATAAAGACATGCGGGTAGCTCCGAGTCCGAAAAGTGAAGCTAATGCGGAAGTTAGAATAAGAGTTAGTTAGAATATTTTCACCACTTTACCTTGCTGCCAGACAGCCCTTTCCTTTGGCTTCCATGCCAGTACTTCTGTCTGCTTCTCCAAGCTAGGAACGTGCTGACCCCCATCTACTGCAGGTAATACACTGACTATTAAGTACAACCCCACATCAAAAAATCTGAACTATTCCTTTAATTACAAGCCATAGAAAAGCAATTTTAAAGAAGAGCACCATGATATTTTCTGCTACACTATGATTGGACAATCACTCGTTCTCACATGTTTTAGGTTTTTCACAGCTCATTTAATTAAACAACTAAAAGAAAAAAGCCAACAGAGCATTTTATGTTAAAGCTGTACAAAACACAATTATTATGACCTATCATGCCCTTCTGAAGAGGATCCTTCAGTCAGCAGACACTGTCTGTCTCATTCACTGTCTGCACAGCTCAGCCTCTCAACCCTGGCTTTAAGTGGGTCATTCTGTCCTGAAGGTCAAGCATCAGGATTATCTTAAAGGACCCTTCTAGCCCACCACCCCCATTGTGTCTAACATGTGATTCATCAAGGGCTTGTTGGACGGACTTATAAAAGTCAACATAATGTCAAAGTCATATTTAAGTTTTTCGAGTTGTAAACTAAATTATGACTTCATCGTCAATGCTGGTGTTAATATTGACATTGACACCAAATTTATAAAAATCAGCATTTGTTTTCCCCTCAGCTCTGTGTTGGCTGACGCTCCAGTTAGACACAGAGGCTAGTCAGTTAGCCAGGTGTATCATGGCTTCAGATGACTGCAGCTTGTAGCACTGTTACAACCCAGTCTAGGAGAAACCCTGGTGTAACATGAAAAATGAGACTAAAATCTGATAGCTTCAGCAAAACAATAAAAACAAGAGAACTAAACAAGACAACATAATTGGCTAAACAAATTAGTATATAAACTTAATTTATAACAGACATGTTTGATTAGTCAGCTCTACCACTGACACACCCCAATAACTTCCTAACTTCCAGAGATTTCAGCCAACTTTAAGTCGACAACATCCATCGCCTACATCCTCAAGGAGCCCTATGAACTGAGCAGGGACAGCAGTGCCTTGCCCTCGTCCATCTTCTCCGATATGACGCTGAGAGAAGAAAACATCTCCCTGAGCTTCAGCACCAGCCAGAGTCCTGCCCTGCTGCTCTACATTAACTCTTTCTACAGAGAGTACCTGGCTCTGCTCATCAATAAACATGGTGACTTATTTGTCTTTCTTTTGTTTTGTACATTTACTCCTCTCCTCTCGGATTGCTTTATTTCTTCTTCCCTCTCAAGTCAGTCTGTCATCGTCTGCTACCTCCTTTTCCGTGCATCCAGGCTAATTATTATGCACAGTGTCAGATGCAAAGACAACATTTGGTGCAGTTACTATTAAATAATAATAATAATCTTCCGTGGGGATCTTCCTTCCCAATTGTTTTTGCAATTTTGATCATTTATTATGTTCAAATTTTATCACTTGCTTCACTGTAGGGATTTAAATACTATAACTCCACTCGGCAGGGAGCAACTTCGGCATTACTAATAAGATGTACCATTATGCATAGACTAAAACATGTGAATAAACCTTATTTATACAAGAATTGCATAATATTTTTCGGAGTTTTGGAGATTTCTTTTGTAATTTTGAACAAAATCAGACCACATGACAGTCAATAGAATCTTAAAAATTGGTGTTTTAGTACAAGTAGATTTCAGTTTTTTTAATGACTGAAAGAAAGCAGAGGACTAACCGGTGTTGAATACCTGAACTAGTTTTCATCTGTACTCTTGCCATATCTCTTGGATATAAGGCTTTTCTCGAGTTTCTTCCTCTTGCTGCTGCAGTAACAGAAACCTTGGCTGCAGCACACCAGCAAACGTTCTTTGTCACTCACTGAGAGCCTGAAACACCCTGTGCCCTCTTCAAGCCTGTTTACTGTCAAAATGTGCTCTTATGATAGGGGAACTGCTCCCAGTGAATATGTGTCTTGAGAAAAAAAAAGAATGCAGTGAGTCATATTTGGAAAAAAATGGAAAGGGCTTTAAATTTAGTGTTTGTTTTTTTTAAAAACAGATTATGTCCTATTATTTCCATTGATATGTAAAGTGTGCAGATATCACAGAGCAATCAAATTATCTCAGCACATTTTTTTTTAAGTGTAACACGAAACAAAAATCGAGAAATTCATTTTCTATCTGGGAGTGTTATTCATAGAGCTAAAGTATTATTCCTTGCATTTTAGTTAAATGGTATAAGTGGTTAATGAATAATCCAGCAAATTTAATTTTGTTTTAGCTCTAACTTAAGGCATGTTTATACCAAGTAGCAGTTATCTTACTTTTCTTACTATCTTGTCATTCAGAGCATGGGGCTTTTCTTTATTTTTGGTGGTAACTGTATTTGAAACTGGAGCCCAAATCATCCTTTAATCAATATTTTTCAATAGTACTCACAATTTTACACTTACATGTAATATAATGGTTCTTTCACAAGGCTCCAATACTTTTTAAAGACTTGATATTTTTTGATTCTTTATGGATTTGCATCATAGAATAAGAATGTATTGTTATTTTGTGTTTGCAAAGATGAGCTGGAATTGAGGTACAAGTTGCACAGCAGCAGAGATGTGGAGGTGTTGGAGAGCAGAGTCATGAACTTGGCTGATGGACGTCTGCACACAGTAGCCATTAGGAGACTGGGAGAAACTGTCTCCATTCAGGTATACTCACACACGCACACTCACACGTTCCTTTATGTGTGCACACACCACCAAATATTTCATCTAGTATTACTACTAGAATTACATTTTATAAACAGTCCATTTCTTCTCTGTTTTCCATGGCTCTACTTTAGTCTCAGGTAGATCAACTTTAGCAGATGTCTTAGTGATAAATGAGCCTGTCCTCACAAAAAAACAACACTGTAGGTAGTAAATTCAGTGGCCAAAATTGACCTATAGCAATTATGTCACGTCTGGACATTTGAACTGGACGTTTTAGCCCTCACGTCCAGCATATTACTGCAGTTAAACCGGACATTTTTATCACATTTTACTGATCATTTTAAATCAAAGCATGATCTTTTCCTAACTCCAACCAAGTGAGTTTTATGCCTAAACCTAACCAGACCTTGACCATGACATATTGCACTCCTATGACTCGTCCTAGTGTGTAGGTACAAATGACCTGTGTAGTCATTTAATTTGGAGGACTTGTGAAAAATGCTTACCCTCTGCTTCATTTCTCTGAGTCGTTTACCACCTCAGAATCTGCTTCACTTAGACTTCTCTGCTCAGCCACTGTGAACCACAAAGTCTCGCGGGTCTATTAGTTTCCGGCTTTGTGGTTGAATCCTAGTTGAATATGCAGGTCAGACCAGTGGTTGAGCCAGCTAGATTTTCATGTTTAATTGCTCACTTCTCTGTAGCCATTTGTTGAAATGTCTTAAGAAAGCAGCCCTCGTTGACGATTATCGTCGTTGACAATGTTGTCAGGCTATGCTTTGAAACTGTTAATCCTTTACCCTTACAGATGTGACATACATTATGTTTCAGATTGACCAGAATGCCAGAGAGGACTTCAATTTAACATCCGATGTGGAATTCAACAGCATCAAATCACTCATTCTGGGTAGAGTGCATGGTAAGTAAAGCACTCTTAGTGCAGGCTCCTGCACTTAAGACGCCCTCATTTGAATAACCACACTAAGGGCCTTATGTTTGGCCTTATGCATCAAAGTGTTGTTCCGCAGCATTCTGCTAATTTGCATTCATCATGTAGGGTGGACCAGAGGAGAAGATGTAGTCTGTGCAACACATGGAGTGCTTTTAAAAACAAAAAAAGACATCCATATTCAGATGGTCAAAAATAAAGCACTTTATTGATGAGATGCAAAATAAGAAAATAATAGAACTGAAGCCACCCACTATAGTGTGGGTAAGTAAAGTATTTGTGTAAATGGAAGCATTGTTTTTTTTTAACAATACAGCATACATCTTTTTTATTATTATTAACTTTCATCTGTGTCATCGAAGTGGTGAGTAATACAGTCTTTATCACTCATGTCTGTCTACCTGAGTGGGGCTTCAAACAGCTGTAATAATAATAACTTTGGAAAAGGTCCTTCACTTTGTATGGTGATGAGGGGAGATTGAAAAGAACAAATTACTTAGAAGATTGGAGTCAGAACCCTGCATTTCAATATAATAAGCCGTAGCTGTGTGGGTGGGGTCAAACTAAACCAGGAAATCAGATGGTACAGTTCAGTCTCTGTCTGCATATTACTTGTCCTTCTCTACACTGCTGCTCTGTCTGTCCCAGATTCATTTTAAGGAGGACAGAAATTTGTGAAAATCCACCAGATTTCTGGAAACATACCTCAGTGGTTATGCATGTAGGTTACAGTTACTGTATAATTCATTAACCCTATCCCTAAAACCAGATTTATACTTGATGTAATGGGTTAAAAACAATCTCACCATAGAGACCTACGGCATAGGTTTTTATACATTGCTCAGTGTCACATCCCAATTATTATCACCACCAGTACTTATTGTATTGCACATTGTGATTGAACTGAATTTCTTTTCCTGACACCTATATGTATAGGCTGTGAAGCTAAATTTGGCTGACGAAAGCTGTGCTGTTACACTAATAATAACTATTTTTCCTGGAGTCCACAACATTAAACAATACAAAACATTCAAACATCACATTATGAACACACCACAATATTAACAAAAAAAAAATAAAGTAAAAATAAAAGGAAATAGGTACGGTAGTTTTCTCACACTTATAATGTCACCTCAACAGTAAATGGTTAAAGCAAATAATAGACATACCAAGCTACATACATTGTAATATCATCAGCATATATAGCTATGCATGCATTTTTTTTAAGATAAGACAAATTAAATTAAAAATATGACACAGTGGGTTTGCCACAGTCCTCGCCGTCAGATGTTTTAATTTACCATTCAGATTATCATAGCCACAAGGTTTATCACACTTTAAATTAATATTCTTAAATTGACATTGCCCCCAACTCTTCATCTAATTAGCTCATTATTGACTGTTTCTTCTTTCATTCCTCAAGATAAATTTATCCACTGACACAAAAAAAGCAAAGGAAATGTACATATCCTTATGTATATCGACCTTTACACACTGAGAAGCAAGAATAAGAATATGTAGGTGATTCACAGTAAAAGCTGTAAAATGGTTAGGTGGTTGAAATCCTATATTGTTTGTGGTCACTATCCTTGCATACACTTGGCGAGAGGCAGGGTACACCCTGAAAAGTTTGTTTATCGCATTGGCTTTCTAAATCTGTGTACTTAAGTGTGGTTTTGGTTTATTTTCTCTCAAACAATAGTCTACAAAATTTAAACTAGGAATCAGAATGAATCAAATTAGAAACAGATTCAGAGTCAGTAGTAACTACTGAAATATTTTAAGTTTTGACTATTAGGGTATATGTGGTAACTGGAACACGGTATATACATGTAGAAAACATGCACAAATTGGCGCTTGTGTGTTTTATAGGTTCAGCTCCTTCTTTCTTTTTTTTC
The DNA here is from genome assembly GCA_036937835.1 of Pampus argenteus. NCBI lineage: Eukaryota > Metazoa > Chordata > Actinopteri > Scombriformes > Stromateidae > Pampus > Pampus argenteus. Next base: position 14,885,199 of record CM072870.1, read on the forward strand.
ATTGCTGACCCCGGCCATGTTAGTATGAGACCTAGACTTCCCTCTGCTGAACCAGAAGATTCAAACAGTCATATCAGTATCAGAGAGGCAGCAAGATAGTTGATACTGTCACTCCCTGCCAGCTCTGTCATCCATCAACCTAACTAATGGACCAGGAAAGAATGGAGAGACTGACATACAGAGAGAGAGAGAGAGAGAGAGAGGTAGAGGGTGATGGAGGAAAAAGAGAGGCAGGGAGAAATAGCGATGTACAAGAGAGGTGGAGGTAAAGGGCAGCAGCTGGGAGGAGGTGGACAGTTCACAGACCAGTGCTGTCACTGTGGGGTTTGACTGCTTCCACAAACATCTAAATCCTTCTTGGTGAAGTTATAGACGCTTGTCAGCACTTTTTACTTCCACTAATAGGCAAATAAAGTTATATTTTAATGCTTTTCAATTGTAAAAGCATTTTACATAATTTAGTGTTGGATTAAAATACATAGAAATAAATTCCACTATTTAAATAAAGGTGTGTCTTCTTAACCACTACCAGAATATCTACTGCTACAGCTGTCACTATAGCTGTGTATTTAGTTTTTCTCCCATCTCCATCATTTTACCTCACATCCTGCACGCTGGATATGCATGTGCCATGAGATATATAATTCAAAGTCAAATTATTTTCTGCTGCTCAGGGGATCACATTTAATTTCAAACTCAATCCAAGCCTTTATCAGATATACAGCTGATAAACCTTTCTAGCCACTCTGCAGTGCCCCATTGGTGCAGTGAAAATGTGTTTATAGTTTTCACTGCTAATATAAAACCTGCTACATTCTGTTATCAGTTACAAATATATTAAAAACACATAACCTGAATTTTAATGTTTTGGTGACCCCGAGACCTTTTCCTCCACTATTAGGCAATCTATGTTTCGCGTAGCACATGGGTTGGGAAAAATAACTTCTGCTTATCCACTTCTGAAAAAATAAAAAATAAAAATAATGATATAGATAGAAGCTACCATGGTTTCATCAAGATAAATGATAATTGAATTGTTAGATATGTAATTGAATCTCACTGATCAGCTTTTCTGTCTGTGTTTTTCTCTGTCTGTCTCCAGAGTCTGATGAGTTGGATGCAGAGCTGGCCATGGTGGCTTCCCTTGGGTTCACCGGCTGTTTGTCAGCAGTTCGCTTTAACTCCATCAGTCCTCTAAAAGCTGCACTGCTCCTCCCTGACAGCCCTGTTATCATCACAGGTCCACTGGCCCAGTCAAGCTGCGGTTCCTCCTCCTCTGCCAATCCCTATGCAGCAGAAACCACACACTCGTTATCAGGTACAAAGAAGGCACTCAGCCCTTTGTATAGCCCATATGTATAGCATTAGTGTAGCTACCCCTCCTCCAGTGTAGGAATCTATCTGTTATGTCTTTAATAATGTTCTTAAGGCAGTTCATAAGGGTTCTTATGGGCTTTAACATTTAACATTCCTTATGTTTATTCTCTCCCTCTCATCATACGCATCCTCTCTCCTGTCCATCTGCAGACCAGCCTGCTTCAGTGGATCCAGGTCAACCTTTAGTTAATGCCATCAGGAGTGACTCAGCTCTAATTAGAGGTAATATAAACTGAAATCTATCTCACCAGAATTCAGGAAACAGCAATTATAAATGTCTTGACAGGTGACTCAAAACTTTACATTTGAGAAGAGGCATTTGCATATCTCATGAAACAAACTAAATAATGAAGCAGATCCAAGTGAGGAATATAATAGCTGTATGGTTCATTTGACTATAGTGCATATTGATATTTTATGACAGAGAATGGATGAAATCCCATTTTATAGGTGTATCAGTGTATAGTCAGTGTAGAAATTAGGCTAAAACATGAAGCTAGAGGTGTTTGTACATGCGGTGCAATAATGTGATTATTTAACACCTGCAGCATTGCCTGGCTGGCAATTAATCTGTGTGTGTTAGTGACAAATGATGATGTAACAGTTTCTTTTTTCTTTTTTTTTTTTAATTATAGGTCATATTTTTGCATGTGATTTTGACATTTTTTATTTATTCCAAAACTTTGTCCTTCTCTTTCTGTGGTTTGTAGGCGTTATCGCAGTGGTGATCTTTCTCATTGTGTCTGCATTGGCGATTATGGCAAGATTCATCTGCAGCAGAAAAGAGACGTATCGGAACCAGGAAGTAAAAGCAGCACAGCCTGAAGACGGCCACGAGTTCCCCTTCAGCAGCCAGGCAGACTCATAGAGCGCTCCCAGTGAAAACCAAAAGGAGTATTTCATTTAGCAGGAGCGCTGACTTCTCACTGACCTGACAGGACAGAGCGGGATGATTTGCAGAGCACTCAGTGCTTTATAAGACACCACACGTTCCCTCACCTTCTGGTAGCTGTGGATCAAAAAGAAATGAAGTCAAAAATAGAGCAATTTATATAATTTCCTACTTTCTTTTCTGGTTGTAAAAATGATACACTTGACACAAACTGGTAAAAGTGAAACAAGGACAATTGGACTTTACGTTGTCACTAGATGTAAATATTTGTAAAAAAAAAAAAAATGTAAATGGTGATTTGTGTGGTTATAACAATATATTTCTCTGCCATGAAACATTGGAAATAGTTTATTGTGCTGAGTAGATGCAGTGATGAAAACACAGCTTCAACTAGACTCTTGGACTTTTCTATGAGGATAATGAAATTTGAGATGCCACAGTCACACAATATGTGATCAAGTAAGTAGAAGATTGACATGTGTTTCAGATATAAAAGTTCAGCCAAACCACAATCACAGAATCTACTAAAATTTCATCTGCTATAACTGAACATAATTTCAACCCCTGCTGTATATATGAATACAAAATTACTCCGTCTTAGTCAGAATGCTTTTTACGCTACTCATTGGGGTTTTTTTGTTCAAATCGTGAGCAAAATAAAAGCTTTACAATGATACCAGGATTTACTTCTACTTTCTGAATGTGCCACCTGCTGCAAGCAGCTGACATCATAACTCACACAGTTGCTTTTAGCAGTGAAGCTTTCAGCTGCACAAACTATAAAACGCTGTCTGTCTGTCACCTTCTTTACTTCACAGACATTTAATGCGTTTCTGAAGCCGAAGCACTGATCTGTGTTTGAATGACAGGTCGTCTCAGATATAATTAGAACAGGAAATCTTAAGAACTGAAGAGAGGTTAAATGAGACATACAAGATACAATGAAAGCTAACCATCCAAATATTAATACCGGATATTTATACTTCACTGTCTCTGCAATACTTTGGCTCGTGAGTGGAATTTAAAGGCAATATGTGTAAAAGAGTAAGTATGTGTAAAAAAGTACAAAATTTTCTTTTTCATTTCTTTTCATAAGGTTTCTTGCTTTATGATTTTACCTCGTTATACCTAAGTGGAGGAATTTCACATTCTTTAGTTCATAATAATGATATACAGTTCATGGAAGCGTATAGTTTTGTTCCTCCAAACACCTGTTGTCTGGTAGCTCTTTCTTTGAAAATGCCTGTCATGTAAACAAAGTGATGCATATTTAATTTCCTGGCTAGTTAACAGGAGTACCAACTGCAACTGTGCACGAACAAAAGATACACCGCCAAACTTTATGAACAGAAAATACAATTAAAAGAACACAGTGTTTGAGACACTTTCTAAATGACAGGAAAAGTATAGAACAATTTGTAAAGTAAAGTAGAGTATTGGATGTGTAGCATCCAGTAATATATATGTTGCGCCTTGCCTGGACACTATGTGTTGGTTATCTTCTTGATTCATGTGTCTTTTTTTTTGTAGCAAACCAGATGTCTCAACAGACAACACACCACTCAAATCTTTTCGTCTGTAGTTTTGGAGATATCTGCTGTAAAGATATCAGTCGTCACTCCAATAATATGGAGCTCAATAGCGCTTGGTTTGTGGCAAAACTAGGCGAATCACACCAAAACGATCTAGACGGATAGATCGCTCCTGGTAAGGCGAAAAAATATTTTCTTTAAATACATTTTTTTAAATAAATTTTGCACATCAGGATCAGAATATTTTTTGGCTTTTGCGCCTCTGAAAATATCAGAAAATATCAGCTTGGGTCACATGTAGGAGGGTGGGGGTGTAATGAAAGACACGTTATGCGTTACATTGTAGGGAATCCAGTGTTATATTTTTACTCATACTGCAGTTTAAAAGCCTGGATATCGCTGCCTCTGTTATATTAACTTTCAGCACTCTTGTTTTGATATGTTTCTGTGATAACTTTAATGTAATAATGAGGCTAAGTTTGAACTTATAGCTAGCGGGTGCAACTGGCTTAGAGGTATTGTTCCTTTTATACAGTATCTGTTGCTCACATGACAATGAATTTATGATGATTTAAGACACAGTGACTTTCTCACTCTGCATGTTGTTATGATGTGAAGACTGTTATGATGAAGATCATAACACAAGCAAATATGTTGAAGTGTTTACATAATTTTTTTATCTTGGAAGCCCAGTATCAGTATCTATATGATCGCAGGCTCGCAGTCATCTGTCAAACTCTTGTCACAACCAGGACAAGGATACAGAATCAGTTTTATATTTGAGCTGAATATCACATTAAATCTATTTAAAAAGTCATATTCCATTTTGTAATAATGCTGTATTTGTGAATAATTGTAACATCAGTGACATAGAAAGATTTTCTGGAAAGCAGTCTAACTTTTTTTTTTTCTCTGTTAAGATGGTTTGGTTAACAGCAAATTCCTGCTCCATGATGATAATAAAACTGTTTTGATTCGGGGTTTTTTTTTTCTTTTTTTAAATGCTGAGATGGGTTTAATTTAACCAGAAACATTTTTGAAAACAGTATCTTGAAACATGACATATTACAGTGGAAAATTACACTTTTTCTTTTTCTAACTTGTTCTATTTTATTTATTCACCTTTTTATTTTTTGCTCATGTATATATACACAGTATTTTATATAAACTCTTACTGGGCATACGCTCATAGTATTTGTGGTCTTTGTAGTTTTAATCATTATAATAAAGCCAAATTGTTTTTAACTTAAATATTGTAAATAATTAATTTTAATATAATTTAGCGTATTGTAAGTAACTGAAATTATAACCGATGGTTCCAGGTTGATGAGATGGCTGCATTATTATTATTATTGTTATTATTATTATCACATCATGAAATATAGTTATTATATGTCAGAGTCATCACTGATATCACAACCACTGAACTTCATCATCATTCTTCAATCAGAAAAATTTATTTCCAGTTTAAGGACAATTGGCTGGTCTTCACTCGAAGTACTGTATATTATTACCAACATATAAAGGTCTACAAAATCAAGTCAATGCATAGTTTGCCTTTTTGGAAAATAGACCCATTCCAAAAGACAGCAGCTTATCAGCATATCAAAAGCTCACAAATTAACATGTTTTATCTCATTTGTTTAATCAGTAAATCAGAACAGTAAAAACAAAACAAAAAAAATCACTAAAATCACTGTAAACATGAAGAAAACCTGAAGACCCTTGATCAGAAAAATGGAAATAAGATATGGAAAAATATAACCTTCTGAGCTGGTAAAACCTGAAACCTAAAAATGTTAATATCTATAATATATATTATAGATATCCTCACTCACTCAGCTGTTTGTTAGACAACAAGTAAATACAAATCAGATTACAAAAGGCAACTGCATTATCCCACTAAGAAAATCTGCTTTTTAGTCAATCTGCCTCTTTAATTAAAGCAGCACATGAATGCTGCACCAGTCCACTTACAGATGCTTTTCTAGACAGTTATTACTTAACTTACCATAGTGCTACTGCTGTCCTGTCGCTCATATCTGTCTTGCTTATGTCTGCATTTGCTCGTATGTGTCTTTGCTTATGTCTGTTCCTGTGAAGCTGCTAGTGTTTGCTTTTGCTTTGTTGAACTGCGGTTTGCTCTGTTTTTATTGTTGCCCATGTCTGTGTTCTACTTTTTTCTGTGTTCTGCTTTTACTGCAAATGACATGTCTTATATCATGATTATTGTTTAAAACTAGTTTCATGATTTCAGGATGACTTTAGGCTGCTAATTTCACACCTGGCCAGAGAATACAGATGAAGATGAACGTTAATTATATGTACTGTCCCAAATAAATAAACTGAATGAATGAAAATTTTAAATCCCTTTTGGGTCCAACTGTGGAACTGAGATGATGTAAGCTGTGCTGTGTTAACTGAGTGGCATAAAATAAACTGAAGTACTCCCCCTCAGTGTTACTTCTTCAGTCAGTGATTAGTGTGATATGCAACAAATCATAGTCATATGAGCCTTTTCAATCATCAAGACTGTTGAAAGTATTAACTTTACATTGTGTCCTGCTGGTACAGTAAGTATCCATAATCATAGCTGACACTGTTAAAGTAACTTTCCATGGATTGCATAAATCCTGTTGTCAAAAGAAGAAAAGGAACTATTACTGTGGCAAATATTGTGGTCTTAAGAGGAAACTGAGGTCTTTTGTTTCTCTGTTAAATGAACACAGCAACACTTTCCCACTCTGCAGAAAATTAAATTAACATAAAAATTATGTAAGATTGTTGTTCCTCTTAAACGTTTCAGGCGAGTGTCTTTATTCACTACATGACATTATTGATGGGTATTAATATGCTTTCCGTCTGCAGAGTAGAGATAAAGAGGGTGGACTAAATGACTAAAACTCAAACATTCAGGAGATAGAAATGTCAAAGTGATTTTTATGGAGACCAAACTTGAAGGTTTGAGTGTGCAGTGGCACCCTAACACTGGAAATGACTCCATATTTGATGTTGTAATTTACAGTAAACAGTAAACGTCACACACCATGTTCACATTACCAACCGATGTTTTATATCAAAGAAATCCAGAAAATAATCAAATGATTTCTGCTTACTGCTGTTCTGGATTTTACTCTTTAGTTTCAGTTCCTCATAATAAAGCAGTATTGCCTGCAAAGATTTAAACTTGGATGGTATTTCATCCTGTATGCTTATTATCTGCATGAGGTTAATAGAAGACCCCACCTTGAAGAAGACAGACTGAAAGAGCAGTACAGAGAAACCGTGGGAAGTGCAGGTCTGATAGAGCATCAGTTGAAAGAGAAAAAAAGGGAAAATATTCATTAACTCCTGTTATACAATATCGTCCATATGTCCCAGAGGTACTTAAAATCTTATTACATGGGTAATTTGATTTTTTTGCTTTGAATTTTCAAAACTAAATGAATTGGATGTGTTATGTGTTTCCAGATCTTTGACCTTCACCTTCCTTTCAAATTTTTTTGGGCTTTCACTAGGGGTGTGACGAGACACTCAGTTCACGAGACGAGACGAGACGAGATTTTAAGAAAACTAAATTACAAATATGAATGCCTGGACAACAGACTTTTATTTAACTTTGTTTTTTTGTTTTCCGACGTCATTCGGCTGCTTGTTGGATCACAATTTAAAAGTGGCGGGGGCGTCGCAAATAGTTATACATGTGTTTTCCAGCTGCTTGTTGTACAACAAATCTCGCGAGACTCCAACCCGACGAGAAATATTCATATGCTGGATGAATGATTTTGATTATTGCCTTTACAAATTGATACTTTGTCCCATAATGTTGGATGGATCATTAACTGATATCAGATGTGCCACTAGTTTTACACATTATTTGGTTAAAAATCTTGTGATGAACGCGAATGTATGTACAACATTTTGTGCCAATCCATCCACAAGATATTAAAAATATTTCACTTGATATCTGAAAACCTTGATCTGCAAGTGAGCTACATGAAGAGTACAGTTTCAGACTCGGAGGTTGTGGGCACTATTTTCTGCAATATCTTTATTCACCATGTTTACACTGAAAGCGCTTCAGTCATCTGCAAATTAAACCCTATCTGCTTGACATGGAGAGAGATTTTTGGATTAGTTTTTTAAAGTCTGAAAAGTGGACGCCTGTTTATTCATAATTTATGTGTTTGAGATTCACTCTTCTTACTGTTCAAATTACTTTTGCATTCGATGTTTCTGACAGGACACTGCGAAGTATCACATAATTCCTGAGAGTTTGACTTAAATGCAGTATTTCAATTAACACGTCCATTACAGATTATTTTACAATCCCTCAAAGCAATCTTTACAAACTGTTGTACTTTTTTTTTTTATAATAATCATGTTGTATCAGTATCAGTTCATGCTTACATGATTCAAAATTACCTAAATACCATTATGACTTCTACTCATCTCTAATATAACATTCGGGCATACGCATTGTATGGCTCACTGGAATGATAATTGAATTTAACACGCTGCTTACTCAAGTTTGGTGTCAAGTGTTAGGAATAAATGGGCTCTCACCTGAATGAAGAGTTGATTAATGCTTCTCCACACAGATGAAACAGCATCAGTCAGAAGTAAGAGAAGAGGCGGGTGGAAAGTGTGCCGTGACTCTTGGCTGCTGTTTCCTGCTGTATTTTGGAGGTTGGCTGGATAATAACCAGCGGCCTGATTCCCTGATTAATGATTTGATGAGACTACAGCACTACGAGCACAAACATCACCATCACCTGATTCTAAACAACATTACTGACCTCTGCCTGTAGTTTGTATCCATCATAATCATTCTGGGAAATGTATCTGGAATAGTAATGCAGCTTTTATGGTGGCAAAACACTGTCAAGTTTAAAAACACAGTTTTAAATCTGGGTGGGGAAAATGAGTGAGCAGTGTTTACCTCTTCTTCATTATTGCCACTGTGGTGCCCTGGGCAGCATCCATATGTGAATGTGATCAGGGTGATCCTGCAGGAGAACCATCCTCTCAGTGAAACTTCCCTGAAAAAAATAAAGGTCCGAGTATTTAGTAGTATTTGCATTGAATCATCAACAATATGTGATAAAGATGTAAATGACAGCATGTTAGCTAGCTGGTTAGAAGTGAAGAGAGGAGAGTCCACAGGAGCTGAGGGAAGATGGGCTTTAAATCTCAACAATTTACACACTCAATCACACAATCAGTCATGCAACAAATCAGAGAGGCTCACCTGCAGCCCGTTATGCATAGAGCCACCACAGCAGGTTTACCAGCCAGCGAGAGAGATCTTCAGGTTAAAGCACATAATACACACAAATATATGCAAACAATGTCTCAACACCTCCCACTTTGAAGATTAATTTGTTTGATTTCATAGACCATACATGGTATCATTCATGACATTCTTGCCCTCTATTGAGGTGAATTGTAATAACTCGAATAGACATATTGAGTGAAATTGACACAGAAAATCACAGGATGACCTGAGGTCTCTAAACACCTCATGTTTTATTGATATTCTGCATGCAAACAGTTGGAGTTCATCCTTCAGACCACGCAGCACTTCAGTTCATCTCTCAGGATGTCAGCAGGACCTCATTCTCACCTCTTCAACCTCTGAGTATCATGACAGATGATGGAAGCTGGATGTGTCACGCTAACATACAGTACATACATGTGAATGCTTATCGGTTGTTTTCAAGCTCGTGATACATACAAAAGTTCAAAAACAGCAAACCTTGGCATCTGTTTCAAAACTATTATGAAGTTTAAAGGACGTTAGCATTGTGTTTTACAGTTGTTCATCACACACCTTTAGAAAGCAAGGACAGGTTTAGTCGACCTTGTAACTCTTTATAACACCGCAGGATTGCTACCCCATGTTTAAAAAAAATAGACTTCAAAAAGGCCTCAGAATATGAATTTATTAAAGCCATTGTGTGTATCATTTTTAAAAAAAAATTCCTTGGTGAAATCCTGTGATGGATTTGAGAATAGCACTGCAGCAGGCAGTAATACATGAGCTGAGTGAAACACCGCACTTTGTGTTTTTATTAAAAAGTATGTCAGAATAATTTTAGAAACACAGAAAAATACTATTAGTGAACTTGAACTGTAAGGAGGTGTTTAAATTGCACTGCCCCTATCAGTAGACAATATACATACTTTTAACTAATGAATGAAACATTCAGAGACCACACGTGTTGAATAAAGTATAAACAACTGAATCCATGTTTAAAATAAAAGGGCTTTTTACCTCTGGCTCACCCAAGATCATGGCCTTGCTGCGGAGTGATTTGTTGCTTTCAGCTCCAGTCTGCAGGGTTTTAACCTGAGCTGACACAGTTCAGAGCTCCTCAAGGCTATCACAGCTCTAAGGACAGTTTAATGTGAACAAGCACTGCACATTCACAGGGAAGGTTAGGTCATGTCTAGAAACTTTCTAAGGTCTAAAGTTTTTGTCTTGAAAGCGGAACCGAAGAGGTTGGATGGTGAATTGTATCTGTATGTCATACATTAGTTAAAGGTGTCGGCCTTTCCTTTAAAATTTAAAATCTAGTATTTTAAGTTTATGATGTTTACTGTATGCGCATATTCATAAGATGATGAGGCACGAATGCAGGAAATTGATCTATGCAAAGTAAAATCACTGTAATATTATAAGTTACTCAGCCAGACATTTTCTAATAGCATAATGATGTATACATAATTGGGAGGTGCCTTTAAAGATCAAAAATCACAACTGACAAATATTGACTTTGGGGTGATAGAAAACAGGGCAGGACATACTATGAACATCAAGACATTTGCATGTAAGGGTACAATAATCGCCCATATTCAAGAATGGGCAGCACTGTGACCATGTAAGCTTTTTATATTAGTGTCATGGGCCCCATAAGTGATATCTGCAGAACACTAAGCTCTGCACCATGTTTGTTTTATTATGCCTTTTCTGATCTCTCTAAAGCTGTAGAATCACTGGAGCAGATGTTAGTGAAGAAGACACAGATAATTATATAAGTCAAGATGAGTTTGTTTTGTTCAGACACAGAGGCACAGCTGTAGAGGCAGGCTGGCCCAGGTGGTGCTGGAGAATACAGTTTAATTTCTCCATCAGGGAGATTGAACTGTGGATACAATGGATGCTGCTCCGCCTTCCCTCTGTATGCAGGGAAGAAGGTCACATCAATATGTATGCAGAAGTTTCCTTTCTCACCAAAACACACACACACACATGTAGTAACACATGTTGTGTCGCTGATGAAAAATTTACCTTCGCAAGAATGAAAAACGTATAGGAGACATTGTGGACTTTAAAGTCTGTCCACCTTCTTTACACAAATGAGGATCGATATTATAATACATGCTCTGTCTATGATCAGTGATCAGTAATACAGGGTGGAAGATGGAGCCATACACATCCAAACATGTACTGTTAAGTCTCCAAATACATGAAATCTGAGTATAATTAGTTGATTATTTAATCACATATTATAACAAATGTTAAATTAAGAGGATCTTTATTCATTAACCACAGATGATAAAATACCTAGCTTACAGCCATGCCACAGGGAATATGATCATGGAAGCTAAGCAAGGCCGGGCCTGGTTAGTACCAGGTGAGACCAGGTGCTTTAGCTGGGAGGAGAGCTTGCCACCGAGCATCTGATAGCTGGGCCTTGACCTATGGGGCACAGTTCGAATAAATAACATGGAGCTCTGTGGGCTTACCACCTGCAGGGATAAAGACTGGTGTCAGGTGCATTGCTAAACGGGTGGCAGGCTGGGGGCGGGGACCAGAGCATCCATATCCCAGGCAGAAACTGGTTCTGGGAATGTGGAATATCAATCCCTGGTGGGGAAGGTGCTGGAGCTGGTGCGGTTTGGTTTGGTTTTATTATCTTTTGCTCTTTGCTCTTTCTTTCACAGTGTGATATCTATAGATTGTAAGAAATGTATATAGTTACTCCTCCAGACTCATCATAGCTACGACCCACATCGTGTTTTTCCCCCTCACTGAATCCGATTGGTAGATGTATCTAGATTCAAATGACATATAGTATTTATACCCATCCATGCTGGCAACATCCAGCCAGTGGAGCTGTTTGTTAAATTACTCCAACTCCTCTGTGTAATTATTCAGTCTCTGCTCCTGTAATACATCAGTAATGCTGTTTATGCCCCAAGGTCAGAGCAGAGGGGCCAGGGAGCCAAGCCTGTGATGGATTAATAGTATCAAAGGCTTTGAACTCTCTGAGACAGTGACACATTTCAGTAAGACAAAAAATGTCCCCTCTTTTAGATTCCTTTTCTCTGACACCTGGGAGTAAAAATTTGTTTTTATATGCCTGTTAATCTATAAGCTATAGTGTGATCTAAACACTCTCCAACCACTAAGCACAAGGCCGAATCAAACATCCTTAAAGTTAAAAAGGAGAAAAATATCTATATCAAAAATAATCCCTACAATTAGATTAAAATAAAAAAAGTGAATGGCCTAATATGTGTTAACTTGCTGAGCTTATTGAGGACATTTATAGCATTAAAGCAATTCACCCATGAGTGATTATGCTTTGTGCTTCTTTTCATTTACAAGTGAATACCTAATAATTAATCTAGACTAATTCCTATTTGTGCTGCTCTGGACTCACAAAAAATCAGTAGTTGAGCCTCATTTTGCCTGAAAGGGTGCTCAGATTGCTACGGGAGATGTCTTGGCATCCACCTGGAAGTTGAAAGCAAAGTTGTTTTTGCTTTGAGCTTCAGTTGAGGTTCAGTTGAATGCACATACAAAATAAAGCAGCTTGTTACCTTCGCCTCCAACAGCTCCCTCTGCGTTTTGTGGCCTAGCTGCAGTTTGGATTTGTTGTTTACAGCTGCGATCTCCAGTGTTTTAACCTGTGCTCTCCAGGGCTTTGATAGCTATATGGACAGTTTGATATGAGCAGAAGAATATGATTTTGTAGTGAACTTCCTGGACCAAGGTCTGTCAACTTCCCTGTTCACTTTTAATCAGATAAAAAAATGACACCAATTAATATAAGCTTATTTGTTTTAAGCTTTTAGCCATCATTTGGAAATCAAAAGAAAGAGACCTGTGGAAAAGCCTACCAGACTGGCAATCATATCTGCTCATTTACTTATTTTGATAATGTCATCTAATGAGATGCAAACATTAGCATTATGCAACACCAACAATGCAACTTTGGGTATGTCAACTAACAAATTAGATTTGTACCCTGAAGGTAAATATACTGTAATGTAGGGCAAAGGGAATATTAAGGGAATAGTAATTTTCATTCTTGATTGTTATGATAACATGTTGTTCATCAGCACTTTTTGTAGAGATATGGGGGTATGAGGCTCCATGATAATCATTCACCTTTGTGATTGTTTCTGAAGCTGTAGTTTGTACTGTTACACTGGTCTGCAAGATTAGATTACAGACTGTACAGTAATTATGTACATATAACATAATCTTTATCATATTGATGTTAATTCATGTGTGTTGTCCCTGATATTTAAACAGATGAAATATAGTAAAGTAAGTTAAAGTAAAGAATTTCTGAGGATAAAGTCAATACAAAACACAATATTTGAAAATAAATATATAATATTAAGCATATTGTATCCTTAATTTTGAGGATTTTGAGAAAAAAATAAAATGGAGATCTGGTGCTACAGTCGATCTATTGAAAACTAAAATACTTTTTATGATGTGACAAGCTGTTGAAAAGATGCTCTGTAATAATAAAAATAATATCACCTGATTTCATCCTTTTCCATCATAAGTCTTATGGCTGCTAGAGGAATATGCCACTTACTTGAATGTTATTTTGGGGCACTTGATGGTCAGTTTTTAATCCAAGGACACACTTAAAGAGGAGTTAAAGACTCAACAGACAGAGGTGCAAAATCTAAAGAATGTCACAATATTTGTTTCTCACTCAATATTCTGTGTAGTGTGAGCGCTAAGGCCCCTGTATCTCATAATCTGATCCTAGAGAGTCATGGGTGCTCCTCCATTCAGTAAAAGTGATGTGTCATTATCAGTCTGAATTAGTCAACCTTGCCACTAAAAACCCCAATCCCTATCTCTCTCTGTCTCTCTGTGTCTGTCTCTTTAGCTCAGACACATACTCCACTCCCACTGTGTCACTTAAATGTCCCCAGTCAGGGTGTACAGTGAAAGCTAATGTGATCATTATTTCTCTATTCAACCAGTACACTTATCAATGGCCAACTGCCAAGCCTATAAAGCATACCAGACGCTTCCCAGGGGGACATAACTGGCCAGAAGATAATTGCCCATCGTAGATGTTACAAATTAGAACTGTGAAAGTCAAATGAGCAATTCCACTTTCAAAAGTCAGACATTTATAATGGACCACAAAAGTCCAGTCATGTACTTTTCAGCAACACTCTTGATTTTGGTTTAGGATTAAAACTGTGCCCTGCTTGACGCCCATGTTTTCTCTGACCAACAGTAGAAAAAAAGATCTTATTGATATTATAGTGTCAGCAGTAAACATAGTAGAGCATTTAGCAGCTAAAGATATTTCCTTTATGAGCTGGTAGAGAGCAAAACCTGAGATAAAAGAGTGAATATTGGACTCCAAATGAATGATAATGTTGCTCCATAACTGCTGGATGTCTAAATAAACAACTGTTACAAGTTGTGCTTACAAGTCCAACATATAAACTCAATGTGCCAATGTTCATGTATTCATGCAGATCATAAAGAGAGACTGCAACGTTTAACACGATTATACATAAATTAAAAAGCGAAACAGTGACACAGCTGGACAATATTGCATATCTCCATATTGCCAACTGCCCAAACACTATACAATAAAAAATCTCTAAGGCTGAGACCACACATCATATTGGTTTGAAAACACTGGATTCTTGTTTCTGAAGCAAATTGTGGATAATGCCATGCCATCTGCATGTTGCATGTGGTTCCTGGATATTAACGTCCACATCGTGGTGAGAGAAAATCAGATTAACACTGCAGTCTCCTTTGCATGTCTGTGCCAGTGGTGAAAATGGTAAATTGTGCTTTTGCTGCAAATGCATGTAAGCACATTAGATCATCTTAAGCAATTAAACCAAGCTTCTCCTGCAAGGAGATTATGGTACACGCAAAGACGAAATTAAAACTCATCTGAGCAACCTCTACTCATGTAAGAAGTGTAGTTAGTTCCACATATTAAAAACAGGATTTTTTAAGTCAAGGATACCCAGGGGAAATAAGTCCTGTCAAGGCTGATATTAAATCCACAGTTGAGGCTGACGAGGGGAGAGCAGGAGTGGTGGCTCTGTGTAAAGACAGAGATCCTGCCTGCATTAAGTCTACGCATAGAGACTGAAAATAGAGTATAGAGAAGGTTTCTCTTGTACAAAACACATCAGGCTTTGCGACTGTCCTCCAAAGAAAAATGGCATAATAAGGCAATTTAAAAAAAATATGTTTTTTTAAGTCGTTGAATCTTCTATTAATTGAAAGCCAAGGAAAGTAATGCCATGAAAAGGATAATTATGCATTAAGTTTATTATATCTTATTTGTTGTTGATTTTGATAACACATTTTAACTCCGAATTTATTCTGATTAAGTCAAACATTTTTCTTCCCTGAGGAGAATGCCATACTATTGTTCATATCCACAAAATTATTAAAAGAAAATCGGTTCTCATAAATCACTTGTACATTTAACTGTTCATACGAGTTGTTCTTGCATGAGGCCCACTGTGTCAACTCGATGATGACGATGATCCCTTCCTGTCTCTCATCCTCAAACCTTTAATTCTTTAATCTGCCCTCTTCAGTTCTCCTTTCCTCCTGTCGTCTATCCTCTTTTCTACCACCCAGACAGAAAGCTGGATTGTGCAGATATTCCATATTGCATATAAATTAGCTCAGTTCACACTAAGTGTTGCCAATTGGTTTTCAATACTCTTTTGAATTGGCGAAATGTTATATCTCCTGACTGTAATATTACCGATTGTAAAGACGTAATTAAAATAAACTAGGGGTCATTTCTGTTCACACACCCCTCCCACTTCTTCCTACCAGCCCACTCAGAATAAAGATCATCATGATATTATATAACAATACAATTATACTGTGTTCTAATTATAAAAAAAAGCATGCAAATTATTATAGGTAATGTTCCCCCAGTGGTTACATATTCATATATCAATTGTGCAGTGAGCCATTAAATGTGAAATGTACATTATGGTCATTGGTTGAATTATTTGCAGAGCAAATGAAAGGATCAAATATGAATAACTTTCAGCATTCAAACTCTTGTGTCTCTAAAGGAAATCTCAGCTGAAGATTTATTAATCTACTGAATCCCTCTCATGTAGGTTTTGTTGCTGATTTGTATTTAGGTATTTAGCGCAAAAATAGGTTTGAGTCTATGGATTAAGCTTCCTGTAATGTCAATATTAATGTGTAACTGATTGTCTTACATTACATTTGCTAATAATTAAAACATCAGTGATTGTACAGAATTTGAATGTGTGTGTGATAAATGGTCCCCGGGAATGAGATTTATTAATACACTGTTCTGACATGCCTTCTCTTTGCCAACCTTTAATAATTTGGCTTCAGACTCAGCGGGGTGCTTGATGGAGGATAGAGAATTTGAATCTCAAAATGAAGGAAATCTGCATAATGAAATTTAAGCGAGCACTCTGAGGCAGAACACCACCTATGACCTCTCCCTCGTCTCATGGGCCATAAGAGGAGAGAGACCAGAGATGAGAAGGCCAACGAGCGGCAGTCAAGGTGAAACCTCCTTTTCCACAGGCACCTCTTAGACTTTTCTCAAGTGGATCTAAGTGGAGTATTTCAGCTGAAAGAACAGGAACTGCATTGATCAGGTATTAGTTTGGAGCTGGAGTTACTGTTGGCAGGTTATCGTACCAGGACAAATATCTCAGAGCTCATCTAGTAGTACAACAGTAAAGAGGAGTGTTTTTGTGTTATTTCTGGGTCGCTAGCGCTTGCTTTCCTGCTTTGTTTTGCACATCTCACTGAGTATTACCCACTCTGCTGAAGTACACAATGGTTTCAGTAGAGTGGGACATCAGCAAAAGTGGAGCATTTAAACATTTTAGTATTTAACTGAATAGAACTAACACTTTTCTTTATCCTGAATTCTTGCCACAACACTATTTGTTATTGAACAATCATTGCTGTTGCTGCGACATCATTATTTTGGGCATGGCTGTAAGTAAGACACAGGCAGTTCATGTGGTCACGCATGTGGTACCGTGTATATGAATTTGGCCTTAAAAAAAACATAACTGACTTATTTAAATATTAATTTTCCAGCTACAGCAGACTTGATATTTTATTAAAGCTCTTATAAATAAGAATGCACAATATTGTTTTACTAGCAATAGGTTGCATTTAAAGTTTGAGGCAGTTACAGCGGCTCAGTATTTTAAAACAGTTTGGTCTGATTAGACCAGAAGCACCTGATGGATGTTGCTTATGTTTGACAAAGAAAGGGAGAGGCCTTAAACCCGAGGAGCACAGTTCCCACAGTTAAACATGCTGTGGGGCTGGTTTGCAGCCTCAGGCACAGGAGCCTATCCTCGTTACTGGGTCTTCCAACAAGACAATGACTCAAAAGCACACATAGAAATTGCTCCAACAAAAACCTAGGTCCTGGAGCAGCCCACACAGAGCCCATAACCTCAATCCTATTGAGGATCTGTGCTCAAAGTGAATGTCCATGCTCAGAAACCACCAGCAATCTGGACCAGCTGTTAATTTCCATTTACATGGAGAAATCAAGAGCTTCACTGCTCAACAAAATGGAGATAATAGAATAAAAGACAAAGGGAAGCAAGTTTTGAATAGCATACACCACAACCAACATGTGGTTTGGTCATATCAAAATGATTCACAGGGTTAATTTCCACCAGCTC
Organism: Pampus argenteus; assembly: GCA_036937835.1. Lineage (NCBI taxonomy): Eukaryota > Metazoa > Chordata > Actinopteri > Scombriformes > Stromateidae > Pampus > Pampus argenteus. The sequence continues at coordinate 14,902,968 of CM072870.1, forward strand.
ATATCTAACAGGATGTTATATCATGTGTAGGATCTTCAGATTCTGAAAAAGTTAGGTACAAACTACACAAGAAACACTTTGACACAGTCCAGGGACAAATGAAATGCACACCTTGTACCATCTCCTTGACCTGTGATAACAAGGATCAATGGAAAAGACTGTTTTGTGAGTAAAGTGAGAGGAAAATAAAAACAGAGAGTTCGTACAGCTGGAGGTGAAGACAGGGGCTCAGGATGAAACTGGGACCCAGGGAGAAACCTGAGATCATGCAGAGGCTGTATGAATAAAGAAGAGGATAACCAGAAGCCTCAGGCTGGGGAGTAGAGTTGTACAAGAGTGTAAAAACTTGATGTGAGAGTTTGGTCTGGGGAGCTGATGCTGAATTCAGGCCAAGAGTTGAGGATTTGAGATGAACTGTCAGGACTGTCAGGGTACCCTCATGGTAACCGCTCCTTCTTTTGTTTGATTCTCTGCCATAAACAACCAAACAACATACATTTCAATGATTATTTTTAGCCATCTTTTTTTTTTCATAAAAATAAAACACAGGTGACCCTTTGTTTGATTTTATTTGCTCTATACATTTAATTAGAATAGAAAATGAATAAGTCATTCCTTCCAAAATCATGCCAAGTGAAGTGACGCAGGACCAATATTTTCTTTTAGGTCAGGTGTACAGTACATTTGTGCTTTGAAGAACAGCAGACATGCTGCTGGTGTTTTTCTGTATTTACAGAATTAAGCGATACATTGGGAATCTATGGAGCACACGACACAGCAGGCTTTTGAGTCACTTGTCAACATAGAGAAGAGTATTGGCTGCATCCTGAGGATTACTCACAAAATCCAGTTGGAACAGATTTATTATAGATTATGTTGTCAAACACTGAGACACATACTGTATATAAATGACATATGACCTAGAGAGGTAGCAAACTGGAATGATTGATACAAACATATAAATACAAAAGCGGGCAGGTAAACAGGCAGGTAAAAATGCACACACAAAGAGTCATACATACATGTATACTGTTGTATACACATTCACAAAAATATATATGCTCTTGTCACCAGTGTGGATATGGCTTTTCTACGCACTGTCTGTAAGAGTAATGACTGGGATGAGACAGCTTTCATGGTATCTATAGTAACCTCTACACCTAGCTCATCTCCTCGCCTTCATACACTGCTCATTTATCTCTCCTGCTGAAGATTTTGGGATGGTTTCCCCAGCATACGACAGCCCGATAAACCATTGTGATCCTTATAACGTTAAATTTAAAGATCTGCGAATCAGCCTGTCTTTGCCTGTGATACTAAGGCTGAATCTCCAGTTGGGAAAGGGGTGGTTATTTTACTTTAATGCATCACTGTGACTGACTTAACTGTCCGTGCAACAATTTTCAGTTGACACAAAAGTTGCATTTGTGATGTCTATCAACATCTATCTAGGTATTTATCATGCTGATCAAAGTAACATGCAATGAGCATAGATTAGAAATAGATAGATAGCGATAGTGATAAAGAGATAGAGATATTGAGATAGCTAGACTTTATTAATCCCAATACTGGGAAATACACCATGTAATTTTTTACAGTATTATGTATTGACACACACAGATTTGGAAATTATCCGACTCAGGTTCGGGGAACATAGCAAGATTTTATCTCCATAATTTCAAATAACCTTTGTTGGATATACAGTATCATTCTTTTAATAGCATTTCCACACACTTGGCTGTGTTACACTCCACACTGTACTATACAGGCACTTCCTCAGGCCATCACCACTGTTGTCATGGGAAAAGTATAATCACCATGTGATTCCCCTGATAGCACGTTGTTGTTGTTGTTGTTGTTGAGGAGTGTCACTTTGTCGTTGCGAGTGCAGGTGCGTGAACCCTCACTGGCTTCCCAGCCCCAAACACAGCCCATTTTATCTGTAAGGATGTAAGATCAAACAGGAAGTATAGGTGGAAGGTGAATATCTCTGGACTGGTGGATAAGAAGTGTGATTGTCCTACTGTTGGAATAATATATTTTAAATAGTTGAGAAAAAAAAACAACTCTTCAACATGTGTTGGACCACTATGGTTTTTTCTCTCCGACAATATTTTTTCAGTTTTGCCATGCAGCATTTTAATGAATGCATTCTTTATCAGGCATAGAACTGTGGGAGCACAACCCAATGTGATGAGAGGATTCTACTTTTTGTGAACAAAAAACATAATTGGACATAAACTATGGTTTTGCACAATATCAATATGTAATATTTCAGTTGGAGATGATTTGTACACAGTTTTGTAAAGATTTTGTACCGTTACCGTTAGTTTCCTGTTTGGAAAAGGGGTAACAATTTATGACAGTAACAAAGCTAACTGGCAGGATTGTGTGAGCTTGCACCAAGTGAGTCTGATGAGAGCTGCGTGTCAGATAGGTGGCAGCTCTTGGCAAAAAGCCTCTAAGACAGACGGCGGTTTTGGACTTGGACAGGTGCTGTCTCCCAGAGGAAGACATTTTGAACAGGTGGTTGCCGGGGTGGGAAAGGTTGCTGACAGTCCTTGCTGCTCTTTTCTTTGTGCCGGTGGCATTAGTCTTGAATGGCTGCTGACAGTTTATGACCTGCTCAGCAGTGCAGGCAACACTCAGCAGCACAGCACCGGGGCCAGAGGTGGCCTGCTGATTGATAGGTATGGAGGACATCTGAGCATCTCAACTAATTATGATTAATGCCTCTGTGTCTACCGGATCACAAACTGCAGATGCATGAAATTAACTTTAATTACTCTGTTTGTACAGTTCAGTTGTTTTTATTTTGTTTCGCTCTGATAGAATACTGACTGAGCTGCATGTGAGGAAAAGCTAAATACATCATGCATTAAAAGTAGCTTAGGGTGTGCATTTCAAAGTACTATGTAAAAGATATATGGTTTATTATTATTATTTTGAAGCTGTGCATGTTTTACTTCATAGTGCTGGAAAACAGGTACAGATCTAATATCCTTGTGTTCCCCTTGTGTCATATTTTTCCGTTGGATGCAGCTGTGTAATGTAAGCTCATAAAGAGGTTCAGATGCTTATTGTGTGGCTGAAAGCTTTCTCTTAACTGGATGGTCTAGGTTTTTTTTAAGCCCGTCTACCTACCCTATAGGTGGCCACATAGATGTGAACATGATAAATACTCTTTTAAAGCCACATTAAACCGCATCATTTCATGCTGACTGACTCAAAGTTGCATATATCATACTTAATGGAGTCATAAGAGCCCATGCAATATTCATGAGCTCCTTTCACATTCAGGCAGCGTTATCAAAATAGGCTGAGTGACTTTCCAAATTCTAACATTTCTGCTCTCTCTCTCTCTCTCTCTCTCTCTCTCTCTCTCTCTCTCTCTCTCTCTCTCTCTCTCTCTCTCTCTCTCTCTCTCTCTCTCTCTCTCTCTCTCTCTCTCTCTCTCTCTCTCTCTCTCTCTCTCTCTCTCTCTCTCTCTCTCTCTCTCTCTCTCTCTCTCTCTCTCTCTCTCTCTCTCTCTCTCTCTCTCTCTCTCTCTCTCTCTCTCTCTCTCTCTCTCCTCTCCCTCTCTCTCCCTCTCCCTCTCCCTCTCCCTCTCCCTCCCTCTCTCCCTCTCCCTCCCTCCCTTGGATGATCAGCCACTCGACTCATTGCATGTTGATTTAAGGTCAATGGCTGTTGACCGTGTTCCTGTGATTGATTCTGGGTCCCAGAGCAACATTCATAATGTAATAAATATAGAGAGAATAGGTACAGTACTTTTGGGGCCTTGAGTAAAAAAGTAGGAAATGAGCACTTTTGATGTTCCTTTTTTAAAACATTAAAACCTTTTACTCTTCACTCAAGTATATTTTTGAGCGAGTAATCTACTTCATTACATTTGTCATTTTTACCTTTGTTACAACTACTGTACTCTAAATGAGGATTGAGTGTAAACTGCAGTCACGTGATCCACTGTTTGCAAAACCATAGTCAAGCCTTTAAAATCTTTTAAAAAGCTCACTTGACCACAGTGAGAGTAGGGGGAGAGTGCAAGATAATTTTTCATTAATCTGTAGCATTAATCTTTGATGTTATGATAATGGCATTAACTTATCATGTAGTTAAAGGGTTCTGTTGGGCTTCTACATAGGTGTGTTTTGGAGTTAAGTTAACATAATGGCAACTTCAGGCCATTTAATGTGTACACTCTGGGACAGACTGGGAAATGCAGAAACAGAAGGGTCGGTGATAAAGAGAAGGGTAGAGAAGGAGAGGCGGCAAGAGAGTGGGAGATTGTTCATTTCTTAATTGAATAGGGTATTTTTATTTGTGTGAGTATCCTACCTGCCCAATTTAATTTAAAACATTTTATCAACAAGTGCCGTTTTTTCACTGGCCTACACACCATAAAAATGGAAATTAACTTTGTACTTTGAATAATTTATTAACCAGATACATTTTTACTTGAGTATTTTTTATGAGAGTAATTGTATTTTTACTTGCGTATAGATTTTCACCCTACGTGAATATAACTATAATGCTGGACACAATTTTATCACCTCACTCTTTATTATTTCTCACAAGGGTTTTGCATTGTTTTGCACAGTCCCGATGTTTGCATCCCATGATACATTTCAGGCTTGAGAATTTGTTCTCCACTGTTTGATTTTATATAAACATATTTCAGTGTGTTATGGCACACCGCTTTATGAGAGGAGAGGTGCATTGTGAGGAGTCCCATGAAAAAGAAGCGGCATTAAGAAAAGTAATTTACAGTGATGAAGAACGCTCTCTTGGTTAATGTTTTGGAATAAATGCTTCAAGGCGATGGTGTGGACCATTTGTGGAGCTAAGCTGTGGATTTATGAACAGTAACTGAAGTTGAAGGCCTTCCCTTATAGGGTTATTGTTGTGCTACATCAGGTGAAGTTAGTGTCACCCACCTGGGCCTCAGGGGTTATTCAAATAAACTTCTGTGTTCATATGAGCTATGGTTAGGAGACTAAGCTATCAATAGTATGCTTTGCATTAATAATTTGTGTTTTACTGAATGTACTGACAGATGAGGGCTTCTTGATCTTGGTATAATAGAAAATAGAAAAAAAAATAGTCACATTTCACGATGCTAACCGTGCCTAAAATACCTTAATTTTGAATTTAATGAATTTGAATCATCAATAGTTTTTAGAGGACACTTGTGGATTGTGTATTTACTAGATGTACAGTAAGCCATTGAAATTTAACATTTCTGGGCAGATCATTCACATCATTGGACTTACTTTTACATGTATTTTTATATGCATTCAAAACAAATGTCTCTTCAACGTGTGGCAAAAAATTTAATATTATGATAGAAACACTAAATTGCGGTCTGTGTTAAAGAAACTGCTCAGCACTTTATCAAAATGTTTGTGTTTTAACTGGACATGACTCATTGTAGTGTCCACTTGTCCTCAGTATGCCCTTGTGATTCAGAGCACCATCATACAAGATAAGAAATGACCCCCAAACAAAAAGAGATAAACTCTCACTGTGGGCAGGCAGATTAATCAGTGTCTTCTGCAGGAGGCTCTGATAAGCATGAAAACAGTTAAGAAACAGGTGTCTCAACAGACGGCTGTGGACATTAAGGACATTAAGCTCACACAGTATCCTAATTGGTCAACAAATCCTTTGACTTGCCAACATGGATTTATCTCAGTTCTTTGCTGTTTTACTAGCTTTTCATAATCGATTAAGCCCTTCTTTAATTCATGTTAGTCTCACTGAGATCATAAAGCTCAATGAAGGAAGACCTGGTTAAGACAGCAGCAGCAGCAAGATTAAGTGTGCCTAAGTGTGATTACAATCTTGATCTTAAGTACTTATTCATCCCAACATTATGCTTCATACCCTTAGTCATACTTCAGTATATCTAAAAGAACATTAGCCTTTTATTGGAAATGGGATGCTCTTCTCCGTTACAACATCTAATTTGCAATGACAATACATAAAGGTTTTTATGTTTTCAGTAGCCCAAGTCAGTGTCATTTACAGCAAATCAGTATCCCAGGACTGATTTCAGAACAAATGTTCAATATAAATGTTTGTTATGATTAAACTGCTGGAGGTAGGGCAGTAGCTACGCTGGTCAGTTCACACCAGCTACTGGGAGAAACAGCTACAAGTGTGTTTTAGTCTGGACTCTGGCAGGTCTGACCACAGTAATAGTACTCAGGTGTGGACCACAACAACCACACCAAGACCCTTTGGAGGAAGTGGTCTCAGTCCCATCAAAAACAAACTCTGGAGTGGTTTGTCTGCGGTGGAAACATAATCTATGAGGTTGAGCTAAACAACTCCCGCAGCCAGGTGTGCTTTGCATACTGAGATGAGAATGAGCAAAGTCAACAGTTGACACAGCTGCAATCAAGATCAGACCTGGACTAGTACAATGAAGAACACTGTATTTATATAAAATTTGTGTACTATTGTACTGTATTTTTGAACACACAGTATTTTATCTGTCAACCCTGGCAACCTCCAGGAAGGCTTGTTTTTTTTTAAGGTAGGCTAATCACCATCTGGCTCATCTAACACTCGTCAAGAAAACAAGTGCATGTCCTTTAACTGACAAATTATACATTAAGTGCACAAAGGCTAGCTTTGATTGTGTGCCCACGAATAAAATTTTTCGCTGAATAATACAGTTAAGATATCAGAGTTATTCTGTTTGTCCTGGCTCTCTTCACTCCCTATTTTATTCTTTCAGTGCTTCTATTTTACACATTGGTGGCCATATTTGGCTGCAGGATTTGTCAAAATATTACCACTGATACCTGCTGGGCTTTGTTGCATCTAAAAACTGTTTTTCATCTTTGTGCTTGGTAAGCCACACACACACACACACACACACACACACACACACACACGTTTATTTTCGTCCCTCCAAGGGAGTAATTGGAGATTGGCCTGGTCCATCTGGGAGCCCCCTTACTGATGTTCTCAACAGTTCTCAACTGTTGCTGAAAGAGTCCCAAAATTTTTAAAAGGGAACTCAGCAGCATAAGGTCCAAACAGGAGAGCTCAGGATAAAAGGTCATCTTATACTCCACGACAGAGCAATTTTTTTCCAGTCCTCAAAAAAAGGGCAAGCTCCCTCCTGGGGCAACACAGAAACACAGAGCTCAGGGAGGGAAACAAGGCATTATCGACAGGAAATGAACACACAAACTGGTTAAGGGTCAGTTCTGATAGACTTTGCTCTGATATAGAGGGTGAAGTTTTAATTGAAAATAAATAAATGAACATCCCCCAACTCCTCTACAGGGACACGTCTGCCTTTGTTCACTTTCTGGTTTCTTTTGACAAATCCAGTTTTTTGTTGTTCCTATTGGAGAAAGAGATGATCTTGTTGATTAACACATTGTTCATTAAAAGGAAATCAAGACTCTTGATTAATATTCTTACATATACGAATGTATATGTAACCACAGTATTATTTTTTTTTTAAAAACATAGGTGAAAATAGACTGGTACAGTCCACTACTCCATATCACTAAACGATCCAGTGGGACAGCAGCTGCCTGCCAAGAAACTAATATAGCACATCAGGGATCAGTCTCCAGTCCTAGTCTCTCAGACCAGAGGCAATGGCCTCAGCTCTGCAGCCATTTATAGATTCAGCACACAGGAACAGAGAGCAGAGAAAGAAGACAGAGACAGCCTGAAAACATCTTTTTTTTTTTTTAATGTTTGTATCAGATAAATAATGTTCCTCCATTTTGAAACAATTTGAATTCAATTACAATCACCAATCAATACCAATGTGCATGCACCATAACTCCGCACCAACAGTAAACATACTATCGAGATGGACGAATCCATACCTATAGCCACTTCTATTTCCTTACTACTTTAACACAATGCTCAAGTCCTTAATACACAGATTCTGTCAGCCCACTTTACGCATTCACATTGTGATTTACAATGTCTCGGAAAGTGATTTCCTAAAGAGTAGGATCTCTGACATCTTCAAACGCTTCAAAAGCATCATGGCAGTGACTGGGACAGTCGCTTTCATACATCTCTCTGGATTTCTATGTGACGGGATGTCACAGCTGTGGTGCTTGAATGATTTCAAGCACCTAATCAACAGCATGTCATCTCGTGCAGACCAGAAGAACCTATTGGCATCAGCACGGTGCAGACATTATACTAAGGCATGTGCTTCATCTGTATTCAGGATGAGCCCTGGATAAAGGTCATTGTCATATTTAAGCACATACAACATCCCTAAGAGATCTCTACTTTCTTTCTGTCGACACCTCTTGAGCTGTCTTGTTAAAAGTGAAGTGCTGTGTGGTGAAGCACGAAGACATCTCAGCTGCTTTTGTGTGGAGTACATGCAACTGACTTCCCAATATAGGATCTCTCTCCTGGATGTGACCACATGGTGGGTTTTTCATTGTGGATGGCACCAGAGGAATCTGGCCTGGCATCCTTTCCATTGTGTGCTCCATTGCTCTCCTTGTTACATAAAACATCTAAACAGTTGTACAGGTTTCTGTGAGGGCCTTATATAGCGCATAGCCATCATGTATGTTACCGCCATTGAAGGTGACACCGTGCTAAAGCAAAGAGACTCTTTTTCACCACCTTTGTACACCAGTGTGCAGAGTAGCTGCCTGAAGTCAACTCTTTGCAGTGAAAGTACTGTTGATTTATGTAGAACATGTGCCTTTTAAATTCATTCAGAATAACTCCATAAACTTGTTGTGTATCCTTCATTGTTTTCTTCACTGTGACCTCGACAGTGGTAGGACCTTCACTTCTGCTCACCTGATTCATGGTCCACATGCAGCAAAGTTTAAAGTAAATGGAGACGTACCAGAAGCTGTTTTGAGACATCAATATTTCTCTTGCTAACTTAAGGTCAGATTCCTCCAAACAGCCCACCAAAGATTTTCCAGTATATCACAGAGATGAAATAAGTGTACGAGTCATTCTATAAAACCAATGTTGAATTAAGAAGCTTGTCGCTGTGAAACCATCGAACGAACGTTTCCATCCTCAAACATTGTATAATGGGTGTCAATGACAAAGAGTTATGAAGTAGTAGCTATGAGACCACTCGAGGCTGCAGAGGACGATGACAGGATGCCGATTTGTGTGTTTTCTCAATGTACAGAATAAAAATTCTGTGAACGCTCTCTCCAGCTTCTCCCTGAGCTCCTTATAGCACCCTGCATTCTCATGCATCAATACATCTGACTGTGGTCAATGATACAAAAAAAAAATGCCTTTAAATGTGAACATGACTAAAATATGGATTTAGCATGACAGTTATTTCTGCTCTTTTGTGTTGTTCTAATGAGGAAGAGAGATTGGCAACGAGTCAGAAAGATGAGCAGATAGAATGACAGGTTTTCGTTAGATTGTTTTGTTACAGGGTTTATAATTAATCCTTCTGAGACCCTTGCTGACCATCTTCCTGACCAATATGGGTAATGAAGTAGTATATGGACTGAATGCAGATACGACATACGTTATGCTGTTCTAGAGCAAGTCCCTCCACAGAGAATTGTGATTAAATATTTGCTGCTTTAAAAATTGATTTTCAAACTTCAAATTCTCTTACGTTCTCCCTAACAAGGTAGTTTTGGTAGTCATAATGGTCACATATGCACACTTCCATGCCTATATTTTTAATCTGGGTCCCTACTGGAATATATTTACATTGTTTCCAGCTCAAAATACTCCTTATGCATCTTATACTGGCACTTTATGCAGCCCCTAAGGTCAGCCTTTGTCTGAAACAGCTAGCTTCTGTCTCTTTAAAGCCCCCATCCTGAGTAGCCCTCTCGGTTCTGACTGGTTATCCTCAGGAAGCTTCCTTCAGCTCCAGAAATAAATTATAGCAGAAGGATTTCACTTCTTTTTTCCCCTTTGCAATTCCTCAAATATATTTGTACATGTTCTAGCCTGAATTAAATCTGAAATATGCGAGTGGATAACCTTATCGACAAAGACTATAGCGAGTAGCAGTAGCAAAGAACGGATGGCAGTTTGTGAGCATGCATGACATTGGATACGTAGAAAAAGCAGAGCTGGCCAAAGTCTGGCTTTTGTCTTGCAGGGAGCATTTTCATTATCTGAAAAAAATAAATAAATAAATAAATAATGTCTTGTTCTGTTTATTATGTTTTTATGCATTTCAGTGTCATACCAAGAACAAAAACAGGTGTCAATATGATACTGAGACTGAATTGTGTTGATATTTTCTGTATTTTAGACTTTACTAAGGCTTAAAGTTAATTTATATATCTTTTTATATATCATTCTTAAGGACAAAATGTTGTAGATATACCAATCACCTGTCAAATTTACTTTTTAAAAACATACTGCACAACAGTCACGACCTCTGAACTTACAAATGTCATGAATTTGTCAGTGGGTCATTGTCAACTTTATTAAAATTAAACAAGATGTACAAGAGAAAGTTATTATACTGTATTTATGTGGCAAATTGGACATATAGAGATATTGGATGTCTAATGTGTTCATGCCTAACTAAAACTATTTTCTCAACTTCTCAAGTCACAACTTGACAGCTGTTGTGTGAAGGATTGACACCTGAAGTTTGCACATCAAATCTATTTCAGGTCTCTGGCAGCAGACATGTGACATGTGAGGTTGTGTTACTCTACTCGTGTGTAGAACATTTCCAACTGGAAAACTCAGAGTAGTTCTGAGATTCAAAACGTCAGTAGTTTTAAGGTTCAAAACTACTGACTGACAGTAGATCAGGTGTGATACCTTTTCTCAGACACAGATTATGCTGAACCCTCCCACCCTCCCATCTTTGAGGTCAACTTCATCCTGATGCTTGTGTCTCTCAGATCTGCTTCGATTTAATCAACCAACAGCAATCATGAATCATGTTTACATGCTGAAGCAGAGAAATCCTGGGTCTAGTGTCTCTAGTGTCCATGCGGCCTTTGTCTCTTTCACTCTTTGTTTCTTCGTTTTGACACAAGAGCAAACAGGGTAAAAATGCTGTCCTGACAGAATAAGTGCTGATACTGCAGATGTGAAAGGTCAGCAGTATGGAGGAGCAGAGGAGGAGGAGGAGACGAAGGGTCAACAGGAGGATTTTAGAGCCGTCTGCCTTTCAGAATGATTTCCTTTGACATGGGATCTGATTTTTTGAGGGGGGAAGCTAATACAGAGTAAGTGCAGCGCAGACAGTGCAAACTGTCTAAACTTCATACATCATTCATCTAGACACCATAGGGGGAATATCCTAAGTCACAGCTTCACTTCCCCCTTTATAACATAATGACTTCACAATGGGGTCTAATCTCCAAAAGCTTTTCACATTATATTGTGCATGTGTCAATAAAAATATTTGTTCACCGTGAGAAACAAAGTGTCTACTGACTGAAGTCAGACAGACTGACAGGAAGACTGGCCAATAAAAAAAACAGACACTGTAAACACACAGACAGCCATCGGGCCAAAGAAAGAAAACAGATGCACACGCATTCATCACAGACACACAGTGTTTTGATGCCACTATTTCCTTCTAACTCTGCCTTTGTCCAGAAGATAACAGATTATGATCAACAGTTGGTCATTTGGTCTCATTTAATCTTAGGTCTTTCAATGACTTTTAATTGGAAAAATTGATTTGAAATAATGATATAAAAATGTAGCTGTCATACTGTCTGTATGGCTAGATTGTGTCTTCTTTCTTTTCCTAACATGTTCTGTGGAGAGGAGTAACCATCAGGAATACTGTTTGTCCACTTAGGATCTCCTTCCCTCCTCATCTCATAGCTTCATTTCACTGCATTTCTTGCAGATAAGTGTAAACTAATACCTGCCAAATCCACTGTTTGCATTGGAGATAATAAACACCCTTTTTCCTTACATCCACTGTATCAGCGCATTTGAAAACTGGACTCTGGCCATCAGTCCATTGTTATTCTGAAAATGAAACCTATTGAAAGTAAGGTTCTGTAATAGCGCTGTAATGCTGTAGGTGTGTGATCTACGAGGTACCTAGTGTGGAGTATGGAAGCTGAAGAATGAAAGAGCAAAATAATACACAGGACCTTGAGAGAAAATCACTTCTGTCTGATGCATCTGTTGGCCATTCCTCATATTGTGATTACACTGATCTTTGGATTCCCAGCCTATATAATCTGACCATAGCCAGCAAAAACATCAATAATGAAAGTCTTGCAGGAGTCTCAATTAGGTTTTTATATTGGGGGAAACAAATAATCCACATCTTAAAATCTTCAGTCCTAAAGAATTATTGTGTTATATTGATAATAAGTTATTACCACCTTTTTAGCTGCATCAGGACTCAAATCAAGGGTGAGTTTAGGGTTATGTTAAGGTTAGGGATAGGCATGTGGTATTTAAGGTTAAGATAAGGAAATTAATGTAAATTGAGGAGAGAACCGCAAATAGATGAAAACCCAGCATGCATGTGTGAGAAGGGGGGGGGTCCTTAGCTCTCCCCAGGAAAACCCGTCACACCAAGCAAGCCTCCCCTCCAACAACTTGTGATCATCTTTGCATGATGATTACATCCTCTGCAGTGATTTATCTGGCACTCACCAGCACACCTCGCTGCGCCTAGCCCAGTGGGAATGCCAATAGCCAGATGGGGTGAATGTGTTGACAAGAGGGTTCATTACTTTGCGCTCCGGACAGACAGTTCATGTCATCCATGGGTTAACAGGCGTCAACAGGGCTGTTCTTAGATGTGCAGTACAGCATCAGTGTTAAAGAGGGCTTTTGCTGTTGTTGTCCCACGACTGTTGAATTTGAGTGTAGGTCCGTCATGTAATGTATATGTTGTCTTGCTATATGGATAAACCTTGCCAACTTTGCACCTTCAGTTAACTCTTGCTTATTATTCCCAAATTGACCAGACAAGTTTACCTCCTACCTAATTTTTGAACCTTGGCAAAACTTAACACTTAAACACTACTGATTGCTTTCTTAAAAGAAAACATTCTCTTTTTTTTCTACTATAATTAAAGCTTTGTGTGTTTGTTGGTCTGGCAGAGTCTTCAATTCATTAATAGTTCTTTTCAAGCACTAACAGAGATCTTTATTAAGATCAATTACGGTAGTTTGGAGTGACTGCAACCCTGAATGGTAACACACTGATAAAGATGATTAGTTTAAAACAGCCTGAAACTATAACAATGAGGACACTGGTTCAGCACCTACAGAGGTTTAAAAGCTTTAGAGAGTGCTGCTCTGTTATCTAAACAACTTTTAGATACTGTCTAAAGAGAATGAAAGCTAGATCTCACTGATGATCGTCTGAATAATGAACGTGAATAATGTGACAAAATATATTTAAATGCTACAGAGAATTACAGATTTTTTTAAATACTCTAACCAGTATCAAACAGGTCCAAAGTGATATTTGATATTTTCTTGTACATTAAAATACTGTTTAATGTGCTTCAGCTGAGCAGCTAATTAGCCAATGTGGGTTGATCAGAGTGTGTGGCTCAGTGTGGCTGTCTGCTCCGCCTGTGATCGACTACAACGTTACTGCTTTATGCAAGATTTGATTTTCTGCATCTAAATAAGAACTAACAGCTATGTAAATGGATAGCGGGAGCGTATTTAATTAAAACAAAACTGTTCAGTATAATAATTTTAAATATGAATTTATCCCTTTCCGTTTTGTTTTTTTTCTTCAAAAGGAGAACATAAGAAAACAAATTTTCATGGCTGTGACATTGGCTTATACGAGCTATTTATTTGTTGAGAATCACAAGCAGCAGCTATCACTAGTGTCAGACAGAGGTTACTATCTTGCTTTCATTTGTTTATGGTAATCATAGATATCGCTATTAATTTGACAGTAATCTTTGATGCTTAAAATGCTAAAAAGGTAATACAAATTGAAGAATGTGATCCGATTACAATATAATCACCACTTCTATGTTGGTATGTTCGGGACCGAGTCAGGTTGAGGGGAAACGTGGGGCGAATAGTAAACCCAGTGTCTCCAAATGTTTGATCACCTCATTTTAATTCTCTCTGCATTGAGGGGGCAAAGGTGCCAATTTTCTCTGATATTCTAGCTCGGTGAGTGACAGCAGATGTGGGCGTGTTACCGAGTTAATGAGAGTGATGCAGAAAGACCATTCCGCTGATCGACAATGAAACCACTGACATTTTTTCTTCATTCATACGGATCAATACACGACTGAAACAGCAGACAATTAGAGCCACACAAGACAAACGTGTAACTACAATTACCTCACATTAACTGTGATCTGGTTGTGTAGTAAGTTATATAGCAGGTTCCTAGAGCAGATGTCACAAAGAACTTTATAATGAAAAACAAAAAGAAACACAAAACAATAGTGTGTGTGTGTGTGTGTGACGAACAGAATGACCCCTTCCTCTTCACCAGAGCCCGACATGTTGAGCTGCCATGTTCTAGAGTAGCCCAAAATGGACAAACTAAGCTCTGGCTTTAGAGAGAGCCTTTCACATTTTAATGCTGAAGTGGCAGTTTAAATTTGGTGGTGTCAATGCACATGTTGGAAGACAAAAAAGAAGAAAGAGGCTGGATAACCAAATTTGTGTTGTGAGAAGTTTGAGAACCAAATTTTTGACAAATGAAGGATCATTCTTATTTTTAAATTTATCTTTGTTATTTGGACCCAAAGAAAAAAAAACATGGTTGTGTTACAGAGAAACAGCCCACAGCTGCTGGAAGTTTTTAAATGCCAATAAAAGGTATGACGCTAAACAAAAATAAAGCTTTGGAGCTCATGTTAGCCAACAACTAATATAGCAAAACCTAACATTTTACAGTCCTAGTGGAAAACGTCTATTTATGCTTATTGCTACTTACTAAATCAACACCCTGTGCAGCGCCCATTAAAACTGACAAGTATTGTTTACTTGACATAGATTTTCCAGTTTATCTATCCATGCCTGATAGTTGTCAAGCTATTCTTGATTTAATTTGATATGTTTGTCCAAGCAAACAAACCCTCCAAGCACCTTAGGATGCAACAGAGTGTATAACGGGGCTATATGACTGTTATGTAGCACTTATTTTCTTGATGTTACTGCCGTTTCTCCAGCTATGAGAAAGTTTCTGCAAAATCAATACCCAGGAGGGGAAAACGTTTTCCAAGTCACAGCTCCAGCAGTGGTTCTTTCTAGTGAGACGGACAGGCAAATCATTGCATGGAAATAAATGTGCCGTGTTTGATTACATACAAAACATTGCTGATTAATTACAGAGATATGCAACTGAATGCCATTGCAGAAGCCACAGAAATCCAGAGCATTGGACATTGTGTCCTTCACATAATCGATTGGTTAGATGCTTACTTTCATCAAAAATATGACGACATTTTTACATATATGCCTCAAGGTTGTGCCTCAACAGAATAGT
This sequence comes from Pampus argenteus, assembly GCA_036937835.1. Lineage (NCBI taxonomy): Eukaryota > Metazoa > Chordata > Actinopteri > Scombriformes > Stromateidae > Pampus > Pampus argenteus. Next base: position 14,918,401 of record CM072870.1, read on the forward strand.
TGGAGCATTAAAGAAAGCACCATCTATTGATAAACTTCCAATTATTGGAATCACCAGCCTGCACATGAAGATCTAACTGATGAGCCTCAATACTGTGACAGTAAGACCATTATTTGCCGATATGAATTTTGAAACAAAATTATACTGATACAGTGTACTTGACATAATGTCTTGTTTGACTAACAACACAACACAGAAGAGGGAATGACTTTTGCAGCATAGTGAGTGGTAATACAGAAGGACAGATGGAAGAAGTCAGCAAAGGGAGTCAGAATATAATATATGTGAATATTGAGCATGTATCTCGGTGCCCTGAGTCTCTGAACTAGATTCTCTTTTGCCGAAAATGAAAATGTCTATGATGTGCCAAAATAGAAATGTGTGTTTCTATTATTTCATATCTGGATAGTTATTGTCTTACTCTGCCAGTTTTGTAAGTACTGTAGTATTAGATAATACAAGGTGAAAAATACATTTTTATGGTAAATTAAATTTATGTTTGCACAAGATTGTGTTGCTTTTATTTTGGTAAGAGTAGTGCCTGTTTAGTCTATGCTTTGTGAGTTGTTACCGTGAGAGCATATTATTTCTTTAAACATATACATTGAATTTTCAGTTAAACTGATTTTATTTAGGAAACTGTATCATTCAGATTAGATACAAGCATACAAAAAGGAACCCGACCTCGAGACCTGTACATTACAACTAGTCTTTTCAAGGGTGGAAATCTTCAGTCAGATATTGGCGGGAGCAAGTGGGTATAAGATGGGGTGGTGGTGATGGTGGGGTGATTATTCGTAGTCATATTTTAGATAGAAAGACTACATTTTGAAGACAGTTCTGGACAAATAAACCTAAAGCTTTCTGAATGGAGAGCTACTATTAGATGTATGAGGGGTGAACTGACTGCTTAAATGGACTAGTAGGAAGCCCAGATTTATCTGAGCAGCTAAAAAAGGTTCACCTCCACGGGTCCAGTCCTATAACTCAGATAAAACACTGAAATTTAGTGTGTAATGAGGCTTCTTGACTTTTAGCCACTTAAAATAAAAATGGTGTGTCAACTTTGGAAACTAGGATTTATCCATTTATCTAATTGCATGCCGTTTCACTGCATAAACCTCGAATCTTTGTGTAACAGCTGACCTGACCATTTAGTGACACCTGAACAACATTATTCTATTGTTAAGTTTTGCTCTGTTAAATTGAAAATAACAGTTTTGAGAACAACACTGTCAGCCCTGTCCTGCTCTGTGTGTCTTCTATTAATTTGCCCATACCTGCAAGAGTCTGGTTTCTATTTTGTTATGTCAATAAATCCTATGAAAAGGAAAACACAATGATCCTACTAACAAGTATGCAGAAAGCACTCACTTCTGCTTGTGCTCTTACATTACCCACAACCAAAAAAAAAAAAGTAGTTTTAATGCAGTAACAAACATGTTAATTGTTAATCCTAAAAGCAATCAGTGTTACAATGGCGTTAAACGCCTCTTTTAGGTTGAGGAATAATCCAGCAGGGAGTTCCTGTCAAGTTGAGGCTGATATGTCTGTGATCACTTTAAATAAGGGGGTTGAGGATCAATGTGTTACTCAGAGATATACAGGCGTTGATGGATGCACAATATACGAGTGATTTTACTGGTAATAAGCAAGCAAGAAGCCACTCTGCCACCCACACTGTTCGCCCTACAGTGTGTCCAAATCATCTGTATAGTCATTTCCTCAGCTCATTGTTCATTCAATCCTTTTTAATACCATGTGCCTTAATCACTGGATTTTAAAGAGGGAAATCTTTTGCCCTAAATAGTTTCCATTCAGTTTGTTCAGACTTAGCGCAGAGGACACAAATGATTTATGACTTTGTGACTTGAGGCTGCTCACAACAATGAATTCATAATTACTTTTAGGGTAGGCTGAAAGGTTGTCAATGACCTGAGACAGAATGTCCATTTTTGGAGAAACTGACTGAGTCTGATGGGGAGTTGATTGGATATTAAAGGTGGTGATGATGCCAAGCAGAGCCAACAATAATAGTGGCCTATTAAACATGTATTAGTGAGAATTAGCAGCAGCTAATGAAGTCTGTGTTTTTTAAAATTGGCTGAGCAATATGGAGCATGTGTAGCCTTTTAACAGAAAAGACAAACAGGACATCTAAAAGGCAGCGGATGTTGAAGTCTGCAGGGAGTCTTAATCTGCCGTTGTTGAATGTTGCCGAAAAACTTCAGAATCAAAGTCCTTTAGTTTCACTAGCAACACACAAACTCAAGGTCATTTAGTCACAACACATAAGGTGTTTTTGTCAATTTTTTTCTCACCAGGATAGTCGACTACAGAGAATAGAAACATCAGAGTGCATACTTGTCCTTGGCTAAACTTAGTTCAAACTGTCTTTCTTTAGATAAGATGACCGGCTGGCAAAACACAAGTTTTGAAATCCCAGCCAGACTATGAAGTCCTCAGGCACTGACTTTGCTTTCCTTTTTATTCTGTTTCTATAACTCTGGATAAGAACCAAATCCTAACAGTTATTTAATTTGATATTTGTGCACTTTTAAGATGAATGATAACAAATTGTATGTGGAAATGTTTGTTGCGACAAGTACTGCTTGTCTTTATCTGAAATTAAATCTTTTAATTACGCTGGTTTGAGTACGTCTAAACCAATCTGCTTAACAGCCAGAAAGTCTGGTTAACATTTCTACTGGTGAGAGGAATTAGGATATTAATATTCCACTCTCATATGATCTGTAATCATCTTCCATGCGAACAAGGTAACATACCCCATGCGTAATACACTTAGTACAGTATACCAAGCTACAACGGACAAGTATGCATTTACAAAACTTTGTGCATGGGGCACTTTTATGTTGAAACTGGAGTAGGCCTTCTACAAACTGCATTACTATATGCTGCTGCAGTAAAGCCATTGAAAAATATATTAAACATAGTACGTTCAATGAAAAACTTTAAACCAATAAACTAGTGAGGAATGCAAGGACAAAAACAAATGGACACTATATAACATAAAACTAAAACAATTCCAACTTTGGCAACAAATCCCACCCATTGATTGGGGACTTTAGGTTCCTCAATTGAAAGTAAATGGCCTAAACAAAAATATGACAAAGTGCCTCAGACCAAAACTACACAATGGCCATACAACGTACACATCCACTCTATATGATATGTGATAATCATCAGAACTAATGCTTAATAACAATCTGTTAAATGAGTATTTATTGTTCAAGCTTACAGAAGATGACAGTGCTTAACAAAAGATGGCTTGCACACAAACTGCCACTCAGAAGCACATGCAGTAGGCAGCAGAGTGGCTAAAGCAGAAGGACAGATTCAGGTTTCCAGATAGATTGTGAGATTAAAATAATGATTTTCAATGGTGGAGGGATTTTATTGCTGACAGGTGGCTGTTTGCTGTTAGTTTCTCCACATGGGAGACCAATGAATTAAGGTGGTGTGTTTCATCGGGTTTATATTCAGCTAGAGAGCCACAGATAATGCAAGTCCACAAAAAGACAGAATTTTCTACGGTGGCTGAAGGCCGGAGGTATTTTGTTTCTCTCAGGTGAAAGGCTGTTTGGAATTGAAACCTAATCATCATGGTACCTCTCTTTCACCCTGAAACTGCAAACTTGAATTTTATTCTGCAGGTGTTTGTACAATTTATGTGGAAAGAATGTCACATAAGTCACATTCTTGCACATGCACAGTGGTGGCTGCCATACATGGAACTTCTCTCCAGAAACTCAACAGGATCACTGTTATTAGTCTATGAAGCTGCGTCTAAAATGAATGTGACAAACTCTTTTTGGTGAAGGAACCTGTCACCCAGTGCAGTGTGGTTCATTGACTTGTTTTAAATAGTTTTTAGACAGAGTGAAATAAGATATATTAGGCTTTGGATGAAAGCCTCACACACACAGTAAGTAGGATGAGTACATTGTTGGTTTGGTTGCGCACATAATTTGGTAACAAAAAAAATACATAAATCTGTCTGTCTTATCCTTTAAAATTAGATTTTGCTTCTTCAAGCCACAGCTTCAAGATAAGTTAAGTGCTTTTTATTTAGTAGTATTTTAGTATTAAGATTTTCCCCGCAACATTAGAAAGACAGGAATATTGATTGTAAATGTGTGGCTGTATACAAAAAGAAATTCCTATGAGTAAAAAAAAAGATTCAGATAAAAAGTTACAGTACAAAGGCAGCCTTCAATAATGTTTTGTTTAGTTCTCATTTCTACAACTTATTTCTTACTCGCAGCTCAAGCTCACACTGGGCTGAAGTGTGAGAGACAGGGAGCGAAAGGGAAAGCATGGGGCAGCCGTCATCCATCAATCATAAGATTGGTGGTTCAATTCCCAACTGCTTAAGTCTGCATATGTACTTAGACAATACTGAACCAGAGATTGCTCGTATGTGTGTATGCCAGTAATGTGTCAATGTTAGCATGTTTTGTAAAGTGGTTCGAGTAGTTAAAACTAGAAAGGTGCTATATAAATACAGTCCATTTACTGTGTGGTAAGAAATCCCTTTGCCATCATATTACTAGACAGTTTAACATTTGTGATTCACACCTGTCTCCATGCTCCTTTTGAGGCCTTTGCAGCCATCAAATCATTAATTAAGCTCATGTCGAATCTATCCAGAGAGCCTGGTGAGGGAGAGACACGACAGCAGGCACCACCAGCCATCTGCTTTCAACATGCTGATGTCAGGGCCCAGCAGTCCTAACAGGCCCTCTGTCCAGACAGAGCCAGAACAAGTATTTGTTTCAGAGCCTATAGGGCAGTCTACATTAGCAACTATCCCACTATTAAAAAGTCAAAAAGACATTCATGAAATGTAATTACACAACAAAAAAATAATCACATGCATTTATTCACAACAAAAGAGCATTTAACAGAAAACATATACAAATGTCATCATCAGCAGTGTACACCTAGTGGAGTGGTGGGGTCGTCACACCCCATCACTTAACAGGATTCCCACCAGGAATGCTGGCCAGCCACAACTCCCCCCAAATTAAAAACTTTAAGTAAAGTAGTGAAACATTGATATAATTTGTTCTATTAAAATTATTTTAATTATTTCTAACTCACGGGTATCAACACCTCTGTATGTGTTAGTCTGATCAGTCCTTAACCCCTGAAAAGATGTGGTGCAAGGATTCTTACTGTTTGACGAGTCAGAAAAGCTGCATTCATCCCAACTCAGAATTTGCGAGACCATCCAGTAATTCTGGGGTGTCCGATGCGACGCTGCATGCTTAACTCTCAACACTGCAGTTGTCCTCTGGACTGTCCAAGATCAGAATGGGGCTCGGTAGAGATGTTTATGCAGGATTTTTTCCTGCAGATTTACTGTTTCTTGGCTGAAGACTTTTTTGCCGATGTCCTCAAGTCCTCATTTGTGTCAAAAATGTTTCTCCACTAAAACAAGAGAAAAACAAGAAACATTCAACTGGGCATTACACATACAATAGACACGCATACATCTCTTCCTCTGTTCTGAGGAGATTCCACGGTCCTCAATGCGATTTTAAAGACACTTGATTTAGAAAGAAAAAACAGATGAACAATGAACAGAACAGAACAATGTTTAGAATAAAAGACAGTTTTTGTTAAAAACTTATCACAAACAAGAGTCATTTCCACAGCATGTAAATGTCTTCACATGTGTTGCAACACAGCAGTTAGTGTCTGGTATGTTAGCTTGGACATGACTGCTAAAAAAAAAAATACATGCTTATAGAAGTCTTTGACCCACTCAAAGTCACTTTCATGATAAGCACAATTTCCTCCCGTTACAGCCACTTAAATTGACATAATGGCTTGCTTACCTACCACTCTAGTTCAAGTCTCCTGCATTAACAGAATGTATAATCATTCACAAGTCACTGAACGCAACAGGCTACAACTGCTCACTGACGTCACACAGGCCATTTTATTCACACTTCACAGATTTAAACTACAATAATATAACCCAGGTCCACAGTAAAACCAACGAGCCTCCATTTGTCACAGCCCGGCTATTGGCTGTGGCAAAAATGGGAAACTAAAGTGCAGTTGAAGCAACTTAAGGCATATATTCACAACAAAAAAAATAGCATGTAACAGAAGGCAAAGTATATAAATGTCAGTGTGTCAAAGAAAGAGAACAAAACCTGTGACTGCAGCAGCCAGGGCAAGAAACCAATCAGCAGGTTGGACAGCCTTATATAGACCCCACCCCAACCCAGGTGTCTCATCAAGAGGATGACCCTCCCACGACCTGGAACCTGTAAGAGCAAAGCAGCAGAGAACACATGGACACCTAGTGGAGTGGTGGCGTCATCACAAGCCCACAACAATAATCAGGTGCCCTTATGGATATTGAGACAGGTATTGCTTGCTGTAATTATTCCTAAAATATTCCTTCCAAATCTGATTTAAATGCAAGTGGTGCAAAGCCAAAGCTACGGTCACTGTTTTGCAGTTTCAGTCAATTTCAGTCCCAGTTCATTTCACTAATTTACACTGCTTCAGCCTCATATAAGCTTCAGGTAATTTTTGCACAGAACGGGGCGTATTTTAATTGAAAGTGCAATAGGAAGGGATATTTTTTATTGGTCAGTAATACCTCTGTGAATCTATCTTTGAACTTTTTTAAACCTTTTAATAGTCAGTTCATCCAAATTACAAAAACAGATTCCCAATTTTACTTTAAGGTGCAAGCAGATTAGGCTTGAAGACTGAAGACAATCAAGGCAGTGATGGCGTTGTGTTGTGTATGTAGTCAGTCTGGAACAGGAAGGAGTTTGAGATTCCCTAAAGTTTGAGATTCCCACTTGTGATCAAATTGACCAAAGATCATACACTGCACATTAAGACAATATGATTCAGTGGTTGGTATGTTCCCAACAACTCACAACAGATACACAGTATTTTGGTGTAGTGTCAGTTGAATGTGACAGAGCTGTTAGCACATCATTGAGATTCAGTACAAGTTCAGATCAGAGCTAGTATTATTGGCCACATTTCATGGTCTGAATCCTTTAAATTCCATTTCCTTGCCAGCTAATGGAGGGCTGCAGGTGGCTGCTTAGACATCGATCTGCACTGAGTACAGTGTTTGTGAGAGAGAGAGAGACATTTTGCCTGTATGCTTTTTAAGTTTGAGATATGTGTTGGTTGTGTGAAGGTGCTGATAAGAAATCCTCACAATTTGAGACATCAAAAGTGATTCATCACTTCATCATCTCCGATGTTTGGTTTTATTAACAGAATACTAAACTGCATTGCTGAGGCACTTTTCTCTCGTGACACTAGATTCTGCAGGAGTATATGTGGCAGCAACCCTCAGATGAATGTTACAAGTGATTGAAGTGGTTCAATTACTCATCAGTTCTTGAGAACGCACTGAACCAACAGCCCCAAAGGTCCCTCTGTGGGACACTGAGAGGCTCAAAGGCTCATACTTACATCACATTGAAGCCTTGTCAGTGTATCTGTGGCTAAAAAAAACTGCCTTGTTCACAGTGACATCAGCTGGAAGAATAGAGGAACTGTCAGCTTTGTGGGGACATAATGTCTTGAACTTTTCTGTTCTCAATTAGACAAATAGAACCTGAAGCTGCTTAACACTGATCTGTGAGTGTTGAGCATTACAGATCACAGAGATCTGGATTCCTGTGTGTTTAAGTGGCAAGGTTTCCATATAATGGTGGCCAGACTGAGGCCTAGTTTGGGTCAAACAATCATCGACTAAATACTATGTTTGCAGTTTTCTTGTGGCTCTCATTAGCTTTCACATATACATGCCTGTGGAACTCAAGAACCATCATAAGAATACATTTATAAGCTCATGTTTTTTTTTGTTTGTTTGTTTTTTTCACTTTTGAAAACAATTCAAAAAACACAATTTAAAGCAGGAGTATCCCAGAAAGGACAATTGCAGGTAAGGCTTCCTGTCATGCCCATGTATACTTTCTTAGGGGCCCCAGTGCAAAAATGAGTTCCAGGGCCCCAATTAACCCTGTTCTTTAGCATTCAGAGTGTGGTCAGGAAGCCCAACACTTTGTTTTGTGCTCCAAGGCCAAAGGTATTGCTCACTTTGTTGTTAAACAGCTTTACTTTACTCAACAGTTGCCAAGCAAGACTGGCTCAGGTCTTGAGGAGCTGTAGCATTTATTCAGTCATATTTAACCATAGGTTAAACTGTGTATCTATTGCTACTTTCACAGCTCTACTGATAACTTTAGTCTGTTGCAATAGCCAGAAACACTCTCTCTCTCTCTCTCTCTCTCTCTCTCTCTCTCTCTCTCTCTCTCTCTCTCTCTCTCTCTCTCTCTCTCTTCTCTCTTTCTCTCTCAACCACAGTCTATGGCTCTGAGATATTTGTTGAAAGAGATATGCTACTCATATAACACCCTGCGTACAATATTCCAATGTTGTTTTATTATATATTCCTGTGTTTTCTGTGTGATAATCTCATTAAACACAAAATGATTTAGTATTATATCATCTTAAAGGATATGTCACCCAGTGCAACCTTTGTCTCACTGACGTGTTTTTAATAGTGTTTGGACAATAACAGAGATACAATATATCAGGCTTTGAATGCACACGAAAGCAGAAGTTCATTGTTTGTTTGGTTTCTGCATATGAGATTTGTTGACAATAAGAAAAATGTCCTGGCTTATCCTTTAAAATTAGATTTTTGATTCTTCGAGGCAAGGCTTCAGTATCATGTAATAAAACAGGACCCACCTAGAATCCCATATCATATATAACTACGCTGAAGAGCTTGTAGCACCTACGTTATAATCCAGCCTTCTTTCTTGTAACATGTTGATCATCTTGCAAAAGCTTTTCATTCACAATGATGTTACACATGACTGAACTGTTGCTATTTTTAAGGTGCCAGACCTTACCCTGAAATGTCTGAAAGCACTCACTCAGGTACTACTAAGGTAAAAAGTCACACGAAACTGTTATGTACATTAAACATATGCACCATCATTATATTTACCACTGTTATCTGTTTCTCTCTCTGTATTGACTGTGAATTTCTGCACACAAGAAAATTTATTTTCAGACTAATTTTGATTAAAGTTAACATACATGGGAGTAATATATGTAATGTAGGTGCAGTGACTCATACACATTATCCACACATTATCCAGCTATGACTTCACTTCTTTTATCCAAGCCTTTAGCTTCAATAAAGGTGAGGCTTTAAATTCTCCTGTGGCCACATTCATTGGCAGCAGTAAAAATCATTAGCTGTGATAGAAGGAAGGAGTAAACTGAGTCTTCCTCAGGAAACATGTAGGAAACGTGTTACTAACCTCATGTTAGACTTGTGCTTTTATCTTGTAATGATACATTTAATCATATTTAATATGACTTCAGTTCCATGGTATCACACTAGTGTAAGGGGATAAAATCCATTGTTGGAAAAGGTTAAATGTCAGCTAAAAGAGACTCTCTTTGGGTTTCCTAATCTCATACTCATCTTTTGCCTATTGTTACTGTTGTTGTTGTTATTATTATTATTATTGTTATTAATATTGTTTTTATAATTACTGCTATTATTATTATCATTATTATTATTGTTATTATCATATGAATAGAGAGTTGGGCGGTGGCTGTAGTCGTTTGTTATCTTCAGCTTGCTGTGAGCAAATGATTCAACCATAAACCATAAATCCAAGATATACAATCAGTTCACACACACACCTTCGGAGGACATTACACTGACGTACATTCATTTCCTGGGGAGTTATCCTAACCTTAACCATAACCACTGCTTGTCTAACACTAACCCTTACCCTAACCTTAACATAATCCTGAATGTATCTTAACTTTAAACCACGTCTTCACCCTAATATCTATGATTTACGTTAAAGGGGCTTGCTATTTGTCCCCATAAATGAGTCCCCACAACTTGATTGTGTAAACAGATTTATGTCCCCACAATGTGAGGATTACCTGGTACACACACACACACACACACTGCTGATATAAACAGCCTGTGTCAGGTCTCGTCAGGCTAATTAGTCCTGATGATCTGGTCTGTTTAATCCGCCTTCTTCTTTCTCACCGACCAATCAGAACTGCTGATGTCATTCTCTCCCCTCACCCACACCATGTATGTTTGTGTGTGTGTATGTGTGTTGCTTCAGCCTCATTGTGTCAGCACAGTTGCCGCCGCAGCAGTGTGAGGACAGAGCTCATATGAAGCGTCGTTGTGTCCCTCTGAGAGCCGACCACAATCTGCTGACCCCTGATACACAAACACTGTGAGTACACACATACACACACACACTGTGAATACACACTCACACACCCAATGTAAGTACACACACATACACACACACACACATTCTCTCTAAGTACACATGCACACTGAATACAGACACTCACATTGTGAGTACACACACACACAGACACATAGTACTACCAAATTTCTCCAAGAAGTCAACAGGTTGTGTTATGTAGCACAACTAGCTAGTGAAGCTGTTAACATGCTTGCTCTGTGGCAGGTTACTATCTTATTATTACCGTGACCAAACACAATGAAGGAACATGTCACCCAGTGCAGTGTTGTGGCTCACTGATGTGTTTTTAATAGTTTTTGGACAGTAACGGAGGTCTACGATAAAGAGGAATAAGATATATCAGTCACACACAATACTTGATTTGGATCCAAACATAAGATTTGTTGACAAGCAGAAAAAAATCTTTTCTCAGCTTTAACCAAATGCAGTTGTTTTTTCCTGACTTTAGTTCTGTTTTGTTTTTTTGTGAATGTTCATGTTTGATCTTTGTTTGTGAATTCAGCTGCTCTTTGTTTTCTTGTTTTTGTCTGTCTGTTGTGATACGCCCGACCAGCAGAGCTGAACCAAAACACTGATGTTTATTGTGACAGTGTAATGAGCTGCTTCATCATGCGCTACCTCGCTCTGTCATGTACTCACTTCATCACACCTGTCACACTCCATCACACCTGTCAGAGCTTTACCTGCACAAGTGCATCTAATAACAGTCTATTGTATGTGATGCTGCCGTGTTGATCACAGAATTGTTGTATGTTCCCAGGTTGGGGGTCAGGCTCCATCCTGTCATCCAGGTGAGGTCAGAGCGTGCAGTCTCACTGTCAGGACACCTGCATGATACGTCCAGCAGCGAATCAGCTGTCAGGTCAACAAGACGATGCTCAGCGGGGTCCCCGACCCGTCGTCTAAGATTTGAGGATGAGACAGAGACAGAGGCAGAGTCTCGTTACCTGGAGCGTCAGTGGCAGAGGAGACGGACAGGGAAGCGAGCGGCGGGCGTCCTGGTCTCTAAACCCAACGTGAACATGTATGTGAACAGGGGGTCGGGGCTCCGGGGTCAAGGGGATGTTGTTGACAGACAGCAGGGAGGAGGAACAGTGGGGGTGGGTCAATGCAACTCCTGTAGGACAGTTTTAGGAGGAGGAGTCAACTTGAACTTCCCTCTCCACCCAACCCCACCTGCCCCTGATGACCTAGAGCAGAGTCTGTACTGGCCACACCTCAACCTGCGGACTGAACCAATCAAAGAGACTTACATTGGCTTGGTCACGCCCACTGACACCAGCAGAAGAGGGGTCAGGGCTCCTAATATGCAGGTGAGGAGGAGGACCAATCAGGTGGAACTAAATGGAAACCATGCCCCACCCACCACAGAACTACCAATCAACCCCTACGCTGACACTCTAGTCACTCCCACTATGAAGCACACCTCTATTTTAACTTCTGCAACCTCCAGATGCTCTTCCTCTTTGTCTCCTCCCCCTGTTACATCGGCAGTGAGGTCACACAGTGCCAGGCTCAATGGCACAATGACAGGCCAGAGTGTGAAACAGAACCAGGATGAGCAGGCGAGACCAGCAGCAGCCAAGCCCTACACAGAACTCCCATCTCAGGGACAGATGAAGGAGAAGAGTCCCTGTGTGGCTCCAACAACCAAGAACTCCTTCTCCTCAGAGGCAGCAGGTCAGATCTACCTGTACACATACCTGTACAAATACACATGTACCAGTACCGCTAAATTCTTAAAATTTTGTTGTTGTTTTTTTTAACAGTGGAAAGCAAAACTCCGCCAACCTCAGAAAGCAGCCATGATAGACATGTCAGACAGCCAATGAAAGTACAGCTCCACAGTGACCATACTGCACTTCCTGAACAGTGAGTTTAAACCCACGCTGATGCTGTTACACCACCGTCCACACCATGTAGTGCACACATTACATGCAACGGCATGCATCACCATGGATACAACAATCAGTCAACTCCAACTACCATCAAATCAAATCAAATCAAATCAAATTTTATTTATATAGCCCAAAATCACAAAATACATTTGTCTCAGAGGGCTTTACAATCTGTACAAGGAGTGACACCCTCTGTCCTTAGACCCTCGATTCGAGTGAGGAAAAACTTGCCCACCAAAAAACCTTTTAACAGGAAAAAAGGTGGAAGAAACCTCAGGAAGAGCCACAAAGGAGGGATCCCTCTCCCAGGACGGACAGACGTGCAATGATGTCACATGTACAGGACAAATCAACACACACATATTGTACACTCCACATATTGTACAATGAATAATAATGAATTACAGTTGATGATAAGAATAGGTTACAATGAATGATGAATTATTACAGTAGCAGCAAATCATTACATAACTATAAACTGTAATGGGGATATGGCAACAATGATGACGGCGACAACACATGCAGTAGACGCCACGCAGGACCACAGCAGCAGACAAAGTCCACAAGAACCTGCTGGGCGAGAGAGCACAGAAACTCCGGGGAAGAAGTTTAATTAGTAACATGATAGATAGATGGATTAGATAGATGGATAGATAAGGAGAGAGAGAGAATGAGAGAGAGAGAGCGAGTATGTGAGTCCCCCAGCAGTCTAGTTCTATGGCAGCATAACTAAGGGATGACCTGAGCCAGCCCTAATTATAAGCTTTATCAAACAGGAAAGTCTTAAGTCTACTCTTAAAGGTGTTGATCGTGTCTGCCTCCCGAACACAGAGTGGTAGTTTATTCCACAGAAGAGGAGCTTGATAGCTGAAAGCTCTGGCTCCCAATCTACTTTTAGACACTATAGGAACCACAAGGAACCCACCATCCTGGGAGCGCAATGTTCTAGTGGGGTGGTAAGGTACTATGAGCTCTTTTAAATATGATGGTGCCTGACCATGAAGAGCTTTGTAAGTTAGGAGAAGAATTTTAAATTCTATTCTAGATTTAACGGGTAGCCAGTGCAAGGAAGCCAAAATGGGAGAGATGTGATCTCTGATTTTGGTTCCTGTCAGAACACGTGCAGCAGCATTCTGAATCAGCTGCAAACTCTTAAGAGACTTATTAGAGCAGCCTGATAGCAAAGAGTTACAATAGTCCAGCCTAGAAGTAACAAATGCATGGACTAGTTTTTCTGCATCCACTTGAGAAATGATGCGTCTGATTTTGGCAATGTTACGCAAGTGGAAGAATGCAGTCCTCGAAAGTTGTTTTATATAGTTATTAAAGGACAAGTCTTGATCAAAAACAACTCCAAGATTTTTTACGGTGGAGCTGGAGGCCAGGGTGATCCCATCTAAGGCTAAATCTCTGGAATGATAGTTTCTAAGGTGTTTGGGTCCTATTAGGAGAACTTCAGTTTTTTCTGAATTTAGCTTCAGAAAATTGTGGGTCATCCAATTTTTTATGTCCTTAATGCATGCTTGAAGTCTAGTCAAGTGATTGGTTTCATCAGGCTTGATCGATAAATATAATTGGGTGTCGTCAGCATAACAGTGAAAGTTAATTGAATGATTCCTAATAATGTTCCCTAAGGGAAGCATATATAAACTGAAAAGAAGTGGCCCTAATACAGAACCTTGTGGGACTCCATGAGAAACTTTGGTTTGCATGGAGGATTTATCATGAACATGAACAAACTGAGAACGGTCTAGGAAATATGACTTAAACCAGCCTAGGGCGGTTCCTTTAATGCCAATTTGGTATTCCAGTCTCTGTAAGAGAATCTGATGGTCAATGGTGTCAAATGCGGCACTAAGATCTAATAGGACAAGTACAGAGATGAGTCCTTTGTCTGATGCCATTAGGAGGTCGTTTGTAACTTTAACTAGTGCGGTCTCTGTGCTATGATTTACTCTAAATCCTGACTGAAACTCCTCGAATAAACTGTTTGTGTGGAGAAAGTCACATAGTTGGTTGGCTACGGCTTTCTCAAGTACCTTCGAGATGAATGAAAGGTTTGATATCGGTCTGTAATTGGCTAAAACCTCTTGATCTAGAGTTGGTTTTTTAAGAAGAGGCTTAATCACAGCTATTTTAAAGGACTGTGGTACATATCCTGATAATAAAGACAGATTAATCATATTTAATAAGGACGGGCTAACTAAAGGTAATACATCTTTAAGCAGCCTGGTTGGGATGGGGTCTAAGAGACAGGTTGACGACTTAGATGAAGTAATTATTGTAGTTATTTGTTTAATGTCGACGGGAGAAAAGCAGTCTAAATATATGTCAGATTTTATAGCTATTTCCAAACTTGCTGTATCTGAAATCAGATGACTGCCTGATGAGGGCAAAAGGTGATGAATTTTGTCTCTAATATTTAGAATTTTATCATTAAAGAAGCTCATGAAGTCATTACTAGTTAGGCTTAAAGGAATAGATGACTCAATAGAGCTGTGGTTCTCTGTTAGCCTGGCTACAGTGCTGAAGAGAAACCTGGGGTTGTTCTTATTTTCCTCAATTAATGAGGAATAATAGGCTGTTCTGGCATTACGCAGAGCCTTCCTATAAATTGCAAGATTATCTTGCCAGGCTAGGCGAGATTCTTCCAGATTAGAGGCACGGCATTTACGTTCAGATTTACGTGCCTCTTGCTTTAATTTGTGAGTGTGCTGGCTATACCATGGTGCTAACCTCCTCTGTTTTATTGTCTTCTTTTTCAGAGGTGCAATAGAGTCAAGAGTTGTCTGTAATGACTCTGTAGTATTATTAACGAGCTGATCTATGTGTGAGGGGCTACAGGAAGCCGCTAAGTCCTCTGTAACATTAAGACATGGCATTGAATTTAATACTATAGTAATTGTTTCCTTAAATTTGGCTACAGCACTGTCAGATAAACATCTGCTGTAGGAGTTTCTGAAAGAAGGCTTAAAGTCCAGTAGTATGAACTCAAAGGTTATTAGAAAATGGTCAGATAGGATAGGATTATGTGGAAATACTATTAGATGATCAATTTCAATGCCATATGAGAGTATAAGGTCAAGAGTGTGATTCAGACAATGAGTCGGTTTGTTTACACTCTGACAGAAGCCAATTGAGTCTAACAAAGAGATAAATGCAGTACTAAGACTATCACTATGGTTGTCGACATGAATATTAAAATCACCTACAATAATTACTTTATCTGATTTAACGACCAAGCCTGATGCAAATTCTGCAAATTCAGATAGAAATTCAGAATAAGGACCTGGAGCTCGATATAATATAACAAATAATATTGGCTGTAATGTTTTCCAGGTTGGGTGAGTCAGGCTAAGAACGAGACTTTCAAATGAATTATAATTTAGTTTAGGTTTAGGATTAATGAGTAAACTAGAGTCAAATATGGCTCCAACTCCACCACCTCGACCAGTACTTCGAGGAATATGAGTATTACAATGACTGGGGGGAGTGGATTCATTTAAACTAACATATTCATCCTCCTGCAACCAGGTTTCAGTGAGGCAAAGTAAATCAATATCATAATCAGATATTAATTCATTTACTAAAACAGCTTTAGAGGACAAGGACCTAATATTCAGGAGTCCACATTTAATTATCTTGTTTTGGACTCTTGGAGATGTTGATTTAATTTTTATCAGGTTTTTATGATTTACTCCTCTTCTGTTTGTTTTATCTTTAAATAATGCAGGTGGACGGGGGACAGACACAGTCTCTATACTAGATGATTGGGTGGGCAGCTGCTCTAGTGGAGGCGCAGAGAAGCGTGTAAGACTGCAGCTCTGCTTCCTGGTCTCAACTCTGGATTGTCATGGATTTGATCGACTAATAAACTTGACCATGTTTCTAGATATAAGAGCTGCTCCATCCAAAGTGGGATGGATGCCGTCTCTCCTAATCAGACCAGGTTTTCCCCAGAAAGGTGTCCAATTATTTATAAAGCCCACATCATTATCTGGACACCACCTCGACAACCAGCGGTGAAATGACGACATGCGGCTATACATGTCATCACTGGTTACATTGGGTACCATCAGTACTAATACTGTACAAAACATGGTACTAATACTGTACTGTATTGATTTAGTTCCAGATCAGTTATTGATCAGTTATTAATCAGTTATTGTTATTGATCACTTATTGATTGGTTCTGTTTCATGCAGATTCAGCAGCAGAGATAAATCATCTCGTCTGTCTCTGCGTCGTCTATTCTCCTCTGTCACATTGAGCCGGACTCGGACCGGAAGCCTGGACCGTCTCACCTCACAGCTCCGTCCAACTGGGTCTGACTCGACCCCATGTGAATCATCCCAATGTGTCCCTGCCCACTCGGATACCAGGAAGTCCTCCAGCCCGCTCAGTGTGGTAAGAACACTGTTAGCAAAGTGATGCTAGTTATGCTATGCTCTGAAACATTTCTAACTAGAGTTTAATTAAAAGTGTAAATAAATCAGCTCTTCTTCTTCTTCTTTGAACTGTCTTTCCAATCTGTCCAGCAGGGTTCGCCCTTCTTGCAGTTGCGGAAATCTTCTTCGCTTCAGAGTTTTGTGTCAGAGCAGAAGAAGAAAAAGAACCGCTCATCTGATTACAGACCAACTGCTGAGCGGTAACTCACCTATTTGTGTTTTTACCTCCTGGAACAGATGGGGAAATGGAGAAAGGGAGGGGTAGGTGACAAAAAGATGGGTAGAGAGGAAGAAATGAGAGAATGGGAGATTGTTCATGTCTCTCCTGATTTGTTTGATTGGTTGGTTTGTGGCAGCCGCGAAAGCTGCTAATGGTAATGTTAGTAGTACCAACATAGAGCATTCTGGGATTTAACTCAGTGTGAGTATTTCTACCCATTGCATTATGATTTCAGCTTTTTTTTTTTTAAAAATAAGAGTCATTGAATATTGGTCTGTCATTCAACATAGGACAAAATAACCATGATTAAAAAATTATTGCCCTGGCCTAGACATTAGCCAATATGCCCTGGAAATTTAATGAGAAAAAAAAAGTTTGTCTCAGTTACCTACATATACTAAAGTAAATACCACAAGTTTTACTGTCTCAGGTACCTGCAGCGGAGCCTCAGTGTGGACGACGTTGGACATCCTGGCTCACTAAGATCAGTTGGACGACTTCTTCACGTTCGTCCTGACGGAACGTTTCTGCTGGAGCTCAGCCGGCCACAGAACCAAACCTACGGCTTTATGATCAGCAGAGGGAGCAGAGGTAGTACAAATAATACTTGTGTAAATAATACGTATGGCGTGAAGGTGATGGCGTGTGTCCTGTCTACAAGCGTGTATGTAGAGGACATGTTGTGATGGCGTGTGTCCTGTCTACAGGCGTGTATGTAGAGGACATGGTGGACAGCAGCACTGAGAAGCTGTACGCAGGTCTGCTGGCAGTTGGAGATGAGATCTTGGAGGTGAACGGGGAGAAGGTGGCCTGTCTCACTCTGGACCAGGTGACCCACCTGCTGACCCACAACAGCTCTACTACTGTCCGGGTCTTCAGAAGCTGGAGGTCACCTCCACGTTGACCATGACACCAACTAGCTACGACTGTTAGAATGAATTCTAACTTTATAATCAGCTAATCAGTGTTTTTATATCGGATCAGTGTGTTTTCACTGATTACAGATAGATCAGTCGAGCAGAGGAGCTTCCTAAAGTCATTCAGAGTTTTTTTTTTTTTTTTTTTATAAAACGCGTCAAAAGTTCTGCATTAGAGATGTGCATTACATAATTTTCTCCCCTGTGAATGACATCTGACTGCAGAGGTGTGTGAGGTACGTTAAGTTCTTTTTGTTCTGTAAAATTAATGTTTTGAAAACACTACAGAACTTTTCCTTACCTAGAATAGGCTCTCTGCAGGCTCCTGATTGGCTGATTGATTTACACTATTTAATCACATGTCTGCAGTGTTTATGTACAGTTCATGTGTATTTTTATGTTTGTTTATATTTTCAGACAAATTAAAGAAATTGACTCTTGAACAGGCATAAGGGTTTTTGTGATATGTCTTCTGTTTATTTGTCATATAAGTTGAATATAAGTCATCACATGTTAAAGCATCACTTCAGTCAACTATTACATCTGTTATTTCAGTGGTTTGGTTCATTGCATAGTAAATGATATAATGAAACTAGAAAATTCTGCAATTTCTGAAAAAAATTGCGTGACAACACTGACAGCTGATTTGCTGAAAACGCAGATATCAGAAAATAATTTTGCTTTTAATAGCCGAAAGCTCGAATGCATTGTAGAGCACTTCATTCGTATCTCCATCTGTACGACTTTGCTTAATTTGGTTACTGTTAGGGTTTTATAGATATAGACAATAATAAAATGTCTGCTTTAAAGATCAGTCTGTTTTCGTTTCTCAGTTTATTGTAGATACAAACTTCATACAACACAGCTGTTGACAGTGCGACAAAGCTAAAACAAGGCCAGGCTTTGTTTTATCACCAAAGTTCTCATCATTCACCGACCAATAACAGAGTTTAACAACCAAACTGATCATTCACTGATCTAATACAGTTTAACATCAAACAAAATACAATGAGTGGTATCAGTAACACTATTTATGAGCAGCAGATAAACAAATAGTTACTAAACCATAAAGTTGTTGTGGATTAATTAATCATTACAGGTGAAATAATTGTGAAAGGAATTTCTCTGTTTATAGCCATTAACTGTTTATTACGGGTTAAATGCAAGATTGTTTTTAATGTTTCATGTTGCTTTTGTTTTGGAAATAAAAGTTGAAAGACAAAACTTGGGTAGACATATTTTCAAAACAAAACACTGAATATCTGCAGTTAAACTTAAAAGGGAAAGACTGTTCATACTGTCAGAAACTATTAACTTCTTAAATATGAATATGAAATATGACGTTTTTTCTGGAAATCAGAATGAATTCTTTAGTGAAATTAGTTCGAAAAGGCCTGGGTGGATTTACAGTGTGTTAGTGTTAATACATAGAATAAACACTAAAGGTCAGTCTGTGCTAAATGAGTGTTTTGTCTAACCATCTTATCTTAAAAGTCCCAAATTTATCCACGTCACAACTAAGGCTGAACTGCCTACACCTGCATTTCATTAAAAGCCTTCCAGAGGCGTTGAATGTGAAGCAGCCACAGGAAGTGGTTTTCATTAATAACAGCTCCACAGCAGAACATTTTACTGATCAATAAACTGCAGTATCTGCTGATTGATAAAGGAAACAGAAAACAAAATAAAACATTACAAGAAACAAAACAAAATAAAACATTACAGAAAACAGAAATCTAAATAAAACACAGCAAAATAAAACAGTAAACACTGCATCAGGGATTAATTAATTAATTAAATTCAGTCACTCAATAAAACAAAAAACACAAACTGTAAACACAGAAAGTATCAGCAGGAAGTTTTAGTGTTCTTATATTATTCTCCTAAAAAGTTCTCCTCAAATTATTTTCTTTCTACAAGATTCAAGAGTTCACTAAACTTTATCCAGAATTAAACTAAAGTTAAAAGAGTTTACATTTGGGGGACTAGGGTTAAAAGAAGGAAAACTGAAGTTACAACTATACTAAACTTGTTAGTTAAACTGGACTGGAAAATAGAGTTAAACAGGAGTTAAAGAGTTAAACAGAAACTAAAGTAGAGTTACACAGAAGTTAAAGTAGAGTTAAACAGTAAAGTAGTGTTAAACAGTAGTTAAAGTAGGGTTAAACTGGAGTTAAAGAGTTAAACAGGAGTTAAAGTAGAGTTCAACAGGAGTTAAAGCAGAGTTAAACAGTTAAGATCTCGTCACACCCCTACTGTTAAACTCTGTTTAACTAGATGAAAATTTGCGAGATTTCTCGTCGCGTTGGAAATCGGTCTCACGAGATTTGTTGTCAAACAAGCAGCCGGAAAACACATGCATAACTATTTGCGACGCCCCCGCCACTTTTAAATTGTGATCCAACAAGCAGCCGAATGACGCCGGAAAACAAAAAAACAAAGTTAAATAAAAGTCTGTTGTCCAGGCATTCATATTTGTAATTTAGTTTTCTTAAAATCCCGTCTCGTCTCGTGAACTGAGTGTCTCGTCACACCCCTATTAAACAGGAGTTAAAGTAGAGTTCAACAGGAGTTAAAGTAGAGTTCAACAGGAGTTAAAGTAGAGTTTAACAGGAGTTAAAGCAGAGTTAAACTGGTTCTTTTCGGAGCCCTTTAAATAAAACATCCAAACAAACAAAAACATGAAAACATGTATAAGAACAAACATGTTCTGTGCATGATTCAGTCAAACAGTAAAAGAGTGCCTTTTCGGTCCCACTCAGGAAGAGTCCAGGAGAATCCAGCAGAATCAGGGCTAACAACAAATCAGCTCCAGATGGTAATGATATGGGTCAAGGAGTGAAGACAAGAAGCATAATGTACAGTCCAGCAGAGTCAAATACAGTACAAGAGTTCAGTAGAGTGCTGTAGAGTTCAGCAGAGTCCAGTAGACACATGATTAAGACAAGCTCTGTGCTGAGAGGAGGGGGAATCAATCAGAGAATAAAGAAGAGGAGGATGACCACGAAGAGGATGGCGAGCAACACGCCGATAGCACACCATTGCCGACGATCTATAGACACACAGATCATAATATCACTTTAAATAACTGAAACTATATCTAGCTTTAGCTATAACTGTAATTAACTTAAACTATAACTATTAACTATGTAACAACAACTAGCCATAATTAACTATTTCTAATTATATATTTCTAAAATTCTAAAAATGAGGATCCTGTTGTGAAGTTCTGGTCTTTAGCTCAAACCATATCGGTTCACAGAAAACTGAAATAAACTAGATTTACTTTACTGTTTCAGTAGAAATAATTTCTATTACATATTATTATTATTATGCTATTTTCTTTTTGACCCTACTTCAACAGAAACACTGTGGATCAAATCATGTGTTGCCAGGCAAATTACCACTAGTCATGTGGGACACTTTAGCCAGTTTCTTCATGACGTTGTCCAGTCTTGATTGAGTGTTGTCCATGTCATGGCTGAAGTCATCCAACATCCTGCCAAAAAACACGACACCTCAGGTTCACAGGTTAACCTGGATTAATCTGGGATCCTGTCCTTCCTCAAATGTGTCCCCACAAACCAAAGTTCCCCCTTAAACTATTTTTGGGTTCTTACACAGCCTGCTCATCCAGCTCCATGCCGATCCTCTCTGACATGTTCTTCAGGACACCGATTGTTCCCGACACAAGCTCCAGCTGCTCATCCTGCTGCTCTGCCATCAGCTGATAAACACACACACCCTTCATGCTTTTGTTTGTATCCAATTACATTCAAGCATTCAGGATTCATGTTTTCAGAGGTTCTGTTCAATACATGCAACAGGTGAGGTGGAGCTGAACTTTAACTGTTTGTGGTTAGTCTACAAATCTTAACTCACTTGTTCTCAGGTGTCTGAGAACAACTCACCACCACATAAACAGTCTTAACTTTTTCTTTATATCACAGTGTCTAAAACAATTATTCACGTTATCATACTGACATTATGACTTATCTTACAGCTCAGTTAATAGCTGGTATTGGTTAAATGTTACTGTACCTGCTGCTGAGACTGCTGCTCCTCTATGAACTGAGAGTTGGCAGTCTGCAGTTGGCTGTCCAGTCGGCTGTATTTATCAGGACCTGGCTGCCAGATCGGACCCTGAGCCCCACGCTCACCAAGCAGAGCCTGGATGTATAATCAACAACACAAACACACCCTGTCAGATATTTTACATCAACAGCAGCTCTACGTCCAGATGACCCTCTGAAAGAGCTCTCCTGTTCGATCAGACGATGATAGAGGCAGAGCCAGAGTCTACGAAAAACATCTTCACATTGCTCAGGCAGTGTGAAAAGTCGTAGTCATGGCATCCTCTGTAGATGTTTAAAACTCTTTGGATTAACTTACACTTGTAGAGAGGAAGCACTGGGTAACCTTATGATTACAGAATGTGTTTCCATTAAACATTAGCAATTAGAGGGATGACCAGTAGAACTTAAACCTTTGCCAAGGCATGTTAACTGCGAATGAAAATTGTTAATCTGTGGGGAACCTTTTGAGTAACTCTGCTAACAGACAAACAAACAAAGAAGAGTGAAAACAACTTCCTTGGGTAAATACATATATGACAAAGGCAGGAGGGCTAGTGCAGTTCTAGTCCTGTATGTCAGTGCATTACCGCCCCACAAAATGCCCCAAATAGTCTCCTGAGGGGGGTGTATGCTGGAGTTAGATAGGTGATGTGACTGGCCTAAGGTGGTAGTGTCTAGTGAATGTAGCCACATCTCTGTTATTAACAGTTAGCAGCTGAGTGTGCAGGTACCTGTTTGTCCTTTCTGTCCATAGATCCAACAGCAGGACTTGACATCTGCTCTTTCATTTCCTTCCAAAGAGAAAAGGTCAGAGTCAGCAGCCAATCAGATTTATCAATTCCTCATATATATATATATATATAAATAAAGAGATAGAGATAGAGATAGTGATAGAGAGATAGATAGATAGTGATAGAGAGATAGAGAGATAGATAGATAGATAGAGAGAGAGAGAGAGAGAGAGAGAGAGAGAGAGAGAGAGAGAGAGAGAGAGAGAGAGAGAGAGAATGATTACCTGAGACAGATAGGTGAGTTAGTATTTGCGTACCTTTACAGTGTGCCTGGTGCTAGTGATGAAGGCCTTTCTCTTTAACAGCTCTGCTGAATCCAGGTTGAACTTCTTTGGGTTGGACTCGACGATGCGTTCACTGACAGTTAAGAAACACTTTGATCTTAAAATGGTCAAATTTAAATTTCTAAAACACATCACAGGACACCATATGACACTCAGGTGGCATCAGCTCTAAAGGATATTGATGGTCTCATCGAGGTCCTCCAGGTCCCACTCGATGGAGCGCAGGCTGTTCCTCAGCTCATTGGTCGTCCAGTCCATTTCCTCCTTAGAGGCTCCACCCCCCTCCTGCAGCAGCTCGCTCCATCTGTGATGGAGGCTCTGAGCTGCGTTCACTGCCTTCTGTACCTCACTGTTAACAAACACCAGTGTTGTGATATTGATACAAACTGAATGAAACCTGTATATCTTCTAGGGGAATTTGCTTTGCACAAAAATCACAAAATAACATGAAAAACACATAAACGATGACAGCACATAATATAACATAAAACATAGAAAGAGAAAATATTGCAGCAACCTCTCAACCAAGAATAACTGTACTTGATCACAGTTGAAAAAATCTCTATGGTCAGTCTTTCCTCTGACAACTGAAAAAAACATGATAAACATGATTCCCATCCCATGTGCCCTTCAACAGCTCACTTAGCACTAAATGTATGCACCCCAAGAAAGCACATCATGGCTTGATTCTGGATGACATTACTGTCAGTGGCACCCTTAAAACCCCACACTCCTGCAAAGGATAGAGGATTCAGTGGACCTGCTATGCCCTTATGTTAATTGGTGATATACTGGTCTGTCATGTAATTAATACTGCACATTGGTTCCTCAGATATCTTGCCACCCACTTTAACAATTCTGTCCAGTTTGTTCTTGCTTTGTACAAAAGATCAATATGCTATGAATGAAGATCTTGTTAAACAGCGTCAACATAGTCCCATGCCCACAATAAAACTCCTAAGTTTCCTTGCCATCATCAACATTGCCCGGGTACTTGTCCTCCTGTATATTTTCAATGCATATGTTGTTACAGAGGACAGAGAGAAGTTTCTCCTGAAATCAATGACAATTTTCTTATTTTTCTTTGTGTTTAAAAAAAAAATAGTTATCTGAATCCTAGAAGTGGTTAAAAGGCCTATCAGAGATGCATCATCTGCAAGTTGTATGACTGTACAATTAACCTGTGACTTGATATTCACTAAAAGTGTGAGGACCTAATGGTATCTCAGTGTGGGTGCTGTTGACAGATGACTGTCCTCCATGGACAGTAAGGAAGTTATATCTTATGAGTGTATAATTTACACCCATTCTCCCCAACTCTACTGCCAATAGATCTGCCTGGATAGTAACTGAACACACTGAAACAAGTTAGCAGTGCTCTGATATTTATACAAACTGAGGCTACAGTTAGCTTAGCTTCGTGTAGTTCTGTTAGCCTTCAGTTAGCTTAGCTTCGTGTAGTTCTCACCCTTTGACGACGAAGAACGGATCTTCCATGGACATTTTGCTGGATTCAGTCCATTACAGACCGGTCGCTCCAGGTCTGTTTCACGGTGCCAGACCGTCCGTAAGGTCTCCAAACCTCCACACTGCTTCTTCTTTGTTTACATGCAGCAGCGGTTTCCGCAGCGGAAATGGCCCCGTGACGTCGCGCGTACACGTGGCTCGGATCTTCTTTTTTGTGTTTAAATATGTCTCTATTGTTCCAATTGTGTGTGTGTGTTGGGGGAGGTGGTGACTTTTTACAGTTTTGTTTTAAGTAACACAAATTTAAGTACTCCAAGTAAGTTCCAAACTGAAGTCCGGTTTCTAAGAAACTGTTTAACCACCTATGATGGGGTTGAAATTCAAAGAGCATCCAGTGTCTTACTGATGTTTAAACAGACCTACTTTAAAAATGTGATATAGTCAGCCAGCTGACTAATAATGATCTCATTGTCTTAATGAAGTCAGAGAGCAAAATTGAGTGCAAATCAAAAGCAAGTATGGTGAGCCAGGACGACCTTGACTGACACCATGATTTAAGTCAAATTCAGCAGAGGTTGTCATTCTTAACTGACTTGACGGTTAGAGTTTTGAGTTTTTGAATAGAATTGGTTTTAGTATGAGATCTCTGTTGTATTTGATTAATTTCCTTACTATTTTAACCAAATGTTATATTCACAGATCCAAATTCTTAAACAAAAAGCCAAAACGTTTCCAGAGCTGAGTGCTTAGACAATACATTTAATATCTGAATATACAGACAAAACGTACAAACTTTAAGCTATACAAGATATTTATTTAACAATTTATTTTCTTATTTTCTATTATTGAACCTTAGAGCCCTTGTTGTATTTGTAACTGTGTCATTATGTTGTATAAGTTGTACTCTGAATGTTTATTTGTTGAAATAAAGTTGATAAGACGTTGTTAAACCGCAAAGAAGAATAAAATAACACTCCATCCAAGAGAAGAAAAAGTAAACAGACAAAAACAAGTTAAAAAAACAAACAGCAAACATTTGTCTGTGGAGGGCAGCATTGCGCTTTTCGGTGTAAAGCCTTCGTGAATTTCATTACACGAAGAAGAAGCTGCGCTACTACGCCATTTTCGCTCAGTGTGGTTTTGTTTCTTTTGTGTGGTGCGGAGAGCAGCTAACAGCGAATCTGCCGTTTTTGTAGCCGTTTAATTAGCTTAGTATCAACGCAACATCTATCCGAGTCGCTCTGTGAGGGTGTCGGCGAGCCAAATATCACGTTACAGGTGAGAAGTTACAGGTGAGAAGTCTGACATTTAGTCTGTTAATGGTTAGTTCCCGCGGTTAGCCGTTGGTGTGTGCAGTGCTGACACGCGGCTAACGCTAGCTGCACGTTAGCACAGTTCATCACTTTAGTCATAATTTCAAACAAATCACCTATCCAGTCCTGTGTTTTGAGATAGCATGTCTGCGGGCCGTCTGCATGAGATAGTCCGCATAAGACCTGTGACCCAGAATGAGACATTCCGGCATCGCGCGGCTAAGTGGGCTAACGGCTAACCGGGCTAACGGCTAACAGCTAACTGCAGTTTACGTTGTTTAGATGATTTGTTGTAATAATTCTTTAATAAGTTAACTACCTGACTCAGACATCATACGACGTCACCAGGTACGGCGTGTGTGCAACGTGATCGGCAATATCCTTCATTAAGTGTATTTCTTGCTTAATTTTCCGACATATTTCGGTAACGATGGGGCAGTTTGTCTTTATAATCGACCTGCTGCTAACTCGTACCACCAAGAGCTTCTCTCAACTACTCAAAATCGGACTATAGGCAACAGAAAACGTGAACGGCGAGGTGGAGCAAAAGCGAGACGGGTTTCTGAGGAAAACACTCCCCCCTGACTTGTCTTTCTGCCAAAGAAACTGCAAAGGCGCATTGATCCTGACTGCAGAACTATATTCCAGATGCGGAAGTTAACAGTACGGCTGTACTCATAAGACGAAACAGGGGCCAGTAACAGGTAGATATCATAGCGGAGGAGTCTCTGAAAAGTTCACGGTGCAAGAACATCTTGAAGAGAGACAGTATCTCCATGTCTGACATTAAACTCTATGTCCATCCTACTTGACCAGATTTCCACAGTCGTTCCTGATGGTTTCCTGATGCCCCTGAATTCATCCTATGTGACTGTAACAAACGCACACTGAGTAAATGTCTTTTTTCTATATATGACCCACTGCAGAAACAAAACCTTTGATCTTGTTGCGTACCCAAGGTTTGTTGTGATGTTGTTTAAAGCTTCAATCAGCTGATCAGGTAACAGCACGTTTTTCACATTGTGCCTTGAGGTCTGAGATCAGCAACATAAACCGCGGTCGCCTCGATCTTGTGAGGTCATCGTTGTTACATGATGACATCGGTGCGAGTGGGAATCAAATCTAACTGACTGCTCTGAGCAGTGATCCATGCTGGTCAATATTATCTCCAACAAAGTAATTTCCGCTGAACATGGATCAGTCAGTCAGGATCAATCATTAACAGTCAGTTGTGTTGCTGTTTTTATTTTAGACGCAGTAAACCAGCTGACTTGTATTCATGGCGCTCAGACGAGGACACATCAGGTACCTGAAGGTGAGTCAAGCAGGACCTTGTATGGGTGGTGTAAAGGTCACAGAGGACAAGATGCACACACTACACAGTTGTGTTGTATGTAACACATGTATTGTATGTAACAAGTGTGTGGTATTTTCAGGTGTGTGAGGTTCAGGCATCTCAGAGTGATGTCAGAGACGGTCAGCACACAGTCAAAGGAGCCTCCACTGGAAAGGTGAGTGTTGCCATCTGAAGCTTGCTGTGTATATTTTATATTTGTTGCAATGTATTGTTGGAGCTGCAAGTGTGTTGAGGTTGATGATGTCATAAAGGTGAGTGGATGTGATTGCAGGAGCTGTACGATAATGGCTACAATGAGCAGATGATGGAGGATGACGACTCCAGAACCAATCTGATCGTGAACTACCTCCCGCAGAGCATGAGCCAGGACGAGCTGCGTAGCCTGTTCAGCAGTGTGGGCGATGTTGAGTCTGCCAAGCTCATCCGGGACAAAGTGGCAGGTAAATCCTCTCTACTACTACACTACACCTGAATGCTTCAGACGCTGTGGCCCCCACAGTGAGGTAGGCCTGCTCTTGTCCATCAAAGTAAAACCACTGCATATAGACTGCTGTGATGACTCAGAGAAACAAGGGGGAAAAGTCTCATCATCCACCCACCTGTACCTGTAGAATCACATCCTGCCCACCTGAACTTGTAGAATCAACCAACAACCAAGTTAAAAACAGTGAGAGGTTATAAGCAGTAATATTGTAGTGCCGCTGTGTCTGGGTAGTGGTAATGTTTCTAAGGCTTGTAAATACTGCAATTAAAAAGTATTAAGTACACATCTGCAGTACATCACTCCAACTTACTTTCCAGTAATCCAAGCTGCAGTAGTTGTAATAGTTGTATTAATAGCAGTGCTGTCTGTAGTACTAGTTGTATTATCAGCAGTACTTTCTGTAGTATTTCCTGTGTACTTTCTCTACAGCAGCTGTTTTTTCTTTTTAAATGTTTCAGGTGTTTTGTGATATCAGCTGATTTTTGGTTTCTGTTTTTTACTTTTTTTTAAATGCAGTCATGCTTTTTTTGTTTAGTTTTGTTTTTTTGTTTTTCGTTTGTTTTTTTGGTTTTTTTTAGGATAATTCTGTGATTTTAGTTATTTTATTAATGTAGAACATTTGAATATTTTTGTTTTCTGCACTGCTGTGACATGTTTTTATTTTTTACACCAGGTTAAATGACATCAGTCTGTGGAAGTGTTACTCAGGTATTGGATGTCTGGGCTAGGCGATGTGGACCAAGCGCTTTTTAAAAATCATTAATTACCTACAAGATGAACTGAGAATTAAAGAACAGTTAACAGATAAAATGAATCACTTTTTGGATTAATTGACAAATCAGAAACTTGACATAACATTTCATCACATAAATGAATCTGATTATAAATCCTCTCTGCTGATTAGTTTACAGCCCTTTCACATAGGAACAGGTAACTCAGGTGAGCACTAGGGATGCATATATTAAGCAGTTTCCTCAATCAATAGTTGGATGCGTTAATAATTAATCACAAATACTTTATGACTTATGGTAGATGTGTGTACATAATAAAACCATTTTGACCACTAATGTGATGTTGGATACAAAATCGGAGTACATTAGAAAGTTAAAGCACAGATTAAGTAAACAAAAAACAGAATTATGAATTAATATTTGGACACTAGACCATCAGAACCATGTGCTGTCCGACCACGTTGGAAATTCATTCCAAAGGGCTTTATTCAAAGGGCGACCGGCGCAGAGAGGGATGAGGAGAAATAACTACAGATATTTTGATCATGGCAGTGACGCTACATACAGCCATGATACCTGCATGGTACAGTTAAGTGGTGCACTGTCATTACATTCCACGTGCAACCCAAGAGCTAGAACTGTTCCACATGTCGTAAGTGGATTAATAAACTATTTTGACAGTAATTATTTGGGTCAGGGAGCATACTGAATCGTAAATCACGTACTGAATGGTTTTGGACCAATACACAAACCGTAACACTCCTAATTATTAATGCAATTAATCGATATTTGATTAATCATTGACATCCCTAGTGAACACTAGAAGGGGTGTTTCTGTTCAGACTCGGCATCAAAGTTTCTTTCCAGTGATCATCATCATCAGACTTTACGAAAGAACCTGGTATATCTATTTAATTCCACACATTCTTCACCTTTGTCAAAACCTGCTGACTACATTACCCAGTGTACCTGGAGAGATTGTGATGCTGGTAGTGGCTCATAGAGCCTGGAGCTGCTCCAGCAGAGACAAGTTGCCACAGGTCTCACTTCTCACACAATTCTGAACTTTTAATGTTCAGTCTGAACAGAAGAACCAGTTTTAATGATGTGAAAAACAGTATCTTTTTTTTATTTATTTTTTTTTAAGAGAGCGAGACTGAACATATCGCCCAGCCCCAGACTAACTGTTTGAGTTTTATATTTAACTGAATTAAATACGGATGTACAAATGTTTGAAATGCTGTTTTCACCTGTTTTATTTTATTTTTCAGTAAATCTGTAATAATCAATGTATGAAGATGGAGACTTGTGGTTCTGAAAGAGACCAGAAAGCTGTCGGATGTTTCAGTTTCAGCCCTGAATGTTTGCTCAGAGTGAACGCTCCTTCAAAAATGTTTATATTTCCTCCTGCTTAGAGCAACTCCATGTGGAAACAGGAGTATCAGACCTCCAAACATCTGCTGCGGTGCCCTGCGATTGGTCGTTTTAAATGTCACAGAGTAGACTGAAGCAACAGGAGGTCTCACTCTGAGAAATCACACAGTTTTTTGGGTTTCAAAACTTGTTTTCTTCACGTCTGTTTTCAGTTTGTGACTCCTGTGTGTTTGAATCTCCAGAATGTGTGGCGGCTGTAACACACAGTTATTTTGTTATTTTATTTTGTTGTTTTCCTTTGTGTTTCTCTAGGCCACAGTTTAGGTTACGGCTTTGTTAACTTTGTTAACCCTAATGATGCAGAGAGGGCTATCAGTACCCTCAATGGCCTGAGGCTACAGTCTAAAACTATCAAGGTAATGTGCCAAAGGTGCTCTTTGATTTTCCTGTCTCACCTGATAGATGTGTTATGTTCTCCAAGTAGCCCTGGGCAGTAGGGGGCGCTCTCTCCTGCTAACTGTCTGATGGATCCAGGTATTTTTCTCTTTCTGCTGTCATGTTTGTTTGTTTTGTTTTTTACTCGGCACATGTCCACACTGAATCTGTGACTTTGTTCAGTTCAGTGTGACAGTCTGCCAAACCTTTATTTTCCCTAATTGATGCTTTTATTTTTACAAACTGCCCAATGAGACTGTTTGATGCTTTTTTGTCTTTTATTTTATTTATGACAAATCTCAACTGTTTTTTAAGAAGTTTTTTTTTCATTGACTATTTTAAGAAATCTTTTAGTATTTCTGGATTTTTTTTTTACACTGAATGTAACTGTATATTTGTTTTAAATTAAGATGTTTGTTTGTTAATTTGAGTTCAGTGTGTTTGTGTGATGTTGAACTGAGACACTTCCTGTCCTCTCGCAGGTGTCATTCGCTCGGCCAAGCTCAGATATGATCAAAGATGCAAATCTGTACATCAGTGGGCTACCGAGGACGCTGAGTCAGCAGGACCTGGAAGACATGTTCACTCGCTTTGGACACATCATCAACTCCAGAGTGCTGGTGGACCAGGCCTCTGGTAAACACAATGACCACTTACAGCCCTGCAATTTTCACATGTTGTCTCCTCCCCTTTTAAATAACCTCACTGGCTGTTCAGGTTTGTCCCGGGGCGTGGCCTTCATACGGTTTGACAAGAGGTCCGAGGCAGAAGAGGCTGTCAAACACCTCAACGGGCACACACCTCCTGGCAGCTCTGAGCCAATCACAGTCAAGTTTGCGGCCAATCCTAATCAAGCCAGGAACTCTCAGACGATGTCACAGGTCTACCACGGCCAATCACGGCGCTTTGGAGGACCTGTCCATCACCAGGCCCAAAGGTTCAGGTATGCTCACCTGTCCGTTCCTGTTTAATGTAAATGCAGCATTTCACAACTGTTACATCATTGTCTGCAAGAAGTAATCGGATTACTCATAAAACCTTTAGAAAGCAGGTTACATGTCTGTAAAACCAGAGTAAAGAGATTACTAATGACAGTAATCAGATTATTTAAAGATGGCTGATGGGGGTGGTCGAGTAATTGAGTCACAGCTCAGTAGTGGGTTGTTTCTTTTTGTAATCATACTTCCAATTACATCATCCAGATTCTCTCCAATGAGTGTTGACCACATGGGCGGAGGGAGCTCAGTCTCAGGAAGCTCGTCAGCCGGTTGGTGCATATTCATCTACAACCTGGGCCAGGATGCCGACGAGGCCATCCTGTGGCAGATGTTCGGGCCGTTCGGAGCTGTCAATAATGTGAAAGTGATCCGAGACTTCAACACCAACAAGTGCAAAGGCTTTGGCTTCGTTACCATGACGAACTACGAGGAGGCCGCCATGGCAATCCACAGCCTGAATGGGTACCGCCTGGGCGACAAGGTCCTGCAGGTGTCATTCAAGACCAGCAAGGGACACAAATAGAGAGGGGGGGATGTCTGCGGGTGGGGGTGGGGGGGAGGTGATGGGGGTTGAACAAATTAGTCTTGTTTTTTCCACCAGCCGTCAGTGGAAGTTGGCAGTTTGACGTTTTTTCCACAGTTTTTCAGCAGTTTTTGACAGGTTTTGGCAATTTTTGACTGTTTTTCAGCAGTGTTGGACAGTTTGCGGGAGGTGGTTTTTTATGTAGGTCAGTTACTCTTTTTCTGAGCATGCCGAGGTGATTTCAGGGTGTCTGGCTGAATGTTTGAATTTCCATCCAAGATGGCGGCCTGTGATCAACAGGATGATTGACAGGTCAGCTGACGATTACTAATACAACCCCATTTTCATCAACTGATGGGGTCAAAAGTCACTGTCATATGACTAACTACTCAGTTTGAGCTTCTCATCCAGATCGTTTATTTTGTCCAACAGTCAGTGAAAATATGTCAATAAATCATAAAGTTTCAAATGATTGATTTGCATGTAGCAGAATCCAACACTCAGTTAGTCTCAAACATGTTTTTGTTTCAATATTTGTAAAATAAAATTAAAATTAAAATCTTTTGATGCATCGCAGTGATTGGAAGCACTGTGAGCCAATCAGCACGCAGGAGGTGGGGATCCAGTGTCTGATTTGATTTCCTCTGAATAAAAGAAAGTGAAGTTATGTGTAATTTTCTCTCTGTGCTGTTTTACTTTGTGTTGCAGCTTCACAGCAAAGTTGGAATAAATCTGTTTAAGCTGAACTGACATGTTTGTTTTTCTTCATTAAACACAAACAGTCAGCTGACGGTGTTAATTTTACTTTCTGATCCACTGCTACAGCTCAGAATAACAAAGCGACTGTATAACTACAAAATAAAAACTAAACCCTCTTGTCTAAAAAAAAAAAAAAAAAAAGTAATGAACTCTCCTCTCTGCAGCAGAAACAGTCTAACGTCACTAGCTTGTTTATGTGCATCACATATTGACAATAGTTTATCATCTGGAAAAAAAAGGAAAATATCCTCAGGCTGACTGTACTCAAGGCATAATCATTCGCATTTTAAACTTTAATATTTGGAAATTGTTTGACTTCTGTTACACTTATGTGATTATGTTTTAAATTCACCTCAACCCTTAACTGAGTTAATCTGCATATAATTTATTACAGATAGGGTTGTTATTATGGGTAGTTATTGTGGCTAGGATTATTAGTATATATTATAAATAGGCGTATTATTATACTTAGTTATTATTATAGTCACGGTTAATATGATAAGGTCTTATACATCAATGTAATACATCAGCTGTGAAGTGAGTCCACGGCCGAGCTCCACCTTGTGCCTGCAGCCGGGATAAAGCCTGTAGTTTTTAAACTTTAGCATTAGTGACTCAAAGTACGTGTATTATTTACAAGTAATGTTAAAATATGGTCAGAAACGAGTCAAACAATAAGTTTTTTCTGCTGTAGGGCACAGAGACAATATTTATTTTGAAACGTCTGAGCGGCAGTTTCCTCTTGTCTCCAGGTAAACTTGAGGCAGGTGCTTGTGGCGGTAAATGTTGTTACCTGAGTGAGCTGATTGGTCCTGTAAGTTAACTAACTGCCCGCAGACATGACGGAACCGGTAGAAACTGGAGCTGCGGAGTCGGTACGGGTCATTATTACATTTTACGGAAAACACTAAATTAGTGAATTAGCCTGTGTGCTAACTAAGCTAACCATGCTGCCGTTTCCCCCACAGCTCACCCTGAAGGCAGTTAAAGACAAAACCTCTCTCATTGCAGCTTTAAACGCGTTGGAAATATCTCAGGTTCGTTTATATATTTTGTCGCAAAGTAAATGTTAATTCAGTAATTTATTTGTATGCATGTTACATTAGTGTGGAGCTTGTTATCCATATTATATATGACTGAAGTTAGTAACAGACTAACATTAGTAAATTAGCTAAACTAATTAACTCTTGAGCCGTTAGCTAACCTTATGTAACATAATCTACAGTGTTTGATGTGGTGATCTTTTTGATTAGGTAGATTAGCCTCAGCAGGGCACCAGACAAAGAGGATTACAGCCCATGTGTTAAACGTTTTTCTAAAAGTTTCTGATAGCCATGAAATTTATGCCTTTGTTGTTTTATAGCCAAAGTTATGGAAAGTATTTGTAAGTGTATATATAATAAGTAAAATGTCTATGTACTATTATAAGAGAAAGCATTTTGATTGAATTTAGACTTTTGATTCAAAGTCGTGACACTCGCCAACGATTGTAGTAGTGATTGTGTTTGTGTGTGTAGGATGTTGTGGTGTCGATGTGTGCAACCTCTGAGGAGACAGACAACAGACAAACAGAGCAGGAAGATGGACTGAGCATCTGTCCACCCGCCGCTGACTCCTCCACTACCGGGTCAAAGGTCAGACAATCAAGATCTTTCTGTCAGTTGAAAAATAAGAAAAAATGGGCTTTGTAGATATATTGTATGGATATGATATAATATGGTATAACAGTGATGTTGACAGGTAGGCGTCCTGCATCTGATGCGCTAAAATCTGAAAAGACGCCGTACAATCAACTCATCCAGGGGATGCAACCTATTCTTTCCCTGGTAATGCTATTGAGAAATCCATGTTGAAACCATAGGGGGGGGGGCTGCTGACTTCACAGTTTGTATAAAGCGTACAAATTTCTTATTAAACCTTCTTGACAACACGCACAAACATTAGCTAGACCGGAGAAGGAGCTACAGTACATGTCTCCCACCTGCTGCAGCCAAGAGCATCACATTGGTCTGCTGTAGTGTCTTGTCCAGCATCCTCCCACAGCCTGCAATCTACAGAAGGTAAATGGACGTACATTTTTAACATTTATATTTATTTCAGGATGTCCCCTAGCAAATAAAAATGTTAGAATGTGCCAATGACAAAGGGACCGGAAAATATGACTTCTAAAACAAAAGTGTATATAAATACTTATATACCACAATTAAGTTTTTGGCTCCTTGAGTTCTTATTTAATCTGTTTTCCACTTTGCGAGAGTTATTTGTTTGTCGTGTGACTTATTTACTTCTAGTCTTTAATTTTAATCTTTTCAGGTGAATTTAAATTGAAAAAGCTGATGAAAGTTTGTATGATGTTTTATTTATGTTAAAGGTCACTTTGAATAAAAAATGTTAACAGCCCTGGGACCCACTCAAATAACCACCTGTAGGTCCTGGGGACTTGCTACATTAAAAACCTATCAACATCACTGATATAATGTCATCCAAATAGTTTCGGTATTAGATGCTAAACTCTGGTTTCTCACTAAATCATGAACAGAGCATCTCTGTGTGTCAGTGGGTGGTGGGCGCTCAGTGCCAGGCAGTCTGGTCAGAGGACGGCCAGGTGTATCCGGCAACGGTGATGTCACTGGACGGCGAGCGCTGCAGAGTTCAATTCAACGACTATGGTAACGAGGAGGACGTGGAGCTGACTGCGCTCCAACCAGAATCTGCTCCACAAATGCAGAAATACACCAAGGTATCGTGTGCACACACACACACACACAAATTCAGATAAAACAATCAAAGTCCATTCCAGCTTTAACACATCTTCCTTCTGCTTTTACGCATACCTTATTCCAATCCAGAGCTTTCAATGAGATCAATGTTAAGTCAAGCTTGATTCCATTTTTAATATGACTGAAAGCTAAAGTTCAAACAAAGAAAGGTCTTGTGAGTTTTATTCACCACAAACATAACGAGACACTTATTGTCTCTTATCCTGGCTAAAGTTTACAGCCTTAGTCATAAATTTTGAATCACTCTACTCTGCTTTTTTTTCTTTTCCTGTGAAGTCAACAAGCAGAAATATGGACAGCGCCACTCTGTCAAAGCAACCCACATTGTGGGCAGAGGGGAAATTACATGCTGCTCCTCGTAAACTCCAGGTGTATTCTGGATTTACTTGGAGGCTGTTTGAGTTCTTTAACAAAAGCTAAACGAGCTAAATGTTAACCTGAAAACTTGTTAGAAGAGTTCATGTATATGTGACTCCTCTTGGTGCTCATTTTACTCCAAAATAATAACGTGTCTCTGGGTCAGGACTGGAAGGCAGGCTCTCGGTGTCGGGTTGTGTACTCTGAGGACGGTCTGGTTTATCCAGCGGTGGTTTTGTGGGTCAGAGGTCAGCGCTGCTGCATTCGCTTCGACGACTACAACAATGAGGAGGAACATGACCTCAGCAGCCTGCTGGTCCCCAACGAGCTTCACGGACCCAGCAGAGACACAGCAGCCAAGGTACGGGCTGGGCCAGGACCGTCAGGTTTTCTGGAGTCTGTTGTTGAGTGTTTGTAGTCACAATTCAGAGCTGTTCTGTACAGTTTTGTTTAAACTAAAGCTTAAAAAAGTTGTTTTTATTAGAATTTAGCTAGATGTACCTAAAACTGGTCTGAGGCTGCAATTATCATTATTCTCCATTAATTGATTTGTTGTTTGATCTAAAGATGTCATAATATGATCCGTTCTCCAAAGTTTAGGATGACGCCCTGAAATGTCTGGTTAAAAAATAGTCAGTTTAGTGTCAGAGAGGACTGAAGAAACCTGAAATTATTTTTTATTCAGGATGGCACTTTCATCTTAACTCGTATTACTATTTTCTTTATGTTGTATGTTCTATATTATTTATACTGAAGCACTTTGAGATTCACTATTGATAAAAAGTGCAGTAAAGTTAATATTATTATTATTATTATTATTAACTACGGGGAGACAAATAGTCACTGTTGTAGCAGCTCATCACTCACTGTGGACAACAGAAAACTTTAATCAGGTTATCTGGGACATATTCATTTAAGTAATTACATAATTAGAAATTATTGTTACAAACTGTTGAGAAGTTCATAAAAAATATTTAAATAATTGCTGCTGTGACCTCTGACCCTACAGAGCAGCACCT
Organism: Pampus argenteus; assembly: GCA_036937835.1. Lineage (NCBI taxonomy): Eukaryota > Metazoa > Chordata > Actinopteri > Scombriformes > Stromateidae > Pampus > Pampus argenteus. The sequence continues at coordinate 14,954,978 of CM072870.1, forward strand.
GGAGGTTCAGCAGCTCTGACTGGAAGAGGAGGAGGAGGAGGAGGAGAGATGAGAACCAGGGGGAAAGAGGAGGAGAGAGGAGGCCAGCGAGGAGCGATGACCAGCAGAACGCCTCCTTGGTGAGTCTCCATCATACCTTTTCAGCAGGTTCATCTGGGTGTTAACCCTTACAGGCTGTTCAGGTTGAATTTGACCCATTTTTACATTTTCGGTTTTTTTATTAATGACTGATGAGATATATATGAAATGGAAAAACTGATTTGTGCTTCAGAAGTTTGGTAGAGACTAAAGATGAATGCTCAGGCAGTGCTCCTCCTGGTGCTCCCTGACACCGCTACCTGCTGCAGGGTTAGGCATGCGATGGCTAAGGTTAGGCTAAGTCTCCAGGAAATTAATGTAAGTCAATGTAATGTCCCCTGAAGAGCTGGAAACCCAACACTTGTGTGTATATGTGTGCGTGTGTGTGTGCAGGTTAATGACAGGCCCAATAATCAGAGCAAAGTGGAGAAGGAAACTGAAGAGAAGAAGAAAGGATACCAACAGAGAGACAAAGCAGACAAACTGACCAGTCACAGCTTCTCTCTGTTCCCTCCGCTTCCCCCTCCTCCTCAGGCGAGCTCAGGGGTAAAACTAACCCATGTTGATCATTATTGATCAGGTTATTAGTTACTGTGTGATGATCTCGGTTACCTCAGCTAACCAGTTTCTTCTGCAGGACCCTGTGCCCTTTGTCCCTCCTCTGCCTCTCTGGATGTTTGGAGAGTCCGGCGGCTCTGCAGGCGTCGATGCCACAACCAGCATGTTGATGCTGTGGTACATGTGTGGCTTCCACACTGGCAGCTACCTGGTCAGTTTATTTCACATCATAATGGTTCAGATTTCTATTATGCAGTCACTTTATGAAAATAACACTTACTATAACATCTGCTGAAACAGTTTGACTCCCTGCTGGTTCTGATGTCTCCACAGAAGATTAAATCACTTTTGGAAGATAAACTTTGGTTAAAGAGTTTTAATCTAAAGCGTTTTTAAACCGGCAGGGCTGCGTCCTGAACATCACAACACATTTAGCTGCATCACGGCACACAAAGCAGGGCAGGATACCGGCATGACGGGCTGCAAACTTTACCGTTTTGTTTCTAAATAAAAGTCGAAGTAAAGTAAATTTTAAAAAAAATGCTGTGACACCCTCCTCTATAGTCAGCAACCATATAATTCTGTATTGACAGTACATTTTGCTTGTTTGTTTGATCATGATGATGATGATGATGATGATGTGTGTATTTCAGGCTCAGCAGCGGTTTATGTCGAGCTCCAAAGACTGAGGTAAAAATCCAATGAACACACAGGTACAAACTTTGATAGTCTTTTGAGTTTGCAGTGCTTCTTAGAAAAACAAAATGTGAGATGAGCACATGCAGGAACACATAAAATTAAACCATGATATTCTTCAATTAAATCACAATATTAATCCCCATTGAATTTTGAATCATCAGAGTGAGGTGTTCTAAAACTATTGCCTGGTAATGTAATCATAAATGCATCCTGCTTCTTCAAAGCTTATTTCCAAGGGGAAAAAGGTCAAATATTTGGGACGATATGGTACGTTATCGTTTCACCATGTTTTGTTTTTTTTTCCATACACACACTCTGTCCATAAATACTAAAGGGAAAAAGACAGGTTTGATGCTCAGTTACATGAGTTTGTTCTTTAACTTCCGTCCAGTCGTCTCGTAGCTACTCACATCGTCTGTTTTCTGTCTTCCTGCTTTACAGATAAGAAGAGACTCTGCAGGGGTCTTCAGCTCTGTGCTTTTGTACTTTTCTTTTGTATAATTTAAAACTAAAAATGTTTTTGTTGTTGTTTTTGGGTTTTGATGGAAGCTCGTATACTTTAGTGCAGCTCATAGAAACAGCAGGAACTCTAGTTTGTTTTCAGAGTTAGACGGTTTTGATCTTCCAAATTATTCAAAAGCCGTGTTTTGGTTTGACTGCGTTCAGTTTCAGTGTCAGTGGCGCTTAACACTCAGCTGTTAGAAAATTATATTAATATTTGGAGCTAAAGATTATTTTGTTATTAAAAGAAGGGTGATATCTTCCCCTCATCTGTCATCATGAAGTGACTTTAAATAAGTTGGGTTTTTTTTGTTTTCTACAATGGAGGTGAAAGACACTGAAACTGTCACTGAAAAGCTGCAGATGCTACAGAAATATTTCATATGAAGAGTCTAAAGACCGTGCAGCATCATGCTCCTTCCTGTCAGACTGAGGCTGCTGTCATAAAGGGACATTACACATAAAAGAGTTTAAAGAAAAGTTTTTATTTAGGTCCTATTCAGTTTCAGTGACACCGTCAGAAAATTCTACTGAATGTTTGTTTTTTAAGTCATAGTAGCTGATGTTAGAATGGTGTGCATTATATTAAAATGTGTTTTTATTTATATAATGTCCAGTTCAACAGCAGCAACAATGACCTCATTAAGTGTAAATATCTAAAAGTGTAAATAAATCCTTCACTCTGATATAGCATGACTCAAGCGGTTTGTTCAGTTGCTAAACTTGATATAATTTGATTTTTCATCCAAACTAATTTATGTTTCATATCGATAGCATTAGAGTGCAAAATATTATTGATTAGTTTGTTTCATAGTCAAATATAACAAGTGATTTGATGCAATAAACTCTGACCCTTAACCTTTTTGGTGAATTAGGCTCAAAATGTGGTACAAAGAAACAATCATAGTCTTAAAAAGTCCATGTTTATTGTTCCCATCCATGTTAACACCCCCCTCCTCCACACACAACAGCATCAGATAAGATCAAAAAGATTCAAGAGTCGAGCCGTCTGCAGATCTTCAAGCTGTGAGTTTTCACAAAATAGCAAAAAACAAGAAAAAGACAAACACAACAAAAAAACATTTAGCTTTCTGCCTATTCTTCTGCCAGAAGATCAATCACTGATGAATGATCAGTATCAGCTGATAATCAGACAAACCAATCTAATAATCTAATCTATAAATAAATATCATGTGCGATGTCTGTTTCCACACAGACTCCAGGCGGTGCTGTGGACCCCAGTGCATGCTGGGATATCTTCACATTCAAATTCTCATCCTACAGTCATCGTCCAGTCCTGTTTTTATTTCTCCAGATTTAAATATCAGGTGTAAACAGTTTCTGACATGAAATTCACACTTTGCTTCCTGCTGATTGATTTCATCCATCAGTGATTGTTCGGTTTCATCTCTATTAAAAATCAACCTGCAGAGAAAATCCATCACAGTGACATCTGCATCAAGTCTTAAAGCGCTGAGCTCTGTTTCTTCAAAAAAAAATCTTAGGAGGTATAAAGATTTAATTTACAAAACTATTCATTCATTTATTCATCTGGGTCCAAGTTAAAAATGCTGGAAAGTTCTGCAAAACATTTAATATAATCATTTAAATATATTGTCCCAACTAATTTCATTCATCTGTAAAAATCTTCTTTGAAAGAACAAATGACAATATTAAAATTTCAATTACTAAGGTGCACAAATGAAAAGTGAACCCAAATTTCTGTAGGATAATTTAGTTATAAACAGATTCAAGTGTTATTATAGTGAGTTTTAAACATTTAACTGTTTATAGACTGATAATTGATGCTAAATATGGCAACCAAAAATAAACTAGACTTAAAATCTGTTCAACAACCGACTGAAATCTCAGATGTCTGTGTGTCCCTGAAGGCATCATCATGGAGCCGACGTGTAGTTTGTAAATAGCTTAAAAGAAGCTTCATGAAGCTCTGAGAAACATGCAGAGAGAAGCAGTGAAGGCAGCAGAGTCTCTTTAAATGGTCAGTGAATGTCTCAGCTTTTAGTCATCATACCACAACGTGACATATCAGTGTCTCCATGGCGATCTGTGATGTGATGTGTGTGTTTGGCGCATAGAAGTTTGTACAGCAGTCATTGAGTCTGTCCAGGCTCCACCCCCATCCTGTGCAGCAGTGCTCCTGCAACCACACACACACACACACACACACGTCAGTCACTGACAAAGCCCCAACCCCCTGACATACATCACCTGTCGTCATCATCAAAACTTATTGTTCTTCCTCTGAAATCCTTTCTGTTAAACACCTTTTAAAGATTCATCAAATTCAAGATTCAAACACTTGGGTCAAACGCATGAAGCAACAGGTCACAGTGTAATTCTTCCTTTGTAGTTTCTCTGTCAAAGTTTATTTATTTATAAGGTGAAGTTCAAAAGCAGTTATAAAATAATAAAATAAAAAAAAGAATAATAAAGGTGTGTAATGACTGTAAAGGCTTAATATGTGCAATAAAGGAGCGATGATAAAAGTCTTCTGTTGAAGATGATTTACAGGAGCCGTTTATTCAGCTGCAGCCTTTAATTCTATTTATTTAACTAATCATTAATTATCTCTCTATAGCAATGATGTTTATTTAATTGTGTTCACTGTTAGTGTACACATTTTTTATATTTCATTTTCATGTGTAGAAAAAAGTCATTTTTGGCACAATTATTAAACATGTTTCTTAGATTGTGTGTTTAACATAGATGTTCTGTGAATTAACAACACCACAATCACTGTAGTTACTTCATCTTTAAGGGAAAATTATTATATGTACAGTGCCCACTATAAATGAGTACACCCCCTTTGAAAAGTAACATTTTAAGCAATATGTCCATGAAAACAAGAAATATTTCCAAAATTTTCGCAGACCAAGTTTAATAGAACATCTGAATAACAAACAACACAAAAGTTTGCTTAATAATATAACTTAGATGACAAATTTTTCAGTTTTACTCAAATTAGGGGGGAGCAAAAATAAGTACACCCCCAACAAAACTACTGCATCTAGTATTATGTATGGCCTCCATGATTTTTAAGTTGGCAACATCAATCTTTTTCCATTCTTCAACAATCACCTCTTTTAGAGACTGGATGCTGGATGGAGAGTGACGCTCCACTCGTCTCTTCAGAATTCCACATAGATGTTCGATTGGGTTCATATCAGGTGACATGCTTGGCCACTGAATCACTCTCACCCTGTTCCTCTTCAGAAAGTCAACAGTGGCCTTAGATGTGTGTTTAGGATGAGATGGGGAGGCGTTTTCTTAGAGTAACACCCTTTTAGAGTCAAGTACACCTGTGTAATGAATAATTAGACTCACCTGTGGTTGATTTATTGGTAAATCACACATTTGTAGTCTAAAACCTTGCTTTGCCCTGAGACTTTCAGTGGGGTGTACTGACTTTTGATCCCCCCTAATTTCAGTAAAACTGAAAAATATGTAATCTAAATTATATAATTAACCAAACGTTTGTGTTGTATGCTACACAGATGTTTAATTAAACTTACTCTGAGAATATTTTGGAAATATTTTTTGTTTTCATTGACATATTGTTTAAAGTGTTACTTTTCAAAGGGGGTGTACTCATTGTGTACTCACACAACCAAGACAAATTAAGATAATTAAATAAGAATAAGGTGCAATAAAGAATAATATAACATAAAATATTATATAAAAAATATAGAATAAGACATATAATACTAACTGTAGTTACTATGACCACATTTTTAACAGGTGGAGAAATCAACAGGTGGAGCTCTTCTCCATCAGTCAGTCTGCCGAGGACAAACCTGACCCAAGATATGTTTCATTACTGATAAATGTGAACAACTAAAGTTCAGTTTAATTCCAGTTTGTTCCTCCTGTTCATTAAGACTGAAAATCCTGACGAGGCAAAGCTGCTGATTTATTCACCAGTTTTGAGAAAAGGAGGTTGTGGGACTCTGCTACAAACATGATCTGTTAAGCAGTGATGCTTTTGGGTGCAGAAAGTAGTTTGTGCTCTCAGATGATTAACAGTGCATCAGTGATCATTTGATGATCAATTGATGGTACTTACAGGTGATCAGATGCAGGCTGCTGCAGATGAGCAGCATCAACGCAGAAACACCTGCGAGAGGCAAAGCTGCTGAGGTACACTGCGTCTGCTCAGTAGCTTCAGATTCAACCAGCTTACACTTCTGACTGTAACACACACACACACACACACAGATTTAACATTAGTCAATAATTAATTCACATCATAGCAGACCAAGCAGCAGAGTGATTGTTGGAAAAGGAGAATCGGTGTCACAAGTCTTTCTATGAGGCCGAGCTCAACACCTGCCGGCTGGTTAAAGCCTGATAGGCGACTTTATTTGGTCTTCAGTTGTTGAGACATTTTAATCATATACACACTATATACACTTCACCCAATCCCTTAAATAAACATATTCCTTCATGTGAGTGAGAAATTCAATTTTTTGATGTGATTTTTTTCTCTGTTTTCTTTAGTCCTCTATAACTATAAACTGAATATCTTTGGTTTGTGGACAAAACGAAAAACATTTGAGGATGTCATCTTGGGCTATGGGAAAAACTGATCAATATTTGGAATGGCTATTTGATTAATTGAGAAAATAATCTACAGATGAACCAATAACCAAAGTCATTTGAATGTTATTTGCAGCTCTATACACATAAAAGATACAAACATGCACATGTTTTGGGATTATTTTAGGAACATACTGTTCTCTGTCCGACCTGCTGGGTGTGCCGCCACCCAACCTCCCCACCCCCACTCCCACCCGATGATGAATCAGCATAGTGTGGAAAGACATATTTTCACAGCAGGAACACTAATCACTTACAGCTTCACTGAGTTATAAAACTAGCGAAGAACCAGAGAGCGTTCTGCCTCCTGGTTTCTTTCTCACTAAAGATAAGTATGTGTGAAATATATGATAACTATGATAAGTATATGATAAACATGGTATATATAGAACATGATGTTGACTCACAGCTGTTTCTGCAGGTAATGCTGGCTGGACTGGCAGGCTTTGGTTTGACTCTGAGCTGCCAACATCTGACTCTGGGCCGCCTCTTTCAGGCTGAAGCAGGACTCGGTCTGGTGGAAGGCTTGGGTCAGGTTCTGCTGCAGGACCTCTATGTGGTCTGAGGACACAAACAGTCGTCATGAGGAGCAGAAACACACCCGTAATCCCATAAACTAAAAGTAATCATATTAATGTCTAACCGCAGCACAGTGTCGACCAAAAGATGGTCAACATATTTGTCTATTCTAGACACAACTACATTTCCCATGAGGCCTGTGACTTCCCGAGGAGTAGTTCTGAAGTCTCAGACTAACAGATTGACAGAATATTAGAGTAAGTTTCAGTCCTTATAGGGAAAAAATGTTCAGTGTTTTCACAGCGTGACGTCTGTTAGTTACAGAACGGCCTTGTGTTTTCTTCTTCTTTGCTCTGTTTGTGTTCAGATTTTGCATCAGTGACATCATTAATACTACAATCTGGTTTTATAAAAAAAAAAAAATTAGTACACGTTATTTTTACCTGTTTGCAGGACAGTCACTTCTTTAAAGGCCTTGTTTGTGTTTATTTTGCCTCATCTCTTTATCTGAAGGTTTTCTTGTGTGTGTGTATATATATATATATAAATCCTCTATCTGTAAGAGAACTACAACACGTCATCAGAGTTTCTACTTTGCGTCTTAAAACAGCGGTGTCTCACTCCGTCCGAGGAGCCTCCTCGTAACTGACAGTCAGAGTCGAACATTTCCCACGTGAGTCTCGGGCCGAATATTAGCACTGACAGGAGAGATTTTTTTACTTAAGAAAGTTGATTAAAAGCTTCCACTCCTCGTCCTGACTCAGTGAGCAGAGCTCTCCTGATTTGAGACACCTGGTAACTTGGGCTGCTGGTGTTTTGAGTTGTTGTTCGGGTTAGCAGGGTGAACAGCAGACTGACGTGTTCACATGAAACACAAAGATGTTTATCGCACAAAACTTCCCTCATAATCTCTTTTATACAGGAGCTCATGGTTTCCTCCCTCTGTTCTAACAGGAAGTCTCCTTCCTCCCAGCAAAGTGCTGGAGGATATTATTAAAGGAAATTACCACTTTTTTTCTGAAGAAAGGCTTTTATATTATATTTCATCCTGCAGAGTTACAGAGAAAACTTTCATACAGGTCATTTTGTCTCACGTTTACACATAAGGTGAAATAATCTCGTTTTTTAAAATTCTTATAAAATACTAAAATACTAATATCTGATCACAAATGACCCGCTGCTGTGAGACGCGATCAGTCAGATTAGATCCTGTTGCCATGCTGTCATGTAGCCGTCGCTGTGTGATGCCTGTTATTCAACATAAATGACGACGTTAAATGTCTCGTTGGTTGTAGAAGTGCGTGTGCGAGTGTGTTCAGGAGTTGTTAGCTGTGGTCCTGCAGTGTGACTCAACAGCAGGGAAACCTTCATACCAAAGTCCTGACAGCTGCTGTTAAACTCAGCAGGCTGTAATCAAGTACTTTTACTGTAGTAGTACTGTAGATATTATTAAAATATAATATTTATTAAAAACAGTATTTTAGTCTTCTAAAAGGTTTGCTTTCTATCATCTTTTATCTAACTTTAATTTACTTATTTCCTTAAAGTATGTCATTTTTCTTTTCCTTGCTGCTTCCCATCATTTCCTTCCTTTTTTTATTTTCTTCTGCTCCTCATTTCTCTCCTGTTTGTTGTTTCCTTCCGTGCGTTCTTTACTACCTTATTTGTTATCTTTTCTTCCTCGTCTTCTTTATTAATTTTCTTGTCACAGATGTTATAGCTGGCTGATCTGTGAGTCATGTTTTTATTTTAGGCACATGTGAACTGTAACGTGTAACTGAATTTATTCCTTAACTTTGTCTCTCCAAGCTGAACACACTCGTGTGTTTTTCAACTGACCAATTGTGTGTGTTTATTTACTCTGACTCACAGGTCGCCTTGGTAACAGTGGGGGAAAATGCAGCTAAGAATACCAGCAGTGGCTGGCGGAGAAAGTCTCCTTTCATGGCAGTGATGCAGTTTTTCCTACAGAGCAGAGTTACCTTCCTGCAGTCTGAGCCGAGCCGTGAGGTTGGCTTCCGTCTGATGGAGCTGCTCCACCTCCTCCTGCAGCGTGCTGATGTTCCTGTTCAGGAGGAGCTGCAGTACAAAACAAACACACCCAGAAAGAGAGAGAGAGAGAGAGATTGACATGTTAAAGAGAGTATGGATCAATCTCATCTTGATTAAAACCAACCATATATACAGCCTTCACACTTTAATTAACAAACACCAAATACGAAATAGTAAGATATTCACTTGTTTTATTGATTTCAAGAAAGCTTTTGACTCTATTTGGCATGAAGGGGTAAATTCCAGACTTCTACATTGTAGTATAGGGGTCAAAATCTGATCTGGTTAAATCAGTAGGTGTGCTATTAAAATTGGGGACAAACAAACTGAATTCTTTACCCAGAGAAAAGGTCTGTGAATATTCTCATTCATCCAGGTCATAGTTATCTCAAGTAGATTAAATCGATCGCAACTGGACTTGGTTATTTGTCTTGAAGACGTTTCACCTCTCATCCAAGAGGCTTCATCAGTTCATGCTCGCTCGACTAGGCTGGGACTAGTCCGACTAGTCGAGCGAGCATGAACTGATGAAGCCTCTTGGATGAGAGGTGAAACGTCTTCAAGACAAATAACCAAGTCCAGTTGCGATCGATTTAATCTACCAGAGAAAAGGTGTTCAACAGGGTTGCAATTTTAGTCCGACTTAAAGAGCTCTTAAATATCTTAGCCTTATCCAAATTCCAATAAAAAAATCTGGCTTAAAATACTTAATAGTGTCATCCAGCCCATTGTGCTGTATGGTACTGAAGCATGAGGTCCACTTAGTCATCATAGTTATAACCACTGGGACGAACATCCAATAGAATCTTTACATGCAAAATTCTGTAAAAATGTCAGACACACTCTGACCAGAGTCACAACAACACTGCTTTTCAATAAGACCAATCAGAGTAAATCACATTATTAACGCAATGTAAAGAAACCTATTTGGAACACTGGAAAGAGGAAACTAAAAGCCAAAGTAGATTATAATGTTAATATAATAATCTATAATAATCTGATTCTAACAAGTGATTTTGAATTGGCAGGATACCTCCCTACCGTCGCAAAGCACAGATGCTTAATATACTGTATATCAACATGCCACAGGAAATGGGAGGGACAGGGAATAACACACACACACACACACACACACGGTGTGATGTGATTTGTTGAAATATAATTGAACAGGTTACTGTAATGTTTCATCATCCCCTAAACATAAACCACTCACATGCATTTTGTGAGTGGTTATATGTATATATGCTTGTGCAGTATTGTTGTTGTGACATTGAACAGACGAGCCAAGTATCTATCCCAGAATGCATTTTGCGTCAACCGGCAGCGATGGCAGAGACTTTAAAGCAGGCTAAAAGCTGTTGTAATTTTATTTGTAGGACTGTTAATATGTCACGTCATATGTCTGGGGCGAACATGATCTGATGAACTATGATCTGTGCAGCACTCTGGTAATTTACCGCTGACTCTGATGTCTCAAGAACATGTTGGTCTCAGATTAATTTCATAATTGTAGCTTCCACATTAGTTTGTCTGAATGTAAATCAAGACTTCAAGAAGAACAGCGCTGCCTCTGGGGCTCTATATGTACAGATATCACCACATTTCAATTAATAGAAATTTATTAAAATGAACAGATCACTCTATAACAAATTTTGTTTCATTTTGTTAAGACACATAACAGTTTGGATTTTCATTATAGCTATATTACAGAGTCAATAACATAATTTAATGCATCTTTCTGTCAATTCCTTTGTGATTATTTCATCACAGTACAGTCAGGTAGTTGTGTTAAAGCTGAGCAGATTGCAGAATAACTGTAATGCAAATGACCAGGTTTGCTAATCTGAACATGGCGTCCTTGGTATTGAGAAAGCCTCTGAACACCAGCGGTGTACAGGAAGTGATGAAGTGATGAACAGGAAGCATATTTGCATACAGTAGCTGAATTGACACTTTATGGTTTCCTGTAGACACAACTACGTTAAGTCAGCTTCAGTCTTATTTCTGTTTTTCAGTTAACTTTGGTACTTTGCCACATATTAAATTAAACACCTAATATTTTTTGATAAAGTCATCATTTTGGGTCATTGTTAAGAAGAAAATGATTCCAGCTTCTTAAATGTGAATTTTCTGATTTCTTTAGTCCTATATAAGAGTAAACTGAATATCTTTGGATGTGGACAAAACGACATTTGAAGACGTCCTCTTGGGCTTTCAGAAACAGTGATCAACACGTTTTACCATTTTCTGGCAAATTAACCAAACAACTAATCCAGATAATAATCAACAGATTATTTGATAATGAAAAATAAGCAGCTCTTGCAGCTCTAAAAGGAAACATTTAAGAATATAAAGTTAGATGTTAGATTTTCCCTTAATAATCATGGAAAGGAAAAATCAAGAGGAAAGAGGATAGAGTGGACCAGAGGTGAAGGAACCGAGAGAGGATGAGGAGGGGGACGACGAAGACGAACTCACTTTTTCCAACCAACATCTCTGAGAATATGAAGCTGGAAATTTTGGAAGCAACGAAACTGTGTTTCTGTTTGTTCAGTTTAAACATTCAGCTTGCTGAAGAGAAACGCTTCACAGTTTAAACATTCAGGAGGGAAACTCTTCTTCCTCCCTGGAGGGAAAATAACAAATTGCCAGAAATAAAAACATTCAGTTATTATAAGAGGAGAGGAGAAGAAGAATCCTACTCTTCACACACAAACACTAATCTGACCTCTGATCAGTCTGAGGAGCTTTTATTCTCCGATCTGAGGCTGGAATATCTGGGATCCTGTCCTCTTTTTATAGCTGTTGTGTTATTTATTTATTTATCTCAGTGAGATGTTTTTCTGAGGATAGCTGGAAGAGTTTAGTGATTGGCAGGTGGGCGGGGCTGCTTTGGTATGACATTTTTTAGCTGGAATGAAATAAAGCCTGTTTTCAGTTTGGGGTTGGTAACTGGAGAAACTTCTTCTGTAGAAACATGTTTTTTCTGTTTGTTTTTTTTATCCGGTTAACCATTTCAGATTTATCCTGTGATAGGAGTGTGAATCTTTTGGAAATATCCAAATCGATTCAGAATCAATTCTTGATTGAATGAATACAAAATGGGGCACTATTCACAGATGGTTTAAGTTGTGTAAAGTTGCAGTGTGCATTAGTCAACTGGTCTCATTTATTACTGCAGAACGCTGCTCTACTCCACTAACATTACTCTCTGAGTAATGGCGTAGAAAGTTCACAATATACTTCACAGTCATCAAAAGTAATTATTTAGTTATTAAATCAAGGCATGCTTGCAACTGCTGCCTTTTTATAAAGATGAACCTACAAGTTATAACTCTAGCATGTGTGCGCTGTTGACTGCCCTCACATTTGAGTTCTGACTTTTTCGTACCGTCACCATCATGTAATTAACTGACACTTTGATTTTGACATTTGTGACTCTATTTATCCACGTATACATCATGATGCAGCTTACAATCGAGACATTTCCTCACCTATATCCTGTGAATCCTTCAGTGTCCCGACCCTAAGGTTGGGAACCACCGGTAGAATACAATATTGGATAATTTGACACAAAATGTTATCTGAATTGAACACCAACTGGGCTAGTAATACTGCAAATATTTGCCAAACCCTTTACATTTCAATATCAGAAAGACATTCTGAATAAAGTCCAACTAAATTAAGGTTTTGTCTGCTACAGCAACACATCTGTTCTGTAAATCACTTCCTTTACATTATTTAATTAAATATTGTTGGTTATCTGGTTATGTAGCCAAGCATGATAGCATCCTGCTACACAACACAAGAACAACAGACTCTGAACAACAACCCACATTATCTTTCCATCGCCCCCCAGCTGCTGTCCATCAAACAGAGACAAAAAGTAGCATTTCTGATATTTTCCCAGACACTTTTTCTTGCTTTTAATAGAAAAAATAAAACTATAAACACATGTTGATATTATTTCTGACCACATAGAGGGAGACAACATGTGACTTAAATTGAAAAACTCATTTCCAGCTGGTCAATATGGAGATCCACTCTGACATGAAGGACTCCTTATTTTCTTCTTCAAACAAGTGGAAAAACCTGCTCAAGATCCTGTGTGTCATTTGTAATGAATGAATCTATTCTTGTCTTGAATAAAAATAAATCCCTGAATTTAGGATTAAAACTGTTTTTGTTTGCTTGGTTTTTTTTTAGGAGGGTAAACTCACGTTTTCCTGTCGGCACTCCTCCAGCGTGGTGTTGGTGGTGTTGAGGAGCGCCTGCAGCAGCTGGTAGCTGGCCTTCTCGCGGGCCAACTCCGCGCGGCCCTCCTCCACCTGCTCCTCCAGCGCCACCTTGTCCTTCCTCCATGACTGCTGAGTCGCCTCCAGGTTCTCCGTCATTTTCTGGAGTTCGGCGCGGCACTTTGCCGAGCTCTTCATGTCAGGGGACGTCGCCCAAACCACGATGATGATGAGCGACACGACGGACCAGATCAGGGCCAGGGCCAGGAGCACATTCTTAGTCGTCTGCGAGGACTTGGAGGCAGAAGGCATGATGAAGATGATGAGGTGATGGAGGTGAGGATAATGGAGACGAGGTTTGAAGCTGCAGCTGCTCTCAGGGAAACTCTCAGGTTTAAGTGAGCAGGACTTTCCCTACACACAAGGAGGGGCACCTTCCTGTGTGGAGCCACTCCCTCACAGGGTGACAGGAGGACGGCATGCAGCCCCCCCCCCCACCCCCTCCCCCAGTCCTCCAACTCTCACCCATACAACCCCACCCTTCATCCTCCATGTCAGTGTGATCGTGCCCACAATTAACATGGAAAGTTTCATATATATATGTGAAGTATGTGTGTGTGTGTGTGTGTGTGTGTGTGTGTGGCTTTTTGTTTCTGTTTCCAGCGTCAGAGCAATGAACCTGGCTGAACTCTCAAACAGAAAGTATGTGAATGTTTGGTAAGAGGACGGTTAAGCAAGCGGATAAGAAATGAAACTCAGAGAGAAGCGGAGAAATGAAACTGAAACTCGAAGAGAGAAAAGAAACAGACAGGACAGAAAGACAGAGAAAGAATGAAGGAAATAAACAATAAAGGCAACAGAAAGACAAATGCAGTCAGAAAGTTTTTCTTCTCACTCTTTCCTGAACTCCTGCCAGCTGCTGGCACACAACTGGCACAGGCCATGCTCCCATTGTATGTCTGAGCTGTGATTGGCTCATGGGTGGTGGTACAGTTTCTCCAGACTCTGGAAACTACCAAAAAAAAAAATCACTGAGTCCTGCCAGCAGTTAGCTGCCCCATCCAGCTCTGGGCCCCTGACTCACTGGGTGTGCTCCTTTTCCCACAGCCAGGGCACAATCTGGTGAGAAGTGATGATGAGCAGCAGTTGAGGAGCATATCTCTTATATGGAGGGGAAAATATTTGCCGACAGGAGGCGTCGCTTTTTGGTAGAGGTAGGTATACATACCACTTTAGCCATTGGAATTGAGTGGGGCATTTGGTGTATGCTGGCTGAGATGCCTTTTAAATGATGTGCACACTCTGCCTACTTGGCGCAGCACAGGTGTATGCCAGGACCACGCTCCCAACTGACCATGCACCCTCCACCACACTCTAAGCTGCAATTAACAATTATCTTCATTATCAATCCATTGATTATTTTTCTGGATTTATTAATTAGTTGTTTGGCCTATAAAATGTCATAAAATGGTGATAAAATGTAAAATGTCCACTGTCTCCCAAAGCCCAGGATAACACCCTGAAATGTCCACAACCCAAAGACATTTAGTTTACCATCATAGAGAAGTGGTTCTCAACTTAGAAGTCGGTTGGGGTTCACAAAATAATATCTGACTGGGTTAAACGGGACTATGTATAAAATGCTAGAGGGCTTTTAATTTGAAAAAAAAAAGGAATACAGGATATAGGAAGTGGCAGAATTTGGACAACCGGTGGTTTAACGTCATCACTCAATGAGTCATGGACCATCACGCTAACAAACATAAAGTGTCCGCAGTTCAAACAGAGTCCCAAGCTCCCATCAAGCTTCAGAAATATCACTTAGTCTTTCTGCAAGATGGACATGCTGCAAAGCTTAAAACCGGTTAAACTTTTAATTACAGAGCCAAAAGACAGTGGTGATTGAGGCTTTACACTGCTGTTTTTATACATGTTAACAGGCCCAGTTACCTCAGTAACACGAGAACATATTTCTATCATTATTATTCTTCTGGGCCTGAAGCAGACATGTTGACTGTGGTGAACACCAACCTGGATATTTTATGGGGGGGTTGTGAGTTTCAACTTAAAGCAATTCTGAAGCCCTCAGCCTTCACACAGCAGTGCTCAAAACTCTTCTGCACTCTGAGTTCACATGTTTTTAACGCAAAGGCGACTGACCTTTGTTCCCGTTTTCCTCCGAAACACAAGAAGTGCTGTGAGGTCAGAGGGGACTGTCAGGAGCCAATCTGTGTTAGATGCCTGATCCATTTTACACATGCGTAATTAACCTTAACTCTAACCCTAACGACCTACATATGTGAAAAAACCTGCGCATTAACAGTGTAAGATAACAAGCTAAGGAGTGATGGTAGTTTAAAATAAATAGGAAATAAATGTAGATACTGTTAATGGTAACAGCAACACAGACTCAGCTGATGGCTCTAAAATGTTTCATATGTTTTTTTCTTTACTTTTTAAGTTTAAACTTTAAGACACTTAACGCTTGACAGTCAGACTTTATAAAAACAGACCAAACACAGATCATAGTGGATTGCTGCTTCATCTCTACTGCTCACAAAGCCGTCTTTGGTGTGGTACTTTTAGTGAAGGATGACTACTGAAGCATCTGTTACTCAGGAATCCTGCTGCATCAGTGACTTTCCGATGCATCATTGTTGCATCAGTGACTTTCTGCTGCTGGATGATTTATATGTTGTTTCTCCACAGACCTTCTTGCACAAATCAAAACATTTCATTTCTGTCTGCAGTCAGTCTGGTGTCTCTGAGGCTCAAACTCTTCATCACATCATTTCATCCATCAATAGGCCTAGATTTATTTAAAAATAACTTTTACTCACAAACAGAGGAAAAAAAAAAACTGTAACGATTAATTGACTGGCAATACAACTAAGTATAGACAGCTGCTCAAAAAACAAGACATGTGATGACTTCTGGGTAATTTGTGTGTTTTATTTATCATACAACTAATCGATTAATGGAGAAAAGTAACTGCAGATGAAACGATAATGAAAATAATTGTTGGTAGCTCTAATAAACTGTTGATCAATCATGTGTCCGTTGTGATAAAGCTGCAGGTGAGTTCTGCTAGATCAGAGTAAATCCTCCATAACCATTTCAGCGTGATCAGACTCAGTATTATTGATCAGGATCAATAACAGTAACCTCAGTAAGAAGAGAGTCCTTTTACTCTGGTATCTACGTTTGAACATTTGCACTCATCAGTGTGGAACTAAACTCCTCCTGATTATCTGATTTCTGTGACGCAGGTCATCTACCAACAGTAGTGAACCATTTCCTGTTATCTTATCCTCATTTACGCATGTTCCTTTCAGAATAACAAACTACAGAATGACTATGATAAGTTAATTCTTCGTGTGATCAGTTGGTCACATCATAAAAGTGTCTCATTGATAACTCAAGAGAATAACTGAATAACTGTAAATTTGATTTAAAAAAAAAACAAAGCTCCAAGCTGAATCTGTCACACCGCCCCCTGCTGACAGAGCACACATGGTACATCTCTACTGCAGACAGACAGATAATGGGTGCGTTAAGTCCTGCTTAAGGATAGCTTCTAAATAAAACAGTTTTCTGTCCAAAATTTAAATGAACATCGAAATGTTATAAGGAAAATGTACAAGGAGTGACCTCAATACAACAGAGGAGAGAAAGTACAGTTGGAAGAGGACTTCGGACATAGAGATCAGGAAATCAAACATATAATAAAAAAGAAGATGGGTAGACTCAAAGCAAGTAACAGCAAACTACTGGACACTGAAATTATTTAAAACTATAAAATGTGCATTTTTGCATTAGGAAAGTATTTTCATGTATTGTCTGAAGTACTGCCCGATCTGCCAGCCAAAGTTATGAAGGTCATTATGTTGTTGTCAGATAGCACAGCTGCAGCGTGTAGGGTGGCTGTGTAGTCCAAGGACAGATAGGATGAAAGCTGAATCTACCTGGTGTTTATTAAGAAAGTAATCTTTGAAGCAAAAATGTTGAATATTAGGTGACCCCAGACCTTCTCTTTAATTAATTAAATGTGATGTTTTTGTTCACATTAAAAATTTAATTTGATATTTTGGCGTATTTGGACTTAATCTGACAAAATAAGACATTTATGTGTTACAACTACTAAAATGCTTATTTTAAAAGTTTATTTAAGTTTTTTTATTTAAGATGTGTAACATCTCAGAAATTAAACATTGGTGTATATATATATAATATATTATCTGATGTTTAATATCAGTCTCAGCTTCAGTCTGGTTGTAGGAGAGAAACTTGATGCTAAATTTCATTAAAAACATCAAATTGTAACATTGTTCTTCAAATTTCATCATTAAAACACAATTCTGCATTTTACGTGGCTACAAGTCTGTGGACAGCTGGACACTGTTGTCATGTCTCCAGCATGTGGCTCCTCTTATGGTTTCAGGCTTTCTGTAAGTGATATCTGAGCCTACTCACTACAGGGTGGACAAACAACAAATGTGTAAAGAATACAACAACAAATGAAAAAATTAGACTAGATTAATGAATTTATCTCCTAATGTTGATTCAACCAAAATACCTCATGCTATTTGAAGCTTTAGATCCTGCAGATGTTTCTGTGGTCAGAGTCTCTGGAGTCGGATTCAGATCCACAGCTGGTTAAAAACACAAAAACACATCAAACCGCATCGCATGTGTGCAGCGCCATCTGCTCTGAGCAGCTGGAGGACACACTGCTCCTGCAGGTTTTTAAAAGAAACACATGAGACCCAAACTATCTGACTGAGGGTGAACTGACCCTTTAATGTCTAATAGTTATGTCACTGTACACCTCAGGTAAAGCAGGTGTGCAGGAGATTTAGCTGGACAGTGACCTCTAGTGGCAGTACATGCCATGCTGCATGAAGAAGAACCTGAACTTCAGACTTCAACAACTTTGGTGTAGATTAACCAATTAATTAATTAATTAGTTGTCAACTATTAAATCAATACACCAAGAGACTGTGTTGTTCTCTGTCTGTCCCCTGGGAGGCCATGCTGTTGGTCTCTGGTGTCTCCAGCAGCAGTTACTCATGTTTGAAACGCTCTGTTGGCTTTGATAAACAGCAGCAGACACAGTTTCCTCCGTCAGTTGAACTGGTTGTTGTTGGATGATGGACTTTCTGCGGGTCTGTGTGTTGCTTCTTTCTCTCAGCGGTGAGTCTTTTTTCCATCTTTACACATGACTCTGCTCAGAATTTGTTTCTGTCTTCTGATTCTTACCATGTCTACACATGGCAATAGCAAATTTATTCACACAGCACATAGCAGTCGTCACTTCCCTACCAGGAGTGACTAAAGGAAACCAGTGTAAAGTTTTTAGAGCTGGAGTAATGTGCTCTGTTGTCTTGGTCCTGGATAAAACTCTAGCGGCAGCATTCAGAATAAGCTGCAGCTGTATGATGGTCATTTTAGGGAGACCAGTTAAGAGACTAATAAATGAAAAATTAAACCATGGATGAGTTCTTTTGGTCATTTTGGGACAACAAGCCCTTGATTCTGGCTATATTTTTAGCGATTGCTTTGATATGGATAGTAAAAGTGAGATCCGAGTCTATAAGATTTTGGACTTGGACTTGATATTGCCAAACACAATAACACATAACTCCTTGAATCTGTGTCTACTCTTTCTGATGCCTTCTGGTTCAGTATAACTTGTCTCTGTATTGCACAAGTGCTGTTGGTTGTTCATTTTAATTTAGCTTGATATTCTATAATAAATTCTTTAAATCTGAGTTTGAGCTCAATGTTGTTAATGAGTCTGCTATTTTTTATTCCTCACCACAGAGCAAAATGTTTATAATTTCTTGTGATTATTTTACATTTTTGGCTTAATACTACAATAATTGGCCTTGTTGCTGAAAGCTGTTAAACAAATAAATTAGAATTAAAAACTGACCAATATTGTTAATCGATCAAACACTGCAACTAATTATTCCACTATAAATACATTTCTTTTTAACTTGACTTTGTTGTCTTCAGGGTGCTGCATTGCCACTCTGGCTGTTCAAGTGAGAGTTGGGGATGACGTCACCCTGCAGTGCCCCCTGATGGTCAGCTCCAGCACCTCCCCCTCCACACTCAGCTGGTACAGAAAGGCAGCTGGACTCAGCCCTCAGCTTCTTCTCAGCTTCAGGACCACCGACACCTCCAACGTGACCTTCGGCTCTCGTGTCTGTCCTGAAAAGCTCTCCGTCTCGTCCGATGGCTCTCTGCTGCTTCGAGACTCCAAGCAGAGCGACTCAGCGATTTATTACTGCGGGGTCACCCATGGCCAGGAACAGAAGAAGAAACTTGCATGATGTGAAGTCTCGGCTGATGTTACTTTAGTTTCTCACTTCAATGATTTCAGTTAAAAAGTTTCATTTGTGAGATTCTGTTGTAGACTTCTTTGATATAATTATTTGCTAATTATTATATCAACAGATTTTGAGTGCAGTCTGTCTGAATGATACACTGACTGACCAAACAGAAAATACCTGTATAATGTCATGCAGTGCAATAAATGCAACTTAAATTTACAGATTAAACTGTTTTCTGTTTTGAAAAATATCAATATCAAATATTGAAAATCTTAAGATATGGCAAGAAAAGTAGTTCTAGGATTGTTTTATTTGAATAATTTTTAGAGGCTGTGAAAAAGTGGGTGAGACCACACAATTGTGTGTATTGTAACTTACCTTATATACCATGATGTGCTTTCAGGAGACAAAAGGGGAGGTTCCTCATCACTTCCTGGATTTAAGCAATCACTGACATCACCTGTGATGTCACGGGTTAGACTAAGTATGGGGGGGGGGGGTGTGTGTAAAGATTTATTTTTAAAGAAATAACATAAATACAAAACCAAATGTTTGGTTTTGTATTTATGTTATTTATACTTATTTAGTTCATGGTGATGACTATTCTGTATTTGGTGTGAGTATAAACAATGTTAACTGTCACAAATGATATATCAGTTGTTAGTATAAGGGAATGCAGCCACCCTTGCTAGACATTTGGTTCTGCCTACATAGAGTGGATGGCCTATTTAAGAGCTCCACCCCACCCCACCCTTCCCTTCACACCTGCTGTGTACAAGCCTCGTCTGCCCTGCCCTGCTCCCTGTTTACCAACCTATCCTCCCTCTGTTTTTCCCCACCACATCTGCCCTGCATCAGCCTTGTCAGCCCTGTCAGCCCTGCTCTGCTCCATGTGTTTCCGAGCCTCCTTGCTTGCTCTGTCTTATCACCTGTTTCCCATTCCTTTGTCAGTTCAGTGAGTATTTAAGTCCTGGTTTTCTTTCCAGACTTATTGGGTCGGTTGTTTTGTTCTGTTTTGCCCGTTGAACACAACCATCACCATTCTCCAACAGTCAAGTCTCAAGGAGTAATGTGATGCTGTCAGAGGTAAGACAACAGCAGTTTCAACTTGTATCCACTGACATTTCAGACACTTCCTATTTCTTAAGTATAGCAGGGAAAGTAATTATTGGTGGTTAAGATTAATTCTGATAGATATGTGTATTTAATTTGATAAAGGTGTCACGAATCTGAAACAGTGTTTTAAAGTGTCTCTTAGGTCTCCTTGGTAATCTAGGTAAGATTTGACCAGTATAGCGGTTGTTCTGCAAGGATAGAAGAACGGTTTCAAAGTCAATGAAAATTGGGATTATGAGGCCATCTAATGTCCCTTGTCATACTGAAGTATTGTTTTCTTGAGCTTTCTTAACGCTGAGGAGGTAGAACTACAGTAAAAGTAATAAGGCATAAAATCAGTACGGGTATAAGTAAAGGTTTTAAAAAACATAACGCTACTGTTACATTCTCACTTCATTTTCCTCATATTTAGCATTTTCCACTTCATAAATTAGCTTGAAAGTAACTTGTACATGCATTATTTCACTTTTAAGGTAAATCAGAAAATTGCAATCAGAAGATGCAAATTGGATGTTAAATGTTTCAGATCAACATATGTAAAAAAATTAAAAAATAAATAAATAAATAAAACAAGTAAACATGGCCCTGTGTGAAAAAGGTTCTCTTCACAGCTGAGGTGAAAACAACCTGAAAAATGAAGCACATTCACAACACGGATAGCTTACTAGTTACAATCCTCTTCAAGTGTGGGTTGTGCACCATAGCACATGTTAGTAATGCTTTTATAACACAAGTTACTTTAAGCAATATTCAGATGAAACATCTGAATGTAACAGCATTACCCTAAGCTTGGGGATCATTGGAAGACACCCAAGTAGGCAAATGCGTTTACATATTTTGACCACTAGAGTGCAGTATAGTCACAGCAATGAGACAAACGGATATACTGAAAAAGGAATGAGAACTGAACATGATTGGCCACCCAGGTTTGCACATTAAAGGTCCACTGTCAGCTACAGTATATCTGAAACAGTTCTTTAAAGACGTGGCTGTAGCAGCATGTACTGCTACAGATATAATTAAACAGTCTCTAATGTAGCCTTTTAAATATTCACCCAAATATTCTTTTTGTTCCAGTTAAATGCTTCAGAAGATCATCAGATCAACCGCACGTTCCCTGGACACTCCTTCTGATGATAAAGACCTGTTAAAAAGCTTTTTTTTTTTTTTGTTTTTAAAGTCAGCCAGACGGTGAGGGGCCAGCCTTTGCTTTTTTTAATGCACAGGTCAAACACCCACTAAAGCACACAGCATAGACAAGGAAACATAAATCTACCAGATGTACTGCCCACAATCCCCCCCATCCCCCCTCTCTTTATGCTCGATAATAATGCAGTTGCTTCAAATGATGTCTTTTACATTTTTAGTTGAGCTATGTGAGTGCAGCTCAGATCTGGACCAAGATTTAGTGGAAGTCCAGTCCTAACAGATCCTGAAGGTGCAAGTGCATTTACAGGAAAATATTTGCCTTTTTGCACTATGGGGCTTGAACTTACTTGTCGTCTTTGTCTCATCATTGCCTTGTGGTGACTGATTATACTACTTGGCTTTTTCTTCATCTTCTCCTCTACTTGTAGTGGTTGTTGCAGTAACAGTAACACCAGTAGCAATAGCAGTAAAATGAATACCTTTTTAAATCATTTTGTAGTATTAATACCAAATAATAGAATAAATATGTCAGAATATAACTATGAATCTAAAGTGGCTGCAGTCTCAGAAACCTTTTTGTTCTCATATCTCATAGTACTCCAACCCCTATAAATTCCTGTGGTATTTTTTACACTGATCATCATGTTTGTTTGGAGCTAATATCAAGCTGTGTCAAGTTGCAACTTCTGAACAAGCCAAAGGCTGGCAGGTCATATGCACATATATTCACTTCTGACAGAGAGAGACTTCCATTGGACTCCATTGGTTTTTCTTCTCCTAAAATTCACATAGAGTAGCATTTCTCTTTCAGCCAAGTTCTCAGCTTCAACATTTGAGATTCATCTTTTTGAAAACAAGAGAAAAAAGCTGCCAATGTGTTGAGATAATCCAACTTGTTCCTAGTACATTTTCCAGGACTGAGCAGCTTGTTGCACTTTAGGGAGAAAATAAAATGTAATTCATAAAATCTTTTTTTTTTTTTTTTGTTACCTCTGTTAGACTACTGGATATGTTTTCACTATTTTTCTTTTAGCAAGTTTTTATGAACATATTCTCATATTGGTACAGCATAGGACACCATTTCTTTCCATATGAGCTGTTAACTTTATGCTATATGATGTCTATGTGATCATATTTTTGACATTTTGATTATAAGGGCTTGAATTCAGGTATTAAGTCCTGCAGCTTGTTAGTGGCCTATAGTTGGCAAAAAACAGCCCTTTCTTACTTTTGTCCTTCAATCTCCACAGAACCTGACCATGTTGTGAGAAATTCCCCATGGAAGTGAAAAGCCACACTTTTACGACTCTGTTTAATCGAGCCATTCATAATTTATTTTATTTTATCCATAGGCTTAACTCGCATCAGAACATGTCTGTGAAAGCATATCAGTGGGAGGTTTAAAGCAAAGATAAGAGTGGGCTTCTGTGCTCTCTCTCTCTCTCTCTCTGGGATGTGAAAAACACATTAATTATCACATAAATTCTGAGAGACTTTAATGTCACTTATTTATTTATGTATATAAAAAGCATGCAACGTAACTTTTCCTGCTTAAAAAAACATCCCCAGTCAGAGCTGCACCTGTAGAAATTAAATATTCATACTCGCCTCCTCTTCCAGCGTTACTTGATATATATCTGTCATCGCCTCCTTTTAAATCATTCCATCTCTCTTTCCATTTGAATTCAGCAGTGATGCAATTAACTGTACAAAGAATGAGGTGGAAATAACATGTGGTGTCATGACTGGTCTTTTTTTTTTGCTCATGTTTCCAGAGAAGAAAAAAACAGAGACAGCTATTTGCTTTAAGTTGGAAGCCAAGAGGCGATATTCATGTTAAAACATGCATTTTTTTTTATATATTCATACATGGTGAGTATGAGTGTGCGTGCATTAGTGCAATTTGCAGATTCAGTATCTTACTTCATCTTTATTCCTTCAGCCATCTGTTGATAACTCAGCTCTATGCTCTATTCTTTTTGTTTGCTTTTAATTCTTTCCCTTTTCTTTTGTTCTCTATTTATCCGGCATAAATATGTATTCACAGCCTAATAAACCACTCAGACACATACCCTCCACCACTGTGTTTTCTCTGGTCACTTAACACTCGATTTCAAACCGGAGGGATGGCATTCTTTGACTCCTTACATTGACTCGAGGCTCTGTTTGCACCGTGGCCTGTCGGGGCTCGTGGCTGGAGGCAACACAAGAGAAAGTGAGGGAGTGAGAGCCAGAGAAAGGGAGAGAGAGAAAGACAAAGAAGAGACAAGGGGGCTGCTGGGAGAAGGTGTGGGAGATCTGGGTCAAAAGGACAGTTTGTGGGTGAGTGGGGTGGGCAGTGGTGTGGGTGTTGGGGGTGATCATCCCCATCACATGTTCCACGGTGTCCTGCAGTGTGGATGGCTGTGGGCTAAGTACACACAACACACTCAACCCCATGCCCTTCCTGATGCTTTGATTTTCACCGCTCCCCACCTCTACAACCCTGAAACCTCCACAACATGCCCATACAGACACCGCACATCCTGAGTCCTCGACTGTACTCTAAGTACGGTACTTCATTCATAGAAAAGTACAAGTTTGAGAGACTTTGAGTGGCAGTTCGTCTTTTTTTTTTTTTTTACTGCTCCACAGTTTAGGATAAATGTCAGAATGATGAATGATTACTATATGAAGTAACCATAATGTCAGTTTTTGATTATGGGTCTTCCTTGTTTCCACATTCAACTGTTTTAAAACACAGATGGAAAGCTGATAGAAAAAATGTCCAGCTACAACTCGCTGTCTCAAACATTTAATACTTTAGCTTCATTTACATCTATATTATGGAAAATGTTTGCATAGGAATTGTGATGTTTTCTGATACTTTTATTGTATAGTTGTGCCATCTGATTCAAATTTCAAATCCTTATTGTCAGATGATCTTTGATGGCTTTGGCAGTCAACATTTGCATTTCTTAATATTTTGTCATGTTTGAAGCAAATATCCTGTAAGGGATTCTCTGAGCAAAACCTTCTGTGTTCAGGGAATCATCAAAACCTCTTTGCTCATTTGTTTATAGATAATGGCAAAATTTTTATGTCTGCCATTCAAGTGCGAGTTTAACTGTCATATCTGAGGAATATGATTATTTTATACAATTGCTTACTGGACAATACAAACACAAAGGAAATCAAGGATGTTGACTGTAGTGTCCTTAATCTTTAAAAATATACTGTGCACCATACTTTTTACTAATATGTTTCTAAAGTGAAGAACTTTAAGCCTCTGAATTTACAGTGAAATCGTGAATAGTATACACTATGTGAACGATCTCAGTTATTTTACAGTTTGGAAAACTTTAGACACGCACTTCATACTCTTGTTCATAAGTCTAATTTGTCATGGTGCAGTTTTAGTCCTTAAGCTATTCAGCATGTATCCTTTTTTAAATGCAACCAGAGTCTGTTTGTTGAACTAAAATATTTTTTTTATTCTTGTTGAGTGATTCCAGCAGTGGATGAAACAAATACTGTGAATGGACTTTTTTTTTTTTTTCAAATAATCTAACTGGAAGACAACAACTAAACATTAACTAATAGTTATTTTTCTTCTGATCCACTGGCAGTACAAGAATGGCTCAAGGGTTTGCCTTGTGCCCTGCTCTCCCTGCTGTCTGTTCTTTTGCCAGTCCTTCTCCTGCTGTAGGTCTGCTGTGTGATGGGCCGTGTAGGAAAGGGATTGGGGGCACATTTCACACCTCGGGGGCAGCTTAGTGGGGGGTTGGCAGCGGCTTGATGAACAGAGTGCACCTGGCTGAGAGGAGAGGTCCCCAAACTTTCCTGGTACAGACATGGTTTACAGATCAAAGCGGTAATCCCTGCTTCGTCCGGTCACTCATTCCTCCTTCTCCTCCTATGCCTTCTCCTCCTCGGAGTCCTTGTAGTGGTTCGTCTCCCCAACTCTTTCTCCCCAGAGGCTTTTGTCTTCTGCTTCCTCGACAATGTGCAGAGTGCACCCCATGAAACATGCCTCATCCTTGCTCCTACGCTTGAACTACCTGTTTCCCCTGATGCCCATGGTGAACCCTGGAGCCCTGGCTGTGGGATTTTCTGACTCATTAGCTCTGCTCAGTCAAGTGAAGCAGCCTGCAGATTCCTTCCAGCTAAGTTCATCAACCTAGCCAGTGACTCCAACTGTGAGACGATAAGAGTGAAGGGGCTTCAGCCATCAGTCCCCGCTGTGACTTTGTTTAGTGTGAAATGAGATGAGGAGGAGGGGGATGAAGAGGAGTGGGGGGGGGGGGGGGGGGGGGGGGGGGGGGGGGATGGGAGTGCTAATCAAGCTTGTGGATGGATTTTGATGCAGTCAGATGTGGGCTGCAGGGTAGCTCCGCACCCTTACGCAGTGCAGCGTATTTAACACAGCTTAGCAGTGTAGTTACAGGAGTGTTAACGCCTGTCAGTTATACGGCTGCTCCTCTTGGCAGCAGGTGTCTGTTTGACCCTGGCTCTAATGTGCAGACGGTGTCCTGTTGACCTGGACTGTTTTGAAGGAATACATCTAGCACAGAACAACATGGAAAGAAGGGGAACACCTTTTCAAAAGGTTTACTGTTGACACTAAATGTTAAAATGATGATGGTGTTCTCATCACATGTTCTCTGGCATTTGAGCATTTATTTATTTATTTATTTGCATGTATCTGAATGACAAAAAAAAGCTTGCAAGGTTCATAGTCCAGATTTTAAAGAAACATGAATAGTGTAATGCCAAAATCAAGTCATGGGTCACATGTATAAATCAATTTAATAAACAACACAGGAGGAGTCGATTATGCTGCATAAACAACATATTTTTCCAGATAATCCACAAAATGTAGATGTTCAGAACAACACAAATTGTTAGTGCCTTCCATAATACATATAATAGCTGAAACAAATGTGTTTTAATCTGCCACTACTGTGGTTGAGGTGTGGTTAGGTTTAGGAAACTGCTTCTCAGATACAACAGTCATGAATATAAAACTAGCCACAACAAGGTCTTTTCACTTTACTTTAGTAAACCAGCCAGAGGCCAGAGATCAGTCACACAGTTTTATGTTTGGTCAGGAGATTCACAGGGTCCCTCTGTTGGACATTTACAGGAAGAACTCAGCCAGTTAAAGTCTCCCTTACAGGAAGACACGGTCCAGCACCTGTGTTACAGCACAATCCCAAACTCACAGGTTAATAAAGGTATGTGCTGATGCAAGCATTCAACCTGCAGTGTTAGACTTCACACATATTCTTCTCTTTCCTCTATGAGCCTTGCTACATGCACTAAGATTGAACCTGAAATCAAATAGAGCTTAAATAGCGGGACTGTTTGGAGAAACCTGGCCAAGGTGCTGACAAGATTAAATCACTTTCTCCAAATGGGAAAAACTTAAGTTTCTGGCTTTGTTTTACCCATTTCTGCACTCTTAACTCACAAATGTACACCTTATTTGTCTTGGCACTTTGTGCAAGAGAAAAAAAAAAACAGGTAAACAACAGGGCTTGTACAGATATAGCCTTGTGAACGGGGAAGATAAAGTGTCCTTGTCTCTATGCTGTAAATAAATGCAGAGAAATTAGCGGACAAGCAGCTGGAGTCTCTAGAATGACGGCATAGTTTTTAGCTCTTAAACATCACTAGTGACACACAATACACACACAGGGAGTTAATTATGAGACCCTGGCAACAATCTTGGCAGCCATCTTGTCTCATTTAGGTGCATTTCCTACAATTTAGCTTTTATTTTCTTTTGTGTTTTCCAGAAGAGAATGCAGCCAGTGTGTAAATCCACCAGCAGGCACAGAACATGTGGGGCACAGATAATAGCTCGATGGTGTTTGGGGGTTTTTTTCTCCACACCACAGGCTACTCGTTGAGAGGAAATTGCTCACAGATTTTAACTCGATCACTGTCTTGATGAACAAAGAGATTTCTTTCCATTAAATTCACTTTTGGGCTTTTTTTCCCTTTTAGTGAGGACATGTTCATGTACTTTTGTCTTTCTTTTTTTCTGTGAAAGTCATCTGTGTTTAGTCCTTTTTAAAAGGCCTTTTCAAAACTGGTTAGATCAGCGGTTCTTAAACATGTTCCATGTCCCAAAGACCCCTGGCCTGACACAAATTAGACCACAGACTCTATTTGGTAAGGTTTGTTTTTACTTCATTACTTTATATGTTTTATTATAGAAAGTGTATGAAACCCATCACCAAAATACTCACACATTTTGTCACAGTGATACTTATGCATGGAATAATAGTGAAAATAATTTATTCACCTTTTTGCTGGGGACTGCCTGGATTATTAAAAAAATCTTATCTAATAACACAGTTCCTACAGAAAATGCTCAATTACAAAGAAAGTAACAAAGATACAAATGAAGAATTAAGTTTTATAGTAAAGTCATTCAATTCAGTTATTTTTGGGAACAGTCATTCAGTCTCATTATACAATGTTTCCACAGCTGACATTGTCCTGGCCAGTTTAATGGTTGGATTTCCATCATGTCTTGTGTCCAGCAGAGCCAGTCAGCTCAAAACAGTGTAGAAGTCATGATGATGACCTCTGGGATCTCCGTCTAGACAGCTTGGGTAAGCTTGGGTAATCTTTTACTTTCAGGTTCCTAGGAAACACAAGACGACATGCTCAAAATGTCTATTCATCTTTCCATGAAATAGATAAAGACATGTTTAAAGCGAACTTGTTAATTTTTCCCTTTAACTAGCATCCTCCATAATTAATCAAACATGACTTTTTATTCTTTGACAGTTTTCTAATTAAAAAAAAAAGTTCTCTAATTGCACATGCACAGCAACTTATAAAAACTAACAAACAAAGTTTAACATATACAACATACATAAAAGTTTCAAAAACTGAAATTAATATCCATCTAAATACTTTAATAATAATAAGCAGAATATTGTGATGATTTAATTCACATACCTTGGCAAAAATATAACTATATTTAAAAACTAAAATGTTCATAATATAAATGAATCTAATTACTATGTGGAAGGTGTGGCTCATAATAGTGACATTTCAGCATCTTTCAGCTCATTCTTTCAGCTTCAGTCCAGTTTCACCACTCTCATCAGCGCCAGATAGAATTAGTGACTTATTGGTGCACATAGATATTTCCCCCAGGAGTTGGTGGTGATCAAGACAGATTTAAAGTGAGTGTGAGTGATTATTAGACTTTGCCATATCACTTTAAAAGTCATGATTTGTTACTGTTTTACGACTTGTTTCCACTCCAAGAGACTGAAATATGCAGATTTAAGCTCTTGTAAATCTTAATGTCAACCCTGAGTTATTTATCTAGCTCAGAGTACTGACCAGGCTTATTTAGCGTTGTTAGGGAAGCATATGAAATTAATATTAGTTAACTCACTGAGTCAGTTAACTCACAGTGTAGGAAATTCTTAATCTCTGGTCATTTTTAATCCAATAAGTGAACCTAAGACTTTGCTCTTTTATGTCTATATAATACTGCTCCTGGCAGCCTGGACAGCACGCACATATGAGGTAATGATGATGCAGTCTTTTGCTGCATGTCAGTCACACCAAACCTGGCTGTAACTCTGATAGGAAACACATGAGGTAGTTGTGACTGTCCATCTGTGTCTGGAGCCTGGCTCTTTAACCTGTGTTCTTGCTGGCAGGTGGCTCAGCTTCCCAGTGGACAGTGAGGCTACAGGCGAGTAAGCCTGAGCTATTTTTTGCCTTGGTGACAGTATAGGGTGACACAGGGCAGCTGATGGATAGAGTAAAGTGTCTGAGCTTAATCTAGCCCTGACATGCAAGGAACA
Source organism: Pampus argenteus (assembly GCA_036937835.1). Classification (NCBI taxonomy): domain Eukaryota; kingdom Metazoa; phylum Chordata; class Actinopteri; order Scombriformes; family Stromateidae; genus Pampus; species Pampus argenteus. The sequence goes on from CM072870.1 coordinate 14,984,666, forward strand.
AAAGGTCTTTGCCACCCGTGAGTTGCTGGGCATGTTCTGTTTGGTTGGAGTGGAAATTTACTGTGAAACACGTGAATTTTTTGAGGTGCGTTTTACCTTTTATAGAAGATATAATCAATATCTTTATGATAACAATGGATCAAATGATTATTTAATATGAAAGGATTTGCTCGTAGTGATGAACCAAAACAAAGGTTGGAAATACCAAAAAACAGAGCTAAAATAAACATTCATTACAGGAACATGACTCCAAATAAATGCTGATGTTCCTCCGAATCTGTTTATATAGGCTAACTGTTTGCTAACAAATTTGTCATATCAGCATAAAAGGTAGTCAGTGTTTGTGTTTACATCTTATTTCTGCTGCCACCAAGTGGCCACAGGTTTAGGGATTAGTACGGCGCACTGTGCCATAAACTCGACTAACTACTTTTACAAAGCTTGTGCATTTTCAGTAATCGTCGACATTGTCAGAAAGGTGATAATTCTACTTCAAGTTTATTACTGGGGTCATAGTGGGTAGTAATGGTGTGCTGGTGTTCAGTCTTCTCTTGACTATTATTGTAGCAGTTTGGAACACCCTGCAGATATTAGTGAACAATAGTACTTTTTGAAGGACTGACATTGTGTAACTTTCCAGTTTTAGACAGTCCTACATCCAAGCCAACACTTGAACAATCTGAAATTGATCTATTTTGTTCAATAGTTGGCGCAGGATGTTGAATCCTGTTTGTTTTCGTGTTTATGTCTTCTTCCACTTCTCCTCCTGGGGGTGTTATTGTGGAAACCAGGGATCACAGCAGGTCCTCCTCTCCTGCAGAATAAATGTATGTACGTTGCTTAACCACCACCACCAACAACCCTCCCTCCCCCCCTCGTAAAACTGGGAACACTTTTCTGTTCAGTTGTTTCTAATCTTCAGCAGAACACATTGTTTTTGTGTGTTTGCTCTCCCATGAAATAAATAGGAAACCTGTTTTTCATTGTCTTTGTTTGAAGCTTTCAGTGGATGCACTTGGGCTTCACAAAGTGTCTGAATGGCTGCAGTTACAGATAAGGACAAGATTGGGAAAACATCTCCATAGAACAAGTTGTCTTTTTCTCTCAGATGACCTCACAGTGGCTGCCCACAACTATCTAGCGAAAGATATTAATCGCCAAGACATCCGCACATGTAAAAGCAATAAGCCCTGTCAACAAAAATTCAGGTTTCACGGTGTCCTCTTTCTCTATTTTCTCTGAGCACTCCACAAGTGAGTCCTGTGCCAATTCGTATTTTAAACATTAAGAGTCTTTGTTTAAATCAATTTGGTGTATCAGATGGGCATTTATATTAGTAGTATATTAGGTTAAAAATAGCCTGCCTTTCTAAGATTATCTGAACTTTTTGGCACTCACACTGTCTTCATGGCTAAGCAAGCTAAGACAAACTGTGAATAGTTGAAGACCCGCTACGGGTGCTTCTGTTCTCAAAACCCTGTGTCACATGGGACAAACCTAATGGTCTGCTTTTGCACAGCCACCATGCTTGAATTTGGTGTTGTGACAGGTGTCATATCTCTGTGAAATGAAACCATTATCCATGTGGCAGGGCTCAATAAAACATCCTCTATCTCTCTCTTTCTTCCTCTATGAATTGATATAAGGCCAGACAAGGTGTATTTTGTGAACTTTGTTTGTGAGTGAAAAGGGAGCGAAAATGACAATCTACCTTTCCCCAAATCACTCTCTCTCTCTCTCTCTCTGCTGAAGCCATAATTATATGATGAGTGATGGTCGACTGACATGTGCAGAGAGTGCTGGGAGGGAGTTGACCTAAAATGTAAAGCAGGCCTGTGGTCAAAACAGACATGTGAAATATTTCTGTTGCTCTTAAAGTGTAGGAGATGGCAGCGAGTTGGTGAGAAGTCTTTTTCTGGTTTGGGCACTTCCGGCCACCAATTAGAGATATGTATTACTCTAATGAACTCTAATGTCTCAGATGCCAATACCACCAAGGTTACTGTTGTGCAGCACTTGAACTACAAATTCTTTCAAACATCAACAAACAACCTTTCCCAGAGTCATAAACTCCATTTCAGTTGATGGTGAGTAAGACCTTCCCTGAAACAAAGGCTGCACATGTGCTTCTATCATCACAACAAAATGCTTAAAGGAGTTGTCCTTTTCCGTCTGAAAGTTAGATGTGAAGATTGATTGTTAACAGGGGTGAATTGTTGTTTTTACACCTACTGTAGGTATTTGTATGGATTAAACTAATGGGATATAATGTGTTTCAGGGGTGCTAGGAGGCAGATTTTGTTGCCTTTGGACAGAGCCAGTATAGCTGTTAAACCCTCTTCCATTCTTTATTCTAAGCTAAACTAGACACTCTATTTTTATGGTTATAGTGAATGCAGGAACTATTAGCAGAAATGATATCTGCCACAAATTTGGATTTGGACACATAACACATGAGTGATGATTCATCAGGTTGCGCAACATAACAATAATTTTCTTTGTAATGCTGCGTCTCTATTACAATTGTTCAGCACTTTATCCTACTATCGAGATGATGATCATCAGAATTGGCTTCAGTTCACACAGAAAATGTATGGGGCCAGGCCTCAATTACTTGCCGTCTAATGGTATTACTGGAGATAAGAGAGAACATGCCTTTCAAGCTATTCTCTCAACCCTCTCGAGAAATGGAATGGGATTTTGTATGAGGGACATTGTGGTAAGCAAGCATAAAGCCACTCTCTGTTCCACAGCCAGCTCCTCAGAGAATTCACGCCAGACAGAGGATCAGCTCCAAAGATGAAAGTGAGGTCAAGGTGGCTTTTTTCTCCTCCTCCCTAAATCAAGCTTTCCCTCTACTCCTCTCCTTTCGTCTCCTCATCCCAAATCCAAAACTCTAGAAAGGGATGATGGTGTATTATGAGAACCAACTCTTGAACAGACATTTCTCCAGGTCTCTTTACCACATTTGTTATGAATGGATACATTCACTATATACTATACAATCAATATACAAAGTGGGTTTTGCCAAAAGTACTTACAATTCATCATACATTTCTGTCGTCATACTGTACATATGCTAATTTATCAATTTATTAGCGACATAACACTCAAAACCACAAATGTCAATGTGCTACTGGTAAATCACAAGTAGAGCTCAAAATCTTTCTAAAACCATCAAAACTTTTCTCTTGATCAAATTAGCCCAGTGTTCCTTAATGACACTAATGCTCTGACAGAGCATTAGTGTCTTGAGCAATACTAGCAACTCACTTAATGTTGCCTTGCCACAGCTCTGCATTTAATTATCATCTTTGCAGACTCAACATGCTACAGTAATACCCACATATATCTGTGTCTATATATATCTACAATTAACTACTAAAGGGTTAAATACTTATTCACTTTTTTTTTCACCAAATTGAAAGCTTGAAAGAGTTTGCATGCCCATACAGTGGCGCCACTTCCCTTCAAATTGCCTTTGGACATTGCATTTGTTTAATTTGGAGAGTGCACAATTTCCCTCCACTTCAGTGAGAAAAATGGGAAACTCATCAGAACTCTTTAGCTCGGACTGATTTTAGAGCCACTGGGGAAAGACGGTGAAGAGACAGAAGTGGGGCACTAAATACATCCACTGTATAGAGAGCAACAGGTTTTCATTTTACTCAGCACATTTCTTCTTTGCCTGTTCTTATGTTCCTGACAGACATTTAGTGGGTATAGGTAAGTACAGACACCGCACTGGTTTACCAAGAACTGTTAAGGAAACTGCAAACTACTTTACATTCATCTTAAATGTGAGCTATTTATAATGCTGCAACATGTGATTTTGGCTGCCAGGGTTCTTAAAAGCTGACAGACAATCTTGTTTTTGTGGTTGACTTCTGCTCATTGTGGGAAAAAAAATGAATTACACACATACGAACCGCTCTATTCGTGCTGCCGCACCATAAGATTAGAAATAAAGACCAATTTCTGGATTATTATGGTGATTTCCTCGCAATAAAGCTACAATATAATGATGTGATAAAAGACATCAATCATCAGTTTGCTGTGAATTGAAATGATTTTTGGGATACTGTTCAAATGAACCATCAACTAACTAGGTATTCATGTTTCAAAGTCCACAGCTGTAAAATCCGTCCAGAGTGCAACAATCAACAATCATCATGAAAGTTAAGAGCAAACACTCTGCAACACCCCCCTGTGCAGCGTGTGTGTTCCTCCTCTGTGCCCCTCACCACCCCTCATGACCCCAAAGGGACTTTCACTTTACCTGCACACTCCCAAACTTCCTATTAGCCCAAACACCCCCTTCACCCTGGACTCTGCTGGCCCCTCTCTCCCTGCTTTCCCATGGCCCCTTAAGCTCTGCAAACCATCCCACTGCATACACACACACACACACACACACACACACGTCTCTTACATAGAGTATTGTTTCAGCTATCAACTGCTCTGTATTCGACCATCTGTTAAGCACTCTCCCAGCTGTTGCCCACTCTCTCCCTACTCGGCAAAATAACAGCCCTATGAGTCTGTGACACGCACACAAGACAGAAATTACACAGAGCTGTGTCTGCTAATTAGAGACGGAGGCAGATTTGGAGTTTAGCCAGTCTGCAGGTAGAGTCAACTGTCAACCTGGTTGCACAGACACATGCCAACCTACTGCTCTCCCTCAGATTCAGAGCAAACGCTGGCTGACGAGCTGTTTACCTAATGAGGCACACTTAACCAACCATGTCTGCATCATTATGCCGATAAGAATGCATTTACAATAGGCTTGATACTCTCAAATCTCAAAAACACATTTTTATTGAGTGTACTGGCTGGTTACAAGACATTTTGTTTTATGCTCCACCAACCATGCAGCCTTCCCTCTTCCTCATCCACTTTCCTATGTCTTTTTCTATTTAGCCTGGTTGACTTTGGCTTCACTTTCGTCCTGAGAGGTTGAAATTTTTCACACAGACTGCATTTACAAGCTGTTACTGTACTATGAAATGTTAACCTGAAAGACTATGTTCTCCAACCAAAACATAGGGCTTGGATTCAAGGCTTCCAGTAAGGAGCTCTGGAATAAGGAGTGTGTAGGGGGAGTCCTAGGTGGCCCCTGGGACTGCAGTCAGCGATACCACCACATTTGTTGCGAGCAAATGTGAGGCTCATTTTTAAGATATTGTAAATAAGAAGTTGAAACTTTTTCATTTGCAATTTTGGCTGAGTAAGAAATCAAGCTGGAATGGACATGTGTGCTTTGTACATTATGTAATATTTGATCATATGGAAAGAGTTTCTCTGCGACCACATGCTGTTCCAATCACAATCTTGTCTGCTTTCATGTACTTCTATAACTGCATAGTCATTGTCCGAGAACACTAGTCTATTGACTGCCATTATGTTTCTGACTCAATCACAACACATTTAATGGCTATCTCTGTGGAAAAGTTATAAATACTCAAGAGGGGGAAACCATATGTTTCACAAAGTGTGGTCAGTGTATACTCATCTGCCTCTGCCCCTTCCTCAAGAGAAAAGCAGAGAGGTGATCTGATTCTGATTATCAGACACTCTTTGAGCCTAACATTCTGGTGCTCGGTGCACAATGGACTGATTAGTACACATATGGACATGTTTTTGCATATTCATTTTGAAAAGTTTGTTGTAAATCTGTCTGAGTATTTGGCTGGAGTGACTTTATAGTTAAATATAGTATTAAATAAATTAAACCAGCTTTATAGGACCTCTTTGCAGCAAAAGAGGCCTTTCATCAATAATTTCCTTAATGTCTAAATTAAAACCTTTCCAAATCCTTACTAGTCAGTGAATGACAAATGAAAGATATTATTTTAGCCTCTAAAGTCAATGTCAGGGTTTTGCTATAAATTGATCATGTATTAATTCATTTGTTTGTGATAGTGATTCATGGTTTTGTTACAGAACCAGCATCTTCAACGATTTTGTTTCCTGGAAGTGTAAGGAATGATCTACTTGAAGCATTGCTATCCTGAGAAGCTGTGTGATGGCAGGACAGAGAGATAGATAGACAGACAGTGAGAGCATCCCATGCACATGCTCTGAGACAACTGTCTTTGATGAAGGGGGTGAAGGCAGCTTGACCCACTGCTGCAGGCACACACAGACCTCTGTAGCACAAAGAGCTTCAAATGACTTGTTTGTAAGCACCGCGAAATGAACACTCTTTATTAACCTCACTGTTTATAGCGGATGGCAGACGTGGAGCTTTGAGTTTCCATGTCAGTTTGACCTATCTCATATTATTGTAACTGATGACTATAACTGTCTTTCTGTTGTTTTCAGGTTAAGCTCTGTCTCATAGTAGTTTCTCCCCAGTTCCCTAAACTGCAAAACATATGGACTTCCTCTCTGTCCAGGCTGAGCTAAGGGAGGCTTGGAGGAGGATGCTGGGGTGCATGGGGGAGGGAGTGGGGGGGACCCAGGGAGCCACAGAGCTCTGTTTGTTCTAGGTTAATGGGTTAACGTTGATCGGGAACAGTGGAAGTGGGTCAGAGCCTGTCTGTTTGGTAAAATCGATGGAAGCGATAAAGAACAGGAATGGTGTCATTTTCAAAAGGGAAACGCAGCATTGCTGTGTTAAGATATGGTTACAAGGAAACAAAGAAGGTTTATATCCAAGTATAATCAGTGCCAATGCAAAAATGGCTTAGGATGTAACCACTGGTTATATTCTGAACTAATCTGTATTTGTTTAAACCTTGTTTAAAGGTCAAAAACAAAACATTTATTATTCTCAGACTTGCTCAGTATTATGTCACATGGTGGTTTGTATCGTATTTTTTTGTTTGATTTTATGTGAGTAAAAGTGCAATTAATAGGAAGCCCTGATTTAAAATTCAATCACTTTGGATGCAGGCCGGTACATACTCCTGGACTGTGTGTAAATTGTTGCATCTTTTCACACCAAAGTTGACATTCTTATAGTGATTATTATTGACTGTGAAGCAATACAACACATCATTAAAGATTAAAACCAGTGGTTTCCAACCTTTTTGGCTTTTGATGTGTGTGTAGTTGTCTTATTTGAAATATTAACAGCTCTACCAAATAGTTATTTTTTTTACCCCCTAAACTTCTCACATGGTTTAATTTCAATAAATGTTAAAATGATCCAACATTTCACCAAAAAACAAAGATTAGAAGAAAAAGTCCAAAAACTGAAAACAGATTTATGCTTTCCTCTTCCATTAATCATCTCATGACCCCTTCAGATTTATCTGATGACCCTTTGGAGGGACCTACGCCTAGGTTGGGAACCACTGAACTAAACTAGCTGACTGTATATAAAGTAGTTCAACACAAACTAGCTCCACCTCCATCAGGTACAACAGTAACATGCTGTTTAACACTGATGCTTCAGTATTAATAATCTAATAACGCATATATAATCATATATCAGTCAGAGAAAATGAAATGAGGGCCCTTACTTTAATCCTTTAAGTACATTTCACTGCTAATACTTATGTACTTTTCCTTAAGTAGAATTTTCATGCAGGACTTTAACTCGTAATGGAGTATTGGTACTTTTACTTAAGTAGAGGATCTGAGTACTTCTTCCACCACTGGCTAAACACAGGCATCGAACTAGCTTTAAGCTCTTACAGTAGTCAAAGTGGACAAAGAGTATTGATGAACACAAGCCAAAACTCGATCCGTGATGTCACGAGTCAGTAAGTGGTGAAATCCTACACCACCAGCTGGTGGGAGTTGTGTTGGGGTGCATACTGGTCCCCCTGCAACAGTGCAAGTCAAGGCACATAGCAGAAACCACCGCCTGGAGGTAAAGACGCGCAGAGCTGGATCTGCCGTTGTGTTGGTGACGACTCTGGAAGAAGCAGACGAGCTTTGACTCTCTGTATCCCACCGAGCGGTGCAGTTGACACTTACAAGCCAAACTTTTTTTTTTCTATGCAACTGTTGCGCGTCTCCACTTCGGACAGAAATAGACTGATCACTGCGCGCAACGGAGCGCAAAGGATCTGAGGCTCAGGTTTGTAAGAGTGAGAGAGATCTCTCCTCTGGACTACAATACGATGAAGAAACTCTGAGGTGGCAGTACCCCCGTCCGCTGTTAGCTTCCTTTGGCTGTTACCGAAGGGTTATCCCATGAACAGGTATCCTCTTGAGTGTGATTCTGTTTTCACCCAGATCTCTGCTGCCTGGACAAATGCATACAAATGCATTTAGGAGCTCAACGGACAAGGAGTGGACACGTTTCCGCGGCAGCAACGTAAGTGGACATTTGGTTTTTAGTAATATACAGATGTTAGAATGTCTCTGCGCATCTGTGTCGTTGAAACTGAAACAGATTTTCATTGAAAATGGTAACTGGGGGAGTCATTTCTGCTCTGGTTCCTTGGCGACTTTCCCTCACAGGGCTGCCAATGCACTAAACATAGTTTCTGCAGCTACAAGTTTTATTTTGACACACTACTACAGTATTTTCATTTGGTCAACGTGATTAACGGGATTATATGTGTATGATTTTTTAAAAATGTATTCCAATTATACCCTACGGATATAGATATATATATATAAAGTTAATCAGATATGAACATGCAGCCTGGGATATGGTATTCATATCTATAATATGAATACCATGTGGCCTACTACTGACCCCTTTCCTTTTAATGTATCTCTCACTCATATAGCTATGATAAGCCAGGAAATAAACACTAAAACATGGAGACAGAGGATGAATGAGTGTGGCGTGAAAGCAACTAGCATGTCAGTGATTAAATCATTGCTGTGCTATATGATGATATATGCAGTGGATTAACTGTCTGGAGTTTCAGGATCTATCAAATTTATCAAACTCTGTCTAAACTTTTTGGCTTTGAATGGTGAAGAAATAAATTTTTATCGTCTTTAAACCTAAACATTCCTCATAGAAGTGTTCATTATTGACATTAAGCATGCAGGTTTTGCTGACCTGTCACATTCAGCTGCAGCTACAGAAATGTGCACACCTATTTAACAGGAAGGTTATTTTCTGCCATCAGAAGAGATTCCAAGTTGTCTGTACTGTATTATGAATCCCTTCCAGATATGACTCAAAAGGAGCCGAGATTACAATGCATTCTGTTGTTCTGTGCTGATAGTGTTTGCCATGGAAAACAAAGTGGACCTGACATCCTGAGAGGTCCTTTTTTTTGTTGTCCTTGAGAGTGAAATTCACCAAGAGTTTAGTGTGTGTGGATCAGTGATTAACTGGCTCCTGAGCGCCAGTGTTGATATGTGGTTTCCCTGTTATTCTGCACATTAATGGCACTGTTCTCTCTTCTCCAGAGAACATATTGGTAATAGGGCATAACACTTAGTGAAAGAAGGATGCTTCAGGTAGACTAGGTTTATATGAGGATGCACTTATTAATACAGGCGATTGTGAAACTCATAACTTTACAAGGGATATTGTTTCCCATCTCACATGTCAATACTTTCTAATTCTTATAATTTCATTACGTGCTATACAGTCACACTTAGGTTTAATATGACCTCTCAACTTTTGTTTTTGATATATTCTTGTGCAGTTTAATCTTATTCGGTTGATATATCGTCTGAAAAAAAAAAACCCCAAACAATTTCCCACTTACTTACTTAGTCATGCCATGTCTAGCCATGCAGGTAAGATTTGGTTTTGTTAGTTTTTGCTGCTAAGACGTATCTCACCATCCACTTACATTAGAAGTGACTCGAAGTTGTTTGTGGGACTGAAAAATTTAGCTTCCTACACATACATTTGAAAAACTATAGAGCATATAAGTGTCTTTAGAGAAACAATGTTTTGGTTACTTCGGATACTTCACCAACCTCACTGTGACAATTTAAAAAAAATAAAAAAAATTGCTATTTTCTACCTCAGCTAGGTACCACAGCAGCTAGGTTAAAAAATATGTTTGTGTGAGCTGACACTTTAATGATCACGATGATGTGATTAAGAACTAACTTAAGAAAGAGAAATGTTTTGAAGGTTTCAGAGTATTGTCCCCTTTGACTCTAACTAAAAGTTATACACAGTAGGATCACAGCTTGCCCACCTTCTTGCTGCATATACTCACCTTCTCCACACCAGTGGCTGTAGGGATTTTGGCCTGTCTGCGTGAGTGAGTGTATTTAACCTTCCTAACATCTGCAGGTCCTCCTGCAACAGGAAAAGGGCAAACTAATAAAGGCCAGTGGAAGTTTACTCACAGCCCTTTGTCTGCTTGCTGTCTTGTGGACTAAGTCAATCTTTACTCTGGTCTGCAGTGACCTCTTGACTCTAGCCACCAATCTGAGTGAGCAGACAAACAAACACCACACTTGTCAAACAAGAAGCATGATCTTGGAAAATTATATTGAGATGAATATTTTTATTGATCTGTTGCCTGGGGTAGTTTGGAAACGTATCAACTCTGAAAAGTATTTCAAGCCTTGGCTAGAGAGGATGTTCAAGAAAGCAAGTGAAACGTGGAAACTTGTTGACCTGGTAATTTTGACTGATGGCCATTTGGACATGATAAGAAGACAAGCCCACTTAGTGCTTTCATAATGAGGTCATTATGATCAGGATACAGGTGCTGAAGGTGAAACAAGCCAGAAGGAGCACATATTGGCTCTGGATCAGTTACTTGTTCATGTCCGGGAATGTTTTGGTTGAGACTGAGAAGCTAAGCATGTAGGAACATTACACCTGATTAGCAAGACACTTAGATGTTTTCATAATGTGTTTGTGTTTAATGTTGGGCCATAACTTGAAGGGTGTATACGACATATATGAATTCTATAATGTTTCAGATGTATTATTTACTTCTTTCACCATTTGCAAAGTGGCATCTACTATCAGTCTCAATATAACTACACAGAGCGCTGCATCCTGCATGTGTGTTAGAGTTATTGCCTCCTCTCTGTTTTGAATTCCATTCCTTTCCAAACTTTGGCTCAGAAGAGTCACTTAGTTGCCAAAGGGGCATGTAAGTGTGGAGGTTAGGCAAATGCTCTAGTTCAAGCTCTATAAACCTCAATTTTCTGAAAAATTATTCTTGTGTTTCTGTAGCCTACTACATCTACTGTGGTGATATTCTGAAGGCAGAAACGATCTTTTAAAAGTCATCATAAAGGTGTGAAATGAAACGGGTCAGTCAAGGTGACTCCCATTAGGGGTTTTTTTTTGGTTTTTTTTAGGCGAAAGGCGGTCCAACATAGCTTTACAAATCAATGAACTTTTTCCACCAAAGGCAAAATAAAGAGGCAGAACTTGCTAACGGCCTAACAGCAATTGTATTAGTACTGTTTATTCCTTCAAGAAGTTAAACATTTCAGTTGTTTGGGTAGATTAAGAGCTTCACATGCTCTGTCGCCACCAAATGGAATTCGGAAAATGGTAAGTTTCCTGCCAAAATACACATGTAAACAGTATACTGTTAATGTCACTGCTCACAAACTCAGCCCCTGACAGACATCAATGATGAACACAAGAAAAATTGTTGCCCTTTCCTTATGAGGATTGTAAACAGAACTTAAGTGAGTTTATTATTTGCTAAGTCAACTTGACCACTTTGCCTCTCAGCCTTTTCCTTAGTTGAATAAACCATTGTTAGGAATCCAAGCTAATGTTAAGTGGACAAAGACAAGATCTGTTACTTCTGGAATGATTCCTTCCAGTGGCGAGTTTTAAATTGTGATTATTTATAGTCTTGACATGACACCCACTCCCCACATAGTGGTATTTCCCTTAGTCAACAGAGCAGTGTTTGGGGAGCTTTGTCTTGCTTTTAGCTGCCTTTTCCATTAACTGCAAGGACTGGGAAGCATGTCATAGTGTGCTGTTGCTAAGACAGGGGTTTTCCTCAAGATTTAGGAAGAATCAGTAAATGGTCATCCACAGACTGTGGTGGACGCCATGTAGCCTATGTTGTGCCTACATGTTCATTCATTCCTGTTTATATATATATGACATAATGAAATACAGAGTTTTTGCATATGGCAAACAGGAGGGTTAGGGTGCTGGAAAATTTCCACCACTTACGTCACTATAGATGTGCTGAGGCATTGACCCAGGTCTGGCTGGTGCCTCAGGGATGCCTTAAATAGAACAGGGAGACTGCGTGACAGACAGGCAGAAAAAGCTGTCTGTGCATCAACATCAGATGGCCCTACTTGTTACTTCAAAGGGGAATCTTAAATGTTATATTTAGTTGTTTTTTTTTTCTTTTTTTGGTCTACTTTTTATACCCTGCCAACTTTTAATCAGGGCCAGCTACTCATTGGCTTCATACATGTCAGTTTTATCCTCTCATAACAGATAGATGATTGTATTTATTTATTCCCCCCTTGTTTTCCTCTATTCCCTTTTCCTGCTTTGGTCTTATGTCTGTGTTCCCGGCCATGGAATGTCACACCACTTTCTCGATGGAACAGGTGACAGGGCTCATTGTGTTTCTACTTACAGTCAATCTTTTTCTTTTAGATTTTTATTTTCGTTGTCTTTTTCCCTCTCTTCTCCCTCCTTGTCTTTCTCTCTATCTCTCTCTATTTCTTCCTCTGTCTGCTTCACTTTCTCTTTCGTTCCTTCAAGTGTACCGGTCCACAGTGCTCTGGGAAAATAAACATGCCTGTCCATGGCTCTCAGTCAAACAGGGCCACACAAACACTGGTAGCCTCTTCACTGGGTTAAGGAGAGATATTTGTAATCCAGCACCCATGCTGTTTGTAGCTATCACACTCAAATAACAATCCCTGAAGGTTTAAGGTGCGACAGCAAGCTGTGATTGATGGCACTGTTTTTGGTAGGCTTATGTAACTGCATATTAAAATAGCAGGACTACGGTCTCCTCGAGTTTTTTGTACTACCATCATTCTCTGTCAGTGTTGAAAATCATCACACCAGTTGCCGGAAGCCACTTCAAGTTGTGTCAGCAGCTGTTACCATGTAGGGCTGTCGATGTGATTGATTTGGTTTAAATGTAGAATACGCTTTGAAGCTGTAGATGATCCTCTGTAAAGTATGTTGTGGGTTATAGTTGTAGGAAAAAAGATTAAATATTATTATGTGACTTGGACTATTGTTACATTTCAGTGGAGGTGTTTGTATATACATTTCACCCCCATTTATCAGATATTTTTTCTGTTATGGTTTGGTAATTTGATTTGATCTGTTTGATACTTGTGATTTGACTGATTGACAGCAGAGGACAACATGAGCAATAAACAAATTCACACATCACTTTAGTCTGAACAATATAGAATTATGCAACAAAACATTTAAAGACTAAACTCAAACTTACAGTAAAGCAAAAAATCATGTTGCTTTACATATTGTCCTCACAATATGTATATATGGTGGGGTATGATTCATCATAAACGCTGGTGCATTTTCTGTCACTGTTCAAGTTAAAGTCGAGTTACAAAATTGGTCATTGACATTATACTGTGTAGATAGGATACCAACAAAGATGGTGAGACTGGATAAATGTAAAGATACGACACAATATGTAATTTTTGCTACAGTTTGAGGGGTATGGATTAAAAATGTGAATAGATATTTAGGAGCTGTTGTACATGGTGGAATGTGTAATCCCTGACCCCTGAGTGTGTGGTTTCTTGAGGTAAAAAAAATGACTTTACACTCTCCAATCTCAAATAATTAGGAGGATGGTGTGTATAAAAATGAGAACAATTAACGTGATGAGTGTTAATGCACATATACTCCATTTACACATGGCATTACACATAATCTATATGTGGGTATCTTCAACAATACAAAGTGTAAATGTACTCTCCTGTTAGTTGCTGTACATTTGGCCTTTTATTGATTGTATACAGTGCCTACTGTCCCTCTGCTGTAGCTATATGGTGGGCAGTGCCATCTAGAGGTGAGGTCAGTGTGGATCAAAACCATTATAAAATAAGGTCACAGTATGCACTATAAGCAACATAGGTCCTTGTATATCATTGTGTAATCCACACTGTTTGAAATAAAAAAGAAATCTTCAAAAATGTTTGATTTTTTTTTAGTTAAAATAAATATTTCTTTCAATTTTAAGTGATAGTACAGTTTTTTTTGCATTGCTAGAGATACAATATTTTATAGCCAGATCACTATTATCATGTACACAGCATTTGTGGCTAGTAATGAATATGAGCAGATCATTATCTCCTGTGTATCATAAAAGCCTGGTTGACACACCCTTTCAAGGGCTTTTGTGACTCAAGGGGTGTGACAATCCTCTAAATCCTTGCAGAGGCTTTTCCCTCTTTGTGGTCTGTGGACGGATCCCTCTTGGTGTTGCTGAGGCATGCTTGTATGAACAGCATCAAACTGTTACCAATTGTGACTTTGACATAAAAATGTCACAGTTGAATGAATTTGTAAACAGAGGAGTCTGGTAGCGTTGCATTACATGTTCAAACTACTAATTTAAACTTGCAATAGACTACAGCTGCAACCAACTGTAGCCTAATTTTTTTCTTCTCATGAGCCCTATAAATATTGTTACTTACACACACACACACACACACACACACATACATATATATATATACACACACACGATATATACTATAAATAGTTTGTAAAGTTTCTTATGGAGTTTTGATAAGCATATTATTATTATTAATAATGATATTATAAAATACTTGTTTGTATTGGGGCAAAGTACGGTTCTAAATCAATGCGCAGGATTACATATACATACACATATTAACGTTAACCAGCCAAACTAACAGATTTAACTATAGGTTTAATTGACTGCAAACAAGCTAGTAATCAATGCTAGCTAAATCATAACAATTAATTTGTAAAGCGTGACACCACCAACTGTCCTCTTATAACTAAATTGTGGAAAGTAAAGTAGTCCGTTTCGAGGGGGGCGTGCTAGAAATACCCGGAGAAACGTTGAACGATCAATACATCCACACCGGAGGTTTGGAGTTGCTAGTGATTAGAGGACTTGTATACAAAGTCTATTCTGACCAACATTGCAACAACCGGTCTTTGACCCAAGAGATATAACTTAACTTAACGTTTACACGTTATGTTAGCTTCGCTAGTACGATTTGTTTTGCTATAGTTTCGTTAACGTTCAGTTATCGACCGTTAACGTCCTGTCTACGGGGCTACTAGCTAACGTTAACGTTTTTTTCTTCGTTAAACTATCTTTTTCAGGAAATGTGAGGTGGCCTAAACTCTGTTTACGTATTACGCATCAGACTTATAAAAAGTGTAGTAGTTTGACTTTACTTTACTGACCTTTACATGGTGGACATTTTAGAAAAACACTTGGCATAGCCGGTAACGGTGCATTCCAGCTAGGTGTTTCAGTCCCACGGCCCACGCTGGTTTGACGGTATGGCATACTTACACACCTACATGGAACAGAGCCACCGTTATTGTTTTTAGTTAGCTAGCTACACTTGTGCTTTTTTTTTGCCATGGAAAGTCAAACCTATTTCTTCCTGCAGCCTCCCTATTATTCTATCTTGAGTGTCTATTCCTGTACTTCCTATAGACATTACCTATATCTGCAATGTTTACCACCACAATCTCAAACAGTGTCACTACTATCACTTCAAGGCCTCACGATGCTCTTAATTGCAGATTTCTCCTTATGTTATCCACCTTCGCATCTCTCCTTGGACATAGGCTACATGGTGAAAATCACCTGACGCTTATTTATGAAGAACTGTAATTCCTTCTATAAACTATATTGAGCTGCAACAAGTTGTCGACTTAATTGATTAGTTGCCAGCTACTAAATGAATCGGCAATGATTTTTGAAGACTTATTGTTATAGTAATTGACCTACGCATCGTTGTTATCGTTGTTAAAATAAGTTTACCTGTTATTATTTTCCTATGCTAATTTGTGTTTGTATGTTCCCCTAGGTGGAACCTTCTCCTGCTCCTGTCAGTATGCTCAGCAGTACACTCTGGAGAAGAAGACTACCTAGCTCAAGGTAAACAACAGAACACTAATAATAACACAATTTTCTCTTCCTTTTTATATCGAAGCCTTTTCCCATTTATTTTGTCCTTGTGATTCCTGAACTGATCTGTCAGACTTTTGACCCTGCAGCTATATGTATCCTCTTTTATTGCTTCAAGCCTCAGCCAGTGGATAGATGAAATACTAGTGAGTGATTTTTGCTACTTTAATGAATAATGGATGATGCTATATATTTGCTATTGTTTATATTGCCAGTACATAGTTTAACTTACATAGTGCCCCTAACATATGCATCTATCCAGTCCATCAAATCAGTATCAGCAAAGATAATTGCTTAGTTATGTAGATCAAATATAAACAAATATCAACCAGACATGACAGTTCCACATTGAATACAGTTTCTATGTCAATGTAATCATAAATTTCAGAGTTGTAGTTATCCATAATAATCAAACTCATGATGGGCCACAGACTCAGCTTTTAGCAATCTCTGGACTGTTCTTAACTTATATAAAATTATCCTAATGAGTTCCATACAGAGAGGTAAAACAGAAACAAATCTGCAAAAAAAGAGCACCGGTACTGGATCAGTGATTAGTATGGGCAGATAAATACCCTTAGCTGAGGAACTGATATATATATATATATATATATATATATATATATATATATATATATATATATATATATATATACATAGTGCAATACATCACTATTTGGAGAAAACTTTCACACTGAGTTTTTTGTTATATTCTTTGGTTTAAGTGTGTTTGAGAGTAAATCAATTAATGTAGAATAAAATAACTTAAGGTGCAACCACTAACAGCATACTGTACAACACAAATTGTCCACCACTTTATGTTTTTCATTTGACTTGTTGAACACACTGCTGAGGAGGAAGGAAACATATTCAATAGTAGTTTCTTTTTTCATTTAGTTAACATAGTTAACAAACAGGACAAAGACAGTGCATTTGTCCAATAAGGACCTTGGCTGAAAACAGGAACTCTGTTTTGCTTGCTCTTTTTTTAACCTTTACCCGCAACATGTCTGCTCTTGCTCTCCAGGCCTCATAACGCACGTAGAAGCAGACAGAAAGGAAGAGGAAATCTCAGATAAATGCTAAACATGTTTTGGCAACTGTGCCTCAGCTGGTCAGATTCTGGAGATGAGATTATATCCATCTATGCTTTTAAACAAAACAACAAAGATGAGAGCTGAATGTGAGTAGGGCTGAAGTCAGCAGTTGATCAAAGATGGCAGACCTGAAAGAAAGCAGAGTTGACGTTTTCATTAGTGCTCAGTATACTCAGTACAACTTATTTCTTTATAGCCATTCAAGCATTCCAGTATAATCGCACATATTCCTGCAGATGTGACTTCCTTGCAAGAACTTGCCATCACTCTGTGAGACAGAATGCTTTCAAAATAATCTGAAGAAAATTCAAATAAGTTAAGTGTCAACTGGTTGCCTTTTATGATATTTGTTGAGAGGGTATACTTAGTGAATTTTTGTGTAGCATATTACTGGATCACTGCCAGAAATACCATATAGTGTATGCACACCTAATTTAAAGTTGACCCCATCATGAATCCTCACACATATATGCGCATTGTGTAATGCACATACTGACTTCAACTTGAAGTAAAACCCTTCAAGGGGCTTATTCCGTCTTGCATTGTCCTCTTCCCACATATCTATAGCTGATGAGCACACTCTAAGCAGGACCAATCCATCATAACAAGGGGAGGAGGAATGCACAGAGGGCTAGAGCAGCTTGTCTTCACATATGGGACAGGTTAATTGGAATCCAGACTGACGTTACCTCTGGCAAAGAATGTCAAGGACACCTCAGTGCATGCTTAGATCAGCTGCAGATAGATAGACCCCGGTGTTTCCTCTATAATTGTACAGGCCATGGGCTGCCAGGCCAACAAGAACCAATTCCAGGCCCCAAAAAATATTTTTTTGTATGATAAAAAATATATCCATTCATTTGGATATCAATAATCACATGTGTTTGGGAGCCTCTGTGCAGCTCTGTTCCAAAATGTGAGTCATTGCATGCCATTGCTATGCTATGCATTGCAGAATTCCTTTAAATTACTGCAGAGCGAGGGTGCGAGTGCTTAATGAGCATGTTGGAGTGGAGTGGAGCAGAGGAAAAGTTTAGCAGTAAGTTGTCAATCCGACAGTAAATGTGAAGCGGGTTAGACCCAAAGTTAGCGACAATGGGTCAGCCTTACCTGGCCGGGCTCACTTAAAGGTCACTGAACTGACCTTTAAAGTGGACTAGCTATTTTAATTTTAATGTCAATCTCAGCCTAAACAAAGAAATGTTTGGATGCTGAGTCAGTTGAAAGCTTTGCTCTGGAGATGCAGATCATAGGCTGAATTAGTACATTCAGTTTCCCCTCAGATGGCAGTGTCAGAGAAGTGTTGCTTCAGAGGAAGGCAGTGTTTTTGGATTAGCAATGAAATTACCTCCAACTGCCCCTGAGATCTCCTCACAAAAACACCTGTACCCACACATATCTGCATATACGGGTTTATGCTTACAGGTGTAATGTTTCCTCGATATGCCTTCAACAGTGGCCCATACCCTCTCTCTCACACGTGCACACACAGACTCACAGGTCAGATCAGATTCTAAAATGACCGACCTGCGACATTTTGCAATTACTATATTATAATGTGTCAGGATCCCTTGTGTCCTTGTTCCCATTTGACATTTTTAGTTTTATTTCTCTGGAATCACTGCTCTGTACTGACATGTGTGACATGTGTGACACGTTACCCTCCAGCATACTGATCTGTCTATAGCTCTTTACTCAAAGCCAGAACTGCATAGAATTTCCTCTGTCTCCAAGTAATGTTTACCGTTTACCTGTGTAGGCATGGGAAAAGAATGACAGGATCGTTTGGAGGAAAGCTGCTCTCATTAATCTCTGGTGGCAGATTGATTTAAAAAGGCTGTGTGGACTGGTTTCCTGTATCCTAGTTTGGCCTCATCCTTCTCTAGCCCCCTACACCCCCACCACTCATCTGGGCCACAGCTGTCTTTCTGGTACTTAATCCAGAAGAAAAACTGGGAGAGGTCACCAGCATCATGGGGAGACTGTTGAAAGCATGCAATGGCTTACCACTGCCTTCTGATTTATTTAACTTAAACAGGAACAAATTGTGTAATGTCCCACATTTGTTGTATTTGTAGCAATGACATATCTTTTGTTGAATTAAATGTAAAAGCCAATATACAAAACATGTTAATAAAACACAATTTATTAACCCCATTACTAAACAAAAAGTAATCTGTGTAAAGTGAGTCCTGCAATGATATTGACAGGTGTCCATAATACTACTCCCTTTGGACGCTGTTTCTTTCATTCCCCCTCTTTCTTTACCAGTCTTTATTGTTGCTCTCTCTCTTAACCCTTCAATAAAGGTAAAGAGCATATAAAAAAAATCTGCTGGCTGTTCCAATTTTATTTAATTTTAAATATTAAAGCTGTGGTTCTGTAAATTAGAAGCAACAGGAAATAAAGGGCCAACTGTCCCCAGGAGGACTTGAGCTGGTCATTTCATAGTTACAGTACATGGTATTAGACTACTGCTTTTAATCAATTCAGTAGATGCTTTGTCATATATATTGTTAAAATAAACTTTGCTTTGAGACATTTAGTTTGTAAATGAGTACTTTAAGATAAGTACAGGACCTTTTTATTTGGTTTAGAAACATTTAAACCAAAGCCTGCTTGCCTGCTTTCTGATAGTGTCTCATATGTCTTTCAGGAGTGGATATTCTCTATCGACTGGGGCTTACTGCTCAGAGCAGCACAGACAATTCCTACGAAAGGACCGCCTCCCCTTCGACCACCTACTCCACTGTTGTCTCACCTTCGAACCTTCCCGTTTCTGGATATGGGGTGATACTCGACTCAAACTCCCTTTATGAGGCTCCAGCAGGCAGTCTGTTCCCGCCAGAGATTGGTGAGGAGTTTTCTGTTGTGGTTAGCCTAAGCTCCTGGCGAGCGAACAATGCTTTTCTTTTCAGTGTCAAAGATGGCAGAGACAGGCTGCGTTTCGGCATTCAGCTGCTGCCACGCAGAGTGGTGGTTTACACTGCAGAGAAGGCCTCCATTTACTTCAACTACAATTGGCAGGATGGGCGTCAGCACCCTTTTGCTGTTGGTGTCCATGCACACTCAGTGTCCTTCTATGCTGATTGTGGGGCAGTGCAGCAGCGGGAGCAGACCCTAGGGAGATCTCAAACACTGGGGGACTCTGGGGGTCTCTTCACTCTGGGAAGGATGAACTCCAAAGCGGCACCGTTCACTGGTCAAGTCTGCCAACTAGATATCTATCCCTCGGCCCAAGCTGCTGCGCACTACTGCAACTACCTTAAAAAACAGTGCCGGCTGGCCGACACTCACCGATTGCCTTTGCCACATTCTGGTTTGGATATTGAGGCAAATGACCCCCCCTCTAACCCCCTAACAATGTCACTTGTTGAAATAGCAGCTGCCGATCATACACCCATAAAAACCACAGCAGCTGTCAAAATGTCCCCAGGTAGTTTGGTCAAACAGCATTCAACCCGAAGCCCATCAGTACTATCTCATCTGGGGAACCAGAGCCACATTTCGACATTAGAACCTCTTGCCCACACCACTACATCCTCACTTCGGCCTGATAGCCCCACTTCTGCTACCCTGATTGGGATAGCAGCTCTGGATCTCACTCATAGCACATCTGTCACCACTACCAAAAATGTGTTGTCAAAAAGGACTAGGCTCCAGGCAGTCACTGATCTGTCTGAGAACAGTACAGAGGAAGAGAGCAGCTCTGGGGGCCTACAGACCCTGGATGCCAACCCAGACCTGGTTTCCCCAGTCAGGCAAAGTCGTGTGAAGGAAGGACTCAGGAACAATTCCATCTCTAGCTCGAGGGACTCCGGCTTTGGGCCTCAACAAACTCATCAACTTCTGGAGACTCATCTGAGACCTAACACCACCACTTTGTACCGTGAGAATCAGGTGGACACCTCAGAGCACCATGATCTGGATGGCAGCTATGATGATGTAGACATGGGAGGATATGATTATGGATATGAGGAGCCTGACTTCTTCTATGACTACGAAGATGGTTTAAATGGGCCCAAAGGAGAGCCAGGTCCTCCGGTAAGTGTCAATTAGAGCTTTGAGTGTTAATGCAACAGTTCTCAGATAAGTAAGCCACAAGCTAGTGCATGTATGTGCATAATCAAGAGGAAAATATCAATACAAGGCAATCAAAGCTAATTTATTGCCATCATATTGACATCTGATATGCACCCAGGATGTATAAAAAAACATTTTGGCAGGGCAGTGTATTGATGTAGGTGTGATGGCATGTCCAAGCGCTGTTCTTCTTTTCATGTATGTACAGGTTGTTAAAATAACATGTCATTCCCTGCTGAAATACTGCCAAAGACCTTTGCTGTTATGTGAGAGAGGATTACTCATCTTAAGTTTAGAGGTATACCCAGGCAAGATGAAATTAGCTATCCATTCAGCCTCATGATGTAGCTAAAAATATCAGGTATTGCTTGTGTTTCCATGAGTAAGTTGTATGATCTTTTTATCTGATCTATTTAAACTTCACAGTTTACATTATGATGTAAGATGTCTGGACTCATCTTCCAGTTTCCATAATATTTCCTCAGCTATAAAGTGCCTGCAGGCTTGTAGGTGAGACGCAGCTCACCCAGCACTGAGTTGTTGGAAGTATTCTACTTACTTTAAGTATGTCTGATCAAACTACTGCAATATTGTGAGCACAATATAATCCACTGGTCCTTTTCCAGTGGGTCACAATTTGGCAGAATATTGATTGATTATGTTTGTTATTTCCTGCTGTATTGTTTGTTTGTATGTATTGGCTACTCTGAGCACTTTGATACAGGCATGTCTTGGGTCAGCTGAAGGTCAGTGGCTCACTCAGTGTCATTACTTCTTAGTTTGAACTTGGAAAAAAAAGCAGGTTTACTTCCTCAAGAGAAATATTTTAGGGGTTTGCAGCCACATAACCAGGAAAGTTTTGTTTTAGTACTTAACTACTTTTTTACATACTGTTTATTGATTTTGTTTTGTTTGAACTACATTTAACACCAATGGTATGTTCATCATGCATCTATTAGCTGCAACTTGGCTAACCAACACAGGGGAAGCATTTGAAAAATTCACATTTAATTTGTTGTTTTGTTTGCTATAGTAGCGATCAAGTAATCTGAGGAAACTTGCATAGTAATTGGCAGTTTTACTAGTAATATGTCATATAAATAATTTGCAATGTGTATGATTAAACCTTAAGAGCAGGCGTTGCAAACCCCTGTCTTAAAAGATATTGGACTAATGTAAGCTGATGCTCATGGCTGTGCTCTGAAGCCTTAGAATGAAACAAGTAACCCACTGACATTGAACAATTTTTATGGTACTAGAAGTGCTAATGGGGTAATTATCAGTAAAGGCGGATGTAACGGTTTTATTATGAAAATGTCCTCAGATAGGTTGGATGATATGGTTGTTGCGCTGTAGACAGAGTGTAGTATATTCACTTAACTGTTGAATAGCTGCATTCTTTGCAGATTGATTCCGCATAAAGTGTCTAAATTGTTGGTGTTTATTTAGCCATGTAGTAAGAAACGTAGGGTAGATTTTGGGTAGATATAGTGAAACAATGAGATAATAATGATATGAACAACACAGGGGGTATGATTCATTTTAAGTTTAGAAGTACAGGACACGTTCAGTAGATGATTCATTCTGCTCCTCAGCTTTGTCAGAAAATGGACTTCTTAAATTGACCCCATTGGGAAGGATTTGTCTCGTCTTGGCTCGGATGAAGCATGTGAATATTATCGTTTTACTGCCTTGGTTTCTGTAGGCCCTGTTGTTGTGTGGTGTGCTCACAGTTTCCATTTGTCAGTGTGTGGGAGTCTAGAGTAACAAACAGCTGTTTCTTTCTTCATCTGTCCCTCTGTGCCCATGTATTGCTTTGACAGAGGATAACGATGCACCACATTTTAATCAGTCTCAATAGCAACAATTCAGAATAGTAAAGAGAAGGACCTGAAGATGGCCAGGGCGGCTAGTTGGTTGCTTCGTCCACAACTTTGGTCCATTCTCTACAACTTTTTAATGGACTACCATCAAATTGTCTACAGATATTACATGGTCCCCAGTGGATGAATCCCTCTGACTGACTGGTGTCACTAGGTCAAACTTTTAATTTGTCCATCTCCAATAGTAATAGGACAGTGTCTTATTATCAGGGTTGGGAGGGTAAATTTCTTCTGATATAATTACTAACAACCTGTTAAAAAAAGTTAGTCAGTAACCTAAACCTAGTAGAACAATATTAAAGTAATGTAAGGATTGCCTTCTGTTTACCTTTTAATTACCTCAATACCAAACATACAAATAATGATAAGAGAAAAGAAATATCAGTAAGATTCCTTTTACCATGAAGTAAATACAGGCGGTAGGCCTATGGATTCCAAATGAATGTACAGGCTAGCTTAATCAAGTCATCTTATCTTATATATCTATATCTATCTTATATACATATCTATCTATGTTGTTAGTTTTTTTGTAACACATTTTAGAAACAAAACAAGAATTACAGTAACTAGGAGAGCCTCTGTTGGGTCAACAGGTGACTAAACTGCCAACAAATGCAAACGTGAGAATATTCTGATTTAACTATATTCAAAGCCCTGCAAGCTCTGTCCCTTCCAGTGTGTAACTTAATCATCAGGTATAACAGCCTCATTGTTGAGGTCAACAAGAATATAACCTTCATAATAAGCAAGAAGACAGCAAGAAATTAAAATATTTAACTATCAAGAAAGAAACAGAGAGACAGTCATACAGTCAGACAGTCAGACAGTCAGACAGACAGTCAGACAGTCAGACAGACAGTCAGACAGACAGTCAGACAGACAGACAGACAGACAGACAGAGGGGATATCTGACTCGCATTACTCACAAGGTGTCAAAGCTTACTTCCTTCTTTCTTTCTTTTCATTGAGATGGATTGTCCATATCATGAAATGTTCCATTGCACTTGTTGCTGATGATCAGTGGGTTTATTTATTGACAAAACTTTTTTCTTAATTGCTGCTAACCATCTTACTCATCTTATAGTATATCAGTATCAACATATATGTTCTCCAATATATGCCGATATTTAAAAGAATTTATAGGCATATGGGTATTTGATTCTTCTTCTTATTTCAGGTTTAATATACAGTATATATACATATTTTGTTCTATTTGTGTTGTTTTTTTAATTTATAGTTATTTATACTTTATTAAATTCCCAGTGAACTTTACTGTCCCAGTGCACTGATGGCATTTTAGACAATGAGGTTTATTGGTAAATTGTAAAATATAATAATATAACTACATGTGAGGGATCATTGCAAGCTAATAAAGCATGAATATAAATGTTTGATGATATTTCTGTAATGCAAGATTTACATCAACCAGAACAAGACATAGAATTTTTTTTCTATGCTTCAGTTATTCTTTCCATGAAGAAGGTTTATGTTAATCCCATGGACTGACCACAGGCTGGTGTGTCAGTCTCATCTTGTAACTTGACCCTTCTACTGAGAGCTTTCCTAATAGAGCCCTTAGTTGAAAACACTTGGCTTCCTTCTTTAAACTTCATAGCTCTTACATAAATGTAGCACATACTCATCATTGTGGAGGCCTGGTCAGTGAACTGTATGTTATTGCTTTCTATTAACATACTCTATCTTTTTCTTTTTCCTCTTGACTCTCTCTATCTCTCTCCCTGTCTCAATAACTTTCCCTTCTCTCACTCCCTGTCCATCTGTCTTTCTAATCTAGGGTCCTCCCGGTCCCCCTGGTTTACCTGGTCCATCAGGAAAAAGAGGTTCTCGGGTGAGTAATCTGCGCAAAAGTGATGGTACAAAGGCAGGAGGTGGACTCTACTGATCAGGAAGGGAATTTTGGCTGTGTATGTAATAAAAGTGCGATACAATTTTCCTGGGTAAACTGATCCTAGATAATAATAATACAAAATAGAAAGGAGAAGAAAAGACAACTGCGCACAAAAAAGTGCTGTTTTATTTAGATTTAGACTATATCTGTTGAAAGCTGGACTCTCTACAGTGTCATCATGGCACAGAAAGTATTGTGGTTTGGTCGCTGAATCACTACCAAGAATTTAGGATCAAGTTAAAGGCACTAAACTTGCTGATTAACAGCATTAACATAGTCAATTAACCTTTTTCCATTGGCACTTTTGGCTGCACTGTGTCAAATCATGCCATGTTTGATTTGTGTTTACATTACCTGTTTAAATGCATGACTGAGATGGACCATCTCCAAAGTCAGGTCAAAGCACACCCGAACGACCTGCAAGCAGGTTGCTTTGTCATCATTCAGAGACGAGCCAGGTAACTTTCGGTTTAACCCTCTGCTAACTTGAATGGAATGAACTGATTCAGCTTTTCTAGCCTTTCCAAATGTTATTGGGCTGAATGGATCAAATTAAGAGGTTGTGACGCTCACTATTACACAGCTGCTCCTTTGACAACTACCCGACACGCACTTCCCGGGGGCTTGAGTAAACAGCGCTAAAGAGGGTGCTGCTTTCAAACAGTAGACAGCATCATGGACTCAAGACAAGGGCATCATCAGTTAAAGACATACCTCCAAGCGGGTAGCCCTGTTATAATGGTGATGGAAATCCCTTTTGCACTGGGCTGACGCACTAAGCTAAACTGAGTCAAGCCAAGCTCGCACATCTGTATGGAAAACCCCCAAATGAAGACTTATTGAAATACTGTATGACTGTTGTATTTTCATCTTTTGTTATGGCAGTCAGAAGCAGGTGCCCGCCATATGTGTTTTGCCAGTATTTAGATAGATAGATAGATTAGACTTTATTAATCCCAAAATTGGGAAATTAGAGTGAAGCAGCAGCATAATACAACACAATGAAATAAAACGAACAACCAACAATTAAGATAATACTTAATAATTAAATAAGAATACTAAATGAAGATATTAATTGAATAAGAATAAGTAAAATAAAATATAATATAATATATGACCGGATTTTAGCTATTGTTGTACACGGTGATGGCCTGTGGCAGGAAAGATTTTCTATATCTGTCCCTACGACAGTGGAGCTGGTGCAGTCTTTGGGAGAAAGTGCTCCACTGTCTTTCCACTGTGTGATGGAGAGGGTGCTGATCATTGTCCATGATGGATAACAGTTTATTCAGCGTTCTCCTCTCCACCACAGTACCAAAGGTCTCCAGTCGGACACCAAGTACAGAGCCAGCCTTCTTGATGATTTTATCAAGTCTGTTGGTGTCGCTGGCTCTGATACTGCTACCCCAACACACAGCAGCAAAGAAGATGACACTGGCAACAACAGACTGGTAAAAGATCTCCAACATCTTGCTGCACACATTGAAGGATCTCAGCTTCCTCAAGAAATAGAGTCTGCTCATCCCTTTCTTGTACACAGCTTCTGTGTTAGATTTCCAGTCCAGTCTGTTGTCAATCACCACTCCCAGGTATTTGTAGTCCTCCACCTCCTCCTCCCTGATCAGTAAAACCGTGGTTAGCGTGATTAAGGTCAAGTAAAGTCTTGCTATGTAAAGGTGCATGACAATGCGATTGCTTTTAGGATGCAAGTGACGTTGTTTACTTGTTGGCACCTTTGCCAAGGTTGGGTGACCAAATAGTACCAGATGCAACCTGCAGCAGCATAGGCGCCCCGGACTGCATTTCCACTCTGATTGTAGACTGATTACACCATATGCAAGTGCCAAGGCTGTCATGATGCAATGCTGCAATTATGCCACAGGGCCTGAAGGCATCTTTAAACCGAACAAGACACATTTTATTAAATGAATGTGGTAGAGGGATGGTGTATAAATAGTTCACTTTTGGTCTTTGTAGCAGCTCTACTCTGCATAGCACCATCATCAGGGCTAATTTAACACAGGGAATTTACTTTGTGTCTATCAAATTAACTTAATTTTTGATTACTAATAATGTAGACAGTTGCACCTACTTCTAAGTCTCATCAGACAAAGACTTTCAAGTGTCCAAATATTTATCAGTGACAAATCATTGCTTATTAAAATGTGAAAAGGTGGTTAGTACATCTTTATGTGCATGAGTGGGGGTGCTTTCTGTGTATATTATCTGTCTGCAAGAGTGTGTGTGGTTGTGTGTGCATACCATGAAAATAAAGCATTTTTCCTTTTGCTTCTTTTCTCTTGTGTTGTCCATGTTAAAGGACAGACTAGTAGGTGGGGTGGACATGAAGACAGGCTAGTAGACAGCAAGAGTAGAATTATGGTAAAAAGTGTCTCCTAGAAAAAAAGCTTGGAAAGCACATGACTGCCTATAAGTCATAAAGAATATACGAAGGGAGGCTTGGAATCATTATGTGGTGGGAAGCTGAGGGAAATGTGCGGGGCTGTGGTTATGTCTCTGCTGCCTGAGTACAGTGCAGCAGACCTATTATACTGCACCTAATTGTTAGCTTATCAGACTTTAAACCAGGCCACAACATTTGGTGTGGTTGTGTTGTCACAGAAACAAACTGTACCAAAGATGGCAATGAGTGATTGATATAGTAATCAGGTATTTTATAAAGGAATGAGTTGCAGTGAATTTATGCCTTACCACACTGCAGTAAGTCTTACAGACTTTAGCTTTATATTGTCAATCAGTGTTGATCAATGAATGTGGGTAAGAGGTTTGTAGTAAAAACTCTGTTATGACACTTTTATGACATTTTTTCTAACCAAAGTTTCCAACAAAATGATGACCTAAAAAGCTCTAAATGGGACATATAGACATGTATTGGCACCATGCTTGTATGGAAACCAGGCTCTGATTGCTGACATTAAAAATAATAAAGAGAGAGAGAACCTTCTTCCTGGCCCTTGGCTGTAGTGCCGAGGAAGCCTGGCTTGCAAGCAGCAGGGGTACAGATGTGAAGGAATGTAGTGTATTTATTGTGTGTGTGTGTGTGTGTGTGTGTGCGTGCGCGCTTCTATGTGCTTGCATGTGTAAGTAGGGCTTGGCAATGAATCCAAAAGTTATCAAAACATTATGACCTGATTACTGGCCTAATTTCGGTCACATGGGTACGTTAAATTTATTATTTATTATTTTTTTCTTCCACTCACTGTACCCCAGTAATACACTAATACAACAACAACAAAACCCTTCAGGCATAAGAACACTGAGAGTTTGCAGTGTAGATTAATTTCACAAGTTGAATCATATCACTTCTAAGCGATGTAATTAACCTTTTGTGTCAGGTATTACAAGTATTAGACAAAATTACTCAAATAAGTGCTATTCAATTTATTTAAGATATTACTGATTTTGATCACAAATTATGTTTAACAGGGCTTGTTTTCTTTGGTTCTCTTTTTTATGTAAATGCAAAAATTAATTGTGATATTGATTTTTAGACGATATTGCCCAGCCCTTATTTTAAGAATGTATGATCGAAAGTGTGATTCCAAAAACACTGTAATATTCACTAATTCTAGATCTGTTATATTAGTCCACAAGGATGCCTTCATGTTATCTCTTGTTACTTCAGATTGCATTTAGCATTTGTCATATGACTCATCTTTAATACTGAGTTATATAGTAAGCTTATCTGTGTTCTCTCTCTCTATATGCATTCCTCTTTCAGGGTCCCAGTGGTCCACACGGAAACCCAGGACAGCCCGGACCTCCTGGACCCAAGGTGAGCGCCATTTCCAATAGTGGGGAGATATAAACAGCTCCCTGAGAGAGTCAGACAGGGTTTGGGTTAGTATCTGTCGGTGGGGTGATTAGGTGGGACAGCCTTAGTGAGCCTAGGACACAAGCCAAAGCCAGGGATGGACAAAGTCATACTCTGCTCTCACACTCCTTTATCAGTCAAATGTCAATGGAAGTGAACCTGCTTATCCAGTGACAAAAAGTGCTTGATTTTGGCTTTGGCTTTCTAACAATGGCTACTATTAATTATTACAACACTCGATCAGTACCATAGTAAACAGTACTCATTCATTTAAGATATGTTTTGTGCTGATGCAGTGTCTTTTGCTGAGGACACACAACCTTGTTTTGAACAAAAAAATTCAAGTTTCAATAACATTGGACACTGGATCATTAGTTGTTGGAAAATGCCTTTTGGGTAGAAGTCTTTTTCAAGCATATAATGATTGATGAGGTAGGAGGGGAACTAAGAGATTCATGTTGGAACGATTCTCATTTAATAGCAGTGGTGATAAAAACTCCTTAGACTGTGTTACCAAAAAAAATTGTTATAAAGTCCAAGAAACTCAAAACATTTGAAGCTTTAACCAGATGGTTGATATATATTGTGGCAGTTTATGCTCAAAGTCTTCAAAGTCATGTACTTTAATTCATGCCGCTAATATTTCATGTGTTAGAAGTGGTGATAAATGTGATTGCGCCGATGTTTATGATGGCACAATTGTTTGGGTTTAGGAGTCATTATACAGTAAAATGAGGAGCTCAAAGGAGGTTGACACTCTCCATACTGCCTGATAAAGTTTACTGTCATTATACAGACTGGCTTCCCAATCACCAGAGAAAGACGAGAGAGAGATGCCAAGGTCATTACTACAAAAAATCAAAGGACGGTGTATCCAGCCTTTGACTCTTTTCTTAACAATGTGTCTGTTTTTTATTATTTGTGACAGAGAGCCATCTCTTTTATTGGGTGGGCAAATAATCAGACTCTGGTTGTAGTCACATTATTGTCAGCCGACACGCACTTACTTTTTACTATAAAGACATACATATATGGTATATATATATATATATATATATGTGTATATGTGTGTGTGTGTGTGTGTATATATGTATATATATATATATATATATATATATATATATATATAGACACTGTCGTAGTGATGCCACAGGGTCACAGCATTTTCATTTAAATCGTGTACTTACACACTCATATGTATAATCTGTAGTTTTTTACATGTTTTTACCACATGGCATCAATTACATGTATAGCAGAGACTGATGTGTTTTCTTCCTGAAAAATTCAGTCTTGGATGTTCAGAGCATGTGCAAGTGGGATTAAAGACACAGCCAGATGTAGGCAAGCGTGATAATAATGAGTTAGTGTGTTTCCACAGTGTAGCATGAAAGAATGGTTTAGACATGGCCAAAATGGTATGGTTGCCTGTGTGGCTGGTTTTCACCACAGGCCATAATTGTGCTTGTCCTGGCTCATTAGCAATGACACTGACTACAATATAAAGAAAAAAATGAAATCTCTGGTAAGCTTTTCTCATCATGAGACCAGATGTAAAGGATACAAGCAAGGATGTGGGCAACTCCATGCAGATGGTTGTGGTGACTGTAGGCACGACTGGCTACTACTGAGTGCCTTTCCCTGTGTCTTTAAATGTGAAACCTTTTGGTTTTAAGTGGATAGCTCCTTACTTACTTGTAGTTAGTATTGTAAAATGTACTCTCTGTGTGAGCACAGTAGAACCCATAAGTGTTTCCCACAGGTTGAGAATTTACTTGAGGCTCAGCGTGTGACAAGCGGGTTTAGCAATAAACTAGGCAAACAAAGGTTAACTCTGTTTATTGCAAATGAAGAACTACTTAAAATAAAAAAATAAATTAATAAATATTTACTGTCAACATAAATTTAAAAATAACTATTGACATAATCAATTATTTTTTTCATTTTCAAAATATATTCAAGCGATCAAAACACTTTTGGTCAAAACATGTTTTTGGTCCAGCATTGTTCTATTTTGCCTTTTGTCATGTATTTGCACAGTTAATATTCTCTGTTGGAACATTTTATTTTTCTTACTTCAGAAAAAAACAAAAAAAAGCCACACTGGTGCCAAGAATCGATAAATTTTTGGTAAACATGGGACTGCTCAAAATTGATTCACTTTCTTTGCTTACCACTACTTGAGCACCACTACTGCCACATTCATGGTCCTTTGTAAAAGTTTCTATGTGGTACCTGTGTTGTAACTCAGCTAGTGGCTATGCTACAAGGCTCTTCGGTGTGTGTGGGTGTGTGGGGGTGGGGAAGTGTCAGTACATAGCGGTAGCCCCGCTGTTTATCATGTCATATCAAGTATAGCCTACCATTGTCGCTCATCAGCCCTGAATATCTTGTAAAGCTCTGAATGTAGCACAGTTAGTTATTGGTGGTTTGTGTATTGTGTTTACTGTCACAGAAAAGGAATACATTTTTAGATTAGCAGTGTTGTGATATTTACACTTGGCTGCATGTCTGGGGCTGAAGGTACAGCGTTATGTGTGCATTATGAAATGACAATTGTGCATCTTGATTGAAAAAAAAAAAGATTTTATCTACCTGGGTGGGCCGCCCAAGTAGAGCCTACGTATGGGAAACATTGCATAAGATATCAATGTGCGGAAAAATAAGCCTTATTGGCTAATCATTCTCAGGGGGCGGGTCTTGACACATTTTGAGCCAGTAATTTAAATAAAAAAAAATAAAAGTAAAATTAAGTAATTCTCACATTCGCATCAGATGAAGTGCCTCTGTAAATGTGTGTATCCCTTCAAAAAGTCAAAATATTTATAAAAAATGTTTTAAAACTAGTATTTTGCTGATGTTTGTCTCTCCCTACTAGTCGCATCGATTTCTCCTAAATGACTTTAGAAAGAAGAGACTGGTCAGAGTCCAATGAGGTGAAAACAAGAGTCCAGAATACTGTGTAGTAATCTACATTAATAAAGATGACACAAATTTATGAAAGTTCATGAATAATGTTCTCTCAGCCTACCTCACCCCACACACATAAATAGGGAATGTTATGATTTTCTCCTTGATTAATCAAACAGCACAGGGAGATAGATGGATTTGTTCTGTTGCTGGGACATTGTGTACTGTTGGTTATTATAACATTCGGGGACACCTGCTGGCCCACAGTTCCCTCAGCCTGTCCACCCACATCAGTGCGCACATACAAATCCAAAATCAATGTATCTAATACCATAGTGACCTGTTGGTGAGTCATTCTCAGTCCCACAACCCCTTTGTGGAGGTGGAATAGGGGCTGAGAGACTCTTTGTCTCAGTTTGACAAAATGCTGGTCTCCTTTTAAAATTTGTTTGGTTACTCAGAAGAATGCAGAGCTCCCAGATGCTGAACTTACTTGATATGTTTTAAGAACAGTCTGAAATGTTATGACGATGTGCTTGCAGGACTTAAAAGAGTCTTTCAATCTGCTTCATGCACTGCTGACTTTTTTCAAACAGGAAGGAACCCCGGTTTAATGCTGTGGTAGAATTTCTGCTCTCCCACCCCCAAGCTTTTGCAAGCCTCAGTGACGATCAGTCAAAACTATAGGTGTATGATGCTCAAAATCCATATAGGTAATACATAGGCTTCTGGATGTTGAAATGTATTTATTGCTGTTCTGTGGAAAAGCATTTAACATAAGTTCCTTTCTGGCAGACTCTGTGACTTGTTTTCTTGTAGGAACACATATGGTCAAAGCCATTGCTACTTTCTTGCTAAGTCTTACTGTCTTGCTTGGTCACTGTGCAGAATTGAGGATGCCAAATCTATGACGATTTCTAAATCAGTCCTTTAAACATATAAAGAACTGTATGTAATACATATAATACAAAAAGATGAAGAGTCCCCTTGAAGCTGTAGTTTATTTATAAAGAATGGAACTGAAACATGTACACTAGACACAAAAGTAAAAGCATGTGTGCAAGATGTTTCCTTTACTGGGTGTTTTTTAATTTCTTGTCATTTTAAAAGGCACTTGCTACACAGTGTTACCTCTTTCTTCCGTGCACTAGTGGTAGGTATGCAAAGCTCAAAGTTTGTCTATGGAGATTTTAAAACAGGCTTAAAGTATTCACCAGCTACAGAGTTATCTGAAAGTAATAGTGGTTTCTCCAAACACCTAATTACTCACACATACTTATAGAGTCTGGAAATCGTTCTCCAATGTCAATGTCTCCTACTGTTTTTGTGATACACACACATATTTCATGTAGGCTTGTAGGGTCATGTATGGAACAAACTGTTCTCCTCAGTTCCACATACACGTTTCCTCACCACAGTTCCTCCATAGACCTTAGAAAAAAAATGATGTTCTACAGCAACAGATCTTCTTAGCTGACCTTAATACAGTTGAAATGTTTTGCTGTCATTCTACACAAAGTGGTTGCTGCTTAGAAATATCCTATATATCATGTTTCATTTTAAATTCATAACATGCCTTTTCACTTCTCAGTTATTGCATCATGTTTTAGACTATTGGTGAAAGCTTAGTTAATGACACTATATGGATATACTGTACAGGCTGTTTGCAGTCATGTGATTCTGATGATGTTCTGGCATTTTTCGGTCAATTATGACATTGTGAACAGTAACTTTTGGTACTCGATGAAAGCTGTTTGTGGTTTCTCATTTTGATCGATTTGAGCAACCGTAAATGACATAAACCATAGGCATTTTGTAATAGTGCTTTCCTATGTAAAAAAAATCACTTCTTACATCTGCAGTTTGCACCATAGCAACACAGTGACGTGATGTTATATGCAAACAACTTATACTTTATATAAAACATGTAGTCACTATCACATTAATATTGTGACATTAGCATGACAAATACGACTACTATGAGGGGGATTATCTCTTAGCCTCTGTGCTGCATTATTGCATTTTTAAAAACACTGAGCTAGGTTTTTCTACCTTAAGATCTACCTTACTTATACTATAAACACTATACTTATGGCATAAAGGGATAATGGGTTTATGAAAAAAGTAGTCTGCATTTTGAGGAATCGAAAACATACTATGCAAGTTAATTAATGTTCTTCTTCTTAAGAAATTTCATGACTTATTCATGACAGAAAGGAAAAAAAGAAAGCAGAATCATCATAACTAGAAAAAAAAACTTTTGCTGTTAGTGACTGATATATTTGAAATAAATTTGGGTTGCTGAAGTTGTCCTTACCCTGTGACCCTCTCTATCCTAGGGCTCAAAAGGTGATCCCGGGCTGTCTCCAGGCCAGGCTCCACCAGGACAGAAAGTAAGGAATCTGCCACAGGATTCGGTGTCTGGCTCCCTGTCTCTGTTCTCCTTTCAGCGTTTCTCGTAGGCCCTCATGTTTTGTTATTTTCCTTTTCATTTTACTCTCTTATGTTCGCACCTGCCTGTCTCAAAGCCTTTACTCCTTGGTTAGTGATACTTCTCCTGAGACATTCTTAACAACATCAGTCCTATTGTATCACCTATATATATAGTCTATGGTCACTGACAGTTTTTTTCTGTGTTCTGGATTGTATTATTGATACATTGGGTCAAATACTGTGAAAACAATGCATACATGTTGGTTTAAATCATAGAGTATTATGATCTGTATTGAGCAACAGTGATCATCATCAGCAAATAATGTATGCCTCTAAAAGGTTATTAACACCTTATAATTTGTGTAAAATGGAAGATGTATTTATGAGTTTCATCCTAAAATTTTATGTGTATACATTTGTGGTTGAATGGGGTTAAGGGTTTTCCTCACCTCATTTCTCTCTTACCATCTCTTTATCCCTATCCCTTTAGCTTCCATATTATTGCAGACCTGTCATCACTCTTCATATTGAGTCTTTCACTTTTATAATAGTTTTAACCACTGAATCTTTATCCCTCTTTTGGTATGTTTGTGTATATATATGTTCTCTCTAATCCTCACTCACTCTCTCACCTCTAATGTTATCTGATCTTTCAAAATAGATATATATTGCAGCATGTGCAAAACAAGTCTGTCTGTGCTTCAGACAGTGTCTAACTATCTAACTAATACTTTTTCCTGCTCATGGTACCATTCAGATATTTTACAGTGATCCTTAATGATGGATACTCTGTTGAGCCTGTGTCCTGCCATTCATGGTCTTCTGAGAAAAAAAAAGGAATTGTGTTAAACTAAGATTTACACTTTTTCATTTTTCCCTACAGGGTGAAAGAGGTCCATCAGGTCTTCCTGGTTCAAATGGATTTCCAGGTCTACCGGTAAGGTTCAGTTTGTTAAATTGCTGGCGTTTAAACCAGCAGTGGATGCTAAAGATCTTTAAATCATCAAATGCAAGTTAAAAGTTAGCTTAAATTGTTGACAATTGAAAAAAAGACCCATTTATATTAAGATGCTGTTCACTTACAAAATTGTAAGAATATAGTACTTAAGTACTTATTTCTCACTACTAAGAGACAATCATAGTTACTTTACAAGAAGTGATTCAACAGACTTTTTATCTTTTCGATTCAGTGGCCTAATGGGCAAAAACACACACAGACACACACACACTCACACACACACTGCATCAGTGTTCCCAACGTATTCTCCCTAAGCGTTAATTACAGACATGAGCTGAGGCGTCAACAGGCCTTTAATGTGGTCAGTATTACATTACCCAGTCAGACATGCCACAGCCCACCCTGCTCTCTGCCTGTCTCTCAGTCTCTATTTTGATAGGAAGCTGTTCTTGCTATTTGTTTCTTATTTTATCTACTTTACATTATGTCTTCTCCTTCATTATATTTTCATATCTTTGTCTCTGTATACATGTGTTGCTGCCCCTCTCTCTCAGTCAGAACTTCAGAGCTGGATGGCCTGGAGAGCTGTCTCGCTTAAACCTGTTAGGCTTTATGGTAAAGGTCAAAGGTCATCCAAAAGAGGAAAGGCACCCTGCCTAGGGTCAGGGGGGCCAATGACATGCACAATATACCATGCCTTCTCAGGCCAGCAATTGTCATGCCAAAGGAAGAAGAATTTCATGGGCATTGCTATCTGACACACACACACACACACACACACACACCTGTATTTCAGATTTCTATTTTTTTTTCCATCTCTTTATGGGGACTATCTGCCATATTATCATTGTCCTGCCACCTAGATATCTATGTCTGCACAGTTGTCCAGGTAGCTTTGAATCAGGTCTCCACATAGCAGGCCTTCACCTTGCCTCCCAGGAGGCTATGCCTGTGTTTGCAGTATCTGAACCTAATATACCAGGACATGAACTGTGCCCTGTCAAGTATTTTCAGAGGAAATGACTGGCTCAGGGCCCATGCTCTTTACCCCCAAGTGGGCCTTTTATTGAATGTGAAGGTTCATATGTCACAACCTAGGAAAGCACATAACAGAATCAATAGCACCGTTCAAAATGGTCTCTCATTGCCCCAAAAAGATACTGACCTGGCCCTGACCTTGTATTTTGGAGCTGTAAACATCTGTTGTTGATAATCACGTCAAAGGAAAAAATGGAGAAGAAAAGCCCCGATTTACCGAACAATAAACCTTGTTTAATTTACAAAGACAAAGTGCTTGTTAATCTAAATGCAGTTGGCTGTTGTATAAAACTGACTGTGGATTAGACTGGACCAACTTCTCCTCAAAGATCACCTTTTAATAGACTTTTGTACACATTTTGCAGTATTAATGTTTTAAATATGTAGACTGATAGCCAGAAACACTACATCACAATTTGAACAACATTTTAATGGGTTATATTCTCTAGTGATCTTGTTGTCTTTACCTACTAATGTTCTTAGTTTTAGAAATGGAAGGAAATGATAGAAACTCCTAAGCCTCCTAACCCTGCTTTTTATGTGAATATTTGACTTTATATATTATATTGGATGTTTTAATGTCAGTTGTATCCCCACTGGTGGGTAGAAACACACACCCTACATACTGTATTGTAACTACCTACCTGCCCAAAAATGACATCACAAACCACAAACTAAACCACTACTAAAACGCTGCTGCAGGAAAGAGGATCCAGTATATTTCTAGATCCATAGCACACAAATAAAATGTATTGCTTGATTGAGATGTACAGTGAGAATAACAAACTCCACAGTTACTCCCTCAAATGATTCACTAGCAGTCGCAGTTGTTTATAGAAAAAATATACTCAACATATATTTGTTTTCTATCTATTTTTAAGGGTCCTAAAGGTTATCTAGGGCCACTGGGACCGCCAGGAGAACAAGTAAGTGTCACTTTATCCATCCATCTAATCTCTCTATTCACTCTTAACTTTCTCTCTCTCTCTCTCTTAATGTCTGTCTTTGTCTCTGCTACAGGGCATACCAGGACCTCCTGGGGAAGCTGGGGCTGCAGGTTACCCTGGCAGGCAGGTGCAGTGAAAAATACAAAAATACGCTTCCAGTTCTTCCATCGATCTTCTTAGATTCTTCATTGCTCTACTGAGAACTCCACAAAGAATACACAGCACTAAAAAAAGATAACTGCATAATACACACTGCTGTTTGCTTTCCTTTACCTGTTTCCTACCTATTTTGGATTTGAAATCAGGTGGTAAATGATTATTATATTGAAAATATAATTCACAATGACATTCAAGTTAGAATCAAATGCATATATTTATGAAATTGGTTTCTTGATAATTATTCACGTGTACATTTTTAGACTTTGTTCGGTACAAGCACATAGTGTGGACGAGGATATATAAAGTTGCAACTTGAAGTACAAAAACCATGTGTTTTCATTTAGCTGTCTGTCAGTCAAGCCCCCTGTATTTCTCTTATCAGGTGGTTCAGAGACTGATGTGTTTAGGGTTGCCTCAAGAGTGAGTACTGTGCAGTGGGTCCTCCTCACCATAGTCTTTCCTTTGTTTCAGGGCTCAGCTGGGCCAGAAGGTAACCCAGGGCCTAAAGGTGTCCGTGTAA
Organism: Pampus argenteus; assembly: GCA_036937835.1. Lineage (NCBI taxonomy): Eukaryota > Metazoa > Chordata > Actinopteri > Scombriformes > Stromateidae > Pampus > Pampus argenteus. The sequence goes on from CM072870.1 coordinate 15,022,445, forward strand.
GTACGACTGGCTCTCTGCTCTCATTCTGCCCTTCAGAGGCACTGAATACTTCATTTCCTGAAAGAATTAGGACAGTATCAGACCCTTAGCCTTGCTCCAGAGAGACTGCCCAGGATTTGAGTTGTATTTCTGACATACTGCCTGATGTAGTGCTGTAGACTGTTTGTGGGGGCTGGTCTGTGCTCTGGGTTGTCTCTATAAAGCATGACAGGTTCTTTTTTACTATGGTTCATTCTCCAGAAAGCAGGAATTCCCCAAAAACAAGATAACAGAGGAAAGAGAAGAAGAGGGAGCGTAAAAAGAAAAAAAGAAAATATAAAAGCTGAGAGAAAGGGGTCAAATGAGCTTGTGAATGAAAGTTCTTATGTAGAGCATTGCAGCTTAAAGAGGAAATCTGGGATTACTATGGCACAGTGAGGCAGGCATGATGAAAAAGAGACACAAAGACAGACAATGCACTGATACGTTACGAGTGTCAGAATTTGTGAGGGAGGAAAAGAAATAGTGATGAATAGTGATTCGACTACATCCTTTAGAATAGAAATAGAAAAGAATAGAATAGAAAGCCTTTTATTGTCATTATAACATAAATAAACAAGTTTATTTATCATATGACATAAATACTTGAATGCAGCCAAGGCAATACTACATTAAAAAAGTCATGGGCATCTCTAGAAGGACAGTACGGCCAATGTATGTCATGGTTTCACATTAGGAAATGTATTATGTGGGAGTTAAGTGAATGCAACTGCATTATCTTCAGAAAAGGCATATGTATTGGATATATGTTAGACTACAATGTGTATTTGTAGCAATTATAAATTCATTTTTAATTGCTACAAAATTGTATAGCATTCTTGATGAGGACGCCATTATGTAAACAACTAATGAAGATGAAACCCTCAGTAAACTCATTCCAGAAGTTGCCTGTGGCCACATTGCACTTATCTTGAGCAAAAAATGTAAAGAGAGTGCCTAAGGACATACTAAGCAGCCTTGCCAGTGGAACTAAATATACCTCCACAATTTCCTACATGATACCCCCGGTCCTGGTCATATTTATTTCACAAACCCAGAGAAAACATATAAATGGATGAGTAAACATGACATGAAAGTATGATTCCCTTTCTACTAGCAAGGTTTATGGATGGCGATAGTGGTCTTTCATGTGGTCTGTGTCTGGTCCAGGCCAAATTGCCACAATCAATTTTTTTAAATTTTTTTTCCCTTTCTTTCCTAACAAAAAAACTCATACTATAGCCAACCCAACCACCGGGCCACGGACCGGTACTGGTTCGTGGATCAATTGGTACCGGGCCACAGAAGAAATTAATTATTTCCGTTTTATGTATTATCTGGACGATCTTTTATTTTGAAAAACCTTAGCGACTGTTAGCGGGCACAGACATGCAGAAGCTAAAAAAACAGCTCTGTGTGAAATATTAAGGTTTCTAGTTGAATAAAAATATAGTGGTAAGATTGAGCTAATGAAATATCATACTGCTTAAAAGTTTTTCTGTAATGTTCAGATAATATTGTGATATGAAATATTTCTGATTTCCAGGGTTTCATTGGGCCCCCCGGGGTTGCTGGGCCACCAGGACTGGAGGGGGAGAAAGTGAGTGATATTTTGTCTGTTTATATTAAGTGCACATGATGTCAAGGAATTTATAATTACAATTCATGTATTTTTAGACACATTTTTCATTCCCAGTATGTCACAGTACCCCCACCACCTCCATTTGTTTTCTTCTCCTGGGCTTTATTCTTACTACATCACTGTCTCAAGTTCAATAAATGCCAACTTTCAAGAAATGTGCCTCTTCACTCTTCTGTAGAAATCTTATAATTTAAGTCCAATCGCTAAAACGTTGTTGTTATACCAAATACCTGGAAGCAGCACTGTTTCATGCCTTAGATTTAAAATGTTTATGTACTTGTTTTTCTTTTCTAGGGCATTCCTGGTCCTGTTGGAAAACATGGCCCCAAAGGAAGACATGTAATAATTGATTTTGATTTCTGCATTGTTGATAATTAGCTATGGAGAGTGGGGATGTGGCTTCTAGTTTGAAGTCTGTAAAATCAGGAAGACTGTAAAGACTGAAATATTATCCATCCCATATTGTGTAGAATATCTTAAAATATCTGTACTTCACATCCACAAACACCCCAGTTATATCCTAATCACATCTATCTGCATCTGCATTCAAAGCCAAGTTTGTTCCAAGGTGGCATTGAAAAATAAATGCAGTTAGATTAAAACAGACATAGATGGGTTGTTTAGGTTGAGCCCTTAATTTATAAAACGTTAATGGTTTAAAAACAAGCCTAAGCTTCTCTGTGTTGAAGTTGCCAAGTGGGCAGGAAGCCCAGTGTCTGTTTCATCCAAAGGGATTTTTCTGGAACATTGAATGTTGTCTGACTAACTGGATCAAAGTCTGTGGCAGGTCAAGAAGCTCACCAATATACTGGCTAATCTTGCTTCATTAAATAAGCATTATTTTCACACCATGTCAATGCAAATTTGATTTTGATCAGTGTGCAGATTTACTGCTATATATAGTTATATATAAGCTTTGCATGACAGAAAATGAATAAAGTAAAAGTATATAAAAAAAATCGAATCAAAGTATTACTTGTTGGAAATTCTTACACCTGTGTAGAAGTGCCATATACTGAAGGTATAGGGTATCCAAATTGAGGGTCTAAAGATAATGGGGGTTTATATTACTAGATTGTAAAGCCCTTCGAGATTAATTCGTGATTTGTGATAGTTGGCTATGTAAATACTTAATTGACTTGACCACCTTAAACTGACTGTGGATGTATTTCCACACAGGGTATGGTGGGTGATGCAGGAGAGAGGGGACCTCCTGGTCCTGATGGCAATGAGGTGAGAACTCCTGTCCTCTTTTGGTGGCTTTAGTTATCCTTCTTTTTTTTTCCACTGTTCTCTCTCTATCTGCAAAGTGAGGATCTCCATGATTGTCCTCATTCATCAGTGACTGCATACAAGGGCACAGTAGAAGGCTCTTTCCTGGATAGACCTGATCAAATTCATATACATCCATAAGTAAATTATGGAACACCTTTTAAGTAATTGGTTTTAATGGGTGTAGACATAAAGAAGCTTAGTAGTCTTTCCATCCTAAAGATTAGCATATGAAAAAAAACCCTTAACACTTAAAGTATTTCTATTATAGCCTTGAGAATGTGAAATGTGCAATACTGTAAGTATCCTGTCCTGTGTACTTAGGATGTTGCTGTGATGTTTCACAGGGGCCTGTTGGTGGAATTGGCATTAGCGGCTTTCCTGGCCTGAGGGTGAGTATCAGTTTTGCAATGTTGGAATATATATTTTTTTTTTTATTGATGTGTTATATTTCTCATGCACTATGTTTGATCTGTCATTCACTCACAGTTTTGCTCCTGTCTGTCTTTGTACTTTCTGAGATTGCCTTTCTGTCCATCTTTATTTCTGCTTGTCTGTTTCTTGGTGGTTTGATTGTGGTTTGGATGAGGGATGTGCTCAACGAGTGATGATAGTGAATATTCATTCAACCAATTATTTCTTGGTTTGACTTACTGTGGCATCTAGGTGCTTCTGTTCTTGATAACAGTAGTGCTTTCTCACTGTTAATGACACTACTGAAATTTTAGATTTGAGCTCAGGTGACTGATATTACTCATATTTTTATGCACTGTCAGGCTGCTGGTAAGACCATACGTAATCCAAAGGGACTCAAAACATTTTTAATCTAAGTAGGGCAGAATTCAGAATTTAACATACTTGGCTACACAACATGAGTCCTCAATACTAACTTCATGGGTACAACAGTGCATAAAGTACCAAAACATTTGCAGCTGAGAAGTATAGAAGGAGAGTTGTTCTTAAATTTCCAGGTAAATTTCCCACATGTATAGTGCAGCAGATGTATAGAGCGTAGAGCTTTGACTCACACTGCATTACATTAATACTAAAGTTACTATGACACCTTATATCACTTGAGTTAAGCTCAGTCTCGTGAGGCTCGGTGTCGTCACTGCAGTAAGAAAAAATGTAGACTTGAATGTAGTCACAGGCCTAATAGCGAGCATGCTGTCTTTTTACTGCTGAATGTCCAACTGTTAAAAAGTCTTGAGTTCACAGAGGCCTCTGTAACATCCCTATGTTCATGTCAGCAAAATAGATACAACTCTATACAGCACCTTTCCTGTGCCATCATTTCAAGCTTCATTTGCTCTGGTTTGCTGTTCTCATACCATAGGGATTTATTGGTGTGCTTGACAGGTGACTCTGTGTGGTGCTAGATACATCTGGATCTATAGGGTTTCCTTAACCTTCACCTCAGCTACTAGCTTTAAGTCAACTTTACTACTGATGCAGTCAGACATATAGCTAAGGCACTAAGTATTTTATTTTTACTTACAGGAGAATATTATCACAGAGATAAGTATACATCTAGAGCAGTCAAATATATACAACACCACAGCTTTAATAAAGTAAACCCATCTGAACTTGTCATAATCTGAATATTTAATTTGATTAAGTCTGTCATTTCAAACTAGTGGCCCAGTTTATGTAATTGGTCAAGGCACTATATGTTGATGTAAAAGTTGGTAGCATCATTTACAAAAGCAAATCATTGTCACTCCAGGTTAACTAAAAAAAGACAATATTATCTGAACATTACAGAAAAACTTTTAAGCAGTATGATATTTCATTAGCTCAATCTTACCACTATATTTTTATTCAACTAGAAAGACTAGAATAGAAGAAGAATATTTCACACAGAGCTGTTTTTTTAACTTCTGCATGTCTGTGCCCGCTAACAGTCCCTAAGGTTTTTTTTTTAAATCTAAAACCTCATGTGACCAGATTAGGGAACCATTTAAGTTTCACATGTGAAGCACAGACATGACATTCAACAAATGTGTTTTCACTTCTAGCCTGTTTTCTCTCACTCTTTTTTGTGACAGTCCCTTCTCCTTTACCTGTTCTTTTCTCTATTTTGATTGCTTCTTAATTAGTCTATTGCTCTGCAAACCATTGTGTTTTGATCTATGTGTTGGCTTTTGAATACAATACATACTAAAGAAAGTTGATGTAGTGATTACTTGTCTTTATTTCAACAAATTACTGATGGTAAGTCCTTTTGAGTAATCAAGAGCCAAAATACATACCTACACCTCCTTAATCCAGTCTTTGATGTATTTCATATTTAGTCAACTTTCCATCTGAGTGATTTTGACACAGAATATATCTCACGAAGAACTTTAATTTGACATCTAAAACTCATTTTCACTTCCCAGTGTCAATCACACCCATGTGGATCTAATTGTACCCACTCATTTATTGAAAGTCAATTAAACAAAGTTGAACCTTTAGTTAAGTAATCAGAAAGAGAGCAGTAACAGAGCAGCAAGTGTTCGTTCAGGAATGCGCTTGATGTCTGTGCCAGTGTGTGACTCAACAGAATGTGATGCAGCCAGAAACCCTTTCAGAGGCTGAAAGAAAAACAAAAAGGTTTAGGTGCAGACAAAAATAGTTCTTTGAAATTTTATAGGTGTTTTGTTTTGTTTTGTTATTGCTTCACCACACTTACTTCAACCACTTTAAAAAAAAAAAAAAATCATTTTCATGGTGTGTGGTGAGGCCTGCATACAATGTAATTTAATGGCATGTTATGTGTCAAGTATATATGATACAGTAGGTACTGGGGCTTTTTATCTTGAATCAGATTTTCTGAGGCTACAGTGATTGTGTTGAAACAAGTCTACAGGAATTCAATAATCTATTTTTTATCTAATTATTTGTGGCTGGAAAATAATGCGGTCCATCTTGACAGCCGTTTGAGCAAAGGCTCTGTGTGGGATGTTGATGTAGAGTGTGTGTGTGTGTGGGGGGGGGGGGGTCTCTTCCTCAGCTTATCTCCTCCTTTCAGCATGTCGTTTTTCATGTGTTCTCTGTTGAGTGCCTCTTTTGATGGCGTGCATGTGATTTGTGTCCGTCCTGCTGCAGTACCACAGCAGATCTGCAGCATCAAACAGCAGCTTTACAGGGTCCAGATGGACTTCTAGTTTAAGCCACATGTCCTGTGTGACATCATACTAAGCCTCTCACTTACAGTACACTTTTTTTTTTTACATATTGGCAAAATAGACAGATGGACTGTTGTTTTGACAGAAGATATTATTAGATATAACATTTTGAGAAAGGATGGCAAGTTGAAGATTTCCAATTGTCTTTGTATTCATTGTTATTCACTATACTTTTCTTCATCATATTGGCCAAGATAGACTACCTTTAGACTTACTACTTTCTCAGTAAAAGCATTTCTACTTTCTCTAAGAGAAACAAAATCTTTCAAGAGAACTTTCTGCTTGGTTTGCTTAATAAAAAGTTACTACAGTATCAAAGAAATTTAATGCCTATTTAGTTACTATAAATTTATTTCAGGAAATTGGTTATCAGAGTGTCTGACCTGTAACACATATTTTTTTTTCCTTTTTCGCACATCGTGTTGTGTGCAACTTGTAAAATCTCAGAATTGTTTCATTATTCTTGACAATACAACACACACACACACACACACACACACACACCAAGTCCAGAGTTATTGAAAACTACAACTTCACTGTCAACATGGCTTAGTCCTATTGTAAAGCTGTAACAAACAGGAGTGCATTGTGCAGGAAACAGCAGATAGTGTTCATGTCAAAATGTTGTCTCTGCCAAGGTGAGATCCGAAACATTTAGTGTGAAAAATCGTTGTCAGGCAGCAAACCTGGACCAGTATCAGATGCCTCTTTCTCTCCACAGGGTGACCTGGGGCCTGAGGGGCTGCGAGGACTGTCTGGTTTGGTGGGACCTCAGGTAGGCTAGACATTGGCTGCTGCAAATGCTCTAAATTTTTAGGAAGAATACATCGCTGTTAGCTGTAAAATTAAACTAATGGAATCTGCAACTACTGTACTTATGTATTCTTCAGTCACATATTTTTGCCACCATACTTAATGTGTCAAAACCAAGTTGTTATTGTTATTTATTTCATGTTAATGAATGTATAATAAAATGAAATACACTGAGATTATACACAAGATTTCTGTAAGAGGAATATTTACTTACTACATTTCCATTCTGAATTATTCACTTTAAAGGTGCTATATTCAACATTATATCATTGTTAATTTGTTGCCACATTGAACTGAGACATAAGTGTAATAGACAGCCTCTAGCAGCCACTGTATTTACATTCTGCACCACAAGCTTGGTGGAAACATTGCTGACAACATCTTTGACCTCTTGTGTGTATCAGTCTATCGAATGTACTGTATATCAAGCTGATAATGAAGTCCTCTACATACATTGATTTTGTCAAATTCGTTAGTCTTTTTCCACAATGTTAACTTTTTTCATTCATCCTCCTCCTCTTTCTTATCTATCTGCTTCAAAAAGAATTCTGTCATTGAACTCACTGAAGCTTTAATTATATCTCTTGATCCCTTACACATCGTTCCCCTTCCCTCACTCATTCTTTTACTTTCCCTCCCTCCTCTCCTCTCTCTGTGGTAGGGCCCAGCAGGACGAGCCGGTCTGCCTGGATTGAAAGGTGATAAGGTGATCTAAATATTTATATTATTGCTGTGTATTTGTGTGTAATGTGTCAGTAGCCCAGCTCCCACTGAATGTAGTATGATATGCTGGTACATTTTGTTTACAGTCATAAACTCAGATTCCATATTATGGTGATAGATGTAATGTGTTAGCAGTATGAGAATACAGGTTAATGTTAAATATTGATATTGCTCCATAATAGACTAGTGTATTGTAAATGGTCAAATCTTCATAGTAACTTCTCTTAACAGCTAGGTTTTTTTTTGCATAATGTATTTTTTTATTTTTCCTCATTAGCTTTTAATTGATCTTGAATACAGAACAGAGAAGTCTATACATGCATATAATGTATGTACAAATGTATACATCTGTGAAGTATCTATGGTCGTGTTGTGATCACTGTGGCAGGGTAGTGCTGTGTTATATCTCTGTATGATACTGTGAAATTCAGGGTGAAGTGGGACAAAGGGGTGAACCAGGAGAGATGGGGTACCAAGGCGATAAGGTATGTCTCCTATTACACAAGCTTGAATGCACCTGAAATTTAAAAGTTAATTCAAGATTTGATTCCCACACCAATCGGTTATGACCCTTTTCTAGTAAAAGTAGTAAAGTGAAAAGTAAAAAAAAATTGTATTGTGTTGGCTAAATCAGGAAAACACTGCAAATCAGAAATGCATTATGTGTGTTTGAATGAGAAAGTTATATGAAAATGGATGAAAACAAACAAACACACACATGCACATAGGTTGTTTAAGAGTGTTTTGTCTTATCTTTCAGGGTGCTCTTGGTGTGCCTGGTCCTTTTGGTCCAAGAGGAAAACCTGGACCACCGGTATGTTGGAGTATGTGTATCTGTGTGCATTTTATAAAGTGGAAGGTTTTTATAGCTTTTATAGACAATGCCAAGTAAACACAGTGGGCCAATGAGATCTGGACTCTATTTTTGTTAGTTTTGTTAGTAGGTTATAAACTGAAGCCAGTTTGGTCACATTCACAACACATCTGCTTTGTCTTATTCTTGGTGGGTATTGGTACTCCAACAAGGCAACAAAGAAGTGTAATAAATGCAGGAAATAGATCAGATGAAGACAACAAAGCATTTTTCAGATCCACTCTGTCAACCTCACCAAGTCACAAACTTTACTGACTGCTAAAAGAATAACATGATTAAAAAAGATAATAATCTGTGTGGTGACAGAGATAGAGAGAAATTAAAAGACAAAAAACATGATAGTTAAGGTGAGAGAAGAATTCTATCAGTTTGTATTCATATGTTCTCTGTATTTTTAACAGGGCAAAATTGGTGAGATGGGCGCACAAGGACCACCTGGGCCTCCAGGACCAGAGGTATTTCATTATTCATATTCATATTCAATTCATCATTTTATTTCTTACCAAGTTTTCAAATGGAGTGGCGGGACCTGCAGGCAGAAAGCTTTACAGAAGAATAGGTTGTGATTTCAGTCCACATTTAAGAAGAGCACATGACCATATTACCAATGTTGTGTGTTAAAAGGCCTAATACAGATAAGCTCTGTGTTCCAATAATTGGCAACTTGTAGCTTGTGCTGTTTGCCTTAAGTTAACAATTTAAAGTAACAACTTAAATTCATAGTACATACTCTACTTGGGTTTAATGAGAAAACTTTAGAGAAGGTCTTTACTTTACTCTTTTTAGAATGGTGCTAATTAAGGCTTTTGACAGTGGTAAAGGTAGTGGAATCATTTCTAAATATACAAAAACTCAGCATGATTGAGAAAAAGACAAAGGGTGGAACAAGAAATTATTACTAGGTTTCTGCAGTACTTCAGCAGTGTACTGTGATGTAAAGAGAGATTGTGAGCCAGCCCAAACACAAACGGCTATAAAACATAATCATCCAATTCTTTGGCGCAGAAACATGGCAGAACTTCTTTTATAGATGCTTCCACTGAAGATTATGATCACATAAAGACAGTGCAGAGATATTGAAATCGTTTTGAGTTTTGAAGTATCAGTTCACTGAAAAATGCAGACATCACTATAATAAACAGTATATGTCCCATTTTGGCCATATGGAACGTTTTGTAGCTGAAAATGAATATATAATACATAATGTAAAAGAAACACTTTCAACTACAATAACAATACAATACAATCAATAACTTGGTGTGTCCATTTGTTTGTTCAAAACTTTGTTTCAGACAAGAAATATGTTGCTGGGGATTCATGATCCCTAAATAATGATTTATTATGACTCTGAGATCTTTCTTCAGGTCACTACTTCAGCTAGACCAATGTTTAGATCCATGACAAGGGGTCTCAAAAACAAAGGGGAGGGGAAGGGGGTAACTTTGGAATTTGTTGTAGAAATAATGAATAATATTTATGACATTGACATTTCCTCTAGTGCCCCCATCTGGCAAAAAAATTATTTATATTTAAGAAATACGAAAATCTTGCAAATAGAAAGTCATCCCTGCTCCCCTGGTCAAATTATGACGTATGTAGACAAGATACTCAATAACAGTTTTTGCTTACTGCTATATAAATCTAAATAAGAAAGCTTTCAAAATAAGCATGCTATAATAATGATCAGAACAGAATTTGGATTTTAATTTTGCATTAAGGTTGCTTTAGTTATGTATTTTATTTTTGATTGGACCACTCGTGAATTTTGTTTGTACCTCACTTGTACATTAGATATGTCAAAATGTAACCAAGCAATTAAACTACCAGGTCAATGACATTTGCTGGACATAATTCTTTACTTTAAATCGCCTGTGATTAGACATGCAATCTGTTGGGCTTGAGAATTTTTTGAGAACAGTAAAATACAGTATCTATTCCATCCAACAGGAGCCTAAGGGGGTTACTATTGGGGTGTAAGAATTTTAGTCCCGTTGAAATATTGATAATTGTATTTTACAGATTTCTACAGTGTATCAAAAAAATCTAATATTTTAAGAAAAAATAGTGAATGGAAATTTTATTTTATTACACACAGGCATACCTGGCCTGGAGTTAAAATATTTGTACATTACTCATACCTCTAGAATTTGGGTATGGCTAATAGAAATACCAATCAGAGCATCTCACTAGTTCCAAAACTTTGGTTGTTCACATACATTATGAACATTAATAGTTTGTTCATTGTATTCCCTGTTCTGGCATCTCCCCGAGCATGTCAGGGCTTTGGATGTAGAATACCACTCCATAGTCATAAAGGTCATTGTTAATGCTGCAAATTACATAAAAAGCATGTACAACATGACCATAGGTCAACCAGGGCACAGCTAGCAGACATATTTTCTGAAATGAGTGATAGTGTCATGGCAGGCGTGCCTGAAGGTATTCAGTTTCCATCAGCTCACCAGCTATCCATCACTATATTTACATCGGTTTTCTATAAAAACATCTATACAGGAAAGGGAGATAAGTAGTTAAGAAAGGCCCCACCCTTCTGTCTGTCCAATATATTATCTGTCTGTCCAAGATACCATGAACGTTTGATTTTCAAAGAGGAGTTGCTATAGCACATTCACACATGATATTCACACTTCAATATTGTACACAGAGATGCAAAAAATGTGTGGAATCAAACTTAACAGATATGTCATGTGATTAATGACGTGAAATAACTATCTCTCTCCTCCTGTTTTTGCCAGGGGTTTCCTGGGGACATTGGAGTACCAGGGCCCAATGGTCCACCTGGACCAAAGGTACGACAGCATCTCTCTGCCTTGCTCTCTCTCTCTCTCTGTCACTGTCCTTCGCATTCTCTCTATCTGTCTATTTCATTCTGTTGTGTTTCAGGGTTTGCAGGGTGCCAGGGGGCCCCAAGGACCGCCCGGGCCACAAGGAATACAGGTGAGATGATTCAACACTAGGTTCAATAGGTTTATATGTTTATGACTCAAAATATCAGAGTGGAAAATGTGACTCATCAAAGGATTTCCATTCAGTCATTAGGCTCAGGAAAAGATTAACTAACACAGCCCTTCTCATTTAACATCTAGCCATAAAGAGTTGGGGACCTTTTTTTACTGCAGTGTCTCTTGGGGCATGTTCCACAAAGCACAGTGAATCCCTATCTGACTCCCCAAGATGAGTTATCATCCAAAAAAGTAAACAGCGATGATGGGGTTTTGGCTTCATGTCTTGTTATATCTCTATAAATAAGAGCAGACATGTGAGCGGTTGATATCTCTGACGTTGAGAGTTAGACGTTATGTAGATGGAATGGTTACTTTGTGTTATTTGTTCATGTTGTTTGGTAGTGCTGACTGTTGTTTGCTGTGCCAGCTGTATTTACTCAACTGTTGGACTCTGCTGTGTATATGTGAGTGTGTGTGTGTGTGTTTGTGTGCATGTTTGTGAATATTTGTATATGATGAACTGTACTGTGTTTCTGCAGGGTGATGAAGGACCACTTGGCCCACCTGGCAATGCTGGCCCTACTGTAAGAACTCCCAGATACAAACAAATACATACACATACACTTTCACACAGCTTTATAATTCACTTAGATGTCTTATCAGGAAGCAGCTGGGACGAAATATCATAAAAAAGATTGTGAGCTTTGGTGTCTTTACATCCTGTGTTAATGTGTGTGTACCATGCTGCCTGTCTTTGTAGGGGAGACCAGGAAGGAAAGGCTACATAGGTGAACCTGGGCCCGACGGTCTGGTGGTGAGTCTGCTTTCTTATTAGTAGTACTGTATTACCACTATTTTCATAGATACAGCTACTGTATTTGTCACTACTTGGGTCTTTAAATTCCTCATGGGTAGTTCTGTAAAAATATATAATTTCATAATGTTGTGAAGAATAAAAATGTGTTAAATATAAATAAGTAAAGTTAAAAGTTGAACACTTTTCTTAGTGTCCTAAGTAAATTATATGTTTATGTGTAATGTCTTTTTGTTTGAGAAGGAATAATTGTAACTTGTGTGTTTTTATTATATAGTTCATGTCTGATTTTAATGTGTCTTAAATAAAGTACATACATTTGTGACATAGATTAATTTTTTTGTATGTCCATGTATTCGTTTATAGTATATCTGCCTAACTCGTGTTTTTGCCAACATGAATTATTCTTCTTTTTGGCTTCTTTCCATTCACGTTAAAGACCTCTGATTCCAAACTCAGTTGTTTGCCATGTGTACTTGTTTAGATTAATTTAACTTCAGCAAACCACAACATTCCAGACCGGTTCCTCAACGTATTTGATTGGCTGTAATTGGCTTTTGTACCCACCACAAATGCAGTGCCATAATCACAGTATCATATGTTTCAAGGTTTTATTATTGGACATTATGGTCTAGTGTGTACTTCTGGGTGTCAGTGTCTCCATGTTTGTGGCCCACTTACAGTAAGCCTCGACTTACTGTGCTGTAAATATGCTCTTAATTAAGAGATGAAATTATTTATTTCAGGGCTGTCATTATACATGTTGGCAAACCACAGTGAGAATCAACAGAGGATTACTCACAGTCTTGTGCAGTACTGTATGTCTGTGTCCCTTTTAACACTTCTTAGTGTATATCTTGTGAGTCTTGTGCCAATAACAGGGCAGGATGATGATAGAAACCTATTTAATTCCAGGAAGCTAACCAGCATACTGTTTGATGTTTTTTTACTTACAGGGAGAGAAAGGGGACACTGGAAATGTTGGAAAAATTGGACCACAAGTGAGTTGCTTTCACACTTGTAATTTACAGGGCTGATGTTAATTAACAGTCATCCTGCTGTGGATTAGTAGCTTTTCGTTAAAATCCTCTTTAAACATGTAAGTGTGCAGCCTGTGCTGTAGATGTTATTAGCTTCAGTTTCCTCCAGTTTCCAGTTATTCCTTAATATTTTACTTAAATATTAATGTATTAAGATAATGAGACAGCGCTTCCATAACTAAATTAATGAACTCCTTTGGTGTGGCAGCTCTGAAGGAAGTTACAGTAGCACTTTATGATGTCTTTCTGTTATCCTGACCCACTTTTAATGTTAAAAGAAATGTTCCAATCCTAATACCTAATAGTATTTTCATTATGGAATTAGCAGAAAACCCCAGTAGAACAGATGGAGCACCGATCAGAGAACGCAACCTCATTGGACTTGCACATTTGTTTATAGGTTGAACCCCACCAAAGTGTGGTTGACATCTGTTGTTGCCCAAGAATCATGGTCATGGCAGTGTTGTAGTACTCGAGTCCAGGACTTGAACTTGAACACTGACAACTTGGACAGGAACGGCTGTGCCTCAAAGGGAGTCGTCCATTAATCGGAAGATAATGGCTCTTCCTGTCCACATGTTGAAGTGTCCTTGGGCAAGACACTTAACCCCAAATTTCCATTGCTGTGTGACTGCGTGTGAATGATTAGGACCTCCTGATGCGCAGCAGGCATCGTGCAAGGCAGCCTCTGACATCAATGTATGTTTGTGTGAATAGATGAATGCTGACATGTGTTGTAAAGCACTTTGAATAGTTGAAAAGACTAGAAATGTCCATTTACTTGGACTCATGCATGCATGCTTGGACAATGCATTGACTGCTCAGTGCATTGGACTCAGAAGTTGGAGACAACTCAGAGGACTCAGACTTCTTAATTGATAAAGAATGGGTACCGAAACCCGGTATTAAATGGACTCCTTGGCAAAATTATTAAAGAAGTATTTCTAAGCTTCAACGTTGTATTATCATGCTACATCTTCTCCTCTTTGCTCTCTGTGTCGGAGCTGACCTTCTCCATATACACACACACACGGAGCACAAAGCAGAGCTAAAGATAACATTTGTGATAATATTATCCTTCACATCATCTCATAATATTTGAGATAATACTTGAATTAATGAGAACTACGCTTGTTGCTGTAACTGCAATAAACCTCCATGACTAAAAAGCCAATAGTCTATGAATGCACCTGTTCTACAAGCTTAAACGTGTAGGAAAGAGATATTTTAATCTGATCTGTCCACTGTCTCCCAGCACAACGCACAGCGAGTTGTAGACTGGTGACTTGACTCTGTGTCTGTGTTTGGATTGTTTCTAAATTAACCGATTAACTACAAAATCACAGGTTCAAATGGCCATCTTATTCTTTTCTGTTTTATGCTTCGTTATGTTTTATGCTACACACATACTCTGGAGAAATGTTGGGACATGTTTTTCCTTTGTGAAATCCTGAAATTCTGCACACAAGTACTCTGAACATTCAAAGTATGTCCTTCCTTCCTGGAGGCCCCTTAATGTTAATATTTGCATTCTGTACATAGTAGAGACAACCAAACAGGCCTTGTTGGACTGTGTTGCTGTGGTGCACATATGAGAGGGATTAAACAGTTACAGAGAAGAGAGCCCTTTGAAGCCAAGGAGAAGCCAGGGGGCTATGCAGAAAAAAACACCCCAAACATATGGAGGCTCTAATGAATGCCATTACATCACTTTACAAATAAATTGGGTATGTAAGACCTGAGAAAGACTGTTGTTAACTCAGTGTTGATGCAAGCAGGCCTAGACCGCTTGTCTTCACTGAGTGCCCCTGCCTCCCATAAAGTGTTTGAAGTGGAAAATTTACTGGAGGTTTTTACAGTAGTGTATTGTACCTAATTTTGTTTGCTGAGTGTTCCATTTTAAGTCGCTCAGTCTGCAACTAATAAAACATGTATCAGTCCTCTATTACTAAACACAGGTGTGATTTGAAATATGGTTCACGTCAACCTCTTTGCTTTGATTTTCTTGTCAGTGGCACAAGAAAATGGCACAAGAACCTTTATACTCTTAACAGTATGTGATTCAGGCTATATTTTTTTCCCTAACTGTAAGGTTAATGGTTAAATCAGTATCTGAGAAACCAGATCACAGTCAAAACAATTTTGTAAAAGACCCTGCCACATGGAAACCCCTTAAAACCTGTTTCCTATTGTTAAATGATAAAGGGTACCATATTTTCCCATTTCATGTTCCAGTTAAAGGATTAAAGGTCAATTTGGAGAACCTATTCCCATGCCTGCAGGCTCCATTCCCTCACAGACACTCTGCTATTAATCCATCGCTCAACTTCTTTACTTACATCCAACAGTATAATACCCTTTAGGTTATGATATATGAGTCACATTTTGAAGATGTCAGTCTTTTTAGCTGAGCTAGGGAAAAGCAAATAGAATAAAAGCTCTTTGTGTATATCTTAGTGGTCTGTTTCTTCTCTTTCACATGGCCTTCCTCACTTTGTCAGTCTGTTATGCTAATCTTTTATCTTATTTTTATCTTTCTTTCTCTTACTTTCTGGCTCTTGCTTTTCCCCACATTCACTAGACACCATAAAAAATAATGTGTGGTAATGTGTTCACTATCTAAATATACAGGATCATTCTGCATGCATAAAGCACAACAATGAAAATTGGCCCTCACAACCAGAGACAACCACAGTCTGACCACGCTGGCCTTTGTGGTCGGCCAGAAGTGTGACCATGTTCTGCAAAAGGGGCAGTTGCATGAATCATTACAATAACCCTGACATTCAGATAGATTCAGATGTTCTGGTAGCTTTCATTGTCCCAGTTGCTTAGCGTGTGCTGTGGTGCAGCATACTAGCGGTCTTTATTTCTTTAATCTGGTTTGTGACTTGTGTATATTATCACTTCTGTCCTTGCCATGTAAGTGGATGCTCTGTACAAAGTTTTGTTTTAATTTTCTTAACAAATACAAACAAACGCATTGACAGGGTTTCACAAAATACAGCCACCCATAAGTCTTACTGTTGGTCTAGAGCTCCAGATTCTCCAATGACGGGCTGGCATTGGTCCAAACCACAGCCCCTCTCCCAGACGTCTGATCTGGAAGTGGTTAAGCTCCACTGATAACTCACATATTTGCATTAGCTAGTGTTTTTCTCCATGAGTCCTTTTTCTAAGTAGTGTGCATCTTTTTGGGGCCCTAATGTATGCTGCAAAATGAACATGTTCCCAATAATTCCACAGTTATTGCTATTGTAGCCCAAGAAATGTGTTACTCTTGCCTCTTGCCAAACAACATTGACAAGTTCCAAGATATAAAATAAATGACAAGACTGCAAATTGTTTTCTGGCTTTGGTAGTTCTTTGTTGAACAATCCCTTGTTATCAATTTGTTACAGACCATAAAGACACCAGAGGAATCAATAATAGTATGCCATAGTTACTAGCAAATGTTGATTTATCATCTACATTTGCTTAGTTTCTGTCTTACTACTAACTTAAACATGACTTGATTTTACACCTTGAATAAAACAAAATTTAAAATGGAATTTAGTTTAGAAGTGTCTGGCACTTTAGGGGTCAACTGACATTTTTCTCCTCAAGTCTATGACCTCTTGCATTCCAGGTGTCATAACAGATTGGAAAATAACCCTAAGATGCATGACATACTTTCTTCTGATGAGTTTATGAATGTCTCGTCTCTTCTCTTCTCTTCTCTTCTCTTCTCTTCTCTTCTCTTCTCTTCTCTTCTCTTCTCTTCTCTTCTCTTCTCTACTCTTCTCTTCTCTTCTCTTCTCTTCTCTTCTCTTCTCTTCTCTTCTCTTCTCTTCTCTTCTCTTCTCTTCTCTTCTCTTCTCTTCTCTTCTCTTCTCTTCTCTTCTCTTCTCTTCTCTTCTCTTCTCTTCTCTTCTCTACTCTACTCTACTCTACTCTACTCTACTCTACTCTACTCTACTCTACTCTACTCTACTCTACTCTACTCTACTCTACTCTACTCTACTCTACTCTACTCTACTCTACTCTACTCTACTCTACTCTACTCTACTCTACAGGGTCCAGTGGGCATGCTTGGGATAGCTGGAGTGATAGGAGTTCCCGGTGAAAAGGTAAGAAGTGTGTTTCTCTATCATTAAGCTGTCAGTCAGCATCAGTTGGTTGTTTCTCAGTGGTAGACTGTAATTAGGGTTGTGTTACGCAGCTATGGCTGGAGGCCTTGGAGGGCCCAGAACACATGTTTAGATAAACACTCAACACTCTCACATCCACATCAATAACAATATTGTCAAAGCCATGTTGCCATTACTGCCTCTCACCCCTCCACCCATTTGCTGAAGCTGAAGTATTTTAAAGCTAAATGTAGGAGAAAATGACAACTTGGTAGTTGACAATACTCTTCAGACAAAATGCCCTATCACTAGGAGAGAGACCTCAGATAAAGTATGTTTGTTTGTGATTGGTGTCATTAGATATGTGCTTTGCAGACATTCAGTATGCATTACACAATTATTCATTTAAACGCATACGCACTCAAAAAAAACATGATGCATTCTGGAGAGGCCCTGAGGCTTTCTCCTTGCCATGCTACCATTGCTTCTCAGGAAATGTTAGAAGCACATCTGCAGCCTTTACTGATTTATTGAAATGATTGTAGATTATTGATATTACTAGTCCTTTAAGACACACCTCTCCATTGTTCCCCCCTCTGTCCCAAGCTGTTCCTCTTCCTATCTAAAGGCTTCTTGTGTGTCAGAACATGTTCTTGTAATGGGAAGCTGCCTGCCTGTCAGACTTTGGTTGTTCTCCACCTCCACCTTCTCCACCTCCTTCTGGTTCAATCTGTCAGCACCAGCCATACCCTGACAGCCCTCAAATTCATTTCACATTATATACTCCATATGTACATATATTGTATTTAATTCAATACTACCCTTAGGTTTACAGATATTTGATAGAAGCACAAAAGTGGAAGGTTACTTGTTCAGTCATGAATGTTCCTCAGTTTAAGGAGTATTAAACCATCATTAACACAAGTATTAGAGTGAGGACCTCTGCCACTGCTCACCCAGGGTTACCTTAGTGTTTAACACACTGCACAGGGTGCTACCAACTGTGTTTCAAAGTACCTGCTCACTTTAAACTCCACTCAACCAGCTGTCACTCTAACCTTCTGCATTTAAGACGCTGCTCTCCAGTTTCTTGGCTCTTTATTAGAAAAAGCATAGGTGAAGCTGTGTTGTGGTTTTCTGTTTTGATGTTCCTTTTTTTTTTTTTACATTTTTTCCCCCAGGGTGAACGAGGACCAGCAGGTCCAACAGGTCCAGCTGGAGAGAAGGGACCAAGGGTAAGTATAGGCACTCAGGTGATACTGCTGAGCCTTGCTTCTTGTCTGAGAGTTGGAACCTCAGAGCCATAATGTATATATCGAACAAAGTTTTCCAAGACATCAGCAAAGCTATAACAACCTGCTACAACTTGAATATATTGTCCAGTAAACTAATGTCTAAGGATGATGAATATAAAACAAAACCACTTAGCAATTTTGGCTGTAGGTTTTGGCAGACATTACTTTATACTATTAAAAATGACAACTCTATATCTATGCCTTTGTCAAGCCCAGTAAAGAGTGAGAAAAGAGTAACATTGACATTGCCATGGAGAAATTGGCATTAAAATAGATTCATTGCGTTATTTTTGCTGAAGTCTATGTAGTGTATTGAAGTTGGCTTTGATGGATATTTGTATATCTGCGGGGTAGTATCAGGTTAATTTTACAATGTTTGCCTACTCACTACTGTGCATGAAAATATTTTTAACACTATTGATCCCCCAGAGAAACAAAAACACTGCTGCACTGGACTGCTTTAATACTGTATGAGTCCATGCACAGAGACTGGCCTGCATACTTCACTGTCCTGGGGCCTTGGATTAACTCCATGTCTGTGGCTTTGGGTCCCAGTCCTGACCTTGCTGGCTGGTACACTGGCCAGCTGGTCAGCTGATTGGCTGGCTGTAAGAGAGGATGACTAATTTGGTGGCTGACTGGCTGGATATTTAGATGATTGAATCAGTGCTTGTGTGTGTATGTGTCTCACTGTGAGAGAGAGCTTTGTTACTTATATGAACCAGTATGTGCTGTAATTGTAGTCACATTAGTGAGGATTGGCAGTTCAATGTGAAGGTTTTAGGGGTGTTTTACCACAGATTACCATGATCATATCATGAAGTTCTGTTTTTGTTTAAAAAGGGTTTACATAGTGGCTTGATGAGAACTAAAGTACCCAGTTGTTTCTTTTTTCTAGAGGACATTCAGTCCTAATCCTTTGTTGTTATTGTAGTCGTACAATGCTGCTACACGCTAGCCATTTAAAATCCTGAAGCAGTAATGCTGCACTGATGTAGCAGATGCCATTAAACAATTGTTTAAAATGACCTGTTTTCTTGTTTATCCTTCTTCAACTGTTTGTTATTTTTGTGTTAGGGATATCCAGGGTTGCCAGGCAGTCCAGGGGACATCGGCATGCAAGGTGCATCCGTAAGTGTCATATCATCATCACCACTATGTCATACTAAATGATTCTTTGTATTGGGAAGTCTAAATGTAAATTCATATGTATATATTGAACTGCACACCTCCTTCCATGCATATTGCTATTTCAGAAAGGAAGTTGCTCAAGCATTTGTAGTACATCCATCAGGTTCATATGACTGTTGTTGATCTTGTTTTTTCTCACAGGGTCCACAGGGGCAGAGGGGTAGTCCCGGCATGGCTGGAACGAAGGGCAGAAGGGTAAGAGCTATCTTTGATTTAGAGCATTTGTTGTACTAGTCCCTTGTATGTGAACTTACTTCAACTCAAGGGTGACCATGAAAACTTCACATATCAGTGAAGTCTGTTTCACATCACAGCTCCATTCCCATAAACAAGAGGTTATAGCAATTAAAACACATGTGTTTGTTCTTCCACTTGGCCCAAACTCTTTTTATAGTGCATTTACAACTGTTTCATGAGCCCCATGAATCTTATGTTGGAAGACATTATAGTAATTTCAAATGAATATGGTGTGGTAATACTGGTGAGACATCGTGTGGCGGAGACGGGAATAACATCTTGAGGTGAGGAAGCTAGATACTGTAATTATATAAATTCACTTTACTGTGCTCTGTTTTCATTCATTCATTGACAATCATTAAATAATACTATATAATTGTATTGTATTTAACCAAGAAATATAATTCCTGAATAGTGGCCAAAACAAGTGGTAACCAAACAATGCATCTACAGCTATGCTTTGTTTTCAGTGCATTAATATTTAAACGATCTTCTGACAGAATATTTTCACTATTGTGTACTGTTCTGGAAAGTATCAGTTTCTCGTCTTCAGTGTTCAGCAGCAACATGGTCAATATCCACCAGTTTCTCTTTTTCTCAGGCAGTAGGTTCAAACCACTTTGGTGTAATTGCTTGCAAGCAACAGTACATTGTGGTGGGTCCTCTTTGCCGCTTTTTTCCTAGCGGCAAAGAGGACCGCTAGTTTTGCTTTTAATTTACTTCAACTTTTCCTAAACTGATGGTTTGCTTGTGTTTCTCTCCTCTGCCACACTGCCTGCTACAGTGTCATGACTAAAGCTCTCTGGTTGAATATGTGCCCATTTCAGCTAATGCGTGAAAAATATGAGAGAAACATTAAAAAGCGTTTGAGCACTACCATCTACCACAATACTTCTCACACTTCACCACTCATGTAATTCACTTCCTTTATCCTCTGTTCACTTTTGCTGAGCAAAACATATGGTAGCACTTAACATGCCATGACTTGTGCTCTTTACTGTAATCCATACATGTTTCAGTTTGCGGTTGCATTTCCTGTCTTGCTCCTCTTCCTTATCCACAGTCCATCATGGACCAATGAGAATTGCTAAAGCTAATCATTGAACCAATGTTAAATATTCTCTTGCTAGCCATTGTTTTTGGAGGATATGTCAGAAAAACAAACATGCATCTTTTCTTAAAACTGCAATTATATGATGGGAGGTTAACCTCATACGTAGCAAAATGGACCTGCTACACTGTGTCATTCCTCAGGGAAAAGTCTGACTTTTTCTCCTTTTGTCTTATCTGCTTATCACTCATTCTTATCATGTAACCCTCAGAGCCCCCCAAAAGTAGTAATATCCTGGAGCAGAATAATGGGGTGTGCACCTGCCCCAGTTGACACACGCCTGCACTAGTTCTAAAGCTAAGTGTGGTGCACGTTTATAGCAGTACTCGTCATTGTCAGAAAACAGCTAGTGCATTCTTTAAATTATGAGCTGCTCACTTCATATCTAGTCTGTCTATCTCTGATTCCTCTACCCCATTTTAATGATCACTCACAGTGAAGTGGTCCTAACCTGTTGCGAAATAATGTGTTAAAATATCCCTCCCTGCTACTAGTCAGAGTAATAGGTAATAAAGTTGACAATAGCAATTCATTTATCAAACATATGACCAGAAACTGATGTTTTTTTTAAATTTCTACTGCTTAGAGTTAAGTAATTAAAAGGAATCGGTTCAGCACTGACAAGTTATAGTACCAATGGTCACCAGATTTATCAGAATTAACTGTCTTATAAACCTATAATTTAAAATTTGTGATATTAAAATTGGAGATAGAGAGAGATGAACCATAGGACAGACCAAACCCAGGTTTATCTGCCTAGATGCAGAGTGACCTTAGAGGGATGGGAGTCTGAAAGCCAGAGGCAAAATATGAGCGTGTAATCAAAGGTAGAGATATAAAAGAGGGGAGACGAGATGGAAACAACAGATAGGCTAGATAGTAAAAGAGTCCTGAAAGATCAGACTGGAGAGAAAGGGGCAGGGCTTGAGTTGTATTTACAGATTTTTATCTATCACCCTACCTTTGTGGTGGTGCAACAATACTAGGAAACCCCTGGAATGTTTGTGGAAGAGGTATCCTGCATCCAGGTGGAAACTCCCCCAATAGACAAAGAATACAGACTGATTACTTCATTGTTCGTGTTATACAGAGTTATTGATGTCAACTCGTGTATGGTGCTTTGTTATGTACTCATTAACAGTACCCATACTACTTCTTTGCTGAGTGATGTTCAAAGTGTGTTTTTGTTGTACAGGGGCCCCGAGGTCCAGATGGCCCAGTGGGAGAACCAGGGCCTGAGGGCACCAAGGTAAACATGCACACACCCTGTGGAAAAATCTGTCCTTAAATTTAGACAATTCTGTTCTCTATCTCTATGGAGCTTGGCGCATAAAAAACGTAAAACAACAGCCTATCTGCCATTTTTCATGTCTGCCCTATTTCCTTATTTTTTCATTTTTATCGTTATTTATTTTATTATGACTTTTATTATCTTTTAAATGCAATTGCACTCACATAAGCGTCGCAGAACAGCTGTTTTGTTTGTAATTGTTTCCTGCCTGTTTCCTGTCTGTTTTTACTTATGCCCAAAATTAAATTGTTTATGTGCATTATTGTGCAGTCAACTAGTAGTCATTAAAGCATTAGTATTTTGGGATGCCTAAGGAAGCTTTCTGATGCCTTGCCAAATTGTGTCATATTTTGTCTTTGCAGGGTGAAACGGGTGACATTGGAAAAAAAGGAGAGCCAGGATTTATAGTAAGTTGTCTTAATATGAATATGTATTTTTAATTGTCCAAACACGTTTTCTGATATACTAACATGTGAAAGAAATAAGGGCTACACTCAGTTGCTCCTCTGGTATCAAGAAAAGTGAAATAGTCATTAGATAACATGTTAAAAGTCAAAATACTTTTATGGTACTTTTGACTGCTGGATAGGTGCTGTAAATGTTTTATGGTAAAGCACATACTATCTTGATTAAAGCTTCAGGTTCTTTCCAAAGACAAGACAAATTTATATGCATCTTCATTTATCCAAAGCCAAGGATAATTATTGTCATAAAAAAGGCAGCGTCTAGGATAATAAGCACATGCGCTTTTTGAAGATGCACATTCGCTTTATGGCAAATACATTACCACTTGTAATTTCAAACGTTACTACAGCGCTCAGTATGACCTGCAGGTATCTGTTAAAGCTTGATGGGCCTTTAATCAGTTTTTATTTGCATTTGTCATCTCCCCTCTGGCACGTTATAACCAAATGCAAATATGTACTGCCACCAGCCAGAAACCTGAGCTATATCTGTTTAGGAGTAGCACAATGAAATAAAATAAAATGAAAACAAACAAATAAAACTTTATGTTTAACTGCAACCGCCTGCAATGCTTTGTATTATAAAGAGATTTTAAGTACATGATTATTATGTCATGTGCATACATGTGTATGATTGTGTGTTTTGTTCATTTAGGCTGAGTGTAGTTGATGGCAATAGATGTTTGTAATTGACATGCATCCTCAATGATGTACTCTATTTTTATAATGAAGGTGACAACATGTCTGTCATATTTTAATACTATTTTAAAAGGTGATAATATGCAAGTGTAGTCTTCACAACTTGTTTCCGCTTCCACAAGTTGCCAAAAAAATCAGTTATCCCAATAATTCAGGTAAGAAAAATAACCCAGAGGCACTTTATGGCATTATTAGTATTGGATATTAGACAAACCCGTACTTCACAATGGCCCTTTAATTTGGGGCCAAATCAAGTGACTTTAAAGTTGGTAAAATCGTGGATAAACATTCTTATTTTTAGCACATACGATATGTTGAGCACAACTATTTAGAACACACCATAACTATTAACAAAGCAATTAGTTGCAAAATGTCTTCCATAAAACAAGTATAAGACCAGTGCGTCAGAGCTATAACATTTATGGACATTTAGGATGTTTTTGTTGTACTGAATCATTCAAAGGCTTCTGGCCAGATGAACAACACACTCATTTACACTTCTAGTCACACCAGCTGTGTTGTGTAATCATCTGCAAAAAAATCTTAACTAGTTAAAAGTGTCCAACAAGGACATTATAAATTATAGATTATAAATTCATCAGGAAGCTGATATTTCTGCTCCCTCTTTACAGCCTGCAGGCTGCAAATGCGTAGCAAAGTATATAAATATATCACGTACAACCCAGCACACATAAAATCAGATTGAAGTGTTTCCAGTATTTGTCTCAAAGTAAATTGAAATCAGTTGTGTTGATCAAAACTACTTTGTTATCATTCAAATATTGATTTCTGTCTTTCAAGGGCAAGGCTGGAAGTCCAGGAGAAAGAGGCCTTTCTGGGAAGCCTGTGAGTAATGTTTTGTTTAACTTATAATTATCTTTGCGCTGTATTTTCCATTTTAGAGCTTCACTTTATACAGCATAGACATGTAAAACGTTCCACATCCTGTTTACACCTGCAGCATATATAATTATTACTTAAAGGGTTGGAGCCAATGAAGTCATCTAAGAGGATGTTTTATTGTTACAAGAAAACACTGAAAGGTGTTTCCAGGCTCATAGTCAAAACATCCATGTAATACCACTTAGTCGTGTGGTCGTGAACATAAACATTGTTATGAGAATCTCTTAAATTTAGCTAATAAAAAACATGTAACCTGAGCAGTACGGTCAGTGCTGATACCAATATGTGATAAGCAATTCAATTTCTACTTAAAGATGGGACTTAAACAAACCTGGTGGAGAAACACTATGTACTGTTGGTCACACAATTAAAGAAAACATTGTCAGTGTGTCTTGTTAGTGGCACACAACATATAGACATTCGGCAGTTTCTGTTTTTGCAAGAAAATGATAGATGATAGTTTTGATATGATTTTGAACTGCAAAGGGATGCAATACCTGATGTTCCACATATGGTAGAGTCATGCAAACAAAACTAAATAATAATAATCAAGAGAGCATGGTTATATACACAGCTTGTTTCATCCATTTATGGCAGGACTTGGAAAGGTTGATCCCCTGTCAGAGAAAAAGCTGTGTTGGGCTCGTTCTCTGTTGTTTGGCTTGTCTTATTTCCTATTGAGAAATTAGCTGGTTTGCAATTAGTCTTAACAGAGACTCAAATACACATATGGATATGTGCTGGCCTGTGCTCTCACTCTCAGATATAGACCCTATGCACACCCAACACACTTACACTCTTGCACACCAAATGGATATAAAAATGTAAGCACACTCACAGGACTAGTTGTGACTTGTCCTCCTAAGCATCTACTAAGATCTTTTGTATGGGATGAGGTTGCAGTGTAATTTAAGCACAGGGTTTATGTGTTTTGAGATACACCTCAGTGAAAAGTTATGCTTATAGTAATTGTAGCTTTGATCCATTGCCACTGCCTCATCAATATTGAGATGTTCAGTAGTCTATTTAAATAAATGACAGACATCTACAGTTCCTTCTCATCAGTCTCCCACTATCTTCAACCTCACTACTTAAAAAAAAAACTACAGTATACAGGCTTTAGAGGGGGCCAGCATTTCCATTGTCCACCTCTGAAGAGTTATAGCACCATCTTGTGTCTGGAAAAAGTCCTTAAACTTTACGATCATGCTTCAGTCCTCGCAATTTGTCATTTTTTTTTATCATTAAAAAAATCACTGTCTGCTTTTGTTTTCATATATGTATGATTATAAACAGAATTTGAATTATTTCAGTTGTCACAAAGTAATGTATAACAGTGTAGTTTCTGTAAATGTCCTTGTTTCTAGAAATTCATCTTCTTTCACTTTTAGTTACTATCACCAACCTTTTACATATATATTGTTTAATATATATATATGTTCTTCACCTATATTTCCCCTTTGGTCACTTTATATAGTTTCACTCCTTTAAGACCTTCTTTATAGATATTCACACATTCTGGATTTTATTTTTAAAATGTCTACTCGGTGAATGTAAGCCGAAGTTCTGTTGATTATAATTATGAATGAGGCTGTGGGTTTTCACAGTAGACATGTCGATTGATATCTTCTGCAACTGATGATTGATGCTACTGAAATTTATTTTTCACATACTAAACGCTGTTTCAGATTAGAGCGTCCTGCCTAACTTGGCAACACAATGTTTGGACTACAACAGAAAAAGAGAAAAATGACATTGAAAGAAAGCCAATCTGTGGTATTGCATCGAAGAGCATATGTGTCATGTTCATGTCTGTAGATATTAGGCAACACTGAAATATTAGACTCACTCACCATTGTGGTTACTGTGGTAATGATGATAATGAGAGGACCTTAGACAAAGCCTTCTGCTTGTTTTCTGTAATTACATAAATGAATGACTAACGCTACATTGAGCTCATGACTCTGTTTCTAGGGTAAACCGGGTTTTCCTGGCAGCATCGGGGAAAAGGGACCCCACGGTGAACCAGTAAGTGTTTCATGTTGTATTAAAATAGTAGTTTCGGGAAACTAAAACCAAATCACGCATTGCGAAAACTGGTCTGCATCAAATCTATAGCAACAGTGAGTGATGATACATTCAGAGTCAGTAGTGTTAACAAAATTAGTCTCACACGGAAGATGCTGTCAGGGTTGAAATAATTGAATAAACAGTTCAGAAGCTCTGATGTTGCTCATTACCAGAAATCAAACTGCCTGAGAGGGAAAAGGAGTTGTTTAACATTTGTCATTGTTTTAAGCTTTTCCCCTCTGCGTTCCTCACACTGTCAAGCTCCATACCTTGTGCCTCTTTTCTCGGTTTAGTCCTCAATTCTGATAACCCCTCAAGGACATGAAGAATGTCAAACAGTCGGATACAAATATTTGTTATAGAGGTTTCAATAACACTGAGAGGGAAGATTTATATTATCGGTCTCGTATTACTTTTGGCTGGTCTTCAGTTTTACTCCAGACTCTCTCAGCTTCAGTCTGGTGTTTTATTTCTGGTTTACTTAGTAAGTCCTGTAAAGCGATAGTTCTGCTTAAAGCATCTAATGGTGGTTATTTTATCTTGTAGGGACCCAAAGGACCTCCCGGGGAAGCAGGACCTGATGGAGAGCAAGGACCTGAAGTATTTCGCATTAATTATTCTCAACTATTAATACAATTAATTATTATGTGTTTGTGTTTTTTACAATTGTATTTATTTGGTACAAATGAAACATTATTCATTTCTGTATTTCTTTACATCAAATTTTAGGGTGCGCCTGGCGCAGAGGGCGAACCGGGCACCATCGGAGAGCTGGGGTTAAAGGTTAGTAATCCTTACCATGTTTTTTGCCACCTCCCCTCCCACCCCTGCATCATAGAAAACATTTAACATGTGGAGCATTACTCCCTATCAGCCTTCAACAACGTGGAAAGCTTGGAGCTTTCTCAGTCACTTTGTACCTGACATATCTTATAGCTTTGGGTTAAACAACAACTACCAGCGGTTAGTGCAAGGACTGTATGAGACACATCTAAGTGTGTTGTGACCTCCAGACAGCCTTGTGTTGTTTTTTTTACCCTGCAGGGTGATGTTGGGCCCCCAGGAGCCGAAGGAGAGCAGGGACATGAGGGACTTAGAGTGAGTGACTCCAAACAATCTACTAATCCTTTCCTCCTTCGTGTTTGTGTAAATGTAACCCGGTTGTATATTTACTCCCTCATATTTAATCCCCCGATCTCAAGAAAGCAGAACGATCAAATTGTTTGTGTCTGATGAGCTATATATATATGTAGCTTGAAAGTCTTGTCTTTCTTTTCTCTTGACGGGACAGAAGGTTGTTTAAACATCAGATCCACAGTGCATTTTGTTCAGCGTAATGCAAGAAGGGAATTTGAAAGAAATGTGATGGCGTCTGAGAAACCATTCTGTCCATGGGAATTCTCTGACCATGTTGGATGGAAAAAATCCGAGATCATATGTGATATTTGTCAAACAGTCTGTCTGTTTGTACAATCTCCTCAATGCAGATGTTCCAAGGACATGGTCTTTTTTGTTTATTGGTCATTGAAATTGTGATTACAGTGGGGATTTTTACAATTCATGGTGTATATAAAGCAAAGGAAATTAAATCATTACTGTACATCATGTTATTTTTTGTTTTATGGAACACATGTTTTAGATAGATGATTTTTGCCTTTTACCTAGCTTGTAAAACCAAATCTCATTCTTCAAAATGAATCTTTTCAGTAAGTACTTTACTTAATCTTTGCTGTCCCTGAATTAATAATGTCTTGCTTTTTGATTATATAAAACATGTGGTTTATTTTATTTTATAGAACTTAAAGAGTAACTTAATAAACTCTGAAACAGTCTTGCTTTTGCTGACCTCCAGTGGTTTATCTTCTAGCCTTGATACAGTGATGTACAGGTGTACTCAGGACACCATAACAGCACTGTTCGGTGTGATTATAAACTTTATAAATGTTGCCTGAGATTTATTAAAGGTACCTTTAGTGCTATCTAGCCGTTCAGATAATTTTTGAAGAAAAATGAATTGAATCCATTTTGGAATATGGCTGTAAAAAAGGAAATGTGGAAAAAGTGAAGCACTGTGAATACTTGCTGTATTGTAAGTAACTGATACATTGTCTCTGGAAAAACATGTTGCTATTAAACTTAACTTAAATATAATGTTTCAATGCTGTGAGCACATGAAACTAAATTTCATATTGGGACAACATCAGCACATCAAGGTTGTGATTTGTTACTCTAGACTGCAGCAAAAAGGTTTTGTTGTATATGGTGTCATATTTGTAGGGTCTTCCTGGTCCACCTGGTGAAGACGGTCCTCAAGGGAAAGATGGAGCCAAGGTAAAGAAACCAATGACTTGCTTTTGTTGACTTATACTCACATATTTCTAACAAAATCAACCAAAATCAGTTATGGATTTGTTTCTTGTGGGATTCCCCATATGACAACAATAATAATGTGCTTCACGAGACACTGCTTGCTTTAGTTTATCAATAAGAATAGGTCTTAGATTTCAAAAAGTACACTACTAATAACTAACATTATCATAATACAAAGTACATCATCCACTCAGTTTCAAACACTGAAAGGGATAGTCTAATAAAGGCAAGAAAATTAAAGCCATTCTACAAAAGTATTTTGTCAGCTTCTGAATACCACAGGTAGTCTGACCTATTGACCTCTCTCTGTTATATGAAACTTATTAGATTAGAACTGAACTGTCTTTAACTCTTGTTTTTACTGGTGGTCGGATTTTCTCTTTCTCTCTCTCTCTCTCTCTCTCTATCTCTCTCTCTCTCTCTCTCTCTCTCTCTCTCAGGGTGATCCCGGTGAGCGTGGGCCAATGGGAGAGCCAGGGGACAAAGGGATAGAAGGAGACCCTGGGCCCCCAGGACTACCTGGAGAGCCTGGGAAACAGGGCTTTCGTGTAAGTTATTTAATGTTTTCAACTTTAACAAATTAGCTTTCATTTTAATAGGTAACAATTTACAACAACAAAAAAGTACGAATAATTAAACTAAAAACTGGAGGCAAATAAAAGGTCAAATGAATTCCCTTTTCTGATTTATCATTGTGGTTCTTTTTTGTAAAAGAGCCAGTGTGGTGGATAAAAACCTTCAGATGGGCTAATAATGTCTTCAGGTCTTTGTCACCACTTAAAATTCAATAATCACAGGCAGGTCCTAGTAGCGTAACCTCCATAATTTACAGACTTTGACTATATTTAAAATAAAAAATAACTGACTCAAGGCCTTTAATGGAATATATATCATTCAATTGTTTTAAAAATTAAGTTTGTTCTTTAACTGTTAGCCATCTTATCATGAATCATCAGATATCACTGACCTTTACGTTCTGCTCATATCTTCACCCAGTCTAGACTATGAACATATGCTTTGACCTTTTTAAATTCTGCTCTTAAAGTGTTGACCCCTCTTTCAAATCAAAATCAAATCAAATCAAATTTTATTTATATAGCCCAAAATCACAAAATACATTTGTCTCAGAGGGCTTTACAATCTGTACAGGGAGTGACACCCTCTGTCCTTAGACCCTCGATTCGAGTGAGGAAAAACTTGCCCACCAAAAAACCTTTTAACAGGGAAAAAGGTGGAAGAAACCTCAGGAAGAGCCACAGAGGAGGGATCCCTCTCCCAGGACGGACAGACGTGCAATGATGTCACATGTACAGAACAACTTTCATTTGATATTCCTTAATTGTCACTGATGAAAAAACCCATCATGGATGGATCATGAGCATATTTTTCTCTGAGACATTTTTTTTGGGAAATTAATCACATCTTTACAACTTTAAATACTTACAACAATAATTACAACAATCCTCTTAACCAGATAATGCCCAAGTGCCCCAGTAGAGGTCAGCCTTCTCTTCAATAAAAGCTTTCGGTACTGGGTAATGTGTCATGGATTGTGAATATTTACCACTGTCTGATGTCGTTCAACTGATGTTTGTTTTGAGATACAGATGCAGATCTAGCCTTGGGTGTTTAGAGGCAGAAATGTCACGAGTATCAGGAAGGAAGGGTGCTTTGGGCCATAACACACAGGAACAGACTCTTTGTGAAAGCTGTATTGTCAAGTCTAAACAACAGTCAACATAGTGAGACAGGATTAAAATTATGTCTCCTATTAGTATGAAAGCTGAAGCAACTCATTGGATGGTGTTTACAGTTGCAGTTATCAATGCCCCTGATTATAAAATTGTTTTTTTTAACGTGTGTGGTCATCATCTGACGAGTCTTCTGTTACAGGGACCAGAAGGAAAACTGGGGCCCCCGGGGAACAGAGGACGACATGGAAAGAAGGTAAGGATGTTCTCCATGTTCTCCAGCACTTTTCTAGGAAAATATGTTTTCCCTCAATCACCATGAAGGAGAAAGGGACATAGTCCAATGCTATTTGTGAGTCACTTTTCTTTCATCACCCACTGACATTTTGTTTCTTCCCAGGGAGAGAAAGGTCCTCCAGGTCTTGCTGGTGAGGTTGGCACACGAGGAGACATTGGCCAGCCAGGCGAGGCAGGACTGAAAGGTGCCAGAGGAACTCGAGGCCCACCAGTTAGTTCCCAGTTTTCCTGTCTTTCCTCTCCCTTAGTTCTGTTCCAGAAACTTAACAGATTCAGTGTTTACTGTATCGGTAATAGTGAATGTATGACTGAGGGATTAAACTGATTAGACTGAGAGTGCGACTTTGTACACAGCCTTAGTCGAATTACTTTATTTAAACTGTACTAATTATATCAACACATTTTGACTCAAGGAGTCTTTGGTTGTGTTCAACAATATACAGTAGTTTGTCTCTTTATTAAGTTTAACAAACCTCCAGACATGTTGTTTCCTCTTCTTATGTAGTTCAAACTATATAGAAGAAGTGCTTCATGTGTTTATGTAATAACTAGATACTAATAACTTGAGACAATTGCACCTATTTAGTGGAGTACAAAATAAAGTATTTCTCAATATGGTTCGTCAATATTTTTTATATATACTTATTGTTATACTTACTGCACAAAGCGTCAAGTGACCCTCTTTGTTTTTGAGAAAGTCAAGCGGATGGCATCCAGAGAGGAGCAGCTTCCTTCTCAGCAGAACCATTAATCATCTTGTGATATCTGTGGAGAAAAGATTTACATCCCTGTCATAAAACAGCACAGCGTATTTAGTTGGCATGTGTGATTATTCAATACCAAGGTTATGTTTAGCTGAAACAGAGTAGAAAGGCAAAACAACGCTAGGTCTAATTCATAGTCTCATTTTGTGTGTATTTTCCGCATCGCTTTAAGGGTCGGCCAGGAGTCATGGGAGTAGAAGGGCAACCAGGATTGGCGGGATACACAGTGAGTTCACTCTACTCTACTTACATTTGCAATTGTACAAGAGCATCTTATATACAAAGTCAACAAACGCACATTTGCCCACAAAATTATAGATGTTTCTGATCAGAAATCATCATTTTACTGGATAGAGTAAACACTGATTGATGTGTGCTTTGCCTTACGCTTACATTCCTCTTATCTTAGAATTTCATTCATTCTAGATAATTTCCGAGAACCCCAGATTCTCCTTAAATTTACAAATATGGGCTGAATTAAAAAGAGCTGCTGCTTCATAAATGCCTCGGCTAGATAGCTCAACCTTCAGTCAAGCTAACTCACAACCCCTGGTAGCCTCGCTGAAGATATCCTGAGTTTGAGTGTAGTGGAGGACATTATGCATCATCCGTGCCTTTCTCACATTTCCTAGTACCGTTTACTTTTAATTATCCAATTAATGCAAAATGCCAGGAGAAAATAACCATTGCAAATAACCACAGCAGAGAGAAGAGGTGGAATTGAACATGAACATGAATCATTGTAGTCTACAAGCCAATTTTTCCAGGCAACTTCACTGCCTGTGGTGGCAGTGCCAACACCACTGAGTTTAGGTTGCATAACTTTAACAGGGCATCTCAAGTTCATTTTGTCCCTTTTTTAAATGTGTTTGTCTGTGTGCATGCATGCATGTGTTCATGTGTATGTGTGCATGTACATGTATGTATAGGCTCTATGACTCATTCACTCTTTATTTGCTGAGTGATTTCTGAGTCTGTGCCAAAACCCAAATCCTTAAGTGACAGAATGTAAGAGCTTCTCGACGAGAAATTGTGTTTATGTTAAACAGTTCTGATTAATATGTTGACAGGCTTCACAGTGGACCTCATGATTCTCAGAAAAAACATGCTGTAGCTAGTAGAAGTATGGTGACTTGGTTAGCTTAATCAGCTTTCTGTGTTTAGGGTCACCCTGGCAAGCCTGGGCCAATTGGACCACCTGGGCCTAAAGGTGAAAAGGTAATGATACTTGAACAAGTGTTTTTAAATTGAATAATTTTAGTATTATGATTTTGTAGGTTCCTGCAAAATGCTTATAATACACTGTCTGATTACAAAATCCTGTGTTTACATGTGTGTTTGATCCATTCCAGGGTTATCCAGGCGAGGACAATAAGACCCCAGGAGCCCCAGGGCCCTTAGGTGAACCAGTAGGTCTTGCTTTCCTTTAAACTCTCCTTTCTGATCCCTCACACTTCTTACTCTGTTTACTCCAAGCTATTTAAATACCATATTTGACACAGGAAGTAAAAGTTAATCCTGATAAACTCCTAATCTAAAACCCAAGTGCACGTGCTATTTGTGTGACCAGATTGAAAATGATGTATCAGTGTTTCTGTTTTTAAACATGTTATCTATATGTTAAACCAGAAACAGGATTCATTATTGTAAATTTATACAAAACATTTTTGTTTTTCACAAAGGCAAGAAGGCCAGTCTTCCACAGCAAGAAAACAAAGTCATTCTTAGACTAATATCCAAAGAGGATCAGGACGTATCAAAGAGTCTTAACAGCTTATACAGTACCATGAGTCTAAGATTTGAGACATATTTCCCAGGACTGGACGTGATTTCTAAGACATACTGGGCTTCTACACAGGTATAGATAGCAACCTACAATATAAGTAGTATTGGATTATCAAATTAGCATAGTGTTGCAGTACATAGTATGCACAATACAATGGCAACCTCTGTCTTGTTGCAGCCCTACCCAAGATTGCCATTTGACTCCACTAAAGATCCAGACTCATAGGTCACATTGACTGAAGATGTGTCCTGTGTGTTAGCCTGAGATGTGGCTCTGTCTTTAAGTAGCTGCCTAGCTCAATTGAAGCTTTGTGGGTATAAAATGACGGCATGCATATACAGTATGTGTGTTCATCTGTGTCTACACAGGGCCCCCCAGGTGAACAAGGAGAGCGTGGAGAACCAGGGGATGAAGGATATCAGGTAGACAAAATCATTAAATCAGTGTCTGACAAATTACACAGTCATCACTCAGGGTACATATCTACTGTGTTGTTGATCGTTTTCTTTTGGTGCTCCATTAAAACACTGCTCTGCTCAAATAAGGGCAGACCACACATGTTGAGGATTACCAAATTCCAGGGAATATAGCTGGGGGACATCACACAGGATTCTTTACTCTGAACATATTTGAGCAAGTTGGTGTATGAGCTATTTAATTTTGACCAGTTGGCAGTTGGTGGTGATTTTAGAGCCTCTGAATGTACTGCATGTATGTGATGTGTAGCTAGACATAGAATGTATTTTTTACTGCATTTGTTTACCGTCGTAACAATACACTGTTTAATTAAATAGCATCATAAAAAGATGAAAAAGTAAAAGTTACCAAATATGACCAAGGATGAAGTAGGTCTCCAAGCAGGTCTTCTGTTCACATTCACACAGTTACACATTCATACCTGGAAGCTGCCAAGTAGAACCACAGTCTGATCTGCTGGTCACTGAGCAGCTACACTGGAGCAGTTGGGGCACCTGAGTGGTAATGAGGGAGGGGCAAGTGCTGCTTCTTCACTTTTCCACCCAGATTTATCCAGACAGCCCAGGGACCAGTCACAAGCACGCTTCTCTAACCTTTAGGCCACCACTGCCCCAAAGTAATTATTTCAGATTGTGGCTGAAACTGTTGAAAATGTATAACTGTTGTAAGGGCAGTCATTTCCAGCTCCAACCTGGGTTCAAAGTCATAAAACACAATATCTTGTTTTGTAGTTGTGTCATCTTTCTCCAGACTTAACTACCCTAATAGGTCACTCTTAGCTTTCCTTACTATGCGTTCAAATGCAGAATTTATAGATACTGTATAGCAAGGGCCACCTATGGTCTGTTTTAATAGTACAATACATACACTGAATCTTTGTTTAAAAAATGTTGTGGAGTATGAGCCTTTATTCATTTATGTGGTAATGGAAATGAGAATATACATAACATGGCTTTAGGTATAATGTTCCTCATTTAGCAAAAGATGGAAGATTATGTTAGGACTGTCTAATAAACATTAAGAATCAGCCACAAAAATATAATCGGAAATAAAAATTGTGTTTCAGGGCCACATTGGTGCCACTGGATCTCGTGGGGCTGTAGGGCCACCAGGGCCGCCGGTAAGTCAGTAAATATCTGCAGTACTGTTGCTACACATGTAACAATAGTAGTGTCAGTCTTTACATAATTTGCTACATGCATTTTTATTTGTGGGGGTTAATATGTGAAATACCAGTATGTAAATATGTGTAGCCTAAGTATGACACTAGAGTACAGTCATTTAAATTAGAATGGTTCCCTTGAGATGTTTGAATAATGTTTTCCTGAAAACTTTTTCGAAGCAATTTCATTGGTAATATCTGCATAGTTAATCATATAGCATGCATCACATAACATCTTACTGTTATCTTATCTTTTTTCTTCTTTTGTTCAGGGATCACCAGGCCAGCCTGGAGAGTCAGGCCCAAAAGGAGAGATGGGCACTCCGGTGAGTCTGTGCGAATCTCCCCAACTCACAAATCAAATTGTACATCAAGTCATGAAACTTAGTTTCCTCCTGCAAATAAGACAATTTCAGCATCTACTTGTTTCTGCCACCAGGCTACTCTTTTGTATTGTTTGTACTGAATGTGGGTTTCACTCTTAACAAAACCAATAGATCCATTACCACAGACTTGTTCATCCACTGCTGGCACGTTTGGGTTTGTTTCAGCTGGGTTTATACCTAATGATGTGGATGAAGAAAAATCCTTTTGTTTGTTCCCGGAATGAAAGACCAACCATTGATATTTGGCCAAAATATTTTTGACTTGTTACCAGATGAGCATGCTAGTACAAAGATTTTCAGCTGTTTTTGGCTTCTTCTTTATGCTTGATCATTTCAGCTCAGCTGCGGTGGTAAATTTGCTTGCATAATGCGTAATGAAACACAGCGTGGTAGAAATAGGCTTTGAGCTACAGAATAAGATGTGGGAAGCAACTAGGGAAATAGTTTTCATGGCCACCCTAAATGCATGATTTCTTTTTCAGTGATGTTGATCAAAGATATTTTGCTTTTGTTCTTTAATCTGTAAATAGCTTGTAAATGTGCCCTAAGATTTAGGCAGCTGGTATCAAAGCAGCTATCTTTTGCTAAAGCATGCTTTCCTGAATTGATCTGGTTTGCTTTTTTTACTTCAAGTTCTCTT
The DNA here is from genome assembly GCA_036937835.1 of Pampus argenteus. Classification (NCBI taxonomy): domain Eukaryota; kingdom Metazoa; phylum Chordata; class Actinopteri; order Scombriformes; family Stromateidae; genus Pampus; species Pampus argenteus. Next base: position 15,058,720 of record CM072870.1, read on the forward strand.
GACTCCCCAGCCTTGTCACATGGTTCTGATTACATAACTTAATTTCCTTTCTGAAACAAATTTGAGCCTTCTTGATCAAGTTCCATATAGAAATTTTAATAGTGAAGTATTAACAGGTTTCCAGACACCATTGATGTTCTTCCACACTGCTTGTATGCAGGAGTGATTATATAACCTGTTTCAATGCCATGAGATCATTTCTGTTAATTAATTCCATTTGGTTTGAGTTTATTTGAGTTTGAGCACTGTCCTCAAATGCAACATATAGACCTATCTGTTAAGAAACATTGATAACGTAACAGTCTGCCAAAAAAACATTGGAAAGTTTTAGGCTCTGCTGTATGTCTGTTTCAGATTAACAGCTTTGGTAAAGCAATACATTCACTTACTAAATCAGGGCCTGGCAAGAATATATGGAAAAAGTAGAGTTTCTAAGGATAGACTGAGTACTCTGCTTTGGTGTTTTTGATAGACCCTCTCCTGTGTTGTCTCTTATGAACTTTTATGTTTGGATTGTAACACTTTTGATGAGATTTCTAAATGTGCAAATTCATATAGGTTTTTTTATACTATTAAGTAGGATTATTTACTCTAGCAATTTACTCCAGCAGCAAAAACAAGGCAGTGAAAGTTTCCTGTGTTCATGTTATGCCATTTATTTCTATAATACCTCATTGTGATTTAAACCTATGCCATGTGAGATGTTAAATATACAGTTATCAGTACTGTATATTTCTTTGACTGTCCTTTTGATTTCCGCTCCTTGTTGAGGGGTGAATGAGATATATAACCATGTGTGTTTTTGTGAATGCCTGTGTATGTTTTATTCTTCATATGTTTGTGTTTATCCAGGGATCAGTGGGAAAGAAAGGTGCAAGGGGGCTGAGTGGAGCTCCCGGTATTGAAGTGAGTATCACATCACCTTAACCCATCATATGGCTCACAAAGAAACAGTAGCAGCAGTACGATAAAGGATACTTGACACTGATTAAAAGTGTGACAGTGATGCAGCTTGACAAAAGGTCATGCTCTCAGCATCACCAAACTCTTGCAAGAGAGGGCAATAGCCGATTTCATTTTACACGCAGCAATGTCATAGTTTTAATACTTTAACTGCAGTATCAACAGTACTGCATTTAGAATAAACAAAAGAGCTGTTAAAGGTATAGTTGGGATTTTTTTTGAGGGGGGGTTGTATGAGGTACTTTTCCATAGTTAGTTTATTATCTGCAGAAAGTGACAAGAAGAATAGGAAAACTAAACATGACTGAACTGGACACGGTGATTAACAAGCAATCTCATTGTGGATCAAAAACACCACAGCAGCCAGCAGTTGACCGAACCCTAAAAGATGGATGTTTGTATATTTAAATAGTGGCCAACAAATATGTAAGTATATTCCCCTCAGACTAATGTTGAAGTTAATTGACATTGTATATGTTATGGAATTTTTCCAGGGGCTTATTGGTTTGCCTGGATTCACGGGAATGATTGGTTACCCTGGCCCAGATGGTCCCCCAGGACTGACTGGCTTACCGGGACTACCTGGAAAACAAGGGCGACAGGTAATCAACAAAATAATCATATACTACAGATAATAAGAAATAGCTGATCATAAGTGTGTTTTGTAAATGATGTACACACAATTATACACATTCCAAACTAATAAGGAATATCATTTAGAAGGAGGAAGAAACAATGTCGACAAATTAAAACATTTAGAAATTTGGGGGGCCGGTGGTCACATGAAAATTGCCAACCAGACTATGAGGCTGACAGACACACACACACACACACACACACACACACACACACGCAGATAAGCTAATTTATATGCCATGTCTTGCTCAACATTCTTGCTCAACATCATAAATGTAAGTCAAAGGAGACAAACTTACAGAAAGTAGATGAATAGCCTACAATAAATAAAGATGTGTGAATATTAACAGTAAATCTATTAATGGTAAAAGTATTATAAACAGAAGACATGGACTGTCAATCAATCAAACTGTATTTGTATAGCACCTTTCATACAGGGTAGTTGCTGCACAGTATACCAATAACAACATTCATTCATCATTCTTAATCAGAAGCCAGGCTGAAGAGGCAGGTTTAAAGTTTACGTTTAAAGACATCATCACTTCCAGCTGCTCTCAGATCCTCAGACAAACTGTTCCAGCGGCTTGGAGCATAAAAGCTAAAAGCTGCCTCACCAAAACGTTTGGACCTACAATATAGGCTGGTGCAAGACCATGAAATGCTTTAAAAAAGTAAATGTATTTTAAACCAATGTAAGGACTTCAAAAGAAAAGAAGTGTACTCTCTTCTTCTGGAGGGTAGACCAGATAGAGCTTTACAATAGTCCAGCCTGCTAGATTTTAAAGCTTGCATTTTAGTTTAGTTCATATAGCAAAAATGAAATGCTGCTGTAGGCATCCATTTGTGGCTAACTGCATTAGACCTCAGAGTGCTTCAGGAGACACCAATAAAACATTACTACACATTCAGCCATCATGCTGACTTGTTCCACATTGTCCCTTTAGCGTAGGGATTGTTATTTGACAGCATTAAAGTGCACAATGTCTTCCTTCTTACCATCTGTAAGATATAAGACATACAGCTGAGAATGACTGATTGTAATGTGCCTTGTTTGATTTGATTGGCCTTATCTGGTTGCGACACAGTGGGTTTATTTAAATAAGTGTGCAGCAAGAGGGCACTGGTATTTTGTGCATGAATTTCTTTGTACTTTTTAGCCAGGTTTTGGAAAGCCACCCTTTTCTATCTGGTTTTAATTTACACAAGGTTAGAACATGGAAAGTGTAATTTTGCCCCCGATGTTTTTCACTTGGACTAATCTGATATGGTTTCTCACTAGCAGAGCGAATCCCTTTTTGAGCCGATACACTAGTGTGTAAGGCCGGCAGGAAACACAATTGCACACTATGTACTCCCATAGTGGGAAAGATACTGAATATGTCTATAAACAAGATCGATATTTCCAACATTTCTGAGGTTCTGATACACACCAAATGTAGTGAGTGTAGTGTAGGCTGACTTGGAGTGCTGTGGATTGCAAAGGAAAAGGTAAATTAGACTATTGCAATGGACATTATGTCAAATATAGATTATTGTTAATGTTAAGATCAGTTATAGTAAATATAGTAAAAGTTTATTCTTGAAGTGTATATTTTGATGCATACTTGATGTGCAAGACAAGAAATATGACAGTTGAGCCACATATGTGTACCTCTTTAACTGACCTATTTTGATTTTGTATTGATTTTATAATTCAATCAATTCAAAGCAATTCATTGACAGGCAATCGGGTTTATGGGTACACTTTAAGAGCACGCTGTCGAGAAATATTATAACCAGGAGAGGCCAGCGGAGTTCAGTACAATGGTTTACAGCAATGACTATACAACACATTTAGAAATGTGTTTACTTTACTTGAAATACATATCAGAATCAAAACGGTGAAAACAACTAAATCAATTGATTGATGGTCATGTGTATATCATGTATATGTATCTAATGACATTCCCTTAAATGACTATGACCAGGTACTTATCATCAGGCAGATAAACCCATCTCTTTAAATTAAAACTTCAGCTTTCCAAATGACATAGACTTGTTTTGATTTTCATTTAAAGGACCTTAATAATAGTTTAATTTTACTGACACCAACTCTGGGGCTCTTTCAGGGCCAGAGAGGCTTGCCGGGCAAGGAGGGACCTGCTGGACGTCCAGGTCCCAGGGGAGAGGGTGGACTTCCTGGACTGCCTGGAGAAATAGGACCACCTGGTCAGAAGGTGAAAACAACAGACATAAACATGGACCTAATGTAATCTAAATCACTGCAGTGTATTTTTTACAGAATGGTATCCGGTGAAGAAACATTTGGGTAAGTGTTACTAACATTTTTAATTCCTGACATTTGTTGGTTTAGGGGGAGCCAGGCCTGCCAGGAGACAGGGGATCATTGGGTATCAAAGGCATGGAGGGGGCTACAGGTGACCAGGGCAGGATAGGTGACCCAGGACCCAAAGGACAACCAGTGAGTATATACAGGCAGTTGTGATTTAAATCAAAAAGTCTATATAGCACTTCCCCAGGTTATTTTGCAGGGATATTGTGGTTTAGATCTATTAGTATCATTCGTATATACAGTGTTAACTAACCGTGCTATAACATCAAATCAACATGAATTAAATACAGTGAGAAAAAAATCAAATAGAGGTTCTTAAAAAATGTGTTAAAACAATGTGTCTTTTACAAATAACATATCTATTTGAAATGTTGATGTCATAATTGTGTGGGTGACTACATTGCTCATTTTAAATTAAAACCATGCCTTGGAATGTTTTTCTTATAAAAAGAGGGTTTTATAACTTTATATAAATTGTTTTAATACCTCTCTAAATATAGCTTCAGGGCTTGGGAAGCCAATCTGCGGTGGGGTTAAATATGTGTGTGCCTGACACTTTTCCACACTGAGTAGAGTAACAAATTTTTGGACGAGACCTGGAAGGGAAACATTCAGCCTGTTAAGGCCAAGTTATGTAAGATCCTTGCACTCCAGAGACCTGAAAAAAGGTGTTCCACTTTACTTATGTAACTCCTCAAAGAAGTAGAAAAAAAAACAACATTCAATCCTTTGCTCTCCCCTCCCTCATCCATGGTTATCTCCATCGGTGCTCATGAAACAGAGCAGACTCCGGCCCTTGGGTCAGATCCCTTTACATTTTTTAGTGAATAGAGTTGCTCAGCCAAAGCTGCAAGCTGAAAGCGGAGCTGTCTAGAGGATGTGGATGACTGGCTGTATAAACATAGTGGCTACCACCCTGGACGACAGACAGTCCTCAGACACAGAATTGGGTGCAGACACATAACCCCTAACAGTGTGTGTGTCTAGGAGAGTGTGTTAATGTGGATCTGGGCTGCTGCAGATCAAGACATAAAGCCTTGTGTGTTAGGTGCCCCAGTTCTTTTGAAACAGACAAGGATTTTTTAAAGACCAACTTACATGGGATGAAAGAAACACAGAAAATGGTACAAACGCATACATACAGTATACTCACGCATATCCTCTTCATGATGTGTTCGTCAAATGAAAACTAAATGTGAGAAAGGCAAGATTTTTTATTGTTAATGATGTGACTGTCTTCTCTGCTTGCAGGGGGAATCTGGAGATCAGGGGATGGTTGGTTTATATGGCTTTCCAGGACCAAAGGTTAGAAAATGAGTCACTAAACAAAGGTTAAACTGTTACAGGAAAAATTGATAGCAACCACAAGAAAACATAACAGAAGATGAGAAAAAGTATATTGTCTCTATGGCACTTTAAATCAATTGACAAGATCCCTTTTCCCTCTAACAGGGGCCAAATGGCGATTTTGGATTGAAAGGTTTCCTTGGCCCCAAAGGCCCTATGGGTACACTGGTAAGTTAATAAAAACAGGAACACAGTGTTCTCTATAGATATACGGCTATAAAAGTGGGATAATATGAAATGGAATACAAGATGCAGAAATGTGCTCACATAGTTTATTTCTACCCAGTTGTATAACTAAGTATAACTAAGAACTAATAAAGATATACCTTAAGTGCAACGTAGAGTATACCTTTTACTATAATTACTTTGTGGGATATATTTTAACCATCCTCTCAGCAGTTTATTCATCCTCAACCTTACTGTTTGTTTCAGGGATTCACCGGACCTGTGGGCCCTGAAGGAATGATCGGCCCAATGGGAAAACCTGTAAGTTTCTGTGTGTTTGTGATATAATAATTATATAATTAAAGACATTTTCACAAGACAATAGTCAGTATATTCAGTAGAGCTAAGAAAGCGTTTGACACCAGGGAAGTGATAATAAGATACTTTTAGTATCTACTTTTATCAAAACATGTTAAGTTTGTGCTAATTGATGGGATGTTAGTATATGTAGTGTAAGAATGAGATACAGTGCTATATGTGTTTTCACATAAGTGTTTACTTCTGTTTTTCACAGGGGCCAAAGGGTCCAAAAGGAAGCAGTGGTGAAATGGTAAGATCTGATCCAAACCTGTAATCAAAAACTGAAAAGTCTGTCAAGAATATATGATAATGATTTACAATATGTATGATTATAAGCTGATATACTGTGTGATTATATCATGATTATACACCACTGGAGTGTCAGACTTCATGTCAGCAAATTCCTCATTGAGAAAGCATTGCTTGGTCAGTTATCATGGCGCCACCTCAAAGATTGTGGGTGTAAGAGAGACCTACTGCAGATGAAGAAGGCTGTGTTTAAAGATGCATGAATGCTAGCTGGGGTTCAGTGGTAGTTCTGTTTATATGAGTGTCCTAAGGTGACATCAGATTGCTATGGCTGAGTCACAGTGAAAGTAGCTGTTGTTCAGTGTCTCCTGGAACTCGCTGTGAGGCCTTACAGTACTTGCAGACCTTCTTGTATAAACACTGTTGAGGAAATGCCTTGTCAAAATGTTGCAAGAAGCAGTGCTGTCTGCATATTCACTTTTTACCTCTGCTCTCACTCTGTAATGTAAACAGTAATGAGATTCTCAGTCAGCTTAAATCCCCCTGCAATTTACACTACCACACACATAAAAAGACTGTGTACAGAATGTACAGAATGGACCCTTTAATCTAGCTGTTTTGTCAGGAACTGATGATGTAAAATGTGTAAACTCTAACATATATGGACATGAACTTCCTGAAACCACAGCAAAAGTAGTGAAGTTCAGATACCCCAGGTGTCTGATCTCCAACAGTGTTATTTCCCTGGTCAGCCAGTGGGGGCAGTAGATAACCACTGTGGTCATGTGTGATACACATGTGAAAAACCTACTGCATCACAGAGATGTTTGATGGGAAAAGATGAATTACGGGCTTGTACCTGCTTGCATTCTGTTCACTGTACTGCTGCACTTTAACAATCAAAAACACACTGTAAGTTCTCAACTTCTATGTGAGATGCGTGTGGGGTGTAGGATTATTCACATTGACTACTAAAGTGACATTATGTGGTCCACAGAACAAACAGGATAAGAAAAAATTTCATTTCTACATACATTCTTGTATACACCATTTTATCGATTTTTTTCTATGTATCTCACTTTAGGGGCCCCAAGGACCACAGGGAAGTCCAGGACCCAGAGTAAGTGTTGTCCTCAGTAGACTGTTTCAGGTGTATGCTACACATATGAATGCAATGCTAATATTCTGAGATATTTCTAACTGTGCATCACAGATATTTTGTGCTATACAAATTAGGAAATATTGGTCAACACCAGGTCAACTAACCTTCGCTTCAGTCAGTCCAGGCTTTTTGAGCCACTATGTCTAATTTTGAAAAAAAAAAGAGAGAAAACTAAATTGGTTTCCTGTGTGTATTATAACATACTAAGACTAAAAGATGGTCAGCATCATATACAAGGGAGTTCTCTGGTTGCACACTTGTATGCCTAGAAAGTTGCTTCGGAGCTCTCTGACATAGATATATAATTGACTAGAAAGCGAAGTGACTGTAACTACAAAAAGAGCATTTTTCACCATGTCACTCATTTTGTCTTCTTCTTTCTTCCCACCCCAGGGACCCCCTGGTGCTCCAGGTCCATCAGTAAGTGCTTCATGTCACTCATGTATTAGTTAGAATATGCCAGAAGTTTAAGTTAAAGGCAGAGGGTTTGCACCATAAAGTTAGAGGAAAATTGTACTGGTCTTGGTTACTTGATTTAAAAAAAAAAAATGTTTAAGATGTGGACAAAGAATCCTGGTCATTTGTGTTCAGTAGTATTGCCAAAGCTTTTGTGGCACTTGAATAAGAACCCTCCTCTTATCTGGATAACGTTTCGCTCTCTGCTTTCTGAATGACTTTTTTTCTATTGAAACAATTCTAAGAACCCAGGAAAAACAGTTATATTGAATGCCTTATTTTGTTTACACACATTATGTGATATCTGTAGTATCTATGCTGAGGTCTGCTGAAGTCAGGAATATGATGGTTTATTGATACAAGGCTTATTTTACAGCTACTGTCTGGTATTAAAGTGTGTTGTGATTCTGGTAACGTTTTCTATATAAACCGGAGATGTATAAAACTGCTGTTTAATAATGAACCATGTCTTAAACTGAATGTGTTGATTTTGAATCCACAGAGGCATATATATGATGACTCTGCAGTCTACAGTATATCTGACTCTAACGCTGCCCTCAGGGCAGAGGTAAAGCATTTAATACACTCAGATGAATGCATGAATTTTGCTTAAGATTCTTTGCAAATAAAAAAAACCCAAACATTTTCTTCATAGATTCTATTTTGACCTATTTGTTGACACTGTGACTGCAATACAGCTACACAGTATTTAGTTTTGACGTTGACTGTGTTTTCTTTCTGGTGATCCATTCTTGACCAGAGTTTCCAGAACACTGAGATGAGCCTGCCAGACCCGAATTCTGAGATCCTTAAGACTCTAAATTACCTGAGCAGTGTGATTGAGAGCATCAAAAAGCCTCTGGGCACAAGAGAGAACCCTGCTCGTGTCTGTAAAGATCTGCTGGACTGTGATCACAAGCAAAAAGATGGTGAGATGTTGACCAGATAGACTAGACACTGAATGTGAGCGCAAGTTTCAATACATGAGATTTGTTTGTTATACAACTTCTACCTTTAGGCATAAGTGGATTGTTTGAATATACCTTTAATAAAACACGGTTTGACCTCCTTGTCTTTTTCTTCCACTGTTCTCTCTCGGGACTTTTAGGTTGGTTCTGGATTGATCCAAACCTGGGCTGTACTTCAGATGCCTTCAAGGTCTTCTGCAACTTCACAGCAGGGGGACAGACCTGTTTACATCCACAGGCCTCTAATAAGGTAACACTGAAGTAGTAAGAATATATACATATGAAGGCTTTTAGGTGCTAGACTGAAGTAGGGGGATACTTAGGTAACCGAAAACTGCAACAATACTCCATATTGTGCTTTGCTTACATGCAGGAGACCTTGTAGGAGGTTGTATCATGATCTTATCTAGGTATGATGACAGATTGTACTTTCCCCCCTACAGATGGTGTTTGATGCAGGGAAAGTCCAAATGAAGTTTCTCCATTTACTAAGCACTGAGGCCAGCCACAGCATCACGCTCCACTGCCTACGTGACCCTCCCCACAGCACCACAGACAACTTCAGCTCCTCTGGCCCCATACCAAAAGAGAACACCAGGCTTAGGTTTCGTGGCTGGAACAAACAGATGTTTGAGAAAGACACACTACTTGAACCACATGTGCTACAAGATGAGTGCACGGTAATGAGCGGGAAATAGAATTTATTCAGCAAATCCCTTTTTCTTTAAAACTGAAGGATTTCAGTCAGACATTTTAGAGTTACTTTGGTCTTTAACCTTTCCTTGACCTGTCTTGGTGACTGGTGATCATGACATAGTTTTCTGTGTATTTGGGTTTATTTGTTGATATTTGGCTAACTATCTACGTAGTCTGACACATTTTTCAGCCATGATGGTTGTGAAAATTCTATCCATTAGCTGGTTTGGCCCATACATACGTAAAGAAATGAAAGCTGCAGCACAGAATGAAGTCTAGTTCAAATACATAATGAGCTGTTTTTAAAGAGATTTCATTAGACTTTGAAATACATTTACACACATGTTATGTAATATTTTGCACATTTTGAATATGAATCGCTAAATTCACTCTCCTCTCTTTTGTCTTCTTTCACCCATTCATTTCCGTACAGATCCAAGATGGCAGCTGGCACCAGTCACGTTTCTTCTTCCATACTCAGGACAGTCGTCAGCTACCTATTGTAGACATACAGGAATTTCCCACTTTAACACCCACTACTCAGCAACATATTGAAATTGGTCCTGTCTGCTTCCTCTGACGCCAACATCACCGTCCTGTAACCTAATTACATAAACTATTTAAACATAAGGCTGTTACAAAAATGGCTGCCTACCAAAGAGAAGCATGAACACCAAGCTGGAGTGGGTGTCCATGAGAGTTTGTCAAGTTCGATGGAGACTGTTAACAGGGCCCTGTGTGAGAAACAAATGCCCAAAATCCAATCGAAGGCAGGCCTATATGGATGAGCTCAATCTCTGTGGCCAAAGGAGAATAGTGTATACCAATATTTAACAAATAAATGTGTAAAATATGTTTTGTTTGTTTTATTGTCAGTCAAACGGTGCTCAGGTTGACTATATATGGACCCATATTACTCCCTGATCACAGGGTCGGGCCTCACTATGCAGTAGCCTATCCAAACCACAAAATTCACATCTCCTTCTCACCCACAAACACACCTAGGCCATCCTAAGCAGGGGCCTAACCCAAAGGAGCGTGCCAGGCCCCAAACTAAAAGTTTATATGAGTGCAATAGCATGCAGATAATGTGTGATTGATATTTCAATTTCCAATTAAAGGCTATATAATACATCGTTTTCATATTTTTGTCTTTGGTCCTACCCAGTTGGACCTGTTCATCTTGACAGATGGTGCTCTACCTCTTCCGGCTCATTTACTTTCTAGGATAGTTGCTAATGTCAAGTTAGTCTTTTATTTGCGTTTCTGTTGTATGTACCGGTTACATCCAGATTTGTTATGTTGTATAAGTACTTATGTTGATTTGGTCATTTCTAATTTATGAACCATTTTTTGATACTCTACATATTTTTGTAGCTTTTCCTTCTATGTGGTAGGTTCCTCAGGGGAAACCTATCATTGGTGCTGCAACAAAGGATGGAGTTTTTACATTTCCTGTGTATATATTGACAACATACTGTATGTTTATTTATATCCTTCTTGTTTTATTGTTCACATTACTGTACCGCAGTAAGTTATACTCTCAGAGAACAATTTGGTCATCCACAACTCAGTCTAAAGAGGTATTTATGTTTAAAAGGTGTGTTTGTGTGTTCACGCCTGCAACCTTATGTTATCATATTGTTATTTCAGCTCATTCAGTGGTGGTTAAGCAGACTGGCAGCTACAGAGGGCCAGAGTTAGAATCCTTTGAAACACAGTCATAATATGCTTAAGTTATATTATCTTGAACAATGTGTAATTATATAAAGTCCGTGGAGGATGAAGTTGGATTCAAATGTGTAAATAATAAGTATGATGAAAAACAAATAAATGGAACATTTTATCCACAGTTTGATTTTTTTTTTGTATTAAAGTAACTTACAACAAATGGTAGGCGGGGATGAAAATACTCCTGAAATTGAAGTGTACAGAAGGTTGCAGTATGACTACATACTTCCTCTTTTCCTACTGGCGGCTTAAAGGTTAAAGCTTTTGAATCAGTGGTCGATCCCTGACCCCTTCCTGATGACCACCATAAATATGAGTAAAAACGGGACATCTTTTCTGAATATAACAAACTGGATGTTGGATGCTCTTGTGCCTCTTGTTATGTGTGTCTTCCACAGACATTTCCTACATTTACATCATTATGTCTTATATAGACCCTAAACTGTATAGAGTAGACTTTTCTGCAATAACATGAGGATCATAAAATCAATCTACCACTAGGCACAGAATGGCAATTTAAAGTTTGTATCCTATAAAACATATTCAACTTGCCAACTCTTCTCATTTTTGTGAGCTGACTTTCTGGTCCATTAATTGTATACAGATTTCCTGGAAGTGTTATGATTAATTTCTAATTTGCAGGTATTCAGCAGTAACTTTTTAGGACATTGTACAGAGAGGGTGCTGCTAATTGGCACAAATAATAAAAGGAAAACAAGGAAAGGAAAAAAAAGTGCATTTTAGTTGGTTATATAAGATAGATAGATAGATAGAAAAAGAAAAAAAGCTTCTGATGTAATATTTGACCTTTTTTAACATTTACTGAAATGAAACCGTGTGAGAAGTTTAGAGGAGAGAATGACTATTTGGTGGAGCTGATAACCACTCCTAGACATCTGAAATGTGACCCTGATGACACACTGCTTTATGTAAGATGTCAAAACCAAACACGGTTGGAAACCACTGGTTTAAACTTTAATGGCGTTTTGTATTTTTAATAGCTTGTTAAATTATCCATTTTGCCAAATCTCCATGTGAAAAGTAAGAAGAGAAAGTAAAAGTACTCTGAAACACAGTTGGAGTGGAAGTAAAGTAGCATATGGTGGGAATACTAGAGTAAACTACCTCATTACTTAAGTACAACACTTGAGTAAATGTGTTTAGTTACTTTCCACCATTGATTGCTTGTGATTGAGTTGTCACTACCTCGGCCGTCACCGGAAGACGTTGTAGTTCTGGTGTACCGACACCGGGGGGCGCCGATGAGCAGCCTTCAAACCGGATCTTGTGTCCACGTGCCGTCGGCGGAAGCGGGTTTGTTTTGGTGCACAGTTGAGGTGCTGTGTGTCCAACGTGGTATCACGGTTCCTTTGAATTGTGTTATTGTAATTTTACCAACAACAGACATAATGTCCGCCGTGGAGAGTCAAGCGGACAACAGCAATCAAGAAGAAGAGTCGAAAAGGAAGAAAAGGAAGATTTCTCTGTCAAAGTAGGTGTTTAAACGGACGGCAAATTAGGAACAAACTGCTAAATTAGTTAGCTAAGAGGTTCATCTTTGTTTTAATGTCTGTTTCAGTTATGGTTAAGCCCGGTTTTAATACTTGTAGTAGTTTGTAAAGTTGGAGATTCACAGCAGCAAGTGGGAGACGCCGGTTACTAGGATAGGTTGCTATGAGACAGCTAACGTTAGCTAACGTTAAATCAGTTGACATCGCCAACGTCTCAACTCAAACTTTTTATCGGTCTTTCCCCCTCTTTATCATTTTGTTTTTGTTAAATTTTAATGCTAAATATTTTATACACAATGGTTCATGTGTCCCTGTAAAGATAACTTTTATCTTCAGGTTGGTTGATAATTATACGTCCATCCTGTAACTTACAGTTGTGACTATAAAACTGCCTACAGTGTATGTTTGTATTATATTGGCATTTTGTCTGTCCAACAGCTGTGGTGTGTGTGGATCAGAGGAGGCCAAGTACAGGTGTCCTGCCTGTGTCACACATTCATGCAGGTAAGATTATTGAATTTAAATATAAAGTAATACATTAACAATAATATCATCTCAAAAGACTGTGTAGTAGTGCCTCTAAATATCTAAGAAGTAAAACACTTAAGATAACTGATCTCAACTGATGTCACTGTCTTCATGGTACATAGGCCTACATCAGCGTGTTTGAATTCTGTAAAGGCGTCGCCAACGATGAGATGATCAAACATGTTCATTGCAAAACAACAGAAAGTGACAAAGTAGTGCCATTTTCTGGGAAGTTCACTGAATTGATCCTTTCATATAGGGGACGTGAGGCTATTTTGCATTTATACAACTAATTCTGTTTGCAGGGATGCCACTGCGCTCTGACCACCTGATGCGTTATCCTAGATGCATATAAATATTTCATGTAGTAAAGGTCACGCTTAAGTGTATCATTCATTTGATTTAATCGTTCATTTGTCACAAAACTTTTCCGGCCATCTGGGCTTCATCAATGTGGACAAATGCAGTGTGTTCCTCATTTAAAGGGGACAGGTAGATTGCCAGGTGTACCTTATCACTAATCATTGTGTCGCAGACGCACGTCGCATAGAAGGGAATTGCATAGAATTTCGCTGTCTGACTAAAACGATCTAATGGCTGTGAAACCATTAGAGCTGCAAATAATGATGATTTTCAATTCACATTTGTTGTTTCAGCTTTAAAAAAAACATTTGACTTCATTTGACATCCAAGATAGATCCAATTTATCCACCCTCAACCTGGTGAGTGGTGTCATTGGCTAATATAAACATGTATATTACATGGATGTTATGGTTAGGTATTAGTTTAAATCTTTTATATTCCAAAAAGACAACTTAGTTTCATGGCTGAATTATAAACAAGTCAGTTTGAAGTTTGAAGAAATATCCTAAAAGAGTTTAACACAAAAACAACAGATATGATTGACAATAGTCTGACAACATGAGCATAAAATAAGCTAATAGCCCCACAACCGTCATCACATTTTGATTCAAATACGCAACATTACTTTTTCCAACTTTCCAACCAAAACCTGCTCGCTTCAACCTGTAGATGATCTTTGTTGCTCATAGTAAGAAGTTAATAGAGAAAATATGCTTTCTCAAGTCATGTAACCTGACATCAGGATTGCCAAAAGATGTGACCTGTGCAGTTTTCCAATAATATTTCTGTATATGCAATGGAGAGTGACTGGAGTCCGAACAGATTTAAGGTACATCTGATAGTCTTCTGTTATTTCCATCCGAACCTTTTGAACTTGTTCTTCTTGTTCTTGCCCTTGCATAATGTGGTAGTTTGGAGCACAGTTGCGTGCAGATTTTCCAAAAAGTAAAACGACAGCCAAAACCCTCTGTCGTGTCAGCAAAAAAAAGACACTTGTTTATTTTATTAAACCTGCAATGAGATCACATGAATAACAGTTTTCACTTGATCTTCTGTTATATCTCTATGATGAGATCATATAATTTCATACAACATAAAAGCTGTATTCCATCTGTATCTGATATTTCTAATAAAAAACAAAGAAATAGTTTTGCCTTTTTCTGATTTAAGAAACGGTAATCACTGAATTATGTAATGTTAGTTAAAATCTCTTCTGACATTGCATGCAGGAACATAATATTTGATATTTGACTTGTTGCCATGTATTTGTTTTACTGATTCTTTTGATTCATGGCCGGGAACATCATGCCACAGGTAATGGCAACGGCCCATGGTCTATTCCTTCAATTCTGTAGATGTTGAAACATTCACAACTTAACCTTCAAGTACTTAATGGCATGCTGAAGGTCATATTTGAATTTGTCGTCAAGATTTATCAGTGGGCACCACACTAGAGAATGTCCTTTCCCGTCTCTCGTGGTTGCCTGTTGTTTTGGGCATCATTCAGCATTCCTTTGGCATAGTTTCACCAGATACAGTCTTTGTCTAACTCTGGCCAAATACCTTTCTCTCAGCAAGTGTCTGAAAATGTGTCTTTCCGTGCTGGGATTTATTTGATTTAATAAGATCTTTTGTGAAGCCAATTACAAGCATTCTTGAATAATCCTATTAGTTTTGGTAATATGCTAATGATTAAATTCAATGCATTTCAGTCAAAGTTCCTTTACACGTGTGATGATAATAATAATACATAGTGCTTTCAAGAGATTAAAAAAAAATTCAGATTAATAAATAATGATCTGTAATTAATTGATCTAATTAATGGAAAGGTGGATGAATGAATGATAACCAGTTATACTAAATGCAGTATGTCATTTTATTTTTTTACTTTGTGTTGCATTTCTTGTGTGAAAAGTGCTGTATAAATAAAGTTTGATTTGATAAATTGGACTCAATAGTCCATCTTATCCTTATAGTCTTTACCTGTTCTTCCCTCTTTTCTCTTGGAAGACATTTCAAGACATCAGTGATGTCCTTGACACGGTCGAGATAGCGAAAAGCAGGCAGCACTATAGATCAAGAGACGTAGGCCGCTCCACCCAGCAACTCAGTCACATACCTGCAGAGGTGGATATGTTTGAAAAATAAAGTTAGTTGATATTTAAATTTAAATTAAAACTGATTTCCAAATTAATTGTCCTTTTAGAAGTAACTACCTAATGTGTATTCACTTTTGGATTACACATGTAACAGTAGTTTAGTTCATTAAAGTAGACAGGTGTTTATTTAGGCTTACCTGCATTGTTCAAGCAGGACCTCCAGCCTTTGCACTTTCCTCCACTCAGCTTCGGTTGGCATTACCAATCGGTGGTTGTTCTGTTCCTTTAACTTCGCCTGGACAGCCACACGGTGGCGTATCAGGCGTGAGACCATTGCGAGTGTTGAATTCCACCTGGTCAGTACATCTTGTATAAGTTGCTTGCTCTTTTTTCCAAGTGCAACTTGTTGCTGGTTAAGTTATGTGGTACTCACAGTACTTAGTTTAAAATGTCCAACAATCTTGATCTGGATCACATCAGAAGCATCCTGACAGATGAGAGAGCACAAAAAACTCCGGGGTCAAGTTAGTAACATGCATTAATGGGACATGGATGCATACAGATGGAGAGGGAGAGGAGGAGAAAGGAGCTGGCTCAGTGCATCATGGGGGGTTCCTCGGCAGTCTAGCAACATAACTAGGGGCTGGTCCAAGGCAGGCCTGACCCAGCCCTAACTATAAGCTTTATCAAAAAGGAAAGTTTTAGGCCTACTTGTAAACCTACAGAGGCTGTCTGCCCCCCTGACTGAACCTTGCCGATGATTCCACAGGTGCGGAGCCTGTTAGCTGAAGGTTTTTACCTCCCATTGTCAAGGTTTTTTGCACTGGTTTGACTGGTTTTGTTGCTGATTATTCACAGTGTGAGTCTTAAGTTCAGCAGACCAACTGTCCTTAGATAATATTTGATAACGCAGTGAAATAATTGAAGCCTTACTTTAAAGCCTTATCTCTCTCTTTGTCCTCCAGCTTGGTGTGTGTGAAGAAACACAAGGACGAATCAGGATGCAGTGGAGTTAGAAACAAAACTGCCTTTGTGACCCTTTCACTGTTTGATGAAATGACACTTCTCAATGGTGAGCATGTCCATTACTCTTTTCTTTGACTAAAAAGAATTATTTGACAAAATTCTTCCCATTATTGCATGGTAATATACAAGCCATAAAGGTTTCATACATTGTTAGTTGATTTCTATAAATTTGGTAAGGAACTTTTGGGAAGATTTGTATTATTTATATTAATTATTTTTGTTTGTGTTTACTATTTGTTCTTTACTCGTAGACTACAGGTTTCTGGAGGATACAGGGAGGTTTGCTGATGGTGCCAACAGAGACAATCTCATCCGGACTCCCCGTTCTACTTTAAAAGTAAGTCATTATCTTTCCATGACTAATGTTGGGTAGATGTCTGAAAAAGACTCGGAGTAGATTATGCTGAAACCAGTTTACCTCTTAAATGTATGCAAGCACGAATTTAGCTAGCAGTATACCGTACTAGAAAAAACAAAAGTGGCAAACAAATATAATAACTTTGGTGACCCCTTAACTTTTTATTTAGCGACCATCATCGGATCAGAATTTTAATGTGTTCACTACTTAGTTTATTACCAAATGCATTACATTCTTAGCCTCAGTTGTATTTTGTGTTTTAGGGCTAATTAGCAAATGATCATAAAAGAGATCATAAAAAATTTTATGATCTAGATACATCCAATATATCTGGATGCACTATTGAATTTCACACATCATTTGGAAAGGACGAGTTATTGTTTCATTTTCTTCAAATAATAACACATGTATGTTCTTGAGGCGTAGAAGAATTGTTTTGATATTTAATGACTAAAACCAGATGCTGATCTCTGCATTGTTGTCACTACTGCTCACGTGTTGGCTATGAAAAGGGCAGTGGTTCATAACCCTTCAGCCAGGACTGCTCTCCAAAGTGTTGAAAAATTATCTTCGCACAAAATTAAATCAAATTTAAAATTTCGATGAGGTCAAATTTAAAGATTCTGGGTACTGAAATCACTGTTGAAATGTATCACAACTAAATTTTCATTAAGCAAGAACAGATTGACCCCAAATACTGACCACCACGTCATCTAAAGACCAGTATTTTTGGAATTGTAATATAATTAATATAAGAATAACTTGTGCAAAAATTTGGTTTTATTATATTTTTTAATCAGTAGATGCTTTTGGGGAAATAGGCCAAGGGCAACATTGTTAGTTGCATTTATAGCAAAAAAAAAAAAAAAGTATATATATATTTATAGTTATCTGAAGGTTTTTATCTTTGTGCTTTTATAGCTTCACTGGCCTTTTATGGCTGCAGTTATGCAATGCATACAGTGGTTGGTCCAAACCACTGACATTAATTTATGTAACATCCAGTGTCCCTGCCAGCTTTCACATGTACTCTTACCACAACATAACACAAGTGATATTTGATCGCTTAGATTTTTACATGTTCTTTTATGGATATTTTAGAGGCAATGACTGCTTCAGTGGTCACAAATCAATAAAAATAATGAGGCTTATTCTTAGCGAGAGATAAAGGCTTGGCACATGATGGGATTTGGGATTTGGGTTTCCTACAGAACATTGCGAGTGTTGTTATCTGTCATTAGACCTGTGTAGTCCTACCTTTTTAATAAATCTCTTTTGACGTCTCTCACTACCCACCGATCTGAAGTCATGAAAGATCTGCATGAGTGCCAGGAAGGAAAAGCTTGTCCATTCAAACTTAGATGAGGGCAGTAAGGAGAAGTTCAGGTCATCTTTGGTTTAATTGTTAATAAAACGTACCCAGTCAGATTTATTGATGCAGAACAGATGTTTGGTATTTAGACCAATTTATTCTTGCAGAAGATGCCCCCCCACTGACTTTTCCACTGAACAGAAATGTCAGCCAGTCTGTGGTCCCAACAAATGTGTTCAGGCCCAAGAATAGAAGCTTTCGGTTACATCCTATTTCACCAAACAGTTGTTTTGTCTGGAGTAGTCTGCTGTGAAATCTTCATTAAAGATCTTTTAACTGTTGCATTGTTCAGTTTGGTTGTATTTAGTATTTCATTGTAATAATACAGAACGCAGAATACACTATTGCTGTATCCTCATTCCATACTACAGCCTAATTGCGTATGTTGTACTATACTATGTTGGGACACTGGTTTTGCACTATGCATACAAACAATATACTTTAACAGGAAATTATGTCACATGTGTGCCAGTGTATGTCAACCAAACTATGGAATTACAAATTAAACTTTGCAAAGACAAACAATATGTTTTTTCCAAAGAGTTATTTTTTTGTTTTGTTTTCCAGCACCTGCAATCGATTTAAATGTTGTTGGGTTTTTTTGCTATGAACTGCTTCTTTGTTTTTGTGCATTGCATTGTGATGGACAACAGAGTCCATCAACAGCACAACTAAAACATACATGTTTTTAATGCATACTGAAAGTTTTGAGTATAATTACTTAGTTTTTTCACTTAATAAGTATGAGCACATAGCATACTCAAAACCCTCTCAAAAACTCAAAACTTCAGATTAGCATGTAATATGGAAAACAGACATGCATTTTATATTTTTATTTAGTAATATTGTACATACTGTGTGATCTTTATATGATCTTTACTTTTCTGTTGTTCAGGCAAAGAAGCTGGCAGCCAATGCCAGGAAAATGAACATCACATTGAGGTTCCTCCCCATCACCTTCACTAAGAGCAGAGAAAACTCCACCTTCTTCCTTACAAAGTAAGAATACAATCAATGTCTTAAATACAGACAACATATTTAGGCTGTACACGAAATGCTTTTAAAACACATGACTGTGTAAAATTGATTAAATTCCATAATTAATTCTTTATATATAATTTTTTTTATTGTGAGTGGTAGAGTCCGTCGTTTCTGCATCGCATCGAAATTCCCTTCATGCAAATTATAAACTGCTGCAGGGTTAGGTAAATGGAGATGTAGCTAAACAGTTACTGTATTTGTAACAAGGCTAAACTCTTCTTCACATTTACATCAGCAATGTATTACATCTTACAGTCATTCGAAAGTACTTTTACTTAATTTTCAGGTATCAGTGATCAAACACAATGATGATAGGATGAATTAAAAATCTAGACAATAGCCCAAGCCTTAATGCACATAAAAAGACGACAGAACAATCTTTATATTTTGTCATTATCATCTTGAGATAATGCTGACCATGATGAAATATTTGAACAATTGTGAAATTTTTATTTCTGAACGAGATAATTATCTTACATAGATGCTGCAGTAGCATAGAAAGTACAGAGCAGAAACACACCACTATAGGTTTTACCCGAACATTGTGAGACTGGTATGCTCAGCCACAGTCAAAAGCAGCACTTTACAGTTTTAAGGTTAAAACTTACTTAACTTATAGTTAAGTCCTGCTTAGTCTGCACCCAAATGATTAGTCTGCAGCTTCTGATGAAGTAAAACATCACTGTTTTACTTTGCCACAGGATGGCACTCTTGTTAAGCTCTAACAGCAGTTGTTGCTGACTCCTCTCAAGTTATCTCTGGCTGTGCATAGTGGTGAAACATAGACATCTACCTGTGTCTGTTAAATGTGTGAGAGGTAAGTTATCTGAAGTAGCTGAGGTATCAGCGATATTAGCAGAGCACTGTTTCAAATGTGTTGACGTTAGCCAAAATTCTCAAGGGAAATGTGGCCAGTATGTAGTATGACGGACTCTGCAACAGTTCTGTATTAGCAGTGACGCATCCTCCACACTGGAAAGTTGTAGCCGTTCTGTTGGCTCTTGTCAGATGTGTTCAGTGTTGGATATGCAACACAAGACAAATCCACACACAAATGTACACATACATACACTTTATCTGCTGAGGCAGACATGTAAATATAAATGAATATTCATTATGTTGCATTCATGCTGCAGGCATACTATCATTGGGCAGTTACAGGTCTTCTCTTCCATTTTGATATTAACCCAGTTAAATTTGTTTTCCTTAAGATTTTCATGAAATGAAATCCCACTTTTTATGCAGTTTATAGTGTTCATTTTTTCCAGAAATCTTTAGATTTATTTACATTATGTAATTACAGCTAATTAAAAATGTATCCCACGCTTGATTGAAATTACTGTAAACTACTGCCTGTTACTACTAATGTCTATTGTTACACAATGTAGAGGGGAGACACAGGGTGGTAACAGTCAGGAGAAGAGATTTCAGTTTCCTCAACATGCAGACTTGTTGCACTTTTCCAATTTGCTCAGTTCTACTGGTGGTCTTGTCATGTCTGGTATTTCTTTTCCTTCTTGGGCAACCTTCTGCCACTCATTTTTCCATTTCTTTTGAGGCTGAGCCCTGCTACTCTAATCCCTCAGTGGAAGAATAGAGGAGGGGAAGAGGGGAAAATGGTTATTGAACTGCAAATTAAAGTTTTACAAGTCTGAAATGCCCAGGGACAACATTAGGTGCCAATCAGGATTGCCACTAAAAGAATCCTTTGTCAGTCCCTCCAGCTGTTTTTATGCAGCTACTTTCCCTCTCACCACCCTCTTTTCCATCCTTAAAGTCTGCCACTCTGTCATGTCTGTCTCTGATGTTTTGCAGGCAGTGTGTTAAATGTGCATGTCACATCTCAGGGTGATTATGTCAGGTTGGAGTAGCAGACTCTGCCCACCCTCCAACACAATACATTTCCAACTCGCCAACACTTGTGAAATGGTGATGTTACAAGGGTTTTGCGGGATGAGACCAGTATGACTTTTAGTAGTTTCGTACATGTGCAACAAGTGGGAAATGTGGCTAAATCTCAGCTACAGTCTTCATCCAGAAATCCTGAGCCAGCTGCACAGCCATATTTCTTTGTTTAGTCTGGTTTGTTCCAGTATGTCTCACTGTGAAGATTTTTCATCTAACCACAACAGTGTACCATTCACAGAGCAGCGAACGGACACAAGGGATGGGATGAAAGGTATACAATAAATTGTGAGGGCTAGAGAGAGAGAATGTGCTTCAGAATGTACCAAGTACATAATATAAAAAGCAGATGTGTGAGCAGTGTGACTGCAGCTGGTTAGCGACATATTCATGCTACGCACTCATACTGCCAGAGAAAGATCATTACTGGCAGACAGCTGACTAGAGGGCTTTCATGCCTGGCAAGTGTATGTGTGCGTGAGTGAGTGTGAGTTTGTGAGCATGTGTCTCTTTGATTAAATGTTTGTACGCAAAATAATGGTTTGCAACTACTTTCTTTCCACCACTTGCTGATGACTAATTTCAAAAACAAGGCACGAACAGTAAAGAGATTGACGAAAAATTACAGGCTGTCTCTCAGTCCAGCCCTTGGAGGGTAAGTATATAATAGCTGGCATTTGGCAGAACATTGGGAGTAGTTGTGTTAGGGTGGAATTATGTTTTCTACAGCCTCAGCCTGGCATGGCAGGCCATTTTCCTCATTGACTGAGTGGACTGCAGAAGCAGTTACTGTGGATAATTACTGAACATATTTCTGTAATAACTTGAAAGTAATATGTAATATAAATTAGTAATATGAGAGGTATGGATTTTTGCCATGTGTGTCAGATTCCCATATATTGGGTATCAGGGTCTTAACTCAGCTCTCTGGGTAAGGGGTGGATATAATCTCCAGATATTGACAGGTGTTGAATAATAATTAACTGTTTTATTAGACAAAAGAGTCATAATCGGCCACGAGTAGATTCCTGGACCTAGTGAACCGAGTGGAGAGTGTTGGTGTGCCTTATGTAGGGTGCCATTTTTATTTGTCAAACCTCCCTTCAGTCATCCTGAAATGTTCAAAATGCACTGCATCATCCACCATACACATTTTTTACACTAGCAAGCTAAACTCTCCCTTTTGCCTTTGATTTCTG
The DNA here is from genome assembly GCA_036937835.1 of Pampus argenteus. Taxonomy (NCBI): domain Eukaryota; kingdom Metazoa; phylum Chordata; class Actinopteri; order Scombriformes; family Stromateidae; genus Pampus; species Pampus argenteus. The sequence continues at coordinate 15,081,187 of CM072870.1, forward strand.
TACAGTGTATGAATTGGCCATTTCCTCTTCCATTTCACTCCTTGTCGTCATACGCTTGTTCTTTCGGCAATTCTTTAATCCATAAAAGCTTTTCTTGCTTGCTGTATCCTGCGATATTATCACATGAAATTAAACAAATATGTTCTCTTTGTTTTTTTAATGGTTGCACAGTACTAAATGGCATGTTCCCACCACCTACGGATTACGTGTACACAGCAGGATTACAATTTGGAAAAGGCACTGACGCTGTTGCCTGCAGACAAACATGTCGAAGCCTACACTACATACAATAATAATTAACTGTAGTTGTATTTGGTTCACAAATTACAAGCCAAGAACAGCATAAAAGGTGCTGATTAGCTTGATGGCATTAGGAGTTTGAGGTTTGCCCATAGGCACATTGGCACCTGCATGTCTTTGTTCAACCATTCCACTGCAGCCATTTCTTCTTTAACCATTATCTTTAATTGCTATTTGTAAAACTAATGGGGTGACAAAAGACCAAAAAAACTGTCAAAACTAGATGTAGCTCCATGTTTATCAAACAAAGAATTCAGTTAGTTGCTAAGCTTCGTATCGTAATTAATGCAATTCAGTAATGAAAATGCTGCAATATAACTGAGACATTTAGCAAACCAGAGTATTAGTGTTGAGACATTGCACATGAAGAATGAATGCACAAATGTATGGAAGTAGACTAAATCCTATTAATTGGCGGGGACAATTATTCATCACTCTGTATGGAAACATGCACTATGACTGCTACTTTCCAAAAATTCAGTTCAAATGATAAATCAGCAGCAGCTTTAGTTAAATGTTTGTAGACTCCAACAGACAGGCCTCTGGCTGTCATTGGCTTGATTAACTGCTGCTGATGCAGAGCAGAGTCTGTGCCGGCTGCCATCTGCAACAAACTCAACATCAGAATGGCAAGCAGCAGTTTCATCGGTGTTGCAAATGCTGTCATCACAATTGGCCACATAACCATCGTCTACATGCTTCTCTCTGGTTCTGAGTAAAATTCCAAATTGTAAATTAACCAGAAACCTGGTCAACCAGAGTGTGCTGCATGAGCAAGTAAGAATAGAAATCTGCCATGTGTCATGTTTGATTGACTAATAATTTAGTTTTCATAGTTTTGTTCTGAGAAGTACAAACGGAACAGAAGAACTCCAATGTGATAATAACTTTTGGTCACGAAACATTTCTCATTTTTAAGCCACACCACTACATCTGTAAATTGGCTTGTTGGTCCACCACTTTGGTTTTGAGCAAAATACCATGACACCTATTGAATGAATTGCTGTGTAATTTGTTACACACAGTCATGGTTGACGAATCTTAATAATTCTCTTGACATTTCATTTAATGCAACACTAGTCCAAGATGTCAGTTCTTGATAGAATGCCTAAAGCTAATGACTAGGGACATTAGGACCAAATTTAATTTTTTTTTGTCCCAAACTCAGAATAACAAAATTATCTCCCCATCTTTCATTCATTCAACATATTTTCATCACGGCAATTGTCATCACAGTGTCATTGAGGCTTTTAGCATGGCTGTAGGTTAGTCTTTACATTCACACACACATCTAGACCCTACAAGTGATGGCATCTTTGTGTTCTAGGCTTTTCAAGGGAAAGCGGGCCATGACTTAACATTTGTCCAACAACTAAGGCTCAAGCCAGAACTTAAAGAAGGATCCTAAAATGCAGCTGCCTGTAATCTTCTCTCCCTTTAGCTTCTCTCCCACCCCATCCTCTTTGACGTTGTGGATCTAACCACAGCTCTGGATACTGGCTTTATTTGTTGTATCTCAGTAGAGAGGCCTCAAAGTCCTGTCATCTCATTCCACCGGCACCCACTTGCCACCCAAATCCTGGCATCTCCACTGACTGGCAGATACACAGGACACGTGGTTTCATATTTTATGCCATTTTTGTTGGATCTGTCCAATCCTTAATCCAGCCAGATGGATTTCTGCTCCGACTGCCAGACCACCAGTCAGGCTTTCTGCTTTCTAGGGTTGATGACACAAGCAACTCCAATCCCATGTTTAATCATTCTGCTTATAAATACTGTAAATTCCAGGGTCTTTATTTGCCTCAGTGGCCTTTAATTGGGACAGGTGTATTTTACAAACAGGCATATATTTCTAATTTCCCCTATTCCCCAGTTAATGCTCAACTTAAAACCTTGATATTGATTTGTTGTCTTGAGTCACGTCACGTTGCCTTTTTCCCTAAACAATGTTTAACGGCCATGAATAAAACTCAATAATTCCTCCAGAACTTTCACCACTTGGAAAGGCCTCTTTGTTTTAAGCTTACTAAGGCTTTATTGATTTGCAGTTCTTTGTTTGTAAGGCATTAATATTGTCCACATAAATGAACATCTGTCACATTCAAGCCCTTACCAGATGAGTTCACACAATGTTGATTAAGCCCATCACTGCCAGATAAATCTCTCTGTATTTCACAGTATACCCGAGTTTTTAATCTTTATAATCTCTAAAGACTTTTCAAAATTGATCAGTTTTTTAGGTGAAACAAGTCATTTTGTGGGATTTGAAAAAAGTCCACTCTAGTTTTAAAGCTAACATTGTCACTTGTACTCTCACAGAAGTTATAATGAATCTGTATAGAGAAAAAAGGCAGTACAACTCAAAGACACTAGCTTGCATATGGCAAACCTAAATATTGTAGCTTTCATTTGCATTAATCCAGCAATAGGCTTCTGTTACTTTGTTCAGATCAGGGTTTTAATATTTCACAGATTACTGATTTTTAACTCTTTTTCTATTGCTTAAACACAAAAGGTAACCAAGTGAAGAAACAAATAACTATTGCAAATGCAACCACTTACAATAAGAAATGAAGACTTCCATCCTCTCTGCGCCTCTTAGGTGAATGAAAATTATTTGAAACACTGTTTTTCCCAGAACACTTCCCAGGTTTTAGGCTCATTGACTAAATTTAACCTCCTCACAACATGACTAAATAAACAGAATCTGAATGCGGAGCTCCCAGTATTACTTCCAGAGCTGAAAATCCTGATCATTAACTGCCCTCAATATTGCTTCCCACATGTATACAAATGTTGAACACACATACACTTACAGATCGATACCATTTCAGTAGTTCAATTATGAACTAAGAGATTTGAAGGAAGTAAGTTTTGTACCTAGAAATGAGTAGTTAATCAGTGGTACAGTATTAATAATGAAACATGTTTTTTCCTCTCTATGCTGGCCATATGCCAATCCTTTTTCATAGAGCTAGGCTTAGTTCTTGTGATCCAACAAGCTGTTTGATGAATAATCCCACTTACAGGAAAGAATGCCCTTTAATCCAGGCTATGTAAATTAGCAGATTGTGTATCGCATGGAATCTCACTCGGGCTATAAACCTTTCAACATAATCTTTGTGTGGCTTAAGTGGCTAATCACATTTTAAACAAGCATGTTTTCAGGAGGAATTGTATTCCTCGTATATCTAATGACACATGGGAGCCGACATGCTTAACCAGCTTTTTGCTGTTTACCCGTTAAGGAGAGTCCTTCAGAGTTTAAATGTCTTGCTCAAGGCCCTTCAGTAATAGCTGTTGAAGGACTAAGCAGCGTATCCTGGTAATTTTCAGCAGGTTCTGGTATTCAGAGCAGCTGTCTCTACTGTGGGTGCTTATGTTTTGACTTTTTTATGCTTCCCTCTCCTCTTTTTTCCCCCCTGACAATGAATGATGATACTTATCCTAGGTATGCACTGTGGCCTTGCCTGAAATGATTGCACGCATCTTTGGGCAAGCCCCTTTTTCATTGAAAGACATAGTTTCCATTAAATGTAATGACAGAATAATTGCTTTACACCTGGTGCTCCACCCTCATTTTCTTGCACGTACAAACACATACACACCTGCACATGTAAATACGTGGACACACACTGACGCACAGAATAAGAAACTCAGCCAAAACTAAGCACACACATAAATTCCTCTGACTAAGGGGTTAGAGGTGTTAGGTACCTCCTACAGTTGCATAGGAATCCCCACCCAGCCCCTTGCCTACACTCCCAACCCTGGCTTCACTACCTACAGCTTTACATTTCACCCTTTCCCTTTTCATGGGACAAAAACATGCCCCCAGTGATGATGGAGTTTCTCGGCATATGTACTTAATGTCACACATTTTTGCTGTGCTAGTTCATTGCATGCTAATAACTGTTAACAATAGCACATTAATGATCCAAACATGAGGACAATACATGGTCAAATCTTAAGTCAATATGAAAGAACAAAAAACAAGACCTTATCAGTAACTCTTGGCAAGTACTGCAACTGTTAAGCTTTCATAGTTTTTGAGTGCTTGTACAGTATATGGAATAGGGTTTTCTGCATGTTTAAGGTTGACATTTTGGCAAATTTAAAAATTGTGGCTAAAAGTAGAATCCGCACACTGTTCTCTGCTCCTACAATGTTTATTTATTTACCATTGCTGAGCAACATTTTCATCAATCAGTTTCCTCAGTCACAAACAGCACTAACAAACAGCGTGTTATATACATGTCTCCGTTCTTTATTCTGTTTTCTTCTTTCTAGTCCTCTGAGGACCTTTATGTCTTTGTGGGCATTGAGACTGAAAACAGCCCAGCATTAAAACGGCTCAGAGGGTTGTTTTTGTTGTGGGCGTAACAGATTGATGCTTTTAAAAGCTTATCAGTCTTGACAACTTCACAGCACGATTGTACAACTCTGGAGCATTTTTGTGGCAGCAACTCTTTTATCTTTCATTGTGTGGGTAACGTCAGAAACAGAAAGAGTTTCCATCACAATGCCTGGAGGACCCTGCCCTTGTGTTAGTACCTCCGCTGCTCGCATTCAAATGAATGCAGTCTTAATGCAGCCTTATCGTGAACGTCCACCTACACATCAATATTTTCACTTGTCCATCCCAACACTTAAGTTCATGACAGAATAGATGTGTTTATTGGCTTGTAGTTATTGATTCTCTTTCTTATTGATCATCTGCTATGACGAGTAAATTTCTCTGAGCTGACAGTGAAGTCGTTAAGGGCTGCTTTGTCCAACCAGCAGTCTGGCACCAAAAGATATCATATTTACAGTGATATAAAACTCAGAAAAACATTACATTAGAAATAATGATTTTTTTTTCTTGAAAAATGATTAAAACAATCAATCATTAATCAGAATAGTTGCTATTCTGTTCAGTTCAGCTCTAATCTTAAGATAGTCATAATTCCCATCAGCTTCAGCTATATTTGAAGAAGCATGGCAACATGCTAAACCTTAGCGTGTAACTGTGAGTTAAGAAATATGCAAAGTCTTTACATTGTAGATATCAAAAGAAACCTCCAAGTTGTGCTATAAATCTCTCTTGGTGAATACTAAGCCCTAATAACAAGGTCTTGCATGTGCCTTACAATTATGCTTTGCGTCTTTCTGAGGGTATGTTTCATGTCCATTCTTGGATCCATCAAGGCTTCAGTCCTTCTATTCTGCTGGAGGACGGGCTGATGAATCTGCTCTATCCTATATATGGCACACTCTGTGGTCTTGGTCTAACTTGTAGTTAAGTTCAACTCAGTATGCAGGGAAAATGACTCTGGTACAGCACGAGTTATTGATGCCCGAGTCAATAGGTTATATTCTATTTCTAAGGGGCAGCAAAACTATCTACTTTTCACTTGGTTTTATCTAGAGTTGCTCCGATTGATCGGCTGCCGATCATGATCGGCCGATATTGTCTAAAAATAGCCTGATCGGCGATCGGAAAAACATGCCGATCAGGAAGCCGATCACATCATTAACGGCAAACTTATGTGCAGCCGCGGTGAGACGATATGTGATGAAGATTATCTGACGCTGTTCAACTCTGACACTGAAGAGGACGACTTCAGTGTCTTCAGTGCGCAGAAGAAATGAAGTGACAGTGGTTTGGTGTTCATTAGTTTTAAATGCTCAGGAGGAAGATAAATAGTGACGTGTGGCTTCATTTCATGGGAGAATGAAGCGACTTTAATAGTTGCGCAGTTGCGCTTTAACAGTGTGCAGGAGGAAAAGGTGACAGCCGCACACTGCACAATAATGGTTTCAGTACGCAGGAGGAAGATAAATAAAACCATCAATGACTTTTCTGTTTTGTTTATCAGCACTTTTATTGCCGCGTTTGATGCTTTTATTGCGGCACTGATCGTAAACAATCAGTTCAGTATATGAATAAACACTTATGTATCGGGGTATGTATATATCGGCGACTTATAGTCCGGTGCGGTTTATATGTGACAAAATATATATTTCATTCAAATTTTAGTGGGTGCGCCTTAGGTGCGCTATATAGTCCGGAAAATACGGTATTTAAAATTTTAAATTCATTCTTTGATCGGCAGTGATCGGCAATCGGCAGATCCAGTTTTTTGATGATCGGTATCGGTGATCGGCCCAAAAAATGGCGATCGGAGCATCACTAGTTTTATCTACATAATAGAAAGTTTACATCTTGTTATTTATATTTCCCAACTGATATATTGCATATTGTTGGCTATTACTGCATAATGATGACATTAAGAACACAGCAGCTGTTTAGAGAATGAAATGTTTGGTTGAAGAGCACGCCCAGCAACCCCGAAAACCCAACCACATTTAATAGTTACTTCCCAAAGCATTACCCCAGAATAAGTGATCATTATGTGATATCCGCCAGCTGGTGTTTGAGTATTGAGTGTATATGTCATGGTCTCCATAGTGACACAGTCACACAGATGGACAAGATCCTGGGAGCAGCCAGGCGTATTGTCTCGGACAGATTAAGGCTGAATACATTTTATGCTCTGAATTTAAACATGTGCATTTGTGTTTGACTGTAAAGTGAATACTGTGAAAACAAAGGTGACCTCATCTGTGTAAAAAAACAAAAACAAAACAAAACGAATAACAAACAATACTGTTTATTATAAGCTCAAACTGAGTTTCTCTCTCATTTAGAGAAAAACAGTTCCTGTGGCACGTGAAGCTCATTTTTCCTCAGAGCAACACAGAGTTCACTCAGAGGAGGTGAGTTACAAAACAAGATTTAATTTCTTCAATGCATGATTACCACAATGATTTGACTTCATTTAAATCCAAACATGTATCTCTTTTCTTTCACATTTGCTTCCCCCTCTACAATCTCTTCTTGTTTTAGGGTGTCTGATGGGAAAACCCTGGAGCAGATCTTGACCCCTTATATTCACCCTACGGAGTCGGATCCTGTGACGCGCCAAAAGTGAGCTTTGTCGTCTTCTTAACACTGAAGTTCTATGTGGTATTTTTGTTTTGATTAATAGAAGGGTTTACCTACCTGTTCTGGACCAGCTGTGTCACTGTTGTTTGCTCTGCCCAGCAAAACAAAGTGTGTACCAAGAAGCTAATTAGCATTGACGAATAGTGCTGCTTAAAACGGGAGTTATATTTGACAAAGTGGGATTACACGTGTTGATAGATCATAAACTCAACTGGGGCATATCATAACCTTTTGTGTTGATATGGGGAATTTACACTTTCAGCACTTATCATTCATTTGGAGTTGTGTTTCTAGCAGCGTCGTGAATGTAACTCTTTTCACTACCCTTTAGCTCTGTTTTTGCTCTTTATTGACTCCTGAGGGAAATATTTGTTTCTTTCTGCCCAACAGCTAAACAATGAGCTGACACTCACTATGAAATAATTCATGTCTACGAATGGCATGTCTTACATTACACATATTGTCATTGTTATTATAAAAAATATCAATATTATAGGCACTTTAAGGGTATGCCAGGGCCATTGTGATCAGGCATTATTTACACTTGGTTTAACATGTACCATATTTACTTATTTTTTGCCAATATATTGAGTTTGACATCTACTACAGTTCACGCTGAGTTCAGGAGCAAAGCCAGAAACCCTGGATTGCGTGTTGATTTCAGTGGTTTAAGTTTCACTACTCTGTGGTTTTTGTTCTGTCACTGGACTCATAAATAGACATAAAAAAAACATAACAATGTGATAATAGATTCAGAAATTACCACCAGTTTGGTGTATGGTTTGTAGAATCTCTAAGTTTAAGGATAACTGTTGCTTAGCCCATTGTTTTCTCTTGAAAAGTCCAGATTAGTTCAAATGAGCTGTTCTACTGTGAATCCGTGTTTAGTTAATGGCTTCTCTTGATCATACCATGTGGAAAAGGTGAAAACAAAACTAATTGAATTGTTCAAAATAATTACTGTTGAAATGCAGATCCAGTGATATCTGCACTTTAGTAGCATAGTTTATAATCAAACCCCAGTAACATAGACACATTCATCTGCTAATACATCATAGTGTCCAAGGAATATTACATAGCATAGAAGCAGCTTGAACATGTGTGTATAATGTATATGAACTGACTTCTATGGTCTGTTATAATTTATATAGTATTGTACTAGTTTCATCATTTTGTTCTGTAAAAAGACCAATCGTAGCCATGACTGCAGCTCTGGTTTTGATGACTGGCGTCTGCACGCCAGACCAGAGTCCCTGTAATCGAGTTTGGCAGTAGTGTGTTTAAGGATTATGTCCCAGTACAGAACAACTACAAATCAATCTGCATGTACACGAACCCTGTATGAGGGAATGGATAAAGGCGCAACCAAATCAATCCAATTTCAGTTACACCGGATTTTGTTGCTGTCTTTCTATGTTCCCACCATCTTACTTTCCTACATTTATCTCGGTAATTTTGCTCTTGCTTCATTTTCGTTTTGTATTTCCCCGAGCTCATGTTTCACCCAATATGTACTGCTGTCTTTGAACAAGGCATGCTCTTTGATTGCTACTAGAACCACTCAGTATTTCTAATCTGACCCTCTAACAGAACAGTGATCTGACTCCTTTGACCTAATGTTTGTACTGATAACAGTCAGCAGTAAGCAGTCTGCTGTAAAGCCCACAGCGAGAGCATACTGTAGACTGTTGTAACTCTTTAAATAGACACCAGACATGGCCTAGTGCCAACTATTTAGACACAACCTCTGCTTAGTCTAGGGTTTAACTCTCCATGGCTCATTGGCTGGTTGTTTACAGCAGGCTCAGGTGCCATGGCCATCACTAGTATGGAGGATTGAGCATTGTCTGAGCATATACGTATATCAGTCAGCATACCAGACAAGTGTACATTCGGTCCCCCCCTGTGTTACAGTCGGTGAGCTCTTAGGGTTTTGCATTGTACCTTTTTGTTCTTGTCTCTCTTTTTTTAGGTAAACTTAAAGTTGATTCACTAAGTGCCTGTGTTGATGTGAATTTCTGTTTCAGGTTGAAGATGTATGTGCATGCTTCATTTGATCACGTGAAAGTCTTCATGAAGGCAGAGGGGAGAAAGGCAAATTCTGTGAGGTGAGATTTATTCTCTGCCCCCCTTTTCTCATTTCCCACAGTGTTTGTATACCTTCCCGTAGGGCTGCAACTAAAGATTATTTTTACTATTAATTAATTTGTCCAGACTTTTCTCAATGAATCATTTGGTCTATAAATGTCAGAAAATGTTTTCTAAGGTCCAAGGGAACGTACTAGCAGTCAGTGTGTAAAAGACATGCATGAGTCCAAAAGAATTTGTAGTTACTATATGTCAAAGACTAGCAACACTGTAAAATGGTCAACAACAGTACGTAACCCAACTAGCCTATATTTAGTAGGGCTGACGGCAAACAATCGATTAGTCGTTGGTCGACCAAAAAAATATTAGCTGACTAAAATTCTATTGGTCGATTGGTCGGAGGGAAAAAAACGCGTCTTTTGAAGGGCTGAAGGGCTTTTAATTTGACGAGTATGATAGAGGAAGTCGCCGTGCCACTAATTTACTATTGGCATACACCGTGTCTGGAAGAAGTTCTAAAATTTAAAATTTTTTAGTTCTAAAAAAAAAAACACCTGTTGCGGAGTGAGGATGACGGTGCGGCTGCGACAGAACTGAAGAAAACACTTAAGAGGTGGGAGCTAAACGATGAGCTGCACTCCAGCATATACATCAAAGCTGCAGTCTAAACATCTGCCGTTCATGGAGGAAGAGAACCGGGACCAGGCATATGTTACGGTGTTGGACTTAGCTGAGAGTCTATCTCCAGCAGTAGAGCCTGTCCAGCACGCCAGCAGTGATGACGACGAACCTGGCCCCGCACCAAAGAAGAAAACGAAAAATACAGACAAGTGGGACGAGATATCTATGCTGAGGAGCACCAAACAGAAGAACATAACAGTGAGATGAAACGGTACTTAAAACAAAAGTTGAGTCGGGACCACTATCATGGTGGCAAAAAAACGAGAAGCGCTACCCGAAGCTGGCCAGAGCAGCCAAGCGCATTCACTCCATCCCGTCCACGTCCACACCATCGGAGCGCATCTTCTCCACGGCCGGCTTCATTGTAAGCAAGACACGGAGTTCACTTCTTATTATCTTATTAATATTATCTTATTTTAGGCCTATACATTGAGTTTTTATTTAATTAGTTGCCGTTGCGTTGGTCTGTTTATTTGCACTAAGACGTGTTTCAGATTTGCCGATTGCCGGTTGTTAATTATTATTTAATTTTAATAGGACTACTTGTCATTGGAATCTGATAGCTATCATATTTTATTCGTTATCCTAAATATCAAAAGAAGCGGAAATAAAGTTGTATTAGTTTAAGGCTGTGTTTTATTTTCATTGTTACAATCGTCTTTCATGAACAATGTGTGTGTATCACGTGTTTTAAATAAATATTCATCAGAATGTTAAGAGTCTGTCAGTCTTTCTGATTAATTTGTTTTGACACATCCTGAATACCAGAATCTGAAATAATTTGCCCGTGTAACAGACGCAGACTGTGCTGTGCGCAGTGTACCATGTCAGCCAAGGTCCGACTGGGAGAACTAGGCATTCAACTGATTTTTATGTAGGTTAGTTAGTTATGTAAATCAACCAGGCCTACATCACATATTTCAGGCAATCAGACAACATAACCATTTAAAAATGCCTGCATGGTTGAAAATCGCATGAAGGTTACCCTAGCCATTAGTGGTAAATGCGCAGAGAGACTCCGCCTCGCAGTTGTGTAACATATCACGTTATTTCGGTTATTTTTTTTATTTTATTTATTTATTTATTTATTTTTTTGAGGGGGCGGGGCGATTATTCGATTAGTCGGAGTGAATGCACGACCACTGGTCGACTAAGAAAATCCTTGGTTGAGGACAGCCCTAATATTTAGTTATTATAAACCAGATAGTATTCACATTTAAGATGCTGAATCAGAGAATTTGGAATATTTTTCTTAAAAATGACTCAAAACAATTAGTCCGTTGTTAAAATAGTTGCCGGTTAATTTTCTGTCACTTGATTAATAGATTAATTGACTATTCCTGGCATGTCTACTCGATTATCCTTCCATGCAAATGTGAGTACAGGGTCAAAGTAGAGAACTGGATCTGGTAGGACTGAACAGGTTGGATGTTTTCTGATCTTGTGGCTAAAACTATTATTTTATACCCTTATAAATAATTATACCCTTAAGTTTTTACATTTTAGAGTTGGAAAAACAAAATTTTTAGTTGGAAAAACTAAACTACCTCAAACATATTCTATTTTTGGCATATTTTGTTATTTATCAGCTGACATACTCACTGATACAAATAATACAATAATATAATATCATTTTAGTGGCAAGGTCACTTGGCCTTTGCCGTTCTTGAGGGCACATAGGTCAAGTGCGACGGACCAAGGCCATCAAATATAAGTCAATGATTTTAAATTCATGAAAATAAATCATTTAACTCAAGGGTTAAGGATGATCTCATGGTTGGACCGGAGAGACCAGCACTAGAAACGAAATTGTCCATGACTGACGGCCGAGTGGTGGAGGTTCCCTATTGGCCATTGCTCTTTAAAAATGAGTGAACACAAATGGTTTTCTATTATGTCATCAGGGGGCATTTCACAGTCACTTCCACAGTCCATGTCATGTCCACAGGCAGTAAGCCTCTCAGCTGGACTGAATTTAGCCCCAAGCGACTAATTAGAGTCACTGGACTCTTTTGGGGATGGGGATGGGGATGGAGAATCAGGGGAAATTGTAGTGTGTGTTTTGGGGATCCTTGGACCATATGAATAACTTACAAGCAATGCCTAACATTACATTCTGAGTCTTATTCGCTTGCTAATTTACCTTATCTTTCTTACCATAGCAGGTAACATGAGTTTGACTAAATCTCAAGTTGGTTAGCCTGGTTTTCCAGTGGCACACACCAGACTCCAAATCAAACCCACCACTGATTATGTGTGCAGTGTTTGACTTGATGTTGCCGAATAAGAATTCAGAAACTGTGAGTCTTAATGCCAAACGGAGGGGGCACGGCATAGCACCTGTGAAATTCCTGCCCTACTAGTGTCTAATACAGAACATGGGATTGGAGAACTTTTGTCCTGCACAATAAAACAAAAGTAGTAAAACAAATTGTTATAAACAAATATAAAATTAAAAAATAAGACACATTGTTAAAATTAATGTCTTATTTTTGAACTAGCATAAAATAAAATGGACCTGTGTGACCGTTCTGCCCATTTGATTAGCCCCCATTTAAGTTATGACAAATTTATTCATTGTGTATAAAATCGACATAACGTGTTTATGAACCTGACATCACTGGCTTGTAAATTCCTGTAAAGCTACTAAGATTTTTGGCCGTGAGGCCTTATTTCATCTCAGTCGTTCTCCAGTAGTGTCCTCCTGACACGTTGGCTGTAATGGGAAGGTTTTTCTCCTCCCTTTGTCGCTTTAACTCCAACATTGACAGTGCCATTGATCAGGAAAATTCTGTGGATTTTTTGTCTTCTCCCTCTGTCTCAACTCATTTTTTTAACCTTGTTTCTCACTCACTGTTTCCATAGTTTCTGTCACGTTTGCTCTCTCTTCCCGCCCTATCTATCTGTCTGTCTGTCTGTTTTTTTTTCATGGGGTTGAGGGATGTTGTTGAAAGCACACAATTGCCTCGCCTACTTTCAGATTCTTTGTCTGTCTTCAATTTCAACTTAGTCATGGAGTGAATGATGATCCTCCGGGCTCATAATCATTACCCCCCTGGCCCGCATGAAACGTCATGAAACCTCCCGTCCCATCCTAAATCCTTGTTAACACACATATTCCTATTTGTTTGCCCAGTGGGCTGGCAGCCAACTCTTTCTAAACAGATAATTATATTTTATAGCAGCATATAAAGAGGAATTACTGAATGAAAAGTACAGAGATGAGACAGATTAATGCAAGCCAAGATTTAACAGGAACTTGAAGTGTCACCTTTTACCCTTTTTATGAATCTGATGAAAGTTTGAATGCTTTAAAATATGCCGTTTGCTGTGCTAATGCTACAATATTATATATTAATATAATCTTTACAATGTTAACTTTACAATGTTAACTATAATGACAGCCATTACACTGCATAATCATAGATTAGTAATACATAATCCTTTTCAGGTCAGAGGGTTTCTACAGATTTTCACCCAAAATATGCAGATTTCTTAAAAGTTGTAGATTGGTATAAATATAATATTTGGCCAGTCGGTGGTGTTGTGGGGGCTGGTGTCACATGAAATGGTCACTTCAAGGTGGAGTGGTATGTAGGCAAAGGCATTCCTTGCCGAGATATTTTTAGTAAGAGTCATAGCAATTGTTATCCACCACATAACAGCATTGCCTTCTTCCAGAGAAATGTTTTAGAAATGACTGGACAGCTATTAGGCTGGTCACAGTCATATATTGTTTATGGGGTTGAATAATAGGGGCCTGTTAAGTTCATAATTCAATTCATAGTATGTGTCTATTATCAACATTATAGTGGATGAATGGAAGTTGGGTAAAATTAGGATGCTTTCCAAGGGGGGAATTAATTAGGTACAGTTACATAACAGGAGAATGGCAGACTATAGCTCTGATGAGAAGAGTGGGCCCCCACAGACAGAGGTCACATCCCATTTCAGGGGTCCCAAACAATGTAAAAACAACACAACCACAAAGGGGCCTCCTCTTTTTGAATAATTCAGTCTAAGTGGTAAACCCCTAATTTTGAACTGTATTATTAATGTTATGACGTCATGGCCAGTGGTAGTCATGGCTACTTACAGGTCAAGTCTAACACAAAGGCTATGACTGCATGTTGTTGCCGTTGAATGTCTACTGGAATATCAACCCACTCCAATAAAGAGGCTCTTGTGCTAAACTAAACATAGCTGTATAACAGTCAACATACTCTTACCGGAAAGGAGACAGACTGTGCATCAAGAGAACCATTCACACCCTGTGGGATGTTTGTTTGTGTTATTCGTTCGTGTTATTTTTTTATTTAATGTTTATTTATTAATTTCAACTCCTGAGATCCAGAGGATGTCTTTGCCTCCTTTCCCTTTACCTCTTCTTCCTCTGAGTCTGACGAATCCCACAGAACATCTGCATATGTTGACTACTTAAAAGTAGAAATGCTGTTTTTAAACTTGCTGCCAAAAAAGGAAATCTGTGTATTCATCATGTTTTTTTAAATTATAAAACACTGATGTTTCTGTCTTTCCCAGCTGTGCTTCCTCTCACATATTTGTGGCAAACCCTCTTCTTAGCCTGTCGGTCTGCTCTCCCTCAGCTTGCCCTAAAGCTACGTTCAAGTTTGTTTCTGTGCAACAGATGCTTGCTCATAGGTCTCCTACAATGCTCGGCTAGCGTTGGGTATTTTTACTAAAATAATAAGGCATCCAAAAAAATCAGATGTTATGTAATTGTTCTGTGTCACAATGGTATTATAATATTTCTTATATACTTATCACAATAATGACTATTCGGTATGAAAAAAATCTTTTCAGTTGCCCTTCCACATTAACATCTTTCTTGCTGATGGGTCTCAGTGTTGCAGGGAACATCCGCGGTGAGAACATCCGTCTTGCCCTCTGTTCATTCACTAGAACACTATATAGAGACCAGATGTGTGCGTGTTCTTGGCCCAGCTTTCTAGAAATGGCCGGAGCTTTAACAATCCCATCAACACCACACACAGCTGCAGTCTGCTTTGCCATCAACCCCTTTTGTGCTGCTGTTTACAAACACTTGTTTTAGGTTAGCTATCCGCAAAATCACCCATAAACATGCATTTATTACATTAATTTATTATAAACTAAGCATAAAAAGAAATGGTAATAGCACTTGCTTGTTATGCACGGTGCACATGGATGCAGCTCATGCACTCTTCTAGTTTCACTGCTTAACCTTTGACACAATCGTACGCTAAAACCCATGTGCCAATTACTGTGTCCCTGCAACAGCTGGTTGTGCTGTGGCAATACATTTCCTGTGTGTTTTGAGACCCACAAGCTATTACTCCTGTCCTTGATCCTGTACTCCAGAAAGTGATAACACACATTGCTGTTTATTTGTGGGATTATGTGAAATGATCTTTATCCCACCTAAGAAAGGCTCTTCCAGGAGGGAGGACTTCTTAGAAGTTGGCCCGCCAGTAAAGTCCTGTAAATATCACATTATAGCAGAGCTTTGATTGGCTTGAAGAGTGGGTGTCTACTCGGGTGGTTCTCGGTCTTTGTGTGCTTTTAGCAAAACAAACAATGGCTCAATTACACTTATTCTGTCAGTTGGTGAGGATGGTGCCAGTTACTGTATATATCCAAAATATATATATATTGCTTAATAATTTGGTGATGATGGCCTAAGCTGGAAGTTTCTGCGTAGAGGTGAGCCACGTCTCCCGAGAATCCAGTTAACTATTTAGTGTGGTGATTTACGACCATCCCTAATGCATGACAGGGCTACTTAGAGACAAGATTAGACTGATGTCATCTCATACAAAGACCAAAAGAAAGGGAGAGAGCTGCTTAATGTGGTAAAGTCACTTTCCATCGCTTGAGACGAACACCAAGCATGATCTTCACTGTGCCAAGCTATGACATAAATCTCTATCAATCCTCAAAAGATTCTTGGCCCTCATTGTGCCACAGATGGCTGGGGAAAAAAGGGCTGCAGTCGCCCAGTTAAAGGGTTTCAGCTACAATGGTTAATTTTTGTGTCTTTGTTGCACCTAAAAACTTGACATAACCAAATATCCCTAATTATGAGCTAAATACCACATAATAACAATTATAAATCATGTTGAAATTGAGTCTTGTAATCACCTGTTTTTGTGTTTTGGTGCTTTTTTTTTAACCTGAAATAGGTATCACAAATTGGACTTGCAGAAGAGCATGAGGGACAACCTGAGCTACAAAACACTGATTGAGTATCCTGTGCTGCATGTTGTTCTCAGAGATTATTGGAAGGACTATCCACTGAAAGGACCAGGTAAATAACATTGTTTTAAAAATGTGATGAATGTAAGTTCTGTCCATAAAAAAGACAAATTGTGGACAAAAACTAACCCACTGATGCTTTACTAACAAAGGCACTGATTCTTTATCACTAAATTTAGCTTTATACTTTGCTTCACTTTTCTTCTTATAGTTTAACACTCATGTTTTAAGTAAACAGAAAGTTGATATAGGACATCAAGTCAAAACCAAACGACAGCCCCTCTGTAACATTGCATCACGTCCTGGTTTCTCCAGCTGAGACTTTAAAACTGCCTGTTCTCATATTTTTCACTATGGCAACATGCTACCCCAAAGGAAATGAGTGTGTTCTGCAAAGCATCACACACACCAGCTCAGCCTCAACAACAACCTTGGCCAAAAAGAGGATCAAACATGGTTTACTGTTGAAGAGTGACCTCATGATTTGTGAAATGGCAGAAGAGGAGAAAACGGGAGTTTGTCTCCTCCAGTGTCATACAACAGCATACAACTATTTGTTCCTATGTATATGAGCAGATTGTGGTCAGGCTGAATATATCTCAGAAGGGTTTGTATGGTCACAAAAGACCACACTTACCCAGTATCATTATATTGTCAGACCCAGACGGGCTGGGTGACTAATGAGGTAATTTTAGTCTGTGTGTGTGTGTGTGTGTGTGTGTGTGTGTTTTCAGTGATAAGGCCTTGGTGTCATGTTGTTTTGCTATGTCAGTCATAGAAACATCCTGATAATTTCACATGCCTTGGTCTGGGAAGCTGGGCAGGACATGATAACAAGCAGCCAGCACTGTGGCAACAGCTCCAAATAAGCAGCACGCAGTCAGTTAATATTCTGGTTGGTTCTGGTTGAACCACATTTATACCATTTGTACCTTGCTCATGCATGGTCATATTATGAAATTATCTTTTCATGTCACATTTAAAAGAACAAGTTTAAGATCCGAATGTTGTCGCACTTTTGTTGATGATCTGCCCTCTACAAGAAGAGAAAGGATTTAGGCTGTAGGCCATGAACAAAGTGTAAACAAAAAGCCACAGTTTGAAAACAGGCCAGGAGTAACTTACAGTGAAGACAGTCCAACCCAAATCCCTGGCAGAGAGCCTGGACTTGGCCACAGAGGTGTTTGCCTTGGTGGGAGGAAAGTAACACTAGCAAGCCTTGGATTACAGGTGAAGATAGTGTTTGATTTATGAGTAATGGTGTGTTGGCCAGAGTCTTGCTGTTGACATGACTTATGGTTACTGTAATGGAATAAGTGCTTCTGTGAAATGAAAGAACAAACAAAATCTAAATTGCTTCTGATGAGCATCGGTGTGTGAGTGTGTGTAAATGATTAGGTCCTCCTGATGCGCAGGAGGCACACTGCACGGCAGCCTCTGTGTGTGGATGGGTGAATGAGGTTTATAGTCAATTTAACCACAGTTTGTACAAAGTCATGAAAGTTTTGAAAATGCTTAATTTTAACCGTTATGTTTTCCAGGTTAGGAATATGCATGATTTTGAAATACTACTTGAAAAATGTTTGATTTTCAACATAATCTCTACACAATCACCCATGTAAAAAAAAAAAAAAAATTTGAAATGAGATGATCCCTTATTATGGAAATTATAAAGCATGAAATAAATATGCTCAAAACATACAAAGTTTATATGAACCGCTGGTAGAATAAACAAATTAACAATATACATTGATTGGTTTTGATACCTTGAATAGTGCGTGAATTTTGTTCTCAAAAACCTGTACCGAACCCTGCTTTACATAAATGCATCACATGCATTTTATGACACTCCAGACTGTGGGGAGATGGTGTTAGAGAGCAATTGCTTATAATTCGCAATTATGATTTCACAGTCGTTATTCCACGGCCTTTCTTTCACACATGTCAACCCTAATTTATTATATAACTAATTGCTTGGCATGCTGCCTCATACTGTAAACCAGCATGGAGCCAAACCATAGCGTCATCATTCCCAAACTGTCTGTACTGTCCTTCTATTCTCACCATTTCTCTTTACACATGACCCTAGTCGTGCTCTTGCTAATTCTCTGCACCTACTAACTGATTATTCTAATAATTTGTATATGTCTATACACACAAGAATTCTGCAATTGCGACAGCTGTGTTTAATTATGCTTTTTATACATAAATATACAAACTTTTTATATGCAAATAGGATCATTGTTTGGTAATTGTTTCAGCTGAAACTGCGTCAGTCTGCAATAGTTTTGCAACAAAGAGTGAAGTGGTGGACCAAGAGGACGATGATCTGACTCGGGTTTCATCATCAGGGATTCACATCCCAGAAGGAACCAACATCTGCACCTCAGAGACCAGTCCTGAAACTGAGCCCCCACAGGAGAAAAAGGCCAGGAAAGAAGCAGCGGGGGGAGAGCTAGAGGACGGAGAGATCATAGACAGTAGTGATGAAGAGGAGGAAGGAAATACTGAGGAGAATACACCATGTAAGAAGAGCTGTGATCGTGCCAAAAGCCCTGCTAATGACACGGACTCTACTAAAGATGAGCTAGCAGAGAGTGTGGATAAAGTTGTCGATGGTATTAATAAACACAGTGACAGCAGCAGGGATCAGTGTATAAATAAGGATATTACTGGTGCTATTGATGACAATGGAGGTGCCAGAGAGAGTGCTGAGGTCAGCATGACTAAGGAGGAAGCTTTGAAAGATCCAGGGACTGTTGCTATCCATCACTGTCACGATGAAAATGAGTCAGCTCACACTGCTGACAGCTGTGGATTGGAATGATCATGAAGATTTCGCAGATGCTCAGGATGAAATGAGTTGGGAGCAGTCATATCAAACAGGAAGTTTTGCATCAGTATACACTGGAGCAGTACAGTCCATCAATGTTTTCAGTCTTTTCATACAGATTGTTTGAAGAAATGAGAATGTTGGTTTGCAAACTGTATCATTGTATATACATAAAATAACTTCAATATGTTTATAATTTAGGTTTAACTAATCTGTTTGTGGAAGCATGCTTTCTTAAATAAAAACATTTTTGTACATCATTTGGTATTTATATTGTGTAACTGCAGAATAGTGGTGGGCTCGTAATAACAAATCAAATCAAATATACCTTTTTATATCTGTATTTAACAATTATCATTTAAGTTTTATATCTCGTTATTGCTCTTATTCAGCAGTTAACAAAACCATCTCACCTCAAGGCCCATCCACTATCTTGGAGCTTTTGATCATATCTCATAATGTTCATCAGACTCAATCTAGTAATGAAAGTTATGTGTAAAGTTGGTTTTATTAACTGCTGTCCCCAGGCCAAGATTAAAAAATTTAAGAAGTTAAGTCTTAAAAGTTTTCAAGAAAAGTAAACTTGTCCATATACAATTCCATTACAATTAAAAGATCATGTAACATAATCAAAAGCTCCAGATACAAAAGAAAGCAGCTCCACAGCGTGCCTCCATCACCTTTCAAGCTCAACAGATTTTCTCTGTTCTGTCAAGCTACGGTAAGACCATTAGTCTTATTTTTCCATCAGCTAATAAAAGTTAATGTTGACATGCTCGTTTTTCTGACACCTCTGGGGTGTCTCCCTGTGTGAATTTGCTTACGCATGCGGTGTCTCTACATACCGTATTCTTACCTAATGTTAGTTTATTACGACAGCAGAGTGCCATTAATAACTGACAGTGTAGCCCATTGGTGGGGCTTGTGTTTATAGATGTGTTTTTATAACCCATGCTAACCTCCTTTGGATGTTAACCCCTATGGATGGGCTTTCTTTGATGTCTGGCCTGTGATGACGCATTTTCCACCCTTTTGCCGTCAGGGGCAATGATCTCACATCTGACTGCGCATCCCTCTACAGCGGAGAACTTGGAGACCCCCAACCCCTTGTCCTAAACGAGTAATGCAATTTTAATGTTAATAAATGTTAAAATATTTTCATGCATTTTGTTTATATGTATCCCACTGGGTCTGATTAAAATACATAGTTTTCTGAACAAACATGGGTTAGTTTTTGCAGCAGAGATGTTTCTTCCAGCTTTTTTTTTTGCACTTTTATGTACAATCTCTAGAAAAGTGTGTTATCTGCACAATGTGCCAAATCTAGTGGTGACTGTATTACTAATGTTGACTACTGGAACAGTCTTACATTTGTATAGGAGTAAAAATTGAATGTCCACTATCAAAAACATGCAGTACTTTGATAAATAGATCGTTGTCTAGACTACCATATGTGTTGCATAGACGATGACAACATATCGCAGAGTGGATGAAAGTAGTAACCCTAAGTGTTTCTTCTTTTGTCATAACTACCAACCATTTTTTTTTAGCAGTTTGCTTAATTTTCTATCTCAATAAAGTCACTCAATGTGACCACACAAAAGCAGTGCTTTTGTTTCTGTTTGCTCTTAAAAAGTAATTCTGAGCTGTTTTTAGTCTGTGGAGAACATGGGCATTGGAAATAATGCCTCCAATTTAACTAAATTGCCCTTTGAAATATCTGAAGTTGGTTTGCACTTAATTAGTCTTGATTTGGTGGGCAGGGCTCAATTGTACTGCGTGCAGAGCTGTTTTTTATGAGACCAGCTTCGGGACACAGCTCTGTTGTGTTGGCTTTATCCAGAATCTGGCTAATGTTGGCAAAACTCTGCATCAGGAAAAGAAAGTACTGAGGCACAAAATCAAGTCTTTAAAGCCTGATGTCACCTATTTTTCCCAGAGTGGTTGTCATTACGCACGCTAAGGATTTTTTTTTATCAAGCAGAACCTCCAAAATACATTGAAAACATTTTGTTTGAAGTCAAGTTTACAATTTTTCATGCATATTTCACATTTTGTATTGACAATGAACTGATGTTTTTGCTTACCTCACTGTTCCAAACTTGGAGAACTAGAACTAAATCATCTGCTTAGTAGTGTTCTGTTGCCTGTTAGTTGTCGAACTCAAAGTTATTATACAATCTGAACAGTTATTATGGGCAGAGAAAAAATTACTTGTCATGATGCACAGGCACAGTTTTCCCAAATGTCTCACTCATAAATCCATTACCAGGACCTGGAAATCAGGTAAAATTAAGCCTTTTGTGGGAGGACTAGAGTGCAATTTATATACTACATGAGTATCACTAATTTATTAAATCATCCTTCAGGACAGATTGAGGCTGAATACTCCCGAACCTTTGACTGAACTCATCCAGCGTTAAGGATAAACAAATGTTGCCAGTCTTGGATAAAGGGGGCCTCACTAAAAACAATTCAAAGACCTAAATGATGATCGTTTCTGGGTGGAGTGACCATGTAACATCAGGGAGACACGGATCAGTGGTTGGAACTTGGAACTTTTTGGCTATGGTTGCTTTTTAGGTTTAGTTGGTGTGTCTGATCATGTCTTAGTGTGGTGTGCATCCAAGTATGAAGCACTTGGGATGATATTCAATGCCATGAAATGTCTTGCTGCCCCAGAAGAAATAGTTTAAGTATCTATGAGATCAACAGGCGTATTGTGCATGGTTGGCATCGGCAGGTCTCTATCATTTATGGTGATGAAGTTAGATTAGTGACTGAATGAAGGTTTCTTCTGAACCCGCCCTCATTTGTATTGAAATAAACCAGTTGAGTTGAGGTGTTGCAAGCATCCGAGCATGATGCTTCTTGAACAGATCTCTGCAAAGATATTCTTGATACGTCCAATTAAGAAGAGATGCTGGGGCAAGCCTAGATTATGTTGAAAGAGTATGTGTAAGTGTGTGCACTTTACTTACATGTATATCTTTTTCTTTGTGTGTATACTTGATTGAAGTTTTGAGACAACGCGAGGTCAGAAGGGATTTTTAGTGCATGAATCCTGAGTCATACTTGCCACTCCTCAGCTGCATTTCCATGGCAAACCATAGCTGGCTCCAAAGATCAAAAGATGAAAAATAAATCAAAAATTGCGTTACAGGGGAAAGTGGGTGGCAATATAATGACTAAGGTCTTACTAGCTATTATTCGTTCACAATAGTGGAAACCAGGCTGCAATTACCCAGCATGAGGGAGAAGAAAAGAGTAGGAAAATGCATCACACTTGTCACTTAATGTTCCATAGGAACATGAGAAAATCCTGATCTTGAAGTCCACCACTGATCAGGTCTTAAAAGCATATTTAAATGCTAACCACAAGAAGTTTAGTGTGTTTTCCCAGAAGTGTCCCACATGTGTTAAATGTGTCCAAGCATATCTACATTAATCATGAAGAAAAGTAGTGTTCAATAGAGTCTGTTTTTAGTCTGTTTCTGCTCATAGTTAATAATTATCAGTTGAGTGTCTATGGGTGAAACAATATTGTGAAAGGAAAGCTGCTGATAGCCAACACTTTAGTGACGAAAAACAAAAAAGTCTTGCATGAAAGCCAATAAGCAAAGAGAAAAGTCATTCATTACCATCTCTGCATTTATCATTTGATATCTGGGATTCACATATTATATCTATGGTTATCCATAATTGTTAAAACTAACAAAGCTGTAGTGTTAAATCCATTTAGCATTTGAAAAGGAAATGCACAGCTACTGATTATGTGATCTCATTGGTCTATCCTTGTCAAACAACAGCGAGAGTGGAAAATGCATGCAACATTAGCTCAGTGGTTGACAGTATATGCCCCCTTAAGAGGTTATTCAGTCCAGCATCTCAATGCTCGCCCGAAAGACTCAATGCTGCCTCTCCCATCCATGCTCAGCTCGTTTGAGCAAATAATCACTCCAGTAGCCAGTAGCCCCCAGGGTACCGAGAACAATCCAACAGCCTGGGGGGGAACTGGCTCTGATTTTCCACTAAGTCTGCTCATCAATTATTCTTATGTAATTGCAAATGGGGATCTGATGGGAGTGTCAGAGGACACAGTGTCAGTGTGTGTGCGTGCGTGTGTGTGCGTGCGTGCGTCCATGTGTGTGTATGACAGTTTCTGCTGATTACATCAAGACGGTTCCACACCCTTTTAGGATTTGGCAAATGAATCTTTTACATCACTGTTGCAGTGAGAAATTTAAAATGTCATATACAAATGCATCATTTAAATATAATTTGTAAGGTGTAAGTTTCAGGTAAGTCAGGTGCAGGTATCATCAGGTAAGTCAGTTAAGTTAAAAAAAAAAATCGTACAGAATGCTATTACCTGTTTTGTCCAGCAGATGGTGCTTTTTGAAACAAGAGGCTAGTTCTGCATTTGTACTTGGTGGCCAGCCTTTAACCCTCCTTACTTCTTGCCCCTGGGTTGCTTGTAACAGCGAATATTAACCTGAGGTTATAGACAAGGGAGCTGTAAAGTAGCTGACATCAGTGCTCAGCAGCTTCCAGCATGCTGTAATGGCCTCTCTCGAATCTGTTAGCTTCTGGTTGCACAGCATTACGTAGTGCTTGATGAAGCTTTAATGCTAACGTCTTTGTCATATAAACACATTTTGGGTTCAGGGAATGAGGTAGTCGCTGAGTGATTTAATTGCTGGGGCGCCTGTGTGTGAGAGCCTTGTTTGCCTGTGTGTCTGAGAGCGATAGTTTTTACAGGTTTGTGCGCTGTTGGCTGGGATACCACACATTTATTTCTCACAATAAACATGATCTTTGGGTTCTCTGAGACAGTTAAGACTGAGGGATTGTGGGCTTCACTACCGTGCTTCTCTTTACATTATAAAGGAATGCTCACATAACATACAAACACCATTACATAACCAAGTTAGGTGCAATGTGTTAACAAGACAAATGACGGTGTGATTGCATGGCACTTTCCAAAGAACTGAGATGGAAATTTTCTTCTTTAGGAAGCAACGGAAAGGGAAAGAGCAAAAACAGGACTCCCTGAAAGTGTTTTGACTGTAAATCAGGGCTGCTAGGGGCAGCCACACATCTTTGTGATTAGGTAAACCTCAGAAGCCTTTCATGTGAGCAATCTGTAAAACCTCAGTGGGCACATCCTGTGCGGTATGCACCTCAATCAAAGGCAATGTGTCCTGCTCAGCTTCTTATTAAATGCACTCGATTAGGACTTACTAACAGCAACCATGCATGAGTGGCATGTAGATTGTGATAGAAGCGTTTTTATAGTTGTTTGTGAGGAGATAACATGCCCTGTGTGGATACAAGTGAGTACTCAGGAGTGTTTGTGTATATTTGGAAAAATCTTCTTAGCTAAAGTGAACATGTTGCTCTGAAATATTTTCCAACATCTGCCGCCCATCAGGATGTCTGCTTTCTGAGCCACTGCTGCATTCCTGAGCCGCTCCCTCTACCTGGATCAAAAAAAGAAACCCTTCCCTGTCGTTGCCCCTGAGCTCTGCTCTCACTACCCTGGTTCAAACTGTACTGTAGGTATTTTGAACCAGGTGCAAAGTTTTGCTGTTAGACCCTAGAAGAGTAACACACAAGAATAGACTCCATCCTTTTTAGACTGGTACTTGTTGTTCTTTCATTCGTTCATTTTGTGATCATAAAACTAATGCCAAAGTAGGAGTCAAGTGGTGTTTATGTGAGACGAGCAACACTGTTTAAGTAGCTGGGAAACAGAACTTGAAGTTTCTATGACCACATGAGCAACCATGTTACCCCTGTTTCTGTTTCTACCTCATAATAGTATTTCTTAATGTCTGGAAACTGAAACCTGGAAGGGAGAATTAAGCCTCCCTACTTTGCAGGGCTGTTTACAGCTGTTTAGCAGACCCCTGCAGTTTAAGATCCAGCAGAGGCCAATGCAGCTAATTCACTTTTAAAGGCAACTGCTAATGAATTAGGTCAATTTGGTAGTGCTATTTCACTTTGTGAAAAAAAAAAAAGAAAGCGTACCCGGGAATGCATTCTTTGTATACAGCCCATTGTGTACAATAATAGTCATTGTCCTTATTGCATGGTGTCTAATCCCAGCCCATTCAGAGCAGCACTTAGGATTCCTGGCATACTCCCATACTCATTGCTACTCGTGGACTTAATCTTTTTTTTTCCCCTCTCAGAATCAGTCAAGTGTATGGCTTAGCAAGATCAAATCAAAGAAAGCTAGCTCGCTTCAGAATGGAATTCCAAAGCACAAAAAGTCAGGAGAGAGCCTCCAAGGTTGTGTAATATAAGAACAGACTGACCCTGCTCAGTGTCTGAGAATCTGTTCGGTCCACAGAATGATATAACAGGAGGATTTTCTCTTGAAAATAGTGACTTAAAATAACCTCCCCCAGCCGTGTGCATGTGAGCATTGCACTTTTGAGTGCAGGTTGAACATACTGAACTCAGGCAGTGTCATATTTCATAAATAAATCGGTTTTATTTTGTAGCATATAAAATTAAATCATTTTACAATTTATTCCAGTATGACACATAATATCCAAATAAAGTAGCTACATTTTTGATAAATAATATTAATAACAATAATAAAAACATTCATTCATCCTTTTGACATGTTTCGCTTTGTCTTTTTCATGAAGGGAGTTCAATAGCTGCCACAAAACATGAACAATAATGCCCACGTCAGGAGGGAAAGAAACCAAACACTTGTTAAACAAATTGCAAGGTGACATTTTGGTGTCTTGTTCTTAAGATACAGGATGGTATGCTAATTGAAGTTGCGCATGTGCATATGTACATATACACACACAAGTCTACAGTCTGGGTCATGTCAGATGTTAAGGATCAAAATATACACAGTGAATTGATATCAGCGACTAACATAAATGTACAAATATTAATTACATCTTGCTCCATAACGAAGCTACTTTGGATGCTCCATTAATACGAAGCAGTTCTTAGTTAAGAATGCTGATGTAGTCACAGCAAACAGTGCACTTCATAAAGTCCTCATGATGTAAGCCCACAATTCCTTGGGAATCTAGTTACAACAAGAAGCTGGCTGTTGATTGGTGGTCTATTTACACCCCTGCATTCATCTGGACTGC
This sequence comes from Pampus argenteus, assembly GCA_036937835.1. Lineage (NCBI taxonomy): Eukaryota > Metazoa > Chordata > Actinopteri > Scombriformes > Stromateidae > Pampus > Pampus argenteus. Next base: position 15,107,468 of record CM072870.1, read on the forward strand.
CATTGGCTGCCATTGTTGCTGCTGATCTCTTTCTCTTGCTTAGGGGTTGGGATGCTCTTCACCAATCAGTCTCTGAACTTGTGGATATCGTTGGAGAGGCGGTAGAAGGGGTAGGAGGCTTCGTTGGCATGGGGACAGTTGTAGGTGCACTTGCAGGACTCGATCATCATGATGTTCTTGTTGAAGGTCTCACCGTCCTCGCAGCGGAACTTGACACGGATGGTTCTGGTGTCATGAGGGCTGCAGCAGCGGCCGTCCACGCAGGCTCCACAGTACTTGGGCCTATATTTCTTCAGGCTGGAGCAGCCAGCGTAGGTGAACTTTACTGGCTGGCTCGACTTCTTGGTTCTGCTGCACTTCTTTCCTTTCTGCAGAGAAAAGAACAGAGAGAGGGACGATCAGTCATGCACTCAGAGCTTGCAGGGATGTGTTTTCACCATCATGCATGTATCCATCACATTCGGTCATGGCACCTCAGGCTTACCTTCAGACTGGAGTAAGTTGACTGGGTGCATGGCCGCACTTCACAGATTCTTGTCTCTTTGACCAGCTTGCACTCGCTGTTATTATTGGTGACTCTGGTGGAGATGCCTGTTCCACAGCTCTTTGAGCACTGGGACCAGGGTGTGGTTTGGACAATGCACTTCTGGTTGTCAAAGACGTGGACCTCAGGCTGTGCTCTGAATGCTGTAATTAAAAGAAGAAATAAAAAAAAACATGACATTAGCAACTTAGAATTTTACATAGTTTAAGATCTTCCAAGTAGGTATCCAGAAAAAACAAATAATTTCTAGAATGAAAGACTACTTTTCTTACCAGGTAAAGACTTGAGTCCTCCCTTGACAATTTCAATGAGCTCATTTCTATTGGTGAGGTCTCTTTCCAGCTCATCAGTCATCATGTCTTTGCCAAAGATCTTCTCCAGGATGTCTCTCTCCTTGCCATCATCACACACCCACTCTTCACAGCACTGGCCTGCTACCTTGACCAGTCTGGGGTTGGCACAGCCCAGGTTGGGAAGGGAGAGCTCCTGTGGGCACAGTGGGACACATCCCACTGCCCCATCGATGCATGTACACTGGTGTTTACAATTGGGCTGGAAACTCTCTCCGTTCTGGTAGATCCTGCTGTTGTATTCGCAGGGTCTGCCCTCTGACTTGGCTGCAGCAGGGAGAAAAAACAGGAGGAAAGGAATGTTATTCTTTCCTGCTCTGCTCAGAGACTTCTGCTGAAGACATCACATGGCTGCCAGATAAAGATCAGTTAAACTGTGAAATTCTTCAGGCTGCCTGAGGAGTCTCTTTCCCTCCACAGTGGGCTGTCTGTGCTTTGAGGTTTAGTCTGAGTTTCCTCCTATCTGCATTCCACAGCGTTGAAATCACACAGGTTCCCTTTACTCCTAAATAAAACCCCCCTTAAAATAATAATAATAAAAAAACCTAGTTCAGACTAACTGAGAAGCATGCACATCTGGAGCTGGAGCTCTATACATACCTCGGCAGATGCCACGAGTAGTAGCAGCAGCAAAGCTGGCCCCAAAGTTACACTCCAGCCCTTTAGTGTGGTCACAAGGCTCGGTCAGGCTACAGTCCTCGTTCAGCTGCCTGGCGCAAACTTTGCAGCAGCCGCAGCCGTCCAGGACGACGCTCACGCCCGGTGCGCACTTGGGCATCTCCAGCGGACAATCACACATGGAGGAGCAAGAGGCGGAGAAGACCTGTACAGCACAACAACAAAACCCTCTATCAAAGACTGAAACTTCTAAAAAAAAATCACGCCACACAGAATATCTCACAAGTAGAAAACGTCTCTCTCTATTCCATCCAGTTATTAAAAGATGTGTTCAGTTTTCCTCTCCTGGGACCAACAAAAGCTCATTGTAACAGCATGCTGAAACATTTCCCTTCCAGAAAGATAAAAAAAAAGAGAGAGATAAATAACTCACCAAGTTGATGCTTCCAAGGAAGGTAACGACAACAGTGAGCATCAGCATCTTGGATAAATTTCTTGTTCAAGAGGAATCCTGTTCCCAGTTTATGAAAGGTGGATATAGTCTGTCTTCGGAGGAGTCCTTAGGTATTCCCTCGCTCAGTCGTCTGTCTCTCTTGATTTGTTTGCTGTAGTCTCTAGTATTAGAGGCTCCTTTAGAGTAGATGAGGCTCTCGGTAAAGCGGTTGCAGTCTGCTGAGGTCCGGCCACCTCCGGACTTTTATACCGTAGTGGGAAGCTGACGTCGTTCCTGGGCTGCCTGCTGAACTGTTCCCAAACTATGCCAGGAATGTTCTCGGCGCATTTTCCATCCAAGACCTAAGCTCCACCCTGTCTAAACCTTTCTCTTTTTTTTTTCTCTAAAATGGATTTTTCCCCCCTGGATCCCATCTGAACACACTTTTCCGTCTCACATTTTTCCCTTCTTGTTTATCCCCCCCTTTCATTTTCTTCCTCTCGCTCGCTTCTCACATCTATCAACTCAAGTTCAATTGACCTTTCTGTGGAAGAATGGACTTTACGTGGTATATTGCTACTTTTTTTTTTTTTTCCCCTGTGGTCACTTTACCCTCTTTTCTTTATGTCAACACAAAGAAAAGAAATTACTAGATAAATTAACTTTTCGGTAACTTTTTTTGTTTAAGTTTATGTGGAAGCAGACTAGTCGTTTTACGCACTATTGTTATCCTGTGATTTAAATAAGCCTATAATAAACATTTCCCAGAATAATTATATTAATAGGCCAGGGTGTAGAAAACATGCAAAAACAAACAAACAAACATGATACAGATATGTATTTCATTGTCAGTTATAGTGTGTGGATGTTAAGAGTACTGTTGGGTTTTGTGTCAGTAATGCTTTTGCTGATTAAAACGCTTTGTTAAATACACTTTTTATAGCATGTTGCAGTGGCCACATTTAAAGTAGCTATAGGATTTTCCTCTTTGAGTCTTAAAGGTGTGGGCAGAAATACGTTTAACAACGTCTATTTCTGGCTCTCCGGTGCCTTTATTCAGAAGAGCTAAGCTTTTCCAGATGCGCACCAGAGCTCAGACGTAACAATATTGCCATATTTGGTATGGCAGTAGCCTACATTATTAACATATTTCTCTCCCTTTGGCCAGCAGACCACAAAGCATTCCTAACAGCTTAAAGGCTTGTTAAATATGTTCTTCATGCAGGGAAATTCCTTTGCATTCATTCCTTGAGGCAATTGAACAGTTTCACGCAATCTGTCCATCACGTTTCGAGGGGGGGGAAAAAAAGTTGGTCCCGTTGTAGGTAAAGTGATCCAATTTTCCAAAAAGAGATGTTGTTGGTGTTAGTGGTGTTGGTGGGGGGAGACAAATACTTGGTGTTTGTCTACGTTTTACATCAGGGGGTCTCAATAAGTCCACCGAAGTTCTTCAAATTATTCCGATAGATGAAAACTCTCACCAGACGAAAACGAAGTGCGTAAAGACGCAACATAAACCATTAATGTTACCATGTACGGCTGGCCGATTCCAAAGAGGACATTTTTCATGAGGGCAGCGTGTTTATTTGTGTTTATCAGGATCGGACATTTATCCACCAGCTTTCCCCTGTAACCTCATGTGTAGAACAATGTCAAGGCGGTTGAAGAGCCTCTCCGGTGAGTTTCTTTTGTTTTTGTTTTTTTCTGTTTATTCCTGCAGGCTGTTGTCTGGTTGTCTTTGACGGGTTGTGAATCAGTGTTTACTTATAAAACCTGAATCATCATCGTACTCCATTTATACATGAAATAAATCACAGTAGTTGGAATGAACTCTGTAAAAGTGTAAAATGTGGTTGCTCTGTAGCCGAGCAGGTTGACACTGAACACTTACGACTAGTAGTAAGTAGTTTTTCAAAGTTTGTTCACGCCGGGCTGTCTGGACTTTGTTTCTGATTTTATCGGTATATATTTTCATACTTCCAGTTCAAGACACTAGATGGTGATGTGTAAAGGGTGTGCATGTTTTTTTTTTATTTAAAGAATGATCAGGAATCACTGCATACTGCCAAATATAATATTCATATGATTACCTAATGAACAGATTAATAAAGCCCGTACCTGTGCCTGTATATATGTATTGAGTGAGTATTTGTATTGGAGGTTTGCCTGTGCGTGCGCGCGCGTGTGTGCGCGCGCAGCATCTTTGAATAGGGGGTGTGTCTGTGTGAGCACATGTGTATTGTACTCTATTTTGTATCTAGGCAGGTTGGTTTAACACAAGCAGATCTAGCATTATGTGTAGAATCCAATATTTTTTGAGCTTGATCCATACAAGGCACTAAAAGTCAGGATGCTTTATATTTTTTTACTCCCCGTGTTCATATTGACCAATAGAAGATCCCCTACACATGTGCTTACAATGTAAGTGATGTAAAACAAACACTAGTCCAGTCCATGTTTTGAGCAAAAATGTATTCCAAAGTTGATCTGAAACTAATATGAGACCTCAGCCGTCTCAGTTTGTCAAATAAAGTAGATATCTTTCACAGCTACAGTCTTTGCAGTAAAAAATAAATAAATCCTTCTTTGTGTCTTGATGGACAGTGTTTTCTGTACAGCTGCAGTGGAAGGATCAAAGGATTGGGCCAAAAGTGACTGTAACGTTTGAAGATATTGAGTTGGTGTGACTAATGTGGAAGGTTGAAACTTTATATTAATTTCAAATAAACTTTAAAATCATAATTTTTTTGCACAAGACAACTGTGGAGTTTGTCATCACTTGCATTATGCATTATGCAGGGGTTACTTGGGCACATGACTATTGCTTTAGGACAGCACATGATATTTTGCTTGATTCTCCTAAGGTGTGTTGTCCTTAAGTCTCGTGTGTGTGTGTGTGTGTGTGTGTGTGTGTGTGTGTGTGTGTGTGTGTGTGTGTGTGTGCATATTTGAGTCTAAATGTGTGTATAGCTCTGTGCGTACATCCTACCATGTATAATGGCAATAGGAAACACTGTTGCCATTTTACGTCAATGGAGAATAACATCTTCATTCCTTAATTACTCATTCAGTTCAGGAAACATTCCAACAGCTAGACACGTCTCTGTGTTGTATTTGCCCACTAAAGCTGTTTAGCAACCACTATTTGTCACATTCAGTACCCCCCTCCTCCCCAAAGGGTTTTTGTCCTGTACCTTATAGAAGGCATCAAAGCAAGCAGCACCACCTGTAACTCAATGTAATAGAAACCCATTTTCAGATCCCACCAAGAACACTGAGCCGCCCTCAGCCTCCCCATTTATGTCCAAGTGACAGGACAGCCTGGCATGTTTACACAACAGATTCCATTGTACTATATTCAAGATAAATGTCATAACTGGTATGCAGTGTGTATTAGCAACACTTCCTTTCCCTGTCAGCTCATGGAGCAACAGGAAGCCGTCTGCGTAATGGCTTCTTTTTGTTGGACCTGGGGCAGAAATGAAGCCATTGATTAAAACACTGAGTCAAATTCCGCTATAAATCTGAAAAGACTATAGGAAGCTATAACTCTTAGGATCATCCAGTCACATTGATTTAATGTTGTTAAATTGTTGCTGTTTTCTTTCTTTATATCCTGCACTGTGTAATCTCTTCTTTCAAGTTTATTTTGGGGACGAATGTGCTTAAAGTTGAAAAATGCATATATTTCTTCAGTTTGTGTCTTTAGTGATATTCAAAATACCAAGGGACTTACAGTATACTTTCACCATGGGCCTGTGGAATTTGATTGGGATCATCCCATTAATATATATTTTTGCCTGTAGACTGGATTAGGGCATATTGAGGTGAAAAATACGATGCCCCCACTGCAGTGATTTTAACATCACGCAGAACTTCTATCAAAGTGTGATGGGAAACAGAGGAGAACAATAGTAATCTTGCTTGAAATAGAGTCAGTTTATATTCATATACTAATCCCTCACTGTAAAAGTCTGAAGAATCCATGGCTCTGTCATGACTGTGTGGAAACATGTCATACCATTTGTGTCGAAATTAATTATAGTTACGAGTTCAAGGAAAAAATTCCATCTCTGATACTGTGACAGGAATTTCATCAAAACGTTGAGGCTAGTGCATTCCAGGAGTTATTGTGTGACAAAATCTTGAAATTTCCCTCAGCCTGCTTTGTCTAGTTGTACATAATGGATGTATGTAGATATTCTAACTATACGAATACCTACGTACAGTGTGTCTCTTCTCTTGATTAGGGTTTCCTATATTTCCCAGAATACTCTTTCAAATTTCAAATTTTATTTATATAGCCCAAAATCATAAAATAAATTTGTCTCAGAGGGCTTTACAATCTGTACAGGGAGTAACACCCTCTGTCCTTAGACCCTCGATTCGAGTGAGGAAAAACCTGCCCACCAAGAAACCTTTTAACAGGGAAAAAAGTGGAAGAAACCTCAGGAAGAGCCACAGAGGAGGGATCCCTCTCCCACGACGGACAGACGTGCATGGATGTCACATGTACAGAACAATCAACACACACACATATTGTACACTCACAATGAATTATAATGAATTACAATGGATGAACTGAATAGGTTACAATGAATGATGAATTATTACAGTAACAGTGAAACTTGTGATAGAGACACAGATGCACAGCAGCAAATCATTAACTATAATCTGTAATGGGGATATGGTAACAATGATGATGGTGACAACACATGCAGTAGACCACACGCAGGACCACAGCAGCAGGCACAGTCCACAAGAACCTGGTGGACGAGAGAGCACAGAAACTCCGGGGAAGAAGTTTAGTTAGTGACATGATAGATAGATAGATGGATTAGATAGATAAGGAGAGAGAGAGAGAGAGTGTGTGAGTCCCCCAGCAGTCTAGTCTTATGGCAGCATAACTAAGGGATGACCTGAGCCAGCCCTAACTATAAGCTTTATAAAAAAGGAAAGTCTTAAGTCTACTCTTAAAGGTGTTGACCGTGTCTGCCTCCCGAACACAGAGTGGTAGTTTATTCCACAGAAGAGGAGCTTGATAGCTAAAAGCTCTGGCTCCCAATCCATTTTTAGATACTATAGGAACCACAGGGAACCCAGCATCCTGGGAGCGCAGTGTTCTAGTGGGGTGGTAAGGTACTATGAGCTCTTTTAGATATGATGGTGCCTGACCATGAAGAGCTTAGTATGTTAGTAGAAGAATTTTAAATTCTATTCTAGATTTAGCGGGTAGCCAATGCAAGGAAGCCAAAATGGGAGAGATGTGATCTCTGATCTTGGTTCCTGTCAGAACACGTGCAGCAGCATTCTGAATCAGCTGCAAACTCTTAAGAGAATTATTAGAGCAGCCTGATAAAGAGTTACAATAGTCGCAATGTTACGCAAGTGGAGGAATGCAGTCTTCGAAAGTTGTTTTATGTACCGTATTTTCACGACCAAAAGGCGCACCGTATGAAAAGGCGCAGTTTCATTTATGTGTGCCATTTCTGTATTTAACACACACATAGGGCGCACCTGACGATAGGGCGCACGTTTTATATACATTTTATATACATTTTATATACTCTACTACCATACGTATGTCCGCCTTACAACAACACACGCATACAAGTGTGCGTCTTTCCTCTCTCCGGCCACCTCGCCTGATGTCCGCGGAAACTCAGCTGAGTTTCTTCACCTGTCGGAGCTCGTTCTCCAGCTTCCTCCACTTGCGAACCATCGACTCGTTAATTTTATATTCTCTCGCGGCGGCTCGATTCCCATATTCCTCGGCGTAGCTGATAGCCTTCAGTTTAAACTGAGCTTCATAAGCGTGTCTCTTTGCCATTTTCAGAGTTGTTAAAACAACAATGTTCTGCATAAAGCCTGTTCTTTTATACATAATCCACGCCCACACATCCCCCTCTTTACCCAACCTACTCATGGTGGTCTCTTTTACGTCCGCCTTACAACAACAACAAAAACAATAACACACACATAGGGCGCACTGCACTATAGGGCGCGCCGCACATTTTGAAAAAAATCTAAGACGTTTATATGCGCCTTATAGTCGTGAAAATACGGTAGTCATTAAAAAACAAATCCTAATCAAAGACAACTCCAAGATTTTTTACAGTGGAGCTGGAGGCCAGGGTGATCCCGTCTAAGGCTAAATCTCTGGAAAGATAGTTTCTGAGGTGTTTGGGTCCAATTACGAGAACTTCAGTTTTATCTGAATTTAGCATCAGAAAATTGTGGGTCATCCAATTTTTTATGTCCTTAATGCATGCTTGGAGTTTAGTTAAGTGATTGGTTTCATCAGGCTTGATAGATAAATATAATTGGGTGTTGTCGGCATAACAGTGAAAGTTAATTGAATGATTCCTAATAATGTTCCCTAGAGGAAGCATATATAAACTGAATAGAAGTGGCCCTAATACAGAACCTTGTGGGACTCATGAGAAACTTTGATTTGCTGTTCTGGTTCCTATAAATTGCAAGATTATCTTGCCTTTTACGTTCAGATTTACGTGCCTCTTGTTTTAATTTGCAAGTGTGCTGGCTATACCATGGTGCTAACCTCCTCTGCTTTATTGTCTTCTTTTTCAGAGGTGCAATAGAGTCAAGAGTTGTCTGTAATGAGTCTGTAGTATTATTAACAAGCTGATCTATGTGTGAGGGGCTACAGGAAGCTGCTAAATCCTCTGTAACATTAAGACATGGCATTGAATTTAATACTATAGTAATCGTTATCTTAAATTTGGCTACAGCACTGTCAGATAAACATCTGCTGTAGGAGTTTTTGCAAAAAGACTTATAGTCCAGTAGTATGAACTCAAAGGTTATTAAAAAATGGTTATTAAAAATGGTCAGATAGAATAGGATTATGTGGAAAGACTCGAAGTATGGTTGCTAAAGTTAAGAGACCTGTCCGTGTACAAACAGAACAAGTCTATGTGGTGGTGCAAAGTTGTAGAGACACTCGCCAATGTGAGGAATATATGACAATCTGACTAGGTAAGCAGAACAGAGAGCACCGTGTCAGTAACACCAGTAACCGGAAGTGACAGAATACGCTTACCGTAAAGCAGTGATGTCGCGACAATGACTTCTGTGACATCTCCAAGATCCTCGAAGATGTTTCTTTCACCGCAGTTGAAAAAAAACCACATTAAAATAGAAATATATGCTCTCATCATTTCATGTCATGTCCTTTAATCATTTCTATTTTAAGTGGTAATTAGGCTCATAAATTCATCTGACTGCGTAGAGTTTAATGCGCCCGTGCACCTGTGTAATCCTGCATGTCTGTGTCACTTTAGCAATCTCCTCATGAGTCCAATCATAGCAGACAAGTATGATGTGCTGTTTTTGGTGTCACTTCAACCACAGCTGGAGGATCGTGTCTGCTTTCACTCATTTCTTTTATAACTACACAATGTACCAGCCAGGTGTGTCTCAAGTATGAGGGCTTTCCTTCATCTAAAGTAACCCAAATTCCTCAGCATGGAGAGAGAAAGGAGAAAGAGAGGGTCTTTTCTTGGGTAAAGTCCATCTGTGATGAGGAATGACGGAAAAAAAAGACGTCTGGGTGGGGGCAGATGTTAGTGTTGGGAGGGTGGTAGTTGGTGATCCTGGCTGGAGTGGAAAAAGGAATGTGGGGCTCCTGGAATGTTTAGAGCAGTCAGGGATAATTGAGTGAATCTGGAACAAGAAAAGACAAACTGAGATCCTGCGGTGGAAGAATGTGTTTCTGGGACGTCTGAAGAAACATTCCATCCATTCAGACTGCTTCACCAGGCCCAGAACCTGCCTTAGATGGCACCATAGGGAATATAACACCCCCCACCACACACACACGTGTATATATACAATTTCCCCAGTTTTTGGGATTAATAAAGTATCTATCTATCTATCTCTATCTCTATCTATCTATCTACTTTTACACAGCTCGTCCTTTGACCCTCTACTTGCGCAACACTTCACACACTGCAGGACAAGAAGAGACCCTCCTTTATATATGTTCTTTGCCCTTGATGTTTGTGTACATTATTTCAGAAAGTCTGCCAAAAAGAATCACTGACATTGTGTCTCCAAAATCACAAAAGGTTTATGAATTGTCACTTTTTATTTGTAAAGATTTCAAGATATTTCAGAAACGAAAAAGGAAGAAACAAACATTAGTCACACATGAAGACTAAGTGGAATATACATTTCTTACTCCATTGTGTTTATGTCCTGAGATTTATCCAGATCCAGATATGACAGCATGTTGTTTGCAGTGAAGGCGATCAGTTTCTCCAGTTGTTAGTTATTGTCTTTTTGAAAGGAACCAGTAAAATTTCACAGAGATATATGGTGCTTCTTAATACTGCTTACTACTACTAATATCTCATTGCCTAAAATGTCTTTCTTCCCATGAGCAGAGGATGTAGGAATGATTGACATCAATGTTTATCTTTAATAGTAGGCTATAAAGAAACATTTTATGAGGTATATTATAGAGGTCTATATACACCACTATGTGGATAGAGACACTTTTGTCGAAAATTCACTATTGATTCCTATAAATATAACCAAAGAAATATGAAGACATAATTAAACATTATTTTCTTCTTCAGGAGACTTTGAAAAACATTCAATGGTTTGACTTACAAGCTCCCTTCTCCCTTTGCTGATTTAGTGTGAAATTGACTGAGCACTAATTTCAATGAGTTACTGACTGTCACTTGTTGGGCTGAGCGCCGAGTTGAGGACTGACAAGACTCGTAAGCAACACGTGATCTCGGTGCGCGTCACTGAAGCGCTGTCGCTCGCCTGGAGACTGGAGCAGGACTGACTGACACTGTATGTTGCAGGCTAGTGTACAGAATACAAACTCGACAAACTAACTGGGGATCAATAAGGAAGTCAGCCAGCATCGGGTTAACTGACACTGGTTTCTCTCATTCATTCGCTGACAATTCAAGTTGTGTGTTAGGGTGTTTTTTTGTCCTTTTTTTTCTTTTTGTCTTTGACCTTACCGAATAAAGGGAAACCAAACATGGCTAATTCAATGACAGGTTTCGGTCATTACACCCACGCCGTCGTCCGGGGAGTCGCCGCATCGCTGGCCAAAGGAGCGCTCCGGATGAGCCCGTCGGAGGTGGACCTGGCCGCGGCACGGAAGGAGCACGCGGCATACGTCGAGGTCCTGAAGACGAAGGTCGGGCTGGAGGTGATCGAGCTCCCCGCGGACGAGTCGTTTCCGGACTGCGTGTTCGTGGAGGACGCGGCGGTGGTGTGCGGTGACACGGCGCTCATCACCAGACCCGGGGCAGAGAGCAGGAGGGGAGAGGTAGGGCAGTGTCAACATATGTTCCACAGCATGATTCAATACGCCAAAAAAAAAAAATTAGATGTGAAAGTGGAAAGGAAGGCGTGCTCACTCCTCGTTTTCCTGTTCTGCTCACTTGGCATTAATTAATGGCGCTATGCAACATCCTGTTGGTGATTAGAAGTAAGCATAACATATATATATGTAAACAAAAATCCATTTTCCTCAAAATTAATTCATTATTAACTAATATAACGTTAAGCAGGTCTCACTTCATAACAAACACAGTTATTTGCTGTTTAGGATCAAAACAAAACCTAAAGAGGAAAAAATGAAAAATGTAATTATGATGTTTAGGAACTGGGTGGCTTCATGAATCTACTGAAATGAATGAAACGAGATTTCTTTTTTGAAAACAAAACAATAATATGAGTGCACTCTGTTGCCTAGCAAGTGTAGCTGCAATGTAGAGTAGGGTGTGTGTTAGAGAGAGAGAGAGAGAGAGAATAACAATGAAGGAAACAAATGGTAGGGTGGCTTCAGTGAAAGCTGCTGTCATTTCACATCAGAGTCACTTTATTGGACTCACTGGTGCTAATGGCTGCCTTCACCCCACCACACTTTATTTATGCCGAACATGGTGCAAGTTACATTTGCATGCACACACACATCCTCAGCATTCTGCCAAAGCCCTTTCTCCTGTTTAAATTGTGAACGTTTCCATGTTTCATACAGACAAAGCAGTAGTTTTTTGGCCTGTAGCTCATGGGAGATGTCAGCTGCGATGAATGAAAAATTGGCAAATTCTAAGGTACTAAGATAATAATGTGTTTGCACAAACATGACTCTAAAAATCACAGATGGATTCAGATCTACAGATGGTTTTCAGTGAAAGACCTTTTATTGTTTATGGTAGAATAACAAGTTATTTAGCTGAATAGGGTACTTTCATTTATAAATAAGATATTATTTCACTATCAGCGTGTGAGCTGAAGCCCCTTGGCCTGCTGGATGTGCTGTGAAAAATCAACAGAAATGACTTTTCACACCAAAGTTAGAATAAAGGCTTTGAGTTAAACATCAATAAAGATAATTCATCCATTTTTATAATGATTCTCTACGCTATAATCCATGTTTCCAAACTAATGCCTGAGAACAGTGCTTTCTTCAATATCTAATCTGTGTGGCTGTAACCACTACATAATATGTTGTTTGTCACTAATGCTGCTGCTGTATGTAGTCATACTGCTTGCTGGAACCTCACTGGTGTGTAATGCATTACTGCATATCAAAACAATCACATTGCTTATAATTTGGTGCGATGTTATTAGCATTTAAAAAGTGCATACACTTAGTAATTTAAACCCAATTACTTAGTACACAGTAATTGGGTGCTGCCTCATTATCCATCTGCAAACAGATGATTCTGCAGTTAGTGGATGCATCTTTCTTTGACCTGAGAAATTATGGAAAATGTGGAGCAGCAGTTTGCCTTTATATCAACCCTCTTGTAATACATTCTCTGCCTGTGGAGATGGAAGTGAACATTATGTGATCAGTCACATCCAGCCTGCGTATGCATGGTCAGTTGCAATTACAGCATCATGTCTGAAGGCTCTGCCTGTATGTCTTAGCTTCAGACATCCCTGTGTCAAGAGAATTAACATCTCCCATTTGCTGATGATTGAATAGTGAGGGTCGATTTTCATCACATAATTACCCCCGATGTTTGGACAGCCTTGCATGTAGATTCGGCTACAGCACAATACTGCATCTTAATGCTGTGTTACTACGGTAGTTCAGAATTAAGCTGAGTCAAGAGAGTCAAACTAGAGTCTCAAGAGTCAACAAACATAGGGCGTGTCTTTGATTAGTCTGTTTTCTAAGATAAAAGATTAATAGGTGACTATCTAGAAATGTCTTTTCCATCTACTGTATGGTTGGCCGGGGCCGTGTGTAATCTCTCTGCATTCACTCCCATATTTTTCACTTTCATGTTGATGATCGAGGAAAGCTTCGATTGGCTCCAGTTACACTTAGAAGGAATCAGTGGCTGTCATTAATGTTAACGCTTATGTAACTTTTGTAAGTTTATTTGAAGTCATACAGACATTAATATAGGGACAAACAAGTGATTTCCTAATCTGACTCCTAATCTTATCCATTAGGCTGTGGCTTAAAAGCCTTATTATTGAAGGCTGCACTGAGACTGCAGCATTGTCTAAAAAACTGCAACAAAGAGCCAAAGTTCATTTTTCCATAATAGTTAACATTAGTCTATTAAGAAATTTAACTAAATCAAGTTGGATGCAAAGCTGCAGATCTTTTCTTGCTTATTATGAACCCATTTAGGGATCATAATGAAAACTGCCACCGGGTTACTTTGATGTTACAGTGTTTTAAGCCTTAAACATTAAACATGACATGAAAAGAGCTTTTCTCAAGACACACAAGGATACATTTCTTAAATACATTCCACATTTTATTTTAAACAACAAATGTAGTAGTATGCTTGTTTTCTAATTGTACACAAGTAAGTAACAATCTACAACAACAAACTTAAAGAAGAGTGAATCATACAGACTGATAATGCTCTAATTAAAAATGTATTTAGTTACTTATGTTTGGCAGGAAGGAAGTGAATATACTATTGATCTTTATTGTTGGTCATTGAAGACCTTTTTTTGTCTGCTCTCTGTAGATGGTCTGATACATGTTTTGAACTGCTGCCACAACACTTAAAATTCCAGTTTTTGCTTGTTTACATATTTTATTATTATTTGTTTAGCATCATTTAAATTAGATGGTTTATGGGTGGGAAGCCGGTGAGGGATCTCGTCCGGTCCCTCCCCAGATCAAAAGTGGGAGTTAGCAGCAACAGTGACTGCAGTACACATGAATTGGTCATTCCAGACTCAGACGGGAAAAAGGCATTACATTTTGGCCACTTGTGTAGTGTACAACCTAAATTGGTGATATTAATCTGAGCCAGAAATATTTTCAACTTCCCATTCAGTCTTCAGTTGTTATGGTTACAAGCTTGTTGTAGTGACCGAAACAGAGATGTGATGAATAAAAGTGTCCAAAGAAAGGGTTATTCAACAGGATGTTTGGGTTGACTCTCTGTGACAGAGTGAAGGGCTGATCACAAGCAGCCTGCTGCTCTTCCACATTCAGACTCAGTAAAAGTAAAAGGGACAGTTTACCCAAGACACACGAAAAAGTCCTACCTAACCTAAGTTATCTAGCAGATCAAATATCAAAGTTTTTGATTGATAACATGATTTTGGAGTTAGAAATTGAATGGATTTGAGGTTGCTTTTTAAGGACATGGTGGTCAGAGCAGGGAAAATGCTCAAAGCTCAACTTCAAGCCAAAATGACTTCCAAAACTGCATTGCACTGCCTGATTTACATAAACACAACAAGTAGTTTTTGGAAAGCATTTTGCAAACAGATTAGTCAGTTAGACATAGTCTGCAGATGTGTAGTTCAGGCTTTTCGGTATTCAAGTTTCTCAAAATAGAAAAGTGTTTACCTGAAGAACTGTTGAAATTGGAATCATGTTGAGCTGGTGAGATTGCACCTCTCTGTCTGACAATAGTACTTCATATCATTTTGGCAGTCCCGGTAGCTTGATGCAGTTGGGTGATGTTTTCAGTTTTTCTCATATTTATTTATATCCTGATTTTCCTCCACTCTCACTGTTTAGTTTTCTGCCAATCTTTTCACTAAAGCAAAACAACCTTAGTAGAAAACAGGTGGCAATGTGTGAATGAATGAAGTCCTCTGTGACTTTCCACCTTTTACTGATAATGCTCAAACACTGTGAGGACTTTAAGGCCATTAAGTGTTTTGGAAGTGCCAATTCTACAGTTGATACTTACTATATTTTTGTATGTTATATTGCTGTAAGCAGTTACTGTACATTAAGCCTACTGTGCCCGGAAAATAATGGTTGTTAAAAAGTGTTAAAATGTGTCATAACATGTAAAAAGCTTAGGTGTCAATTTAGGCCTGGAGACAGGATGGAAAAATCTGCTTCACAGACACAATATTTAGGTCAAGTTTTTATAGACGTAATATTTAGGTTCAGTTCTCAGACTTTATGTGTCCGTGCGGGCCCCTTTCCGGGCATGCCTCACGTAGCTGCCCGCAAACTAACACCACACAGGATAGAAGTCTTGTTTTGACTAGACGGTCTGCAGATGCAGATTCCTCGCCGTCCTCCCTGCTCTTATATGACTTCCCTAACGGAACTGACCTGGTTTCCTTCAGGGAGGCATGACATCCGCGTGTGAACGGGGGAGGAGGGTGAGACACCTGGAAGCCAACAGTAGCATGTGGGACGGGGTCAACGTGCTTTCCCCAACTGTCTGTCACATTCCTACTACGTTCAACCTGCCCTTCCTCTCACTGTTTATCTGTCTGAGTCCTCGTCTAGCATGTTCATTCGTAACATCATGGTGCTACTGCCGCTCCCGTTCTCTGTCTGTCAATAATTTCCTTATAAAGGATATTATCAAAGGTCTTCTAAGGTCTCACTCAGAGGAACCTGGTTACATTTAGTTTTAACAACCTACGATTCAAGCTCATCGTTGCCATGAAGCAACCACTTGATGTAGAGTGGTCTGTCAGTGAGAAAGTAAGAATGTGTCTTTGACTGAGAAATATAGGTTAGCCTACTTTCAAATAATATAGGAAAAGTAAATTATGATTCAGGTATGAAAATAGCAATATTAAATTGCTGTGCTGCCGAGATGTCTTTTGTTGGCGCGAAAATGCGCTCACACTGAAAACACATTGAGAACCAGCAGTGGAATAGAAATGAGGTATCTGCATTCCACAATAAACTGTTTTGCAGTTAGCCAGACATCTTAACCTGGCTTCTTATAATCATTAACTGCTTTAACAGAGGAACAAGGAGTCTAAGTCTAAAGTCTAAATTCATAGAGAATAAATGCCAGGACTCTAACATCAACCTAAGACTAAATAGAGATTTCCACATGACTAAATTGAAACATGTTGCACCACAAGCTAGTCCTCGCATACAAAGCAAAATTTAGCATTGGTTAGGTTAAAATAATCTATGCATGAATAGTAACTGCATGAATATTTCTATCTCTGAAACACACATATTTCTCAATGGTTGCTAATTGGTGCTATTTTTCTTGTCGGAGCATTATCACAGTGTGTTCTGTATGGGTTGGTCAACACGTGCCAGGACTTTGTCTCTCGTGTGTACCGGTGAGTCTTGGTTGTGCAACGTGAACAGACCAGACAGCTGTCCCGCCACCCCGCTGTCACCTTGCACCATGCCCCCTTGTGGCCCCAGGTTCACCCCCACCCCCAATCCCAGCTGCGGGAGACTTGCGAACAGGAACTCCTCTCAGCCTTGCAGGATGACCCGGTCACACTCACACTGTGGGTGTGTGAATGTCTGGTTTGGTATGTGAGACCGAGCAGTGGGACACGCAGGAAGTGGTCAAGGCATGGTGGTGTTGAGAAAAGTCATGCTGAAGTCAGAGAGGGCATCTAATGAACTGAGACACCCCGCCTCTTTTTTAATGGAAGCTTTTTGAAAGAAAGAACCATTCATTTCTCTCATTTTCTCGGCTGCCTGAAATAGATTTATTATTGCATAAGTACAGTGAAAAGTCTGGGAGGAGATACAGTAGATTTCAGAGAGACTTGGCTCCCAGCAAAGCATTACCTTTGCATACATGTTCAGATTGAAGAATGATATTTAAATGTTGTTTCATGGCATGTCACATTAAACATAAATCAGATTCAATTCAAAGTTCAATTCAAATTCAAAACTATGTGTCTGTTAGAAACTTTATTTGTATTTAAAAATGTAGATAAGTAGTCATAAATAAGGTCAAGCCCCCAAGCTAGCTCAGGCATTAATGAGTCTAATAGAAAGGGGCACAAAACTTGACATGGCCCACTGAAGGTGGGTGGTTCTATTGGTTGTGTATTGTGTGTGTGTGTGGTATCCAAGGCTATTTGTAGTCCTTTCATTTTGGACCGTGTTAGATGCTGCTTAGCAGTTCTTGGTCCAGTATACTCAGACGCAGTCATCAGTATTACTAGGAAAGAACAAGCCTCAACAAATGCCAAGAATTCTCCCAAGAATTTTGTTCTTGGTGTTTTCTTGCGTGTCCTTGCGTTGTGGAGCAGATTAATTGGTAATGTTTTTACCCATGATTTCATTTTCTGCAAAAACTCGATCTTTACATTTTGTCTAAAGTAAAGGGTGGCCTCATTGACCTTTGAATCCAAGAGTGTTGATTAGAGTAAATATATAAACCTAGAACCTCTCTGAGCACCTGTACTTAATGATGACAACAGCTCTGAAATATTAAGTCTGTATTCATCTGTATTTCTCCTGAGTTAACAGGGGATGCAGTAGATGCAGCATGTATGTGATTAATAGTGGCCATCTCTTAATCAAACAAATACCTGCACATTTAATAAGGAGAAATCAGTCAACACTAATTGATGTAAATCTCTGACTTTCACCCCATCCATTCTGTCCTGGCTCTTAAAAACACACAGCGCACTCCTTAAGGGTTACAAACTGTCAACATCAATTTCATTGATTGCTGGAGATGCAGAGCCAAAACGAATCTCTTACATCTTGCAGGCTATAACCATCCGTCTTGCCTGACAGTCCAGTTGACAGTTATGGTTAAATGTCCAGTTTTCTCCATTGCCACTGAACAACAATAGTCTTAATAGCCTTCATTTTATCTCCTGTTGATGGGATTAGTCTGCCATCACTGTAGTGTCTTTTATCTCTGTCATCTTCAGCCATTTTTCACTATCATCTGACATTTTACAATAAATTAGTTGATAATTGACAATAATCATTAGCTGCATTCCTAGTCAGCGGTAAGCATGTCTATACACATTATGCTTGTGTTTTAACTAGGATTCTGCAGACATATGATTTGCTGTTTGATGATTACTTTTCGTGGCTGACTGGCCTGACTGGTTTATCTAATAAAGTAGCCTGGGAAAATCACTGAAATGATGTGAATATGAAAATGCTAAGATGTGAAAATGTGTTGTGTATCCACAGTTTGTGACTACAGGTAGGAGCCTGTCAAGAACTTTTATCCTGCTTGCTGTTTATGTTCTATATAAAGCATATCCTGCTTGTAATTAACATCAGAAGCTTGACGTGATAGTGTTTTCCTAATTGGCAGTTTAATTTCACAGAATCAAAGGAACAGACTACTTACCTAAATGTTCTACTTTCCAATGAGCTCACCTGAGCTGAAATAATCAAATACTACACACGATCAAGCAGTAAGCATGCAGACTTGTAGTGCAGGCAGGGCTCATTGCAGTGTTGAAAGAACATGGTTGGACCTGTCGTGGTTTAGGCACTGTGTCTGTATGAGATAGAGAAGTGCTCCTGGCGTTTTGGAGCTACATCAACAGTGAAGTAAGCGATGAAAGTTTATATAATATGGTGTGGTATAAACAAGCAACATAAGGCAAGAGTTGAAAGTTAGTAAACTAGTTTTAAAGAAGTTGTCTGTTGTCCTCCATGTGCTACTGTAACTTTACCTTTAGGCCCGCCATGTCAGTTCCATTTGGGCAGTTTCTGAGCATATTGCTTTGCAGACACTGAGCAAATTATAAACTCTTCACCCCTTCGCCTCACATTACTTGGAAGGCTGGGTTTTGTATTTACATGTCAAGATTAAGCCAGCGTGAACCAGACCCTTGACGCACAACTGCACAGCAATGATGCCAACATCCGTTTCAGCATGCACCTTAACCTGGTCTTTTACACCCTTTTTGTCATGCAATGTATAACTAGTCTTTGTATAAACCATGGAAAACAAAACAAAAATACATAGAGGCCAACAGTGGGGTGAATGTGTACTAAATAAACACACACATAAAAATGTTTTCACCTGCAGACATACCTGCATTTCACCCTCAGTCCTCATCTATCTTGTTCACTTGTATAGACAGCAGGTACACACTCAATCATGTTAATTTTATGTCTCATTGTTGGATTCCTGGGAGGACAAGCTAAAGCAAAGTCATATTTTCTACATCGCTGTTGAAAATGTGAAGCTTCCAGAGCACTGCCCAGGCAAAAAGCTCTCAGAACACGCAGCCAATATTGTTTCTGAATTATCTTGCTGATGGGAACATGAAGTGATTTGTCTCAGCAGCTTTCTCCAGTTTATAGATTTCCCATACTTTCTTTTTTTTTTTTTTTCCTTCCCCAACAAACCTGTTGTCGTGCTGCAGATTTATAGAGATTTAACCTGAAACTGACCAGGAATGCCTTTTTTCTGTATTTGTTGACATAGTCACTAATCACAAACTGATGATAATCCATCACCAGTCTGAATATTTTGTCTTTGATGCATGCTTCACATGTCTTCTCTTAATTTTTGGCCTATCCATCACAGTGTGAATATTCCAGTCACTGTACAGTATGAACATCTGCTTTCTGCCTCGTTGGAAAGGCCTACTCATCGGTCTTTGATAAAAAATGATATATTGCATATGCTGTTTTTGTTCCAGAAACACCTTGTCTTTGCTCGATCATTCAGTCTGGCTAATTCTGTTTATAGAGTAGTTTTATATTATGCCAAAGTAAGGGGCACAAATTAAATTTATCAGTGGGTGAATCTTGGTCCTGTTGTACCCATGTGTTTTATTTTCATTTTCCAGATCAGTATGAGGTGGAGCTTCTGTGCCTCTGTGATGCTCATTCCCGTAGGAGAAATTACTGTCAGACTCCCAAGTGTCTGACAGTAATTTGAAGTGGTATCAACAGAGAAGATAGCTTTTATTATGTACTGAATGCTCTCTGTACATGGTTGGAGTGCTGCTTTTACCTCTTCATGAGGAAGATGATGTTAGATCATATTAATATTCTGATACTATAGCTGAATTTTAAATTGCATTACAGATATTCTGATAGAAAGCATATCCCCTCAGTGTTTCTCAAATTAAATTACTTGTATAGTAGCATTTCTTTGAGAATGTATACAGATCTAAAAGCCCATTATAATGAATTTAATCAGTTAAGTTAATAATATATAAACCAAAGCTTTAGTTAAAGCTGCATTAATTAACATTTTTAAGGATCAAGTGGTCAAATCATTGTATAATGAGAAAAGTATCAGGATTACAGGATTATCACATTACTCTACAGCTCCCCTCATGTACTGTTTTGTACTGGTCCTCCAATTTCAACTTCCAGGAAATCGCAGCTTTTTCAGTGAAAAGTAACTTCTGATGGCTCCAGACAGACACTTGTCTGAAACACTTAGCAGCTAAAAATGCATAAACACAACTAAAAGGAAAGTGAATATCTGAATAGCTCGATGTGTAAACAGACTCTTGTTTGATAAACATGTTGGCCAAATTTATATTATGATAGTGAGCATATTAACATGTCGTTAGCATTTAGCTCAAAGCATCACTGTGCCGAAATACAGACTCACAGAGCCCCCAACCATGGCCGTAGACTCTTAGTCTTGTTTCTGTGCTTATTGGCATGAATTAATGTGTAAACGATGCATATTTTCATTCACACAAACATGACTATTGTGTGTGTGTGTGTGCATATGAGTCTAGTCATCCATTCATTCTCAGATGCAGGAGCTGAGACTGTGTAGTTTCCACATGAGGGTGAGTCAGGAGACAGTATGTGTCGACTGGGCGCCACAGTGTTGTCAGAATGTCAGGAGGAGGCTGGAGGCCATGGGGAGAGTCTGTTGCATCTTTTGCACCTATGTGTAATTTGTCCATGTGTACAGTAGAATGTGTTTCAGTTACATTTTTGTGTGTCAGACAGTAGCTTGTCTAATTGCTTGTGGAAAGATTTTCCCGCTATACACGTCGGTATTAAAATGAATTTTGGGTGGTGGTTCACTTGAGATGCCTGTATTCTCAGCACCTCTGATGTCATACTGAAAGATAAGAGAAGAGAGGGAAGTGCTCAGACTTGAAGAAACAGTCTCAGCCAAAATAATCATGTATCAGTCATTAACCGCAGATCTTTATGTCTGCAGCCTGATGGTCCTTGTATTGAGCAGCTTTGGACATGTTCACAAATAGGTTGTTAGAGGTTTCTTTATGTTTGGCTTATGCAGAAGAATAAAGACGTAGAGCTAACCCATAAACTTTTAATATTTGAATTTTGTGTAAATTGTGCAGTTTTCATCGGTGCTTTAAATGTACTATATGTGTGTGCATGTACACATTCACATGTGTATGAGTTTATGTGTATATGCGTATGTGTGAGAGGTCCGACAGGGCAGGGCAGGTAGCAGGGCTGGGCACGGAGGTGTGTGTTGCCTCCCCTGTCTGCCCTCGGCTGTCACAGTGTGGTGTGATGTCCGCTCTCAGTCTGTTCTCACGCCAAGGCTCACACTGAAAACACACACATTTTCTCCACTTCCCATTCTCCTCAGTCACGCACAGAGCACCCAACAACGGAGGTCTATGGCGCAGAGGAATGAGATATATCAAGCTACACACATATATACTAGTAAATAGGATCAAATCATTGTAGTTTTGGCTCTGCAAATGAGAAAAAAATAGAGAAAGACTAGATTAAACAGATATTCAAAGCAAAAAGTAGGCAGTACACAGAATCTTATGTAAGCTAGCTTTCAATTTGAATCTACTGTCTGAGCATGTGTTGTCTGTTTGGTCTTAACATCTGTGATTAGCCACATGTTGACTGGATATACTAGCTTCACTACATGCCATCACACAGCAGCCAGTGTTGCTGACAACGAAAACGGGGATTGGGATTTCAGCCAGTGACTTCAACCGTCATTGTGTAATAATTTAATTTTAGGGAACAAACTGTATAATCCAAATCAGTTTTGTCTTTATTATTGATTCTTTTAGCTGCAGATAATTTTACCCCTCTACTGTGACTCACAGATATATATACACAATGGGATTTTCGATGAGTGATCATCAGTAATGACAGATATAATGTTATAATAGAAAATAATAGAACAATTAAAACAGTCTGGTAAGGTCATACAATTACCTCTTCTCATATCATGATATTGATATAATATTGATATATTGGCCATCATTAGTAACATCATAATCAACAAAGGGCTTAAATGTCAATACAGCATGTTTCAGATAAGTTGATAAACAGCACAATTTGAACATTGTACAGATTTTGTACAGATAACTGTGCTGATAATCTCACTGCTCTTTATGTCGTCACCACAACTACATCACTGCAGAAATGGAAGAGTAGGCTGATATTGTATGTACAATTTGCATGCCAGTGTGGGTGGGGCCTATTAAAGTTCAGTTCAAAAATTGTTATATTTGGGCCACAGCATGGCTGGTGTTGGTTACATAAGACCCCCCCTTTCCATTGTGTAACTGTGTTTATTTAGTTTTCCAGCAAATACTTTGGTAAAGAGGTGAATCTTGCAAGGGGACTCAGGAGGATACACAGGCCTCAGAGGTGGAGTGGATGAAGTATTTTGTTGGCACTGCACTTGGAAAAAAAGACATCAACGGTGTTGGGAAACACTCTTGGGACTACACGGGGAGGTGCAACATAGATTTTTTTTCATTCATGTAGGGAATGCAATGCTAGTGCTTTCACTGTTTATAAAGTGTGTTTTTTTTTATTCTTTATGTGGTTAAGTTTTTTTGAATTTCCCTCCTGTGTCATGCCATGGCAGGTTACTCACAGTTGTGTCTTTATAAATCTCCATCTCTCAATGCCTTATTGTTTGCAATGTACAGACATTGTAGCTCAGTGAATTTAACAGGAAATTCAGCATCGGGCACATTTATTGCGACTGGTTCACCTTTATACTAATCATATAGTGCATATGATACTATATAGACCATAAAACTATAAAATATTGAAATTCATTTGATTAGAGCAGAGGCCTTAAGGATCGTTGGATGCTTTATCAACCCAATGTGGGTCTCACAAAGTCCCCATTAGTCTCTTTTTACTAGATGAAAAATATTTACGTTGCCAGGCATCGAATACAACTGCTGCCCAGCAAGCATGTTTTGGATCAAATTGCTTAGCCTGAGATGTAGTTGCAGGAAGTAAGGGTTGAAAAACATTCCAATATCCTCAACTCTTTTTAAATACATGACTGTGGCCTTGCGTCCAACCTTGGCAACCCAGAGAGGTCGGTTTGAAGCGAGGGGGAAATCAGCTCTGACAGAATGACAAGCTTCTCCGCTTCTTAGCGCTTACCATAAACTCATCTAATTGCTGTGAGGCTCCAAACCCACAATAAGAACTCATCTGCTGGGGCCCAGATCAGTGGGAGGCCCTAGCAGACTTCCGGAAAATTGGAAAGTGTAGAAAAGGCTCACACGTGTACACACACACACACACACACACACACACACAGCAAACTCGTAAGTTTATCATCTCTTCTTGTTGTGTCTACTGATATACATAGATACACCCACACTTGTCGATTGGCTGTTTTCATACGTTTCCCCTTAGCAGATGTTTGATAGCACTGAGCAAAGGAACATGTGTCTCTGTTAGTGCACGTGTGCTTATGTACATGTGCCATTGTATCTTTGTCATAAGATCTGGTTAATAATAAAAACGCTGCAGGGGGGAAATCACACTGGAAACAGTCTTGGCAGGTGATCACAGGTCAGGGGCTGCAGGGTCAGGAGGCGGACTGGTGAACTGGAATCCTGTTGGCTGGTAGAGGATGTTCTTACACTCCAGGAAACCTTATTGCCAGTATCAGCTTTACAGGTCAGCAACAGCAACTGGCTGGCTCTGTGTGTACTCCAGTTAAGAGTGTTTGGCTAATATATAATGAATCCGGGACTGCAAATCTTTATTTTCATTATTGAGTACTCCTTAATATTTCAATTAATCTAGTAACCCTTTAGTTTGTTACATGTCAGATTGTTTAAAATGTCCCTCTTGGCCTAAGGTGATCTCTGCAGAGTGCTGCAGATATTTAGTTTACGGTGATATATAATGGAGAAAAGCTGAAGATCCTTACATTTGGGAAACCTGGAACCAGCAAGTTTTGGACGTTGTGCTTAATACACAACTTAGACAAGTAATCAGATATCAAAATTTTTGTCAATTTTGTTTTTTGTAATTATTATTATTATTTTTAGATGATCTATTAATGGATTACTTTGGCTTGATTACTTGAAAAATGGATCACAGCTTTTTTGAACCAAAGGCGACATTTTTAGAATACTCGTTTCTCTGACAGACAGTCCAAAAATCCAATATATTTGATTTACAGTGATATAATGCAGAGAAAAACATTAAAAGCTGGACATTTTTGCTTGATAATGGCCTCTAAAGATTATTCAATGATCAAAGATTCAGGCTTGAAAATAATTTATGTACTTTTGAGTTACATCTGCTGGCCAACTGACAGGCTGGGCCATAAACATGAGCAAATTGGCCGCTGTTATTGTAGGAGATATCGAGTCATATCGCACTCAGTCACTGACAGAGGTAAAAAGCTGCGCATGACTCAGGGTGATTTGTTAATGACATGAAAGGTGGTGATGACTCAAATAGTCTAAAGCCAAATAAGCTCTGAAATGACTAAATTAGGCTTGTTGTGATCTCTTGTGTCTGAGGGTCACCTTATCAGAGAGTTCAAAACTCTCAGCAGAGGCACGGCAAGGCTGAATGATGGCCAAGTACGTCCAGTAATGTTTTGGAGATGGTACAATGTTTCCCGGATACCAGGCTCATTACAGCAAAGCTATTAGGAGGAATCTACCATTCTTTCCTCAGTCTTAATGGATCCATTTCCCTTTTAGCACACTCTGCTGCAAAAGTTGAAACACATGGGAACCATCGGGTCGCATAAAAGTAAAATTACTTTGTTGTCACTTTGTGGAAATAATCTGAATCCTTTTAGGAGCAAAGTTTGCTTGACAGCTCCAAGATAATTACATAATTTTGGTGAGATGCATGGCAATAATTGCTCATAAACTGTAATGTCACTCTTGTTAAAGAGAAGCCATTTTCCAGCTGGTGGCATCTGTCGCAGGTCTTAAATATGAAAGTTTAGTTCTGCTACAGATCAGTTTATTTAAAATGGAGCTTTTTTTTCTACAGGGGTAACAGCATGTGATGAGAGGAGATCATGTTTTGGGTTTTGTTTGCCAGACATAATGTGGACAAACCACTGTGAGGAGCAGAAATGGAACAGTAACTCAATAGCGCAGGGCTAAATCTATTCCACCCCTCATTCTATCTGCTTGTTTTATCTTAGTGTGGCACCAATATATACACACACTACATATAGACAGCGTCACAGGTACACATTCAGAATCACTTATACAGTCTACAGTAGACTACACAGACAATTCAAACATAAGCAGTCTAGAAGGAAGTGTTGAGAACTTGCCAAACTTGAGTCCACGAATCCTCTTTTTCACGTGTGTGATGAGCCCTCCACTCCCAGCCAGACACACGAACAGACACGCACAAAGAAGCCGACAGTAAATACACAAATACATTCAAACACAGACAGATGCAAACACACAATTAGATAAGAGAACAGACTGAAAAACAAACAATGACAAAACACACACACACACACCCTCAAATGCTTGTCCCATACCTGTACACACAGACATCCCTTCCAGACACGCAGTGGTCGGTTTGTCCCAGCATGCAGCAGTGAACAGAACTCATTGTCTGTTTCCTGTTGTCTGAGAGCCATAGTCACTGTCCAGCCATAACAGACCACACAGTTCCTCGTCTCTGCTCTGGGATGCTATTGATTGACCTGTTTTAATCGGGTCAGTCAGTTCAGCTTTTGTTGTTAATGTTTTGCTTAGAAGTGTGTGTGTGTGTGTGTTTTGCAATACATGCTACTACACTGTTAACCTGAAAAGCAATTTATCTGATGACTGCCATCCTGTCCTATCCTATATGATCCTGTCAGAGATTTCTGTAGATCTGCCCGGAGGCATGCAAGGCACTGGTCCTCAGCTGCTTACTTCATCTGCCTCATTAACTCTGGGTGTGTAACAGCAGCAGCTACAGTATTAGACTGCGTTGAACAAAACAAAGGCTGAAACATGCCTCTCTGGACCGCATCGGCATCGTTTGGAGACACACACAGCTGTTGCTTTTGAACGAATATTGGGTCTAACATTTATGTGTTTTGTATTTTAGATCTACCTCCTCCCAAGTGAAGTTGGATCAGCCAATCAGCTTCCTTGGCATGTTCTAGAGATTTGGGAGGAGTGTGTTGTGGCGTCTCACCCTTCTCTACATAGCCCTGCATAGAAATGTATGTTTACCTACATTTATGTATCTAAAGAGAATGATAATTCCAGCCTTTGCCATTACACTGCAGATATCTGCAAGTTGCTTGTATTTGACCAAATATTTTTTTACCATACTTAAGTTTCAGCGTCTAATGTTGTTTTGTTTTTTTGAGTGTCTGAGTAAACTTGAGTATGGTTTTTATTTCAAACACACAGTAAAGCAACATTGGATAAAATCTGGATTTACACTGGTGATTGTACAGTGGGCTTATGGTTGTCAGTGCTGATTGGTCGGTTACTCCTGACGTACAGATTTTCGTCCGGAGAGAAATACAGCGTCTTCTTAGTTTATAGGAAAGATCATTCACGATGATTTTTGTTCAACTCCACCATCTGGTCAAGTGTTCCACTTGTCCAACACTTAAGTTTATGACAAGATCAGTGTCAGATTTACTTTGAAATTAATAACACATAATGCTAAGAAAAAGCAAAATTTAGTAGGCCCTAAAGCAGAGCTAAAATTTTTACACCCATTTAGTATTGAGAGTGTAGACTGCTACATAACTTTGCTTTGGTGGTATGATTTGCACAGGCCCTATTCCCCACTAACGTTATTCGTTATATGATATATTTTTATGTTCTGTAGAAGGATCCCGAAGGATCATGATTTGCTATAAAGAATGGGTATTACATCCAAACGTGTGTGTGTGTGTGTGTGTGTGTGTGTGAGTGAGAGTGATTAATGTAAGCCATTGCATTTTAACGTACTTCCACATTGGCTTCAGCTTCAAGCTGGAGTAGTTTCTGCTTGGTCCTCTCTTAAAATGTTTATCAGCATTACGTCAGCCCCCACTACACACACACACACACACACACACACACACATACACACACAGACACATGCTCCAACACGCACTAGCATGTTTTTTGCATGCTGTCATCCACTTAAATAGATTTTCTCCTGGCATGAATATGTAGTAGAGGTCATTTAAGCCTTATCCACTAAATCATCAGGTAACATCAGTCTTTCCCCTCTGACCTCTACAATGACCCTTACAGCCCACGTCATACTAACCCCCCCTTTCTCTCTTTTTCTCATGACCTCCTTGCCTCTGCTCACACATTGTTTCTACAGTCTACTGTCTATGAGGAAGATGACATCAGCCCCATAGCTGCTGGAGGACACTTCCTCCGCACACAGACCAAATATCCCCATCCTCACTCAGTCTCCTCTACTGCTGCCTACACATGATAAGCAGTCTGAGTCAGCGGGAACTCAGCTCAACTTATTTGCTGTGTGTATACATAAAATAAAACTGTTGTTCGAGGTGAAGAAAAAAACTTTTTGAATTGTACTGCTACTGATATAACAATGAAAGCTGAAGGTGAAACTAGTGGCAGTTATCTGACAATTCAGCACAATCTTTGTGCAAACATTTTAAACCTTGCATAAGACAAACAAAGACAGATATTAAGACCAAAGACCTTGAAAAACGTTAATGATATGATTCAGAAGTTGAAGTAGAATGGGACAGAAACACAATCAGATGTTCCTACAGGTTTTAAACACACTTATGTGTTTGGAAAAGTTATTTGACGTACATACTTGGCTCCTCCCACGCAGTTTTCCTGTAAAATGGGAAATTATTACAGACACTTAGGGTTTGTTCACTTTCGGTTTTACCTCCATATCATGTGGTCTAGATAATCTGGCAGAGATTTTGGCTTGTTTATGTTAGTCTGTTTAGTCTGTCTAACTCCTCGTTTTTTGACCTGTTGTAATGGTTTCACTTTGCTCCCAGATCTGAGCCTTGATGAATACAAAATTATTATAACTCATAGAAACAATGGCAAAAATCAAGACCCAATATGTAATAAACCAGAATTTTCCTGTCAGTGTCAAACTGGACATGCTTTTAATGACGAGTTGTAAAAAAAAGTCAAAGTTCAAATTTGAACTGTGAACACACATACAAGATAAAATGTGAGCTCTGTGAAGCCCTTGAGGGTGTGCTGCCATGAGGTTTCAGTGCCATCATCCTCTCTGACGGAAAACAGCTCAAATTCCCTGCTTTTGTCACTACTACTCTCTACTAGACATAAACACAGCTCCACAGACGGCTGGATAGACAGACCGGGGATGTGAAAGTCTAAATCGACTGATCAGACTGTGAGAGGAAGTGGAAATGAAAACTAATCAGACAGAGTTGGGGTCTAGTGGGGGGAATAAGGTCAGAAAGAGCTCACTCTTGTTCCCGCCCCCTCCTCTCTCTTTCTCTCTATTTGTCTCTCCCTTTTTTTTCCTCCCTCTCTGGCACTAGCATAGCCCCAATCACAGCACCTGCTTTTCCCATCATCTCTTTGTAGCCATCCCACTCAGTGCAGAGTGAGCACTGTGCTGTTCTACGGCCTGCTGACTTCAAACATGAGCTACTCCAGGAATGATAATGACAGAAACATGCCTGGAAAAATAGGATTGTCCTCCAAAAATACACTCTGCTCTTTGTGTTGCTAGTCCTTTTTTTGTGTGTGTAATTGGCACGAGTTGGTTCTCAGTGCACAGAGTGATTGATGGTTGTTCTCTTCTACCTGTTTACCAGTGTTTGGATGTGACTGGATGAGCATGAAGCTGTATTAAAAGGCTGGCTGGGAAATAACATGTATTGTTCTATCCCAAGAAGCACACCTGTCCCGTTCCAGGGCTGAGGAGGTACACACACACACACACACACACACACACACACACACACACACACACACACACACCGGGAGCCTGAGACATTCCCACTGTGCTCCATTTCACATTCCGATCTTCTGACAGCATGTCTGCTTTTATATGATCATATTCAAGGTTTACAAAAAAATAAATGACACCTTCAGATTGAAAGACTTGTTTGTTTTTGTTTGATGCCGTTTGTCATTGCCAAAAAAAAAATACTTGGCTAATGGTCGTTACTGTAACGCAGCCGTCCAGGCAGATCAATCTGTGGCCCCATCACTGTGTCTCTATTGATCCTTGCATTATTGATTTTTTTTAAGATGTTATTTTATGTCATCTGTGACATTTTGTGGCATTTCATTAGGTCATACGCATAAAAATCACATGTGGACTAATGGGAAAATTGGAGAAAGCACAGCAATCATAAACTGGAATTAAATGCACAATTTCACATTATAGACTCAAGCTCTATTGCTTTGGACTCTATGAGCATAGTGCAAGTCAGAATCACTATATTTTACGTATTGACATAATGTCCCAAGTAGCAAAAGTAGTCATAGTGTATCTGCAGGGGTGCAAAAACAATTATTTTTGCCATATGCTGATTCATTTTCAATGATTGAGGATCTCTATAATGTAAAAGCGATTTTAAATTTTCCTTTAATTACAGGTCGACTTGATGTTTAGGAGATGCATACTACATGTCAGTACTCCTGTAAGCTTCACAGTTTTGGATTTGTTTGTGTTTAATCACCATGTGTGATTAAATGCTAGATATACATTATGATCACTGGAATGTTCTTGTCATGGCGGCGTGGCATCAAGGTCTTCTCAGGAACAATGTCACCTGTTCGCCACGAGTCACCATGACTAGTATTAGAGACATAAATGGACAGAGTGATTATGTAATGCTCTGGTGCCAGTATGGATCATGACTCACTGTCTAATCTATGAACTGATTGTACAGACTCATAGATTAGGAATGGACAGAGAGGGCACCTGTTGTAGCCTGGATCATTAGGTCAACAGTTGCCAACCTTTCTGGCTTATGACTCTTTAAAGGAAAACCATGTGTTCTTAAAACCGCTTGTCACAACTCAGTGTGTTGTTTAAAGGTCAACATAGGTCAAATTATCCACTAACTTGTAAAGATTACAAAATATAGCCTGGAAAAACAGACACACTTTTCTGTAAAAGATATGTTTCTTGTTATATTCTAGTAATAGAATTCTAATAGAATTTTGATTTGAGTACCATCCGTTCGGACTTAAAGCGGCTCCCGAGCAAGTCAGAACGCAAGCAGTAAGGATTAACTCAACAAGAGAGGAAGGATGGAGTGCTCAACCATTTATGGAGCCCAAAGTAGTGTTTAAAGAGTCAGCGGAGAAAGAGGATAGAATGACTTATTTCACAGCTATTTTATGACGACCCTCATACACTGAAAAAAAAAAGTCAGGAATGTAAAAAAAAAAAGTTTTCCAACTGAGCGGAAGATGCGATCTTACAAGAGGCTGCCATACAATACCATATATGATCACTTAGTCATCTGCTGTACTTTTGTCCTTGGAAAATGCTTTGCACTTTGTTTATTGTTTATTGAAGTTGATGTGGAAATGGAATTTGAATCACTATAATGAAACTGCTACTTTCTTCCACCTCAATTGTAATTCCCATTCACCGACAATGACTAATGGAATGCATGAAAGCGAATGGATTGTTCTGACACACAAGGACATTTTGCATGCACCACCTTCCATTGTCCCAGACATTTTTGTTTATTTCCTGCCGTGAGGACATATTTACTTTTGTTAGAGGAAATACAACCACTAGGCTAAGCATTTACAATGGAACAATTTGGCGTTGAACCAAAAACATCTCTGGAAATAGGAAAGAAGAAATTAATGTGAAGCCAAATTCCTTGTCATTCTTTCCATAGTTTATCAAAGGAATGCAGATTTTCCTTCACCTAACCTACAGTATATCTCTCCCACCATCTGTGTAATCCTCTCAGATTGAATCCATGACATCATTGGGTGATAACAACATGGGACCAATGGCATCTTGGGGAAAACTCTGAAATAGGTTGGGCCAGAAATCATAACAAAGTTTAAGGGATTTGGAAAGGTTGTTCAATGATGTACGAGTAGATTGTTTCTGTCAGATCTTTTTCCTCTATGGTGACTCTGTGAATCAATGAGAACATTGATTTCCAGTATTTACAGTAATCCCTCGTTTATCGCGGGGGTTACGTTCCGAAAATGACCCGCGATAATTGAAATCCGCGAAATAGAAAACTTTTTTTTTTTTTACAATTAGCAACTATTACATGTATACAAATACAGTGACTCACGTGTAGGCCGTTTCACTGCTCTTCAGACTGGGCCGCTGCATCCTGACTGCGCTCTGCAGTGTTCTCTTCTTCTGAAGCCCGCGGTGCAGGTGTGTTTGTTCGGGAGAAGAACATAGTGATAGGCAGCTGTTGTCGCTCTTTTTTCTTCTTTGCAAAAAGATCCTTGTACACCGACATGCCACCATCGATTACGTTATGTTATGTTTTGATACAAGAAGCGGGAGTGAGTTTTTAGCGAATCAGAATGCACCAAAAAAAAAAAAAAATGCATTATGAAAATCCGCGAAATAGCGAATCCGCGATAAGTGAACCGCGAAGTGGCGAGGGATCACTGTATAGCGAAAGGCTAGAACAGGTCATGCCTTGCTTCACCTTTTCATTTTGTAATCTATGCAACTGTTTAGCAGATTCCTCAAACCATTCAACAGGGGTTTCTGTTGATCAGTGGAGACACTGATGGAATAATTGGAATTAAACCAGCAGGATCACGATTAGTCACAGCAATAAGCTACGGTCTGACCTCGTCAAGTATAGCCTCATTTTTCACAGGAGAGGAACGATAAATTAAAGATTAAGGGGACAGGGCAAAAATATGTGAAATCAATCCTGAGTTTTCATACATTCATTGTCCAGAGACCTTTAGACTGAATGCTTATTGCATTTTCCATAAGCTTTGGCTCTGTGTTTTGCTGTCTATCAGTTTGATTATCCTTGCACTGCTCCAGACCTCTGTTCTTGAGAGGTGCACATTACCGAGGCTCCACCGTAGAATTGTTGCCACTTCTCAAGAGTGTTGAGCTTTCATGTGTTGGGAGTATTTTACCATTCACATCGATGATACTGCCAGCCACAGCAGGCCTAGTGCGATGGCAGGGAAAGGTGTTTGGTTCAGTGACACAATGGTAAGTATCAGAATATCTGCCTTTGGGGAAAAAAAAGGTCTTTTTGGAAGCTTGTATTGATGATTAGTATTGCTGAAGACTGCTTTTTGTATTTTGTGCATAATTCTGGTTAAAGCTCCACCTATGATTAGCTGTAAGTGAGAACTCGCCATTGTGATGTCTCATTTGGAGTAACTCACTATTGGTCACTTTGCTGTTGGTGTAAACGTGATTGATCAGGAGATGTTAAAGTCAATCTGTCCTACTTAAGCTGCTATTCATAATGTAGATAATCCTTCTTGTTTTCACTATGTGGCCATTAATCATCAGTGTTGCTTGGCAGTGATTTTTTGAGAAATAGAATTATAATTTTCGGCTGTTTTTTTTAATATGATAAGACGTTTACAGTGTTCTTTACTGATGTATAAACTGTGAATGTATTTTAAAATAATTAAAAATTAAGATATACTAAACAAGATACAAATACAGGTTCCCTTCAACTGGCTGCTGCTTCACTGTGTTGCTTCTCACTTTCTCAAAAATGAACTGCTTCAGTAAAGTTGCTAAGATTTCTGTGTCAGCAGTTGCTCCACTTTCTGCCGCTCGTCTCTTGTCACTCCAGTCAATTGAACAGAATGACCATGGTTCACGTTGTTTCTTGATGTCATTCCTAGTGTGAAGGTGTGTCAAGAGTTTTGCACCATGCATGGAGATGCTGTTTAGGTCGATGACTGCATGCCCTGGGCAGGGGACTAAACATAGCTGGGACCCTAAATCAACCGCCTTTTGTTTAGCACTCACAAAGGTATTTGCCATCATGCGCGGCCCTGAACTGTGACTCCGAAGTGAAGTATTACTCTTATCATTGGCATGAAGTCAGCGCACAACAGCTGTTGATTAGACTGTTAAGGGTCTAACTCTGCCTGAGTGAATGCACATGCGCGCTTGACGTATTATATGCATTCGTGGGTGTTTCAGCGTGTGTTCTGTGTGTACGTACGTGTGAAATGCTGCATCTGTCCTCCCGACCTCACAGTTGAACTTTGTGGCCTTGGCCCTGTAAGGCAGATTGCTGGGCATGCCTTACTCTGGCATGCTTGCCATAATGAGCACACTTGAGTTAGCTTGTTCATGTGTCACGTTTATTCAAGGCCCTGGGCGTCTTAATCAGCATTCAGTTTCAGAAGTGCAGCTGCTATGATTAGATCTGACATGCTGTAGGTTCACTTTGCTCGGTGCTCCTTTTGCTGCAGCGCAGATATGACATCTGAGTTTCCTGACAGCTATTAAGGAAGATGCAACACATAGTCTAATTATAGATGTGTTACACGTGTTACAAAACAGACAGCTTCTTAAGTGTTTGTGTCTGAGTTCATGCAACTGATGTAGATGTGATGGAGTAGCCTTACTCTACTTTGATGATTTTTTCTGGCTAGTTTCGCCTGTTTTCCTTTTAAAAAAATTTCAGTTTAGCATCACAAATATCAGGGGTCATCTACAGTATGTGGCAATAATTTAATATCAAGTTTACATTTTTAAATTTAGCAACTGTGAATAAAGTTT
The DNA here is from genome assembly GCA_036937835.1 of Pampus argenteus. Taxonomy (NCBI): domain Eukaryota; kingdom Metazoa; phylum Chordata; class Actinopteri; order Scombriformes; family Stromateidae; genus Pampus; species Pampus argenteus. The sequence goes on from CM072870.1 coordinate 15,141,505, forward strand.
TTGCAGGTATTTTTAGAAAGACATGTACTTTGAGCGTTTTTTTCAGAGCCACACATATGCACCTCCATTAGCAGCAAATGCCAACTGCATACGTTCTTACTTGGAAACTAATACTCTTGGTAATAACTTTCAAAAGGGGCTTGAGTGCTTATCAGCCGTACAGGCTTAAAAAAAAAAACTCCACAAAAAGACCAAAGTGAAAATGCCAATGATCAGCCTGTGATATTGTCACACCGCGGTGAGGTCAAGTGGGGTTTTTGTCTTGTCTCAGCATTTCCTGTTTTATTTTGATATTCACTTGTCCTCTCGTTTCAGGTCACTTGCCCTTCCTCATGTGTCACCGGTCTGATTGTCTTCCCCGCCCTGATTGTTTCCACCTGTTTCCCATTACCCTGTGTATATATTGTCTGCGTCTCGCTTTGTCCCGTGCCGAAGTGTTTCGTCTTCTGTCGATCACCCAAGCCTTCTTGTCCGCCATAGCCACAGTGTGTTCTTGTAAGTTTATGTGCTTCCTTGGTGAAGATATTTTCTGTTGATACTCTTACAGCCATAGTCATAGTGATACTTCTTGGTGATTGGTGGTCACAGTGATTCTCCTCTGTAAAGAGTGATTTTGATTTTTTTTTTGTTATTACAAATAAATCAGTTCTTCAAATCCTCTGCATTTGAGTCCTGGCCTGACAGACATGTAGAGTTTTCTTGCAGTGGTGGTGGAGCACACTGCTGCCATATTAGCCTTAATGATGCAGACTATTCAGGAATTGCTGAGGAAGAGAGGCTTTGGAACGGAGGACACTAGAATTCCAATAATGTTCCAGGTCAGACCCACCACCAGGAGGTTTTGTGTGTGTGTGTGCATTTGTGTGTTACTGGCATGGGCCGGTGGAATGGAACGATGTTAGATCAAGTGGTAACCGTGGAATTTTCTCTTCATCTGCTTTAAGCTTTCCTAAACCGCCACTGATGCTGCCAGAGACACCATCTCTAGATGATAACAAAGGCTCACCAGCTGTGCGAAGTATTCTCCCTAAAACCTAGCCTAGCTCCTCCAGCACGCCTACGCACAGACAGACACGTATACACACATACACACAACCTAAGGCCCAAAGTATTCAAACCCTTATAAGGTAAAATCGCAGGTCGGTTTAGAGTGAATCTGTTTTGCAGTGTCCCGGGCGAACTTTGGTATTTGTGGCTGGGAAAAGCATCAAGTATGCAGAAAGGACATCCTTCAGTGTTTGTTTTCTCTGCTTCCCTGTATGCATCCTGTGGTTCTGACTGGCTGCTGGCATTACGTAAAAGCCAGACTCCGTGCTTATATATTTTTTTCCACCTCAGTTTTGGTAAATGATTCAGCAGAGCCTGACAAAATGAATGTTTTCAGAGCCTGGTTATTAGTATAAACAGCTTTCTATTTTTTTTGGCTTGACTTGCTGATCATTCCAAATTTGTGGTTTGTCTGTGTGTGTGTATGCTGCACATTTTATTCGACGTGACATTTTATGCGCACATGTGCCATTTTTATAAGCATCTGCAGATTTTTGGTATTTATTTGATAAGTAATTGATTAATTTTGATGCATTCCTTTATGCGTTGCCTACTTCATGCAAGTGCATGTGTCCCCGTGTGTGTGTGCCAGTGCATACCTGAGCTCCCAGCTATGTCGTTAATCATGTCCACCTACCGTCATTCAATAAACCCTGATAGAAATGGCAACTCACACCACAGCTATCCCACAATGCCCCCTTCTCCTCTTTTTATCACCAGCTAGTAATTACGTGCTCCAGTGAGAGGCATGCAACTCGCATACACAAACACAAGTACACACTGGGACACACACTCAGCTTGATTAGTAAACCTAATGGATTGCCTTGCTCTGTATTCCAAGAACATTCCTTAAAGCAGAGAGCCATGTGATTGCTCCAGAACAGTCAGAACTGCGACAAGCATTACAGCTCGAACTTGTCCTCCTCTTCCTCCTCCATCTCCTCTTCCTCTGTATCCTCTTCCACCTGTCATCCCTACCTCATCCTGCTCCTTCTTTGCCTTTAAATCATTTCCCCTTTGGATTTGGACCTTTAAGTGAAATGAAGTGATTCTGTGTAATATGAAAGGGTTCAGCTTGCACATAGACTGTATAGTTGAGTCTCACCACTCTCGTAAATTCCCCATATATAACTGTTGGCATCAGTTTCCAGTAAACAGGCCCCATCGAACAAGCTTTCATTGCCTTTCCAGTTGAGGTGGTAAGGATTAGTCAATTAACCAACAGCTAGCTGTAACTGGATTTGTGAGTTTATGCTGGCACAGGGCTTTGAAAGTCTCATAGGTGCAATATGTGTATGTTTGTGTGTACATGTAGTACAGTCCTGAATTATACACAGGCCAACACTGAAATTCAGCATTTGCACCTACAGAATCATCTGCACATTGGAGTGGAAACACATTCACATAGGAAAACATGTTGTTTTCTCTCACAAGTGCAGCCACAGTCAAGTTTGCACATAGTCATGCATTCTTTGTTAGCTTAAGTTTCCATGTTGAAGCAAGGGCTTGGCCGGGGGCTATTTTCCTATCAGCTTCTTTCACCCAATGAGGTCACACCATCCAGAATCCAGAGAATGCCAAGAATGGGGGTGTTTAAGAGCTTCTGAACAGCACTATATGTTATCAGATGGAAGGGAGCTGATTGAAAGGAGGGAGGTCGAAATTCGATCCACTTCTATAACAGTGAAATGAAGGAGGGGGGAGGGAGTTACACGCTTCTTCACCTTATAGCTGCTTCTCTAATCTGTGATCCACCTGCAGCAGATGCAGATGACTTTACTTCAACACTACTTCATTTTTATTGTTTTAAATCAGACGTGGACATCAGCTGGGACCCTATGTATTGTAATAATTATTATTACAATATTCTGTCAGCAAAATCTCTATTCCAGATCCTGATTTAGTGTAGGTCTAAATTTAACCCTCAAATTGTTTGTAGATTAGTTTGGATTACTTTGATGAGATCAAAGGGTGTCTGAAACTCCACCCCAAGTGAATTAATTTGTAACAAACCCACATGCCTGTCATGATCAGAGACAAAGATCAGCCCCAGTCTCAGCTAAAGAAAAAAAAAAAGACTGCCTAGTTATTCACTATCAAAGCAAATGTATCCCCTCCCTAAAATCATCACGCTGCAAATTCAATGAGACATTCAACGGGAGATTATCATCATAATTCAATGTGATTATGTGATTCTTTATGAGGTCTACACTCCCAGGTTATGAATCATCATCAGTATTTGCTACCAAACTGAAGTGTAAAGAGTAAAACAGTTGAACCTTGCAGCACTAAAATAAGCAGGTACATACTAATGAAATCAAAGCACGCTATAATATTCTGCTTCATTTTGAAGTGATCTGGTGAATCTCTGGCTTTCTGTTGAAATAGTCTTTTCATTGTTTTTGTTATCTTTGAGAAATCCTTCAACTCAAGGGTTTATTATCTATAATGTATTCCAATCATTATGAAAACTGCCCAGTTATTTCCCGAAAGATGAGATGTCCCGTTGTCCAGACAAGCAAAGAAGGTGGGGGACAAGGGTGGTAGTCTGTATGTTGGTTTTTTTTTTTCTTTCTTGTAGGGCTCAGGCAGAGATGCTTGCTATTCCCTGAAGTGTCTGGAAAGTGTGCCGTTTCCATTACAGTCTGTCTCGTTTCACTGCAGCAGGGGCCATGTTTTTGCATGGAGGCCCGGGGGTAAGAGGCAAGCTCTGTAGCATTGTGAGCCCAGGCCTCAGCAGTGAGATGGAGAGGCAGGAATGGCTGTGGCCCTTTTAGACACACGTGGGTTACATGTGGTGCTTCAAAGACAGAGCTGGACGGGTCTCACTGCTGGCCGGTTATTTCTGAGAGGAAAGCAGAGGCAGGCTGCCAGGGACTAGATAGTTGTGGTGGCCAACTAGAGGAATGACATGCTTGCTGGTTTGCTAGTTAGACTTACTAACAGGCTAGCAGGTCGGCTGCATGTTCTTTACCCTCTTTATTAGTGTACAGTCAAGTGTCCGTTGAACCTAATAGCATGTGATTATGTAGCACGAATAAAGTCTTTGGCTCTCTAAAAAAGGCGCTGTATACTTATTCTTCTTTTTAGTTTAAAAGTATACAAAGGCCACAGGACACATGTAGTAAAATATATACTCTTTTTATTCCAGATTATATTAGTTTAGTCATCATCAAGCAGCTACAACCTACTTTGATGACATCGCTAATAAGTTTTAATAAGCTTGGCCAGTGCCAACAGCCCATCTTGGGATAAAAGTATAATGAGGCAGTTATGGTTTTCATTTTTCTAATTGTTAATAGTAAATGATAGTGATAGTAAATGCATACAGGTACGTAACTGTCTCGCACTAAAATGATGAAATATTCCTACTTTATTGACTAAGCGTAGGATTGCCTAATGATCTTTGTCCTAATGGAGTGCGGTACCTTAAAGACATATTAAATGCAAACATATTAACGTTTTAGATGACCACTTTACTTCTACAGCAAATTTCATTCTATCTGTAAACATACTTGAGACATTAAAAAGTTATACCTGTGTGCAGATTCTGCCATTTCTAAATTAGAAAATGATGTATTCATTTAGGATTTCTCACATTTGCGTGCTTCTATATGCAAAAGGTCTGCTCAATTCCTCGAACACATCATCATGCAGAGTTAACTACCTCACTTCTAAATCCCTGCAGTATGGTTAATTCCGCATGTTTTTCGTCTATTATACTTTAAAGGCAGATCTCTGGATCCAGCCCTGCTGGTTAACATTAGCACCTGACCTCGTGTTTCATGCTGAAAGGAGGAAAAAAAAAATTCTGGGAAAGCCCTTCATTAACATTTATTGGAAACCTTTTGGCCCATCTTGTTTTTTTTTCCCTTTCAAGATTAAAACACATACTCCTTTTCCTCATTTTTCCATACCAGCCCCTCCCATACATCTAACTGCACATGGCTGTTTTGGGAAATCCCTCATAATGGGCAGTCAGTCTGTACTTTGCCTGGCAAACACTTCCTTTGGGAACACATCCATTGCATTCTTTGGAAAGCGTGGGTGTAACCGTGTGGTATGATGGTGTTTTCTTACTGTGGAACGCACTGTGTTTCCAGGCTCCCTTTAGTATTCTGGACAAAACAAAGAGGAACAACCACTGGAACACCTCAACAATGAAAAGAATGCAGATATGAGGAGGCATCAAGAGATTTCTACAATCTGGACAGCATGTGTGTCTTCAAAAGGTGGTCAAATAAAATTATATAAGCTTAGAGCCAATTCTGGTTTGCTTTTTCACAGATATTCAGAATGTCAACAGCATGAACAAAAACAGTATCGAGGGAACAGCCCTTGCCAATAATTACTCCCTATATCCAGTAAAGTCAAAATTCTCTGACTCCTCTTCACCCCCCTTCTCACCCTGGCTTTCCTGACCTCTTAGACGGGGGTTCCTCCTTCTCTGAGCAAGCCAGCACCATACACTAAGAGGACTCCCTGCATGGGAGGGGAAGGAGGGAGGGGGGGGCTTCATCTTAACGTGACTCACCCCTGTCTGTGGATCAAAGTCTCCGCCTCATTTCTCGACCCTTCTTTTAGCTCTGTTCTCCTTTTCCTGCACTGCACTCAAAACACCAAACACATCTTTCTCCCCTGGAAAGGCCATGGTAGGCTCAGGACACATAAATTCAGACAAACCTTGAAGAGTGTGTTTGGTTGGACATTCCGTTCTGTGGCACACCTTGGGCCTCAAATGTTGAAACAGCTTAAATATGCGGGGGCTCTGGGTCTGGGGCCTCAACCTGTGGAACTAAAACAAACACACTGGGGATTCCGACTCAAATCGTCTCGATTGAATCATCTTTGGTACACATGAGACAGACGCCGTGGTTTGATTCTGTGAGGGTAATAAGCATCGGTTAACCACAGTGCTCGGAAAGCCTTACAGGTTAAGGGAAATGACTCCTTGTGACAGTTGTCAGGTGTTCCACTTTCCTTTCAACATTTAGTCCTCCTCTAGTTGTTTAGCAATGTTCAAGGAAGCCCACACTTTTTTCCCAGCACCTTTTAAGACCATACCACTGTATTTGCCAATTTTAGCTTTTTAAAGGGTATATATATCATGGTTTTTGTTATTTTCAAGCAGACACTCTGGTCTGCTTGGGTGTCTTAATGATTTTATTTGAATAAAACTAGAGGTAGACTGCAGTGTTATATGGCCCACTGTTCAAATGTAGTTACACTGTAGCACATTAATGAATAATTAACACACATAGACAATGTGCTCACCTTGAACTCTCAGCCTTGTCCCGTTTTACCAGAGATGTGGGTGGTCCCGTGTCTGTCAGCCCAGGTAGGCCAAAGGTGACAGCGAGTAGGGTTTCTCACTTGGGAGAAAAAAAAAGAAAGGAAGAAGAAAGGTGATACAGCTCTGTATGTTTTTCTACATTGACAGCATACATTGACTGATTTGACTATTAACAGCTCAAGTGTAAATATCAGTTTATCAGAGAAGAGCTGAGGAGCTTTATAGCCCTGCATAAAATGTTGGAGGAGAGTGGAACGACCTTTAACTGAGCTATCACTCACAGTGCTGATGTTAGGCCTCCAATCGTGGTCGTAAAAGCATTTTATTAGCGCTGCTTGTAGGTGGTGTTGACCAGAGTGACCTGGAGGGCATGCAAGCTGTTCGTCCTAAGTACAAACAACCATTGCTGACATCCAACCAGCCTGCATTACAGCAGCGCTTGGCAAATTATTTCTTTTTTTTTTTTTCAGCATGGATAGTGACTGTAAAGCATGAGGTTACTGAAGACGAGCAAACATTCTCCAAAACAAATTTTCCCGTGGCAGCTTTTCATAATGCAGTAATGTTTGATAAGGCCAATGCAGCCAGGCAAGGTTGAACTGTAATGCTCCATGAGGTAGGTGAATTTATTGGCTTTCCCCCCTGGTTTGAGTATTGATGTCCAGTTTGTGGGGGTCAAGCCCAATAAACATGGAGGAGTCCGTGCCAAATGGAGAGAATGTATTTACTGAAGCCCCCTCTGTTTTTCCCCCCGAGTAGAGGCTCCCATCCATTCGTAACCGGCAGCCTCCATCCTTCTGCTTTCCAACAGTTCCTAGCCTCCAGCTTCTCCTGTATTTGTGGAGCCATCACAGTGAGAGGTAGGCAGCAGACACATTCTTTACAGCCCTGTTGATTGGAGCGAGCACTTTATTTGCTCTGGGACAGATTTTGGACTTGTCAAACAGACTCATATTTCTGATTATTTTTGCTGTGCTCTGGTCTGCTTGGGTGTCTTTCTTTATATGAGCGTGCGCTGTGAGGAGCAAAGTGTTACAGTACAAGAAGTCACTCCTCTTTTTCTTCCTTACTGATACGTTTCTTAATATTTCGTCATACGTACTCATGACAGACATAGTTTTTCTTAGATTTGTGTAGACTTGTCTTCTGACAGTGGATGAGCTCAGATCTTAATCTGTGCTAATTTCTAACAACCTCTGTGGTTGCAATACTTACTGTATATCAAACACACCACAAATCTTTGAGGGTGTAAACATCTAAGCTTTAAGATTTATTTGGAGAAAGATGCCTGTGGCTTCAATCTCTTGCAGGTACATAGAATATTTTATAAAATAACTATTGGTTAATCCTTTCTGCAAAAATTAGAAACTACTGCTTTTTTGATTGGTAAAATTATGATTTTATCTAAAAATAACAAAAAACAACAACAACATAGAGCATTAATAGAAAATTAATTACGAAGAAGACTTTTTTTTTTTAATCTTTACTGAGTCTCCACAAAGCCAGTCATCAACACTTTCATGTATAATTACATGAAGAGTGCTGCAGCCTTTCTCAGCTCTCAGACATGCAATTATCTCTCACACAGAGCGTATGCTTTTACAAAGCTGAATACGCTCCATTTAACAATCAGAAGCATAATGCCCTGCACTCTTACTTTGTTTCTCCCTCTCTTTCCAAATGATTTGTGTAATTCCGGCCTTGCTGCTATCTCTCACTACTCAAATGGCTCTAAATGTGTCCAAGCAGGACTGTAGTGTGGCATGTTCCTCCTTGGAGCCCTGATATCCTGGGAGCCCCATGTGAAAGGAGTCTGACAGTACAGTGGGTCTGGCTGAAACAGCTCTTTTACCGGGGTAGACTGCCAGATTCTTGTGGTTCATGTGGTGCGAGGGTCTCCATAACTGCTACTGTTAACTGTGCACTCCTTCACATTGACCTACTTCTCAACATTTATGTAATCCTAAAGCTGATGTGCAGATTGCAAGTGAAGGGGGAATGTCATGGCTTGGTTAACCACAGGTATGTTCCAACATACACCAAGGATTTGTTTGGATAACTTAAAGACAGGCTATGGAGTGCTTGTTTTCTTTTGGCTGCTACTAAATGAGTTGTTGTCATTTCATACTTATGTTACAGGCTGTGACAGTGTTAACTCTCGCAGTTAGTTGCCTTTAGGAATGTACTGTTTGACCACCATGACAGCATCAGACTGGGCCTTTTTTTCCATATATGCTTGTACCTGTGTGACTCATGTGATTACTATTCCTGCAAGGGAGACTGGAAAAAATCATTAAGTACTGATTTCCATATCGCACTTCACATTGTCAAATTCATATATTTTTTCATATATTTTTTTATGTGTGTGCGTCCTGTATGTATTTAGTGACATTAATATATATGTAGTGGGGAGTAAGATGATGGTAACAATAGCCCTGTAAGAACCTCATTAAAACTTCTTGTATTCTGTTCTGGTTTTCTCTTAAGGCTGGCCGTTTATTCAAGTCATCAAACACTTATTCTATCGAAGCACTCAGGGAAGCCGCTGCAATGGCAAACTTTTGACAAATCTATAAGTGAGCCATTAAATAACACTTGCTCTTCTCAGCAAACAAAGGGAGTCATCTTTCAACTCTCTCCATGACGTCAGAGATTCAATACCTGAAAGGTTCAGATAGCCTTATCCACCTGTGCTTGCATAGTTAATGAGGTCTATTTGGTTGATCGCCGTGAAATGCAGCCATTAGTCTCATTCTTGTCTTTGAACTTTCCTCTGCATTAGGCCTCTGCTATCTGTTACCATCATCATCTGTGTCCCGGATGTCCAGCCAAAGCTTCAGCCATGACGCACAAGACTCACTGTTCAAATTTGTGCCCATATGTCCACACAAGCAAGTCACTTTTCCTCTTTTCTTTTGTTTTGGCTCACAGTGCTGAGCCACAGAGACTTATTACCCAGCACTGCTGTTCTTCTCAGATCTATGAAGCATCTTTCATTTCACTTTTTTTTTGTTTTATTCCCACAACTTTACTGTTTTGATTTACTTTCATCAACTGTGATAATGGCCACACTACTCATCTGTTTTAAGCAAAAAAAGGAGAGTGAATATTAGATTTAGAATCACCAGATGACCAGAAACATAACTCTAAATGAATGCTAACGTTTACCATATCAACTTTATAAGGTTCTCAAAATCAATTAATGCAAGTTTAAGATGTATTAAAGTAATGGTAGAGACTTTGTTCTAATTTATATAGAACAACTGAAGCTGCAAAACCTGACAAGCTCATTTAAGCCAAAACATTTAAGAACCGATAATTTGTGATGCTGTTGTCATGCTAATATTAAGACAAGTGCTATTTGTCATTATGCAGAAACTCTGCATTCTTTATAAATTAGCAAATAGCTTGACAATTCATATCTGTTAACTTTATTTAAAGAGGTTAACCTCCTTTCGTGTGAAGCTCAGAGGAATGCTGTATCCCTATTATGTGGGAGCGTGGGACTCTGTTGCCTGGTGTAGGGAGGCTAGGATGACCCTCAGGAATGCTATTGTTGTGTACTCTATTCCCTTTCCAAATGCACCATGCTCTATCAGACTGATGGCCCTTTTTAGCAGAATGCGATATCCACGGGTACCAGGGGCGAGAGAAGGGAGAAGGGGTCCATAAAAAGCCTTAAATAAAAGACTGTTCTCTCTGCTCCGTCTCCCCTGTCCTGTGCTGGAACGGCAGGAATGTGGCAGGCAGACCGACTGGCCCTTCTGAGCCTTCAGCCCCTAATGAATTTTAAAAGGCCTTTTTCATTCAAAGCAGGGTGCTGGCTAACAGCATGTCGCCTGGCCAAGCACTCAGGGGAAAAGGGGGGGGGGGAGGAAAGAAGAAGAGAGGAGCACAGGGAGAGAAGAAGGAGGTGCTGGCAAAGTAAGTTGGCACCTAGGCAGGGTGGGGTATTGGATGTCCCTCACAGTGGGAGATAATAGGCCACTCTGCATGGGAAGCCACTGCAGAAGCATTCTTGAACCTGCTGCGAGGGTTTAGAGAGAGTAGAGGGAATGTGAAAGACAAAAAAAGAAAAGAAAGAGAGGAAAAGAAATGTTGATAATAATGATAATAACAATGATTTTTACTGCAGAAAATTACTGTGAACTTATGTGAGCATAGCTTTGTCAATTATGATAACAATAATACTTGCAGCACACAACTGAAAAAAGACTAAAGAAGAAGAATTAATTGTCAGCCTCTTTTTTTTCCACTAAATCTCGTCCAATTTTTCGGTCAATGTGGAAAGACAATGTTCTGTACCACACACAGCAGACAGAGCAGATACCGTACTGCTGTCTATGTATAGGGAACATTACAATTCACATGGTGGTTGGTTGGATGGTTAAACACCATTTGGGTCACATCACCTCCAGTGATAGAGAAAGGAAATACCAGAGAGTTGAGGTAAAAATCTCCTTAATGCAGTCTGGCAGATTCCTGGGCAGACAACCACTGTGATAGTAGCGGCTCCAGTGTGCCAGTAGAAGAAAGAAAAAAACAGTCACTGATAATGATGGTGGAGACACAATGTGAAACAGTGGCTAATGTAAAATCAACAGTCAAACAGAATCGGCTTTCAACTGATCTTCAGCGTTGTTGTGCAGACCCGGCCTTGGCTGATATGCACAGACCTGCAGACACAATTTGTATAAACAAATGTCTGAAGCTTCCTCACATATGATGAATCGGTGATGGTGCATAACTTTGCTAGCAACAGTTAGCAACATAACATAAATAAGACATAACACATGACTTGAACAAAAACATCACAAGCGCAACTTCTCTCTCAATCATTTGGATCGTTTACTTTCTCACAACCTGACTCAATCTTATTATTTGACACCCAACATATATATATATAGACCTAACTAAATGAAAAGCAGAGAGTTGCTTAGCACTGGCTTGCACCAACCAAAATAATGAAAAGGATTAACTGTCACCTATACTTAATATGCTGCATGCTGGTGCTGCATTTAAGAAACCACTAATGAATTTGCAAATCCAGTTACTTGGAAGGACACAGTGTTCTTCCTGGTTAACTACAGCAGTAAGATGAGCTGAATGTCTGCAATGAAGATGAAACATGGAAGAGGAAAGTAAGATTATCCTGTGGGATTCCACTGGAAAGGTGCCGCAGTTGTAAAAAGGCAATTTCAAAAGGCCACTTAAATAAGCAGTCATACAAGCAAACAGCCCTAAAAACTGATAAATAGTAACTTGTAGGTAATGAATATTTTATTTACTGTTATATATGTATATGTCCATAGAGGCACATGTGCGCGTATGTGCAGGCCTCTGTTGCGTTATCTGGAAAGTGAATGGCAGTTTACCTGGATGACCTCACGTTGTGGCCCTCCACAAATGAGTAGAAGCAGAAGCGTTGTGTTCGCCAAGAAGCACAGTGAGCCTGGCTGAGGTCATAGTGAGATAGGGCTTGTGGAAACACTGATGCTCTTGCTAACATGACTGGCCTTGGAAACTTCTCCCGTAAGGACCCCAAAAACAGGACCGTAAAATCACACTGGGCGGTCAGACTAGAGGGCAGATCAGCCATGGTTCAGCCAAAAAAAAGACCTGATCTTTCCTCAGGTTTTGGGTCCAGCAGAGAGGACATGCAGGTGAAATGTGGGATTTTTCAAATTTTCCAGCCAGGAGATGGATTTCATAATATTTACTAATGAGTTCTGGGTGGCAGCTATCCTTCCACTTCCTTCCTATAAATATATGAAAAACAGAATATGAGGATAGGAAGCATTTTTAAAGTTTGTGTTGGTCCTTCAGTGAACCTATTATCTGAAGCCACTGGCTTATAAAAGTTTTAACATACTTCCTCTAAAATGACATAATTTCGTGGCTCATTGAAATTATGTCATCGCAACCTGTTAAAGGTTTGGTTTCATTGCACTCAAACTTAGGCACAAACTGTGCCTCTCAGAAATCCAGTGAAGATCTGATTTTCATCATCTTGTCTACAGATGTCTGATTAGAACTGGACTGTATATTACTGCTCGATAGGAAGATAGGAAATGCACTTCTTCATGGTGTGCCTTAGTATACATCATCATAATTCAGTCTTTTGTTTAATATCAGCAGATCGATTAAGTGTATTTCTGTTTGTGTCCTTCCAGACAAAGTTAATGGCAGAGGCTCTGAAGGAGTTGAATATGAACATTGTGGAAATGACTGATGAGAGCGCCACACTGGATGGAGGAGATGTCCTTTTTACAGGTAAGCTACAGTGTTTCAATCAATCACTGTATTTTGTTGATGACCTAGTACTTTCACACCATCAAACCAATCAATAGAACCCAGAGGCCATCTTTATAAAGGAAAGTTACACGTTCAAATATGAATTTGTGTAAGGAACAGTATATTTCATAGTTGTAAAGCAGAGCTGTGAAGACTATATAAAGACGTTCAATAGATCCAATTGCAAATTGTTTTAATGGGGTGGGCACATGACAGCAAGAAAACCAAGGTCCACCCTTTAAAAACAATTTTGTAAATGTTAAGTATAGTCCCTGTTAGCAATGTATAGAGACGTCAGTGTTCATAACGCTTCTCAATATTAAAGTGCTCAATGGAACAAACAACCTGTAGATGATTTTGCTTTTCTTAGAGCTTTAGAGTCTTAAAAGTTTGTTTTTTAAAGTTGGCACTTGGAGAAAGGTCAGTCAGTCGTTACAGGGTAATCCCTATCTTTTTCAAACCCCAGTTCATAATGTGATGATAAACTGCACATTTTTAATTCAGTCAGCATACAATAATAATAATTAAAAAAAAGTATTTTCTCCAACATGAACAATAGAACTTTATACTTTGGTATACAACAACAAAAGTCCATGTCTTTCCACCTTTCATCTGCTTTCATTAAGGTCAGGAATGATGTGTTTCCTGCTTTTAATTTCCCAATTAAGCCATACAGCTGTGAGATGCTGTAGCAGAGCATGAGCCTCTGCAATTACAGCCGATACACAGTCTACTAAGCGAGCAGACTGTTGTCTGTCTGTGTTTTGGGATCCTCGACACGACATTCCAGTATACATTACAGTACAACCTTGGTGACCTGGTGCCTCAGCGTAGTAAGCAAAATTTCCCCTGAAAATAATCGGTTTTCAAAAACGTTGTTTACCATAAAGCCTAATCCAGGCTTTCACCACAGGCCTCTTCATTATCTGGCATCAGGTAATAAAATTGATGAAAGCAAAGAGTCAAGAGCATGATGGTCTTTATTCTTTCTTTATTTCTTACATTCATTCTGTACATTCTGTTATAGATGTGTGGCGAGTTAAAATGTGGGTCAGTATCTTCTATGCTGCACAGGCCACTAGGAAAAAGCATAGTACACTTAATTGGGTTCCTAGACATTGGCTCTGTGCTCTTGTTCCTTCCAGCTGAAATTGGTTTCACATGGCAGCGTTAGAAACATTTCCTGTTGGCAGGATCCTGGATAACGGCTCATTTTGTAAAGGCTCAGCAGCTACATTAAGAGCCCATCCGTGGGCTCAGTGTGCTGCAGCAGCCTCACCAGGCATTCAGGGCTCTCTCTGTTTATGCCCTACCATATTGACCACAGTTGGCTGCGGTGACTGCAGTGTTCAGCTTCTGGAGCTCCTCAGGCTCTCTGTATTTCTGTTGTTCAACATTTTTAAACTCCACTGCTCTAACCTTTATACAGCTTTTTAGATGTGGTGTGTGTATTTATACTGCAGATATTTTCTTACTCTGCTTCATTGGCAAGTAATTCTTTCTCCTCCAGGCCGAGAGTTCTTTGTGGGCCTTTCCAAAAGGACCAATCAGAGAGGAGCAGAGATCCTAGCAGAAGTCTTTAAGGTGAGTTAAAGTGGTGCAGGGGTGGAAAAAAAAATGGCCATCTTAGAATACATACTAAAGTAAAAGTAAAGATATCTTGCTGGAGAATGTCACTGACCATCGCAATTACAGCAAGAGTGTAATTAACCCACTGCACAACTTAACATGAGTTAAAGTTTCTGAGTTTAAGTCCTTAAATGTATTTATTCATGATTAGATTATTGATTGATGAGGCTATAAAGACTCCTGGCGACAATAAGTCATGTGTCCAGTCTTCAGCTGGCTTGGAGGAATTTTAATCAGCTATTGATGCAGACCTCTTCAGTGTCAGAGCAGTGATTAAACAAGGAGTTGAAGAAACTGAAAAAGTGGATTTGGAAGGAGAAACACCTCATGAATTATTTTATGGACAATTGTTTCCTGTGCTATTAATAATTAATTAATTCAATCTGTCTGTTAATCACTGCTGTGCTTATAGATTATTAATGTTTAATTCTCTTGGAGGATAAAAGGAAAAATGTCTCTCACAGTTCTCATCTGTTACTGACGAGTCTTTTGTAATTAAAACGAGGAAGAACACCGTCATCAATTAATGTCCTCATTTTGAAAATTGCACTCAAAGTTTATTCTTGCATGATAATAATGACTGATAATAATGCATTTAACGCATCTCATACTGCACTTTTCATTTGCAGTGAATCTGTGCTACAGTATAAAAACTAGTGGTGGGCATAGATAAATTTTTTTAATCTAGATTAATCTCACTGGAATCTTGAAATTATCTAGATCTAGGTTAAAATGGTTTTGATTTGTTGATTGCAGTGTTTTGTTTTTTAAGCTCCAGAGTGAAAACAGAAAAGCCAGCTCATTTATAAGTTCATAGGTGGGTCATGGCATCATGGCAAGAGTTCAACACATATTGCTGTGTTTCCATTTGCCCATCTGTGTCTGATTGAAATTCTTTATGATGGCTTTCTTTTGTGTTACCGTTGATAAGACGGGCTTTAATGATGCATCTCTGCCAAATGACAATAGGAAAATTTGCTTGAGCGTCCATTATTGCTCTTTCCATTTTTTATCAGATCAATACTCACTATCACTGTTGTTTTTTCCTCTCATTATCAAATTAAGGATCATTTTGTTGCCAGGTTTGTTTAGTACTCAACAACTGCGTACAGATGTTTCTTTATGTTCTTTACAGAGGTCAGGGGAAATGGTGCTGTTGATTGAATCACTTTATTCGGGAAGAAGTAATGTAGAGGCCAAACTACTTCTTACCTTCTATATATTAAGTGGTGTCCACACGTAATTTATGCCAATAAGACACTAACATGGTCACCGCTAAGGATGTCAACAGCAAAGCATTGCAGTATATTAGCCTGTGCAGATAAAAGGCAGCTTTGTCTGTCTCTTAATTCCTGTATTTGCTTTGATAAGGAGAAACTTGTATTTCTAATTTTACACCGCAACAAAACTTCCTGTTCCTTGATAAGGAGTGAAGAAAGTTCACATTGCGAAATTCCCTGTTGTCCTTCTGTTTCTAAACAAGTGCCAAGGAAAGAGTTCAGAAAAACATAAATAGATGGGGTCATTTAATTTTTCTGTGATGAATTGCCAGTTGCTATTCAGTCACAATGACTATCTCAGTAAATCATAGCACTCTAATTGAGCTCATGATGCAGTACAAACAATGTGCTGAAATGGGTTACCATATATTTGAGTTCACAACAGTGTAATGATGGAAAATGGACACTGTGCTTCATAGGGTTTTATGAAGCTAGGAACTATAAAAACCCATTCAAAACATATTATGTGATTAAGAAAACACATAGATGTCAGTTGGCATCTAGTTGGAAAGTTATTTTCTTAGGCGCGAACCAAAATTTATACAGTCATATACACATATATTCACATAGAATCAGGAAGGAAAGGTCTTGGAAATTAAGCTTTAAGTCTCATGTCCTATCGTAATTCAAATTACAGCTCAGTATCACTTCACAGTTTCACAGATCTCAGGGCCAAACTCAACACAGTTTACAGTACGTCTAACTATCAAAAGCTTTAAGAACTTGCATTAAAAGGCTCAATCAAGTGGGAAAGTCTTTCTTTCCAGTAAATCAAAATCTAAATAAAGTCAGTGGTGAAATGATGTAGTTTCAAAAGGCTATGCTGTCACTCTACAAACACGGACTCCAGGCTTTAATTCTTGAAAATAATGAGGTTTTCAAGTGACATTTTTATGAAGCACTCATCATAAATGAGCCACAAAAGGATACAGATAAATTAAACACTAAAGGCCCCTATACAGTACTGTATAAATTATCATATCCTACACCAATTGGACAATATATCAATCAATCTAGATGCATAAATGCTGTTTTTTTATTCACAATCTGAAAGGTGAATAAAAAATAAACATAAACACAGGCTTTTTGTATTTGTGTATTTTTCTTGCTTTTCTCACTGGTTATAGTGGGGAAAAAGGGGATGTCACGTAATGACACGTAAATGTATGCACCAATCAGAGTTTAGCTAGTGATAATCTCAATAATTGGAGGGTTGCTGTGAAGTTTGATTGCACTAAGATGGTGAACATGATGATTTAGCATTTAGCCCCTATGTGCCTAATGACAGCTTCAGTTAGCCACTAGTATGAAGCTTTCTAAGTATCATCCTCTAATGGTGTGATGTGTCTTGCAGGACTATGCTGTGTCTACTGTGCCTGTGACAGAAGGTCTACACCTGAAGGGCTTCTGCAGCATGGGGGCACCCGGCCTTATTATCATCGGGTCGAGTGAACCAGCTCAAAAAACCCTCAAAGTATGGAACTTGTGTATGTGTATGTACTGTATGTAGAGTAAAGGCTTCATCCCACCATACTGCTATGGTGTCCCCAGCTGTAGTTATAGAAAACATTCAATCAGTGCAGTGTTTTGTTGTTTTTTCTAACATTGACACAGCAGATTTGTTTTTGTTTTTAATTCCTCACCTCTTGGCTAAATCTCATTGGTATGAACAACTGTCCTTTTTTCCTTCGCGTCCGCTCAGAGTATTCAGCAAGCATAACACTACAAGACAGGACATCACCCGTGTTGATTTAGAGCAGACTCTCTTATTTCCAGCTTGATGGCTGCTTCCCACTCCAAGCACATTAAAACCACCTGTCACCTTAATCCTTCCTCATTAATTCATATTCTCAATTAATCCACGGGGATTTGCCCCTGGCGCTCATACTCCAGCTTCAGTTACAAAGGTATTGTCCTTCCATCAAACAGCTTGAGCTCATTACCGCATGAAAGGCTTCTGAATCGATCAAGCTCCATCACAAGAAAGGCTCTCACAAAATAAACCCATGAGATGCAGAAGGAGTGGCAGTTTACACTGTGACAGAGACAAATTTGTCGTGTTCACAAAGAGAGTAATAAATCTCAGCCCATCCCTCTGATGGAATTATTCTTAAAATTATCAAACACCAACATAGGGAGACTGTATGTGAACGTTTTTGATGGCACAAATGACTGAAATGCTGCAGAATATATAATGGACTTACACAGTACAGACAAACATACTGTCTTATGTGATTACATAAGTATGACGACTCAAACACACACAAACATTCACTCTTAGCCTGTCAGATCCTCTCTGGCAGGGATTCACTGTTGCCTTCCAGTGTGATATCGCCCCCTACTGGCCCAACCCTAAACAGGGTTACAATGAGTCAAGTAAAAGACACTCAGAGCATCTCAGATGTAATTAAAGCCAGACCACAAGAGAAAATGCATTTAAAACTAGAACCACAAGGTTATACTTGTTAGTTTGTATGCATATTTGCATTGCTAAAGTCCACACAGGAACTCAAGAATCTATGCAGAAATACATACACCGATTAATTTTTATATCCCAGCATCATCTCGTTAAGATTCCTGCCTGTTTGATCACTCCAGTAATTAGCTACTGCAGCGAGGAGTAGCCGTTAGCGAGACTTAATGACAAACTGCTCGCTTTCTAATTACAGCTTACGTCACCCCTCTCCTGCAGCAATTAGTTCCTGTTTTAAAGGACTTTTAATGACCCTGGATTTATAATTAGGTAATGTTCTCTTTGTCGGGGTAGTTAGAACCTATGAATGCCGTTTTAATGAATTCAAAATGCTTGTTTTGGATGTGGATGCAACTCTTGTGGCAATGAGGCCCTCTGTCTTTGAACCCTTTGCACAAAGACAAATTAAAGTTGCAGCCTTATTAATTCTTATTGTCTAAATGGACCCACAATTTGCTGCTGTAGAATACTAGTTTACAACAGAGAGGACCTGACCCGTTTCTAGTATGGGTTTGAAGAACATCTGCATGCATGAAAAAGTGAAGCACTAGTGTTTATCATGTGGTTCTTAAAGCTGTTAATTGTTATTCTTGTTTTGCAGTTTGGTTGAGTCTATGACTTCACACGGCTCAAAATGTGTATATATAGGGCTTGTGTGTAATCCCTTGTCTCTGTTTAGCTCTCCCAAGAATGAGAATGCATGTTGACCGGATGGGTTTCATTATCCATCTGCCACTGTCACCGCCAAGCTTCACACATGAAGTCATTATCCCAAAATACTGCTTCTGTCAGAGGCTGCATCACCCACTCCCTGTTTTCTCTCACACTGTTCCCTCCAAAGTAGAATCACCGGCAGACTTAGCTCACCACTAACCCCTTTACGCAACCCTGTTTGATTCATGCGATCATTACTCTATACTGGTCAGGTCATCTTCACCTCAACGACGTTTACAGTTTTATAGATATTGAGGTGACAACACAGTAAAGGTCGTATTCAGAATAAATTGTGTCTCATGACCAAATCCTAATTACAAAATGACCATATACACAAATAAACAAAATAATCTGAACATGAGAACAGGAAAAAAAAATCCACTTTTACAATTTGCAATTTGAGTTTTACAGTATGTAACGTACTGAGGAAGGAATGGGGAAGGGGCCCATATATGGCAGTTGAGCATTTGGTTTCCTGTCCTACGATGTTATCATTGAGTCCCTGAGTCAGCTGCAGTGTCAGACAGCAGCAGCTGATACTTCATCATAGGTTACAGCACTGGTTTCCACCCTTGTTGGTTCATGGCCCCTAAAAACAAAACAAGATCTGTTTGACCCACCAACTTTAAAGGGTTGACGAAAGAAAACAATTGTCTTGGGACCCCTCAGATTTATCCCGGGTTACCACTGGGTTACGTTATATGATCTCTAAATTCTAGTAGTAATAATAATAAAATAATAATAAGATAAACATATGAAATGCATCAATTATGTTTCAGGGCAATGTTCTGAATTTTGTTCTGTCCCGCAGTATTTCCATCAATGTTCTGCATCCTCCTCTCCCCTTCCTTCCCCACTAGTCATCCCCCATTCAATACCGTAGGGTGTAGCAATAAACACTCCACACAGACCAATAATATTTCAAGAGTGAAATGTCAACATCATGTCGAACATCGACAGGAAGTAATTTCAGCCTCATTTCCCCTCTGGATTTGAAAACAGCCTCAAGTACGATTTGTCTTGTACATGCTGCTGTTGTTCATCAGTAAAAAGAAGTATTGTAAAAACGTTTAAAGACTTCCTGGAAGGGAATTGATATGATGAGCTTTATAAATATTTCAAACAAGAGCCAACATACAGATTATGGGGTGGGGGTTATTACCTTCCAGTAAATATTTTGTTTTAGCTGCACTCTGACTGAACACGTTCTGCTGCCCAGTTACCACTCTGTGTGTTAACTGGACCTCAGCCACTGTCTAGAAGTAAGTTGCTGATGATTTGCTGTAGCTTCATGATTGGTCCAGTGCCAGGATGGTTATGTACAGACATAGTTTCCCCCCTACATTTTGATTTCTGGAGACATGAGCTTTGTATCCATGAATAACTCTCCATTTTTAAAGATACATTAGCCACTAAACTGGTATCACTGCATATGATACTACTGCACCCACTGATAATGATCAGAGAACCATCTGTACCATTAGCCAAGTTGATTTTCTTCATATTTAATTACATTTCACGGATCAGAACTTTACATGTGTGCAATGACATTTTGCTTTAGGACATTTTCCTTATACCCCAAGTAGCTTTTCCTCACTGTTTTTACTGCAAAAATGAGATGTTTTAGAGACACAGAGTGAAGCAGTAACAACTGTGATCTTTGGTGGAGTCAACGTTTACTCTCCCCTCTACCACTCTTAATCCTCCTGTGTGTGAGAGACAGTGTTAGCGGTCACGCACATGGACATTGTTTTCATTTAGGGCTTCTGCAATCACGTAACACAGCCACAAGTGACCTGGGAATGTGTCTGGTCTGGTTGCACAAGCACACACACTCACAAGCTCCCTGTACTCCCAATGTCAGCTCCTATAAAGTTAATTAAATTGATTTTGAGGATCACCTTTTATGAGTGCTAATCATTAACACACAAGCAACTCATCCCAACCCATGATTAAAGACGAAGGGAAACAGAAAAAGATGAACAGTAGAAACGAAAAGCAACAGAGGAGGGGAAGGAGCAGTCAGACACACATTGATGGGGATTAAATCCAAAAAATTCATTTCTCATCTCACCTTTTTTGAATGTTGATCTTTTTTCACTTGCTTTCCACCTGTCCTCACCTTCTCACATCTGAGGTATCCGTCAGCAGATGTTCTGCTCATAAACATTAAGAGGCACCTGCCTCTCCTCCGGTCATAACATCCTCACCACCCGACTTCCACTTGGCAACACGGGCGTCTTCTCAGCCTCTCTCCCCACCCATCCCACCTTCAACTCCTTCACATTACATAAATAACATGACATCTGCTGAGAAAGAATGTCTGTCTGCTCCTGTGTTCTCCATTAAGTCCCCCCCCCCCCAGGCCCCAGGAGTGGTTTGGCGTGCAGAAGGATGTGGTGCTGCCTTTGGTATTGTGGCCTTGCTTCTGATTCAAAGTCTGCATAACTGTTCTGTCTGTTTCTGAAAGTCATGTGGGTTCTCACAGGCTGTCGTTTATTTGCTTTAATGTCCATTTTCTATCTGTCTCTTACCTGTGTGTATAGACGATGCAAGAAATGAGTGACTTTCGCTATGACAAACTGACAGTGCCTGATGACGTTGCTGCCAACTGCGTCTACATGAACCTGCCCAATAAGGGACATGTGCTTCTACACTGTACAGCAGAGGAGTTTCCACAAAGTGTGAAGGTAATGCCCAGTTCATTTCACATGCACATACAGTATCAATATCACACATACATACTCACACTTTCATCTACAGTTATGAGGTTACACCTTTCAGGCAGGACAGACAATGGTTTACTGGCTTAAATTGAAAGAGTGTTTGTCTTTTGTTGCTTTCCATCCTGTCCAGACCTCTGACAAAAACAGGGAAACCCTGAAAACTCTGTGGTTGTTTTACACAGACCACTGCATGTCAACCACAGCGCTTTAACAAAGAAACCTGCAGTCTGATGTGAAGTGACCTTTTTCTGGATGATGACAAACAGCAGACTAGAAGCCAAACTTTTAAAAAGTGTCTTAGAAAAAAAGAAATGTTATTTACAGTTGATCATCAGAATAGGTCTTAAACTTGCATTAACATATATTTTTTTGCTGCTTCACAGCCACACACCTAGCTGTAAACACAACATTCACATTTTGTTATGTTTGAAGAAGATATTGCAAACTTGCAAACTTGACAATTATTATCAGGATATGTACCACAGTCCTTTAAAATAGCTGTAATTAAGCCTCTTCTTAAAAATCCAACTCTAGATCAAGAGGTTTTAGCCAACTACAGGCCGGTATCAAACCTTTCATTCCTCTCTAAGGTACTTGAGAAAGCCGTAGCCAATCAGCTATGTGATTTTCTCCATACAAACAGCTTATTCGAGGAGTTTCAGTCAGGATTTAGAGTAAATCATAGCACAGAGACCACACTAGTCAAAGTTACAAACGACCTCCTAATGGCATCAGATAAAGGACTCATCTCTGTACTTGTCCTATTAGATCTTAGAGCCACATTTGACACCATTGACCATCAGATTCTTTTACAGAGACTGGAATATCAAATTGGCATTAAAGGAACCGCCCTAGGCTGGTTTAAGTCATATTTCCTAGACCGATCTCAGTTTGTTCATGTTAATGATGAATCCTTCATGCAAACCAACGTTTCTCATGGAGTCCCACAAGGTTCTGTATTAGGGCCACTTCTATTCAGTTTATATATGCTTCCTCTAGGGAACATTATTAGGAATCATTCAATTAAGTTTCACTGTTATGCCGACGACACCCAATTATATTTATCGATCAAGCCTGATGAAACCAATCACTTAACTAAACTTCAAGCATGCATTTCTGATGCTAAATTCAGATAAAACTGAAGTTCTTGTAATTGGACCCAAACACCTCAGAAACTATCATTCCAGAGATTTAGCCTTAGACAGGATCACCCTGGCCTCCAGCTCCACCATAAAAAATATTGGAGTTGTCTTTGATCAGGATTTGTACTTTAATGACTATATAAAACAACTTTCGATGACTGCATTCTTTCACTTGCGTAACATTGCCAAAATCAGACGCATCATTTCTCAAGCGGATGCAGAAAAACTAGTCCATGCATTTGTTACTCTCCCGACATCTCCGTCTATGTCTACTGTCAACTGTAAAATAGGCAAATTGCCAATCAAAATAAATAAATAAAATGGTGCTACCCAGCCTGCACCAATTCCTTTGTAAGATAAATTGACGTGCTGTTAAATTGTGCTTTTGTACTTATTGTTGCCAAGTTGGCATAATTTCAGGAACTCATAAGAGAAAACCTCTAAAGAAATCTGTATGGATGAGACTAATTTCAAAGAAATATTGAAGCATTGCCTTGGGAGCACCTCTCAAGGCGTATCCCTAAAGCATGTGTCCTTTATTAAACTGTGAAGAACTGTATGCTGGCTCAAATATTTGATTTGCTTGGCTGAATTCAGCCCCTGCAGTATCTCACAGCATACACCTTCACTGTATGGACACAAATGGCCATAAGCTTTCTCAGATTTCTTTCAGACACGCACTGACCTACTTGCAAACACCAGCAAGACGTGGTCTTTCACTTACGACACATGCATATTGTTTTGCACCGTAGCTCATCGAGACATGTTATTGTCTCACTTTGTCTGTTTGGGTTTGGAAAGGCTGCACAGTAGCTGTGTTATTTAGATGCTTTTGGGTCCAGATCTCAACAAGTCAAAAAGAGTTTCACAGGATCAAGCCAGGCACCCTGCAATCTGGAGAGAAAGTGCTCAGACCTCAGAATGTACTCTGTGGTTAAAACCCCAACCTCTGCCAGTTATTTTTAGACGGAAGAATTCACAAAATGATGCGTCTTTGGACTCGCATTTACGGTAAAGTCTCATTTTTCAAGGAAGATTAACTGCAGGAATTCAACTTAAGCATATTGAAGTCTATTTGTGTATTCCATGCTTCCTGCTTTGCGTAGCACCTCCTTTTAACGGACCATTTGGAGCAATATTTGAAAAATGTGACATGTATGTTTGTTCCATGATTCAGTTTCCTTTATAATGACCCACCAGAAATTTAAACCTGTGTTTAAGAAGAAGTACTGTAGCTTAAAGAAAAATTGAAAAATATTCATAACACAATCACTAAAATAGCATAGATAGTTTTTATTAGAGTTGTCTTATGTGTTGTTGTACAGTACAGTGTCTATAATTAGTACATGTTTCCCAAGGGAACTTGCTGCTTGTTCCTTCAATGAGATAAAGAGATTTC
Organism: Pampus argenteus; assembly: GCA_036937835.1. Lineage (NCBI taxonomy): Eukaryota > Metazoa > Chordata > Actinopteri > Scombriformes > Stromateidae > Pampus > Pampus argenteus. The sequence continues at coordinate 15,165,502 of CM072870.1, forward strand.
TCAGCACAATCACTGAGACACTCTGCAAGACTTCTACTGCTTTCTCACTCTAAACATTGTCTGTCCTAATCTCCGGTCTATTTTCAGTCTGCTCGTGAAGTTACATAAGAGTTCCACATTAACAAAGGCAGGGGGTCATGAGAGAGGATTGGAAGAGTTGAAGAGGGTGGAGACGAGGCATCTTTAATAGTTAGCAGTGGTGACGGCTCTAGAGGGCTCAGTTTGGAAATAAAGAAACTGAACAGACAAAAGGCCCAGTGAAATATAGCAGCCCCTACTGTGTGGGACCATGCCACCCCCGAACCGACATATAAATTTCAACCGCAGTAATGAGAACTCGACTGGAAATTATCAAAAAAAAAAAAAAAAAAAGCGAGAGAATTTGGATGCAGAGATGCTATAAACATGTTGTTTTGGAGAGGTTATGCAAAAGCACAGCCTTCCCTGAGTTTGACACTCTGTTTATATGGTATAAACAGCATTTCTTGAAAAACAAAAATAACAACAATACACAGTTGAACTGCAAATGAGTCCAGACCAGATATAATTAGTCTTTTCAAGGGGTCTCTTCACAATGCCTGAGTATGATGATGCTACCAATTTAAAAAAAGTGGGAAAAAATGTATGGAAATATATATTTAGACTCCTCTCTAAACAGTGTCTAAGCATTATGATGATGTTACAGTGGCAATACAGTATAATGTTGCAGTGCCATTATTCTCTCTGACATACTAATGTGTCTCCACACTACACAAAATGTCTCTGGTAGAAAGAGATTCATGAGTTATAATAAGGCATATGAGTGCAATGGCTTTAAATATGGCATTTGGTTCACCAGAGGCTTTGTCAGCCATATTGCATCATGAGATAATAATTTGTTTAGTTGGTCCCTCTGGCTGTGCTGAAAGGCCTAGCTCAGTATCACAGTCAGGTTGAAGTGAGAGTTTAAAGAGAAAAATATCCTGGTTTGGAAGTCTGGTAGGAAAACGCTGGTTTTCTGTTGGAAAATGTCCACAGGGTGACACACTACTTTACGAGGGTCTTTTGAGAATGTCGTAATAGCTCTCACTCCCATTCTCTTTATATGTATTTTGCCGTGAGACCTTTTTTTAATGCTTGTACAACGTTGTGTCCCTCTACCAGGCTTTTATATCACAGTCCATTACAACAAACAAACAAACTTGCGTTGCGTAAGTTTTCCCTTTCAGTTTATTATTGCCAGTCGATCCGTGGTTCAGTTTTTTCCTAGTGAGATTGTGGTAATGCTGGTCAGTGCTTGTAATACTGGCTCTATTAGTATTGCAAGCTCCCGATTCCTGGCTGGAGTCAGGAGGGTGAACAGCTGTTGTCATCATAATATTTATTTTGTATTTGATTCTTTCTATAATGTACAATGTCAGATTTTTAATTCTCAAATATATTGCAGATAAACATAGGGGTTTATTTAATTTTTTTTAAAATTTCACATGACTTAATTTTATAATAAACAACATTGAAGCTATATAGGAGTTATATTTATATGATATTAGTATTTCAATTGACTGTCTTGCTTGTGTGTCTCACAGATGTTTGAGAAGTTTAAGGACTATATGCTGATCCCCGTGTCCAACATGGAGAAGGTCAAAGTGGATGGACTCCTGACATGCTGCTCTGTGCTCGTCAACAAGAAGGCTATCTGAGCGCGCTCGCTGGGAATCTCTCTTAATTAGAATGTACCCAATCACAGAGGATCCCTAGGTTTAATGAAACTAACTGTCTTGTTATATTGAAGACAGACTAGATCGACTGGTTTAATGATAGATTACATATATGAATTTAGATTAGGAATATATTATTTAGGCAGTCATATATGTTCTTCCTTTCCTCTCCAGAACACTCAAATTATATTAAAGTCTTAAAAATGTATGAATAGTTGAGTCAACACAAATCAGGTTTTCTAGGTTATCTTTGTGTCTTGAGTTGCAGTTTCCTTTAATATTTTCGGTAATGATTTGTTGTGATCACAGTGTTGACTTGACAAAAGGGGAAACAATCTATTAATAAGCTGTGCCAAGCTGTGTGGGAAATATATGTTTTCATAATTAAAAGATAAACCCTGCCACTCCTTTAATGTACAAAGCCTCTATGGAAAACCAATGACCTTACTACTGCTGTATAACATTATAGTGCCTGTAGTTTTACTCACACCATTGATTCTGTCTCTGCTGTGCATTACATGTTTAATGCCTGTAGATATGACATCCATAAACATGTATGTTGTGCATTAAATACTGTACATGTTAAAGCGCATCACGTCTGAAACCATGTTGTTTCTCAATGTGATTGTAAGTGAAAGTTGAGGAAATTACATCAGGAGGTGATTTAACCTCCCTCAGTAGACGTTTGCGTATAGGCAAGCAGGCAGTGATGAAACATGGAAAGAATTCCTGTTGGGAGGAGAGGCTTGTACGCCAGTAAACACTGACTCTTAAACTTTCTCTGTCTTTCTCTCGACTGTCTTACTCGCTTTCTCCCACCCTTTGCTATTGCCTCAGACAATTCTGGGCTAATTTATGGTCATGATATCATACAGTCTGGCAAACACTGTGGATGTGATGGCCTGCCATTAAAGTGTGACACTAGTAGTATATTTTACAGCAGGCGGCTGGCTGGATGCAGGGTGATCGCATAGTTGCAGAACGTCCAGTTCTCATTCTCATGGAGTTACTGCAGAAATGTGAGCCAGGCAGGACTATTCAATCTCTGTCTGGTCAGTGTGTCAGCCTTTTGGGTTTTAGGCAAGCATAGTCACATTTCTTCTAGTAGTGTTTTGAATCACCCTTTGGTTGTACAGCTCTGAAAACACCCATCTTTTCCCACTGCTGATTCTTTGTTGAGGGCTCCCATTAATCCTTTTACTAAACTGGTCACTCGTTCCAGTAGTCCTGGTGTTGTGATTGCCCATGTTCCAACTCGGGTCTCTTGGTTTTCATATAAGTTGTAAGTAATAATTAGCATCTAACAAAAGAGTCTTTAATCCACTTTGTGTAATAAAGTAACATCAAGCATTCAATTGTGTGTGTTTTTTATTATTATTTTATTTATTCAGGTCAACTTAACTGTCATCTCATGCCTATTAATGTCATTTTAACATCATTTTAACATTTTCACTGGTGTAGAATAAGTGCCTCAATCTAAAGACAATACCACCACCTAGTGACCCAGAAATGCATACACCACGGTGTAGCTGCTGTTTGGTTGGAGAATGTCCCATGTGATAGTTTAACATGTGCCGGGAAAGTTTACTTCAAAGAAAATACAGTTAAGAGGAAAACTGTTTTTTTATTTAATGTTTATTGCCAAAAACACAAACCCTCACCCAAAGTCATAATGTAATGCATAATGAACTGAAAGCTTGTTTCAGTTGTTACATTGAAGGATATGATGGAGAAGAAATGATTAATAGAAGATATTTGTTAACTCCTCACAAACATGTCAGCCTCAACTGGAATTCTTTAAACTCATATAAAAGAAATCCACAAAAGTTATGTATAAAATATAAATGTGTTAATGTCTATACAACAACAAACAATGAAGTAAAATATATGTTGTAAAATTTCACTTTAAAAAAATCCAAGTTAGCATAGAACAGCACTCTCAAAACCACCGACTACTGCAAATTGGTTAATTATTTAAACAAACACTATACAATACAGTCCTCATGATAACCAAAGCCACTCTGTGGAGTCTGCAGTCTCACAAAAGTATCATGTACTACTGTTCCCTCTGGTGGACATAAAAGGACACACTAATAGGTAAACTGCCCACCCTGATGTGGAGGAAACTTCAAGCACTTATATAATAATATAAAAGTAAATAATCTAGTTTGCCTAAATATCTTCAACAGCATTTGAGCCAAAATTGTGAACTGCCATAGAAAACTGATTGTTAGAGACATGTGATACCATGTGATATAAGATATGATCAAAACCAACACCCATCACACTGTGAAAAGCTGGTAACACACCATTGCTGAGCCACAGGGTGCATTAAGCTTCAAACAAATCAGACAACATTGATGAATATATACATTTCAATTAGCAGCAAACTCTACCTCAACCTCACCTTACTATGTTGTACATTTAGCTACAGGGGAAATTAGTATAGAGGTTGCCTGGCCCCCTTGCAGCAGTGATCATGCAGTCAAATTTGTCTGCAGACTCAGCCAGAGGCAAGTAGGAATGGTTAAGAAAGTCAACAGGTACGCAAGGTTGGACATAGACTGACGTGTCAGTACAGTGATGTGTTTGAAGGAGCTCACCACTCACCTCCGGGTCTCTTTTCTCTCCAACCTGCTCATAAACATATTTGTTTCCTTTTGGGCAAAGAATGACACTGTCTCTGTTCAGAGTCACATAGTCTGGAAAGGTTTCCGGTCGTGTCCCAGGGCTCCCCTTTACCTGTTCTCTGCTAGAGTAGCTTCCCTCTGCTAACAGGACCTGGGTGGATTCCTCTAGTGGCTTCCCCAAATCTGAAATGTCATCTTCAGACATGACCTCCACCACAGATGCAGTGGTGTCATCAGAGCACTCCTTTACAGTGACCGGAGGATCCTGTGGTGTGGGCACAAAGTAGTTTTAATTTTTTAAACCTGGGGGCACTGACACAATTTTTACAATGCCGATAACTGGCTAAGATAGACTGCTTATAAGCAGTAGCATACATGGAGACCAAACCCTTTTTGTTGTGCCAAAGTGCTCTACGTACTTTTCGATGCTTCAGGTTTCGCGCTAGTGTCATATCACTTTTTAAATAATTTACCCATTTCTGCGTGTTGATCTCAGTCAGAAAGCTTTGTAGAACTTTGTCAAGGTTGGGCACCGGTGGCCAAAAATACAGCTTGAGCTTTCTATGAAAACATGTAAAAAAAGACATTAAACAATGTACTGTCAGTTAATAAGATAGTAATAATAACAATAGGTAGGGTTTAATTGACATAAAATGTCAGAAAACAAAAAAGTGCTAATATTGTGCAAATTGGTATACATTTTGAAAGACTTGGATGGCGTTATAACAGCTCAGAATTACTTTAACATTTCTGATGTGTGATCCTAATAAGTGACTGATAACCAATGTGAATGTGTAGAAAGATCTGACCTGAGGTATGTGGAAAACAGGGAGATGAGGATGATAGCTGTAATCATCATCACGACAGGGATACACAGCAAGAGCCAAGTGCCTGTAAAGTAAAGGTTATTTATGTTGCATTATGGTTTGAATGGGGTCCAATAATTATGTTTAAAGAACTTTAAAAATCTACTATTACATGTGGTGTAACTTTGCAACTGTGGTTATTTAATACAAAATGAATAGTTAAATTACTAAATAAATACAAATATTTGCACTGATTTCACTTTCGGTGGGAGCTTACCTTTGTCAGTAGGGGTGACTCCAGTGAGCACATCTGACCAATCACTCCAGGGGCCTGAGTAAATGGATCCATGAGGTTTAGCTCTGACCTTAACACTGTACTGGCTACCTGATGGAACTGCTATACATGTGTCAGGCTCTGGACCCTTTAAGGATACCGTCTGGGGACATATTAAATGTTAAATACAGTGCAATCTTAGTACAATGTATGGCTTTTGCATTTTCTCACAATGGCTTTTGTGCAGCATTATATTCAAATTCCCTAACCATGCTGCTTTTCCCTACTTTTTTTTTTTTTTAAAGATTCCTTATCATTACAAAATATTTTTGACATACATTCATGTTTTTGCACCCATCCAGTGTTAATCCAATGTAATGTTTTATCTTCATGATTTTTTACTTTGAACTGTGCGTGAAAAACTATGAACATTTGCATTCCTCATTTTGGCGTCATCTGGTGGTGATATCAAGAATGACAGTGAAGCTCACTACTACTACACTGCTCACAAAAATTAAAGGAGCACTTTAAAGAAACACATTAGATACATCAGATCTCAATATGAAGTTGGATATCTATACAAATAACAACAGGGCAGTGTCTTAGGAACAAAAGGATGCCAAGTCACAAAGTTGACAACGTCGCGGCATGCTCCTAATGAGACGACGGATAGTGTCTTGTGGCATTTCCTCCCAGATCTGTGTGAGGGCATCCCTGAGCTGTTGTACAGTCTGAGCAGCAACCTGGCGGCGCCTAATGGACCGAAACATAATGTCCCAGAGATGTTCTATTGGGTTTCAATTCCCTCATCCTCCAGGTACTGCCTGCATACTCTTGCCACGTGAGGCCGGGCATTGTCGTGCATTAGGAGGAAACCAGGACCTACTGCACCAGCGTAGGGTCTGACAATGGGTTCAAGGATTTCATCTCGATACTTTATGGCAGTCAGAGCACCATTTCCTAGGCAGTAGAGGTCTGTGCGTCCCTCCATGGATATGCCTCCCCAGACCATCACTGACCCACCACCAAACCTGTCATGTTGAACGACGTTGCAGGCAGCATAATGTTCTCCTTGTCTTCTCCAGACTCTTTCACGTCTATCACAGGTGCTAGACAGACACCTGCTCTCGTCTGTGAAAAGTACAGGGCGCCAGTGGCGGACTTGCCAATTCTGGTGTTCTTGAGCAAATGCCAGTCGAGCTCCACGGTGCTGGGCAGTGAGCACAGGGCCAACTACAGGACGTTGGGCCCTTAGGCCACCTTCATGAAGTCTGTTCCTGATTGTTTGGGTAGAGACATTCACACCAGTGGCCCTCTGGAGGTCATTCTGTAGGGCACGAGCAGTGCTCAGCTTGTTCCGCCTTGCACAAAGGAGCAGGTATCGGTCCTGCTGAGGGGTTGAGGACCTTCTATGGCCCTGTCCAGCTCTCAGAGAATAACCACCAGTCTCCTGAAATCTCCTCCATGTTCTGGAGATTGTGCTGGGAGACACATTAAACCTTCTTGCTGCAGCACGTGTGGATGTGCCATCCTGGAGAAGTTGGAAAACCTGTGCAACTTCTGTAGGGTTAAGGAATCGCCTCATACTGCCAGTAGAGATGATTACGCAAGCCAAAATCAGCACAAGTGGAAAACCAGCCAATTCAATTCATGCCAGGCCCAATAAAAAAAGTGTTCCTTTAATTTTTGTGAGCAGTGTATATAAATGGGTGTGCTCCACTGTAAGTGACATCCATCTTACCATCCATGCTTCACCCCCTCTGATTTGGTAGCCGACTTCATATTGCAGGTGAGCTGACAGAGACAGTAGAGGAGCTTGCCATTTCAAGCACAACTTATCTTGGTTCAGCGCTCCACTCAGATGAGCCGGTGGGGATGTTTTGACTGAAAACAAAAAGGCACACGCAACAAGTTTTCAGCAGATGAAGCCACCGCGAAACCACGCTTGAATGAAAACAGCTCAGAGGAAAGAAGGTTATTGGGCCTTAATACCTTCCAATTTTTATAACTAGTCTAGAAAAGCTACAGAGATTATCTGCTAACCTTCTAACTGAAAAAAAAATCACAAATCACTTTATATGACCCAATGTTTGGACAAATGTTTTTGACATTTGATTCACATATGAGATATACGAGCAATGTGCACACTAACATAATAACTATTATTATATATTTCTGGTTTATTTATGGTAAAAGTGCTTAGTAATGCAGAGTTCTCTGAACATCTGCCTTTCAAAAGCTTCCCGTCTGAGGAACCTGTGACTAAAACTGCAATTTGACTGCTACAAAAGGTTGGCATTAGAATGAATCAAAAAGTAAAACAACACAGATCCAAAGAGCACAAAGAAAACAGGAAGAGAAAAGTCACTCACTGCTCTTGTTGAGAGTGAACTCTTGAGTAAAGAAGGTTCTGCTGAGTGGAGCTGGAGTGTTGCTGACTTTGACCCTGACTTTTCTGGACTCATCTCCATGGAAACTGCAGCGGTCAGTAAACTGCCTGTCAGCTGGACACTGCGTCCATTCTGTCCATCCCAAAGCTCCACTGCAATGTTCATAATGTCAACAAAACACAGTCAAACAAAGTCAACATCCATTTTGTGTTCAGGAGGTATAACTCAAATTGGTTTATGCTAATAGTTATATACTTATATACTTTTACAATTGTTTTGGTCATTGCTGAGTATAAAGGTTTTACTGTGAAGGACAAAATCAAACTACTTGGTATTCATCTATAACATAATAAAACATGCTGTTACATTAGCACAGAGAGATTTAAGTACTCAAACAGATTAATGATGATATGAAAGTGTGCATTTTGTGCTACCTGGAACTCATCCTGTAGAAAAGTTTGTACTTATTTTCTACGCTGTTTCTGCTCCCATTCCACTGACAGATGATGTTTTGCAGGTCAGAGGTGTAGCACAATAAGTAAATATCATCTGAAAAAGGAAAAGAAACTTCCCATTGAAGAATTCCATCTATCACTCAGTCATTCCTTCTCTTTTCTAATTTAAACACACCTGCGCTTTGGGGAGCCACAGCTTGCACAGGGCTTGACCAGCGGCTCCAGTGTCCTGCATCTTCATTGAAAGCACACTTGACTGTGACCTGGACCTCAACCTCCTCCCCTGGTACCAGAGTTACCACTGTGTCATCCCACTTCCCTTTTCCCTGTAGAAACACCCAAAATTGATCTTAATAGATATTATTAGAACTGTATACTTACACACAGTGTGTGCGAGTTTGAAGCAAAGACATTTCAGAAAAATAATCTCATGGATTTATTGAAGAGTTCTGTGTACCTCTTTTGTCTTCTCTCCCAGCCCCTTGGAAGAATAGCGGATCATATAATGCACTTTATCTTCACAGTATTTTGGCATCTTTGTGTGCCATGAAACCTGCAGTTGTCCAGCTTGGTCATTTTGGTGTAAAGACACATTGAAGGGGGGGTCCAGGAGTACTACAGACAATACATTGGGGGGAAATTAGAAAGTACACATTACACAATCCCTGGTTTTTAGGCAGGTGAGGAGACCTCTTGGTGTATTATCCTACTGATGGGAGATCCGAACAAAGACCGAGGGCACACTGGAGGAACTGAAGTCTAAATTAAAACCTTTTGCTGGTTTTATAGACTGTGACTAATAAAAAAAAAAGTATTTATAAAAGTTACAAAGTTACGTTTATGATTCTCTTGTTGTTTGGATTATACACACATAACTATGATTTTGTAGAAGAGTGAGGACAGGTACAGCACTCATTATCACAACAACGCTACATCCTCCTTGGAGATGGATGGATGGATGGATGGTTGTATTCATGGGGGAATGAAAGGTTCTTTCTCACCATAAAGTCTTAGTGACAGACACCCACACACTGCCCATCATTTGAACTCACTTCATTAATATGTAAAGCCTAATCAGGCAAAATTCATACAGTTATCAACAAGGTAACAATCTATCTTCATAGCCTATAGTTTGTTGAGGAAGGCAACATTGTAAAATAGAGAAAGGTCTTACAATGGTCTTCCACTGAGACAGTCCGACTGCAGAGGGTGGTGTTGGTGTTGGTGTTGCGCTCCACCACTTTAAGGTGTATTCCCTCATACAAAAAAACATCTGAGTCAGGGAACGAGCAGATGTGGAGGAAAGTTCCCTCGTCTGTTCTCTGGACAGACATATCACATCTTTTTTCTTCTCTTGATTAGACAAACACAACAGACATTGTGTTAAATCAATCAATCAATCAATCAATCAATCAATCAATCAATCAATCAATCAATCAGTCACACTTAGGTTGTACAGCATCTGTCAAACAAGTGACTAATTAAATTTTTTTTTAAATATGTATAAGGTTGAAATGTGAACAAAAAGATAAAATACATAATGATACTTTAAACTTAACTTAAAGTTTAAACTTTAAGTATCTAATGAACAAGAACATTAAGTGTAATGTCACATAAATAGCAGCAAAACAAAAAATGAAAAATCCTCAACAAAACAATATTATATAGTTTAGTGGATTCTTAGCGTAATAGAATAAAGAAAATAGATTTACTAAATACAACATACATGTCAAACTTGTAGAGAATATCATAAGTCCTGTTGTCTTGGGTCTCAATGAAGCAGGTGAAATCCTCTTCTGTCCGGGTGAAACATTTAGGATCCTGCTCATCCTTAAAGAGCAAAAGATCTGCCCCAGAAATGACAAACACAATATATCACCAACTGGTGCCAACTTGCACCTACGATTTCTTGTTCGGCACGAACTTATGCATGACAGAAGACTCAAAAACACAACATTATGGACCTTTGGGGGCATCTGGGTCTTATAATACGGTTATTACTGAACATTTTCAGTGTAAATAAACAGTAATCTAAGAATATGCAGCTGTTAATTGGAAGTGATTAAAATTGTCCTTCACCTGTACAGAAATAAACTATCCTTAAGCCGTACCTTCCCTTGAAAGATGACTGACAGTTCCATCCTTGCAATGTATCCCAGGCACAAAGACCACTTGTATCCACAAACTAAGGAGTATCTCCCACCTGCAGGGGAAATTCATGGTATATAGAGGTATTTTGGATACTAAATCACCATGGCACTTATACTAATAACTAACACTGCACATTCCTGTGTATGCGCATCATGTGTGTTGTGAATAGTTTTGAGTGGGCATGGGTGAGTAGATAGAGCTGAGCATTGGTGAGGGGTGGACCCAGTGTGACAAGTTGTACTTGAGCAGGAAGCATGCTTTGTGTGCAGTGGAAGTAAGCACCAAAAAAGGCAGTTTAGGAGGCATGAAAGTGGAAAAAGGAAAGAAAAAAAGAAATCAATACAATAACAGAAGGTAGGTACTATAACTGATAAAAAAACTACACCACATGCATGTTTCAAGTACATCATCTGACCTTGTCTGCAGAAATTATTTTGATGATATTAATCACGGAGAGAAATTAAATACCAAGGACTTGCCATAAACCTCAGGAAATCAAGGAGTGGAAAAGATTCAAATGGAAACAAGCTACAAGTTCCTTGGTGTTAAATCAAACATAAATCAAACCCCCTAATGGTCTATCAGTGTCTCCTTCCTATTGAAGAACACACTTGTGCTTATGCCCTCTGAGGAGACTGAAGGATGCTTGCTTGCTCCAACAGCTGCTTATTTTTTCTGCAAATTTACCACATCCTGGCCTATTGCACATCAGTAGGCCCCACCTGAAAGTTATAATGAAGACAGATACAGGCAGGACAACTTAAAAGAAAAATCTGAATGCATGCCTGATGCTTGACCACTACAGTGAGGGGATCCAGTGGGTCTGTTATGCTGTGGGGGCATTTTGCTGGCATGGTTTAGATCCACTTGTCGCTTTAGAGGGAAGGGTCACTGTAAATCAATACAAAGTTGTTCTGAGTGTTTACCTTCATCCTATGATGAAACATTTCTGTCCTCGTTGGAGTGGTCTTTTTCAGGAAGACAATGCCCCCATCCTTAGGGCATGAGGGGTTACTGAAAGCTTTTGATGATGTGAATTATATACTATGGCATTTGCAGTCAACAGATCTCAGCCCAACTGAACACCTAGGGAAAATTATGGACTGATGTCCTAGACAGCGCTCTCCACCACATCATCAAAACACCAAATGAGCGAATATCTTTAGGAAGAATGGTGTGCATCCCTCCAGCACAGTTCTTGTAGAATCAATGCCAAGGCACATTGACAGCAAGTGGCAAACGCCTTACTAAAACATGTTAAGTTTTCCTTTAATCTCTCAGTCATCTGTAGATAGATATAACCACATGAGTGGAGAGAGTACACAGTGGTGATTGCACTGATACCAGCCATTGCACTGTGGCTGCAAACAGTACATTTTTGCAGCTGCACAGTAGGCAGCAAATTCAGTTTGAATTGGTTCCTTCATATTCATCTGTAGACGATTACTGACCACAGACGGAGATAATCTCAAACACAGCGGGTTTAGGTGGAAGACACTTTACAAACATTACTCAGAATTGACTGATAACAATATAAACCCTGAGCAGCCAGGTAGGTTGGTATTACAAATGAGGATGTGGTCACAAACATTGATCTCATTTTTAATCTGAAGTAACTCTTAAAAATTCACTTTTTTAATTCACTGTGGGGCAGATCTGTTGGGTTCAGGGTACCCGGAGGACTGATCAGCAAGCTTAGCTAATTTAATGTCACATCAGTTGTCACAATTGAAATAGTCTACTTTCAGAAAATTGTTATTGTAATTAATTTAATTAATTGTAACTATTGAAATTAATTAATATAATATCTGACGTGTAATGGCGTGGAAGTATAAAGTAGCATTAAATGGAAATAATCAAGTAAAGTATGCGCAGTATGTGAGTAAATGTACTAAGTGCTCAAAACATAGGCTTTCAGATGGGGGCTAAAAATACATTTCATGGTGCTTGTTGTATTGTTGTATAGCCAGTGTCTGTCTTTGGGATTTCTCAGGAAGCTGGCTTTGTGAAGGCCATGTTCAACATACAGTTTTGAGCCTGTGGCTGGTTTGTGGTAAAAGGAAACCCAGTGACACATCAGCCCCAGTGCAGCAGGAGGAGATCACTCTCCATAGACACTTATGGCCCCCAGCACCTCTGCAACAAAAAAAGTGTTTCAGAAACTGCAGTTTAGGACTGAAAACTGGGATTTTAATGCAAATGGGTTTCAACTACATCTAGCTATTAGTCCACTCATCAACTAATGAAAAAAAACACTGTACATTATCATAGAGTGGATATGTTAGGTTTGCATAGTATTAAAGGTACAATAATGGTGATAGCAGTATTAGTAGCATTTTCAAACATTTATTTTTGAGGTGGAGCGTTCTCTGCATACATCACATGGAGCATCTACCATGGTTGTATTTGTAACAATCTGCAACTACATTGTAATAGGAGGCTTTGATACATCTATTTGTTCTTTAAAAAATGACATAATACATACAGTAGTAGTTACATTCACATGGCAGTGATAGGCAAAAAAAAAAAAAAAAAAAGGTAAAAGACACAGGCTGGTTTTAAGTGCTACACTGAAAGTTTTTCATTGATTACTAACAGTCTGAGAACCTGAATGTTTGTGATCCACACTATGTCCTTTCGTCATCATTAATAGATTCTCCTCTCCATTTACAGTAACGGAGAGAAAACTGAGTCCAGAGTCAACACCCCACAGACCCTGCGGTGTTTCAGCAAGCCACACAAGCAACTCCATATTTACCCCTTCCCAAAGTGTTCAGCATTGTAACTTCAGGAACAATAGCAAGAGGTACAATGTTGTGTCTCTTTTCTGGGACTGGTTTGCTGTGATAGGAGTGAAATTTACCAAAAGGTTGGTAGCAATCACATCTATCCGTCCATAGCCATACTCCATATCTCCTAATGCCTCGGTTACCTCCACACACAGTGTCCTTTCACAGTTCTACATCTATAGTTGGGTAGTTTTGGTAGAGGGTTTGGTCCTCCTGTCTCGACGATGAGTAGCAGGAAGGTGGCAGTAACGTGGCGACCATCCTCGAGTCTTCCTCTTGAGGCTACGTGGCATGCTAGGGTCTGGGGGGGCTGGTAGTCAGGCCTCCTCGGCTGTGGCATCTATCCCAGCGTAGGTAAAGTTCTCAAAGAGAGCCATGTTCACATAAGCCTGGAAGATGGAAAGAAAGTTTGTCATATAAATACATACTTAATAATAGTAATGCTAATCCAATAAGTGTAGCTAATTTCGAGAAGACCTGTTGTGTCTGCTTTAGTATTTCGAACCTGATAAAACTAGCTGTTTTAGGCTACATGCCCATATACAATATCTAGTTTAACTATGGTTCAAATCTACCGTGTTGGAATAATGTTTGAATTGGTAACAACAGGACGTTTTCCCATTCTTCTTTTTCTGCCGACATGATGTCAATGCAGCATTACCTTCCTGGCCTCCTGCATCCTGTTGAGCTGGACAGAGATTTGGGAGAAGGGGGGTCTCTCATAGGGCCGATCCCTCCAGCACTGCCTCATCAGCTCATATCTGGAAAGATAGGGAAAGATATGTGGGTTGGTAGGGATAAAGAAAGAAAGAAAGAAAGAAAGAAAGAAAGAAAGAAAGAAAGAAAGAAAGAAAGAAAGAAAGAAAGAAAGAAAGAAAGAAAGAAAGAAAGAAAGAAAACTTACACCTCATCATCACAGTTTTTGGGTTTCTCCATCCTGTAGCCCTGTGGCAGTTTTTCGTAAAGCTCAGCACACGTCATCCCACAGTATGGCGTGCCACCTGACACACACACACACACACACACACACACACACACACACACACACACGAAGAGAAGAAAAAAATTATGACCACGACTCTATTCTAGTCACTATTATACCACTATTATATCAGTACTGCAAACCGTTATCTAGTAATCTACATGTCTGATGATAAATGGTAAAGCTTCTCACACCGTATGCCTCCTACTTACCTAAGCTTACAATTTCCCAGAGGAGAACCCCAAAAGACCACCTGGGAGAACATATGACACAGAAACCAGGACAGATGGAGAGGGGAGAAGGAGGAGATAATACAAGGGGTTTTATTATTATAAGCAGCTGAAAATATAAACATATAATATTTACTTAATGTTTTCAACTTGGACTGCCTTTGTTGATCATATGTGATAACATCAATGGTTATGTACTATATATAAGGAGATATATGAGGACATATTATGAATCCAGTATTTTAACCTACCTAATCTAGAATGGATGCATTATCTAGTTAAAAAAATACTGCTGTTGCATGTGAACCACCAATAAAACCACTATCTTTTATGTTATCTCACTAGTGACTGAATTCAAAGAGAAATGTTGTTGGTTTCAGAAGTCACAGCGCTGTGTGTTAGATCATATGAGCAGACAAGGGTTGTTTGTGCTGTCAGTTTTGTACTTGTTTATCACGTCTCTCTTTACCCACTGCGTTTCACATGTTGTTCACTGTCTCTCCTTTTACACTCCGTCTCTCTTACAAATGTTAACAACTCTCCGGGCCGACAGGCAGCCTTCACACTTCTTCCGTTAGCTGTCTGACACTCTCCTAGCTTGTTCTTTGCTGTGTATAAATAGGTTCCAGTTGACAGACCAACGTCTCAGTTTGTACCCGAGGCTTCCTGGTTGTGCTTATCAGCTACACAGCACACTATTATCACTCCACCAGTGACAGAGGGATGATTTGTTGTTTTCTGTTGGCAGGCGTTTTTGTCGTGTGTATAATCAAAACTTCACTGGCTGAAATAATTCTAATAAAAATTCATGCAAAGCTAAAGAAGAAACAGAAAAAAGGAAAAAAAAAATCACATTTTATTATATTTCATTGTTTAGTGATTGTTAATTATGAGAAATCTTAAGGGAAGTGTTTCTTGAATTACTCATTGCCCATGTTTTCTGACTGCCTGGGTAAGGCCCAAATGTTCTCAGAAAAACAGTGGGGCAAAAAAAGGATTTAGTCAGCCACCAATTGTGCCAAAAGTTCTCACACTTAAAAAGATGAGAGAGGTTTGTGATTTTCATCATAGCTACACTTCAACTTAGAGAGACAAAATGAGGGGGAAAAAATCCAGAAAAACACATTGTAGGATTTTTAATGAATTAATTTGTAAAATCCTCTGTAAATTAAGTATTTGGCAAGATTTCTAGGTCTCAAAAACATGTAACTCCTTCTTTAAGAGGCTCCTCTGTCCTCCACTTGTTACCTGTATTAATGGCACCTGTTTGAACTGACAAACTCCTCCAGTTGCAGTCTTATTCATACATTAAAGTTAGAATTTACTTGATGAGGTGACACTCTTAACTCACACATCGCTCTTGGTCGTGTACACGCTGTAGTTCAGTGACTCAATGGCCATCCAGCGTACAGGCAGCCTCCCCTGAGAACAAAGCATCAGATTGATGTTTTCTGCCTCATGTATGTTGACACATCAAATGGTTCATATAAGAAGGAAACTGCAGTTGCTTTTGTCCTGAGTTGATGATGATGATCAAGTTAACATTATAAAAAGTACAAAACCATGGCATATCAGAGCATTCCTATGCAATTCACTACCATTACACATATATATGCTACGGTAGTACAAACACATGACGGTTCTCTGCACTCTCTGCAGGTGATTTCAGTTGTAATCGAGATCTCTCAGATCTAGTTTTTTCTGGGAAACTTGTATTTTGCTTCCTGTTTTCAAACCACTCAAATGTGTTGATTATAGTTATATATATAAAGAAAAAACCATTGTGGTTGTAGAAGATAGGAATGGTAAACATTTCCTTTCTACCAAAGATTTCCATCGACAGATAGTAGAAAACAAGATCATCAGCTCCCATACAGCTAATGCCCTCTGCTGGCCAAAACTGAGAAAAAAAAAAAGACATTTCCAAAAACGATGCAACTGGGCATGACCCCACAACTCACCATTGTCTTCTTAACATAAACTTCCTCACCACGGGAAAGACCAAAGTCCGCTATCTTCGCCACAAGGTTGTCTCCGACAAGAACATTCCTGGCTGCCAAATCCCTGTGGATGAACTAGTGCCAAAACAGTGCAGAACATTTATATTATGTGTGTTTGAACAAAAATTGCATTTTTGTAGCAAAATTAAACTTCTTTATAATATTATGACAATATACAGTAAATTGTATAGGACTGCTTTTTTTTGGAAAAGGCACTGTAGTAACTGATAATGTATGTATAATTTATTCTTGTATACAGGACTATTATTACATTTCTGCCCCAATTCGGGATTATTTTAATGTGCATTTTATGTTTCATTTAAATAGATTTTAGACAATACACAAATGCATACACACAAAGAAACAGGCAAGTAGTTACCTACATTCACACTTGCTCTCCTACCTGTTTGTCACTGAGGTAGTGCATCCCAGTTGCCACATCCACAGCAAACTGCAGCAGCTGTTGGGAGGTGAGGGTGGAGGCAGTGCCGTGTTCCTTGGCAAAGGCAGGGTCAGTCTCCAAGACACGGCTCTTCCTCAGAAAGTCAAGAAGATTACCATAGGGAGCATATTCTATGGCTATGTACAGGTAACCTGGAGAGGATGGAGAAGAAGTAAGATTATGAAGAAGACAGAAGCTGAGTCTCACCCTGTAATGTAGCCTATACCAAACAGATGTGCTTGAGTTGAAGTTGTACTTTCTTTTTTCATCGGATTACTTATAAACTGTCTTCCCTGAACTCCCATAATCAATAATAAGGTCAGATCCGCTTCCATAACGACAGCTGTTAGCAGCTTAATCAGACGCTCACAAGTCTCCTTCCTCTCCCTAATAACTGTGACTGTGGCCTTGGCTGGACCGTCTACAGCTACAGCTGGTTAAGGGGCTCTGCTGCCAACAGTTCGGTTCTGACACAGACAGAGGTAGACCAGATGTTTCACGAAAACCAGATGGTTGATGCTTTGCTAATAGATGATGGCTTCCAGCCAAGACCTGAGTTCCTCTAGATCATGAGGCATTTGGTTGGTTTCATGTTGATTTCACCAATACCAGAGTGCCAACACAATAGTGAGTGCCATGTGTGGAAAGAAAGAATAACAGGGCGATGGGCAGACTGGGCAAAGAACTGGATCCTATTATAACAATGTCCTTTCACAGCTACAAGAGGTTAAACTGGACATGCTGTGTTTCCTGGAACAACGTTTCTCCAAAATAATTTCTTTGCTGTAAAGGAAACAGTAACAGATCTTTCCAAAAAAACGTAATAATAAGGAAATTAACAGTTTAGGACACTCTTTGCTGTTCATCATGTTGATGAGCAGATGAAGGTCTACATTCAACAACAAGCAGAAACAATCAGAAATGGGCCTTGAAGCCCTGGTTTGGAAGACGCTAACAAGGTTTTATCCTTGCAGCGGATCTAGAGGGTGCTGACTAATGTGTTTTTCTGTCTTTATCATCTATTTGACATTTTATCAAATATCTTATAATATCTATCTCTCCTCCTCCCCCTGTTCTGCCGTTCAACAGTTCGAAGTTGAATTCCTTCCGGACACACCTAATTCTTTCACTATGTTGATATCTGAAGAGTGAATTTGTTCCAGATCCAGATGAGACAGTGTATGAGCTGCAAAAAACACCATATATCTTCAATTTATTTGAAAATCACATACAGATGCGGAATGAATGAAAACTTGGAACCTGAAAAAAATAATGCAGAAAACCCTCAGAATGCCAAAAACAGCAATTGAGTCACATCTTGTTTTACCACCGCAAGCCAGTGACCCTCTCTATTGCAAAAAAAAAAACAAAAAAACAAACCTTTTAACATTCTCTTCCTTAAAAATTATACACAAAGCAAAGGGGGATGCAGAGCAGGAAAATCACATACAAGATATAAATCAAATAAATGTTGCTTGCCATCTATTTTGACATGTTTCTGTGCTCTTATCACTAAATAAAAAGGGTTGACCTATGTTAAACAATAGATGTAAACACAGTACAGTGAAGATTTACAGAGTTAAGTGCTACTTAAAAGTGAGACCGGAGGGCAGACACGGTGAATTAGTCTGATGTTTATTTTTCAAGGCTGATTTGTTTTTTTTGGGTTTTTTTTTACGTCCTCACTGATGTACTTTCCACACCAGACTTCCTCTCTCATATGTTATCAATCTTTGATCAAACGCAAGCGATTTAATTAATCTAAGTGAAATCCATCACATGTGACTGGTAAACTAATACTTCATTGTAAGAACGGGGACCGAGGAAACCTTACACAAATACATAAATAGTTTTCTGGTGAGGCACACGGACAAATCAAACTAATGTAATTGTGTAAAATGTTCCTAGACAGCAAGGATTATTTAGTTTGGACGCATTCTGGTGGTTTCCAGGTGCATATGGGAGTATCTGTTTGGCTCTCTAGGAGGAAGAATTTAACCCATTCCTGTACAGTGATACATACAGGGATGTAATCACAGTAGCTGAATTGATTGATTCTGATGCAGAACAGTGACTAAATACATCAGCATATATCCAGTACTTTGCAAAGGCAATACTAACATATACTGAAAAATGCATTTAAAAATACATATATTTTGTAATAAATGCCAATATATTAATGGCCATACAACACCTATACTTGACGAGAAGTCCTAAATGTGATATGGATATGATATTATCACAGCTACTGAGCACACAGGCCAACAGATTCACTTGACTGTCCAAAATCTATCCACCAATAAAGATGGTGTGATACAGTTGAACGCTCTAGAAAAAGATAGTAAGTAGACCTTAAGTTAAGATTGTTTTGTACATATATTGTATTTCATATATCATATACTGAATATTCCACAATATAGCAGATATATAACATTTCTACATGTATTTCTCCAATATGTATTTGTCGCATGGATCTAAACATTGTCCACCAAATGACAAATGGAATATACAGATCACACAATTTAATAGGCCCAGACACAGGATGTTAAGGTTATAAACATACGGCCTGTTACGGTTTGTGTGATTAATGAATCCTAACAAATCCTAACAAAAACACTAGTACACATCATAACCATCAGCATTTCTTTGTTTCAAAAGCCAAGAGTTTGAAAGCACATTATTATCAATAAAAGCCACTAGGTGTCACTCACTCACCTCTGTTCTCACAGGCCCCTATCAGGTTGATTATGTTGGGATGCTGGCCTAGTTTACACAGCACCTCCAGCTCTCCTGCAAAGTCTCGGTGGTCATTCTCTGAGGCAAACTCTGCAGGAGGATCAGCGCACACAGCATTGTTAAACAAAGTTCAGCAGCTGGCGACTTTGAAATAAGATTTTCACATAAGTCACGGAATACATCACACTGTGATCGCACTGTTTTGCTCTGTGTCTGTGTGTCAGTGCGTTTGCATGTTATACACATACCTGTATATGTTTGTGAGAGCTTGTATGAATGTGTAAACGTTACCTTTCAGCATCTTTATGGCGGCGCTCATCTTGTTGCCATCCTTCTTGATCATGGCTTTGATGACCTGGTTTTGAAACTGTTGTTAGCTCAAAAGATGGCAAGCATAGAAAAAACTTAAGTATATAGAGAAAGTATATTTATTTTTAAACACCTGGCCAAAGTTGCCCTCTCCGATGACATCTTCAAACTTAATGTTGTCCCACTCTAGGATTGGATAGGTGAGGGGCTCTGGGGTGGGTTTGGGCCTCCGGGTCAGCGTCAGAGTGCCTGAGTTAAACTGTAGAATAGTCTCCTCACCCTGGGAATATATACAGTCTTAAGCTCAGCATTAAATATATATACTATATATAATATATATAAAATGTTTCTAAAATAGTATTATTTCTCTGAGCATTGTCAGACCAGCTGTGATGTCATCCAGGATTCAGTTTCCTGATAAAAACAACGTAACCACAGCACCCTTACCGATCCAGACTGGTAGGTGAATGTGCGCCGTCGATTAAGCAGCGTCTTGCGAATGAAGAAAAGAGCGAGCAGTGCCAACAGGATAGTCACACAGGTGACTGTCACTGATCCCACCACTGCCACCAACAGCTGGTAATTGTCCCCGGCAGGCCTCCCAGCCACACCCTGGGTGGTCGGGATTAAATTTGGAATTCCTTTTTTGGCAGAGGGGAAGAACCGGGAGAAGAAGAGAAAAACCAAGTAGGGAGATGGAGATGATCTTGAGATGATGATAGTAGAAATAAATAGGCTATTGTATTATTATCTTGACTAAATCCCTCAGGACCCTGTGTGTGTGGTCCTGTCACCTGGGACAAACCCAAAAATACAGTGGTGAAGATTTTCCATAGAGAGCTGCTTTTAGCTTGATGGGAAAATAAAGTAACTAGTAAAAAAATCACAAAAAGTCACTGGACACTAAACCTTTTGACTTTCTTTTAGAAAAAGATAACTCATTCCAGTAATTTTACAAGAAGCTAAACTACAGTTTACAGGTTTCTTTAACATAAACATAAAGAGTTTTGGTCCCAATATTTCATGATTGGAAAGGTATGATTGAAATCTTCACATTTTGATATGAGTTTGAACTTGAAAATGTATCAACATGTCAGTCTTATGAAACTCATTTAAACATATAGCATATAAAGAAGCATATGTAATCATTCTGCCACAGTAATGCTTTATACAAGTGGGTAAGTACACTGTAAATTCTGACTCACCATCCCCTGGTGTCATAGCCTGAACATACTTGCTCCAATCTCCTGGCACTTTAGAGCATGCCCTCACTCTGAATTGATAGAGGGTGCTGCCGTTGAGCGCTGTCACATCTTTGCTGGTCTTGTTTCCATCGTCTGTGTCCACCCAAGAGTGAGGGCTCTCCTGGCCGACCGGCTGGTACTCTATGATGTATTTAATAATGCCTCCATTGGGATCCTCAGGGGGCTGCCACCTCACCTGGATGGCTGACACAGACATGGGCAGCGCCTGGACATTGAGTGGGGACGATGGGCCTGAGACAATAAGACATTGTCATTATTAGACCATCAACAATGATTCGGTAACACTGTATTCTAACATTAAACTGCTGCCACAATCAAACACTCAAATTCTCAATTGTCACTGGTCTTTGATACCCAAGTATCAGTTACCAAACTTTTCCTCAATTCACATGAAGTTTGTGGGCAGGGAGAGAGAGTTACCAAGCAACCGGCAAGCATCAATCCTATCTGCATATCTAAGAAGCTGTTGAACCTCATCCTCTATTTACCTTGTAAATTGATTATCAAAAATAAATAAATCATGTGAGGCTATAACATACTGTATATTGTGTTACACCTAGTGTTTTGCCACAAATCACAAGTGCATTGCAAACAGCATTGACCATTCTTCAACATTTATTCCATTTCTTTGCCGAACTAACTAGAGGTTCTCGTTACCCAGTCTGTTGATGTTGAAGTCGTAGGGCATGGAGGGAGGCCCCTTGCTGCCGCAATTGATGAGTTGCACCACCACCCTGTAGTCCTGCTGATACTTCAGGTTGTGAAACTTTGTGGAAAGCACATTGAGCAAGGTGGTTTCCTCCAGTATTGTCTTACTGTAGTATGGTGGCCCGAAGAGCTGCACTAAAAAGCCACTGGCTGTTCTGGCAGTAATGCCATTGTTAGCAGGCAGTCGCCAGCGTACAGTGACATTGTGGCCTTCCACCGAGCTGATGTCAATCTCAGGTTGAACTGTAGGCTCTGCGGTGACAGAGAACACAGGATGAGCTCAGGAGACTAACAGCTTGTTGCGCATTTGTATTCATTAAATCAATCATGGATCCCTCAAAATTGTTGACTGGGGGACAGATAAAGTCTGAGTTGAATTGAATGGTTCCCTCAACTTATATTTCAATCGATTAACCCACTTCACCGATGAGCAGTATGAATCAGGAGTTAACTCATAAGAAGAAGGCTTTAAATTTTGGACCTGGTCTTTTCTGTACTTCCCCCATGTAGGTTACCCAAGGGTTCTCAGGTTTTATCCCACAGTATAAAGACATACTGGTTAACTGGAGGTCTGTACATGTGTGCATGTCTAGGTGTTAGCTTTGTGATAAACGTCCACAAAGCCAGGGAGTTTCCTTGTATTTCTGCCCAGATTACATGAGAAAACAGATCAATGGCTAGTGTATACAGTCTTTCTCATAGCAGTAAGATCAACTAAATCCACTATTACAAATAGTTTGTGCTTGTGCAAGAAATGTTTTCCTGTAACAGATAAAATGTGTTCCATTTCACACTTGGACGGAACCATATATTGCTTAAGAGTCAAACTCACTAGAACTATGCACCACTGCACTAAAAATCAGCCTTTTTTCCCATTTCAGTTTGTCCCATTTTTGATTTTTGTGCACACACACTCAGATATGCTCTCTCCCTCTGCACCACAATCGTTGAGGAATAAGTGTACTGACTCTTGTGTTTAAATACAGGTTGTTACTGTTTTTGAGTGTTGAGTTATGACAAACAAAAGTGTATCAGTCTTGATCCCACATGGTTTTCATTCACAACCAAACATCATTTGAATTCACTAGCACTTCTCTATTTTATGACCTAGACTTGAGTTACCAGGATACATATACTTACTGGGGACAAGACAACAGGCTTCTTTTGGCCTGGGAAAAACACTACTTGTATTCCCAAGTGTCCAAGGCAAAGGGTCCAGATAATTATCCTAATGCCCAGTATGTGTGCATTACCAGTTATCCAGCAACCAAGTTAGTCTTACAGTCTTACCGGGACAATCAGTCTCCATGATGGCCTCTGGCCCCTCGGCCCCCTCTCCTCCTTCTCCAGGACGACTGAGCTGGACACGTACACGGTAGCGTGTTGAAGGCTCCAGGTTCATTAGTGTGATGGGCTCTTTGTCACTGTACACTGAAAGAACGTAGATACAGGATAGGCTGTAAGATTTTTGCGGAACATTTTCTTAAAACATACATCTATACAATCATTTTACATATATAGGATATACATATAACATTACACATTTCTTTGTTATATCGTCATATAATACCTATTATATGAAGATAAAACAAAGAAATACTCAGTAGGGAATTATGTGGACTCTTTGAGGGGATATTTCTATTTACGTAACCTACAGTGCATTGAAGAAGAATCGTGGTTGGGGTGTTTCTTGTAAGTATGATTTATTCCCTTTGGTCTGTCATTGCCTGCTTTTATTTTTATTATGATATTGAGCAATGATTTATTGCACTCTGTAAATGTAGCTGATATACTGATCTCATACTGTGTTGAAATAATGGTGTTTTGACTGGTTACCGCAATGTTTGTTTTTGCTACTTCTGTGCAATGAAATAAAAACTACAGCTTTCTGTAATAGCATTGTGTGCTTACCTATGATGGAGGACCAAGAGTCTCCATTCTCTTCAGGCTTGTAGAGGAGTCTAGTGGAGACAATGGGACCGTCTCCTCGGTGGGAGTCCACTGGCATCACCACCAGCTGCTTACTCTTCTTTTTGATTAGTTTGGGGGCTGTAGTGGGCACTGGTGGTTCTACGTGGGCACAGAACAAGATTTTACTCACATATCTAAGAGCTATGTTGCTATAGTGTGCAGCACCTGTCACAAATTAATATAATGTCCTCTCTTTTATGATTCTAAATCTTCTCACACAGACCTTTAATGGTGAGGTTGAACTTGCGGGAGTCCTGTCCTCCATTGGTGGACACCCTGCACTCCCACAGCCCTCCTTGTTGAGCACTCAGGCGAGGGAGCTCAAACAGGGCCGTACTCTTATTTGAATCCATGACGGTCCGAGAGGCCTGTGCATAAAATACATGAAACACAGAAGTAATATGCAATGCATGATGGAAATCTAATTTCTATTTCCTGTGCCTACTTTTGCTGCTGCTTGTATTTGTGTTAGGCATGTGTTTGTAGGATCATCTAACACAGCCCAGTGTCCCCTTTCCAGTGGAAACAGTTTAGGGAAGGCTGGTTATGTGTGCAGAGGTGAGAAAGTATAGAGGCAGAACATATCCAGGGACTGGGATTGAGATCAACTACTTTAGGACAATCAACAATACCGCTATCTCTGTCTGTGGCCTAGTATTTACTCTCACTACAGTAAACATAGTTTTATTCTATCCATATATGTATATATTTTACTTAGGTAAGTAATCTTGGCAACTTCTACCTTGAGCACAGTGCTGTCCAACTTTCGCAACTCAATGCTGTTATGGCTGGGCAGGGGGTTGCCTGTGGCTGAACAAAATATCTGGGGGGTAGAGTTCAGATTCCACTCCAAATTATAATCCAAGTCCAAGATCTGGGGAGCTCGATCTGGTGAGACAGAGGTGTGGAAGAGAGAAAAAGACAAGGTGGATAGTGAGGAATGAGAGAGTGATGATGTATATAGAGGAGAGATCATTGGACAGAAAAACAATAAAACTATCAGTTGTTTTGCAGCAATTCCTGACCAAATATTTTCTGATTAAAAAAACATTTGTCTGAAAAATCAAACAAGAAGTCCTATTTCTTATCTTAAAATATGTCCCACTAGTTATGGTTTATGTTGTTGTTGAAGAGACAGGACAAGTGCACTCTTGACTGTTTCAAGTGCAGACACAAGGACCGCAGAATGTGACATGTGTTTTCTAAGTTTTGTGACTTGTGTATATAACCATGCGCCAAATGTTTGCTGTAGTGGTGAAGAAGAATATGCTGGTATTTGGTGAGAAGGATAATGTAAATGAAATGATGTACTGTGCAATGATGAGGAGAAAGAATCAGACAGCATTAATATGCTTGTCATAATACTTACCAGATTTCTCACAGTTCAGTCCTCTCCACCCTGTGGGACACTGGCATCCACTAAAGCGGCTACAAACTCCTCCATTCTGGCATTCACATCTCAGCCTGCAGTCTGGTCCATACAAGTCATTATCGCAGGCTGAAAACAAAAAAAACAACAACATAAAACTATACTGCATACTGAGGCACGCAGTAGAATAAAAAAACATCTATTATTTCATCTATATTTATATTACATATTACATGGACATATTAAAGGGATATAAGGGATATAAGACATACCTTTCTCACAGCGGCTCCCAAACCAGCCGCTGGCGCAAGAGCAACCATAAGGGTCTAGTAGGCAGAAACGAAGCCCCTTGCAATTCAGCTCGGCGTTACATGACTCCTGGCAGTTTTGACCAAACATTCCTTCTCTGCAGGCTGCAAGCCATTAGAGAAAGACACATTTACAAATGTGTTCATTCAAATTATTTGAGTTTTGTACAGTGAAACTAATCTGCCAGTGTGCTCAACGGTAAACTGTAGATTTTTAAGTTACATTTGATTGATTAACTGCATGCAGTTTGGAAAATAACATACAGTATGTTGCTAATATGTGATGTTTAATAGGGATATGATACTGTCAGACCAAGACCTATAAAATATGTTCAAGGCAACAGATATGATCAAACAGATCACAGCCAGATTTTACAGAGAGTAACAGTTTAGGTACAGTCATAACCCACTATGCAGTTCAGATGAAATGCTTTAATGTCTTTAATGTCTCAGTATATCTCCCATGTGGTTTCATCACAATAAATACTACATACATACCTACAATATGCCATACTGCCTGTATTGAATGCATTCCCTATTAATGTTTGAAACATGGCTCTGGTATATTTAAACATTACATGTCTCTCTCTCTCATGCACACACACAAACTTGTATTACTATACTTGTGAGGACATTGTAGAGTACCTACCTGTCTCACAGTGTGTTCCCATGAATCCAGGAGGGCAGATACAGTCTCCATATATATCATGACACACTCCACCATTTAGACACTCTGGACAGTCCTTGTCACAGTAAGGACCCCACTTCTTACTGGGACAGTCTAGAGGGGGGAAATGGTTTTCTTAATAGCGTGTAAGATCCTTGTTTATGTACAGTCTGTTTAAACCTGCCTATGTACATAATATGTGTACAATGAGGGTTTCAGCTCTACATATTGCAGATTGAACTTTCACTCTATTCAACCCTGCTTGTGTGTTTTCTGACTGCTTCTGACCATCTTATAGAATGCAGACATTAAACTGTAATGGCTTCAAATATGTATCGTACCATTTAGATATATTTTGGCCTTTCATTAAATTGTATTGTTTGTACAGTTTCCATAGCATAGGATTCATTAAACAAACTTCAAAGTAAATAAAAACAATACACGGAGTCATGAAGTAAAATGCACAGAAGACAATATACACATAAAGAAACTATTATACCTAGTATCTAGAGAAATAAAGAAATCTCAAAGCAGTGCAGGTGGGGGGTGGGTGTTGACACCACTGGTGTATCTTTAGAGTACTAAAGAACAGGAAATGAAACAAACACATGTATAGCAAAGGAATGCAGATGTAACATGTAACATTAGTGAGTTCATACTAAATGAAATCAACGTTTTATTTTAAAGAAATATTTTGATACTTCAGAAAAACTAAAAATGTGTAAAAAATAGTGTTCTGTGGTTTTATGCTATGTAAGTCACTGCAAGGAGTCTTGTCATCGGGACTACTTTTTTATACGCTATCTGTGAGGCGAGGAAATGCATGAGTCAGGTCAAGTAAATTTTACTTACATAGTCCAATATCACAAATCAGAAACTTTACAATCTCTACAACATATGACAACCTCTATCTTTAGATTCAATCATTGTAAATCTGAAGAATGTGCAGTGACTCATTTCTATCATGGCTCTGTCTAAGTTTTGTGATATTACCCTTCAAATGCAGAAACTGCATCACATCTGTGCCTTAAAATCTGTAATAAAAGCATTGCAACATCTGACTCCAGCGGTGTGAATGGACGTGTGTATGTATGTATGTGTTTCTGTTTCTGTGAGGATCCAACAAACCTCTGACTATGAGCCTCATCCAGGCGCCCCCGAGAGGGCTGTCCCCCACATAGCTGGCACTATAGATGCCTTGATTGGCTACAGCTGCATTCTCTACTGTCAGCACAGTAGTTTGGTTGATCATATCGTGCCAGTGAGTCATGTAAAAGTAATTTCCTACACACAGGACACAAAGTGATTAATCGCACGGTATTCAGCTTGTCACAAAAATATATCTTCTACCATATGTATACGTATAATAAGTTGACAATCCCTTAATTGTACACTGTATATAATTCACATTCATCTGTCTTGAGCTCTATACGTGTAAGATGGTTTACCATTGTACTTCCAGGTCACATCTCTCTTTTGGGAGTCCAGGAGCTCCATGCTGAGGTGAACCGTCTCGCCTTTGTTGGCAGTAAGTGTCAGGTGAGTTGGGACAAAATTTGCTGTAAGGGACACAAATACACACAGATATTTTCCAAAGATGACACACCATCCAAACTGGGTTCACAAGAAAACTTTAAATCATTAAAAAATGGTCACATGAAGACTGAACACACCTTTGCCGACGTTGTTGATCATTGTGACCCTCTCATGTGGGGATACCCCCTGAGTGGATTGACAGTAAAAAATACCAATATAATCCAGTTCCCGAAAGCCTCTGGCCACCACCTCCTTGTTCCTGGTCTTATGAACTTTAAAATGTGGCATCTTGGGGAATACAAGGATTTTGTTGTCTCTTGTGATGTCTAACTCGACCTGGGAAGGGCTGCGCTCGCCATTGATACAAGAGATGGTGAAGTGATTAACATTGGTGACCTCTGCTTGGGAGATCATGGTCAAGTCGATCACAGCATCTGTAAGACGGGACAATCTGTCATTTTCTGAACAAAGGAAGGATTGTTAGGGTCACTGTGAGTTCAGTCTGTTCATCACAATACTACAGAGTTTCACAAACCTTGGGTCAGGATCCATTGGGTCATAAAAATAAAAGAAATTCTTTCTTATATTCAGGCTCGGAAATAAGACACATTTAAGAGAAGACACTGATGATGACACCAGCGTTAAGTCATTTGATTCACACAGTAACAAGAAATATTTAGCCCAAAGTTACAACATTTAGTTAATTAATTGATTAGTTGGTCGCCAGAAATTACATCTGTAAATGTTCTGATAATCAAATAATTGTTACAATAAAAACAATTTTTTTATGGAAAAAATGCCATAAAACTGGTGGTAGCTTATCAGATGGGAGGATTTGAAACATTTATGTCATACACAATATCTTTTGATTTTGAACTAATGATCAGACAAAAAAAACAAACATTTGAAGATATTTCACTGTTTTCTGAAACTTTATTTATTTAAACTTTATTTAAACAAGTAACTGATTAATTAAGAAAATAATGCAGATTAATGAATAATGAAAAAAATAATTTGTTGCAGCCTTATAGCTCACACATACTGTAATGAGACTAAACATATCAGAGGTTTAACTTCTAGATTAATTTTATAGTAATCTTTTGCTTGAACATTTTATATAAGAAAGCGTTTGTGTAATTGGTTTTGGTTCAAACACAGACTTCCTTTAGAATATAACTTATTTGAACAAAGAGCCAAACCCAATAATACCAGGTTGTCTAACATTCCTTCTCCCCTGTATTTAAGCACCAGGTCCACAGAACAATGCCAGGAAACATCTATGAGCTTCTTTTTCCTCTAAGGGTTCAGAGGTTGTTGGACACTCACTGCAGCTCTTTACGACTTTAACAAAATACAAAATCTAAACAAAAAAATAAACAACAATCAAACAGATACATGTGAGAAACTGTTCTTTCTTAAGACACATCCTAGTTGTCGAAAATAAATGATTTTAAAATGTTTTACTTCTTTACCTGATAAATCAATGAAGCACAATATACACAGCCACACGATCCTCATGATATTTACAATCCTCATTGGGGGGGGAAAAAAAAAACAACGTAGTCCTTAATAAGTAAACTCCTAGTTCAGGTTGTTGATCTACTGGAAGAGCTCTACATCCAAAGGAGTGACGCTGCGTCACGACGAGTGGTGCCCTTTTTACGCATAACTTGGCGAATCATCTAAAACTCCAATTCAGATGTAAAATCTCCTTCGGTAGCGTCTACTACGGTCCCGTATAGCTATCAGAGATCAGAGATTGTATCACGGTCCGTCACACTAGGCACAGAGTTGGACTCAGCTTACTCTGGGTGGGAAAGGAAGGAAGAGCGTCACCAGACAGCGGAGGGCTGCTGGCGCGCCAGACCTCCGCAATCCGATTAATGTATTTATGAGTTTCAACACGGCCACTCTGATTGTCTCTACATACATACTAATCCTGTAATATCGTGTAATGTACACTGTTTCAGCAGTGAAATGATCCTTGTGGTTGTTATGTTTGATGCTCTGTGGCACTTTTATTCTGCTTTTAATATAGGATAATTCATGTTTTGTGTTTTTTTTTTTTTACATTATTGGTGCTGAAATCGTTACGTTACTCATGGAGTACATTGTTGTGAGAAACATATTAGAGGATTTCTGTGCATGTCAGAGACTTTTTAATTATACATTATTTGATATTTAAATTCATACTCCATCAAAATAGACTATACATACAGATAAAAAAGTACTCAACAAAATACATCATGCTCTGCCTATACTTCACATGCATTTGTGTGACCGACAATCTGAATCCCCCATGTGTCTTCCAAGGCTGACACAGCATTTTTTATTACCGCCCTGATTTTCTTTGAAGAGATACAGCAAAAGACCAAATGCAGCAGCAGCTGGTATCATGTTTTGCCAAATGCAACAGCTTAGTTCTGTTACTTCAATGAGTTTGGTTACAGTCCCTGCAGCTTTTATGGTCAGCCTCCACATTCTGTCACTGATCCAATCAATCAGTCTCAGAAAATGATGAACAATATGGTTGTTGTGTCTGTTCTGTCATTTCTGCCCTAATCTTTTGTCCTCAGTTTCGCTTTAAAACATCCAGTTGGAAAAAAAAAAAAAAAAAACTGCAGGTCATTTCTCGTTTTCATCAGACTGATTTGATGTTTTCTTTTTTCATGTTGTCTTTCAGCTTCAGACAATCAACTTCAGTTTGACTCAACTTCTTATTGTTTGAGACTTCCTGTTTTCGATTTCAGGAGCTCACATGGTTTTCTTTAGCCTGCAAGGAATATTCTATTGTATGCCAAAAAAAGGATGAAACAATGTGAATCTTTGCAAAGCGTCGGCGCATTAATGTCCAATGTGAATAGATAAATCACACACTTAAAACCATCATCATAGGGAGATGTCCGGTTGATTGAATTAATTAAGTTAAAATTAATCAAATCAAAATTAAAATGAGTACACCCAGGTTGGAAATGTTTTGTCTACAAATCACATTTTTCCATTTTGACTCTTGGCAAACAAAAGGTCTTGGCGCCTGCGGTTGTTTCAGATCTGTATGGTCCTTTTAATCTATTAATGTGACCTGTTCAGTTCAGAAGCCAGAACGTCTGTTAAAGGACACACGCTTCGAAAACACCCAAGCATGGGAATGTAGTATAAGAACAATGATACTGATGTAGCACACACACAAGGGTTAAAAACAAGATAATGCAACAAACTGTATTGTCAGATTAAACCTGCCCTGCATTCTGATTGAGGCGACTTCAGACAATTATGAGAGATAAAAGATGGTTATTTAGATAAAAAAAAAAAAATTAGGAGGAGAACAAAGGAAGAAGAAAGAAAAGACAGAAAAGTGTTGCTGCAGATACAGCTTGGTGGAGCCTCCATAGGAAGCCAAAAGGGAAAAGACTGAAGGCTGGGTCAACATAGATGCTTCAGTCCCTGGCTGCATTAAGGCTGTCAGGAGCCAGAGACCGGGGGATGAGCGCTTTTGTTTGAGTGTGTCTACAGTATGTGCATGAATATGTGCGTGCATGTGTGTTTTCTGCAAAGGAGCAAGAGGGATACCAAAGATTATGTGCATGTGTGGTGCAAATATGTGTATACAGTACAGTGTGTGTACAGTACAGGATGTGCATATATGTGTGTGTGTGTGTGTGTGTGTGTGTGTGTGAAGGAAATATTTCTGCTGGGGTGGACATGCAGGGTGGAGGCATCTAACTGTGCTCCTGAGACATTAGCCGTTGTATCCAAAAGTTTTTGTTATCCTCCAATAAATACTACGAACTCTGCTTATTGTGAAAGTGATGGCTGCATGCTTTTTCTTCACTACTGGGCAAAGATGTGTGTGTCAGTGTGTCCTCTGGCCAGTTTCAAAAAGAACAATGTTGCTTGTTCTAAGTCAGCAGCAGTCAGCAGTGCAAACACAAACAACCATGCATGTTTACAGATGCACTGTATGTAGTGTGCAGCTATTAGTGTAACTGTCAAGAAAGATGATGTGGTATTTCTTCACCATAAGTTGCATGCTTGGACTTCAAATCAGCTCCAATGCAAACTAATGGGTGATGTCACATCATGCTTTGTTCTTTATGTACAGTATGTGGTAGCCATAGATGGTTGCAATAAATCCATTATGTAATAAAAAACCTCATAATAATGCTTTTATTAGTGGTTGTTCCTTTTTGCAGTGGGTTATTTGTGTCTGGTATCTTTTTTCACTGTATTGTGAATTGTCAAATGTTTGATGATCTCATTAGGAAATTTAATTCACAATTTAAAAAACCCAATTTAATCAGTTGTAATAGTTAATATCGCCACTCCCAAATGTAACTGTTCACAAACATCATTGAGAAAAGTCATTGTGGCCAGCTGACAGACTGTGGGGGAAATGCCACCTAAATTATGTCAAGCAGTAACTCTATACCAGCATGCTCCCAAGCATGTTTTAGTGGTTTCTGACATTATGTTGTGGTTGTTGTGGAGGAGGTGGTGATAGCGAAGCTGGGGGTGCCTGGAAGTGAGACCAGCAACAGAGGCAGGAGGTCTCTGAGACTTTGTGAGAAAGTTTGTATTAAATTCCCATTTCCTTTCATTGTGTGGCATGCTGGCGTGGCTCCACACGCACTGATCCTTCTGGGCTGTGGGAGCGTAAGCAAGGGTGTCACTCACACCTCTCCGGCCCCTTAAATCAGCCTCCATTGGCTGATTTTTTTGATCATTTACAACTTATTCACAAACTATAATATCAGAAGCATTGAAATAATGTGCAAACTCAAATCTGTGAATATCTTTACATGAAAGTATTTGTTAGGTGCAGCACAACAATAATGGCTGGGGACACTGAACCAGCTCCTTGGCCAAAGGACATGAAGACAGGAGTGTGTTCAAACCAAAACAAATGAGACTCTGGCTCCCAACCTTTGTCTCATGTTGCTTCCTTTTCTCTCCTATATTTCCTGTTACTTTCCACTGTATACTTTCTCACAAAGGCGAAGTGCCTTTTTTGTAACCTTAGGGGAAAATGCCTGCAACAGATGGATCGAAACATGGAATAATGGGAAATGATTTGACAGTGGACAATATAACATTAACATGACTAGGATGAGCAGGATGTACTGTATGGTAAGATAGATAATGATAAGATGTCGTAGGGGTTGAAGACTAAGTGCTGCATCATCTTATCTTAACTGATGTGACACACACACACACACACACAAACTCTCAAGTATTGAGCTTTGATTTTGAAAGCACACACACACACACACAGTTACTGCTGTTTGCAATAAAGTATATTTCCACAATTCTGCTACACTGACTTGATTGATTTTTGGAGAATTTTTTCAGGGTGAAAAGGTGCGCATGAAATGCTTTATTCACATAAATACCAAAAATGAATTAGTGTTTGACTCAACTTATCACTGCACCCTCCATTAACAACGGTATACCTGTAAACACTGGCATGCCTTACATACTTTCTACTTTACAGATCTTGTGTGTCACTATGCACACACACACACACTTGTATTCGCTAACACAATTGTAACTGGGATTAGGAAGAAGCATGTTCCTAAACTTTATTTTCCTTTCCACACTGGAAAGAAAACATGGCCCAGAATTGTGGCAGGGACCCGTCGCCAACTCTAATCTCCCAGTCTGCCACCTGGGGTGAGGGTGGGGCACTGGGAATGTGGCGATATGGGTCCATCACCAGATGCAGAGCAGGGTTACGCTCCTGTCTGACACCACATAAACCCTCCATGTTGTCAGGATGTTGATGGATGTTGATGTTATATGTACTGCTGTACTGTACACACAGACACACTTCATTAATGGTGTTATGGAAAATCTCTGGATCAGACTAAGGAAGTCCTAATCATAATAGCATGCAGTCGACCTTTAGTTTTAATGTGAAAAAGCACTGAGGTTCCCTCAGGTACAGGGTCATGCAGGATAACATAATGTCAAACAGTCAGCAGATACAGACAGATAAGAAAAAAAAGAGAGCTGGGTATTTTTTACAAAACATGAGAAATGGTTTCATGATTATTGTCTAGTTTATAAAGTCAATGTTACATATAAAATTGAGAACCTGAAATTTTCAGATTGTTTTGCATATCAAATACACCTCCCATGAGAATAAAAGGCTTCAGCAAGGCAAACTTGTTTGCTCTGATCCAACATTTCTCCCCATCTGTCTCTGGTCTGGTCACAGGTTTGGCTGAAGTGAAATTGTTATTCAATTACCTGAATAAAAACACAAAATCTTACAGGGCTGCAACTAATTATTATCATAATCGATTACTCCGGATTTTTTCTTGACATATTAATGAATCGTTTGGTCTATAAAACATCAAAACACAGTGAAAAATGTGTGACACAATATCCTGACATCTTCAAATGTCTGGACATGCAGTCCAAAACCCAAAAATATATTAGCTATAATCTCACTGTAATGATGGCGAAATAATCACTTGAATGAAGTGAAAGATTGGTACAGTCATGACACAGTCATACATTTACTTCTAACAGACTTAATTCTGTTAGCTGCAAGCTAGAGATGGAGCAGCTGTTTTTTTCTTATTATTATTATGCAAGTTAGGGCCGCAAATCCTAATTACAGAAATAGAATATCTGTCCCATTGGAACATGGATATCAAGGAAATTGTGGAAAGGGAGCGTTACTGAATCCAGCCAAGACGTCTCTGGAATATTACAGGCACTTTTTAAGGAAGTTGAATAACACCCTGACAGTGTTGTGCCGAAAGGCAGAAACATGCAAGAGCAGAGATTTTGTGCAAATGGGCAATGAGACTAATCGCAGAGGGGCCTCGAAGCACAATTCAACAGCATGTTAATTTGGAAGAGAATAATATGTTGTGAGGAAAATTGATAAGAAAGCAGAAAGAGGGAGGGAAACATAGAATGAGAGAGAGAGAGAGAGAGAGAGAGAGAGAGAGAGAGAGAGAGAGAGAGAGAGAGAGAGACAGAGAGAGAGAGAGATGGATGAGCTCTTGTTGCTTGTCCACAGTGTCCAGTGAACTTGGACCAGTTTCAGGAAAAGGTACTGCTGCTAGAGGCTGATATGTGTGTGAAGGAAGTGGAGGGAGCAGAGGGGCAGGAATCACCCTACAGGCAGGAAAAGGCCTGTGGAGGGGGTGGAGGTGGGGGGTCTTGGCTCCTGTCTGATACATAGCTGTTTTCTCAACACACAGAGACACACACACAGACATGGTCACACAGCTCTCCAAGGCATAGGTTCTTCCCATCAGCCACTGAGACACAGCAAGACAGAGCTGGATGGCTGCTGGTGTAAAAGCATGCATGCACATACAAATACTAAGGAGGTTGGTGTAAAAACATATTCCTACATGCAACAGTGCTGCAGTGCTGCCAACTGCAGATGAAGGAGATACACTTTGAATATACATCTGCTTTTGTCAGAGAAATTAGATTTTAATATTCAAGGAACTACAACAAATGACATAAGAAACAATGTGCTTCCACTGGGTTTTTTTTTGTGCAAATGAATTTGATTAATATAAATCACTGGTTTGGGAGCTTTGCTTGATTTAAGAAATTTCAAGGAATTGCTCTGGCAAAAATTAATGCAAGTGTGTCCCATTTATGATAAATAAGGACTTATCTTGAATCAGTCATTCTGAGTGATGGGTTTTGTTTCGCAATATGAAGTTTTTGTTGTACAAGTAAAACTTTGGAGAGAATTGTTTTGAGCATGACTTGTCTCACAAGCTTCCCTAAAGGTTTCAAAGGAACTGATTTATCTACTTATTTTACAAGTAGCCAACAAAAAAATGGACTGTATGTATTGTTTTAAAAACTAGATTATGGACCCCATTAAATAATATCCTCAGATGTATACACAGACTGGACACCTGCAGAGGGAGTTGCAGATACAAATCTCTTCTACAGGCCAAACCTGAGTCTTTCACAATGTGTTGTTATTACCACCATATGTGGTGTTTCAAACACAAATTCCTTACTGAACCGTTCCTGCAGCACTCTCACTTTAATGTATAAATATTCTAAGAGGTGGGTGTGTTTCTGTGTTAGTGGTGCCATTTTCCACAGCAAGGTTATCAGTCAGCATGCAACCATGACAAAGCAAACGGTAAAATAATACAAACTACTGATTAACACTCCATTTTTATAAATCATTTTTCTCACAGAGA
The DNA here is from genome assembly GCA_036937835.1 of Pampus argenteus. Lineage (NCBI taxonomy): Eukaryota > Metazoa > Chordata > Actinopteri > Scombriformes > Stromateidae > Pampus > Pampus argenteus. The sequence goes on from CM072870.1 coordinate 15,201,412, forward strand.
CACATTGCTTAGCATTTTCTGGTATCCAGCCTTATATTTCATACTGCATGTACAGCAGGTGTGTTAATAGTATTATTCGCCTTCAAGAGTAAGTGATGGCCACTGGTAGTACCAAATTCTTCTCTTCTTATAGAGTTAACTATGCAGTATTAGAGCTCAAGCCAAACAATACAGTCTCTGTACTTTTCCTGCTGTATGTTAGTGCCTGTGAGGTATGTAATATTACACCACTGAGCACATATAGTCAGGAAACTCTTAGATTAAATTAGATGAAACTTAAACAACCTATTAATGTTAAAAACTGGGTCATCACAGCAGCTAAGTGAAGAATATTAAGGAGAAAAAGACACAAAAAAAACCCCAAAACTATTTTGTGCATTTTATACAGCTGCTTGATGAAATTAGACCCCACATGTTGAGTATCACATTTAATATACAAGTCATTACATGAAGAGACGACGCAGAGAATAATGCAAACATCGAAATACAATTGCAGCTGTTTCATTCACAGATTTACAGATTTGAAGCAGATGTGCCAAGTGCCTCGCTCACATTATCATATTTCCAGATGGAGACCACATATGGACTCACAAACAGAAAAAGAATGCCAACAATGTGAAGCCATCACCTTGTAAAATGTACATTTAGGTGGTTGCAAATCACAGCAGAGCCAAGAAAAACGCTCCAGTCTGCTGAGCGCTGTGGCTTGTCTTTTCCTGATGTTAATGGCCAGTTGAAGGCTTGTTTGTTACATAGCTCTTCCTCAACAGGTCTAAATGTCCATTGTTATGTACAGTGCGACACGTGTTGTTATTTCCCCCCTCTTCACATACTCATCAAGGCTTTCTTATCTTCCTTACAGATGGGCCCATGGCCTCAGACCTCCACCACTCTCCCTGAGAGGACAAACAATAAACATCCCACGGTGGCAAAAAGTAAGGAAAGCCCCTGATCTCAAGGCAACAGCTCTACTGGTGACACTAATGACCTTGAGCTTTATTTGCCTGTTTTAAGTGGATTGCAACATTTGACATATATATATATATATATATATATATATATGCTTGATGTGTAAATAAGCACCTTCAAAGTAACAACTTCACCATATCAACTTAAAATGTGATAATATATACAGTTTTGTATCTAGATATCTACAGCTTGTGTCTGCCGCACCAAAGAAACGTAATAAATGAATATAAAATGGTGACTATAAATACATTCACCTTATTCTTATATAAGACCTAAATTCTTCACAATTATCATTAAATTATAATTTAATGTAATCATGACTGATCAGGTCTTTCTCAAGGATATTGAATACATAAATCACATCATAGTCATAGTCATCTATCATAGTCCAACAGTCAGCTAACAGAAAGGAGCCTCTTGTATCTCTGGTGGGAAAACCTTCCTGCTTCTTTCAGCCGATGGTTGCTGAGTTATTATTTTACTGTCCCAGCCCATCCTCATCCCTGCCCTCTGCTTCAAGACATGCAGCTGAAGCATCCTGGCACTGAGGAGGGAGGGAGGGAGGGAGGTAAGGAGAAGAGTGAGGAAGATAGATAGAAAGATGCAGAGCACACTGCAGAGTGGCCAGGAAGTGGACCTATTGTTTTCAGGGTCACCTCGCTTATCCTTTCAGAGCCACCAGAGGTCTGTCCTCCCCCCTAAGGCTGTACGTCTTAAATAAACAAAACTCCTTGTTGCCACAAACTGTATCTTGTCTGTTTTCCCTCCCTTGTTTGAAAAAATGACTGAGAAAAGGGTTTTTACGGGGTTGTTTATTTTAGATTAACAAGGCAAGGTGTGGTGCCTGACAACACTTACACACTCCACAACTGCATAAGACATAGCCTGCAAAGCATATATCAAACAGGATTATCTGATTACATGCTGTAACTGCAACAGGACATTTATTATTATCCAAAAACGGGTTTGACTGGTTCCCTACATTTTCACTTATGAATACACACTGGAAGTTAGAAGGTAAATGATAATGCCGGTAAATCATATTTTACCTCTTCCTGGTTTGGCACTAATGAGTGACAGCATTGCCTCTGACCAGGTCTGGTGTACCAATGCACAGAGAGGAGGAACAGAAGGTGGGAGGGAGCACACCTTAGTTAGAAAGTTACCCATTAACTTGTCCTTCTGGGAAGCAGCTCCAGAACACACCTCGTTCAACCTTTGCACAACATTTCTCCATTTTACAAACAAACAAAAAAATAAATAATGGAGTGTATGCTGATGTGAAATGTGAGAGTCGACTTACAGCAGGTGAACTCATTAAGCTAAAGGGAACTACACAGACAGGTGATCAGGTAAGACTTGAAATGAAAGTTCAGTGCTTTGAAAGCCTCATCTGCAGACTCTGTTGCACTATGTAAATATCATGTGACTGTGACTTGCTTAGGTTACAGTTTATCTTGTAACTGATGATACAATAATTACCGGTTATTCTATCAAAATGCAATACAATGTACCTTAACAAGGGTTGAAAATGGTTTGAAAATTTGTTAATGTCATAAATTGGTTGAGGATTAGGATATTAAGATGTACTCATAGATTCACTTGACAAAAAGCAAGCAGGATATTCAGCATTTAATGCTGTAGTGGTTCTCAATGCAAAAGGGACGCATAACAAAGATGTTTACTTTTCAGCGACCTGGTCGCCAAAATGTCTTCCTAATTTGCATTGTAATTATATGTCATTGAGTAGTATGTCATAATATATAATATACTGTGTATCAAAAATAATAGGTGTTTATATATTAAACAGCCATGTTCATGTGGCACTCTTTGTCTATTGACAAAGGCTGACCCACATGTTGATGTTGGTCTCTTGCTGTTTTGACCCAAAACAATACTGCATACATATACAGCTCTGTTTCTTTGGATTGCATTTGTTTCAATTTCTATGAAGCATACATGTTCAAATAATTTAGCCAGGTGAAAGCTAGTTTTTAAATATATATACTACATAGTGTATATGTAGTGTATTGTTTTGGTAACATAACATAAGGTTGGCTTTTACTCATTGTGGTTTTTTTTTATTTACACTGCCTTTATACCCAGACTGAAAGGCAAATACCAAACACAGCATTTGAGGTCACTTCACTTAAGCTTATATGACCTTGCTTCAAATAAATTCAAGGCAAAAAAAAAAACACAACAATAATAGAACAGGGTAAACATTATTCTGAGGTGTAGTTACCATACTAGAATATTTTACACCGACTGTGGGCTTTACAGATGAGAGTTAAATAATTACACTCACAAACAATGTCTCAGCCAGCTGCATGATCAGACCTTATGCCATTAGCCTTGACAAACAATAGCACAGCCTGACTCCTCCACAAATTTCAAAGCAAGACAAAAATACTTAACTTGGCAGCGGGATAAGAGGGAAAGAGGGAGGCTTGCACGTTGTAGGGGCGAGGACGGCTCTGTGATTATCTGTGCTGTATAGCTATGATTATTGCTGCCAGGCCAAGAGAGAGAGAGAGAGGTGTTTGTTTGGTCAAGAATGATGTATGATTGTCATACGAAGCAAAATGCATAAAAAAAATACACTTTGGTGTACAATTTGGGGCACAAAAAGCAAGAAAAACTTGCTTTAAGAATAATATTCAAACACAGGTATGAATATACAGCTGCAGCGCACAGTAGAATTCATAAATTTAGCTCGCGTTCAGGCATCTTATGGGGGTATTATTGTAGCAGAATTACTTGTGTTACTTGAGTGTAGGAGTTGCGTAGATATTTCTCAATCTGTGCATGCATAATTAGATTTGTAAATGTATAAAACAATCTCCAAATCTGTATTCCGATTTTAAAGTGTATTAGAGATTTGTGAATGTAGACAAATATGTAAATATACATTAGATGGTATATAAGTGGCCATGTGGGGCCAAGAGCTGGAAATACATTTCAATCATCAGTTACAACTCTATACACCTCTGCCATGACAGAGATCTACAAATGTAAATGTGAGTCAGGTAGTCTTGAAAGTCAGCAAGGAGTCGAGTCAAGTCAACAATAATCATATTGTAGATAAAGCAAACTAGCCCAATTTAAGATTTAGGACATACACTGCAGATCTTAGCACAGCAATATAATAAAGATGGGTATTATCAGCATAGCAATGGTATGAGTTTTCTCCCGTGAAACTTTATTCCCAGAAAAGTACCTGTCCAGCAAGACAAGTTGTGCTTGTGTAGCAAGAACCACATGTTAAAAGACAGCCAATTGGGAGGCGTATCAGAGTTGTAATGACTTTCCAGTTTTCTCCATATCCAGCTCTTAGAGCAAAACACATTTACAAATCTGATTACATGCACACAGATTTGCCAAACACATTTGATCATTTCTGCTACAATTATAGCACTAGAGATCCCAGTCCTGTGCTGCCTGGTGTGTACATTTTGTTGTGCTTTGATTTTGTGAGGACAGAACAGGAAGAGATAAAGGCTGCTCAGTCGGTGTGTTTAGCTGTAGAAGACAAAGGGGAAGAGGTCTAAGAGGCTGGTGGGGCCCCTCTTGCTGAGAAAAATCACCTCGGAGCCAAGAAACAGATATACACATCTTAATCTAACCTAAAAAAAAAAAAAGAACAACAATTTGTGAAACCAAAAGTATTAGTTTCAAAATATACTTTTTTTTTTTTTAACAGCATAATGTTTCTACTACCTCAGTAAAGAAAAAGCAGTACCTCCTCCTCCACTATTGGGTGTTGTTTGTTTCAGTGTGCTTACTTAGCAAAACAACCAGCATATGAAAAATGTCCTGACATGAAAAAAAAAGTTAATACATTACAAAAAAATACAGGTGTTAGCATAATGCTAAATATAAGTTACAGTTACTAAATAGTTTATAGCATAGACAGGAAGAAGACAACTTGTCTGACTGCATCCTCACAGTGGTAGCGGCTGTAAACACAGAACTGTAACTCATGCATGCAAATATCTGGCAAATTTGCAGATCGCTGTACACAAAGGTCCTCTCTCTTTTGAACATGTGTTATTGTGGATGAGAGGTTTGTATTTGCATTCAGAATATCATCGAGGTTTTAATCTTTGTCAACTCATGCGGACTACAGCGAATGTGAAAGTGTTGCACGACTACTTGAAAACAGGTACACATCGGTGAGAACAACAAACAAGTATATCAATAAAAGCTAATGTTGGTTATATTTGATAACATTCTTCTGCGTCTTGTGTCCACACACAAATACCAAGATTTTATGAGACTGTTCTACTTTTCGCGACACTTTTCCTGATGATATCCTCCCGAGATCCTGACATCTCATACTCAATTATGACGTCAAGATTTGATTTAATTGTTTGCTTTCTTTCTATCTGAATGGTTTGTTTACGAAATGTGCATTTTCTTGCACAAAGAGTCCAAAAGAAATCAAAGCCACAATGTATTTGCGGGGTATTAGTGCATTGTAGTTTACTGATATCCCACATAAATGAAAAAAGCTGATATTTTTTCCATTGGCAAGATGTAAAATGATACAGATTTAATTTCCTATTTTTCTCTCCTGCTTTCTGTAAAGCTTCATTTGACTGCAACAAGAGGACTCTGGCTCATATTTCAACTCATACATGGAAAGATAATGTTGCCTCCATCTTTCACTTGTTACTGAACCAAGGACTCCCCTGCCACTCAACTTTGCCACCTAGTGGCGCTCTAAGGGTTCATCTCCCCTCTGGTCAAGAGACGTCTTCCAGATAACTACCTCCCTCATCTGGGGAGATGCCTGCTCTGCAACATTTTCCTCAGACCTGCTGAAGACAAGACATACATCACCACCTTTCATCCCAGCTTCAGTTACAGGAGCTTAAGTTGTTGTAGAAAGAGAGGCTCTCAACTAGCATGTCACAGAGACTATTTTTGATTGACATGTGTGGTATACTCCCATGATCCATGATTTGATGCTGCAGTTAATGGTTCCCAGAACTAAGAGATCTCATCCAACAAGCAGCAAATTGAGCCACGCAGGAGACGTTACTCCCCAGAAGAGACTACGTCAACTAAAGCAAAGCCAGATGGAACTAACATCAAATGGCACACTCTCTACATTTACAACAGCACACAATGGTAAGAATTCAGTCATACCTGCAATTGAATTTCTGCAAAACTCATCTTTCTAAGACACTTGCCAATCTTTGTCTAGACAGGATTTTAGCTCATTTTTGGCAGCCGCGTTTGGGTATTTAGGTGCTTTCCACGAAGAGCAGGATAAATTCCCTAGTTTATGAACAACATACCAGGTTAAGTAAGATGTACTTTTTTTTTTTTTTTTTTCTTACAGACACTTCGACAAACCAGACAGGAAAACCAAATTCTCACAACTGGGAGTTCCTGGTGGCCGTCCTGGGCACAGCCATCTCCGTCTCCCTCATCATCGCCCTCCTGGCTAAATGCCAGGTGGTACGGCGCTACCTGGCCAGTTACAGGCACACACGGCTGAGTGAGACAGACACTGTTAGCCAATGTGACCCGTCATCAGGTTTGTGTTTTACCCATTCATCATTTATAGTATAAGGAATTTCATTTTTGTTTGCACAGTGGATAAAGTGCTGTCCACATTTCGGTGACTCTTTCTACTTGTAAGTACAATAATGATTGTAATATAAATTGATCACATAAATCCAGTTTGGTAATCATTATTGATGGAGCTCCAGGCTGTATATCAACATGGCATTACAGATTACAGTTTTCCATCTCTTGTTTACATATAGTTATTTTTTTTTTTACAAATACAGATGACACTGTCAGTCTGATGGGACATATTGGACTTACTTTTTGATGACTGTTGGTCTTGTTTCCAGGCCTGGAGGTGCAATTTGCCATGCGCCAGGGACACAGAATGAACCCTCACTGTCTTCCTCCTGTGAACGACGAAGATGATGACGGCTTCATTGAGGACAACTACATCCCAGCCAGCGAGAGGGCAAGAGCTGAGAGAGCAGCGGGGAACATGGAGGACATGGAGGAGGAGATGGATGAAATTGAATTTACCATCACTTAGTGGCTCTACACCTCCATCGGCCAGTTTCACTCCCACTTTTCTTTTTCTGTTTGGCAATTGTTAAATGTTAGTTAAGCTTAGGAAAAGCATTAATATATATAAATGCCAGTGCATAAGTCTCAGTGTTGGATCTGTTAGAAAACAGATTCAGAATATTCTCAGGACAATAAATACAAGTCAGGTCACGCTTCATTTAGTTAGTTTACTGTGTTCAGACAGGACAGCGATAGTCATAAATGTTGTTTTTTATTTTTATTTCAAGTGATAATCATATCCATAAGATTTCTTCCAACAACTGTAAATATCAACCTTAAACAATCACCCTTGCATATGTTGACAGTTATTTGCCTGTATGAATTGGTTTGTTGATTTAACCATTTATGATTTAGATTATTTAAAAAAAAAAAAAAAAAACAAACAAACAAACAAAAAAACTGTTGTGGTAAATGTTAACATAGATTTGTATTTTTTGGTACACACAAGCAAAGTTTTAAGTAAGTAATATAGTAAGTCTACACATGTTAACTGTTGAACATTTTGAATGAAAAGTTTTCAGACAGATCAATGGCTTTGTTAGGGAAAGAAAGAAATACAAATATATTTTAAATCATTAAATTGTGCTGTTACAGCATCACTGTACATTGTGATTTCTGCTTCTTCAAAAGGTACACTACCCTGATTGTTATATGAAGGACCCAAACACCAGCTCAACTATAGTAAAGGCTGTACCCTACTAGTAATGTGTTACTTTCCATCCTTGGCAGTTGTTTTTAGGATGGTAACAACAGGCTGGGACTCTCAAAACTAAAAAAAAAAGTATGTAGCAGCAATTTATAAACAGTTTGGCCTCAATAAAAATCTAGTTGTAAGTGCAACTGCGACATTTTGTCTTTCTGCAGCTCCCCATTCAGAATATTTCCCCCCCACATTTTTGTCTTGTTTGCCTCATTGGTCACAAACTTAAATAATCTCACACTCACCTTTCTTCATAAACTTTACAACACTGGTAACAACAACAGTGATTAAACTTGACACAGTGTCTCGGGAAGAGGCCTGGAGCGGTTGGGATCCTCTGAGACCATCCAGCTGATGAGAGCGGCCTGACAGGTCTGTGTGAAGCTTTCAGGCGAGGCTCTACCCGGAAACACAGCGAGTCAAGTTCACACAAACAAGCCAGAGTAAACCCGGAAACTCAACGATTCTGCTTTCAAAATAATAGTAAAAGATTTTGAAAGCTATCGATACAAACAAATACAAAGGCTAAATTTAGGAAATCTGTATGTTATTATAAATGTAGACAAAATATACATGTAGGCTATTAATCAGTAGTGATATTTAGACCCTTTACTGGAGTGAAAGTATCAACACAACAATATGTATTTCTCTGTTATATATATATATATAACTATATATGTAACAGAGAAATACAATAAAAACATTTTCCAGTTTTGGACTTAGTTTGTTTATAAATGTGACGTGACTTGAATACCTGAACACTTTAATCTGAAATCTAACAAGCAACTGTCCACATTAAACAGAACATGACAGATTTCAAGAGAGGTGAATACTTCTTACAAGCACTATATATATCTGTACATACATTAACAATATAGACATAATATAATGAATACGTATTAAGTATATTTTGCAACTAATACTTTTATAATAAATGTACTTTCAATGTAGTATTTTTACATTGATGTACTTCTATTTTAACTTAAGTAAAAGATGTCAGTACTTCTTCCAGCTCTGTCAAAGCGCTTATATATATAAGGGAAGTCTGTACTTCATCATCTACGTTAACTTGACGAGTTTAAAAAGGAACGACTGTTGAGAGAGAGAGAGAGAGAGAGAGAGAGAGAGAGAGAGAGGGAGAGAGAGAGAGAGAGAGAGGAGGAGGAGGAGGAGGAAGGAGTATGATGGGAGCTAATATTACTCCAGTTAAGTGACCCACATCTTAACAGCAGACCCAGATATTATCTCGGCTAGGTTCTTGTACTCGAGGATTTTTCCCTTCATCAAAGATGTCTGCGTCGGCGATATTTATCCTCGACCTGAAGGGGAAGGTAAGTTTGAGGCGACTTGTTGTTGTGGGTGGAAGTTGACGTGAGTTGACGTTATAAATGAAGCACCTGCTGCAAGGAAACACACTACACTACCTTAGCTCATCTAAAGTCCCACACTGCCAGGGATGTTAGCACCGATATTTATCCGTGTACTGTAGATGGGCAGTTACTACACATCATGCCAAATGTACCATTTCCTGGCTAACTTCACTACCCCCATGTAAGGCTGAGTATTCAGGAAGAGAAGCTGGACTTGTCAAACTCGTTTTACTGATGTTCTGTATAAACAGTAAGTTGTTGTACTTGTGCAGCGATGCAGCCTTTAATTTCTGTCTTTAAAGTTAATCTTTGTAATGTATCAATTAGAAATGCAAAGAATAGTCGATTTTAATCGGTTGGATGGTAACTATTAAATGAATTGGCAAGTATTTTCGATTAATCGAGTCCAAAAAAAAAGTCCAAATTATCTGATTCTAGCTTCTCAAATGTTGTATTTAGTCTTCTATGATGATGAATGTTTTGGGGGTTTTGACATCACCTTGGTCTCTGGGAAACTTTTCTGACATTTAATTGATTATGTGATATTGAAAATAATCATTAATTGCAGTGTTTACAGTATCTTTATAGTATAAAGTGTTTTTTTTTTTAGTGTCCCAAAAAATGTAATACTGTTGAAAGTCAACACACAAGTCAAACACTTTTCGGTTAGTTTTTTTTATATATCTTAACAATATTTCTTAATAATCTGTGAAATGTATTAGATTTTTTTTTTTTTTAGTTATGTATGCTGTAGTGTGGGGTGGATTAAATAAGACATTGAATGTATGTTTCTACATCTGAACTTCTGAATTTATTTGAGGGCGAGACAAGGAATTGCTGAAGAATCTGTATATGCTTGACAGTAGCTACCCATCAGGGAACGGGATCAGTCTCTCACAGCCTCGGTGTCTGATTGTGCAGATTAAAGGCTCCCTCTTTCTCTCTTCCTGTCTATCTATCCATCTCTGCCTTGGGGCAAGTCAGTAGCTCTTCACCTTCATTATTCTCCCTCGTTCTGTCCTGACCAGACGAGGTCCGCTGTTTTCATTGCAGCTGCAGAAACAAACTGTCGTACTTAAAAAAAAAAATCCACTAATTAAAATGCAGACAAGAGTAACAATAACCATATGGAAGATTTTGTTGACATCAGCAGTAGAAGTGTCAGACTATTGAAATCAGCATGTCATCTCAATATCGCTTTGAGTTTGACATTTGTAACCTCGCTAGCGGTGTGGCTCAGAGGAGCCGCCGGTCCAGGCTGAAATATCAACAGCTGTTGCATGATTGCTGTGAAATATTTGCTCACTTTCAGCCAAGCACCTGCCCTCTTTGGTTGGGATGTGTGTCGTATCTTGCCATGAAGTATTGCACATTCATTGTCCCCTGAGGATTATTATTATTATAATAACCTTTCGTGTAGCAACACTATGAGATTTCCATTTTGGGGTTTTAGTAGTAGTTTTTTTTTTTTTAGTATAATGTGTCATCAACTATTGGATAAATTGCAATTTTTCTAAGAAGACAATTTCCAAATTCAACGATTCCAGCTTCTTAAATGTGAATATTTATTCCTTATATGATAGTAAAGTGATACCCTGGAGACTATTTGGGACAAAACAAGACATTTTAGGATGCATTTAGGTTGGGTTGGGCCTTGGGAAGCAGTGATTCACATATTTTATTTTTTGTTTTTACCATTTTCTGATATTTTATAAACCAAACGACTCTAGAGTCCTCTGGAGCTGATAGTGTGGCGTTGGAGTCTTAGTCTTGTTGAATGAGGAATCTTGAGCTACAGTGAATCTCTAGTTATCGACACAGTGAGCCTACACATTGTTAAACGGTTTCAGTGTCTATCTGAGTGGCATCTTTTTGCATTCTTCAGTGTGCCATTATTTCGCCTACAGTTAAACCACTGTTAACTCTTCATAGCTCCGTCAGTATGAAAATACAAGATTACTCTGTGTTACTGGCCTCATGCTATAAGAGTGTTTTGCTGTGATTACTATTGATGGGAGATATAAACAGTTTTTTTGTACTCCTGTTTGCCTCTGCGTTATAGACTCCAGTGAGGGGTTCCCCACTTTCCTTTTTGCCTTTAGAGGTCAGCAGTGAGTGGTTCCTATTGATTTCACACACTGTAAACAGTCAGTGATTGCTTTGTGTGTCCCAGTAACAAACTACCCCATACATCACAGGAATGGTTTTCCCTTAATGATTTTTAAAGTCACAGTGGTTTTATGAGAAAAGAGCATTGTCAGTGTTTTGTGAATCAACAAGAGTGCTGGTTTATGTTTATTGCAGAAGAAAATGCCACCTTAAATACTCACTGCTTAGGTTTTCATTCATTTTTGTTTTATAGTCGTCTTCATTGTGCCTTTTTATAAATGGGTTTTTGTCTCTATTTTTTTTTTATTTCACAAAAATACACTTTTCCACTTGCTTAAAGGTTCGAGCTGTTTGTTATATAAATGTCATGTATGATCACATTTAAAGAGTTATAACAGAGGTTTTAGTGGGGTATAATAATATTTGTAAATGCATGACTTACCAGAATATAATTTAACAGGCAGTATGGTGTCTTAACTTGAAAGTATCACATTCACAGTAGAATTTAATGAGAGCTGGATTATTAAGTAGCTGCGCTCTGCTTTGGGGCATGAAATATGCTAACTGTTTGTATGAGGTGATCTGTTTGATGTGCTCTGCCTCTGCTGCATATTCTGCTGCGCCATCTGATCTTCTCCCTTTTTTAATATGATTTTTTACTGATTCAACATGACATGACAATGATGTGTTGACTCGACTTGAATATGTGAAACACAAGCTATGCCAAAATCGTGTCTGTGATTATAGTTTGGCAATAATCGTCACAGCTTCCAGCCTCTTATAACTATAATATCTCTTATAATATCAGCTGTAGGGTCGGCAGACTGAACTGGCTCTCAAAAACAAGTGGCTGTTTGGCAAGAGAAGGCAATATCCTTACTGCAGGGAATAAGAGACATCAGAATGGGGAATAGAGAAGTCAATAAGAACCATGTCATTTCTTTTAATCATGACGTGTTTGATTTAATCTGGGGGGAATTACTGAAACATGGCCTTAATATTACTTGATGACTCATTTGCAGTATGTATCATCTTGAGCAGAAATGAATCATCTTCCTTACAAAGAAACTAGGGCCAAAATTCAAAAGTAAAACAATATTTTAAAAAAAAGCATGCTAATTGTTTCTTATCTTCAAAACATGTTTTTTTTGGACCTCACAGGTAGTTTGGAAGCCCTTCGTGGCCAAGCGTGATGCAGAAACCTGAAGCCTCTAGCAGGGCACTAAAGTGGACTTTTTTAGTGAAGCAGGAGATGTCTTGTGTCCAGTTTAAAAAAATATTTGCATATTCATTGATTCTGGATTTTTCAATGAGGGAAGAGTAGCCATAGATGTTTGTTTTTGTATAAGCAATTGAACTTTTTTTTGTGATAAAAGACACAAATTATTATTCCAGAATATTTTTATATGATCTTAAAAAATTCAGCCGTGTGTGTGCGCCAAAACTGACTTCAGCCATCCATTTTTTTTTTTAAATTTATGTTTGTGTATTTCCTACTGTGACATTTCAAATATCTTTTGCTGATTTGTTTCTCCATCAAAATTTTCTCCCAGAAGTAGAACAGGAATCTCTGGATTATTTTCCAGTGAACTTCAGTATTGCTTTTTCGATACTAAGATTTGTCTGTATCTCATTCTCTTTCTCTGGTGACCTCTAAACTTTTCGCTCTGAGGTTTCCGTCTCCGCTCACAGAAGCTGTGCAGTGGCCTGTTCATATCCTTTATTCTCACCCGGATTACCTTACTTTCCTGGAATTTCCTTTTTTCTATTTCTTATTTCCTTTCCGTCTTTGTTGTATCTGACCCTGTGTCACCTTTGTGCAACACAGACTCCTCTATTAAAGAAGGGGGGAAGCTGTGTGTGAGAGAGATGTAGATCCCTCAAGCATAGGAGCTTTGATCTCTCTTTTCTTTTTCTTTTTTTTTTCACTGTGTGTCCTATAGCAAAACCTCCAGTCCTGCATGAATCCCTGATTAACACAAACTTTCGTCATATAGAATAGAGGGCATGTATCGTCTTAAGGGTGAACAATAAAATATACAGAATTTTCCGTGACATGACGGACATTTGTCACGACACAACTATGCTCTTCTGGTTCCTACCTGTTGTGATGCTGCTGTCTCTGTGTGTGACGAGATGCAGCTGTAAGTAGAAAGCACTAGTTAGGGGGTCTCATTTAAATTCCAGGCCTCCCAGCCAAGCAGAACAGAGGACCAGACAACAGATAAATGGCTCCACCAGGCTCGGATCACAGTATATAGTACTAAATACTGAACAAATTTGAAGGAACATTTTCAAATGTGAATACACCAGCAATCATAATTGTTGCATCAAAGCTGTAATATCTGTTTGTGTTGTTGACTGTGATTATGGGTATTTTTGTGTTGCTGACTAGACCCTTGAACATTTTACATCATCTAATCATAATGACAAGATTCACCCTCTTGATATTATTGCTGCATTATCTATAATTTCAAACATACACTAAGAAATCTGTTGACCTTCTTAAGATGTTTCTTGCAACAATGAGAGAGAGAGAGAGAGAGAGAGAGCAAGTATTCACTCTATCGTGGTAAAGAAAACCCTTATATATAAAACTCATATCCCATAAATCCCTTGGTCTCATGTTTTTCACCACATTAGCATGTGCAAGTTGGAAGCTACAGTACTGGTCACTAAATGCGGGCCACCAGCTGGGGGGCTTCTGGTGCCGACTAGCGAGGGTAGCAACATTTAATTGACTAGTTAACTAATCATGCACATCCCTAAATCAAAGCATACATTAAGTTCAATCTTCTCATGAAGCTCTCTACTGATGGAGAAGGATTCCTTGATTCAGCATCATGATTACAGGCAGGGTCAAAAGTAATATAATGCTAGTTGTGTGTTTATATTTGTACTTGTGCAAGGTACACATTAGATGGAATAAGTGGCAAGCCAAAGGACAACAAAAACAAACAACATCAAACCTAAGCGACCATTCACCGCTACTGCCAGTTTTATTTTAATTTTTTTTTGACATTGTGCATTTTGTTGAAAATTTGGTTTAGTATAAAGTTTAGTATATAAGTTTAGTATAAAGGTTGGTTTAGGCCTCTAGTTGTGATGGTTAGAGTAAGGGTCATGTTGTTGGGACTCACGCCCCCTTACGGAGACGAAAGCAAGCCCCCTTAACATAAATCACTGATTTTAGGTTGAAGACTTGGTTTAAATTTAAGGTTAGTTTAGGGTTATGTAAAGGTTAGGGTTAGGCATGTGGTGGAAATGGAAATCCAACATGTGCATGTGTTTCTATTAAAATTAACGGCTATGGTGGTGAATCTACTGTGAAGAACGTTGATTAGAAATGTTGTAGCAGTTACAGGTGTGAATTAGTGCTCAAATGTCAAGACACCGTCTAATGTTGTTCCTGTCTTAATCACAGACCCTGATACTGATCAGACCTTAAGTATGAAAATAAGTCTAAAGTAGATTAAGATATTGCAGACCCGTGATATGTACGTTTCTGTCAACTTTTACTAAATGTTATTCTGCCATCACTAATAATCTTTAACGTGAAACTCCAAGTGCTACTAGCAGTGTAACTTGTGTTTCTGGGTCATGTTCATGTTTTTTATTTTCAGCACACCCACAGTGGAGTGTGGTGGCAGAAGTGATTCAAAACACCAGAATGTTAACAGCAAGATGCAGTATTTTAAGGGTCAAGGCTGCAATCTTAGCTAGCTTCTGCATACAGTGCAAGTCCACACCCAACAGGTTCTTTTAGAGGGCTGTTGGAATAGATTTTGCTAAAGGAAATTAATTAATTAAATAATTAAATTAAATCTGCATCAGGTACAAAGTGTAGAGGACTGATTTCAGAGATGAACTCAGAGAATCATGTGCTTCCTGCAGCTATGTGTTTTTATTCAGCCAATGGTTACTGAAGCATCTTTAAGCTTGAGTGCTCAGGGTTGGTATCTCAGCCAAGAACTATAAATATTTTATAACTGGCCTCTATAATAGTGTCCTCCGCCTATATACAGGCGGGTGACAAATTAAAGGAGAAACCTGCATAAATGAATGGATCAACATAATGAATGCAGGGGGACCCAGTGGCTCTGTTATACACCAGGGGTCACTGAATAGTTTGAGTATGAAAAAAAATGCGAACCATTTGCGATGACCTACACCGTCACCAGATCTCCACCTAATCGAACACCTATAGGAGATTTGCCGATGTGTTAGACAGCGTTCTTCATCACCATCATCAAAACACCAAATAAGGGCATATGTTTTGGCCCTCCAGTAGAGATCAAAGACTGGCAGAATAAATGCCAAGGTGCATTAAAGCTTTTCTGACGGCACATAGAGACCCAACTAAGACACTTAATGTTGGTTTTATGTTATGTATCCAGGTGCTGATCTGCCGTAACTACATGGGGAACATGGACATGAATGAAATTGACCACTTCATGCCCATCCTGATGAAGAGAGAAGAAGAGGCTGAGATGACACCACTGGTCACCCACGGCTCCACGCACTTCCTGTGGATCAAACACAGCAACCTTTACTGTATCCAAAGAGAGTTCATTTCTGAATGATGTGCTTATCTTTTTATACAGTCACAAATTCCAAGATATTTGCATCCCTACTTCTTACTTTAGTCACAGCCCTCCCATAAATCACGTGTGTATTTGCTTATAGGAAATTTCTTCCAGCCTGACCTGTCTCCAGCTCTATTGGAAGTTGTGTGCTTTCATCACGTATCACAGCCAGCTGAAAAATTGAACACAGATTCACTGTGATGTGTTATGCACTGTACTGTATATCCCCCTTTATTGCAAGATTAGGCAGTCAAACGTCCTTACACTTTAGTAATTCAGCATGATATTGCAGTTGTGAGTAAGTGGTATTCCCAGCGCTCTGCATTAGATAGCTGAGCTGTTTTACATCCCTGTGGCCATGTTCTCAGTTGCTTCCAAGTCTGATGCTTCCTGGTAACTTTTTTATTTTTATTTCATTGCATTCATCATATCTGTGATTCTCAATTTGTAGATGTACAATTATTTTTGTTAACAGTCCTCTTCATCAGTGGTCGCCATGACCAAGAAGAATGCCAACGCTGCTCTGGTGTACTCCTTCCTTTATAAAATTGTCCAGGTGCGTCTGTTTTCAGCCAACATACGCCCTACCTATAAACAATATAAAACCTTATTTTGCATAATACTTACCTTCTGTACATGCTGTCTGTCTGTCTGTCTGTCTGTCTGTGTGTGTAGGTATTTAAGGAGTACTTTAAGGAGCTTGAGGAGGAGAGTATTCGTGACAACTTTGTGACAGTGTACGAGCTGATGGATGAAGTGATGGACTTCGGTTTCCCTCAGACAACGGACAGCAAGATCCTACAAGAGTAAGAAAACTGTTACACAAACTATGATATGCAGAAGAATTATACATAGGATGGTTGTGTCCGTAAGTTCATGTGTATGACATGGACTTGAATATGACTGGTTAATGTTGACAAACCTATGTTAAAGGTTTTTAGTGAGTCCGTTTGTTGTTGTTTTTTATTTAATAAAGTACAGATGGTGACTAATGCTGCAATAAATAGTGGAGCTTTATTCAGTGAGTGAAATGAACTGAAGCAACTACTGTTCTTGGGCTCCACAAGGGATTTGTGTTTTCGGTGCACACAAGCTTTTTCCCTCCTCTTGGCTCCTCAGAGAGGCATTTGTTTCCAGGGAAAGACTCAGTGTTCACTTTATAGTCAGCCTACAGTACCACAGTAGCATGGGACACCTGATCGGGTTTGATTTTAATTAACAGTGCACTTTACAGCATGCCCTGAAATGTGCAAATTTGCATAGTACGTTGTCTGTGTCTTAAATGCGATCAGGCATTTTCTGGTACTCTGTGTGTGTGTGTGTGTGCAGATGTGTGTGTGATAATTACCAGGCTCCTATTGGCACAATGACACCATCAGCTGGACACACTTGAGACTCTCAGACAGAAAAGCTCTGCTCTTCTCCTTTTTTATACACACTAACACACACATACACACATTCTTACTCGTACACTATTCTCTCTGTCTGCAGGCTACTCCAGTTCTCTGACCTTTTCATGCATCATCCACAACAAAAATGCTGCTTTTCTCTTACTGTACATCACAACAACAAGTTAAGAGCATACACGTGGATGTGGGTGGATGTAAGAGATGCATGTTCATGTGTGTGTGTGTCTTCATATGAACCTTCATGCGTGTGTAGGTGTATGTGTGATTGATTGTTATGATTGCCGTTGTTATGCTAATCTGTCAGTTTGGTGCCAACCTCGCTTGCAGATCCTTTCATTAGCATTTCTGAGGAGAATCAGGGCAAAAGAGAACGAACAGCGAAGCAACAAAACAACCCAACATCGACCCCAAGCCCACTTGTTGCCGCCTTTCATCTCTCAGCACTTTTAGACTTTGTTATGTTTTAACATGCATTCAAGACCTTCTCTAGGTTGGAGGAACTGGGACAGAAAACTAGGGAGGAAATGTTTGCCTCAATCTGTCAATCAATCTAAAGCGTGTTTATGTAGCACTTTTTCTTGATAGGAAATGTCAGTCAGATCAGTAATTTGAAGTGAGTGCTTGATAAAAAAATAAATCAATTTACTCTAAATGCATTTGATTAATTGTTTGCGTTACAAATCCCCTTCAGCCAAGTGCCAATCAACTAGCCGAACGAAACTAAAATTGAGATACGCAAATTTTTTATTTCATATACAAATACAATTATTCATTATTCAAGTGAGAAAAGAATAAATACTCCCAAACTGGAATAACTGTTTTGAACATAATTTTCCAGGGAAAAATTAGATGGTATGAATAATAAGACGGCTCTGCAGTGGAAATAAGGCCAGTCTGGGTTGCAGGTGCATGAGTAAAAACAGACCTGGTCACATGTTGTTTATCTAAGCGCGACTCTTATTCTCATGACAAGTCATTATGTCTCCCTGGACACAGTCAGAGGACTGTAAAAAAAACAACAACAACTGGCTCTTCAGCTTGTAATACTGCTCTGTGAACGGATAACTATATATGCATATATTATATAACTATAATGTATAAATAGAGTACACTACTTTGGTTGGCCACAATGAAGGCTAGACCTAAGTAAGAGGCGTGTAGGGCACTTATATTCATTATTATTTCATCTATTGCTATTTTTGTAAAGCTGCACCAGTCAATATTAACCATGATGCAAGTTACTGTGTGTAACGTGAAAGGATTTGCTCGTTGTGAGGAACCCACAGAGAATTATCACCTGACTCTGCAGTTTCCCCCTCATCTCTGTGGGGCGTTTTAGTGTCATTTAGTTCATTGTTTGTGTTTCAGTCGCTCCACTTTCATTGGCATCATTTCCAGCCGCAACAGGCACCTCTTTTCAGTCAAAAAGCTGTAAAAAGCTACAAATTACTGCTTATCTTTCTCCAAAACACAGAAAATCTTAATATCTGCATCTTAACGTGCTTAAACGCAGACATGAGAGTTTCCAATACCGATCGGTAAAGAATTATTGTCTCAAAGAAAGGCCACCTAGAAACGTTCAAATCGCTGGAGAATCTAAGCATATTAAAACTGTAATCGCCTGGTTGCCCAAAACATTTTAAAGACACTTGATGCTGGGTTTTAATTTAAAAGTTTAGTATCATGTAAACAAATCTATGTAACTCTCATTATTATCTGTCACTTCGGTCACAATAGGTTTATGTAAATTTCCATTTTCCAATTACACACATGAATAATCTTTGTACAACACAAATGCTTTAATTTATTCACGAGTTTGGTTTTATTTAAGTCATAAGGTCATGAGACTCTCTGCAGGCGTCAATCTCTAAGAAGAGATAATCGATTAAAAATTGTGATTTAGGACTCCAACCCTTTCTTCAGGTTTGTTCTCCTAATAAAAGAAAACTGTTCTTTCTCGAAGTATCAAATCGAGACCTGCTTGTTTATAGGCTAAACTTGAAAACTGTTAGAGTTTCTCTCTGCCTTTGTCTCTTTCAGGTACATCACCCAACAGGGTCATAAATTAGAGGTTGGGGCTGTTCGACCTCCTGCCACCGTCACCAACGCTGTGTCATGGCGGTCAGAGGGCATCAAGTACAGGAAGAATGAGGTTTTCATGGACGTCATTGAGTCAGTAAATCTACTGGTAAGGAGTATTTCTGTCAACATCATATAACTTAGAAAAGAGTTAAAGACATTTTTAAGATCTGCAGTTTTGAGATTTCATTTGTCATTCCTGATCTACCTATTGCAATGTTGGAATCGCAATATTTGGATGCCATATATTTTCTTAAAAACTGAGTTGAAATGATGAATCGATAAACAAAAAAGTTGGCGATTAATATTCGGTTTATCGAGTAATTATCACAGCTCTAGTAGATTTATCATTTTTACTTTACATTTACATTTTGTGATACCACACAGGTGCAGCATAGTGTTGATAACTGTTGCAGCATTTTATTTTGTCTAAACTTTATCATGGACGTAATTGATCCAGTGAACACGATGGACAGGATACGCACATAAACTGAACAGTGCTGTTATTTTTTAATACCGATACATGGTATTATTAATAAATTTAACAAACATTGCACTGTAGCCTTTAATCAGACAGTTAAAACAAAGTATTGGTTCTTTCTCCGTTATCCATCATCGTCCATTGTTTTATGCATCATCTGAAATGGACAGATTTTCCACAATAGTTTTATTTTAAATAGATGGTTGATGGTGTTTCCTTGAGGCTAAGTGGGTGTGTCAGGGCTAAAATCATCTCTGTCAAAACCCTGCCATGTTTTGACTCCTCCAAACCGTTTTTCTCTTTCCTTGAATTGAATTACTAAGGAAATAGTCTCTGTTTTCTCAACAATCCTCCATTATTTTTATTCTGAATAAACTATTTGTGTTGTGGTATTTATGTTTCTTCATTGTCTGCTATGAGGAGTGAGAGTTCCTCAACATAAATAGATTTTTTTTTTTATCTTGAGTATCCCTACACAACTTTTGTTATTATCTCTACCTACTAATAATGTTGTAACTGTTGCAAAATGTATTTACTGATTAAAAAATATATTTTTTTAATCAGTGCTTTGTTGAAAAATGAATAAATTTAGATTGGTAGTTTTCACTAATACTTCCTTATAGTATAATAATTATTTTTAGCTTCTACATTTGTCTCCCCATGATCTTATATTTTCATCTACTTTTCTATTCAGAGTACAAATCTCTGATCAATGTGACAATATGATGTTATTAGGTTTGATGACAAAACCAGAACATGTTATATTCTTCACAGATTTGAACATGCTTGTAATATAAATAAAGAAGAAGAAAATTACACTCATCTCCTTGTCCTTGAGGCAACACCTCAAGGAGAACACGACACACAGTTTCAGGCTTTTATGAGTGGAAAGGAAAATTATATGGTTGGTATTAAACCACTTTTGGAATTAAAAAGAAAATGTTTTCAGAGCATAATTTTTCACTTCAGTGCCTTACTTACATTTCTCACACACAGCGTGCAGAGAGCTTTTCAGTCTTGTCCCACTGTTTATATCTGCTGAATGGTTGGTTTGGTTTATTAGTGGGTTGTTTATTTAACTTGTGCTGCTTTATCAGCAGGAGTCCATCCATGGTTCAGTCTCTTAACCATTCTGTATCGTATCATCATCTGTGTAATTGAACTCATCCTTCACTAACAAGCATTTTTTATCAGATAATGCAGTTCTTTTTATACCCCAGATGGGAAGATTTGACAGTACAGCTGATATTAGGCCCACTTAAAAATGATCGCAATGCTGTTCTTCAGACATAAATTAACATTAACACTTTATTGCACTATATTGTAATGCTTTGCTCTCCTTCTTCTTGCAGGTGAATGCGAATGGCAGCGTCCTGCGCAGTGAAATAGTGGGCAGCATTAAACTCAAAGTGGTCCTGTCAGGGATGCCTGAACTCAGACTGGGCCTCAATGACAAAGTGCTGTTTGAAATCACAGGCAGTAAGTAACAATGAATCCGTTTCAGTGCCTGCAGGTATTCATATGTGTGGGTGCTTTTATTAGAAAGCAATACAGTCACATTTGAAGTGAGCTTGACCTCAATCACATTCAAAGGGATGTGAGAGGGGGAAACTGGAAAAGTCAGTGTGGATAATAAAGGGGGCATATCATGCACATTTCCAACGCTATATTTATATTCTGTGGTTCTACTGGAATATCTTTGCATGATTTACAGTTTTAAAATATTTTTTTATTATTATATTCATTTATTTATCGTATACAGGCACATTATGCAGCCCCTCAGATACTTTGGATTTTTTAAAGTGGGGTTGTATCAGATACTTGATGCATAGTCAAAGCTGCAGTAGTAGCTGCATCTGAACAAACTGAACAACTGTACTGCTGTGGACGGTCCAACAACAAAATGTATTTTAGCTAAATACCTAAATAAAGGCCCACTTTTAAATCAATATCAGTTTAAGTGTACCCTATATTAAGAAAATGTTCACTGCTTTATCTTGCATCTGATAGCCCTTTACCTTTGCACTACATTCTCAACTCTCGACCATCCATAAGTACCTCATACATCCCCTCTTTAAAAGGTCCAAACTATCCCTTTAAATTCCAAAAAGTGTTTGCAAATAGGCTACCGTTTGGTGGAGGAGCAGTTACCTATTCACACTCACCTTGAACTCACACTTCTACATTTGCGTCCTCTTTCTGTCTAAATCCCTCATTTCCACAATCCCACACTCAGCTTAGCTTTCATCCTCCCTCTTCCTTTTCCTCTCCCCCTACTTTCCCAATTTTCCCTCAGTGTCTCCCGCTGCTATATCTTGCTTTTTCCTTATTTCTCTTCCTCTTTCTCCTTCTCTTCCCTCTCTTTTCCTTCTCCTTCTTTACTGACTCTCTCCCCCCCGCTGAGCCTTACTGAAGGGGAAAGGCTCCATCACTGTCTAGCCTTTTTGCCTCCAAGTTAATCCTCCCCCTGGGCTACAGCCCTGCAGATGAAAGGTGAGGGTCTGTGGATATCCTGTATATGCAACCCACAATCCCCTCGTTGTGTGTAGCAGTCTGGGAAATAACAATCCTCAGAAATAATGATCAAACAAACACACCGACAGATACAGAAACACACACACACACACACACACTGCATGTTTATATAGATACTAAAATGTTTTGCATACTCATCCTCAGAAGATAAGATAATTTCACAGGCATTTGTTGATTATCATGTTTGCATGATCTATACTTTTATTATTATTTTTTTTTATCACAGCAGGATTCATTCTTTTAGTCGAAAGGAAAGAGAGCATAAGTCATTTAACACTGCCATCTGCTGGCAAAGGCCCAGTATACAAGGGACTGAGATAAATGTCATACTGTATGTTTTATTGATTGTTTAAATAACTGATAATTACTATCAAAGTGATACTTTTAGCAATATACTGTAGCTCACAAAAATAATTTTTCTTAGACATCATTCAGCCTAACGATGTCTAACATTGTGTTTTCCATCTGAAACTTTGGGGATCCACAGCTGCCCCCAAGTGACTAAGATTAATGGAAGCTACTTCAGATCAGAGGATGTGTGCGTTTGTTTTAATAAGTTGGTTGTGGTTTGTGGTTGTGGAAACTTTTTGATGATAGAGAGACATTACATGGGCATCCGTTTTATTGGTCTTAACAGCCTGTAAAACTCTTACAAAATGGTAATATAAATGAGTTTCATGTGGTTGTTTACTGTGCGACGGCGGACACAGATTAAGTTCTGCCTCTCTGCTGCTGTGTAGTAAAAGCACAGAAAAAGTAAGCATACACTCATATATAGACATGCCCGCGCGCGCGCACACACACACACACACACACACATGCATACATTCTCTCAGTTAGACCATAGTGCTGGTCCAATGTTGCATTCATAGCAGGTGGAGCAGGCTTTAACTGACTGTTGGATGGGGGGATTTAGCTGAACACCCACAGGCCCACACTCATTACAGCAGTTTTCCACCATCCAGCACCCTTCATTAACCACAGAGGGGGAGAACATTGGGCTTCCACTAAAGATGCCACCATTACAGAGGTTGCACTTTTAACTGTCTATTGCAGTATTTCTGCACTCTTGCGCCACCCTTGAGAAGCATTGTCTGGAAAAGTATTCATTTTGTTTACAAAGAAAACTGCATAGCAGATACAAGGCTACAAGGGAAGTTGTGATTGGTAATTATCCCAATTTTAAACATAGACTAAATGATTACCTGTAATTGATTAACTGTTCAATTAGTTAGTTAATGCATGCCTGCTGAAAGAGATGGCTCTGTTTTCTGACAGTATGATTCTCTTTAATATCTTTGAATCATTATCTCCTAGAGATTAATATCTCCTCCTGAGTTTATCTGTGTCTGGCACACTGACATAAATGGTTGTTCCCTTTAGTCACATTATCAGCAATTTACTGTAGTGAGGAAAGTGTGACATCTTCCATTGGCACACACTTCCCTGTAGATGTACTTTATGAAATAGGTCCATAATTAAAACCTCTATTTGCATACTAGTTGGTTTTAACAGCAAATTAGTGAGGTTTGGCAGCAAATTAGGTGATGAGATATATAATTTATTGGCAAGGTAGGGAAAACAATTCTTGAAGGTGGTCAAATGAAAATGTCATTAACAGATGTGTGCTACCTGTCATAAGTGTTTTTTAGTCTAATAATTCAATATTTATTTATTTTATGTGTGTGTGTGTGTGTGTGTGTGTGTGTTTGTTTTTGTGAGGCAGGTAAATGAGGGAGAAGATGATGGCAGCAGGTTTTGAAGGCACGCCGTGTGTGTGTATGTGTTTGTGTGTAACAGCTAAATAATTGCACAGTGGGGGACAGGAGGAGGGCAGATGGATTTGGTAGCATATTGTGTGTGTGTGTGTGCGTGTGTGTGTTGTTAGTCTTCATTGCCTTGACCTTGATTTCCCCAAGGCTAAGTGGGAAGCTCTCAATCTTTCTTGTGTATGTCTATGTGCGTGTTGTTTGCATGTGTGTTTGTCAGGAGAGAAGAGTAAGACAGTGGAGCTGGAGGATGTGAAGTTTCATCAGTGTGTTCGTCTGTCACGCTTTGAGAATGACCGCACCATCTCTTTCATCCCCCCTGACGGCGAGAGCGAGCTCATGTCCTACCGCCTCAACACT
Source organism: Pampus argenteus (assembly GCA_036937835.1). Classification (NCBI taxonomy): domain Eukaryota; kingdom Metazoa; phylum Chordata; class Actinopteri; order Scombriformes; family Stromateidae; genus Pampus; species Pampus argenteus. The sequence goes on from CM072870.1 coordinate 15,225,884, forward strand.
ACAGTGAGCAGGACACAAAAACTAATCTAAAACACACACACACACACACACACACACACACTTGCATACATTCTCTCAGTTAGACCGTAGTGCTAGTCCAATGTTGCATTCATAGCAGGTGGAGCAGGCTTTAACTGACTGTTGGATGGGGGGATTTAGCTGAAGACCCACAGGCCCAAACTCATTACAGCAGTTTTCCACCATCCAGCACCCTTCATTAACCACAGAGGGGGAGAACATTGGGCTTCCACTAAACACACACACACATACACACACACCATCCGCATACCACCTTAACAGGCTTCTTATTTTTCTTTCATGTTCATATGTACAGTCCCAGTCAAAAAGTTGTACACACTGTCTCATCGAAGGGAAGGTGTGTCCAAACTTTTGACTGATACTATATATATTTTTCCTTCTTTTTATCGCACAAAACATACCAATAAACATGTAAATATGCATGTACACATATTCATAAGCGGTTGCGCTGGCCATAACCTGATATATCAATATTAGCATATATGCTGGCAGGTATGCAAATATAAATTGCAGTACATAAATATTTTGTATAAATCCACATTTGTGTATTTCTTTCACATTTGAAATGGTTTTGTTGCAATTTGTGTTTTAGTGACTTGTTTCTGATTAAAACTAAATTAAACTAATGACTTAACCTCAAGTGAAGTTTAATGTTCAGACTTTGTCATTTTATTATTGTCATCTCTGATAGCAAAGTTTACTGTTAGGTTTCCTGCCATTGTACCGATATATTATATTTAATTTAAAGAATGGTTACCAAAACCATTTTTGTGTTAAGAAAAAAAAACAAAACAAATATCTGCCAATATATTGTCATCACCATTGTTTAACACTCAAATATCAATTTGTAAATCTGAGAAAATCTCATATCAGTATCTTCTAATTGTGTAGTAATATTGATAGCACATTATATACTATAGCTGTAATATTAATATTAAAAGTCAGATAGCATTAAGAACAGTTGGGGTTACCAGTAGTATTATTGAAAACAGTGGGAGCAGAAATTATATTGGTGGTAACACTGAGGTCTTCTTCTTCTTCTTCTTCTTCTTCTTCTCTTTGTAATTGTGTATTCTGTGGTGATGCAGCTCGCCCCTCTGACCTTGTCCACACTTTCTTTCCTTTTGACAGGTGAAGCCACTCATATGGATCGAGAGCGTGATTGAGAAGTTCTCTCACAGTCGCGTGGAGATCAAGGTGAAGGTAATGATGAGTGACACACAAACATAAACACACACACAACCACAAACCATCTGTTTAGATGCAATGACACACGAGATGCAGTGTGCACAATCATAAAATCCATCTCTATTTAAACTTTGACATGCACGCTTTTCTCTGTTGTCCTCAACGACATTTGAATACGGTCTTCTGTCACTTTCCGCAGGCTCGGAGTCAGTTTAAAAGCCGGTCTACTGCCAACAATGTGTCCATTCTGGTGCCAGTGCCCAGTGATGCTGACTCACCCAAGTTCAAGACCAGCACAGGCAGCGCCAAGTGGGTGCCTGAGAAGAACGTGGTGCAGTGGAACATCAAGTCTTTCCCTGTTAGTGTGGAACATTAACAAAATATGAGTTCATAATCCAAAATACATGTGGTACATTTTGACGCTACAGAACAGTGCCGTTATCTTACTCTACCACTATCAGGTTTTTTTTTATGTCAACATACCAGAACACAATCAAATCTCGTCTGTCCATTTTTTGCTGTTGCTTCCCGCTAAAAAGAAAATTTGAATGCATTTATTAAAAAAAAACAAAAAAAACTTGACAATAATTCAGTTGAGGTTCCCTATATCTGTCAAGTTTTGATATCACCTCAGTGATTTATTATACTTTCAGCCTGTCGAGTGTTAAGAATTGCTCATACGAGTGACATATTGTTATCCAGCCGCTGTGTGACTCTGCAGCACATTATTCTCATTGTCACAGACGGTGACGTTCTTTCGTTGCCGTCACCCTTTGAATGCTATAAAAAATTGCATATTCTCACAGGAATCCATATTTAACCTGCACTGTTTGTTGGAGGTTTGAGGAAACAAATCTGAAGCAGTGACTTGTTGTGATTGATAAAGACAATTCATCCACACTCTATCAGCCTTCAGCTTTTTACAATCGTATTCTAAAAAAAAAAAATTACACTCCCTACAAAAGTATATAAAGTTTTCAGAACTGTAGCTATTAAATGTAAAAGCATGAATATGTCTATCTGCTATAGGCGTGGATAGATATAATAAGGTTTTCCATAGCAACTGTTAGTCGCAAGTAAAAGATGTTCTGACTTTATTTAAATAAGGGTTTTGAAATTAAATTTTTAAGTGCTATTTTCTTCCAGTTCATTTCAACAGATTTTATGTCAAAATGAAAAACTTATTTTCACCCACTGAACACCAAAGTACAAACATACAAGCTCACTGCTTAGATGACGCATTGCCCAATTGCTGTCCTGAAGAATAATTAACCAGTTTTATTTTTTTATAGTCATGTTTGGCCTGGTTAGGGCACATTCAAAACATAAATAAATTCATAAATTTATATCTGATTCACATTGATATGACATGGGAGTTGTCTCATATTGCCATGAATATACAGTTTGTTTTGTTCTCTAACAAAACAACCTTGTATTAATTGGAGTCTGACACCTGGGAACAGAATTCATCAGACAAAACTAAACTCATCTGAAAGGCTTTTGTAAACAACATCACTCTGAATTTAATGGTTTACCAGATGCAATAACAGCTTTCTGCTTCTCTCTCTCTGTTTCTCTCTGTCTGTGTAGGGTGGTAAGGAGTATATGATGCGTGCGCACTTCGGGCTACCCAGTGTGGAGAGTGATGAACTCGAGGGAAAGAGACCAATCACAGTTAACTTTGAGATCCCATATTTCACTGTGTCTGGGATTCAGGTACAGTTGGTCCCGTTGCTAACAGCTAATACACAGTTTGCCTTTAAGCCCATTTCCTTGTTTTTATCAGCAGTTTCAACAATGCACTACTTTACATTCACACAAGTGCACTGTAATGAAGACGCAAATGGTCGTTATTATTAATAATAGTAACGTATTAAGTCTTCTCGCAGTTCTGGAGGTTTCTGTTGTTTCACATCTCCTCATACACTCCTCACAGCTCACTGACAATAAATCTTAGGACAGGGGTCGGCAATTAAGTTTGGCCTCGGGCCAGATATTTTCCAAGCCATTACATGGCGGGCCACAACCAAAACAATAGCTAATATAATTAATTAAAGGTGGTGGTGGGGGGGGGGGGGGGGGGGGGGGGGGGGGGGGGGGGGGGGGGGTGATAATGATAATGAAAATGATAGGCGATCTTGGAATGACGGAGCAGACGCACTGAGACATTCAAGCGGGCTGATGTAGGTTAAATTTGTGGACTGACCACTGGGGGCGCTATTAATTATATGCCTGTTTGTTAAAAAACAAAACAAAACAAAAAACATTTCCACTTGTTGCTGTTAGCTGTCCGAAAAATGGCACTATCAAAAAATCTCAAGAGAAAACTTAACAGCGAGAACAGGATCTTTCATGATGAATGGACAGAAAACTATGCCTTCATCCTCCCCAGTTTTATTAATGCAAAGCCCACATGCCTGATCTGTAACGAGGGTGTCTCTGCATGCAAAGAGTACAACATTAGACGGCACCACGAAACGAAGCATGTGACAGTTTTGGAGGAACTTGATACCAACAAGTCGATGGATGATGTGATCGGGTCAGTGAAACAGCTGTCGCTCTCTGCGAGGTCCGCTGCCCGCCGCATAGAAGCGCTGTCTGATGCGGTGCAGGGTGCAATTGTCGACGTGCTTATTCACTCTGTATCCAGTTAAACAAATAAGCATTTAAATTGAGGAAAATTTTCTGTTCTGGAAAATGAAGTTAACATATAAAGAGCATTTTTGAGACTGGCAGTCCGATTTTTAAAAAGTATATTTTTATTTTCTTTCTCTAGTTCAAACAATCTCACGGGCCAGATGTTTTTGCTTGCGGGCCACATCTGGCCCGCGGGCCGCCTATTGCCGACCTATGTCTTAGGATAAAGCAGAACTGCCATAAAATGTTAATGACAAGGAATACATATAATTTTACAGCAAATCTGACAAAATTTTAAAAGTTCTGTTTTTCACTTACATTTTCTGTGAGTGGCCTACCAGGAACACACTGAAGCACACAGTGTGTACTGTGCAATTGTGTGTGTGTGTGAGAGAGTGAAATAATTATACTTAACCTGTCTGTGTTCCCTAGGTTCGTTACCTGAAGATCATAGAGAAGAGTGGTTACCAGGCATTGCCATGGGTACGCTACATCACACAAAGTGGAGGTGAGAAAGTATACTCACACACACACACACTCACACACACACACACACACACATACTGCTGATTTGAAGCTGGTTTTAAATGGAGATGCAACAATCCTACTTTTTTTCTCCCAATGCCAATTATGATACCTCAAGTCAGAGGATTTGCAGACATGTCTGTTTAACTCATTGGGATAATTTTTTAACACATTTTACCATGAGGTCAAGGACTGAGTTGCTAAAAAGTTGGCTGCCTGAATTTTATAACGACTTTGACCAAGAGACAGTATGTAATGTGATGTGGACTTCCAGCAGATTGTGTTGTTGCACGTTTTGTTTTACTGCCCTGGAAAGCCTGCTTTCAAATAAGTATTTCACTTAAATATTCCTGACTAAAAAGGCAAACCTAGAATTGTTTCAAGACCAAACCTATTATCAACTGTGAGGTTAAAGAGTTGTCCTTGTTCAGTGTCAGAATTAATCTTTCTGCATCACTATTCAGTTTGTGCTCTTGGAATGAACCCAGCAGCATAACATCCATCACATCCATTACCTGGCTCTATCACCATGAGCCATGGTCTCAGGGGTTTAGAAAGACACCATGCCAAGGATACAAACTTTACTAGCCTGCTAGCTTGAGTCATACTATTAGTTCCTTTTTCACACTAGTAAGATGTCTCGGTTGTCTAAATTTGAACAGGGCTATTGTACAGTCATGAAAAGACGGTAAGCTCTGCTTAGCTAAGCTGGCTCTCTATATCTTCAATCGCTGCCCTGGGAATGAACCCATCTGCATCTGTCATAATCCAGGAAGACACCAGGGGAGACAAGAACCGAGAAATGTCTCAGTGTTTATAATCTTTGAAGTAACCTGAGATACTACCTAAAAATGTGTTACAATATTCAGGAATCTGTACCTCTACCTTTTCAGTCGCATCATCATATATAGCTACATTAAAGTCACCATATATAGATGGGACTGCAGCAAAAACCATCTCACGAGTTTAAATGAGGGGGTAAATGGAAATGATATAGAGATGGAAGTGCAATACCTCCACTGGACTGCTGCCAGAAATCCTTACGTTTCATACCTGCTGTCCACCCTACGAATGAACCTGACTCTGTTACATCAATCATGTCCATTACCTGACTTTGTCAGGTACAAGTCAGGAGCTGCGGAGGTTGAAATGATGCCACAGAGTGCTCCCAGGATGGCACTCAGCAAATGCCAAGGTTACTATTGCCTTGCAGTAACATCAGCAAGAAGCAAAGAAGGAAGCAGGGAGATAAAAAAAAGACAGAACAGTTTGGAGTGAGAGAAAGAAGACAATGATGAAGTTAGGGGACTCAATTGAAGGCTATCACCTTTCTCTGTTTGTTACCATCAGCAACATGGCGAGGGAGAGAGAGGAAAGTTGACCGTAATGTGTCACATTTCACTCAGCACTACACGTAGACACACTCACACTGATTAAACAATACCTTGATACTGTAGACCTACTGCGATGACTTATTAATGAGTGATGAACAAGCATTTAGCATCTAGCACAGGCATTTTCCCGCTGGTTCGTATATGATCGGGCAGCGTCAGACTTCAGCTGTAAAGTTTAAGGTGACACATCAGAAATGCTGGCTGTCACATGATCCCTGAATGGTCGTGATGTTTCTCATATTTCCTGAAATTAAAATGCAGACGTCTGCTTTTCATGCGTATGTATTAGAACAATGCATTTTTGAGTGAGAATTTAGGATATGTTCATAACTGGAAGTAATGCATTTGTTTGTTCATTAGAGAGCTCATGCCATCACCCTCAGGGTAGCGTCTGTTCCACTCGCTTCTGTAACTCAGTCTGTGTTCTCAGTGATAATTACTTTTTTTGGTTGTTTGCTGTCTATATTCTAAAATGAAATCGACTTCCACTACTGTACTTGCCTTTGTGGTTTTAACAAAGTGAAAAAAATCAGTAAGTTGTAAGCATACAAAACTGCACAACATTTTCACAAACATTTACCAGCACGTCAGTGTGAGTACTTACATCATCATAACATAACATCATATCCATAAACACAGCATACACTTTCTTCTAAAGCAATTTTAAGCTGTAATATCTATTGTCTAAAGGCGTCTACTCTGTTCAGTACTCTGCTGTTATCATAGACATGTCTGAACTAGCTGCAGTTCCTTGATGCTAAAAGCAGAAATATTGAATAATCAATGATATTAGTTCCTTTTAAAGTACCATCATTTGAGCATGCGAACATTGTCATGTTGAAACAAGAGAGGGCCTTCCCAAATTTACAAATTTGGAAATGCTATTGTCTAAAACATAATTGTTTGCTGTAACATTAACATTTTACTAAATTGGAACTAAGGCGTCTTGTATAAACAATAAAAAACAGCCCTGTACCGAAAAAGAACACAAAAATATGTGCACAGGGTTGTCCACATAGTTTTCACCATGTAATATTATGTTATTGGACAATCTTGGATACAAATATGATAATTCAGTAAATCAGGTTTTGGTAATCAATGACTGAGATGATCCTAATATGAATGTAATAATTGTAATTGTTAGATTTGATAATTTTACTTTTGACAAGAGACTCTGCAGTACGTTAAACCTTTGTCTAAGGAACGTAGTGAATATTGGTAATGTGATTTATCAGAACAGCACTACAGCCGATATTAGTGCAAATCTTGTTTAGGGTTTTAATAGGACTTTTATTGGCAGTGATGTGATGTGCAGGGGTGATGACGGGAGGAAAGCTGTGTGTTAATGCTCCGCTGTTATATTTGTTGGCAGATTACCAGCTCCGGACAAACTAAAGGGCACAGATGCTGCTAGACGAATGGATATTTTCTCTCTGTCTGTCTTCGCCTCCTTTCCTCTCCTCTCCTGTCCTCCCTGTTTCTCCCTGTCTGCTCTGGACAGCAGAGGACAAGTGCAGGAGGACGAAGGAAACTTTTCCCCTCTCTGAACAGAAACGAGTCATTATCCCTGAATCCAAGACACGCTCACCTCCTCCAACTGACGGGAAAGGCTGTTGCATCACCTCTGACCTGTGAAATTTGTTTTTTAAGGTTACCTCAGGACTCCAGGATAATGTTTTAATAAGTGAATAATGAACTGATAACTTCATGATACTACCTGGTTTTGGCAAGCTCTTATTTCCTCACTGTTAATGTGAAATCCCTCAAGGTTAATTTAGAGCGAAATCTGGAGAACAAGACATTATTTTAAATTTCTTTTTTCCCCAGAAAGAGAAAACTTATTATGAATTATAAATATTAAGATAAAAAATTTGAAGCATTATCTATTGGGTACTGAGCTTGTCCAATACGTTGTGTGACTTGTAAACCAACATATTTTTACAGTTTATTGCCATATGTACAGTAACTGTAATGGATCAGTTTTTATTTCTCAGGATGACATAATATTCCCCACATAAAGCCATTATTTTCTCAAATTTGGTAAAACACCAATTTTTCTAAAAGTTTTCTTTTCCATTCATCAAAACCACTACATCATATCTCTACACATCTGGCAACTTGTGTAACTAAGAAAAGTTTTAAAGTCTTCATATGTTTTGTCCTTAATATTCACTATATTATACATACACATTTTAAATTTCCTTCCCATCCCTCAAGGCATATGTTTAACTGGAACCTCGATCGACCTGCGATCATTGCCTTAAAATATGGCCTATGTATCATCACCTTTAGCACTGTGAACATGATCCCCAGTGCACTGAAACTAACACCGGCGACCAGATCAATGATTAATAAGGCATAATATTGTCTGAGGCGATGGCAGTGTAACAAAATACCAACAACACACTCTCATGGGGCCTATAACCTTGTCCTTGTGCTCGAAATCAGCTCGCAGCTTTGAGGCAGGGACTGAAGGAATGAGCATGGTGCAGATTTTTTGTCATATTTTTTATCTGTTGTTTATACTGTACTAGTTAGTCCCCTGTGGAAAATGCTTCAAAGGACAAAAAAAGACAGTTGAGAAGGGGCGGGAGGTGGGATAGGACAAGGGGGAAATAACCTGAAAGGATTTCTTTGCAGAATCTGAGAATATTGACAGTCTGTCGAGGTAATTGTTTTTCCATGACTCTTTTTTTTTTTTTTTTAATATGTCGACCTCTGCAGGCCTCTATATTGCTTCAAAGCAGTTTGCTCCCTCTCTTGTGCTTGCATTGCACCACTCACACATCAGTTCAGCTGCATTGCCAATAGCACAGACGAGAGTTGATTTATTGCATCTCTGCTGTTAAATACACAACTCTCTATTACAATCATTCCATTATTTTGTGTGGGGACATATTTTGAACACCAGGTAATAATTTTGTGTTATCGTGTGTTTTCATTAATTTATCAACTACTGTCTATAGGAAACAAAGGGAGATATTTGGAAATAAAAAAAATTTTGTATCTTGTTTTGGAATAGTAAGTGGATTTTTTTATTTATTTTATTTTTTTGTAATATCAAGACTGTCACTACATTGTAGCTGTTGAAAACAGTATGAGGTGCAGCTCTGTAATGTAGACTGTCAACAATATCATTTACACAGTTCCTCTGTTAGCTTTCTAAGCGTATATAATCCCAGATAGATGCTATGCTAGCATGCTTAGTTTGATTAACAGGAGACCCTGCAGACATGCTCGCAGCTCTGTGAAGCTGTACTTGAGCATAGCAGTACTGTACAGTACAAATTAGTTTAGCATTTAGTATTTTAACTCAAAGCAGAATAGCACTAAACACAAGTACAGCTGAGGCTAATGGGAATGTCACTATTATTCATGCATTAGAAGTATTTTGAGAAATGAAATTGACCTGATTATGACACTATGGCATTATCATCATGAATGACATGACAATGTCATGGTAATCCTTACAGTAGTTGTCAAGATATTTCAAACAAAACCACAGATGTCAAGCTAAGAGGATCACTAAAGTTAGTAGGATTCCACTAGTATGAGGCTAAAAACACAAAATGCCAAGCAGATCTCAGGATTTCCAACATTTACTTAGGAAGCTGTGAAAGAACTGCGATGATTTCGAGTTCAATAACATTAAATATTACTTGACTTTCACTTTAGTTTACAGTTGGACTGGAAATTAAATATAGTCTACCTTCGATTGCAAACAAATGACTTAACAATCCACAGTCACAGTCAAGTTTAAGTATGACCAGAATACATCCTTTCAAATCCACCTTTACAAGACAGATTTAACTGTTGGTAAATTGTATTATACTGGTGCAGATCACTTTTAATATGTACTGAATTTTAATATGACTAAATGAAATGCTAGACATGTATGTTTACCTTTTTATAAGAGTAAGACTCCACAGCCAGACTAAAACTGAACTTTGAGATAATGTAGGACATTTAGGCACAGAAACGTCAAAATCCCTCACAACTCTGATATGGGTATGGATAGAAGAAGGGAAAATGTGAATTCTTCTCTTGGACTTACAATAAGCAAAACACATTTGTATGGTTTATTGCCCTCCGTGCTCTCTGTGTTCAAATCACATTTTCTCTGCTTTAGCCCGACCGGAAATCTTTGAATCCTCCCACACCGTCCTCTCCTCCCAGTATCAGACCTGCCTCCCTCTTTGCTCTGCTCACCTCTTCTTTCTGTCATGCATGAATACACAACCTGCCAATGCTGCTGTAGGTCAAAAGACAGACTCATGTAAGTGAGGATTACAGAATTTCTGCGTGTTGTAAAAATGCAGCGTGAGTCTGTGTGTGAGAGACTGGTGCTGGTCTATGCCAGCCCCTGCAGAATACTGCTTTGTGCACTATGCCTCCGGTTTGCTGTCTGTCATCAAACCAACAATGGTTAACTGTTTGACCCCTTTTGTCTCAAGGCAATAGGCTGTGCGTATGTGCAGACTGATAAAAAGGCGTGACTGACTCAAACACACACACACACACACAAATGAAACACAATGCAAGACCTTTTTCTGAGGTTTTTCTGTAAGGCAACATGGGGGATGAGTCTCAAAGGCTTTGGAAACATTTTACAAACATGAGTGACCTTATTTGCCATTGTGCACATGTTTTTTCTTTTCACCTTTTAGATTAATTGTTCCAACATAAAGGGACCCCCTTTTTTTTTTTTTTTTTAAATGAATGTCTCAACACCTCTGGAAACAAATAAGATGCAGTAGCGCAGCCCAGCATCCTGTGGCTCCATGTGATTCAGTGAAAGTGTATTGACAACCCAGTTCAAGCTTTTGCCATGTGCATTTGCCATGTTGATGTAATGACTTTAATTTAACAGAATTTTTTTTTTTTGTTCACAACAGTTATTTCTCCTTCACTGCTTTGTAGGGAATGATAATAGACTGTTATCTGAGCCAAAAAATGCATTTAATAAATCAAAATGTCAGGACTACAATTGTCACCTCCAACTACACATGTATTTATGTAAAATAAGAACTCAAGATTCTTCTATCCTTAAATAATATGAATTAAATAATATTACAAATTCTTCAGGGATTTAAATAATTGTAATTTATACCAAAATAACTTAATTTATGAGTTATGATGCTAATTCTTTCATTGTACTCCTATTACTCTTTCATTTCAATCAATTTTGCCCTCATTTTAGATTTCTCAAGATCATGTTTAGTACAGCTAGTCTTTGCCTTTAAAAATACCATCTCTGCTGAGTAAAAGTTGAACATTTTAGGGGAAAGGCTGGTTGGCTGTTTACTACCGTCAGCTGCTTGCATGTGACCTGTGGAGCTCTGTGTGTTCGTGCCAGTGCTCTTTTTGAAATTACATGAATGGATTGACGTGTCTGTGAAACACGTTGCGGGGAAACAAACAAGATGACATCTAAATGCCCTCATGGACCTCTGCATACTACATATTTAAAGTTTTGTTCCTGATCATCTGTAAAATGTTTGGGTGTTTAGCTAACAAGAAGGTTGACATCATCAGCCAATAACTTGCTTACGTCTTGAAACGTCAGGGATTGATGAGTACAATGATATATATTGTATAAACAAGAAGTAGACCTTGGTGCCAGTTGGGTTGTTTTTGGTTTTTTTTGCACTATTAGAGAACATTACACATTATATTGTCCTTTGATTCACTGTTAATATCAAAAATATACATTAAAGCAGGTTTGAGGAAAACAATGCACTGCAAGATTCAGTGAAGACAATACTGTGTTCATGCACAAAAAACACAAATAATCCATACATTCAAAGTGTGCGATATAATTTTTCAACAATCATGTTGTCTTGTATAATGTGTACAGGCATGTGTACAGAAGTTTTGACAAGGTCTGTCACAAACACAGTCCTACTGCATGAATTGTGTTAAATTATAGTTAAACAGAGAAACAACATTTAATCACTGGGGTCAAGTCATTCCAATTAGCGAGAGTTTACTTTTTTGGAGCCTCTCACTTATCAACCATGTCAATATGGCCAAAGTGAAGGTGACGCTTGAATCATGAAGTAATATATTTATTTATTTATTACTCCACAAAATAAATTTACAGTTTAGTCATTGAGCTGGTTTTCTGATCCATAATATCTTACCAATCGTTAAACAGACCCTACAATTTGCAGATGGCCTGTTTAACCAACACTGTATGATACTGACTGGGTAGATCTCTGATTCCTCTGGTGTGTTGGCTTTAAATTCTCATAACTTGTTTAAACATCAATTGGAAAAAAAGAGCTTTATATACTGTAAACAAAAATAACAACATCAATATCTGTTTTTTGATTAACACTTTTTGTATTTCTGCTAAAATATGTGCTGTTCATTTTACTGAATCTCCCTCAATACAAATTGAGTTTTTCTTACAGTTCTTCTTACTGATTCGCTGTGGCGGCCCCTGAAGAGAAAAACCGAAACGAGAAGAAGAAGAAGAAGAAGACTTCTTACTGGTTTTCCATTGTTGGTGGTGGTGACCTAAAGGTACTATAGACATAGTACCACTACCTCAGCCGAACTGCACCAAGATTTTGTCACAGTAAAAGAAAATACTGTTTTAAGCTTTCAAATAAAAGTTACATAGGAGTTCTTTGCCACAACATCCGACTTTGTACCTAGTCACATGTGTAGAAACAAATTGGAATTGGGACACTTTCACCTGCAGTGTGAGCATTGAAATGTAGTAATCAATTCTTAATCAGTATGTTACTATTCAATCATTTGAATCTTCAATCTTGCTTGATTGAGATTTTACAGCTTATTGCTATTAATATTCATCAAGCAGATATTAAAGTTCCACTTGTTTTGCTTAATACACACTCTAATCGGCTGGTAAAAAAAAAAAAAAAAAAAGCTAGAGCATGTAAGGAATGACTTATGTTTGTTTGTTTAAGTCAGATATCTCATTAAGTTTGGATATGAAGCCTGCTTTAGGTGAGGCCTAATGTGATAATCTGATGTGACGAGCTACAGGCCAAGATACATAACCCTAGTGTGATTACATCTCATATGAGGTTAGCCAGACTGGAGGTAGTCTCCCTGCGAGCCTGGTGGTCCATGTGTCCAGACACAGTGAAGATATTCAAAACCCGGTCCACCAACCGTCGTCCATGCCTTGTCCTCTCAAGGAGGACCACCACAACTGAGTATATCCCAACTCCCAAAACTGCAGCCCCCCCTCCAGCCAGCAAGACGACTCCAGAGATGAACATGTCATTAAGGGCTTGGCCAGGCTTTGGCATGTGGTTAGCCAGGGCCAGATGTAATAGAACCCCTCCACAAATCAACAGTGACAGCCCGGTAATCAAAACCACAAGGAGGTCTGATAAACCGCCACTTTTTAGCATGTTAATCCGCTGCCGGCTTCGAACGCAATTCATGTCCTGCACAGCCGAGCTGAGCAGTTGTTTGAGCAGAACCCCCAGGGCTAGAAGACAGAGGGCTGTGCCTGCACCAAGCCGCCATTCGCTCGAAACACTGGTGGTGGTGGAGAGAAGGCCAACGCCTCCCAGCCCACAACCCAGAATTAGAAATACAGCGACACAGTAGCAGAGCAGAGACTTCCCTGGATCTCTGAACCACCACAGCTCCACCTGTTCCTCCAGGATGCTGTGCTGAATCTGAACTGGGTCAGCAGCACCATTGAGACCCAGTTCAGGGCCTCTGTGTCCCCTCAGAGGGGGGAAGTTGTCCAGTTCAGGCATCCTGCTGCCACTCCCAGCCTGCTGAAAAAGGCCGCCACCACCACAGAGAAAGCTGAATCTACTTAAGAGTCTTTTCAGCCCTTATTTCATTCACAGATACTGTCGAGAGAAGGTTGCTCTTGATGTTATCCTAAAAATCTTGAAGGTGGCTTGAGTTGGTGGTAATGTAATGGTATTGTAGTTTTATCCACCCCGGTTTTTGTATACAAAGCGTCCACAAAATCAACCAGGTCTCTTTTCAGGTCTTGCATACAGGGATGGATCCAAATTCTCTTTACTGCTTCAACATGCAAAGCAAAATCAAAACATCCACAAAATTTCCAGTCCTGATTTTGCAGTGGGGCAGCAGTCACCTAGAAGAGAAGACAAATGTGAAGACTAGTTTTATATGAACACTAAAATTTGAACTTTTAACCTTTTGTTCCGACCGCTTAAGGCTTTCCAAACAAAGAGCGGAGACTTTAAAATATCTGATCTGTTCAAGGGGAGTTAAAGAGTAACTTAATGACCAGTGGTTGATGTTCTTAACTTGCTGTAGCAATGCAGGAATGCACCCAAAGAGGTTTCTCCAGCACACCCTGACATCACTTATCTCTTATTATGTTTGGTTACCTCACCTGACCTCACCTAAGAGTGATGCATGCTGTGGCCAGAGATGCAACATACTTCAGAAAAATCAGCATTTGGTGCTGAGTTAGTATTTTTTTTTATACTTGCTCTGATCATCCAAACTTGCTATTTTGACTTTAACAAACTTGCTGTGCTGACCTTTTCTATCGCTCATTACCATTATACTAATGGGTTGCCACTACAGAGAAGGCTGGATAAAACGTTGCTCATCCACACAAAAACACACGCGATCAAACAGCTATTGCACAGATGTCTCTCATCCTCACTGGATGAATCCACTCATTTGAACTCTCCAGAACCTTGAGTCTTCTTTCCTCCCTTGTGAGGGTGAGTGTACATTGTCTATACTGTACTGTTGTCTATAATGCAATGTGTTTTACAACAATGCACCAGGTAAAGGCTCTTTACACATGCAAAATGTATTCTTTTCTATTATGTTCTGTTCATTTCCCCCTCTTCCTTCAATCTTTGTCTCACCATGGCATATTCAATTTATCCACTGCAGTTTGTAACCTCATCACACTGCCATAACACAATCATGTAAACATGTACAGCGCACACGCACACACGTGCACACACAAACAAACATTCTCAAGGTTATGGCTGGCGACAGCTTGTCTTTAAAAACCTGTCAGCGGCTTTATTTCCATCAAAGTCAGCAGTGCGCAGCACAAGCCCACGCACCCCAGCACAAGCTGACAGGAGTTACAGCTTGTCCTTACTGGCTGTAGATTTCACAAACACAAACACTACTCCACAAAATAAAATAAAAAATATGCCAGTCTGAACAGGCTTAACATGATTGCACATTCATTCCTGAAATCTTGTTCTATTTAAACTTGACACCTCTAGAAGCAGGTAAAAAAAACCACACATTTCTTTCAGACTTGTTTCTCCTGTTTATAAAACACTATAAACTAAAATGCAAAATCATATTTCTTATTAGTGGACAGGTATCGCCTTGCACCGAGGCAGAGCAGGAGCACTGTGACACTGGGAGATATGAGGTGCACGTACAAGGTGTGAAATGAAGAGTGAGGTAATTAAAGCAGAGGAGGAGGGGTGTTTATTGGCAACATGCTGTTCTGGAAGCTTTTCACATCCTGTATCTGATGGATGACTGTGTGTGTGTGTGTGTGTGTGTGTGTGTTTATGAGTGTGAACAGTTGTACAGGAGTAGTGAAAGGTGAAGTGCATAAAAAGCACATGTGTGTGTTGGCATGCGTCTTTATGATGTGCTTATGTATATTTCATTCTAAAATACACTAAGTGTACTTAGTGTATTTGTTATGTGTGTGTGTGTGTGTGTGTGTGTGTGTGTGTTTGTTGAGTCACTAATTAATCCCGGCTGGTTTGAGCTCAGTGTCACTGACAGGTAGCATCACAGAAATAGCACAGTAATTAAGGTGTGTGCCTGTATGTTTTTTTTGTGTGTAAGGTTGAAACAATATATGTGCTACATACACCACCTACTCGATCTTTTGTGTTATAGAGGTAAAAAATATCACCTTCCTTTATATAGTACAAGTTTATGAAAGATTATTTTCTGATTTATTAAATAACAAAGTAAAGTCTGGCAAGGAAGCAACTGGGTGATAGCGAAAAGTAACTAAAAATCGCAAGACGAAATGGAAATCTTACTCCATGTTGTGTCTCACACTCTGATGTCCACTGACACGTCCGCAGACAGAACTCTTGGACTGTGTCTGCCTTTCCTTTTTGTATCACTTCTATGACCTCTAGACTCATAGACATCATATCAGCTGTGTCATATTGGCCTCATAAAATATCTTTACGAAAGCACTGACTCACTGCTTCACTCTCCACTGGCCATAGAAGACAGGCACTGAGGCACAAAAAATGTACACAACAACACAGTTGTCTGGTCATCTAAAATTAAAAATCACTTGGTCAGGAATGGGACGTTGCACAGGTGTGGAGACATTTTAGTCGACTACACCTGTGCTCTAAAAACCTCTAGTACATTGTTTGTCTAACAATCAAACTTCACACCTTGGCTGTGAATTTCACACAACTCCCACATGCATAAAAAAAAGTGATCTCCAGACATGTACGTGTAATGAATCTGTAGTGTAATACAGTAGACAAACAGCATTATTGATGATCCATTTAGACATAGTAAAAATATGCCAATAGAAGCTATATAAAACCTACACCTGTGATTATTATTACAATTTATTTGAAACAGATACTATAGATAACAACAAACGGGTTCCTTTTAAGTGACAGGAAGAGGAAGTGTGTCCTGGACACTCAGCCCTACAGAGAGAACTGAAATGACTGAAGACAGGCTGATGCCAACAGTCCAAACGTTCTCTGTTATGCTAATGCACTGAGAGTAATGATGAAAAATCCCAAACATAATCATCAACTTCAGACAGAGTATCTCTCTATATATATTTCTCTATGTCTGCCTCTTCTAAGTTTTCAGTCTGCAAGGTCACCAAAGGAGCTGTGCTTTAGAGTAAAAAAATAAAAAATTTATACTGCACTCCAATTACCTGGGAAGCTTTGGGACACCGGTATTCCCCCCTCTGTTATGTCGGCCCGCTGAATTCATTTCACTGGCCATTAGTGTCTCATATTATTGTTGATGCGTTGTTCTTTTAAAATTGACTGTCTGGCAATATATGCTAATCAGAATGCTGGTCAGCAGAGTAGGTTAAAAGACAGCAACAACATCCAGTGAAACTAGAATAGCCAAAATCTTGCTTCTTGTAAAAATTCGCAGGGATGTTCAGGCAAAAGAGTGCAACTGCAAATACCCTGACACAAAGTGCAAAGTGGTTTGACAAGTGCAGAGATGTAATGTGGTGTAGACTCTGTATACGCTCTGACTGGAGTCCCACATGTATTTTTTTTTTTTTTTTTTTTTTTTTTGCTGTCAGGGAAGAGCTTATTCTACTTTATTCAGGAGTGAAAAGCACAATGAAAAAAGTGTCTTGCTGTAAAAAAAAAAAGAAAAATCCCTCTCGTGTTGATCTGCATTTTAAAACAACAATATTTTTGCTAGGCTGTTGCAGCTTTGCTTAGGCCGGAGAGAAAAGGAAGTGAGATTCACAGAATGAAACTTCTGCTGTGTTTAGTAAAGCTTCACCAACACATCGGGAGCTGGCTTTACTTTTGCATTTTTTAGACACAGTCTTCTTGTGATTTCCTGCTTCGTTCAAATGATGTTTACTATATTTAGAATTTTTATCAGTGTTCACATCTTTTCCTCACACAAGCACGGAACAATATCTTCATCCAAATAATCAAAGCAAAAATACGTCAGGCACAATTTAGAGGTGAAAAAAAAACCCAACAGAGGTTCTGGTCCTGCTGTTGAATTTCCTGCTGTGTGCGTTTTTATCCGAGGGCCTTGGGTTAGGCTGAAGGGGAGTCCACGGGAGACTGAGCAATGCGTTGCCTTGGTGACGAAGCAATACTCTCCTCTTCGCCTTCCACTCTCCCCCCTGCACACTCACACAACCCCCTCTCTTCTAGTCAGGCGTTGATTCTCTTGGTGTCCCCACTGGCGAGGAGAGGGGTCAGGGTTGGCTCCATCTGTCTATGTGATAGGCAGTGGTGCCAAGCGCCACAGGGGCTGGAGGGAGAGGAAAGAAGGCTTGTGTAGAGTGGAAGGGTAAAGGATGTTTCTGAGCTGTCATCTGGGACTCCGAATGGGGCAGAAGCTGAGGGTGAACCTGGGGCTGCAGAGTGTGAAGGGGCTAAGGGAATGGGAATAGGGATGAGGGGGTTAAAGGACAGGGGGCTGAGGGCAGAGAAATAGGCTCGGGGCAAGGGATAGTGCTGAGACTTCAGTGTTGTTCTTGGGGTTGCAAATGTTGCCGGCAAAGAGAAATGATGCTGAATACGTCTTTTATGCAGACAAGCTGGATCTTTCTTTCTTCTCTACAATCACAATGGACAGCTGAGGCAGCCAGGGAGCAACACTCTGTCCGGAAACAGTGAGGAGACAATGACTGAGTCAGTGTCACTGTGTTCACTCTGCCAACCTAAGACAAGAGAGAAAGAAAGAACTCTTTATCAGCTGCACATACTGCACTGTAAACCCACGTATATGGCTCACCTTACCTTACCTATTATTCCCCTGCAATGTCACTGAATTACAGCTTATATCTCACTGACAGAAACTGCATCAATAGAAACAGATGTGTGATTATCACCCTGATTTACAAGCTTAATCAAAATGAGCCACTTACACATAAAGAAGTGAGAAGGTTTCACAGATGTCCAGCTAAAATGAAGTTCACATCAACATGTTGACACAAACTTGTATAATTCTTGTATACATTCATGGTTCCCGGATGATGTACCCTAATGACTGGAGATCCCCTGACTTTTCCTTTAGCAACACCATGATGTTGACATTATTGGTTTTGAATGAAATGTCTGGACAGCTATTGGATAGATTTCCATTAAATTTGGTACACACATTCATGGATTTAGTGAGTGCCTGACTTTTCATCTATTATTGAGCAACCTCACAGAGCTGCTAACCTGGCTGTAGACTTTAAGTCTTAACATACATTACTGGAGACTTGGTATTACAGATCCCACCTATTTTTATTCTCCCCTTATTACGCTCTGGCCCCTCTTAGATGGTTTAATTTCACTCTTTCAGAGCAAGTTGATTTCTCATCTTATGGCACAGCATCACCACAACCAGCATGACCAGCCAAGACCTGCCCCCTTGACACCTTATCCACACGCAAACACACTCTCATCTCCATCTGTTTTCCTCCTCCTATCCTTATCTCCTCAACCTTCCTTTCTTTCCACTACGTTCCACCTCTCCTCCTCTGTCTCACCACCAATTCTCTTTATCTCCCTAACTTCTTATCTCTCCTGTCTGCTGTCTACTCTGGCGTTCTGGTGTCGGGGAGAGAGATAGGATGTGCATGGGATGGTGTGGGGTGGTTACTTATCTTTGCCACATATCCTCCTCTGGTTTAAGGTAATACTACGTGACTTATGGCCCCTGCGTGCACACGCACACAAACATATACACAGTAGGCTGCATCGGTTTTCATGTTGTGGTTTTTATATTGTTTCCTCAGCAAGATTCTGGTATCATTAGCCCCTCATACCATGCTGTATCCACTTCCTATCATCTACCTATTTGTCAGCCTCAGGAAAATTTCTCAATATTGTTAAACACACATAACACAATACAGGCCCAGATAATCAAAACCTGATTCATGAAAATGCAAAGAAAACATTTTCAATCTGTTCTCTAATATGGCATATGGCATTTCCCATTTTTAAATAGAGATTCCTCCTATTGGTGGTACTCACTGCTACTGCTGACAAAACTATACCCGAGCCCAGTCTACAGAGTGTGTGCCCCTTTCTGCCACGTTTCTACAGTAGGAGTAAAATGTGGCTCTCAAATGCTGGGTCCCGTTCAAAATCCTTGGACATTTCAGTTTCTGTCAAACAATCTCTGTTATATGATGATTTTTTAAGGGGGTAGGTTAAAGAAATCAACAGAGTGATATGCATAATGACTATGCTCTGTGATAACTCCCTTGGTCCCTGCGTTGGAGGAATGACTGTTGATTAGAAAAAACCTTGAGGCAGCTGGTTGCTTTTCTCTGTCGTGCACAGCTGCAATATTAAAACGCTAATCAAATCACCAATTAACATGCTGGTCTCCTTCTGCTTCACTCCTGCTGACGATGGGAAAGCTGCTTCCTTTTCTTTTTTTCAGTCTTTGTTTTTTTTTTTTTTTTTTAACCCTCCTCCCATTCACTTGTGGGTTTAGAGGTGATATTCAGCATATTCAAATTTGATATCGGCTGTCTAGCAATAGTGATTATAATGAATGAGAGGTTGGCTCGTTGTCTGGCTGTCTATCTTGTTTGTTGACTACCTGAAGTGACAGCAGCACCTTATCTGTAATGCTGAGAAACTGGTGCATTTCTAGACAGAGATGGATTACCATTAAAGTTTGTGTTGACATTCATGTTCCTCAGAGGATGAATCCTACTGACTTTGGTTAAGCCCTTACCTTTACTCTTGCACCTCCATGAGTTTTTTTTTTAAGGTTGATTGCCATGAAATGTTATACAGACATTAATGTTCCCCTCAAGATGTATTGTAATGACATTTGGTGATCATTTGGTCAAAATACCTGTAAAAAATGACCTAGCAAATGTCATCATGCTAAGCTAAGATGCTAACATTACACCTTTAACAACATTATACAAACCACCAATTTATTAGTTCTACATACAAGTATTGTGGCTATATCGAAAAGCCTGATATATCTTATTCCTCTGTGCTGTAGATCTTTGTTGTTGTTGTCCAAAGACTACTGAAAACACTTCTTCGGCGAGCCACACCGTTGCACTGGGTGACACGTTCCCTCGCTACAAAGATTAGTTTGTTTAGAAACAGCTCCAAAGACTAATAACAGCAATCATGGTTTCATGAGAGTAGTTCTGTGCATGACAGAGACCGCTGGTGTACAGAATGTAGTTCCATTTACAGTGCTTCACCAGCTTATTGTGCTACATATCACAACCTCCTGACTTTGTATTACGTTGCAAATTTCTCAAAGAACTTAAGTACGTGGAACTACTCTCTGGAGACTGAAAATGTGATAGCTGTTATTACTCTTTGGAGCTGTTTTGCAAACAAAATATCATCACCATAACCTTTCATAATGTGATGGAAGAACATGTCCTTCAACTTATGATTAGCTATGCTATGGCTTCATGAGAGTTTCCTCAACACAACAATAGATTACGTAATCTCACACAAACTCTGAAGTGAACTGCTTGAATTGGATTGATTATCCATTGACAAAACACTACATGCATGACTCTGTGTATCTGCTGACTGTGAAACAAAATGCCTCTGGGGATATTTAAGATTCTGCCTTGCTCTCTATTACACTCTGTGTCTGGCATCCATGTCACACACACACACACACCTATACACACACACACCTCACCTACACAGAGCTCATATAACTCCACCAGTGCTCATCCACTTTGCGCGGTCATCTACAGACTCAATCACTGACTCACTTTTTTCCTCTCCTGTTCTTTCATCCGGAGCTCTGTGTTAACTTGAGGCTCTTTTTTAATGAGGTCTCTATCACAAGTTGTTTTCAGCCTGACTTGTTTTTAAGTAGTAGGCCTCATACTAACAGATCTTTAAAGTATTTTTGGTATAGTGAAACCTTCTTCAGATGCCCCGCCACGATTCATCTTTGGTCTTAATTTTAGGTCTTAGATTAGTTACAACAGATCTATATGAACAAAGTGGCACATGGGTCAATGACTGGATAGTGTATTGATCAGTTCCAATCACAATAACTTCTCTTTCAGCGGTTTATGGATTTTCCACAATGCAGTAAAGCTGACCTCTCTAGGTATATGACAGTAGTCCTATGATCTGCAGTGCATATGAGGCCTTTGCTGTTCTGTGCACTTGGTAACTGCGGGTCATCCCGCTGGTACGAAGGTTAGGGTGTGATATAATGTCAATAAGTCTCACTTCCTTGTTTTGAACGGAAAAGAAATAGGCAACAAATAAATATAACAAGCAAACTACGTATATGACATGGATAAAGCAATACAACATGGAACTCAGCAAAATATAATCAACTTAAAATAACTAACTTATTGCTGTTATTATTGTATTATTTTTTTTAATCATCAAAATTCAAAAAATAACAGTTTTGTAGTAAAAACAAAACAAAGCAAACAAACCTACACCATTAAAATCATCTTATTCTAGCAGTAGGTAAGTTTATGTTAAGTAGTTATTTGTAATATTACTATTGCAGATGTAAGTTCAATATTAGTTACTAGATTACTGCCTGAATTGACACAATAATGCTAATGACACTGTAATTATGTAACAATAATTATTTTCACTTTTAAATTATTTAGTGTTTTTTTTTTCATTGAGGAATTGCGGGTATATGGCCAATTCACCTAATAATTCCTCATAAATAAGTTTAAAAGAAAGAACAAAAACAAAAAGTTGTAATGGGGCAGCTGCTTTCTCTCTCTGTCTTGTTTATCAGGAGCCTTTCTTACCTGTGCGCTCAGCTGCTCAGACTCGGTCTCGTCTATCCAGCACCGTCCAGGTCCGTTTCCGTCTTTAATCCAAAATTTCCAGCTACTGTCGAGTGCATACCATCATGTCTTTAACCTCCCCCCCACTTGGATTACAGTGTCCGGGGTCAAAAGCAAAGCAATGGAGGCTGTTGAAAGGTGCTCCGCTTCTTGCCTCCGCTTTCTGTTGCTCCACAGTCTCTCTGCTTCTCCACCGGACGGACTTTCCCCGTTTAATGCAGGTGTGGCCGCGCACGGCGGCAGGGGACGCTGGTGGGAGGGGACAGAGAGTCTGTGGATCGACCTCTGCACCGCCGCGGGTCCCCCGTAGGGAACCGCAGCACATGACACTGAGTATGTCTGCGCTGAGAGCCTAAATAAAAAAACACTGTGATTGCGATATCGCCCGATGAGTTGAGAGCTTATCCACTTACAGAAGAGAAGTGGTTTAACCCATCCAGTCCCGAAGGAGAATACAAGCAATTTGTCTTCGTCCTACGATCGTCAATAACGGTCATTATTTAATAATAATAATACAGTCTCAATTGATTACCAATAAGGTCACTCCATCAAGTGACCTGGATGTTTAAAGGCACATCAACTTTATCTGAGATGTTGCAATTGGAAGTTTATTCTTGACCTTGAAAACTGTAGTTGACAAAACAATATGACCACGAGGTTCATTCAGTAGCTGTTCTGGAGATTTCGATCATATCTCCTGATCTTCCTTAGCAGATGGAGTTTGCCCAGTTGTCATGGAAATGTAGATGATCAAATATCCATTTCTTTGTGCACTTTAAGAGTTAGCTTTGTGATGTTCATTAGTGACATTCTCGTCTTTGAGAATTAATATCGTGTCTGTGTGTTCATCATATAATTAACAGTCCAGTGGTTCCCAACCTCTGGGTCGGACCCCTCCAAAGGGTCACCAGATAATCCTGAGGGGTCATGAGGTGATTAATGGGGGAGATAGAAGAAAAAAAATCTTTGTACAGTATGAAGTAGCTTAAAATGGAAATGCTCAAGTAAAGTACATGCTTAATTAAATAATTAGCGATGTCCCACTACTGTTAATGGGTTAGCTGGGGGCATGCTAATTGGTCATGTCAACAGACTGATGGAGGTTACTGCAGCACACAGAGGAAACAGGGAGAATAAACATGTACAGCATGCTTGCATGGTGTCAGTAGTAAGATAGATAGATTTATATGACAACGATAAAAGTACATACGAGACTGCAGTCACTCAGTCCTGACATACAATTAAATTAT
Organism: Pampus argenteus; assembly: GCA_036937835.1. Classification (NCBI taxonomy): domain Eukaryota; kingdom Metazoa; phylum Chordata; class Actinopteri; order Scombriformes; family Stromateidae; genus Pampus; species Pampus argenteus. Next base: position 15,249,415 of record CM072870.1, read on the forward strand.
TAACTATAAAAAACAATAAAGCTAAAAGCTTATTTCCATTGTGGTCTTCTATGGGGAAAAAGGGGGGTAAAGTTGGCATATATTCAAGTCAGGCAAAAACCCATTGAAACACATGAAATAACAGTGAACCAACAGACAAAAAGTGGGAGCCTGGATCATATTCAGTATTGTCCAGGTTACCTCCTCCACCACTTCTTCAGGTTCGATATTTTCATTCTCATCAGGGCCATGATCCAAAATTAGATCAAGTGCTTCATTCACAGTTAGTCACTTGCTCATTGAGGTGCTACAACAGAGTGGCATATGCAAACAGAGATGTCTTATTTATAGACCAAAGTCAGAAAATCTGATCAGTGTAGTTGCGTTTCTTGCATGAGAGAGAAGTGTGAATATAGCTTGATGTTTGTTTTTTTTATGCACATATGAATTTTAGTTTGTATAGCTGACACTTAATATACAAACCGTGTCAAGTTTTAGAGAAAAAATGCCTTCACAGTTAATTGTTCCTTCTAATAAATAGCCTCCCTGTGGCATAACACATCGATCATGGCATCTCTGACACAATGGCTGTTATTGATTGATTTCATTTGGCTTTGCCAAGAGTACCTCACATCCATTTACCTCCTCTGCAGCCAAGTGATGCACCATAATTGGGCTAATGTAATATATATATATATATATATATACACAGAGCACTGACAGCAACACTGTCTCAGATGACAGTTCATTGCTTTTTGTGGTGCATGTGGTTATTAAATGTTTGGGTTTTGAACAAGCTATGAAGAACAGCTTGAGATGTAGCAGCAATGTCTGGGTTAATGGAGCATGTTAAGTCAGGTACAAATACAGCTAATGTTTTAAGTTGTGTTGAGGAAAAAGTCAGATATACAGGTATTGTTTAAAAGATCTGTTTAAAAAGTGTGAACTTTCAGAGAAATCATACTGTTTCCCAGGAGGTGGATGATACATTAGTATTTTTCCAGCCAGTGCACGCTCTCAGGGAGGTAAAGAGGCTGTAGCGTAGTGTAGTGCGAGAACAAAAACTAAGACTGCCTGCCGCTTGGTTACATCAGCAATTTACTTATTGGTTCGCTTTTTTGAAATCTGTTCATTCCAGTTACATTACATGCCCCCCTACTGATCAAATATCAGCAATGACTGAATTTAAAGTGGCTACCTTTAAATGGGCCCAAAGAGAGAAGCTAAAACATCAGTGGGAAGCAAAATGTTACTGATGTATTCTCCCAGCAGTACATTTTATTCAAATTGAAATGAAATAGCGAAAAGGTCATGTTTCCTTCAAAAAAGCATCGCACTCAACTACTAGTTTTCATCACCTTTTTTTTCCACACTTGAGAACTGATCATTCACAGCCCATAAAAGTTCATGTACAGCAGTAAAATGTTCAGATTAAATACTTTGAAACAGAAGGCAAATCTCTGAATTTTGTTTATATCAAGAAAGGCTTTTCACTGTCATCTACACAGAGAGGCTGACATGCTGGGAGTCTCAATGACTTGTTTTTCATCATGTTGTTCTTCAGAGCCTCCATGTTTCTCTCCAGGTAATCCCTCTGGCAAGAAAACTCCATCTGTTTCTATTATAGCTCGCTTCACCTTGGAGAAAATGGAGGTGTTCTAGTGAACAGATGTATGACAGTTTGTTAATAGTGAGATGATATTTCCTGAAATATAGGGAGAAGAGGTATTTCTCATCGAGAATATGTGAATAACAGTTGTACAGGTGCACCTTGAGCTTTAAGACAATCGGAGGAATATCCTGCGTCAGAAGTTGATCTTAACTTCATTTAGGAGATAAGATGAAAGCAGAGGAGAGAATGACGTGGGACATTACCACTGACATGTGGAAGCAGTTAGTGATGCACGCAGGAATAAATGCAGTCACTTCAATAACTCTTCATTTCACACACATGAATGCACAGAGGCCCAGATTCATACACACACGCACTTGCACACACTACAAGTTTTGGCAAGTTAAAATGTATAGGACTCACAAGAACACTGTCTCTCTCACACACATACACACCTAAACACACCAGTGCATCCTCCCAAGAAAAATGACAGTATGGGTCGTAAGTTTATATGCAAAAACAACCTATTTGAGTGACAGGCTCTTTCTAGTGGCCATAGTGATTATGACCCAGAGAAGTGACGCAGTTCAGACGACCAAGGTGAGCAAAAAGTGGAAGTGAAGTGATCTTTTTAATCCAAACCATGATCTTTCCCTAACCCTTGTTCATTACCAAACCTAACCCATACCAAGTTATGTTTGTGTCCAAACCCAACCTTGTGAACCTTGTGGAACTACATCACACTGTAAAACACAGTTATTTACAGTGATTTGTAGTGGTTTTGGAAAGCAGCATATGAAAGCCACATATTAGAAAACGTGGGTCATTCTGGAGTGAATGGTACAATCAACCTATGTGGTCATTTAATTATGAGGACGTGTTGAAAAACACACACACACACAGAGAGGAGAGGCTGAGCCAGCACCTATCAGGGACCTGATCCTCGATCTATAAGGACCAGTGTCTCATTTCCATTTAAATTAAAGGTAGCCCAAGTTGGCAGGACAATACAGACGATCACCAATGATGGGGGGGAAGCAGAAACTTTTTTTTTTGCAAATAACAGCTGCAGAATAAGCTTGTTTAATCAATAATAGTTTGTTTTTCCTTGATCTAATGATTTGGCAGATGTTTGCCAAGAATACAAACCTTTTATAGTGGTGGGAATGAAAAATCATTTCAAGATATATCATGGTTCTTGTGATTTTCTGTCATTTCAAATATTTTCTGTTGTTTATGTTATTGTTTATTTTATGTTATGTTTATGTCAACCATGTTCAAAGTTCCAAAACTTTGAACATGAATCTTAAACTTAAATCTCCTTCCCCATCGAATTGACATCAGATTGTTTGCATATTCCCCAGGACGGCTGTCCAATCAGTAGCCTTTATTGCTAAGGTTGTTTCATAGATTGTTCACGTTGTCTATTGACATGTTTCCAATCTGATTCAGACTGTTTAGATGTATTTGAGAAGTTGTTTCTTTCGAGTAAAGAATGAGGAAAACAGAAATCTACCATTGTTTTTTATGTAGCAGGGCGGAAATAGCTAGTCTCTGGCCAAAAGTTTTAGGACAAAACGTCTCTCTATCACCTTTAAAGTTCACAAATTCACACACAGCCTTGTGTTTGTTTAACCCACACACAAGATGAAATTAAAATATGACAAGTTGTGGTTTTATAAGTAGTTAGAAAGAAAGTGAAAAAGTATACTTTTTTGTTTTTTTATCCAATCTCTTTGATGTATCTCTCTTGAGTGTTTTCCTCAGTTCCTTGTTGTTGTACTCTTAAACAGCCTTGATGAACTCTATCTTAATTCTCTTTTACAATGACTCATCATCATCATCATCAAGTTCAGTTGTGTTTTTGCTCCTTTTTCTACAGAAATGATGCTTTTAATATGGCATGAAAGTAAATTAATATCATTTCTGTTTTACCAACACTGCTTTCGGCAGGTACAAATCCAATGCTGTGATCAAATGACATTGAAATGTAAGCGGTACTGTTCGAATGGATTATAATTAGAAAGAGCCACAAACCAATCTGACAACGGAGCATGTGAGCAGCAGCTGCTGCACTCCAAGCAAATCTTTATTCATGAATGGGTGATAAATGTATAAACTCTCTGTCTTTCACACATACTCACACACACACACACAAATTCAAAACAGAAAGGCAAATGTATTTTGTATGTATCCATCCAATTAGTTTTCAGATACAGAGCCTCATTGTTGAGCTTATCTTTTCATAGTCAGCATCTGTGACATTTGCACAAAAACAACTTATCAATGACCCCCGACAGCCCCTCCCTCCCTCCCTGGCTTACAAAGTAAACCACAGACACACAGTGACCGCAGACAGGATGCAAATTTCTGTCCGTCTGCTGGACAGTAGCATGGTGGTTATAAAATATGGACATGCTCTTTCCAGACTGTCACACACACACACACACACACAGCTGAGACAGACAGTAGCAAGATTTGTTACATGGGATCTAACTTCTACAAAGCTTATGATGAATGGGTAAAATTCTGGGACAATATTAATGAGCTGTATCGAGCAAAGAGTCTGCACCACCCTGTTGCATTGCTTAAAGAGGTTGATTTAATGGACTTCTTGATGCATGAATCAATTTGAACCTTTTCAGTGTGTATTTTTTTTCCCCCCTCAAGTCAGATATCCTTTCACTATACACACACAACAGATACTGTTTTGGAACACATTTGGCCGCGTACCTTTAGATATACACACTATTTTTCCAAAATGTTGGCTTGCAAAGCTGAACACATAAAGAAGAAGTTAGGAATACTCATTAGTTTACAATAAATCCATGGCAAACGTGAAAAAATGTTTGCATTTTCCCCTACTTCTGTGTGCATGTCTTTGTCCCAGAGATGATTCAGTATGATCATTCATGACCCAGACTGCAGCTCAGTCACCTTGCCCACTGTGATGTATGTGACTGTGGCTCAATGAGCACAAACAAGGAGAAAACTTTATGAAGAATTTAGGAAGGCTTGTGCAAATGTGATTTATGATGAGATGATCCAATAAGATGAGATGAGATGAAATACTTCTTTCCATTCATATCTGTTGAAGAAATGATGACTTGCATCCCAAGGAACATCATCAGACAGAGTTAGAAAATGACACCTTGATTACTATACCTATGATTACTATTCTTTCTCAAGGAAAAAAACACACTTCTCAACCTCATTAGATGTGTATTGCATTAAATTAACAGTGTCACAGCCCTTTAATGACATAAACCATGCAGGTGTCCAGGTAATTCTAAAGATTACAGAAACTTTATGTCACATTAAAGGTCTCATCTGTCTCAGTGAGTCTGGTGCTTCTCTCCAGGGACCTTCTGATATTTTGCTGTGCAGCTTCGTCTTGTCAGTTTCCATGTTTCAGTCCTTCTTCACGCTGCTGACCTGCAACATGGACAGAGCTTGTGCCAATATGTTGCAGGCTGACAAATGTGGCCAGTTATTAAACAACAAAAGGTCATTTTTATTTTGGTTAATATTACAACAGTGATTCACCTGGTGTCTAGGCTGAAAATAACCTCATTTTTAATAGATGGTTCCTTTCTATCTTCATATGGAGTTTCAGTATTCCCAAGTCAGGGTCACTTGTCTGAAACAAAGGTATTTTTCAGAGGGCTGGTAGTGTGTTATGTAAGCAGGACTCATGGTATCCATGGTATCCAAGGTGAGAGGTCTTCATTAGCACCACAGCTGGCCCTGCTGTCTGGCATTTACCTGAAATTGATAATTACAGATATAGATTGTCTCCAAGTAGACTAATGATCATTACACTTTCTGTACCATCTCTTGGCTTTTGAATTCTACAGGGAATCAAATACGCATTGCATGAAGCAGCCGAGGTCGGAAAATGTTTAAAACATATAAAAAGTATATTAATTGCTGTGGATTTGTCCTTTTCTGCCTGGCATATTTAATAGTTGCATGAAAATATACACTGTTTACATTTCATCAGAAAGTATGCCACAAGAAGTGGACAGTGGTGTTATTTGACACCATTTTGTCTGTCTGTTTAGCAAAATATCTTCTCGTGATATTCAATGAAATTACAGGGACTAAACTAAGGTGGATATGACTATTGATTCTTACCAAAAGGGTTCACTTCCAAAGAGACTCACACCAAATAACATTGTTAAACTTTGTGTGTCTGTCAACGGACAAAATAGAGGCAAGCAATGAGACTCTGGAGAGCTTTCGGTTTATTTATTGTGCCAATTTTTTATATACACCGGTACATTAGTAGACTGGCAGCCCTAAATAAATATTGAGCTCAATTACCACATTGTGTCACTATAATTGGCAAAATGTATGAAAGCAGTTGAAAAACAGAAACTTTATTCAAGGTTTTTTGTCCACACTATAAGCTAAACTACTATGCTAGTAATCAGAAAGACAGGGAGAGGGGAGATAAATGAATGAGTGGACAATGAGTCAGTGAGGAAGGCAATTATTTAGGGGGAGGAACACATTAAAGAAGGAGAGATGAGATGGAGAAGAGTAGACAAGGAGAGGATGGTAGCACACACACATTAGTGTTCATGTGGAGTGTCATGTACTTATATGTGTGTCAAATTTGCTGTTAGGACATACATTCAAGTTATTCCCCATAAATAAAAGCGATCTATTATGCTGTTGTGAGAGAGTTAGCAGAGCACAGAAAGGCTTAAGTATGGCCAGATGGACTAACTGGCTGGCTGGCAGGAAGTAACAGGCTGTACGCCTCTTTCTGATTGGCTCTAATTATGATCTACGGCAGTGCCTCGCAGAGAATCGCTGACTGGGTGATGTGTGTGTTTGTGTGTTTGCACACACACTTGTCTGTGGTGAATCCAGAGTTTTCAGAGGGAAAATAGGAAAGGCTAAGGTATTAAATAAGTCTGTACTGTTGTAAAGAGTGGCAATAAGGTAATGCAACTATCGTCGTATCACATTGAAGTAGCTGTTGTAGGTGTTGCAATTCCACAGTAGTTCCTTATTGTCAGTAAGTTTATTTTTCATCTTTATCTCACACCATTGTCTATAGTTGAACAAATCCAGTCTGCCAAATTAAGACGGAATGAGATCATATTCTTCCCACATCTGTCTTGTTGTGTTTGAGTGTCTGCGTGAGTTTATGTTCCCATAAACTACTGTGGAAAAGTAGTCTTGACCTCTTAAAACTCACTGACTGAGTCATGAGCTTATTGGTACAAACTCCGACTGTGCAGCCAAACATTGTTCAAACAGAACAATCAATCAATACGAAAGCAACTTAAGGGAGGAAAAATGGATTCAATTCATGTTTTCCTCAACATTTCACACACAATACCCCATAATAACAACTTATAAAACCTTTTTTTGCTAGTGTTTGCTAATTTATCAGTATCCACAGCCTTTGCTCAATAGGCTGTGACAAACTTGTAAATTTCCTCCTCTTCTTTGGTCTTTTATCCTTCCTACTTTTCTTATTGTCATTATTTACTTTCACTTCCACTTCTTCCTCTCCTCTCCCATCCTCCCTTACTCAGTGCAATCTTCTTTCCTTCCTTCCTCTTCTTCTTCTCTCTGTCTGGTACTGCTCTTCCTTCTCCTGCTGCTCCCTTTCCCTGCTAACCCTTTCAGAGGGAGCTGCTCTACATGCCAGGCCTCTCCCCTTGCCTTCTCTTCTCTTCCAAACTCTAATCAGATCAATTCACAATTCCATTCACAGGGATATAATAAGGTGATTATGCATGGCCCCCGAGCTGCTTCTACACATACTTTTACTCGCACACAAACACACACACACACACACATGCACACACCTTGCCCCTTTAGCGCTGATGGAAGTTGACGTCGCATTTCCCTTAAAAATTCTGTGGATGTCCTCCGTCAGAGAAAGCTGGCAACCTGGCGCCCTCCCGATTAATTTATCTCTTCACTTCTAATCAGTGTCAGAATAAAGGAAGGACACAGAGATAGAGGAAGAGGGAGAGGTAGAGGAAGCCAGGAGAGAGGAAAACGATGAAGGAAGTGAGGAGAGGAGAGGAGGAAGGTGCAAATGTGCATCTAAACGTTTGATTAGAGTACACCAAGAGACCTCTGTGCATCAAATCCCAAAAGCTCGACAAGCAGATGGTTTCTAACAGGGATGACCTCTACTGTTGTAGTGCAGCTGCCACTTCAGTCTGTGCTTCTTTACCCACCTGTAATACATTCATCTTAAAAGATTAAACCAAGGTTTGTCAGACTGGTGTTACCTGTGGGGCATTGATAACAAAATAATCTCTGACTGCCACTTGCTTATATTTTAGCATAGAGAAATGCTGCTTGATACTGAGTCTATGTTGAGTGAAAGTACTGACCTGTAGCTAATATACAGTTGCTGGGGTTTTTATTATAAATAATGTTTGTTTTAATGTTTCTTCAGAGTATTGAGAGGACGTAACACTCATTCTTGTGGACTACATGGTTTATATCTGCAGCCAAATCTACTCGCCTCTTTCAACTTACACATATGGACACAGGTAAACATATTCATTTAGATACTCATTTAGTTCATGGAAAACACCTTCTGCCTCTGAATGTTTGTCTGAAAGCCTAGTTAAGTCTCTTGAATTATATGATCTGTAAATTCAACTTTATGACCAAAACATTAAGGTTTATTTCATATTTCTTCACACTGGGATTTTTATATATAATTTTTTGCATCTTATATTTGCAGTCAGTGTCAGAGCAGTTTTCTATACGTTGACCATCCTTTAAGAATTTTGATCAAGGACATTGTTGAGTTTGTTAATATACCTCTACACAAAACAACACAAAATTGTATCTACTGTATCTTAACATGGTATAAGTCTCCAATAATCTAAAGCATGGCTTGTAGCCCCTTCACCAAAACTCATTTGTTTGTGAAAAAAAGCAGAGAAGCACACAGTGACTGTGAGGAAATGCAACAGACATAAAGTACAATAGCTTACTACTGAGGCAGAGAGAGTGGGTGTTATTTTATACAACGTCCTACTCCAGTGATCCACCAGGACACACTGCAATGCAAGTATGCAATTTTCACTTCATTTAAACAAGGGAAAAGCAGAGAATGTGAGAAAAGCAAAAAAGAAAGTCAAAGAAAAGTGCTGATGTGTAAAATGCCTCGGTTGGGTGATGGAACACCTGGTTATATGGGGAAACAACACAGATTGGCTAGAGAGTCAAATCCTCCAGTGAAAGTAAACCATGCAGGCTTATGTAGCTTATTATTTCTTTCTCTGTATAATTATGTTACAGCTCCTGTAAAGCATTAGAGGTAGTAGATGGCAAACATGATACGTGCATTGACTTGGACACAGAATGCAATCTTAAGATTAGTTTAGGACAGAAATATTAGATTAGGAGGAATCAAAGGAGCTACCAGCACAGACTGATGCTTAAAACACAGTTTTGCCACATGTGTGTGTGTGTGCACATGTGATACATGTACACGGATAACAGAGATCAGCAATTTCTTTATGGAGCAAAATCATCATCAGTAACAGAAAAATGATTGTGATGTTTGACTGATATTGTGGGGCGTAACACACACTTCAGTCTATGTATCTGAAGAATTCGTATTTTGATAAACTCCGGGTCCTATTCTTCTTTTTAACAAGAAGAAGTGGTTATGTAACTCACTGGCAGCGGTCACCTTGCATTTACATTATTGATTCAAAGGACCTGTTATCAGACCCATCTTCAGAAGAATAGTATACCATTAGCATATAATAAAACGGCACCCAGAGCCTCACGCAGGCCTCACATGACTTCTTTCACTCATTTCTTTTACATATTCTAAACTTCTCCTGCAACTCTTTACAAATGTAGATGCTAAAGACTTCATAAAGTCCCATATATTGTTTCCACCAAACATAATATAAAATGCATTGAATAAAAGATTTGAGAGAAGAGGAATGGGGGCTTAGAACGAACAAATACTTCCTGTTTACAATTCTGCTGGCGCTGGTTGCTAGATCCAGGGATTTTCCCATTGAATACAGTAATAGATTTCCTATGAAGAGCGAACTAGAAGACTAGAAGAACTAGAAGAAAAGCCAGGAAATCTGTACAAAATGTCAAAAAGGAGACCATCTGGAGAACCCCTGATTAAAAAATTATGTCTCTTACAATTTGGCTATAGTCGGTGCATAAATCACTTTCCCCTCAATTATAACAATGACATGAAGTCCATGTATTGACTACTGCCATTTCCCCACTGCACCATCCCTCACAGCATGTTCTTAATGCATCTCTGTATTGAGTGTTGTTATTCTGAGTGTTTTAGATTAAAACAGCTGGGTTTTCTGAAGTGAACTGCTTGTGATTTGGCACTCATTATAGCATATCATCTTGTCTATTTCCCACCCTCATCACTTATTGTCATTCAGCATCTTGACTGTACATCTACTCTTTCAGTAGCAGGCTGAGGTGGTGGGGCGAGCGGGGTGGGGAGGGTGTTATGTGCCCACAGAGGGACCACTTGCTCTCACACTCAATGTCTTTATAGCCAGTACTCGAGTTTGGTGGGTCATCAGCTCCCACCAAACCAGAACTGGACAAGAAATCGAGGTACTGTCAGAAGCTCCCCAGGAATGACCATCAGGAAGGTCATTCCTAAATCCACTAATTCATTATCCTCCAGAGCTAAAGTGTTGTATATACTTTGCAAAACCCCAAAGCCTAAGTGTGCAATGACAAATTAAGCCAGCATTTGTCTCTAGCCTTGGGACAAGAAGACCACGCTTTTATATTCTGCTGGTTCGCAAAACATAGAAAAAGGGAGAAAAAAAACCCATCAAATAAGGGTGTCATCTTATCTATAAACATGTTCAGAGTGTCCAAATATGCCAATTATGTAGTCTGAATTGTAGCCTTGCAAGGTAGCACACATAATATCAAAATGATTTCCATAAAAACCTTGTTGTTAGGCCTGGTGTCAATCTGATACTCAACCAGGCCATGGAGGGAGTTATTATGGCTCTGTTTGTGGCAGAGGAAGTCCCAGCACACAGCACATACACATACTGCGGGCTTAATCTTTAGCAGTCTTGTCATGGATGAGAAAAAAAAGCAGCTAATCAACACAGAACAAATTAGTACAAGAAAATAACGAGTGATTCCCAGTAATCTATTGTTTACTTGCCAAATCACAATATATCTTCAAACTAATTGACTGGCATAGAAGATAAATCATCCATCCGACTTAGACATTCACTGTGTTCTTTTTTCGTCCCAAGCTCCAGCAGCCAGGAATAACTCTAAGAGAGGAGCTTGACAGAGTGAATCCAACTTATTTTCATTCTGCTGTCAGGAAGTGGCACGTCATTCTGGCCCCGTCACAAGAGTGACAGTGCAATATGATAAATCAATGGACTCCATTTCTGTCTGGCTCAAGTGATTACGACGACAGAAATGGAAATTATGATATTTTTCCTTTTGAAGATGTCTCAGAGTGGGAATCTGACCATGCAGAGAATAGAGGATTTAAGGGTGCAAATCGTAAATATTGATTTACATCAGAGTAGAGTGAAAGTCATTCTCATGGGGGATCAGTCGGTTTCTGCTTTGAGGACTAGGAGGATAAGCCACTGAAAGAGACTGGTGATATCTCAAATAAACAGTGGTCATCATCACAGGGGACCCATATTCTGTCAATCGTCAAACATGAACAGTCGGATATTCTTGAGAATCTCGTGGACAGTCTGCTGGACACCAGGAAGCAGTGTGTCATCCACTGCAACATTCAGCAATATAATATAAATGTGGCCATAAGTTGGACTTAGTTTTTACTTTGGGTGTGGACTTATCTTTGGTTTTAAGGGACATTTTTATATTTTTTTTATTACATCTCTAATCATGATCTAGTTTTTAACTTGCTGAACAGGAATCCTCGGGAAAGCGGGAAACCACTGATGCTTACTGCATGCTCATACATCTTTAATGGCATTAGTGCATCAGGATTATGTGTGGAGTCTGATAAATCCTTAGATTTGTTTCCAAACACAAATGACTTAATCGACTGCTTCAATGATATTATTCACAACTGCTTTAGATAATATCGCTTCACTAAAATGTTTATTTAAATCAAATTCATCTACTGTATCACCTTGGGTTGAATGGAAAGGGAGTGAGAGACAGTGAAAGAAATCAATTCTCTCAGTACACAATAAGATCATGAATTTTTGATTACAATCTTATAACAGGGAAATTAAAGATGCAAGAGCAAAATATTTTTCCGAACTCATCACCTCCAACCACCACAAACCTAGTTTCTTATTTAACATCATTGATCGATTAGTCCCTATTACGTAAAATGCAAACTGTTATAGGTTTTTAAACTTTTTCATAGACAAGATCTTCTGTGTCTGACTTAGTTTGTCGTCAGTTGGATACGCGTTCTTTTAAGGAAGATACTATCCAAGAATGGACTGAAACCATTTCACATATGACACCATCATCAAGCCCACTGGAGATAATACCTATACAATTATTATTGGTGGTTCTAGATAATGTAACCAGATGCCTGCTCTCAATCATCAACAGTTCTTTATTTTCAGTTCATGTGTTCATGATTATCTTAAGACTGCAAGTCCAGCTACTCAAAAAAACAGGTTCTGATCCCTCTGACTATCGCAAACCAAAGACCGTGGAGTTCTTAGCCTCTCTTTATATCAAAGATTTTGCAGAGAATCGTCTCAAATCAATGGTTGGAAGTCTTGAGCAATAACAATATTTTCGAAAAATCAGGTTTCGGCCGTTGTAAGAGGTGTCAGTGATATCTTGATGAAGGCTAGTGCAAGTGAATGCTCGGTACTGGTTCTGCTTGATCTTAACGTTGCATTTGACACGGTGGATGATTATTATTGAAAGGTTTAGAACATGAGTCGGGATCTCAGGATTGCCCTCCAGTGGTTCCCTTCATACTTTTCTAATGGAAAATGTGTTGTCTGTTGATGGCTTTACCTCCTCTAAAGTATTGTATATGTATGAGGTGCCACAGTGCTCCATTCTAAGACCAATTTATTTAGTCCCTTCGGGCCACATTATCAAACAGTATGATATTTCATTTTATTGCAACGCGGATGATACTCAGCTGTACTTGTCCTGCAAACCGTCTGAATCAGCAAAGTTATCTTCCCTGTATAATTGCCTAGGTGCATTTAAGGATTGGATGGCAATACATTTTCCTCAGCTTAAATACAGCCTCTGAACGCATCTCAAATGGAAATCCTTATTATAGGCCCTGAGCACACGCATGGCCATGTTCTGCCTGCTCTCGGCTCTCTAGCTCAGCATGCGGTACCAATAGTTAAAAACGTTAGAAGTCATTTTACATCAGAACCTCACTCCCATGTGAAAAGGCTAGCTACTGTTCACACGTCCAAAACATGATTGCACGGCTTCAGGGTGTCCAAAATGCAGCGATTTTATCAAATGCCTCTATTTTAGCTTCCCTTTACTAGTTGCTAGTTACTAGTTTACTCTTGACTTTTAAGGTTGTAAAGGCCATGGCACTGAGCTACCTGGCCGAGCTTCTAGATCTTTACTCACCAGCCCACAGCTTGAGATCTTCTGATAAGGTGCTGTTAGCTATTCCCCGATGAAGGCAGAAGACCAAGGATGACCTGTTAGGGTTCCTTTGGTATATTTCTGAAAAGAAGTGAAAAGATAATTTTCTCTCTGTGTATTTAACAAACATATGCCTACATATTATGACTAGAAAAACTGGGGAAAAAACCCCAACTTTACTAGCATAAATCCCTACCAAAAACTATAATATATATACAAAAAAATGTACATTAAATTGATAATTGCAGTGCCAAATAGATGCATGATTATTCATGCATCTATTTGATGAGAGACTCTAGATGTTCTGTCCCGTTTTATACAACATGAAACATGACAACACAGGATAATATAGCACATATACTAATATATATACATATACCTAATACAGATCTGTGATTTATGCAGACTAGATAACAAACAACTATTTTTGTCAAAATTGCCTGCATTTGAGAGAAACAATTTGTCTCAGTGGGTAGCTACCAAAATAAACATTAACAACAAGTAGAAAAATGCAAAATGGGATATTATTGTATGATGCCAACTGTAGCTGACCTTTTTTTGATTAATGAATAATGTTATATATTATTGTAGTCTTTGGTTGAAATGAAAGCCTGCAGATTGATTTGCTCTCCAGAACTTCTAGTTTTATGCTACATTTATATATTCTCTAATATTACAAATAAAATAGTTTACTCTCTTCTTTGTCTAAAACTAAAACATATTCTTCATACCTCAAGTGATTAATTTTTGCCACTCAAATAGATCAGTATTCAAATAATCTACTGTAAATGACCTCTTAGTCAGAGAGTCACAGTTTTTAGCACACTGTCTGTATGTCCTTGTCTTGCATTACATGATATGTCTTACAGTAAATGTATTGTGCTAAAATGTTAGTCCAGGTTATACCAGCTCCAACACTTATTTATAATGTAATGTAATATGTCCTGTAGATAGATGTACGATACCATGGTTGACAGCTCTTGATATAAGCCCTCAGTAGGGTTAAAATCCTTGCTTGACCACTTGAGATAAATCCCTTCCAAGTGACATTTTGAGGAAGATAAAGTCACTTTCATGGTCACTGGTCAAAGCACATGATTAACATTCAGCGTGTGCACACCCTGGCTCTAACTGCAAGCCTCCAATCATGACTGCTGTGTGACTACAAATGATGAATACAAACTGTATTTATCCAACGCAAAAGTGAAAGATTGCAATTTCTATATGTCTCTTGCTACTGTGTACAGTGACAATGCTGCAGGTTGTATACAATAACATGAGCTTCTTATTGCAGCTGATGGCCTTTGCATATATTCCTTTAGACTACTTTAAAGTCAGAACAACATCAAAAATTACAATAGATTACAATAAGGAGATAATCAGTTTGCAGACATAACAGTGACAAGTAAAAACAATAAAAGTAGAACCTATGAACAAAAAAAAAGGGCTTGAACCCAGATCTAGAAATAGACGCAAACACACGTGGCTCTGTTTATATCTTGAAAGGAGTAAACATCATATCTCTCATCTGTTATGTGACAAACTCTTACTGATGTATGCAAAGATTACAGTTAGTCAAAGTAGCTCACGTGATCTTCCCTACAGGCCAAAACTATAGTGATACTGGGCCAACACTGCAGACATTTGTCTCAATCATGACAGAAAAGTGACAGAAATCGGCTCAGGGAGAGAGCTGTGGAAAAGTGATGTCATTAGTTTATTTTATGATAGGTGGGAAGTGAAAGTCATGAGGCATTCATTTACACCATTTTAAAGCAGATTCTTGAAGATAATTGATTCAAGGCTTTGATCAACACCAAAGGAGGCTTAGAGGCAGAGGAAGTTGCTCCTCTTCTATTTTTGAGAGGCAGCAGAGAGATCAAAATATAAAAAGACTGTTGTTGAAGTTGAAATAAACCATGACCAAATCTCCGGTTAATTTATAACTTTTTTTTTTTTTTTTTTTAACTCAGATTAAAATGCTTCAGCAAGGGGGGGAAAACAGTCTGTGTGAAGTGGTGAGAGGAGAGCAGAGGAGGACTTCTGCAGTCCTCCTTGATGTGGGATTTCTTATATGTCAATTATCAATTTAATGTACATTTTTTTTACTAATCTATTATACACATACAATGGCACTTCAATGGAGGACGTCCTCCCTAACCAATCAATAACCAGAATACAGCACTGACATCACATTGGTCAATGACAGAGGAAGAGAGCAAATAATTTAAATAAATTAGTATCATAACCCCAGATTAGAAAGCTAGTCTAGGTTTAGCTGCTGTTTTTTCAGTGTTCAGTTTCATAAAAGTTAATTAACACTTTGAAAAGTTTTGTTGACATTTACTTTTTTTTCCAGGTAAGTACATTTCATTGTCTGTGCCTGTTTTTCGCTAGCCAAAATTAGCATTAGCATTAGCGTTAGCGATATCACAGTTAATCGTAGCCTGTGACAGTACCGTGCTAACCAAGCTAGCAGCTAGCCTTAAAGGCAGCTCCTCCTCGAGTATACAAATTGAACTGGCTCCAAAGATACAAGATGGTGACGGTCAAAATGGCGCGATCCGGATTTCAAAACGGGACTACACAAACTAATGGGAAGTCACTACTACTACGTCCAGTATTTAAACATTATTTACATTTGAAGGTTAAACAGCATAACTTCAATGAAACAACGGGGAGAGTTAGCTTGTTTGTTGCTAAAGACACCAGACTGGCTAAACAAACAAGATGATCAACAACAACAACAGATGCAGTGGGACGTTATGACATGGACACTTGATCTCTATGAAAGAAAGAAGAAGACGTCAGTTACCGTGAGTCACATACACCTGCTCTCTCTCTCTGTCTGTCTGTCTCTTTGGTCACTAATTTCTTCTCTGCTGGTTAAATGTCTCTCTGTCTGCAGTGTGAATTATCGTTTTAACAAGAAAGCAGCAAAGGGATCCTATAATGTGTTGTAGGTAGTTTGCCTGGACACTGGAGCTGTTGAATAGTTATAGTGATTTGTCCAGATTTACATGGAAAGAGGCTGATTGATTTGCATTTGATCCAGTTTGTAATTGAGTGGTTGTTCAGTCACCTGTTGATGTTGTGTGATTTGTGAATACGTGTGCAGGAGGTCTGGCTTCATTCTTCATTCTTGTTCATTTTTTTAAGCTTAAAGTAACTATAATTCATTATTTTTAAATACTAAAAGTTACTATAATAACAACAGTGTCAGCTGTTTGTTGTGTGTAAGTCATGTATTTGATACATGCATACTTTATATATACACAATACTTTTTGATGTGAACCTATACTTTTAGATCTGTGAATGTGTTTAGTGTTCAGTCTTTCCAGTATTTAAGCACTGATCTGTACCTGTAGCAGATTATAGCATTTGGGGTACTTTCTAATATTCTGTATACTAAGAAAATACATTGTAAATCATGTAATATGCTATACGTAGCCATGGTATTGGCAGCTCCTTTTCCCTATGAACCAAACTATCCATACATCCATCTGTTTATTTATTGCAACAATCAAGGTTTTGTGTGTCATACCTTCTCACTAAAATCTGCACGACAGCACCTCCAGATGGTTTCCTTCGGTATTACATGCCATCAATACATAGTCTCTATACCGTACAGCCACATACAGTGTATACATGTTTTTATTTCGAATATTTGTTGACAATAATATTTCATTTAGTAGTGAAACGTGACATGACCACATTAATAAATTATCTACGTGTTTTATATCGGATATTTAAAAGGGGAAGTATTAATACGATTATCTCCGTTTGCGGTCTTTATATTCAAACGGATATATTGCGTATATTTATTTACACCAATTGCGCTAATTTAACTTGATCAATATAAACTTTGCCTGCTAGGAACCTTTGGTCGGACACGCTTGTTTCCACCGGCGCACTGTGTTAGTCAGATGTTCAACACGGACACTTCCTCCCCACGTGAAACGCTCCGTACATGTGAGGAGCAGCACATCATCAACAGCAGCTTTCTTTACGTTTCAAGGCTACTAGACTTCACATTTTTACCATATGATTATCGATAGTGAGACAATGGAGGGGATGGAGGAGGACGAGGTGCTCGGCGAGGAGTCAGAGGAGGAAAACAGCGAATTATCAGACAATGAGGTGAGTTTACTCTTATCAATACCCGCTAACGTTAGCTAGCCAGCTTCCTGAGAAAGCAAGGGGTCTAAAGCATTTATTTAACTGTAGAAAACTCGCTGCCACATTAACTTGCGGTAAAACGAACTGCGTCTGTGTTTTATACAAAGTAGGAGAGAGAGACAGATGTGAGCTTAGAGAAGATTAGCTGTCCTAAATGATAGGGGCATAGTTTTTAAAGTCTGTATTAAAGCAACAGTCGGGTGCCCATATGAACACTGAAAGAGGTTTTCTTTGCTGTAATTAATCAGTTTTTTTGCATTTTTATTTGACTAATATTTCTTTGTTGTAGCAGTATGTGTGTGTCTTTGGTTGCAGTACATGATATGAGTGAGTATATCTAACCAACTTTTGTTTTCCTCAGCTCCAAGAAGCCTTCTCAAAAGGGTTGTTGAAGCCTGGGATGAACGTCCTGGTGGATAAACCCAAAAAGTGTGTCAACAATGCGGTGAGTGAGATATCAATAAAAATGAATGGTTAAACAATTTACACATATAAAGTTACACATATAAAATTATGTTATGTTGTGTGTTGTCTCGCAGGAAGGTTTGAAGCAGTGCCTTGCTGACTTCAGAAAAGACCTCCCGTGGGTGGAGAGGCTGGATCTGACCAACCTGCCAGCTGAAGACATTCTCGCCAAGGCTGAAGGAAAAGACCCCAGCGCGGCCAACGGAGAAGTCAATGCAGATGATGATTTCCAGAGAGAGATGTTCTTGTGAGTGACCGTGACTTGCAGAGTGTTTGGAAATGTAATGTTGAGTCCATTTAACAGGTCTGTCACCCCAAATATTAAACTCTTGATTGGCAATGGTTATTTTCACACTTTTCAACAGTTTTGTCGGGTCTAGGTCATTCATTTTGTCTATGATGCATGTATTTTCACATTTAAAAAACAAAAACAATGTAAAACATCATCACCCAATACACACTTTTGAGGATAACAACTTCATCTATTCAAAAAGAGTTTAGTTTGCAAATTAGACTCAAAATCTGCTTGCTGCTTGATTCATTTTGCTTAAATACATCCAACTCCACAGACTGCACCTGTAACCACTTTATGATAAATGTTTTTGTCAACTCACAGCTACCGTCAAGGTCAAGCTACAGTTCTTGAGGCACTGCCCCTTCTACAGAAGCATGGCATAGCCACCAAGAGGCCTGAGGATTACTTTGCAGAGATGGCCAAGTCAGATCAGCACATGCAGAAGGTGAGCAATTTGTTCATCACAAGGTTCTGTCTCTTATGTGATTACACAGGTGTAGTTAACTCATAATTTATATAATTTTAGTAAGAGAAAAAAGCTACAGCTGTTTAAATTTTTCCAAATCTAAACCTAAACAAATGATTTCCACACTTAATATATAATCTCACTTGAACTCAAACTTTGAAAAATAAAAATGTTTTTCTGCTTCCACCACCTAGATCAGGAAAAAGCTGATTTCAAAGCAGGCAATACTGGAGAAGTCAGAGAAGGCCAAGAAACTACGTGAGCAAAGGAAGTTTGGCAAAAAGGTTGGTCCCTGTTCTCTAAGTTACTTGTTTATTTTTCATGACACTGTACTTTGTTCATCGGGAAGTAGCAAAGATATCACATGGAAACAATAGTGTCTACTTTAGATTACTCTGCTACATATCTTTTAATATACCTGTTTGCATGTTAGGTTCAAATTGAAGTGATCCAGAAGAGACAGAAGGAGAAGAAGGCCATGATGTCAGCTGTAAAGAAATACCAGAAAGGTGGGGTGTGGATTCATTCCAGTGTTGAAAATCATTTTTCATTTTCATTGTATGATCAGACTGTGTTATAGCCATTTCTCCAACACCTGTAAAAAGTGATGGTTATTAATGCAGAATAACTTAAAGATGTTTCTCCACAGTTCCCCCAAATCTCTGTGACTAATATTTACAATTTCTGATCATCCCCAATCTTAGGAATGACTGACAAACTGGATTTCTTGGATGGAGACCAAAAGACAAGTAAAGACTCTTCTCAAGGCCCAAAGAAGGCAGTAAACAAGAAGGGGTAAGTTGTGCAGTCTCAGCTGGATGCTGTAATAAGCATTATGCTTTGGTATTTTGGGCTTTTGTTGTCATGTTTTGTGGCATTTTCTTAAGACCTTAAACATGACTGCTATTGCAGCCCCAACTCTAAGAGAAAATATAAGGACCAGAGGTTCGGCTTCGGAGGCAAGAAGAGTGGAAAGAAGTGGAACACCAAAGAGAGCCACAATGATGTTTCTGGCTTCCGCGCCAAAGTGGCTCATGGAAAGGGCGGAAGAGGAGGAAAAAAAGGCAAAGGAGGGAACCAAAATGTGAGTCACACACAGCGAGGCACTGCTTGACTGATTTAAAAAAAATTAGAAATCATTCTCAAGGGAACTGATATAGTTGCTAGAAAAACTGCTCTGTACTATATGGAAGCTAATTTTCTCTAAAATCGTTGGCTTTCAGAAACGCCCAGGCAAGTCTGTTCGCAAGAAGATGAAGTCTCGCTCGTAAAAACGGATGGAGGCTGATCAGTAGGCTGGACTTTGGACAATGCTTCTAGACAGGAACACAGACTCTACTTCACTTATGGTACAATATGTTTTCCATAAAGTGTGTCTGGATTGATACGGAGGACTATCTTTACCCCCTTCAAGCCACACAGAGAGTGACGTCCTGCCATATTGCTGAGGGAGCTGTTTAATAGACACGGTTGCAAAACTGGTAAACCCAAGACTAGACTGTGGAGAGCTACTCAGTATACGGTGTTGTTTTACTATAAGTCATTTTCCCAATGTTCATAAAAAGAATAGAGGATTTAATAGTTAAGAAGTTGTCTTTTTCTTTATTAGTTGTCAGTTTTTATTGTGTGTCTATTGCTGTCTCTGCATATGCCTATTTGATAAGGTGGTTTAAAGCCACTTTCTGTGATTACACCTCTACACCAATATATACACCAACTTTCTCGCCATATAATTTACAGTGTGTTTGATGTATATGCAGTCTTATTTTCTCAGCTCCTTGACATGATTGATTCTCTCCCATGTGACATGACATTTTGTAATATTGAGCAGCTGTCAGCTTTGCCCTTTCCCATTCATTAATATGATTAGTACATGATGGCCAGGTGTGCTTTGTGCAAATGTTTCCCTCACAAGTGTTTTTTTCTAGGTTTGCAAAGATGGAAATACAAAAGGGCAGCTTCTGGCTGGAGACACTTGCATGTTTTTATGATTAAACAAATAAATCTGACAAGAGGTGTTCACTTCATGTAGATCTTCAGTCTGTATTTCATGCTCTAATTTGATCCACGCAGGATAGATTCTTTGTGTTTGGTGACATCGGTGCAGACTCGGTAGAAATTGAATCTCTTGTCGTAACGGTTGGATGGGATCTGGAGGGCGGGAAAACAATAATAGATATGAGTAAGATCTGGAGATGAAGGTGGATTTAAAGGACTGCTATATAAGACCTGCTGCTGTTCCCTTTTGGGTTTCATTGCAGATATAAAAATATTCCTGTAATATTCAGAATTCTGAAAGTAACATAGATTATGATTTTGCTCTAATGTTTGGATTGCATATTTAAAAACAAAAAATGTTAAAGTTTTCCTCACCAGTTGAGTTGACACCCATCCAATCTCCTGACTCTCAGTCAGTGGCAGTGCATATTTCTTAGTGGGTTCCTGGCGAGCTTTGTGGAAGACACTGATGAAGTCCACTTGAAAAGAGGAAAACACATAGAAATTAATTCTCTCCAACTCCATTCTGTTTCAGGATTGTAACCCAGGAAGGTTAACCCAGCATGCATTTGACATAGAGAGAGAGAGAGAGAGAGCTCGTAGGTCAAATGTAAATCCAGCGAATCACTAACACACAAAGAGACAACACACCCATTCCTGTCTGCATTTTAAAGGCTCCAATCAATGAACCTGTATCACCAGAATACACAAGGACCGTAATGCTTTCCCCAGAATAACTAGCTAAAGTAAATCACTTGATAGTTATTTGTTTTTCCCCTTTAAATCTGTTCAGGAAATAAACTTACAGTTTTCTGCAATCACCTCTGGAGCTTTCCTGGACATGGGTTTGTCTGGCAGGACATGTACTAAAAGCCAGTGGACATACATTTGTGTAGGAGAAGAGAAAAGCAGAGGAGGATATGTCAGTGATTATTAATACTGTGTAACAACCTATATGTAGGTAGGCTATCACAAAAGCGCACAGAGATGGTTTAATTGTTATAGGCTACATCTTCAAGTCACACGTTGCTGTTATTAAGTTCTTTAGAGTTAGCTAATATCTCACTGAGAGTACCAAGAAAACATGTGTGTTATAAATGAAGACAACAGGTGAAGAACTTACGTTTCCTGTATGAGTTGATGCTGAACTCCGTGTGGAGTTTCTGTTGTCTTTGCTCTTTCCGGATCGTCTCAACGTGAATCAGGTTTTGATGGACGAAATCAATTTTCTCTTTTTCTGCCATTGTGGAAAAACAAGATGCACTGATACTGAAAGAGAGAGAGAGAGAGGTGGCGAAATTAAGATGAGATTTCGGCGAGGTGTAGGAGTTTATGCTTGATTTCTATGCACGTTACCTAGCAACCGTAAACACCCGTGGCTGCAGTAACGCGACTCAACCACACGATGGCGCAACGCGCTCGGCTTTGTTTCATGGTGCTGTCTCATACTGTACAGACATCTCTGGAGACAGGCTATTTTTTTTGGGGGGGGGGGTTATTTTTGCTTCTGCAGGCACTGCTGTTACAATAATGCCAAAATAATAAAGTTATGAAATGTATATACTACTTTCCACAATCAGTAATTACATAGTGTTTTACAAAGGCATCGGGCAATAGAATAACAATATAAAAAATGATAATCGAGTGACAACTGGAAAACAAAACAAAAGTAGATCAAATTATACATTTTTAAAAACAAATTTAAGAGTGAAGGACATAATAAAATACTAAATACATATACAACAAATCCTTATGTGCCTGTTATTGCTAATAGAAAGTCTTGTCAAAAATATTCTCAGAAATTAAAAATATATCTTCACAACAACATACACTCACCATGCAGGACCACTGGAATATTAAAGTGATTGTTTTTAAGCGTCATTACAGTCGAGACTAAAACAAAAATATTTACAAGTCGTTTAAAAATTAAAGTTTTAGGCTAAATTATAGTTTTCTCTGCTCAGTTTTTGATCGTGTTTGATATTTCAAGTGCTTGTCTAAACAGGGATTCAGACTGTATTTTTGGAGGAGCATTTTGCAGACAAAGCCTTATGTGAAACCAAAAACAAGTCATAACGGGATTATCATTGCATCACAATACATTTTAAATATGAATCTTTAACTCTGTTCTACAATGTTCTGTTTTTCTGACAAATTGCCCTCATCAGTAATACATTCAGTGTTACATCTAGAAATCATGCAACCTTTGAACTTTGAAAAAATTGGGAACTGATTGACCGCAAATATTTTTTATTATCAACAAATCTGGTCTCGCATCTAGTCTCACAGAGCAGACTTTCAGAAGCCGTTTGTTCGTCCCTGTATTTGTCCCTGTACACTGTATTTTGTGCCATGTTGAAAATGTTTGCCTGGAGCATCAGAGTGTAGTGGAAGAGTACGTACTGAATGAATATTCCAGTCCAGTCTGTGTGAACATGTCGCCAGTCTGAGTACAGTGTGATTTTTGTTTTTAAGTGCATATAGGACTATGACATATGACAGTTGAAGTATTTTTCTTAGTTAATTCACCAGGACTATCTGCTCTAAGTCTGAATTCTGCACACACTGACACTTTCACTGCATGTGCACAACACCATGGTGTCTGCTTGCCTAATTTAATGACTTTGAGCATTTCACCCTAACAAAAAAACTTTTAAAGACTAACAAGAACTACCCAAAAGACCTTGTCACAGTGCAGTGTGTATGTTAAGAAATAGTGGAGTGTCATTTCTCCACATTGTCTTGGAGTACACTTGACTTCCTCTCCTCTCTGTGGTGTCATGGATCACACATAACGGTACTTTAACATTTTGTATATAGTGCTTATGGTTGGGTGGTTGTGGTTCAATGATACATTTTCAAGGCTGCAGTCACAATAGCTGGCTGCCTGCTGACTTCTTGCTGCTTCTCTACTCGCATAACAATAACTTATTTCATTTCTCTTTCATTTGTTTTCCTCTTCTCCTGCAGCATTCCTCTCTTCGCACTGTCCCATCTGTTCTGCTCGGATGTACTTTTTATTTATTTATTTTTTTTACGCTCTCCTGTCGTTCTTTCTTTGTCATGAACTAATGTGTGATGCACGCATGCTTCCTCTCAAACTAACAGACAGCTTAATAAAGGTTAAGATGTTCATCTCTTGGTTCCCATCCCATAACCTGATTCAAACGTTATTGGCCGTGTATGAAAGATATAATGGAAACGGGTAATAACTCAAAGACTGGGAGGGCTGAGGAAGGGGGGGAGATTTCTGCGTGGATGAGTGACAAGTCCCCTGTGGTGTTTGTGTTTGTGTTTGTGTGTGTGTGTGTGTGTGTGTGAGGAGGAGTGAGCAATATGTATTACAGGAGGATGGGAGGGTTTGCAGTGTCAAGCTTTGCTCCCTGGCTTCTGTCACAGTGTCGGACCGTGTTATCATCAAGGCAGCTTTTGAGATCCTCAGGCTGGGAATAGTCAAAGGCCAGTTTGTTAGTTTGTTCAAACTCTACATGCTAAGGAAACTGTTACAGATGGTGTGTGAGTTGATCAAATATGACAAGGTTTCAGATATATATATTTTTTTAATTCTCTCCCCCATTTATAGTTAAGAGAAAGTCTTTGGTTTTAATATGGCTGAGGAGACGTATTAATGAGTGACGTGAAGTGTAGTGAAATCGTTATCTTGTAAAGATTTGAGGAGGTTATTACATAAACCACTTAACAAATTAAAAGTCTGTTTTAGGCATTTGTTGGCAGCTTCTGGATGAGAGTAGAGATGATAACATACAATCAGTGTCAACACATTAAAACATTTTTTTTGGCAGTCTGAGTCTGTGCCTCTGTTTGGATGTGGCATGATTGTCTTGCTGTTGTAAACGACTTGTGCTCTGAGGAAAGCCTCAAGCTGAAACGCATCAGAAATGATATTCTAGTTAATCACGATGCTGCTATACAGATGTTGACCACTTTGATTGTGTGCCACCTTTTTTTTGAGTGTTGATTGCATGATGTGCCCTTTAAACAGAGATCTCACATGCTCTGATGAAGGCTTTCACACCAAGACACATCAAAATTTGACGGTTGTAGCTTTACTCGTAACATACATAAAACAAACGAGAGATGCACACTTTACCCCGTCACATCATCTAATCCACTGACATATGTATGATGGCTAATGAAAGCAGCTGGTATTTCTTTAAGAGGAAATGTTTGCTGAGGTTTTTAACCTCGCTAAAATGTGTAGTTCTTAATTTTTGTAGCTGATTGACCTTTTGCGAGTATCTGTGACTGATATTCAAAGGAAGCTGTGACATTTTGAATCAAGCACCACTTAATAAAAATGTTAATTGATTTTCTATTGCATAAACTCAGGCTGGACAGGAATTTTAAAGAACTGCTTTCATTGAAGATGCACCAGCACAACCGGTGATAATTGACTACTACTATAACTAAACTAATGGACCTGAACATTAAGTCTCGTCCTTGGAAACAGTAGTTTGAATAAAAAAGCATCTTGATGTCACCTGAGTAAACTATCTGTTGGAGAGTCGACTGTGTTTTTTTTTTTTTTGCTATCTAAATGTAACAAAAGTTCACTTTGTTAATGTGTTTTATTTGGGAAAAGACATGCTGCTTACTTTCCTGCAAAATGAGTTCAGGGTGGATTTTCTGCATCTCTACCAACAGGTCCTTATACTAAAATGACTAAAATTCTTATACTGTTGTGGTTAAGTTTATGCAGCTACACTAATACTGAGGCTCTTGGGCCAGTTAGGGAAATATACGGGTTTAAATGTTAATAGGTATCTGTTGTGGAGAAATCGCTGAAGTCATAGGTCAATGGTGAGGTCAGGAGGGAAGAAAGTGTTCAGGAGCCTCTGATGTCTTATGCTGTATTATTTATTTGACTCTTGGCCAAGAGAGAATTAGAGACACAATCAGAATACACCTGAAGTGCTTGAAATCGGTCTCACATTCTGACAAACTCGTGATGGTGGAAATACTTTAAACCCAAAAGATCACACCCCAACCTTACACGCCCCAGATTTAGTCAAAGATAATGTCTTTGACCCTCAGAGGTGTTATTGCCAGCCTATTCCAGTCTGGAGACACAGATGTCCGCTTACGCAGATTAGAACAGCAACAGCAAGCTATCTATTATGACTAGGAAGGCAGCAACAGTCCTTCCTTCGACCCTTGCCATACATATTTGTTTAGATATAATGGCACCAGAAGAAAGACAAACAATTACTACTGCCGAGGACCACAAGGCCCATAGAAAATTCCATAACAATCCCCTCTTATTGATCATAAGATCAATACTAACTACTGAATCATAATAATAATAATTACCAAATTTAGAGACCACCAGGGAGTACAGTCAGAATGGGATTGACACAAACATTATAAAACATTTGTAATCACACAGAATTATTCAAAAGGACATCCATAAAAATCATCTTTCTAAAAAGCAATCGGTTTAGATTACTTCATACAATCAGTGAGAAACTTTAAGAACCCCTCTTATGTACCCCATCATCCCATTCCCATGATGTGTGAGTTCCACCTTCAGGCCAACAGGGACCTTTAAGATAGCGAAGATCCCCTACAACACAAAGGTGTTAAAGATGGTCATCAGGGAGGTCACAGATCATGTGCAAATATGCCACTGGGAGAGGAGAAAGATCAAATTTAATATTTTACCTAGTAGATAAAACCCTAGCAATTAGAAGGGATTCTATAAAACAATTGATTTAACATTTTTAGAGCAAATTTCTTCTCTATTTGAAATCAATCACAACAATCATCCTTGAAATCAAAACACTGCAAAATCTTCGACCCATGTACTTTATGTACAGTAGATGGTCACCAACCATGGAGAGGTTACCAGCACGTACGATGCATGGTGGCATGGAATCCATTTCCGTAGAACTTTTCCATGAACACTCGATATCCATCAGTTGCATTTCATCATAACCAAATTGTAACTTTGAACTTTTAAGCATGTATTACATTACTGTGAAAACCATCATTGAAAATAGATTTTAAAACTGATTTATAAAATGGCAATTTCTAAATGATTAAAATCACATCTCTTAGAATACTAAACAACCAGTAAAGCCAGAATCATCACATAAAGTTAACCTAAAATGAAACACAGAGATAACAGAAAACATAGACACCATTCATTTACAGACCATAAGTCTCCTCTTCATCATTTTCACCAAGAGAAAGATCATCAAGGTCAAAGCCTCGAATCCTTTCCCCAAAACCTTCAAAATGATAATACCTCTTACCAACTGGATTGGAAACCTCCGGGCGTATACACACCTGGGGTGCTTGGACCACTGACCTTGTTGTCTTCTTCACCATTAGTTTAATCAATGAGATCATACAAGTGCAGAGGAAAAGAATAAGGAGTCCACCTACAAATAGAGTAGTCAAAAATTTAACTAACCCTGATCCCCATGACCCCAAGATACCAGAAAAATCCCCTAAGTTAAACCCATGTTTATCATGTAACTCTTTGATACCTTGAGCTGTGTCATGCGCCATATCCATGACCTCAGCAGTCGCGTCGGAGATGTAGGAGCAACATTCAGTACCTATAACTTTACAAGTTCCTCCCTGTGCTGCCAACAGGAGATCAAGCGCCATACGATTCTGTAAAGCTACAGTTTTAACTTCTTGCAGCTCCCTATGTTCAGCTAACATAGCTCTGCTGGAGGCATTGAGATGATTCTCCAGGACTTTAGACAGGGATTCAAGCTCCTGTTGCGTTATATACATACCGTACCAAGGCAAGAGGACGCTGGCTATCTTTTGAGATGTTGAGATTTCTCTTTTATATTTATGTAGAGGCGGGTACAATGAAGCAATCTCAGCGGATTTTACTTCCCTGATCAAGGGAATCAGGTATGCTAAATAGCAGACGCCATGAAACAACTCATAGGGCATGCAGCGATAAGCTTTATCTCCACAGACTAAATACACTCTCTCAGGTAACGACGACTGCTTCAGAGTGACATTTACTACTGTATTACAACTGCTTTGTCCTAAATTATCAGGTCCGTCTCCTACTCCCTGAAAACACAAAGAAACATTTTGCAGTTCATGTGTAAACACCGGAGGCACATAAGTTGAGCAATCACGTTGTGGAGTTCGCTCCATCTGTTGTGGCACTGAGCAGTTACGCTTCTGTATCTGAACTGACTCTATGGACCTAGCACCGGACCACGGCTGCACAGAAACTAGGGCCTCCACCATTAAAGATGCAATATATGGTTGAGGAACACACACTTTATCTCCAAGAGGTTTTGAACAGTTTGTTTGGGCCAAAACTATTTGAACTCTATATTCAAAACCTAATTTCACATACATCTGTATATGAATAATGCGAAATAGTGTAGTATAATTGAAACCGCTCGGTAGATACTGTTCATTAACTGTTTTAGCAACGTATAAGGCAATTTCAGCATTACGTGAATACTTTGCAGAATCTACAGGGTATGCAGGAGTATAGCACTCATCTGCTTCATCTTCAAATCTCATGGCCAAATTATTCCAATTGAACATTTCATAATCCGCTCTAGTGAATGGAATTGGATGAGACATTGGTGAGTGTATGGACGAAGGCATATTTTGACATAGCCAACAGTTACTGAGATTACGATCGCGAGCATAATCAACCATTAAACTAAGGGCCGAATTAGTTTTTTGCACTAGAGTTTGAGAAACTTCACCTGTACCTCCATCACGCCTTGTTGATTTAGGTTTGGCTGCCTCAAGTGTATTTATGGAAGAAAAATAACCAGCATAGAGAAACCTATCACCTTCATCTATTTTTTTCTCATCAGAGGTTTTACAGCTGTACGCCTCCCCTGGAAAATCTTGGTAATTAACATTCCACAATTTACAATCTGGGTCATTTTCCAATTGCAGTTTGGTGAAACACCACAGCTCCTAGAGGTTCAATCATAGACACTGTAGGTGTGAATGTTACCTTCATTAACCTGGATGCACTTAACTCCGTCTTAATCAGAGCTTTATCATGCATTTTCCACGACCATTTACCTTGGGAAAAAATCAAGGGGTGAGCAACATAACAATCATTCTCATCACATCTGTCAATTGGACATTCAAACACAATAGGCTTAACAGTTCGTTTAGTTCGTAAGAGAGCAGGAAATACAAATGTATCAGTCTTTCCAAGCACTTTTCCTTTAAGTTCTCTTATGGCAACATCATCAACTTGTATTTTTCCTATGTCCATACTCACGTTGCTGCAGCTTCGACAGGAACCTGTCAAACTGTTCTCACGTTCAGAGTTGAGTTCAGTGTTTGCCTTACCAAGAACACTCAGCAAAGAACGCCCCTCTTTTTGGGGTGAGGGGTCAATGACACCGACTGTGTCCTGAGCAGGAAAGCCTCCCTGCTCTTTGCTTCGCGGAGTCTGAGAGCCGTCCTGCTCCCCACGATCCAGAAAGCCCTGATCAGCTCCTTGTCCCAGCCTGGACAGTAGGAGGAAGACGAAAAGTAACCTCCCAGTTACTCGCCAGGGTTCAGCAGTCTTTCGCCAGCGGTTGGTGGAGCCAACCTGCACCTTGTGGCGTGAACCCATTCTGCTCTGCCCTCGACTTTTAGGGCAGTCCGAGTTGTCAGCAACACCTGGAAGGGACCTTTCCACCTGGGAGACAAAGACAACTTTTCCAGACATTTGATTAATACAAAATCTCCTTCCTTAAAAGGATGAATTGGCTCCCCAGAAGGCTTTGGGAGCCTGTCAGCTACCTGAAAATGATATTTTCTCAAAATTTCAGTTAGTCTTTTTACATATTCAGTCATAAACTCATCCGTCCAAAGCAGAGAAGTTTTGTGTGGTGTCAAAGGAGGACTTATCCCTGTGGACATTGGTCTCCCCATTAACACCTCATGAGGACTTAGTCCTGTCGTTGCGCTTGGTGCGCTTCGGATGGAATACAACACAATAGGCAGTGCATCAGGCCATTTTAGACCTGTTGTCAGCACTGTTTTGGTCAACCAATCTTTGATAGTTGTGTTTATTCTCTCAACTTGACTAGAACTTTGTGGGTGATATGGAACATGTAACTGCCACTTGAACCCTAAGATATCTGACAGACCCTGCGTTATTCTTGATACAAAAACCGGACCTCTGTCACTATCTATTCCCTGTGGCACTCCAAACCTATGGATCACCTCTCTTAGCAGACACTTAACAACTGTTCGAGCGTCTTCTTTCCTTGTCGCGAAAGCCTCAACCCATTTTGAGAATCAATATGTCACAACTAACAAATATTTGTAGCCTTGACAACTTGGCATATGTACAAAGTCAATTTGCAAATTTACAAAGGGACCTGTTGGAGGTTCCAGATGGTCATGCTTCACTGTGCTATTCTTCTTTCTGGTCTGTTGACACGTCATACAACTGTCTACAAGTGTTTGTGAGACTTGTGTAATGCCTGGTGCAAACCATTGTGAACGAATAACATCATTTATCACCCCTCTTCCGACATGTGTTGGTCCATGTGCTACACGTGCCAAGACATGTAGGAGAGCTCTTGGGCAAACTGGTCGCCCATCTGGGTGGAGCCACAAGCCAGACTCCGAATCAACTGCACAACCTTTACGCAACCAAAGACTTCTCTCCCTGTCATCAGCGTGATTTTGCATTTTCACGACATCATTAGCGGAAAGTACTGGAATTAGATTGACGGGTTGTGTGGAGGTATATTGATGGACCATGGAGGAGGAGGAAAGTGCGGCTTGTTTGGCTGCAATATCAGCCATTGCATTTCCTCGTGAAACGGGATCATTTCCTTTAGTGTGGGCTGCACATTTTACAATCGCGAGCTGTGCCGGGCGCAAAATAGCTTCTAGTAGATCATTTACCAACGCGTGATGCTGTAATGGCTTGCCAGAGGATGAGACAAAACCTCTCATTTTCCATAATTGTCCAAAGTCATGCGCAGCGCCGAATGCGTATCGCGAGTCAGTGTAGATAGTGGCAACTTTACCAGAAGCAAGTATGCAGGCTCTACTAAGAGCATACAGTTCAGCTGCTTGGGCTGAAGTTCCATGAGGCAAAGATCCTGCTTCAATGACTTCAATATCATTTACTACTGCATAACCAGCCAAATGTACGTTGTCAGATGGTCTGCTAGCCGAACCATCAGTATAAAGAACCATATCAGAGTTTGGTATCGGTGTTTGCAGCAGATCTGGTCTCGGAGATGTGCACATTTCAATAAGGGCGATACAGTCATGCTCATCATCTGTATCAATCAATGGTAGCAGAGTAGCTGGATTTATTGGAGGTGAGCGCTTTAAAGTTATGTGGGGACTTGAAAGAATTATTGTCTCATAACCTGAGCGACGTGCTGCTGTCATGTGTTGTGTTGCAGATGTGTTCAAAATGTGTAATACTGCATGTGGAACA
The DNA here is from genome assembly GCA_036937835.1 of Pampus argenteus. Classification (NCBI taxonomy): domain Eukaryota; kingdom Metazoa; phylum Chordata; class Actinopteri; order Scombriformes; family Stromateidae; genus Pampus; species Pampus argenteus. Next base: position 15,280,452 of record CM072870.1, read on the forward strand.
TGCACGACACAGTCATGAGCCAGCACAATGGGAGAAGATTTGTCAATCAAAATGGCAACAGCAGCCACTGCTCTTAGACAACCTGGCATACCGAGAACTACAGGGGTCAGTCGAGAGGAGTAGTACGCAACGGGACGATAATGAGAACCATGTTTCTGTACCAGAATGCCAGTGGCGAAGCCATCTCTCTCATGCACATGTAGATGGAACGGCTGATGATAGTCAGGCACACCCAACGCTGGAGCCATTGTGAGAGCATTTTTCAGATCTTGAAAGGCTTTATTCATTTCCTCAGTCCACTGTACCACGGGTGGAGCTGATTGCAGTGTGGCAGCTCTCAAAACAGAGTCCATAGTTGCATATTCAAAAATCCAGTGTCTGCAGTAATTAGCCATCCCCAGAAAAGATCTGTTCATCTGTTTCTTGGTTGTGGGGGGAGGCATGTTAACTAGCAGTTTCACCCTCTCCGGTGACAAAAGGCGTTGTCCATCCTTCAGAACATGACCCAAATATGTCACCTCTGGTCGACAGAATTGCAACTTTGCCAGCGACTTTCTGTGACCACACTCAGCCAGTCTCTGTATGGTAAGATAGAGTCTGTTTGGCAAGCTTCTTTTGATGGAGAAGCTATTAGGGGGTCATCAGGGTCATCAGCGTACTGCAAGAGAGTGGAGCCACCTGGCAGGTGGAACCCATCTAGATCTCTTTTTACTGCCGCCGCATACACCGTGGGACTCTCGACAAAACCCTGCGGCAACCGTCGCCAAGTGTATTGCTTACCTTTGAATGTAAATGCAAACAGATACTGGCTATCTGGATGCAACGGTATCGAGAAAAATGCAGAACTCAGATCAATGACTGTGTAGTGCATGGAGTTAGGTGGTAAAGAAGCTAAACTCGAATTGGTGTCAGGCACAATTGGAGCTGCAGGTACCACTATATTATTAATCGCTTGCAGGTCCTGCACGAACCGCCATTCATCAGGGCGATTTGCTTTGGGAATTGGTAAAATGGGAGTGTTACATGGGCTGGTGGTTTGAACTAGCACGTCTTGATCCAATAGAGACTTTCAATCCCTACTACAGCTCTGTGAGGCAAATTGTATTGTCTAATCATAGGTAGCTTAGCATTAGGCTTAAGTGTGACTTTATGTGACGGAGCCGAATTTACAAAACCCACATGATTTTTATGTTTAGCCCACAAAATAGGTGGAACCTCAGACAATTCAGAAGGAGGTCCATACTGTGTGGGAAGAGGCGGCTGGTGAGTAACAAATGTAGACATTGGTAATTGCACATGTTTATCTAACAACATATACAGTTCCCCCCCTAAATATGTTACTGTTTGGTGTTGAGAAGCTGGTGCAGCTTCTTTCAATGCCTGGCACTGAGCCACCATGTCTCCAAGGTGTTTCAGCTCACAGCCAGGTGTGACGGCCACCACGATATGTGGATATGAATTTTCAATATTAAACAACCTCTGCTGTTCACTAGATAGTTGGACTGGTATGGCACATCCCTGCGGACCAACAAACAAACATTGTTCACATTCTAACCCCACTTGTTTATTTAAAACCTGGAAACCAATTGTTTATATTGCTCAGAAGGGTTAAATGCTGCAGTACAATGACAATGCAAAAAACCTCATTGTATACATCAATGTTGCACATGCTGGAGATGATTTAGCAACTTTCTGAATATCTGAAACAGTGAAACTGGGAAGCATATTAAAGCCTATCAATTCCCAGCAATACAAACTGTCTTCCGTACTCTGCAAAAACTGAAATGCTAGAGCGGCTTTTTCATCAGGGAGGGTCAAAAACAATCCTTCCGGGGTGCACTGAATAGTAGCATGCAGTTTACAAAGCAGATCCCTCCCCATGAGATTAATTGGGCTTTTATCAGATATCAGAAAAGAATGCATCACTTCAGAGCCTTCAACAGTTATTTAAGTCCTCTGAGATAACGGTTCCGCAATGGGAACCCCAGAAACACCAATAGTGGTGATAAAGTTGGATGTAGGTGTGCATAAATGCTCTGCAGTTTTTTACAGTAGAAATAGTTGCTCGTGTGTGTTTCAGAAACAGCCTGCTTTGTTTTTGGTTTCACAGCCTGGGCCTCCTCGTCACTAAGGTCTGTGTTAGACTCCTCCTCTCTGGGCCTGGCTCATTCTCCTTCCGAGTTTGAATCATTCGACTGTCTGCTCTCTTCCTTCTCCTGTCTCTGTCTCTCTCTGATAGAGAGAGAAGCTATCTCTGTCTAACCTTGACTAGTTTTTTTTCTAAGTCTGCCGTCTCTCTTTCCCTATCTCCCTGCCTGAGCCTGCCTTGTCCTCTCTTCAGCGGCTAAAATATTCAACAAATCACGAGGAGCGGAAATTTTGGCTTAGCGCTTTGCCCAGCCATATATCAAAGCTTTTACACAATTTTCCAAATTATCAACATGTTGCTGCTTTATCTTAGCCATTTCTAAAACTCTAGTTTGCAACTTAGCTTCTAGTACAGGCATATGGGAGGCAGTAACACATTTAGCAGTCAGATCAATTATCTTTCTTAAATCATCCGGTCCAATCTCGCAGCTTTTGTCACACACTCTCACACCACATCTTTCACGGGCCACAGTCAACCACACTTGAATACACTCATTCATGTATCTGAAATCCCAGGATGGATTTCCAACACTAGAGTTAATATTCATTTCAGCCATTTGCAGCTTCTCTCTCTTGAATGCTCCCTCATACGGCCACATGCCATTCGTCCATTCCCACATAAGAGAAGTGAACAAAAACACAAAATCCCATCCTGTCAGTCTACCGATGAAAACATTGCTTTGAATTGTGATATCTGGTCAGAGGTGTATGTGTGTGTGCCTGCTCTGGCATGCTGTGTATCAATGACAGGTTGACCATCTAACTTAACGTTAGTTCTTTGATCTTTTATCGAAAGATGTTTTGTCTTTGACTTAGCTTTTGCTGAGTCAGTTTGCATGTTTTCAAATTTATTTACTGCTTTGGACAGATCATTACACATTTCGCTTGCGCATTAGTACATTACACATACAGACAAACAGATGTCAAACCACAATACAGCAGCATCAAAGGTCAGTCTCCACACTTTTCTAACTACAGCAGTGGTGATCTGAGGTAAAAGGATGAAAAATATACTTATTTTTCTCTCCCAGTGTATACACATTTAAAATCAACGTTTCCCAAAGGACACAGAGTAGATCCCCAATCTTGATTCAAACGAGGGTGTATTTAAACTCCCCCGAAAATGTCTTTTCTAAAGTTTAAACCTCAGGTGGGTCTCTCTGTGCCGAGTGCAGAAACAAACAGCCACTTAGTGGCAATGCAGTGGGTCATAAACCCAACATGCCCCCCCTTCAGATCCACACACTGTACACTGCTCTGTAATCAATTATTGTTACAGCTCCATTTATTTTTAAAGTGTTTTTTACACCATTGTCAGCTTTCTTGATTTCTCACTTTAAATCAATATGCCGAATTGAACATCTAACTGGTATGTTTGTATGACACATACGTTCCAAACAAAGCCAGAGGTTTCAGCCAGGACATTGTCCCAAAGACACTGAAGCTCCTGACCTCCTGGTAGGTCTTAGATGTTTTTATATTCCAGGCAGATTAAATAAGCACATAGTTTTTTATGATTTCGTCAAACGCAGACATGGTAAGGCACAGTAATAAAACTTTGCACTTACCATGTCTTTGTTCTGTTGAAATCCTGTTCGTGACGCCAATTGTTGTGGAGAAATCGCTGAAGTCATAGGTCAATGGTGAGGTCAGGAGGGAAGAAAGTGTTCAGGAGCCTCTGATGTCTTATGCTGTATTATTTATTTGACTCTTGGCCAAGAGAGAATTAGAGACACAATCAGAATACACCTGAAGTGCTTGAAATCGGTCTCACATTCTGACAAACTCGTGATGGTGGAAATACTTTAAACCCAAAAGATCACACCCCAACCTTACACGCCCCAGATTTAGTCAAAGATAATGTCTTTGACCCTCAGAGGTGTTATTGCCAGCCTATTCCAGTCTGGAGACACAGATGTCCGCTTACGCAGATTAGAACAGCAACAGCAAGCTATCTATTATGACTAGGAAGGCAGCAACAGTCCTTCCTTCGACCCTTGCCATACATATTTGTTTAGATATAATGGCACCAGAAGAAAGACAAACAATTACTACTGCCGAGGACCACAAGGCCCATAGAAAATTCCATAACAGTATCAATAAGTCAACAGTGACTTGAAGCAAAACACTTACCGAGTTTACTTTCATTTAACTGAAACCACAATCTTTCTAACCTTACAGGATATGGCAGGCAAATTTCTGTATTTCTCTTATTGCCAACACATTTTATGTGTAGAGCCAAACCAACAGTGAACTCATCCTACTGACAAGTATTGTGTGTGTATATCCAAAACCCTGTATAACAAATTCCTCTGTGCAATAGACCCCTGTTGTCCTGAAAACTATTAAAAACAATGAGTAAAACCGCACTGGGTAACATGTTCCTTCATCCCTGAAGATTATGGGCACATTAGTTTGTTTTGAAATGGCTCCAGAGACTAATGACAGCGATCATGTCTCTGTAAAGCGAAACGTTTTCCCGTGCACGTGCAGTGGCTGCCCTACATTGAACTTAAGTCTTCAGAGCCGTTTCTAAACAGACCAGAGTGCCCAAACTCTTTACGGCAAAGGAACATGTCGCATAGTGCGGCAGTGTGGCTCATTGAGTTGTTTTTAATCATTTTTTGGACAATAAAGGTCTCTGACACAGAGGGATAGCATATATCAGGCTTTAGATAGACACTCTGCATATCAGATATGTTGACTTATAAGAAAAACAGAACATTTCCAGCCATACCCTTTAACTTAATGCCTTTACGTCCTCAGAAAATCCTACTCGGTATCAGTCTTCAGTATCACGTCCCAAAGACATGCAGCTAAACATAATCCAGGCAGGATCGCATATTCTCCAATATGTATTTAACAAAACAAATAGGTACAAACAGGTCATTTTGAGGAGTGAGTGTTTTCCAGTCAAACTACTTATTATGATAATTGATTTTGGTAACAGTTCACACACTAAAGAAACTGACAATATAGACTTTTAATTTTTACTCAGTATTACTAAGTATCACGTTGAGCTGTGCAGTGATCTCCAGTGAAGACCGTGAGAAAGTGGTTTTGTGGTTTGGCTCTGGACCCCCGTGTCTGCTCTGTCTGTGGCTGCCAGTCAACCACAACTCTAATCTAACAGCAGATAGAATCCCACCCATCTCTGCCCTTTGTCTCCTCACGTACTGCGATCATTATTTATCTCAGCTTTTTATCTGATCATTTTTGTTTTTGACCCCAGTAGTGGGACTGTGGTGTTTACTTATCTGATTATGGACTTTTAGTCTCCTCTCATTTTAAACAACCCATGTTTGGAGAAGCAGGGCACCTTTACACAGGAACACACACACACACACACACACACACACACACACACACACACACACAGCTCTGCATTGTGACTGCGATTCACTTTGTGCTGGAAACAACAGGTGATAGCAGACCACATGCACAAGCACACCCTTCTCTCTTCCAGTTTGTTTTGATAGTCTTCTAGGTGTCTGGGGCTCACTGGAGACATCGTAGTCGTGGGAAAGCTGTCTTGCCATCAGATGGTAGCTCTATGTCACCATTGCTCTTGTCTGTAATCTCCTGTTTAGTCTCACTGAAGGAGACTTTCTCAGGTAGGACAGACCACAGCAGAGATTACTGCAGCGCAGATTAGGATATAGACCTCACTGCAGGTGGCTATAACACAATGTGAGTACCTCAAACATAGCAGACACACAGAGAGCGTATGTACACATAATGGCAAATGATAGAGAGACAATGAGCAGTTTCCATCTTAAAGCTGTTGTTGGGTTGTTGACTGTTGCTCAGTGGTGGAGCTGAACACTAGATGATAGCAGTGTTTCATAGCTATGAGGCTTCGGATTCACCTTTTCACCTCAGTTTTTTTTATGTATACTGCAAAATAAGAATAATATGCAATTCCCAGTGGAGGAGGAAATATATGTTTTGCATGTACATAAATTATATTTTGCATCATACAAAAAGTAATTAAGTTTGAGCAAATTAAAATCTATTATATTTCTACTTTCCACATAATGACAAAAACAACTCTCTTCCACTCCTTCAATTTCAACCCACTTGCGCTCTCTCTCAAACTTCACGCTGTGTGTTCTCAAACTCTTGGACACTTGCTCACAATGTCTCTCTTGGTCTCTCAACATCTCTGTTCTATGTGCTCATGTTTGCCTTTGCACTCAACTTGGAAAGCACAGGACAGAATGGGGAGGCACACCCAAGCGGCACCTACCACAGCTTGAGGCTGAAGCCAGTGTCTGACAGCTGCTCGATGCTAACTCCAAAAAAAATCTCTGACTCCAACTGACTCTCATTCAAAAGCATTGATTTCTTTCTAGAAATACTAAGTCAATATGTGTTTTTTTTTCTATGAATCATTATGGTCTCAATCACGAAATTCAGGCTGTTTAAAGCGTGTGTTGGCCAACTGGATAACACACAGTCAAGGAATTATACTTATTAATGTTGTAAAACGGTGTCCCTCAAAATGTCCTATTGCATGCTTAGAATTGAGGCACAAATACAACACCATTGTTGCATTTAAGAGGCGCATAATCTAAGTTTTCCTCATATTTGCTTCCTGACTGCAGTAACTTGTCTTCATTAGGGGCAACGTCCTGGAGTGAGCGTGTCAGGTTGATGGGTTTTCTCTGCCTTGCCAGCTAGTGCAAGCATGTGATTACCTCAGCGTTAGCTGGGAAAGTGGTAGCCAGACAGGACACCTCTGGGTTATTGTGTGCTTTTTTGTATATGTATGTGTGTGCGAGAAGGCGGTGTGCATGAATGTATGAGATGAAACATGAGCGCTTCTGCATGTGAGAGGTTGCTTGCGAACCGTGACTAACACCCCATTGATTTGCTGAAGAAATGAAGTGTTTTGTTATTTTTCCCCCACTCTATACCCAAAGCCTTACTTATCACCCAGCTCAGTAATGTGTGTGTGTGTGTGTTTGGCCTTCTGGTGAAGACAACATCACCCAAGAGTTCATAAAACATGCAGGGTTGCACATACAATCATGTATCCAGATGTGGCCTCCTGAGCATGTGGGCAGGTGTGTGTGTGTTTTGACAATGTCACATTAAGAAAAAGCGGCGGTGTAAATAATAGTATTAATGACAGCTGAATTCTAAAAGCAACGGCTATAAAGACGTAAAAATATATTTTTCCTGTCATTAATTTCCTCGCTTACTACCTGTTGTAAATATCTTGCTGCCTGTCAGACTAGCTGTATGTATCCATCCCTTTGGATTAGTTTTCCTTGTTTGTCTGTAGTTAGTCTGTAAGCCTGTTTTTAAAAGTAAACCACCAACTCACCACGTCTGTTATGTCAATGTCTGGATTTGATCCATTTACTTGTTTCAGGCTTAATGAATTGTGATCGCCGGTCTGTTTCTGTTTTTTCACTCTCCCATATGTGTCTTAAAGGACAGTTTACTTTTATGCATTCTGTTTACTTGTACACAGTGTTTTTGTTTAGGTTACAAGTTGGACAGAAGCAGAAGACAGCGCAATATCACAAGTCTCATTTCAATAAGTTCAAATGAGTTTGCAGGCGTATCCGAACTCTTAATTTGTTTGGGAAAATTCAATCCTTGTTAATTCATATCAGGAGACAAGACTCGCCTTAGGAAAGTGAAAAACAATTTCAAGGTTTTATATAATTCTCACTGGTTGCCTGTGCAGCACAGAGGTCTGATAGCTCACTAAAGCTTTATCGCAACATGAAGCAATCAGGTTTTTTTATTTTTTTATTTTTTATTTTTTTATGATTTCACATTATTTTTTAATGCGCTGATTTTCTTTGCCATGGATCACATTGGGACTTTAATGGCAGCTCTTCCATCTTCTTTTCAAAACATGTTGTGAGAGAATAATTTGGAGAACATTGCTAAATGTAGCCTGAAAAAGTGAGATGAGCCATGAATACGTGTCCATGCATTTGCTCATACAGTCATCTCCATGATGGCTGATTTTTACAGCATACACAGGCTGTTATTTCAGGCGATCTCAGTGGATAATGTTGCTAGTGAAAGGGGATACAGGGATGAGAACAGAAAAAAACGGCATTAATGGACCTCGGAGAGTTACACTACAAATGAACTGACTTTAGATCTCTGCGTTGTTGTGTGAGAGGAAAAGTGTGTCTTTGTTGGGATTTAATTACATTGGCCACTGAAGGTTGGGTATCTCTACCCAACTCTTCATGAGATCAAGCTTAGCCTAGTTATAATGCAAGTACCACTTAGGTGTAGATGTATCACTTTGGTTGCACCACACAAGCATTGTTTGATGAGATGACTAAATATTTACACCCAGTAACTGCCTAATGGCCGTATTGCATTTACAATGGAATATGGTTAATACTTGTTACCTGATAAATGCTGTTTTATATTGCTTAAAAAAGTTAAGATTTTAAATTACATTTCACAAAAATAATCCAATACACCTTGAATTACAATATTTTTTGAGAAATGAGAAATTCTCTCTATCCATTCCTTCAATGTTATTTCAGTCATGATACTTTGGTTTATTTCCTTAGCTCAAATAATATCCCGAGAATTGGAAACAAATCAAATAAATCTTGACATTACTGGTTGCTCCAGTAACCTCCAGATGAGAACCTCTTTCCTACTCTGTGATGTTTACTACTTCACTAGTTTGCATCATTAACCCTCTGTAGCTGTGGGGCTAATAACACAAACCCAAGTGTCCATGGCTCAGATCTCCTGAATAGGGAGATAGCGATGGGGTTATCGCTGATGTCAAATTCCTCGCCAAAGTGACCACTTTGTTTAGGAAAAAGATCTGGCTTTGTCACGGCTTGGCAGTCATTCATTCCCCTCGAGTAAAAGGAGCTTAAGACGGCAGAACAAGACAAGATAGCGTCGCTGCCGTGTGGAAATCCTAACTCTTATATTACAAGTTTTAATTTTGTCATCACAGTTTAAATTTGACACTGTCGCCTCTGTGTTCTGTGCATGTCATTTTGCATTGGCCCATTGACACATTCTTATCCACTGATAATCCACCACATGATTTCTCCTGTCATCAATCAGAGAACAATCTATCTATTTTTCCACGAGTCCTGGAAAGCTGGCTTCTTGGAGATATAAGATTTTCTTCTGGCAGTGATTTGAGACACTGAAAGTGAAGAGGGCCACTTAATCACTCCCAACATGGACTTAGTGAAAGACTCTGCACCAGCCATGACATGCAGAGATGATTAATACGTCAAGCCATCAATTAGGAAACTTAAAACGGGCCATATATAACTTGGCAGGGACTTTAAGGTTTAAGGTGTGAATCACCACAGATATAATAAGGTGTGATGATGGCTAAGGTCACACAAAAGATCAGGTTTCCGCATCCTACTTTTATGAAGGAAAAAGTGACTCGCGGAAGCCTAAATGTAAGTTAAACAGAAAGTTAAAAATAAGTTCCAACTGTATCGGAAACATGAGACCTCAGTGACGCTTGTTTATTGCTTAACAAAAGCTCTGATTTGCCACAAGTTAGAAGAATTCCTCATGTTTCCTGAAAGAAAATCCCTCTGCTGCAACTTTACTGGAAAGGTTGGCTGGGCTCTGCTTTTTAAAGTGCTGCGTGTTTTACCAAATATTTCCTCCGTTTGAATTATTACAACACACCTTGGAACATTGTCATCTCTGAAGGTTGATGAATCAGAACTAAACTCTCTCTCTCTCCTGTGGACAGTTCAGCTAAATGTCAGATCTGTCAACGGCTACCACTTTACCCCAAGCGACAAAAGAGGGGTCAGGTTGCTGCTGTGTTTCAGGATATACTAGGAACCAGGGAGAGGCTTGACACATGAGAGGTTGGAAGATATTTCTCTCGAGTACAACATTTGTATTTAATCTTAACACATATTGAAGCCGTTATGACTTTGTTGAGTGTAAAGCTCTTACCCCTCTGCTCCTTTGGGGTCTAGATTTTCAACTTATTATATGATATTCAGATATCAGATCAGAGAGAAGCACACTGACTGATTTGCAGCCTTTTATAGTGCAAACAGAAAAGCTCAATATTCGAATAAGGGTTGGGTCTCAAATAAAAATTGAATTAATCATTTTTTTCTGTTGTTGAGGATATATATGTATATATATATATATATATATATATATATATATCAGGACAATAGGTAAACATGAGTACATTTTGTTTTAAATAAATGAGAGGCTCTCTTTGCCATTGAGGTAAATATTTGACAACCTTTTGCAACTTTTGAAAATTTATGGTAGTTAGAGTCTGTTGAAAAAATTTCACATGCTTGCCTCAGTGGGGAAAAAAGTTTTTTTCATGTGCTAATACGGGATGAGTGGGGGCAGGAGAGATGTTATAATGGCCACTGTTGAGACACTAGACTGACAGATGCTGTCAGAACCTGTTGACTAATCATCGTCTGCTGCTTACTGAGAAGACGGACGACCAGATTTCCACTCAAAGACACCGAGGTGTCATCACCTCCAGTTTTGCAGCCATTACATCAGCCGCGCCGTGACTCTGATGCAATTCCTCGCATTTGGTCCATTTACTCAACTCCTCTTCATCTCTCAGTGTCACCTTCTATCTTTATCATAATTTCTTTCATTTACTAGCGTTCACACATTACCTGTCTCAGAAACATTTCAACCAGACAGTACCGAGGCTGAATTAGAGACAAAGAAGAAAAGTCAACTTTTTCATCTGGACTTCAGTTTGACTATTTATCAATAGGGAGTGTCTGGTTGTAAGGTAAAAGATGGGGAATCACATTTTGTTTTGACCGTACCTGGAGGAGAGCAGATGGAGATTGATGATCGTATTAAATCCAAACGGACTCCCAGACAGACAGCTCATTAAAACTACAGTGTTTGGAGCCCCTCACAATGCAGGTCATTGATGTAGCAGCCTATCGAAATCGAGCTTGTCCATCATGAAGAAGCCGAGGACATTCGGATTACAATTGTTTTTCGTCTGTCAGAATAAGTACGAGGGAAAAAAAAAGACTTTAATGGACGTATTTGTCAAATGTTTTATAGTGTCAAAACAAAGTTATATCAATAATGGTGAAACATGCCCTATTAACTTCTCACTTGTTGGGAAAGAAATGTTGGTAGTTCACGTTGAAAGATGCAAAAAAGATGAAAACAGTTTTTGTGAAGTGCCGGATTGAGTCTTTGGACCTCTGCTGTGTGTTCATGGTACATTTAATCAAATAGATCACATGCTTTGCTTATATAATTGTCTTTTTTGAGGACATAAGTTTATTTGTAAACTGTTGCTGTTGTTCTTCTTGGAGCCACAGGAGTTTAGAGATTGATGGATGTAGATCTTTGCTAGCCTTTAGCTCCACATGTTGGCCATTGCTCTCTTTCTATCTTTTTCACACGCCCCTTCCAGATTGATGCAGAGCCCTTTCCACATGACTCCTGGCATTCAAAATGCTGGCTCAGCCACAAAGAGAGGAAAAACTGTCTCATCCACATCCTCATCCCAGCTCCTTTTAAATGTAAACTTTAGGAGAAAAACAGTTTGACTGACATTTACTGTGTAGTCTTGTTGTATAATGAGTTCCAACATCATGTACTGCACATGTTTGTTTGTGTGTTTGTGTGTCTGTGTGTCGCTGCGTGAAGAGAAGAGAGAGGTGGAGTGCCTTTCTGATAGTTAAGCGTTCCCCTGTGCTCTCCCACAGCGACTAAACTGCTGACTGCTACTTTCTAGTATAGAGAAGGACATGTACAATATATGGCTTCACACACAAACACACTGTATACACACACCTGGAGGGTTTACATGGCTTTACATGGGGAGCTGGACCTCAGCCAGCAGCTGCTGCCAACATCCTATTATCACACTTTTCACCTGGCAGTGTCTCGACAGTCCATCCTTTTAGCTCTGCTCTTAAAATGTACCTGTGTGTGTGTGCGTGTGTGCAGGTGTTAATGTGTGCACCTTTTAATATGGTAATGTGTGAGAATATAAGTGCTGGCAAAGTGAGTCGTGAACAGCAGTGAAGGCTGTTTATGTACAGAGGGTCCCATTCCAGCCACATTATGCTTTGTAATAGGCTTCATCTTTAACTGATTACATTTGTTCCCATAACAGCACATCCTGCCAGTGATGCATTGCTTCTCTATATGCAGAGAGAGAGACAGAGAGACAGAGAGAGGGAGAGAGAGAGAGTACCAGAGATGATGAAAAGATAAAGGTTTAAATTGGACACTCAGAGGCAGCAGGCAAACAAGTTCTCATAAACCCAGTGTTAATTACATATAGCACAAAGAAGGTAAGCAACTTTTGAACATCGTGGAGCAGTTTAGCATCTACAGCTGTTTCCGTTTGGAGTTGGTGCATACCAAAACAGAGCTAAAAGGAAAGTGAATATTGAACTTAGCGATGACTTCTGTGTCCTCAAAGGTAGCTACAGCTCTGCTTGCTCTTTTTTGTTTTTTGTTTTTTTAAATAAACCAACTGATTAATCAAGAAAAATAAAAGACATGGTTCACAATTATGATAATCATTGTTAGTTGAACAAAGAAATAAGTCAATTTTTCTTTGTCTTCTTTCCTAGGATCACCGGACAGAGCGAAGTCCTTCCGTTTCATCCTTCTGCCCGTCACTCCTCACCAGCCAAATGCAGATCTGGTTACAGCCGATACCAACAACCTCCACTTCACACACTCAGCTGGAGAGGCCTCTTTTGTCCAGGCATGTGTTCTGTCACGACTGGCCTCTTAACACAGCAAAGAGACATCAAGGGAGAATGTGTATCTGTGCTGGTGAGTATGTATGTGTGTGTGAGAGAGAGAGAGAAAATGAAAGCAGGGCTGTTGAGGTGCAGTAGCTGGTATGACTTGCAGAAAAGTTTTGGGCTTCTGTAAAGGTGATGAACTACAGCTGGGGGCTGATAAAGTGATGTAATACACATTCTGAATACCATTATGGAGGTCCTTAACTCAACAGTGGCTCTGAAAAGTTGATTTACATACTCAGTGTGTACAGTTATGAGTGAAAAATGTAAGTACTCTGAATTCACTATGCTGCATGAGTGTTTTATTTTTGTTGGCCTCCGTTCCCCTTTCAGGGTTAATCACGGTGAAGGACCTGAAAGCAACATGTAATACTTGTATAAGTCAAAAATATTGCCTGAAAAGCATCTATTATGCCACAGGTTTTTAGTACAGATGGCAACAAACTACAGTATCTTTGCAGCAACCTCAGTACAGCTTAGAGACACACTTGGGTTGAACTAAAATAACCAATGACCCCTCTGTCTTTTGGGGCTCAGCAGCCAACATATCTGAATCAACATGTCTATATATTACCATCAACTGTTATGTACTTTAGATAGTAGGCTATCAGCAGTGGAAATAATGTTTAAATAACAATAATTCAAAACCAAACGAAATGTCCAACTGCTGAAGAACACGACCTGAAAATGTTCCCTCGTGCCTGCCAGGTGGTTGCTAGGGTTACTGTATTTTGTAAGAGATAGGGTTGGTAAGATTGTGTCACATCAGTCACACATGTAGCCTATTGCTGAACCCCATCATGTATACAAAAACACCAGCAACCACAAGGTGATTTTGAATATGAAAGAAAATTACGATGATTCATCTTCACAAACAGTTTTGAAAGTAGAAGTCAAGTCGAGCTGTATCAAAGGCGTGTGTTCTTCACATACTGAAAAAAAATCTTTTTAGCTACACGTTGTCAGAGTGGGTGTCTTATTTGTCTAAATTTAGAATCAAGCTCGTTACATTTTAGTGTGATTCATCTCTGTAAAACAAAAGCATTTTAACCTTTCCTGATAGCAGCAGGAGAATAAAACACTGGCTGATACTCACACTCTCTCTTTTTGACACTCTTGTGTGCAGTCTGCAGTATCCCTGCATTTTGTTTCTGAAACTTGGAGGCTTTCATGCAGTCACACTGTAGAATAAAATAAGCTGATATTACTCACTGGTTGTTAGTCAGAGCTGATTGAAAATTTTGATATTACAATTTGGCTTTGAAGTTTGAGGGTTTTTTAAAATGAATTTCTTTTTTTCTCTGTAATCCAAGCATTTTATTTAAATGTCTTATCTGCCACATAACAGCTTGAAGCCAGTTACATGACTGCTTGCCGGGTTTGTGTCCTCGGAGAATATATTTCTGTGTCAGTCTTTCTGGAGAATAGAGGCGCATTCATCACATCCACTTTCACATTCCTCAAATTTTCAAGCTACTTTTTAGATGGTTGTAAAAACCAAACTCACAAATCAGATGGCCATGAATAAACATGGTTACAATGTGCATCTTTTCTACAAATGCACAAATACAACTATTTTCATGGGTCTTCTTGAGTGTCAACAAGACAACTTAATTTCTTTAAATATACAGCGTAGTAAAACTGTATGTTTAATAGTGGAATTTCAACCAAAACAATCTCAGAACATAAGAGCCAAAGCTCATCATTCTAATATTGGTGTCACAGGTGATGTGTATTGTATTTCATTGTATTATTTACATTGTGTTGTACTAGCAGTCGTGTGTCCAGAGCAAATTTCTCCCAGAGGAAAAACAAAGTAAATGTTCCTTTGAATTGAATTCCAAAAGACCTCCGAGGCAACATGGATTAGAAAAAAAAAAGAAAACCTATTTATTAGCATTTCTCACTGGCACATTTCCACAAAAAAATCCTTCATCAAGGAGCCTTTGTCTCCATCCTCTTTTTTTTTCTTTTCAGTGTCCTAATTTGTCCCACATGGTTTATTATCCATTCTCTGCTGGCTGATGTGACGCTCTCCAAAATGACAGGTGTCGGGGAGCTCACTCCCAGATCTATGTCTCTTCTTTCTCTCTCACACACACACACACACACACACACACACAATTATAAATATACATCACATGCACTGATATACTTTCACATCTTCCCTTTTTTTTGCATTTTTCTCTTGGTCACACACCACGTTCTACACACACTCTGTGTTGATGAGTATGCAGGCCAACTGAGGAGTGGTTTGTTGTACGGGTTGTATTTGGACTAAAAGGCAGAAGGTTGTGACACAATATGACGCATTGCCAGTGGAGCAGGATCATTAATTACAGTCATTATACGTATTGCCCCCAAAACACACATTTGCACATGCATTTACACACACACAGTCACTGCTTTACAGTCTAATACCATAACACAACTAAATAAATGTGCACCTGTTGACACAGCTGGATATACATAGTGTGTCTGTGTGCATGAATTTGTGTGCTTGCGGCGCGCTAGCTTTGCGGGATACAACTCGAGACATGCAACAAACAAACTCGCATTCATGCATCACCGCTAAGAAATAGCTGGTGTCTGCTGGGCTTTTCCTCTGACAAATGTCTTTATTCATTAGACTCAAAAGCATCCCTTCTCTCCAAAGTCCTTTTGCTTAAGGTTCATGGGAAAAAAAACAACACAAGATACTTGTCTTTTACTTGTATTTTGAGCACAGTGTTGTGTGCTCTATAGTTGTTGTTATAATATTATAACTTCATCTTCCTCACCAACCTTGAACAAATCACCATCTAACTGTGAGGCTGCAGACAGATGCAATACAGATTTGTGCACAGAGGCCACAGCATCAGCCTGTAAACACAACAAACAAGGTAGATAGGCACCAGGCAACACATTACAAGCATTTCTTTGAGTCAGAGAGACTTACATTGTGTAGAGATTCAAGATTATCTAATCTGGTGAATGTCTCTTGCTCTTGGTTCTCTAACAGATTTCAAGTAATTTTCCCTATATTGTTCTCAATGACTTGTTTTAAAAGGATCGATTAATCTCAAGTAGCAAGCCAGCTCGCAGAGAAATTGGGAAGTTGTTACTTCCCACCGCAAAACTTTATCTCTGAGTTTAAATTGGTTTTACCCTAAAAACGCAGCATCTAGCATCAAGCAGCGATGCGTCTGAGACTGGGGAGTGATGGGCAGATTGTAGAATGACAAGGAGGAAAGAGCAGGAGAGGTGGAGGCGTCGGGTCTGACACGCAGTCTGACACGCAGTCTGACAATCAGCAGCCTCACTGTCTCCATTCTCTTTATTTCGATCTTCCTGTCTGCTGCCTCTTTTTCTCTGTGTCTAAACAATGTCTGCCTCCTCTGTCTCTTTCTCACACTAACCTACTTTCTCTTATAGGTATCAACACACACACACACACACACACACACACACACACACACACAGACTGACACTGCTATGAATAAGTGTTTTTACTCAATATCTTCTATTTTTAAGTCTGTTTCAAATGTCTCAATTTATTTTGCTTTTTTTAGGCTATTTGAGGTACCAGACTGATACTGAAAGAATGACTCAAAGAAGAAAATCATCTGAAATTATATGTTTTGAAAAATACATGTAGTGCTACATTTAGGTGCAATATAATCTCCAGTCCAATTCACCTTTGCGATGCGTAAATCCTCTGAAAGTTAAACAGGACTTGTTAACATCACTCATACATCCACAAACTAGCTATAATACCTTCTCATTTTCTGAGAGAAAAGTAGCCCCATTTGTCAGCACCATCACCGCTGTGTTTTCTCATTTGTCTGTCAGTGAGTCGGCTCAGTGAGTTAATGGCAACCTAATTCCTGCCATTCATTCATTCAGCGTTCACTCTCGTTCAGGTGTCGGAGCCTTGCCATACGGTGGTGATTAAGTGCTCGGGAACTTAACTACTTGAAGTGGAAATTCAGAGGGAAGGAAAGGCTTTCCCCCTCTCATATGATGATTGATAAATGATAGTCAGGGGGCCTCCATGTCTTCAATGTCCTGCTGTAATAACCGGTTACGTAGCGAGGAGAGACACACCACTACATCCTTTCACTGGTCTCAGTGTGCTGTCTCTGTCTTTTTTTGTTTCGTCTCTATATTTTTGTTTTTTTACCTTTACCTGTAACAGTGTAGCCTCTGTCTACAAATTTCCTCCTGATTTGCTGTTTGACTTTGGGTCTTTTCTGGCCGACACATTAGTTTGATGGATTATTAGAAAATAGTGGTGACCACACACTACAATTTCAGGCCAATTTAGGCCACCTTAAATTTACATCAATTTCAGTTGGACTATACACTGATTTCAATTGCATGTCTGGATTAAAGCAACACGTCACTTTGGTGGAACATTTGTCATTTTTAGAGTGCATATCCCCCAACCGGGTTTTTGACTGGGTGTAGTTAGTACAGCTTTAAGTACCCCGTTTTGTCACTGGGTCCATTTGAATCAAAATACTACATGCTTGTAATTATTAATCAACACATCTTAAATCAACACATAATTTTATTTTTAATAATTTAAAGCCCCTAAAAACTCAAATTTAATATACTTCTCCGTACACATTAACTATTTGTAGCTGCATAAGAAGCAATCAAAGTGAGGGATAAGTTAAGAGGCCCAAATAGACTTAGCAAAATATACAATATAATACAATTTTATTAGAGAATGATATTTGGTATCAGTCTGTTGATGTACACAAATTTCTGAATAGTCAGAGGAGTTGCAACCCACTCACCAGTCAGATTAGTGGTATTAAAAGATTCTGCAAAACCATGCATTACATTTAAACATTCAAAGTCAGCATTCTTTATCTTCATCATAAATATCTTTATCTTCGACATAAATAAATAGTGCACTAATCACCCAATAAGCAAGTAGTTCCCACAGAGACTGGGCTCGGTTTTTATCAGAATTGTGTTTTCTTCTTCTAATGTTTGAGTGTATTTATAGTCTGATTGTTATGACAGATGGTTCAAATCCCAACTGGGATACATGGGAGTGGATTCAAAGATTCTTCTGGGCTCTGAACATTTTTAGCATGGGTGATTCAGTCGGGGCATTATTCTCTCACCTCTGCGGGTTCATACTTATTTTATTAATGTGTTTCTTGAAGTTTTGAGACTAGTTGTAAACATATAAGTGGTGGTCAGAAGTCGAGGAGCAGCTCATGTTCACCATGAGGTGTTTAAATCAGTGTGATGTTCCTAAATTGGAGCTAATTACATGTTTTAGCTGACATGATCTCTGTTGACCATTTATAACATTCTTTGTCCCTGGCAGATTTTTGATCTTGAGCCAAACTGCTGCAGCACGATAAGACCCGGCAACTTATCCACCTGTTTTTATTTCTCATTGTGTTTGACAAAGAAAGACAACACCCTATGATGTAGAAATTACCCAATGACTGCTACAAGTGTCTCTGATTAAATCTACACTTGTCCGTGCTGTCAGCAAGCACGGTTGGCATCGTCTGCTGTGATCCAGCTCATGCAAGGCTATAACGGAAGAGTGCCATGAACTGTGTTCAAAGGAACATACCTCCATCTTGAATATCAAACATTTGGCAGTGAACCCAGTGCGAGTAACCCAATGAGCAATTCGTCAGTACAAGGATAAAAGTTGACCCCATGGGTAATATTGCTAATCTCTAAAAAAAGCTGGTTATCCTCTGCTCCTTTACGGGCCAAATTGGGCTTTAAAACTGATATATTATTTTAAGATCCATTCAATTTTTTTATTTTTTTTAAAAGTCAAACTGAAATTTTAAATTCCCACACTATTTGTGTAAGGCGGTGTAAATGACTACAGCTATTAGGCATATTTTTCCATTTTTCAAATGCTGTTTTTGGACACATTTTTAGGGAACATGCTGATCCAAGACATTTTTTCCCCCCTTTTTCAACATAATGTGTGGACCAGCCGTTAATCATTAAAGATGTCTGACCCTATACAACATTCAACATTTGTGAGGATCCATCGTGATGTTTAAGTTTGTATTCCACTCAAAACGTGGAAGCTAGTTAGTCTAGCTTGCTGACTTTTGCAGCTTCACAGATGGTACAAAGCAACTTTAGAAAATGTATGGCACATTGTATGTATGGAGAACATTAAAGTAAAACTTTAAAACTAGTTTCTTAATTTGGATAATTACAATTTTACATTACAAATAAATCAAAACAAATGCTGACAATTCACACTAACGGTGCACTTTATTATGAACACCTGTGCAATGTATTGCAATCCAGTACAAAGCTCGGCCACAACTTCTGCTTTTAAGAAGCTTATAACATATTTCATTTTTTTGTTGACATTGTCAGAAAGGTGGTAATTCTACTTTATGTTTATCATAGAGGTCATACTGGAGTGCATTATGTTGAACTGTTCCTAATATTTTGTCCGTCTCATGTATGTTAAGGTGTGGTGAGTGTATATGTATAGTGATTAAAAGTAAATTTTGTTATTTGGAGAACATTTATTAGAGCCATATAACAATTAGTTGTATTTATTTGGCTGTTTAGTAGTACTGGTTTAAAGTTGATACTACATCAGATTTGTTCACAAATACAGCTAATGCAGTAAGCAAAATCGATTTCAGAAACCAAAAGAGACTTTTGTATTATGTGTATAGTATTCACACTTCTCTTCTATTGTTTTGCTGTTTACATGGTACAGTAAAGATAGCAACTGTTTTTTAAGGATCCCTATTTCTTTTCTTCTTCAACACTTGAGTGTTTTGTGTTCCTGTGCTCCAGGGGGTCCATTGTCTCCTAAAAAACAGCTAGCAGATATTACAGTAAAAACCTCAATCTTATGTGTGAAAGGGGCTATAGACACAGGTCTCATGCTTGTGCACCCACATAGCTTTGGGCACATACTTCTACACTTTTTGTATCACTGATCTCCCTTTGCCCTGCATGTGGCTCTTTTCACCATTTCCCTCCAGCTAATGTTTTTGTCATCTGAAGCTGTGATATTATGTGAATTAGCCTGTGGCGGAGATTGCCTTGTGGTAGTGATTCATCACCTGTTTTGCAGAGGTGACTGCATGAGCAACCGAGCAAGCGGTTGCTGGTATGACGTGCGGAGCGAGCATCTGGTGTAGAGGGTTAATTGAGGGCGATTAAGGTGATTAATAGCTTTGTTTGAAGTGAAAACACAAGACAGACTAGCTTGTGTTACAGAGCAAATATTTTGGGGGGAAAAAATCCATCAGTGGCATGAGTGCAGGATGGCTGGAAAAGGTCGCAGTCAGGTGTGTGTGTGTAGCCCCAGGACTATTTCGGCTCTCAGCTTAATGGCAATATAAGAAAAAAAAGATGCAGTGTGCATTTGTTGTGTGTTTTGTGTGTGTTAGGTTCAGCAACAGACTGTATGTAGAAGGAATAGAGACATAGATCAGTATGACATATGATCAGTGAGGAGGAAAGAGTAATATTGACACGGAGCTGGCTGGTTAAAAAGAGCTTCTGTTTCCACAGTGCTCCATTCCTATTACTGTCTTAGAGAGAGACGCTTCTGTGGCTGTAAAAGTCTGTGTGTGTAGCTAAGAGAAACTGAAAAACAAGAAAGCCAAAGTCACGCTCACACATCCACAGTAGATGCATGCTGAGACACACTTCACTTGAATTGTTGTCGTGGACAACTTCTCCTCCACAAACTTCACAGACACAGCTGCTCTCATCCACTCCCAGCTCCACTGCTCTCAAAGTCTTGTTCCTCTCAGACAGGAAGCAATTTATTCATTGTGATGAATAACACTCATTTTTGTGTGTGTGTGTGTGTGTGTGTGTGTGTGGTAATTATTATAATAGCTGCACAGTTGATCTAAGTTGCAACTCAAGCAGCTTTAAAGAGAACAAAAATGTTTACATATATGTATGTTACATGAAAGCAGAGTTTAAATCAGAGATTTAATTTTAAACTCTTTAAACCCTCTGATAGATGTTAGAGTTGTGAAGGCCAAATGATTATAGCATACATGGGACTGCTGCAACAATACTTCCGAATAAATGTCCAAATAACCTACCTCATTTGACCATGCACTCCAAAACAACACATAGAGCTTTTACTAATCTGATGCCTCTGTTTGGCAGTGATTTTTTCTTTCCAAAAGTCCAGTGAATGGAGAAGTGGTCTCAGACATTTGGACTATACTGTATATAGAGGTCTGAACTGCATCACATAGAGAGCACACAGCATAGAGAGATACAAATTGGACAGATTGGACTGTAGTTGAGTGCGGCCAAGAGTATAAGGAACAATCCTGTTCTTCTATCAAGACTATATGTTATATGCACCATGTTAGACCCATACCAATTTGCACACAAACACAAATGATGCAATCAATAGTGCTAGTGCAGTGCTTGTTGGAAAAAAATTGCCCATTTGGAACAGACCAATTGCTTGGCCTTCAGTATTGCTGCTTGCAGCTTTCTTGAGAACCGCTCATCCGAACAACTTCACACTCGACACTGTGCTTTCTCGGGTCCTCATCAATACACCCGCCAAGTGTGAAGTCGATCGGATGAGCAAAGGACAAATACACAGACAGAGGATCCATGCTTTATACGTAGATAACACATGATCAGCGCCCCAGTGGTGCGTTAGCTCACTTGTGCTGTTCACACTCACACGTTCACACACAAACTAATCCACCAGTCATACTGAAAACCAATATATCGATAAAGTTTTCTAATGATACCGTTATCCTTGGGCTCGCGCTAACCAATGTCTAGGTCTTCAAAATAGGGACCAAGTGTGCACACATCCATGCAAATTCAGATGTAAGAAAAAAACGGTAGTTAACCTCCCAATAAATGATCAACGTTTCAAGATCTTCCTCAGGTATATAGGTCTACCATAAATCTACCATCCAGAACTTTGTACAGTGGTGTGACAAACAGACAAAGATCATCTCATCCTCAACACAAAAAAAAAACCCCAACACATCACTTCTGTTCTATCATGCAGTAGTAGAGATCGTCCTGTGCTATAGTATCTCTCCATGGTTTGATAACCTGACAGTAGGGTCAAAGGCCAGGTCTCCTGACTTATACAGACAGCCATGTCATTGGAGTCAGTCATCAACGCAGTCCTCAGGCTATTTTTCAATAAACCATAATCAGATGATTCCTCAGACATATGGTGCAGGCACCACTGTTTCAAACATTTCTTCACCTCCATGTCCATTAAAACACTTAATAACATCTAGGCCAAAATATGTGTATGCTGTAGCTGTCTTTCCTGTTGTTGATCACCATTATATACTTACTTTTTTACTGTTTTGCTGTGATTTTATACATGTAGACACTATTATAAAGTTTATTTTATCCTATTCACAGTATCTAGTAGTTATTCAGTTGATATACCCAGTCCAGAATTAAGGAGTAATTATGACATTGTTACAGTAAGTTGTGACAGTAAATTGAAGACAGCAGCAGCATAGAACTGTGCAGTGATTGCAAGTTGGCAGTTCAAGTTTTGCGCTGAAATTCAAGTCTGTATTCAAGTCGTATTCTAGCATCTACTCAACTTTCTGCTTATATCTCTTAATCATGTTGCGTTACAGTAGGAGATATGAATGGTTTACATCTTTTTCAGGGGAATTTAGAGGATGTGTTTCATTTCGAACAAGAAAACACTTCGTAACCAATAGCAACAGAGTTGAGCAGGAAGACAGACACAGTGACAGACTTTAGCTCATCCCTCATCTACTTCACCACCAGTCAAAACAAGAACCTGAAATAGACGCTTTGTTCTCTATAAATGGTTATAACATGTGCTCCACTGAAACACGAGATGTATAATAACATATTTTACTGACACTACTTACATTGTTAGAGCCATTAGACAAATTGTCATCCCTCTATCCTCTCTGTGATTTGGCCCTGGCATGGTCGACAGGTTTGTCTGTGAGCATAATCTTGCTTGACTAAAAGGGAAAGTAAAGCACTTTAGAACATGCTGCTGATCTTGGCAGGTTGTATCACGGTTATGGGTTATAGCGAGCTCCAGGGTTCCTGCTATCACTCCATCTCAACTTGCCCGCACTTTTCCTTGAATGCTTGCGGTTCCCACCCAGCACTCTGCCGGTGCCAGCTGTTATTCTTAAAGGTCTGAGAACCTGACATCAAAACATGGTTTTATATATCATTAAAATGCACTGTCCTCTCCCTTTATGAACTAGGCCTCAGAGATAATCAATCACTCATAAGAGGGTGCCAATATGTTAGCATACGAGAAGGGGGAGGGGGGGTACAGATCAGGACATGAATAACATCAGGGTATATTGGATTACTAGGAGTCAGAATGTGGTCGAGGGAATTGTTTGAGATTGAGTTTGCATAACTTTCTATAGAATAAAATTCAAACCAAGCTGGGTAAATACTGCTTTAATAGACTGGCAGTCTGAGCTGTTTTTGCATTGATGTTATTGCTGCCACCCCTGGTCTATAAAGTTCCTGAACTTGCCTGGCATGTGCTGGTTTTAGCTTATAAAGTGGGAGCTCTGAGGCCGAGGTACAAAGCTGTAAAGGTTAAGCTGAGGTTGTGTGGAGCTGAACCAGCTCGAAGCTTTCTGACGTCTCTGATAAGGAAAGTGCTGACATTTATAAACTGTATTACAATGTATTTATATGCTAAATAATCATATCTGATGAAAGAGATTAGTGCAGTATTCCCTTACTCCCTTGACTATGTTTTCTTCCACATCTGTAAAAGTGCCTCTCTCTCTCTCTGTAGTGAGGGAAGGGAAAGGATGGGTACTGATGGAGAGAGAGCATGTGCAACCAGCAGGAGGTAACGAGCTCATCACCAACCCAAATAAACTCAAAACACGCTATTTTACATGCAGCACAATAGTTCGGCTTTTCCAGAGGATTTCAAGGTTGGTGCAGGCTGTTGTGTCAATATCTCTTCAATGCTCTAATGTTTTCCGGAGGGAGAGGCAGCCAGTGAGAGTGAGGTGAGACAAAGTGTGGTCTTGTGGTCTGCTTTGGTTTCTAATATTGCAGAGGTAGTTCTTCAGCGGCCAAGCGGCACCATGTGATGGTAACTGGATCACCACACAGCTGCAGCCGCAGGCACCCTCTGTCATCCCCAAGACTGCTGGAATAGTGACAGAGCTGCTCTGCACACATGCAAACACACAAATACTATATATATATATATATATATATATATATATATATATATATATATATATATATATATATATATACGCAACAGTGTATGGAAAAAAACAAATAGTACAGGATGGGGATAAATGTGGCGGTGTGGGAGAGAACTCTACCCTGCCTGTTTCAAAGATGTTTTTAAAGCTGTGAAATTTCTAGACCAACCACGGCAGGCTCAGTTACGGCACAGGGCTGTCTTTTAAAAGCGTGTTTGTTCTTCTGTTAAATGAAGGGTGGCGGTGGTCAGACTGGAACCCAACTACAGTCAGTTAGGAATGTCTCTGTCAGAGGGCAGACCAGATGCTTGTTCTCTATTAAAGCTTTGTTGTTTCTATTAGGTCTGATAGGTGAATTTATGGAATAACTAGAGCAAATAGAGTATGTTACCTCAAAGTAGCTGGATAACTAACTTGTCTCAGCCTTTAGAGTGAAATTACTATTTGTTTGGCACATGACGGACATTGATTGTCTTAAGTGTCGGAGGGCAAACACTCCAACATGTGTCTTAGTGTCATAACTACTGTGCTGTATGTTTAAGTGTCACGGCGGCTTATACAAACACACGCACGCTGTCGTTTTTCCATCACTCTTCATTCAGTAAATGAAGGAGAAAATTGCCTCTTTAAAAGGACATTATACTTTTCTAGACATCCAGACTAGTGTGTGTTTGTTGTGCTTTTGTTTTGTTTGTCTTTTGTGAAATCCATGTCCTTGACTTAAGCGCACAGAGTGGCCAACACTGCCCAAAATCTGTCTGTACTGTGCAGACAGATTTAACTAGGGTGTCTGGTGATATGATCCATTGATTGTGTCATGTTTGTTTCTCTGGGTGTCTGACCACCCATCCCTTATATGAAATATTTAATATGATATCTTAAACACCACTGGCCTGACACTTGCAGGAACAATATATCTTCACACTGTACTCCAGATTTTAATTTAAAAATTTTATCAGTGTAATTTTAATTTTACAGTGATTTGATCACTGACGGTCAATTCATATAACTTTAATGTCTTTCAGATATCAAATTTTTACAAAACGTGATGTTAGCTGTAGGGGCACATGGACACATTTGATTATAGTTAAAGAGGTGAAGGGACGTCTTTTTACTGTTTGGCTCTAGCTATGACAATGTTTGACAAGGATTTATTTATCCTTTTTTTAACTGAGACACTGCTATACTAAAGATGCTTTCATTACTGGGTTGTACCCACAAATCAAAGCAAGACTGTTGTACCCATGTCTCAAATGCGCACACACTCACAGCTGTAGTGTAATCATACACCAGTGCCTCTGGTTCAGGCTGGGCTACCAGACACCAAAGAGCATGCAGGGCTGTTGCAGGGCAGGGTGGGACAGGAGAGAATCCAAAGTGCGTTGCAAGTTGGCAGACAGATCAAACGCTTTGCCCTGAACCCTGATACTCAATGTTGCAGATACTTTGCCGAAATGAATAGAACACTGCCTGTAGTGTAATGATAACATCCATCAGCACACCAAAGTCTTACACAAAAGAATCCTAACAAATAAAACTAGGCAGTAAATCCAAGCACATATCCTTGGGTAAAGTAAATTTAACTTTTAACTTAAAAAAAACCGAAGGATCACTTATCTAGATGAAAACTGGTTTTAAATGATTAGCACGTAGTTTATTACAACATGATTGCAATTCACTGCAGTTCATCATTTATACTTTGTGCATGAGTAAACAAGATATGATGAATGTGTGTCAGTGTTTTCAGATGAGAGTTTTAATATTTAGAGATTTAAGATTTCCGACAGCTCCTTCAGTTCAGTCTCTAGAACGTTGACAGTGATGTATATCAGTTACTCTCAGCTAAAACTGTTAGGGAATATAGATAGTAGTAACAGCAGATTATCTTGACTAGATCTTGATGCTAATAACAAACCTTTGCACCAAAACAATCTAACCAGTTAACCAGTTAACAAGTACTCCATAACAGATCCACATGCTATACTGGCATAATATGTCAATGTGCTCACAGAACATCACGACTAGACTTTCCATCATACTGCAGTATGTCCTGCCACATATGCAGTATTATGAACTTTAAAATTATAATTCATTTATTCCACTAAACTGTATCTTATTGCATCTAAGTTATTGTAACTCCCTACTGTGAATCACTTAAACGTTTGAAATTAATTAGAATTATTCAATTTAAAGGCAAAACTGTCAGCTTGAAGGTATGATAACATTCGAGAACAAATGAGGAAGTAAAAAGTCAGGGTGTTCTTGAGCAATTTGGCTGCTTTTTGGTTCAACAAAAGATCAGTACTAATACAGCAGACTCAACAATATGTCAATTTGTCTTCACACAAATTCAGTTGCAGCTGTATTTACCAAACCAGCCAGATGATCATTAAAATATTTCTTAACAGGAATGCTCTTTCTATCTGTTCAGGCTCAGTGTGTCATGGGCAGCCTTGCTAATCAACCTGAAGATCTCTTTTCACTGTCCAAACACGCCATTAACCTCACTATTAAATTCAGATTGCAGCTCTCTTAAAACCACCAAGGGAAATGACCTTGTCACAACAGGACATATGTTTTTAGCTCTCAACCCTTTCTGTAATGAGGAGAGCTGGCAGGATGATCAAAGGTTTTCCACTGAACCGTGATACTAAATGTTGCTGATGATCTGTCCAGAAGGAGAGCTAAGACTTGATACGTAGATCATACCAGACAACCAGAGAGGTCTGGCCACTTCAGTCAGGTCTTGAAGCAAGGGAGGGAGTCCTGTGAAAACTGCCTTGAATGAGAATTTACCTTCTCTGCACGTCTGCCTTTGCTTGCAGCTAGTGTAAACACTGCAAGGTGGTGAGGGAAATGAAGGCAATAGGAAAACATAGATCATTTTAATAGTTCTGTAGCTGTATGGTGGCTACATGCTCTGCCAGGAACAAGGCCTATGGCAGCGTGTGTAATAGGTCTGTAATGCTTGGTTCTTGTGGAAGGACGGAAAGAGTTTTAATTAACAGAGCGGCACTGAGCTAAAAGAGTTTTGGACGAGCTGGAGAACTTGTTGGGCTCGCTCTTTGTCATACCTCTCCCAGTGCTCTCCACCTCTTTTCTTTATTTGCTCCCACCGTTCCTGTCACTACAACTGCTGATGCAGTTTATATGATGAAAATATGAAGATCAGAGTGAAAGGGACATGCCAAAGCAAAGCTTTCCTACTCTGAAATCAATCCGACTGAAATGGAAATGAGGCATGAGAGCGTGAACAGCATGAGCACCAGAGGTGGGCGACAAAAAGCAAAAGTGGAAGAAGAAGGAGAAGGATTGAGGCTGAGAGCATGGAGCTGTTACAAATCTAAAAACATGTTTCAACCTGTTGAAACTGCTTTGTCAGCACACTGGCCCCAATCCAATAAACCCCCCCTACATCCTCTTTCTCTTTCCTTTTCCTCCCCTGGCCCACAAAGGAACATGTTAATAAACTAGCGATTGGAGATCGAATCAAACCTTTCCAAAGAGCACAGAACAATAAAGCTAATCTGTCCGTTCTTGGCACAGTCCTAACAAGAATGGTGGAACGTGTGTGGCATTTCAGAGCAGGGTCGCTATCTATTAAGCCGCCACACACCTTGTCTAAGGACACTCCAGAATGAAACATGGGCGAACTGGATAAATGAGCTTTTCCCCTAACTCTGCCAGGGGGGGGAAATTGATTTATATCCTTATCTTTTTGTCATCACATTGAAAATGGCGTATTTGCGTATATCCACTCTCTACAAAGCAGAGGTTTTAATACTGTGAACTCTGTTATGATAGCGTACAATATAACACAATGGCACATATTCATTGCTTTTAGGCTCACAACTTCATCTTCCTTTGTGACAATCTCCCCTCTCTGTGAAAAGACGGGGAGAAAGGCATTCTGATATGCTGGTGATACAAGCAAACAAAGACACGGAGCGTTGCGCTATCAGCTCTGAGTTGACGCCACAAGGTCCAGAGTTGTCAAAAGTATCTGACCTCCATCTCTGCAAGATTACAGAGCAGAACAAAAAATCAGAGAAAAAAAAGTAGAAAGCGGATATAGATCAAATGCATGTTCAAACAAATGCCGGCGTCAAGCACAGCATACAATAAAGAACAATGTCGCCTAGGCAACGCTGGCACCCTCCCAGCCCTTTTGGTGAATATTTCCCATCTTCCCTCAGTCTTTTGGTGTGAGGAAATATTAAACAGTATGCCATGTGAGCAGTGGGATTTGGGTTACACAATTGTAATGACAAAAAAAATTTGAAGAAAAATAAATCTTATGAAATAAGAATAAATATTGTATATACATATTTCTCACTTGGTTAAAAAAAGAGAGCAAACAGATGCAGAAAAATCAGGGTAAGAATGTTTTACTGTCACCCTTTCAGTGCTGTTACAGAAACATTTTTGGAAAATCTTTGTCAACTGTCTTGGCAAACCACCTGCTTCACCTCATGCTCCCTCTCATTGTTAGTTTTCTTAGACTTAAGAGAGATTTCTGAGCAGCATTTGGTTTGTTTTGACACTGCAATGCCCCCGAGAGGAGAGAGCAGTCAGCCAGCCACATCTATACTTTGATTTAAAAATTAAAGGATAAAGTAAAGAAATGGGAGCAAGTTCAAGCATTAGACTACTTGCTTTTTTCATCAATTTTGTTAAATTTGTGTACTGTATATTACTTCTGCAGAGAGAAGAAAATATGATTGATGTGAGAGGGTGAAAGCAGAGTGGTTCAGTACATGTACCCTGCACTGCTGAAAAAGGAGTATAAAACAGTTTTACATTTTCAAAGTGTATATTTGTACAAAATATGCTCAGTTTAGGCGAGTAAATAAAAATATAGTAATGAAGTACATATATATATATATATATATATCCATCCATGTCATTGTTATATTTTTTATTCTAGTTAAAGTATAACAAAATACATTTACATGAAATATAAAAAAATACAAACACTGTAATTCAATATATTTTTTAATACTTCACCTATTGCCACTTGTCAAGAAAATCTGTAATACAACTAGTCATTTTTATATATAGGCTTGTGTGCACATAAACAAAGTGCAGTCCACCACTTTCCATTTGCCTGTCAGGCTCTCAGCAGAGCCTCCACAGAGAAAGGTAATGGCCTCACAGCTGGAGTCCTGACTGAGTTGCCATGAGGACTCTTGACAAAGTCGGCATGAGAACCTGCCTGGTCGGCAGGAGTGTCTGTGCACCGGCCCTTAGCTGTCAGACGTGAGGGATCAAAAGTCCTGCTGGGTGCACTGACATCTGGCATGCCCTGGATACCCTGATCTGATCCAAAAATAGACCGTGAAATGGTTAAAGAGCCATTTGAGTCCATTATTTCTGTTGGTTTTGAGGGAGCTCTGACAACATCCAGACCTGACAAGGTGTTTTTTACTTGGTGTTTGAACCTTTGTTGTGGTGGTAGAAGTATCAGCTCTGGTTCGTCTTTCTTCTCATAGTCTTTCCAGCCACTCTGCACCTCGTCCTCCTCCCTGCTTTGCTCTGCGCTTCTGCATAACAAGAAGCCATTATAGTCACCATCTGTGGGGGGCCTGCTCTTCAGTTGGAAGAGCTGATAGAAGTGGAAGTCACACTCATACAGAGGCTTATACTTATACACAGGCACATAGCTGGATGTCTCTGCAGTGGCAGGGTCTTTGTTGAGCGGGCAGCAGTGGAGGCTTGGGGAAACGGCCAGGGGCGGAGGGTGAAGCATAGGGATGAGGGCAGAGGAGGAAAAGGAAAGGTCACTCTGCAGCTGTCTCTGTCTCAGCTCTCGCTCCAGCATCACATTCTCTAGCTCCTTGTCAGCAAAGGCTCGCCTCTTCCTCATCCGGGCGCTGATGGAGGGGCACGTAAAGTGGTCGCGCTGTGGCTGCTTGGACCAACAGGAGGTGTCGTCGTCCAGAGGCGCTGCTGGTTTGAGCCCTGCATAGGGAGCAAAGCATACAGATGTTATATAGTCATTGATTTAATATATTTCTAAATAATGAAGTTGTTCCGACCAATGAATAGTCAAAGTCAAAGAGCACTGGTGTGAGGGAATCGTTGTGTGCTTTTATCAGTCACCAAGTAGGGAAATATTTATTATTGAGAAACTGTGAGGACTAAAACTTGAAAAACTCATGACTGAGTCAGACAGTATTTTGGGGTTTATACTTAGTCTTTGGTTAAGATTTGGCTAAAAGAATTGGGATAAGAAATGGAGTGGAAAAACCTTCAACAAAACACTGCTCTCATTTGTGTTTCACTTAGACATTGAATTAAATGTGTGAGTGAGTGTCTGTACAATTTGATAAATGAGTGAAAACTAAACTTTTCATCACAATCTGGAAAATAAGAGATAAGTAAACAAGAAAGGAAATGAAAATGAAACTTTACCCTGCAGGATGCTCTTAGCCAGGATGCTTGGCTCAGCTGCTCTGTTGTAACGCTGATACGATGTCCTCCGCAATGGTGCTGCACACCTAACCCCCTTCTTACCCTGGAAGAGACGAGGGACCATCATATTGTACTGAGACTATGACCCAACAGCAGTTATGAGGAATTAATGTGTCCTTTAAAAAATAGAGATCCCTGTGACTTCATTATTTTAAAAAATGTGGGATATTTGCCATTTTATATTAGGTCACTCTACACAGTAAGCATCAAAATTCACTTATTCTATACATGCTATTTGTATCAATAAGACTTTACTCAGCAAAGCGTACTTGATTTGACACAATTTCAACTACTTATTGGCAAAATATTTTATAATAACAAAATTCACATTTTGCTTTCAGTTATAAATACAGACAGCTTACTTTTCCCTATACTGTATATAAGTAGTCACATAAATGTTATAGATCTATGCCTTCAGCCTATTATAGTCCTGCATTTATTAGATAAAAACTTTCCTTAAACTCCATAAACTTTCCTTTATGTGCTTCCATGAGATGGTGAGAAGACTTAGTTGGAAAGTTAGATAACATTTGTGTTAATACAGGCTTCCAGTCTTTATTATCCAGACTTCTGTGAAGTGTAAAATATTTGTTTTTTGTTCTTCTCAGTAAATAGATCATCATCTTCCATCATGTTTAAGCCATTTAGCTTTCAATATATTATCTTTTTTTTCCCCCTCCCTTCTCTAGTCACGTTTTTACCCTACAACATTGCAACATTGTGATTTTACTCTCTCTCTCTCGTGACTCCTGATAATCACCTACTCACGGTACACCCACCCGTTAATTCTCTATCATGTTCCCATCACTGACCTGCCCTTGTGCTCTCCTCACCTCCGCAGCCTGTTGCCTCCTCAGTGCGACCTGCGCTGCCATGACGCGCTGCCGCTCCACTACCAGCAAGCAGCAGGCGCAGCGACAGTCCCTCCAGCGGCAGAAGCGTTTGTGGCCTTTCAAGCACGAAACGACGCCGTGGTTCCGACAGCGGGCACATTTAGGGCTCCGGGTCATCTTGCTTGGCTTCTGCTGCTGGAGCTCTGGAGACAGGGACGCTTTATTCTCTGATCGGTCCCCGGGCCAGCCGCGCTGCCCAGCGCATCCGTTAGGATTTGTCACGTCAATAATTTCTTCGGGTTTTAGTGCATCAAGTCTTGCTGCGGTCTCCAGCTGCAGGCCTCCTTCCAGCTGAGCGGACATCTATGACTAACAGAACCGGAATCTCACTTTTAATCTGATTTTACGCAAAAAAAAAAATACTGAAGGATTTTGACTCAAGGCACAACTAATCAAACGCGGTTATGGTAGTTACTGATAAAGGTATGATTATTGTTAAAAAAAAATCCTTCTCTGCCAAAATGTTCTCATTAAAATCCAAGTAGGTCTGATAAAATATTATTTTACGCACGTTTTTAATAAAATAATTAAACAAAAATAAAGACTACAGCACGTGCAGCATAACTGAGGTGGACTGAACCAGATTCTAATTGAAACATATCAGCTTCCATTAACCTCAACCGACGCATTAAGAGTCTGATCCCGGGCGTAAAGAGGCTGTGCGCCACAACTTTGCGGCACGCTAATGCCTTTTGAACACCAAGCCGTGAGGTGTTGTGTCCTGCTCCAGCCCGCAGCTACATGACAGTGTTTTTAGGGTGGAAACTTTGCAGCCTACCGCCAGACGTTTGAAATGTTAAGCCTCTCTCAGCTGCTCTCTGACGCTGTTTCCAAGAACAAGCGGATGGTAGACCGGGCCACAATGCCGAGCTCCTGGCGCAGAACCCATGAGCAAAGATTTGGGGAAGCCCATTTGGAGCAAACGCAAGCCCGTCTCTCTATAAACCCCCATACCTGCCCTGCCCTGCCCTGCCCTGCCCACCATTCAGGTTGTTCTCATCTTTCAAAGAGATTTGGGATCTTGCCAGACCTACATCTCTAAATAACATGCATCATTTTTAAGCTATAGATTAAAATTTATGTTTAACAAAATATAAAAAAAAAAAAAAAGAAAAAGAAAGAAAATTTAGCAGAGAAAATGAATGTCAGAGGCATTTAATTAAATTAATCGACAGTAATGTTCGTTAAAAAAAAAAAAAAAAAAAAAAGATTTACAATTTGCATCAAGAGTACTACAACCACTGCTGTAATAATAATTGCCCTTATTATAATTATAATAATATAATGATACCATATACATAGAGGTACCACGCGTGCTGAAGAGTAGGTTTGCTTTAAAACATACAATTAGGTTATGCGCCCGTGAGGCTGCATACATATGTGTGAACTATGTTTAACCAGACTGATACAATATGGACTAATTACGCAGCAGCCTTGAGGGAAGAAGGCTAGTGGGGGAAATAAGAGAGAGAATTACATTTTCATATTACCTGGGAGTCATCTTCATACTCATATTTATTCATATTACCGTTAAATAATTCAATTATTTAATGGCTCTCTTGATCTTTCTAGTGTCGCTATTTCAGGGCTTAAAACGGGAATAATCAAAACCATTGAAATGCATAAATATTCCCTCTTAGTAAAGGTTGTGTAGATTAATGTTTTTAACATAGGTTTACCAGGGTGAGTTATTTTTAATTCCCACCTTTTAATAATTTAATTAATGCATTGTGAAAAAGTACTAATCTTTATTAATAGTAATTGTTTATTATCAATACCAGGCTACTCTGCCTTCCCTTGGACTGTCGTGCATTATGCATACAATGCTATTCATTGTTATGCTCCACTTACCACCTCACCAGCGTGCACTAATGCTAATGCATGCTGCAAAGTGTATTATATTATAAAAGAAATGATGTTTTCTTGACGTTTTATCTCGAAAAGCTCTGGCATACAGTACAGCGGCAGAAACTGCACTGGGATGGTATGAAAAGTGTGCTCCCTACTGGTTCATCTCTGTAATTACACCCATGATAAAAATTCCCTAAAGGTGGTAGCAATCAAGGGTAACTTCATCACATCATCAGCCAAGGTTACACAAGGATAAGACACCAGAAAAACACCAGATCGTGCTCTCTTCCTCCGAACCCTTCAGAGCTTTCAGGCTAGAGTTACCACAGTACATCCTGACAGGACAAACTCAGGTTGTTCTCCTCTACAGGACTAAAACACATTTAGCTCCTGATCACTAATTATTACAATGTCTACTTCATGCTCCAGGCTAATGGTGGTTAACTCCACATAGCCATACTAAAAACAGCTCCAAATGTATTTAAATTGCAGATGCCTGCTGCAGTGTGCTTCTCCCGAGAGATATTCTTTCAAAATGTTTGAGATTTAATACAACATTACACAAGGTTTGGATTGTAAAAAACAAAAAAAAACAAAAAACATTTTCTTTATTATTTTCAATAAATTGAATCCACACATTCCTATTGCCTTTTATATTTCAGGCTTATTTACAGTGAGTACATCTGTAAAATGAGTTGATGCACTGGTCAAAGTAAAGGCAAGAAGAACCAAATATACTGTATGTGTAGGTCAAGATCTTTTTCTTAAATATGTTCATTTCAATTTGCAACTGTGTTAAAGTATTACTAAGATCTAATCTTATTTAAAAATGTTCTGTCTAAAAATTGAAGTTTTCTGAATAAGAGTTTTAAATACATATCTCTCTATATATAGTCTATATATAAGTCTATATATAATTTTCACACATAATCTTAAATACTATATTACAAAGCCCTGGGACTCAGGTGGCAAAGGCCCAGTCACCTTTGGTCTTGAGCCCGGTCTTTACCACTAACAGAAGTGCCCTGCCAGGAGATTTCAGACTGTTTTCTGGCTCATAAAGGGTTAAAAGATTAGATATAAAAGAGATAAGTAGGAGCCAGATGTAGCTGAGCCTCAAAATATAACCAAAATGCCACAATTCATTCTAAAACTCTCTAGTATAGAGATAACTATATCTATGATTACAAAACAAGTCAAAACAGGTACAGAGTGGTGATGGTCTCCCACCATGCCAGATGAAAAGCAATTTGTTTTGTATGTACAATATATTACTGGAAGATAACCAAACCAGAAACAAAATCAAATCCATTAAAAAAAAAAATAATAATAACAATAATAATCACAAGCACATATCAATATATTGCATATTGACTGATTGTATTGATGCAAACCTGTGACTCATTTTTCTGGAGAGAACAGTCTCCAACTCACTGGTGGGTGAATGGTTGCTATTGCTTGCTACATAATGGGTAGGATGTGGTGTTGCACTGTATATACATGGAAAACAGCTAAGTACCCCCATTATTAATACTACCAGCTCTGCTGCTGCCTGTAGATGGAGGCAGTGGAGGGTACCTCTCAAAACCCCTTGACTCCCTAACAAATTGACTGTCATCAGCAGTGACATACTGCTCCGGCATTCCTGTCACATCCTCCTCTTCCCTGCACTCAATTCTGTCTTCTGTGGTTGTACTGAGAGTTGTGCCCATCTACTTCCATTTTTGTAGCAGAGATGGAGTTTGACAGACTCCTTGACTCCCGCCGTTCGGTCTGCCAGCATGTCTTCCTCAATCTGCCTCTCTCTATTTGACTGGTGCCCTCAATCACCTTGCAAAGGAAGTCAAACAAAACAGGAAGACAACCTGTAAGTAAAACTCAAGGACAAGAAGGCTGCTCCAACTTAATGCAACAAACAAGGGTTTGAAGGCAGTCTGCGTTTTCAAAGAAAATCCTGAGCTGAATGTCAATTCACTTCAAAGAGAGAAATATATAAAAACACTGGGCTATGTGTTACAGTGCCTTAACACAAAGGCTTTAGCACCTTTATCCACCCACTTCCAAAGAGCAGGAGACACCTCTGCAGTTATCAGCGTAAGGCAGGGACCATTAAGCTGACAGTTTTTTTTTTAAGGAAGGTTAAACCTGCACCTTAGAGTATTTGAGTTTGTCAGGCCTGTTAAGATAGAAGGCACACCTGCTTAAATAAATGCATTGCTAACCCCATCATATAAGACACAATTGGGTTCTTGCTGAGACTTTTTTTTTTTAATATGCTTTGTACAGGTTTATGAATGTTGCTTTATGCAACATCACCCACAGTCTGAGGATCAGTAACATGAACCAGAGTGAAGAGTCTCTGCTGATATTGTAAAACCGCCACTCATAACCTGTCCCAATAAGTTATTTATACAAATATGAAATTTTGGCACCAGATGAAAAGGATGTAATCTATGGCTCAGGCTGCGCTCTTCATGAGAGATCCCTTATACCTTATCTGGATGGCTAGACTGGAACAGGATTTATATTTTGTTTTTTTCTTCTGATTTGCAACACCAGTCCAGAGCTGGTGACAGGACAGAAGGACGAGGAGGAGGAGGAGGCTTTATCTAATGCAAAGTGTGTCTGATTTATCTTTCCAGGGTGCACAGATAGTTTTTGGACAGGTGTGGCCAAGAGATATGAAAAGACAACCAGATGCAATCAGATAGTGAAACAGAAAGTCCATGAGGCCAGAGATATTCTGATTTTTAACCCATTTGATAAAGATCAGGTGTTTTAATGGGGGTATAAGCAGACTTCTGTATGTTTTTCCATAATTTGTACAGCAGTTATTCAGACACAGGTCAGCTGGTATGGTACTTGTCATGGGAACACTAAGGCTCTGCTTAAGAATTTGAGTCTTTAATGCAGGCAGACTGAAAAAAGAAAGGATAAGTCATGTATGTGGCAAGAACAGAGCAGGTTTGGGCTGCATCTGTGTCTCTGGGTGGGTCTGTGGCTATAGCCGTGACCATAGTTACATTTGCGTTTCCATGATGTGATGCTTGATGACCTGAAGAAAATCCTCCAAGAGCCAGAAGTTGCCCCCTCACGGTCCATTTGAGCCGCCACTTTTGTGCTGTTGGCTTCAACATCTCCACCACTGCCTTTCATTTCGTCATGCCCTCCCTTCTTCTACCTTTCCTCTTTTCTTTTTACTTTGTTGCTTTCCTTTGCTGTGTTTGCCTTTCTTTCATTCTTTTTCAATTTGTTAACCTCTCAGTTGAGATCAAGAGAAAGAAAATTAAGATATATTATACATATTTTTTTATTCTTTACATTTTCTTATGCCCAAGTAAACCACAAATGCTACGACAGTCATATAGCAGAGAGAAAGTCTCTTCATAGCGCTGCACAAATGTGTCATACTTAATGTACTCGTGACTGTAGGTCTTAGCTACAGTGCTCAAATTGAATATAAAAATGAAATGAATTAAATGTGACAAGTTTGTCATGATTTCATGAACATAAATAAAGACCACTTAGGTGGTTAGATATGACCCAGTGTAGATTGAAATTGAAGAAAAATAATTGGTTTAATACTGACTGCTGAAGACGTACATGCACCAACATCCAACATAGATAGATTTTTTTTTTTTCTTTAAGGTGACTTTCCTTCTACAAACAAAGCGCTCTATGGACTGTCAATGATCAGGAGACGTGCCATATCACACAAACTCACTGACTATGATCAATGTTCCATTTAACACGTCTGGTCTCAGGCCAAATCAATGCAAGACAGGTGATCCCTGACCCAGAAGCAGCAGTCTGCTATCTCTGCTGAATGAATTTAGCCCCCCTTTGCAATATCTCTCTGTGGTTCTGAAGTCTGCAGTTAAAGCACCCCCGAATGCTTTGTGTCTCTACTATTGATTTAGTCTGTTTCAGGCTCAGGTTAATGAGAGCTCTTAAATAATGCAGACACGGCAGCACCATGTACACGTACAGCACCTCTTGCCCACTCTGCTGTATGGTACTCACTTTCTCACTTTCTTTCTCTCTCTTCACCCCCGCCATACTCCTCTTCTTTCCAATCTCACCACTTCTGATCTATTGTCTTCCTGACTGGAGTGAGATTCAAAGGCACTCTTTACTTCCACAGAAAAGATACCTGGCTGCAGTAACAAGGACAAGAGTCTCCCAATTTAGTTGCTCCTTTTACCTCCTGTAACAGATTGGGTCTGTTTCTGCAGATTTATTGTTTTGTCTTTCAGGATGTCTAATAGGGCTATCTAATGGAAGGTGCGATTTTATGAATGGCAAGCAATATTCCTTCAGACACAAAGCTAAAGCACTCACTATTCTGTAACTATCATAGCATAATGAGCCTCCAGATGAATAAGCTTTCAGTTAAACAACATTTCATTAACCACACTACTGCATGAGAAATGCTGTTGAATACGTTTTGACTAAGTAAAAATAACGTCAAGTATTCAATTTGTCTTGCTTACTTAGCACTTTTCCTGCAAGAGATGTGCCTTCAACGGAGGTGAGATAAATATTCTAAATATAGAAATGTTCAAAATATTACTCCACTATATTTATGTCAAGGTCTGAAAAATAGAGATAATATTATTTTGTCTCTTAATAGCAAGAGGTAAATTTTGATCAGTACCTAGAAGTTATTTTTGTTATTACTAAGTTATTAGTCAGAAACTAATAATAACTATAATAATGGATTTTTGTTTTTGTTTTTTTTTTGGTGGAGGTGAAGAGGTCGCTGGCAGATACACATTCAGCCAGCTGCTTTGCAATGCAAATCATATCATTATGATAAAATGTGAGATTATTCTTGGATGTTTGTTGACACCAGAGAGCTGTATTAAATGGCGTCTAATGTCATTTTATTCTGGTGGGATGCGTGAACACAAAATCTAATGAAGATAATTGCTGCTGTGCATGCTTTAAAAAAAATAAAAATAAAAAATGAAAACATGGTCCATAACATCAAAGCTATTCACTAACAGATGGCCTTGATATTCCTCTTTTCTGAAAGTGTCTTCAGATAGTAGAGAATAAGAAAGCAGGTAGTGGGAAGAGAGAGTTGTACATTGAAGGCAGGCAGAGGTTGGGTTTCTCTCTATAAGCTGCACCACACTACTGTCTGCCCTCATTGCTTCTTTCAGCTTGAAACATATAGAATCTTCTCATCTTCGCTCTGTGCCTGTGACAGCTGGGGAGAACGTATGGAAAACAGTCACTGGGGGTACATTATATATGCTCTTACGCTTCACTGTTTCGCCCATTAAATCTACTTATGAATCACATCATCTTTCTTTCCTGGTCTGTCACTTATTATAAATCCAACCAAAAGTGTTAGCCCTGTGGAGTTTTACATAAGTGGAATAAATAATAATAATAATGGTAATGGTAATATTTAGGGAAAAAAAGTGCAGCCTAATCAGCATCTACTGTGGCTGCTAGAAAACCCATTAGCATACAGAAATATGCTTTTCCACTTTATTGGGTCCTAATTGTCGATTTTCTCTGACTGAATGGCCTCCTCCCCCTAGATAACGATGCAATACTATCCTCCATGTGGGGAGAGTGAGTAAGAGATAGAGAAGAAGAGAGAGAGAGAGAAACAACATGGAGAGAAGGCACTGAAAAAATGAAAACTATAAACTGTTAATTTACACTCTCCCCATCCCCCACTGTCTTTCTTTTGACAGCTGAAAAACAAAGTGTCTCCTGGCTTCAGTTTGTGAGCAGGAGAGAGAGAAAAAATGGAATAAATATAATGTAAGACAGAGAGGATTGGATGTCACAGGTCTTTACTTTGTAGAAAACTACAGGACTCACAGACTCACAGAAATAAATATGTGATGAGGTGTCAGCTGACGCAACACAGCACTGTATGCATTCCCGCTATAAAGAGAGCAACTGGCACTTTAATGTGTCTTTCATACTTTTCAGTCTACAGACACTCTTTGCATCATATATGGAGTCCCTTATTTGTCAAGAGGTGTTAAGTTCAATGTTTAAATTCAACTTAAGTTAAAATGTAATCCCCTTTTTTATGTCATTGTTAGTCTGACTATTTTTCTTTCTGTCTGGAAGTTGCTTTATTTGCTCTGCGCCACCCAGCAAAATCTTAATTTGATTTTACCTTCATATCATGCAACTATTATGAAGAACAATTTACATGCTGGGAGTAGTGTAAATACTGCAGTTAAAATTAAAGATATGGAGGTTTGGGCATGTAAAGAATTTCAATAGCATATCATATCATATATTTGGTACTGCCTTATTTTATTATATAAAGTCACAACCTGTGTGTCCAAATGTCAACAAAATGCTAAATGCATGTTCTCTAATTTAAGGGGATCTGCAAAGGACATGCTGGAGTCGAGAAAATGACTAAAGAGGAGCTTCACTGGGAGGCTGTACTGCCTGCAGAGATTCAGCACTACACCAGATCCCAATCAGTTCAACCAGCAGGTCAGCAACACGATGTTCCTCACCCTACCCAAGATTGTAGGCTACTATTTATCCAGTTTTTTCCTGATACACATTTGCAAAAACTGAAAAAAACCCAAGAACATACATCTGAACCAAGAACTGTGAGAACACAGATTTGGTTTAAATCACTTTAAGTCTTAAACCTGCATTGACCGATTTTATGGCCAGTTGAGGGAATGGACGCAAGTAGTGAACCCAACATTGTGTGTTTCCAGTATGGTGCTGAGTAGTTAGTGTACAGAGCTTTTTTTGCTGAAAACAGCTGCCTTTTCCAGCTCAGAGCAACACTATGAGAGTGGTGAGAGTGACCCAAAACAGTAAAGTTACAGCCAGACAGCTAAGCAATGAGAGCTGCAGAGTCTGGATGATAAATCTCTGTAGGTTCTTCACTACTGTACTGAGTTATGTGTCTGACATCAACTATTGTTATTATAAAAAAAATATGAACTACAGCTGCTTCAAATGTTGGACATGTCAGGCAATGCCATTAACCTAAACACATCCTGAAGAGCAGGGGTCTTAATAAATGAAGTTCAACTTAGTCTGGTTCTTCTTGAGACAACTGGTTGACAGGTCTGGAAAACCCGTCCCTGAAAATTGTTTATACATTCAATTGTTAATATCACCCAATGAATATTTGCAGTGCTGGGATAAAACTGATTACGTTCCTGCTTCACAATCACTGGCTGATTCACAGCTGTGTGGTGATCAGCTGACTAGTACCATCCAATCATGCAGGTGTACAGCGTGGCCATTGTGACCTGGCATGTCACTACTCTATTATTTGGATAATACTGTATGTTCATGCTAACACTGTATGCAGCAGGAACTCCAACGCCTTATGTAATTTAACGTTCATGCTTTTTTTTTTTTTTTTT
Organism: Pampus argenteus; assembly: GCA_036937835.1. Taxonomy (NCBI): domain Eukaryota; kingdom Metazoa; phylum Chordata; class Actinopteri; order Scombriformes; family Stromateidae; genus Pampus; species Pampus argenteus. The sequence continues at coordinate 15,321,191 of CM072870.1, forward strand.
TATTAATGGAGGAATATTTTTCAGCAGAGTGCTTGTTGCTGCTCTCTGAGGTAGCTCTCACAGAGCAGAGCTTTTTTTTTCCACTAACTGTGCAACCATTTGATATAAATGGTTGCAAGTGCCTCTGAAATATTGAAATATCCAGCTCAGATGTAGTGCATATATCTCAGAAGATAGAAGTAACTCTGGCTGTCAAACCCTTACTTGGGGTTCTTGGCTTGGATACACAGGCAGCTGTGAGCCTTTGATAGATCCTTGTTTAAAGCCATTAATATCTCCAGAGCTCAGACTTGATCAGTGTGAGATAATGCTGATGATCCAGATGAAAAAAATAAATAATAATTTCATCATGATTTTTAAAATGTTTGAAGTACTTAGGTGAGCTTTATCAGTCTTTCAGAACTTAAACTGCCTTAAAAAGTGAATGGTCAGGTCATAGTTGGGATCAAACACTTTTTTATTTCACATCAGTTTTTGATACTTTAGATAAATCATTTATATTTTTGCAGCAACTAGACAAATCCAGCAATTGATTTATGTGCACGCTCAAGCATGAAAATGGAACACATTTACGCTGTTAGAGAAAGCAGAGATGTTTGGGATAATCACAGTGGACATACAAAAGTAGTCTGTGTGAATGTGGAAGTTATTCAGTCTCACAGCACTCATCTGAAATTGGTTATGACTTTGAGAAAAAAAAAAAACATTATCGCACTGCTTCTATATAAACCTTCACTGTCTGGATGAGAAAATACTGCGCCGAGTAGCTGATTAAACTCGCTTATGATTTAAATCATTAAACTCTAGATTTCTTGCAATTAGGAGAAATGCATCATACAGCATACTGACGTTTGGTAATAAGACAGTACCAGTCAGTGTAGCAGGAACTGCAACATAGAGCTTGTACAATCATTGTGATTGTACAATATATTTAATGTCCTTTGAGAGAGTATTTATTATATGTGTAGTTTGTGTTTACTGTCACACGTAGAATGAATTGCCTGTTCGTGTACATTGTCCACTGTCACTTATCAGACAGCTGTGGGTGAGAGGTGTACAGTGTTTTATATTTGGTGTGGCTGCAGATATATATGGAATAGACCTATTACATCACAGTTTAGGAGAGGCCAAAGAGATTAGTTGAACTGAACTTTCAGATCCAAGCAGACACATAAACTTTGAGCAGAAAAAGCAGTTTTTACACACAACACAACAACAATATATAACATAATATGCCATCAAAAGTGTTGGAATATTATGTGTACACTGCAAAAATGACGTCTACTGCTTCTGCCTAAAACCGAGATTTGTATACACTGCAATTACAGTACATGCCACCAGATTATTCCTCCCATCAGTTGAGAGAAACACATGCATCCCTTAAATCTTTATTTATAATACAGAATAATTTGGCAAAAATCATGACTCACATATTTGACTTTTGCTAATTAAGCGATGGTGTAGCCATGCAAGGGCATATACAGTATGTAGATAATAGACTTGGACAAGTTGAGACACTGAATCTCTGCAGTTATGTAGATGAACATGGCCTCTGACCTCCTTGAAGACGGGATGAATCAAATGTAATGCTCCCACAAGTGTGAATATATCATCACACGCCGTAGAGTGAATCCTTACCGAGTGAAATTTTCCTGCTGCGAGCCAAGTCAAACATTAGAGAATATATTGCACCTGTGTACTTCGTCTCATCTGTCAAACAGACATTAGCATTTAAATAAAGTTGTACACCTCTGTTGAGGGAGATATTATAGTTGATAGATGTGGCTTATTTTATCAGGAGCACAGTAAGAGGGGTTGGCCACTCCTCATCAGGAGAGACATGACTGGCTATTATTAGTGACAGGGTACGTCAGTTTATGTGTGTGTGTGTGTGTGTGTGTGTGCAGGATGTTAATCCATTATCGTGCACAGTAATGCTTACTGTTTAAAGTCAGCATTACTATGAAACATATCATGCACATGCCAGGTCCATATTTATATTTTGGGCTCTAGTGAAATATCTTTGCATGATACAGTTTACAAAACTCCCTATTTATCTTATACTGGTCCTTTATGGAGTCAGGTTTAAGGCTACATAAACAAACAATAGTTCTGTTCAAGACCGAATCTGATCCTAATGTGAGTGGACAATGTGAACAACCTCACAAAGAATATGGAATTGATGTTTGTGGGCATGTGAGGACAAATTGAATATCGTGACAAGGAGGAAGTAGAGGTAACGTTGCAAATGGAGCATTTAGAGCAGGATGAAAAGGCTGGGCTGATGACTTTCAGGGAGCATTTTTCTATACATTCACCTCAGGTGTTGGAGCTTTGACCATATTTAACATAGACATCCATATCCGTTTGTTTGTTAAAGTGAGAGTGAAAAGCTGAGAATGTACATGTGTATAAGTATTTAAAGGCAAATGTTACCTCTGCAATGAGACTGAATCGACTGATATTTCAGTGTTGAATCCATCATAGGCTCTCTGTTTCTGCTTTAATGTGAAAAGGAGAAAAAAAAAAGAACAAAAGGCAATGAAAATAAGGCAAGAGCCGTAAAACTGAAAGAGTAACAGAGTAGGGTTAATCCAGAGAGACAGAAAATCATAAGAATGGAGAGATAAAGGGGTTTGAGGCTGAGGCTGGTGGATGAATTGCTCAAGGAGGAGGCTTTAATGGCCTGCTAATAACTTCAACAAGTGGAGCTGCTGAAATATGGATAAGACAAGAACCGCAACTCATAAACACCATTAGAAAGACTTGGTGAGAAGGGAACAACAAAACAGGAATGAAATAAGGAATGGTGCAGGATAGAGGGTAGGGTAATTAGCATGAATGGATGCTGAGAGGAAGGAAAGACAGTAAAAGTTGATGCATGACGATTGCTGGAGAAAGTAGAGAAGCATTATGTCAGAGGAATTGGAGACAGAGAATGAGGGAGAAAAGATGGGTGAAAGAGGTGAGGATAAACCCGTCGTTTATCACTTTAATGGAGAATTCAGATCCAGTCTTTTTGAGTTAATGGTTCACATTCATGTTTGTCAGTGATATGTATCCGGCTCCGGTGTAAACAATGTTGAGTTCCTTAAACTGCCACACATGCACTGAAATGTGAGCCATATATATACAAGAATAACAGCAAGTTTAAAAAATACATTTTTAAATGCTCAGTTACATCTTCCCCATGAATGTTCAACAAATTTGAAACACCTCTCATTACTTCATTGAACCCTGTTGGTGCTGTTGCTCTCCTCCATGTTTATTTTTACTGGGCTGTTTACTGGTGCTGACTCAGATTGATGCAATATATGACAATGTTCACAAAGATCGCATATGAATGAATGAATGAATGAATGAATGAATGAATGTGGCTCATTGAGACTAAAAATCAGGATCTCTTGTCCTGTGCTGCACAAAAATCTGTCTCTCACAAGTCCCCAAATTTACAATTCCAAGTTAGTGTAAAACCTTGAACCTTGGAAACATATTTTGACCTAAGAATCAGAAGAAGAATCAGCATTTATCACATTGTAACAATATGTCATTACACCCTGGATTTTTAAAATTTATCCACGTGTCCCAATTCAAATGTGCCTTGTTGTTATATTTTTGCAAATTTTGTGAATATATTTGATCATTAGTTTCCACGAGGGAAAACAGGCAGATGTTTTGTATGCATACAAATACAGAAAAATAAGAAGAAGAAGCTTTACATATTGAAGAAGGAAAATAAATTAGTCATTATTTCAGTACTGAGCATAATATTGTTTCCGTCTGATATCTCGACTAGTGTCCTAGGGACTAGTCCCAGCCTAGTCAAGCTAGCATGAACTGATGAAGCCTCTTGGATGAGAGGTGAAGCGTCTTCAAAGACAAATAACCAAGTCCAGTTGCATTCGATTTAATTTCCTTGAGATAACCATGACCTGGATGAATGAGAATATTCACAGGCTTTCCGTCTGAACTATGAGAGAGTCCTGACTCTCTGACTTTGAGATGTGATATCCTCTGGACATTTATTACCAGTGTGTTTTCACTCGAATATTACAAGAGTTTGTTGTCTTGTTATAGCTGTAGTAATAATGGAAGCATCTGTGTAGTTTTATTGTCATATTTTACATGTTTTGTGGCAAACAGTTGTGAGTTTCTCCCACTATGTCTGTTTCACATGATTGAAAAATATAGTGCACAATTATTTACTATAATTATGATGGTGAGAGGTTGATCTGAATGAAATATGAACACACACCCGACCAAATTGAGATATGGTTCAAAGAGGACAGGTTTTGTTAGGTAAGACAAATCAATAACCTGCAACAAGGATGAGTGGACAGTGAATATATTTAAAAGTGTAAAAAAAATAAATAAATAAATAAATTTTTTATCATATTAAGTATTTTCTCTACCATTAAAGTGGATCACAGCAGAAATATCAACTCTGTTCCAGTTCCTTAAACGTGCTGCTCTCTACAGCGAGACACCTGTGACATCAGAGGAGAGGTAATATCATTATATACCATGTCCATGCCCTAAGCCCTAAAAGTGTTTATGCCTTATCTCCTGTTTATGGTACCTTTTGATGTCTATAAATGCTTCAGGTGTTGTTCTGTTGGGCATCAAGTTGAGGCTCACTACTGTCAGAGCACAGTAGAGGTAGAGAGAGGTACCGCCAGCAAATTTAATAAAATGATCCAAACTTAATATATTAAATTTTTTAAGAACATGGCAGCAGTATTTATCTTTTATCAGCTTCCTGTCCAAAATGTGAATGGCTCATTTATAAATTATCATAAGGCTTGATTGCTGACCATGAAGTAACACAGTAACTTAAATGTGTGTGTGTGTGTGTGTGTGTGTGTGTATGTGTAGCAGTTTTAAATGCTAATTTGACTGGAGGCCTTAAGGGAAAGAAAGACAAAAATCTTCATCTGACCAGTTAGCTGTGAATGTCCTTATGGCTCTTTCTCATCTCCCAAGTCCATTGAGATTTAGATTGGTTCAATCTATTTGGAGGATGCAGCCATCACAGTAAACCATTGTCGTCTAAATTAACATTTGTTATGGTGGGGGTGACAGTGATGTTGACAGTTTGGAGGTCACAAGGGAAGAATGAGGTGACATTATTTGACAGACAGGGAGCTATGGAGATAGATGCTTTTGTTGCAGTTAATAAATTAAAAAAAGACATCAGCCGTATACTCTGATGACAGCTGACGCATAATTCAAACATATAGAAGTGCACACATTCACACACAAATAGACACATTTAATGACACACACTCACGCCCAGAGTCAATTTGCTCACAGTTGCCCACCTCTGTTTCCTCACTGTCCTCCTTTTATCTTTCCTGCTCTATCTTCTTCCACAACAACAACAACATTGAATAGGTTGTGTATGAGTGAGTGTGTTTTGCCCTGCGTTTAGCCAGTGTAACAAGCCACTAATAATGGAGTCCACTCAGGCCTGTCTGACACCATTATTATTAGCTCCCTCCTTTCAATTACCAGCCACTTGTCACTGGGGTGTATACACTTTGACACACACTGATGCACACACACGCACAAGTGCAAACAAGACACACAGACACAAGAAGATGAGAATATTTCAAACGGGGAAATTGGGATGGGAGAATAATCGCTGTCCAACAAAGTCAAATGTGACAACAAAAACTCAACCTCCACGTTGCCTGTGAGAGTTATCCAGTGCCGGCTGGCAGGAAGTATGAGGAATTATGCAAATTAGGTTCAGGCGGCATTTCCAGATGACTGACAGGCTCCCTAACTGGCAATTAGCATGTGTTGGTTTCTCATTGGCTGGAACCAAGTGACTGTCTGGTGACAAGTGAAATGGATATACCCTCCTGGCTCACAGACATTTAATCACATCTATCTCTATTTGTCTGTGTCCCTCTCTCCCTCTGTGTTTGTCTACCCTCTCTCTCTCTCTCTCTCTCTCTCTCTTTCAGTCTTCTAGCTCTGAGTCACTCTTTCTCTCTCACTCACTTTTATTTTTCCACCTCTTCTTCCCACTCCCTCACAAAGCAGCTACAACACAGGATGAATTACGTTTTTAGGAAACAGCCAATAACTGTGATATTGTGGCTAAACAATATCTTTAAGTGGCACCACGCAAACGCTTGATCATTTCCTATAATGCAACCAATAGCAACAAGAGCAGAGTTTCTGTTAAACATTAGTGGTCCAGGCCCAAGCGTAGATAACCCTGATGACATCATTAGGGGTTGTTTTCTGAGACTCAACAGAGCTCTTCCAGAGCTGACGTTATACAACAGTTTTTATCAAACAGACCTTGTTTCTAATTGTAAGGTAAATATTTTATTAATTTTCAGTTAGAGTAGACCCACTCAATAACTTTAATTGGATTTATTCATTAGAATAGACAAAAAAACATTTGTCTAACCTATAGTATCATATGCATATGCATGTACACTGCAATAGCATATATAGCATATGGCTGCAGTCTTCTGCAGGCCTTAATATTCACATAGATCTAAGAGTGATGTTCCCTTATAGCATCCCATGGTTTAATATTATACACACAAATAAATTGTTAATCACAGCATGGATGCGCAGCAGATTTATCTGCTTCTACAAATGGTAAAGGGAAAAGAAGACAGGGAGTGACTATGAAGAAGAGGAACACTGCAGTTAAAAAGTATGTGGAGAGATAAGGGAGAGACAGAAAACAATCGCTTTCTCCTCAGATGTGTTGTCTTCTCTACAGTGAACACATTATCCACATCCTGCTTAAAACCGGATTTTATCAGTGCAATTAATTTAGTCAGCATGATTTATCATTGATTGTTATAGCTGTCGTTAAACTACTCGCAGTAGTTTGCTGTGAGTGTGCTGCTGTGACCAAACATCTTAATCAGAGGAACAACACAATGTGCTTTGTGGCCTCTGTCACCCTTGTCTGTCTTTATCACAATGAAGCATATTCCATACAGCTGCACCCCAAGTGTGGGCTGGTATACACTGAGTCTGCCCCGGTGACTGTTTCCAAAAATCTGAATTAACATAATTTGTATTAATCTGAATAAAAGTCCCATCCAGTGAAAGTGAAGTCCGTCTTATATGTGAGTAACTGGCTCCACAAAGAGGACCTTAACCAGGGTATTTGACATGTAAATATTACTGAACATTACTGTATCCTCTTTCTCTCATCCTCTGTTTTCTCTCCGTTGCAGTGGAAAGTGTTTTAATTTTTAGTTCCCATCTGCCTTCTGGGGGACAGGCAGCATGAATTTCCATCCAAAGTTAGCGTGCTCAAACTCGCTCTTCTATCAAATCTGCTGAATCTCCTCAGGCGGTTAAGTCAAATCCCCCCACAGCTAGAGAAAACATTTGGATTGATATGAAATTTCAAGGCCCAATACCCTATGTCTAAGCTTGAACCCTCCCATATCATTTCAGTGTCACACTCGCTTTGAGGAAATGCCTGATGTGATGAGCTGTAAGATGTGGGTTTAGTTTGATTATGCAGAGAAATCTATTCTAAAACAAGTTTAACAACTTTAGTACAACCAAAAAAAGTAACCTTGTACCCAAAATATTCTGTCTATATAATAATTTATTTTATTGAAGTACAATGTATACGATTTTGACACTGGACACAACAGCAATAGCTATGGGTGCCTCAACAAAACCATAAAAAACTAATCATGTTTTAGTTGCTACAAGCAGATATTGTAGATATTGTATTGTATACAAGTGGTGGGTACAAGCTGTTCAAAGAAAAGTCTTAACCTGTGCCATAGTAAATACAACTTTCTACATAGCTAAATACCACTGAAAGTAAGAGAGAAAATGTTTTTTTGGGATTTGGGTGAACTTATCCTTTAAGGATGTCTCATCAATCCTGCCAATACTTTTTTTTTTTCAATATGGTTTTATTGTGATATATTATATTGTTTGTACAGTTGTTAGCACACATGCTTTGACAACATTGTGTTCAGGTCTGCCAGTATTTAAGCCGTGCTTAAATTCGAATATGCGAGACAAAGAATGGCAACGAGAGAGTCAGCGAGCTGATGCTTGACACAAACGGAGAAACACAGAATTGTGATCTGCGGTACAGAGAGATCGGCCAAAGCGTAAGCCGATTTAGTTGGGGTTGAGGTTGGAGATGGACCCGCAGCACTGGTGTGTACATATCTGAGAGTGCAGTGCCAGAGTAGATGGAGAAAAAAAATGAGATAGAGAAAATCAATCCTATCAGACAGCGGTGGCGGTCATGTCATTTCAAATGAGGATCATATATATCGCCCTGAGCTTCTTTCTCTTTATTTCTAGTTTGTTATGAATCTCACTCCCTCTCGCCTTCATATTCATATAAATATATATGTAATGTGTAGAAAGAACATTGTTCTGTTACAGACTAGGATAGAAGATGGAGAAACATAGATTTACTGGTATTTCTATGAGACAGAAATAAGACCAGAGTAATATGATTTCCTCGATGCAATCCTTCTACTTTTATCACTTTTTTTTTTTACAGTTTTAATGCCACATAATCCACATTGTATTCAGAGGGATCTGTACAATTAAGATGCTCTGGATTCTATTACTTGTCTAGAAAAATTGGCATTAGGTTTTTAGGTGTCTTTAGAGGCTACAAAAAATCATGCAGCTGCATCTGTTACATCTTTCTGCTTCCTCTCTTCCTGAAATGTGTTTTTCATGTTGTTCTGTCTGACTACATGTGTTGCTAACTGTTGCTGCCAGGGCTTCCCTTGAAAAAGCAATCTTTAACCTCAGTGGAACGAACCAGGACAAAGATGTCTAAGATGAAGATGAAAGAAAAACAAACCTCACACAGATGGACAAATGAGACAAGCCACACATTGTCTGAACACAAGCAACAACTAGCAGGGTCTCTTCTGATTAGCAGTGCCTCATCTTTCCTGCTATATGCTGATAAAAAAGCCACATCAGTCAAATATAATATCTCCTTTGGCTGTAAAACTTTATTTAAATGCTAATTTGTGTTTGACTCTGTGCAGGAGAGTACAGTGTGTCTTGTCTGTTTGACTTGGCCTTAGAAACAACATAGTCTTCAGGATTTGATTTCTTTGAAATAACTCACCATTGCAGTTGCTGACGTTTTTGTTGCTGCTGGAATACATTGAAAGATTAATGGATCTTTTGTTAACGACACTGGATTTTATTTTATGACGGGGATGATACGGTTCTCCATTTTTTTCCATCTTCATGAAAGTGCTTATTGTGTTGAACGCACTATAAAAACCAAGCAGTGTGAAAGATAACATGATAGAAGGAAATAGAACAATAATAGTCTGATCCCATGTTGGACATTGTATTTTTATCTTGAATGTCTGTTTTGCTGCACTCAGCACATTCACAACCAGACAAAATAGCACCCAGAGTGTGTCATCTGAGCAAAGATTCTCGACATGGGTGATGAATGGTTGTCAGTGTTTATAAGTCCTTCAAAGTAAATCTGATCTTTGCTAACTGCACCAACACTGTTACATGTCTCATCCAGCAAGTGTAGCAGGATGGTGTTTCATCTTTCAACTTCAGTACAATCAACCTTCTAGCAATCGTGGAAGACTAGTTTCTTCTACTTTAAATATCAGTGGAGATGTCCCCTTCTTATTAAAGTTATGAATATGTCCTCCCAGTACTTACTCTATTCACCCTCAGATTGTGCAGCACTTTAATGATTCTTATTTATATATTTATGTTTGGTGTCACAAAGAGCTCAGGAAGAATAAACCTTATTAGTATTATTAGACTTCATTGAGTGTTCATTCGATCCCTGATTGGTCCAACCACTTAATGATTTGTGTGTAAGAAGCATCTGTATGGGTTAGGCAGTGGGATGAATGAGAGTCCATGAAGGCGATTAAACTTTTAACTCATTCATAGTCTATAGATACAATTAATCTGTGCATTATTTGCTAATTATTTTTTATCTGCGTGCCAGACTCTTAAAATGACAAGTGCAGAAAGCAAATCCAAATACTGTAGAAGAGGGCCCAGTTTAAAGGTTTGATATGTGTAACATAATGTGCTTAAGTCATGATATGTACTGGCAAGCTCCACTTTACTATAATCCACCTTGAGCTGGTCTTCTTCTCTGTGGCATTTAATAGCAAATGACAAATGACAGCAGAAACCTTACAGCACCCTATTAATGTGAGTCTATAGTAAGAATGTGTACAAACAACATTGGTGGGTGAGGGACCTGTGCCAGATTAATTAGATGTGTTTCTAATCCGTAAACATCTGAAGAACTGGGTGTTGGCAGTATTATCTCTAAAAAGATTCATTTTTCAAATTTTAAAAGCATTGATAGAAAATCCAATTTTATTCCTATACTGAACCCAGATTTTAAGGAAATAAAATGATTCTCTTTATATATCAACATTTCTATAGGAAGAGTAGGTAGTAAGGATGGTTTAAAGCCTTTTCAACCAGGAGCATTTTTTTGGCCTACTGAAATCAGCTGATGTGAGTATTGGCTGCCAAATCCTTCTGATAGCTTTGTAAAAAGTCTCCATTTTTTTTTTCAAATAGATAAAACACATGTGAAGTCTGATATCATATCTATCTGGTTCTGAGGCATGACATTTCACTGTTCAGATATTTTTAGATGAAACATGGTTCTTATCTTGCTCCATTGTAGAGCACAAATGAGCTAACAATGGTGAGTTTTCTCAGATAGAGCTTGGAAGTTGGCACACTTACTGTTCTTCTTCTGCCACATACAGGAAATCGCTGTTACACCTCAAAGATGCGGTGGGATGAATAGAAAGTAGAAAAAAGAGCGACAAAAGAAAGGAAATGGAGCATGCATCAAATCATGGGAGGTGGGAGAACAAAAAAAATGGTGCTGAGGATGAGGAGAGTGAAAAGAGGCATTGGAGGACAGTGGATCTGTGTGTGTTTGCATGTATGTAAATGGCTGCAAAGGTTGTGGCATGTATACATGCGATAATAGGAATCGCCCCAGTCCGTTTGTGGCTCAGTTAAATGTCACTCGTTAATGACGCTGCTGACATGTCCTTTGTGGCTGTCACTCATGTGACATGCAAACATCACAATTTTGTTTACTCATCAACCTGTACCTGTGTGTATGCGGTCTTAGCCCTTCCCTATTACTGTGAGGTCAACAGAAAAATAAATATATAAATAATTCTATAAACTACTATTCTGCCTGCTGTCATAGCATGCTGGCAATGTCTCTGAACACTTCATGAGTAATGTCCCCAGCAGAATGACACTGGGGCATTTCATATATGTGAACATACAACCCATATAAACAGCAAGCTGCAGGGGAACAGCAAAGATGTGACAAGGGACGAGGTCATCATGCTAACCTCAGGGCCTAACTACATATGTCAGTCACATATTCATGCTGTCAAGATCAACACCATCATTTACTGGGAAAAAGGGGGTCACACAACCTAAAGATGCAAATGTGTCAGCTATATATATATAGAGATATATATATATATATATATATATATATATATATATATATATATATATTAATCTCACTGAAACCTTGAAATTAATCTAGATTAAAATGGTTTATTCAGAATGCGAAATACCTAATTACTGACCAAAAGTAAGTCTTTGAGAACGGGTTTCTGAAACCAGGGGATGCATTAGAACAGGAGCCAAAATGCATCAGTTTGCAAAATGCATCACTGACTGTTTATAGCAAAGGGTATTTGAGACTGGAAGAACTCCTACAGTAAACCAATTCTGCATTGCATAAGGTGTACACAACCTTAGTCTTGTTGATGCCACCATCGGGAAGCTTCTTAAAAATTAATTTTCCCTGAAGCAAGCTTTGCGGCTTTGTGGCTGCATCCATGATAGACTATCACGTTTGTTGTGGTAGTTCGGTAATTCACAGGCGCATAGAGGTTCAAAAACTAGTTCCCGCCCCCTACAGTGCAATTTATACATCCGCGCTAAAATATCACAGTAAAAGTTATCAGTTTGCTTATTATAGGACCCAGCTCCAAACACTATTTTGATAATAGATTAACGGCTGTATTTTTTATATCGCTAAGAGATAAGATAAGAGTGTCACAATATCGCAGCACGTTAACGGCCCACCACTAATATATATATATATTTCTTCTTATTCTACTATACAAAAAAACAAACACTGGCCCTTTAAGTGACACCACTCTTCTCTCCATTGTTGATACACTGTTGATACAGCGTTTGATCTCTTGGCACCATCATATGTTCCAAGCTGGTCTGTTTGTGTTACAGATGTGTCCTTTACTGTTGCATCTTTCATGATGAACTCGCCAGCCCTTTGTTGAATGTTGAGGAGACTGATTTAAAATCCTTGTGTTATTTCAGGGAAGGTCTGCTCTGAGGAAGGGACCGCTACCCCTCTTTGAAATGATAATAGGACCATGTGGAATAACAGATGTAGGTGAGCTTTGACTGAGGGAGGGAAGAAATACAGGGGGTAAGGTGTAGATGCAGAATGATGTGGGGACAGAAGAAAGGCTGGTGGTTGTGGAATCGGAGGTTGCATGCATGGGACGAAAGAGGACAGACATTTAGAGAGTGATAGAAAGAGTAAAAAGGCAAAAAGCAGATGGGACTGATTGATTAACAGAAGGAGGAATGGAAGGAAAATATCAGTGGTGATAGATCTAACACAAAAACCAGAAAAACAAAGTAAAAGACAGATGAATGGAGTGGAGGAATAAAAAGTGATGAGACAAAAAGTTGTCTAAAAGATCTACACTCTCCCCTGTCTAGCTTTTGGAGATGGTAACTGTCTGTGTACTCAGGGAGGAATAACAATTTTTGTAAAATTAGCATATGTTGTCATTTAATGCATGGCAGTACACTTAGCATTTATGAATAAAAACAATTTTCATCCAAAGTTAGACATGCAATTTCAAGTGCTTTCATCTAATAGCCTGAAGCTATGTCATTGACTTACAAATAAAGGACTGACTTTGTGACTCATGCAAACTTTGTTTGGGCTGTTTCTCATCCAGTTTTGATTTGTAAGTCAATAATGCTACAAAATGGCATCTGGAAAATGAACTTTTATCCCGATAATGTGCTAAAATGGTCACTCTTATTTTTTAACTTCAACAGCCGTGCATTCACCTTGTAACTCCTGTTCAATCGAAGAGGATGTAGATGAAGATGAAGAGGCATACTGTATGCACAACACACGGTTCATCTTAATGTGCACAATATGGTCCTGTTTTTTGTACTGGAGTCCTGTCTGAATGATTGGCTGCATAGTGCAGCCAAAGCACAAGCTGAAATTCCTCACCTGAAAAATGCCAACAAAAATGCCTAGGATGTTATGTTATTTCCATATGCTAGATTTGGCAATGTATCCACAGCGCAGTTTTACTGTAATAACAGCAAAACAGCACTGAATATAGATATATAGAAATATGTATATTTCTTTTTTTAAATAAAAGAGCCACATCTCAGCACCTCATAATCAACTCGTATACAAATCTGAACCTTTCATTTGATGAGTCCATGTCTTTAAACCTGTGCTAATGTGAAGCCTATAAAGGTTGTATTTCAAAATTTAAATTCAGTTATTTTCCCTTAAATGTCTCCACTCTGGAAGAAGAGGAAGGCAGACATGAAGGGAAATGTATTAAAATGCAGTTTAAGAGCTCTTGAGCTACCAATCCAAAACACTGTGATGCAAGTTCTAAAATAAACACAGCACTGCCGAACTAAGATGAACTTTATATGTTCTTTTCCGAATCCTACTTAATTATGCAGTCTGATCTAGCTAATGAGGAAGGTCCCGGTTACCTTAATTTATTGCCAACTCAGATTGGTTGGAGTATGAAAAAGCGATTGGCCACTTACACACACACACACACACACACTCATCTCTCTCTGTGCAGGGTTGCATCCTGTTCTTCATAGTACTGAAAAGGAGTTATGTGACATTTATTGTCTATTAATTAACTAATCAATGTCTCGATTGAAAGCAATAAATGGAAGTTTGGATTCAGGAGGTTTCTGCAAACACTGAAAGCAAAAATAAACTCAGATGAGAGACATTGTACTTTATGTGAAGCAGGCACTCACACTCCCATACACACACATCCCATTACTCTTCCCTCCACTCATGCTCACTTCCTGTACTGATTTGCATCGGCAAACATATTCCTAGTCGCTCGTGAATCCATTGTTATCTCGGCTCTCACAACCTCTCTCTGCACTTGGAATAAAGGAAGTATTGCCCTCTAGTTGTGTGTCAGCCCTGAAAATGTGTCTGCGCGATGCAGTCTTAATTATATCGCATTAGCCGCCATACCACGTGGAAAGGCGTCTGAGTAAAACGAGTCACTAAACACGTTTGGCTTGTAGCTTTAGTCCTGTGGGTGTTCAGAGTCTAGCTCCTATGCATGAATATGTCAGCGAGTCAGTGTGTGACTACATGGAGTTACATGTGAGTAAGGGAGAGCGTGTGTGTGTGAGAGAGAGAGAGAGTGTGAGAAAGAGAGAGTGTATAGTTATGTGTCTGTATGTGTGTAGCTTTTCTTTTTTATGATATGGCTGTATGAACTGCATATCCAAGTGTATGCAGACAGTTGCATGAATGCATATGACATATGGTTAGAGTGTCTGCACGTATTTGTGTGTGTATCTCTAGGCAAAGTGCATGTATATCATCATACCGTTGGCCTACGATGCATCCCATTTGATCTACATTTCTCAGTCAAACTCATGCAGGCCGTGTCATACAGATGTGTGTTGCCCAGGGGTTTCTATCCGTCTTTGCCAATCCCCCGCTACTGCAGCTTTGTGGTCTGCACACAGATGTTAACCAAACAGGTCATTTGAAATTAATTTTTCCTCTGTCCTTTGAGATCAAACCATCTTATTACAATGCTAAATGATAGGGTTTGTTTCAACATGTGTAATCCCTTACCAGTTAAAATTATCTGTCAAACTGCTGTGTAATCTTCTGGGGGATTATTCTTATAAAAACAGCATGGCTACCCTGCAGCTTCATAACTCCCGTCAACAACTGTCCCACCCTTACACGCAGAGAGAGAGAGAGAGACAGAGATGATGAGACAAATCTTTTTTAAACCACTGACGCAGGATTGCTTGTTCCAGCTTTCTCTTGATGTTATATGTAGCTTTGAGATTATTAAAAAAAAATAGATAGTATAACAATGACATTAGTAGTTATAGTAAAAAATAAAGATCTTGCATGTACGATTTGGTCATTCATAAAAGTAAAGAAGGAGTACACAGAGCAGTCACAATATGTAAAATGACTGTATGACTGTAATCTCTTTAAATGTGAAGTGAGAAGATGCTTTAAAAAGATGGCCACTAAGTCCATATTTTAATGTTGGCCATTTCAGGTAAATTGTGCTTACAGGGCAGGTATCATAACCAAGTAATATTAAACTTAAGTACAATACCAAAAAATTTTGCGTGACAGTCTAGTCTTTTCAAATAGAGTTGAACAGAAACCATCTTCTACTAACTTAGATTAACAAACAAGAAACATACTTCATTAAGTCATTATAACCAACTGGAAAAAATGCTATAACCTTTTTTTTTTCAAAACCCTATTCTAGTCTATAAATAAGGTTTTAGTGTGTAGTAACTGCAGCTTCAGCAGAAACTGACCCAGTCACAGTGTCACTGCCGTTCCCTCCAGCCAACTTTCCTTTAGGGCTCAGAGAGAGATTTGTTCCGTTTGCATCCGAATGGATGGCTATTCCAGGGTTTTTCTGCTGACAGTCACCTATTGTGACTGGGTGGACACTAATGCTAAAGGGGAGAAATATGAATCACTCTTCCGCAGCACTATAATAATCTATGTTCTGGTGGCCTTTAATATTCTTACTCTGTTTCTGTCCGTCTGTGCTGCTCTGTCTACTTCATTCCTCATGCAATGTGCTTAAAACAGTCTTTCTAGTCTTTCTATTTAGCACACAGAGTCCGCGTGCTAATTCAAAGCTGAAATTGTACACATTTTCATTCATGAATGTTCCCTCATTAGCAGAGAGCCATGTTACAGTTGTGAATGAACTGTTGTAATATTCTGGCAGCTGTTTACTTGGTTTTCTGCAGTTTATGTTGATTAGTCTCTACTGAGAGACAGACAAAACACTCTGGAGGATGTCAATTAATGTTTTTTTTTTCCCCCAACACAGGCTCCTTAATTAAGCACAGTCAGCCTCTTCGGCATTGATTTACTATAATACGAATTAAGATCTTTATTCCATGAATCCAGGATGCCTGTGAGCAGTCCTCAGAAATCACTCGGGTTGCCACCTGCTTTTCTTCACGTCAAGATAGGGGTGTGATTAAAACCTCAATTTGGGATTTTCAAGTACCTTGACAGAGCGGATAGAGAGAACTTCCACTGAGGAATCAAAATATTGACATCTGTATGTTTAAAAAGACAACAGACCTCCATTTTTATGTTTTACAGATATAAAATGCATGTTTAGATGCCACATACAGTATTTTAGGTTTTTCATATTCTCTCTGTCTGTGTCTCTCTGTGTTATTGCTACTCAGTCATTCTACTATCATTCATCTCTGAGGGGCATCAACATCTCCACATTATCTTAGAGCTGTCTGTGCATCAGCTGAGTGATGGACAGGGCGAGAGTTTGTGCTGGCAGATGAGTGGAGGGCTAAGGTCTTCTTTATCCATCTGCTACCTGTCATTCCCTCACATCAGGCCTTTCATACGTTGTTTCTCCCTGTCTGTCTTGCTCTTCTCTCTATCCTCCTCTTCCCTTCCGGACTTGTATGCTTTCATTATGTTGTTGAAGGGTTAAAAGGTGAGAGTCCTGACTCCTCTTCATATTGCCCAGCAATATGTTGTGACTCGTCATCGATCTGGCTTTTACACAGACTCACCATCCACCCATGGGTCTGTAACTCTGACACTATGGAGTCGCATTTGGCTGAGAGATACGGTCAGTGTCCACAAACTGATGGACTGTCTGAGTACTGCTGCAGCGGCTGTCTACAGGGAGTTTAGCAAGTGTAGCATGCTCACGTCAACTCCACAGACATACCCTGTGGCAGATGCTAGGTTTATTTCTTTTGTTCTCTAACCTTCAGTGTCTTGGTTTTACCTATAGAAGACAAAACAGTTAACATTAGACTGACGTAAAAGAAAAATATGAACAAAAGAGACTGGTTTCCTTTGAAAGAAAAGCTTATTTACATTAGACAGAAATATGGATATGATGTTGATAATAAGAATTGTAAAAGTAGTGTCGTTTTAACATCTACACATGAATTTGTGAAAGATTGTTTCCAGAGAACAAGCCCCCTAAAACCAAGATATAGCACCATTGATCAAGCTTTAGTTAGAGTTCCATCACTTTACCTAAAGCCCACTTTGACTTTCTGCCCATGACCTTGCTTTTCTTTCATGTTTATGGATGAGATATATGGAAACAAGAGACACAAAGATGAATTTGAATTTCCAGCATCCGACAGAAATCTCACCTAAAGTTCTGGGACATCTAGATGACTGTGTTTGACCTCAGTCTCTCCATCAACTTGCAGTCTTGGGTTACAATATAGAAATGTCCAATAAAAAGAGATTTCTGCAGATTTCTTTGCTTATGTTTTTGTTTTACAAGGGCCTAGATGTATTTGTTTAAAGCCATCCAGGAAGTGAGTGAATGCAACAAGCATTAACACTGTCTCTTCAGGGATGTTCTCTGTTCTTAGTTTCCTACCCGTTGCCAGGGACTGGACGATTACATGTCCATCATCCTTAACCTGGCTCTCTGTTTTGGAGGAAATGGATTCTATCAACATCATATCCACTTTGCCTCTTAAGCCACAGCCTGCCTTTAGCAATTCAATGAGGCCACATACTGGGGCACACTCGACAGTGAAATTTACTGTTGCATCTTCACTGCCCGTGCAGCCTATTAATGCTCCCTGTTTGGTGCTCCATATCACCCAGCTTCTTCCTGCTCCTTTCCACATCCACATTAGCCCCATCCAAGGGCGTCAACTTTTTCCTGCTTGTGGCTTGTCGCCTCCAGATATGACACTCCTCACATTGCCCAATCTCTAGAAGCCATGTTCTCGCTTGTTGATGTTCTGAATTAACTACCGTACCTCAACCTTTTACTTCAAACCACGCCGCCACACTTCAGACTTGTCTCATTTCTTGGACGGCAGCATGGTACTCTGCTTAAAGATAAAGCTTTCACTCGTCTTTGTCTCCAATATCCAATCACCACTGAATCCTCAGATCTTCTCTTCATCTCTGAATCTGGACAACTGGCTACTCGGTTCTGATTTCACCATTACATTCAACACATACTCTCCTTGTCTGGCTTTTCTCGCATCCCAGACACTCTTTCAGGATCTGAGCTGCTCCCAAACGTATCACTACTGCATCTGTTCAGATCTCAGAGGTCTAAGATCTGCTCAATCCTGCCTGAAGTAACTGGATGTTTACTGTTGCCCAGGTGCTGTGGTGGACACCCTACTGAAGCTTCCCCACAATGCACTCAGCAAAAGAAGAAGAAGAATTTTCCTTAATAAATCATTACAATGCATATTGTTGACGGTGTGGTCCTTGCTAATGAACTGTTAATTAATGGTTTATTGATCACTTGCAAGTGTTTGATGTATCAACAAATCCTTTATTTAGTATCTATCTACGAATGCATATTAATGCTTTTTATTGATTAGTTCATAAATAGCTTATGGCTAATAGAAAAGTATTACCAAAGTTGTTCAGCAGTCAATAGCAAACTAACTTCATTAGCATATTCATAGTGGTATAGTGATACACACACTACCTCAGAATTACAATGGGGAGAAAAAATGCAAATTAGAATAACATAAATGGTTAGCATAGTCCATCAGTTAGTATATTACATATTCACTATTGTCTCTGGTTTTAACTTTTTAACTTTTAAAGGTGATAATTTGCAATATTGAAAGTATAAATAAATGTGCAAAAATTAATTTTTGTGGGCAGGCAGGTGGAGAATTATTTATAGAAGAGTCAAAGCAGCATGCCTGTACTGCTAATGAGACATCCAGTGTGTGTGTGTCATGTGTGGGATTGTAATAGGCCGTGTAAATAGGTGTGCCAGTGTTACTCCTGGGTGGGGTTTTTTTTGAATATGTGAGTGAGAAATGTTGCCAGAGAAAATCTCCCAGAGGACAGCAGAGGTGGATCATTTTATCCATCTTCTAGAACAAATTGTAAGATGACGTAATGGTTGTAAAAAGAGAAAATGAAATGAAATTTAGCTGAGGAGGTCACTGTGTTTATATGTAGCCTAAATGTGTCTTCAGGAGATTTCAGGAGAAGAAGGTAGAAGAGACAGTGTGTAAAATCAGAAGTCACAATGAGCCCCTGCAGCTCTTTACTTTGTGTCTGCAACACTCATTCAGCCAAGTTTTGCAGAATTTGATGTTAAATTTGAAATGGAAATGCTGTTTCCCAAAAAGCAAAACAACAAACTGTATAAGCAATGAAAGAGTGTGAAACAGTAAAAAACAAAAAAAAAGTGCACAAACATAGTGACTATATCCAGAAAACAGAACAGAGGGAAGAACATCAAAGCTGTAAGTAGTTTTTACCAGGTGAAACTGTGGCTTAGGATGGCATATGGTATTTTTGAGCTTCAGTTTAGGAAAGACTTTCTTTACAATTGACTTGTCAAAGTACTGCTTACTCTGTATCTTTTGTAATATTTTTGTCAGTCGGTGCATCGGTGTGTGTGTGTGTGTGTGTGTGAGCACACCTGTGTGAGCTTTCACACGTCTGTCAGTGAAACCCTGCGCCTGGTTGTCACTGTGTCACTATGATTCTTGCTGTGTCTCTTTTTGACCAGCACCTTGTCCAATTACAGGCTTGTGTTCCTTTAGTTCCCTTTTCAGTTCCCTCTGGCGTATCATTTTTATTTCTTTCTCATATCCACCTTTGTGCTCCACTCTGATTTTTAGGTCATACTCGAGGAACCATCTCAGTTATATTTAAATAGTTTATTTATTTTGAAGTATCAGTTCCACATTTAGCATATAGATGCTAGAGGGGTAATCATCTTCTCTTGGCAGGAAATTTCAAATTTGATAGCATGACATATCAACAGCAGCCTTAACTTATTGATTGGTTTTGTTCATGTTTAAATAATAATCAACCATCCAAGAAAAAACTGCTGAACGTGAATTCTGTTTAACAACAGACTTTTTATATGTAGGTTTGTCATCTTAATCGTGAGCTGGATGGATTATATCTGGGCCTCAGTCTGCACCGAAACACACATGGGAGAGAAGGATAAGATGTGGACAGATGGTTGGTGTCTCTGTGCGTGCAAAGATATGTTTGCAGTGTGCATGTGTGATGAAATGTTTGTGAATTCTTGTACATATTCACAACTGTTTTTTGTTTGTTTGTTTTTTTCATTTTTGAAGTCAAACCCATTTTCTGAATTGTTTTTTGTCAATATAAGTCTGGTTAAGATCACTCTAATCCAGGTAATATAATGACACAACATAGGGAAGAGACATTGTAAACTGTATGCTTCATATGTGCCTTATTAAATTAATAGTTTGACATTTTGGGAAATACATTTATTCACTTTCTTGCTGAGAGTTAGATAAGAAGATTGACACCACTCTCATGTCTGTCATAAAATCTGGTAACCAGCGGCTCGAAAGCGCCTCAATTAACACACTCTCTTCTTTTGGTGAAAGTGTATAACCTGCAGTGGACGGGGGGGTCAATCTTTTCAAAACGCTTGTGAAGCTGACATTTGAAGGATGGACGTTTTTGGCAAGGCATTAGGTGATTTGGCAATGGTTGTAGTTCCATTTCCTCACATGAAGATTGGATATCATCAACATTCATAGTCCTTTGAGAAATTTCCTCCTGGCAATTTCTCAGTAAATCTCTTTTCATCTTGTCATCAAATACGATGGACGGAGGAAAAAGTGAAGAAAGGGAGCTGCTTTGTGCTCCTCTATCTAAATTTTAGTAGGCAGGGAGAGGAATGAATTCAGTCATTATAAGAAGATAACCTTTCGACTGCAGTTGTTTGCTTGCAGAGTAATTGTTTTCTCGAAAACTTGTTTTTCTGCTGAAGCTTCTCCCCTCTGGGTTTAGTAGAGTACTGAGTTATCTGTTCTATCACTCTGTCCCAATCTCTGTCTTTCTATCCATCTGTCTCCCACTTAAGTTTATTTATCTCTCAAATTTTCTTATATTTTCTCTTTCCCCCAAACTCTCACTTTCTCTGTCCCTCAGTCTGCTTTTTAGGCATACTGTAATTGGGAGTTTTAGCACATTTTGGTCACTGTAATGACTTTACATATCCATATCTACTCATCTCATGTTCTCTTTTCTCTGCCAGCTTTTTTTGCCATTAATCAACCTTTATTTCTCTTTCTTGTTCTCACACAACCTCTTTCTAAACGTTGCAACCTCTTTTCCTGCCTTCCCCGCTCTTCCTATCATCCAGCTACTGCTCCTTATCCTCAACCTCTATCTTGTTTGATGATGAAAGTTTTGATGTAAGACAAGTTTGAGGAATATCTAGTGGCTTCCTTTGAATTCAAACAGTTTCATCTGTTATAATACAAGAGACATGATGGTACTCTGTGATACTGTGATGCATTTTTTAAACTGAATTAAATAGACTCATTTGAACAAAAGCCCAGTAAGCAGTTGCACACACTAAGGTTTGATGGCAGTCATAGAAAAATACACAAGCTGAAGTTTGCAAGTGCAAGACTGGTTATTTGTTAGTTTGCTTTTGTGATTTTGTGATTTTGAAAAGAGCCAACCTGTTCTCTCTAAAATTACATTTAAGTGCTTTTATACAGCTCCGGTTGTACAGGTACAGTAGATGGTCAGGGTGGATGGTAGGCATGTCACATGTTAGACTTTGACACCCATAAACCAGGGTTTGAATAACAATAAAAACAAAAAGGTTTTGGGTAAGGTTAGGTAAACTTATTGCTTATTTATGTGGAGATTATTACCACAAGGTTTTCACATTAACTTTTTATGGTTATGTTTAGGATCAGCAACAACTGAAACACACACACACACACACACATATAGTTTGTTAGTTTTAATTTTAAGTGTCAAAGTGCTTTTATTGTCTAAACAAAAACAATTTAGTAGTAACATATGTGTGTTACAAACAGCAGCGAATGGACCCAAACACAGAAAACCAAAAAAGAAACTTTATTTTCACACATAGACTCGTGAGTTTCAGTCAACCCAGATCAGGACAAATCAGGGCTCAACAAAACAGCAGCACTGAACTGAACCAAGGATCTGACAAGACTGAAATACAAATACAACTAATCATGAAATGGGGCACAGGTGAGGGGGGGGGTAAAACAGTAGCAGGGAGCTGATTGGTTGGGGAAAGCACAGGGATCAGGGCAGGACTGACTAGGGTGAAGTAGGGCAGGTGTGGAGGAAAGGTGAGGAGGGAAACGCTGGTGGGAGGAGCACAGAACACAAAGAGACCCAGGAAACAGTCCATGAGCAAAGCAGTAAAGCTTATGGACTGAAGCCCCAAACCCATGAGTCCATGACAATTTGCTAGAAGACAGACTGAAAATGAAGACATCAGTAGTTAAACTTTTGACATGAAAACATTTGAATAGAATATGCATCTCAGTTTTCGCCTCTAGTACAAAACCTCAAAAGGCATCAAATCCAAGATTCAACAGTAGATTGTAGCAGCAAAGCAAGATTAGTTTCCAATCAATTTGTCAGAAAGAAATAATACAAAAAACAATCAGCCAAAGCAGAAGGGCTGTGCTGTGGGCAATTAATCACTGTTATTTCCTTTATCTCCACACTTGTGGTTATTATGTCCTTCCACCCAAAACCCCCCCAGCAGTATTATCACTGGTACAATTGCTCTTATATTCTGGAAATATAGGAGAAGTCAGTAATACCCTAAACTGTAGCAACTGGTAAAAAAAAAAAAAAAAAGGACTTAATTATCCAGTATGGGATGTTAGATTTTCACAAAGTGGGGTTAAAATCATTGTTGTCAAACACAACAGGGAAGAAAATGGGAAATAGGAAAAAACTGAATTTAGATTACTTTTTCCAATTTAAAAAAAGGGGACAGTGTGTGGTAGATTATGTAACTACAGCTTGGCCAACTTCGAAAATGTAAGTTGTAGCAAGCAAGTATGATTCACGAGTTAAGATGTGATTCTCAATTTCCTCCTTCCACCTCATATCACCACCAGACATGATCCACTGCAAGCGCAGGACAGATACTGAGGCCGAATATGAGTGAAAATAGATTGATTCCGATGTCACATTATTAAGCTCCAATTCTAGGGGCTGATGTTATGGTGGTGTAGTTGTGGGATTGGGGCTAGGGAGAGAGAGGGCATGCGGGTGGATGCCTGGATCAGTGCCCTGGCTCAGTGCTAAATCCCATCGTTCATCCCCATCAGTATGGAAGAGATGAGAGCCGGTCTTTAGCCCCCCATCCCCAAGAGAACGACAGCGAGGCAGAGTGAGAATTAAATGTTTAAATGTGAAATAGACAATTACTGAACCACTACAATACAAATAGTTTAAGATGCAGATGGAGAATGTGTTTAACAGAAGCGAATGGGTGCATAGCAATTGCAAGACTTACATGGTATAGTGGTGAATTTAAGCCCCTGCTTGGTCTCTGACTCCAAACAACACTTCACTGTTTCCTCTTTCCCACCATCAGAGGGCTGATATGGCTTTAGTGAAGAGTCATGGAAGCAAACCCAAAATGCTGCTCAAGGTTTTAAATAGATGGGTGAGGCTATGGATAACTGTCTATCCCTCTCTACCTCTCAATATTCTCATTCTCTAACGCATGGATGTTTGACTTTTTTTTAGACATTCATCTCTCTGTTTGTCTGCCCTTCCCTTTCTCTCTTTTTTTATACCTCTCCTCATGTCTTTCTTATTAGTGGTTGTGCCCTGGTTGCCTGTGGCAACTTGATGCCATCCTGTGCCCCTGCATCTCAGCAGGCCTCCAATCAGCACACTACAGGTGGCCCAGGTGGCCCTTACTTTGAGCCCAGACCTTTTTTTTTCATTTGTTCCCTCTTCCCCTGCAGTTACTCCCTCCCTCCCTTTCTTCTCTTCTCTTCTTTTCCTTTCTATTGCTCCATGCAGCCTTCCCTCTTCTCTTCCCTCCCACTCCTCGCCATTCATTTGCACCATCAGCAGCTGACATTGCCTCTCCTCCCATGTGCCACTTTTTAATTTAGGATTTGCAGTATAACAGTAGGTGATCTCACCTGTTATCAGATTCAAATTAGTGAGATATTGTCAAGGTGTAAGTCCAGTATGCAGCTCTAATGATAAAAAGGGAAAGTGGTGATACTTCCTACATTTAATAAACTCATCTACTTTCAGATCCCAAACTCATGTGTCCCTTCAGCAAAATCTGAACTTGTGAGTTTTTTTCATGCAACAGCTGCATACTAAAAATAACAAAAACAGGACACATAGTAATATGGAGCTATATCTGGGCCATGTATCTGTTAAAGCAGCTTTATATGGCTCTGTTCAAGCAGGTTGAGGCCAAAACAAAATGTGACAGAGACAGATTAAAAGCTGCTTTATCACAAACGTGGAGCAGAGGACTGTGGAAATCCTGTGGTATTATTTTATATATTGATTCATCACTTGGTATCATATTCCTGTTTTGTTTTTGTTTTGTTTTTTGTCTCTTTAATAACAGAAAACCACAAAATGTATTGCCTGCCTCCTATTTAGCAGTTTGCATGGCTGTCTGCTTAACATTGTGGAAGTTATCTGCAGTGCATGCTATCGTCTGTGATGCTTTGCTACTTTCATGATGGTCTGTTCACTATAGTGCAGAAAGATACATTGTGTTATGTATGAAAATATCACCTATGTCAATGTCACTGATATAACGTGACAAACTTTCCTTCAAAAATTGCTGCAGTGTGACAATATTATCTGCAGGACTTTCATATTGTCAAGCAAAAAAGACCCATGGAAGATCTCATTGTGTGACTGTGTGTGTGACTGTCTAGATCATCAATAATTCTTGTATTCCTGTACTCCCAGTGACCGACTTTTCCTTATTATTTGAATAACTGAACCAAGCTGCCACAATCTCTTGTTTCATTTGCCCCCACATCCATCCAATTATCCAACCATGTACAGTAAATACAGTTGTTTGAACCAGCGGAAACATTGCCCCACTTTAGTTATTCGCATCATGCTCAGTAGATATGCAGTACATATGTAGTCACAGCTGACATATGCGTTGCTTTCAGGTGATATAGACATTTTTCTACACTGGATCTTGTTTCTCTCAACAAGGCTGCATGTAGGATTGTCTCCCTGTCAGGATATACACTATATATATATATATATATATATATATATATATATATTTCCATAGTCCTTCAGGTAGGTATAATCCTGCAAATGGTGGATTGTAGTAAATACAAATGACTTGATCTATTTGAACAGTTGAAAAAAAGCAAATGAGAATGTGGTTGTAGCTTAATGTCGACTGGGTGAGAGGAGTAGTCAACAATCACACTTGAGAGGCTTGTTGAAAATGATTTGAGGAGAAGAGAAGACAGACTCCATGACTCTAAGAGCCATAGTACTATAGTAATACCAAGATCCATCATATGAATTTAAATAGCAGATATGTTGGCTGACTTATTATTTACTTTTGAGAGAGAAAAAATCTCAATTTGAAGCAGAACAAAAAAATGTTTTGAGAAAACTATCCTTGTGCACCCATTAAACTCTGTCTGTGTCTCTCTCTCTCACACACACACACACACACACACACACACTGCTCCCTATTTAGTTGGGAGCTTCAAACTAAAGACAAAGCCTCTGTCAAGTGGGATTTAGCAGCGACATGGGCAGAGTTGGCCGGAACTGTGAGTGACATCATTTGAAAGCGGCACCTCTTCTCCATGAACAGGAGGGTTATAAAAGGAGCTGGGGGAGGACAGGGAACACTGTGATGTGACATTCTTATTGTGTGTGTGTGTGTGTGTGAGTGTGTGAGTGTGTGTGTGTGTGAGTGTGTGAGTATGTGAGTATGTGAGAGAGAGAGAGAAAGAGAAAGTTTGTGTTTATATGCCCTGCTGCGCATGATCTGTCTATCTGTCTGTGAGATGTTCAACATGAGATAAGCCTGTTGGATGTTGTTACAGTTGTCTGGCAGGTTTGTAATCATAGTCATTACTGAGAGTGAGAGACACAGAGAGAGAAGAGAAAGAGGAGACAAAGTCATTTTTGTCAGAGATCTCATATTTTGTGTTCTGTATACCTATTAAATCCTCCATTCATGCTTGATCTGTCATATGTGTCTATGAAAGGATCCCCAATGCAAATATGCTGAGATAAAATCTTAGATACGGTCATTATTAGCAAAATTGCTACATGCATTTCCCAAAAATGCAGAAAACAGGATAAGACAACATTTGATCACAGAACAACCTCCGTGCCACATGGCAAAAACTCCTGCACTGAGTCTGTCTTTGTCCCCATTTCTTCTGGCCAGCACCTGTCTGTCATTTGTAGTTCTAGTGAGCCCTGAAATTGTCACAGTCTTTCTATTAATCTCAGTAAACATTTCCTGGATGCTCACTCAGTCGTTCCATTATGATGACAAAATAAACACAGTATAGTATTGCAGTGCATCAGTCAATATGCATAGGGGGCAAATTTGATGGAAATGCAAACAGCTTGGTGTGATAACAACATATTGAGTTTTTCCACACAGAGCAATGTTTATGAACCTGCAAAAATGAGGGATCTTAAACACTTTAGCAAAACTGATTTTCATTTTTGGGACTGGAGAACTGGTACTGGGAAAAGAATATATATAAATATTTTATTATCCAAATGCACTTACATTTTTAATGCTCTTACTCAAATGTGTGTTTCTACTTTATCTCAGATGGTAATTCTGCTGTAATCACGTCATGTGCATGAAATGTATTTTACTGGCTGATTAATTTATTGATTTAATTCATTAATGATGGATGGATGGATGGATAGTTGTGTGAGTAATCACCCTGAAGTGGTAAAGGACAGCTGGTTGCAGTCCATGTTTCAGAAGTGCCCTCCGAATTTTCATTATTTTTGGTGCTCTTACACGTGGTAATGCACATAAAAGTATTGATTGTTAAGAGTAGAGCTCACAAAAAATATTGATTTGCTGGAAATGTCCCACAATAAAGGCACTGCATAATCACAACAGTGACAGAACACACAATGAGTTGCCTAAACTTTGTTAATAAGCTTTCTCAAAGGAATATTGATGAAATAACATTGATTTTCAAGTTAGAGTAAAGATTTCTAAGGCTCAAACCTTTGTGTCTGCAGGGCAGGAGTACCTAGAGTTCCTGTTCCACCGCACCTTGTGAGAAGTTGAGGGGATAATGGAGGTTAGGAGGGCAAAGCCTCTCACATGGAGGGGAACTACCAATTTTAACAGTGTCAAGATCCTGAGATAAACTAGCTAAACATCACTGAAAAGCCTAGGATGAGGATCCTAAGGTTAAGTTGTTACATTGTTTGTCTTTATCACTGTTATAAGAAGACTCTGAGCTGAATATTGTAGTCTGTCTGTGGGCTAGGGAAGGTGAAGTAGCAGCTTTCCCTACGCCTCGCCATACTTTGTGTGTTTTTGGATTCCTTGCACTGTGCAAACACCATATGGTTGGGATTTTTTTACCAAGAGAAATTTAGTCAGTCATCCTGGGAACCAGTCGATGAAACAAATGGTTCTGCTGTCATGTGGGCGACTCAAGAGGAATGAGCCTCTGACCCATTTTTTGCTCCAGATCATTAGTTTAAGAAACCGGGGCATATGGTGTTGGTTGTAGGGTGCATTTTGTGTTTGAGCTGGGAAAACGGAGCTTGATGCTTGAGTTAAATTGTTTTGTATTGTGATATTATGTAGCCTGGAACGATGACTTCCTGTATGAAATAAGGCAACCATGATTTTCTTCCTATTTCCTCTCTAAATTATTGTTAATGTAAGGACAAGCCAGCATTAAAACAGACAGTTCTGCATCTGAAACAAAATATAGACAGATATAGAACGTTTAAGGGTTTCATCTGTGCAAGTATGCTATCATCATCATCATATCTGTATACACTGTCCAGAAAAAAATCAAGATCAAAGCATTTTTGGCAGCAGAAAACAAGGAGTTCTTGCCATGTTCTTTTCCCACCAATCTCTTTTCTTAAAGGTATTCAGACTGGGTTTAAGGGTTGACAAAGGCCATCTTACCAAAGCTTCACTTGACCTATTTTAATCGCCTCTTGTTGGGCTTAGATTCCACGGTGGCAGCATGTGGTGGTCTTAGCTGACCCCTATCATAGCACACAGGACGGATTCAGGAGGAGAACAGACCAGAGCCCCATTCTTGCTGTGTAAGTCCCTACACTTAATCCCCCAGGGAGTTTGTTTGTGACCGATATCACTGCTATAGTATATACAAGGAGTATAGCACAACTCCCTGTGGAGAAAACCATCCAGTAATGTTGCTAGTGCTTTACTTTACTGCTCTCTGCTTCTTTCTCTTGTTTTCTCTTCCTCAAACAACAATTGAAGTTCAAATCTAATGTTCCTCTTCCCATATACACGTACGCACACACACACCATATACATATCATATACATATCATATACATATCATATACATGGCTTGTACTTATGCACACTCTCACACAACCTCTAGCTACCTCCATGTCCCTCAGCACCCTCCATATCTGGCTCATTGCCCCCATGGACCAAAACACACACATGCATACAAACATAAGACATAAGGAAGCGCATGCATGCACATTCACCTGCCAAACCCTGGTAAAGTCAGCTGAGTCAGCAGCTCTCTCTTTCACTCTGGCGTGTGTTCGGCCGGAGACCGTCTGTGATTTCCTTTTTTAGTCCAGCTCTACATTAACGTTTCTTCATTACCTCATTCTTCTACGCTCGACCATCCAGGACACACACAAACTACTTTGTTATCATTCAGTGCAAACACTGAAGGCGACTATATTGGGTCTGGAAAAGGGCACTTTTTCAAATGTTTTCCATTACTGGTAACTGCTGACCTGCTTACATGTAATCCGTCGATAGCAATTACAGTCATCAAGCCACTATAATACAAAGATTTTGTTGTGTTTTAAAAAGTCAGGGTTAAACATAAAGTAACCACTGGAGCAGCTGTTTCTGTTAACACGGAACAAACAGACCACCGCCCACCTGTGCTACACAGGATTTAAAACAAACCACTCCCATGCTGAGGCTAACAGGCAGACTGGAGCTGCTTTCAATGGACAGACAAATTAATTGGAGTTCAGAGGATCATACGTGACATAAACTGATATGTGTGCTATTAAATAATAATGTCAGAAAACCTACCACAAAGTAAATAGATGAATTACTGTTCTGGTAAATATTCTTAACAATCTATCATCCAAATGTAAACTAAAAGGCATCATCCCACTAACAAAAGTCAAAGCACAAGATTGAAACCTGCTATAAAAGGACTACACAATAACTCTATTAACATGATATCAAAAGATAGGAAAGGAGAAATGCTGTTAACTATGCTAGGTCTGTTAAATATACACATGCCCCAGAAACCATAAAGGCCACATTAATCATGCGTTCAGTTACCCAAACCCCCGACAATTTCTAGTCCCAGTCTGCCCCTGCTTCAGAGGAGTGGAGGTTTGGAACATCAGCTCTTTAAAATATGGTCCTCTCATTCACGGTGGTACCATGAAGAAATCCTCACATATACTTATATACAGTTGAGACATTTCAAGAGCCCGTACAGAAAACTTTCAGCTCCACCAAGAGATAGAAAAAGAAAAAAAAATCTTGTATTACAATTATATAATATTAAAAGTGATTGATGAAAAGTGCCACTTTTGCTTGTTTAGTATGCTGCTGTATATTGTTCATTGGTCTCCTCTTGATGCTGTTTACTGCTTGGACAGAAGGATTAAGCCTGATCTCAATTTTCTGTCTTCATCCCCCTCATTCTTAATTCCATTTAAATGCTTGTCTGAAACACAAGCCAGGTCATCCCTATAGCCTACTTTCTATCTCACTTCATTAACACTGTTGCTGCTCTCCAGTTTAATCCCCACTGAATAGCAAATAATTGGACGTCCCTTGTGTTTCAGTGGGGAAAAAACACATCGCACACTCATGGTGTCATGACTTCTGACCTCTGCTGCGTGTTCACCTTTACTGCCTTCTTGTACCTAAAAGACAACATGGAGAGAATCAACATGCGTGGTTTTCTATTTGATAAAAATACTGAGCTCTTTTTCACTTTAACTGCATTTGTTAATGTAAAAATACTGTATTACTCTTTGTGTGTTCCTTCACACAGGTGAAAAGATTGAGATGTTTTCGTTGATATTTAAAACCTTTCAAAACGTTAAAAAGGTTAACGAGCATTCATGAGCAACCAAATTATCAATAGAAACAGTTTTCTCATAATATTAGAAAAGCCCAGGGAAGAAAGACTACAAGTTGAAATTGCAGTATGAAATTACGCATTAAGCTATCAATTTAGATGGGAAGCCACAAAGTTTCATGTGTGTACATGGAAATTAGACCCAGTGCATTAATACAATAATTGGAAATGCCATTTATGATTTGCATTTAGATGAGCAGATTTTAATTTTGGACTGATATTTTTTTATGATCAGCCCCATGGGATATAGCAGAGGTAGGAGACTGAGCAAGAGTCTGTGTAATACAAATAAGCCTTTGCTCATTTATATACTTATCATAGCCCTATACAGAGACGGCAATATTGGCTTTTTCTATTGTCGTTGATAGATAAAATGGTTGAATAAAGGTTCATAAAGGAACACAAACATAAATTAGCTGTTGCCAAATGATTTATTTAGACATAACAGTAGAGTAAAGTGGAAAAACAGTAATAGAAAGTTGTTACAGGATGTTGTAACTACTATTAGAGCATCACAGATATCAGACACCATAACGAAAGAAAGAAAATTCCCATTGCTCAGCAACAGACATAACCACAACCACAGCAATAAGGTGCAAATTCAGCAAAAGGAAGACACTAAAAGAACATCAAACATGTTTACTTCTTCAATATGTCACTTGTCCACAGAACCTAAAACTCCACCCTTGCAGTCAAGTGGATTCTACCCTGGATTTGTTGTTCTGAACACATGTCTCTTAATCATGCTGCCTGCTGTACCTCTAAGATTAGGAGTTGTAAAGTCATGTTAGACATGACATGAAGATGTACAAATCAATATTTGGTAAGCCAGCCCAAGCTGTGAGAACTTTTGACTCATTACGAGCCCCCCCTTCTCCTCTCAGGTTCACTGCTTCCGAGCTACCTCCTGCGGTGACCTTTCACCTCTTACTGCCTAATGATCTGACCTCTTCTTTTACTTCCCTTCATACCATCTTTGCATCCCTCTCTATTGTTTCCCAGGGGATCACATGATTGAGGGCTCAGAGGGAAGAGGGCAGACTGGGTCTGTCCTTTTTGGTTGCTTTGTCTCCTTTCACCTTCACCTCTGTCTACCATCTCCTCTTGCTCCCCCTTTTGTCTTTCTCATCCTGTCTATGCCCCCTCTATCTTTTGGCTACTTCTCTTTTTACTTCCCTCTATCTTCATCCACCAGAGAGGGCCAGTCTGAATAAGCAATGCTGCTCACACTTTACCCTAATGTGTACGTTGGTACCCGATGGAGCAGGTTATGTTGGAGGAATACTGATGGCAGCGGAGAGAGAGAGAGAACTAACCACAGAGGCATCTGGCAGCGGGACAATAGGGAAAAGGGAAGCCGTCTGTATTTAATTCAAATAGCCAAGAGCCTGAGTGTGAAACTGGCTCGGATGCTCTAAAGATAGCAGAGAATAAGGCTTATTCTCCCTAATTCCAACAATAATTTCCACATTCGTTAGGCTTTTTCAGCACAAAACACAATACACCTTAGGAAATTCAATACATGTGGCATTTTTACACTTTTATTTTTCTGTCATATATTTTGAAGCTGCAAATTAAAAACCAAATAATTTACAGGCTTTTCCGATTACAACCAACCTACGTGTGCACCACAGTGCGATTGCTCCTGATTAAATTGTCTGTGTCAAAGTCACAGCTTGGCCAATGTGTGTGTATGTGTGTATGTTGGGGGGGTAAACAGCCCTATTAACTCTTAACAAAGCCTCCCAGATACAGTATGAAACACCATGCATGCATTTGGTGCTAAAGCCAGTGGGAGATTATCCAGACTGCAAATACATGGGCGACTGAGATGCCCTTTGTACCACACAACAGAGGGCATTTCATGGGCAGAGAGCTGATCCCTTTACTGGTGTGTATCTGAGGCAATGTAATCCCAAATTATTTAACCAGATTACTAGAGCATGAGAAAAAAAAATACTGCCTTTGAATTATGTATGGGGGTTTATGTGGTAAGATATGAGTTCCAGTGTCAGTGTGATTGTCCCTCTAAATCCAGACACTATTCTGCAAGAGTAGATGGTCTGTCAAAATTATCAGCATACAGATCAAGGACAAGACAAATTTGCAGGGATTATGTTTTCATTTCTGTCTGCATGGACTCTTGTTGCCCTTAAGTAAGTGCATATCCTTCAAACAACATCTACAACTTCTTTAAGATGTATTATGGTTCTGCATGGCAACAACAGTGAGGGGATGTGAAGGCCAGTACGTGATTATTACTTGCTTGGCAGATACCTAACTCTCCAAAAAATATTCAGGATCACATTGCCAGAAAAAGACATTTTGGCAGAGACATTTAACTCATGTACAGTATGAACCGTTACAGGCTGTTTGGCACAAAAAGACACCATTGGTTTGGACCCAAAATGAATTATCCAGCCAAATAAACACTTCTACATCCTGAAGAATAGAGAATAGAGAGTGCTTTGTGGTTTATTTGATCATAAAATAAACTCAAAGCCCTACTTTAATAAAGTCATTCTCAAACAGCCCTAACAGCAAAGTCCTCCCTCAAGTGTTGGTAGCCATTTTAAAAATCTAAAAATAATATTTAAAAAAAAAGCATCACTCTATTCTGTTTGTTATATTATTTTTTGTTTAACATTTCTTCCAGTGATGTTACAGCTGCTGACCCCTCAGCATTGATTGAAACACTAGTCTTGACAGTTCCAGCTGCGATCTGGCTGCTC
Organism: Pampus argenteus; assembly: GCA_036937835.1. NCBI lineage: Eukaryota > Metazoa > Chordata > Actinopteri > Scombriformes > Stromateidae > Pampus > Pampus argenteus. The sequence goes on from CM072870.1 coordinate 15,354,456, forward strand.
TCACTGAGTGGACGTACTCATCCTAGCAGCTTGGCCCATACTTTTTTTACTGACTTGCCAAATCCAGTGTGGAGAAGAATTAGATCACACATTATGAGATAAAAGTGATTTAAATCTAAAACAAAAGTAGGTGAAGACCCACTGAATCATGTAAAATGTTTAGTCCACGTTAGTGCCACGGCTCTAGGGATGGCAATGTCGGTCAGTCAACATGGATTCAAATATCTTCTACTGACTTTCTATATAGCAAGATCGACATTTACTACTGGTAATTTGATTAATTAATGGCAGCAGAGTAACAGTCAACAGGTGGTTAAGTTATACAGTCGGATACCTCTATATATTACGTACATATGTCCATATTATCCAACCATGGCCATGCATTCATTGGGAAACTTATAAATAGTCTTATTATTGCATCATGATCAATATTGTACTTACCATTTTATATATTTTGAAATAGAAGATCAAATCTTCCAAATCTCATCCGTCATCTATCACCCTGCAGCAGGCACCTACCTGGCCAACTATCGAGTGGACCTCACTCAAGCTTTTTGGGTCACAAGCTGCGACAAGAAAGCAGATGACTCTCCTGTCCTGTATCCACACACATACATAGACACACATACAGCGACAGATTTGCTGACCACCGGCTTTGTTGCCTTCTTCTGAACAGCACTATCTGTCTCAGGCCAGAGAGAGAGAGAGAGCGAGAGAGAGAGAGGAGAGAGGGATGATGAGGGAAGATAGAGAAAGAGAGGCAGATGGAGAGACAGAGGAAAGAGGAAACAAACCCGGTTAGGGAGGGCAGAGACAAAGAAAGGCAGATAGAGAGAGATAAAGAGTCAGAAGAGGAAAGTAATCATCTTAAAGGTCCGAAGGTCTCTGTCAGACTCACTCACTGTCCTGAGGCAGAGATGAATGTAAGAGTTAGCTCCAGCTGTGTGTGCAGGGATGAAAGATGAGCGCAATTTCAGCATTGACCTCAAGGGGTAAAAATCAGAAACAGTTGAATGTGAATGCGGAAACACGACGACGGTACTATCGCTACTGCAATTTCACTGCCTTGCTGCTCATTCTCACCTCAGTCATAATGGCAGATCACATGCAATTTCCTCCCCTGTTGTAAAGTATGTGTAGGTTTTGGAAGGTCGGTAGGTTTTCCTGACTGATGGATTCAGCAAAATCTGTTCCATTTATGTATATATGTATGTTTATCACAACTTCCAGAGGCGGAAAAAAAAGTACACATGGAGAGAACTGTTTGTTTTGAACATGTTAGTGTGAGGAGCTGCATGGATCCGTAATGCTGAATCCAAATGTTCAGACTTCACTGCAGTTGCCGACTCCTGGCTGGCACCTTGCTTTAAAAATGCAGCAATAATTCATATTCAGAAGCCAATAATTTAATTCATCTGGATCTATCTTTATCTACTGACATATACTTTTCAGCACATTTCTGCTGGCAGCTGTCTGCTGAGTCTGGATGGAAAACTTCCTCTCGCTCTTCTGCTCTCATTCATATCTCACATCTCTTGAGTTCCTTCCTACTGCAGGGCTGTATTGCAGGTACAACTCCCATAGTGTAATCCTCTGGGCTTGATGGATGAGAGATGACACAACATGCATATGTATAGCGGTTGTACATACAGTACATAAAACATATTGTGCACAACTCAAACATGTACAAATACATTTAGAGGTATGTAACACCAGCTGTTCACATATTATTGTTTCTGACTGAATAGGAGTGGGCATGCAATCAGTTACTGACCATATACAGTGTCTATATCAACATAGTCACATTCACATACAAACAGTAAAGCTCTTCTGAACATTAATTTTGAGCAAACTAGTTTTAAAACTGTAGCAATAATACGGGACTTTCCTTTTGTGTTGTATTTTTCCCTTGAGGGGAAACTTTGCAGTAACAAACAGGTAGCAGAAGCCTTATTTTGAGCATTTTCTACACCTTCTGCCAGCCGTTTAATGTTTCATTGACACTCTTTTTTTATTGAATAATGTATAAGTAAAAATTTAGTATATTTTTCTCTATTTGTGCAGAAGTTTTATTCATTATTCATGTGTTGATTCATGTGTTAAAGTCATTTCATGCACGAGCCATGCTGCAGCAAATCAAAACTGAGCTCTGGCATCATAGTACAGCAGTACAGACCTGCCTGTTCCCTTTCATTGCACACACATATCATTTGATTCAAATTCTGTTCTTCATACTCTGAATATGTTTGGTCACCACACTGCCTGTAGGTATGTCTGCAGATATGACTATTTATGAAAATGCCTTCAAAAGTACCAAGAAACATCTGTTGCTTGAGGCAGTGGGACCAAAACATTAAAATATTACATAGCTAATATTGTCCCTGCATAATTCTCAGTCATAGTAGAGAAAAACAATGATTCAAACGATGCTGGAGTGTCTATCAATGATAGTGTTATTGTTTACACATGTGATTGCATTGAGATAAAGCAATTTCTAATGTTACTGTAACATATTACATGACCAATCTGAGAGACAGGAAGAGGGTCAAAGAGATAATGAAAGGACAGCATAAAAGAGAAAAATTTAACTTTAACTACATATAGATAATGTATTTGCATGCATGATAAAGCCCAGTAGTAACAGTTGCTCATATTTTCATAGAGGAATCATCTAGTGCTTCCAGTCCTACGCAGCCACTGAATAGTCTAACTAAATCTTGTTTATGTTCCCCCCACTTTCAAAATCGCTGTATTATTTTTTTAATTGCAAAAATCATGTTTAATACGCTACTGTTTGGCCTGCCGTCACTTCGTAGCTGAGAATGTGAACTGAGCTGCTGAATGTGAATTGAGACATCAATTACAGATCTGTCTCAGTCAATAAAGGCTTGGTTTTGTTTGTGTCTCAGCCTCTGGTGGCGGATGCTGGCAGGGATGTACCGCCTGGAAATACAACACAGATGGAGCTGCGTGTTTCATATTTTCATATTTAATGGGTTTTAAAGTCTGCTGCAGCTCCTGTCATGAATCGCTGTCAGCTTCTAACGTGAATGACTATTTTAACAAACTTTATATCTGCATCCAGTTCAGCTGTCACTCGGCAGCAGGTTCTATCAACTGTATTTTGCAGTTCTGATAAAAAGTGGAAGTGGAACCTAACTACACAGTAGACTTTCAAAATAAAATTAACACATTCATTGACAAGTATTGACAGTGTGTGACTTCTAAAAAAAAGTTTCATGTTTGTTGTGACTGAAGTTGCAAATTATAGATTATCTTTCAATCCTATTCTTGAAAAAAAAATACAGTATCCATAATTGAATAACTCAACATGTGTAGTTGGGTTAAACAATACAGAAAGTGTTTTTCCTATGCATATTTGGTACTATTCTGGCAGAATTTAGCATGATGACCAACATTCTTAATTCATGGATTTTTTATTTATTTTATTTTTTTGCATGATTTCATAAAAAAAGTCAATGCAAAGACACGAATATCTGCAAATTTGTGCTGTGTGACACAAATGAAGCAAATTACTCAACGTGAATGATGAAAATATGCAGAATTTACTTCATTCGTGTACTCAACTTTAAGTGAAAATTTTGTGTAATACTGTGTTGCAAAAGCTCAGGCCTGCACAGAAATGGCTGCACAGAAATGGCCGGGCCCCTGAAGCTCCAGTATATAGGCCCTCCTCAAATCTGCTTTACTCATATCAACACGTTTTTTCTTCTCTTTTCTTTTCGGGCATCCTAATTTATGCACAGCTCCTCGTATAACAAGGGAATTCAATCCAACATTAGTAAGTAGTTAGTTTATAAATTCCTCTTGTCATGTGGTCATGTGTGTCCTGATCAAGTCGATATCCGCCACATTTACAGTCTGTTTAGCATGAAATCCCCCCTTTGTGTTTCCTTGGACAGTGCTTACACTGTTGAGCTGCAGTGGAAGTATAGTAACAAAAAGAGGGACTAACGTTGAAGGATATCTAGCTACTTGATTTGATTAATTTGGATGACTTCATATTATCCTCAGATTAAACTTTTAAATTAATTTTTGCATCAAAGGACGCTTGTGGGTTTTGGCTCCCACCACTTATGAAGGGATCATATAATAGTCAGTATGAACAGGAGGAATGATTATGGCAAGAAAAACCAATGTTCATTTGTGCACCACCATTTGTTTTTTGTGAACCAGTCCTTGAACACAACCTGCTAATTTGATATTTAACTGACATCACACCCTCCTGCTTCAACAAAGTTGTATTTTTTTTTTTTTTATTACAGCCACTCTACGTGACTCAGCTGTATGACTTTTCTACTTTTGTTCCTGCAGACCACATTAACCGCAGGCACCATCCTTTTCTATCCCGCCCATTAGAGCGTCACAGATTCAAACTGCAGCCGAGGCAGAGGCAGAGGAAGCAGGAGCAGGAGCAGGAGCCAGGCTGAGCTCACTCACACAGTCCCCAGCAGACACAGAGAGAGGAGCACATACAGCGAGTCACAGACTGGGGATCCTTCAGTGCTTTTTCACTTGCATGAACACAACCGTAGACACCCATACAGGATCTAAAGATGTGGACGGAAGTCGCAAAGCTTGTCCTATTACATTTGCTACTCATGGAGCTCCATTGCGTTAAAGGTAAGACACTTGTCTTAATTTGCATCGCAAACGCAGACTTGTCTCTCAATGCGCTGCGCTAATGTGCCTCACAAAGACTTCAGTCATCACGTACATGCAGCGGTTCACACACACACACACACACACACACACACACACACACACACACACACACACACACACACACACACACACACACACCTGGATCGTTTAGTAAAAATACGATCCGCGGCGAGATGAGGTGACAATACGCGGAAGAAAAGATCGGTGCAAGCAAAGCCAACACGTGTCTAAATGCAGTAGGCTGATGTTGCAGCCGGGAAAGGTGTGTGTGTGTGTGGTGCTGTGTTCACAAGGTGTATGCTAATACCAGTGTTTAGTGTTTTACAGCAGCAGCAGCAAATAAATAAAAAATATATATTTGTCTTCAGTGTTAAAGTGCCAGGTGGTATCTGGTTATTGGTGGGAAGCAGCCACAATCGCACCAAAGTAGCCTATTGATGCACACACACACACAAAAGCAAAGCAACCAGCCTGAAAAATATAGTCGAAGGACAAAACACAGAAATTAACTGAGCAGAACTGCTGTGTAATGAAATCTAGCTATTGGGAGATTTAATGCATTCTTAGCGATTATTATTATTATTCACTTCACAACCCTATATAATAATGCGCACAGAATAAATTAGTTGTTTGATTACAACAACGTCTTCTGTGTCCTGCTTTAAATCTTGTATGAAATGTGGGAACTGTTCTAATTACAGGCTATCATGTATTTTGAAGGACTGAAGGAAAACAACAGTGCAAACAGCTTATAGTTGCTGTAGTTGAGTCCTGTTTTACAATCAGCTGATGTTGATAAAGTCATTACTAAACCACTTTCGTGCAAACTGAAGCATGTCTATGATTCTAAATTGTGATTTGAAAGTGACTTTATTGCACTTTGTAGTGTTTTGAATCTTGTATTTTAAAAAATAAATCTGACCCCCTCTGTGTTTATGTCCTGACATCGTAGGAACTCATACAGAATCGGAGTGTGAAACTGGGCAGTTTCAGTGCAACAACGGAAGGTGCATCCCAACCCTGTGGAGATGTGATGATGATGATGACTGCTCGGACAGCAGCGACGAGGAGAATTGTCGTAAGTAGCCCGCGTGTCTTTTGATGATGGCTTTGTTTGTTGCCTCACGGACCTTTTGATGATGGCTTTGTTTGTTGCCCCACGGACCTTGAACGCACCTGCTGTCATATATATATATATATATATATATATATATTACAAACACAGGTCTTCATCTAGAACAAAGACTACCAAACGTTTTAAAGTGAAGGATCTCTTAGTTGACGCATGTTAGACGTCAGATATCATTGGATGAGATTATGCATTCTGCTGTTTTCGTATGTTGTAGATGAAGTTGTGCTCAAAATAAGCTGCTTTCATTTCGCTTGAAGCAATGCTGGAATCTCCCTTTCAGTTGTTAGTCTGCCAGACGTCAGTGCTGATCCTGGAATAATCGGCCAGGTCACGTGGCCACAAGAATTTCTCATTTCATACTGGTTTCACTACCTAAGCAAACCTTTGACACAGTGAGGGCCATTTCATATTATTATTACATTTATCGAGTTGTGGCTGCATAAAGATAATTTCCGTGCTTTTTATCAGGGAGACAGTTCAACCTGCTATACTGTCTCATAATAGCTTCACAAATATCTGAACTAGGGTGTTGTGTTATCTGTAGCGTTATCTGTCAGTGACATCTCACTGCTGAGAATTGCACCATGTACTAATGCCAATAGTGTGGCTCTTAGATGTGGTTGGTCAAATGTTGGCTGCTTTTCTCTTTTCAAGGGTACGCCTACTTTTGTGGTTAGGCTGTTTTGGAGTAGACGGAGTACTAAATAAAGTAATCTAAATACTATATTTGTAAATCAAATATTGCTCTTTGGGAAAAATGAACTGCCTCTGAATCCGCTGCATTCAGGAAATTAAACAGACAACCAGCTGAGTAATCATCGCTCATAAATTTGTCATGGTACTAATTGGTTGAATGGTTATATTAGCGGCCAATTGATTCATTGCTTATCTTCGGCACCAGCACACCAAACCCATGACTCTTCTTCCATATTCCACTCCCACCGTGTTGGCGGCCGCTGAATATCTTGGGAGTTTCCAGCATGAATGCTGTGACATTTACAAGTGCATCTTATTGACTGGAGAGACTGATTGGGATTACTGGACATTTAGTGGGCAATACTTGATGGAAGTGGAATAAGATTTTAATGAACTCTACTTCCCTATGACAGGTGTGGTTCAGTTTGTTGATTGGTGCAAGTGTTGCTCAAAGAGAATGTGGAAAATGAATGTGGTACTTCAACCACGAGGTGATAGACATTTTGTCTGTGGCAGAAATGTGCCTTGTTCTTCTTTGAATGGTTCTGCTTTCCTCTTGGGTTTCTCTGTCATTCTCTTGATCTCTTCCTCAGCTCTGTCTACCTTTACGCCCCCTTGCTGTGCCTTATACTCTCTTTTGCTGCATCCATCCGAGAGATGCACTGATACCGATACTGACAAATAGATGGATCGGGTATTGGTGACTAAGGTCCAACCTGGTATTGGATACCATTATTTTAATAAATAACAATTTGTAAATGTATCTCTATGCATTTGTATATAATACCTCTATTTTATTTTTACTTTTTTTTTTTTTTTTGGAAAGCAATACATAAGTCAAGTCTTATTTTTGTCTTGCATGTAAAAGAATGATCCCAGTGTCTCCCACACACTACATACAGCTTATTAATTAAACACTGGTATCGGATCGGTACTCAAAGTATCAGTACTGAAAAAGTTGCTCTATCTCTAATCCATCCCTCGCTCCCTCTCTTCCTTCCTACCTGCACTGTACTCTCTTCACCTTCACTGCTCTCAGCCTGTGTTGGAAGTTGGGTGCTTCTTTCTAAAAATCTGTCTGTCTCACTAGCTCAGCATTGTAGCACCCACTAAGACGCTTTCCTCCCCTCATTTTTAAATCTCCTGTGGGCACCTTGGCAGTGCGATTGCCAAAGAGGCTATGCCCACTTGTCTTACGCCCACAAAGAGCATCAGCTGACAGGTTGGTTGGAGATAAATCCAACAGCGTGACTCTGGTTGCCGGAGCGATGCTCAGTGGCTGGCAGTGTGCCAGCCCTTCGAACAGACGCCAGCACTGCCACTGTGCCCCAAAACCCCAATATCACTAGCAGGGCTCAGCGGAGGAGGAGGAGGAGGAGGAGGAGGTTGAAGAGGAGGAGGAGAAAAGATGGGGCAGGTTTGATTGAAATGAACATGAGAGCAGAGCTGATGAGAAAATAGGAGCAAAGTAATTTGGGAGAATTGTCAAGGGGGCAAATGGAAAGAAGAGGAGCCGTTGCATTATTGTGATGACATTTAGGATAGGTTAGACTTTCAAAGCCAAAAAACAAGTTTTGCTTCTCTCTTGGTGGCGCAGTAGGTTAGGCTTGGGACAGGTGTCACTTTACCTTGATATTAATAAATGCAATGATAACATTCGTATTAGCAAAGAGCAGTGTACAAAACATTCATAGAGGCTTCTGATCATTTGTAGAGTAGGAAAGTCGACTTTAACAATCATGAGTGGCCACATTCTCCCAGCGAAAATAATAATACAAATAATAATATAACAGTAATTTAGGCTTATCAACTTAATTGTTTTGAACTAGGGCTTTCAGTATTTGGATCAAATGTAGCTTGTGATAAATAAGATGTGCCAAATCTATCAGGTTGAATATGTTATTTCAACTGCAAAATTCATATATAATCAACATTGCACATATTATGCTGCTGTCTGTGCATCTTGTTTTTCTATGTATTCTAAGCATCTATGGCAAAAAGAATTTCTGAATGAATTTAACTGAATCTAATTTTCCGGGTTAAAAGTCCAGATGGGTATCATTTGTTGTTTGCCACATATGAGTACAATTATTTTGACAGTAACCCACTGAAATTGGTTGACTTGTTCAGATCATTTGGGAAATGTGAGTGTTGAAACACAGTGTGACATCAAAAGACTCTATACGCTACTGTTTAGGAAATGATGTGCATGTAAACACACCAGACAGGATTCTATTTAATACATCCAAGCTGGATATAACTGTTTGCATTTGCGTAGATGTGAGTATGCGCAACAGTATCAGACATCTCTTTGTATACACACACACCAGACACACACACGCACGCAGGCCTCTCACAGCAGGGATTACCCCTATGGCATCCTCTCTCTAGCAGTTGTATTAGAATATATCCTGATAGATTGGGTTATATATTCTTGTCTCTCCTTTCTTTCATTCTCTCTCCTTCCTTCTCCTGCTCCTCTCCTCCCCTCTCTTCTCCTTCATTCTCAATGTGCCTCTTGGTGGATTCCACTCTTGTTGCCCTGGGAGACGGTAAAGTGGTGATAGTGGTGGTGATGGTGTGGAGGGGGGGGGTTCGTAGATGTGTGTGTGTGCTTTCATTGTGGTGAACACAACACTGCTGCACACACGCATGCATACACACAGCAACTCTCCACCTCTTTACGTATCTGTATGACCTATATTTCATGTGTGGAATATACAGAAAAAAGCCATTTAATTTTTCATTTTTAGCATTTTTGCAGCAGATTTAAGTGGATTTAAACATGCCTAAACCAAAGTGCCACTGTAAAAATCATCTCATATCTCAACCTCGTGTTAGCTTTCAATTGTTCTCCTTTTCTGGCTGTAAAAAGTCTTCTTCCCCAAATTGCCTTAGTACCACTGTAAAAACATTTTGCACATGTTGAATGATACAACATCAAGGTTTATGTAATGAAACCCAAGAAGAGCCCTAAAAAACAAAAAACAAAAGTATTTTTCACATGATATAGAAGGTGAACATAGGATGGGAAGAAAGTTTTTGTTGGCCTCATTGTGTGTTTGTGTATGTGTGTGTGTGTGTGTGTGTGTGTTTGTGTGTCGCACCAGGACAATGAGTCTGAGCAGGTCTAAGAAGGGCAGCGTCTCCTCAGCAATCTGAGATCAGCTTCCCATAGAGGAGATATCACAACACATTTCACGCCACTGCTCCGTGTGTGTGTGTGTGAGGTTCTCTTTCTTTCTATCACGTTCACACACGCATGCACACACACACACACACACACACACACACACACACACACACACACACACACACACACACACACATACATACACATGACACTGTAATAAGAGAGTGCAGGGAGGCGCTTCAGGCATAAAAGATGTTTCAGGCACACAAAAAATTGTACTGATAGGCTCACAAAAACACATTTTGGTCACCTGCTGACACACACAAACACACCCACACTGCTCTCTGTAGCGCAGCTGGGGTCAGACTTCTAATGGGAGTATGAGGTCAAGGGGACCAGTAGCTTAATCAATTGCACACAAACACACACAATGAGTATGTCGTAGTAAGGCAGCATTCACACACATCTTAACTGTACTCTGTGCAGTGTCTGAGGCGACCGGGAAATCTTTTTTTATTAACATAAGCAAATGCACACACAAACCATGGTCCATGAACAGAAAGCTAGATGCTGAGCTTTGCGATGCTGACGGCTCTGTGTGGAAGTTTAGTAAAATTTCCCATGAAATATACAAAACAGTTTTAATGATGGACTTTTTTTTTCTTTTTCTTTGCTTCCTTATTAAGGAAACATGTTGCGTAAAGACTAAAATTTGTCAACTTCCTGGATGTGTAACAGGAATATTTCCAAAAAGTATGAAAAATGAAAAAAAAATATCGGCTCTATTGAGGCTTTATTTATCCTATGTCATTTCTCATGCACACACAACAATAAATTAAAACAGCCAAACACCAGGTTTCTTATTTTAGATGACACTGTTGTCACACGCAACATGCTATTCTGACAGATGACAAGCCCAAAATGAGCAAGGGCATCACCTTTGTCAGACACTGTATCATGCTCTACAAGCTAACAATACACGGTGTGCTGAATAAGTGTTGGGTGCAGCGGTGCAAAACAGCAGCAGGGTAATTTTAGCTGAGGTCAGTGCTGGCCTGAGGCGTTTCCTCTCTCTCTCTGTCTCTCTCTCTCCATCTATCTTATCTGTCTTGTTCATTTTTTTGCTTACTTACGTCTTATTCCCATTCTCCTTTCTTTCTCTGCATCTGTTACCCTCCTCTGTCTGTCTTTTTCTGTGCCTTTGGAGCAATGCCTTTGCATTGACATGAAGGGATGAAATGCAGCAAACATACAAGGAGGCAGCAGAAGCTGTGAGTGTACGTGTGTGTGTGAGAGCGACGGAGAGAAAGTGAGAGCACACAGCACATCTATATACTTCTAATCCAATTGATTGGCCCATGACACCTAAACCCCTTTCAGCACTGCAACCAAGAAGTTGTCCAAATGTCACCCAGCTGTATGTGTGAATGCAAATGTCTAAAACGGTCTGTTATGGTATAATCAGTGTGGTTTCTGTGTGGAAAGAGAGAGAGAGAGAGAGGCCTATATTACACACAAACAGCAAGAGTGCAGCTGACAGACAGTCAGGGCCTGCAGCATAGTGCTGGTGTCACACTGTCAAGGTGCTTTTTTTGAAATAAAAGCAGTGTTCATGGCTGCGACTTTTACCTGCAGAATAGTGCAGTTGATAACATAACTGCTTCTGGCCAGATGAATGTCGGCGAAAAGTAATAGACGGTTAAAAGAACAATCCAAGGTTAAACAGTGATTGTGTGCAGAGATGAGAGAGAGAGAGAGAGGCATCAGTGGACTGAAGGAAACTTTGAATGCCAAAGATGAAAGCGGGATACTGCTATTTCCAAAAGTTCTACTCCTGTTAGTTCCAGCACTTTGTTTTCCTTACTTGCTCTTTATCCCTTTTCCTTTCTGTGCACAGGTCTCCCACTCTCCTCTGTCTTCTGTCAGAATTAGCTCGTCCTTTCTCCACAGATTACCTGACGTTGTTTGTCACTTTTTGTTCAAAGTCAAACTCATGCGTGTGTGCCTGGTGTTGTTGTGTTGTGTTGTTGTTGTTACACCAAGCCGTGTCTGACAGGGTATCATGGCATTAATCCCCAGCACAGATTAACCGAATATCTTCATGTGCCTCCATTTTATTATTTACATTTGCTGTAATCCTGTTTTTCACCTTGCTCTCTCTCCCGGTCGCCTGACATACGCAGTCAGGGAGCGGCGTATGAAACGACAACTAGGAATGCCGATGAATAAAACATGGCCGCTAATACCAGACTGCTGGGCTGACACAGTGATAGGGCCCTTGAGTGCCGCAAGTCAGAAGTTTCATGAAGAGTTTTATCAAAGTTGAAGAAAGAGAGTTCAGTCTGGCTCACTTTTGTGTCTTTGTGTTTGCTTGTTCCCAACACCTGCTAAGAGAAAGTAGATGAAAAGAAGCTTTTGAAGGTGTCTAAAAAGGAAAAGAAAGTGTATATATACACCCCTTGCTGATTTTTTACTTTATTGCTCGTTTGACACACTTAACCTTTACATATCATCAAACAAATTGAAACAGTATACAAAGATAACCTAAGTATTCAGAAAATGCAGAGAAAAATCATATCCAAACCTACATGACCCTCTGTGAAAAAGTAATTGCCCCCTTGTTAAAAAGATGAGTAATTGTAAATAATCTTATTATTGGGGAAAGCTGAGTTCAATTTCATGACCACACCCAGCCCTGATTGCTCCTAGACATTTCCAATTAGGAGATCACTAACATAAAACCTGTCTGACAAGGTGAGAGAGTCCCTACTGAACTCACATCACCATGCCGCGTTCCAGTGAGCTTCAAGAGCAGACAAGAAACAAGATTATAGAGATGTATCAGTCTGGAAAGGGATACAAAGCCATTGGTAAATCTTTGGGACTCCAACGGAGCACTGTCAGCCATGAGCCATGAGCCATGATCCATGAATGGAGACGGTATGGAACAGTAGTGACCCTTCCCAGGAGTGGCCGACCTACCAAAATGACTCCAAGAGCATGGCGCAGACTAACTGCTGAAGTCACAAAAAAAAATTCAAAAATCACTTCTAAACAACTGCAAGCCTCACTTGCCTCAGTTAATGTCAATGTTCATGACTCCACTATTCGAAAGACACTAGCTTTCCAAAGCTTTTGGAACAATGTCCTTTGGACTGATGAAAGTAAGGTTGAAATTTTTGGGAGAAATCCATCCTGTTACATCTGGTGTAAAAAGAACACTGCATTTGAGAAAAAGAACATTGTGCCAACAGTGAAACATGGTGGAGGAAGCGTGATGATCTGGGCCTGTTTTGCTGCTTCAGGACCAGGACAACTTGCTATGATCGATGGAACGATGAATTCTGCTCGCTACCAAGACATCTTGGCGAAGAATGTTCGGCCATCAGTTCGACACCTCAAACTAAAGCTCTCCTGGGTTCTGCAGCAGGACAATGATCCAAAGCACACCAGCAAATTCACCTCTGAATGGCTGAAAAAGAACAAAATGAGAGTTTTGGAGTGAGCCAGTCAAAGTCCTGACCTCAACCCTCATTGAGATGCTATGGCATGACCTTAAAAAGGCTGTTCATGCCCGAAAACCATCTAATGGCTGGCTGAGCTCAAACAATTTTGCAGAGAGGAGTGGGCCAAAATCCCATCACAGCGATTTGAAAGACTCATCGCTTCTTATCACAAGCGCATGTTTGCAGTTATTGCTGCAAAAGGTGGCTCAACCAGCTACTAGATTTAGGGGGGCAATTACAGGTTCCTTGCAGGTTTTCCCCTTAATAAATTAAATTGCCATATATAAACTGCATTTTGTGTTTACTTGTGTTTTTATCCTTGTATAATATTTAGGTTTGCTTGATCTGAAATGAATGACTTTGACAGAAGTGCAGATAAAGAATTGATCATGGGGCAAATACTTGAGCACAGCACTGTAGTCACAGATATTAACCCTATGTCTTTGCATCAATAGCCAGAAGAAAAACTCACTGACACGGATACTAAAAATATAGAATAAAGAAGACTGAGCTGTTTGAGGTTAAACAAATCTGAAGCTCAAACGCTGAAATTCAGTGTTTTTGATCATCTGTCATGTCATGATTAGGCCAGTTAAGTACTGAAATAAAGCCACCATTGTAATAATAGAGCACATGTTTCCAATCATGTGTTAGGATTGCAACTGCTTAATCCATTGCTGACTTCAACAAAGTTAAACTTGGATTCAAGTATGATTTCCAATCAACCATTTTCTGTTAAATGTGACAGTTTTTGCATGGACCATGATCACTCACCAATAACTCCTGTCCTGTCCCTGTACTTCCCTTTCTTACTTTGTCTCTCCCTCTTTCACTCCTCATCCCCTTCCTTACCCTATATTGAATGAAGCTGTTTATGTAGATCTCACACACACACACACACACACACACACACACAATGTATTGCTTTCATCCTACACCCGCCTTGCCAGCAACTAATCCAAGGAATGGGTCTTTTACCTTGAGGGGATTTTGCTTGTCAATCGTTGCAGGGTGGCATGTTGAGGTGGAGGTAGAAGGAGGAAGTCACTCTTTGATGATATAGCTACTGCTCAGTAATACCACTTATCAGAAAGGAAGGCTGTTGTGACATAAAATCTCTCTCTCTGTCTGTCTCTCTCTCTCCCTCCTGCTTTTTGTCCCCATAAGGGGGGCAAGTCCCCACAACATGTGTAAATAGATATACATCCTCACGATGTGAAGAATACCTGGACCACACACATGCAGAGCCCATGTTTTACACACATTGCTAATGTAACGCTTCTACATGCAGCACGGTTCATTACCACAATGCAATGACAGTGTCACTGTGAAGGGGCTGGAGGGAGGTCAAGGGGCAAAGAAAATACTGATACCAATGTTAAGGACAATATTTTCCACTGTTGATTGAGCAGGAAAAAATGACATGCTGCAGTTGCTGGAGAAGCATCAGGAGTCTCTTAGGACATAATGACGTGCAAACTGTACTTCAGCTATTTGGGATATTTGGCTTCTCTGCAAAGCTTTCAGCTCTCAGTTTGAAGATGCTAAAGCTGAGTGGAGGAGCCAAATGTAGAAAAAGAGAAAGCAGATTCTACTGGGAGGAATTATTTTTTTACAGCGTTAAGGAAAGGTGATTTTCATCAGATCTCCTTTTCCTACTTAGTCCTCTCTCTCCATCCCTGCCTTCCTTAACTGTCTGTTGTGTCTTTCTTGCTTCCTGGCATGTGTTCACAGTGTGTTTAACCAATGACGAGTCTCCCTCTCTGTGCCCTCGACTCCTCTGCCCCCTCCACCCCCACACCCTATTATGTGTCATTGGAAGCAGCGCTCGAATGTTTGGAAGCAGGGTGACACTTTCTCAATAGGCCCTGAGAGGCCCCCTCTCTCTCACACACACATACACACAAAATAATCACAGACTTAAAAAAAAATGCATTGACAATTGGTTTTGTGTGTGTTTGTGTGAGAGAGAGACCTTGCATGTAACATCTACATTATACCGTTGCATTCAATACTCTTTAGAAGGCTTTTCATACTCACATTTATCACTTTAAAAATGTGTGTCTGCTTTAACAAACATATGTTCACATTATATTTTCCATGAGGAAAATGTGTGCTGAAGCGTTTTTTCTGGGTCCGCTTCTGTTGTTGTTGTTGTTTGTGTGCATTGGACAGGTCTCACAGGTTTAGTATGATTAAATGAGCAACATGATCAAAATTTTCATTATAGGCCTTGGAGAGAAATGAGAGGTTTGCGTTGCACACAGACACAAACGCATACATACAAGCAGATATGCACATTTACAAAAAACGTACTGTGTACCTGCTGTTCAATAGGCTTTATTGGCATGACATTTGACATGTGTTGCCAGAGCAGTGTCTCTGTTTCTCATGCTCTCTTATACACACACATGCATGCATGCACCTTAGCATCAGCTTCCTGGCTGGTATAGCAGGTTGAAGAATTGATACTGTGACCTTTTCTTTGACATACTCATAACATTTATTTTTTTTCTTGCAAAAGTGATTTTCCTTTCATTTGGTCTCAGTTTCTCAATTCTGCTTGATGTCGGCTGCTTGCGTAGCTCAGTAATATTTTGATCTTGCTAGAAATATAGATTCAAAGCTGACCTATGTGTTACTTGTCTTTTGGTGTAAACTTACATCTTATGTGTTGGGTCACGTTCAAAATATTTTCTTTAGTGGAGCTTTGAAACCACTGGACACTGGGCAAATTTTTCTCTTGGCTAGACACTATAAAGGCTACCAGTATAATCTGTCTGTCTGGCTCTGTACCAGAAAAGCTAGTGAGGGTGTAAATTTCTGCCTGCTATGGCCTATCCCAAGTTTTCATGCCTTGTTGCCCATAGATTTATAGATTTCCCCTTTTGCAATGTCCCCTGCACCCAGTAAGTCCCACAACTATACTAAAAACATTTGAGCCACATGGGTAAACATCCGCACCCACCTATATTTCACATACCCTCCAAAGGTACAAAGTTGAAGCAATTACTGTGTTTGTTGAAGTGTGCCAATATGAAGTATTTTTATACCTAAATTCTGCAAAATACATGTCCAAGGAAGACACGCATAAAATATTGCTTTTGGAATTATTTCATTAAATTATGACACATGTGCAAACCAGACCCTCCACAACGCATTTGCATCCAAACTCTTCACTCTGCATGGATAAGACTCAGTGACCCATTTGTGACAAGAGGCAGTCGTTAAATGAAATTGGCCCATGCATGGTGTTGTTACTGCAATGTTTTCCTGGCTTTATTGGCTGTATTCCCCCTGACGAGGCTGCTTTGCTTCATTCAGTTTGCTGTGCGTGATGATGCTTTCATAAATGATCAGACAGCTTAATTGAACTCTGACACTCTGAAGTTTTTATTTGTACCTTTTTTTTACGTTGTGCTTTTTACTCGCATCCTATTTCCTACTAAGAACGTTATGCATACAGAAGAGTGTGTGTGTGTGTGTGTGTGTGTGTGTGTGTGTGTGTGTGTGTGTGTGTGTGTGTGTGTGTGTGTGTGTGTGTGTGTGTGTGTGTGTGTGTGTGTGTGTGTGTGTGTGTGTGTGTGTGTGTGTGTGTGTGTGTGTGTGTGTGTGTGTGTGTGTGTGTGTGTGTGTGGCACATGTGATTTGAGTGGTTTAAAGTAAACAGATTATATAGCAAATGCTGAAAACTACAAACTACATTCTCACAGTTTGTCATCCAAATATGTAATAAGTGTTTGTCATACACTGCTAAAATTACCCTTAGGTTCTCGTAGAGTAAATATTATCTTTTCTAGCTTCAAAAATTGTAGTGCATCTCTGATCCAGTGTTCAGTGATTGGGGGGGCATCATCACTCACCTGCTGTTTAAATCCAATAATCTGACTGTCCATTTGAAATCCTCCTTCCAAAGTGATTTTTTTTTGACACCTAATTTCTTTCAATCAAGTACTGTCCCGATTCTTTCACAAAACTCTGCATGAGTTCAAATCTCACTGTAAGTGCTCAATAATTGCAATTTTTATTGTCATTTGCCTTTTTTATTCTGACAGCGTTGGGCTGAGGGAGAGACAGTCTCAGGTTGCCTTCTGTAATTAAGTCCCTGATTAATTCTATTCACTTCTGGCTTCTTCTGAAAGTCATGAATATTGAAATGGCACAATGTCTTCCTGTCAAAAAGCCAGCCCAGACCTCATTTACTCATAATCCAATTTGTTAGAGGCCATGAAACAAAGCTGGGAGAAGCTTTCACACTTAAGGATAAGTTTTGTAACATTGTGTCTTTACATGTTACAATGCAACATGTAAAGAAACACTAATTGTGCATGTGTATTTGTACATGTGAGCATGAATGTTTTTATCTGAGCACACTTGAGACACATTGGTCCATTGTGTAGGACTGCAACTATTGGGCATTAAGATTATATTTATTAACAATTAATCTGTTGATTATTTTCTTCTTAATCTCATCATCATTTAGTCTAGAAAAAAGTTAGAAAGCAGGAAAAAAATTCCCAAGGTCCCATGTAAATAGTATATGTTTTAAATGTGAAGTGTTTTCATCACTTTCCAGAGCTAAATCTGCAATTGGCAGTATTCTATAATGTTAATTGGCTGCGGTTGTTGTTGGCCAATGGCAGTCATATAAAAAGCAGATCTCACCTCACTTGGCAACATCATGATTTCCTGTTATACTAACAGCCACTTTTATTTACAGTCGGTCTGTTTTTAAAGTTTTTGTGTAATGTCATGTTAACTAGACGTAAATAATGAAAAAAATTTGTTAGCTCTATAAGTTGCTAATGCAAAAAGCAATAGCGACTTACTCTGAATGTTCAACCTTCGGCTACTTGATTTCAATGAATGGCACATTTATACTTCACTTAGTAAATTACACCAGCGTGTGTGTGTGTGTGTGTGTGTTGCAATCTGTACGGTCAGAGGTTTTTGTTTTTTTTAATGAGATCAGTGCTTTCCTTCCTGCATCCCCAGATGGCCACGGTAGTAGAAGGTGTGCGCATGTGTGTGTGTAAAGAGGGAAGCGCTGAGGGGACCTCAGGCAGATAAATCTTTAATCATGTGTTTGCTCTCATGTTTCATTTAATTGCCCCCTAAATCCATAAAAGGATGACGGCATTGTGTGTGTGTGTGTGTGTGTGTGTGTGTAGGCATGTGCGCGTATTTATGAATGCGTGGGTATTTCATGTACCATAACTGTGGAGATATATACGTTTTACAGTACAAAGGATGCATGTATGTAGGTCACTTTATGTGTGTTACTGCACATACGGCAGCAAGCATTACGTCTGTTTTTAACATGCCATGGTTCTGCTTTCTGTTGTGATGTACATACATTTATTATACATATACTGTATGTGGTAAAGATCTATTTAGTGATCTCATTCATGCTTTCACAGCATGATCTGTTTTCCATGTATATCAGTATGTATGTATGTCAGTATTTCAGGGAGATTTGTTGGTTTCATGACCTGCTCTATTTTCTATTTCATTATTTGTCTAGTTCAGTATGTGATTGTGTATCTCTTTTAAGTTTTAGCTATATATATATATATATATATATATATATATATATATATAAAAGGTATAGCTAAAACTTAAAGAGAAGACAAGACCTCTCTACAAAAAGTGTCTGTCTCTCTTTCCTTTCCCATCATTTAAACCCTGTTGTGTCTCATATCCCTCTCTCCCTGGTGCATGGTTTTTAATCACAGCAAGAAATGTGCAGAGGAGGTAAAGCTGTGCATGTGTGGAATCACTATGATTGTGTCTTTTAGGGCAATGAGTGAGAGCTAAAGCATTTTAAATATGTATGTGTGCCCTTGTTTTTGGCAGCTCCAGCATATATACACGGCTATACCAAATCAGTCAAACATTTGCTTGATTAAACTGATAAAAAGGGACTCTGCTTTGCTTAATAATGCCAAACTACAGGTGTGTGAGAGGTCATCACAGTCTGTTGTCATTCTCGGCCCAACACTCTATCAGCTGTGATAAAAAACAATTTGTTACAGCAGGTATATGAATTATGGCTAACCTCTGCCTCTTATTTTTTTTAATTTGTGTCACAGATGTTTACAATTCCTTCAAGGGAGCCTCTTAGAGAAGCTGTGTAGAAAGTGAGAGGCATTTTAAAGAAGCATGAAATGGCACTTAGAGCGTCATGGTTCTGTAATTTAAAAAAAATAATCATAATAAATAAATAACAACATTGACCTCCTCTAACAACTAATTCCCAGTACTGGGAAAGGCAAAAGTGTTCAAAGGTTGGCAGGTTTTCAAATAGGTGCATGTTCTTGTTCTGTAACTTCTATGTCTTTGTATTTGTGTTCCCTGCCTTCAACTGTCACTTCTTGTATTAAGTGAGTCATTGAGACATTAGTTATAGAATGCAAGTTTAACAAATTTAACCTGGTTATTAATCCCACAATTGAATGTCATGTTGGTTCCTGTACTGTATCCATTATATTTAATACTGCAGCTGTTGTTGTCATAGAGTCACTATGGTGTGTGTACTAAAATCAGTATGTTGAATTTACTAGAAAAATGTTCAAAATGAATAAAGCTGTAAAGATGCATGCATAAATGGCTAAGGGAGGTTTTTCATGCTTACACCCTTGTGTGGTTCTTTGTGTTTCATTGCTTTAAGTGTGTATGTGTGTTGTTTAATGAGTGTGTGTGTGTGTGTCTGCATATGAGTCAAAGGTATCCAAATTAGTGTGCTAAAAAATTCCTATTGACAATCTATCTTCATTTTGCTCAGACTGCGCAGTGCGATCAGTAATCAACTTCCTCCATGAGCGATGGTTGTTTTTTTGGTGATTGTGACTTTGCTGTGACAGCTAAATGAACTGAAGTCCTGCAGCTTTGTAATAAGCAGAGCGCACACACATACAGGTAGCACCGGGGGTAATCTAAAACATTCCGATGGATGGTGTATGCTTCAGTGAAATTTGACCGGGATTTGTGGGGAAGGGTCGAAGAGCATAATCTGTTTTCTCCAAATCAGCCGAACTAACTGAGGTAGCATTGTAATGAGAAAATGATTAGATTTTCTGCTGCATGGCTGCCGAAGCTCGTTCCATCTCTCTGCCAATCCTCTCACTCTCTCTCATGCCCGTGGCCATGATAAACAATTAGTTTACCTCTTGTTTGGGTCTCTGCTATTCTAATTCTTATTGTTAAGAAATCCTTATTTTTCTCATCCTCGTGCTCATATAGGTCTACACATCTTTTATTCCTTCTTTTTCTCTCTTGGTATTAGGTGTTTTCAGCTAGGTTGGTCAGTCCACTACTTTGGTCCAGACTGAAATATCCAACATAACTATAGGATGAGTGACATGAAATTTTTGATTTTATGATCCCCAGAGGATGAATTCTACTGACTGGTTCTCCACTGACCTGTAGCACCAACAGCAGGTTAACATTTGTATTTTTGGATTAGTTTCCATGAAATTTGGCACATATATTCATGGTGCCAGCAGGAGGATTTGTAGTAACTTTGGTGATTTTTCAATTTTTTGAACGTCCAATACTTTGATTTATGACCAAATGCCCATAAAACAAATGTTTTGTATTGCACATTGTGTCTAGTGCTAAATAGCAGATGTTAGCTTGCTAACATGCTAAACTAAGCATGTTAGCATTCTGACACTAGCATTAAGCTCAAAGCACCAAGTGCTGTGCCCAAGTACAGCATGTGTGAAGACAAATCCAAGAAGCAAAAAATGAACTGGTTCCCAAATGTGATTTTCAATTTTCTGGTTTATTATATCATTATATACACAATATATTCATCTTAATCTACTTCTGTATCACTGGCTTGTATCTGGTGACACATCATACAGCAGCAAAGACAGATGAATGGCAGGGTGAGCGATAGAGAGGAAAACAGGATTTTAAAGGATGTTTACTACCTTAAAATGTTGGTTATAGTAAGGTCTTGAGTAAATCGCTTTCATACAACTGCAGAGCTTTGAGAATTGAGAAACAGAGTTATACAGTCACACAAACTTGTGCACACTGGGTGGTTGTAGTGAAGAGGGAAGTGACCTAGTGTGTGTTTGTATGATGCTGCATTTGTGCTCTGTGTGGGTGCACCTGCTGCTATGGAAAAAGGATGATGGATCCAAGAGGCGGATGAACACTTTCCATGGACTGACGTGTGTGTGCGTGTGTGTGTGTGTTTGTGTGTGTGTGTGTGTGTGTGTGTGTTTGTGTGTGTGTGCGCGTATGTGTGTTTGTCCGGGCTCGAGGCTAAAGGGAATGCGAGAGCAGGCGAGCCACAGATCAATTTCCTTTTTATTGTGGCGGAGTGGAGACTTGAGATGCATGGCCTCCTGTGACCCAGATTCATTCCTCCTTTCTCCTTCTGCTCCTCCTCATTGGCACAGTGGCATAACATCAGAAGGAGGGAGAGACAGAGGGGGAGAGATGAAAGAGAGAAGCGGAAAGAGAATGGGTGAGGGAGAGTGTGTTGAATGAGAGCTGTTCATGAAAAATAGGAGGAAGCAGCTGAAAGTACAAAAACTTATTGTATGGACAACTTGAGAAATACACCTGAGTGCAGATATTTTTAACATGAATGTCATGTCATTTGAGGTGTCCTGCCTATAGTGAAGAGAGTGGAGGGAGGAGTACACAGAAAAGTAGGGATATGAAGAGATCAGAAAAGTGAAATGACTCCAAAGTGAGTGACAGAGAAGTGGCAAAAAAGAAAGGAAGTGTGAGATGAGAAAGAGAAGAGAGTAGAAGGATGAATCATAGTCTATAGTAAAGTGAAGGAGACAAGGCTACATCACCCAGGAGAGAGGGTCTTTATCAAGCATTTATCTATTATATAATACTAATTATCATTATAAACAACCTCTATCTGCTTTGTTCATTGGATCATTTATGGAACTAGTCATTGCAGTTCTATTTAATGACTTTAATTAAATAATATATTCATATTCACCTAAGCTTATTGATAGTGAACAGCCACATTCTAATTAGTTTGAATTGTATGTTTGTTGCCTTTTTATTTTCTTTCTTTCTATAGACCGGCATCTCTCTATAACAGTTATAATGTAAATAGTGTCACGGTCATATACGTGTATCTGACAAGGTTGGAGACTTTTACAGTATCTTCACAAAGACAACTGCTCGGTAGCAGAAACGGCACAGGCGAGTGTGTCCGTTTTCCTTGTCCTTACCTTCTGTGGCTGCCATCTGGTTCTCCTTCCTTCTCTTCACAATTTACAATTCAATTTATAATTTACATTTATTGTTAATTCTGTGCTTTATAGGTCTGGCAGATGCGTTTTGAAGCCATATTTACCAAAGCAATTTACATAATATTAAAACTAATTCCCTGCACAGACTTTTGATGTGAAGCTTGGTTTGCTTTGGCCCGCTTTTAGCCTCATTTGGCTCGGTTTGGCATTTTAACACCCTGGCAACTTCCTGCCAATGCACTTGAGTCTTGAGTCTGTCCAGTTCAACAGGAACCCCTCCTATCCCAAAAAATTGTTGGGAGCTGCGAAGGTTATCACATCCAAAAGTGACTTTCTGCCTCCCCCTTGTGAACTGCTACTGTGGGAGCCCATCTGCTACACACGCCAGTTACACACACACACACACAGAGAGATGCACTCATACACACACTGTCATGCTGAGGTAGGGGAAATAGCTGATTATACCCTGCTTGAGTGTGAGTGTGTATGCAGTGAAGCAATGCAAGGACATAGCATGCAGCTGTGACTGCTGCTTTGTCTGAATTGACAAAGAAGTAGCATAGCAACTGTGATCAGATGCGCGCGCACACATACTGTATATACAGTTGACAGAAACATGCCAGTTTGCACACCTAAGCAGTATTTTTCACGCAGACATAAGAATGGACACTAAACATGCACACAGAGGCAGATTTTATACACACACACACACACACACACACACACACACACACAGATTACATACATACTACGTCCTGTTCCATCTTTGTCTGTGTAAATGAAGTTCGCTGCTGCTAGGTCTTGTTGTTTGGCTTTAATTGGGTGCTCTTATTTCAGATTGGACAGGATTTCACTGAGCCTTCTAGGTTTTGAGATCAAGATGAACTATACTGAGCAACCCCTCGCCCCCATGCCACACAAATCCCATCACACACACACACACACACACACACACACACACATTAAAGCCACCAGTCCATGCAGCCCATTATTAAAAACCCAGTGACCTCCATCTAAACGGGACTCAATCTGAATTATACCGCTGATGAGAAAAAAAATAAATCACTGTGTGGTTGTCACCTCATTAAACAGGAAGATAGTTTCGTGCCCCTCTCCTTACTGAATATCATGTAGTGGTACTAAGGAAAAGGATATTGATGCACAGGTTGTACTTTTTTAAGTCATATAGGATCATGATATCTGCTATATGCTGTAGTAAAGGAGGAAAAGACACTTGTGACACATATGCTGCATTAATAAAGGTGCACTTTTTTTTCCTGTTTTCCCAAACAAAAAGCCATAAAAAAAGGAAAAAGCCAGCCCAGCCTGACACTAAAGTTAAAAAATACCCTTTCCAGCATCTCTAAGGCAAAAAACAATTAATTGTGCTTGAGTTATATATTATACACACTTGAACACACTTTCTTTCCCCCAGACTGTTGAACATTTTCAGTTTTATTACTGTGGGAAAATAAGCAAATAAGCGTATATATCAAAATGTTGAACTATTCCTTTAAAGCTCACAACATAATACTTTTTTTTTTCACTTAACCCCTCTTCTTTGCATGCATACATGCATACATAGATGCAACTTGTGCACCCTTCCCCAAGGTTCTGCTTATCCCGTCTATAACTTTGTCTCAATCAGATGGGACTGCCTCTATGACTGTCCACCCCATCTTTGCCTTGTTATCTTCACTTCTGTCTCTCCCTCTTCCTCGTCTGATTTGGTTTTCATTAAGTCTTAATCTATGTCAGGGCTCCAGAGTTTCCAGCCGGTGCTCATTGTGTAGGATCGATGTGTCGCTCCTCTGCTCCCTGGCTGGGCCCTTATTAGCCCAGACTAACACAAGGCTTTGAATTTGACTTATTTTCTACCATCTAACTCAATGAGGCACTCAGACCTAGAGAGGAATAGGTGTGTAATGTTGTGGTGTGACTTTACTCATATTGCTAACAAGACATTACTTTATAATGTGGTAAAACCTTTGCCGTCTAAAATTTACCGGCTTACACTGAAAATGTCTCCTACTCAGAAGGCGTGTAATTGAGATGCTCTGGGCAGTAATAAATTCCTCATAACTATCTTGCATTAATGCTAAAGAGCAGCATTACTTTGGATATATAATTTAACACATTTGGATGTATACATTTTTTGGAGGTATGTATGTATATTATATGCATATTATAAGTTATACATGCACTCTAAACTCCTGGTGTTTCTCTTGTGGGAACAGTGGGTTGCTTGTAGCTGCTTTTTAGCCCCAAGCACTGATCCATTTCCAGATTGCCAGAGTCTCTTTGACATGTATTTGTGCACAAGAACTCTGGTTTTGGAAGAAAATGTTGCCTCAAGTGCTATTAGAAATGTTGCATTTCCAAGTTGAGTGTTTAAGAACAGGTTTACCATAGAGAGATATAAAAAATATCAATCTATGCTCTATAAACTTCTCCTGAACTGTGATGTTGAGGTTGAACTGTACCAATTTTTACACATCAAAATCTGTTTTACAGGTCTTGGGGAACACTACTGCATTAGTGGGAAAAAGGTTGTTCCAAGTGTCATAACATGAGTCAGCGTACTACTATCGTTATTTATACTAATCCTCGGCTCTTGTGCACGCATGTTCTCCTCTTCATCTATCTATCTAATGGATTACATCTATGACTTAAAAACTTGCAAGTTGGAGCTGGTTAGCAGCATATGTACATCACCATGTGTGGGTCTGAGTCACAGGACATTGCTTTGAATGGAAACTGGAGTTGTGTGTGTGTGGTCTGATGAGAGAGCTGAGGGACGTGGGGACAGTTGGGGCGAAGAAAATAAATTGAAAGTAGATGAAGTAAAGAATATAAGAGAGGACAGCAAAGGACAGGAGAAAGAGGTTGAGCTGCATAATAGACAAAGGAATGCACAATAAGTGTGTGTATAGAAGGAGGAGGAGTGTATAAGTAGAGTATAGTAGCAGAGTGAAGGGCATCGGCTGGATTACATATTTTATATTCCGCCTTTGTGCACGAAGCTGCCAATATATATACGGCTGGAATTTTTGTGATTTTATAAATTATTTCAAATATATTCACTCTGGGTTTTCTATATACATGTATAGTTAGCTTTTCATAGCGGTAAGTTGATGCACTTATGTGCATGATGTACATATGATATAATTAATGCACTGAAGTTGGAGGACTGCTTTAAATTAAACATGTGACACACAGCCACTCGGCTTGATTTCTGCTTTGCTTTTCCTGGATTTATAAGATAAAGAGTGTCTTGCTTGTTCTGGCTTTGATGAGCTGAGTGAGAAGTGTTCTTTATAGGAAATCAAGTCCATGTAATTCCCTTTGCCAGAGGATTCAGAAGGACTTTATTTATTGCTATTTTTTTTCCCTCAAATTTTGCCATTGTCCATAGTTTACTCCAATATTCTCATTAGTGCCGTATTCAGTGAAAGATCTCTAAAAATAACCATTGGACTGGCAACAGGCAAATGAAATCAATGATGTTCATCACTGATATGTCCACTAAGATTGACCATGTATCTAGTAACATGCTAGCACAATCGCATAGAAATGACATTAAATGCACATTTTATAGTATTATTGTTTTAGGAATTCTGTGAAGTTCTGCTGAAGTTGCCAAATGACTCAATAGATCAGAGTGCAAGGTCTCCGCTCAAGTCTTTGTATGTACCCACGTAAATGATAGTGAATTGAATCAGACTCAAAAAGGCTGCGTCTGAGTCATTTTGCTTTGGACCCATATCAAATGTGCAACAATCTGTCCAGTAACATTCATATGCAGAACACAGCACGTTTCCTGCAGTGTAGCCGTAGTGTGTGTATATAGTATAGTGCAGCTATAGACAGCAGCCCAGAAACTGACAAACTGCTGAACTTTTCAGTGCAATAATAGCAGGCTTTATGATGGGGATTAATGGACATGTGTTGTGTTAATGATGATTGTTAATCTTCACCCCACTGCCCCATTCCCAACACACGCACACACACACACACACACATACTTTACATCCCCCTGTGTGTAATCACGGGGTATCAGTCTTTAGAGATTAGGACTCACACACACACTAATCATGGGGTGTCAGATGACCTACGTGTACGTGGGGTCTCTCTCTCTCTCTATCTTTGTGTGTGTCTCTCTCTCTCTCTCTCTCTCTCTCTCTGTCTCTGTCTCTCTCTGTGTGTGTGTGTTGGATTCAGTAATATTAAAACATCCAGGCAACTTTTGATTAGAGAGACAGAGCTTATCTCTAAATGATAAAGGGGAAAGAGTTGATCTAGCTGCCGAGAATGATGGTAATCATCATGATGAGAAAGCTGTCTAATGGAAGCTGTTTTTGTTGGAGGATCGCCTCATTTCAGACAGATTCGTCATGATTTCTTTCCTTTCCTGTGGGACTCAGTGTGGAAGTACAGTGAGAATATAAAATGTTAGGTTGCCGTGTGTGGTTCATTGCTGTTTTAACCTCCAGTGCACCACATCCCTTCAGTGCCATATACCTTTCGATGATCCGCTCATCCAGCTAATACATTCTGACCTCTATTATAATGTCTGACACACACCTCAGCAACTTTTTGATCCTTTAACCCCAAGGTGGGGCCATCCTCATCGCTGTCTTTATTTAATATTTTATTTTATTTTATTTTTACTACTGTACACTATTCTCTTTGCCCACTCGGTTGTAGATAGATAGATAGATAGATAGATAGATATACTTTATTAATCCCAAAAACTGGGAAATTAAAGTGTAACAGCAGCATAACACAAATACAACAACAATGAAATAAAATAACAACCAACAATTAAGATAATAATTAATAATTAAATAGGAAAAGATAATTAGATAAGAATAAGAAATTAAGATAATAATTACATAAGAATAAGTAAAATAAAATATAATATAATATATAATATAATATATGACGGGATTTTAACTATTATAACACAAATACAACAACAATGAAATAAAAAGAACAACCAACAATTAATATAATAATTAATAATTAAATAAGAAAAGATAATTAAATAAGAATAAGAAATTAAGATAATAATTACATAAGAATAAGTAAAATAAAATATAATATAATAATATATGTAATAATATAATATATAATATATATGACCGGATTTTAGCTATTATTGTACACGCTGATGGCCTTTGGCAGGAAAGATTTCCTGTATCTTTCCTTACGACAGCGGAGCTGGAGCAGTCTGTGGGAGAAAGTGCTCCGCTGTCTGTCCACTGTGTGATGGAGAGGGTGCTGATCATTGTCCATGATGGTAAACAGTTTATTCAGCATCCTCCTCTCCACCACAGTACCAAACGTCTCCAGCCGGACACCAAGTACAGAGCCAGCCTTCTTGATGATTTTATCAAGTCTGCTGGTGTCGCTGGCTCTGATGCTGCTACCCCAACACACAGCAGCAAAGAAGATGACACTGGCAACAACAGACTGGTAAAAGATCTCCAACATCTTGCTGCACACGTTGAAGGATCTTAGTTTCCTCAGGAAATAGAGTCTGCTCATCCCCTTCTTGTACACAGCCTCTGTGTTAGACTTCCAGTCCAGTCTGTTGTCAATCACTACGCCCAGGTATTTATAGTCCTTCACCTCCTCCACCACCTCCCCCCTGATCAGTACAGGCTGTGAAGGCATCCTCTTTCTCCTGAAGTCGATCACCATCTCTCTGGTCTTGTTGACATTCAGCCTCAGGTGATTTTGCTCGGACCACTCTACAAAGTTGTCCACCAGCGTCCTGTACTCACCCTCCTCTCCCTCCCTTATACACCCAACAACAGCTGAGTCATCAGAAAACTTCTGTAGATGACATGACTCAGAGTTGTATTGAAAGTCAGTGGTGTATAAGGTGAAGAGGAAGGGAGAAAGCACAGTCCCCTGTGGAGCTCCTGTATCACTGACCACCACATCAGACAGGACACTGCCCAGACGGACAAACTGTGGCCTGCCTGACAAGTAGTCAGTAATCCAGGAGATCACTGTGTCGTCAACACCCATCACCTGCAGCTTCTCACCCAGTAGCAGAGGTTGGATGGTATTGAAAGCACTGGAAAAATCAAAGAAAGTGATCCTAACAGTGCCTTCACCACCATCCAAATGCATATGGGTTCGCTCCAGCAGGTAGATGACAGCATCATCGACACCTAAATGGGGCTGGTAGGCAAACTGCAAAGGGTCCAGAAACATCCTCACCCGCGGCTTCAGCTGGGCTAAGACCAGTCTCTCCAAGACCTTCATCACATGAGATGTGAGGGCGACTGGTCTGTAGTCTGCCAGGTCAGATGGCCTCGACTTCTTGGGGACTGGAACCAAGCAGGATGTTTTCCACAGCAGCGGGACTTTCTGCTGACTCAGGCTCATGTTGTACAGATGTCCCAGTACAGGAGACAGCTGGTTGGCGCAGGTCTTCAGGATCCTGGGTGTGATGCCATCAGGACCTGCAGCCTTTCGCTGGTGTAGTCTTTCCAGCTGCCTCTTAACCTGGCCTGTAGTCACCGTTGGGCAGGGGTTGCTGCAGATGTCTTTAGTAGAGGAGGTGGGAGATGAGGAGGAGGAGGAGGAGGAGGAGGAGCAGGTGGAAAGGTGCTGTACAGGAGAAGGCCGGCTGGGTTGAGCCATTTGGAACAGTGTGGGTGTGTGGAGGGGTGGGAATGTTTGAGGGGTCACAGGAGGCGAGCTAAACCTGTTGAAAAACTGGTTGAATTGGTTTGCTCTATCCAGGCTCCCTGCTGTCAGCCGGTCTCTTCCTGTCATCCCTGTGATGTGTTTCATCCCCGTCCACACATCCCTCACACTGTTCTGTTGGAGTTTGGCCTCCAGCTTCTTCCTGTAGTTGTCCTTGCATGTCCTCAGTCTTTGTCTAAGTTCATGCTGCACTCTTCTCTGCTCCTCTTTATCTCCAGACCTGAAAGCCCTCTTCTTCTTGTTCAGAAGTGCTTTCAGGTCGCTGGTAATCCAGGGCTTGTTGTTAGGAAATCAGCGCACAGTCCGGGCTGGTATGGTGGTGTCCTCACAGAATTTGATATAATCTGTGATGCAGACAGTCAATTTATCAATGTCCTCCCCATGTGGCTCACAGAGTACATCCCAGTCCGTTGACTCAAAACAGTCCTGCAGTGCATCAGCAGACTCCTGTGTCCACCTCCTCACTGTCCTGGTGAGCACAGGCTGCTTTCTTACAAGAGGGACATATCTTGGATACATCATGACCAAGTTGTGGTCTGATCTGCCGAGGGGGGGGAGGGCTGTGACGTCATATGCATCCATGGCATTGGCATACAGGAGATCCAGCGTTTTATTGTCTCTGGTGGGGCAGTCAACATATTGGTGGAAGTTAGTGTTGAATGAGACATGATTAAAATCTCCTGTAATAACCATGAATGCATCCGGGTGTTCAGTCTGTAGTTTGGCAGCGGCGGAGCTGATGACGTCACATGCTACCGCTGCATCAGCTGACGGAGGGATGTAAACAACAATCACGATGGTGGACGTGAACTCTCTCGGTAAATAATAGGGGCGCATTCCCACAGCTAACAGTTCAATGTCCGGGGTACAGAGACGTTCCTTCAGGTTGAATTTAGTTGTCAATTTATGATGCTTCTTATTATAGATACCCCTTCAGGGATCAGCAGAAAGGTTACACATGCATCGCATGAATTGATAATTAAAATAATCATTAGTTGTGGCCATGTTTGCAGTTTGCATGATGTCACTACTGCTCTGTAGTGCTGACTCCTCTGTAACAGATCTTCTCCACCAGAGGATGTGATCAGTCAAGAACAGACTGTGCTGCGGATTACTAAAATAAAGAGTGTTTTTAAATCCTAAAATAAGTTTCACCAATAAGCAGCAAACACAAATTTTACTCTTAAGAATTTCTGCGTGCTCTACAGTGCTGACTCGTGCAGAAGCAGCATGGCGCTCCTCCTCTGCTCCTGTGAGGAGTTGATCAGTCAAGGTCATAATGGGAGCTCCTCTACCTCTCCTGAATGGCTAAACACTCAGGCCCTCTCTGGTTGGCTCATATTTGTCCTCTGCCTGACCAAAATCCAATTATTCATATCCTTGATGACTGGAGCGAGGACCTGAAGCTTGAGGATCCACCCCAAATTCATATCCAATAATTCAATATCTATGGAACAACAGTACTCTTATATAAAAGAAAATCACACATAAAATACATATTTTGCAAAAGTAGTTCGTCACAGTATTTCAGTGAATAGGCATTATTAGGGAAAAAGGTACGTAGTGAATAATCACCACAATGTGGAGAATTGCATTAAAATGGAAATGCTACATTCACATGTAAATATCTTAATCATATGTTTTCCGTTGTAAAGTAAGCTGTTATAATATTAAAATGCTTAATAATAGATGTAGTTACTTTGCCTCTGAGGGTGACTTTTATATAATAAAGCCCTTCCCCTTTTTTTTTGTTTCGACCACAGTCTGTTTTTTAAGAGAAAAATGTGGAAATGGGGGAAAATGGGCACCAGTTTCTAAAATGTCAGCTGCAGAAACTGAGAGAAAGACAACAGCGGACAGAAACACACCATTAGACACAGATGGTGATACACACATCTGCATCCATGCACACAGCCAAGCCAGGCCTTTGTGTATACTTGGAGGCTGCTAATGATCCTACAGGGACATGTTGATGAAGCTCTCCCTAAGGAGAATGTATCAGAGAAAGAGGGAGTCAGTATCTTTGTGTGTGATAGAGACGGAGAGAGAAGAAATGAAAATGTCAGCATCCTTTCTGTGTAGCTCGCTGTTGAACCACTATTCTACAACTTAGTGAGAGAGAGGAGAAGCTCTCTATTTTTTTTTTTCACTTCACTTTTCACTTCCTTTCCTGTCCTGGGTCAATGCTGTTATGACTTGGCCTTGAAGCTTTAAATTACTTCAAATGTCTGCAGTGAAGAGACACTTTCCAAGTTTTACCCAAAAAGTAGACAGCTGCTGACATGAAGTTGTTTTTTTTTTTCCCCCAAAGTTTGTGATGAAGTGATTTTTGAAACAGTTTTGAGCTAGAAAGTAGCATCCTTGAAAAAATGATTCAGTTGCATTTGTGAGTAATAACATCATATAGGAATGTGAAAATACCAGAAATAAGAAACTCGCAGTGTTAATCATCAGCTCACCACACCTTAGTGAATCAATATGTCAGACCAGTTGAAGTTTAACCCCTCATGTTCACTGTATGTTGTTGAGACATGTTTCGGTGAAGCTACAAAGAAATTATTTTACTCCAATTTCTTATTTGAAAGTTACAACTCGCGTTGAAAGTGTTGAATTTTACTAATTAGCACATGAATAGATATCAAATTTTCTTAGATCTAAAAGTCCAACATGTTTTTAACTTTGCAGAAACGCAGATGAAAGAAACCTTTTTATGATGAAAAACGCGTGCATAACTCACAGAAAGTCTACAAGTGGAACAGAGAGTTTAAGTCTATTAAAGCCGCTCGGAACATTAGAAGACTGCCCTAAAGCTGCTTCACGGTTAACTGATCAAAACACAGACAATGCTACAGGAATATGAATATAACCTTTCTATTATATATTCTTTGCTCAGAAGTGCTTGAAGAATTTTTTTCTTTGTGACTAGTTTTCCATCGTAAAATGTGTTTTTTACATGTGAAAGTGAGTGAACACATGGCTTCTTGTATCTGTCAAGCGCTGTATAAATATTGTTGGAAGATTACAGTGTAATGTGGGTACTATTCAGTTAGATGATGTGTCTGGTTCAAGGGGTGCTATTATTCTGTCACAGTTGTGTGTCCATTATAACACAGGCACCACTGAATGTTCCCTATAGACCATTTACTTATATTTCATTATTGTTTTAACTGCACTCGATGGGCGGCAGTGAAATAATTATTTTTGTTTTAATGTAATTATTGTTTTAACTGTAACAAAAACAGCAGTTACCCACGTTGATTTCACCAGCCTCCATTCACAACAGCAGGGAACACAAAAACAAGAGCAAGAACATCGCTCGCAAAGACAACAAATAATCTTTAACAGTTTTGTCCAAAATCAAGACCAAGCTTTTCTAATGTAAAGGTTTAGTCTCCCTTTTCTTCAATTTCATCCACTTACAATGGATGCAGATATTTTGTTGTAATTTGGCTGAGAAATGTCTTGTGGCAACTATAAAAGTTTCAATCGATCTATTTATCCATATCTATTAGGATGGATGCAAAGGTCACAAGCAGGACTCATATTCAAGATACTACATATCCATCATATTTATCAGCTCAGTAATGCAGTGAGTGCTGTTGATATGGTACACTGTTGTGAATTTAGCCTGATAGGGATGTTATTGTCTTGTTGCTTCTTGTCACCGCTTGCATGGAATCAGTCTAAACACGAAGACCTGCCTCATTGTTATTTAGTACCCGTTTGGTCAGTCATGCCCTTTATCTTCTCTGGCAGTGTTTTTTTGTATTATATTAAATATGTGAATATATTCCCTGCGCTTTCATCTAACCGGGCTGAATTCAATGGCTTTGCCAGTCTGAAATGTGACCCAGGTGCAGCCACACGCATATGATCTTGCTTGCAGTGAAAACTGTGGGATGCTAAATCTCATGGTGCTCATCCATGGCAACAACGCCACAGGAGCTGCATGTGCCACCATCATGCATCATGCTAAAATCAGTAGAAACGGCACTCCCTGCTGGAGTTGCATCTGCTATATATGATACATTATAAAAATGAAATGAAATTGGATTATTTGTCGAGAGGACAAATAAACTTTCATATAAAGGTGGAATTTTTTTTAGCCCAGGTGCCCCTGGCGGGGTCAGTGAAATGAAATGTTAATTGTAAGTCTCAAACACTTTGCTGATGGTCAGTTTTATAACGCACTAATAACCCCTCGTCCCCTTTATCTCTTTTGGAGTGTGTCAGCCAAATGACCTCCGTTGAGAATATTGATTTGAATGGGAATTCCTGTTCAAGCCTTTCTGAATCTGTGGGTTCACCATCCGTGGAAGAAAATAACACGCTGTTCTGTTGCTCGCTGTGAAAATGTCATTACACCAGCTGTCTCAGGCTCAATGCCCACCACAGCCACTCAGCTGGCTGCTGAAACGCTCACACACACACACACACACACACACACACACACACACACAGAGCTGCAATGTGGGAGGACTTCTAATAAGATTTTATGCTGATATTCTTACCATCTACAGTAAGTAGTCATAATGATAAATAACGTCTAATAATGTAATGCCGTAATAATATGTATTTGAGTTTTAATTTTGGTCGGGGAACTCAACAGCTGTTACTTTTAGATAGAGATGTCTGGTTCATATTAACTACTGCATCTGCTTAACTAATGGATTAGATTAAGCTGCGATGATATGCATGTAGTGTGTGTGTGTGTGTGTGTGTGTGTGTGTGTGTGTTGGAGTGGGTGGGGTGGAGTAGAGCGAGATATTGTTTGTAAGCATTTGTATTCCCACAAGAGTGTGTATGCGTGCGTGATAGTCTGCCGTCGTGCATTCATGTACAATAAATCTGCATTAATTAGAAGCGAGAAGAAATTTCACGGCCCAAAATTTGGCAGTGAAAATATGATGTGTGCATCATGAAGGTGGAAAATGTCTCAAGAGATCCGGGCTATCCTTTTCCAATGAGCTGATTTATAACATAATGCACTTTTTTTATTACAAAGCATAAACATCAGAAGACAGAAGCACCATTCGAGCTTTTTATGAGAAGGGTTTAGCTTTGAAGAGGATGTTAAATGAGGATAGTCAGTCAGAAGTCAGAATGCTTCATAATGATACAGCAAAGAAAACTCCCACTTTGTGTTTTGCAATTTGCCTCTTTGTTGTTGTTTTTTTTAAATCTCAAGATATTACTTAAAATGGACATTCCAACATTTTGAGAAATTGTTTGTCTGTTGTTTGTCATCTTACTTACTGTTACTTACTTACTTACTTTTTACTTTGCCCCAATTACTCAAGTGTGGTCTGCCATAATGACGTATCATGAAGCCTGTAGAGCATAGGTCGGCAATAGGCGGCCCGCGGGCCAGATGTGGCCCGCAAGCAAAAACATCTGGCCCGCGGGCCAGATGTGGCCCGCAAGCAAAAACATCTGGCCCGTGAGATTGTTTGAACTAGAGAAAGAAAATAAAAATATACTTTTTAAAAATCGGACTGCCAGTCTCAAAAATGCTCTTTATTTGTTAACTTCATTTTCCAGAACAGAAAATTTTCCTCAATTTAAATGCTTATTTGTTTAACTGGATACAGAGTGAATAAGCACGTCGACAATTGCACCCTGCACCGCGTCAGACAGCGCTTCTATGCGGCGGGCAGCGGACCTCGCAGAGAGCGACATCTGTTTCACTGACCCGATCACATCATCCATCGACTTGTTGGTATCAAGTTCCTCCAAAACTGTCACATGCTTCGTTTCGTGGTGCCGTCTAATGTTGTACTCTTTGCATGCAGAGACACCCTCGTTACAGATCAGGCATGTGGGCTTTGCATTAATAAAACTGGGGAGGATGAAGGCATAGTTTTCTGTCCATTCATCATGAAAGATCCTGTTCTCGCTGTTACGTTTTCTCTTGAGATTTTTTGATAGTGCCATTTTTCGGACAGCTAACAGCAACAAGTGGAAATGTTTTTTGTTTTGTTTTGTTTTTTAACAAACAGGCATATAATTAATAGCGCCCCCAGTGGTCAGTCCACAAATTTAACCTACATCAGCCCGCTTGAATGTCTCAGTGCGTCTGCTCCGTCATTTCAAGATCGCCTATCATTTTCATTATCACCCCCCCCCCCCTATTAATTAATTATATTAGCCATTGTTTTGGTTGTGGCCCGCCATGTAATGGCTTGGAAAATATCTGGCCCGAGGCCAAACTTAATTGCCGACCCCTGCTGTAGAGAGTGAGGATGTATGGAGCATGAGAGCGATTTTCTCTTTGAAACGTAATACAGGAGCTGCCATCGATGTGTTTTTAATGGAATACTTTTTTTTTTAATTTGATTTTGTTGGTTTTGAATCGACTGAGGAAGCAGAAGCGGATCATCAGTCTAGTGAATTAAGTGATCAGTGTGTAAATAACATCTCACAACACAAACCCCGCTTACCTTTAGGCCATACTTTAATGCCTTGTCTCCTGTGGATCACTGCCATTTGTTGGTTAAGTGCTCCTTTTGTTCAGTAGCAATTATTCATTAAAAGCGATCAATTGAATTGTTCGGCTCCCTACTGCAGGCAAAGTGAAAGCATGACTCTAATTGTCACTATTGTCCATAAAACTCTGTAGGGAAATTCAGTTGCTCTTGTTGTAGAATAAAAGTACTTCCTTGTACCATGCAGTGACCTATTGTTTGTCTGCATGTCCTCAAATAGATCAAAGTTGGGTTAAAAAAAAAGTGTTATTTTAAAAGAGTGATATGTAATATTTGAGTAATATAGTGCTCAAGAGTGAATCACAGGAGATAAAGAATAGAATTGTAAACAATGATGCAGCAGAGATCCTGTCTTTTTTGGTCATTATATAAATATATTATAATGGTCAAACTCCCCAGTAAACAGATATTGATGTGTTGGTGGAGTGTCCCGTTTAAGATGCAGATATACTTTTTTTTACCATCCTGAGGGGACAGCCTGAAAACACATGCATGTTACAGATCATAAACATTTTAATGTTTGATGTCATACCATCGCAGTGTGAATTTTATAAGGTTCTTTGTGCTGTTATTTAAGACTTTTTTTTCAAAGTATATTGAAGATATTTGGCTCACCTGTCAGTGAGAGGCTGTTGATTTGTGTCTGTATAGATTCCCAGTATTATTAATGTTCTGACATACATCATGGTTTCATCCGTAGAGGTTCAATGACTCTGCAATATTTCAATTTGCTCGGTGCCCTGTGAGCATTATCCTACATTATTTCTGTGGCTGTAAAGTGGAATAGTTTTTTTTAGCCAAGCTGTCTTCTACCTTTTCATTGGCAGTCTGTGAACATTTGGGGAGTTGTATCAGTGTGTTTATAGATGTGACAAAAGTGCCCCTGGCCACTTAATAGCAGCACTTATTGGGTGTCTGCACATTACCACCTTGGAAGAATAGCTCTTTAGAAACACGTTAAAGAGAGCTGTCTCTCTGAGATGGAGCTGGATGAGATGTTGCAGTAATAATGATGAACAATGCACCTAAACTGGCCTTTCAGTCTCTATTATTGCACACACCCAACAGCGTCTGGATATTTCAACACGAGTATGTCACTTAGCCCGTGCTATCTGATGTGATGATATTCAGGGTGTCAGTCTGTGCTCATCCATGCATGGATTCATTTATTCGCTGAGCGACTGTGTTAAAATATTAGCATATATTTTTTCCCGCTGTGTGGCCATGAAGAAGAGGCATTAGTCATAGTCCAGACACAGTGAAGGTGCGTGCCTAAAAGTGTTTATCAGATGTGAAGGACTCTGCAACAAATCCCTTGGCTCTGGAACTGCTCCTGATGCATAAAAGTCTTGAAACTGAGGTTTATATGCGACCGTTAGATTCATTTAATTGTTTGTTCTAACCCTACAAATAAGTGTGAAAATCAATCCATTAAAGCAAATGCGATAAATCTTTTATGTATAGAAGTTTTTAAGTGAATGCTAATTGGATGGTAATTGCTGAAGATTATCAATTATGTATTCATCTTTTTTTTTTTTTACCACCAATGTACAATATAAGCTGTGTGTGTGTGTGTGTGTGTGTGTGAAAATAAAACAGACAATGAAGGTTATTAAAAATTAGACCCCACAATGGCTCCTAGAATTTGCCCGACATATAAACTGTGCAAAAGTTCTTACTGTCAGTGTTTTCTGCCTCGATGGGAGTTGATGAAATTATCATTCCTTCTCTCACCCACATACACCTCAGCGTGATCCCCTTTTCTGGTGACAGCACAGCCTTTTTGCTTCACTACTCTTTAGGTGATGACAGCTGTTTTTTAGGTGCACAATTTCAGCTAGAATTTTCGAATCCACATCCCACCTTTTATTCATATGCTACATTTTCCTCACCGTGTATGCATTGACTTCTTCTTCCTGTGCTGAGAAAGTCCTACAAACTCCTGCAACATAACATTGGGACCTATGAAACTCTGTCACTCGATGGAGGGGGGAAAAAAACTAGCAGGACTGTCTGATGTGTTTTTTCTTAAGTCGTCTTTTTTGGAACAGGCTGTTAGAAAATCCCCCCTAGCTGGTGGCTTTTTCCCAGGGCTTACAAGATAAGGATCTGTAAACAGCGCAAGAGCAGCTCTAAGTGGTGGGCAGTCTCGCTAGTCAATGGTCAGACCATAATGACTCTGGCACACAGGATGGTGGAGGGTTTCTTTCTTCTCTCTCTCTGAATGTCTTTCATGCTTTCTCATTATGTTCTGTCTCTCTATTTTTCTCTGTTCCCTTCTCCTCCTCCTCTCCTCTTCTACCTCTTTTTAACTGGGAATTGAAGGCTTATGAAGGCAGTGACCCCAATACCGGTTTGCCAGGGATGAAGAGATGAATGGCAGCAAATGAAACGCAAAGACCTCCCTGCCCCACTGAAACCACACACTGTATGAACTGCCAGGCAGAGTACTCATACATCTTCCAGCACACCTGTAGTACCCTTTTAACAGCACGTTTGTCACTCAGCGGAGATGCATATCTTTGTGTGTATGCACATCCTATGTAATGTTTTCAAGCCCACTGGGGGTTTGCAAAAGGCAACTAGATCACAACAACTGGTTAGATAAGGCATACAGAAAACACATAATCATTTACACCAATCTTGTTCAGCCCAACTCCACTCTGCTGGATTTGACCTGTGCATCCTCTTCCTCAAAAAGAACATGAATATCAGCCCTTAACAATAATCAACATGCTTTGTAATAACGTATATTATAATGTGATCAGATAAAACTGTTTTTATTTACTGACTGGAACATGAGCCCAGAACCTACAGTCCCACACTGTGGCTTTAATCTCACTCCCACTTGCACACTTCCAGAATGAGAGTGGGTGGTGATGTGATTCCTGAAAAGAACAAGGCAACACTAAGCACGTTCTGAGAAATACAGGACGAAGTGTGATACAAAAGGCCGGGGAATGGTGGCAGAGAACTCCCGTTGTGACCTTCGGCTTTGTTCCTCAGCAGAGAGATTAATAAGAGATTGTTATATAAAATGTAAGGGAAATGTGTAGAAGAAAGGAATTGGTTAATATTTGGATTTGAGCTGGTTAAAAATGACTTATTCACAATAAAGGCAACTGACACCTACACGTGCACACACACACACGCGCGCACACACTGTGAGCTACAGTAATGAAATCCTTTGCTGTCAGAAGGGCTTAGACCAGTTTCAGACGGTTTCCTTTTATATTTTCCTTTAATAAAAACAGGATTACTGGGTCCCAGCCACAGCGTAGCACCATGATATAGAGGCATGGCACTGACAGAAAGTTACATATGGGGCTGAGCCTTGAGACAACTCTGTACCTTTGTGGAACGAGCTAACCAAGTATTGGTTTGTCCATTGTGGATGTGTCTATGAAGGGGCTGCTTTCTATTCTTAACTTCCATTTTCTCTAAGTAAAAGAGGTTTTTAGCATTATGAAGTGCCTGGTGCAGCTATTGCTAAAAAGGGTTGTCTACTTTACTTTGCTGAAAATTGGCTTTTATTCTGAAGGTAACATATTATGCTTTTGTGATTTTGTTATAATGCCGGATGTCTATGTTAAACATTAACAAAAATGTAGGATCCAAGGTTTTTGAAGCTTGTACCATTATCAGGACTAAAAGTACCTGTGCCAAATTTATTTTGATGATTTTTTTTTTAACTATTATTATTGGTGCATGAACTATGTCAAAAATTGTTTTTGCGAGGAATCATGAATATATATACATCAAAACAAGGTAACAAAACTTATTTATTTTACTTTTTAAGTTGCTCTCTACCTGGTGTCATTATATGTCCCTACAAATAAAAGGCCATGGCAGCACATCATACTTATGCATTATTTAGCTCCATTGTACACAGCAGTTATGAAATTCATTGTAATACCAACTCTAGGTAAATGCATTATTGATGATATTTAATGATGTTGAATTAACATGGAGGAAAGACTCGTGCTCGTGCCTGGAGCATAGCATGGGGATATTTTTTCCCAGACACCTCCTGTGTTGTAATAAGGAATGTGTTTATGCACTTTCATTTTCACTAGAGTAAAATAAAGTGCCCTTAGGCAGAGGCAAAGCACTGATAATACTCACTTGGATGTGCAGGGACTGTCATTGTGTGCATGTGCGTGTCTGAATGTAGTTCCATGTGTAAATTAGTTAATATATTTTATAGTATTAGTGTTTTGTTTTTGTTTTGTGTGTGTGTGTTTACTTATATTCATTTTTGAATGGTTTACACTTAACATGTTTAAAGTTGAACATGTTCACTGTACCAGACTACTCCAGTGACCTAATTTTCAAACAGTGGCAATTAAAGTTTGACGTCTTACTCATCATGTTTTAACGGCCAGGTAGTGATGCGAGTGTGAGCTTTTATCTCTCTGTGATCCTACTTTTTTCATACATGAAAGTTTG
Source organism: Pampus argenteus (assembly GCA_036937835.1). Lineage (NCBI taxonomy): Eukaryota > Metazoa > Chordata > Actinopteri > Scombriformes > Stromateidae > Pampus > Pampus argenteus. The sequence continues at coordinate 15,394,505 of CM072870.1, forward strand.
AATTTGTACATCTGGCTTAGTTGTTGGTGGATGCTGGTACATTTACAGTTCCTGTCATATATTCTTGGTATAGTTTTGGGGTTTTTTTGTTTTTTTTTGTAATTCCAGACGGTGGTGCAGCTATTATTGCCTCTTAAATTTGTACATGATTCCCTGTTATTAGCTATAATCTTGCCATATGAATCAGAGCAATCTCCTTGCTCGGCTCTCCTCTCTCCGCTCATCTTTTTGTTCTCTGTTCAGTTCTCTGCTTTGTAAAAGAGGAAGCCAGACAATGAAGTGTACAGTGACAATCTGGCAGAAGGGAAATGAGAGGACGTTATCACTTACCGATCTTGATAGAATACAAATTGGTTTTGCTAGGATACCTGCAATATACCACCTGTCTCTCTTCCTTTTCCCCAAACCTCCCCCCATGTTTCCCTCCCTCTTGTATTGTCTCTCTTATAATTTCTCTTGCCCCATCGCATGCTTTTTCCTCTCCTTTCCTCTTGTCCACCCCCTTCTTTCCTTTTCCCCACTGCTCTCCTCTGAGACACCCATAAACAGCCAGCACAAATCGCTGTCCCTTTTCATTTCTTCACCCACCCATAAAGAACGCTGATGGCTTATCCATTTCCCTGCCAGATAATGTTGTCTGTGTTCATTCCTACCTCCCAGAGAGATGTGAATATTACCCTTTATTCTGCATACTTGATTCTCTTTGTTGCGGCCATATTGACATTATAAATGAGGTGTGGGGGGGACAGGTAACCCAGGAATTGAGATGGATGCATAACCCAGACCAAGCAGGATTTGAGGTGTGAAAATGAAGGTTGCATTTCAACAAACAATGCAAACATCTTAAACAGGGGATTTCTGTGATCAAACTTCAGCACACACACATTTTTTTTTTACTTGTCAAATGCTTGATGTTGATTTTTGCAAGTTAGATTATAGCTTCTATTGCTATGGATCACTAGTGATGAAGTGCATTTTATTTTCATCACTGGGTAAAAATAGTGGATCTAGAAAAAAAAACACCTTTACTATTTCATTCTAAGATTTAATGTTTAACATTTTCTTTTCCTCCTTTCTACCATTACTATTACTCGATGTAAAAATACACCAGTACAAAAGCCAGTGACCCTGAAATAGAACAGAATATATTTGACATCTGCGGCTTAGCAGGGAGAGTAAAGCGTCCTCTGATCATGCAGTCCCCAGCTCCTCCTGTCCTCGTGTTGAAGTATCCTTCAGCAGGACTCCAAACCCCAAATTGCTCACATGGTATCTTGCATGGTAGGCAGCTGTTTTAAGATGACTTAGCTTATCTTAAAACATCTGGCTGCCACAGTCTTGGAAACAAGGCTGCTTAGAGCGGCAAGAGTGAATCAAAACGGTAATATTTTAGGTTAACCAAAATAATGAGCCGAAAGATGCTAACATATTCCATAAAGCTGAAAGGACCCGCAGGGTCATGTGATAATTCTCTGTTGTTTCATCGCCATGTGCAACCCCTTTCACATGATACATAGTCATTTCATCAATTGTTAGTATAAAAATATTGAATGGAACCTTTAGTAGTGTTAATGAGCGCTTGTCAAGGATACAGCTGGCAGCTGGTGTATGTCTGCACAAAACATAAGCGAGGAGGTTTTTGTGTCGTGACTGTAGGTAGACACACAAACACACATTCATATATAGTGACTGATCTCTGCTGATGGGCACCACAATGCCAAAGTAAGGTCATGGCAGTTCTCTGCCCTGCTGTCAGTCTCCTGGGCATGCTGCGTTCAAAGGCTTCTCTGCCCGTCTGTTTGTCTTTTGCTGGCTCCCTTTCCACCATGTCTCTCTGTCTCTTTCTGTCCTCCTCTCTGTAATTATAAGAAAAGGTTACATTTTATATTACGGTAGGAATGTAATGTTTGATAAATCAATTGTAGCGTTACTTGAGCTTGGTGATTAAATGCAGACTAGCTCTGTTAGGACATGATGCAGAAACCAGGCTAAGTTCTACACGGCCTGATTTAGCCATGCAGTCGAAATCAGGCTATTAAAAAATTATTCTATCCAAATTTTTCCAGGTTGTGTTTTCATTAAACGAGGGATGACGTTAATGGTGAGTCCAGCTAATCCTGAGGGACCCAGTGGCCTACTAACAGCTGCCTATGCGCTCACACATTTAGACATGTGTGTATCCAAACACACTCATGCAAAAAAAAAAAAAAAAATCATCACCCTCTCTTACTCTAATATACCACACAGCTGCTCTGACCTTAATCTGGGTTGCTGCTGGCTGTATTGTGTCACAACACCTTTTTGCGTACACAGCTCTGATAAGTTTGTGTAATGATGAACTTGTGCTCTTTTACATCATATGTATATATATATATCTGTTTATGTTTTTTGGCTTGTAAGCTACACGTGTTCCAAACCACGATTACACTCTAGTCATATCAAGAGTGCTGTCTGGCTCAATGACCGTCTAAATATGGAATTAGGGAAAATAATAGAGAATTATCCTCTAATGTACCTTGTCACAGGATTGGAAAGGGGATTTAGCATTACACATCCAATCTCTTCATACCGAGAAATAATTGGACTTCAACCTTGAGCTCATCCGAGATGTAAAGAGATTACCTTTCACTGTAGACATAAATGGGAAGTGAATGAGGGATTGTAAGGAACACTGGGAATCATCTAATGAGGGACAAGGAATAAAAAAATGAGTCCCTGGCTACAGAGATCTCCAAGGACTTTTTAAACCGTTTATTTGCTTTGCTGCAACTCGCGTCGCAGGGGAATCAGGGTGCCAAATTCCAAGTTTATTTTGGAGAGTTTGGGATGCCAGGGAATGAATTATGGTCCAAATTTTCTCTCATCACAAAGCTGTTTAGTTTAATGATATGAAACAAAGTAGACAAAAGGAAAAGTTTGAAGATTCTTTCAAATGTCTACTCATTTTAAATTCTTTTGTACAGATCACATATGGATTGTAGTAAGAGAGTGTCTCAAGTGCTCTAAACCATGATGAAGTTAGATTGTGCACAGTTATAAAGGAGTGATGTTCCTCACTTCTGACTGATGTGAAATTGCCTCTTCATTCCCACAATGCCGTAGGCGAAGGCAGGTAGGGGCACCTATGGACATCTTTCTAAAAGAGTGCTTTAAAAATATATTTACACTTTCATTGCATTGCGGCTCAGGTGGTGGGAGGAAGGCAATTTTCTAAAAGGCTCTTCAGTGCATTTAATCTTGGTGAAGTCTAATATAGATACAATTTATTTTCTACCTACTCTGGTATGATTCAGGTGACAATAGGGGCTGTGTAATTTTGGGAAATTGTCAGCATCTCTCTTCGGTAGTGACGGTTACCACTCATTCACTGACAGTTCTACATGTTAAATCAAAAGTGTTTGCCCGTAGTAAGCAGCATCAAGATTCATTGATTAATGATAATTATTAGGTCGTAGTTTAAGACAACACTTACATTGAAATGTACCTACTGCCTTGGCACAAGTTTTGCATATTTATATTCATCTATAAAAAAAAATTAAATGTCTGATCTGCAGATTGATTGTAGTGTCAGTTGTAAATAGGGTTGAAATTGCCTTTCAGATCAACGATGATCTCTGTAGCCTAGATGGAGATTGTCATCAGACAGCAGAATGTTGCATATTAAATGGTGACTGGGGTGAAACATAAGAGTAGGGGAGGGAAAGGATGCATACCCCCCAAACATGCACATACACAGTACAGAGGGAGGAGAAGCTGTTGGTGGCGAGAACAGAAGGCATCACACACACACACACACACACACAGTTATGCCCCCTAATAACTTCTCTCCTCTGTAAATCTGCTCACACACAGATTGGACTCCATAGTCTGACTCCTGGCTTAAGTCTCTGTGCAAATTGAAGCCTTTAGGAATTCCATTGTGGCCAAATTCAAAGTGTGTGTGTGTGTGTGTGTGTGTGTGTGTGTGTGTGTGTGTGTACAATACTTAATGTGTGGTATGTGGTTTGTTTTGGGGCGAAGGCATTTCCATACTCTAAACATATGATTTCTAACCTCCATACTTTATTCCCACACAAACTGTACGTGCACGTGATATCAGAGATGTGAGTTTAAGCTGTTACTGTTGCAAATAGTGTTTGCTGATTGAGACGAAAACAGAAAACGAGCCCAATCTGTTGCTAAGAATAAAGTGGAATATTCATGTTCAGCATTACAGTCGACTGCAGAGGCACATTTCAGGAATTCCTATGATGAGCTCACACTCATCTCGCTGCATGGGTGAATAAGCCACACCGAGGAACCAAGGATGGGACACGTAACGGTAGCTAGTAAATCCCTGCAGAGGAAGGGTATTACTGCTGGAGTGTCCTGATGTCTGGGCAGGTTTACACACATACCATGTGCTCATTATAACATGGATTTAAATGATAATAAGATCCAACTCCAAGGTTTGACCAGTGTAGCACAACACTTTTGGGGAAAAAAAGGGAAACTGTTACAACATTTTTAATATTTACAACATTACAAACTATATCATTCTATTTTTCAAAAATTGGGAAAAGAACAGAAACATTTTATCTATCATTTGCAAATAAAACTCTTATGGCTGCATGACCCACTCCCCTATTCATTGGTAAGTGGAGAGTTGGGTATATGGTGCTAGAAATGAAGAAATCATTCACAAAAAATGTTAGTGAACAGTTACATGTTTCAAAAGAGGTTTTATTGATCATATATAGATTATCTGTAAACAGGCAGTCAACACTGTCAATTTGAAATTTTAAAATTGGCACCTGCACTCCTGTATATTGGGTACTTATGGAGACAGCACTTCTATTATTGTGTAAGGGTGACAAAGGGCAAATAAAGGTTATGTAGCTATGAAAAGCCCCCCCCCCCCCCCCCAATATCTTCAGGTGAGCCACTGCACACACCAGTGCTTAAGAACACTGTTAATTCTTCCTCTTGGTGGAAAAAAAACACAAACAAAAGTCAAGACTACAATTACTATTATGTTACTACAATTACTATGTTTTGGTTTGGTGCAAATTCGTTGGCCATGCTAAGATGGTAAAAAAGAGGACAAAACAAAACAGAAAAAAAGGTTTGGTAAACTGTTATTGTTGTCCGTCAAAATTAAGCAAACATCCACTTCTCAGGTTGAATGAGCTGATCTCGCTTTGCTTCATCCATGTGGATGGGCAGGATTTTCACGAAAGTAAGCGCTACTTCAATCAATAAGCCATTAGCGACCAAGAAGCCGATGCTGTCAACATTTGTCCCAGACCCCCTCACCCTAACCCCCACCGTTCATTTAGTTAACTCTCTCACCTCTTGTGTGGATGTGTCCTAGACACAGACAGGTTGGACTTAGCACCAGAGCCTCCTTTGAGCTTTAATCGGGATGTGCCTTCACCAATACAGTTTTACAAACATGGCATTGATTCGTGAAATGAGATTTCTCTGCTATCATTCCCGGGCCAAGAAAAGAAAGCCACATCTCACTCCGAGTGAATGCCTCGCTACTCTTCCCCTTCGCCGGTTCTCAGCACAGGCATGTCTAACCATCACTAAGACGGATCAATAGAGCTGAGCTCCGTAACTGCCAATACAGGAAATACTGTATGCTGTAATGAGATGGGGGGGATATTAAGCAGTTAAAGAGGATGGTTTTAGCTAAGCAGTAGTAGGACATGATTAGCGTAATACAAAAAAAGCTTTGTTTGCATAAGTTTTACAACAAGGGAGCTTTTGATCTACTTAAGAGGCTGGTAGGCAGAATAAAGGTCTGAGAGACCGCATCTCTCCCTCCTGTGAAAATGTTCTGAGTTGAGGGTTCATGAGATTTCTGCTGATCTGACAGTATAGTCCAGTGAGATATTGAGCTCCATTGTTGCCACACAGTGTGATTGATTCCTTTTTTTCAAAGTATACTAAATAAAAAGGATTGCTTTGCACAAAGAAATCAATTATTGAATGCATTTTTGCCTCTTCTCAATCCACTTCTCAAAGCAAACTGTGATTTTTATTTCTGGCATGTTTTTTTTGTTTTGTTTTTCCTTAGAGTCCAACCGATAACTGTTGTTTGGGGCTGATACCAATATTAGGAAGTGTGTGTGTATGTATGCATGTATATATATAATATTCATTCAGGCTCTAGTTTTTTTTTTCTCATCGTTAAGTGGCGAGTGTGACGTTGAGGGGAAATTTTGAGTGACAATCTCTATTGAAATGTAATGAATGATTCTGTTGGATCCCCATATGAAACCTTAAAAAAAACACACTATTTTTGCTAAGGGTAGATATTCTTTTGAAGTCAAATCTCAATCAATTGAACATCACATCAGAGCATCAGCATGAGATCTTTGAACGCATCATCCTCACCTTGCTTGTCTTTTTTGAGGAGGATGAAAGTGCATGAAAAAAACAAAAAACAAAAAAATTTTTGGATAATTTAACAGCATTCCCCATATCCCCACATATTTGCCAAAGGGCATGTTTTGACATCAAAGGGCCAGCTGTCAGCCTTGAAGGGTTTATAGTGATGGCAGATGACTGTGAATTGAATGACATCCAAGACTTGATCAAAGATTGACTCTAGCATTTGGAGACAGTTTGGCAATTTTCTGACTATACAAGGTCTGTAAAGGCCATGCAATCTGCTTGTTAGAGGGTGTGGTTGTTTTAAAAAAATAATAAAACATTTTTTATTAAAATGACAAGCACTGAAATATTCATCTGTGGAAAATCTCTAGTGTTTGATATACTCATTAATTTAAAAAACAAAAAACAAACATATTTTAGCTGTATTTGGTCTATTTTTCCATTTGCTTCATTTACATATTAACAAAAAATAAATAAATCCTTCCAGCACCTGAAGGTGTTTGCATTTTGACAGAACTGATACTGCCTTGGCTGCTGTAGAGGTCGGTGTGGCCATTGTCCATGTGGTGCCAGACGCTTCCTGTTGCTCTCGCAGGATAACGGGCAGTGGTGCCGTGCCAGCTTACGCCATGCTTCTCCCTCTGACCTGGTTAACTCCCCTGGGTCTTCCCAGTCTTTTAGCCTGAGGATGATCATCCATGGTGGTGGTGGTGGTTTTTTGTGTGTGTAATTACCATCAGCTTTGGACCATTACGGTTTAACAGGGTTTTATGTGAATTTGGCTTTCAAAAAGGTTAGCAGTGAGGAAAAACGGCTAAATGTCAATGCCATAAACTGTGTCATTAGATTTAGATTTAGATGCTGGATATATCTTGTTTACAAGATTATCCGTTCAGGTAGCTTTTTAAGGTCATGTTTTAAATGACTGATGTACTCACTTGTTTGCTTTGTAGGTGAGATGATGATGCATTACATTACCTCCAAACTCATTTTGCAGACACCTTCGTCCGAAGTGAATCACAATAAGTGCATTCAAATATCACAGGAACAGGACGTGTATATATATAATCAAACATTCTTAGTAACACAATGTTTATTACCAACCGAGTGGCACTTCAGATGATTAACATACCCTTGTCGGAAACAGATTGTTATTCATACTCCTCTATCATGTAATTGTATAGCCAGATGATGCATCTGAAATCACTTGAGATACTTGTGTAAAACTCGAGGAGTGTGACAGGAAATTGTCATCAGTGACAAGATAATGGTGAGGTCAATCACGGCACAAGCTGAATAAACCTGTCTTTGTTCCAAACTCTAGGATGCCGATTGGCTCACATGTCTCAATCATTGAAGTGAAAGGTGCTTTGATCCTTTTGTTGAAAAAGACTAACGAGCAACAACATGAAAGATTTATGATGGACAGCATGAATTTGGAAATTGAGGAGAGTCTTTCATCTTGCAGTCTAAATAATGATAAAAAGCTGTGTGCTGGTAAAGCAAACTCAACTAGAAGTTGCTTCACTTTGTATTAGTTCTCATTTTAACATATTTAAATAGCTGAAAAATGTTCCTGTGTAACGGGAGTGGCATCGCTGGTAGTGACAAACCCCCAGAGAATCCTTGGTCAACTCTAACTGGGAAAAAAAAAAAAAAAAGTCCTGATACACTCTCTGTGCTATCAGGCATGCAACAAATGGTAAACAGGCACAGTTCACAAGTAGCTGGTAAAGAGTGGAGTAGCTAAAGAGCCAGATATTTTCACTCAGGAGTTGGTGTAGACCAAAACGGAGCTAAAAGGAGAGTGAATGTTATTCTTATATCCACCAGGTCGCCTGAAACACAACTCCAAACGAATGCTAATGTGAAATGTATCCTGTGATATATCATTTTATGCTTACAGCTTGTTGTGCTGCCCCTAAGTGTGCAAAAGAGGAAAGAACCGCATTCAGCCTGCAATTAAGTGCTGGTTCAAAAGTTGTTGTTTTTTTTTAACTCAAACTTGAAAAAAATCTTCATGTGCAACTCATGAAACGGAAACATCCTTTGATGGCAGTAACTCCATCAACAACATAATCTGCACGCCTCTCTCTTCTCTCCGACTGATGAGACACCGACGGTGTCAGCAACCTTCCCCGTCACCCTCGGAGGAATATTATAGCCTAGCTGACAGCAGTTTGACAGGAGTTTAACACGGTAATTTTCAGGGCAGCTTGAACTGAAACAGTCCTCCTTGCATCGAATCACTCATGTTTCAGACATCATCTTTGTGACGGAGCCAATCTACGGCGTTTTTCTTTGCAATGAGTCAAAATGTCAAATGCAGTACAAGATGTCAGTCTTTGATGAATCAGTTTTCCCACATGAATGTCATAGTGCTAAGCATGTGTTTATCTCTTGAATGTTTACGGTGAGGTTAGCATGTTTGCTTCGTCTCTCGTCTTCTGTGTACTGTGTATTTTGTCTGTGTACTGTGAACACGGGAAGCTATGCTGTCATGAATTTGCATTTCTCTGCAGATGTTTCTGCCAATATTTTGCTCCTCGATCTTTGACATACCACCTAAAGTACTCCCCTTCAAAAGTGTTTGCATTATGTTTACATACATGCAGAGACTGTGAGAATATTGGACATACAAAAACAAGAACAGTCTTCCGGCGTTACACTCCAGAAAAGACGAATACAGTTCTCTCATTGGGATGTGCTAGGATGTATGTTGATGGATGTTGGATGTATGAGATTTTTAGTTCTTGTTGTTGTGCTTTTTAGGACAAACTGTTCTCTCCCTAGTTTCAGTCAGGAGTAATAATAACCATTTCTCACAGCGCTGCATTAGAACAGAGCTTATCTCTGTGTTTGTCATTAGAGGAGGTTATTGCTCCAGGAGTGGCCCGGCATCATTAATACCTGCCGCACAACTATACAAAGTTTTAACCAAATGGCTGTTCACTCTGGGTTCTGTCTTTCACGTTTTGTTTTCCTTAAAGGTTGTGGTCAGGATAAATTGATAGACAGGTTGGTCACTTCGCTTTCTTCTTTATTTTTAATTTCTTCAATTCAATATGAGAAGCCTTTCAATATTTGATATTAGTCAGGACTTAAGAAGAATATATTTGCACTCCCACCAGCGTTATCTGGAATTGGTGTTCATGTCTGATCTACTTCACTAACTCTCTCTTTCTTTCATTCAGCTTTTCCTCCCTCCTTCACTCTCTCATCCTCTCTTCCTTTATGTTCCCTTATCATTCCCCCTCTATACCAATATATAAGAGAAAAGCCTCTGCATGGATGGAGAGATTCATTTTCTTCTCCTCCCACCGTAGAAATTGCCCTGTCGCTGTTCACATCTGATGAGAAGATAATTGGATAGTTCCTTATCTGAGGGACGTCCTAGCCTTTTCACAAGAACTTTAGATTTTTTTTTTTTTTTCTGTGTTCATCACTACTGTAAAGTCCCACCTTTCTCTACTTACTAATCCTTATCTTTATGCGCGAGTTTAAGCCCCCACAAACTGTCATCCTCTAAAATTTCCAAAGCTCCGCTAAATCTCTTGAAAAACGTAAAAATCTCACTACATTTATGTTTTTTACATATCTTTTTTTTGGGGGGAAAATACACAATCTGACTTGTTAATTGTTTTCGATTCAGAACCACAGTTTTAGGGGCGGTGATCTAAAAAGAAGACCAAAGAATACAGATGCCTTCAGGAGGCGCCTTCAGGGCTTTTACACTCGTAACTTTTGCCGGCGGCTTTTGTTCAGCATCGGCCATTATTGCCCAGTTGTAGCTTGTCCAGCATTCGAAGCTCCATCCTTTACGCCTCGTTTGTGCTTGCTTGCCAAAGAGGTGTGTGTGTGTGTGTGTGTGTATGTGTGTGTGTGTAGTCTAAATGATGGGGAGGAGGCCTTTATAAAGTCTAGGGCCCATGTTAGGGACAGAAAGGGGTACGACATTAATCTAAGAGTTCAAGCCTATAGTTGTCACCTTGTGCAGGGACAGAGGGGTGAAGGGGAGCTCAGACACTGACTAAAAGGCTTTTAGTCCGAACAATGGCTGTCCTGTGTTTCAGAAGTTCACAGTGCAACCGTCCATATCCTTTTGTCCATTGTTCGGATATATATATCTCAAGTGAAAATAAATAAATGCACATAAATATATATATTAAGTGCATGATTTTAATGCAACTACAAATGGCCTTACATTTGATATCTTGAACATAGGACCAAGCTTAATACCTCTGGGGGGGTTGTGATGCACACAAGATTTCACAGAATCAAAAGACTCTTTTGAATTGTTATTCTTAATTAAGTTAAACCATGCATTGGTCTGGCCATGCCATTCATCTCATTAATAATTCATCAAGTGCATTTCCACCTCCATTTATCCAGTAATTTCTTCATTGACTGAAAGATTTTTTTCACTTCAAGAGACCCTAAACTTGTCAGTATGAAAGCGATTTGATCAAATTTGCTGTCTACATCTAACCGTTCTAATTTGATATAATTTGCATGCTTGTACTGTGATGGAAATTCATTATTGAATGTGTAAAGGAGGGAGGGAGGAAGCGACCACCTTTTGGAGTGTCAGCAAGGGATTATTCTCCCTCCTGTTTGATCAAAATTCTGTTTTCGCTTTGCCTTCACCAGGTTTGAACGCTCCCTCTGGCCCCTGACGCCTCCCAGTAATGTAATTAAGATCCACACGCTTTTCCCAGGAATAACAGGGCTGAAAAGGGGGGTTGTTCCATGCTTCATTGAAGTTGGGGAAAAGATGAGTCTGTGTTTGCATGGGTTGTGTTGTGTGAAGATGGATTGATAGAGGGGCGGAGCAACGGAAAGTAATAACAATCACCTCCCCGCTCCCCTTTACTCAACCACTTTCTTTCTTGTATACAAACGTGAAGAAAGAGGTTGTATTCTAACACACCCCCTTCTAACACACGGACATGTAGTCATTCCTCTCTTGCTGCCACCTTCACTCCCATTGAAATGCTATTGTGTTGCCATGGTGTGTGCATGACTTTTTGAACAAAACTTCAACCATTCTTTTTCCTTTTTTTAAATTTTTTTTATTAGAGTTTTGTAAACCAAAAACTGCATTAGACAGGCATGTTGTAACTTTGCTTTAGTTAACTTTACTTCAGATTAGTTGTGTACTGTTTTAAGTGTTTTAAGATGAATGTTCCACTGCAGGTTTTAGATGAGTGAAGCCTTGGTAATTGAAAGTGAACAGGGGAGCAATGAGGCCTAATGAGCCGCAGTCCGTCAGCGCTCAGAGTTAGAGATAGCAGAGCAGTGCAGGTGTGTTATGTCATGAATTCATGTTTCCCCTTTTTTTTTATTCTGTGTGTTCATCTAGTTTGTATAAAAAAAAATAAAAAATGTTAATGTCACAGTTTAATGCAGTTAAGAGTCTGTTAAAATGTGGAAGAGTTTTGACCAGGAATGCAATTAGATTTTCCTCCCTTCTGTCGCCTTTCCTGTTATACCCGGGATTTGTAGCTCCGCCAGGTGATGTTGGATGTTTTGTGCGTTCAGCGGTGTTATGGGTGGTGTTGTGGTTGTGGTTTGAGAAGATGGTTGCCTTTCCAATGAAGCGGTTTTATGCCGATGAACCAGTGTGCAGGTTAGGGCTCCGTAACATTGGGTATTTTTCAATATTTCCTGACATTATATTTATTTATTTATTTTCAGTCATGCAAACTGCTTTGTGGGGCTGTACTTAAACACAGTGGTGCGTTGAGCTAAATGCTAACATCAATATGCTATAATGCTCCCAGTGGCAATGCTTTCCATGATATTTGGTCATAAATTAAAGTATTAATAAACTGATATAAATATGTGATGAAGGGCTAAAAGAAAGGTTTGCTGCAAAATAGTCACTGCTCTAGATATACAGTAGATGCACAGGGAAACACACACACCATGCCATTTGGTTCATACCCTGACACACTGACACAGCCCCCCATCTCTCTCTCTCTCTGCCATCAATGTTGTTTTTTCTCCCGCTTTATGATAAATATTAAATAATTCAAACACTCTTTGCTGCCTTTTCGCTCCTTTGTGTGTGATTGTGTGTTGCTATGCTCAGCGCTCTGCCAGTGAGCTACGGTGCTACAGTATGGCCAGTCTCTGAGTGCTGTTGGTTGTAGTGAGGAAAATCAACTGTGGCAGAGCTGTAAATTATTCCACTGGAGGGCTAAAGAGGCCGGAGCCCACACTCGCTCCCCCTCTGTCATACCTTTATCAGGGCCCAGTCGGTTCCTATGGGCCCCTTATCCGTCAGGTCTGAAAGGCCCCAGCCAAGCAATATCAGTGACATGGGCCACAAAGAGAGAGAGAAGATGGACACAAAGGGAGGGAGGGAAAGGGATCCTGATGGGAATATCACAGAGCCATTATGTGCTAAATCAAATTAAGGATGGAAGGGTTTAGTGAGGAGAGGAAGTTATCAGCTTGACATTTTTACATTGTTACAACAATGAAATAAAATGTGTTAGCAGAGTGTTTGGATCCTGTTCTTTGTATTTCTGAAGTTTATTTCAAGATTTTGACAAATGTGTTTGACGATTATTTAATGACTGTTTGTTTGGCTGGAATTGGGTCCGTGTGGGTTGTGAAAGGAAAATGTGAATATATTAGAATTTATGGCTCATAGATTTTAGGATGGACATTTTTTTCCATTTCATTTCATTTTTACGACCAAATTATCAGCTGATTATCCAGCTTCTCAAATGTCAATATTTGCTACTTTTCTTTGTCATGTGAGATAACAAAAACAGATGCTTTGTTCTTGCTGTCGAAACAGTATTCTCTCATCAGATGCAACATTTTGCTTATTCTGTCAGTGGAAAAGAGGGGTGTCTATGTTGTAGCCATACAAAAAAGAAGTCCATAAACAACCACACCTTAAAGAAAATGAAAGGGGTGCTTTCCCTTTGCTTCGCTGTCTCTTAGTTTAAGACAGTGCAGCATTGTAAATGCGATCTTTAAAGCTTTGTTTACACGGTAGACAGGCCTCTGCTGTCTCGTCCCCCTCGCCCTCACTCCTTCACTGCCTGAGAGCGAGAACTTCCTTGCATTCTGATCGCGGGTCTGTCTGTTCATACAGACTCTAAAGAATACTAATCAGCAAGGCCTCCTCCATATGCAGACTCTATTCAATCAAGGATGGTAGAAACTAACAGGAGACATATGATGAATGGATGGTCCCATATAGGAATGATAATTTTGTTTTAATGTTACTAACTTTTACATAACAGTTACATACTGGACCGCCCAAACAGTCTAAAAAAGGAAAAAGGGAGAGGGAGCTAGTTGGCAACTGAAAGAAAGAGAAATAGAAAGCAAGTAGAAACTCTTAACCGAATCCTTTGCACATTATTTCAATGCTGTTACTTATTAAAGGGGAAAAGGGCCAGTTTACTGTGTTTTTGTATAATCACATGCAACACTGACATCCGCTCGTTGCTATCTGTGGAACTTGTCAAATCTTTTCTGTGACTAAAGCAACTGAATCTGAAACAACGGAAACACAAAATCAAAGTAAAGGAGGAGTAAAGAAACTTTAACTTTCTAAGTTCTTGTTCCTGGAGCTCCTTAGTTCCCGGGACTGTTTGGTTGAAAAGGTCTATTAGTTCCACACATGCGAGCTTCCAGGAAGTCTCTTGGCAGGACCCTGAGCGTCTTGCTCCTCTCTGTGTATCCGATGTATTTTACATTTCCAAAACAGCCCACTCGTTCACATGTGGGTGGACAAGCTTTAGCTGACAAATATGTCATGGTGACTGGTTGAAGCCTACTGATTCAAACTGTGAGGGTTTTCTTCAAGACTTCAGCATGATCAATAGTTAAAATAATGGTAAATATGGTAATTTGTACTACAAAGGGGATGTTGTTCAATTTATTTGCTCCATGATCATCCCCAGTAAGAAACCTTGTGTTGAAATCTTACATTAGCTTACAAGCTAACCAGTGCTTTGGGTGGTCAAACAGGTTGAATAAAACCCCCCGAGTGCCTGGCACAAGCTGTACTGAACACACACATACTCACACAAACACACACCGAAGAATTAGAAAACATCATCACCATCCAGGAATACTTTCCAGAAATGCTAATGTGGTGTATTTGACCTGTTTGCTCAGCCTACGTTTTTTTTTTTTTTTTTGTTTTTTAAAAGCATTTAGACTTCACCAGAATATTGAAAGACAGTCCTGTATAAGGTTGCTGCTGTTATCGTCAGACGTCAGACCATCGTTGCCTTTCTGTAGCTGGTTGAAAAGAAAAGAGGACAAACGTTAACAGTAAGGAAAGCATTACCTGAAATATTAAAGGTATCCCTTTACATCAATACAATGGCCCTTTACACACGCACATCTAGTCACATAACCATTTGCTTTCTTTGTCTCTCTTTCACACACACACACAGACATCGACACACCTCTGTCTTACCTGATAAGGGCCTCTGGGGTGAGGCTGATCAGGTCTAAATACCCCTCCGGCAGGGATGTCTTTGATGGCTGTTGCCCAGCCTAATTTGAAGCAGGGCTCATCTCAAGCTTCCCTGTGGGACACTGAATCAAAAAACAACCAGTGGAAATAAAGCTGGGCCTGCAGGGGTGTGTGAATGTGTTACTGTAGATGCACATGCCGAGTATGTGTGAAAAATGTGATTGTGCGGTGCGTGTGTGAGTGAATGTGCGCGCTTACCTTACAGTTCATCTAAGAACTGCCAGTTACGAACGGTGAAAGAGGACAGAGGGGTGGGGGTGTACTGACGGTTCTAACCAGGGAGCCAGCATTTCCATTTTGTTCGCTGGAAGCCGAGTGTGAAACTTTGATGAACAGCAATTTGCATCTCTGGATGGCTATGAAGAGGTCGGCTTTGTTCACTGCCACCGAAAAGCTGTGCCCGCACACTACTGGCTCCAAAACCTGCCCACCCCATCACCAACCGGTACCCACCCACTGCCCTTCACCCGCCGCCCTCCTGGCACCCCTTTTCGACTGCTTCAGCCAGTGGCTATTCCACTATTGTATTGTGTAGCCAAGAGCACCTGCTGTGGGCCCTTTCACCCTCCGGGGGGGTTCAAAGCAATCCAAGGCCACCCCCCACCTGCAGGCAGCACACAAACACACACACACACACACATATATATATATATATATATATATATATATATATATATATATATATGACAGGTGGAGACACATCTAGTAAACCAAGGTGATTTGTGTAGACATGCCAAAAACCTCAGCAATCTTCACTTCAATGGATGGGAGGAGCGGGGAAAAAGTGAGTAGCAATCATCCGTTGTTAGCTCAAATGTACATAAAGCATCCCACTTTGTAAATTCTGCATAATCTTTGAAGAGCAAATGAAAAAAATGGCCCCAGTGTCCCATATATTAAAATGTAACAAACAGTCCTCTGGGACTGGGTATGTTGAAACAGAGAAACGGTTAGTGAAGGGGGATAGTGTGCGACAGTGGAACAGGAGAGAAGACAGGGTGGTTCGAGGTGCGTGTGTGTGTGTGTGTGTGTGTGTGTGTGGTAATGGGGCTCAGAACCAAGTGTCTGGGTTGTATTTGTATTCCAGTGGCCCGGGGTATCCGTGGATACACCTAGGTGACTGGGAAACATGTAGAAGGAGGAAGTGGGAGAGTGGTTTTCCACAAACGTGCCCCCGATACCCAACTTGATTAAAAAGAACCACACAGAGAGAGAGAGGTAACTTTAGGTCATTCCTTTCCAAATCATGCTCATCTACAACTGCATCCTGTGTGATTTAGTTTGCTTGTTTTTAGTTTTCTTGTTTTTTTTACTTTTCTAATCCCCCATGCTAAATTAAAATGAATCGCCCACTGGACAGCAAAAAAAGAATAAATGTGTCTTATTGTTTTTAATGTCTTGAGTTGAATCGGCAGATAACAGATATCAGAAACTATTAGTAACTACTCTAAAAAAATAAAATAAACAAAGGTTACCCATTGTATTTCTGTTTAAGTTTGAAAATGGTGCTGATCAATACTACTGACTCCTGTGGTTACCTCACTGGCTGCTGAGATTTAAAGCTTTGTAAACACAGTAGTAGTCACTTTTGCAGAAATTAAAGACGGCACATATGTGAAATATGAAATGAGACATGCTAATATTAGCTTAGCTTGAGCGGTGTGACACCAGGAACATAAGAACAGTGATTACTGTGTTTCTTCTAATTAACTGCGCCTTTTGACGTATCCTGTCAACAAGTTTTCACAGGTGTCTCTCTAATTGTGTCCATGTGGTTAAATGACTTTTTTGGTTTCAGTTGATCTTTTTATTGCAGTACTTTGACTCTCAAGTCTCAACATGTAAAGATATTTGTCAATGTAGAATTTAGTGACGGTGAACATTTTAACATCATTCTAATACTACGCCGTATTTGAAAATATTGTGCTATAAAAATTAGATGCCACAGACTACCCCCAGCAGCTCCTCCGTTCAAAGTTGAGATGTCGTGAGATTATACTCGATGGATGAGCTCATTTGGCCGTCTTACGGAGTGTGATGATTCATAAGACGCAACAAAGGCCGTGTCAAATGATTCCCTCCTTCCCTCCTAATGTTCCCAAATCAAGCTGCTTTGTGGGCCAGTAAAAAGAGCTTAGTCATTGTGTAATTTAATTCATGCAGTCAATGATGATGGGATATGTTGGCCTTAACGGGATTAGCTGAGAAAATATGATTACGGTACTTCGACAATGTAAACCTGCTTGAGACACCAGTCATAAAGCTCTTATATGGTATTAGTGACTCACCGTACTGTTGTGGAAACATCATGTTGACTTTTGTTGCTCGTACTTTCAGTTACAGAAGTGATGTAAGTTCTCACATACTTGTTGGATTGCTTCTGTGTTCCAGTACCACAAAGAACACATGTGGTCAATTATGTGGTTAGTTGAACTGTGTCCAACTTTACTTAATCAAATTGCAAACTTGAGTTTTTTTTCCCCCTTTATTTCTTTATTTGTTTCTTCTTTTTTTTTTTAAACCAGCCCCACAAGTGTTTCATAGTTTCATGGTCATTGTTTTATCAGAGAGGTGCAAATGAGACAAATGGCCAAGCTGTGCAACCCGAAGCAAGCATGCAGACACACACAAAGCTAAATCCTTGTATTTTATCCTGGGACTTGTTATCTTTATTGCAATTTTGGACACATGCATGTGTATACACACGATTACTTTCTCAAAAATCAGTGATCACAGTAAAAGTCAGACAAAGGAAGGAACAACTGGCTGTTTGCCAAAGGGAAAAGGAGTGAGAGGAAAGGATGGAAGGAGGGCGTGAGTGAGTGTGCGACACTGGAAGAAGGAGAAGGGTGGAGAGGAGGAGCGGATAAGGAACGTAGAACAAATGAGCATGGCAAGAAAGACAAAAGATTAGAGGCTGTGTACAGTGTTTTGTTTTTGCTGAGAGTGCAGGAGAACACAGAGAGAGGCGGGGTTAGTTTGTCACCAGAAATAATCACATTTCCGCCATCACCTCTGGAAACTTGAGCAATGCAAAGCAGGTTGTGATTTAGTTTTGTGTTTTTTCACCTTGGCAAATATTAGCTCCCTTCTCTTCTACTGTGTTTTGAACCAAAAAAAAACCCAAATGAGAATACACAAACTGTACGCCGCTGTAAAAAGGAAATACGCACACAGACGCACACATGCTCTAACTCCTGGTGACCTTTGTGGGACTCTTTGTTGCTTCCAAGCAGCAGCCATTTGTAATTGAAATTAATTCTTTTTGCTTGTCAGCAGCAGGAGACATTTTCCCCTCTCTTTTGTCTGCGGATGCTCGGCAGGCTTTGTTGGATCCCCCTCCTGCACCCCTCTCCTTCTCTCTCACTCCTCCTCTCCCCAACCACTCCCTCCGGCGAGTGCTGATTTTTGATAATAAGCCCAGTAGTAATTTGTCATGTGGACCGACCAGCAGCGCGCGGCATGTGTGCGGTTTGGGACTTGAATGGCAATGGTGGAAGTGCAGGGCAGAGAGAGGGGAATTACGAGGCTCACAGCGAGCATTGATTCATACAACCAGCGGGAACGTTGTTTGCTAGGAAAAAAAAAAACACAGGCCCTTTCTTTTTGTTTTTTGGAGGGGGCCTCTGAAACCTGTTTCTTCTTGTCACTCAGTTATTCACTAGAAGAATAATTACAGAATAGAGTTTATGAATTTTTATTTTAACACTTGAGTGCTACTGCCACACGCATAGCCGAGTACTTGTGGTTTAGAACGTGTGATTGCCCCTGATTTGAAAATGGAATTGCTATAATCATCAAGGTTATTAATCATTTAGCAATTAAACATTCATGAAAAGAGCTGATAAATTGTTTTAATATGAACATTTAGGCCGTTAGTCATCAGCACACATGCATTTTATTGAGAAGCTGGATTCAACATCTTTTCCCCCTCTCCCCCTCCATCCTCTCTTTGTGCTGTGTGCTGCAAAACGTGTGTGTGTTTTTTTTTTTACATATGGGTAGCCACACAGGGGGTGCCCCAGCCTCCACTCATCATCACACAGGTTTCATGGCCCCAGTGGGACATTTATGTTATGCATGTATTTCTGTAGGTGTGTTTGAGTGTGCTTGCACACATGTGCATGCATTTTGCACATGTTGGATGTTGGATAGCTTTTAATGGACTGTCAGCAATAGGGCCATTGGGGACAGTCTATTTGTGTTTGTGTGTACATGAAAACGTGCCATATCACTTGCAGGTCATTGAGAGTGTAGTTCATTCTGCAGTCAGACTTTATCCTTTTGAATTAAAACTAGTGTAGATCAAGTAGTGAAAGGGAAAAGAAACTGTACGTGCATCTTTCTAACTATTTCTGTTTTTATTATAATGTATTTGCAACACAATTGCTGGGAAAAAAAATGAGATATTTTAAAAGGATATTTAAAATTGTACAGTATGAATTCAACACACTATGATCACATCAGTCAAATAGCATTAATGCACCCCAGTGAATGTGCAGCCTGTATACTGTAGGTTTGTGTGTGTGGAGGAGCAGGCTAAAGGATTGATAGCTGATATCATTAAAATGGTGACCCTGTCTAGGAAAGTGAGCCTCTGATGGGATGGGACATGGGGGAGGGGATGAAGTGTGTGTCTGGGTCTGTGTGTGCAATGCATGAGTATGTATGTGAGTAACAGTGCTTGTATCAATGTCTGAGTGTTGTATAAATCAATGCAGGTCAAGTCTGAGAGCCAGATGTCACCCAGTTGGCGTGTGTGTGTGCGCGCATGTGTGTGTGTGTGTGGTAGTAGATGGTGCAGGGGTGCAGTGAGTTTCTCTGTGCATTTGTCACTTCCAAGGAGAGGTACTGAAACAGAAAGATATGACCTCATAGAATCTCTAGATATCTTAGAAAAGAATACCATCACACACATACATTAGCACACGCTTATGAAAACGCCCCCACTCGCACACCTTATTGCAACCTCTTTTGCTGGTGTTGGCCTGTCTGTAACGTTGTTACAAAAACTGTGCAGATTTGCTGCTTCTCTCTGTCCTATGCGGCAGAAACTAAATATCTGCAATGATATTTTTTTGCATTTTGATAAAATTTCGTCATCCCAACAGAATCACTATGTAACAGCCCGGACTGCAGTGCTGCTCGGAGGATTTGCTGACTTGATGGCATCATATGAGCGACTGATAGGCTTCATGTTGTAAAAACAAAAACAAGCCTGGCCTTGTTTGTTTCTCCCTCACCATGTGCTCCGACTACTGGCCTCTTTTGTGCTGCTAGTTAATTAGCAGGTTCTGAAGCTAACACTGTGCGGTATACAATATACAACTGTTCTCTGATCTTTCTGACAAGATCACCCTCACAACAACAACAAAAACACTCAGACACTTTGTTTATATCGCAAGCTAGCTAAGAACCTTCTGGGCACATCTGAAAAAAGAAGGTTAGAAAGACAGAAAGAAAGAAAGGATGTTTATGTTGAAAGGAGACAATTAATTTGTTTTCATTTAATTGGGGGAATTTCTGTAGTCTGATCACAGTGGACGGCCCATCTTTAAGTTTTAACAGCTGTGTGAGTTTCTGTGTTTTGGAGTTATTTCCTTTTTTTATATATATTTGATTGATACACAGAAGAATTACCTTTGAGAAAGAGGGGGAGGAGGGTAGAATATTAGGAAAGGGATAGAAAAGAAACAAGAGAGACTGAGAGATGGATAATGCATGAAGAGGAAAATAAAGAGGCATTTTGTCTCCTTACAAGCAATTTCCAGCAAACATTTTTGATTAGTTTCGGATTCTCATTGATCATCACAGTCATCTTGTATCTCAGTCGTCTTTTTCCTTTTTTTTTCTTTCTCACTATTGTCACGCTTGTTCCCCTCCGCTTGTAAGCTGCTTTGCAGATCTGTATTGCTCCGCTTTTGTAAAAGGGGAGCGAGGATCGAGGGCCCAGGATGTGGCAGGATTTGGGAGTCTTTAGGCTTTGGCATGTGGGTGATGCAGATGCTGTTGTTCTCACAGTAAATATCCAGGGAACTGGGAACAACACGGCCAAGAGGACAATAACATGGCCACAGTGATTTTTCTCCTCAGACAGTCAAAATAATGGAGAGTAAGCCAACTGACCAAATCATTGGTAACAGATAAAGCTGCACAGCTAGTGTCAGCTTCACTGACAAAGTAAATGCACAGCCCTTGTCAAAGTTTAGCACTGTTAATTCCAGACATCTTAATATCCAGAAGCAAGAAAAAAACAAAAGCAATTGACGCTGTGTTGCACACACCAAACGTCGGTGTCTGATGTGTGTATGTGTAAATATTTTGTGCAAGCACTAATAGTCATCCCTCCAGTATTGTTGCAATATCAATATCAAGGAATTTGGTCAAAAATGTTGTGATTTTTGATTTATTTTTTTTTCTTCCATATCGCCCAGCCTTAATCCCCATCACAGCGAAGTGAGTCATACAAACACTCTTCATATTTCTCTGAAGGCTTAGAAGACAGTAAAAAGTACTTTAATCTGTTCTATTAAAATGGGTAAAAAAGATGCAGACTAAAGCAAAGGTATAAACAGATTGATGAGCACACACAGAAACACACAAGAGAAAGATTAACCTCTGTGAAGTAGTTGTATACGAGTAGGAGCTGACAAGTGTTTCCTTCCATAAGGTGTCTTAGTTGTCTTGATATTATTTTGCGTTTAGGAGTTGGCCCCCTTTTGAAATCCTCAGTATGTGACTGCTGTTTATCTCTCTAAAGCGTTGCTGCACCTGCTCGCCGAATATTTCTTTAAGTGGTTGAAAAGTGAAGGATTTTATTGTTGTCAGTGTGGAAAAAAAAAAAAAAAACAGCTTCCATTATCAATATTTATTTTATTTTCTGTTTGCACCCTGTGCTGTCATTTCACCCCCTACAACATATAGAATTCATGAGCTGCTTTAAAAACAACAAAAACAACTTACAAACGTTTCTACATATAGATATAAGTCGATTTGGGGTGTTGGTTTTTTCCTAAAATTTGCTGCCATCTCTTTCATCTTGGCCACATTACCACATGATGCAGCCCGTGGCTCACCTCACCTCTGGTGCACCCTGTTACTGATTCACTTGTGTTTTTGTCTCAAATATCTGGAGACCACGTCTTCCTGAGGCTCAGCTCTCCTGTGTCCAGCAACGGAGATCATAAAATGTGTAACAAGCTTCTTTGAACTGGTAGGTGGTATTTGAT
This sequence comes from Pampus argenteus, assembly GCA_036937835.1. Lineage (NCBI taxonomy): Eukaryota > Metazoa > Chordata > Actinopteri > Scombriformes > Stromateidae > Pampus > Pampus argenteus. The sequence goes on from CM072870.1 coordinate 15,416,633, forward strand.
GTGCTGTGAGGAGCATAGTATATAGTGTATTTGATCTAGCCAGCTGTCTGGATTGCCAGTCTATGAGTTCCCTTCACATCTCCCGCCTTTGTAGTGTGTGCGCGTGCATCGGACTCACAACCAGATACACAAACCTGTGAGCATGCATGCAACAACACAGATGTAAAAGGAGTTTCTTAGATTCTTGGCCTACCTCAATTCCAAAGTATAATCCACCTGTGATGCTTGTGAATGTACATGCTTATGAATGACTCCATCAATGAAACTGCCCGTTGAGTTTCACTTTTATTGTAATCAATCCATGGGTGAACCATGAGTTGATTATTTGCCTCGTGCATGATGCAGGTGGCATTAAAGTGACTTCAATCCAAAAGTCAAGACGTTCAAGCTCATTACATCCAATCCCTCCCTGTAGTTCATCACATGACAGTAAGTGGCTTTACCGCGCTGCTGTTGTATTCTGGTCCTTTCTCCACAATATCTCACTGTCTCCCACTGTGTATTGGGAAACTCGACAGGCCTTTAATCTCCTCACTAGACCAATATTATGCTTGTCTACTTTATTCCATCCCTCTCTTTGTTTCTCACTAACACACACACACAGTCTTAGAGTCTTCCCTGCTCCCTCATGGTTGTGGTTCAACTTCTGCTTACTGATTAACAGCCTCTTTCCCTCCACTGACATATACCGATCTTCACAACAATGTGGAAGACCATCTATTTCCTCTCCTCTTTCTTCCACACTCGCTCTACGTATTCTCTCTATTTTTCAGTCTCTCATTTTTCTCCCTTCTCTTTTTTTTTGCTCTTTCCTGGGTTCTTTACTGGGTTATACTGCACTGTTTTTCTATGGTCTTCTCTGTGCTGTTAGTTTTGAACTTAAGGAGCTCAGAGACAAATGTGCAGATCATTTGGTCTGGGACAGCCCCTTCCCATTCAGTACATTTAGTCAAATTCGCCTTTATTTCTTGCTTGTGTGTGTGTGTGTGTGTGTGTGTGTGTTATAGACAAAGTTTAAAAACGGTGCAACAGTTAATTTGTTTCAAATACAGCAAAAAATGCCCTTAAAGCAACTTAAAAAAGTACTTTGTCCCGTATATTTGAATTTGGGTTTTGCCTGTTTGTTTCCTTTTTAAATACTTCTGCATGACAGAAGGATGGTAAATAATTTTCACTGCTGCACCAGATGTCTGTTTCAAACCTTTTGTTATTGAAGCTAATCGATGTTTCAGGGACTACAGTCAACAGATCCTAATTAGAGGTGACACGGTGTTCCCTTAGCTATTATTGTGCTGTTGGATGTTTTATTTCCATTTCCTTTTTTCATTGTGTGCGTGTAATGAAGTGTGTAAATTGGATGACATCAAGTAAGGTGCTGACCTTCATCTGTTCTCAGGTCAAAACCACAGCATCTAAAAGTCTTGTTGGCATGAGGATGTAGTGAAGGATCCAAAGCGGTGTCCAGTGTGTCGTTTCTGTGTAGGTGAAGCCATATGAACATCTGTAGGTCATCTCAGTCACATCATTTATCATGGGAGTCACCAGAGCATGACATTATGTAGAATGTCAGTAGAAGATGAACGCAGCATTGTCAACAGAAAAAGGTTGACGGCACCAACACCCTTGAAGTTTATTTTGAACGTGTCCTTTGGGCCTGCCCACTTGGTTCCTTTCATGTATCACCTTAATAGGCGTTGCTTTACTGTAATGGATTGGTCTTCCCTGCTCCTTCTGTAGGTATATTATTCAAGTATCACACAACTGAACATCATAACAGTTTAAACTCTACAGTCTACATTTTCACTATCTCAGTCTCATACGTAACAAACCAATTCTGAGACTTCCTAAAAAAAAAATCTGACTCACAATTTCTCCCTCTACATGTAACAAATGTAACATACATGATATTGTATCAGTATTTTGTAAACACATCTACACTAAAGTCTGTTTCTTCATATCAGCACAGGCTTGGTACAATTTGTCAGCCAAAAAAAAAAAAAAAAGATTTTTTAAATATATATTTAGTTAAAATCCCTGGCTAAACTAAAGTGCACATGAAGTCGAATGATATATATATGTATGAAAATCTGACGGTGCAATTTAAAAGTGCACAAAGTTAGTGATGACTCAAGAATGTGGATAAAAATAAAGCTAGTGAGTAAGCCTCTGGTCAGTCTTCTGTTTTACATAAATATTAATCACTTTTTCTATCTGGGGAAAGGAGACTAAAAGAACATTGACTCTAAGAGGGAAAGGTTGGTAGGTAAGAGTGTGTGTATATGTATGCATGTATGTGGTTGTGTGTGTAGTTATTCTCTCCTCCGCATTCACTCTCACACCTCATGAAGTCGGTTTAGGCTGTTCCATATGGATGACATTCATATATGACAGGTCTCGGTGCATTAGAATGTAAATCTAAGCGGCTGGTTGTGTGTGCATCAGCAAGTCTTGTATCTTTTTCTGATTTCTTTTTGGTGCTGATATTTTTTACATTTTTTTATTTGTTTTGTGAATTTTTGCATGTGTGAATGTCCACCTATTTTATAATTTATATACAGTGGTAAAGTGGCCTCTTGTCTTTTGGACCCTACTGTATTTGTGCACCATTTAGTTGAATATTTGGGATTTACGAGCAGTATTTCTCTTCCTTTTCCTTTCCTAAATGTTGTTCTGGGATTGTATTGTGTTTTTATTGCTAGTTTGAGTTTCTGTGCCAGTTGCAAGTGAAAAAACTGTTATTTGAATGCTTATTTATTATGTGAAAGCTCTCCTTCCAAAGTTGTGTACTGTATACTTGTCTGAGTAATCACTATTTATTCGCCCCTTTGATGACTGCACTCTATGTAATTCTCAGTTTCCAAGACGGCTTAATTGATTTCCATAATGTATTTTATTGAAACGCTAACATTTTACTTATAATGGAGATGCTTGAATATATGAGCTATATCTTTATTTCTTTATTTTTAAGGCTTAGGTTGGTTTGTCATACAGTTGCTTTAGATTGTTAAAGACGTAAATGGTTGCTCCATTGTTGATTGATTTATTTATTTTTTAATAATTATCTCTATCTAGTACCTTTGGTCTCTTAGAGCAAGGGGCCAATGGGAATTGTATTATTTTCCTTTTTCGTCCTTAAGATAAGTAGTAATAAGAGTTAAAGGAAATTGGTTGGCTTACGGTAGCTGGCTTCTGCATTCTAATTAATCCTTTTCGAGGGTGATATGGCTGTCACCTGCACCATTTTGCATCCGCAGCTGATTTAAACGGGCTTCTTTCTGGGAAAGGATGACCATTGTTGGGAATCATTATATGGAGGAGGACAAAAAGCCCTTGTGATTGCCTGATATCAGTTTGATTGTAAACTACAGGTATGAATTAAACTGCCAAGTGTGTACTCTGCGCGTGGCTACAGCTGGCTCTGCTATTAGATAGAGACACAGGAAAAGATGGGCTTTATGCAAACAGTTTACAAGGACTGAATAAATCCTTTTCCTGCTGATGCCATTACACCAGACCCCACCTCGACAGCCTCTTTCTCTTGTCTTTTGTTTTTGTTCTCTCATCCCCTGTTCTTTTTATTTACCTTTGTCTCTGTCCCTGAGTACTCTTTAATCCCTAGAGTCATGCTTTTCATTTATTCCAACCCTACACCTTCAATTCTATCTCTCACATGTCTTTAAGATTCCCCTCGTCTGTTTCCTCTTTTCTTACAATCAATACTCTGTGCTGGTGAGTGTGTGAATGTGTGGTTGTCTCTCTCTTTTCTTCAAACTGCCAAACCATTTCATCCATATAAATACATTTAGATATACATGTAAAGAGCCTTAGTCCCCACAGCTGACATGTTGTGAGTTCCTCTAGCATGTACATCATTATTATGGCTCTCACTTGTGTCATCAGTCATCACGCTGCCTTTTATCATACTGCAGGACATCCAAGGCTACACACACACAAACGAGCTAATAAGCTGGTTAGCTTCCCCCTCGCCAGAATAGGACTGTAATGCACTGATATTCAGTATAAAATTTCGAGTATAGTATAGTATGACATTTTGGGAAATATGCCTATTTGCTTAATAACCTCCATAAAACCGTAACTTGTGTTTACATTGTGTTTTTTGTACAAATTAAAAAGATGATATAACCTGTTATTATTAAAATTGCTTATTGTTGTACTGTTTTTGCACTGTATATCCCTGGGAGTCACATTGGTGGTGGGTTTTTTCTTTACCAATGCCATCATTTCCTGTGTTCCAGAGGATTTTCCCCAATTTAATAACTACTTAATATCTACTATAATGTACTATCATTGCTTTAATTTTCTTTGAGATTTAATGACGCACATTTCCTCTGTCTCCACAGCAAAGAAGACATGTGCGACCACAGACTTTGCCTGTAAGAATGGACAGTGTGTTCCAGCTAGGTGGCGCTGCGACGGAGAGCCAGAGTGCGCAGACGGTTCAGACGAGGCTGATGCAATCTGCAGTAAGTAGCTGACCGGACACACATGTAGACAAACAATGCCATAAAGACAAAGACACAAACGAACACATGTACACACAGTCAGGTCAACACACACAGCTGCAAGCATGTGTGTGTTCAGCATAAAGCACTGTCGAGGTGGGTCGGTCTTAGTGTGTTTTGCTGTCTTCCAGCCATTGTGTCAACCGTCTCTTTCTTGCACATTGCGTCAGAAAATTGCTTTCAGTTGCTTTTTTGTTGGCTGCACATACAGGGCTTCCATAAATGGTTTTAATCAAGGCCACAGTCAATGGAGGAGTGAACAAGGTTTGCTTCATTCACACTATTTTAATACAGTACACTAAGAAGAGCGAGAATTAGAAATCATTTCTGAGACCTGAATCCATCTTGGTTTCTCACAAAGGATATTGTCACATAAAATATAAAATATTTACTGTTTTCTACACGTTCAGTTGTTCTGTTATGGACTGCATGTCGTGGTGTTATTCTAACCATGATCATCTGAACTATCCATTTGAGACACTACTGTGCTGAGAAAGCGGCCTTTCCCATCTACGTATTAATGCATATGACTGCCATTATCATTTGTCTAGCAGTAAAATGACCAAAATATAAGTTAACATGATTGTTAAAGTTTACATTCTCAGCATACGCTAGTATAACTATGAAAAATGAAAAAAAACAACCTGTGAACAGACTCCACCTGTTACACTCTTATTTAAAAGGTTGGCAGGTGTTGAGGTCACTTCCTGCTGCAATTATGAAAAATGGAACGCGGCCACAGTGATTACAGCGTTTTATAATCAGCAGCAAGTCAGAGGTGACACAGTATTCACAGGTTGGTTACTGGACCGCAAAGGGGTGTAATGAGTGTGAGGCGAGCCAAGGTGGTTATATAATCCAGTGTTTGCATGGTGACGTTAGGATCAACAGCTGAGAGAAAGGGAAGAGGAGACCATGTTCATGCCGGGAGTTTAAAAAGCTTTGAGAGATTTAAATGGATTATTTTGGGAGAGACTGTGCCACAAATGTCATTAAAGTGCCGGAAGTATCAAACTATTTGGTAAAATTGATCCATATTGGAGCTTTTGAAGGTTATGTTCAGACCAGCAATAGCAGCTGTGTTAGAAAACACAGGCTCCTCATTCAAACAACTATGGTGGTACATCTGGGTCGTCTGACAACACAAACAAGTGGCTAACCTTTCACCACCACAATTGAGTGAAACATCAACCAGCAGCCCAGGTACAATACATTGCAGTGTTTACCAGTTTTGCTGATTATCTTATCAGCTATTAATGAATGGTTATTAGGACTCATTCATGGTCCTATGTAAACTTCACGAGTACGTTGAGCTGAAACTTGTGAGATCCTGAGTTGTGAGGAGTTGAATCTTGACATACCATGAAATTCACCGGCAACATCACACATATTCACATATTAATCTCACACATAGCCAGTGTTTCCTCAAAACATAAGACGCAAAGCTGAACTAGAAGAGGTCCGTTTTCTGCCTTTTCCATATGGCTGTAACTACAAGTCATCTCCTATTTGCAATTTTTGTTAAGATGATTTTCAAAGAGGTTATCAAAGAGACCTTTGAAGTAATACGTCTGATTGGGATAGACCAAGAACATGTGTAAGTGTGTGTGTGTGGAAAATGCACGTACCTATAAAGGGTATAAATGTCGATGCTTGTATTTAGTATCATCACAAGGTGAATCTGTAAGTCATTTCATCGGATTAGTGGACTTGTGGTTGAGTCTCATTATGTCTAATCAAGGTCAGATGCTGTGAGAGCTTTTCTAACTTTCTCAGCCACATTGATCCTTCCGCCTGTGTGTGCGCGTGTGTGTGTGCATGGATTTACTCTGTAACCATCAGTTGGATGGTTACTGATTGGAACATTTTACAAATACAATATTAAGTGCATTGTGTTCTGCGTCCTGATTGGCTGTAGACAAGTGTCTCGTCCGTGCCGTGTCTCCTGAACAGTACAGAATGTGTTCAGCTTTTACATAAATCTTTGATCGCTAGCAGTGTGACTCTGAAGTGCTGCACTGTATGTTTGCAAGTTTCAACAGGTTTGGTTTCATTCTATAATACTGGACTTATTTTTCTTAGAAAAGTGTGTAAAGTGTGTAGTTAGAGGTTTTACAGCCTTAAAACATCTATAATAATTGTAAAAACAAACAAAGCTGACTACTTTGCGGATTTCGCCTATTGCGTAACTCCTACGATTAAATTATCAAGGGACCACCGTAGTAAAATATTTGGCTACCAAAAACTGCCAGAAGCTCAAGTGGGCTTTGAAAATCCTTTACAGGTCTTGGATCCTGATATTCTTTCAGTAAATGTTTTGAATGCTATTTAATATCTCTTGATAGATGCTATTATATTCAATGGAAGCATCTGCATTTCTTAATTTGTCCAACCACTCAGTAATTTATTTTTTATTTTTTTACCAGGCTGTATCATCACATTACCGACCCGAGCTATCACTACGACCTTATATTGTTTTCATTCATTCTGATCGCGCCACCTCTTCTGTTTTACACTTGTCTTTATCTTATCTCTCTGTCCCTTGTTGAGTCCTCACACCCTCTGAACACCCTGTTTTCTTTCCTCTTGGTCTTCTGCGCTGTATGTCCTCCACTTTTCAAATCTGTGTTTAGTTTAAGTAATGCCTTTGATTGAATTGATTTCCCTGGGAGGGAATCAATGGGCTGATCCCTGAGACCTCTGGTCGACTGCTGATTAACTATGGACCTCCAATGTGACGCCTCTGAAACAACGCTCACACACACACACACTCTCTCTCTCTCTCACACACACGCACGCACGCACACACACATGCTCCTCAGGAACTGTCTGTAATTACACATCTGAAAATTAATCTGGGTCTTGAGAGGATTCTGGAGAAAATGCTCATTCAGAAGAGTGGTGGTTGATGTATGAAAAAGTATGCATATTGGCACACCATGTTCTGCATCACTGTTAAATACAGACATCATCCCTCAGTAGTCATTGCAGCTGCATTATGGGAATTATAAGAAGCGCTGAAAAAATCACAGGTGACATTAATTTACTGAAATAAACACACCAAGAACACATAACTCAGTATTTGACTAAATGTGATATACTTTATACTTTCTACACTTGGAAGAGTCTCGCATAGTTCAGTGATTATGTTACTTAAATTAACCCGCCCTAATGATTTGTCATGTAAGCGCTCCTTGTCCTTTTATTCAAGTATTTGAGTTTGAACCCCTTTTTAGTGCAGGAACATCTCTAAATTACATAAAAAATGATCACATGTTAGAAAATCAAAGTAGATTTAGTAAACAAAGGTACTCAAATAATCAAGTCATCATCATCATCAAATCAATTCATTTACAGTGAAATAACTGCCTTTACACAAACAACTAGTGTGGATTCAACTGATTGCATGTTCTCAACCACACAGAACTGAAGTGTTTCTTTGCGAGTGTTAAATAAGTAGGTGTGATAAAAGCCAACAGATGAAATCACACACCAGACCAATTACACATGCAACAGCTGTATCCAACTTCTATCTGGTTATACTCTTTAAAACAATACACCTCTGATCGTAATTGATCAAATAAAATCTTGTTTTTCCACCAGAATAATTTGTGAACCAAATGAATATTCAGTATCACCCTCATAAAATAAAACCATTCACATCTGAATGTTTCGTTACAAGGCGTTTGTCAGTAATCCAGGAAACCGTACCTGATACCAGAATGTCAAAGATTTAAACACTATTAATCATGTTTGCAATAAAGGTTTCTACAGTCGGGAAATTTGTTTTTATAATTTACATAATATCCTTTGTTGTGGGGATCCCATGTACCCAACATCAAAAATCTGACAAATCTGGTAACCATTTATTCTGAGCAGCATCCACAAGATCCTGCAGGTTGACAATCAGATTAGAGCTGAGTAGACTCTCTAAAGCATTATTCATACTCCATCTTTCTGTGTACACACACACACACACACTTTTGGCTCCGCTGCTACATATCTACCATCTACACAGGGATGAAAGTGAGCCCTCCTCACCACCGAAGTGTCCCTAAAGATAAAGGTTATTGAATTGCAACATCAGACACTCAGCCAAATTCACTCGGCAACATAGTGAACCATCTTGTAGTACTCTCTCTACGGTGCCCTGTGAGTCCAAGCAATGCTTCAAAACTTCAGATATATAGAGAAAGACAGTTCTTAAGCTTTGTATTTATTTGGAAGATGTTTTCTATTCGTAGCATAAGTCTTGTGTCATCACGGAAAGTAATCTAATTATCGTGAGTCTACTTAAGACACATTTCATACTCGGAGGCATGCACATCACAGTAGAGTAGCATAGTGAGATAAAACTGGGAAAACGCATTCCCCTTGGCTCTACTATTATCAAAGCAGTTATATTAGAATTTACTCAAAAGGAAAAAGGAGCAATAAGTACTTTGATATGAGGAACATTATTGAAATCATTGATGTACTTCTTCATTCCTGAGCTGTTATATAGGGAGAGGAGAACGACATTGGAGGATGTTTTTGATAATGATATTTGTGACTGATCAATCTAAATGACTTTCATGATTCCCTGACTTCACATCTAGTTCCACCTGCAGGTCAAACTTTTCACTTATCCAGTGAAATATCTCAATATAATAACTGATTAACTAATATTTCCTCACGTATAGCTGCTTTCCACTTGTAGGATTAATGCACACCTGAAATAAAAAAAATTTTTTTAACATATAGTACAAGTTTAGCAGCAGAAAACGCATTTTATTGTGTATTATTTTATTATTTTAGTGGTTAGCAGCGCTTTACGAATGGGTCACTCATTCTGCATCTTTAATGGCAGGATAACTCGGTATGTTTATTTAAAAAGGTCATAATAAAAAAAATAATAATGTATTAATTCACTTATGGAAAAGTCTGAATACTCCTGGCAGTGAACTGCATATGTATCTGATGTTTCTGACTATTCACCACCTGACATTCACTAATATATGCACTAATATATCAGTCGAATACTACTGTGAAACCAGCTGAAGTTGAAACTTGAACTACCTCTCCGTCTACCGCGCCTTGTCCCTGCTGTCATCAGTTCCACCTGCTTCTGTGTAGTGAGGTGAGTTTTACCTTGTTTGTGTGGCTGAGACAATAGGAAGGTCAGAATATTATAGCACAGAGGCAGGAGGTTGTGCTAGTTAATTATTTTGGAATATAAACGGGAAGGATCCAGTGAGTTGCATTGTAGGATGGCTTCAATTTCATGCTTGAGGCAGCGGCAGGAGTAATTTCCCAAGTGGCCTCTCTCTCTCTCTCTCTCTCTCTCACACACACACACACTCTCACTCACTCTCTCTCACACACACACACACACACACAATGTCACCAATATGCAATACCAGTCAAAAGTTTGGACAAACTGTGTCATTCAAAAGAATGGAAAGGTGTGTCCAAACATTTGACTGATATATATACACATGCTGCTTTAGTAATTAATTTCCTTTCGATCCAATAGACAGTTTGGTGTGATTCAAAACCGTTGAAGAATGTCACATTTTTTCAGTTTGCAGTTTCAGCTGTCACGGTTGTCAGTGGGTGAATGTAGATATAAAAGGTAAAAAAAAAAAAAAAAGGTTCAAAATGAATGATTTTCTGTGAGTGTCAGCCCTGGTTGTGAGTTACTCGCTCAGCCACTGAGAGCTGTATTGAATTGAGGTAACAGGCTTTGTGTGGCTGACATCAAACTCAGGGCTCTGAGACTTATTTCATTTTAGTGACTAAGACTGTAACTGCATTTAATTGAAATTTTCTCGCAGTGTATTTTTTTCCTGCAGAGAATTGCACTCACAGTAAGCTTAAGGTTTGAATTACTCATTTATTGTCAGGGGACACTCTATTTAGGTTGTAACATGCACAATAATACCAGGATACCATATCATGTTTAACACACCCAACATCTAAACAGTAGACCTTGAGTTGGAAATTGTTTTGTTAAACTACATTTGCCAGGGTCAAAAATGTACTTTCATGCTTTGCTTGGTTAGAGTTGGAGAAAAAGTATTGCAAGGATTAAAAGAAACCAGCATTGAGTGTTGGCAGGAGACAGGCACTAGTGTCAAACTTACATGCTTTGTTCATCCATCCATCCACTCTGATGTAATCCCTAAAACTGTTTGCCACAGTATAACATTAACAAAGTAGCTTTTGACCACTGACAGGAGGAAACAGTCACACAAATGCTACAGTGACAGTGTCCACCTCCACAATTGTATGTTGTCTCTAAACCTATAGTCTCAACAAAGTGTGTGTGCATGCATATATAATCTGGCTCATAAATTATTGTGCTAGGTCTAATGAGTCACTTCCAGGTAGGCAGAGGTTTTTAAGGTGACATTTATCATTGAGTATTGCCTTTATTACTGGAAAACAAACTATTCATTTTGTTGTAACGGTCTCTTATCAATCAAATGTTGATTAACACTTTAGTGATCAACTTCAAATTTCAGTTTAGAGGTCAGTCCTATGAGACAAGCTGTCGAGCAAATTTAGAATTGAAACTGAAACAGCTGTTTACACCAAACCTGCCTCCTTGTTTACACTGTACATGTCAATCAAACAGTGAATACCACCTACACCACGACGGACACCATGTGATTTTTTTTTTTTTCATCAATTTCATTCTTCCATTTAATTAGTGGCCTTGGCTCTTGGCTGGTTACGATTGATTGGTGATCAATTTGTTTTTGCTCTCAGAGGACTTCTTATGGAGCTGGAATGACCTGATGGGATTGCTTTTGTTTTGGTTGGATTTGTAAAGAACTGTGCATGATAACAGTTGTATCTTCATATTATTTTGTTCCTTGTAAATGTAGCTACAGGCTACTTTAGCTACTGGCTAAATACTGCATACTTTTTCAGCAAAACATTTCTTTTATGTTCTCTTGACATATCTTGTACCCAAAAGCTGATTCGGGAGACAGAACAGGTGTAACAAAACAGTCTTTACTTGGCAAAAAAAAAGTTTGCAACACAGAAACAATTTGGCAAACAAACTCAGTGACTTAAGGCAGGCATGCAGGCAGGCAGTAGTAAAAAGACTGACGGCATATTGTAATAACAGAACAGGGATAGTCAGAAAGTAATAATAATATTTTTCATTTCAGATGTATAACTGTTAGACACAAGGTCTCTTACTTTACTCATCTAGAGCTCATTTTCAGTGTATGCACACTGGAGGCACTGAAGTACTACTGGCTTTTTGAGATAAGTAGCTTGATAGTAAAATATTAAACCATTTGTTGTAAAGAAATGACAAAAAAAAATTTATGCATTGCACAAAATGTAACAATAATCAAATAAAATTACGCACCTTTTTTGTTTTCCTTGTGCAAATGTTAGAGATAGTAGAGGTGTGCAGGCGGACTGTAGAGTTGTTTTAAGACATCCTCTGTGCTCTCCACATAATCTGGCTGACTGTTTGAATCTTCACGCCCCTGCCTTCGTGCCCTGACCCAGCCTTTGAATAAACTGCCACAGAGGAAATAAGCTCAGAGTTCACATGTCAAGATCAGCCCCACAATCCGTGCATCCTAAAATAGTCTCTCTCTCTCTCAACTCTCCTTCTCTCTCTCCTTCATTTTGTCTGCCTCCCTCTCGTGCAATCTCTCATTAGTTGAGTTGTGGCCGTAGCCACTGGCAGCATTTTTAATGCCGAATGTGTTGTCTACTAAAACACCATTAAGAGGGGCCTGTTAGAAGAAAGTGGCAATTTCCTATGAGAGCGCTGGCTTCACGTTATACGTCTTACCCCACGGCACTGACAGAGCCATAGTCTAGACCGTGCTAATGGTTCCACATTTAACAACCCCCCCCTTTCGCCCCGTATAGAGAGAGAGAGAGAGAGAGAAACTCCTTGAACTCAACTTTGCAGCAGCATGACAATCTCACTGTGTCAAAAAAATCTAAACTATGCACCAAAAAATCGGTTTCACGCCAAGTTAAGTGTGTATCGAACTTGAGATGTAAAGTAAACATAACGTATGTTTGCTATCTGTGAACATCAACAACTTTTCGACTTTTGACTCTTTCTGATGTTTTGTCTCTGCACGGCTTTTATTTGCCTCTCCTTGTTTTGTTGCCATCCCGCTACTTTATCTGCATCTGCTCTTTCTGGTCATTTTTTTTCTCTCCCCCATCTCCCTTGACTGTGATCTTGCTCTCTCAAGCACACTTTTTTTTTTACTTTAGGGCCGCAATAATTGGAGATCAGTGTTCCAATGAAAGCCACTAATCAACAGTAACCTTCATTTAAAATGTAATCTGATATTAACCGCATACGCCCTTTCCATAAATTGGATTTCACATCTGAAGGACAAGAGGGGGTTGAGTTGGCGATACGGCAACATTCAAGGGAAGATTTAGTGGGTTGGCTTTGGTCTCCAAGTCGAAACTCACCCTGATTTATATTCGGCGCCAAAGGGTTGACGAACTAAACCAAACTTAAACACACAGAAATGTGTGTTATAACATCCCTTTTCTTTGGACACATCCCTGAATATTTAATGGTATATTTAATAATTGATGTACTAAATGAGGAATCGCCCCATCTTTAATCATTGCAATTTTGAATGCAATTAATGTAGTGTAATTAGTTTACAGTGTAAATAATAACCATTTATTCAAAAGCAGTCTTAACAGTCAGTGACATTTCTACACTGGGACAAGTTGCAGTAAATATTGTATAATATAAATAATAATATAATATATATTATATTGGTATTTGTCCAATGTTTGCCAAATTCTGCAGATATTAATCCAATGAATGTTTCTCATCCCACAACCTTCATTTCTCATGGCCATAAAACATTGTGCCCCAGTTCTCAGTAGGGATAAAATGTAAAATAAACACACTCATGCGTTCACACATATATTATGTACCCGTGCTTACAAGCAACCAAACCCACACACTCAGCCATGCATACGCAACTATATCTGTTCTCACCCCTTATCTTACAGTACATACACATGCAAACACATACCCACTTTAACTCATGCATACACTGATTATGCTTACTATACATACTTACACACATATACTTAGTCTGTCTCCAAAATAACTCACATGAACATGTCCATGAAGTGAGTCTAAGCTGGGTAAAGGATTATCTTCCTGCACATTGTGAGTGATGCATCGCTTTGTTGACTGATTTAACATCATATACGAAAAGAATTGCCACTGACCTGTGAAGTTGGGATTCTCATGTCATGTTGTTTTCTCCATTTTCTAAACTTGACAGCTCACACTAACCCCCTGGGGCCTTTAAGTAGGCTCAAAGAGGAAAATCGGCTTTTTTTTTAGAAATTGTTTGCAATGATGGATTTCGTAAACGTGTCCAAAGGAAAATACAGTTGACATTAGCTACTGTTCAGTCAAACTGTATCTCTGCACTATATTAAAGAGGGAAACCACTGAAGACAAGAACACACATGTACAGAAAATATTATCAAATACAGATGACTGCATTACTCAATGTGGGCTGACTGTAGGCTGCCTAAAGAACACACATACACACACAGACACATACACAAACCACTGCGACCCTGAAGACCACTGCATGGAACAAGGTTAATGAGCGTCACCATGACAATACAACCCATTGCAACCGATCAAACCATTAGACTTGCAAGTCCTTACAAGCCATATAATTGGCTGATCTATACATCTCTGGTCTTGTATGAATCATTGATGCATATGAGCGCTCTGTGATCTCAAAGCTCCCTTGCCTCCTGTCCTTTGTCTCATCCAGTCTTTTCTTTTCTTTTTTTTTTTTAAAGGTTACAGCATTTCATTCATACTGCATGCAGTGCATTTCCTGAAAGAGATTAACTATGCACCCACTTCGAGCTTTCTGCTGATTTGAATGAAATTGCAGAGTCTCAAATTAGAACAGTATATTCATTGTGCTACAGATGGATTGCAGTGTGACCTGTGTGTAGTGCCCGCATTAATGTACGTATTTTATGTGTTTGTCATTGTTCAGCTTTTGATCGACTTGGAGACTAAATGAGGATTTTGTGTCTGTTCGGTGTGCATTTGTTGTCCCTCAGGTCACAACAAGCCCCAATTTGATCAGATTCCAACCCAATGGCTCTCTTTCTGTCTTTGAGTGCATCCATCTATATTCTCCCTCTAATTGGTTTGTCCCCACATTGATATTCTCCATTCTGTGACCATTATTTGACCTCACCTCCCCCTCTTACATCTCAATATATTTCCTTTTCCTGCTCTCCACAATTCCCCCCTTCTTGCCCGTCTTTTTATATATTCTATATTTTTTTTTTCCTCGATCATTCACTGAGACTATAAATAAACACACAAGCTTCACACACATTAATATTAGTTGACGTCCATATTTTAAATAGACTGAAATTAAATGGTGTCTATATAAGCGTACTGAGTCACCAGGATGGACCAGGACAAAGCTGTGTAATGATTCAAGGGATGCCTTGGTCCCGTTTTTACTGCATAGAGTAGCCAAGCGATAAAAGTTTACTGGTATCAAGTAGGCACTCACCAATATATGGTGCAACCTCATGGCTGCTTTTTAGACTTGAGTTTAATTATCCTATTTTCACAGACGGTCAGCTGTTAACCAAATGCAAATACATATGTGTTTTGTTATGTCTGATATTTTTGATGATCAGGCCATGTTTTACAATTATAATAGTAGAGGTTCATATGTTTATAGTTAATAAAAGAAAAGATTATTATATTTGACAGATAGTACAAAGTGCCTGTGCATCTACTGTATAATTTCATGAGACTATGAACACATTCAATATGACATGCATTTTGCTTCAAAGTACATGCTGAGCCAATTGATATTCACAGCAGTGCAGAACATTTGGACTCTTGATATGATGAGACATGTTTCTCAGCTGTTTGCATAAAAAGACGTTAAAGTATAGTTCATCAATCAGTGCAGTGCCGTCTGAAGTGCAGGGGAATTCAGTGTACCTTTAAGCATTTTAAATTCATGCTACTGTAATCCTCAGTGCTTCTACAGGATAAATCATCTGTGAACCTCATTCATCATGTGGCATATTATCGCATATGCTCCTCCCATGTACCTATGTTTTGACGTTGTGTCTCACTGTGACAGACGGTGACTAAAGGATGACTTATATTACCTCCCAGCCTCATATGCACACCTCGTAATAAATAAATTATCTTAGCATTAGCCTGCAGGAATAGGAGATGTCTGAATCAATCACCTGGGAGGCCAGCTTTGATACTAGGCAGGCAGCTGGGGGAGTGGATGTGGTGCCGCGTGACAATGCTCCAATCTCCTCCCTCCTTGTGAAGGGAAATTAAGAAGGTAGTTAATCAAAAGTTCATTAGCATACAGCGTCTTGCTCAATCCACCCCTGCACCCCGCTCATAATAGACACTTAGTCAGTCCATGTGAGGAGAATAACAAGCCCACACCACTTCTCATTGTGATCTTGTTTCAATTAAAAAGACTGTCCCCTGACTTTTCCGACCCCAGGACCAGCAAAATCTATTTAAACTCCATTGTACAAATTCTAAAACAGTGAGACCAGTTTTTCCCTTAACAGTGCATACTGACTAACGCATACAGACGTGCTACACACTAATAAAATCTCGACAGGAATAATCTCATTGATTTGTAAAGATTCTTGCACATGGAAAATGATCATAAAGCATCATATTATACAATCTCTCAAGCGCGAATGTATATCAAGTCAACTAACAAAGTCCAATTCTTAATATTTTTCACATATTCACAGTCTGCACCGCCGCAGGATACACTTGTCAGCATTTAGTGAGAGTGGAACAAAGAGAGAGGACAAATCTGTGCTAAGCAGTGACTTTTTGAAGTACCTTGACTACGACACCATCATAGTCTTGACTGGCAAATTGCAACAAGCAACAAGCCTGCTAAAAAATATTTTAAATGATGCTGTCCTTACTTTTCTTTAGTTAAAAATAAATGCTAATATAAATGTTCAAATATACAGAGATTCTTTCAGTTACTTCATGTGATGTAGGAGAAGCGATATGAGATTTACTCTCTTAGGCGGTATCTTTTTCTTTGTCTGGAAAGGCATGGTGGCTGTTGATCATGCTAAATACCTAAACATACTACCACTTGTTTATGCCACACAAACTGTTCTTGCTTCTGCAGGCAAAGTAAAATGCATCTTTAGTTTGCACAAACCACTTCTCTCTGTGAAAGGCAGGCGATACTCTGCTGACAAAGGCACCAAATAAAAAAATATATATAAAAAAACTTTTATAGACTTACGGCTGTATGGGTGAAATAGCTATTACAGTATATCAAAAGCCTGTAGAGAGCAATGGAACAGACATTTTAATAGTTTCAGATTATAATTTAAATATACAATACGAGGAAATTGGAATTGTCCTTTTCATTTTGTGAATATTATTATTACCCTGGGGATGAAAATCATCTAATTTGTTTTGTCATAATCAATGTCAATGGAGCTCTCTGTTGTTCTCACTCTTCTGTGTTCAGCGATTTGATTGGCAGCTGATCCATGACTTCGCCCAGGGTCCAAAATGGTCAGTCAGACAAATTACATACTTTTAATGCAGCTGTCAATCAGACACTTAATGGACTGGACCCCTGGAAGGTCGTATTTGTGTGTGTAGGTTTGTATTAGACAGTGAAAATACCCACACAAACACATTTTCTCACACACTTCAAATAGATTGATAATGGGACACATGACACCATTATCTATCTATCTACAATTTCTCCAATGCACACACAGTAAAAACATCTAAATTGATTGAACAGTAAGCCAGTTGTCAGACAATTCACAACCCTCCTTCCTCACATTAACACACATCCCATTAGTATTCATATTCACACCATCACATTGACCAGAAGCTGCATTTTGTGCGTTAAAAGACAGTACAGTACATGAACACACACACGTATTGTACACGCAGTCCATTCAGTCGCCTTGGCGGTAATAACCAAACTGTGCTGATATGGTGCTCGCTCGTTCACTCTCTTAAAGAGGATTTTATTCTTTAAAGGCCAGGGGAAACCTCATTTAGGGGAGACACATTGAAAAGATTCTCACACAAGAGCCTGATATTCACAGAGTGGGAGAAAGATGGACAGGGGAAAGGAGAAGTGGTCATCCAGCAGATTAACAGCAGTAAAATACAGGAGAAGAGAGGAATCCTGGTTTACAAGCTTCAAAACCTGTCCAGCTCCACAGATAAATAAAATGCAAGTAGCCACTTTTTCAGTAGTGTGGAACCTGGAAACCCGGTCTGTACAGTCGGAGAAAATCCTGACAGTCACTACCTGCCAGGTTGAGACTCCCTCTGTCCCTCCACAAGGGGGGAAGCCTTTGAATGAAAGCTATTATTACAATACTGTTAAAAATAGAGATGAGATGAATACAATAGAGAATGAGACTAAAATGGGCAAATCCCATAGGTACTTTTGATCTATGGCTGCAACACACACACGCACAATCACTGTTGCCAAGAGGTATGCTGGTGGTCGAATACTGTATGTATAATTGATGGAGTTGAGTTAGACACAGCACTGTAATGTAATCTGAGGCTAGAGTCCCCATGGTGTTAGAGTGTGTGTGTATATGTCAGAGTGTGTGTGTGTGTGGACAGGGATTTGCTGTGGGGACTCTGTAATTTTGATGTATTGGACAGCAGTATTTTTTTCTCCCTGTGTCCACCCCATGGGTTATACATGTATGAAGAAAGGCTTTCTCTACTGTAATGGACATTTACCTCAAGGAACCACTTTCTTACTTACACATAGTGTGCATGTGTGTAAAATGTAAGCTGGGCTTTCATTGATTTTCACACAATTAAATAATTTTGTTGTTACAGCTTGTCATATATGAAGATATACTGATTTACTCTGTTTTATATTGTAATCGAACTAATCAAATCAATTCATTTGAAAGTGTCACTTTGGGCTCTGGCACCTTGAGATGGGCATTTTCTACTATTCTCGAATCTCAATAATAAACATAAGCAGTCCCATTGTACAGAAAGCTACATGTACACACAATATATGATTTTATATTTCATGTCTTTCAAGGGTCTAATGTATTTTCTTGGCTGTGTGTTTAGTGTCTTTCTTTCTTTATATATACGGTGTTTTCCTAGCTTTGTGTGTGCAGTGCTTTGTTCCTCTGTCGCTGTGTGTCTAGTTTAATTGCAGGCCTTTGAGGGGGAATCGATTTTGAGCAACAAGATAACTAAGTTATCAAACTGTTTTATTGACTGGCTGTCCCTTGTCTCTCTCCATCTTTTGCCTCCTCCCTATTTCTTCCCTCATTTTACTCTCCCTGTCTTCCTTCTTCACTCCCTGCTGTCATCCATCTATTTACCAAACTTTCTCATCTGTTTTTCATTTTCGTCTCTCCTCTCTGTGCTCCTCCACCCTTGCTGTCTTTCACCTCCACTCCATCAAAACAGGCCGGCAGACCTGTCCACCAGAGAAGTTTGATTGCGGAGGGGCTGCCAGCAAATGTGTTTCGTTGTCATGGCGATGCGATGGAGAAAGGGACTGCGAGAATGGGGCAGATGAAGATCAGTGCGCTGCAGGTAAGTTTGTGATGGATGGTGGGAAACCTGGGATGCGGGGAGTTAAGGACTGACAAGATCTATTCTGTGCATCATTTAAACTCATCTTTTCTTTACTATCACTTACTGAGGGCAACACTGAGCTGTTGGCAGCAGAGATGACGAAGAAAGTAGTTTTGTGTTGGGTTTTGAATCCAGTGTTCTCAGTACAGAGCTCTCATTTGCTGGTGTTCAACTGGATGTTTTCTCTAGTTTCTAAAATGACTTAAATTGAGTTTTAGAACAGTTTTTTAAGTGCATGTGGCACTGAATGACATGCCTGTGTTGTAAAGCTTATCTTTTCCCATCTGAAGATCCTAAAAAAACTCTTAAAAGGAGACAGGAACAGCAGAGGTGAGCAGTAACAAAAACTAAAATAAACAAAAGAAGAAGGAAAATTATGATGTCACTGTGAGAAGCTGGGAGAAGGAAGGAAAAATAACTTAAAAAGCTAAAGGTCCCATGTGATAATATTTCTAGAAATGTGGAAGGCACCTCTTGTTTCAGCAACAACTACATCTCACAGTCTTTCTTGGCAGGATCTTTTTTTTTTTCTCACACCCTGGGGTGATCATCAATTTTTAGTTCAGATCTAAAAGAATACATAAAAATGTGAAAACTGGAGATATGTGGCTTTTACTGAACATCAGCCTGGCAGGTGAGCATAGAAATTTTCTCAACACTTTCTAGTCTGTCACCTGGGTCATTGTATATATTTTAAGTTTTAGTTAAGATCTGATCCAAAGTGCAACCAGGAGTATTTTTAACTCTATGTGAAAGTTGCCAAAAAAAAAAAAGAAAGTTAAATGTTTAATCTCTTTATTTATTTAAACATGTTTTCTGTGTTACATGTCTAGAGATGTTCATCATGATCTGTTTTTCCTCCCCGCAATCTTGTCCTTGTTCTTGGCTGTTGTTCAATGAGCCGGAAATGGGGGGAAAGCAGGTCACTCTGCAGACTGGAAGAGTTTGGGCCAATAGTGTTTTAGAGGAGTGAAAACCAGTTATGTATTTTGAGAAGTTTATCTTATACTTCAGTTGTCATATCCTTCATATTTGTTTACAAACACAGTCTTGCAGTATGACTTTTTGTGAATCAAGATGCAGAGCACAAAGCTCAGTCAAGTGTGTCATGCACAGTGTGCAGAGGGTGTGGCAGCACATGGTAAGCGTGTACCAATAGGGTGGGTTTACAGATAATATTACACACAGACATTATCAGCAGGCGTATTTAAAGTACCTCAAACTAACATGTTTCTGTATTGGTTATAATAATTTTATAGAAGGCTGTCGCATAACATGTAATGATTTTCAGTGGATATTTTATGTTGGAAAAAAAAATAATTTGCATACATAAAGCTGTGTGAAATAACCATCTATGCTCCATCTGCCTCACACTCCGCAGATGCACTCATGTCTCCACACCACCTCCTGTAGCCTACATCCTCACAACTCGTCTCAAAGCTGTAAAAAAGGGGCATTGATTTTCATCAGTGCAGACATCTGGCCTACAGCATTATTGATTTTAAACCAGCGACAATCAAACATTCAAACACACATGCACACACAGCAATTTTTTGGAAGAAGAATATAGATTGTGTATAAAATTGCCCTTTACAAAACATGTGTTCTGTCAAATAGGTGAAAAAAAGCAACACTTTAAATTTATATGTACAGAGTTTCATTGAAAGAAAAGAAATACAAGGTTGTGCATTCATACATTCTCATGCTGAAAGTGATGCACACAATGCACATGTGCACACATAAGAAGAAATGACATTTTTAATGAACCTCTCCAACTGCAGAAGCAAATTAGATTTAAATATATCCAAACATGATTTTAATTTAGAGTCGTGCCATTTCATCACTTTGAACACACTGGGGTTTGCATGGTAATCTAACAACAAGATTCACTTACGTGCATTTAAACTACTATTATTAAGCTGTTGATGTTCACTGTAACTTAAAACATGAATATTGGCTGACTATCCAAAGCTCATCACAGCAGTCACATGAGTACTTTGAAAACACGTCGCAAGCCCACTTCATGCTGTTAAAGGTCAGCTTCAAATATGCAATACTCTTTATTTCCATTGAGGTAACATTTCACGTTTCTTTCTTCACATAATTCCCTGTCTTACATGTATTGTCTCTTTCTGTCTTTCTCTGTATTTTTGAGGTTCTGATCCCTGAGGTTTTTGTTTTTTTTAAATCAATAATTGTTTTTTTTTTTTAGAAAAAAAGGAACAGATTAAATTGAGTTTTACACACATGCCAGAATTTTTTATTTGAATAAAAAAACTTCTGAGTTGGACAGCAAATGAAATCTAAATAAGTTTAAAAACTGAATTTTTAGCATTTTATATTTTCCCAGAAATTCCTTAAATGCAATCGACACATCAACTGTGAGACAGCAACCACCAACCGCCTGAAAATGATCAGCCCTTGAAAGATACCAGTTCTTTTAATGTAAATGTTTTTGACATTCAGAAAACTTGTTTACAGTAATTGCTTTAACCGAGCTGATGCAAAGACATGAAACTTAGAGTTTGACTTTGTTTTTCTCCTTTTTTTTTCTCTTCATATTCTCTCTGCTCTAATCTCCACTCGGCGCTCTCTCCACCCGTCCATTCATCTCCATTCTGTCTGTAAGTTGTTGTTGTAAGTTGAGTGCAGGCTACAAGTACGTGAAGGGATTACATTAGGGGGTTTGTAGCCACAACCTAATAAATACAACAGCCGCTGTTGATTTAGTCATGTAACCCAAGCTGCCGGTGCATTGTTCACATATCATTTCTGCCTCTCTGAAGTGTTCAAAGCAAGAGTGTTTTTTTCCCCCTTTTATCTCCCTTGCCCATCACATACACACTTTTTTTTTATTCTCTTTTATTCCTGAGTATTGACACAATCAGATACCATAGGTTCTTTCCTTTGTCTTTTATCTGCCTGACCTATGTGAACCTCTATCCTTTATTGCAGTGGGGAAAATAAAGTGTTAATACAGCTGTGAAATATTTCATAGAGGTCTTGATGATAATTGATTTCCTGCCCAATGTGATTTGAGTGTGTGAGTGTGTGTGATATGGGAGTCATGCTGTTATAATAACCTGTGGAGATGGGCTTTTGATCTATCATTTAAAGATGAAGGTTATAGCGATGAATATTAAGAAGTTCATTTGACACTTAATAAAATACCTTTGCTGTCTGAGTTCACACATAAAAGTCCACTTCGTGAGACTCATGATGGATCTTTCATCTTTTTTTTTCCTGTTTTTTGTTTTTTTTATCAAAGCTACGGTTCAATTTTAATCTAGACATGTCACAATAAGTGTATCAAATGTGCAAAAATGACAACTCTTAACTTTAAGCTGTTAACAAAGCAAGACATTAACACGTATGCAATCACAATGGACACCTACAAATGATGTTTCTGTTATTGGGCTTTTGTTTTATATCTGTTTTTTAGTATTATGTGTATGTGGTATGTATTCTGTAGCAATGTGATGGCCTGACTGAATAATGTAGCCTGGGATACCAGACAAAAACAAGTTTCTTAGTTAGAAAATTGATCAGAAACTGATTTTAACAACAGCAAAACGGCATAAAAATATCTGTAAAAACATCTCACACTGCTCATGTAATAGCTCATTAATCTCAAATATTAATCCTGTCACTTGCTGAGTTTGCATAATTGCACAAACCACTTTGGACGGCCATATTATGCCTATGAGTTTTTATTTTTACCCTGATAAAATTGAGGCTTTTTTTAAAAATGTAGCTTTGAATGAATCCACACTAAATAATATTAGATTTGCTTAAATTGTAAACCATGACAAGAATCATATGAAAAACATCTTGTTTACTTTCACATTGATAAAGCACAATGTTAAAAGTCAGACAAAGGAAAAGAAGAATACGAATATTTGCAGATGAAAAAACTGACAAAGAACAAATCCATCACATGTTATTAAAAAATGATGGTATGTCAAGTATATCAACCTACCTTCTTCCTCTCCTGTCACTCACTGCGCTTTATTAAAACAGAAGCATAAACAGAGGCATAAATACAAATCAGACTAACACTCAGTTTCAGTAGCACAAACCCTAATCATACTGCTGCTACATGTATTATTTTTGGCAAATTGATTTATACTTGATGTTACAGAAACAGAGTATTGTATGTATACAGATAACGAAACAGAGCGACGTGACAAAGCAATCTGATCTCAGCTGGTTTTGGACTACTGTATAAATAGCACTGTCAGACTAGCTTTCGGAGCGTGTGTAAATTAATGGTGGCGTGCTGATGAATGTTTTCATAAAGAATTTTAAAACCATAATGTTCACACATGGCAGTATGCAAAGTGTGTACACAGTATTTTACCCTCTGCAAACACACATTGCCACCTTTTGTTTCATCATATAACCCCTGAGATATACTACCTTTTTAAAATCTTTTGCTTTTACCCCTTCACCCTTTAAATCCCTCCATTCTCCCCACCATCACCTCCCTACACCTCTGCCCCCCCAACCCCTCCCTCAGCAGCTATACAATTGAAGTACAACAAACGTTAATTACGGCTGCTAATTGAGCATATCCAAATGTTGAATAAAACATGTATCCAGGAAGAAAGGGTTCTTCATTACATTCACAGGAGGCCTCGGAAGAAAGTTTATGAGCCTTTAATTTATGTTAATGTGAAATCACATTCGTTTAGGCGCAGTGCTGCTGCTAGCCATGTTTGTATGCTTCAGGGTGTGTATGTGTGTGTAGGTAAAACATATTTTTCTATTTTTGGTTAAATGAGGTGTTGTCATGAAGGATGGTTTTGCTTTTTGTTTATTGAATACTAATTTTGCTTTTTTTTTTTCTTAAGTGCTCTTTACCTGCTCACTTATCGGCTTTTAAATTGAACAAATTGGACTGTGTAAATGAATTAATGTGTGAGCTCAGGAATGACCCCACTTGCTCAAGGCTGATCACTGCAGAAGTTTTACATTTCTATAACCCCTAATAAGATCTCACACACATGAATGAGAGAATGGATACTTTACAGGATTAGGTGATTTTCCTGTTACCTTTTAAATGCATGGTGCACGCTCGTTTAAAAAGATTTAATAAAAACAGTGTGTCATAGTTGAAATTAGGAGATTGACTTAATTAAATTTGTCCTCAAGCGAGAGAATGAATTCCCCAAAATATTGATTACATGTGTCTTGTTGGTGTCATTACCTGGGAGGAAAAAAAAAGCACTTTGTTTACTTCTTTTTTTCATCCCCTCTCACTGCATCCACTCTTACTGTCATCTATGTGTACTAACCCAGCGTTGGCAGCAGCTTCGCTGTATCAACGTCAGGCAGGCTGTTTCTGATCCTTAGACAGCTATGAAAATCATTATGGTGCTGTAGCTAATATACAAGCCATAATAGAATCACCTATTATGTCAACTAGCACCTACAAAGCTCCCACTTCAGCTTTGTCTCTAAAATTCATATGTAAGCACTTGAAAAGGGATACAGGCGATCTGTACTTTTGAGTCTCCCAACAGACAGAATAAACCGAAGGACACTCTTAATGTCATTTAAAATACTAAAAACAAAGTACTATATGTCTCTGATAGCAATGTAATTGACTGGTCTCCTATGCAGGATCTTACCCTGCATATGGCATATTAGTAAAGCACTCTTTTTTTTGTTTGTTTGTTTCTGACTTTGCATGACTTCACTTTGTTGTACTCTCTCGCTGCAGTGTCAGTGGCTGCTCCACAGACACCTACCATACACTGTTGACTGAGATAAAGTGAGGTGAACAGAAACATGGAGACAGACAAACAGAAAAAAGACGGGAGTCACAGTGACTCCTGTAGGCCCTGGGGATCTGTTGCTCTTTTCACATCAGCCTGTGCTGTTACGTTACATTACAGCATGCTGCTGCTGGATCAATGCCCATCAGGGATATGTTAGTTGGTGTTTTATAGTAGGGCAGAGAGGGGCGGAGGAAAGGGAGACATTGAGTATGTGTGTGCTTTCTTGGTCCAGGAAACATTGTAACTGAACACAAGTAAGATGCAAACACATAAACGTGTAAACCATCACCTTCCCTTGGGCATCTACGCACTATAAAGTGTAACCTCTATAGTCCACCTTGCTGTACAGTAAATGCAACCTTTATTCCATTACTTGATAAAAGATCGAAGAGGACGGAGGTGAGTCCACCCACTTAAAATAAATAACAGTGAAGTATGTGTAAAGACTTGTAGATAAATATGTTAAAAAGGTGTGGTGTGTTTTTCCTCTTTTTATCTTGCTTCACCCACATTTCCACTAGAGGAGAGGACCGCATAGACAGAGTGGTAACCTCTTGTCTCAGAGTTTCTAACCATTAAGTTCTCCTTCATTTATAATCCTTTGACTGCTCCCACTGTGTGCGTAGGTGTAATGTAATGGAGCACTGGCTCACAAACAGGCTCGCTGCACACCCAGAGGCAGTTGCACTTGTTTTAGACTCGGAAGCAGATTGTTTCTTCCCAACAGTTTTCTTTGAAAACATAACTTATTCCTTTCCAACACCCAACCTCGCCCTTTCTCCCTGTACATACGCAGTCAGGATCACATCTAGTAGCCTTTATTCCGTAATGTAAATTTGCACAGGTGATGCTGATTCACTACCGTATAACCAGTTTTTATCCAGACCGGTGAGATCACACATGAAAACATACTCTTAACATACAAATTATAAGTATGTCATCTTTATGCACCAGTTGTGGTAAAATGCAGGATTGCATATTTGTTCTGAGATGTAATCATCATGCAAAATCACAGTGACCTATTTTATTGTATTCATAGATTTACTACTTGACAATTGTCGAATGAGATGCAATTATTTTCCAGACGTGTTTGTGTGTGTGTGTGTGTGTGTGCGTGGGAGCGGGCGAAAGGGGCATTGATAAGATTTAAGACAGAGCCACAAGAAGTGGAGTGATGGCCATGTCACATTTTACATTTAATGACTGAAATCTTATGAAATATGAAATGTTTTCACTAATGGAACCCACTATGCACGTTACGTCAATACACACGCCCACACGTATACAGAGACGCACAAGGACATTCATCTCACACACACACACACATTCACAGACTCTCATTCTACTGTGATTGCTTGTGAGGCAGTTTATATTCAAGTCTAAGTTGCTGTCAGATGGCATAGTGATTGAGCGACTGAAATATCCTGTGCTATTCACTATATTGTCCCTGTTGGGTTGTGTGTGTGTGTGTGTGTGTGTGTGTTCAATGTATGTGTGTGCAATCCCCATGGTCCCTACTTATCATGGAGGTGGTTAAGAGAAAGTGATCCCCTGGTGTATACCATTCACGTAACACACAGTTTTAGTCTGTCAGTGAATTTTCTGCTATTTTTCTTTTCATCTAAGCTGCCATTTCACTCGGATTCCCCAGGCTGTGCTGCTACATTCGGCGAGGTCTTACTTTGAGTGTTGTTTTTTTTTATATTCAGTTTGACATGTTTTTTACTCTGCAAAGACAGTTTAACCATCATTGGAGAATAGAAGGATTATTTAGAAAATTTAGCTTCGATTGTAGTTCACTTTAAAAATAGAAAAAAAAATTAAAACCTTGCGTAAAAATGATAAGCCTGGTCTGCATTACAGCAGGCATTGGATTAGATTTTGTGTCCATGTCCATCGTTAATTCAAATGTATTTAATGAACTCGAGAACCTCAGCGTCTACACTGTATCTCACCTTTCATCTCTGCAGGTATATTTACTCCTATTTTTCTCTTACGCTGGAAAGCATTTTCTGCAGTGCTGGCTAGAGTGAAAATTATTGTAAACCAAGTCGAGCTTAAACTAATTGCAGCAAACCGAGAGAATGAGACGCTCACTGCATCAGCAGGCATCACATGAATCCTTGAGGGGCTGGCTCTGTTCCATCAAGAGGATCCATCATGCTGTTATCTGAATGATATAAGTGTGCCGGTATTACAGGTGTAGCTATAGTACATGTGCAGCGTGTTATAAAGATTAAAATGTAAATACTGTATTGTGTACTACTACTACTAAAAAAATATTTGTCAACCAAAAGAGATGACTGACATGCAGGATGACGCTCACCAATGCTCTGAGTATGTACTGTCGGCTCTGTGCCTGTTAAACCCCTTTTGGCCAAGCTGTTGGAAACTGAATTTCTTCTGAAGTTGCCTTGTGTTTGTCAGCCAGTGATAAATCTATTCTGAAATTCATCTCTCCTCACTGTCTATCTGCCTATTCCATTAGGAAAAGAGGACTTTTATGTTACAGCAAGTTGAAGAGCTGAGGGCTTAGGGCCTGTCTGTCTGGTGGTCACAAGTGTGTCGGCGCGTGTGTGTGTGCATGTGTGCGTGTGTGCATGCTGTTATCTTCCCACACTCATGCTTCAAAGGTCTAATGTAGCCAAAGCACTGATAAACACTTTGTGAGAACCCTGGAGAGGGACTGCATGTCAAGCTGTCTATCTGTCTCACACACACACACACACACACACACACACACACACACACTAAGGGTGTCTCCCGCGGAATGTGTTTCATCAAAAGCATGATCTAAAACTTCCGTGCTTCCATTTTTTTTTCTCCCATGCATCTCCTTAGTTTTAAGACTCTGAATAAGTTGCAGGTTAACATTTCAGGAGGTGAGCAACACACACACACACACACACACACATCATCTTGATACAGATGCAGGGATGTGTACGCCTCTGGCACTCTTCTCTCTCTGATGGTTTGCTGTTTTAATGATATCAAGGGTAATGGTGCCTGATACATGGTAAACGCTACATTAGCTAACAGTCCTAAAACATCGACTCGCAGCATGCAGATGTGTCTGAGCACCATGAAGCTGTGAAGGATGTAGATGTTTATTCAGCTATTATGTGCACAGCAATTTCACCTCATACAACATTGTCATTTGAAATCTGTACACTGTGATTTGGTTCATTGGTGGCACCCTATTAATACTAAGACTAGGTCAAAATCCAGTATATGACTGGACCTCGTATGGTCATTGTGGCCAATTTGTTACAGGGATAGTCAGTGGTAGTATCTATAATGTGGATTCCTGGATGTTAAGTATTCATCTGCAATTTTCTGTAGTGGTCCCAGTAATATTTGTACTGATGTAGCATATCACATGACACACATGGTAAATTGCAGGGCCATAAAAACTATATATAAGTGTATATAATTGCACACCCGTACTTTGTCTGAATTTCCAGTGAGGATGAAGGTAGTGAAGTGGCTCATCTATTGTTGTCTCTAGCTTACATCTTAGCTCCTCCCAGTGAGGATGGAGAGAGAGATATGATGAGGATGATGTGAGGATGTAGGAATTGAATTAGACTTACTCCGGCATCATTTTTTTAAAGGGACGGAAATTACTCATGACGCAAGGCATCTCAGCTGTCAAATATGTAAGTCACCTATACTAAACTGGTGGCAACTGATAACTGCTGCTTATTATATATCTGATTATAGCCTGATAGAAATAACACAAATATATAGTTAAATCTGTTTACTGAACGAACCTAAAGAAGCAATGAAACGGCTGTAAATGTTGAAATAAAAAACTGCATATTTAGTCTGTGAAAGTCTCATGTCCTTTTCAGGCTTAGGAAAAACGAATTAGGAGACTGTGCGGCTGTATATTGTCCCTGAATAAGTCAAGATGTACTTGAAACAGAAAAGCTGATGGAAAAAATAAACAAAAAACGTCTGCACAGGGATGCAACCCCCCCCCCTCCCCTTGTGTCTCTGCTCTAAGCTCCTCTGGAAGCCTCCTCTCTGGTCGCTCCTCGTCTCCTCTGAGGTGCATTTAATGAGATTGGAACATTCTCGATGATGGTGGCAGGAGATCGGTTTCTGGTTCACAGCCAGAGGACGGAGGTGTAAGGGGGGGAGGAAGCACAAATTAGCAGGATGGAAAGCACCCTAGACAGAGCTTGCTTGCCGTTTGGAAAAACGGCATTGCATTGCAGCATTTTTTTTTTCCAATTTGTCAGTTGGTATTGTGCCTGAATAGGATTTTCTTTCACTTTGTATTTGATAACACAGGAACATTTTTGAAAGTCTTGCCTAATGTGACATTTTTATTTTTACGAATATAATATAGTGGGCTTTTTTTTCTGAGAACTTGACATATTGTCCTTGTTTTGGTCATGAGGATCCTGCTATATTGGGTTAGGTTTTCATTGAGACTGTTGTGGGCAAATTGACAGGTCATACAACAACACTGGTCTGAAGCCTGGCTCGGCTCCATGTGAAAATAATATTATGAGGCAGTGGATACCGCACGGCCCTGATGAAAACATGCTCTCAAGTGTAGGATGTTGTTTGGGCTGGATTTTAAGAAAAATATTGAATAATTAAGCAGACTTGTTTTCCTCCTGTTTTTTTTTTTTTTATTTAATTTAATTTTTTGTTTCTCCTATCAATCCTCAGATGATGGTGATTTGTGTATACCTGTGTATCTAACAGTTCAAGGCATGCTTGACTTATCACTGATTTGCTAATTATTGATGCTCTTGTGTGAAAGATAAGACATACATATTGATATTCCATAGAGCAGATGACCATGTTGCTTGTCTACTGTACGGCCCATTAAGCTTACTCTCCACTAAATACCTTCAGGTGTTGCTCTCTGTTTTCTGTTTTCAGTAGATTTTTAGAGCAAGCGTGTTTTTGTTCTCTGTTAAATGCAACATTTTACGCAGTGCTGTGAAGTAAATGTTTTACTCCCATTTCTGGTTTTTAGACCCAATCTGTGATCTTTTGCTTCTCAGAGAGCACACCTGGTGAAATAAGGTTTGTAGACAAGCGTGTGTGTCTGTATGTGTGGGTGAGAGTGTGTGTATGCTTGGGCACAGATGTACATGCTTCCACGCCATGGCTCAGTGGCTGACATTTTTGGCCGGGGTCTGATTTGATTCCCTGCTCCGGAAACATTAAATGCAGTGATTCATAGTGATTCACTTCAAAAGATTGAAGTTGAAGTGTGTGTGTGCGTATGTGTGTGCGTACGTGCCTTACTTATGTGTTTGGATGCATATCTGAATACTATATGTGTTAGCCTCTATGTAAGTGTGCTTTCGTGGAGATTCGTGTGTGTGTGTGTGTGTGTGTGTGTTATAGACTAGTGCATGCTGGAAGAGAGTTCAATTGTCCTTCAGATCAAGGTCAATGAGCTGTGCACAATCACCCTGCCCCATCTATTAGCTGTCCAGTGGAGGGTCTGGGGATGGATGGATGGAAAGCTTTGACCCAAGTAAAACACAATCACCTACGGGTGGGGAAGGTTACTGTCAAGATGTAATCAGTTACAGATTACTGATTACCTATTGTAAAACTGTAATTGGTAGAATCACCCATTGGATGTGTGCTTAATTAACAGTCAAGCGTTCAGCCCTGTAATGCAATCTGATTTCTCTCAACGCTTACCTATTTTTTTTATTTTATCTTCCTCTCCTGAACCATTCAGAGGGTGGCATTTTTCATCAGTTGAATTTCTGAAACATCCAACATAAGATTCAGTAATAGTTTTATTTTGAATGTCATTGTAACATACAGTATGAATTACTGTAACTAAGTCTGTTCATTGTAATCCCACCACATCTAATCAGTTTTCTCTCACATC
Organism: Pampus argenteus; assembly: GCA_036937835.1. Lineage (NCBI taxonomy): Eukaryota > Metazoa > Chordata > Actinopteri > Scombriformes > Stromateidae > Pampus > Pampus argenteus. Next base: position 15,447,500 of record CM072870.1, read on the forward strand.
TGACCATCTATACTTACTGCCCTTATCTATCTGCCTGCAGTCTTGGGGAATAGATCCCTTTTGGTGGGAAAGGCTATTTCTACATCTGTCAGTGGATCTCATGTGCTCCTCTGAGCACCTGTCTCCTCTCCGATCTCCCCCCTCTCTGTTTCGAAGGATTGGTTTTGGCCTGTGTTAACTGAGAGAAACATCACTATCTCATCGACCAGTCTTCTTGGCATGTAGAAAATAACCAATTGTATCATATATGACTTACTCTCTCAAACAGAAAACAGCAGGGTTTATGAGAAATGTCGTGTATATATATATATATATGCAAAGGCACTTTAGATCTATAATGCAATAGAAAGATGTGTGATCAGTCCCAAATTTATTCTGCAGCATGCAGCAATGACCTCAAATCTAGTCATAAATAACTATGTTCAGTGACGAGAAGAACAAGGTATCTTGTAACAGATGGTTTGGCTCACACAGAACCCTCATCTCAACATCATGGAGTCAGTCTGGGATTACATGAAGAGACAGAAGTAGCTGAGATGCCTGAATCCACAGAAGAACTGTGGCAAGTTCTCCAAAATACTTGGAACAACCAACCTGCCAAGTACCTTGAAAAACTGTGTGCAGGTGTGTTGAGGAGAACTGATGCTGTTTTTAAAGGCAAAGCTGCTCACACCAAGTATCTATTTCATTTAGGTTTCTTCTGTTTACTGAATTTAGCATGAGGTTAATTGATAAATAAACTATTTATGGAATTCCTTTTGCACAGTACTGTGTATACATATATATGAACACACACAAACAAGCTATGGATAGCAAACTATCACTCCCCTTTTTAGTTTAGCATCCCAATGTGAACCATAATAACATACCTGGCTGACCAAAGTCTCTACTTTAATAAAAAAAACAATTCAAAGCATAAAAAACAAAAGTGTTTAGTCTGACTCCCTTCATCCTCTGGAATGAAGGGAGATATGTTTATGATTTTCATAAGAAAAAAAGCCTGTTTCCTTGTACAGAAAGTTTTTTTTTTTTTTTTTAATAATCGCTTTATAATTTGGCCCAAGTGTTTGCACAGAAACCTTACGTGACCCCAAACCACCTGAGCTGCTGCTGGGATGCTGCTGATGTTGTTTATGTGCTCATGTTAATTAAATTACTTAGATCTGAGTGGGGGTTATTAGCATGCTAGCAGTAATAGCTAGCAGGGAATCTAATGGCCTATTATCATAATAAGTCCCTTTGGTGCACTGTGTGGGTAGGTAAAAGAGAGAGAGAGAGAGTTAAGCAGTTATGTCAGTTGTCCAGAGAGGAGAGTTACATCAAAGGACAAGTGTTGTTGTTGTTGTTGTTGTTGTTTTTTTATTTTTTTTAGCTGAATACATGACTCATTGATTTGTCCAACCTGGCTAGAATTAGATAAAGTCACTGCTGGTAAATGTGGCAATGAGGAAAGACAGGCAGTAATAACTGGACACACGCATAAATACAGTACGTAAATACACTGTTTTTTTATATATAATATTATTCATCATACTTTTGCAGTCATTTAACATATTAGAGGTCCTTAGATACCGTTGCAGAAGACGTCATCACATGCACACATACACAGCATTCCTGGAGGGGGGGCTCTGCACTGCGTCGGGCACCTGCAGCTGTGCCCCCACTCTGCTCATTACACACCTGTTTCTACATACCGGACTTCTGCTGCACATATGCTCTCCTTCTTGTGCTGAATATGGTACAATGTCGTGTTTATCCAGTGTGCTTTCGTTTTAACAACTGTTGTATGCATTGCTTAAAGGTTGAGATTTTGTAGTTGCATTCTGAGACGATGTTTATTTTTCTTGAATAATTTGTAACATATGCTTTTCCCACGAGGGAAGTTTAGCTTTTTTTTTTCTGGCTCTTAATCCCTTGTTAGTTGAAAATTTACTACATATCTTCCTTTTATTGCTCCACCTGCTACACTTTGCTCCGTCAAACTCTTCAGCACTATACAAAGTCTCCAGTTTGACTTCAAATCAAACCCCAAGAGCAAAGAAGGAAGATCTGGCATTGCCCTCTGCTCATTAACTCTAAATTTTCATATTCAAAGTGTCTTGCTTTCCATCTGTAGAGATGGAGAGAAAGACTTATATAATGTATGCTGCATATATTCCTACTCCCCCATGCAGTTTGAAACTATGCACCAATAAGTTAATTATACCTGTCCTCTGACTCACATTTTCACTCATCTACTCCAACATGCACTACTTTTTGCTTCCAAAAGGAGTTCAAGTGGATATGTGTCGTTTGACAGCTCACTTGACTGTTAAATTTACTCTATTTGCTTTGATAATTAAAATGAAAGAAACTAAATGTAATTTTTCATCCACGTGTCCACCTCCACTTGTAGATGCCAAAGCCTGTCCATCCAAGGATTTCCAGTGCCGTAATGGGAAGTGTGTGGCACCAATCTTTGTCTGTGATGGCGATGACGACTGTGGAGACTCCAGTGATGAGGAGAAGTGCTCGGCTCCCACCTGTGGCCAGCACGAGTTCCGCTGCAATGACTCTGAGTGTATCCCAGCGCTGTGGAGTTGCGATGGTGACCCAGACTGCAAGGATAAGTCAGATGAGTCCATGGAGCGCTGCAGCAGGAGGACAGAGCCCCGGAAACCTCGCTGCCCGGTGGGCGAGTTCCAGTGCGGGAGCGGGGAGTGTGTCCACATGAACTGGAAATGTGATGGAGACGCAGACTGCAAGGATAAATCTGATGAAGCTAACTGTCGTAAGTGGATATGCTGTATTTATGAGGATGAATGGATGAGTGTGTGCGGAAAGTGAATTAGTCTGTAAATTAGTGTTTACAGAATATTTTTGCTGTTGTTCTTTATATCAAGAAAGCTCCAGAAGAAACCACATTTTTCCTGCAAACAACAGCTCTTGCTTCTGCACCATATAACTCCATGGTTACGGTATTGGAAAGACCGATAAAACCATTGGCATTCCTTCATTATAATGAACATGCACAATATTTAGTCTATTCCTAAATAATTGCATGACTACATTTTAATCTTTGGAGAATAGCTTCATTTTGGGCAGACTGCACATGTTTGGGGAGGTAGCTTTGCTTGTTTGATGAGCCGGGAAGAATAAACTACATTAGCAGCATTTACCATGATAGAGGAATTTGTCATTGAATTGTAACTTTATGGTTCTTTTATGTATTTGTATCTGTTCTACAGCTTCACATAGTACTTGTTAGGATGATACATTGTTGGCTGTGTTTTTCTTACCGAATTTCTTAATAATTATAATACCAGTTATAGCCTTTAATGGGGGGCGATTAATGGAGACCATAATAATGCATGTTGTGGAACAATGGCATGCGTGTGTTTCACCACTACTAGCGGGCTATACTCTAAAGTCGGACATGCTGAACAAAGACTATGTGACAAATCTTGTTGTGCCACCAAATGATTGAAGGAAGATCAATGCTAACTGTATCACAATGATCCATGAGTGTGTTGCCATGCAACCATGTGATCTGTCGAAGCAGAAAGAGAACCTCTGAGTGGATATGTGTGACCGTATGTGTTTGTTGTGCGAGTATGTGTGCGTGCATGTGTGGGAGGTGAAGGTCCTTCATCAAGCGAGACCCCATCTGGTCTCCTCTTCACACTCCCACGCAGCACTCAGGGAGATGACAGCAGACTCGCACATACGACATGATACATACACACACACACACACACTCACAAATCCGATACAGGCACATTAACAGACACATGTGTACATGGAGAACTTATCTGTGCTTACACAGTAGCTGAGAAATCATCACACAATCATAGAGGTTTGGTATTATATATATATATATATATATATATATATATATATATATATATATATATATATATATAAAGCACAAGCAGCGGTTACATATATGCACTCGCTATCAAATCATATCAATCCTAAAAAGTTGCAATCCATTTGCTAACTACCTTGCTAGATTAAGGTATAATTTGAAATGTTTTTTTTTTTTTCCAGGTTACAATTAAGGCTTTTATTATCAATAAAGGCATGAAACAAAAATACACAGTAGATCTATGTAAACAAGAGAAAACATGACTGCACAGTAATGACTTCTGACAGAGCGACATCAAGTGAAGTGGTCTCGCTTGGGCTACATGTACCCGTGGAATCATCTGTCTCAGTAACCTTGTTCACTGTTTCACAAATATGATGAGACAGATTGGGACGGCTGTGACTCAGAGGTAGAGCGGTCGTCCATTAATCGGAAGATAAGCGGTTTGATTCCCGGCTCCTCCAGTTTGCATGTTGTAGTGTCCTTGGGCAAAACACTTAATTCTAAATTGCTCCCATGTGTATGTGTCACCACTGTGTGAGTGAAAACCTCTTGATGCGCAGCAGACGCCTCTAAATATATTGTATTGCTTTGAGTGGTCGAAAAGCATACTGCTAAATAAGTGCAGTCCATTTATATGTCTGCCTAATAATGAAATAAGTTAGTTTGAAATGTCTGCGTAATGTAAATGAGAGAGCAGATCGCAGCTTTGGGAGGCGCAACATTTCAATGTAAATCAGGAATGTGAAAATCATTGCGTATCTCCAGTTTGTTCTCTCCTCCTCTGCTCCGTTCAAGCTTTGCTCATTCCCAGAGAACTGTCCCCTGGTTATTATCTTATCTGAAACATCTGTCTCAATAATCCTGTGTTATTTCACAGACATGCTGAGACAAGTAGATGTGAGAGGGGGTGACAGGAGGGTAATGTAAATGAAAAATGGTCATATCATATCTCTGTTTGGTTCCTCGCTTTCCCCCCTCTGCCAAATTATTATTACTATTCATCCTTGAGATTTATCATAATTAGCTGAGCTCAGATCCCAGTCATTTGGCTGAAAGAATCAGCAAATTTTTTTTTGATGGCAAAGGATTATGTCTTCCACACTGTGCTGATTTTAGCATTAACATGTGTGTCTTTATTATTTGTTTAAGCTTTAGAAGGCTGAGTCAGCATCCCTGCGTGTTGCTGTACAGGTGTATTTAAGTGGCGTGTTTGTTTGTTTGTTTGTTTGATGATTGCTCACTTGGTGTGAAACAGTGTGTGTGGAGCATTGTTTTATTCCATATTTCCTGATACTGCTTTGTATTTTCGTGGGCTCCATAGCCATCGATCATCGCTTGGCGTAGACCCAGTCCAAAACACAACACATGAATAATTAAACAGCCAGTTAAAAAGACGAATGAGTTAAATAAACCTGCCCTCTGCCGTTAGAGCAAGCACAAACAAATGCCGATACACACTTGCAGACACACACACACACACACACTCAATAGGTCACTGAATGTGGGTTTTCCCTCAGACATTGAATGACTACCTGCGTGGTTTTCATTTCCATCTGGGCCTTTTCTGTGCAGGTAAGAGTTCCTCATGACTGATTACTCTTGCCTTGGGATGCACTCCAAGTTGGCCTGATAAAAGAAACAAAACACATACTGGACACACATATCTTCAGAGATGCATTAGGGGAATGCAAATGATGCAAATGTGTATGTGTGCACAGTTTATAATGATGAATGAAAAAATAGAGATGTGTTGTACAGGTTTAAATGTATTAGATATAGTACTATAGATACATGTATCTGTCCATCTGTGATTTTGTGTATATTTGCTTTGTGTTATGATCCTATAGCTACATGAGACCAATCTTGCTACTGTGATAATATTAATAATAATGTAACATGTCAAATTTGAACATGTGTCTGTTTTTTTGCTTTATGTCCCCCAGCCCTGCTTACGTGTCGACCTGATGAGTTCCAGTGTGGTGATGGTTCCTGTATCCACGGCACTAAACAGTGTAATAAAGTTCACGACTGTCCAGACTACAGTGATGAAGCTGGCTGTGTGAACAGTAAGTGTCAAATCACTACGAGAAGGAAAGAGATATGCAACATGCAAACAAATGTCTGGCTGTATTCACTCACACCTTGTATCAGCAGTGCAATATGACACTCATAAACTCGGTGAAATTTGGGCTATCGAGTATCACAGTAAATTCCTATACCATATACTACAGCTAATAAAATGGTGATGCAAGCCTTTACAAATGTACCCTTTGCATATCATAGGCTTCATGCATTTTGCTTGTCTGTCTTATCTGTGTAGTGTCTACAACAAGTCCTGCTAATTAAAATCTCAGCAAACCATCTCTTACCTCACACCATAACTACCAATAACCCATGTATATCTATAGGTAGGTATAGTTTTACAGTAAGGTTCACAAGACATCATGTTTAATTTACTGATGAAAATCTTTTTATACACAGAAAAAAAAATTAACAGAAATGTGTGCTTTTTGAATTGATCATGCTACAATTTATATGTTAGAAATGCACATCTTGGTAAGACTGAGTTTTGTGTTGCAGAATAATAACTTAGTTCAAATGGAGCTGCTGAAGTCCCTGATGGTGGTATTTCTCTAGCTAAAAGGAAAAATGGAAGCACATTAGTACAGCAAACGGAAGCCTAATTTATAACTTATAACTACTGTTGTTTCTTCTCCGTAGCTACAAAGTGTGACGGGCCAAGAAAGTTCCGCTGTAAGAACGGGGAGTGTATTGACAGCAGTAAGTTGTGTGACAACGTAAAAGACTGCAAAGACTGGTCTGACGAACCTGTGAAGGAGTGTGGTAAGATCACGCCTCTGCATTTCTCCTCACACACACACACACACACACACATACACCTACATACTAGGGTACTCATTAGATCTTTCACCACCTCAGGCCCGTAGTGTACGCTCATGGTAGTGTAATAGCACTGATCAACACACTCATTCGTAGGCATCATTAAGTACTTGAAGTGCGGGTGGTCACGCTTCTTAGTAAAAGGAGCTTCATTTGATCAAGGCAGGGTAAATCAGGACATTTCTCAACTGCCTTGTTGGGATCAAAGAACCATGCGACTCTGCCCTCTAGTGTGATCTTAGCCAGGAAAATACGTGACCAGACTACATTATCCATAAGGAGCCGCACGGATTATCCACACACCCTGGATAATAACCATTCAGCAAGCTTCAGTCATGGATCTCGCATCACAAGCAGTGCAATCCAGCTGCAAACAGAGTTGAGAAAAACATACCTGTTATGTATCCTATATAAAATTCAGCTCCTGTAATTGCAGTTGAAGTAACTTGTGTTGCATCAGTGACTCAAGTTCATGCGCAAGTAGAAGTCTCTTCACTTCACTGCCTGAATTGCTCTGAAGAGGAGTGATCTCAAGCCAGTCATATGGGTATAAAATGATATGTGAGCACGCTGCCCTTTCGTCTACAGCTCTGATCTTGAGGCAGATAGATATACACTGTAATGACATTGCCCTGTAACCATATCATTAATGTTAAACATAATGTTCTGTGCGTCTCAAGGGCAAAACCGTACACCCGTATATTGTTTTAAATATAACTGACAACTACCATTATCCACCACCTAGAAAATGTGATTGTTCTTGAACCAAGGCCAGGCAGGCAAAAACAACGTAAAATGGTTAAAAACGAATTTATGTCAGCATGAGAAGAAAGGAAAACAAAAACCCTTCTTTATCCCAGAGGAGTTGAATTTAGTTGAGTTCTCCTAAGGTCAGGTTACATGTCAAGGTCCCTCCAGACACATTTTAAAACATTTTAAAACACTCTGTTTCATATGGTATTCTCACAAAAAGTTGACTTACCTCATTAAAAATTCTTAAAATAACATCTATTCCCTCTTGTCCCTTAAAAAAATCCAGAATATATAAATATGCAAATGTTTTTCCTTTAAAAAGTTTAACTGCAGAAAACAAGATGTCTCCTTTTTCACTGAACAAATCACTAGAAGTTTCACACTTGTGTAAAGGCATCTTTAGATGTGTGTGCAATTACAACAGTTGTGTTAGTTTACTGCATGTGACACTGTGTAAGCAAAGTGTCCTCTAATGTCAAACTCAAACATTCAAGTGTAGTAACAATAAGCAAAACACATGGACAAAAGTAATTTGACACCATTGTATCTACAAAGATGCTTCTGCAACAGTTTCCCTTCTTTTGAAAAGATTTTGCAACCTGGCAGCAGGGATTCGCTCCCATTTATCCACAAGAGCATTACTAAGGTCAGGCAATGATGTTGGGGGATAAGAGCCGGCTCAAAGCTGGCGTTCCAGTTCATCCCAAAGGTGAGATCAAGGACAGTCAAGTTGGAAACCCCTTTCCTTATGGACCTGGCTTTGCGCGCTTGGACATTGTGGAGTTTTCACATGTAGCGTCTTATTCTGTAACTGTCCTGCGAGATCAAAATGAATCAGTTACATTTTTCTTTCAATAATTTCTTGATACTGAGCTGATGTTTTGTTGCACTGTCTGTACTATAAATTACAGCCTGAATTTAAGTTAAATGTCATGCTAATTTCTCAAAGCCTTTACTTCCCTCTGTCTTTCTCTCGATTTCTGTTCCTGCTGTTTCGCTCTTTCTCCCTCACTGCTTCTACACTTTCTCTCTCTTCCGGTGTCACTGTGTCACAGCAGTATATGTAGCCTGGAAGCTTAAATCTTTAATGTAAACCGGTAATGAAGTACCAGCTTTAGCTTTCTGCAGCTCCCCGTAGTGTAGTTGAAAGACAAAGGGATAAATGGAGGTGCAGGAACTGATTGAGAGGGAGTCCAATCTGTTCTGCTGAAAAAATAAGGAGGGAACGGAGGTGATGAAGGAGAGCATGCGTCTGTGTAACTAAAGATGTCATAGTGGAGTGGCACCTGGTGCTCGTTTCAAAGCTCCCTGTTGGATAATGGATCAGTTCCAGGCGTTTTTGCCTGCAGGCCATGAACACACACACAAACAAACACACAAACACAAGCAGGCATGATTGTACAGTACACGCACCCATACCAGTGTCTCTCTTTTTTTTATGGTTTTCAAGCTCACCATGTTCATTTGGAATGGAAATATGACACAAACTCATTTGACAGGGCTAAAATATCTCAACTGGCAGAATGATTACAACTATTCACACACACACATACCGTATTGTCCGTACTATAGAGCGCACCTAAATATAAGCCGCATCCACTAAAATTTGAATGAAATAAATATTTTGTCACATATAAGCTGTTCCGGACTATAAGCCACCGATATCCAGGCTGAGAAATTAGACAGAAAGATTTTGTACCATAAGTGTTTATTTATATACCTGAACTGATTGAACAGTGCCACAATAAAAGTAGCAATAAAAGCGCTGATAAACAAAACAGAAAAGTCATTGATGGTTTCATTCATCTTCTTCCTGTTACTTTACTTTATTTTTCTTCCTCCTGCAAACTGAAACCATTAAACACCAAATCGCTGTCACCTTTTCCTCCTGCACACTGTTAACTACATAACATATTAAAGTGGCTTCATTCTCCCATGCACTGAAGCCACAACTCACTATTTATCTTCCTCCTGAGCATTTAAAACTAATGAACACCACACCACTGTCACTTAATTTCTTCTGCACACTGAAGCCACCGAAGTCGTCCTCTTCAGCGTCGGAGTTGAACAGCCTCAGATAATCTTCATCACATACCGGCTCACCATAGATTCATTAACGGCAAGCTTACGTGCAGCCGCTCTGTTTCCTTCACGGATAGCCAGATCGATGGCATTCAACTTAAAAGCTGCATCATAGGAATTTCTTCGTGGGTTTTCCATTTTGAGGGGGTGAGGGTGTAATAATATCATATACCCCCTGTGGGTTGAAGAAAAAGTCATAGAAAAGCTGCATCTCTGTATAAGCCGCATGGTTCAAAGTATGGGAAAAAAGTAGCGGCTTATAGTCCGGAAAATACGGTAAAACGTTCAAACTTGTGTGGTGTTTTCTTTTTTTTGTCCAACTATTTCTTTGTGTCTATCTGAAGTTATTTCATCAATATTCAATTCCCATTTAATTCTTGTCTCTATCACTCTTTCCTCCTTCTGCCCCTCTATCTGCAGGCTTGAATGAATGTGCAGACAACAATGGTGGCTGCTCCCACATCTGCAGGGACCGGAGAATTGGTTATGAGTGTGACTGTCCCTCTGGGTACAAGCTCCTGGATAAAAAGACTTGCGGAGGTAACAAAAAAAAGATGGTGCTTTAATGCAGTACAATCTCACCTTGTCTGGGCTGGACTATCCAGACCTTTTCTGTCTAAGCTGACTTCTGGCCATATTCTGGTTAAAGGAATAGGTCAGCATGTTTAATAGTTCCATTTGAGACAGATAACAGTGTCTGCATTCACTAGCTCTGGGAAGTGTTTAGACCAGCTTAACACAAAGACTGGAAGAAGGGGGTAACCTTTTGTGAAAACCACTTTCTACAGCAATTTTAAATCTGCCTTGTTTATTTTTATACGTTGTATTTAGTTTATTTCTTACATGTAGAAATTACAATGTAACTTGAGACATTCTGGAAACTTTTTTAGCTTTATTTACATTTTATTACATCATGTATGTTATTACAGCATGCCATGGCGCATCATAATTGGTCTATTTCAACTTTTGCTCTATTCTACTGAAAGTTTCTTGTTGCAGGATAAGTAATGCTTTTCACTCATTCTCACCGAATGTGTGTGACAATACACGGTTAGCAGACTTGATAATGAACATGTACCAAAATGACTGCGTGTCCATAGTTTTGTTTTGATCTTCGTGCCTTTGTGCCGTGTTTCTCCCCACAGACATAGATGAATGTGAGAACCCAGATGCCTGCAGTCAGATCTGCATCAACTACAAAGGAGATTATAAGTGTGAGTGCTACGAAGGATATGAGATGGACCCTGCCTCTAAGACCTGCAAGGCTGTGGGTAAGCCATTCATCACATACGCAAACACCAATAAACACACTGTCATGGGCACACATGTACTTAAAAGGAGCACATTGAGACTCACTCTTAGATACACAACAATTACTCTCCCGATTTCAGCAGCCCTAGCTACCGAGTTACATCCTACACTATTCTCTCTCTCTGTGGAACCCTTTGAAAGGAGAGACTTGCTTTGTATGCAGGTCCTGAACAGCAATCTGTGCAAAGATAAATATTTGCCATCTTTTTTTCTGCAGTCCTCACTAATGGAAAGTTTTCAGCCAGCTGCCTCTGCTCTCCCTGGAGTGTCGAGGGAAAGATGTTGTGTGGGTGGGGGTCTGTTCGCTCACGAACGGACGCAGGCTGGGTCTGTACCCCTCGCTGGGCTGGGTAAACACTCTAGGCAGTGGTATGAATGAAAAGAAAAAGCTACACCAGGCAAGATTGTCATTGAAAAATGGCCCGCCTAAATCCTGGAGTGAAAATGAAACTGCTGCTAGTTCGCAGAATGTCTTGAAAAGCTCCACTTGAATTCTGGGTGTTTTCAAAGCACCTTCTTATTCTCAGTCTGTTACAGCTGGTTTTACTGATAGCAAATGCTGCTTTAAACACCTGCGGATTAGTTTTACCGCTGATAAATTGGAGCCTGTGATGTAGTGATAAAACTTGATTTACATTTAACATCGAACAGTGCTGTAAGGAGACGAATCATTCCTGAGACCCTCATGAGGTAAAATCTATATCACCAGACAGTTTTGACTTTCAATGCTGTTGCATTTCCAGGTAAAAGAGTAGAGGGTTACCTGCTGATACATTAAGTGATTTACCTGTGCTATTAAGTTCTTCACGGAGACCCTCGTTCTAGCTGTATTAGTGCCTTGCAACTACCCTTTGACTTACGTCGGGAAGGGAACCTTTAACTTGGCAAATTAACGTTTCTGTAGGCAAAGGGAGAGGAAAGAGTGTTATTAGCGATTACTGATGTCTGTCTTAGGTTAAGTCATTATAGGGTGAACTGGTCTGGTAATGAGACAGAGCTTAAAGGAGAAAACAGGCCCACACTCTTAAGCTAAGTGGCTTAAAAACACCATTGATTGCTTCATGTGTCTCTGTGTGAATCTTTGTTACTGTGAATCGGAGTGAGCGGTCCCCGTCAGAGGCCGACGCATGTATTAGTGGGAAGAATAGGCAAGGGGATGGATGGATGGGTGCATTGTATGAATAACTCTCTCCTCAATGAAGTAATGCAAAGATACATTCGTACTGTCGATTGTGGCAGATGTTTATAGCGTGCGTGAGGGAGAGACTGATAATGTGACAGGATTATTGTTTGTGTTGGGGTTTATTTATTCAGAGGCACAAATAAGGATGAGGCCATCAATTCAGAAATGCCTGCTTTGTGAAGCTGAGGTAATGTGGACTTAATGAAGCTGCATTTGGCCATGAACTTTCCTTCCTGGACACACACACACGGACGCCCAATCACACACATGCGCACACACACACACACACACACACACACACAGACATTAGCATACATATACACTTTTTAGACTCCTTTCACACAAATGCACATGTAGTTATTTTGAGGAGTCACATCAACATTCATACACAGATGCAATTCCTTTGTGACTGACTGGCCAGGAGGAATGTCGTGTCCTGTGATAAGATGTGACACGTGCCAAGTGCCAACATCATTTGCACATATTGAAGTTCAGGGTGCAAAATGCCACACTGTCATTTGTGCTTCTATCTTGGAGTCACGCAGCAAAACAGAACGCCATCACTTTGAAGCTAGATGCAATGCCATATATAGACATGGTTTTTTTCTGCATTTCCTACTATTTTCCGTTGTTAGTGGATCTCATTTTCTTTTGCTTTTTCTTTTTATAATTAATTTTATTTTTAAGTATTATTTTCTTCTAGTTTATAGTTGCTTGTTCTTCAATTTACTTGTGAATTCTGTATAAAAAAGGTAGAGGCAATGTATAAGCCCTTTTACCTTGCTACCTTGCACCTTTCTTTTTGTTATTTCCTTATTATTTCCTTAAAAAAAATGCTTTCTCCAATGTACAGTAAGTACATTTAATCCTAATCCTAGCGCAGGGTTTTAACTTCTGCAGATTAATTTCAGAATAATGTGCAACTGTTGAACGAGCAATGCTAATTAAAAGTAAAGTCCCAGGTTGGAGTCATAATGTGCTCCCTCTTCTAAGCTGGTATTTGTGTGTGTGTGTATTTGTATTAGTACGTGGCAGTGTCCATTAGGTCCCTGGAAGAAAGCCTTTGCGCTACACTAATTGTATTCATTGTTTTTGTGTTTACACCTTTATGGCTGTGATGCCACTCACTGATTTGTCACCTAGAGTTATTATTGTATGTGTATAAGAGAGCGAGAGAGAGAGAGAGGAAGTGTTTTGTATGAGAGGCACGGAGAGAGGAAAAAAAAAGCGTGGTGTGACGGCCAGTCCACACAGATTGCATTTTCTGTGAATGTTCTGGACTCGTTTAAATTGTGGATGACTTTGAGTGTGTGTCGTTGAAACACAGCACCGGTAAATAATCAAACAATCAAGCAGTTAAATAAATGTTTATGACGGGTATAAAGAAAGGTAATGATGTGATTGTGCAGTGGGAATATATTACAGGTACATACACAAACTGCTTGAACATGCAGGACACACTGTCACAATAATGTAGAGGAACTTTACAAATGACCTACAGACTATAGTCCTGCTTTCTGTTTTGTGCCCTTGTTTCCTTCCCTTGTTGTGTTCCTTGTTCTCTCTCTCTCATCTACAGTGTACTGCAGACTTAACCGCAGTGCCTAGAGCAGTTTGTGCCACACACTTGACAGTTTGAGCACACACTTTTCAAAAGGAGTTTAAAACAGTGGTCAGATTTTCCCTATTGTCAAAAAAATTTTGCCACGGGATTTAAGATTTTGTCTTTGTACTGTCAAACCTCATCTTAAAGTTTTTCTCACAGTTTTAGGCTTTTAATGGAATGGCCCATAACATTTTATTCAACATCCCATTTTGACTGTGAGAACAAGGAGATGTTATTTTACAGTACAAATTTTCAGTTAGATTTTTATCATCTGTGTTTCTTCTTTTTATTTTTATTTTTCCCCTTTGCACAGATCATAATTTAATAACGAAAGCATAAGGAACTGAAAGCTTAAACATTACAGTTACACAATAACTGTAGAAGAAAATGCAACTATTTCTCAGGGAGGCTGTGAAATAATGAAGCTTTATATAACTTGCTTTGTCACAGGAATGCTAGCAAAAGGGATGACTTTTTGACATTTGACACAAATTGAGCATGTTCCTGCTGCAGCATCTATTCGTCATTATGTAGCATGGTCTCTGGGACCTAACGAGTATGGCTGATCTGGACATGTTTGTCTACTTCCAGACATAATATCATCCTAATAACCTCAGCCAGTCTGCACTCATTCACACTCGCTTCTTTAAGCATCCCCATTAGCCTTTTTGAGAACATGGTCTGAAGAAAACAGTGACTCAGTTTTTGTTTTTGTTTTTTTGAGGAGGTGGAGGACATATTGCTGTGACAACAGTGATGAGGAATAAGAGATGTTGTCTTGAAAAGTCAGTCAGGAGGATTAATTAAAGGGAAGTTAGATCTTAAATATTCTTACTTTGCTCCTCTAATCCAGTCTTTATCTACAAACCTGACTTTCTCTCTGCTGCAATCACTTGATCTGTCAATATTTTTCACTTCTCTCTCCTCCCTTCTCTAATTACATCATTTCTTCATAACTCTCCATCCATTACGTTTGCTTCTACCTCTCTCTCCATCTCGCTTCGTCTCTTTCTCTGTCTCAGCAGGTGAAATTGATGGTTACAAACCTAGTAGTCAGAGGAAAATGATTTGATCCAAACAGTAGTAGAAATGTAATATTTTCTCCCTGTGCAGTAGCCCATAGTAAACCAGGGCTGAGGAAACCTATCGAGGTATGGTTGGCTCTATGTGAGAACATGACGTGTGTGTGTGTCAATGTTTCCCAGCATTGTCTTCTTTAAATGCTCTGTGTGGTATTTCTGCTTTACTGGACAGTGGAGAGTGACATGAAAGATAGGAGAGAGAAGAGGAGATGAAGGAAAGGAACTACAAAATAAGAAGGGAGGGTATAAAGATAAAAAAGACTTAGAGTATCAAGAGAAAAGTGTGCTGCATTTGGGTGTAGCTATTGTATGCAGGTGTACAAACATACTGAGATATTTTTTGTGTCTATGTGTACTAAAGACAGAGTTGACCTTGTCGACTGCATGGCAATTATTCAAATGCTTGAGTCATGCTCATCGTCATCCTGCTGAGAAATGTGCCCGAGGTAACCGATGTGCCAGTGAACAGCATGTAATGTTTGCACCTGAGAGGAAGAGAAGCCAGAAACACACTTTTGACATGCTGTTGCACTAAAAATAGAACACGTCATGTCTAGTTTTACTGGATCTACTTTATCCACCAGCACATTGTGCTTCATTGCTTTATCCAGCAACAGGACACACACTAACACACATCGAAAAGACGATGTCTTTAAATAGACGTCTCCCTTTTTTAATGCTTTTAGCATTAGGCCACCTCGCATACTGCATGTGTTATTTCCTGCAGAACATAATTGTGTGAATAATTAAGTGAGCAGCATTATATTGTGACAAAAAGGTTCTGTGTATGTGTGTCTGTGTCGTATTTTATTTTTAAAAGGTTTATTTAGATTATTTATTTATTTATGCTCACATCATCAAAAATACATGCCTCATGGCCCTAAATAGTTCAAATGCAAAACAAGACTGCAGTTAGCTCACATAATGTTCCCTCTTAGGAATAAGAATAAACACATCACCCATGGTATATTTCTCAACAACAGTATGTGTAGGTTGTTTACAGTGTCTCTGATTTTCATGTCATGTCATTTTAACAGTCAGAATGTCTCTGTTTTAACCATTATTTATATCCCTGGACCATTTCCAGGTGTTGTAAACCTGGACTAAACATCTTGATGCAGAATTGGATCATACTATGCAGCCAGTCAGCAGCACTGAAGCTTGAAATCAATGTGACCTTGTTTATCTAAAGGCTCAGAAACAACGTGGATTGTACATAAGCAGAGATTTAGACATGCAGCATTCACCTTTCATACACAGGTTTGGGAAATGTACTGTAATTGTCAAGATCAGCGAAGCTTTCCTCATCACATGTATACAAACACTTGTGATGGATAGTATTGCTGATGGCCCTGTCTTCTACCGAATAATGGGAGTGATGAATGCTCTCTTTTGGGATCACAATAGTAGGTCAATGCGCCTCACGGGTCTCCATCCACCTCCTGAGATCCGAGGCCTCTCTGTCTCTATTTGCCAATGTCAAGTAATAAACATTTTTCACAAGAACACCGCTCACACATGAGTGTGACATGATTGTCTTTCCCGCTCCAACAGGAAAGAGTCCGTACCTTATGTTCACCAACCGCCACGAGATCCGTCGTATTGATCTGATGAAGAGTGAATACACACAGGTGGTTCCCACGCTGAAGAATGCCGTGGCCCTGGATGTAGACGTGTCCATTAACAAGATGTTCTGGTGTGATCTATATCATCGGAAAATATACAGGTATACACACATACACACATCTCTTTGCCATAACATGTCGTGTATGATTAGATGATATTTATTTTTGGGTTACATGAGTGTACTGTGAGTGTACATGTAACCTTGACAAAAAACAGGAGGAAAATACGTTTATTTAGCTGTGTTACTGTTTCATTGTGATATAAATAATTTAGATTATATTATAGAATTATAATTTGGTGTGAATAATGTGGATGCTGTAAAAACAAGCGTGAAGAGAGGTTACTGAAGCCTGTGTGAAACCATAAATGCCACCGTACAGACGAGAGCCGGGACTTTGAAAGTTTAGATAACGCTCTTTCCTTGTTCTTGAGCCAATCTGTCATTCTGTTTCTCCTCTGTCCATCCATCTTGTCTGTTTCAACCTGTCGCACCTTCTGGTAGCAAGACAGACACACCTGGGGGTTTTGTGTGTGCGTGTGTGTGCGTGTGTGTGTAGGACAAACAGCTCTACCTTTTACTGTCAAACAGATGACACAGCCCTGCAGGTGTGACAAACACACACCCAAATACACATACTGTAGATACATCATTGCTGTGTGTGTGTTTGTGTGTGTGTGTGTCACCCCGATGGCTGGCAGGTAGTGGGAGGGACCTTCTATCATCTCAGCTGAGCCATATGCTCTCCCTAATTTTACTACCTCAATAATCACCACCATTAATCATCTGCATGCACACACACAAACACACACACACACACACACACACATATATATATATATATATATATACTGCAACACAAACTCAGTGATAAACTTCTCTTGTGACAGAGAAAGGACAAATAAACTCGTTTGTCACGATAATTCCGGTCATTGTTGTCCTGTGTGTCCTATCTGTGATGCAATACAATTGTTTGTTTCTTAACAAACGATACAGTGATGTTGGTATGTTTTAGTGTCATTTTGAGAGTTCCAAGAATATTTTGATGATTATCAGGATAATAATATTGTGAATCGCAATTATATTTTGTCCAGGATCATCCAGTGTCATCCAATACCTACCTAAATGGTTCCTCCTCCTTGGCCCTCACAGTGATAGGGTAGTTTTTCAGGCTAATTCATAGTGATTTGCATGCTACGGGTCGATGACTTGTTAATTTCTTCTCATGATGGAGATGTCTGTTACAAACAATAAAACAGTCAATTAAAGATGCAATCTGAAGTGGTCTTGGGCCCATCTGTCCCTATCTCATTCCTTATTCCAGCCAGCCATTTCACAGCGCTGTCTGTCATCTACAGTTGCTTAATACAACACTGTTGCACTAGCAACATGAGGGATTTTATCCAAGTCCAGAACTCATTTAAATTTGCCCCCTGAGTGAGAGACAAGTGTTGGATCTATGTTATAAACCCTGGGAGACAAAAGCCTTTTATTATCTATCGCACGACAGAAGCACGCTCCCCTCCATAGATGAAGGCATCTGCGGTGGCAAACAGTAACACACCCAATTAACAACACAATCTGTTTCCAAGCCCTAGACTCATTCATCTCTATCTCATCCTTCACGCCAGCCCTCTCCTTTAGATTAAGATGCTCTTCCCATCCATACGTCTCGTTTTATACACTCTGTTAACATGGGATGATTGTGTATAAATTGGGACATTTCTTTTTTCCAACCTTTTAACAAGGATGTCTTGTACTGTCTTGTTTTATAGCCCTTATGTAAAGAAGGAAGTAATGTGCTTTGCCTGAAAATGTGTCACTACTAAAGGAGTTCAGGGAGGAAGAAAAAAAGAGAGGAGCAGCAGCAAGAACGAGTAAAAGAGAAATGGACAGAAAGCAAGCAGGAGGCAAGAGGAAGGTGAAAAGAGATTGAAAAGACGGATAGATGCAGTGGGGGAGTGACAAAAACAGAAAGAGGCTGGATGTTTTCTAAGCTGCTTATAGAAGGAGACAGGCTCATTCTCCCTGCGATGGGCTGTTTGGTAGGAGGGCTTATGTTGTTTATAGAGGTGCCAGGTTTAGGTGCCCCTGACATAGCAGTGTCTACCATAAGGAATACCTGATTCCCACCATCTACAGCTATGTCAAATACACGTATATTATAACTCAAAGCTTTCTTCACAAGAAAATAAAAACCAAAATAATTGATCCAAAGTTTGTGTGATTTAGTATGCTTTCTCCCATTTTCAGCCTGCTCCTAAATGATTGTGTAAATTCATAATTAAAATTCAGCATGTGGAACTGACTGACGCACCTCTTTTCTTCGATTCACCAGTGCTTACATCAACAAGGCGAGTGACACTTCGCAACAGGTGACACTCGTCGACTATCTCCACTCCCCTGAGGGCTTGGCCGTTGACTGGGTTCACAAGAACATCTACTGGACCGACTCGGGCAACAAGAGCATCTCTGTTGCCACCGGAGATGGCCGAAAGAGGAAAGTGCTGATAGGCACTGAGCTGAGCGAGCCGCGGGCCATCGCAGTGGATCCACACCAAGGGTGAGTGAGAGAAGATTGGGGGTGAGGGTAGACATTTTGGAGAGCGTAGAGAGATTTGGGACAGATAGACGAGAGCATGAGAACATGGCAAAGGAGATGAGCAAAAGGGCAGGAAACAGAAAGAGGGAGTGGGGAGGTTGGAAGAATAACAGATGGAAGCTGAATATGCTAATTAGAGGTAAAGTCAAAGTAATTCTAGAGAAACAATACAACCTTTTAACTACACTTCCTGTTAACGGTTTATCTTTCCACAGGTTTATGTACTGGTCAGACTGGGGAGGTCAGGCCAAAATTGAGAAGGCTGGGATGAATGGGGTGGACCGACAGATACTGGTGTCTGAACACATTGAGTGGCCCAATGGAATAACCCTGGGTAAGGAAAGACAGAAAACATGTAACTTTAAACATGTTGTGCACTAGTAGGGGCAATTTGGTTATTGGCAATTAATATTAATAATTAGACGGGGCAGTTATTAATACTTAGAAATAATTACCAATAGTAAATAGCCAAATTGATAAAACCAGAATACAGAGTCAAAAGGTTTGCAAAGAACGAGTCCAAGCACTGACTGTTATGAATCCAGCAACTATCACAATCATATAACCACAACATACAGGCAACATGCATATAATGGCAATAGCATTAGCGATAGTTGTAATCAATGTAATCAAATGTTTGAGGTATTTACTCCCTTTTACAACCAGAACGGGTGCGTTGGGAGTAGGAGGGTCGCAGTGCCGTCTATATTACCCGAGTGACATCACTAGGGATCCCTGCTGTTTTTCGTATGGTAGAGGTATGAATTATGAGGGTCATGGCGCCGTTTTCAAACTTCAGCCAACTCTGGCTCAGGCTCAGGCCTCTATATGGTTCTCTTCAGAGCACATGAGTAGAGATCCCAAGAAAACATTTAAGGCTGATTTGAGAGGGAAAAGATGATAAGGTGGGACAGAAAACAATCATCTCTGAAAGAAGTTTAAAAAAAAAAAAGTTATAAGGCTGATATTTCATTTAGAGAGGAGGAAAAAGCGGTTGGAGTAAATTCAACACAAAGAAAGAGACTCCAGATATGGAGAGAGGGCAAGAAGCAAAGAGAGACAAACGGCAAGAGTTGAGAGTAGAAAACTGTCTGTGGCTGCTGCAACTCCTGAGTAGGTCTTATAGCTCAGTTTGTGTCTGGCTCTCATCAATCAAGCCAGCCAATACAGGCCTTCAAATTAATAAGCCAGACGCTCTATTGCATCAATACCTCCCATCATCCCATTCAACTCCCTCCCGCGGCACCACAAATTTCTCTCAGCTGCCCTTTCCTGCAGAGAAAGAGAGGCACATAGTTGCCACACTCTGTGGTGTCACTACATCTGTATGAAAACAAATTATTTTTTTTAGAGCAAGGGGAATGAGAGAGTTGGCCAGACCTGCAACTACACTGCTGTGTGAAAGGAGGTGGATTATTTTCCCTTGGTCATTGATTTCATACAGAGCAGGTGATTTTCTCAGTCAGAGGGGAATTTGACATTTAATTCTTGATGACTCGGAACAATTAATAGATTATCAAAATAGTTGGCAACTAATCACTGAATCGACTTATTATTGCAGCTCTGCATGTGATCAAGCGTCTGCTTGAAAAGTGGGCATCCAAATCAAAATAAAGCAAAATCACAGTATTATTATTGCAATTACTGTTCTAATCTGGAAATGTTTCTGAATTAAAAAAAAAAGCAATGCCATACTGGGATTATGTCCTTTGCTGTCAAATACAGTGGATTCTGTTGTTCAAACTTAGCAAAGCACTACAATGTTCACATAGCGGTAGTGAAGTTTACCTTTAAAATAATCCCAGCAAGGCTAATACATTTGCTCAAGGGCACATGTAATTTCCTCAGCAAAGAAGTCAACCGACAATATTACAATCACATCTGTGTTTTCTCAGCGCAGGGCCTCAGCCGTCATGTCAAAGAAGATTGATGGTGTAGCTACTGGGCCATTACATTCATATACCTCTTACCCCAGGCCTTTTCTCCTGGAATGACCTCTCTCTCTCTCTCTTTCTCTCTATTCATCTACCTCTTGTATCTTTTTTCCATTTCTCCTTTTCTCCTTGGTTTTGTTCTCTCTGTCTTCCCCCTCCATCTTCTCAGACTTGTCCAACAGGCGTCTGTACTGGGTGGACTCCAAGCTGCACCTGCTGTCCAGCGTGGATCTAAATGGAGACAACCGCAAAGTTTTGCTGTCTTCCCATAACCACCTTGGACACCCCTTTGCGCTCACTGTCTTCGAGGTAGGGGAGGTTGAGTTTACAATAAACCAAAGTATCAGTGATGACTTTATTAGTAAGGGTTTACTTAAGCAGCTGAATCGCCATCCTTGAATATTATAAGCGGTAGTTGAAACATACAAGGTCACAACTAATGGTTTTGTCCTATAAAATGTATATATTAAAATACCCCTTGTTCAACTGAATTAAAAGTCATAATTCAAGATAATATCAGGCTAAAAGTCTAAGAAAGAAAATGTCATTAAAGGCCATTTGTAATCTGGTGACTGTAACACATTTTCAGTTTATAATGTTTGTAAGTGGTCAGAGAAGGATGAAAACTGAAGAAGTTCAGGACAAGAACCGCATAAACCCAAAGTATGAATTATGTTTTTAAGGCCTGACAAGGTGTAGAGTCACAGAGTATAGAAATCAATTAAACTAATTTGGGTGTATTTATTGAGGGAGGAGTGAGTTAGTCTGTTAGACCAAGTATAGATGGTGTAGAAGAAGGAAAAGAAAAGCAGATGGGAGCAGAGTCAGATCAGTAGGAAGTGCTTTCTCCACTCTGCTCTTTGCTGCACACACTGTGATTATGAGAAGCAAAGGATGGAGGAGACATCCATCATGTCCAGCTGAGTGTGTGTGTGTGTGCCTGGATGTATGTGTATGTGTAAAAGAGAGGATGAAAACCATCATTTCAGGCAGCAGTGAAAGTTCATCCCTGGAGATTAATAGCCCTCAGCTCTTTTGGTTTTTGTTCTCTTCTGGTTATGATACAAACCAAATTAAAAATCTTTAGCAGTGCAGCACGTTGTCTCGGTCACAATAGACCGATAATAGAAAGTTTGTTTCTTCAGAGTCGCGTGGTTCTAGTTGTGTACACAAACACTGGATGTTTTTATTCATTCAGTTTAGTCTGGTAAATGTCAAATCATTTTTAACTCTGGGTATGGTCTGTGGTAAATTGCCTACCAGGTCCAATTTAGTCCAGTTTAGGGACGATACTTTACAGATAATGGGGCAATGTTTATTGACATAAAGATGTTGATGAATGCATCACTGAGGCTACTCTTCACCACTTCTCACTGAATTAATATTATATCTGGGACTATAAAACCACAAATATTGTAAATAACATCATAAAAATAACACATATGTACTACTTTACAAGAATCATTGGAAATAATTGTCTTCCAAACCCTTCCAGTTTGTGTCCACCCCCCTGCCTGGGCAGCATGCCTTCATATGATGAAGTCATGCTGAGGGTAATGTTTTCTCTTTTTCTTGCTTTGCATTGAATTACTTCTTGTCCCCTCTTTTGTTTTACAGGGGATAGAGGAAGGTGAGATGAGATGGTGGAGAAATAGACAATGGAAAATAAACACTGAAAATAAATAAAGAAAATAAAGGCGCTAAGGCACAGATTTGTCCTTTTGCCAGGAATACAGCACTGAAGTAGAATAGAACAGGTATTAAACACCCTGCACACCCACACAGGTGTCTGCTCAGAATAAAGAAAGGTGGAGCATACCTCCACCCTGCCCGTATTCACTGAAACAGGTGCAACAGGAGTAAAAATATGTGCTGTGTCCCAATTCCATACTACATAGTAATTGTGTATAGTATATACTATAGACTTATCTTAATAGTATACTGTTTTTGCCATTCATATAAAAAAAACACATACTTAATAGATTTTATATGAAAATTATGAAATATTTGGATTATCAAACTGTTGTGTCTGTAAACACCCACAATCCTGAGAAGGGATCTACTCAGCTAAACTGAGAACACCTGTGTAGGTGTACCATGCATGTGAAAGAGATTTAATACTCTTTTGCAGCTTAGTGGAGATTAACAGAAAATTCATCCTAACATCATTTGATTCCTTTACAGATTTTAACTTTGGTTGATGCAATAAACAGTACAAACCAAAAAAAAAAAGGGGGGCTGGCATTTCATTTGTAGTTTTCTACAGAAACTTGAAAAATAATCATTAAGGGCTATTCTCCCCCTGACCCTAAAAAGACCTTACATCCATTTAGATGTTCTCCCATCACCTTTACAACCGCAGAGCTCCAACTAATGTGTTCAGGAGAACGTGTTTGTGTTTGTGTGTGACACACACAAGACTCACCTTGATCACACAATGAAGAGTATTGACCTGCTCAGGTCTGCACTGCTGTCTGTAGCTTTCAAGGTGAGAAAAGGTGACGGATGCATAGATTGACAGTGGAGAAATTGAAAGAGAAAAACAGATCCCGAGAAAGATATCCATAGAGACAGAAAGGTAAATACAAAGATGGAATGATAGATATGAGTATCGTCTCATCAACGTGGCAGATATTTGTCTTTCATTGTTTCAACACTACTGTCATAAGTAAAGGTTATCTGAATCTGAGTGTGTGTGTGTGTGTGTGTGTAAGTGGGGGTGTAGAAAGCTCAGTGAAAGATAGAAAAGGAGAAGGTGAGAGAAAGGTTAAGTCCACTGATTGAGTGTGGATTACAACGATGACTGAACCACGCACAGGTATACACAAATACCCACTAAAATACACACACACACACACCAGACAGACACATCTATGGTTGGACTCCTGCGGGTTCTTGACCTTTAATAATACCATAAAACTGTAAACACAAACTCGGCCTAATGAGAAATGCGTGTATGAGCCGTTGTGACTCGTTTCATCTCTGTCTCACACTCACCTTCCGAATTGTCTCTTTGTTCTAGCTTTAATCTTCTTCCTGTGATCTCAGTGTCGCTCTGTCTGTTGTTTTTTTTTGCTGTCATTTTCTGTGTTTTGCTTAATTGACGTGTGCCAGTGTCGACGAAGTAGTCTCAGGTTGCCGTGGCAACTGAGTCCCGTGAACACTTGTACTGTATATCCTGTCATCCTGTAGTATCACTAAAGAGAATTGTGAAGGTGTTGGGAAAGAAAGATGAGAGAAGTCGGCATGGATGTCATGTTTTCTAGTGTTGTCATACATACTACATATCATGTGAATGTTATCTGATACCACCTAGATGGTTACAGTACTAAAGTGATACTGGTAGCACAGGGACTCTGGATCATAAAGGGTAGGAACACTTAAAATGTCTTTCTTGGTCAGGGTCAACGCATTGCACAACCAGCCATATACCCTGACCTCCTCTCCATGACTTTGCAGAAGTGTCACAGTACTTCCAGCTTTGCCACTGAACAAAGTCCCTGGTACTTTAAGTTGTAACGACAAGCAACCAGGGCTGCTGTTTTTTCTCTTTGCAGACTTAAAAAAGTGTTTTACTGCAAAATACATTTTTATTCACTGTGTGCTGAAGAGGCTGAAGTTATTTTGCCTACTGCGTACGCTCCAAAAGATGCCAAACCTCTTTGTCTAATTAACTTTATTAAATCAGGAGTACTCTTACGATGACTGAGAAATAGAGGCAGCAGAAAATACCAATAGTATACCAATCTGATAGTTTATCATCATGCATCATTGTTTTAAGACAGTTTTTTTACTCCAGTGTTGATTACAAATTCAGTCGTGACTTTAATCATGATACAAGCAGGGGTACTGCAGTATGACAAAAAAATCACCATTATCTCCAACCATATGGTGACCTAGTAACTATGCACTCATTTGAAAGTACTGAATATATTTTTTTCAACATTGATGATTTGGCAGGATTGAGTGTTGAATGCTGAAAGTGTCCGAGAATGTAGTTAATGTAGCACACTTCCCATCACAATATAACTTATTCAGTCTGTTTAAACCTCTCCTTCATTAAAATGCAACGCTTTTAACCTTACTTCAATGAATAATGTTTTAAATGGGGCCTTCAAACCTGTCATTTCTCAAATGAAAGATTTAATCAAAGTTACCCCACTCACAAAACATTCTAAACATTTGTCCTCAAGATTTATTGTACATCTTCAAACCTAAATATAATCATATTTCAATGAAAAATAAGGATTATTACAGTAGCAAAATGTCCTGACTCAAATAAAACTGAGTACATTTAAGTGTATTTGGCTTTGATCAAAGGACAGTTGCATTAGACTTTTATTCAATGTGACAACAAACAAAATAATTTTGTTTGTCTACTAATATAATTGAGAAAGAAAAACTGTTTTCTTCAGTAATGTCGAGCCGCTTGGTAAATCTCTAGATGGGCAACGTTTGTGGAAGACTCGTATAGACAATATTGTTAAGAATGACCAGGTGGTTAGCTTCGTTTAGAAGATGTTTCTGTTTTCTCGATGCATGCTCACTTATCGTGGCTACTGCTCAGATATTTGGTCACAAATTTACGAAAAAAAACTATGCATGTGTCTTTGTTTTTAACTTTCTTTATCTTTCTGTCCAGGATCACGTATATTGGACAGACTTGGAGGATGAAGCAATATACAGTGTCAACCGTCTGACAGGGCGTGATGTGGCAAAGGTAGCAGAGCACCTCAACAACCCCCTGGACCTGGTGGTGTTCCATGAACAGAGGCAGCCCAAGGGTAAGACGTGCTGGAGAGATGCTTTAATACACAGTTTGATATTTGGATGTGTTTGTTTTTGTTTTTTTTGTTGACAGGTCAATTTTGAGTGTTGTGAGGGCAGAAAGATCAGTGTGTAATCGCTGTAAAACACTGTGGTGTATTAGAAGATTTACATTTCACAATTTTACCAGGCTTACATGGGCTACGATTACACAGCTTATCCTGTCAAAGAGAAATACTGAAATTTGATTTCCTTTTCTTCTGTGATATATCAAAAAGCCCTTTGTTAAAAAAAACCTGCTGATACATGGAGTTTGGAAACCTCACATAAAGTGATGTCTCGGTTGTATTACTCGGTCGAGTTATCAAAATTACTTTCACCTTCACGTCAACTGGGATTTTTATGAAAGGTCTGATATATATTCATCTTTGCATTTAATAATATGGAAGTTCTATCCTAGAAACCAGACGAATCTTCCAGGCTCATGTTTTATTTGGCAGATGTATCTGGCTCCGCTCCCATTTGGACAGATTTTCACCGGTCAGACCAATCACAACCATTTATCTAATATAGGACAGGTTTAGTGCGATGTTTGACAGTCTACAGGTCCAGGGATCGCCTGTTGTTTGAGTTTAACTGTTGTCCATAAAAGGCTGGATCACCAAACAGAATCAATATTCTAGTACTGCATTTCCTGTTTTATGCCTGAAATGTTTTCAGAAACATAATTTAGCGTTCTATTGTAATATGAGAAAGTTTGTGACCATGGCTACCATTTTGAAAAAAGAGAGAACCGAGCAACGCCCAACTTGCATTTGTCGCTCAGCGGTACCCAATGTTTCGTTTGCTTTGACTGGTTGAAGATGCGGTCACATGTCACACGTTTTGTTGCCCTGAGTGGTTGTAGGTCTATTCAATTGTGCCCAAAGGTTAACATGGGAATCTTTCCCATCGCTGCCATCCATCCTATGTGAGGTATTCAGAGCACGAGCAGAGGTCTAATCAGCCAGAATAAGTGGAAACACGTGTGGATTTGCAGGATCTTTTGCTCAGTGTTGGTCATATAAATGTTTTTTTATTGTCCTAGAATGGATTTTTATTTTGCAGTCTGTATGTGTTTATGTCCAAACCAAACAGATACTGTATATTCATGCTCCTATAATAGTTACTCATGGCATTTATGTGCCGTGGTTGGTAACCTCTAATCGGTTCAGCTCAGTCCACTTACAGAACCAAAAGCAAAAATACAAAAAACAGAATAAATAAAAAAAAATCTTTCAACATTTTTTTCTCCCTGGTAACAAAGCCTTGAATTATCCATGTATAGAACAAAGGAGTCACTTATTAAAACAAATAACCTTGTGTGTTATTAGGTTGATGGGTATGCTGTGGATGTCAAATGCATTCCTGTGTGTGTCTGTGAGTGTGTGTGTGTGTGTGTGTTTGACAATGTGTGGCAGCAATTTGCTTGTATCAGTCTGTGTTTTCATGCTTTGTCTTCTTCCCTCACTCAGAGCTCAAAGCAGTCTTGTCTGAGTGCCAGTAGGGAGTCTATTGCATTTTCTCATTAATAAATCAAGAGTTCTGCTGAAAGAGATATCACAGAATTAAGCATGTTTTCTCCAAAATACCAAACAAAAGAAATGCATAAAACAACCAGACCCAACTAGGCTAATTGAAGACATACCACATACCACTGCGAATATATTAGCGATACTACAATATTAAATGAAATGTAGCCTTGATTCAGATCAACTTACTCTCTTTCATTGTTTTCACTCTTGCTTTTCTTTTTTATTGTCAGTGAATATCATACCCTAAATGGTGAGATGATCATTGATTCATGATTGGTTGCCACAGTACACCTGCACAAACAGCTGCTTCTGTTACCCCATTCAACGTCTCTTTTTTTTTTTTTTTGGCACACTTCCTCAAAAGAGTCTCTCTTTATACCTTCTCTTTGTTGTGCTATTTTTATTATATATTTCCATCCAGCTGTGATTTGAAGCCAAGATTCTGTGTTTTAGTCCCTAATCTACATTTTTGCAATGTGCTTTTATACATAGGGTTTTAATTATGTCTTAATATAGAAAGCAAGGAATTGAAGATGGATTTATACAGCTGTTTATATTGCATGGTTATGCTGAGGTACTGTACATGAACTCGCTCTGTGTATGTGAGTGATGTTGCGTCTTTCCCTGATGACAGATAATTCCTCTGATGTACTGCTCTCTAAAACTACACACAGGAGGCAGAATCGACCACGACCTGACCTAATTCTGGTGCTTCTCCACATGACAAGAGTAGTAATACAGCAGTACTCCAATCAATTTTGACTCTGGCATGGAAATATTCAAGATTCATATACTTTGTTTCTAAATTTTTGCAGCATTTTTGACATTGAAGAACTTAAAGATAAATTTAGTCAGAGATAAAGTACAATACGCAGAATCACACAGAAAAAAAATACAATGAAATTGAAGCAAAAACATTGGCTAAAATGTTTTGCCAAGTCATGCAGTCTCCTACGCTCTTGCACAGAGTCTTAGGTTTTTCTCATGCAGTATTCTTAACAAAGATTTTTGATTTGATTTGAAAAATCACATGTTCCCAAAATGGTTTAACCCTCCTTTTATTTTTGTGTATCCCTCAAGCCCCAGACACCTGTAACATGGGCAGTCTGCCCAATGGTGGCTGTGAGTACCTCTGTCTGAAGGCCCCTCAGATCACAGACCACTCACCAAAGTACACCTGTGCCTGTCCTGACGGCATGGAGCTGGGACCAGATATGAGGCGCTGTGCTACAGGTAAGTCGGTCACACTCTGAACCCATAAATCACACAGTCCAGGAGCACACTTAATTAAAGGAATTATGCTGAGGAATATCACATGTAGTCCACATCGCTGTAACCACCGTGACATGATGGAGCGCCAGGCCATAAGGATATTAAACTGATCTGGAGTTTCACTTTTTCGACGCTGCTAAAAGGAGTCCACCTCATTATTAAGTATTTATACATATCTATATTTAAATGTTCCACTTTAAGCTCAGTATATTGCGGGTTTACTGCGTTATACATGGATGACTATGAGAAACATTTCAAGTGCCATTATAGGCAATTTCACTAAATATGAGGAGGTAATTTTTTATATGATACTCTAAATATTGGCCTTTTATGTTATCCATTGCGGATATGATATAGATTATTTCCTTACCACAGCTAGACAGATTTGATTTACCGCAGATTTGTATTCAGCAGCATCAGTTTTCAGCACAAAATATTAAAATGTTATTGTATTAATTATGGCAGATTCAAAAGCCAACTAAAATTTGGATAATTTGATACTCATGCTTTTACGGTAACACTATCCTGGGAAGTGGGTCAGGGATTCTCCCCTCTTACCTGTGTTCCCAGCACTTTTCTGACCTTATTTCACCGACCAGCCCATCCCCATGCCTCTCCAGTTTCCACATTTGTTAAGTTGTTATCCTTAATAGACCTGCTCTGTGTGCACCACATGTTTGCACAGGTGACGAAATAGGAGCTGACAAAAAGAAAAAGAGAAGAAGAGAGATGATGATGTATGTAGGCCAGTTTTCAAAGAATTCCCCGGAGAAAGGATGGTAGAAGGAACATGGCCATTGAGCGCTCACTCACATTTAACAACATTTGGACTGAATGTTTGGACTTCTAATGCAAGACAAATATTTCTGCTGAGCACTCACAGTATGTAGTTTGATAAAAAAAAAAAAAAAAAAAAGGCTCCTTATGTTTCTCCAGCTGGCTACTTTTATGTATCTGTCTATTTTGGTGTAAGGTCTTTAGTCTTTTGCAACCCAATTAATTTTCTTTTTCTATTAAATAACTCTTTGTCCTCAGTGATGGCGCGTGTGAAAGTGACAAAGCAGAGGTTTATTAACCATGTTCGCTATTGAGTTATATTTCAATACAAAACGTAGGACTGATATCTTTGATTGATTTTCAATCACATGATGATAAAATCTTGTTATTGTGGTAAAAATTCGATTATCCAAATGAATGATTCTAAGCAGAGTTTGGTTTGGTCTATGTAATATGTAACAGCAGAGCACGTATTTTAATCATATTGACCATTTTCAACATTTTCATTCATTTACCACAACATGCTGTACATTGATCCACACAGCAGAAATACTACAAGAAGTGAAAAAACTTGTTGTAGTGACCTGCCTGTCATCTGTGAGCATTCACACACGATTTTAAAAAGCAATAATGATTATTGTTCTGTTTCTCCTGTACAGTTCGACCCAGAACAACCACGACAGCCGCTCCCACCTCCACCACCACCACCACCACTACGACAACCCCCACCACAACAAGCACTAAAACAAGCACTACTACAACAACTAGCACAACCACCACTACGACTCCACCCTCAACCACCACAACCACCACCACCGCCGCCACTACAACTACCACTGTTGCTGCTACCACACTCAGACCCACGGCCAGGCGTCTCACGACACCGCCACCTCCTCAAACCCCCAGGACCACCTCCACCAAGCAGCCTCAGACCTCTGTTGCCCCAAGAAGAGAGACAACCAGTTTCAGCAGCACCAGCCAGACGTCTACATCCACACACACTCCTCTATTGGCCCCTGTGGCCCCCAACAGTATTCAGAGAGAGAGCAACGCCAACCTCTCCCACAGAGGTAAGGATCATGTGGAGCAGGGTTTGTGCAGGAACATGAATTTGTGTGAAGTGAGTGTACAGTACAGTATGTCTGTTATTCTCTGTCATCACTGCTGCTAATTGCTCAATTAAAGCAGCAGGGAGCTTAAAACCTCTATTTAAATCAATTTCCCTCTTCTCTCCAGCACCTCTTCCGTCCCTTTCGTCTCTCTATGTGACCATCTATCTACTGTACATCCTATTTCTCTCTCAGCTTTTCTCTGTCGTACACACTCACACACTCAAAAGTGTGTTTCTCGATCTGCTTAGTGTTAGTCCCTCAAGAGCAGCATGTAACGAAGCTGTCACTGCTATCAAACAACAGTCCCCTCCTCTCTCCCTGTCCACCTCTAATCAGTTATTCTCCCTTTCTGACAGGCTGCCTCACTCTCTTTGTCTTTCTCTCCTTTTCTCTCTCTCTCTCTCTCCGTCTCTCCCTTCATCTCTCTCCTCCTCTCTTTCACTCACTCACGCTCTGGCAGCATTTGTCAGCCTCGCACCAATCAAGCTTCACTGGTGCGCCAGAAAAATACTGCTGTACAGTTTGTTGCCCAGAAAAACAATGACAGCAGAATATAACAACATTAACAATGGCTTACGAAACACAACACAATGCTAAGACTGGAATTATATTTGGAAGCGGAGAAGAATTTTGGATAGTGACACAAAGCAAAATTGATAAAAACCCTGTGCTGCACACAATATGCTTGCAAAAATCAGAGATTTCAGCTTTCGCTTTGATATTGAATTTGAATATTCAATATCCAGCAATGATTTTTTTGAGTTATTGAAAGGCTGTTTCTAGAAATGTGTACGTGCAATTAGTTTTGCTTATTCGTATATACAGGAAGGATGATGAAAGCTAGGAGAGTTGGGTGTGCGTGAGATTTGGATGGAAAGGAAGAATTAGAGATTGGGGGGGGGAGGACAGGGAAATGAATGAGAAAAAAGGTAAAGCGTGAAACTAAAGAAGAGAGGGAGAGTATGAGAGATGATAAAGAGGCTATAGAGGAACAAGAATGAATAGAGCACAAAGAGAAACATGACAGCCATACAGTCGAACAGGGAGGATGGGAGTTAAAAAGTGACACACTGTTGGGAGGAAAAACATAATTTACCAGGATAAGAAAAGACAGGATGGAAAAGAGGCAAGAGAGAAAGTGACTTTCTGGGAATTAGAGTGAATGGCTGCTCCAGCTAGTCACATCACTTTTGGGGCCTTCTTAGAGTTACTAAGAAGCAAGAACATGTTTCCTCTCGTCTCAGAAGTTGTCAGCTTCCTCACCACACCACAAGTGCTCCAGATGAGAGGTGGAGCAGAGATGGATAAGAAAATAGGGCATGAGTAAAATGTGTCTCCAAACCCACAGGCCATGTATTAGTATTTTCAACTCAGTGCACACTGTCAAGTTTGCCGACATCAGTTGTTACACATGTGCTGCGCTGTGGCTGGCGTGGTGGAGGGAGGGAGAAAAAAGAAGATAAACAGCAGCTGGTACACAAAGCTCAAGTGCATCTATGCTCTTATAAATTTGAAACTTGAGTAATTATTCATCAATCTTTCAGTGGAACTTGAGAAACCTTTTTAAAATGCTGTTTGCTAACTGTATAACCTACACTGTGCTATGAAATTACACATTAAACTAGATTATACATTAAATTTGAAAAAAAGACCAGTTACACGAGAACATAATCAATTATGAACATAACTGTTAGTTGCAGCCCTACAATATACAGCATATGTTAATGTTATTTTACAGGAGATCAGACAATACTTGCACTCAAATCAATACATGTATATTTAAACCATGTATATTTCAGTGTGTTTTCCACCTACATGTTTACTGGATAAAGTATACTACACACATATTGATAGTTATGTGTTATACAGTATGTAATGGAGCCAAATAATAATAATGGCATTTATATAGAGGCATAATTTAAAATCCCATCAGCAATAATAGCCTTCATGAAATTGAGACTCTCTTCACAGCTCTTTCTGTTCATTTTTTTTTCTCTCCGTCTCTGTGCCTTCACTTTTCCAGGACTGCTCCTTTCATAACTGCTGCTTTAATAAGATTCTATTAATCCGCCTTTTAGAGTCTTAGGACCCATTTGATGTCACTCATACTTTTAGGAAAAGCCAGATTCACTTCTGCTGACTCAGGACTCGGACGCATCGCTGCTTGTTCTGAAGTCATATCACCTGCCGTGTCTCTTTGTGGATGTCTCTGCCTCTACAATATGCATGTGTTGCGTGTACATTTATTGAAGACAGTTTACACTCTTAATGATTGATGTCTTAATTGTATGTCCCATCTGTCGCATCTCAACCGTGCCCCCACAGTTCTCTTTTAGTATAAGCCTGCATATCAGTATGCAGGCCCAGCACCGTGATCTCTTCCGTTAATCTTCCTCACTAGACTTCATTATAGCCATCTGATCACACTTTGGCTAATGGTTAGCCTGCTGCTAATAGGAGGATTGGGAGCAGGATTAATGTCAAAGCTCCACGCCAACCTGTCGGGGTAAAAGTTGAAGGAGAGTGAGGATACAAAGCATGTCTAGATGTTTGTATATATTATTAGATAGTGTATGCTGCACAACACAGTGGCCGCAATATATGAAAGACTTAAAAAACAGACTGATGCAACAACATTTCAGTATTCTTAGTTCACCCTCAAGGTCCCCAACACATTTTAAACCTCTCGTGAATGATGTATTGCCTCTTAAATCCAAATTAGTTTTTGAACGGTATTAGTCCAAATTCTGATGCATTGCTTTCTGGAATTGCATTTGCCTTCACTTGTATTAAAAAGCATTTTATTGTATTTATACGATATGATTCCTCCACATTTCATTTACACATGCAGTTGGGGGGGGGGGGGGGTCTGCAGTCCAAAGTGAAATCAAATGGATTCTCTGCCTTTTATATTATGCAAATATGTTTTTCTAGCATGATGCTTCTCTGCTTCAGCAAACATCTGCCCCCCCCATCAAGTTCTTTGGGGAGGGTGTATTGGAACTTTACATGACTTTTTGCTTAGTTTTTATTTTTCTTTACCTTTTTATCTCTCTTTCTATTCATCTCAGCTGCGAGTGATCACTACCTCATAGGTAACAACATCACGGTAGCTGTTCTGGGGATAGTCATCCCTATCGGTGAGTATTTTTGACTTTCTCGCTGTGTTCTCTTTGCTGCTTCTCCCTCCTTGCTTATCCGTCTCTGCTTGTTGTTTGCTTATCAGTCTCTGCTTGTGTGTGTGTGTGTGTGTGTGTACATGCATGCATGTGGTTGGCCTTTAGAAAGTTTGTACTCCCTTGTGACTGATTAAAATGAGTGTGTTTTTGATTTGGTATTAATAACGATTTGTGACTTTTGAACATGGAGGTTCTACGCCAGCCTCAGCAGTGATGTTTGAGAAGAATAAAAACAATAGTTTAGTAATTGTGAAAATGTACTGAGCTGTGCTATTATCCAACAAAAGCCTCCTGGCCTGTGGCTAGAAAAAAACATTATTGGCCAATAAGCTCGTCAGTCAGCAACGGCCCGGCCTTTGTAATGTGCACATTATGTCATTATTAATGAGATTTGAGAAAATAGGAAATTCAATTCATGTTTTGTCATCACATTTGACCAGCTGTTATAACAAACTCACTTTGACCATACCGTGTGGTCACAAAGCAATCAATCCAGTGACCTATTTAATGCCCAGTGGACTGAGAACGGGTTACACAGTTGATTGAATCAGTTTTTGAATAGGAGAAAACATCTTAAATAGCTGAAGTGGGAATTAATTTGACAAAATTGTGTCTGGCTTAAAGCAGAAGATATCTTTGACGTGGGAATTAACATTATTGTGGGTCTGTGGTTTAAAAAAAAAAAAAAAAAAGTTCTTACAATCAACCCAGAGTTCATTTATTGTTAGCTCTGATTGAAATAAATTAAATTAAATTAAATTAAAAATCTAATTTTATGGAAACATGTTATACTTGCATGGCTAACCTAACTAAAACTGCTTAATATGCAAATGATCTTATAGTAGCAACACACATATATGTAGCTAATTCAGATCGCTTTCATACCTATTATTAAATAGTTTGATAAGATAAGATAAATGGGAGCTCTAAAATATCGTAAAGCATTTTTTTTCCCTCTCTTTTCATTTTCGACAATTAAGATATCAGCTCATTAAAACAACCCCTGAGACTATTAACCCTTCCCCCTCCGTCATCCGTCATTCTGTCCTTCTGCCATTCATTGAGGCAGTAAATCCCTTCATTCTGCAATTTTTGGCAACTTTGAAACATTAATTATTGTTGGAGGTCTACAAGGGCCGGATTTCTGCACCCCAGTTCTCTGCTCACATCCACTAATGTACCATGCCCACCCACATCTCCACAAGGGGAAACAACTGAACAATGATAATCAGTATTTAGCCAAAGTCGGGCTGTTATGCTGCTCTCTAATTGGAGTGAAATTTTCTAAATGAGACAAAAGCTGATGTTTTTTTTAAAACCGGTGGGCATTTAGAGAAGAACAAAGGAGGATCTGGGGTTTCCAGCCCAGTCACACAGGGATCTCAAGTGCCCATCCAATAAAAGAGCAATTAGATGAGGCTTCCGTAGGGGATGCAGACACATCTATAGATGTGGGCATACACACACATAAACACACATGCATATTTTTATCCCACCTCATTGACACACTTCTGATTTGGCTGTTCATCTCTCACTCTACACACACACACAAACATACATTCATATATATACACTATACACACACAGATCCTACAGGGCAGCTAGGCAGTCATGCTGATGTGATAATGAGTGGAGACAGACGGAGATTATTTCAAATCCTCCAATCCCCTCTCTCTCGCTTTCCCTCTTCATGTTTCCCTGTCCATTATTCTTCCATAACCCCATCCAAAAACAAGCAGTATGTAGATAGGGTTTAATTTTTCAGGCAAGTGCGTTAATTATTAGAAATCATAGCCCCAGTGTAGCACAACAATAATGTGGTGATGACAGTTAAGCAAAATTGTTGGGTTTTTATTAAAAAGAAAACCCAAAAGCCTTATAGCTGGCCTCAAAGATTAGCATGCCGTGCTACAAGATTGAATAGATCGAAAACTGTATGTCTTCACACATGTATTTTTGTTAAGTGTGTGTGTGTGTGTGTGTGTACCTTGGAGGTGGAGTTTACAGTATGTGTGTGTGTGTGTGTGCGTGTGTGTGTGTGTGTGTGACTGTGCATGTGAGCATTCATTGTTGCAGATTGTGCATGTGCATTAATGTTTGTGTACTTTTGATCATTCTGTAAGAATCAGACCGAGAGGGAATGTAAATGAATATTCCTACACAGTACGAAGGCTCATTGTTTTTGGTTTTCACTGACTTTTTTTATAATAGCAGATGGCTTTTCAAGGTTTCCTGAAGGAAATTGTTTAACTGAGGTGGTTAGGAGGATTGGCCACCCCTATCCTGACTGATATCCATTAAATAAATAGTTTTCTGTGCCTTAGCACCTCTGCTCCTTACGTTTTGTTTCAGAAAACTATTTTTATAATGTTAGCAGAGGTGGTCTTAGTTGGAGCCATGGTGGTCCACCCCAAATATAAAACCCTGGCATAAACATATTTTCACATTTTATGTTCTCATACATTCAACCTTTGTATATTTTCTGATGCAAGAAGACACTGATCACAGTAGTTTAGTTAGAGTAAACATTTAAAAAAAAAAAGTGTAATCACTTTTTTCCAGATTTCATTCCCCTACAAATCTCTCTTATCAGTTTGTATGAGATTAGATAGGATTTTGAAGAAAAAAAATTAAATAATGAGCCTTCTGTACCCAAAAAGGAAAGTGTGTGAGAAGTGTTTGTGTGTGTGAGTGCTTAAAGCGCCGCTCTGTGTCCCCCGGGCTGTGTTAACGTTCCCGCCGTGTGTTGTTGTGTGTGTGTGTGTGTGTTAAACACATGCAGTCCCTATCCTTGCCACAGTGGTCATCGGATTGCTCTGCACTGGCGGATACCTGGTTTGGCGCAACTGGCGGCGCAAGAACACCAAGAGCATGAACTTCGACAACCCTGTTTACCGCAAAACCACAGAGGACGACGATGACGAAATCCACATTGGACGACACAGCGAGTCCATTGGCCATGTTTACCCAGCAGTGAGTGGCAGCCACAGCCAGCCATTCA
Organism: Pampus argenteus; assembly: GCA_036937835.1. Taxonomy (NCBI): domain Eukaryota; kingdom Metazoa; phylum Chordata; class Actinopteri; order Scombriformes; family Stromateidae; genus Pampus; species Pampus argenteus. The sequence continues at coordinate 15,484,110 of CM072870.1, forward strand.
TAGCGCTCCCACTAGGGGGCGGCATCACAGACAGTAACTCTCACTGGTACTCAGGGGCGCCAATGCTCTCCAGCAGTAAATGAGAGAAACGAGTCTTTGGAAGAAGAATCTTTGGGATATGGGAGGATGCGTAGGGATTTGCAAAAGCCTGTTTGCTGCACATGCTCACTCCCACATACTTACACACCATTTTTACAGTTATCACTGAAAATACAGATCATGCACACATAAAAACTAGTCCACATGTTCACATCATATTCACCTTCATTGAGCATAATCATACAGTACATACCTTTTATCTACACTACATCCTTGTCGCCAACCTGCCATTCCATTTTTTTGTACATTGTGTGAGTTTTTCTGGTTGTTGGAAGTGTTTGTTTTGTTACTGGAGCACACATTTTGTCGTGAGGGCTCCATTTCCCAACAACACGCATATCGTGTTGGTTTACAGAAAGCAGCTGTTTTAAAAGTTCAAATTTTTTATGAGTCACTAAACATCAGTATTTCACACAAGCTAGTAGGGTTTTTTTTTTTTTTAGCTGAAAGCATAACAAACCCAGACATTAGAGGGGCATTAAGTCTTATGTAATTAGCGCTGTCTTTATGCAGTGCTATATGTGCATGCTTTCTCAGGGGGCTTCTGCAGTGGTGTGTGTTAATTAGTAGAACAAAAATGATTTTAGCGTCGAGATGTCTGCGAGGAAAACTCTCCTCAGAAAACAGAATGACTGACAGGACAGCAGAGCACAGAGCAGGGTTTTGCAAATAAATTGGATTTTTAAAGTGGATAGTAACATCATGACATTAAAAGATAAAAGAAAGGGGAGCACAAATCAGAACCAAGGACAGTATAAAATAGAATTTATCTTTTGTCGTGAGTGCAATAGCAGAAGCGATATATATCTCGTTTTTTCGTGAGTTGCAGACGGCCCTGTTGATTTCACGTAGATGTAGATGCATTTTTGAGAATCATTTTCTAAAATCTCTGTAATTTGCTCTCAAATGCACTTAAATGATACAGCACCCGTGGAGACGGTGGATGCCGTCACGGCACTTACGGCATTTACTTAATATATTTGTTGTTTTAGGGACAGAAGAGCAAGCAAGGAAGAAAAGGGCAGCCAAAAAGGATTATGGGGGGATGGGAGTCTAGTGCTTTGATCGGTAGTCATGGTAACACAGATTTCTTTGTGTTGCTCTGGAGAGAAGGGAGGCAAAGAATTCTGGGTATCATTGGCATGATGACAGGCTGGAGACACACACTCACACACACACACGCGAAACAGGTGCACGACTAAGTCATATTAAGATTCAAGGTCGCAGTAAAAAACCGCCCTCATCAGAGGGCTGAAGAGGGACGTTACTTTCTCTTTCTCAGCTCCTGTACAATCTTTTTTTTATTGTATTTTAATCTTTTAACTTATTTTCCTCTCTTCTCTTCTCGTCTCTTGTCTCCTCTCATCATGTTGTGGCAGCATGGCAATTCAGACAGCCATAGAAATCAGGTTGGCATTATATGGGCCAGACATTTGTAGCTGTAGGCAAGCATCCTGCATTCCTCGCATAGGACCAGCCAGAGAAGGAGGGAAGGAACAAGGGGGGAGGTGGGCAAAGAAGGAGAAGAAGAAGGTCAGAGAAAGGAGGGAGAAGTGAGGACTGCAAGAATAAGAAAGAAGTGGGAGAATTTTTATATCTTTAGTCTATCTCCTTTTCTTATGTTTTTGTTCCTTTGTTCTCCGTTCATCATGCTCCTGTGTTTTCTTCTCTCTCTCTCTCTCGCTCTCTCTCGCTCTCTCTCGCTCTCTCTCGCTCTCTCTCTCTCACTCTCTCTCACTCTCACTCTTTCTTCAGCAGCCTACTGTGGTAACAGTCTTTTTATCTGCTGTTTGCAGCGCGTGGCACTCAGTCTGGAGGATGATGGCTATCCCTGAGGGGGGTATGCAGCCTGCAGCCCCCACCCACCCCCAATCCCATCCTGGCCCCTCCTCTCACCACAGCCTCCACACCACTACAATGAGGCCAGTACAGCGCAGAGGAGAAAGAGAAGGGGTGCTCATATTGCCTCACCTTTTAAAGGAGCAGGGATGACATGTACATCTTGTTAATCCCCTTTTCTCTCCTACTTCCTCCATTTGAGTAACATTTACTACCACTACTAGCCACTACTACTTCCTTCAGTGCTAGTTTTTAGTGCTTGTGCTAGTAGCCTCCGCTTCACTCCTCTCTTCTCCTCTCTGTCTCTGCCTCCTGTTAGCAGCAGTAGTGGTGTGTGCTGCTTGATAATGTCTTTCAAACTAACCTCATTCAGATGACTCAGTGCACATTGTAAATAAAAGGCTGTCTGGCCACCATGCGAGGGGAAAGAGCCGGCATGCTTTTTTTAAAAATTCCTCATATTATGACTCTTTATTTATTTGTACGCGTTTGCTGTTGTAAATATGAAATCAGCATAACTCAGTGCACAGTACTAAAGCAGAATTCGCAAGAGTACAGTTGGCAAGGACTTTATTTTTTCTCCATAGTTCCCCTTGCATCTTGAGTTCACAAGATAGGCATTTTTTAAAACGAGGGAATGTCATCATTTGTCACACCAAGCCCTTCAGATTCGTCTTTCTACATACTGTATGTAGGCAGGCAAAACTAAATATAGCCAAGGAGAAAGGAGACAGAAAAAAAACTTGCCTGCATGTTTGGAGGTGATTTCGGGGTGAAAGAGTAAGGGAGGGTGCTTTCTGTTGAGAGGAATAAGAGATTTTATGCCACCAGAGGGTAGTGCCTCAAGGCAAAAAGCAGCAGGGCAGAAAAGGCAAAGGATTATGGGTAATCCTCTCTCCTGGTATGCACACAGTCGATAATGAACTTGGGATTGTTAGCTCATTTTTGGTCGGTGTTAGGACTCGTGTGTGTTCCTTTTTGGCTTCTTGTAGAGGTATAACCCTTTTTCCAGACATCTTAGAGAGTTACAAAATACCACGAATAAACAAAATAATCCATTTTGAAGACATTCAAGAGATTCTGAGGTTTTGGTTTGTAGAATAGTAGAAATCAAAAACGACGGTTCGGGCCTGTGTTCTCTGTTGTTTAGTTGTTGAATCTGTAAACATTTGAATACATAGTTTCACACCTTGGAATATAGAAATGAATTATAAGAAAATTAAGTACAGGTTAAAATGAATGGCCATTTTCAACATCTTGTAAGGCTTAAGATTCCCAGTTAGGAAAAAAAGAACAAATATCAATATATTAGAAGATTGATAACAACAGACACCAGCCAAGTTTTTATCTTCGTGTACTATATTTTTTAGCTATAAGAGCGGACCATCACTTTTCCTTTGACTGGACATAACTTGTTTCAAAACCAAAATGCTAGTGTATGAACTAAAGCACAGCGTAAATATAGAACTCAGTGTTTGCACAGCGCTGCTTTTGGTGTTTCTTTACATCTTTAAACCGTGTAGCCGTGTGTTTTCTAGATGAGATGGTTTAAGAAAAGAGCCCACATTTGTATTGAATCACTTCCAGCTGTCGCTGACTGTTGGTTGTCAGTAGCCCCATTTTCTATGAACAGATGAGTAATACGTTAAGGCTTGAATGACTGAGCCGAGCACTGATTTGATTAGAAAGCGGGATATAGAGGAAATGTGTAAACCAGCGTAAAGAGCTGATCTTCCATTTGCTTGCCACAGACATGCTTGCAGCGCATTGAATCAAATTGAATTTATGCCCAGTGAATATTGCAATAATTGTTAGAATGTGTTGTAATGGTGAATTACTCAAAGTCATTATGACAAGTTAACATGATAGCTGTTGCAAGTTGTGGCAAATTAACAACTCTCCTATTCTGGGTGTCATTTGGTCTCTACAGGGCATTTCAAAGTGAATTAGCACACTCATAATTGGAGCAATTATGCATTATATATGGTGTAGTGCTTGTCCGAATCATACAAACAATACCGCTCTTCCATTCTTAGAATAACAAATATGAGCAAGGTTGCATTTCAGCTGAGCTGAGCTTTGGTCTTTTCATAAACCTGACATATAAGACTGAAAAACAAGCAAAAAAGCATATAGTAAATTGCAAACATGAAAGTCTTCCAGAATAGAATCAGCATATGTATTCAAAAAAGGCTACAGGTCAGCTATCTTTGTGAATTAAGATGATTTTTTTTTTTAATGCAAACCCTGGTCTGATCCTGCTCTGCATGACATGCTGTTGTTTGCGTCCTCGTTTGCTTCAGGTGTAAAGGGGTCCCATACTGAGGGTTTGCAGTTAGGAGAATAAATTGCTTATTTATTGAGGTGACTGAGCGTGGCACTGTAGAAAAGTTATTATTGTGACTGTGTGAAGACAGATTGGCTGGTCCACTTTGTGGCCACCTTGAGAGCAGCCGTCTCCACAGAAGGACACTGAGAAAGTCCAGAAAGTCATTCATCATATATAGTAATTGTCATGGTAGTAGTAGACATGCTGTGACCGTATGCTTTCCTGGACATCTGCTGATTGTTGTTCCATATCTACGGGGATCAAATAAGAGCTAATCAATACTTTTAGGTCAGTGTTATCATAGTTTTAGCAACAACAAGCTGCTGCAATATTTAGTTATTGTAATACAGGTACTATATTGTATAGATAGATATGTGTATATCCAGGTTTGTTTGTTTTTTTGTTAATTATTACTTGAAGTCCTTTCAGGGTTAACCCAGTAGTTACTGCATATAAGACCCATGTGAACCATGATATCGTGTACATGGCCATAACAGATATTAGGATATTCCTAACAAATTCAAATGTATACAGTAATAGGCATGTTGCGTTCACAACAGGTCCAACTGAATTCCATTCATAACAAGGCAATTTCGGATTTATTACATATGAAATATATTACATGGTAGCTGATCATAGCAAATCCTAACAGCCCTGATAACCCATGATCTAATCTAATTGTATGCCGTAATTATAACTTTCCCGATTTGTGCTCCTTTTTCATAACTTTCCTTCCTCTCTTCTAATGGTTGTTTGCAATCAGAGAATCTGATCCATGCTGCTTTAACCAGGATGCACTGAATGCTCTCTAACATCTCTCACATCTCTCCACCGATTCACTTTCTTATATGCACTGTATCAAAAGTAACACTACCTATGGAGCTTCAAGTCTTTCTATGCTTGTTATACTACTGAATTTTAGTTTAAAGAGCAAAATCAGCTTTGCTTTCTCAGTGCACTCTCATTTCTCTTGCCATCCCATTTTCTTTATAGCCATTAACATCTTTTTTTTTTTTGCCAAAGGCTATCAGTCCTTGGGTAAACAGACGCACACACACTGGACAAATGAAAAAAAAAAAAAAAAACACTGGAGGAAATAACCTGAAACCCCACAAATAACAAGAAAGCCCCAGAGCTGGGGGAAAAACCCTCTCCTGACTGTGAACCAGTGAACAGGCGAACAGGCATGCTCAGACAAGAGAAGCTGCCCCTACCCCCGGCTACCGTATTGGACTGTGAAAGGAACCCTCATTGACTCTACTTGGCTGGCATTTAGCTCTCGTTGACCCAGTGACTTTCCTTCACCGATTGCTTCCTCTTATTATCATGTGGGTTTTTTTGGACTGTAAGTCTGTAAGTGAGTTTGTGGTTGTCACTCTGCTTTCTCCTCGACAAACCATTCCCAGTTTCATATTTGATCTACTTGATGTTTGATTACTTGAAGGGCAGTGTTTAGTCCCCTACATTTTTCTACCAGTCAGTGTAAAATGAAGAAAAAGAAGACAGTGAAATCTGTGTATGTAAATCTTTCTATGGGTTGGGATGATGATGATGATATACCAGGGCAACATTTTGATAATAACAGTACTGAATAATATTCACTTCAACAGGGAGAGTGAGGTTGCAAACTGACTTATCACTTACACTATTGGCTCCAATTGTTTTGCAAAACTGTCTACCTGCATTTTATCAAAATGGTTTGTCATTGTCTGCAAGGAAATCTCGAGGAAAAAAACAAAAAAAAACAAACATTTGGGGCTCTGTCCATTCCACAGCCATATGACAGGCATTTTTTTACGCTGTTTGTTGCACAAAACTTTTCAAGAAGCCTTCTGCACTGTGTAAAGAGATAACGTTCTTAGGAGGGGAGGAAAAAAAAAAGAGAGGGGTGGGGGGGGTTCAATGGTACAGTCCAATGGTTTTGAATCATGACTTGTAAATACGTTTTCATACAGCAAAAACTTTTTGATAATGTTTTAAATGTATCATGTAAAAAAAGATGTACATAAAACCTCTGGGGTAAAAAGGAGTGTAGACTATATATGAATTTATTTGTACACAAGAGCACTGGATTTCTTTACTACTTGATTGTAACTAAAAATTAATAATCTGCCAAAGTGTTTTTATTTTACTTTTTTTTTCTCCTGTCTCCTCCATTCATATGTGTTTTTGCTTTTTAACAGCATTGCAAATGTTTAGTGTTCATACTGTATTTAATTCCGTTGAATAGATTTTGTTGTTGTGTGTTTTTAAAAAAAAGAAGAAGAGGGGGGTTATCATTTTAATTTATTTGGTGCCTTGTTTTGTGCTCCTGTATACTTTTACTCTTTCTGTTTTTCTGTTACGTGTCTGTGGGAGGGCGGCGAGGGGGTTAACTGGTGGGTTGGTGGGCGAGTTAAAAACTTAGCAACTTCTGTACTTACATGGAATATCTGTACTGTATGCCAAAATGGTCACACTCACGTTTCTATGAAATCAAACTGTTGATAAATATCTCTATATATTGATATATTAAATTTATAAAAATTGTCCAAACTTGTGTGTTGAAACTGCCTTCTTTTTTTTTTTTTTTTACCAAGTAAATGTGGCTCATTATCATTTGAGGAATACATAAAGATTTTTATAGTCATATTTAAGTATCCAGATTTCTGTCCCTATCAAATATCAAGTGTCTACATCACTTTCAGACACTTTTTATCAGCTTTTAAACCTGTAAGCTAAGGTAGTATTTACCATAGTGCTAATTGCCTATAAATAGGTTTGAATAATGTGCTGTAAAATTATTGTTACCAGGCAAAATACATGCAACATGAGACCATTGCTGTAAGAACACATAGACAGATCAAGAGATGCAGCTATTTTTTATGAGGTAATATGCAGGCGAGGTTAAATTCAAGAAAACTATAAAAGAAGGAAGGGTCATTACGTCATGTGACCGCATTGGTGCTACACTTGAAACCACAAGTTTGTCTCTAGATAGTTTTATAATCTGCCATAGATTTAACACTCTTAGACCTTCAATAAGAGAAAAACTCACACAAATCATGAGAGTGTCTCTCAGGTTTGATGGGTGCCATCTCAGCTCTTTACACAGATGTTAAAACTTCAATAGGATTCAGATCAGGACCAGAGGAGGCTGGTCCATAGAGGCAGATAAGGTTGGTCCACCTCTATTTTGTTAAAATCAAAATAGAAAAGATTGCATATAATTTGTTTGAAATAATCAATCTTATCAATCTAATCATCTTTATAAAATATTTTTTTCTGTCTTCTTTGGAAAAATCAGACAAAAGGTATCCAATGAAAGAGACGCTGCGCAATGCGTCATACTCGGAAAGCCCCGCCCACCGGAAGTAAAACAATTGGCGCAATAATATGAACTGTTGAAATGTAACAAAATGCCGGTAGCTGGTTAAAATATTAGATTTCAGCATGTCAGAGGATTATTTTAGCACCATATGTCTACCGTGCAGCTGCTCTGAAGTGAACTTCTCTCAACATTTGAAGGTTAAACAGCATAACTTCAATGAAACAACGGGGTTAGCTTGAGTTAGCTTGTTTGCTGCTAAAGACACCAGACTGGCTAAACAAACAAGATGATCAACAACAACAACAGATGTAGTGGGACGTTATGACATGGACACTTGATCTCTATGAAAGAAAGAAGAAGACGTCAGTTACCGTGAGTCACATACACCTGCTCTCTCTCTCTCTCTCTCTGTCTGTCTTTTTGGTCACTCATTTCTTCTCTGCTGGTTAAATGTCTCTCTGTCTGCAGTGTGAATTATCGTTTTAACAAGAAAGCAGCAAAGAGATCCTATAATGTGTTGTAGGTAGTTTGCCTGGACACTGGAGCTGTTGAATAGTTATAGTGATTTGACCAGATTTACATGGAAAGAGGCTGATTGATTTGCATTTTATCCAGTTTGTAATTGAGTGGTTGTTCAGTCACCTGTTGATGTTGTGTGATTTGTGAATAAGTGTGCAGGAGGTCTGGCTTCATTTTAAGCTTAAAGTAACTAGAATTAATTATTTTTAAATACTAAAAGTAACTATAATAACAACACTGTCAGCTGTTTGTTGTGTGTAAGTCATGTATTTGATACATGCATACTTTATATATACAATACTTTTTGATGTGAACCTATACTTTTAGATCTGTGAATGTGTTTAGTGTTCAGTCTCTCCAGTATTTAGCACTGATCTGACCAGATTTGTGGTACTTCGTGGTACACACACACACACACACATATATTTCTGTATACAAAAAAAATTGTAAATTGATATGTGATAAGTCGTCAACCAGCGTATAAAACAAATTGAGACTGCCACTGATCATGACTGATAGCAGACCACTTCAAAACAGTCCAATGTTTTCTTCTCATCTCTTGGTTGCTTTTTGATGTATGTTTGGGGACCTTTTCCTGCTGGAAGACCCGTGACCTGTGACCTGTGACCCGCTACACTGGGTTGTATGTTCTGCTCCAAAATTAGATAGTCTTCTGATTTCATTGCGCCCTGAGCCCGAGGCAGCAAAGCAACATCACTGAGCCTGTTGCGATTTACCAAAAACTCTCTAATTCTGTCTGTCCAACGCACATTCTCCCAGAAGGACAATTTACTTGTCAACGTGTATTTTTTGGAAAAGGCCAGTCTGGCTTTTATGTGTCTCCCTGTTTAGAAGTGGGATCTTTCTCGTCTTCTACCATGGAGCCCATTTTCATTCAGACAGTGACGGATGGTGCGACTTGAAACTATTGTAGCTTGAACTTGAAAATGATCTTGGATCTATATTGAAGTTCTCTCTCGACCGTTCGAGCAATTCTTCTGTTCAGTCTCGGGCCATTTTACCAGAGATGTTGGCTATACTTTGTTGTATTCGTAGTCACAAGAATATCAAACTCTTCGGAGATAATAAAATGCAAGGGTACCAATAATTTCAGTCACATCTGTAGCTAATGGATCCACGGTTATTTTTGGAACTATAATATGTGAGCATCCTAAAAATGTTGTATTAATTTTACTATTCAACACAGAAATACCAGACTATTATGAATAATATCAACAAGCTTTCATGGGCAGTTTGCTGGCATGCATCAACATAAGAACTAATGTTGGTACATTAAGGCCATAATATAGATTTTTTTTTTCTCGTGTGTTTTTCCACTACCACAATCCCATACACAAATACATTTCATGCAGAGCATCTAAATCACACAGTGGAAGAAACACTGCGGTGAATAAGTTCCCAGAGACTGTTCTCCAGAGAAAAAGACAAGTTGCAGTAAAGGGGAGGAGAAACAGAAGTGAGCATGTAAAATAGTGTAGACTGAAAAAAGTAACAGGAGACAGGAGATGTGTGTGTGTGTGTAGTCTGCGGAGAGTTGAGAGGAGTGACAGTTCACTAGTGGTTTGATGGATGGAGCTGGCAGGCGGAGCTGGCTGAGTATATGGGTAATCTTTGGCCTGCACATTGTTTCAGAGTTCCTGTTCCTGCTCTTCATTGAAGATTCATCCGTGCCAGTGCGCTGTCATCTCCCGAGCATTAGAGAAATGGAGGCTGCTCACTGGTTTCATTTATGATTCACAATAACTGAAGGACTTGTGGTGGCTCAAAGAGTTATGGTTTGTGGGTTATGCTCTATGCTCTGCAGTAGAAAGTGCATTGCACTCTAGTCTCTTGGAAGTACTTTCAGTGGAGGGATTGATATTGTTTTTCACTTAGCCTTTGAAACGTTTGAAAATGATCTTTGATTCTGAAGGGCTGACACCATCTTTTGTAGCGCTTTACACTTAAAAGCACATTGCAAATAATGTTGGGACAAGTGTCTATAGTTCTCAGGCCAGTCAACCTGAACATAGAGAAATAAAGGCCAATCATAGCCAAGAAAGGCCTCCAACATCAACATGTCCACATGCACAGTCGAGGCTGTTATAGCCTCTGTATGGACTCTGTTTCTATGTTGATTACACGTATACACATACATATATGATTGATCACTATTCAAAAATGTTTTTTTTCCAGAACTTAAATGTGTTATGAGTTTGCAGCTTTCACCTTCTTTCTTTGATGTCTGCCTATGAACCAACCGCCTTACTAAAATATGTGTATGTACAGTATGTGATTCCCTCCAGTTCTTCCTCTTTAAATAAAAAATATCCATCTAAATAAAGACTTACAGTCATCTTGGGAAGCAAAGCAGCAAAGGACGGTCACAGCACTGACTAGAGTGACAGTAACTGCCGCCTCGGATGTTGCAGATGTCATGATTATATTAAGGTGTAGGGGTGCCTCTCAAAACCAATCATCTTAAACCTTTTCGTGGCCACTGGTGGCTCCCTTTTTTTTTCTTTCTCTCTCAGCAACTATTTTTTTTCTCCTCCGGTAAATGGAGCTCATGTCGGACTCTATTTGGAGTTAGTGGGGCATCCAGGTGGCTGAGCACAGAACATCTTGTCTCCACCTGTCACTTAAAAATGAATAAAATATTTGGGGAATGACAAGTCTGCTCATGAAAATTAGAGAGAAAAGTTGATCCGGAGAAAAGTTGATCTTAAAATTGTGGCATATTAGGTACACATTTCAGTTTGTTCTAGTAAGTACAGTATAAATGCTTTAATTTTAATTTTATTTAATGCTGTAATTTAATTAATATGTAGCTTGTATAGTATGAAGACACAGCCATACTCACACCTATGTCATACTCTTTAATATATCTCTATAAGTTTCATACACTGCTGCCCCTGCTGGCTGAAGGCCCTCACTACACTAATGTTCTGAGTGTAGCAACGATGTGAAAAACCAATCAAACAGGCTGCTAATCTTGTTGGCTCTTGTTTTTAGGGCAGATCACTTGCTGTTAAACTTAATGACATAAAGTTGAGTGTGTGCTTTTGTTTATTGTAGTCATTCGCCATTATGTCTCTCCTGTCTCTCTCCCCTTTCCCTCCATTATTTCTCCTTCTCTCTTATTACCTTTGCCTCTGCCATTGTTTCTGTGTGGGCTCTGAGAGCTTTGCTGAGGAGATGCAGCTTTATGGCTGAGGAGATGCAGCTTTCCTGCATGAGAATAATTTCACAAGATTAACAATTTAAGTGTTTCACAACCATTGCAATAAAATGTGATTGTAAAATGCAAATTAACATTCGGTCTCCCTCCCCCACCTTTTTCCACTTTTTTCCAATTGCATCAGCTTTTTCCGTACATTTTAGTCATCCAATTTTCCCCTCTCCTTCTCTCTCTGTCTCTCTTGGTCGATTTTATTTCACCTCTATCAGCACTTTTGCGTCTCCCTTTGTAACACTTTCCCTGTGTGGCACCTTTTGTTGAAGAGATAAGATGTTTCAACTTTGTGAAAGGAGCCAGATCGGTTAATATACCACATCAGGCATCATAAAGTTATTGCATTAAAGTCTCTTTCTGTATGTTTTCCTCGCTTGTGTGTATCTGATCGTGTTTATCAATTTCTATTTAGCCGAGTGTGTGGCCGTTCATGTTTGCATCTCTGTATTTGTGCATCTGTTTGTCTTCCTGTGTGTGTGTGTTTGTCTGTTTCTATTCATGGATTTCTTTGCAGTTGTGTGTGAATGTGTGTGTGCATGTCTGTCTGTTTGTATTTGTGTCTGTCTCGATGCATACCAGCATGTGTGTTTGGGTACACTGCACGTGTGTGAGACAGTGCCTGCACTGGAACACACTACAGGAGGAGTTGATGGGCTAAGTGCCATTACCAGATAATTACAGCTAAAAGTGTCCATGCTAACGAGGACGCTTCGTCATCATCATGCTGGCAGACAGAGAAGCCACGGAAAACATCTGCAATTCTGATTAGGGGCACTTGTGTGTTCAGAGTATGTGTGTGTGTTTGTGTGCACACACTTTATATTCCCATCCCGCTTTCTCTTCTCTTTCTCTCTACTATGTGTTTGTGTGACAAAGGGATCACTGATAAGCACATTAATTCACACCTTGAATCAGGAAAACAGCCTCTCTGTGTGTGTTGGCATGTGTGAGGGTGTACACATAATAATATGAACGCTGTATATCAGTGTAATTGGCTGGCACAGAAGCCCAGTGTGAGTTGAGTTTGAGGGCATCCATACACTACACACAGGGGATGCCTGTAATGGGCTCACTCTTCACTCTCCTTAATGGTGTCTGGGGCACACAGAGGCACCCAGCAGGAACGGGAACATACACATATGTAAAATGCAAATGCACAAAAATACCACACTTCTGTGCTGCAGACGGTATCTTTGTCTATTTGTAAGAAATTAATTTAATTCAATTTTCTTACCTGCTGTGACAGGTGAGGATACTTAAGCCTTCATCTTTATAATCTCCCCAAACAGGAGTTGATGAAGGGAAGAACAACATAATTTTTACTCATTATCCTCTCTGCTACTAACCTCAATGTGTGGGAATAACGTAATGTGTGTGCAGGGAAAATCTGAACTGCCTGAGTAGTGTGTGTGTGTGTGTGTGTGTGTGTGTGTGTGTGTGTGTGTGTGTGTGTGTATCTGTATTTGTGCATGCACAGTGTTTATTAGAGGTGTTATGATACATAGATCTGTAACAATTCAATAAATCAACGATCCGATATATTGATTCAAAGTGAAAATATCAATTCCCACAGCACGTCTGAAATGTGGCACTTTATAGTGAACAACAGGAGGTCTATTTTTATTATTTTTATTATTTCTAAATATTACGTTATTAAAGAGTCAGCATACCACCCTTTTTATTAAAGTAGTAATGTCAATAAACCTGATGTAATCCATCAAAATCCTTAGACATGCTCCTTGTTAATATAGCTGATCCAGTTCAGCCATATTGACTCACTTTCTCATTGTGTGTTTCATACCAAAGTTTCTCAGTGTGTTTTGCAGCAGCACCTGATGGCAGCTACAACCATGATTGGTTGGGTGCAGCTTGATCAACATTCACTGACTCCACAACCATCTCTTTTTTGTTTCCTCTCCTGTTATAGCGACTAAACCGAAACTGATAATTGAAAAAAAAAACCTTATGACTTAATGTCTTCATCAACAGAGATGAGACAATCTTGTGTTTTGCAGCCACACTTTTTTTCGTCTGAGCAGTCTAGTTTTTCATTAACATTTTTGTTGCCAGATTAAAAAATAAATAAAAACACATGAGTAAATGAAGGATACAGAGTCTATCGATAGCAGGTGCTTTAATAGAGATGTAGTCCTTAAGGAAATCAAGTAGTTAACATGCTGTAATGATCAAGGTTATCTAATGATTGGCACACATAATTGTCTATTATGTTGTCTTCAGTGAATTAAATTGGAGAACTCGGTGCTTTAGAGAGGACTGATTGTTGTTGGAGAATGTCTTTTCTTAACCTGTTTTAGACTATGGTTGTGCATATCTCAGCTCTTTGTCTTCATATGGTTGATACAGCTTAGCATGCTTCCTTAAGGAGCTCTGATTCACCACTGTAAGTTATACTCTCGGATAGGACCATACGTTCTTATATTAGTACACCTTATTATATATAAGGCAATTCCTGGTCTTATCCTATACTACCTATGTGCTTTCTCGGTGACTTGAAACTCAAAGATTTAATCTTGTTTAAATGTGTTTAAATAAAAAAATGAAGCAATTAGAGACAGATTCCTTAAGATGTCGGTTGTTTTCAGTTTATCTGGTTACACATCTGTTTCCAGGAAATTCCTCATGTGAAATGCGAGTTCCCTATGTTTGTTTGCTTGGTTTATTTCAATTTTGTCTCTTTTTGTGTTTTTTGTCTGTAACTATGTGTTTTTATTTATACTGCTACCTGCCTTGGTCATGTCTCCCTTGAACAAGAGATTGTTAATTTCGATGGGACACTTATAGTAAAGTAAAGGTTAAAGTAAAAATAAAATTGGCTAAAATAAGAGAGAGATTACAGTACTTTTGACGTCTTGTGTATAATTGTAGGGTTGAAATGCTTCAGTAGCAGCTTCTGTGTTTTTACTGTACAGTAATACCACCATCTGCTGGTCACTGTCTTTTATTACACTATATGCTATAACGTAGCTTTGGCTCTGAGGCCCACACATATATACAAAACATCAGCATTCAAAAGCAGTTGTTATCTGTTTCCATGTTAAAATATTAACAGATGGTGTTTCACAAAAGTATATTAAGCAGACAGTATGCTTTGACAGCAGATATTAAACATAATAATGTTTGGGATCCTAGATCCTTATCAAACTGTCAAAATGCACATTGAATATAGAGACTAATTATGAAGAATACTGTGATAGTTAAACAGTATGCAAGAGTTAATAATGTACAATTAGTATTTGTTTGTGGTTAGTCTCAGTATTCGTTACATTGAATATCAGATTTTATAAAGCATTGGATAAAACACTTTCTAAAGTGATGATTTCTCACCAATGTTAATTTTTTCACAGAGGGCTGAAAAACTGGCACGAAAGCAGTTGGAAATGAAAGAGGACAACATGAAATAGGCACATAAGGAGTTTAAAATCTTTATTTGTTTGTTTATTTATAGGATCTCTGCTTTGTAGGATATAAGCCTGTTGTACAAGGAATATTACAGAGGAGTACAGGTTTTTACATTTGACTCCGTCATATACATAGACTCCGATTTTCAGACGGGGGTTTTAAACCAGGGAGACGTTGCCCTTATATCTTAAGCAAGTGTCAAATCTGCTTCATATTTCCCCCCCACAAATGTCAGGTAAAGGTAGCTTTAAGGAGCACATGACATAGTCCACAGCCCTGTCAAATCACACATGTACTATAATGTACCACCCAACAATCACATCATCAGGGAACACGCAACATCATGTCCAATCATCCACTGCTGGATCCCCAAATTCACCTCCAACATAATCACTGGAATATTTGTCCATGCATACATAAGTATTCTATATATGGTAAAAAATATAGCATTTGGAATAAATACTTCATATAATTTTAGAGCAAACTGTCAGACAATACTTGTTATATACTTTTCACAATACTGTATGTACATGTATTTGGCTGTATTTACTGGAACAGATAGAATATATATATATATATTTAACCCCATGTGAAACAGATTTGATTTCAGGTCTTTGGTGCTCAGCCAGTTATGAAATCTTATTACATCTGGGTCACACTGGATTAAACATATGAATGTGATTTCCATAAAGACTTACAGGCACGGAAGACCAGATACACGGGATACTTTGCACAGCACGGATCTGATCATCCGTTGGCTGTCTGAAATGTGGGAAGCTACACACTCAAATGTCCTTTTTAATATACAGACAACCTCAAATGACCAGATGTGCTGCGAGGAGTTAAAAGACAGACTTTCTAATGTTGAGAAAATCTGTGCTACTCTGATCTGATTACAAACCCACTATTGAAAATATGTTTTCTTGCTGTAGCCAGTGTAAAATACTTTATAGTCTACCTTCACGTCAGTCTACATAGTTCCATATTAGCACCCATATTTTATAAAGTGTCTGGGAATGAGATAGTACTGGTGCAGGATTAGTGGTCAGATCACACTGCATCTCAGAAAGAAACAGCTTTACACAGGCATGAAAACATGACTTTATCATGATTGAAGCAAACCAATACATTTGGATTCCCAAAAGCAATAATAAGAGCTCTTGGTGTTGTATAGATGTCGGACACATAAGTAAGAAAAAGTCTGACAATTCTTCATTCAATTTGTGATCCAACCTCAGAAGATCGACTAGTTGTCTGGAGTCTTGCCTCAACAGAAAGTTAATTATTTTCTGATTGCAAGTGCAGATTAGATCTTTATAGACCACAGATATGGCAGTTGTTAAACTGAGTGGCATTTCCCTTTAAAATTCCACCTTCAGTGACCCTAGCAAAACGTCTTTACCTCTACAAAAAAAAAAAGCTTGGTTCACCTGTAACAAAGCTGGAGATAATTTCCATATGCCTTTTTCCTGAAAACCAGCAACTTGCTGACACTCCTGTACGTTTTGGGCAATTTTTCAATGGTCACTGAGTGGTAACTGTTCAGTTGTAAACATCGTATTAGACCAGTACTCCTGCTTGAAGATACTTTAGGAATAAGGTAGAATAATGTAGGAAGGCCATCTGATTTAAGGCTTCACATAAAGTAAAACAACCTACCCAGTTTCTTATTGACAAGGTAGTATCTCTTCGACAATGCTACATCTTAGACTGCAAGCTATTAAAAACCCTTATTACGTTTCAGGTTTAACATCTTGTCAGTTCTCTATTTTGTGAATATGAATAATGCCCGGAGGCAGGAATGAATGAACTATTGTTATTAATTCAAAGACAGGCAAATCAGATCTTTGTATTCAGGGTTTTCTGAATTCCTATATCTGTCTGTGTTAGTCCCATGATCCATGCCGGTATACTTGCTACATATTTTTTTCTTGGAATGTATCACATCCAGCCTGACATTCATTGTGCATTTTGTAGCAGTTGCATACATGATTTGATTTGAAACGAGCAGGCGAACAAGACATACATTATATTTGAACTGAGGGACGGAGACGGAGAGATGTTAATCATGAGAACAGACAGTATTACAACATACTGTTGTTTAGTATTATAGGACAACCAACAGGGGGAGTAACTGTATATTGTCATGCAGCATCTTCTGTACGGTACAATCTTCCTGGTAGAAGACTTTAGTTTTTCTATAATCTGGTTATAAAAAATTATTTCTTTAAACATCTTATCTCCAAATGAACTGAGATTCACAGATGTCGATCACCATATGTTCCATATGTGAAAAAACATGATTGCTATGACAAAAACTATACATTGAATGATGTCAAAATATCCACTGGGTGATGGAAAATTTGATCAGAAGATGTACTCTTACTATTTTGCTTTTACAATGCACACTGTTAGAGAGATATTGTTTCTTCTGGACACTGATATTACAGAGGACTATTTACACAAACACAATGAAACAAAAGTACGGTAGAAAATACAGATTCTGTGTTTGTATATGATTAATAATCTATTAGAATGACATTCTACATATACTATGTTCTTAGTAATGGTTTATGTCCAAGTATGAAACAAATGATGTCATTGTCATGAAATAAAAAATAATGTAATATTTGTGTAATATTCAAAAGGTAGATCATGTGCTTAGTATTTATTTATTTTTTTGAAGAGCTAGATTGATGATAAGAAGCAGTTCATCAGTATCTTTCCGTCCACTTGCCACCCCGTTTATCTTTATTATTCTCATCCTGTTTTCCGAGCAATATCCTGTCAGTGTGAGCCTTGTCACTATGGCAATACCTTTTAATCAATGTGAGCTAGTCCTCTGTCCACTTTGGTGGTTGATGCAGCATATCCATAAACATCCAGGGGGCATGTTGGCAGAGATGTGGAAGAAAAATGTGGCCGTACATTGTTGGATGCTCCACTCTCAGAGGTTTGTACAGTATGTGAGCTCCAGGGTAAACAGAGCATATGCACCCTCATACAGAGAACGTCCTGTATGGTGTCACCATGTCTTTATCTCAGCTTTTCCCTTTGTGTTATTGAGCAGAGAGGGTCTTGGAAACAGAGGTTGGGATGGACGAGCTAGAGGGGTTTAGAGGAGTCGACAGTATCGGCCTGTCTCAATGGAGGTCTGTGGTAGACGGAGACTTAGAGGTTTGAGTCTCAACGTGGGCCTTCAAAAGGTCAATTATCTCTTGGTGGGAGGCTCCCTCTGCCACCGACTGGGCTGTCTGTTCATTCTGAAGGAAAAACGGAGAGAAAATGTTACAATTGCGCGTCAAAGACATTGCAGTGAACATTCCTATCCTGACAGTGGCAGTGTTGTGTTGGTGTAAGGCTTTACGTTACAGTACATGCGTATATGCTGCCCCTGCCCTGATACAGGCAGTACTACTGTGCTGTAAACATTGTTGGGAGAGCTGGAAATAATAAGTCTTGGTATTTTATCATGTTTGAAATGCCGCATGCCAGTTGAGATTATGATTTGTCACACTTGTAAAAATGATCAAATTATTTGCTTCCCAAATTTAACATCAAAAAAATATGCAACAAAGACTATAATAACATCCACTGACAAGCTTATTTTGCATCATGCAGAAATTGCCTGTGTAATAAGCCAAATCATAAGCCTGGAGAGGTTTTGTAAGGATGTAATGTGTGTGTGTGTCTGTGTGTGTGTCCTTGTGGATCCCATTCTTCTTTAACTGGCTGCGTACTAAACTGAGACATCAATTAAGACACAGAGCTGTAACGTTCCCTGGCTGACTGAACTGGCAGCGTACTATAACATTGTTTGTAAACCCTTCATTAATCTTGTGGTGCCACCCTGTGTTAATCATTCATTTAACTGAAGACAGAAGTCACAAAACTGTTCGTTCTGTTTTATACTTTCTTGACAGGGTGGTGTTGCTCGCATAAAATTTTAAACTTCTTCCTAGAACTGCTGTAGTTTCTCAGTTTTGGCATGTTGTCCCTTATTACAATATCACTAATTACAGTGTGTGCTCATGCGTTGTCATGGAGTCACAAAGCAACCATCAATCAAAGGACACACTGTTGATTTGAGACTATGTCTGTATACACACATCTCAGTCGTTCACAAGCTACAGTTAAATCCAAATTAAACCATCCACGGGAATGTTGTTGTTCAAGATTTTGGCTGTTCAGAACATATGAGCTGAGGAGCCTTCGGACGTCCCATCTGGTGTTGGGAGTGTTATAGAAACGCTGCAATGTTATAAAAATGCTGGATGCAGCAGACATTGTGTTCCCCAACTGAGAACCTCAAACTGCAAAGTGGAATACAGTAAACCACCCAGTGAGGCAATAATCATGGTGTGATCATATTTAGCCACTGAGGGGAAAATGAAAAATCTAATGAACACCTCTTATGCAGGGGCCAGAACCCCACTACTGTATGGCTATTCCCTTAGTGGGCACCGCACGTTGGCCACAGGGGCAACATAATATATGAAGACATACAGTATGGGAACTAGGAGTCATATTGGTCATTCATTAAGCACAAGCAGCAAATCATTACAGCTGAAATGAAGCAGTGAAATTAACATATAGAAGAGTCATAGTCTGAATTAAACCACAGACAGGAAATCTCCAGCTTCGGTCTTGAGCGTCCCCCCAGTACTAATCCAGTATCTTCCTCCATGTACTGTATAAATAAGCTGCTATATGGGATGTTTATTTTCCAACAGAACGCACCTATTTATTTGCAATATGTAAACGCATGTCTCTGAGCGTGTATATTTGGTCTGGGTTGAGCTGTAGTCTGTTATATACACACCATTCTGATATGTTAAACACTCAGGCAGCAGTTAACCTACAGGGCTACACCTGTAAAACCAGCTGATGAATTAATTTAGATCCAATTACAAGAAAAAAATGATACGACACCTCACTTTCATTAAACATCTTGGATGAGAGGTGACACAGCTTGTGTTTTTACAAAATTCAAGTAGATTCATTTAAACGTTACAGCATAACGGTATACCTTATCTGTGAGGCTTGTGTCACAGCGTCCTGTCTCCAGCAGCAGACTTGCAATGTTAGTGTGTCCGTGTTCGCTGGCACACATCAGCGCGGTGGAGCCCTCACGGTCCTGAGCATTTACATCGGCACCGCAGCTCAGCAGCAGCTTCACCATGGCAACGCGCCCATGGCTCACCGCAAGCATGAGGGCCGTCTGGCCCGTCTGGGGAAAGAGTGAAATATAGAGAGGATTGCATTTAAACTGTGAGTGGGCAGGTATGGGAGGGGAGACAGAGAGATATAACGAGGAGTGATGCAGGGTCAGGATGCAGCATAGAGGAGTAGTAGTCAGTAAAGTTTGATTAAACCTTTGTATCTGGAGATATACTGCTAGTGACTCAATATACGATTACAGGTTAAACATGCAACAACAGGCAAAGTCTCAGAGTTCTTAAAAAGATCGACACGAAGATAAACTTCTCACAATGTTTTCATGAATTTAAACACAGGGCACATTTACATGTTCCTGTGACCTTATTATGCTTCTGTAGCCTAAAACGCTATCCCATCCCTTTTTAACAAATTTGTTTAGTTTTCATTAAAGATACTCTGCTGTCTGGAAAAAAATAGCTGATGTTATGCTGTATCTCTGCAATGTGACCTATTTATAAGAAACATCTCCTGATTTCCCCAGAGGATGTATTTGATTCCCAGCAGCACTATGTCTGAAATATAACTTCCTTCACAGCAATAACATCTCATGCAATTCAGCAAATCCTTTCATATTAGTAAAGTAAAGTAAATACCACAACTTTACCAGGGAACCCATTAGCAGTTACTACCATACAGTATATTATTACCTGTCTGGAGCGCGCATTGACGTCACCCAGCTTCAACAGTTGTTGTGCCACCTCCAGGTCATCAGAGCTCTCAGCAGCCGTCAGTGCAGCCAGCATTACTGGTGTATAGCCGGCCTTGTTCACATTATCTGTTTCACATAGACCTGAACACACACAGTTTTTATACTGGGTTAGATTGCCTTATCTAGCCAATAACTTTAGCAATGTATGTGTGTTTGCATCTTACCAGTATCCAGCAGCAGTTTAACCACATGGAAGTTGGAGTGTGACACGCTGTAGTGGAGGGCCATGTTCCCATTGCCGTCTGTCAAGTTAACTACATATGGAAGGAGAGTGGGTGTGGTCAAGCCCACTTGCCGTAGGTATAATCTGACCGTATCTGCCTCTGAGTCTTTCTGACTTGAGATCTTGAACCACTCCTGATAAAGCACCACTAAAACCTGACGCTGAGGAAAGAGGCAAAGGAGAGAAAAAGAGAGAAAAAAAAAATAAATGAGAAATTTTTATTAATATTCCCTGAACATAATTTTTACTTTGGGCTGTTGAGCAGCTTGCACTTTCAGTCTGAAGAACACCACTGTAGGCCACATTCCTCCACATTATTCTCATTAAAGTCATACAGCTCTAAAAGATATCTAGTCAATTTTATTTATATAGTGCCAAAGTACAACTTAAGTTGAAGTTTAAGGCACTTTTCATGAAGTAGGTCTAGTCCATCAGAACATTCCCTTTGACGAGAAGAAACCTCAAACAGACCCGGGCTGTAAGTCTGAATATCCACAAAGAATCTGAAGCATTTTCCCTAAACAGGCTCATCAGCCACAGCTATGAAGACTGAAAATGGCTAAAAGATATTCTTACCATTTCTTTATCTGGGGATGAAACCTCTTCCATACGGTCCTTCACATAGAGACAAGCGTCTATAAACCCCTTGTCAACTTTTCCCCTGAAGAAGACCAGAAGACACAGTAAGAAGCAGTGTTTTGACATATTCTGGATACGTTTCTTTAATATTACTTATCTCAAGAAATTTAAGCAGACCAGGAATATTTTGCAGTGAAAACACATCCCACTTTAACCCTTTTTCAGGTTTATTGTGGAAATACCAACAAGTCTGTATAGCATAAGGCCAAGAGACAGCTACAATAGGTTCCTGTGTAAATTCTGTGTGGGATAAAAACAAAAGATCAAAAATGCCTTGCGGACTTCCACGGCTTACAGACACACATCACTCAACAGTCTGACACAACGTTGAAGGTTACAGTTTACACTGATTCACATCACAGTAATATCCACAAAGCTCCGACTGATCATCAATCATGCATAGCCATACTGTACATCTCAGGCCGCACATAGCCTGAGTAGGTCATGCTCTCACTGTGTGCTGCACTCAACCAACAATAACACGCATACATGCACAAGCACACACACATACAAATGATCAGACAAGTGCTGAGTGATGACTTAATATTAAATCCTGCCTGTCCCAGGGGCCTCGGCTACTTATCCGTCTGGCCCCTCAGCCCTGTCCATATACCTGAGACAGATAAATGATGAGTCAGTGACAGGGAGGACACTGTAAAGTTATTTGTCTTTTGTTCCAGATCCCTGGCGCTTAAAGGAAATAAGTGTGTTTATGTGTGTCTGTGTGACTATCTGGGACCTCTATTAAAGTAAGAGCATCTTATACTGAAGTGCATAGGAGCAAATGATGTGTATGTGTGTGCTTGTGTGAGGCTTACTTTAAAGTTTATGTGGAAGCAAGTGTGCATTTAGTGTATGTGTATGAATTACAAAGTAAGATAGGGGGTTGTATGAAAGTGTAAGTAGGTGTGTGTGTGAGTGAGTGAGAGAGAGAGTGAGAGAGAGAGAGAGACAGAGGGCTAAATTTAAGCACCATTCAGCACCTGTCTCAGATAAGGTATGTAGGCTGTATCTGGAAACAAACAAAGCACTCAATTGTGCCCTGGATGACATCATACATTGTACATCTCTATGGGAAAAGTCATTCAGTGATGAAGTATGTTAATTGGCAATACCGGTAATATAACGGGAAGCATTGTTGCCATGGTAGTTTTGGTTTGCTTAACCTTGAGCACCGATTAATCTTTAAAGGCTCCCTCTTTCACTGCCGTCTGTCTCACCCTTCAGCCTGGTCCTCCAGCAGTTCCTGGCTGGTCTCAGGATCCAGCAGGCCTCTTTCACTCTCCTTCTCTGCTGCCACTGCAGCATCTCCTCCCTCAGGTAAGATCTCTGCATCCTTCATTTGGGTCTCTGCTGCCTCCTTTTCCTTCTCCTTCTCCTCCTCTGGCTCTGAGCTGTCTTCTTCCTCTGCTTCCACCTTGGTCTTCTCATCTCCACTGGATTCCTCGCTGGATGTGGTCTCATAGCTGGAGGGAGACAGATGTGTGCAGAGAACAAAAAGACCAAAAATAATCCAGATTATTCTATCTAAAATAAACCTCTATCATACTTTAGACTGTGTTAAATGTCTTAAGGTGACATTCAAAAATACCAGAAATCCATTTTTAAATTATGCTGTGAGATATAGCTCATGTTTCCTCCATGAAAACCAAACATGTGTACAGAATATAGACATAAATGCAAGCACCCACATCAGTGAAACACCCAATCAGCTAAAACTAATATGAAAGCAGTAAAGTCAACATTGGCCAAGGCTAGATACATACTAACAGGTTGTTCCCCTCTTCAAGTCTAGTGTGACATAAAAAAAGATGCTTGTTTAATACAAGCCCTTGGCCCACATCTCCAAAACATCCTTCACATAGTTAAACATACACATAAAAATCTATAGGTATGTTTGCACGCTTACATATGCGACCTTGAACAAAAAGCAGCTTTGTTCTGTGAAGAAGGCTGCTGATATATTTAGAGGTGTGGAGGCTGCTGATGTTGTGTGTGTGTGTGGGTGTGATCATTGAGATGTATTATGAAGGAACCTCTGTTAGGCCACATACATACATATATACACACACCACAAGAGACATTCAGGGGCCACAACATTCCCTGGATTCCAGAGGAGCTCAAGGGAGAGCAAAGATAGGTTATATCATCCAAAAGAGCAGAAACACAAACAGCATGGCACTTCCTGCTGCGGACATAAGTCCAAAGATAGTCACAGAAAATATAAGACAGAGACAAAAGAGAAATGAAATGTGGATTGTCTTATAAAACCGATTCAAGTGTGTGCATTTATAAAGAAGCTGAATTCATTGTTTGTTCAGGAGAAAGGCTGTTTGGGTGTATTTGTAGATCATTCTAAAACAGGGAGACAGGAATAGATCTCATCGCCATCTCTGAGAAAACATAGCAAAGATGAGCAGGTCGTGAAAGAGTAAAGCTTGGGAATGTAACAATAAAACAAATCTCATAATGGCAGCGATATGTAGGTGGTAACGCCACCCACATCAGGCAGAACTTTCTCACACAAGGGATGAGGAATATTAGGGAAGATAAGAAACAAATGTGTGATTAGATGTGTTAACGGACCAAGAAAAATTTCACTTTATTATTTTATTGGCTGATTGGAGGCAAAATAAATATTTTAAAGTTTTAATCATATTAGTCAATCATAATCAATAAAATTCAATAAATTACATTATGACGCATTTGTTTTTTTCTTGTGAATCATTACCATTTTTAAGCCTACACATTTTTTGACTACTGTAGCTTTGACAGAGAGGCTCATCACTGTCGGGCTTATGTGTGCACATGTGTGTATTTGTGTATGTTTTTCGTCTACAAAAGTGACTGCGTCTGTACACTGTGAGGACAAAAGTTAGTCGGCACAGTCACACTGTCCATCTCATCCGGGGGGGAAAACAGTCCCCACAAGTTTAACCAATCATTAGGGTTTTTTAGGGTTAGACATGGTTTTTGGTCAAAACAATCCCTTCAAAAACATTATGTGTGTATACAAGTGCTTCATGTTGTTACAGTAGCACCAGCCAGCTAACTACTGGAGTATCAGACCAGCCAGAAAGAATAATCTCCCTGCCTAGAGACACGCCTTTGTTCTTGCAACCACCATCTGCTTTACTTAAAATTCACAAGCTTTTACTAACACACACACACACACACACACACACACACACACTGCATCCAGCATCAGCAAATGCTGACATAACCACATTTGCACATAAGCACTGAGGTATCATCAACACTGACAGAAATATGCACACACATCACATAATGTACAACAAATTACAATATGCACACACATTCACACTTGCATTAGTAGCACCGAGGTCGAATACGGGGCAGCGTGTCTTCAAATGAGTTTCGGTGTGAAGCAGCATGAAGCAGATGTGTGAGACACAGCTGGATGTAGTTCATGGTGAGTGCAGTCAAACTCAGATAAACACCGAGGAGGCTGTCATACTCAGAGTTAGAGTGAATGCTGCATCATTAACAAATGGACAGTTCATTTGAATCTTGAATTAATGACTTTTGATGTGAATCAACCATAACACTGGTATAGCCTGAGAACTAAATCATTTTTCTTTAAAGGATATGCATCATGCACATTTCTACATCTATATTTATATTCTGGGGCTCTATCCTTGCATGATTTATAGTAGAAGTATAGAAAAGACAACTCTATTTATCTTATACTGGCTTCTTATTCACCCCCCTCATCCTAGCCTCTGTCTGAAACAGGTTGTTTTAGTCATGTCTCTTTAAGACCCCCCTCCCAGTGAGTCCACTCTGCTCTGATTTGTCAGCTTCTGGAAGCTGCCACTCGGCAGACTTTTAGTGGCTCCAGAGGCTATATAAACAAACATAGTAGTAAGATTTCACTTCTTATTCTCGTTCTTTACTTGAAATCGAAGATTCTCAAACACAACTGTACATGTTCAAGTATGAATACGATCTGAAATATACAACTTTATACCTAAGGAAAGTGCATAATATGCAGGCCACATAAACATATTAATCAGAGATTTGACACCGATTTTAAAAAGATGATTTTACCCTCCATTCACCCCAACAAACTTCAGGTTTTTCTTGGCTCCCTTGTTTCCCTGCTTGTCGGCAACACCATTTTTCTTCATAATAGATTTGAGACCTGGTGGAGAGAAGAACAGAGAGAGATAAAGATAGAGAAAAGGAGATGAACAACAAAAGGGAAGAAGGAAAAAATTGGCTTCTGTGGAATTTGAGTGTGTCTGTGTATATGCACAGTGCCTGTTCTGTGTTTTTTATATACTGTATAATTTCCAACAAGTCCTCACACCTAAACCCAAAATACAGATTGTTTGCTAGTGCCTTATAGGAGCATTTAATGTTAAGGTATGATTACATTTGGGCAACGAAAATTATTTGATTGAAGTTACGGAGAGAGTGTCTCCGTGGTTTAAAAGAAACCAATGTTGAAACCATTGCTTGATGCATGAATGCAGACACAATTATTTCTAAAAATAAACGGAAAAGAAAAACATGAGTTGCTGGTTGCTAAATTATCTAATAATGATGAAAATATATGAATTGTGATATGGTCTATGCGTATCTAAACTCACCTATAAATGTTACAAGCTCTGTTATTGCAAAGCCTCTACAAATGCACTTACAAATGTACATCCACTGTAGCTACAGTTTCTGCATACTCAACCACATGTCCCTCAGAGAGTCATTTCCAAAATCAAAGCAAAGTAAATTTAAACATGTTGTAAGATTTCTGAAGAAACAATGCTTCAAGTTTATACTGTAGTAACCTAAGTTGAATATCTATAGGAAAAGTAAAAGAAATACATCACACTGACATTGGCTATTGTGAGACACACATTAATGGTTTGCACATATTGTCTCCATTTCCCTGTGCCAGTGTATACTATATATATATACATATGATGCTTATTTCTGTATGTATTTATTTCTCTGAGTGTCTGCGTAACTTAGAAAATATTTTGAGTCTGGAAGAGATATTGAACAACATCTTGATGCAATGAAAGAATGCACAGCTCATCAAATAGTGTGGAATCCCTGTGTTTGCAGATAAAGAGGAAACTGGGCTTCAATTTGCATACTCACTTTGTCCTCACTTAATGTGTTTAAGGATCAGACAAGTATTATTTGATGACAATTACACTAAAAATGAATTTGCTATGAGTAGCACTCGTGTTCAGGTAAATCAATTGTAGAAAAATTAACAGTTATTTGGACTCTAAAAATAGTTTAAGACCACCCAAAGTATTTCCGGCGTGATATACACGTTACAATTATAGGCCTTATTGACAACCTTACAACCCTATAATTGATTCTGCATGGTCTCCTTTGCTGACTCTCCTTGGCTCCAAGCCAGATATGGTTGTCTTAGTTGTGCCTGACAGCAGACATGATGCAGAGGCTCTGTAATGTTTTATGCAAGGACATAAGGATGTGGCTTTGGGCCAAAAACCACCAGCTAAAAAGATCCCAGCAACCACCTTCGAAAAATTATGTTTTTATATCCAGGAGATAGCAGCAGGGAGAGGAGAGTTTAGAACATATTTGGCATTTTAATACATCCTTTTGCTAACATCTAATAAATAAAACAATATGTGATCCCCCCCCCCCCTCCCATAAACAGAATCAAAAGATGGAAGAAAAGCATTGCTTGTTTTGGTGTGCTTCTGTAAGGGTCTGTACTTGAGTGTCCATTCAACTGTGTACTGTGTGTGTGTCTGTGTGTATATGTCAGTATCGGTGCTTAGAAATTTCTTTTTTCTATTCCAGTTACTTTATCTTAGACATGAGGGACTTTCTGCCCATCAAATCATCAAAGATCAATACTATTACTATTATTTACACTAATTTTAGTGTAATAGCAGGCCAAGTACTACACCTGAACTAAACAAAACACTACTCAAGTTTCACCAAAAATCTGTCAAAACATTCTGGCAATGTTTGGTTCCTGTAGGATTTTGTGTTCAACAGAGATAAGTACAAATTGAAATGAATACTCAAGACATTAAACATGGGATATCTGTGTAGAGACAAAAGGGACATGTTGTAATTGAGTGGCATGATTAATGTAACTTTATTGTATCTATCACATTTGAGTATGCAGGTATTTGCACAGATGTGGAAACAGTATACGCAATGGGTTACTAACTGAACCAATTCAGCCACAGTCCTACCTTGTTCTTGCTGTTTGCTGGCAGCAGCAGCTTTCTGGACTGGTGAGTAGAAGGCAGAGAGGACACTGAGGGAGCTGACCAGTTGACTCTGAATAGAGCTCATTTTGGAAGGACCAGGCTTCCCTGCTGGTTTCCCGGTTGTAGCTGCAGGGACCACTTTCCCTGCAGGCTTGGCTGATGCTCCTTTCCCCGCCTCAGCTCTTTTCCCTGCCATCTGTTTCTGTGTGCTGGGGCTCTCCTGCTG
This sequence comes from Pampus argenteus, assembly GCA_036937835.1. Classification (NCBI taxonomy): domain Eukaryota; kingdom Metazoa; phylum Chordata; class Actinopteri; order Scombriformes; family Stromateidae; genus Pampus; species Pampus argenteus. Next base: position 15,512,111 of record CM072870.1, read on the forward strand.
GCTGGGCGTCTGTTGAGCGCCGGAGCTGCTCCCCAGCTGTGCCCACTGCTCCCCCAGAAGTCCTGTTAACCTGGTTACGACTTGGCCCAAAGCTGCAGGCGAGGTTGGTGACTCACTAGAGCCTCTGCGTGGAGGCTGGGCCTCGCCAGTGTCCCGACGTGAGGCCTGGGCTTCACCTGAACCACTACGCTGGGCTGCTTCACTGGAGCCTTTGCGCATTGATTGTGTGTCGCTGGCATCTTTGTGAGCAGATTGAATTTCACTGGAACTTCTTCTGGACTGCGATTGAACCTCACTTGACCCTTGGCGAGGCGTCTGGGCTTCTCCTGATCCACGACTAGAAGGTTGTGATACCCCAGATCCCCTCTGTAGTGCTTTAAGCTCCTTTGAGTTCCGACGAATTGCAGATGTTTGAGACTGAGACTGGGATTGAATTGATTTGGGCCGGGTTTGAACTTCTCTGGAGCTTGGAGATGAGCCCTGAGGTTGTGATTGTTTTTCACTCGACCCTCCTGGAGGTCTCTTTGCTATGGTGCTGTTCTCAACCTGAGATGGAGATGGAGATGGGCTTTGCTGTTTTACCTGTGTTTCAGTGACCTGTACTGGAGAATGAGACTCGAGCTGAGGTTGGCCCTGTACCTGTACCTGTGCCTGTGCCTGTACCTGGGGCTGGGTTTTTGTCTCAGGCTGTGACTGCTGAGCTTGAGTTTCACTACAAGGATGCACAGGAGCAGCCTGAAGTTGAGTAGGTGGCTGCTGTGCCTGGTCTGCTGAGGGCCTTCGACCTCTCTGAGGTCTTACAGGAGCTATTGTCTTCACAGCTGTATTCTCCGCTGCTACTACAACACCGGTGTCAGTGATCACAGTTTCTTTGATTGTTGCACACACAATCTCACTTTCTGCTGTTTGCTTCTCTTCTACAGCCTCAATTGCAACCTGTTGTGTTTTAACGATTTCTGTTAATACACTCTTTGAGGGTATCATTTCTTTTGTTTCAGAGTCATTCTGTGCAGTGCTTACTTCAATCTTAGATTCTGCTTTTTCTCCTCCCGCAGCAAGTGGACTGGTCTGCCCTTCAACCTGGCTTACAATGTCTGAAACTACAGTTTTTTCAGCTGCACTTTCTATAGCCTCAGTGGAACTCTCTGTAAAGAGTTTCATGACAACACTTTCACCGTCTTCATTATCTCCTTGAATTCTTTCATTTGCTTCTCTATCTGGCTCTGTTTCTCTGACCACAGTATCAACATCTACTATTGGGCTACCTGCATTTTCTCTCCCTTGACTCTCTGCTTCTGTATTTCTGGCTGGATTGTTGTCCTGTTGTCTTTCTATCTCTGTCTCAGTCTGCTGGTCTGTCCTCTGTGCTACCTCTGTCTCTGTCACCCTGTCCACTGTGCCCACCCTCTCTGTCTCTGTCCCTCGGTCTACACTGCTGGCCCTCAGTCTCATGGGATGATCTGTTGCTGTCTCTCCCTCTGTTTCCGTGACCTGGTTCATCCTTCCGGCCACTGGCGTCTCGGTCGTCTGATCCTGAGTGACAACTCTCTCAGTTACTGTGCCTCGTTCCATGCTGTTGGCTCTGGGTCTTGGTGGGCTTACAGCAGCAACGTCTGCCTCCATCTCTGTCATCTGGTCATGAATGTCAACTTTTTTATTCTCTGTTCCTTGATCTATACTTCCAGTCCTTTGTTCTGGCACACACACTTCAACACAGATTTTCTCTGTGTCTGTTCCCTGATCTACTGTACCCAGTGATTCTGTCTCAGTCTCTTCGTTGACAAAATCTACTTTCTCTGTCTCTGTCCCTGTATCAATACTCTCCCTTCTTGGCCTGCTGTGTGTTTCTGTTGTACACACCTCCACTCTCATTCCCTCACTAAGTTGTAGTATTTTATCCTCTTTTACTTTGTTCTCCTCCATTTGTACTTTCAAAAGAGTATTTGTTTTCTCTAGATCTTGGCTAGCCTGAGTAAGTTTTGCCTCCAGTATCATCAGCTTCTCATGCAAATTCTGGGTACTACCTGAGTCTTCAATGTTACCTTCTTTTGCTGCATTACCATCTTGAATACTGCTAATATCTGCATCTTTCATAGCCATCCTAAGTGATGTAAATTCCTGTCCCACAAAGTCCTGTGATAGCTTTTGCACTGAATGTTCCAGTGGACTATCTATTGTCTCTTTTTGTTTGTTAGATTTTTCTGATGGTTGTCTCTTCACTTCTTGCTCTAACAATCCACATATTTCTCCACGTTCTGAGAAACTCTTAGCAGATTCCTGACTTATCTCACTCTCTTTTTGTAACACTCTACTTTTCTCTGTGATACCTTGTTTATGTTTTTCTGTTGCTGGCTGATGCACTGAAGCTTCTAAACCTCCAGAGGTTTGAGTTATCAGAGCCAAGTTAAATCCGTCTTGAGGCCTGTGTTCTTCTGGTTGAGCATCAGAATGTGGGGCTATCATAGAGGATAATGTGGAAACCTGTGCCTTAGCCTGAGCTTGGAGTTGAAGCAGCAGCTTCTCCCTCTCCTCCCTCAGTGAGCAGATCTGAGCCTTTAGTTCTGGGATGGTTTTGACCTGCTCTTCAAGCTCTCTGACCCGTTTCAGTGCCACTGTGATCTGCTGATGAAGCCCTGTCCGATCCTGGGGAAGACACCGTCTTTCTGTCATGTCCGGTGAAGCACGGAATATGTTCTCTGTTGAGCCATTCTCTGGTGTTCCCACAATACGGTCTGGACTGCCTGAATCAGAACTTTTCCGCTGTTGCAGAGTGATGGGCATGCTTGATGCTCGAAGTAGGTTTGGCCGACTTTGAATTCCTACAGATTTCTCTTCCACACCCCGAGCTCCTTCATCTCTGGGCTTAGCTGAAACATATCCAGTTCCCTGACTGGTTGTCCCCCTGCTGCTCTGGCTAAGGGTCCCTCCTTCACTTGCTCTGAAATCAAAAATCTGTTGGACCTCTGTTACCCGTGATTTAGGCTTTGGCCCCAAGGTGGATGTCCCAGACCATGTACTATCTTTTTCCTTAAGGGCAAGCCTGGCTCCATGCCCAGGGAGGCTGAAATTTTTGGGCAGAGTGCTGAATTTGGGTGGGCCCTTGACCCTGCGCTGAATGTGGACTCTTTTGATGGTGTTGCCTTTTTCGATATCGTCAACATACTTGAGGAAGTCCAGGTCCAGGTGGAAGCCATAGGGAGTCTCCACTGAGTAAGGCAGCTGCTTCCTCTGAACACCGCCCTCACTGGCCTTGGTCTGAAAGCCGTTGGCTGTTATGAATTAAAAAAATGAATCAGTAAATCAATGCTCCCACTTATTCAACTATTTGAACAAATAATAAAACCAATAATAATTATAGCTGTTCAAAATTTACTCAGCAAAAATTGTCCAAAATTGATTCACATGTGCAATTGCTTGACAAAATGAACATGAGCCAAATCACAAATTATCATCAGCATTATTATTCCTTTCACCCACTTATATAGACAGGCTGTACTGTGCTGCACACATGGTGCTTCATTATGTAAAACCATATCACTTACCAGGAAGTAATTATTATGCAGTGATTGCTCCTAAACAAACTAATCAGCATGCAAAATGCTGCTCTCACAGTATGAGATGGGACAGTTATCACCTGGAGGAAATAAACCTTTGGTTGCTTATGGCCACATATGAGAACAGGAAGTCAATTGTTTAACCCTTTATGTCAAATGCATATATTATTATATAAGTAACATAAATCTGATTGTGCATGACTATGATTTGTCCATACAATGTAAAATATGATCTGTTGCACACAGTTAAGTTAAAGATAAGATCATTGTGTAACTACAGGCTGACCCTTACCACTTTTTTTGTCCATCATGGGAGGCAGAGTTTTCAGTCATTGACTTGTGTTCGCTACAGTTGGAGCTATCAGCCTAGAAAAACAGAAAAGAGAGTACTGTGTGAGAACAGAAGTACAGTCATTCATTATTGTCTGAACAGAAGTGAATTTTACAAGAAAATAAGGATTGTTCACATTTTGCAAAAATCTGCAATGTTTATTTTTTCCTGAAGGACATGACAGATTAGTAATATCAAAAGATTATGTTATTAAATGTGCAGCCTGAAACATACAAAGTTCCCTTTCTTGAAGCTACTTGTTCTCTAAGATTGACTATATATTATATTCTTATTTATTCATAACATATGTTGACCTATGTCAAATATAATCTATTCCAACAACATTTAGGTAAATCAAACATGATGTCTCATGTGCATGCAGAACTGTTTTAATGGCACAATAAAACACAGCAATTATTTTAATGACAAATGGTTGCCTTAGAATTGTTTTGTATACAGCACAGCAGCGGTGCTAACAGTCCAGATGGTTATACTGAGGTGAGGAAACGCATTTCTATAATTAGGCTCATATGCAGCTCAGACCTAAAATATAATAAAATGTGTACAAAGTTAATTATTGTGCAACTCAGCTACTCAACTGATTATACCAGTTATACCAAACAAACAAAAATCTTAATGGCACAATGAAGGGAAAAGCAGTACCATTGTGTCCATTAACGTAATTTTATTTTCCTCACTTAGCCAGACCTTTAGAAGTCATTTAAAGTCACAACACAACCATGGACAGACCTACAAAAGAGAACTCATTCCATTTAGTGGTACTTTGTATCATTTGTTCCACTTAGAGAAGCCAAACTAGAGCTGCTTGGCCCCTTTTCTTTACAATGAGATCACTGCAAAATAGAGTTAAGTTAGATGGAAAACAATACAGCAAGGCGAGTCAAAACGTTTAAGGGTTTATGTAAAGCTTCCTCATAAAATAGCCAATATTAATAAAAAAAAAAACAAGGCAATTCTCTCAGCTTTGAGTGAGCTGCACAGTTCAAATCCACACCAAACTGTACCAGCCAAAGACTGTTTAGCAAATAGGAACATATTATTCATGTAATTTCCATGCTTATTTGTGTCACTGGAGAAAATATCTGCTGTGTAGGAGACACAACATCAAAGTTCCTGAGGCAGTACTTTAAAATAATGGTGAAGTTTGAACTACACGTAAGGTAAAGATATTTATTAGCATTATCATTATTTTTAGTAGGTGATCTACCATGTCAGTGTGCAGCATATGTATTGGAACAGATACTAAAGATGGAGTGTTTTTTTAACACAAGTCTTTCATGTATTTTATCATGAGGTTTCAAGTTACTGATGCAACACTACAAACCACATAGCTATAATATTGCAAGCCATTTTGCTTTAATAGTGTTTCCTCTGCCATTTCATTTCTCCTTTTGATATAATTTCTACACAGAGAAGATACAGGTCTTATGGGAATACCGAGATACAGTCTCTTAAGAGACAGTCTTCCCATTTGAAATGGCTGCTTTAATGTCTGTAGAAAAAAATGGGAACATGCACCTCCGCACTGGATCTATCCACAAGAGGTGTGTGTTACTGAAAACTACTGCATTTTACCACATAAAGACTCTCAGTCCTGACAAACCAGCTGATGGTTTCTGTAGCAGGCCAGAAATCTGAGTCCAGAAAAGTGTCTAATCAAATTCTGCACTGACTAAACTATATTTCCAAAAGACACCCATTATTTACTGCATGTGACAGGCCCAATAATTTTAACATAAAAAATGTAATAAGGTATCTATCGCAACATATTTACACAACACGCCTAGCTTTTATAGCTAGTATGCGCATTCTCCTGGCTACAGGGTACGCTATGTATCATGTAGTGCTGAGTAGGCACATATTGCAAGGCAAACAATGCATGAGATGGCAACATAATCAATCAAAATGACAACCGGTCCAACCAGGGACCTAAACATGGAACCGTGACAACCTCTATTTGGCCCCTGTCCCATCTTCATAGATTGAGCTTTAATAATGAAAAGAAGTGGTGACCTGGAGCAGAATTGTTGTCTCTGTTACAGATGAGCAGATACTCACACACACGCACAGACACACAGATCATCTGACTGACAGCCTCTGCACAGGATCTGACACCATGTGCTTGCTACCATGGCAACCATCCTTCAATCCTCTACTTCTCCGTGTCCCAGGAGTACAGAGAGTGCAGGCATTCCTGACTCTTCCTGATGCTTAATGCAACTACAGTCAGCTCGCTGTCCTTAAGGCTTAATTAGCCGATTCAGGAGCAGAAGAATGCCGCTCATAATTGCTGAGTAAAGTTTAGAAAGACCCCGCTGGCAATTATGCACAGTGGGCAGGCAACAAAACCCTCCTTAATTACATCATTACTGAAAACGGACAGACAGAGGTAGAGTAGAAGAGAATGTAGGGACAGAGAGGAGTTCAGAGAGATTCAGACCAGAAATATAGATCTGGTGGAGAGGGTGAGGAGAAAGATAAAGAATGAGACCCTGGGGAAGAAAGGTAGAAGTAAATGAGCAGGACAAAAGTGAAAGAAGCAATGATAAAAAAGTAACTATCAGTGACTTGACAGATACGCAGGGAATTTCCCTGATGAGAGTCTAGCTGACCTTCCCTACAGTGCATTTGTAAGGATTTTAAAACTTTCCTCTTTTAATTAAAGTCGTTGCTAATTCCTGTGCGGCTAACAAAGACCTCAGAGCAACAGAAAAATCACATTGCATTTGATGAGCTTCTGCAGGGTAATATGAACGATTAACATAAATAATGAGCCACAATAAGTCTAGAAATATCCACAGTGCATGCAAGGGTGTATATATGCACTGTCTGTTATTATAGCATTGCAACTACTAGATTATCCAGGTTAAATTACTGATTACATTTTGCAAGCCCTTAATGGCACTGATGATGTACGATCCACACTGGATTACAGCTGCTGCTGAGTTGAAAGCTAACAAAGGCTATGCTAATCCAAATTGATAGTATTTGCTACAAACTACACCCGCTAAGATAGTTAGTAGTTACCTGTACCTTATGCGTGGCTAAAACTGTGTTTCTGTACGTTAGTACAGATTTATTTGCTTTCATTGTATTTATTTATGTGTATATGCTAACATTGATTAGTATATAGGTATATAAGTGCAAACTATGTCTGGTTGAGTCACTGTGTTTAAACAGCAAACACATATAACCCCTTAAAGGACAGGCCGCAATCTCTCAACACCAATCTAATAAGCCTGACAGCTGGTTGAGAGGCGACGGCATTGGTAATGTGAAGCCCGGAAGACAGGAGTCATGAGAATACAGTAAATAAGTTCATACTGACAGCCACAGGTTTTCATGTCATCAGCATGGAAAGCTCAACCATACTAATATAGCTGTTTTGGAACAAAGGTCCCATGGAATCAACTAAATTCCTGGCATTGTACTGTGAAATTGCCGGAAAGCCATTTTTGAGATATTAACGTTTTTTACGGATACAAAATGTGACATTATCAATTAAGAATACATTAACTGCCAGCCTATTCAAATTAAACATTTATACACCCACTCAGGGATTCACACACATATACACAAATGAATATACTACTGACCCAACGTACAAAGAAGGGGAAAAGCAATAATTGAATGTCATGGGTCATTACATTAGAGTGCCTGTGTACTGAAGATTGAATTAGTCTGATACTCTGACACAGAGCAGGCTTACAGAGGGGACAGGCCCACAGGAAATAAGATTGGAGAGTGCGGGCAGGGGACAGGAGGTAGGTGGTTCAGAGAGAGAGAGAGAGAGAGAGAGAGAGAGAGAGAGAAAGTGGGTGGGAAAGTGAAAAACAGGCAGAGACAGGAGTGGCAGCTGTACACACTCATGTTTATCTCATACATGCAGAGCAGATTTACTGTTATGTTTCCCCATCTTCCAGCTCTCCCTCTGTCATTTTTAATCTTGTATTTTATCTAATTAAAAATAAACATTTACGCATGAATGCCTTACGATCTCTTGTTCACACACACACTGTACTGTGCACCGGCTGCAGCTGCAGCTCTAAACATGAGTTTTAATCAGCAATGCAAAAGCAGCAGTGTCAAACTCTGAGCACCAGCAGAAGAGATAGAGACAGAGAGAGAGAGAGAGAGAGAGAGAGAGGCCAGTAACTATAATACAGGTCTCAAGTCCTTATCACAGCCCTGACATGGGTCCAACTATCGCTGTTTACACTTGTGCTTCCCTGAGAATGTAGGCAGTCCTGTCCAGCTTAATGTACCAGCTGAAAACAGACAACAAACACAATTTGAGCAAGAGAACATGTGCAGACAAACACGGATACACTGATAAAGAGATGCATATGTAAAGTATTGTAAACTAAATGCCTACTGCAGCACAATCATATAGTGCAATTTCAACAGAGCAGTAAATTGTGGTATCTAAAGGGGGCACCACAGGTAGCGTATTTTGGCCGTTTAAAAGTCCTCTGCTTTTTAAAAAAATCCAGAAATTCTTAAAGCTGTTTCTCACTCAGCTACTGCATCATCACTACACTTGGATAAGACCCGAGTGTAGTGTTGTTTGCTCTCCTCATCAGATAAATCTATGTAATCAGGGAAGTTTGCATTTACTAAGCATTCTAATTAGTTGTGAGCCAATCAGCACCTCTACTGTGATTGTTCTGTCTGTAAACATGTCTGCCTTTACGCCACAGCAGTGCTCTTTGCTGTTTTGGTATTGCTGTTTTACCTTTTTAGTATTTGGTTGACTTAATCAGACTGCATTTTAATTGGAGGAAAGTGCTGCTCATTTCGGCACACTGCCACTATAGCCTCACTCAGTCTGCTTATGGTGGCCAATGTTGGCAAAGTTTGGATAGCCATTGTGTGTCTTGCTTTAATTTAATTTAACAAATGTCATTACTTTTTTTTAATGGTGCTTTCATCAAATCTGATGTTGTTTTCCATTTCGTACTTCTCTGTGTCCCACTAAAGGGTATTCCCTATAATATAAGTGTTAGTAAAGGAGACAGCTGATGGGGCAATTAGTTTAATCTTGAATGTTGCAGGTGTAGATGACAAACTGAGAAAATTAAGAAGATTCACTGACAAGACAACTGGGAACTGGAAAGCTTCTGATTTCTGAACCAGATCGAATTAAGGGAGCTGTTAGCATCCAGATCACTGACAAAGAATTAGGAGACATTTATGTGATATCTCAGTGCTCAGTCTATGTGTGCTCTGCAGGAACAAATCAATCCCTTTGCTCTACAAGAGCTGTTTGAGCACAGTCAGGTCCATCCCTCTCCAGTCTAAGATTATCTCTGTCTATGTATAGTACATTGCAACTCTACCGTGCTACCAGAATACATCTTCTGGGCCAATTTCCTTTAATCTTATTCACTCCTGTTCTGTCGGGTCCATTGTAGTTCATCATCCTGTCCCAGAGTTCTTCATTTCTATCCTCATCAAGTATGATCTAGACTAGTCCAGTATGACAGTGTCTCTATTCAGCAGGGACCAGATTGTTTCCTTTGTGCTAGACAACAGCTGGCTCTCAAAGTGCAGGAACTTCTGTCTATGGGCTTCATTAAACATCGGTAAAATTGTCCCGCAGGACTGTAGTGAGCAAGCTGCTGTTTTAATTATAGACTAGTTCAAACTGTTTTTTTTTTTTCTGTGAGGAATTACAAATCAATGTTGCACTGGATACTTTAAGGGAGAACCCAACTTTGAGTGGAATATGATTTTGTTATGTAACTTTAATGAGATGTCTTGAAAGTACAGCAGAATAATATGGTCAAAATAAGCTAAAAAAGCTGGTTACCTTTAGTTGTTTGCTGGTTTTCAGGTATTTACAGAACAGAAAGTTCACTGACTACATTTTTGTTTGTGAGCAAAGTATTTCACTTTCTAATTTCATTGGAGTAAATGTGAGAGTTGTGTTGTTAGATATCACATTCAACCAATAAAACCCGAAAAGCCATAAGCTGTGAAGATGACCCTGAATGGCTTTAACATGTCATGGCAATGTTTACAAAAGCCCTTTGACGTAGTAAAACTTTGCAGTTTAAGCCATGGTTGTTCCATGGAGTGAACGATGATGCTGAAGTCAGGCTAAACTTGAACACTGCACACTTACTGCAGATTTATACCTCACTGATGTTAAATGATATAAACTGTTCAGTGGCTATACAATCTGAGTAAAGCTAAATGAGAAGCCTAAACACTGAGGTAGATGACTTTACAATGAATAAAAAATGATTGCATGTCATGTCAAGGTTTGATTTGATATTACGCTAAATGTGTCTCTGTTCTACAACAAATTAAAAGACTTAACAGATATATTTTTTTAATGACATTGGCAATGCTTTTCCTCAGCAGAGTTCTCTGACCTTCTTTGTAATAGTTAATTTTGTATTTCAGCTACAGTGTAGCTGAACACACACTACAGGTGTTCCCATTGACAAAGCCTGTTGTTGCTCAGGCAATTGCACAAGTATAAAACGGTGATTTAACTGCAGGTCATAAATGGTACCTGCAAACCAAAGTAGTAATTCACATGCTGCTGCATTAAAACCATCAATCAAATCACCATTTTATACTTGTACTCTGTAATCAGCTATTATTACTTAAAAAAACAAGGGCTCATGGAAGGTGAAAGGCTTGAATGCTTCTTAACATCGCTACTGTGAAGAAGTACCGTTTTGGCCGACACTAGCATTTATATATTTGTCCACTTTGTTTTTGTTGGTGCAACAGTAAAGGTAGAAGTCCAGACAGAGAACAGAAAGGTAAAAAGAAGATGCCATTTCATATTTATCATGCATGACATGACTTTAGTGTTACCATCCCTGTCCTGCTTCTGCCTTATCTGTCAAAGGACAGATAACCGTTCTGCCTGCCCTCCCTCCAACTGTTTTTTTTATCAGTTTTTTTTTTTTTTATCAGTTTGATTTCTTTAGCCCTCCATACAGAGAATGAAAGCGTCTTCCGTTCCTAGATGGCCCTACTCACGCCCTATAGTGGTATTCCAGCAACGAGGAGCAGCTGCCTCCTTTCCTTAGCGATAAAGGAAGTGACACACCATCTATTATTCATTGGAGCACACAGCCAACTCCTTCTAGCTGGAGCAAATGCTAGCATTATGGCTACTTCCCCCTCATGGAAGTTAATGAGGGTGGTGAAGTAACTGCTACCACTGATTAGCAAGTGAGATATCTGACTATTCCAATATGTCAACATTAGCAGACGTGAAAGGGTGCTGAAAAATAGGATGAACAGTTAAAGATGGGTGGCTGATTAAGGGATGGGAGAGAAAAGAGCATGTGGTTAAAGGAAAGCTGTAGAGGGGGATATCTTGTAAGGTATAACAGGAATGAAAGATGCTGAAAGAAAAGATAAGGACGATGTAACCAGGAGAGAAGAAGGGGAAGGTGTGTTGTACATTGCCATAGAGGAATAGATCACTTACAGCACTGCCATGTCACATTACATCTGCGTCTACTCGATATGACGAGTAAAAATAACTCTCACAAACACATACAAATACCAAACGCATATAAAAAATTCAAATGTACAGTTTGAGCTTATGTGTTAACACTCTCACAGAACCATAAGTTATAAATAAATCTGGGTCCCCTTACTCATTAATTATCACTTCCTACTTGCACAGCTAAATAGAGACGGCACACATGCACACTTGCAAGGAAATTGCAAGGAACATGGATGACTGTTGGATAAGACATTTGTGCATGCAAGCACGCAGCCATTTTATACTAACACACTCACACACCTCCTGGTGATAAAGATCCTGCCTGACACCAACACAGTGCGAAGCCAGACAGGCGATGGTGGTTCAGTATTGCTGCACATTCTGCAGAGCAGGCAAGATGCCTCTAGGAAGAAATCAACACAATTCACTGCCTATTGATCTTAGCACGATGACAGCCTCCCAGTGCCACTGCTTGCATGCACACAGAAAATCATGTAGGGCGACACAAATTGAACATGTGACACATACATTCAAATGAAAGAGGAAAAAAAAATAGTTGGCTCATTCAGATCAAGTAAACAAGCTAATTTTTTTTTTTAAATGTGTGTGTGCATATGTGTGCGTTTTTGTGGGTATTCATATGTGTTGCCATGATTGTCAGCCTGCCCATTTATTCTTCCCGCACTGTGAACTGGCATGCTGTGTGAGGAGCTGAGGAAAAACACCACTCACACACACAGAATATACAAATATACATACACTCACTCTGTTTCTCTCTTTCACACTTTTTCTTGCACATCCCAGGCAAACACACGTGACCTACGTTTTAGAGTGCAAAAATAGACTGGAAAAGAGAGAGTGACAAAAGAGAGGTGAAGTGTAGTAGATAAAAGGAGAGAAGATGAACAATGTGAGATAAACAAATTAGAACTTTGAAGAAGCAAACTGTTTATGAGAGGAAAACCGAAAAAAGAGATACAGAGAGGGCACAACCAAGCAACAGTCACAAAAATGATTAAATTCATATGGGACAGCTTTGCTCTCACCTGCCCACAGCTCTTCACCTCCTGCCCTTCCTGTTTCTGTGAGCATACTGACCCCGTCTCTCTAAACCTCAGCAGAGAAAGAAAGAAAAAAAAGAGAGGAAGGGAGAGAGACAACGGTGGAAAAGGGGTGGACGTGCTGGTGTAGGCAGATGGTGTTGAGGGGTGGAGAGAAAAGAGAAGAGGATCGTCTCATCTCTCTTACTATGACAGATTCATCTGCTCACTGCAACCAACTGGTCCACAAATAAATAATACCCTAAAAGATAAATGGGCTCAATGGAGAACACACACACACACACATCCATACAGGCACATTTTTATCATCCACCACTACCTCTCTGTCTGTTTTTAGTGCGACAGCTTTAAAGTGTGTGTGTGTGTTTAAAGCTTGCATCATAACACTGGGATTTCCTCAAGTGCCAATGGCCACAAAGGGGACATGATGTAGAGTAGTTCTACGTGTGTTTATGTGTTTATGCAAACTTGTGTGTTAAATGTACGGGTCTATGTTCATTCATGCATCTACGAGTGTGTACACACGTGTGTGTCTATGGTATGACCGTGTGTGTGTGTGTGTGTGTGTGTGTGTGTGTGTGCAACCCAAGTCAACCCACACAAGGCCTGCTTTGACCAGGTTGAGCTCCACACTGGATCAAAATTACTCTTTAGAAGCATCAGTCTGGCCTCACTAAGGTATCACCCATGTGATATTTAACAAGTAAAGCCGCTTGTCAATAACAGAACATAGTCTAATGAGTAAACCCTGGATAACTTGGCTTAAGTTGGCTCTGTAGTGTAAATGAGGTAAATAATTAAATAATAACAGCCTTTAAATAGGCTAACTGCCCAAGCTAATGGGTCCTATCTCTTATCTCACTCCTGCACCGATCCCTCAGACCGCCAGCTCTATTTCTCCTCTTTAGTGAATGCGTGGATCACATTTTTAAAGCAAACACCCACCATAAAACAGCTCGGCAGCAAGCACACAGAATCTGTGAAATATAGCCTCCATACTTGGGCTTGATATTCCATGTGAGTGCACAGAAATACTGAGCTCATGAAATATTCATATGGATATATGACATAACTGTAGCAATGCTAGGCTTCTAAATAAAACCAGTCCGGCTCTGTGTGGATGTTCTGTGAGTCCAAAGGGTTAATTTTAATCAAGACTAGAGCAACACAAGGCTGCTGACTTGCGGGCATAAACATATATAATGTTCACAGCACCTATGGCTAAATCCTCTCCTCACCCTATAAGTCCAACATACAATCAACTTGCATCTTTTCATCTAAAGCAGCGGACTGAAAGAGGGTGTGATGCGGCCTATGGGGTTAAGCTTCCCTCTTGCCGATCACATGAACCGTCTCCTGTCAGGAGGGATCAGATCCCACTTCAAACCCCCTAGGAATTTTAGAGTTTCACTCCTCATGTGTCTTTTCTGTGTTTGTTGAGGTAAGACATTGTCTGTACAGCTTTGCACTTATGCTAAAAAAAAAATTAAATAAAAAATGAAGAGCAATGTCAGGTAAATTGGTGCAGCGTTCACAGTTATGCAGGGTATTAGAATGACAGTCTGCATGCCCCTTGATTTGGAGGCCTTAGCTTTTGTTAGGGTTTCCAAAGGCAAACTGGTCCCTTTCGAAGGTCCTCAGGGCTTAAAGCTTGGGTGAAGCTTACAGGCATTCTTCAGCAGGACGCAGTTCTTAAATAGTTCTTAAAAACTATTTTTATTAAAAGAGATATAGTGTTGTACATAAAGTAACAGAAGCAAGTCTGTGAAGAATGGAATAGAAGAGCTTTTAGGATATGTTCAAATCTTGTTTTCTAACCTCCACGATCAGCTTGTTGGAGTCGGAAAGTAAAAAAAAAATGTCATAAAGGGATGGGGGGTAGAGGGTTTCAGACGCTGTTCGACCATCTGATGAGCACTAAAGTGAGTTTGCCTGGTCCCCTTCTTGGAGTGAGGCCTTTGAGTGGCCCAGTGGCCAGGTTGTAGTATACTAATGGGACTCAGTCAGCTCAGCTCAAAGAAACCATATGGTGCTGCATCACGTGGGAAACATGCAACATGCAGAAATCAGTGTGTCAGTAGAGACCAATCCCTGGCCTCAGAGACCTTTTCTCTCCACTTGTATGACAAATAACTTTACAGGCCAACATTCTTGCGTGGGACATACTGTACGTGGTAAAGTGTATTGTTGTATATCAGCAGCCTCCCTTTTCCCGCTTGGGCATAAAACACTCAAAACACTTAAAATGTTAAAATAACAACAGGCAGTGTTATGCACCCCACGATTCTATGTGGATATGTCTGGATAAGTGTAAGTATGAGAACCTAAATATGTTTTAACTGCTCATAAACATACAGTTCAGCACAACAGCTTGGAGTCATATGCAGAATATTTTCATAAGTAGAAGATTTACAAAAGAAAGTATTTGTAATATGCACAATGTAATTATAACTAATGGCTAGCGGCCGCCTCCAGGCACTGCAGTCATCCCTCACCGTCAGCCTGTTAAGTAAGTTTTCCTCCTACTAATTCTTCAACTCACCTCAAATCAGGTTACACTATCAGATATTTTGACTTCGCATGCAAGTTTTTAAATTATCTCAGTTGTTGGAATAGCAATTAATCTCATTTCATTATACTGAATGAAATTTACTTCTACTAATCATTTTAAATTGTTGCCAAGTCTCACAACTGTTTTTGTGTATTATTGTTACAGATTTAGAGCACTGGCAGTTTGGGATTTATGCCAAGTCTTGCAACACACAATTATTTGTGCAAGAATAGTCTGCAGTATTTATATGTGCATGTGTCTGAGTGGGTGGTTTTTACTTGCAAACCTCAGAGTTCTCAGACAACTTCAAATTCAACAGCTTGAAGCAAATGAAGGTTGTCTTCTGAAAATGAACTAAATATACATTCTGGCTCAGAGTTGAGGAGACTCGGCTTGTCAAAATTAGAGTGCATTTTTAGAGAAACGCATACATGATTGTAAGTGAAAGTATTTCAAATTCAGACACCTTTCATTTAGAAACTGTTTTCATCCAAATGCCATAGATATAGATATAGATATAGATATAGAAGGTTTCAGTTAAAGCAGCAATTTAGGCTTTCCATTGTTCACATATTTTCTTGCAGTGTGCCTCATTTATGAATCTGTTGTACATTTTGAACAGAGGTCCTTTATCGAGCTTTACGATATTCAACAAATATGTTGGCTCAACCACAAACACATTTAAAAATGATAACTGCTATCATTTTTTTCAGTGTTTGAAACATACAGTATGTTACGTGTGTATGTATTATTGAAGTCATACATCACCGCTTGAATACACACACAGTATCAACTAGTGGTTTTTGGAAGCTGGATAATTTCAGTTTAAGACCATTTATAGTCTCTAGACTAACCTTGCACTACAGTCTGACGATATCACACGAGGCAGTTGTGTATACACACAGAGTGATAACACTAAAGATAAACATTCATTTATAGCGAACTGTTAGCCCGAGCAAGCCTCACAAAATATATACACTCAGGTGAAAATGTCCAGTCGTGTGTGTAGGTGAATGTGTTGTTGGCTGTTTCCTAAAGTGGGGCTGTGAGAGACAATGACATGACATTAATGCTAAACAACGTTAAGATCTAGTGATTAGTCAGGAGAGAAAGGAAACACAGCTCTTGATATTCTGACAGTAGATCACAATTTCTTTGTTTTATATCTGTAAGTTGATAAAAACAGTAAACAGTTACTATTATAGTACACCATGTAGTGATCCGTCCTGCACTAAACCCCTACTGTAGCGCTTTGAAATACTTGAAGAAGTGTAACAACAAATATCCATTACTAAGATGGTTTTAAGATGGAAAAACAGTAAATTAAACTATGACCAGGATTTTCCACTGGGAACTTTGTGTGTGTGTGTGTGTGTGTGTGTGTGTGTAGCTAGGCCAACCCAACAGACATCCTGAGGAAGGCCAGTTGCTGATAAGCCTTCAAGCAGGGAAAAGACTGTTTATACATTGAAACAGACGCCCACTGAACTGACTACAGTATACACCTCACTGCTCAAGTGGAAATGACCTGAAGTGTGTGTGTGTGTGTGTGTGTGTGTGTGTGTGTGTGTGTGTGTGTGTATGTGTGTAAGAGAGAGAGGGAGCCTGAAGACAGATTGACTCGGACAAAGACTGAAATCCATAAAGAAAAATGTAACCTTTTCTGTTATGGTTGCTTGCCACTTCTATGTAAATGAGCAGACTGATTATAATGTTGCTCAATGAAACACCGAAAGCCTTATTTAAGACAGGTTATGTGAAGTCATTCATTTTCAGACTTTTTTATTTGAGTCAATAAGCCATAAAACAACAAAAAACAAAAACAATTTTTATCCATTGTGGGTTCAGTGCACTAGATGGAGATGAAGGTGTTAGCTATCAACAATTTAATCTGGGTCATTTTTGAGTTTGCACGTTTCCATTGGGTGTGAAACAATGCGCCCGAAGCATGAACACAATATGATCATCCTTTATTGATTTTAGAGGAAACACTCTCCAGTGGCTGATGGCACAAGAGGAACATCAGTTTCGTACTGCTCCCTTCCTCAACGAGATCTGTTTTTATTTATCACTCAGATCTTGTTCTGTCTTTCTAAGGTGGTGATCTGACTTGGAGGGACAGAGACAAACTGTAAAAGTCAAAAAAAGAGAGATGATTAGAAGAGAAAAAGATGCACGAAGCCTAAGAAAAATGTTTTGAGGAAAGACAAAAAACAGAAAGAAAGAAAGTTTTATTGTTAAGTGTGGGTGAAGCATGGTTGAGCAATAACCTGATTGCGGTTCGGTCTGCTCTCTCCCACAGACAGCCTCTTCCTGTGAGGGTGAACTCTACTGACCTGTAGGGGCGAGAGACTACACAGGCTGCAGGCTGGGCTCTAATATCACTAATAATCACTACAGCCAAAAAAAACATAGCTAGAAAGCATAGAGGGAGCGGAACAAAGTAGACGATAGTGTTTGTCTGTCTGTTGGCATTTTATCTGTTTTACTGTCTTTGTACAGACACAGTACATCTTGTATTTCCGTCTTTGTTGGTATATCTTGCTGTGTTTATTCCTCACGATGAATCAACCCTGAAGCTTATGAAGACTAAACAATGACCAGAGTAGACAGCTAATGTGTCAAGCTCCAGTCTATCGTATAAGCAGAGTTGATCAGCTATGTGTCTAAACAAATGCAATGCTATAAGGTAGGGAATCAGTCAAAAGTACCACATAACGTGGTACGACTCAGACCAGAATATAAAGAGACACATTGATTTCCCCTAAGGGGAATTCTTGTATTTTAAGTCCATTCTTGAGGAATCCTGTAAACTCTCAGAAGCAGATCTGTTAGTGCTGCTAGTTTGATCCAGACATGTTTGCACTATGCTGTGCCGCTCGTTACTGTAGCCACGTGGATTACTAGAGGACTACTTTCTGTGTTTATTTTTGATCCAACTCAAAGACAAGGGGTTTCTGTTTTTCTGAACTCTTGTCAAACACAAACTTGGTTGATTAGCTAACCCTAGGCCTAAATGGGAGGGTCATTCCCTTACATTTGGACAGCTATCTGAAGGCACAACACAGCTTAGTCTTTGCCACACTGTACATGTGTACCTGTAACACCAGTGTTAGTCAGGAGGCTGCCTCGACTCTCAGCACAGGCAATTTGTTGAGTCTGAAGAGAAGCTACATGGGGTTGCGACCTTGTCTGAGCAATTCCCACAAACCTCTCCTTACGTAAGTTAAAATAGGAGAAGAGACTGGTGTGCTGTGGGTCAGAGGTGTTTTAATTTTAAAGGGTGAAAATCTATTTGGTTGGTGTCCAAGCTGTAAGAGTGATGGTTTATATGCAATAGGATTTGACAGATATGACAACAAAACTTCATGATTTCCAAGGAAAGATGATGTGAGCCTTATTCATAGATCAAAGAGGCTTAAAGATTGTGGAGACAAACATCATTTCATATATTTCATTTCAATATGCTCTCATCTCATAGCCTGCAATACTTCTATTCTAGACCACTGAGTATTACTCCTACGAAGCAGAGCCATCTTTGTCTGCCCTTAGGGGATCCTTTGTGTGAGTGTAATGTTTTCCTTTGAGTTAAAAAGGGAAAACCGCATGATAGCATGTACATAAATCTTTATAATTCAAACAAAATGCTTTGAATCTTTAAAAACTGCCTCCATATGTTAGGAATGGCTTTGGGGATTGACATAATTGCTGATAACAATGACCATGGAAGTAATTTCTTAGGGTAAATAAACTCTTTTTGTGGGAATTTGTTATTGGTCTGGTTCCAGTTGCATGCAAACAAAAAGATGTGGACTTGGGAGTTTAGCTCATGCTCTTACTCAGTGTCTTTTAGCGAGAGGAGACTAGGCCTGCCAGATTGACTGCGATAGATGTGACGATGGAGGTGTTGAAGGGTCGTTCTTTAAATGGGGTCTGTTTTATGGGGCTTTTCCAATGGTGCAAATGGAGAAATAGCTGAAGTCCAATAATAATCTTAGAAGGATGGCAGTGTGAGAGTCAGAAGGGGATGATGGGAATAACATAAGAACGGACAAGAAATCAGTAAAGGAAACAAATGAGAAAATCACGGAATATTAAAAAGCTGAAATATTGAGACAAAGGGAAACAGATGGTGCTGGGGAAAGAGAGAGCCACAACGTGCAAAATAGATTAAGCTATCATAGCTTATTAGCTGTTTTGCACAATGCCCTATTCTGTCAGGCTATAAACTGCTCCACAATAGAGGCAGACATTATGTAACAAAAATTTGTCTTTAGTGTGGAGCATATTGTGCTATTAGCGCCAGTGGTAAGTGGGAGGTAACTACCTGTTTCAGGAAGCTGTGCTGCTTTCTGGTGTGAAAGGGTGTTTGATCATATTGAGCGGGTGATGATGGGGAAGCAATTAGAAAATGTTAAGGAAAAGGGAGAATTAGATAAAGAGAGAGAAACAGGGAGAGATATGAAGAATGACAATGAAAACACAAGGGGCTTGAAGAGAAGGAAAATTAATTACAGTGTAAAAAAAGGAGATGAAACCACATACTGATGTGGGACAGGAAGAAGAAACAACAGGCAGACAAGATAAAAAATGAGGGGCTTTTGATTATTGGACACGCCTATAGTACACATTTTCATTTTTCTCATTTTAATATGTTATGCTCCTGCTGCCACCACAGATAAATCATTAGGTGGAGTGTCAGCATGGTACATTTTGTATTTTTTTAAATGATTTCAAGGAGTCGTTCGAACACATTTTTTCCATTAATTTCCTTAAGGGGAGTGCTGCTTCCCTGCACTTTTGTCTTTCTGATCGCATCCATGCAATCATTTTAATTAGACAAACTTTTTTTGGTTTAGTGCTTTTGATTTTGCATTTTCCGCGGGTCCTTATCAACCGCCGCTCATCCCCGCTGTCAAATGTAGCTATTTGATTGACTGGTGAGATGTTGTGACATCCATCTGTCTGTCTGTCAACTGCTGTATGCGTGCGAGGATACAGGTTTTCACAATGCGTACCGACATACACAAAGACATTTAACCCACATTTACTCCAGCTTTATAGGCATGCAATATCTGGATAAATTAGGGGAAAAGACAGACACATGCACACACAGATGTTAAGGATCTGGGACACACTTGGTTGACATCATTTCCACCTCCTCATCCCCCTCTAAAATCTCATCGACCCCAAATATATCAAAATGATATGTCCTACAGGGAGCAACTGCTTCTGTGTAGTTAAACCTCCATTCAACTCACCTCATTCTGTCTCTCACTGTCTAATCGAAACCATCTATCACTGCAGTAACCATGAGGTGGGCTGGGAATGTGTAAGTAACATAAAAATCCATCTGAAGAAATGACTAAAGGCTTTATCGCTAAGACAGAAAGAAGAGAAGTGGGTAGAAAGAAAGAGACAATGTTTTTGCTGCCAAGCACGGTTGGTAAGCATACATGCATCTCACATGTTTATTCTTCTAATGTTAATTCACAAAGTGATATGATTCAATACCATCAATGTATATATTTTTCTATCTATATTTATAGTAGATTAAAAGGATTGCTGTAAAGAGTCATTGCAGCCGAATGGAAATGTAAACGAGCATATTGAGTTGTGATGTGAATATAGCTGCTGGTTCCAGAAGTATATTTTACTACCCTGAATCTCCACTTGAAAGTTTTCTTTAATGATATCCTAAATACTCCTTAACATATAAACACTGGAGTAAGTTGGATATTTGAGATATTGAGTCTCGTTTTCAGATTTTGGATATGGTGGCAAGCTGTAGTAGAAATCCAAAGACAAACATTAAAAAATAAATTAATAGTAATTCATACCTCTTTAACATGTTGACACAGTTATTTCCTTCCTAAAATAGGATTTATAGACATAATTTATTTTTTTAAGATTGAAAATGACTTTCAGATTTATTACGTATTCTCTGCACCAAATCTATAAATCTATTTTTTAAGAGAATTTATTATCATAATTATCTTATTATTGTCTGTCAATGTGTTAATTATTTATTTATTTTTTGGTGGAGCTGATTTGTATTTAATTTTGGGTAATTTATTTTCTGTCCTTGATTAATTTTCTAAATCTGTGTTTGATATTTAATTTGTAAGTAGTGCGGTCCGGATGTGGATTTGTTTTGCTAATTGCTTTATTTTCTAAATCTCCATAATGGGGACATCTTCCAAGGTGCTTATTTGCTTCTGAATTAAGTTAATTTTAGGAGATTATTTTCAAGTGTGTCCATCTACTTAGATATACATATGTTAGAATATCATTTATGAGGAGGTGAACAGATTCAGTTTGGGTTCAAACTCTCCCAACTCTGTAGCACCCGGCTATGGCTTTGAAGTACTGTTTTTCCTCACCTCGTTACCCCATCCCCCACTTTTTTTTAATCATCAGCCTGTTTCTGCTCTGCCGTGAGCCAAATCGAATATCTGAAAATAAAAAATCTCTGTCTGTGTCGTGTAGCATGTAATATGATAATGTATGTAAGAGAAACATTTTCTTAGGGGAAAAATTATTTTTCACTTTAGAAAAATCAGTTTGAGATTCTGTGTGACTGTGGCATTATCCATCACTTTTGCATCTTGCTGTATTGAGATGGTAAAAAGTGTTTATTTATATTATATATGTATTTATTTACAGCTGCATTAGCTGTACCTTGTATTTTCTGAAGTGGAATATTTATTTTGAAATGGCAAATTGTCAGGGGGTCTCAACCCATAGTTACCCATTATTCCACCTGTAATTTATAGTAAGAAAACAAGTTGAATTCAGTTATTTGTTGTGGCAAAACATTGTGTAATATGGGTACATACATTTTGGAATACAGGTGGGTGGGTGATGATGAATGGACAGCAGTAACTATACACCTCCACTGTGTAAGATAGCCTGAGGGGCAGGTGTTAGTCAGAGCCTGGAAAAACAACTATTAAACACGGGGCCAATGCCTGAAAGATTTACATATTACAAGAATGGGGACAGGATTCGATTCAGGATGACTGATGAGGTTATCAAAATGCTGAGAGATTGAAACTATCAAACACAGATTTGAAAAAAAAAATGTGGCTCAACATCAGCCCAAAGTTGTGTGTATGTGAGTGAGTGTGCATCTATGCAAGACAGTTAAAAATACAACGGTGCTTCTGCCTTCAGTACAATAAAAAATAAAATAAATTGTTGCTCCAGTGATCCAGCGGCCATTTCACCATTTTATGACATTTTAGAGATCAAACAAGAAAATCATTGTTTTTGATAAATCAACAACATCAACCAATGAAAATGATCATGAGCCCTGCAAACAATATTTTCACAATTTTGCATGTTAAGAGTTCTGTGCAAAGCAAATCAGGGGTTCAGTTTACAAGTGAAAGGGAATATATGTCGCCTTGTTCCTCATAGTGAGGCGTGTAAAATTTTAGCAACTTCACATACCAGCCTCGCTCTGCCCGCTGCCAACCTGAGCAGAGCTCTAATCAACCAGAATAAATAAAAACACCTGGGTAAGTCTGCAGGGCCTTTAAATGGGTCACAGTTAGTGGCACAGGTGGTGCTTGTTGGGCTAATTCAGACTAAAAACATGTGAATAAAGAGAGACAGAAATAACAAGACACCAGTCTAAAAAAACAAACATTTTGCTATTCTGTCAACAGACAGACAAATACTGGACAAAAACACATCGTCTTATTCCTTCTGATCCACTGCTCGCAGGGTCTGTCTACTCACTTTCACTGCCGATCATGTTCCTCATCTCTTCTTTTGTCCTGTATAGCTCACTGCCAAGTGCAGAAGGTCTTTCGTTCTCTACTTCCACAGGCAACACTTAAAAGCACTCATAGCACTCAGTTAATCTTATAATTATTGTTTAGGTATTTCTGACTCACTGGATAGAACAGGCTCACAGCATTATAAGTACATGGTGCTGTTATACCACAGAGAAGCCCGGTATAATTGTGTTCAGACTGGCTTAGCGTCTAGCCAATTTATCTTCTGGTCACAGCTACACACAAAGAAAAAAAATATTGATCAATCTTTTCTTAACACCACTATATGTGACAGCTGGTAGAAGTTCAGTCAAACATAGCTATGGCGACAGTATGAAGAAGTTTATAAAATGTTTAACGTCCCCTTGAAACATTTCTACTGTGTTTTATTTTTACAAAGGGGACTACAATAGCACACATCTCTTAGAGGCCCTTTGGTTTGTATATTTATACAGATGTAATTTAGTGTGTGAATGTTGGCTTGATTTTAATTTAAGGTTTCACAGAGGTCACCGATAGTCCAGCAGTCAGTCCCATAAAATCCATCCATGATCCCCGAGCAGATCACGTGTGAATTCCACGTTAATGGAGACAAAGAACCGAGCCATTATTCCCAAGGACAGCTTCTATTCTGCTGTAAACCAAAGAGAAGACACACAAATAGCCGGACCGAGAGAGGAAGGGGGGAGTATTCCCTAAGCAGGGGAGAGATATCAAATGAAATCCGTCTCCCACTCCTCTCCATACCGTGTCCTACTCTTTCCATCAAGGAGAAATAAGATAGAGGGAAACAAAGGGTTGCCAAGGTCACTTTCATTTTCTTTCTCTTTTTTTTCACACAGTGTAGACACATAAATGTATATTCTCAGAGGATGGAGGACAGACATAATTTCTGCTGATGATGGGAATCCTGCTTAATTATTCACTGCAGTAATCATGTGACTTATCTTTGAGCTACTACACACACACACACTCCTGAAGATACCTATGAGGATACTCTGCCGCTTTATACAGAGCGTCCTAAAGCACGTTCAATATCAATCATGTCAGTCTAAAACTAATAGTGATGACTTGGCAAAAACAGCATCAGAAAAATACTATAGAGTTTCATGCTGGTTAAAATCATTATAACAACTCAGAAAACATATGTAATAATACATATAAATAAAACAGTTGGTTTTCAGCTGAACATTATGATGCTAGTTGCAACACCATGTTGATTTAAGCATTATACATTTGTTGTTAAGCTTGTGGTCAAATATTAATAAGCATCTTTAATCTGTTCCTAGAATGTCCTCGTATGAGTATTACCTCTAGATACTCTTTAGCTGTTTTGTGATACAGTATTTTTTTTTTTCTGCAATCAGTTTACTGCTTACTGCAAAGGCTAACTCTTGTGTCCAACCTAACTTGCTGCATAGTTACATACATAGTAAGGGAAATTCAAACTTCATCCTAACCATATAAAGATGATAAACTGTGCCCATAACTGCAATATTTATTCTTTAAAACACAAGGACAAATAGACAGAGATAAGATAGACAAAGAAAAGGATGCAATGTCTCATTATCTGCCTTACTGTCAGAATAAATATACTTAAGTACTGTGTGAAAACAAACACACCAATGCATGACTATGTATACACAAACCATACACACATTAATCACACAAAAGACACTGTGCGATCACAGAAAGTTCAGCTACACTGTACAGGAGCAAAGGTTAAATCTCGATGCAAAGACAGCTGCAGATGATGGGGCTAGAATGTAAAAACTACGTGTACACAAAGAGTCATATTGAAGTTCTAGTTTTCTCTAGAACATATAAGAACATATAAATGTTGCTGTTGATGCTAAAAAATGCTGCAACTGTGGGAGCTCAATGATTTTAGCCTACATCCTCAAGTCCCTCGTCCCTCGTCCCTCCCCTCAACTCCACTTAGCCAGTCTAAAACCAGAGAGACAGCAGACGGAGTGAAAAGACGGCTCTTCCAGCATTGTTTTGTTTCCAAAGCTTCCCAAATTACCAGGTTCTAGAAATAGGCTTGGACGGCTATCTGGTGAGATGAAATGGGTGTATTTAGGCGTAATGGGTGTATATTAGACTGAGGGACAAAAGGGGGAAGATTCAGACACACTTTTAGTGTCTATATCTCTCACACACATCTTGTTATACTTTGCAAAACAAAGACACACACACACACCTACGCACATAGAGACACACAGACTGAGTTTCTGCTTTGTCACAGTGTTCTTTGAAATATTATTATGGACTAGCAACATCAAACAAAATCACTGGTTTTGCTTCCATTACAACTAAAGAAATATGTCTATATTCCTCACAAAAGCAAACTGCAGAAAAAAAACTTTGATCGAGACTAAAATTCACCCAAGACACTGCATCTGTCCACTGCTGGTGAATCCCAGGAGGGAAAAACATAAAGGTAGCTTCAGTTTGATGTCCCTCATATGGATGTTTTGAAGCCTGGAGCTGGACTTGTCACCAACAGTAATTCTGTTGTTCAGTACAAGAAAATCTGAATTTAGGAAAATAGGGTTGAGTTTCACTTGAGTTGAGGTGAATGTGATAGCATGAGACATCTGTGAATCATGCAAGTATGTACCAACTCCTCGAGGAAATCAAGGTTTTTACCCTTTCACTTCAAGCACAGTCAGAGTTTCTATGGAGCCTGCATCTACTGCAGCTTAAGGCACTTTGGCTTTGACTTTTAAAAAATGATGATGCTGTTGAAAAAGGCCACCGTGAGACCAGGACACGGGCTCCGGGTCAGTCAACTGCACATTCCACACACAATGTCGGCACAATAAATCCAAATGGAGAGAACACAACATGGTTTGGCCTGAAGGGAGCTAATTTAAACAGACAGACTTTGTTCAGGCAGTAGTGACGACTCTTAAACAATGGGCTGACTGGCAGACTGAATGGAAGCAGATTTCAGATCTTTATAAACGATGTAGAGCAAGAAGGGGAAAATGGGATGTGAGTAGGTGCATTCTACTATTTGATATCCTTGTATTGAAGTAAATATAGAGTCACAAATTAAGGTTGGGTGATAAATAATCCCAGATATACTTGCCAGTGCCAAGCCAGAGAGGGTGACACACAGGGATATAATGTACCTGCTTTAGGCATGAAGCTTCTTCAAGTGAAAGTACATTTTTACAATTTAAATTATGGAGTTCTGGAGGCCAATTAGAAAACTGGTGAAGTCGTACTGCTTTCCAAAAGAGAGGCAGTAGCAGAAGGCACTCAAATGGGAAAAGAACAAGCCTTGTTCTGTGAAAACTTGGCTGTGTTTAGGCAACCCTCTGTGCTGGCTCAGGCATGTGCTTCCTGATTAGGGTATCTTTTGCTCTGCTCTGTTTTGCATTATCGAAGAATACAATAATATTAATTAGCAATGCTTTTCACTGATGATGGATATACTCTAGCATGGATTTAATGTGTCTTTAAGTGTCCAAGAGTGCAGAGGAAAATGGAAAGATTAGTGAAAACATAAAGAAAGTACAACCACAGCCTTTAATTTGGCCAACGGACAACTTTACATGTGCTGCTAGGATTTACTAGCTTACAGATGGAAGTTGTTGTTCGTGAACAGAACTTTACTTATTCTCTTAACCAGCATTTCTCTCCTGCTGAGGCACAAGGTTTTCTGTTTGCAAAAGGATGTACTCTAAGTTCATAATCATACAATGAAGGCAAGAGGAAACTGGCAGAGATTCTGGGAGCTGGTCACCTCAGTGGGATTCCCCTGCTCTACAAAGGACAATAACTGCATGCATATGCACACACTCCATCTTTATCTCTTTCTTCAGTAGATGGAATACAGCCATGTTTGTTTCCTGCATCTCTTATTTTATCTTCTGAACTGAGTGCACACTTGGCCTTGATTTCTCTAGCCTGTCTCTGTTCTATGATTGGCTATCTTTTCTCTTATTGCTCCTCTCTCATACCACTGTGGCCACAATACTATGATAACTGTATACCGTTCCTCTCTCACTCCCCTTTCACACTGAACTACTAACCTAGGAAATACATGGGTTGGCTGTCAACCTGCCAGTGTCGGAAAGCCACTTTGAAATTACAGCTTTGCAAGCTAGTAAAAACAAAGATGCTTCCTACAGCTGGGAGGGCTGCACACAGTGCTGAGTGCGTTTTTTTCTGGACCTTTACACTTGTCATGATGAAGGAAAAATATTGAACAGGACAGAAGGAGGTTCAATCTCAAAACATGAGCAGCAGAAAAGAATGAAACCTTAAATATCCCGCTCCAAGTAAATAACAGATTACAATGATTTTAATCAAGCTGCACAGCAAGAAATTAGAAGTGAAAGTGACCAACAACATGCTACCCTGTAAAATGATGCAGAGAAGCAAAGGGATTGTGCAGAAAATAGGAAGACAAAAAAGCTATTTTTGGGCATCAAAGCTACTCTGTTACACACAGACAATGAAATGTGGTGCCCAAACACTGGTCGAATCTTGACAATAGCAAGACACAGCAATGTGACACATCTATCGACCCATCCATCCATCTTCTATTCCCCTTCGTGCTGTTTAAGGTCATGGGAGGCTGGAGCTCCCCAGAGGGGTTTGTCAGTGTATCACAATGGCTGGCATCAATTAAAAAAAATCAATCAAAATCAAGCAGGCAGTGTCCACTATGTTGAAAATAGTACAGGCTGCAACGGATTAACATAGCATTAAAAACCTGTGCTGTATGTTTATTGGACAATCTCCTTGAAGGAAGCGCCCTTGAAATCACTACCCATCTCTCCTCATGATGCTGATGTGAGAAAACCATCTGTTACTTTGTAGTCTGTTATCACACACTGTGAGTGATGTGGAAAAAAAAAACAGTCAGAAAGTTTAATCTGCTTGTCTCGCCTTTCCATCAAAACCACTGAGTAACTTAGACCACTGTCAAGGGTTTGAGAGAGCAGATGGCTAGAGACATACAGATGGCTTAAGATGAACTGTTTGTGTGAGACCATTCTGTCTGACAAGTATGTTTGTGAGGAACTGAAGTAAATAGCCTCAGTGTTGTATTATGACAGGCAATGAGTTGTCATTATTGTCCTGCCTTGCTTTTCCTATCTTGCACTATCTTGTTCTTTCTTATTCATCCATTATCCACTTTGTCACAATTTATTGTGTTGTCTCTGTCTCATACAACCTGCAGCATAAATGCCACAAAACCCACCATCATCACATTTAAATCTCTCTCTCTCTCTGAACATGACAAATGCATTAACGCTAAATTTATCCAGTCCATCGATGTGTTATATGAATAAAAAGCCCTCCTCTTCTGTTAGTCTGCAGGCAACTCCACATACTCAAGGTTATCACACAAATAAGGCATGGAAAAGTCTTTGTGTCCACGGATGTTAACAACTACCACCTTACTACTGCTACGCAATACAGCTAATTTAGGGCTGAAGCTAAGGATTATTTTTCTTATTAATTAATCTATTTTCTTGATCAATCTTTATAAATGTCATGGAAAATGGAAAAAATCCAGTCATACTTTCCTTGGACCCGAGGTGACATCTTCAAATTGCCTTTTTGAGTCTTTTTTATAATAAAGAAAATACCGTCACCTTGGGCTTTTTTTGACCAAATAATTAATCGAGAAAATAATCAACAGATTAACACTAACATGGAGTGACAGAAGCTGATTTATCCAGTATCTGAGGTGTAAGTTAGATACCATCCCCTAAACCCCCTTAATACATCTTAGATGAGATGACATGACAACTAGAGTGTTCATTTCCTATCTTTGCCATGTCTTCTCCATCCCTCTTGACCTTTTCTTTGAACTAATAGTCAAAAAGACATCATAAGGAATGTGAAAGAAAGAATACGACAGAGAGTGTGAATGTGACTGTGTATGTTTGTGTTACTGTGTACGACAGAGATGATGGGTTGCTGTATGGCCACACATGTCACATCAGGAGGCATGATTATCCACCAGGATTACACTTTAATCAATCGAAAGCACTAGTCCCTGTCTGCCACTGTGTTAATCCCATCAAAGAGAGAGGGGGGTCTTTCTGCCTGTCATCTTATCCTCTTCCATTCACCACCATGTTAAACACCCCACAAAGCTATATGTCAGGAGTCCACTGGGCTTTGACGCGGAGAT
The DNA here is from genome assembly GCA_036937835.1 of Pampus argenteus. NCBI lineage: Eukaryota > Metazoa > Chordata > Actinopteri > Scombriformes > Stromateidae > Pampus > Pampus argenteus. Next base: position 15,541,059 of record CM072870.1, read on the forward strand.
GCCAACAATTAATTCAATTTTGAGATGCAACAGAAAGTATGGATGAGGCAAATTTACTGTAATATAAAAAACATGTATTTATCTATCATTGGAGGCTGCAGTTATTACTTACTTACAAGGACAATGTAATAGAACTAAAATGATTACTCAACTAATTACTGAATTTGCTGATGTTAAATGATTATTAGATTAACTGGAAAAATAATTCACAGGTTAATTGATAGTGAAAATATCATTGCTTGGCTGGCATAGTGTGTGTGTGTGCATGTGCATGTACTCCTACAAAAATAAACATGCAAAATGTGTATTAATGCACTTATTCACTTCAAGTAATTTGCATACAGCCACCTACCCACCCACACGTACTGACACATACACTCTAAAATCTAAAATGCACGGTTTCTTATCCTGGTTATTTTTAAGGCAAACACAGACTGACAGAATTGGTTCTAAATTTATTGAATGACGCATTTAGAAATGCTTCTGGTTTGGGCAACTCAAAAGCACATCAGGAAGTGGAACATGTGAAGTGCTCATAACACTGTCTGAACACAGAAAAAAAACCTGCAGGAACACATGCATTCAGTTCAACGGCGTGTGTCTATGATGAAAACCTGACTCCTTTCTCCCAGTCTCACTCTTACACACAGCCTTGATGAATGGATGGAGAGAAAGAGAGAGAGAGCTGAAAGGAAGTCACTGAGTTGAAAGGAAGTCAAGAGGTACACAAACCTAGTTTGAGCATTCAAGATAAAAATAACTTAAAAGCCAGGAAAAGATTGAAAATCCAGCTCTTTTTTTTCTTCTGCTGACCTCTTTCCATCCATTTGTGCACACATGCATACAGTATGTGTGCGTATGCATGGTATTAAAATTCAGAGGGCGGATGAGTGAGAGTGAGAATCATGTGTTTAACATCGATAAAGAAGATAGATGAACACAAGCATGCATGCATACACTGACACCTCCTTATACAGAGAGTAAAAACTAACCATAAATCTACTGGCAGATAATAGACGGATAGATAAAGTCTGTGCAGAGATAGCCTCTATCTTTTCACAGTCGACAAACAGATGGCCACCTACAACGATATGCCAGATAAGTGAGCAAAACAGCAAGATGCTTTAATAAAGACAACCACAGTTGGCACAACTGTCCCAACTGAAATGGTTTAGGACAAATCTGGGGCTCTATGTTGTGGCCAAATTGCAGCATTGCATGGAGAGATTTGAGGCGGCTTCAGTTGGAGACAATACACAGCGCTGGCATCATGACACAGGAAAACAAAACTTCAAAACGTGGTTTGTGTTTGTGCCACGATGTAGGCTGGCAAAGAGTGTGCAGCATGACCACACAGCAGTTTTTCCATTCACAGGTGCAAAAAAGAGGGAAAAAAAACTTAACAACAACAAATAATACTAACCATTTTCATAACACACAAAAAAATAAATAAATAACGTTGCTGGTGTCTTATTGTACAACTGCAACTAAACTGCATTCAGTGTTACTTCACTGTATAGAGCTGTAGAGTCCATGATGTTCACTGACTGCTCCTTTCTGTTGTGTGCTGCTATTGTATGCGTTGGTATATGCGTGCACCGTGAAACTGCAAGTTGTCAGTATGTCTGCACTCTTGCCATTAAAGTCTGAAACATTTATTCTCCTTGATGGTTGACGTAATTCACACTGACAGTTGACCACACCGGCTAATTTGAAAAGGAATCCTGTCTGTTGTGAATGTGTGGTACAACCAGAGATGGAAGCAGTGGGGAAGCTAATATACTCTGAGCCTTGGTCTGGCCTCAGATGAGAGTTTCATTTAGACACTAATGTCGCTAAGGAAATATGGTGGTGAAATTAAATATACTCCACGGATTCAGTGTAGCGTGCTGGTGCTATGCAAACCCTCATTTAAGATGCCAAATATATCAGGGATGCAGATTCTGCTCTGTGACTCGCTCCTCTCACGCCCATCGCTGCTGCTTTCTCTCACATCTTTTTTTCCCCATCATAGCTTTTTTTTTTCTTCCCTTATCCATCTTTCTTTCTTCCTTCCTTCCATCTTTCTGCATCTGATTTGACAAATGCAAAAGAGAGATACTTCAGTGTTTCATGAACTCACTGTTGACTGATAGAAATATCTGATTGGGAGGAAGACATACAGACAGAAAGATAGATAGTGGGGAAAACATGCCGTCTGGAATGCTGTACTGACATTTTCTCTCTTTCACTGACTCTCATATTCCTTTAATGTCTCCTCACTAGGCCTCCTTATAGCTGACATGTAGAGGTGAGCTGAAAGAGGGTTTCTGTCTCCCTCCCGTCCTTCGGTCCTATTCAATCCTAGCAACATCTATCTATCTATCCGTACTGTACATCACTGCTTTCTTCCTCCATTTGTTTCTCCAGCCTCAACATCAAGCACAAGATAACCTCTCTGTTTCATTCTCCCTCATTCCACTTTCTCATTATGTCCATTCTTGAGCTACGGCATACAGTAAACACTCTGCAGGATCCTAATCTGTCTAGCAAAATGCTTTCTAGCAGCAAGATGAAAGGCATGCAGCGCTGACTCAAAAGCAGGGGCTATCTGTTATCTGATTGGCTGACATGGAGGGCTGTCTGTGGATTTTAGTTACTGGGGAGAACAGGGAGATAATGGCACTGTGTCAGAAACTTCTGAAAATGCAGGAGCCAGAAAGAAGTTATGGGCAAGTGTGTAAATGTTTTGTGTATTTGCTCATTATACATTCTTTATCAATCAATCTCTATTCTTCATAACAACACTCTAGTGTAAATCACGTGAGCAGTATTCTTTTAATAACTTTGCTGCTCAAACAAACAATATATTTGAATGCAGTTTTGCTACTAGGGTATTTAGAATAACTACTCTCTAAAAAAAGACATAGCTTCAAACACCCTGATTGACAATCAGAAGAGGCTTCCCTGATGATACGGTCCTGCTGATTGGACTCATTCATGGTGGGTGTGCCAGTTCAAGTGCTGCAATCTAGTCTGATTGTGTCACATTGACACCTGCTCCTTCCTTCTCTCCCTCCTCACATACTGCAGACTTTCTTCATGGAGTCGCTGACTCCCAAGACAGGGACTGCCTCCTTCAAAGGATGCCGGTGGATTTTCGGAGGGCTGCAAACGGTGCGCCACATGTGTCCTCCGAATGTAGGCCAAAGGAGGCTGCACATCGTGACTGTATTTTAAGAAACTACTGGAAAGCGAGAGACCCGTTTCGATGTATAAATTTTAAATACACACTTCAAAGGAGGTCGCTCCTGAATTAGGACACAGACCATCTTTGCTCTTCAGCTCCTGCCAGATCTAATTTGCCTAATGTTGCTTTAATGGCAGGTTTATTTTGAATTCAAGCAATTTCAAGTTTCTGTTTCTTACCTGTTGCCTCCCAGCTGTGTGTCTTTCCTGCCAAGTCTGCTGTTTGTCTGCTTGCCTGTCAATGAATAAAACCCTACATAAATTTCCTTTTTACTATATCATCTGTATTCCAGTGCCTACATTTCAATCCAATTACCTGTTGCCAAACCCAAGATACTCAAAAGGATTGAAGGCTTTGGGTAGTTGCTCAGGGAGGGATGCCTGTCATGGTTAAACCCACTTGTGATCCATGGAGCTAATGTGATGCTGCCTATAAATAAGCAAAATATTAATTATGATGTGATGCTGCAATGACACAGTTTTGCCTTTTTTTAAGGAATACTTTTGTTACGCAGAATTTCCTTAACTCTGTTTTTGGGAGGAAATGCCTTCACTAGGTGTAGCATTAGTCCAGTGCACATACAGCCCAGAGGCACTAGGAGCTCTTTGGAAATGATTTTAACAGTGCTGACCACAACTGTGCATGTATATAACACTAGGAAGCACTGGAAAAATACTACTGATACAGAAGTGTCCACCAAGTCCCTGGTGGGGAAAAGTGTTTTAACAGCTGCAAAAAGACGCTGTGAGAAACTGAAATACACAAACACACACTCACAAGTGAAGGAGCCGACAGAGTTCAGGGCTCATTAAATCCTGGTCAGGCAGCATCTCTACTGAGGTCAAACACACACTAAAACTCTCACGAGGTTCTGACTAGGACAAACGTGTGTTAGCACACACACTCTCTCTCTCTCTCACACACACACACACTCTCACACACCTTCCTAAGATCATAACCTGGTAGCTTACAAACAACTGTGTGTGTGTGTGTGTGTATCAAAGCTGCATACATGTGCAGTGTAATTTCACACTCAACCACAAATACACAGACAGTTATATGCAGCAGTGAGGTATTCATCTGTTGATATACATTCCTAAGCTTCATACGACCCATTAGTGCCAGCTATCTCACTACAGTTAGTTTGAAAGATGGGAAGAACATCAAACAATCTTTGCACACACACACTCACACACAAATGCATTCTCTTACATGGATAAAATCATCTCCCTCCCATCTACTCACTCTGTCATCTTTGTTTCATCTCTGCCTTTCTTGTGCTCTTCTTTACTTCAAAATTATCTACATTGTGTGCTTTAACCCCTGGAAAAGCAATAACTACCTTAATTACCTTAACAACGTGTGCGTGAGTGAGAGACGGACAGAGGAGAGGATGGAGATGGGAGAAAAAGCCACAAAGCCAGTTTTCTCTTTGACTTGCAGATGGAAGACATAAAACTTTTATTATAAAAAAACGAGTTGTCAGATAGCGAAAGCATGTGTTGAGGTTGTTCTGAGAATTAGGTTGGTGGTTTGAGAGTAAGAGATAGACATACAAACCATCCCTGAGTACTCACAGGTGCACAGATCCACACACAAACACACTAGAGGAAAAAAGTACTTGCAGTTTAGCACCCGCAGCTTATATAATCACAAATTACCTTTAAGTAAATTATTATAAAATAAAACAAGATTAAAATATAAAATATAAACGACATGTCTACATCCACAGTTTGACATTTCAGCTACTGTTTCTTTTCTTGCTCGTAGGAAGCACAGCTGCCTCTGAAACTGGATGATAGATATTTGCTGTATCTGGTGGTTTGGTGTGGTAGAACTCACACAATTCAAGAAAGTCGAGAACAAAACAGGCCAAAAAAGAAACCTGTGATCTACTTTCTAAACCACTGACTTGGTTTAATATAACAGTTTATCCCAAAGACATCCCACTATTGTCCAGCAGCCACAGTGACAATCACAGTCTACTATATTCTCACATAGTTGCGGTTTACCCACAATCTCCCTGTTGTTCATGCTGTAGCACGTAGGAGGCAAAGTTAATTTAAACTACAGTCCTGTTTGTGTTTGTGTTTAAATGCTTTTTAGTCAGTCAATTCACAGGAATGTGGACATCGAGTTGATAACCTCTGGCCTCATAAATATACACTAACCTCAGCACAGAGGGGACTGGGGAAGGATGGGAACAGTCCTCTGCAGGTGGATGCTGATGTCGAAATGGGACAAATGAAATGCTTCAGTACTTAGCAGCAGCAGAAACAGTAGCATCAGTGCGAACTGAGCGGTAAAGCTGCATAGACATGGCCTCGACTGCTTAAATAAACCATCTTATTGCAAATTGTGCAATGGAAGAAATGAAAGACTTCATTGCTATGTCTGAACTGGATTGCAGATATTGCTCCATTTCCCAGCCTTCGCTCTCCACACCCTCAAACACAGCCCTCACAAAAAGAACATTACACAGTATTCACATGCAAGATTTTTATACACACACAAGCATCTTAGAAATCCAAACGTACGGCAGCCAAAGCTTCTTTCAGGCTCACAACACAGAATACCACAAATACACAAACACGCATTCACACACTCAACAAGTCTTTAACTTCTTGCAGGGAGAGGTCACGTCCAACGACACTCTGACAGGAAGTTCCTGCCTCCTGGAGCCAGCCAATAAGAGCCCAGTATTTAACAGCGAAGGTTCCATTAAGGAAGTCCCGTGTTCCCCTCAGCACTCTCTACTCCTCTCACGACAGACTCTGTTTTTTCCTGCCTGTCAATGCCAGGAACACATTAAGGAGAGATGGTGGGGATACAACATAGGGAAACAATGTAAGGATGGACCATGTCATTGTTCCTCAGTGTTGCTTCTTGAGAAATGTCCGGTTGTGTTTCTTTATTTCTGGCTGAGCTGCAGTGCAGGATCTTGCTTTAAATTCTACTTGAAAACCTGGCTGTATAAAAGCTGGCTCTGCTTTTAGCTGGAAACTGCATCTTTACCCCTAACTTTAAAAAGTGGTTTTACATGTTTTAGCTCATAACTTTAAAACACAAATATGACAGCACAGTATGAAGATCAAAGTGATAGATAATCCATTTCAGTAACAGTTTAGTGACTTTTATTTATTGATTTTTTTTGTCAGTTATGTTATCATCCACTAACCTTGTTTGCATTTAATCATTTCATTTTCTTTCTTTTAACATTTTAAGTCTTTCCACACTGAGAATTGTAACAGCATCATATAAGGCATAGGTCGGCAATAGGCGGCCCGCGGGCCAGATGTGGCCCGCAAGCAAAAACATCTGGCCCGTGAGATTGTTTGAACTAGAGAAAGAAAATAAAAATATAAAATATACTTTTTAAAAATCGGACAGCCAGTCTCAAAAATGCTCTTTATTTGTTAACTTCATTTTCCAGAACAGAAAATGTTCCTCAATTTAAATGCTTATTTGTTTAACTGGATACACAGTGAATAAGCACGTCGACAATTGCACCCTGCACCGCATCAGACAGCGCTTCTATGCGGCGGGCAGCGGACCTCGCAGAGAGCGACATCTGTTTCACTGACCCGATCACATCATCCATCGACTTGTTGGTATCAAGTTCCTCCAAAACTGTCACATGATTCTTTTCGTGGTGCCGTCTAATGTTGTACTCTTTGCATGCAGACACCCTCGTTACAGATCAGGCATGTGGGCTTTGCATTAATAAAACTGGGGAGGATGAAGGCATAGTTTTCTGTCCATTCATCATGAAAGATCCTGTTCTCGCTGTTAAGTTTTCTCTGGAGATTTTTTGATAGTGCCATTTTTCGGACAGCTAACAGCAACAAGTGGAAATGTTTTTTTTTGTTTTTTAACAAACAGGCATATAATTAATAGCGCCCCCAGTGGTCAGTCCACAAATTTAACCTACATCAGCCCGCTTGAATGTCTCAGTGCGTCTGCTCCGTCATTTCAAAATCGCCTATCATTTTCATTATCACCCCCCCCCCCCCCCCAATGGCTACAATGGTACATTGTTTTGGTTGTGGCCCGCCATGTAATGGCTTGGAAAATATCTGGCCCGAGGCCAAACTTAATTGCCGACCCCTGATATAAGGTAATAAGGTAAGTTAGTTATTTTAAACTTTGTTTGCTTTGGAAAATGGTTGGCAGCGCTGTAAAGTGCACAGTTAATAGTTAAGGGCCGAAAACATGCAGGACTTAAAAGGTCTTTCGGAAAGTGGTCAGTTCTGATTCTATAACTCTGGTAGAAAGATGTAAAAAGACAAAGAACAAGAGGGCAGCCTTACAGCTTGTATTGTTCCTCTGATCTCCATAGTTCCTCTCACTAATGACCTGCTGCCCACCTCAGTGAACTCTGTCCACCCACTTACATACCCACCATAGAAAGTCCAGCAAAACACACAAGAGAACAGACTGTTGTTCAGCTTAGTAACAATGCAAATCTAAAACATCACTGCATGTTTTTCAAAGACTAGACTGATTCCTAAAGGTATAAAACATGTTTTATGCTCTATTGGTTATATGTTCTGTTTAAAAGCATTTTAATGTGATAGTTAAGGGGGTGGTAGTGATCAATCAGAATTTATTTTGTCCTTCAGCCCAATACGACAGAGCATGACTTGCCTGTTAAAAGGCACAAAAACATGGAGATGTCTCATTAACTATTAAAATAGTGAACACATGGTGAACACATGGTGAACGTGATAACAGGGAAGCTCAGTAACAGAGCAACTTCATTGTTTTCCACAGTTTGGACTGCTACTCAAAGATACTGTAGGTTAAGGGATAAAAGCTATGTTTTCCCACTATTTTCTAACAACTAAATTAAAAGCAAAAACGGAAAAGGGTTCAGCTGTCTAGACTTTCAAACACAACGTAAAGAGGGATCCCTGAGCTGAGAGGTGTCATGCAATTAATTTGCAATATATAATTAATATATAATTTGACTAAAAACCACAGGTCTAAAACACCTCAAACTGTTCTTTGAACCCAATGACTTAATTTGTCTGCAGAATTGAACTGATAGTTTAAATCATAGTAGTAGCTGGACTGCTGTGCTTGTACACTTCTAAGCCAGCTGACGTTCCTTTAAACACAGAATGTGCTTTCAGGGCAAAGTAAGAAATCTGCCTGTCTTGGCAATGACTTCAATGCAGGCTGGCTACTGTCCAGAAAATAGGCTGAATCAACCTCAGCCACAACAAACTCATGAATTGTCAGGGGCCAAAATGCTGATGTCTACGGAATCTGCCTTTAGCCAAAAGTAAATAAAGCTTCCCTTTTTTTTCTGGAACCGTAAATCTTGATCATCTCTGACTGAATTTATTGTACAGCACCAGTCAAAAGTTTGGACACATTTTCCAAACTTTATCAACATTTATCTTTTATATAATGAAATTAGTTCGTTCTGAGTCTCTAGTACTAATACTCACCAATAAGGAACCATTTGAGCGCCACCAAGCTACTTCTCCACGACTTCTGCAAAGTCCCATTTTCTTTTAAGTCGGTCAGTCTGTACGAAGCTGTGGTTTGCAGAGCAGATGTGCGGTGGGCACTAAGTATACACACACACACACACACACACACACCTCTGGTTCAGTGTGAACTCACCCTCCTGCTCACACTGATGGGAAGGAATACACCTCTAGCTTTAAGATACCAACATGAGGAGAGTGAGCGAGCAGTGAAAGCATATCACAGCTGAGGAATAGTGTGTCAACAGAGAATGAGATTAGTAGTACTATCCCTAGGCATTCACTCAGCTGATGTGTGTGTGTGTGTGTGTGTGTGTGTGTGTGAGTGAGTGAACGAGCCGACTCCTGGCTCTCATGTATCTGTGTGTGTTCTCAGCGAGGGGTTTTTGGCTTCTTTGACAGACACAGACAGAGAGTTAAGGGAGTCCCTCTTCCTCCCACAGCAGAGCTAAGAAGCCTTAAAGCTCCTTAGCCCAGGCTCTGCCACTTGTTTGATGAAAGAACATCTTTTTTTCAAAACTAGAAATAGCATGGAAATAAAACAATAAAAATAAATCCAGACCAGTGTGTCTCTGCATGGCTCTTTCTCGAACACACTTGCAAGTGTGTTTGAAAGCACACACACACTTCTCAGTTTCTTCTTTTTCTGGATTTGTTTTGTCTTGGATTATTAGGTTTTGTTAAAAAAAACCAGAACAAAACAAAACTGAACACTTTTATCCATTTAACCAATCACACCAGCGTAAAACACAGTGCACAATACTTTCACACTGTGTGCCAACAAAGGTATTTAGAGGCATTTACGGGTTCAGAGAGGCCTTAGGAGGAGTCAGTGGATGTGAATGTCTGGAGAATATGAACCACATGGAAGCACCGGGCGCTCGGCCAGTCGTGAGAGAGCACAGACTGGCATCGACTGACACCGGCCAACTTCACACACACACACACACACACACACACACACAGGCATTACTGCCTATCTCAGCTATCTGCAAGAAAACAACCTGCAACACACGCTGGACACACATCACTATAATGTCACACACTCTGACAGCAAGTGTGTGTTTATTCAGTGTGTGTGATGATGAGGAAAGAAAAGCATGTTTAGTTGCTCAGTGTGTTTTGTGCTTTGCTTTGCTTTGTTTAAGAGCAGCCATCCTAAGATGTTCACTGGCTACAGACTCTGGGTGCGTCTGTGTGCGTGCGTGTGTTTGCATTTCTGTGCTCCAATACACTTTCCATCAGATTAAGCTGCTAAGCCTTTATATAGTGCTACGAAGGCTTGGTCCCTAATGGTCGGGTTTCTACTGCAGGACCAGCGGGCTGATTCAGTATTCATGCCACCAGACAGTGACCGTTTTGGTGGCACTCACAGCCAAAAATTGCAATGCACACAAAAACATACAAAAAATAAATATATTTTCAATTTCCAAATGTGAGTTGTGAGTAGCCCAAAGTGGGAACACCAAAGTATTTGTACGAAATTCAAGATGAAGCGCTCAGTGTCCATTGTGCAGTATTCCAAGGTATTTTAATGCAGGAAGGACAGACTATAACTTATGGCCTGAGCCTGAGTGAAGCTGTACTAGACAGGAGATGGCTCAGTTCCCCATGCTGTATAGAACATGTAGAAACAGTCTGTTGACGTCATTTCTTTGACTGTATTTGTATCACAATCAATACACTTTGTCAGGTCAAACATCATGTTTGGTGTCAGTAGTTTTTGTGCAGTTTTTCTCGAATCTGTTTTTTGATCTTTTTATCAATTTGACACTTGTGCTAAAGTGTTTGCTGCTTTGATTTAGAGAAATCATAGCTACAGTATTGCAAGTCTTTCTCTCTCTCTCTCTCTTACTCACACACACAGACACACACACACACATTAATGTTGTATTGACTTGGTGGAAAACTACACACAGAGATTTATTTGTTATTTGTGACTCACTAAAAGATCACTTTAAAACAAATGTATAATTTTAATATTATGAATACAATGCCAATGTTGTAACTCTTGCTCAAGCTGATTTTTATTATTAATTTATTTCCATTATTTAATTATTAAAGGACTATAGGTTTCTCTGTGTTTACAGAAATCTATGAGACTCAGGAAAACAAACCTTTCTCATTAGAAAATCTTAAAACTGTATGAGCGTCAAGCTAAAAAAAAAAAAAAGAGCTGTTTTTTTTTCTTGTTTTTAATTCCCTGAGAAGTTGACATTTCACAGATAAAATTTCAGCAGTGTCAATTTGCAAATCACACATCATGGCATGATTATAGTGAATGCCTCTAACAGCCACCAGCATGTGAGCCGGGGTGAATCACCTCTCTGCGCCTCCAAGGAAATCACACTGACACAAGCATGCACACACACAGCAGGGGAGTGTACACTAATACGGGTCAGCGATATTTCAGTGTGTGTGTGTGAATAACAATGTGCCCTTTAACCTGAGTATGGGTGAAGAGTTGTTAATGTCAGTGAATGCAGCATACTACACGCACACAATGTGGCATCTTGTAAACATGCCTGATGTAACAGTGTTGTGTAGCTGCAGTTAGCCAACCAATCATGGCCAATGCTCTGTGGCAGGCAAGCAGAGCAGTGACCAAGACTAACTGTGAATACATGCACACCCTGAGAGAGCAGAGATGGAGATAGACAAGGACGTTTTACATGAGAGAGAGAGAGAGCGAGGGAGACAGAGATGCACATTAAATGTATGCAGCTCACTGAGAAGCAACCAAGTTAAAGTCCCATATATGATCATAACAACCCTTCCTCGCTAATCCCTGCCTGATTAGTGTGCTTTCTACAGTGTGTGTGTATTGTAATCATATTCATATGTGCACATCAGGCTCCAGATGAAAGACATTAGTCAGGCCAGCAGGGATTTCTACTGAAACCTGGTGCAGCTAACGAAACCGGTATACAGAAACTTGAACACACAGAGACAGAAAGATGGGAAGAAGGGGAAAAAAGGAAAGCAAGATTTCCTATTTGGGTGTGTTAGGAGATATGTGCACATGTATGTGCTTGTGTGCATGCCTTTTTCATCTGATTATCACACAGATGATCCAGACCACAAAGCTTATGGTAAAAAAAAAAAAAAAAAAGAAAACCCAAACAATACCAGCGCATGGAGAGCGAAATATGATAAGTGTGTCTGGCTGGAATGTATATAAACAATTTTATGTTGATTTGAAAATATAAATTCTGTGCCAGAAAATTCCACAAAAAAAAATCATTAAAATGAAATGCACAAAGGGAAAATAAAATGTATAACTGGGGCACCAGATAATAGCAAGGAAATAGTAAAAAGAACTGAACAAAAAAAGGAAAAAGCTAACTGGATGAATGAATAATATAAATCAATTACAGACAGAAGATACCTCAAGAAACGAGACATAAGAGGAGAAAAGGTGATACAGGTTTGGCAAAGGAGGCAAGTGAGAAATAAACCAAATAAACTGCTGAGAAAAGAAGAAAGAGCAGAAAAGAGTAAAATAAAGAAGAAAGAAAAGTATGACTCTGTCCTTCTCTTACCTCTGCAGCAGCGGTATCGTTTGGAAAACTTCAGCTTCAGCAGCACTGCTACAGATCCCCACTTTCTGGCTCGTCCCAGAGTAATATACACTACCACATATATCTGTATCAATCAGCCAAAAGCAAACTCTTCAGTCCACTAGGACAGTATTCTGTCTACCTGCGGGGGTCATGTAAATGTATCCTAGATGGTGATGAATAGTGGTGAGTGAAAGGAGAGTACTACGCTAGAGGGCAGACAGACTGAGTGAAACAGGAGAGCAGGGAGAGCAGAGACCAGACTGAGTAGGATGGAAGACTTACTGCTTCCTAACATCAGAGCGGCTGGGCTGGATACGCCCACCTCCTTGCTCAGATGCTCATGTGCAGAGTGAGAGAGAGAGAGAAATCCTAATGTGCAGCCGAAGATCTGATTTGACTGATATGCACATATGCATGCGAGTTAAGCACACATGCATACACTCAAAGGATTTTATTAACTCCCTGATACTGACACACACACATAAACCTATTCTCTCAATTGAGCAGAGCCTCTGTGAAATGTCTGCCGGGCTTTCAGGGAAAATAAATAATCTAGCTGAAGGAAGAGCGAAGCAACGACAGTCTGTGTGGTAAAAACAACCTCTAATGAGTTTAATTTAGTGCTCATATTAATGTAGAAAAATTAGTTGATGAATTCTGTGCTTCTCAAACTGGAGGTCACAAGATAATCAAAAAGCATGACAGTTGCACAAAATTGTTCATTTATTCAGACTTTTCTCTATTTTCTATTTTCATCTCTTCAGGCCTCTAAAAATCTTCAAATAAAACGATGTGAGAAGGAAATACAAACAGACAATGTCTAAAATGTGAGGATTTGCTGTTTGTGTCATGTATGGACTATATGTCTATGAGGGAAAGACTGTAATAGAATAATTAAGTGGTTATTAATGTTGTTATAGCCTGCACGTCAGCGAATTTAAGCAATACAGAAGAAAAACCATTGCACATGTGTATTGAGAGGTGAACTGTAATAGACTTCAGGACATGCCTCTCATTCTTGGAGTGCACCATTGCCTGTCGCTCAACATGCTTTCATTTTCCCTCCTGTGCTCCCCTCCTGGGAAGAGAGGCTGGCTGGGTGGGTGGAGGCCGAAGGGGGTTGTTTCGTGTCATGGGCCAGGGCTTTGAGCTGCCACACCACCCACCTCTTACTGCTCCCACCGTGAGAGCTTCATGCCTCCTGGGACAATGCCTGCCTTGATAAAGCATAATTTCATTGCTCAGTGCATAGAGAATGGCCCTCATTACTGCTACATGTTAGGAGTTAAATTCTCACAGGGTCTCCCTGTAGGTGGCAACAGCTCTAATGTGTTTGCACATGCAGTCTGAGGATTTTTGTTTTTGTTTTTAAATTCAACAGAATGGATGTTTTTCCTCTTGTTTTCCTTAAATTAGAGGTTTCATGTCTAAAAAATGAAAGTATCCAGTGACCATGTTCACCAAATTGCCCTGTTCTCTATCTGACCTGTCGTAGCCTATGGTGTCCAGTGTGTAATGTAACAGCCAATCAAATACAAGGCCTTGTGTTGATTTCACTGTGTAGTATAGCCTTGAATGTGGGTGGTAGCATCTGCCACGTTCACATCACTTTGTGAGAAAATGCTTCCCTTGAGAAATTATGTTATCAGGAGGTGATGAGGGATGATAGTGGAAAAAAAAACCAAACCAACGTAATCCTACTTTATAATTCATCCCCTGGTTAGGATGCAGATGAGATGTGAGATCATAACAGCTCCCCATCAGCTCTCCTTAATAAATTTGGATAAATCTCCTACTGGTCATTACATCTATAATGAAATCTGTTTTATTGGGTAATTATTAAAACATACTAGAGATGTGTATATGTGTGTGTGTGTATATATATATATACTTTGGTGAAACATGCTGATGGTGTCAATACTGTTAACAACTTTCATTACCGTGATTATTGTTGTCGTCAGAGGACACCATGAACACAGAGCAACTGCTGCTTTCATCAACAGTTTTATTTAGTTTAGTCGCAAGTGGCTTGTATGAGTTTCACTGTCTTTTAAAAAATGAATTGAACTGTTAACACCCAGCAGATAACACTTTACTACAAAGTTTGTACACTCCAGAAATGAATCATGAATGAATCATGAATGAAAAATCATGAATTTCCAAAATAGGAATGGGTGAATCTACCACGCTGAGCTGCATTTCCAGTCAATTGTCTAAAACTTTGAGCAGTACTGTTTTTGATTATACAATAAACGGTACATTCATATGTATTCAGTGAATACAATCCAAGGCGATCATGGTGTGGAGTAATATAACTATACTTTAGCACTAATAGCAGGATTTTAGGAAACGCGATAATACGTTTACCATGATATTTTTACCTAAGTTAACATGGATATGTGATAACTGCACATCTCTGTAACATATTCTGATGCTGAAGAAGATGATGCTGTGGCTCCATCATCACTATGACTTAAATCCAGTACCACAAATCTACTCCCATTCACTACTGCATCATCACTTAAACAGCAAGCTGGACACCCTGACTGGATTTTGAAAGCTGGATCACAGTAGCTTGTCCATTGATGCATCTTTGCTGCTGACCAAGCAGGCACTCTGCTGCAGCAGCAGCAGCAGCAGCGGTCCGTCCTGCATAAATACCATCGTATTGACAAATGCCTACTGGCTGTGTGCACAGGAGAAATAACACACCTGTCATTTCTTTATTTTCACCCCCCGCTGCGTTCAGGTGCTCTTCCTCGCATCGTAAAAAAAACCGTACACCAACATCAGCAGCAAGCAGCAGCAGCAGCAGCAACAACAACAGCAACAGTCTGCAGCATCATTTAAATCAACACAGTGCAACTGATACTATTACGCAGTTAGCCTCCCGAGCAGATTTTCCTTTATGAATTCAAGATGAAAGCCGGCAAAACGTAAATAGTATCTTACCGTTAAAACCGTGGAAGCCTCTGCTGACTGTGAGACGAAGAGATGCTCCAGTGAAGGTGGGAATGATGCTGCTGGACGGTTGAACCCCCATTTCCACGGACAGTGTTGCCCCCTGCCGGCTGACACTGTTCGTAACTGGCCGTTTTTAACCGTTAACGGCGACACCACACTGTTTCCGTTTATTTGTAGTATTATCCATGTAGTACACCGAAGACAAGATGTTGTGGAGTTATATACAGATGAATTATGAACAGTTTTTTATATTTAAAATTACAGCAAAAATGTCTCTTAGTCTGCATGCTGTTAAAGGTCAGGACATAATACTAAATACCACAGTGCCATGTGTAGTTTTTTTTCAGTGTGTCAATATAAGCATTGTTGTTGGTGAAAACTGTGCGTTTCACCGATGTTTTATAATGAAAACTACTGCAAAGGCAACTGACTGCCTTTATAAATGTTATTTATTCCTACTTATTTAAATTAATCGTTAAGCCTATTAGTAATAATGTGGCGGAACAACCCAACTGCCACTGCTTCGTCTTATTATCCGACTTGACGCAGCTTCATCACAGTGAACTACAAAAATGGCTTCTACTTCCGCCCCGACTGGTCCTAAATCAAATAGGTGCCTTAATCTAAACCTGAGCGTTATGATATAAATATTCAATGTTTTTATATAGTTTTTTTCACAACTCTAATCGCGTTTACACGGTATGTGTTGACGTCTGAAAAACGTTTAATGTCAAGGCTGGTCGTTATTTGAACATTTATTCCGGATGTTTTGCTATCCTGCAGGTGTTTCACCGGCGTTGTAACGGCCAGTCGCTCCTCCAGAAGGAAAAACCGCCAACTTCTGCTGCAGCACAGTCTGAATTGTCAAACACTCTGTAAATGGGTTTAAGGCTGGATAGTCTGTAAAATATAGACAACTTTAGTCTGTGATGACTTTTTCAGGTAAGCGTGCACAGATCCAGACACGAAATAGATTTTGGAGAATTGTTTTTTCTTGAAGTGAACTGTTACAAACGGCGTGTTGTCTGTTTCCTCCTTCCACTTCTTCACCGCTCCGTTTTGACCCAGTTTTTTCGATGTGTTTTCTGTAAACAGTCCAACAACACCAGTTTATTTTGCGCTATTCTCTATCGTTACTTTGTAATTACTTCCTAAAGCTAAAAAGATAACGGCTGGTAAAGTAAACGGCTCTGCTCTAGATGTTTAAGGGGCACAACGAAGACTAGAGAGTAAGTTAGCGTTAGCCGGCTAACATGTTATATAATGCGTCCTTCAGTCGGTTACTGGGTTACACTTTTAAACCAGAGCTGTTTATCATCAGTTCATCCGTCTTGTGTCGTTGTCCATAACTGCGTAGCATTCATGTAACTATATGCGTAGTAAGTTTCGTTTTTGAACTCTGACGGCGCCCATTGAGATGCTGTTGTTTCCTTTTCTTGCCAGTGAGGTGCGCTGTTGCATCTCCGTAGTTAAAGTCACCCTCAAGGCTCCGGAGGGGAGGAAATAAAAATAAAAAAAGATGCCAGGTCTGCAGGGTGAAAACGTTGTGGCGGCGCTGGGGAGTCCCATCAAGAAGAGCAAACTGTCTCTGAAGTTCTTCCAGAAGAAGGAAACCAAACGGGTCCTGAATTTCTCTGAACCTCAAGCATATGAAGCCAGATCAGTGGAGCCAGCGGAGCCTGAGCCAAGGTGAGGTATTATTCACCTTGTTAATTAACTGTATACTTGACTGGCATGAAGAATTCTACATCCTAATCAAGTCAATCTTACGTTCATTAATTACACTACGTCCACTGTCAAAATAATTAGAAATTAAAAAAGAAAAGTTAAGTTGGTTGGTGCTGTCACCCTATCTGATGCATAGGAAGTGTCCTGACCAACAGTCTATAACCTAAAGATATTTACTTCACTATCACAGAGGACTAACAAGTTAATAGATTATTAAAATAGCTGGTAATTAATTTTCTGTCAGTCAGCTAATCAGTTAATCAACTCATTGTTGCAGCTCCACACTGAATACTCAGTGACACACAAATAAGCAGGCGTTAAAAAGTTAAAACCTGTGTTTGAAATATGTAGGTGCTCGTGTCTTGTTATATTATCCCTCTGCTTCTTTACAGCTGACTTCTATTTTTTAATCTATTGTTTGTTCAACAGCTGTGATCAGGTGGTGCCTGGTCCGTGTCCATGTCCAGACTCACCTGGCCTGCTGCCATGTGAGAAGAGGGAGAACTTGGTGCCGTTTGTGGGGCTCAACAACCTGGGCAACACCTGCTATCTGAACAGCATATTACAGGTCAGTCACTACCACAGACATTAAAGGGACACTTTTGTTGTATTCAACATTTGTTGAGATGACTATTGGTACTTTCACAATATATTAACAGAGATTTTTTTGATAAATAATCATCAGTAATGTGGCTATAATTAAGTGGGTAAAAGCAAATGATAAAATGGATAGAATTTCAGAAAATGATATCACTTTACTTTAATGCAGCCTTTAAAACCAGGAAAAATATTGATATAATATCAATATATTGCTCAGCCCTAATTTGAATGAACAACACAAATATAACGTTTGGTAAGCAGTGACCATAAGCTGTGTTTGAGAAGCATCTGTACCTTCTGCATGTTGGATATTCAGATCCTCTCATTGGCTTGTTATCTGTTATTTATGGCAGATACACAGACGCTGGAGGTTTTCATGATTTTCTTTGTCATACATGATTGCAAAGAAAACGCATCAGACGTTTAAAGACATTGCCTTTGACTCTGGGAAATTATAACAGCATTACTGTTACTGATACTTTTTTATTACTGATTACTGATATTTATTATTTGTATTAATTGTTAACTATTTAACTTCCTTTTATGTTGTTCTCCACACTGTAAAGCAGTCAGGATAAAAATGTGGCTAATGATTAATTATGCTGTTGTTGCGATTTCTCCTGCAGGTGTTGTACTACTGTCCGGGGCTCATGGAAGGTT
This sequence comes from Pampus argenteus, assembly GCA_036937835.1. Classification (NCBI taxonomy): domain Eukaryota; kingdom Metazoa; phylum Chordata; class Actinopteri; order Scombriformes; family Stromateidae; genus Pampus; species Pampus argenteus. The sequence continues at coordinate 15,559,301 of CM072870.1, forward strand.
TAAAGAAACTGTACGACCTGTCGAAAAGGAAAAACAAACCAAAGGAAGAAGCTGATAAAAGTGAAGAGGTCGGTGCAATTCAGATGACAATGTTACCACTTACACTTGCTAACAATGGCCTCAGTTCAATCATCACAGCTAAATAAGCAATATATGCTTTGCACATGTAGTTTTTATATAATTGCTGTTAGAATTTATTGCATTATATTATTGAGGGGTCACTGTTATTGTGTCCAGAATGCATATTGAAAACACTGATATTATAGATATGAAACTATAATCAAAGAATGTTCACTTATCTCATCTTTTTATTTTATTCTTCAATTTCATTCGGAGCAGACAGAAGATGCAGCGGAGTCGTCTCCAGCTCACATTGAGCTCCTCGGGAGCTTCAACAGTCTGATGACATCACTGGAGCAGCTGCAGTCCAGCTTCCTGCTCAACCCTGACAGCTTCAGTGAAGGAGAACTCGCCACACCGCCTCGTAAAATACTGCACACACTGAGGTAACACAGTCATGATTATAATCTGTGTTCAGATGATAACTCGGATAGCGGAGTAGATTATTTCCAGTTAAAAACAACCCCCCTATTTTGTATTGAAACTTTGTCATTAAATCATCTTAATTTCTTTTGTGATACAAACATAATTAAAGCAAACACAAAAAAGCCATCATATTAGAGCTGCACCGATTGATTATCGGTTAGTTGCCAGGTAAAAACCTCACACGTGTGTATTAAGGCACATAAAGAGTAACCTACAGTATCTTTTTTTTGATTTACTACATAATCATTTAGTTTGTTAAAAATTCTAAATAAAAAATAGCCAAAAGAAATATTTGTATCACTTGTTTCGTTAAACCAACTTTCGTAATACCAAAAAGTATTAATGTTTTACTATTGAATCATGTGTGTTGCAGGCAGCTGAACCCCATGTATGAAGGCTATCTTCAGCATGATGCCCAGGAAGTTCTGCAATGCATCCTGGGATACATCCAGGAGGCCTGTGACACTATCAGGAAGGAGCAGGAGGTGGAGAGGGAGGACAAAATGTCCTCTAGCAGCTCTGTGATGGAATCCAAAACTCCCACAGAGGAGGACGGCCAAGTCAGCGGCAAGAGAAAGAGCGACACTGAGGTGGGAAATGCCAAAAAGAAGCCGAAATCTGTCCAGTCGAGGAAATCTGATCCCGGGGAGGATGACATTAATCGAAATAAACCCTTCACCCGCTCTAAAAGGAAGTCCTCTAGTGAAATTACAGTAGACAGTACAGGCATCACCCAGGACAAAGATGGAGAGGAGGAAGAGGCAGATGAGGAGGCGAAGAAGCTGAATAGGGAGAAGGAAGGTGGGAGTGACGGTGAGGGGAAAGGTGAAAGGGCATCTAAAGAGGCAGACGGGAAAAGAAAGAAGAGAGCTAAGCTGAGCTGGCTGAGACCTTCGGGGAAACAGCCCAGTATCTTCTCCAAGTTCTGCAGCGTGGGGAAGATCACCTCCATGACTGTGAAGAACCAGATTAAACCGGAGCAAGAGAACGAACTGAAGATCGACCAAACTGAGAATAAGAACATCAGTCAGGAGCCATCACGCCAAAATATGCATCAGGACAAAGAGGCTGTGAAATATCAAGGTATGAGATCATTCATGCGAGAAGCACAGGAGTTATGAGAGACGGAAAGATAATGTACTTTAGTATTAAATTAATATGGATGATTCATTGAATTAAACGGATTGAATGCAGGATCATAAACTGACAAGTTGATAAATTATGTCCGAACAATTATTAAAAAGGGATTTTGAAACTTTTGGAGAACTTTTTTTCATTTTAACCATTATTAAAATAGTTGGCAAGTAATTTTCTGTGCAACAAATCAACTAATCTAATTGCAGCTCTAACACAAGGTGTTGATGTGAATCATTTTCATGGGACGCTCACAATCCACAAAGTCTGTTGTGTTACTATGACAACCGGCAACCTCAGTTTTCATTAGCTGAGGTGTTACTGCATATGAAATCTTTAATAGTGATTTTTATCATTTTAAAAAATATAACTTCTGTTTTTATACATTTGAAAACATTAAATGTCATTAATGTAAATGTTACCTCACAGTGAATTTATATTAAAAAAACACAATAAATGTAGAATGACATAAAATAAATAAAGGTGCTGCAGCCGTGACCTCTCTGAGAACCGCTGCTCTGTGCGAATATGCCGATAAGATGAGACTCTGAATTTAAAGTCACTCAGCGACGACTCTGCTTGTGTTGGTATTCAGACGGCCTGGACCTGATGGAGCGCTTGTTCCAGGGCCAGCTGGTTCTCAGGACTCGTTGTCTGGAGTGCGAGAGCTTCACAGAGAGGAGAGAGGACTTCCAGGACATCAGTGTCCCGGTGCTGGATGACCAACCCAGCAGCCCCGACGACCTCTCGGAGGGTGAGCGTTTATACAACAACTCTTTATTTTTATATCAATAATGCTTCTTTTATCACTACAGTTGTACAATGACGGACTGTTTTATTGATATTGTTAATGATTACTTAACCCAACTGAACAGTCCGGGCGTGCACATGAATCCTACCAGTTTCAGTGTTTTATTCACACAATCAGATCTCTGCCAAGAAAATAACTTTAAATGGAAGAGCAAGTTTCACGTGATAGAATAACATATTTGCTCTTTCTTCTCAGTCTCTCCAGATCCTAAACCAGAGCTGAAGACTCTGAAATGGGCCATCGCCCAGTTTGCTTCTGTCGAGCGCATCGTTGGAGAGGACAAGTACTTCTGTGAGACTTGTCATCATTACACAGAGGCTGAGAGAAGTCTTCTGTTTGACAAAACTCCTGAAGTCATCACTATTCATCTGAAGCGCTTCTCTGCAAACAGTCTAGAGTGAGTAAGATGCTTTTGTTATTCAGTTTTCTCCTTATTACAGTCATTAGTAAAAAAAAAAAGTTTTTTAATAGTGCAGTTTTAGTCACGTGCTCAGTATATTCATGGTGATAAATGTTAACTAATTTGTTAATGTTTTAATGTCAGTTTTACGATTTCCTGTCTGTCACTGTCAAGTGATTTTCTGGCCTATAAAATATCAGATTGCTGAAGCCCAAGATGCAACTTAAAATTTCTGGTTTTGTCCCAACCAGCACAACCATCATAATAAAAGACTAAAGAATCCAGGGAACTAAAACGGCTAAAAACTTACTTTATTTTAATTATTCAATTAATACAATAGTTGGAGATTTATTTTCTTTCAATCAACTAATCGCTGCAGCTCTGAGAATACTTCTGCTAATGGTGAAGAAGAAAATGGATTATATAATTATATAAATATACTGCAGATTGTATAATTTTTTTCAACTGATATTCCCCTAAATTTTAAAATATTAATAAACAGATTCGATTAAAACTGATAATGAGCCTTGGCTAAGTATCAACCAGAGTTTGAATGGCTATATAAACAGTACAGAAGAGCACTTTACTATGTAAATAACTAGAAAATAATTTTGTCTAATGTAATTGGTTTTAACAGGAAGTGTTTCGCGTACCTCCTCCTGGTTTTTGCTCTTGAATACACTGACAGTTGTGATATTAACGCAGCTATCTCATATATAACTCGTCTCTCTGTTTGTTGTCTTCCTAGGCTGGACCCATACGCAGGTCTGTCCAAAGTGAACACTCCCTTACAGACTCCTCTGACCTTGTCTCTGGACGAGTGGTGCACCCGCCCCTCCTCCACTAAAGGTCAACGCTATCAGCTCTTTGCTGTGGTCATGCACAGCGGCGTCACCATCAGCAGCGGCCACTACACCGCCTACGTCCGCATGTCTGGTCTGAAAGATGTGAAGCTCTGGCTACGGGACAGAAAAGAAACAGAAAAGGAAGAGGAAAGTAAAGAGGGAACGCAGGTAAGAGACGAAGCTCCGGACTGTGATGACAACGAGGTGTCTTTGAGCCTGAATGCGAGGGGACAAAGAGGCGCTAGCTTCAAGGCAGGAGGCAAGAAGCTGTTAGAGGGTGGCGTTGGACTCTTGGGAGGCCAGAGGAGTTTTTCTAGTTATGACATCGGGAACGGCAGCAGCGGGACGACAGAGGGGTCTAAAAGGAGAAAGAACACAAACACTCGGGGCCAAAATGCTGAAGCGGGACTTAAAAAGGAGCCTGAGGCCGGAGATGCAGTTGAAGCATCGGCGACTTCCTGTGGCGGAATGGAGGCCACGGAGCAGCAGGCTTTAAACAACCTCCTGGAATACGAGGGTAAATGGATGCTGTTTGATGATTCAGAGGTGCGTTTGTTTGAGGAAGAGGACTTCCTGCGAGCCTGCTCTCCTGAGACGTGCTCCTCTTCGACACCTTACCTGCTGTTTTACAGAAGGATGCCTGAGCCTGGACACTAACATGAACTCAAGGACTGCTGTTGACTCAGGGGGTTGTGCCAGTCAGTTTTCTGGAAATACTCAGAAAAATGAGGTGTTTAATGTTCTATGTACCAGAAATTAATTTGGCTATTTTGAGACTTTTTTGACTTTGACTGCCTCGTCTCTGTAAACTGAGTACAGAGACTCATCTTTTTGCTGTTTATACTTTTTATTTTTTTTATTTTTTTATTACTTACCTGGACACTGGCTTTAATACTTTAACATGTCCTGTTTTTGATGTTTTCTCAGTTATTGGGTTTGTAATTTGTCCTTTTTCACAAATTGGAAAAGCACTTTCGAACTTAAACTTAATTTTGGGGAAAGTTGTTTGTTTTAGCTGACAGTTTTTTTATATTACATTAATTTGGATTTACAAGAGACTGTCAGTGTTGTATATTTGGAATGAATTACTCAACTGTAAAGCCAAATAACCAAAAATATTCATCCTCGTTGGGTTCAAAAGAAAATGTGCCATTTATCCTTAATATTTTCTCAGAAAAGCCTTTACCAGCCTCTGAAAGTGTTTCCTTTGCACTGATCTTGTTCTCTGTTGGGGGTGAGAGATAACAGTAACAATAACAACAGATATTTACAAAAACAACATGTTAAGCATAATATATACAAAGCATATACTTTACACACTTTGATGGTGCAGTGTAAGCTTTGTGCAGACTGCTGAGATGCTTTTCCAAGAGACCAAATCAGAATGAACCCAAAACTAAAATTTCTTGTAAAGTATCAAAGTTTTTTTAAGAAATGTAAGTTTTTGAAAGACTGCATTACTGATTTGAGTGCAAACCAGGATCTGAATCTATTTATCTTATTTAATTCAGTCAATGTCACCTCTGTTTTTATGCCGCGAGGAGAAACAACCTGCAGTTCTGTTTCTCTATCCGTTCTTTCAAAAAGATGATCTGTTTGGAAGTTTATTAATTTAAATTTATGCTATAATCAGACAAGATTTGAGTACGGTGGGACAGATTTAAAAGAGCAAAACAAGTTTGAGCATTAACAGGTACGAAGTCACAAGTGAACAAGTTTTCACGAATTGTCTGGTTTGAAAGTGCTTATTATGCAAACAGCTGCAGACTCACAGTTGTAACAGTTTGTAAGAAGTCTAAGATTCAGCTGAAAGCAGCACAAACTAAATGAAGTGAATCACCATCCACCAACCTGTGCTTCACCTTCTACATAACGTCAGTCTCATTTTCAGGCATTTGGTCCCAGCGACACATCAGCCAAAAAGATTGTTTTGAGTCTATTAAAAACAAACTAGAAACAAAAACTTTCATACAAGTTTCAGGATTGTTTTGCAATCAAGAGTCTGTCCCACTGCGCGCTAAAAAAGTCTTTCATAATGCTCATGGGCTATAAGTTATTACTTTATAAATTGAAATATCTCTAAAGGTGACATTGTTCCTCTCAGGTTCTGCAGCAGAGTGTTTAGAAACCTCATCAAGGTTTCAGGGATTAAATCATAAAGTCATAATTAAGCTTTGCTTTATGATTATTAGTCATAAGCAGTTATTTCACTATATTTACATATCTGGGAAACGTTTTGGAATTGAAGTGCTCACAGATGTGCTTTAATATAACACGATACCATCCCCAATGAGTGTGTTGTTCATTAACATGTACCTCATTCCAGCTGTAATTAAATGAATGTTGGCAGGTTTGTATTATAAGCAATAAAGTTTTTACCTTTATGTCCTCTCTGGCCAGCCTTACTCACAGCCTACTGATTTGTTGACTCCAACAAAACATTAATCCTACATAAACACAAAAATAACAACAGCATACACCAACTGAACATTAAAATATTTATTTAGTAAAATATTTAAAACAAACAAAACTACATAAAATTATACATGGATGCTTAAAGTACCTAACTTTGAAACATTGTCGCTTGAACTAAAAATGATAAAGCATCATGATAAATAATAGTACATTTTTTTTGCATGTTTTCGTTTTTTACTCTCCATTTGAATTACATAAACCTTCAAGTTGTAAAATGCATTGCTACACGGTAATAAAAAAAGTGCACACATGAAATTTAATACACATTTTTCTTTTTTTGACACGTCGTACGTAATTAAAAAGACACCTTGACTTTTAAAATCGTACCTTTTCTGCAAACACTAGTTGATTTGGCGGAAGGATGAGGGTCTTTTGGCACTTTATTAAACCAATAAAGGGATCACAGCGCATTCTTCATATTTAGTGGCTTGTTAGTTTATAGCCAGCAGATTTCTGTTGGTTTCAAGGTTAACGTTGTTTTAACTTAGCATTATGAAAAATATAAACACTTTTTGCCTTCTGTAGCAAAGAAACATTCTAAAGGCCAAGGTATCCCTTTAATCTTTTTAAGATCCACTTGTTCGTCCCTCTGATTGTGTAACAGGTGGTCTGTAAACAAATTAAGACACTGGAATGACGTACCAAGCTGCAATACTTTTAGCCTTTCTGTTAACTCTCAGAATCACTGACCAACCTTGAAGAAACACTTCTATTTACACTTGAGAATAAATTAATATTTTCTGGTATGTGTGTGTATGCTCTTCATCTTCAAATGTCAAGTTTGCGAAGACTCATTCTGCTGAAGGAATCTCTGAAAACAGAAAGAAAAACAAGTTTTACTTACATGGGCAGAAAGATCTGATTTTTTTAAGTTTCAACTAGGACTTAAAGCCTGATGATGATGATGGAACTACGACTACCAAAGCTGGTTTATGACGATGGTATGAATGTGAGGTTTTGCACAAACCAGAACCACAATGTCCAGCAGTAGATTTAATATTATTTTCATCCACCTTGTGACCCCAAAGGTTAATAACTCAGCATTTATTTATCGTATATTCAACACCACTGATGCAAATAATAACTGTGGAGTTTCCACTTGGACCGTTTGGAGTAAAGCTTTCAGAAAATGTTGATTTTACATAATTAAGTTGCAAACTCATTGATTAGAAATGTATAAATTTAACTTTAACTTTTCTGGCATACAGCTGCAGATAACTTATTGATTAATTATTGATTAATCTGCTGATGTAATAATAATGTGAAAAGACTTATTTTTTCACATCACAACATGAAGTCTTCAAATATCTTGCTTTTTCTGACTCCGAGTCCAAAACCCCAAAATATTCAATTTACAAGCTGGAACCAGATGTTTGGCATTTTTGCTTCAATAATGATTAAAACAACTGTTGCTGATTCATTTTTTGTTGATCGACTAATTGACTTATTGTTGCTGCTCTTCTAAAAATGCTTTTAAATTCCTGAAATTCAGTGACCAGTGGAAAACATACAAATGACACCAGAAAAAGAACTCAAAACAGCATCACAAAAAGACCAAAACTACCTTCAAGTCAAGCTGTCCGTTTGCTGCATGACATTTACAGAGCAAAAAACAAACAAAAAAGTTTATTTACAATCCAAGACATTATTATAATGGTACACACGCGCACACACACAGACACAGAAACAGTAGTGCTCATGTTCAGTCCCACCTGTGTGAGTTGACCTGCAGGACAGGTTTATAAAGCTGCGGGATCTTTCTGTTGATGAGGGGCTGCAGCGACTCCTTCAGGCGGTGGTAATTCCTCTCCAGCTCTCTCTGGTACTCCTTCTGGTCTGGACCGATGAGGCTCTTGTTTTTACGCAGAGCATCTTCACACCTTTTGGGAGGAACGTACATAAAACACGCTGCTAGTCAAGTAAATCCTGCAATCCTGCTAAATTAAAATGAACAGTCATTCATATAGCAGCTTTTTAATTTATCACAAAGTCAAAAGAGATACAGATTTCACTTCTATATTAAAGCTTGCGTTTCCTCAGACAAACCTCCAACAAGCTGTTCACAGGTATAAGGAACATGTACCTCTTTGTGAAGTCTTTAAAGCAGAGTCGTAGTTTATTGTGGTGTCTGTACAGTTTTGGGTCACTGGGGATTTCTGACAGGAACACTTGAGCAACCTCCAAAGGACCCTGAGAGAAACAGATGATTTGATTAACAATCTGTAACATCACGTAACCTAAGAACACAGAACGTATGCACAGAAATATAATAGAATAGTTGCCTTTGATTAAGCGAATAACTTAAACTTGTACTTGTTTTCAAATATCTCTGAGATCTTAAAACTGTACCTGGTTGACGGTGGTGCCCACTGATCCCTGCAGCACCATCTGCAGCATCTTGGCATCAGCAGGGTCCTGGTGGGTGGCGAAGGCCAGCTCCTGAGTCTTCTTCTGCATGTCTTCTATTGCCACCTCGATGGGCGTGGAAATAATCTGGAGTGTGATGTGGAGACAGTCAGCTTCAGTGATATAAACGAATGCACACAGCAGGAGTTAAGATGAAAAAGCTCTCTCTAATCTCTTTTATGGTCACCAATAATGTCATCCCCTCCATATCTTTATTAATAATAATTGTTGAGGTAGACTGAGTAAAAGACAAAGGCTAAAATGAAATTAAAGGCTTCAGCAGGTCAGTGATCTTCAACTTGTTATAAACCGTTCACCTACCTCTTCTTTGTGGATGATGTTGATGCGTGTCTTGATGTACGGGAAGGCGTGGGAGGTGGTGAGGATGGTCTTGCGTTTAAATTGTTCATGCAGGTCCCCGTGGGCCCGCCCATCCAGGGTGAAGGGCGTGCAGTAGACGAAGCGTCGCAGGTTGTAGTTCTTGTCAAAGTACGTGATGCGGTCCTTCATCTCGTAGGTGTCGAAGTAGGGCTCCACGTATGTGATCTGGATGAAGGCCTGTAGAGAGAAACAACTTAGGTTTTTAGGGCATGTTTCTTCAGTTCAGCAGCTTTAAGAACATCACCATCAACTACATTCACAAACTATCCAACAATAACGTCCAACACAAACCTTATTTGGGTCAAGCTTGCACTTGTCCACTGGGTTGGAGTCCTTAATGACTTCTACCTGGTCTTCTCCGAATCGCTCACCATAGAAACCCTGAGAACAAACAGCACAGAGCCTCATTAATTTTTGGTAGAAGACTATTAATAACACAAATATCTAAGAATTAAAAACGAATGAAAATGATAGTTTGAAGGTGATATTCCAGCTGAGCTGTAGCTGACCTACAGTTCCCTGGAAAGTGTTTAAATTAGAGACATCAAAACATTTAACTGGGTCCTGGGATGAAACACAAGAATATCACTTGATTGTATTTGGCATGTATCAACACATGGATTATTTCATGACACTTCATTGTGACATTCACCTCCAGCCTGTGAGAGATTTCAGCCAGCTTCGTGATGGCAGGCTCTTTGTACACAAACTCCTGCTCGTCCAAGTCGCCGAATTTCGAACCATAAAATCCAACTCTGAAGTACGTACCAAACATCCTCTTCCCATCCTGCAGGCAGAGGAAAATAAATGTTGGTGCTGAGCAGACACAGGAATCACATTCATATCTGAACATTTTTATTTTAATCCATATTTAAAAACTGTAACAATGAAGAACTTGATTAAATCAGACCGCAGAAAGGTGTGCAGCGAAAACCATCAACTTTTACAACGGCGAGCTCAAGTTGATCTTTTTTTGTTGGAACATATGGTAATTTATAACCGAAATGACAGCTTTTTGTTTTATGTTTTTCTATATTGAGAGATCCATCCAACAGTATTTATCTCACTGTGTAAGTAACGGTTCTCGGATAGGATAAGGAAGAAAAGCTGGTTTTCTGATGATAGCTACACTGCAACATCATCCATACAGCAACCTCATTTAAATACAAACATATACAGCTAGAATAAAAAAGATCTGAGTAACCGCAGTTTCATGTAACATGTAAAATTCATTCTGCTCACTGTCTTGGTATAAAATTGGTTTTAAAGAAGCTGGTGTCAGCCAAAGGGAAAACAGCAACCTGAAGATCATCATCCATATATTTAGTCAACAGTAACTACAATCCCACGGAAAGAAGCAGGCATGACATTTTGCATCCACTTTTTAAAAGATTGTTCTACAGCTTCTCCACCTCTACAAATGAGACCAGGCGGGCAAAAAAGGACAAAAGATCAGGAAGCAAACGGCCTATTTTAAATCACTCATTTAACAGGCAGCAGCATATTCACAAGAGACAATTTGACTCAACAATTCATTAAAATGAAGTCAATATCAACTCTGACTTGTTTCTTTTTTTTCAGTTTTTTAAGAAAAATGGACCAAACTGCGGAGAGGGTTTCTAGAAAACAGCCTCAGACAGCATAAATAACCCACAAAAGTCATGAGCAGAGAAAATGAACAGAATAAATGCAAACAGATGTGTCCCACTGACCTCAACCAAAACCAATACTCAAACCCAACCATCACATAATATCTAAGGAAGTATTAACATCCAGTGATAGGTGGGGGGGAGGGGGGGCATCCACATTAAAATACAAACTTAAAGTAAGGGAGTATAGCACGCCTGACACCGTTTTGAGAGAACAAGTATTAATGTGTGTGTTTGTACAACATGAGAAAGACAGAAGCTGCTGATGAATTGAGGGGTTTTGTATTCCACTTCAAGTACAAGTTAATCATATAAACCCTTTTAAAAGTTACAAGTTTGAAATCTATTCTGTACTTCCACTTCAACTGCTGACTTAAAAGAAATTAAAGCAGGAATTTAAGAAGCCCTGAAAACTAAGAAACTTACCACAAGACACAATTAAGTAAAGTGGGAAGGAAGGGTCGGCAACCAGGGAAATCAAAAAGGAGAAAACAGAACAAATTTTAATCAGGATTGGGTTCCTCCAGAAAATTTAAAAAAACAACACAAATACAAACTAACACAAAAAGATGGCATCATCACCAACAGTAAAAATATCTCCATTTGACGTTGTGAAAGAACATGAACTCATTGAGGAGGATCCAGATCATGCAAAGGCAGTTACGAAAAAAGGAAAAAAATCAGAAAGACAAAGACATGAGAAATAAAGATTCACAACCTTCAGAAACACACCATGCACTCTTAGTGCAGTTCCGAAAGGAACAAGGAGCACTCTGCCCAATTCATGCAACAAACCATGAGAACTTAGAGGTTAATACTGTTAACAAAAGAAAGCAAATGGATGAAAAAATAAATAAATCAGGGGTCGATTTAGTTTAAACTATTAAAAGAAAGGGCAAGAATAAGAACTAATCAAAATCAAAAGGGATGTATCAAGTAATCGTGAGATTACTGTGAGTTGAACCCTCTTAGAAAAAAACCTGACTGCCTCGAAAATTTGGTTCCAGCTTCAAACCAATGCTTGCAACACCTTGTGTTTTAAAAGGCTCATTTGTGTGGACAGAATGACCCATGACTAAAGTAGATAAAAAACAGTTGCACTGAAATCGAGCCCCGGGTTTGAAGATGAGATGAGTTGATGCCAGTCGATGAGTGTGTTCTGACTGACACACCAGCAGACAGACAGAAGATGAGGACAGGGAGAGTGCGGATTGTGCAGGTGATGCATTCACTGAGACTTTTGTCATTAGTGTCAGACATTGTGGGTCCCATGCACACCCTGTCAACACGGTTGACGTAATAAATAAATAAAAATACAAGCTCCTCTTGCATAGTGAGAGGAGGGAGGAGACAGGAAAACAGTAAGGGTGTTGCTGCATGTACAGCAGGTGTCCCCCGTGGGGGCAGACAGTTGACATTGTCTGCATGTGTTAATGGATTTGATGTATATAACAAAGCAAATAGAGCAAAAGAATGCCCACGGATAGCAAATAAAAAGATGAGAGTAGGTAAAAAATAAAAATACAAAAAGATAAACAACATGAGCAGGGCCAAGCAGGAACCGTTTAGCCACCTACCTCCCAGCCAGTACTCTGTGTGACAAAGAGAATACAGGACATGTGAACGACAACACACATACTCCCCACACAGTGTTACACACACACACACACACACAGTGGTGTTTAGCTAACAGAAAGGATTTACTGGCAGTCAAACTGGAGCACAGAGCAACTGACCTCTGACAAAAATATAAAACCTTTTTCTCAAGCAAACATTTTTTACAGAATTAAGCTGCTTTTTTTGCCATTAAAACAAACAAACAGAAAAAAAAAAAACACAACTGGAGTCTCTTCCCACACCTCATGCATCATCAATTCCATACTTCACAAATATAATAAAGCATGCAAAGTATCTGACAAACTAAATCAATAGTATCAATAAATAAATAAATAAAGTACACTGGGATTAAAAATACCAAAAAATAAAATCAAGCAAAGCTGCATCTGTGTAAAGGCTAACATGTGCAGCAACATCAATACATTTCCAGAATATTTTCAGTTGTGTTTGGTGTCCAGTTACCATTTTACTTGTATCAAGATCATAATTATAATGAGGTATTGTAGACAACAAACTTAGCTACAAATTCTTTGTACCTGGTAGTCTGTTGTGTTATATGACCTTGTACTATTTTTCTCACATGAATCTCTGCTGGCAGAAACATAACCTTTATATACCGCTTCATCAATATGACTGATTTTACGTGTGTAAAGGTGTGTCTGTGCAGTGTGTCTGTGCAGTGTGTCTGTAACTCTTTGCAACCCAGATGTGATCTTTTCATAGCAGGAATGTTGTGTGTGTGTGTGTGTGTGTGTATTTACCTGATGAACAATTTTCCCAAAGGCTTCCTGTAGTTTACCATGAATGGTGGCTAGCTTCTTTGCATCTCTGTTGGCCTCATGGATAGGGATCAGTACCTTGTACACTTCATTTACCGCCTCATACATGCCAGCCTGAAAGGAAACAAACGGAACAATCAGTCACCAAAAACACCTGACTTTGTAATGTGTGTCACTCGAGCTTCTGTAAATAAGATTTTGGATAAATAAACCTTTGAATGCAATCATGTTCAAGAAATCATGTTATTACTTGAGCAGTGGTTCTTGTTTCATATAAATGTTGAGTAAAAATGGAGAAGCTCCTCACTCCCCAGACCTCATCTATAGTATCCTTATCAACATCCATCCATCTCTTTTTCTCACCATGGAGAAAGAGGAAGCAGCCTGTTCCAGGAGTCCCACGAGGCCGACCTCAGTGAAGTATTTCCCTGAGCAAATACCCTCCTCATCTGGAGACACCACATCATCAGAGACTGCAGATTCCTCCAGCACGTTGGAGGAAATGTTCTGGAGCACATATGCATATAAGAAAGGTGTTACAAGCACACGCATTAGTGTATGTTTCTCAAGTTACACAGTTTGCTTCAGATAACAGGCTAACACATTACAGCTATCCACAAATGTCCTTACCTGGAAGGTGACACAGCCGACAGGTAGATACTTGCGGTCCTCCAGCATGCTCAGGTATTCTGCTACCAAGGCAGCGCTGTGCACCAGACACTGGGCAGCCTCAGCATGGTTGTTCCTCTCGGAGTGTTTTCCAGCCATGTTCTGGAGCCATGTCAGCCGCAGGTCTGGTGATGTCTGGTAACCTTTTGCAATCCTGCAGATGGAAAAGAAAGACATGAAATCACACAAACAAGGTATTGATGATCACAGTGAAGAAATGCACTTGTACACAATCAAAATGCGGTTGCTTGAGTGTGCTTGTGTTCTGTACCTGTACATGAGATCTATGAGCATCTCAGGATCTTCCTGGTGCTCCTTCATCTTCACTGTGTCAGACAGGATCATGTGCAAGTTAAAAACAAGGTCCTGGACCTGGAAAAAAAAAGAACAGATCAGTATACTTAACATAAGATTAAAAAAATAAGGATTTGGCTGGCTGGGAAGTGGAATACACATGTAGAAATTAGTCAATCGGTAAAAAAAAAGAAAAACATCAAAAGTAAGTTGTCGGCCAATTCACCGTCTTCTCACTCTGACAACAAATGGATTAATCAGTACCTGGTCTGGAAAGGTGGTTTCCCTCAGCTCCAGGTCCTCCTCTGCGTAGGTGAGGATGGTCTTTAGAGAACGCCGTAAGAACTCTTCGTTAAAATTCTGCGATGTTCCCACCAGTGAGGACAGAGACATGGTCACCTGCATCTTCACCCTAGCAAAGTTCTGAGAGTGCAACCACAAAGAGAAGAAAGTTTTAGACAGAAAATGCCTGGTCAAGTCAACTGGTGTTTGACAGATATGGATGGTAAGCAGCGCAGATGTCCCTTCTATAGATCTGTGTGTAGTGTACTGTGGGAAATGTTTGGGTTTGTACCAATTTGTGTGATGTAATGTGAAAGAAAAACTGTAACAAATTTAGGAATACAAAAACAAATACATTTATAAGAACTGTAATTTTCATTAACATCCATTAACATCCATTAACTGAAGGCAAAATACCAACATGCAACATTTTGGGTTGTAAAGTTTTAGTTCAGTATTTTACTCACGTTTCCAATCTCAAAGTTTTGCCTCATGAGGAGGTAGAGGGAGGCGCTGGCATGGGCCCTGATGGTACTGATGCTGCTGCTGCAGCTCCTCAGCAGTCGCAAACACAGGTCAGCACACTGCTCTGTCTCCTCCTCAAACAGCAGTTCAGGAAACTACACAGACAGAGAGAAATTTTCCCCCATAATTGACACAATGTAGACAGATACATTAACACAAAGTTCTAAAAGACAATATAAGGAAGAAATAAAATAAAGCACTTTAATAAACGTTCAGTAGTCCCACCTTAGACACCAATGCCCTCTGTGTAGCAAAACAGTGCTGGAGGTAGAGGGCGCTCTGGTTGCAGGCCATGCTGTGGAGCAGCACCTTCAGCACCCCACCCAGGATACTCTCCTTTGACTCTGTCACTGATACCGTCTGAAGGGAGAGGATCACATTTACAGTTATTACAGGAGCACACAGGTGATCACAGCATCAAAACAGAGACAGAACACAAATATAACAACAAAATTAAAAATGTTCTAGCTTTAGATCTGCATGTTTAGGTTTATGTATGCTTGTTAACTAAAAATATGCGAGTGTATCTGTGCATATTTGCATTCTGCAAGAGTAAAAGCCTTGTTGCATACCTGTACAATGATCTCCAACGTATCAAGGATAATTAGGTTGGCCTCTGTCGCAAGGTTACCATCAATAAGTGCTTCATGTTCCAACTCTGCTCTGGTCCTACAATCAAGAAACCAGAAACAACAGTCACACAATATTACTAAACCCCAGATTGCGATGATGTCAAGGATATACCCTTGAATGTTGCATGAGATTCCAGTCACCAAATTCAAGCCATTGTCCATATTCACAAACATGTCTTTATGTGGGAAAAAAAAAGATGTGCCGAGTAGAATAGGTTCTCGTTTTCTATAAGTTTAATTTATGAATATCACATTTTGCAAGATGCCTTTTAACCTGCATGGCGTAGACCCTTAATCTTTTCAGACAATCCACAGGAACCACATGTAGACAGTTAGGCTAAATCTATCATTTCCATCACAGGGTTAAAAGGTTAAAAAGGATAGAGGAAACTATTCTTCATTAGTGAATTAACGTCTAAGTAATTAATTCCTGGTCTACAGGTCTTCAAGTCTTAAAACAGAATCTGACTTTCTTTTTTAAATTGTATATCAAACAAATCATCTACGACCAAGAACTACAGCTACATTTGTCGTGTTTTTTGCTGCAGGAGCAACCAGGGAGACACAAAAGATGAGTCAGAGCCCCAAAACAAGAAGCACACTGGTTAAAAAGCAAAACAGACCCACTGCAACCACTACCAACCCTGAGACAGACATTGTTACCGAGGCAAAGGGGACTGATGGGATGGGGGTCAAGGGTCAGGGAGTCTATGATGGTGCATTCATGAGCATGTGTGAACACAAATGTGGCCTGCATAGAAAAACAAAATACTGCACCTGGGAAATTTTATCATCAGGAAATTGTATATGGACAACCTAAATTAATTTGTGTCCATTACAAATGTCAAACTTTCCACATGCATGTGAATACACCATTATCAAGGAACTAAAGCAAAAGGGAATTCAAAAGGAGCACACTGCAAATGTGGACCATACAATACCTGACTGATCTGTGACTCCTACATAAACACACACCAACATGAGAGAACAAATGGAAATTAACAGAAAACAAAGGCTGGAACTGAATTAACAAAAGAACAGAGGAGAAAACAAAATTTCACTGCCAAAATAAAAAGGCACAACACTGTATCTTTTGTCACCATTTGAGAAAAAAAAGTACAGCTCCAGCAGCATAAGATACAAAACTGTGTATTTTACAAGTGCACACAACAACAATATCTGATGTTGCTGGGCAAATATAAATAATCAGATTCTGTTTTTATGTTAATCCAGCAACACATATGGAAAATGGAAAATAAAAAATAAAGGGGCTTCGACACCACTTGATGATCATGATGGCATGTATTACTAAATGGATTTTAGCAGTTAAGATGATTAAAAGATGCTCATTTAAACACTTATTTTCTCACTGGAACATTTTACATAGTAGCTGTAGATGCTTCTAGATGAATCTACCTATAAAAATGGAAAAGGAGCACCTAAAGGCCTTGAAATTTAAAGTGGGGATGAAAATTTGCATTCATATTTACATATCACATGCTTATTGTGCATTAGGTGTCTTTTATGCAAAAGTAATCTCTGAGAGTCTTGTTTTAGAAAACAAAATCTCAGAAGACAGTAAAATAATCAGCCTGGGCTGTTTTGGGAGTACATTTTTGACACAGACATATGTACAATACCAGTCAAAAGTTTGGATACACCTTCCCATTCCCTTGAATGAGAAAGTGGTCCTGTAATTCAAGAAAAGGCTTAGACAGAACATACTTGTCCATCTTCTCACTGTTCTGTCTCCAGTGGGTCATGTCCTTCCTCCAGCGCAGATTCTCCTGACTGCCAAACGCACTGCCAGATGGACTCCGCTCTAAATGGTGAAGAAAGGATTATTTGCTTTTTTTACTGGCAGTGAAAGGTGTCTGTACAGAGTGAAACGTGACTGACTTGCTGCAACTTTATCTACATTAACCATTAAAGTCCAAGTGAAACGGTTGAAGTTAGAGCGTCTTTAGCTTCTGTTCTGTAATGTATTTTCAAGTGAAATTGGATATTTAAATGACGTACAGGTAGAGGGATTACAGTTAAATCCTTCACATTTGACTGGACCTTAAAAATGGATAGATAGATCACACATCATCGCTGGCACAAGCTACCAGGATATGTATGTGTGTGTTAGTGCATGTGGTAGATTGTGCCCTCACCCAGCTGTCCACGGCTACGTCGCACCATCTCCTGTCTGGCCCCGATACTGCCCAGTATGGCCTCCTCCAGCTTGGCCTTCATGTCTTTGGACTTCTTAAAGGTCAGGCTGTTCATTCGTTCAAATGCCTTCTTCCCCTGCATGGTGAACACAACATGGGCCTTGTATCCATGAGGCAGAGGGTGAGTGGACGGACAGAGAACACAGCAGGGAAGTTATTTGCAGCACAGCACTCAGCATGCAAAGCAAGTTAGTAGTATAAAAGCAAATGTGCAAGCAAACAACAGCAAGCAGATAGCAGAGCAGAAAGTGCTCTAAATACACAGAAAGCAATAGATGATTGTAGCAGAGAACGTAGTAAGTTGTTGAATTTTATTATTTTATCACCACATTCACTAGCCAAAGCATATTAGCCGCAGAGAAACTGATGTTCGGTATGCTGTAAGACTATAGCACAGCAAATCATCCACAGAAAATTTACAAACTTGTGATAAAGAAATTTAAAGAAAAAAAAAAGAAGAAAACTTAATATGAACATATGTGAGAACATTAAAATGTTTTAATTCAGTCATTAAAGGTGGAACATATAAGTGTTCCAAGGCAAAGTGTAACTCTTTGAGTTGACGTTTGAGTAGGGTTTATTTTTTTTGTTTGCTTTTTGTAAACAGAAAAGAGTTAATACATAACTCTGCAGTATTTACTTGTCCCCACATATGTTGGCCAACATGAATATAATGTTACACCCAGAAGTATATCAGCTCAAAATATTCCCCATTTGTTGGACGTAAATATAGAAGAAGGTACACTGACCAGGTGGACATGCTCCATACCGCCAATGCCGCAACCCTGTGTGGCCTCGACTACATTACAGTGTTTTATTGGTTCATCTTGTCAGTGTTGGCCCTACCTTGTACTCAAAGCAGGAGACGCAGAGGTAGAGGAGATCCAGCAGGCGGTTCAGCTGGGACACGGAGAGGTCTGTGAACCACTTCTGTAACACAAGCTCATCGGCGTTCTTCAGCACCCACAGGAGACAGATGAGCAGACTACGACTTGACTCAGCCGAGAAGCTTCCATGCTGACGACTCGCCTGGAGAGATGGACCAGGAGGAGTTAATGAGAAGAAAGAGAACACACAGAGAGCAAAAAGAAGAGAGGTATGATAAGAAATAACAGTTTACGGTTTGTTTAAGATTTGGAATAATCTAGAACAATAGGACCATTAATTATAGACAATTTTATATCAAAATTTTAGGGCAATTTGGCAATATTACATTTTGCTGTATTGTAGGGGAGACAGGAGAAAGTAAAATTTAGAAAATCACTACAACACTCATCACAGTTACCTGCGAGTTGAGCAAGAAGCTGCTTGGTCGAGAGATCGGAGAGGCGGTGCAGGTGCCTGCTATCGCCATGGCTACTGTCTGACTGATCATGCTGTTACCCTCTCCCTCCGCCTCTTCTCCACCGCTGCCCACTGCTGCTCCCTGGTGACCCCCTGGCCGACCCCACTGGTTATGGGACTCTGGTGACACAAAAAAGAAAGAAAAGAAAGTTTGAATGATCAATTAACATTACTTGGAGACATTCATTTCATATTAATAGGAATGCTAAAGTAGAGGAAGCATAAATATCATGTTTCAGTTTTCAGGAGAAAGCATTTAATTCTGGACAAAATGATCCACCGTTGTAGTATTTCATGTCTGGCAATACGCTTGTTAAACTAACTACATGTTGCTTTTAATCAGTACCTGTAAAGTCATGAAGTTGTGGCAGAGTTTCCATGACAATGCCAATCAGAGGCAAGTAAAGCATGGCGACCCGGGCCTTGACCTCAGGATCAGCATAGCGTGGGTCAGAGTCATGACTGGAGAGAAGGTTATGAACGACACTGACCACTTTCTTATGCAAGCCAAACATCCTAGAAAACAGAGAGGAGGCAAAACAGGAAGAAATAAGAAAAATGTAGGACCAATTTTATTTTAAGAATGAAATAACAAAGAGTGACAAAGAAAAAGAGGACACACATTAAAATAATCTTGTATAACCATAACTCACCCGCACACTTTTATAATGTGTACACACTCATTTACGAGTCAGCACACATACAAGCTTATCTCTCACAAACAGATTCAGAAATGTTGACCTTTCTTTCTTTACAATAGATAGCAGTTTATTGGCTAACAGTCCTGCTCAAAGAGACAGACAAAGACACAAACAATAACACTTATCCAAACAAACGTATAACTTAACCATAATTCTGACCCTAAAACAACATCCTGACTCATACTTAACAACTCTTACATAAATACTAACCCCTCATTGTCTGGATCCAGTATCACAGACAGTTCAGATAGTACCAGTCCAGCCAGATAGTGTTGTTCTCTGAAAGGGACAGACAGCTCAAACATGTTGGCTATCTTTTGGTCCTGGACATGCGTGGAGAACCCAGAGCTCTGTGGCAGAGAAGAGATAGAGTTACAAGAGACATCCAAACAAGAGAGACACCTTTAATATTTTATCTGTAATTATTTTGACTATAACTAAAGCCAAGATGATTTGACAAGAGAGTTTCTCTCCATCTCCGTTTGTCTGACCTGTGAAGTTGCTGAAGAGACAGAGGGGGAAGGTGAGGCAGGGGGAGTAAGCAAACTGCAAGGCAGGTTGAGGGTGACGTAGTGTTCGTGGCTGCAAACGATTCTCAAGAAATCAAGCCTCAAAGACTCCAAGGTTGGGTTCTGCAGAGTATAAAGCTTTGTGGACACCTGGAGAGAGGAAACAGTGCACAGCATGTGTATATAATAAAAGAAAATCTTCAAATGTAATTTTAAGTCCATATTTTAACATTTTCAGGGAACAAAATAAGGCATGTACCTGTTTCCAGTATGCCTTGATAAGGGTGAAGACAAAACCTCTGTCCATAACTGACAGCAAATCATTGAGGAAGAAAGCCAGGCTTGTGTTTAGTCTCTCTACCAGCTCCAGATCCTGATGATGACAAACAAAAGTCCTAAACTGTTCCAAGAATCAGCATTTTGAAAATGAGTTTTGCTTCATTACATTGTATATCAAACAAAGACATGCCTTTAAACCTCAAACCTAGTGTGTTTCATTATCTCTGTGTCCCAATTCTACACAACAAACTAACTGTACAATATATACTAATGTTGTTATAAAATTCCTATAACTTTCCAGAAACCTTCCCTGACTTTGCTTTATTCACAAAAATGTAAAGCTCCATGATATTTCTGAAACTGCCATGTCTGTTGTGAACCTTGTAATAGCATGATGCACTTAACCAGGTCATTAGTTACCTTCTGGAAACGAGACACGATGTCACCAGCGATGGTGCTGACCAGGGCTGTAATGTCATCCATAAAGCGTTCTGGGAATCTGTTCTTTCTGGGCGACTCTAAGCGGTCAGCGAAGTACAGATGGTGGATAATGCTCTTCACCTGTGGTTTAGCGTTTATCGGGATTAAAAACAGCATAATGTAATGTCTAGTATGAATGTGTATTTTATAGGGTTCCCCTCTAGTTAAGGCAATGTTTCCTACCATGAGTTCGAAGAAAAACCAAGCCTGTTGTAGTGCGCCCTCCCTGACGCTTCCACTGCTCACCACCCACTGGAGGGCCAACTCCTCATGGAAGAGCTGGGTAGGACGGGAAAGTAGTGTACACGGATACAAAGACGTGGAGATGGAGGGTAAGAGAGAAAGAGAGGGAAACAAAATGCAATAAAGCCAGACAGAGAGAATGTGGGTAAGAAGAGTCATTGTCTAGCTTAGCTTTAAATATATACAGAAGGTCTACATGTTGTGAACAGATCATTTAGTAAATATACTGTAAACAAGGTTCCAAAATTGAGTTACTTAATGAGGATATAAATGAAATAAAACTTAAGTGGCTATAGATGTATATTGGTAAGTGACATGTCTCAAACAATCATTGTTGCTGTCTCTATCTCAAATAAGCCTGGTGGCAGTTATCAATTGTGGAACCGAAAACTCTAACAATTAGCTATATTATTCTCTAGTCCAGTAGCGCTTCTGCACCCCCAACACTGAAAATTACCTTGATTAAAGACAAAGTGAGGTTATATAAAGGTGTAACAATTCAGGTTACCAACTCCAAAAAAAATCTAAATTCATACTGTGTGCAACAATTCTTACTTTTCAGAATGATAAGAAAATGCACTCTTATCACCATGCAAATTAAAGTATTTAAAAGTATCTTTCTGATAATGCTATGTGAATGTTTTTTTTCTTTCCTTTTTACATGGAGAGAGGAAATTTTCTTTTTGCATGGTGAAAGGAATGTATTATTCTTCATTTCTTCCAAGTATTAACCATCTATAACTTGTATTCTGTGTATGCATGTTTTTGTGCAAAACCAACATTCATCAGAGTCTGGTTAACACGCTGACTCTAGACCACAGTCTGGAAAGTCTTTACTTTTGCCATCATTATAAAAACAAGGAGGAGGAAAAAGTGAAATGCAGTTATGGGGGGGGGGGTATTTACTAGCCACCTATGTATTTCTGGAATACCGGCATACTGGAAGGCAAATTGTGATGCACGTTCTTCAATGAAAACCAAACACAGTTTGCACTCTATGTTCAAGGGAATAGTATACAATGAATTTAGACTTCCCAGACTAAGCGGATACAGGTCACTGTACCACACAGTCAGTATTAGCCAGACTACAACCAACATTCATCATCACATTAAAATAAAACTCCTTAACACATTCAAAACAAAAAGCAGTGACATTCAGCATTCAACAAGACTCCACAACCACCAAATACAACATCAACCAATTCAGAGGCACACATCCACAGACAAGACAGGTGAGGAGGCGAAGAAGAGGTGGGCGGTGCAGGTGGGCTCCTCCCCCAGTGCAAGTGGCTCTACCTTTTTTGTGGGCAACCGTCCTGTTAAAGTTTGCAAGAAACTGGCGCTCTCTGTGTGCGAAGACATGCGATTGCCACAGCGCTCCATGGCCTATGGGTGGGATGAATGGAACGGTGACAACAAGGTTAGTGGAGGAGCAACAGGAGTGCAGGGTTGCACCTTTTTCCTCAGCACACAGGGAAATGTGTCTGCTGGGTCACAAACATCCAGAAACACACAAACACACACACACTACACACTTCTGTGATCTCTAACATACACTTGTCAAACATGAAGACACAAAACATTTAACAGGACAGGGTGTTGTACCCGTAATCTAAAACATTGCGATCTGGAGTACCTTAAAAGGAGAGGTGCAAAATGGTTGCATGAAGGGCATGACATCAAGTAAGACATCCTTGATGTTACAGCCATTGCTTAATGATTTACATCCCTCACGGTGAGTAGAGTACTTTGAAAATGTAAAAGGTCTTCCTCTGAAGGTCTTATACTTGGTGGATTGCCTAACATAATGCTCTATTCCATGTTAAATGCTGATGTCAGTGTAGCCACATTTATTTTAATGTAAAAATCTAGCTGTGATTGTACGATTACAATTTGCAAAATTAAGTGCATCTTGGTTTATGGATCTTGGTTCATGAATCTGGATGTGTAAATTAGTGACAAACAAAGGTTAATGTCATGACAACTTAACATGACAGAAGACATAACGTTACATGAAGATGAAAAGTGGAGCAGACAAAAGAACGCACAAATGGAGACAGACACATACTTACACTCACAGATATACCATGCTCCAGTGACACTGTGAGTGAATGTAGGTTAGTGCAAAGTCATGCAGGGAAGGAGACTATGGAGACTATGAGGTTAAAGCAGAGAGATTGAATAATTGTGCTAGTAGCAGAAAGGTGCTTGAAGGGAAATAACAGATGAAATCAAATGAATGAGAAAAAAAACTCCTCTGCTGATAAAGGATGGTTTCTAACACTACTCTTTTTCTCTACAATTCCAACATTCATCTGTAAAATACTCAAACACAAACAGAAGACAGTATGTCTCTTTTTCGGTCAACATGAACTGGGAGGTTTATAATATCCATGGATAACTTTGGTATCAATTAAACCTAGCAAAGCATTATTTGAATTTATGTGTATTTTCATACAAGTACTGAGAAAAAGAGAGGTGTTAGATGTGATAAGTAACAATGAATGTCAGCTGAAACACTAATGTGAAAGGTAGAGGGGTCATGGAGGCGGCTGTGACTCCCATGTATGGTATCATGGAAGGGTTGTGATTATAAGTTTAGTAGAATACTGTTATATTCTGAAGTTTTGGTCCTTTTTATATTTATACTGCACTAGCAACTTTGTACAGAGTTCAGAAATCTCTCTAGTTTGGAGAAAAATGTTTGGCAATCAGCCATGGGACTTGGCTACTGGAGGCTGCTAGATGAAAGGCTAGCCAATAAATACAGGATGTGATCATAATAACACAAAAGAGAGAACAAAAAACACCCATTAGAGGGGTTAAGGGTTGTCCCTAACCTTCACATTCCTTTGTAGCAAAGTACACAAATAAACCAAAACTCCAAATATCCCAGTATCCTTTCAAGGTGAATAGGGTGAGTTATTTTTGTAGTGAGGCAAAGTGTAGGACGGGGCATTCATAAAACCACCTGCATGGTTTCTGGAGCAGACCCAGGGCTGGATCCCCAGGGGGCACTCTTACAGCCCATGGTGTGCACCCACGAGTTGGAGCGGTCTAAGCCCTAGGGTGCCAAGGTCAAAGGACACAAGGCAGGCAGGAAGCAAGGGAATGAGTGAGCAGCACGGGGGAAGGAGGAGGGAAGCAATAATCACAGGTTAAAGAGGTTAAGAGGTCAGGACTGCTGGAAGAAGCCAAGGCCCAAAAAAGGTCAGCTGTCAAAAAAAACTAAAAATCCTAATCATCATCATAGAAGAGTAAAGCAAAAGGGTTATATCCTCTCTCTCCCCTCTTTCTTTATCTGTAGTAAGCATTAACTTCCCCTCCCTCAGAAAAAAAAAGAAGAAAGGTTTAGTTCAGTATTAACAGCAAAGGGAACATTCATCAAACAAGGGGCTGCATCCATCATATCACGGTTACAAGTTTAGCAAGACCATTAGAAAAGCACATTACATCATTCACCCACTGTGCAGGTTCATTGTGGGTTAAACAAAAAATTCTAAAGTGGCAAATCACAAATTATAGAAAATACACAACATGAACAAAATACAAGGCAACAAAGAAAGCCAATACACACTGAGCATGATGTGTCCATGTGGGTATGTCCTCTGTGTGTGTGTATACGTATACATGGGTATCAGGTTGCTGTTACAGCGGTTAGAGAGATAAGATGTCCAAGCTTTGTTTACGCACTAAATATAGGGTTCACATGTTTATAGATTCAGTACAGCCACCTTACATGAACAGTCAAAAATAAATCACAAATCAATGAGAGTTGCTGGACTACAGCATTGTTATATATTTAACTTGTGATATCCACATGGACATGTCCAAACAGTGCAGTGGGACAAAGTGCTCAATGCGCAGTGTCATCTGTCACTGCTGTATCCATTCACATAAAAAAATAACAATGAGTTTGTCTTTTTTTTTATGCATTCACCTGAACCTCAAAAGTACTGAGATAAAAATAAGTTACAGGCTCATGTCTATTTGCAGACACTGTTTAATGACTGTACCTTGCTGCCAATGATGGAGCGGACCTCATCGTCAGGTGAGGTGGGTGTACCGGAGATGTCAGGGTTACTGTTGCTAAGGCTACGGGAGCGGTTGAGGTTGAGGCTGGCTGGTCGAACAGCTGAGCGAGCCATGGTGGCATAGTGAACCGAACCTCCAAGCCCTCCTGGGCCTGGGACAACACACAAAAAAGGAAAATTGGACAACTGGAATGTGAAGGGAATAATTAATAATAATTATTACTATTACCAAGCCACTGTATGCCCACAAACAGGATGGTTGCATGAAGCAGATGGTTTTGGCTAATATGCAGGATGTCATATCATCCAGAACACAAGCCAAATGCCTTACCAAAATGCAATATTACTCGAAGAACCAAATGTAATTAGATTTTAGAGGGAAGACCTATTGCTCAGAGATTAAGATGCACAGTGATGGACCATATCTACCTGTTAAGGATGAGTTGGGGTCTGTAGTGGGCAGGCAGAGGACAAAATGGATGTGGGAGGAGAAAAAGCAAAGGATAAAAAGAAATAGAAGAAGAAAAATTATGGCAGGTAGGTTTGACCACAGACACCCAGTGAGGGTGAGTTGAGGGTTGGATGAAGTTAACATAAAAGTAGAAACCAGAAAAACAGATATAGAATAACAGAAAACATCAGGAGGTTAAACGTATTGATCATTAAATACCTGGTGAGGGTGAGTTGGGGTCAGCATTGGGCAAGCGGAAGACATAGTGGATGTACGAGGACAGCAGGCTGTTTCGGCCATGCATGTCCTGGCTGGTGTCCAGGTACTTATGAAGACGGTTTACTATTGATGCCATCACCTCAAAGGATGCCTGGCCCAGATTCACTAAATACACATTCATATACACACACACACACACACACACACACACACACACACACACACACACACACGTTTGCAAAAATGGAGACATATTGCACTTGTTATATGGGTGCACAGAATCACTGTATAGCACTGATTTTAATGACTTTTTAGTTTTACTTACTACAGTAACATACCTATCTGTCCAGCAATGACTGGTGGTCGCACCACAAGCAACACCAACTTGTCGAGCAAAAGGTGAAGGAATCGAACCACTGGCTCCAGCTGGGATGAGTTAAGTGCTGCTATGCTGGACTTGAGCTCTGTCTCCAGGTTGTTCTCCATGATGCGCATGTCTCCTATCCTGACTGGAAACATGTGCTCATCCAGGGCATGTACCAAGGCAAAGAACTTATCCAGGTATTGGTCCTGGGAGAAGAGAGTGGGATGGGCATGCAAGGAGTTTGAGAGTGAGAAATTTTGTTGGCAAAACAGATGGAAGATAAGGAAAAAAAGGGGATAGAGAAAGAGAGCAATGGCCAAAGAACAGAATCCAAGAGGAAAAGAGAGTTGACAAAGATGGATGCAGAAGAAAGAGAAAACAAAGAAACATTTTTTTTTATATTTTTTTTTTTATATGTAGAGAAAGGTAAAGGAAAAAACCCATGAATGGGAAGGGGTATCAAAAAAAACCAACAAGTAAGCTTGGATCTACGCTTCCTTAACTCTGAGCCAAGTTGGCTCACTGAGTGGAAACCGCAAAACGAACATTACCACAAGAACACAGTAGAATCCAGCAACTCTAATCTGCGCCAGGAGCAGTGATTTATGAGTACATTAGTCCCAGTTAGGCTCCTAGGGACCGCAGTCAAGCCCTCCGCAGCACGGCCGACACAGAGATGGAGTAGACCTCAGTAATTTATTGGCGTGGTGAGCTTTAGCCACTAATGAACTGGCGCTGGGGAGAATTTACTATTTAAGTCTGAAAACACTGTGTGGTTGTTTTTTCTAACATACTCATTGAAATTTTAAATGATTACCCGTGTATAACACTTATGAAATCCATTAAATTGTATGAAATCCATTCAATTGTACATATTACAATAACGTTGTTCTTTATTCCTGAAAAACAAATCATTTTGGCAAAATGTAGTTTTCATTTACCAGCATTTTCACTGTTTAAATATATACAGATGATATTAACATGAAAGATGGATCAAAGTAATGAGGATGAGAGGTGTTGAAGGTCAATTCCTATTACCTGTGTATGGATGGTTGAAACAGACACCACTTCCACATTAAATACTCCTCGATGGTTGTCCACCCACTTCATACCTGGTAGAGGAACCTAAAATACAATAATATCCAAGTAAATGTGTGCTGCATTGGCAAAATTACCATTTTACAAGCAAAATTAGAAATTAGAAAGAAAATTATACGGTGGTGGAAGATGTTGCTTTTGTATAGGAATATTATATAAGACACTGTGCATCTGTGATATAATCCTTCAGCATGACATTCTGTATTTCTCAAGCTCTATCCTCAAAAAAGTACTGCCTAAATACTTACTTACTTAACCATCGTCTTTAGTACACCAGTTCCTTATAAAGCATAAAACATTGGGGGATTTGTAAAACAAAAACTGCAAACTAACAAAAATATAAAAACTGCTCCATTCAATTTTATCTGCACCTCATACATTATAAAAAAAAAAAGGTGCATTCTTAAAAACTATGTCTTACATCTGGGGAGAGAACAGAGTAGGACTGTGGTGGTTTTTCCAGAGACACAGGGAGACAGAAGTGACCCGTCCGTAGACGCCCATTCTGCAACATGGGGATCCACTGCAGGGAGGAAGAAAACACAGGACACATTAGGATTTTCCATTTAATACATATTCCAAATTCATTGTGATTTCTGTAAAGCTTCAAACGTTCATTTGCATGTGTGTTGTTTATGTTCCAGCAACAGAGTGTGTGTGCCTGTATGCACAACTGAATGAATGTGTAATTACTGTAACGTACCTGTGACTGTTACCTACCGTGTATCCCACAGGGGTCTCCAGTGGTGTGTTCTGCTTCTGCTGGCAGCTCACATGGTAAAAGGTAAAGAGAATGTGGTGGTGGTCCGACAGGGAGGCGGGTAGCTTGATCTTGACCTCATCATGAAAGTCAGGGGATCTGATGACAGCATTTAGACACAATATTATAGTGCTATTCAACAAAAGCTACCCTATATGCTACATACAAATTGATCATGCCTCTGCCCTTGCCTAACCACATTATATAACCAAAACAATGTCCTACTTTAGAAAAGTTTCTGTTAATGGGTAACAGCTCAATTGTCCCCCATTAAAAGCCTATTTTTGCATTAAGGCTATGACTGTGCGGTAGCGTTTCTCTATTGATTGCCTGCTATGTGGGCAACATCTCCTCAATACTGGTATGCGCTGCACAGTACACGTCGACAGTGGGGTTGGATGTGTTCTCAGCCATGTGGCAGACAGAGCCGGAGACAAGGGAATGTTGACACCTGGTACCGTAAACTGGTTTGAGGGATGGAAACATCACCTCTCTGGTAAGGAAGGAGACATAGCTAGTGCGGGAGGTGGAGTGGTATCAACTTGATATAGCTGAGCTCACCTCTATGCACAGCACCAAGTCTGGCACCAAACTCCTGGACAGGGGCTGGACTATCTTTTTCTAATGTTGGCCAAGGTAAGTGGTAGCAGGCTGAAGTAGGGATAGCTCTGTATGACTATGTGTCAGAGAGAGGAAGGCAGTGACTGTTGTTTCTGCCTATGCAACAAACAACGGTTTGGAATATCTGGCCTTCTAGGAGTCTCTAGGGGGAGTCCTATACAGTCAAGTATAGGATGATTCATAAATGCAGGTCAAAGATTGATGTTCGACTTTATGGTCATATCTATCTATGATCACAAGCTTTAGGTAGTGATCAAAAGAATGAGATCACGCATAAAAGCAGCATAAATGAGTTTCCTCCATAGGGTGGCTGGGCTCATCTTTAGAGATAGGGTAAGGAGCTCAGACATCCGGAGGAAGCCTAAAGTTGAGCAGCTGCTCCTTTGCATTGAAAAGAGAAGGCTGATGTGCTTTTGGCATCAGATAACGATGTCTCCTGGGTGGTCCCAAAACATACTGAAAGGATTATACTTTGTCTCATTAGGCTTGGGAACGCCTCAGGATCACCCAGGATGAGCTGGAAGACGTTGCTGGGAAAAGGGACATCTGAATTACCTTACTTTACCAGCTACTATTGTGCACCCTCTTCAGATAAGCAGTGGAAAATTGATTGATGAATAGATAAGGAACATAAGGTCATAACTATCTATAGGTCCTAGTTACCTTAGTTTTCACTAAGACTTTTTTATGACTTTCTTGAAACTAGATCTTCGTCTAAATTGGCTTGACTATACAGGCGTTCATACTATACTAGACTTGCATGTCAGTACATTTACTTTATTCCTGGAAGTACAATTACAGAAATCAACTGAAATCTCCACATATTCTATTTCCAGCTGTGTCTGTTTATATCGAAGTCTCTGTCTCAAGGTAAAGCAGAGATTGTGAAGTTTAAGTCAAGTGATATAAAAAGTAAAAAACTCACATAAACACATTGTAATTCATTTCAGATGAATTATTTAAGCCCACAGGAGGAAATTTTGTCTGCGAGCCAATGTCCAGAAACACACAACCCACAACTACAGCAAACACACTAAGAGTGCCTCAAGGCTGCTTAAAAAGTTCACAGTGCCTTCCTTTCTCATGGGAACAAACATTTTTGGTTCTGGACCAGAAAAGAAAAAAAAATCTTAAGAAGGAACAAAACTTTAAACACAGTGGAAAAGATAACGTGTT
This sequence comes from Pampus argenteus, assembly GCA_036937835.1. Lineage (NCBI taxonomy): Eukaryota > Metazoa > Chordata > Actinopteri > Scombriformes > Stromateidae > Pampus > Pampus argenteus. The sequence goes on from CM072870.1 coordinate 15,589,241, forward strand.
ATTGACCGAGAATATAACATCAAAGCCAAGAAAAGATCCAAGCAAAAAGGTGGAAGCTTTACAAAACATCTGTGGTAAAAGACAGCTGTCATTTCCTTGCCATTCGACCTTTTCGACAACAGAAATTTTCCATTTCTGAGTGAAATGCACTATAAATGCAATTAGCTACAAGCACTTTTAAAGGAATAGAAAAAGGCTTGATGCATGATTGTACTAGTCACAGTGGTACTTTATTCACAGGCTGATTAATTTTAGCCTTGAAGATGTGACCCCTGGTGAAAAATGACAAACCTCTGGATGTCGTAAAAAACACCTAATAGTGGTGATAAAATATCCATCAGCTTTAGAAATGGAAGAAACTTGTGCCAAGGTCACCACTTGACAATATACAGAGAGTTGACTCAACCATTTTTTTTTTACAATTGTCATCAAAGGTATGGTAGTGGAAGTAGAAGAGTACATGACATGCTAATGTTGAATTACAGGAGAATTGAGTTTAATTACCAATTATTTAATCTCACTATAATAATGGAGGCTAGGTATCTTAGATTTGCCATGCAAGCCAATTTCATAAATCACTTACATTTTCATCAATCACTTACATTTTCAATTGACTAGTCTCTTAACCAGATTGATCCAGTTGATTTTTGTATTACAGGTTCCCTACAATCCCTACTATTCCAACCAAAAAATGCCAAACACACTTACCTGTTATGGTACACTACAGCAGTGTAGGCCTCTTTAGCAAAATCTGCACAGCTGGATTTCCCAAATATCACCTAGGGGATACAAAAAACATTAATACTGACATTGACCATATACACATTGACATAAAGCAAAGTAATTTCTAATGAATTTAGTCAGAGCATTTTTGTTTATACAGCTGCAGAATAGTGCCATCACATTTATTGCAGAGCTGTACCATACAACTACAGTTCCACCAACACTACACACAACTACACTGTCCAACATGATATAACGAATGGTAAAAATGTTGCTTTGAACATGATGACAGTTACAGTTAAAATAGAGCACTTACGGTGCTAAAATAAATTGGAAAAAATTGTTTTATACCGGCATGGCATTATTTGGGTCCTCTCCATTCATAAATTGCACTTTTACTGTGATGTTGCGAGCGGAACCTTGGCGGTTGGCAAAGTTAAGACTCTGAGGGTTCACATACAGCAGGTTCCTGGAAAATGGACACACACAAACAAAGAGAAAAGGACACATCATAAATTACATCATGCAAGTTTCTGCCCCAAGGAAAAGGACAAAATATAAAACTCATATGTTAATGGTCAAGTTAAAATATCTTGGAGCAATAACTAAGTTTTTTATCATCTTCTTTAAAACTTGCTTAACCTAGTTGGCATAGTTACATCAGATTCCACAAACTGATAAATGTAAATGGGCAAGGCCACCATGGCAGGTAAACCATACTCTGGTTGGTGCATATGGAAGACTTGGCCTGTCAACCAAATATTTGCTATTCTACATTTCAGAAGAGATGGTCACTGGCCAGATCGGAACGAGGGCAGAGTTTGACGCACTAGGGACTGTATTATACAAATCAGGTAACATTAAAGAAAAGAGGTTTGTCGTGACCACACCAACTATTTTAACCCTTTTTAAAAGGTGTAGCATAAACTAGTATGACTTGAAAGATGAGCTACCAATAGAGACATCAAAAGACAGCAACGATAACGTAAACTTAAATTATATTACATAACAGAAAACCTTCTCCCGTGTTATAGTGTCATGTGGGCTAAGATCATTTAGCCTCCCAGCGAAAAATACTGACCTTTATTGTTTGAAATATATCTTTGAATACAATACTTACAATGGCTGGGGTATTTAAATCCTGGTCATTGTAGGTAATGCACCCAGCAGCAGAAAGTATGATGATATGATACTGTACTTTCAAAGACATTGTTTACTACCACTGTATGTCAGAAAGGCAGGTGTCCCAGAATAGGAAGTGCAAATTAACCCGAGATCAGCTGACAAACCGCAATGACGTAGTTGAGTCGGTGGGGGATGGCTCCACAGAGACCACAGCTGGAACCACAACTTACAAGGAGGCGTGGGAATCTGAGTTTCCGTTATCCTTAATCTATCATGTCCTCACACACACAAGTTTAATAGCAGCTTTAAAGTGGGTTGTTGAACTAAAATAGACTTCAAAATGGCCAGGATCCATCAAAGTACAAATAGTATCACTGATTGGTTAGTTCATCTCATCAGATTTACCTTGGGTTAATAAGTACACATGAACGAAGTACATGTAAACCTCACATGGCCCCCAGAATATTACAGTTGTCCAAATACACTCCCTCACAGCAGTTATCTTCTATATTTTGGGCCCAGAGGACAGTCACTACAAAGCAAATAAATCCAGAAAGTGGAAAAATTTGCTCATAGTCTAACTTATATTTCACAAATAAAAATGTCATCTTCAGCCAAAATTTGACATACGTTGAATATTATAATTTTTACTGTTAGTTCATTTGTTTGAATGCCATTATAAATATGTTGTAAGAGTAGCTACAGGTACAGAGGTGCTACAATACGGGGTACTGAATGCACACAAAAGTGTACGTGACTCTTTTTCACCTTGTGATTAACAAAGAAGGGGCCGGTTGGTGAAGGGTATGCACACTACCCAATCATGGGACAAAGGACTGACTCACAGCACATGTCATCAGAGCAGTCCTTTTACCCAGAGGCCAACATAACAGGTGATCAATGGATAGAATTACAATGGCTAGTAAAGGTACATAGAGTATTTTTTGAATTCCTTATATATTTTTCATGATACTTATCAGAATGGCACCAGATACAACAGTACAGACACTAAATAATGCAATATTTAAACTGAAACATGAGGTAGTTCAGTGCCATGTCAATTTCTTTATTTCTTCCACTGAAGATCTGAATTTGCCCATGAATGTGGGCAGAACATGGCAGCACTCCAGAGAAAAACCCCAGCAGGCTCCGTTGGGTTCAAACCCTTAAACCTTCTTGCATTGAAGCCACAGTGCTGACCAATGTGTTGGAATAAAAGACACATAATATTATTACCAGCTTCAGGCTGGTCAGATAAATTCCTGGCACATTTTTATTTTCCATATTACTCATTCAGTCTCTATGTTCTGTTTGTATGAAAAAAAAGAGTTCTTCATTACTTAGAACTGAGATCATTCACCCTTACAACTGCAAATTACTAGAAAGAGCTCATTATTAACTGTGTGGTATTATAAGGTGTACTGTAACCACTGTTTCCATTTTAAACCAAAGTTAGACAATATGTAGGGGCCAAATGTAACTGCATTTTCTGCTATTTGTGACAATGTGAATGCTTTGGGAAAATATACTTATTTTTGATTAGTGATGCAGCAAACAAATATCTTTGGCTCACAAATATCATTACCATAAAAAAAAATTCAAATATTTGTCAGCTAAAGGTATTTAACATCATTTAGCTCTATAAAAAGGTTCCAACTGGAAATCTGCAAAATTATAAGCCATTCCACTGATTAGTTCCTCCTCACAGTCTGGCTTAAGGAGAACATTGCACATCTGCATGAAACTGCTAAGAATTTTCCATTAAGATTGTTTTTTTTTTTATGACAGGACTCAGCGTGCAGGAATGATCCTTTAAAAGCTGCAACCTAATCAGTAAATATTACATTCCCCATTTCATGTCTGGTGGCATGAATATATCGCACAAGACATGACAAATTTGTAAAAAAAATTACAAGGCAGGAGCAATAAAACCAAGATGATGAGTACACACTGTCCAAACTCTCCAACATCATTCATGTCCAAAAGCTCAACTCTGGCACAGATGACAGACCCACTCCCCTCCCCACTCAAAGAGAGAAGAAGGAGAGGGAAAGAGAATGTGGTGCTAGGCTGATTCAGCAGGATGTTAAATCAAACCCTAGAGCATTAATTACACACAGCATTATCAATCAGATCAAAGTGTGTGCAGGGTTATAAGGTTTGAGATTGATCAGACTGACGATCCATCAAAAAGCTGTGATGGCCATTGTTGGCTTTCTGCTGATCAGCTAAAGCTCTGCACCACAGATGGAGAACAGGGTAGGGTGTGGTATGGAGAGGGGATTGGGGTTAAATGGGTAGTAGAGAGGGGGGGGGGGGGGGTGTCATTTGCTCACTGCTGTGATTTGTTTGTTCAGGAGAGGGAGGGCTCCAGGGGATTTGGGAGGAGGTGGGGTACAGAGCTAAAACATAGTAGGGTTTAATGATCAGCTAATCCCCCCCTCCTCCTCTACTGAGAGGGCAATATATAACACAGGGCAGCTTGCTGCTCTCACATCATTTTAACAGCAAGAAAGTCGAGGTGGTATGCAGAAAAACAGAGCAAGAGAAAGTAGTGGAAAACAAGAGCTGTGAAACTGCTGCACCAAGTTAGAAAATTACTGCAATTCCATAATCCAGGATTGGACAAGGAAATCATGATGAAGCAGTTTTGCCTGTTGTTGCTACTAGCCAGTTCCACTGCTGCCGTCTCTCTGGGAAACTCAGATGGAGATGAAAACCTCTCTCTGGCCTCCCAGGCATTCACTGCAGTACCAAACCCAACTGAGGCAAAGTCTCGCTTTGCTATGCTGGATGATGTTCGCCTACTTGCAAACGGTCTCCTTCAGCTAGGCCAGAGTTTACGGGAGTTCGTCCACAAGACCAAGGCCCAAATCAATGACATCTTACAAAAGTTGAACATTTTTGACCACTCTTTCTACCAGCTCTCGGTGGTCACATCAGAGATCAAGGAGGAAGAGGAGGAGCTGAAGAAGACCACCAGTTTCTTGAAAGCCAACAATGAGGAGATCAAGAACTTGTCACTAGAAATTAACTCTAAGATCAACGGCATCGTGCAAGAGCGTACGCAGCTGCAGAGCAAGGTAGGGAGCCTCGAGGAAAGGCTAAAGGGACTGTCGCAGAGCCTGGACCATGCTGACCAGCTCGGTGAAATCACAACACTTAAGGTGAGAAGCTAACAAGTGCATCAGCACCAAAAGGTTCCCTCAAATCCAGTCAACAATGGAAATTAACTCACCTGATTAATTTTGAAGTAACTTGGGTGTTGTCAAAGTAGGGTAAATAAAATAAAATAAATAAATAAATAAAAAAAACGCATAAAAGGGTATAATGAACAGAGGTGATAACCAATGCTTTAACATGACTTTTTCAGGAGGTGATTGAAGCTCAGGATAAAACAATTACAAATCTACTGAAAGCTGTGAAAGAGCAGCATGATCAGCTTGACGACCAGAAAATGAAGATTAAAAACCTGGAGGAAAAGGTAGACAAATGTTCTCTGTTGTCAAATACATTGTGTCAAACGATTTCTATAAAATTCTTCTTTAGGCAATATATGGAGGGGGGGACTTGGTTTCCTCTAGAGTTGACATCATTTAACACCAAGAATTAATTTGCATTGTATTTCAGCTCAGCTTTGACAGTTTTCAAGATACAGTTGATAAGCCAATGGATTCAGACTCAGCAACTATGTTTGAATATCTGACAGGAAACTCAACTGGCATGGACAGAAATGGTAACATTAATCAAACATGTATTATTGCTTATTTAAAATGTATAAATATAAAAATATCTTAAAATGAGAAAATGTAAATGTTTTTTTGGAAATTTGGATCCATTCATTTTTAATCTTCTTCACTATGTTTCAGATATCCCCAAGGACTGCAGTGAACTTTTTGACAGAGGAGAAGTCAACAGTGGCATTTATGTTATCAAGCCAAACCAATCTGAGCCTTTCAATGTTTATTGCGAAATGGGTTCAGGTGAGTAAGACTTGAGCGATTTTTAGTGACGGCATTGAAATTATGTTTTTGTATTTAGATGTGTTGAGGAATTTCACTTGAAATATATATATATTCTGCAGATGGAGGTTCAACTGTCATCCAACGTAGGGTTGATGGTTCAGTGGACTTTGACCAGACATGGGAAAATTACGAGAAAGGCTTTGGGGATCTGGAGAGTAAGTACTTTTTTTAAAAACTATATGTTAAAATCCAAAGATACTCTTTGGGCATTTGTCAAAAGGGCCGCTTTCCTTCCATGTAATAAAAATACATTTGTTAATAATTTATAAAATGTTTTACATTAACAAAAAATGGATTAGGAATATAACTTTGCTGCAGTACATAAAAACACAAAATTGTGTCTTAATACAAAGATATTTGAAAATTGGAGGGATAGGGACTATATATATTATATATTATATTAATTACTACCTTAACCTGCAGGGGAGCTTTTTTAAATACTTCCTGATGGCCTGGTCACAGGAAATATTCATTGTTACTTATTAAATTTGGACTGACAAAATTACCTCCTGTATACTTCTGTGGAAGATACTTAATATCTGGCACATGCCAGTAATATACCTCTTCCAGCTCTATGTAACTGCCAAAAATCTTGAGGAAATTTAAGCTAAAAAATGACTGATGTTATGCAGGGGACTTCTGGTTGGGGTTAAAGAAGATCTACAGCCTTACACAGCAGAGAGTTTACATCCTGCGCATTGATCTGGAGGACTGGAAGGAGGAGAAGCACTGGGCTGAGTACCGTTTCTCACTAGAAGGTCCATTCAAGCACTACGCCCTTCATCTGAGTCATTTCACCGGTGACCTGGCTGATGCCATGGCCAATAGCACCGGCATGAGCTTCTTTACAAAAGACAGAAATGATGACACCAAACAAAACTCCAACTGCACTCGCAATTACACGGGTAAGAGTGATTAATACCATGAGCTGAGTTCAGCACAAGGGCCTCATACCCTTGGTGAAGACCAAGTTTAGTTTGTACAATTTATGTCTCTTGTTATGACAGGTGGTTGGTGGTTCACTGACTGCGGAGAAACAAACCTTAACGGAAGGTACTCGTGGTTGAGGGCAAAGGGACGTTCTGTAAGAAGGAATGGCATTAACTGGAAGCCTGGCACAGGACCCTCGTATTCCCTCAAGATGACCAAGATCGCCATTCGACCAGCCCGTACTGGTGAAGGCTTCAACTAAACTTTACAATCCATACCTTCTCTTACAACACTACTGGCATTTTTCACATACACTAATATCTAGTGCTCAAATAAAAAGCTACATAAAATGTAAAGGTGCAAAATGGGACATCAAGGACATAACATATTCAATATATAATCTATGACACCACATTTACCTACCATATTAAGCTGACTGCTTCCTAATACCATTTTGCCAGAGACTAGTGCTGAATAACCGATAAATCAAATATGTCAGAAGTCAGAAAAATGCTGAACTGTTGAAATGACGCAACAGTGGCACGCAGGTCGTTAACCTATTGGGCGTGATCCAGCAAGGACAGTAGAATTGTCATTATGTAACATCTGCAGTCACTTACAATGCAATTCCAATACTGAAATTGCTTTTCAGCATTTGACAGTTTCTATGTTGATTGTATTTAAATGTGTATTTTATCTTTGTGATGTGAAATAGTTTTGCATGTTCCCAGGAGCTCAAGGCACAAATACCAACAGATTATCACATAAAGTATGCAAATTATATATACACTACAGCACGGTTCAAGAGAACTGCATCTCCAAAATCATCAAGCACCCAGACTGGTGACTTCCAAGAAAGGGCATGAAATTTTCCCTTGTATTTTACACTGTTTCATCAATGATTTGGGGCCATACAAACCATGTCAGCAGTCAAATTCAATATAAATAATTAGAGATGCTTTGGCAATGCACTGATATGGTTTTCCCTTTGTTTGTTTTTTTACTCTGTTAAGTATTTAAACCATGTCCATGCTATTATATGAATTGTAAAAAGTAGTAAAACTTCTGTGTATTTTCTATGTTATTGAGTCATATTGACTCTTGTCCATTATCACAGCATAACTGTATTGTAAAGGTGATTCATACCAACATTTCAACCTGACAAGTACCTTTGTATTGAGATGAAGTGGCTCAACAATAAAAAGACACTTGATTGTAATAGTATTACATGTGAAATAAAGTACACCTGACTGCTATCATAGACTGTTTAAAAGAATCAGTAAAACCATATCTTCATTCGCAATTCAAAAGTATGTTCACTAACTTCATACAAATAAAGGGGGTTATAGATGATAATAATGATAGATGACAATTTAAAATTCCTTTCACCAAGTTCTGCTGGGTCTCTGGAGGATCAATTATATCTGGCATTAGTTGATGTTCAATAGGAAGGCACCTGGTTATCTACAGACAAACAAAGCCGGTGGCAGTGAGGTTGCGTCAGCAGTAGACGGGTAATGTCTCTTCAAATGACCTTGTAAAAAATATCACTTGGGCAAATGGAATATATATGCAGTACACAGACATCAGGTGAATATTAACAAACCGCAATGTCAGTCATCTCTGTCCTTGAGATGATTTAACAAGAGTTGTGTTTAATCTTGGAATAAGATTTTACTACTAGTAGCAATATCTCTTTGTAGTCCCAACATAACTTTACAAATAATTATTCTTTCCAAAAAAAAGTAATTAAATCAAGATCATTACAATTGAAAAGTCAACATATTATAGATGTTATGCCATATGTATGCCAACTAAGGTATGCCTCAATGACAAGGATATATTTCAATAATTTTCAAATTGATCAATTCAAATTGCTTTAAAATGAACCCCTAATAACAATTTGTAACTGACAGGTAGACAGAGTTAAAGCTTTGTCTTGACATATGAAAATACTCTTCAGACTAGACTAAAATGAAAGATGAGACACTCCAAATGTATTTTTTTCTGTACCTGTATGTGGTGTTTGGCACATAGACGTCCCTGGCAGGGAACTCCAATATCTCCCTGGTGGGACGTACCCTGCTGTCTGGGTAAGGTTTAACCTGCAGGAGGTCAGGTGTCAAGCAATAGTGGGGGTTCTCTGGAGCTGGGGAAATGTCCAACTTCAACTGGGCTGTAGTGACAGTCATAAAAGACAGTAACACAACAAGAGGATGAAGAAGGAAGAGGGCATATTTAATTTCCATTAGTTAGTTCACTTCATCAAATTTCAAGCAAATAACAGCACATGTAGACAAGAATTGGCTAAACAACTAACAGGTCAAGAATTTCAAAGGAATATTTCAGATCTTTTCTAAAACTCTCTCTAAGGACACGCAATTGATGTCTTTACCTGTGATTGGTCTGAGTCTCCTCAGCACTGAAGAAGGTCTCCTCATATCTGCTAGGAACTTATACAAGTCCTCATCACTCAACCTGTCACCCTCCTAAAACACAAAAACAATGTTTTGAAAATTTAAGACAAGTTTAAAGATGTGAAGCAGAACACAGTGTAGTAAATTAAGAGTTTATCATTATTCAATATTCTGTCTGTGTGCATACGTCCCAGGAGGTGAATAATAAAGCATGCGTGCAGACCTGTTTGAAGAAATTGGTGATGGTAAGTGTGGCAGGTCTGAAACCAGTAAGACTACATGATTCATCTCCACTGGTGGTTCTCTCCAGGGAACGTCTTCCCATGATGCTCGAGTTCCTCCGTTCTGACCATGAGCCTTTTCTCTCTGCAATTGACAAGCAGTCAATTCAGCATTCAAGGTCTACCTTTGTTTTCAGCTTTTTCATTGACAGAAAGAAACAATAAGATCAAGATGAAAGCCAGATTTCTATCCCTTCTGACAGAAAGTATACATCACTCTGATGTGGCGAGCAGCAAAAAGACAATCACCACAGGCAGCATCAAAGATACCTTTTGAGGTGGCTGGATTCAATGTTTGAATCTGCCCCATTTGTTGTTGGAAAGTTGTTTTTAGATAAAGATAAAATGTGGTAAAGTACCAACCTGCCTGCCAGACCAGTTACTGTCTGAGTGGGCAAAACCATAATAACAAAAGAAAAAGGATTTTGAGCCTCCAAAAAGTGACTGTTGACTACCTTATACTGAGATACATGCTGCACGTTTACAGTTATAATCCAAAGAGTTGTGTTACAGAAAAATGTCAGACCTGAGAGGCTCATCTCCAGCTCTGTATCTCTCTCAAGACTGCCAGCACTGTTGACAATGTTCATTAGATGGATGGCAGTCCAAGCGAAGGGCATGCGATAGCGGCCCAGTCGTTGGCAGAACTGTTCTGACTGACCACGGAGCTTCTCCAGCTTCTCTTTATTCTACAACAAAATTGCAAAAATACAAATTCACTACAATATCTGTGACTTTTCAAACAGAAAAACATGTAGAAACTATAATTAAGTTTGTTTATTCATTTATCAAATAAAAAAAAAAAGATTGTACTGTATAGTGTGCAAAATTTTGGTGATAAGACCATAATTATCTTGTAGCATGATGTTTTAATACTATTATAATATACATGAGACAATACTCTATACTATTTTACGTGCCATTCAACCTATAACTCAGACCTATCATACCTTGGCAGCATCTGACTCTTTAAAGACCATGTAGGGTTCGGCACACTCTCCAATGTCACCTTGCTGTAGTACCTTCTCCAACTGGTAAACAAAACACACACAGCTTTCAGTCACCACACTCACGCATAGCGTGATCATAGAGGACAAAGACATAATGTAAAATATATTAATGTAACATATTAATGTTGTTTACATTCTAATTATTCAATTAATATCACAAATGCCTGACCTTGATGACCAGGAAGACATCCTGAGAGGGGTAGGTGATGGAGAATATAGCAGAACGTGCCAGCGTGGAGATGGCCGCTGTCTGAATATGTGGACGCAGCATCGCCTTCGTCTGCTCAGAGTTTAAGTCGAAGAAAAAGTTCTCGGATATCTGCAGGGTACATACAAACAGACAAAAAGGTAATTATGACATGATCATGACAGAAATGTAAATGCATTTGTAATACTATGACCACAACATGCCAACTATCATTATCCAAATGTAATTCTTAAGGGAACAGTTGTATTATTGCAACCTGATATCTTGCTCATAGTGGCTGACAAACATGAAAACATTTCAGTGACAAATGACCCACTTGTGAAATAATGGAGCTCCTGTGCAGAGCAATACATATGAGAGATCTACTTATCAGGACAACTGCTACCCTCTAGTGTTGTCAGCTGGAGGGGTGAAGAAATAGGCAGCCAGTGCAGAAGCTTTCTAGATAGATACATAGTTCCAGTGTATGATTTAACTGCATTCCTACAAGCATAACAGGGCCACAACATAAAATTTTATAGTCCACACATCAAATTCACTTTGGCCTCTCAACAATTTTAATGGTTTGCAGAAGTGACCCAACAACTCAGGGCTGAGGTAGCACTGAGGAAAGCATAACAGCTTACCTTTTTCTTTTCCTTGACATCGTATAAGGCCAAACTAGCAAATATGGGTTCAATTTCGATCTCAAACCTTCAAGAGGAGAGAAAAAGGAGTGGGTCAGCAGAAAGCAGCAGTTAAATAAAAGAGCTAAAAGGTTTTTTTTTTCCTGAAAAAGGCTGTCCACCACTTACTTCAAGGACAAGCACTTGACGAGTAGCCTCTGACCAAAGTGTTCTTTGGGTACTTCAGGCACACAGTGGCGCTCAATGGGCTCCTCCTATATATTTACATAGAACACATATGAAATTAACATCCTATGACTGTTTTAAAACACAAAATAACCAGTTTGTTGGCTTATTGGCTTAGTAACCAACAAAAAATGTGATAAAGATTTATAAAATTGTATGATAAAATTTAATGTTGATCAATGGAGGATTATACTGGACCTCATCAAGAGCAGGGTGCAGTGCAAAGAGTTCACGGTGGCGGCTGGCCTTGCGCTGATCTTCGTTGTGCCTGTCGATCTCCTCGTTGGGGGCACGGTCAAGGAGGTGAGGGAGGAGCGCATCAGGGAGGGAATTCTTCAAGTCAAAGATGCTGCAGGCCCAACTGCCCCGTGGGGTGTCATCTATGGACATTGACCGCCGTTTCAGGTCATCCTATAGAACAACCAAGAGATATAAGTATGAGCGCTGCAGGCAGACCAACAGTATCAAAGTATACACAGTCATGTAGAGTTCATCATTACAACAGGGATGACAAAAAAACAAAACAAAGACACTAACAAAATAATTTCCATGTACAGATGTTCTTTAAAAAGTCAGCACATTTGCTTTATAACATTCTTTCCAATGACAGAGGAGACACTTTTTTTTGGACACTTCATCATTTTACAACTGAGTTCAGTACCTGGTCATCCTGATAGCTGCTGTTGTCTGGCATCTCATCAGCCTCAAACACCTGTTTTGGTAGACCTTTCTGACGCTCCTTTTGCTTATCCAAAGTGTTGGGGTTAAAACCTGTACCAAGCTTGTGGTATCTGAAGAAGGCAAGCAGTCATTTAGGACACAGTGATTAACAATAATATTGATTACTGTTTTTCAGATAAAAATTTTAGTGAGTTACCAAGTGTAGTCAAGGGATAAAAACATGGAATACTATCAAACAGTGAAGCCATACTTTCTGTTGACGACAGCCCAGTCTTCTGTGTAGGATCTGACACAGTCTCGGACATGAGGATCAGTGTCCCTGCAGCCAGACAGACACAATCAATCAAACAAGCTTTATTATAATAGTAAGCATCAGACACACAGACGGACTACTAGACCAACGTCATTTAATTTTTCTGGTAAATCAAACACTTCAGACATGCCACAATCAGCCAGATAGAATAAGAAACATGATTTTGTATGACAAAGTTACAGTTATATAATGAATTCCTGCATGCAGTATTTCATACAATGCAGGGGCTAAAAAGATCATGTACAACACTCAAAATTCTTTCATAGGAGAAAAAAAACCTAAACATTGTCTGAATAAATATGGTGTTAAACTTCTCTGCATTTGCTACAACAATTTTTTCAGCTATGCTGCACCCTTACCCTTCCTCCGGCACAGCTTGTACCACTGTGCGACACTCCCTGGGTGTGTAGATGACCTCAATGTCATCCGGGGGAAACTCAATCAGATCTCTCAGGGGACCTGACTCAACGATGGGAGGATGAGTGATGAGGTACTCCTCAAAATCCACCGGCTCCACTGCCTCCGTGAGAGGAACCTAGTGGGCGATGAGAGAGAGGCAGTGATCAGAGGGAGTAAAAAGTTAATTAGCTGTGAAGACACAGTCAGCTGTACAGTGCTCGCATCTGCACCTCTTATTTTTTTTACATGTACATAAATGTCTTGGTGCTTTAGGGGATTGATTCCCCACACAGCCTCAGAGTATAGCATAGTATTACTCATTCTATGAATCTGCACCACTGCCAGCACCAACAGTTTGAAAATATGAGGTCATGTCTGTTATTTCTGTTAAGAGAGCAGCTCCAGCTTGTAGCCAGATTAGCAAGTGCGCTACTTTAAGAATGGACTAATGGTTTCATGGGGCTTAGCGTGCTTCTAAAATGAGGAACCCAGGGGGAATCTATGCTTCAGCCGGTTCAGTTGAAGTCTGAGGCTGTGTGTGTGTGTGTGTGTGTTTGTCTGTCCCTCTCGAGGAATTTGAACACAAATACCGTTCACAGTTTAATTAAAAGCCAACTGAAGCCTAATTAAGGAGGAGAGGGGGAGTATTGGAGTACTGTTAGGTTGGCACAGGGCTGCCGAAGGTCAATTGGCACTATCCCTTTAACAAACGGTAACATTAGAAACACTGCTGCAGAGAAACTGGCTGTGGTGGACAGGCCAATCAATGGATTTCCCACTTGATATTTAGCAACAACATTTAAACAAATTTGTACACTTACTGAGATAACCCTAACTGTCAACAGGTATTACTTGTGTTAATATACTTACTTGAACTTTAAAGTCAAGATTATGGATGACAAAAATGAACTAATCACATAGCTTAAGGTATAAAATTATATTTCATGATGCAGGCCTACAATTAAATCTATGAATTTAAACCTACACTCTACAGTTATGCATTGAGAAACCTGGAATGACACAACCCATAAAATTATGTAACTGAGCTGAGCTCAACACATTCAGACAATTTATCCACGTACTGTATGTGTTCATGTTCTCAACATTGTCGACACCTGAACTTTATCTGATAAAATGCAAAAAGTCCAGGTCTGTATTTAACAGCTACTTTCAATATCAATTCATTTGTAAATTATGTTCTTGATTAACTGATAGTTGTTCAGTCTACAAAACATTGATCGCTGTTTCCTGAAGCCCAAGATGACATCCCCAAATGTCTTCTTTTGACCTGACTACCAGTTCATACCTTAAAGTTTACTATCATAAAAACTAGTAAATATTCACATTTTCGATTAATTGACTAGTGCAGTGCTGGTAAAATTGTACAGTAATTAATATGTTCTCAGACAATGCCGTTTCAAAAGCTGTAACACTCGTCGATCAAAGGATGCTGGTGACAGGCTCTGGTCTTTCAATGCTCTACTCACTGTGTTGCTCGTTGCGGTCCCAACATTGAGGTTCTTGAAGAGTTGTGGGGAGCCCCCATACTGGCCAGCTATCTGCTTCCTGACTTCTGCTGCCACAGTCCTGCAAACAGAGGAGAGATAATTGAAGGCAGGAAGAGGATGAATACGGTCAATATTAAAAGTCTGGGTGGTGATCTACACATTAAATAGTCAGCGATAGCTGTGTAAATAAAGAGGAAAAGATAACAACACCATGAGCTTGTGTTTCCTCTTTCAAATTATATACAGTTGTAAACTAATAAAAGAGTGAACTGCCAGCGAGCACAAGTCAAAATATGAAATGTATGCAATAAAAAGAGAGAAAATACACTGTGTCAGTGTCAAAAGACAACAAACTGAGAAATGTGCTAGTGCTACTTTTAAAAAATGTATCACAGTATTGATTATTTGTCTAATCTTTATTTGCAATCCGGCAGGGAATAAATGGGCACTGAAAACCAACTGAAAAGCTCCAAAGCCGATTTTAATCAAAACTTGTCACCAAACCTTTAACCACCAAACACAAGTGATATTTAACAATAAATTGTAATATGTATTGCTCTTATCATATTGTAAATTTGTATAGTACATAATGAGTTGTACGGCTATCATAATGTGGCCAATATAATGCAATATACTATGTTTATGACTCCAATACAACGCAACTTTTTTTTTCTTCCAGCAAGCCTTCGTGCTATACAACTAAAATACATCCACATATTAAAAAAGCTGCTTGATTCAAGAGAGAAACAATAAAAAAATAAAAACACCTGGAGTCCAATGGTCAACACAAAGCTCTTAGTGTTCAACGGCTGCTGTAGCCACACATATACACAGCAACCACCAAAACCATTCAGAGACTTTTGCCTTAAACAAAACAACAATGTCCAAAGTGACATAAACATGTAATAAATGAACACTAAGAATAGAAGCAGAACACAAAATACTCAAGTTTATTTTATGACATAATATCATAATTATGATTAACAGCATTTCTATGAAATTTCAATTTTTTTCCCCATTTTCTTGACACTCTACTCTCCATCCTGAAAGCAGTACTACAGCAACTTGTTTGAAGGTTACCTCAAGCTACTGGCCACAGTGCAAGGATTAGCTGTGAATCAGTCAGCGAGGTCATGGCAAACGTCATTACCAGGACTGATTTCACCAAAGCTTCTGTAGGACTGAGTTAATCTTTGTTCCCTCATACTATTACAGGGACAAGATAAGAGACAATATGCTCAAATGAACATTCAAACAGGTTTTGCTTCCTGTAATCTTTGTAGGAAAACATCCATGGTCCTCCTTCAGTGCAAAAGTGTATTTAAACATTTATCTGATAATATGAAGTTTCATCCATTGCAATCAAAGTGGATAATTTTCAAAGTTACGGTCATTTTTGTATCAAATTCCCACTTTTTGTTACGATCAATCCACAACAGCCCAATAAAGAAACACAGAGAGGGAATTTTTTACTAAAAAAGACTAAAGCTGCTACAATTTGTCAATTATCGATTGTCAAATACCTGTTCTTTAGTGTATTTAATCTCAAATTATAACCGCTATCTTTCAATATTTACTGACACTGTATTGACAAAAGATTAATCAATGATGAAAATAATCATTAGTTGCAGCCCTAAAAAGAATAACTTTGGAAGATTATTGATTTGATTCAGTTCTTGTCATTAATTCAGTCTGCTGAATCTTCATATTAGCTTCAGATAAATGTTTAAATAGATTTTTGCACAAAACAAGGATTGTGGATTTTGTCACTTATATTCGAAGCACATTAATGGCCATCATGAAGGAGTAAAGACTCGGTGGCGCTGAACTGACAAACACATTACACAGTCCTCCCCAATGCCGCTTAACTTTACTTGGTCATTGCACAGAGAGATAACTTCATTAAGCAAACAGCAGTTGTGTGTTTTATCACTTCAAGATGGGAAAACAAAAAAAACTGATAATGAACAAATACAAACTAGTAGCTATTGAACATTATATAATAAGCGAACTACTCAACAGAGACATGTGATTTCAACTTCTGGGCAACGCCACCTTGAGCAACTAAATTTGTGTCAACATGTGACACAGACTTACAGACGTCCATTGCTAAAAGTCAGCCGGTTTAAAGGATAGGTTCACAATTTTTCAAGTTAGTATTAAAACAGTCAGGTGCTCATACGAACACTAAAAGACATTTTCCTTGCTGTAATAATTTTTCCTGTCCATACTGGCTATTTAAAGATCCTCTTCAAAAGTGTTTACAATGTAAGTGATGGGGACCACTTACATGAGGCATCAGCAGTTTGAAACGTTATAAGATGTGTACTTATTCTGACTCATTTTGATGGCTGAAGCTTCATATTAGCTTCAGATAAACTTTTAAATACATTTTTTGCTCAGAAGGAGGCTTGTGGACACTTACATTGTAAGTACATAATGACATGATCTTCTAATGATCAGTGTGCACAAGAGGAATGACTCCAAATGAGTAATGGCTATTTTAAGAAAGACTTGAATAGTTGTGATCTTGTCCTTTAAACAGGTAGAATAAAAGGTGCTTTTTTCAAAGCTAAATAAAAAAAAAACATCAGCAAGGTTTACAGTGCTGATTAAGCTAATAATTTGTAAGTAACAGTGGCCAAATGCATATGGTGGATACAATATCCCGACAACATTAAAATTGAATCTGCTACCACAACCAGCAATACATGCTTTCCTTGTGAGGGTTATAATTTTGTTTGGACTGTATAAGAGTTATTGCTCCTCTACAGTAAAATTTGGGACTGTAGGTTGTTATGTTGTAGTACTGGATGGCATTACAGGTGTATATAATATCACAGTAAATTCATCTGCATGTGTGTGTTAGCTAAGTATCCAATCAAGCCTCACTAATCTGCATGAGGTAAGGAATGTCTAGTCTGCATAAATCAATATGACTCATGGGAATTTCAATGTATTCACATTAATACCTTTTGGAAAATAAAGAGAAAACGTAATTAATAATTCTTATTCTCTTTTTACAAGACACCCTAAAAGCACCCCGCCTTTTAGATTTAACTACAGTTTCTCCATTTGGAAAACAAAAACAAAAGTGATTAGACATTTCTTCCTTCCCGATAAGATCAGATCATCATAGTAATATTAGGAGGGTCAACTCTTATTTTATTCAGTAAAGAGGTCTGTAGCTAGGTCAAAGACAAAAACTGAACCAACAAGCAAGCATATACACATATAATGCTGAGCAGTTACTGAAATGATACAACTGGCTGTTGACGTTTAGTGACATTAGCAGCAATTAAAACCATGGTTATGTTGATAGCTGTGGGAAACATAACAGTTCATAAATACCAGAGCCTTGCATCTATCTATCTACCTATTTGGGATGCTGGTGTTTGACAGCTAGCACAAAGCCCTTTGTTAAAGAGATTACTTTGATCTGTCTGAGGGGCGGGGAGGAGATTATCTAATATCACTGTTTGATAGCTGTTGATGGAGACTTTTGTTCCCATATTGACTGTATTGTATATATACGTGCTTTATCTCTTCTCAGTGTGTTCTTGCTTAAATCATAACTCATCAAAGTTCAGTCACATCTCCACCAGCTGTCCACCGTTAGCTACTGTAGACAAGACAGCTAGCCGTCCAAAATTAACGGTTTTCCATTTACCGTTATTTCTTTCGGTGCGGATAAAGATACTAAATACCTAACTTGTTTGTCCAGAGTACATTAATTTCAACGGTGTTATACCTTGCCCCTTTGTTAGCATTAAGGGAAAACGAGAGTAGTGTCGCTGTCTGTCTGGGTGGGTCTGAGCATCTTTTGCTGTGTGGCTAACAAGCGGCTAGCTCGGAGCAGGCAGGCTGAGCTGGCGGCTGGGCCTCCTTCATAGGGTCCCCCCCTCAGCGGTGGTCTAAGGGCGACCGACAGAAAAAGCGACAAACTGCTACGTTTGTCTTTTACGAGCTCGTTGTGGACTCACAAGTC
Organism: Pampus argenteus; assembly: GCA_036937835.1. Taxonomy (NCBI): domain Eukaryota; kingdom Metazoa; phylum Chordata; class Actinopteri; order Scombriformes; family Stromateidae; genus Pampus; species Pampus argenteus. Next base: position 15,607,700 of record CM072870.1, read on the forward strand.
TTTACCTGCTGATTTTCTGGGCGAAGGCGCGGCGTTCAGCCATGGCAGTGGCCGCTGATGTGCTTTAACGAAATTCCCAGGCAGGCAGTAGGCAGACTCCACTCACTACGGCCACAGGGAAAACGGGAAAACCGGAGAATGGAATCGCTACCGTAATGACTGTTATGGTGTGCAACAGAACACACCCAATGAAAAGCCCCTGCGCACTGTATCAGCTGGAGAACGTACACATAATAGTTACCAGTAGTGGAACTACTCAGATCCTTAAGTAAAAGTACCAATACAGCAATATAGCTTGTAGATAAGTATTAGCAGTAAAATGTTCTTCAAGTATCAAAATAAACTGACTGATATATATATACGGTTAGCTATTTTAGTCCAGTAATTCCCAACCTAGGGGTCGGGGCCCTCCAATGGGTCACCAGATAAATCTGAGGGGTCGTGGGGTGATTAATGGAAGAGAAAGAAGAAAAAACAAAGTTGTCATGCACATCTGTTTTCAGTTTATTGACGTTTTATTTAATATTTGTATCATTTGAATATTTATTGAAATTAAACTATGTGAGAAGTTTACATTTGTTAGGGTAATAACAGCAATGTAGTGGGGGAAATAAGAAGTGAGCATTGACGCGATAAATGGTTAAAGAAGCAGATGTGGCATTTTATTCGTCGTCCTGCATTTACACAACAAAGTGCGCCTGTTTTACAACACAAGAGGGAAAAGCATTCGAGCGACGGTTGTTCGCATGCAAATAGTTTAAACACCGCCCACTGGGGCTTACATGAATTATAAATCGAGCGTACAAAGACCTGCCCACTCGTTTTCCTGTCTGTAGCGGAAACACCGCGAGATCAGCTGACAAACTCTTCTACTTCCTCAAATTGTAAACATTGGCAGCCGTAGGACGGTGTTAAGTTACACGTTATGCGCGATACACCGTGTGTTAAATCATTCGTATAACACAATGGGACGTTTTGTACGAAGCTACAAGGCGCCTGTGAGCGGAAAACGATCTGCATCGAAGAAGCTCTAAGGTAACAACAACACGATCAGTACATTTTGATTATAGTTATTCTGAAGTAAGTGATACTGCTAGATGTTACAGTCAAGTGTGTGTGTGTGTGTGTGTGTGTGTGTGTGTGTGTGTGTGCGCGCGCGCGCGCGTGTGTGTGCGTGTGCGTGTGTGTACACAAGGGGTTTGTCTTCAGTGTGGTTATGGGTTACATCCTTCTCTGGTCCAAATGGAGAATAAAGGGAGCGACGAGGCGGAAAAATTGAAGACAAAGTTCTTGTCAGTTTGGCACAATATGAAGTACAGTAAGTGACTAACTTGAAGCCACACACACACACACAAACACACACACACCGCTGCAAGCTAAAGTAGTGGTTTGTTCCCTCTGACTGATTAGATAATCAATACTGACCACTCAGATCAATATGAGGGTTCCTAAAATGATTAATAGCAGAAAAAGAAGGAAAAAAACCCAAATCTATGTTCGGTTTTTGAACCATTTCTCTAATATTTGATTATTGGTGAAATATTGGGTCATTTAAACATTTACTGAAATGAAACCATGTGAGAAGATTAGTGGAAAAAAATCACTATTTGGTGGAGCTGTTAACAACTCATAGACATCTGAAATGTGACCCTGATAACACACTGCTATTTGAAAGACATCAAAAAGGTTAGAAAGCACCGGTTTCATCTTTAACAACGTGTGTATAATTTAAAGGGTTGTTGTGTATTATCCATTGTGTCAAATTGTCATCTTAAAAGTAACAAATAATGTCAATAATTGAGTTAAAAGGTACAATATTTCCCCTTTAACATGTAGTGGAGTAGAAGTATAAAGTAGCATCAAATGGAAAGTAAAAGTACCTCTAAATCGTACTTAATTGCAGTACTTTATTTTACTTTCCACCACTGCACAGCCCTGCCACCCATGCTAGTCCTCTGCCTTTATGCTTCTATCGCTTTTGTCCACAACCCAGTTTAATTATTTTTGTAACTCAACAATAACATGTTGATTCAGACACAGGAGACTACGCAGAAATATAAAAAAACAAGGATTTAATGAGACAAGAACCTACTGCTGTTGAGTCAGCTCTTAAAATAGTCCACTCTAGTTTGAGTGTGACATTGTGTTCTGAGATGAAATTTTCTGCTATGTTGTTGTCTGCGTTTTAAAAAGCATAATGGTTATACCATTATGTAACAATAAGTGGAGACAAACACAATGCTGTAGTCTGCAGGAATCTTGGGACCAAGCTAGAACATTGAATGATAGGTGTTGTACTGCAGGTGTGCCAGTCAACTGAGTAAATAAGATGTCTTTCAGCTTTTTTTTTTTCAACCATCAACCAAACCATGACATAATGTTTGTTTATTTTATATCTTAGGTTGGGCTCTGAAGTCAAAGACCTCATTCAGTAGAAATTCCCCCGTGCTTCTTCTGGGGAAATGTTACCATTTCAAGGCTGAAGGTATGGTACACACACACACACACACACACACACGATCACACACACAAAACAACTACTGGAAGTTACAATTGGAACTTTAGGGCTGCAACTAATGATTATTTTCATTATTGATGAATCTGTGTGTGTGTGTGTTTTCTCAATTAATCAATTAGTTGTCTATAGTCTATAAAATGTTAAAAAATGTTAAAAAATAGGGAAACATGTTGATCACTGTTTCGCAGAGCTCAAGCTGACGTCCTCAAAGGTCTTGTTTTGTCCCGATCAACAGTCCATAACACAAAGATGTCCAGTTTACTAATATTAAACCAGAAAAAAAAGAAAGAACCCAGAAAAAAAATCACATTTAAGAAGCTGGAATCTGAGAATTTTCTTCTTAAAAAATAACTCCAAACAATTAAGCCATTATCATAATACTTGGTGACAGTTGGTTAGATTCAGTACATCATCTTCCGAAGACACCAGGATAAAAAAAAGTTTACTTGTTTTTGTTTGGCTCAGATGATGCCGATCTTTCAGAAGAAACCTGCTATGAAACCTCTGATGAGGACTCGGTCATGGGGAACGTGGAGGCTTTCCGGAAGGATTTTGCATCCCGCGTGTGGCTGACCTACAGGGAGGAGTTCCCTCCTCTTCCTGGCTCCGTCCTGACCTCCGACTGCGGCTGGGGCTGCATGCTGAGGGCTGGACAGATGATGCTGGCTCAAGCACTCCTTCTGCACTTCCTGGGTCGAGGTGAGTAAAACGATGGTACCACAGCTGAGTTGAATCTCCTTCCAGTTATGTCAACAATTGCATGCAAAAGTGTTTTTTTTTCCTTCTCAGAATATTTTTGTTTGAATCGTTTTAGAGGCTTAAATGACAGAAACAATTGTAAACACCTTCCAGTTCATGGGTGTTCATAGGGCACTGATAACCATTAGCAAAAAGTGAAACTATACAGATCAGCTTGGATTAAGTCAGGTAATGCAGGTAATTTTGCAAGGGACTGATAATGTATCCCAATAATGTTCATTTTCTTTTCACTTCAGTTTTTTTTTTCTGAGCAGGAAGCCCAGAATTGCTTGAGTTTCCTTTGTTCTCTGTCTAAAACGGAAAGTTTAATCAATTGGATGCAAGTCATTTAAAATTAGCGAATTCCTCAGATATCTGTTAGATCTATATTGTCTGTGAAATGTCCTAGACTTTATGGGTCCACATAATGAGATGACTGCCAGTTTAATGTAGTCATTTACAAAACAATATTTAAAACTTGTTCTTCTGTTAAATCTAAAATATGTCACTAATGAAATATTTCTCTATAAAATGACTAATGGCCACTTAAGGATATTTATTGATCAATTTCACTTTGCTTCACTTTGGATCAAGGTCATTTTGTTAATGCCTTAGACTCTACTCTGGGCCATTTTATGGCCCGGGCCACTCCCATTCTCTCTGCATCCGGCTCCCACCGTATTTGTAAGGCTAAGGCACAATTAAAGTGAAATACTGGGACACTCAAACTTCTAATTGAACAGAATGACACCTTTTCTGCTAATGAAGCGCACAATGTTCTGTTTAAGACAAAAATCCTTAAATTTCACAAGTTCTGAGAGACTTTTTGTTCTTATGATGTTTGAGATGGAACTTTTATGCGTTGAATGATCTGGTTCAGAAAGCACTCGCAGAGATCATCTTTCATTATTTCCTACCAGGTTTTTAAGAACCGTAGCCCTTTTCTTCACAAAAATTAAGACTTTGATGTTTTATGTGTGACGAAAAATTTGCGTTGTCATTATATATTATGTATCTTCATCTTCATTTTCATCATATCATAATTTTCTTCCAAAAGTTGTGCGAACAGTATGACAGCTATATTTTTATTTTTTTTTGGAAAAATTTTTCCAACATGATTGAGTTCTCTAAAAAACAAGTTACAGGGTGCTTAAAAACAAAAAAACAAAAATAAAGCTAAATATGAGTTTTAAGACAATGAGACCACAGTTCAGAGGCCTGGACAACAAAAGAAAAAAGTTGAGTATAGCTAGGTTTTTCTTCTTTTTTTTTTTTTTATATATAATTTTTATTACCAATTTTTTTACAGACTGGACCTGGTCAGAGGCGCTGAAGCTCCAGCCTTTAGACACTGAGACATGGACTACCACTGCAGCCAAGCGTCTGGTAGCCTCTCTGGAGGCTTCTCTGCAGGGCTCCCACAACTCCTCCAATCCTGGATCCCCACCTATACCTCAAGCCCAGGCTCCAGGATCTGCAGAGGAGGCAGATGCTCATTTAAAAGAGATGTACCACCGTACTCTGGTGTCTTGGTTTGGGGACAGCCCCTCGGCTCAGCTGGGCCTCCACAAGCTTGTCCACTTGGGCCTGACAATGGGGAAACAGGCAGGGGACTGGTATGGACCCGCTGTCGTGGCACACATCCTCAAGTAGGTGTAATTATGGAACGAGAGAGAGGTTTTATTAGGTTACATTTTAAAACAAGTTTTTTTTGTCAATAGTTAAAAATACAAATTGGTATGGTATTTGTTAGAGCTGCAATTTCTGATTTAACTCTTGTATTTTTATATTCCCTTTATTGCTTTTACATTCTGTCTTGAACTCTATAATTTTTTTTAATATATCTAAGATAAATGCACTGGTTACATACATTTAAGTTTCAGATGTAAACCTTAAACTCCCTCCCTCACTATCTGTATTTCTCTCTTTCTCTTAGGAAAGCTGTTGAGGAAGCGATGGACTCCGGCTTGGCGGGTATAACTGCTTATGTCTCCCAGGACTGCACAGGTATGAAATATGAGGCTGCTGTTGATAAAACAGGATGCTGGGCACGACGCCCAAACTGACCCTTCGTTTTCCACCATCACTTTCTCCTTCAGGGAGACTGTGGAGTTGCTGAGAGTGGTGACAGGAGTCTCATTGTGTCTATTCCCCAAAAACACATCAATTCCAAATCCGCTACCTTCAAATCTTACCTCTTCTTAACCCCAATAACCTGGATTTGATTCATGTTTGTCTGCTGTGTAGCCAAAGCTCAAGATATATGTTTGTGTGAGAGTGTGTCTCAGTGTGTTAGAAGTTTGAAAGTCACTGAGATAAAATGGGGGGAAAAGGAGTGAATTCATTCTTTACACCATGCATGTATTTGTTCTGTACAAACGAGCATGCTGGATTATGTAATCAGACTGTATTTGGACAGAGAAAAAAAACCCAGAATGAAACCATCTTTCACAGAGTTTGATTTGAACAAAAAACACTCTAAAAGAAAGAATCATATTTTTCAATTTAAAGACTTTGGATTGTGTAACAAGTGAGGTGAGTTATTATTTTAAAAGACATACTTTCATTTAAGTGACCTGCAAAAAACTCATAAGAATAAAATATATGTATTTGGATAATATTGCATACAATTATGTGACAAAAGAACTTTGTATCATAGACAAAAATAAAATAAAGACACCATACTCATATTTAGAGACCAGGGATGGCTACAAAAGACAGGAGTGATTGGCTGAGAGGCTGATAAACAGACAGAATACACATATAGACACAGCAGACACACAGACCTCCATCTGACCTTTGTGTCATTGATCCTCCATAGTGTACAGTGCTGATGTCATCGATAGCCACAGGGCACCAAGGGCGTGTCGGGCCTCTGCTGAGAGATCAGATGCCCCTCCCTCCCTACAGAACAACCAACCAGCGTCTGCCTCAAGCCTGCCAGACAGTCGAGCTGTCATCATCCTCATCCCTGTGCGGCTGGGAGGAGAAAAAACCAACCCTGACTACTTTAACTTTGCAAAGGTATATAGGAGATACATGTAGGTTAGGTTTGTTTTTAGAACTCCCAAGTTATCAAATAAATTCAATTTCTTGTATGTCTTGTACGCTGCTGCTTAGTGAGGGGTTTCACAGTGGTAAAAGAAATGTTAATTATTGTGCTATGAAAAAAACAGTGATCTTAAAATTTAAAACACATTTCACATTTACTGTATGTCCCCGTCACATGTTTCTCTGCCCTTCTCTCTGCATATAGAGCATACTGAGTCTGGAGTACTGCATAGGTATCATCGGAGGCAAGCCCAAACAGGCCTGCTACTTTGTAGGATTTCAAGGTTAGTGTTTGTGTAATGAAAAACAGAGAAAGACACACACACAGAGGTTGGTGTGAATAGCAGATTATTTTGCATAATATACCCTTCTTATGTGAAGAGACAAAGTAAGTTAATGTATTCCTGTTTATGTGAGGGAAAACGGAGAGGAGTGGAGACGGAGGCAAGTGAAGTAGGGCTTACTTTATTCTCTCTGACCCATCAAAGCCTCGCCCATTCATCACAAGTAAACCTCCCAAGTTGTAAGCTGTAATTGATTTCCATAGGAGGCATGCATTAAATTTCATCTGGGCCCCAAAGTGAGCTACTCTTCATCACCTTCAGGAGCCAGGAGGAACCTTCAGTTGTACATCTTGGCAGTCAATATTTACGCATTTACATTTTACCAATTTGAAATACAGTGGTGGATGATGTCTAAATGACAAGCAATACATTCTCCCTGCCAAGGTGCAGCTCAGCGTCGCATTTATCATATGCAAATGGTCGCATATAATTGCATGTTTGTAAAAGTAATTCCCCTGCACAAAAAATTAAATGACAACCTCTTTTTTGTGAGTTTAAAGGATGTGCTTGTAAAAAACGCATCTGATTATGTAGAATTTAATCCACCCTGGTGGATATTAAAAAGCAACAACCTTCTGGGAGGCATTTTTGACGCACACAAGCCTAACAGTAGGCCAAGCAGGTGACTTTGAGCTACTCTGCATAGAAATTGGAGAGAAGTGCGTTTTTGTAATAATCTGATGTTTTTGAATAACTTGTCTTTTGTTTTGTCCTTGCAGATGACAGCTTGATTTACATGGACCCTCATTACTGTCAGTCTTTTGTGGATGTCAGCACCAGCGATTTCCCTCTCCAGGTAATGTGAAATTACACAGACGAGCTGACTGGGGCCCCAGTAATGTGAATTTAATAGTTTCTGTTAGTACTTAAGGGTATGAATCTTAAAGCAGCCCTGGGCCCAATTACTAAGTTCCTATGTGCTGATTTATCTGCTGCTCAGATGTGTGAAGCTGCCACTTAAGAGAAATATGGCAAATACAGGATCAGGTACTGTGAGCCTGAATATTTCAGGACCCATACATAAAAATCAGCACACATCTCTGTATAGTTACTTTGTTTTATGCTTTTACATGCTGTGGTATACAATGTGACAACACACCAGTCCTCTAAATATATGGATGGTGTGACAACAGACAAATGGGATTTCATTCATCAAAAGGTTACCTGGCCTGAATATTTTCAGCTGGTTTTTGTCTCTTTTTGTGTAGTCATATCATTGCCCCTCACCAAAGAAGATGCATTTCAGCAAGATGGACCCAAGCTGCACCATAGGTTTCTACTCCAGAAGTGTCCAAGACTATGAGAGAATCAGCGAAGAGCTGTCAAAGGTAAAAAAAAAAAAAGAACATCAAACACAAAATGCTATAATTTCATTACTCATTCCACAGTTATTATGTGACCACAATTGTATATTAATAGTATTTTGCATACCAGCAAATGTGTAGTGCAAGTTGACCAGTAGGTGGCACCATTTAGCCATGGATCTAACTCAGTTCTTGACTTTAAACCAGTCGGCAGGTTGGGTAGATGTAAATCTAAGGAGTCTTCCCTTCTTAAACAGTCTGAGATTATATTCCTGTGTATTACAATTAATGCAGTATCTCTGGTAATAACCTGACAGAGAACATATAACGGGTGAGAAGAGTTTGGTTTGGTTGGTTAAGAGATTAAATTCAAACTCTTGTACAGCACAGTGTAACTTTAGCACTTGTCTGAAACACTGGCCTTTTTGTTGTTTCAGGTGCTGCAGCCATCAGCGAAGGAGAAATACCCAGCGTTCACTTTTGTGCAAGGTCATGGCAGAGACTATGACCTGTCGGCAGGTCTGACCCCAGAGAAGAGAGAGTGGCCTTTCATACGTGACTCACGGAGGACAGTTACCACTGTCGGGGACTTTGTGCTGCTTTGACTGTGCTGTTTGTGACTATTGACATGAAACAACCTTTTTTTTTAAATGTTGAAACAGCTTGGTATCCAAAGCCTGTTATTGTCAGTTGTGACACTGAAGGTTATGGAACTTTCTAAAGCTACAGTAATTCAATTTATACATCCTAGAAACTTTGTTGCTGAGTAAATGTAGCCAAATTAACTTGTGGACTTATATTTGTTGCCTAGCAATGTGAGCTTGGTGACCATTTTGTCAGAAAGCATTTTTTGTGCTCTGCTGAATTTTATGAATGCATTTCTTTTTTTAATATATATATATACTCGTCTAGAGAAGTAGAACATCTGGACGAACACTAGTCATTTTGCATAATTGTTTGTAATTTAAACTTGAGACAAACTGTTGACAATAATTAAAGCAACATATCATATTTTAGAATAAAGAAATCTCAAGGGGGGGTTTGCTGTAATAAGCACTAGGTCCATTTCAGCTTTCCCACTCTGACCTGTCATTGTAAATGTATCATAGAGAAGATATAACTCTCCCTGAAATCATGATTGACCCACTTTAAAATCTTTTAGCTGTACCTACAGTATTTATACAGTCTTTTAGGCATGGTTAGTATTAGTATAGGAGTGTGGTAAAAGCATTAATTCATATGGGACAAGGGTTCTCTAATGATAGACTGAACTAAGTAACTTTTCCAAACTCCTCTGCCAAGAATATTTCATCAAATATGTTGAATTTTCACCCATCACTCAACAGTAGAAGAAAATTCTAGAGTTTTCATCTTAGCAATAATATATAATGGTGTTGTGTGATATGATTGTTTGCTTGCCTTAGTGGCATTAATTTTGACTTGGTTGTGCATCACAGTGAAAGTGACGATTAATGGTGTCATGTGCCACACCTCACTAAGTACTACATTTTTCTTACAATTTTCCTACAATAAGATGTTTTCAATGTAGAAGTATCTGCTGTATATGTCTAACACCTATTTAAAACAGCATCTGAAAGAGTGTGTGTATACATAGATACATACATGTATATAAAGACTTCCAGGGAATTGTAATGTTGATGAATTGATATGGAGTAGCAATACAAATCACTGAAAGAAATTGCAGAGATACTATAATAACAAAAATCAATATCATTTGTATATATTTAGGGCAATTATTTCAAAACATTTTGGAAAGTTATTTTTTTCATACAAAGGGTTTTTAACATTTCGTGTAATTTCTCAATATTTTTACTTTGGGATTTTTATTACAAAGTCTACCATACTGCAGTGAGACTAAATCACCTTTGCTTTTATTGTATTACCTTAATGAACTTGAAGTGAATAAGTATGCTAAAACACTTGACTACAAAACTTAATTATGCACTTTAATTTATCATAAATAAACAAAAACACTGATGTATCCTGATTGTTGAATGTATATGCTTTTCATACATTACAGCACCTGCATGTCTGTTTGCATAAATTAACGAAGAAAACTAATCTTTGTAATGCAAAATGTTTTTCACACTGCTGGGCAGAAAAGTTGAATAAAGGCACAATATTTGACTTAATCGGTTTGCTTCTTTCGGGTCCACTTGAAGAATTTGTATTGCTTTTGGTAGAATAAAAAAAAAAAAATGTTTGCTTCATTTTCAGTGCTGGATACAAACCTCAGCAGTGTGTTGAAATGTATTCAATCCCTTTCTCCCCCAGTCAAATGTAGTAGATTAAAACTAATCGTACGTGCTAACCATCTCTACAGCCCATTAACCAGGGACCGGAAAAAATGTGACCCAGTGACACTGGCAGCAACTGTGTTCCTCTGTGGAGGAAAAGAAAATATCCTTGTGTGCAAAGCTCTGTTACCATGGATAATCTGTCTGTTGCCCCCTTAGTTTGAGCTATGCTGGACTGTTTTCCTGTACAATACAAATTCTTGTATTATGATGAGCCTTGCTTTTTAAAGGACGGAACTGTCCCTTCTGTGGGAGAGCCAGGGCAAGGGTGAGGATGGATGGACAGAAATGAAGAAGAAGAATCCCTCATCTGTTCTCTTGTCTACCATAGAGAAGCAATGGCAAAGCACATAAAGGAATCATTTAGATCCCCTGTCTGATCTGTGCATTTGTCCGTGGTTGTTTTTAGTGTACGAATGACCGGCTGTGTGGACAGAGCGGGTACATCAAGTATGCAGGAGCAAAGGACCGACAACATTCTTCTCCTTTGGAGGATGGAAAGAAAGCGGAATGGGTCGAATGGACAGGAGGGTGGCGTTGGGAGGGGATGGGGTATTTGGGGATTTTTGTCAGAAACATGAAAGAGCATTTGTGCTAGAGGGCACAAAGCTCTGTGAGGGTTGACTGTGTTCTCCATGTATTTACAGGGGAAGTATGAATATTTGATTAATGAGTCACAGGCTCAGGGGAAATGGAATATGCGAATGGTGGCTTTACAAAGCAAGCCCATCTCTCTCTCACACATACACAGATACACCATGCCGTACTGTTTAACACAGCTGCCTGAAGTGTCTTTGACACTGCAGATTCCTGAAAATCTAATCTGCAGCCAAGCAAATTCCTCACAAACAGGGAGTCCATGAGAGTCATTCCTCTGTTCCACAGATAGATGGGGAGTGTGTGTACGTGTGTGTGTTTGTGTGTGTATATGTGTGTGTGTGGGGCGGGGGGGGGGGTTACACGTAAAGACACAGAGACGCCCAATGAAGATTTTATTTTTATGTCATCCACATGTCATGCAGTCTTTAGAGGGATTGACAGGGACAGGGATCCAGTAAGGCCTTCTAGTATTTTAAGATGATGAAAACAAAAGATGAAAAATAAAAATAAAAATAAACTAAACAAAAATTAAACTCTCTAAAATAATGGTAACAACATAATGCAAAGCATTGCATATTCTCAGTACTGGGTGAACACTGATCATTCCTTTGCCTGGTCTGCTTACGTCCACGTATAAAACAATTCTCTTTTCCATGACAATGTTATCAAAATTGTGTCATTTCAGGTGAACGGAAGAAGATGACTGTGATACAACACAAAGTGTCGTTTCTATTCACTCTAACTCTATGGTTCTCACCAGGATCTCCTCCAGCAAAGATCAGACCATGATGGATGACACTGAGAACATCCAGGGGAATTAGGTTTAACAGAAAGGGAAAGACACAGTGGGAAATGTAATATGCACAGTCTCTTTCTCTCTCTCTGTGTGTGTGTGTGTGTGTGTGTGCAGCTGTGTGGATGTTTAAAAAGTGTTTTAAGTGATGGGTCTGGTCTTTTCCATCCATAAGTCTTGTGTAAATTTATACAGATGAGTGTGTAGTTTACACATGTACAGGTTGTGCGCAAGTCATTCTAAATCTTAGGTGTCACACACTCCCTCCCTGTCTTCACACCAGGGGCAGGGGTGCTAGATTTATACCCAGTAGCCCTTGCCCACCCTTGTGGAATGCCATGCATCTTCAAACAGGTACTTCACTTTGAAATCTCATCTTGGCGTGATATCTCTAGGCGGCTAAATATATCCGGCTCCCGGATCCCGCAGCCGTCAGAGCGTAAATACAGCCTGTGCTGCATCAGACTGCATTCAGAGTCTCAAGTCTGTCCACGCAACTGTCCACTTGTCTCTACCCGTCTCCTTCTTTCCCCTCACCCACATCTACCCTGTTCACAGGAGCTCCAGGAGATGTGTGAGGCATGTCTTCTGGGTTAAAGCCAGAGAGATGTCATGATGCTGTGATTAATCAGCACAGGATGGGAGCTTCAACGGTGCTCCACCATGTGAACATGACCTACTGTACATACTAGGTCAAAGGTTCTTCAACTTTTTTCAACCCAGAAGAAACACATATTTACAATGTAATGGATACTGCTTTGCTTGTAATTTATCCTGAGTCGGAAGCTTTAAGAATCAGAAGTCAAATTATTTTGCAAAAGTGAAGGCCTAACGTGGGGTGAAATGTTCAAATTAATATGATATCAAGAATGAACTCATTACAGGCCTTGGTGACAATCCAGTGTGTTGTTTGGGTTTTCACTCTTTTTGATGGGTAGGTCATTGATTCTGCCTCTTCTGCAGGTTTATCAACTTTCACTGGAATTCTATCATTACAATATGAACATAAAGTGCTACCATATTTTCGTATTATTTCAATCAAATTGTAATTTATATATATAAAAAAATGCTAATGCTTTTTGATATGTGCGATAAGAATGGATCCATTGTACTGCACAACTGTGAACACAGTTCATTCTGCTGAACTGCAATTCAATTGATTGATTATGCATTTGCCATTTAAAGATTAAATCAACTTCAGGAAATTATCAACATTATGTCTGAATGGGATGAGTGGATGGATGGGTGGACTTTTGTACCAATGCACCCATTACAAGGACAACAGATACGATGAGTTTCCCTAGTCGTATTTCTTAGCTACTGGAGGCTACTGTGAAGTAGCAACTTTAGAAGTCCATTGCTTTAGAGTCTCTCCACACTCGAATCAATCAATTGCAGTTCATTTTGACATCATTACTGAAGTCATTGCACCTCATGAATAGCATTGCTGTATACTATCACTGTTAGGAACTTTCTTTAGGACAAGGTCAGTGGGAACTTTTGAAAAAATAATTTCATTGTAAATTGCTTCCTTCCATAAAATCTGAGAAGAATTCCAATATTTAGACTGAACATGTTTTAGTAATCCAGGGAAACCAAATGAATGTATTGCATCAAACAAATCAATTAGTCATTATTATAAAGATTTAAAAGAAACTTGATATTATAGATGAGGATGGAATTCCCTTCCTGATTTTACTTCACTTTAACAATACAAGAAAACTCATAGAATGAGCTTGACTTCTCATCCTGCTGGTTTGCACCACACTCTTCCTCTCTTCCTACAGAGATGGGTGTGCCATGGCAGAGGCCCAAAGCAAAGCTCCTCACCAGTGTTGGCTAACCTCGCCTGGGTGTGACAACAAGAAGGGCACTGGAGTTAACATTTAGATAACGGATGTGTATGCCGCTTTCGATTTCCATCCTTGGTGACAGGGAATCTTAGGAGCACATCACGGTTTGTGTTTGTCTGTATGTGTGTGTTGGGGGCGGGAGCACTCCTGTGTTTCTTGCATCTCAGGGGTGATGTGGAGGAACGCCGAAATTTCTCATTCTGCTGTCCTCTGAGGCATGGCCGGCCCTCTGTCAGCTTTTACTAACCAGATGCATCCGAAACAGGCACTGAGGGTGAAGGCAGGGGATATTGCCTGCTGTGTAGCTGTCGACTTGTTTCTTATTGCATGCCTGTGTTGAGCAGGGTGGCAAGTGTGTTGTGTGTATGTGTGAGCGAGATGCAGGTTAGGAGGGTGTCAGCCTGTCTGTATGTGTAAATGTTTGAGGCAGGACATGCTATGAATTTAGGAGTGTATATCATCCACACACACACACACACACACACACACACACACACACACACACACACACACACACACACACACCACCATTATCTAAGCTCTACCTGACTCTTGGATTGTAACTAACATCAGTCTCTGCCATGTTATGGCCTGTAAATTTGTGTTAGGATTCCCCAACTGCTTTGCTAGTGTATGTATGTGTGATGGAGAGAGAGAGAAAAAGTTTTTTTCTTTTTGGCTTTTTCCTTTTTTTGTGTGTGTGCATATGTCAATATGTGTGTGTGACTGTGGGCACCCGTGTGTGTGCATGGAAGATTTCCTCCATCCTGTAGATTTGTGTCTGTGTGTTATACTTTGCAATCTCATCTCCATCTAAAACTCCTGCAGGCCCTGTGCACCATTATCACGCAGTTGCAATAAAACCCACAGTAATTAAAGGGGATCTGGCTGTAATTGCCTCAGTGAATCAACTTAATCAGCACCTGTGCTCACAGTCAACCTAATGGTGCAATCTAACCTTTTAATACCCCAGAAATTAGAATTATAAAAAATTATACACCTGATAATTATTCTGTATTTTGAAACTCTTGAGTGGACAATGAGTGGACCATTGTCCAAGGCAAATATTAAAGCTGCAGTCTGCTGACTGGGCATGAGAGAGACAGAGAGAGAAACAATGTGTGTGTGTGTGTGTGTTAAAAAGAGAGAGAATCAGAAAGGCAGAAAAGTCAGTATGATGACATGCCACTACTAAAATCATACACTGATAAATGACAACAACCTTTGGGTCGAAATCAATTATTTTTAATCAAATTGCTACTATCATTGACTGTTGTCAGAAAAGCTATTATAACTATTATTTTTACCAATTGTCATACTTTGCATGGAGTTCCCCTTAGCTCCATGTCTATTTATGTTCAATAACAATTTCAAAATATTATAAATATTATTATAAAACTTAAGTTTCACTGTGACTATCTTAAATTAAAAAAGCCAAAATAGGTCTGTGGTCTACTTTCTGTGTTACACAATGTATAAGGATCTTGGAAGGATCTTGACCTAAATATAGTCTGTTGAGTATGATAGTTTCAATGGAGTTCAGAATAGGTGTGCAGGTAGCATGACTGGGTAAAAGTGTCTATGGTTTAAAGGAGTACACATGCACACTGTCTCTTCCTTGTTTGCATTTAATCTAAGTAGAAGTGTTTGAAATAGATGTAGATTAGACGTAGACAGATGTAGATTTCAATGCACATAATGTCCACTATTAAACAATACAATAACAACCACAAGAAAAAAACACAGATAACGACACAGCTAAAATCATGAATAAATTAGCACACCCATTACTCTTGCACCGCTGGGCCCACGGCCTCATTGAAATATAGGTCTTCTCAACACATATACCTAATATACTAAAAAAGAACATTTAAAATGATTCAGTGGCTTGTGTGAACACATTAATTTTCAGTACTAAAAATATATTTTTAAGCAGGTCTTGGGCCCTGCTTCTTTTTTGTGTGGAATGCATAATGGATTCGTATGTAATCCATTATGGCTGCTGAGGGAGCGAGAGATAAAGAGTCTTAAGCAGCAGCCACCCAGGGTTGTTCTTCTTTAAATGAAGTTTTAATAAAGAACGACGGAGAGGCTGTACAAGGTCAATTATCAGACTTTGCCCATCCTCTGATACTGTTCTCAGATCCCCGTGCTTAGTTAACCATAATAGCTGTCAGTCATAGACTGCTGATCTACACGTATAAACGTCAAACGCCCAGACGAAGGCTAAACCTATCTATCCAACACCTCTGTCAGTAGTGCGTTTACTGTTGACTATTTTTCGTCCTGACTGGCATATAAGGTCGCCACTGTCACAGACAGGCAAATCAGGGGTGCTGACTGTGGTCGACGTTCATTTGTCAGTGCTCTCGTTGAGGAGGATATCTCTTTATGCATCAAGAATACGTTAAAAGTCACTGGGGGGAGAGGTGGAGATATTAATTTCATCTGTCCGGGTGCTCGCTCAGCGTTGAAAGTTGAAAGGCCCCCCCCCAACCCATTTCAAAGAGTGAGGTGGATTTAATGTACAGGGGTGCTTATGAATACACTTATGTATTCATTTGAGCAATAAACGCCGGGCTGGGTCCCACACAGAAAAACAAACTGCCTAGCTTCCGGCAGCCATTTTAATTAAATGCCATGGATTGTCAAATTTATCGATCCCCCCTCCCCTGACACAAGCCTGAAGGATGTCCTGTGCCATTTCCATATCTTTAGCGGCTTCTGCTGCTAATGTGAGGTGAGGGATGGAAGGAGATGGAGGTCTGCTTGGCTAAATTGGGCCTGGCTCTCACAGCTTGGAGCTGAGGGAGGGAGCAGGGTGTAAATGGATGCAGATAGGCTAAATGGGGGGTTACACATGTCCTGAAGCGGTAGCCTCAGAGCTGTAGTGAGGCACTCCCTCTCTCTCTGAGCAGATCTGTGTACAGATGGGTGTCTGACAGGTCTACAGCTGTTCTCCTAATTGTTCATTAAGTGTTCTATTGATTCCCTTATTTCGAGTACATGTGTCTTTCAGCCGCTGCTCTCCATGTGAAGTGGCAGGCACACATGCCACACACACACACACACTAACACGCACTCACACCTCAACACACATCCTGGCTGGGCCGAGATGACAGGGACGGCTGATGCTGAAAATGTGAGCTGCCACTTCTAATCCAGGAGTCCTCTTTCTGTGGGGTCCGGCAGGACCTGGAAAGCGGCGCTGCGCTTGACGCACCAGGCTTTTATTTTCCAAACTTTTAGCATCAATCAATTAAAGTGCTGACAGCAGCATGGAAATATGTTTAATTCCTTGTTAAGCGGCAGCAGCCTCAGATTGCACCTGGCTGATAAGGGGGCTTGTGTGAGTCTATTAGATCCTGATACTCTTTCCTGATTACTCGCGGAGAGTGCAAGCTTTATTTAGTCAGAAAATGATCAAGAGAAATAGCCAGGAGGAGAGGAGATACAGAGAGTTAGAGAAGAAAAAGGCTGAGGAAAGAGTGCAGGACTAAACAGCATCATCACCAAGAAGCAGTTTTTTTTATCAGCAAGATCATCTTCCATTGTGGATTATGGCATTCAGTGGAAGCAGCTCTCTCACCCTGATCCACATTTAATCTGCAAGCAGAACTGATGAAAACCATGGCAAAGCCCATGCTCTAGCATAAATCCTATTTTGTAAAAAAACATGTTAAAATCAGGAATAGATGTATCCATCCACTGGTTTAGGATCATGGCAGCACCTTGCACTCTGTAGCTTCATTAAGAGATGTCTTGCTATATCTACCACATGCAATAAAAGAACGAGGAAAAAATGAGAAATCCCTGAAGTTATATTGACAGTGTCCCTCTGTGTGGGCTTTAAAGTGGGAGAATGCAGAGCACGTACAGACAAAGGCAATTTGTTTCAGTGCGCTTATAAATTTATAGAAAATGCAGCAAATAGAAAAGGTAGCATTATATGTACTGGTCAGTGCTAAAGGGAGAAAAATCACCAGACAAACTGTAACCATTTCTCTTTTTTCCCCTTTGTTCTAAGCCTCACAATTTGGCTTTCAAATTGGACTTAGCGCTTCAGTGAGTCAAGTCATATACTCCCAGCCCGGTGGTCGTCTCCATTTCTTGGGCGAGGAAATTCTGTCGGCCCTCCTGTGTTGAGTGGAGTGATAATGTTCTCTGTAAAACACAATCAGTCACCTCCCTCCTTGCTTTTTGTATAAGCCTCGAGGACCCCCAATCAATACTGGCTGGCTGGGTGACTTATCATCGCGGGCTGGCCACAGAGCTGAACTGAGCTGAGCCGAGTGGGGCAGCAGACAGTGGGTTGCATCCCGATGCAGATGTGATGTGATGTGAGGCCTTTTGGCTGCATCAGTGACTCGCCTGCCAGGCAGCGACCAATTTGTTATGAGTCAACATGGGGAGAGATGGGAAAAGGTACACTGTATATGGTGGCTATTTGTAAAAAATTCAGACTGGAATACAAGACATTGTATCAGAGAGGTGAATGTAATGCAGTTTGCAACAAAAAAATGTATTCTGCGTGAGTCAACAGGAGCAGCGGAAATATTCATGTCTCTAGACAAAGAACTTTCTGCTTCTGAAGTTTATTATTATATTTTTTATATACAATAAATATATATATGAATTTAATAGGATTTTGGATTTTATCAAGATTGTGTACAGAATATGATAATGCTTTACAATGTTGTGGTTAAACCTTTTAAATTCAACAAGATTTTAAAAATAATTAAGATGAATTAGAGAGAGACAAGGCAAGAAACTCTGAAACGTTTGGGAGAACACTATTATGATTATAGCAGGACAAAATAAATATGTTGAAGTATCTACTTTATGTATTTATTGGCCCCATAATTTTGTGTTTTTTTAAACTGTCCAAAGTATAATTATGTGGTTACTCTTCTTGTTCAGAAGAATTATTAACTAAGTATGTGGGCAATAAAATGTAACAATAAATGAGTAATAAGTAAATATATTTGGCCCCATTGCGCTCATACTATTCATTGAGTAACTCCAGAAAATTATGTTAATGACAAG
This sequence comes from Pampus argenteus, assembly GCA_036937835.1. Lineage (NCBI taxonomy): Eukaryota > Metazoa > Chordata > Actinopteri > Scombriformes > Stromateidae > Pampus > Pampus argenteus. Next base: position 15,626,265 of record CM072870.1, read on the forward strand.
CACCACAAGGAACAGCTGATGATCTATTTTGATTGGGGATGCACTGACCTCAAGCTTAAACAAGATTGATCCAATGCTCGGTAACGGTACTCTGTTCAATCCAAATACATTATTTACCATAAACACTTTAACACTGCATTCATCCCAGCACATTATCCAATTCAGTTTAAGATTACAAGCATAAAACATCATGAAAGCTGCTCTTTATATAACCTTTATTTAATCATGTAATCCCACTGCGATCAAGATATCTTCTGCAAAAAGAGAGAAAGAAAACACAAACTAATCCAGACAAACAACATTTTGCCAACAGTAGTGAGACCAGGCGCTTGTTTTACCAAATTTGCAACATGCAAGCTGCAACTTGCAACATGTCATCATTTCCTCTTGTGTTAATTTTAACACGCTTAGCTAAACAAAAGACAGACCACACTTGAAGTTGGACATTCAGGAGGACTGTAGGACTGTAGGATCTGCGATTTGAGAGTGACAATCATTTGTGAAATGGGACAGTCGCACCATTTGTGATCCACATGTAAACAGTGAAGAGAGGACAATTTTCTCTTGTACCAGTGCACGTTGTTGGATCTGGCAGTAACCAAGAGCTCTTTACAGCATCTTCATAAAGAAGCTTGTACAATCACACTTATTTTTTTACTGTTTTTATTTTGCCCTAAATTGTTCTACATTTAGAACAACTTTAGATGCATTTTAAGATTAGACAGTCAAAAAAGGACAACACAAAAAAACGTATATATATCCAGTATATTTTGGAACTGTTTCAATACACTTTTACACTTTTAGACAGCCTATTATTATACAGAACACTTCATGTCAATCACACTTTATAGCCAAGTGAGTTGCCGTGAACAGCCATTTGTATAATGTTGATAAACTCACATAGTCTGTTGACATCTAGAGAGCTTTCTCTGAGAAGAACTTTAATTTCTCTCCTAACTGTTCTTGAAGGCCATATTGGATGATATGTGGTCCTGAATAGTTGTCTCTTGGCCTTGCTTGCCTCTGCAGTTTTGTGACAATACTTTCAAGGCCTTTACTTAACACTAGCACTGTTGTCTCTCAGTTTATATGTGATGACCAAGGGCTAAATGCACAACCTATGGTGAAAGTATAAGCACAAAAAATGTATGTGTAAGGCCAAACTCCACCGTGTCTTGTGAAGTTGTAAACCAGGCTATTTCGCTGTGCATAAATCCTATTGTTTAGAGCTAATTTTTAAATTATTAAAATTAAAATTAAAGTACTCTGAGTGGAATTTCTTTGGATGCATGTTTGAGATGCAGTATGGCTTTCTAGTGTTTATCTTAAAGCGGTTACCATTATCTCATCACTAATTTGCTATCATATGCAAGATCACCAGCTGTCTAAAGACTCAATGCAATTGAGCAGATTGTTTGAACCACTTAATTGGAAAAAAAGTTAATAGGCCAACACTAAATATGCATTTGAATTCATAAAATGTTTCCAAGCATGCTCAGCACATGTTGGAATCAATGATCTGCGAATGCCTGCCTACCTTTTTGTCTTCACCATACCGCGTGTTATGATTTTAATATGCAAATATTATTTAATCTACTGTCTAACATTTGGAGAGATTTTTTTTGTGCACTGTAAATATAAATAAAAAATCACATTTCAGAATGTCATGCAATCCTCCTCTCATCACAGGAGTAACATCACATAATGTTAAGTTAATGTTGAGAACCAGGTAAACCACAGGACAGGTAAACTAAGGTGGACGGAGTTAATACGAAGACAGCAATTTATCTTTAAGGCTGAATACGCTGGCGGACTGAAGATGAACCAGCAGAAGTCTAAGCTGGCTGACTGTTTACTAACATTTCAGTTTCTATGGCCCATCTATTACACCAGTGAAAAAGGGGGTTGGTGGGATGCTGTTTGGAATTGTCTTTAACTTTGATGATGTTTACAGCCCAGCAGGCTTGTTAATGGCCTCTAATTGGCTTAGTGAAGAGAACATGTTGACATTTGCTATGTGTTCACAGTCCAGGGCATCACTTTAGCCATTATGCTAATTCAACCATTATATATCTGGGGGTATTAATGGGACTGACACAAGTGATGTTACAGGTAAAGGGCTGTGAAATGGTCTGTAAACAGAGAGAATTGATTCCAAGGCTGAGGCAATTGTCACCAGCCGGCACTGGGCTTAACAGCTACCCTCCTCCTTCAGCCCCCCCCAACTCCCACCCTTGTCCAGCCTGTCAAATAGTCTCTGACAGCACTCTGCAGAGGCTGTCAGGGACCATCAAAAAGGTACCCAAACACAGCGTGAAATGCCGTCTGCTTACAAAAATGAGACTGGATCAGAATCAATACAGTTTACCCCACTTGCCCAACGCCAGAGCACATCCATCCACTAACCCACCAACTATAAGCACAGACTCTTTGGCCTGCCAGCTCCCTGTCATACAAAGGGTAGGCTTATTTTACAGAGGCATTGCTTTTGAAAGACTGGGATGGGACTCAAAGCTGATTTACAGATTTGTTGTGAGTTCAACTACAGGAAGTGTTGGCTTCTGAGGACATCTTTGACTATGAAATTCTTATTGTGTTTGAAGTGACTAGACAGCTATCAGCCATGGAAAGGACCAGTCAGAAAATTCTGGTACCACAAGTTAAAAAAAACAAACATCTATACTAAAAGATAACAATATATAAAATGGAAATATTTTATTAGAAATTGAGTTTTATAATCCTATTGTTATGTAGTGTACAATTGTAGGATTGCAACTAAAGATTGTTTATATTACCAGTTAATCTGTTGCAATTTGTCTGATTAAATACTGACTATAAAATGCTTGAAAATAGTAAATTGGTCAGAATTCACATCTTGATTGCAAGATATAAAAGAGCAAAGCAGCAAATCTACAGGAGCAAATGTGCATTTTTGCCTGATAAATAACTTCATAACTGGTTATTAAAATAGCTGATACAGACTAATGAAATGCAACTACTACTTCTGTAAGCACAGCACTAACACAAATATGATTACGCTCCCATACATTGTTATATTGTTACTGTGCACACATAGAAAATGCACATATCAAATCACACGTGTGAATTGTTTGGTCATTTACGTCTTTATATCTTCTTAGGAACATTTCCTTTTATGTTGGTTTTCTTTGGTAAGTCAGATCAAGGGAAATGGAAAAGATTTTGTAACAGAAGGGTTGAAGAAGGTGCTTGGCCATGGCACTCAGATGGAGCTGCCTATAAAGATAGTTTAACTAGTTGGTTTAAGACACTATAGTTTATCTTATAGAGACACAAATGCAGTGAAGCAAGTAGATAACAAGTATCTACTCTTTGTCTGGGTGAGGGTAAGATTTAAGTGTGGCTTGAAGGTGCATTAAGTCAGAGAATGATGGTGAAAAGTTGCAGTTTAGCCTAAGATATACAATGTAGATATAAAGTTGAGTCTTTTCTGCTGAGTATCTGCTCTTTGCTCAGGTTAGATTAGAATTCAAGGGCAGCTTAAAAGTACGTTAAGTCAGGACTAAAAAATGGCATCCCCTGTCATAGGGGTCAGTAAGTTTATGATGGCACAGCCTAATACCTATTGCAAGGCCTAATGACCTAACATGGATACTGGGCTTTCATAGGAAGGCTTACACAACTAAGATTTTAAAATTTAAAGACGCGTCAAGAATTAATTTTGCAGCGATATTGATGGCTAGAATTTTCATGAGCTCATACTGTATGTTATAAAAAAAAAGTCTTTAGACCAAATTAAAATATTGTTTCATGCCTCATAAATACTCTGAGAACCCAGGGTCATATCATTACTGAGGCAGCCTAACAGCTATCTTGTAACCACGGGGGGAGATGACCATTGCCTGTCATGTTCATTTAGCTGTGTATGTGCTCATGGAGCAGAGAACAGGCTATAAAACTAGGCCTGTGTTGCCACACAGTAATTGAATTACTCTACCTACCACTCTTGTATTCATTTACTGTCCTGAAACGTGATGGTAATTGAAAACGGTATGTTTTGGATCCCATTCTTTCAGTCAGTAGTCGAGCAGTACGCTGAAAAAAAAAAAGGCAAGAGTGCATCTCTTATGGGTAAAAATAATCGTTTGCAGAGAAGTACGACTGTGTGTGGTTATATCTGTCAATCTAGGTGCCTCAGGTAACATGGATATCAAATAACAGCCTGCTAACCAGATCTGTCAAAAACATGAGGCTGATAATTACCTTCCTCTATATGGGGGGTCGGGGAGGAGGCGCTGTATAATAAATCTGCTGTATTCATCCAGAGAAAATTCAGCTTCTTCACTTTTTTTCTTGATAGGGTTTGAATACGAAGCCCAGGCTAATAAAAGATTGGCCTGTCATAATGAATCAAGAGGGCCAGTGTCAGGTAGGTAGTGTGAGTCTATCCTCTCACATATCCATCTCTGGAACAAGCCCCGGTGTGTCTACATGGCTGGAGAAAAGAGACCAGTCGACACCCTATTTGGCTCTCTCCACTGAAATTAACTTTAGGCCCAGGAGAGAAAGAGAGACAGTGTTTGGAGCAGCATGGCTTCATTTTCTCCCGCAGTGAGCACCGAGGCCCCAGAGGGACACTAAGACAGATTTGCATGCCACTCGCTATTCTCTGCTACCTGCTGCAAATTTATTATTGTGGCAAGTCAGCTACCCCAACAGCAACTTGGAGGACTTTTCAAACCTAAATGGTATCTGCGGGCAGTCAAGAGACACATAGAAACCACACACACACACCCCGTCTCTCTCTCTCTCTCTCTCTCTCTCTCTCTCTCTCTCACACACACACAGGAGGGAAAAACTGCATCAAAAAGTAATCATGGTGATCAGAATACTGCTGTCAACAGTGCCAAACAAAAAGTGATGCGTCTGATGAAGTGTTTGACTGTTTCAGAAGCAAAGATGGGGTTATCAGGTTCTATCCTAAAGCTTGTTGCCTCTGATAAAGGCTCAGCAGTAGGACGTGCTGTCCAAAACCCAAAAATATTCAGTTTACTATCATACAGAACAAGACTAAAGCAGCAAATTCTCACACTGGAGGATGCTACAAACCAGAAAATGTTTTTTTAAATTTAGCTTTGAACAATAAGTTAAATAATTAATCTTTTGTCAAAACAGTTGCCGGTTAAATTTCTGTCAGTTGAATAAATTATTAACCAACTAATTGTTTCGGCCCCAAGTGTAGTCAGTGTGAGTTTTTTTCAGGTTTTCTGCACAACTGAAATATTACACAGGGTGATCAAATTCTCTCACAATTTGATTACAGTTTGGCAAGTTAAGGTTGTTTTGTATGAATTGTAAGCTAGAACTAGTCTGAAACAAGTTCCCTGATTGGACATAATATCTGACAGATGTGTTTGTCAGTCACCGTACACCTGCACTGAAATGTGCTCAAGGTCAAATACCTGTCGGAAGGTCATAAAAGAGTGCGATGAAGATATACGGTGATGTCAGGGTCACTGATGCCCATTACCTTTCCTTTGTCCCCTACAAATGAGTATCATTCACCTGATTATCTATTATCATGTTATTGGACGTAAATTTAACAAGCTGTTGAGAGCGCTGGAAAATCAATACCTTTTAAATGCTGTTTATGTGTGATTAACGGTTAATATCCTCACAAATTATTTAATATAATAAGGTCATTTGTCTTTCACATGAGCCTGGTACCCTGCAAAGAATAATAGAATAATAAATGAGGACACTAGTGAAGAGGAGATTTCTGATGCTTTCCCCGGCTCCATTTTATTACCCATATCCTCTTTACAGCTACAAAGCTGCACTATGGTTATTTTATGCAAGTCATAAAATTAGGCTGAGATGGAATTAGCAGACTTGGGGCTCTTTATAGGTCAAGCCGGTAGTTTATGAGCCCACGACTCCCTGGCACTATTGTCAGGAGGCTAGTTAGAGGGGTCTTTAAGCATGATTTAATATGTCCATGCCTTGGAAAATAGTTAAATAGCTAATTAAATCGAGGAGTTAATTTACATATTAATTGACCTTCCAGTAATATTTATATTGATACCTACATGAGGAGCCCTTGTCTTCATTGCCTTTCATCATAGTTAGTCTGTGCAAATATGGTGTAACTTTTTTTGTTTAAACTCAAGTTTCTTTTTATTGTCACTGGAGAGGGGCTGTGTATTCCCCGCCATGTCAGGCAGACAGCTGGCTGAGGTTTTGTGTGCTGAGGACTCTTTTGTTGTCGGATAATGGAGGAAGCACCATAAACAGTGGGAACGATGGGAAGTGGCCTGCGGGGCTTTGCAGGTTTGTTGGCTGGGGTGGTGTGGGAGTGTGTGTGTGTGTGTGTGTGTGTGTGTGTGTTTGGGTGGGTGGGTGGGGGGGTTGAGGAGGTGGAGGACAGTGATTGTGTCAAAGCTGCTCTTAATTATATCTCTAATCACCAATCAGCTTGCCAACAGAACAGGACCCGGGGGTTCGACATTAGCCCAACCTGTACAGAATTAACACAACATTTCACCTGCAAAGCTTTCCAACACACACATACAAACACACACGCACACACACACACACACACACACACACTCTGCTCAGCCAAGTTGCCTCCTCGGAGGGAACATGACATAAATCTGTTTGTTTGTTACTCTCCACTCCAGCTATAATGCTCCATAAGAGATTTGTGCCACATTCTCTATGATAATAATCCATCGTACTAATGCATCCGCGGCATGTCGCATTGTCATGTTGATGTCCACATGGCCATTGAGGGGTAATGATGACATGGATCAACGATGATAGATTGGAAGCACATTGTTTGTTTTCAACAGGGGGTGCGTCCGTTCTGTGCGCCGTGTTGTTAGCATGGTAAGTGTGTCTTACAGACTATTATCAGGTTGATCATTTGTCACTGGCGTGTCCTCACTCTGTCTCCCACATTCTTGTTGGATAATGGCCCTTCAAATGGATCTGCATATGAGGCCTATATGCAACAATAGCTGCCCTGAATGGGTCTTTTCAGTCCATGTAAACTAGAAATGTGGCAACAAATAACCAACGGGAGGGTTGCTGGGATTTATGAGTGCAAATAAATAAACTGATTACTAATATGACTTCAGGTAACGGTCTCCTGAAAAAGTTTTTGACTTTGACTTTCCTCTATTTTCTTGAAATGTCCCCATCCTGATATTTATAATAGTTTTTTTTTTGTTTTTTTAACATTTAAGCCCCGTGTTTTAGGTGTGAGAAAATGATCCAGTGCACAATATCTATCTTCCATTATCTGTCTCCCCGTGGCTTCATCTCCTGCTGGTTTTTACAATATGGCTGCCAGCCTGAACCCCCTGATCCAGCCACAGACCAGCAGCTGTCCAGCAGACCCATGCAGCCATCAGCGGCACCTCAGGGCCACCGGCTCTCATCACTCACTGGGCCTAAGTAGCTTGTCACTGGGTGCTGTGACTGCAAATTGAATATTGTTATGATCCCTACATTTTTCTCATCAGTGCACCGTGCATGCTCATGTTGTTAACATGTTGATGTGAGACAGAACAGCTGGGATGACACACTTGCAAATTCAACTAATAGTTGTGATATAAGTGATTCTGCTAACACAACTTAATTGCCAACTGATTTAATTATAGAGTTGAAACGATTAGTCGATTAACTGGTTAGTCAACCGACAGAAAGTCTGCTGATAATGAGCATCACTAGCAACAATGTAATGAAGATTACATGGGCATAATTTGTTTGTGACATGTTTCTGATTTGCCAGGTGTGTTGTAGGTTATCCACCGCAGTACTCAACCTATGAAGGCGAGGAAATGACAGAATAAGAATAGAGTGGGTGGGGACGTGAAGAATATGAGAGCGAAAGAGGAAGAGAGGGTTAGATTGGTATTTATAAGAATGCATAAACTTGTTAGTTAAGCTCCAATTCAGTAATTTTTTCAAGCAATAAAACAAAACATTACCCAACTCTTTTTTTGTTTTGTTTTTTGCTTCTGGACTGTTAGTAAGATATTTGAATGTCAACTTGGCCTTAAGTAAAATTGTAATGAGCATTTTTCATTATTTTCTGACATTTTCTAGACCAAATGATGAATTGATTATTATTATTATATATCAATATAACTGGTAGATTAACCAAAAAAAATGTAAATTAGTTGCAGGCCTACTTTATATGAAACATCCTATGTGTAATTCCAATGTTAGTGGTTGGCCATAGCAGAGTGTGCACACTGAGAAGAGTAAACTGACCAACAGCTGGTCACCTATAATTTCTCTTCTGTTCTGTGTCATTTGTGTGGCAATTAGTGTCCAAGCAGCCCTGTCCTCAGGAGTCTGTCCAAGCTCTGTAGTCGTATCCTTGATATCACCTCACTGCACTGGCTGTTAGCTATTCGGTGGCTAGCGTTAGGTAGCGTCGCGGGGCCAGATAGCAGTACAGAAAGGAGCCTGGGAGATGTCAGCTGCGCAGTAACAATACTCTAGCCAGGCCTTTTCCGCCCCATCCTGAGCTTCAGCCAGTGTCCAGCATTTCCAACTGAATAACTCTATAAAATGGACACCTGCCACGAGACCCTGCATGCATCACTAGTGCTAGAGTGGGGAGCACAATCGTCCGGCAGTCACAGCCAGTTGCCTCCTGATATATCAGATGCGATCCCAGAGACGGGGTTCAGTGCCCCAGCCAAATGTTAAAGTTATTTGTTCTTGTCATTAAACTAAACTTTATTGTGACCCTCTCTCGCTGTTATTGCACTAGTAGCGATTCTCCCAGCCTGGACTTTATCATTGAGACTGTCTATGAATCTCGGGGGGCTTTGCCACTGCACTTCACTGAGCTATAATTCCTTGTTGCCCTTAAAGTCTAGAGGGCCAAAGAGAGGGGGGGAGGAAGAGGAGAAAATGAGCAAAAAACTGACGTGACAAGAGCAAGCATTTTTCAATTTGTCATTCCGATTTGCAATTTAATAAACACTGCCCTGACATGCACGCACATGCAGGGTACTCCCACATTTCTACATGAGAAGGTTGTGTGCACTATTATTTTTTTTCTAGATGTCTTATTGGTTAAAAGTTGCAAGAAGAAATAAAAACAAAGATTGAACACATAGGGAAATTACGCAACACAGGAACACATATGGTGGTTTTAATAGTCTCTAGAACCATCATACCAGTTTATGCATCTTAACTGAATATTATTTATACTCTCTTGTTGTGTGTGACAGTTGTCTTAACCAATGTGTACTCAATTTGTTTCTTTTTTTTCCAGGTTAAATATAGTGTAAAAAGCATAATTTCTGGAAAGATGCTATACTGATCCCTACACATATTTGGGATGATGTGTTAGAGGTCAGGATGAAGATACCATTTTCACATAACAATAGGTTCACACAATGAATATCACGTCTATTTTTTCCGTTTAATACTTGCTAGAAAGGAATTCTGAAAAGACGTCCTCCTCTCTGTCTGCACACAGCTCAGATTCAATCCATTAATCAGTAACCACACAGAGAGCCATTATTATTCTTTTTATTATGGAACTTTACATCAAAGTTTTGGTTTTTAACATTTAAAGCTGATAGTGAGAGATGGAAAGTATGAATCCTCTTACTGTTGTAATGAAAAGGGTTGTGATCCATGGCTGTTTGCCTTGCCTCAGTGTGCTTTATCGCAGACGATGAGGGCATCCCTCACTAGCTTTATGCCATTTTCAAAATGTTTCATTATGCTCCTATTTTTCCTAAGGTTCCCACCTTCACTGACCCCACATCTACTGCTTAGGAAAAGGCATTTAAACCGATATTAGAAAGAAATATGTTTCAAAAAGTGTTTGTGGATCATTAAGATGCTACAATTGTTACAAAAACATTAGCATTTGTGAGGTACGCTGCAGACAAAAGGTGACTCTTTTTACAGCCTGTGTATTTTCCAAAGGTTCTGGAAAGAGACAATGCGGTCATAGAAAATATAAACTGCAGATAAACGACGTGACATAAAACTGCAGTCCGTGTCCTGTCAAGCTCGGATGGTTTCCGAGCTCAAGCTTCCTTAATTTTCACCTCCTGTGAATTTTGCTAACATCCTCTTTTTTTTTTCTGGCATGAAAAAAGGAATATTTTGACGTGCTTTAATGAGATGGTGTTATGCCTGGATTATGCCATTTTACATCTCCATACATAAATGTCTTACACATATGATATTCTCCAACACAAGGGGGGAACCGACATTGTCATCAACAATCTGACATAGCTCGATGGTAAATGACGCTTTGAGAGACATATTTGTCCACTGCTGCTCAGGACATTTCTGACTGGCAACCTTGAATCTACCAACTTCTCTCCAAAATTCCTTTTTTTCCCCCGATGAGGTAAAAAGGGCAAGTTTTTGCTCTTTAAGATGGCGGTACATAACCCGTCCATGGAACATAAACGTGTCTGCCGTTTCGGGAAGATGGATGGAGGCCCACATGCCTGCCTTAATAAAAAGGTCTTTAAACCCTCGTCCAGATCTTCTTCCCAAGGAAGCATGATATTAAAGACAGGCAGGAACCTGGGCTTGGTAAACGTAATGGATCGGCAGGAAAGTTTAAAAGCACCAAGGGGGTAGGCCATTATGCAAAACAGGGCTCGTACAAGTAATCTGCGCCCTGTCTCTCAGCTGCCAAAGACAAAGAACACATGCAGAGGTCCTGATTGCTTCTTAAGAAGCTCCCCGTGCCGCCATGATGGATTCCGGTATTTTGACTGTTAATATGTTTGAATGAAAATTATTTATACATTTCGGTGAGGTTGAGCGGCTCTCCCTGTGATTACTGCCTCTGAAAATGAGAGCGGAGGAGCAGGAAATTTTCATGTCACAGAGGCCTGATGTATCCTCAGATTATGGGCTGATTGCGGCTCAGATGAGCACTGCATAGAATCGTTTGCCTGCGCCTGTGACAACTCCCCATCCCTGACAAGGCCTCTTAGTTTTTCTGGTTATTGATGCATTCTGCATAAATGCAATTCTTTGATGGTGTCTGCTGGTGGAATATAGGTGTGGAGAGGAAGCAGCTGATTGTGTGTGTGTGTTTGTGTGTGTGTGTGGGCGAAACAAGGTGTTTAATACATTCAAAGGCAGTGAGGTGAGCTGCAAGAAGAGCATCTTGAATGTTTTTTATCCACAGGCGTACAGAGGAGCTGATCAAAAGTGAATCGTGTTCGAGGGGAATCTGCATGTGTGATGATGATACCCGGGTAGACATTTATCAGACACCTTGTGGTAGTTTTGCACCTACAAGGATAGCAGAATGTTGAGAATAGGAGGCAACTGAAGGATTAGTGATGAGAAAACATGAAGAAGGAGCAGCATGGATGTTACATGTAAAGTTGCACTACTACTTAAATCCTAAAGGCTTTAAACATAACTAGGTGGTCATAATTGTAACCTTATTCCCCAAAATAAAACCTTGACCCTAAAAATAAATAGTTAATACTGTGGGAAAACACTAGATGACGCTGCTCATGTGACAGTGTGATATTTGCATTTTGATGAATACATACTGTGTATCACACACACATATGAAACAGTGATCAGAGGGCACAGATACAACAAACTGGAATCACATCACTGATCCTGCTAGTTGATGTAGAGATATGACCAGAAATCTGCTGAGCCCTAATTTAATAATAATAACAAACTAGGACACCACTGTCTGAATACTGAGAACTAAATATATTTTTCATCAACTAAAAGTTTTAAAATTCGGAAAAGGGTATGTTTTGTTACTTTAAAACTAAACATAAAGTGCAATTCCCAAAAAATATTTTAAAACATTTTTTTTATTTTTCCTAATTCATGAAGGGTTGAGTTTTTGAAGATGAAAGATAATCATCCAACAGAAGCAAAGACTTAAACAAGGCCCCCAATATCTGCCTCCAAGCTCCAATACATAAAAGTGATTGATAGATCCACTTACAGCACAACAATCCCCTGAGAACAATTACCATTGCTTTGGTAATTCTGCAATCATGGCACTTGATCATGGCGTATCTAACTCTTTCATCCTGCTTTGGATGATATTCAAGAGAAACTTTTGGCTCTTCCATTCAATGAAAGACTAATGAAAATATTTCAGTAGCCAACTTTGTAAGCCAATGAAAAACCCAGCCAGCATGGAAGCGCTATTGCAGAGATAGTGGAGCAGGGCCACTTTGCAGTAAAATGGAATAAGCATTAAACAAAGAAACAAAATCCCCCCCCTCCACCACCTCCACACACACACACACTCATGCATGCACACATTCAGTCAGCACCCCCAGGCATGGGTTCAGTTGTCCCCGTCTCTTTCTCTTTCTTTTGGGGCCTGATTTGAATACGAGCCTTGTTTTATGGAGGAAGGTAATTGGAAGTTGGTGATTTACTGCAGTGTATACAGGGACTGCATCCAACAAAATATCTGGAAGCAGGGAATAATCGCTTTGTAGTCTGCTGCTGCATTTATCTGGACACAGGTATATTTTAACCACCGGGTGTTGACAGTGTTGACTATTAGCCAGCAAATAAATTATTCAGCACTTACAAGAGAGGAAAAATGGGGAAAATCTCCTTTGCACAGCTACAACAGGACAACGCAGTGTGCAGTGGCAGAAAAAAAAAAAAAAGAGGCAGTCATTTTTTCTTCAATTACAAAAGGCAAATATTTATTATTTATAAGTAGTTGCCTTGTATGGGCTTAAATGTTATTTATGAACCTGTTGCATAGTGATTTCCAATGTAACTCATTATTTTTAGCTGGAGGGTGTTGTAAAGGAGCAAGGATATATTTAATGACACTCTGCTAGTCGGTGCAATTACACTGTAATCATTATGTAAAATGTCCTATTAATTAAACCAATTTCTGCTGGATGAACATTCTTTTCTGCAGGGCCTCTGCCTCATCCTTCAGCCGCCTTGCTCCATCTTGTTTTTCACCAGGCCCCTATTATGTTGTGACTTCACTGCATACATATTTATAAAAGAGATTTTCATTATCCCTAAGATTTGGAACCACTTTCAGATTAATAAATAGGATGTGTCACTGAGGTTTGAAAGGCAATTAGGTTTCTTTCCAATCATACAATATTTTGGCCTTTGGATCATTGCTGCAGTGCTCGGTGCATTTATAAGTTGAGAATTTTCCATTTTCTGAGATAACAGATAACAGAAATAAGTTAAATATTAGCTCTTACCTAGTCTAAAATTTCATGGTTAAAGCTCAGCAGCAGTGTTAGAGAATGTGATATTATGACTTAAGTGAAAACTTACAGTTTGTATGCACTGGTGCCATACTTGTCGCGTTTTCCTGTCAGTTTGGTAAACCATACATATTCCACACAAAAAAATTCCAAGCGAATGAAAACGCATCCACAAGTCAAGTAAAAACGTTCGTTCCAATCACTGCTTAGTCGTGTCAGGGGCAAAGCAAGAACGTAAAGATGTGACGGTCCTGAAGAAGGTTCCTGTCTGCCTGAATATCCAGAACAAAACGTACTTCAATGCTCTTGTCCAGGTCAGATCTTGATTCACTCTGCATCCCAGTATGTAAAGTGCATCCGGTTGTGGGAGCCGATTAGCTCAAACTTGCAGAGTGCGCCGATAGTCTGGTCAGGTCAAGGTTGAATCATGTTCCATTAGCAAACAAACTACCCCACAACCATTACTTTTGGGACCATTATTTTGGACTGTATTAGTATGACTGCTGTGCCAAAAACAAAACGTAGCAAGCAGAGACTGAATCAACCAGACTAAACACTGCAGGTTTGAAAACATCCTTATCAATGCATTTTGTGTTGTGAATGAATTAGCTCAAATCAAAAGGCAGGGTTATCCTGAGTTCTTTAAAACCCATTTTTAAAAAGTTTCTATTCTTTAAAATGCAAGAGGTTATACTGAATTCCAAATTTGTCTCCCTCTAAGAAAATGTTGGTGCTAGCAATCATGGCAGGACAGAGTAGTTGACCCTCCTGGCTCTTTATCTGCTGTTCTGGCAGTCCTAATGTTGCTGTCGTGACCAGGGGTCATTGGCACTTCCAATGCTCTTCAGACACAATCTGTTTTCTTTACTTCTTGGCACAAAGGAAACGATTAAGAAAACAATTCAATAGAGAGCGAGAACACAGACGTACATCTACATTGCAAATGGAGGCACTGGGATGTTTGCTATTCAGAAAGCATAGGTTGGGATAGGCCCTCTTTGTAAGTGCTTATACAAGAGGTCCACTTCTGAATACAATGGTCGATCATAATTCTATTGATGGTATTAGACTGAATTAATGGCTGCAGCATTGTGTACCATTAAAAAAACAATTCCAATTCAACACATTGAGTGACTCTGTTCAACAAGCTCAACAAGCAGAAACTCATTTACTGATGAAGCTGCATTATGAGATATGGAATATATAATACAAGTTTTTCTATGAGCAAAATCCTCCCATGTCTCCGGCAGGCAAATGGAGACGGCAGAGCCAGAAAAAGCCATATTATCTATTTTTTTTAATGTTAATTAATTGCCACTTGTAATTAAAATTAAAGTTGGTGTTTTTACCTTTTTTTCCCACAATAAATGATTTGGAGCAGCACCTACAAGTACATTCGACAATTCAGAAACATTTGTTGTAAAGATATAAGAGTCTTCTCTCACGAAAAGAGTCACTAGCCTGAACAGATGGCAACAACTTATTCACTCATAACTGTCTTGCTGATCTTTTCCCTATACAGCTTGTCGATCGTCGTCCAATCGTCCATCCATACAGTTACAGATGACTATCTCAGCATGCCAACCACGTCTGGTAACAGACAAAGCTGTGAGTACAATAGCCCGGCTCTTATCAGGAGTGAGGAGTAAAGCTCCTTGCGTGAGCGTGACTAAAGTGCTGACAGTCTGAGCGGCTTATAAAGAAGAGTTGTTAAAGTCAAGACACCTGCTGCTAAAAAGGAAGACCGACTGAGGGGTTATAATGATACTGATTATAAAAACATAGAGGTTTTGGTCATGATTAATATGTCTGTGGAGGTGGCAGAAAAATGATATAAGGTCCATATACAAAAATCATACTCTGTATATATGCCGCATCATGAAACTACCAAACAAGCACACTTTTTTGATTAACACTGGAGGTTCATCCTCTCACAGATAGTATTGCATGTATGCAATGCAATCATGAATACAAACACACCCACACACACGCACGGTCAGATATTTCCAATCTGCAAGACATCAGCAGGTTAAGATTATTATCACACAGCACCGTGATTCTTATCATAGGTATAAATTACAATATTTATACTGCATGCTTTATTTGTGGCTGGCAGACGGATGGCAGTGTTGCGTTTTAATCCATTATGCTGCAGTGGGGTGTCAAATTAGGTCGCTTCATTAATACACTATCCACAAGTGATAAAGAAAAGAGAATGAAAGTGGAGGGGAAAAAAAGAGCAGGAGGAGGGGGGCTACAGTACATCAGGAAGAGATTATTATTATTCTGTGTCTCTATGATGAGAGCAAATTATAAGAACATACACCTTCTTCATCTGTTTGGCTAAAAGGGGGGTCGGCGCCTGATGGATGACTGTGTTTACAAATGAGGGTGATAATGTTAAGCAGAGGAGCAGCCACACACACACACACACACACACACATACAATGAGGAGGCAGACTGATGATAAGAGTCCCTTTGCTACCGGATTAGGCAATCTTCCCAACCGCCAGCAGATTGATAGAGTCACAGCTCACAGACGCAATTGCAACGGGGAGGAATAAAGTTTGGCCTGCTGGTATCATCTGTGCTTACTGCCAGCTTGGTATGAATCTCAGAGGAAAGATGACCTGTGAGGGAGACGAAGCACTTGGGTATTTACCTCAGTTTCCTCTGTGTCCATGCAGCTGTGAAGGGCCACCGTAGTCACATCACCGCTGTACCTGCCAGACAAGAAATGATATTATTTTTATGTATTGTTTATTATTTTGTATAATTCACACAAAGATTCATACAGAGATAACACAGATATTCGTTTGTATCTCCGATGCATTTTATGTTATGTTGTTGTTCTCCTTTATGGCTGAAACAATTAGTAAATTAATCAACAGATTATTTGCCAACTATGTATTTTGAGAATCAGTTAATAGTTCATCTTTCTAGTAAAAATACAAAACATTATCTTGTTCCTGCTTCTCATTTGGGATAATTTGATTCAATTTTGCTTGTCTTTGTCTTATGCGATAGTAAACTGTATATCTTCAGGTTTTTGAAAAACAAGTTATTTAAGAATGTTATTTAGGGATCTGGGAAATTTTGATGGGCATTTTTTTAACAAACATTTTATAAACCATAGAATTAAAAAAAAGTATCAGATTAATCGACAATGAAAATAATCCGTATAGTAAAAAGCCCTATTCTCTATCCTCTTGCATTACATTATTTCATGAAAGCATTGTAAAAGTTTGAAGAATAAACTTGGTGATTGAGAGTTTTTTTTGCAAGCTGTATATTATCATTTTTTGACAGTACTGTACTTATGAGTGAATAAAGTAGGAAAATAAGAACAGATGATCAAATGGAAGTAATTAAATCCACTGTGCTTGTTAAGTACTCATTTTCTGGGGAGAAATTAAGAAAATAAAAACTTACATTCCCACTGTGTCCCTTTACATGTACATTTTCTTCTTTAGTTGCACAGCACTGTCACAGTGAAATTACCTACACTTAATGATGAATAAATACACCGAGATTATTAATTACTGCATGTTGGGTTTGCATGGATTTAAGTATATTATTTAATATGTTTAATTTAAGATTTACAATCCCATCTGCGGTCTAGCATTTTGATTTAAAAAAATTTTTGATTATTAGAAACACATTTCCGATGGTTAAGGTTTTATTTGTCGCCGCATGTAAAATAACTTTTCAGTGTTTGCTGTGCCGCACATTCACTCTATTGTACATTTTCTTGACATGTTGGTGAATGAATAGTGCAGATAGTTTCATCAACAGCCAGACTCTGGCTGAAATGTATGAATAAATGGACCGAGCCAGTCGAGAGCAATCACTGGCGTAGAGAGAGGTTAAATGTCTGCATTAGAATGTGTTTGCCCCCCAAGCATGTTAAAGAGCCCTTCCACCATAATTCTGCAGGCCTTACCATGTCATCTTTCTACGCATGTCACAGGAAATAGACTGATGAATCACTTCCTGATGTCACTGCGGTGGACTGGTGACAATCAGTGAAATGATAGTGTCTGCCTGCCTACACATATCTGTAATTGATAGCCCAAATCCCAAACACTCGCCTCTCTCCACTAGCTATGATGGAACATTGGACTGAAATCACTCCGGATGAGGTGGGGTCTGGGCCATTTGTTATTTACTTCGCGCTCGCTTCACAAGACCCCCCCCCCTCCTCAAACCCCTTACCAACACCTCCACCCCCTCAACCCCCACTCGCCCCCTGCCGCCGAAATTTTCGCCACAAGAACACATTATGGTAATCAGACAGTATGTGTGTATAGGAATCAATCAACGGAAAAGCCTATAGCAAGAGTTATGACACAGCGAAGACTGTTTGTAACTTTTGATTAATGGGGTGATCTCATTTGTTTTTCTGGATGGATGGGGGAAGCAGGATGACCTGTAGGACCTGTAGGTTCAATAAGGGTGGTGTTGGCTGGCTGCTTTTGGATTTCTGCTTAGATGCTGAAAGGCTGTATGTATGCTATAAGGAGGGGGTAGCAGCCAACACGGAAAACCATTGGTTTAAACCATTTTCTTGACACTGTATGGCTGTACAGTGGTGATGAATGCCATCTCAGATACCTCTCATCAGCATTACCACCACCTTGGCACTGCCTCTCTCCCTCTCTCCTGTATACCTGCCATCTCTGTGCCTGCCTGATTTATAAAGTTGTTATGGCAATTCACTCTAATGTTATTTCCTGCCACATAAATACATATATCTCAGGCAGGTATTATAAGGCCTGTAATGGAGGAGCATCAGGGCTGCTCTGGGGATCCTTTTAGGATATTTGGCAGGATGTTATTGGTTGCGCTGAGAGAGAAACTTACATTAGCATTAATCCTCGAGCTGCAAGATAAAAGAGTGCACGGCCTGTTTTATTATCATCACACGGGCACTTGTTTTTAGCCTCCGCATTTTCTCTTTGCAAAAATGAAGGTTCAAAGCAAATTTTGTTATCAGGTATGAGATTTTGTACTCTGAATTTTTTTTACAGCAGTTTGACATCAGCAAATGACATATAAAAAGCATTTTTTTGGCTATTGATGCCAACAAAAGTCGCCGTCTAGACCTGTCTGACTCAAACTGGGGTTTCAATTACACAGTCAGCGTCCTTTGCATTGCGTTATTATGAATGAACAAGAATACATAATCACTTCTTTACTATTCCAATTATCCAATATCTTCTTATGAACAAACTGTTCCAAGCATGAGGCCCACAGAGACCAGCAGTCTTTAAGCAAATCATATTTCCTCATGTCTGTTTTAAAATTACAATATGTGCAAACACAAACAGGTCATCCATCACCCGTTTGTAACTTCTGTAGATATTTAGGCTTGCAAATCCAAGGGGCAAATTGTTTGTGGAATCTCCATTATGCCCTTTTCTAATGTTGTCATTAGCAATCAGCTCACTGGGAAAACAGGGTGGCAGGAGATGTAGAAAAATCATTTGAACCTTCAGCCCTGCCATGGATCCCGTGCCGCAGAGGGGGGTCAGGGGTGCCGGTTAGGGTGACAGCATGGGTCAATACTCACGAGCTAGTGGAGGATCGTGCAGTGGGAGGTGGGGTGGTGTTAGGAGAGTCACAAGGGGGAGTTAGAGTAGGTCACCCTCCGAGATCAGCCAGCTTTAAGGTGAAGTCTGCAGAATGTCGAGACGACAAGGTGTGTGCGCATGAATTTGTGTTGGGGTGTGTGTGTGTATGTGGTGGAAATCAAGGGGAGGAAGGTTTAAATGATAGTTGCTGACGGTGCCAGCAACAGCCAGGAGTGCAGACACACACACATACACACATGTACAACTAAATGACAGGCGGAGTGGAGGTATTGAAAGGTGTGACGGCCTTGTCACGGAGTGTCCCTCCCTGTCCTCTCCTGCCAACCTGCCCCCCCCACTCCGCCATTCAGAGGGCATGGCACACCACAGAAGACTGACACCTGAATTATTGAGTTATCGATACAGTGTCTGTATGTGACAGTGTGTGTGTGTGTGTGTGTGTGTCATCGTACGACTGAGAGAGTTATTGATACTGTACAATAGCTGTGTAACGTAAGCGTATCGTGTGCATGTTTATGTGTGTGTCTGTGACTTTTTTTTTTGCATGAGGTGTCACCATATGAGTATGGAGTTATTGATATCGCACACTTGGACTTAAACCACCCATCGATTCCTAGAAACACGACACCTGCATGCAAGTCAGGTAAAACCAGTACACTTTGGAAACACGACAGACAGGTTTGCTGGCAGAATTCAAAGTTTTTAGCAAAGACATCCAAGGACCACGTTCCTGAAACTACTCAATCAGCTGACATGTTAACATTATGGGCTGATATTATATACACAATTGATGACATTTAGGTGATAACATTTGCATGCAAGCAAAGAAAAATGGAGGAGGAAAAAAAAAAGGTGCCTGTGGGTAATAGAAAAATCTAGCGGTATGGTGTCAGGTATGGATGTGAGATATAAAGACATTTTTTTTGCCAGGCCTATTTCAGCCAGACAGTGGGGGGCTATTTGGAATGGAGGAAAGTAATAACCTCCATTTGTTCCCCCTTGTCCCTCGGCTTATGAAAAACGCCTTTACAACTTGCTTTGCCTTAACTGGGTTTTCTGGGGGATTTTGAAGTTTGGCAACTTGTCACTTGGATTGGAGCTGGTGGAAATATGACGTTCAGGTCATGGCTTTCTCTGCTAGTTCAATATGTTGCTGTGTGATTGAGGCAGGCTTGGCGAAGAGAATTTGGGCTATTAATAAAGCCTAGGGTGGTCTCGGGGCCAGCACATACTGCACTGCTGCTGTCAGAGAGAAAAATCTATAACTAAATAGGTTGACAGCTGCATATTTTTGATTTTAAAATTTTAAAAACACAAAAAAAAAATGATGAAAAAGTGGACTTTTTCTGTTTGTTTTTTTCTACAAAAGCAGCAGATTCCATTCCACATTCTGGTCTGGCGCTCCCCGAGCCCCCGGAGAGCTCGGTCAGCCGGCTCGGCTCCCCACTCCCTCTGTCTCCATCACTATCAATTGTCTTTGAACAGCTCCGATCATCACCTCAATTATCCGTTGTCCTGCCCACCTGATGGGTTTTTTGCCAACTATAACTTCTCTGTGGATGGACAGGGAATAATGACAGCTGAGGCCTGTGCTTGGGTAGCAGGGTGGAATACAAAGAGGGCGAATGGATGTAGATGTGGCTGAAAAACTGAACCTCTACCCAACACACACACACACACACACACACACTGACGCAAACACACGTCAAAAAGACATACATACATGAGAAAACACACATAGAGTATTGCAGCTGCACATACACTTGCACAGATATCCACAGATGTTGATGCAAGCACACACACACAAGCCCCTATCCCACCTCCTCCTGTAGAAAAGCCATTTACTGACCGAGCGCCAAGGTGTCAAGCTCTAAAGTGAATCTAAGAACGTGCTTGATGTGTTCTCTCTCCCGCTTTCTCTCTCTGTCTCTCTCGCTCTCTCCGAGACTGAGAGAAACTCATTTACCCTGCAAATCCAAATACACCAGCAGAGTGGGAAAATGTATTCATACCACAGGTGATCTTATTATGGGCGCGGTAAACTGAGCAATGAGAACATCATCCACTGCAAATGACACCTAAACACATATCGACAAAGAAAAAAAAAAAAAAGTAATATCATCTGCATAATCAGAGAAAAGCAGTCAGATACCATCGTCTGGGAAATGGAATGAATCGAAAAGTTCAGTGCCAGAGCGTTGTGCTATTTATGCGTGATAGTGATTCGATTTAAAGTCAGCGAGAGAGCTCCATGTTGTTAGTACACGGGAAATAAGCGTGCCACGGGTGCTTTAGCTATTAGCCAAGGAAAATACAAGACAGAATAATCTACTGCGGGACACAAAATAGTTTACAGAAAATTATATAGAAGACGAGGAGCTGGAGCCGACAAATGATCACAACCCAATAAAGCAAACAACACATCAAATGCAATAATTACATCACATTACACTTTATTTAAATAGTCTGGTGTTGACACTCAGCTCCATTAGATAATAAAAAGCAGATATTCAATAAAGTGTCGCTGGTTTTGACGCAACTTTATGTAATCCCAAAAAAATACCCAACACCAGTCATAGACATCATGTCATGTCATGTAATCTTCAACAGATCAATACTAACATCCTATTTCAAAGCTATATATTATTCTCACCTTTAATATCTCTATACAGATATTGGATAACTATTGACTTTTCACATATGTGAAACACCTAAACTTTTTACTCACATCTTTGAATTAATGTCTGTATTATGGAAAAAAAAATCCATAATAAACATTGATATAATAATGATGTAGTCAGAGTAAGTAAGATTAAGTTCAGTGATAAAGTAGCATATATTAGGTGAATTATATTGCTGCAATGTCTCATCCAAGAATGACCCCGAATTACAAAGTGCACAATATACACAATCACACAGTTACTCAGTACAAGTGAATGAAACACACCAAAAGTCAAAAGGTTTAACAAATATGGAGATTTTCAAGGTCTATGATAATTCATGAAGGCGTCATGTAATTTATGTACAGTAATGATGTGAAAGAAAATACAAGAATTAGTAGCATCATCATGGACTGACTTGAAATGAAGCTCCAAAAATGAGATTAAATGCTTAGGAGCTCAAAATATAGTTATATTATAATCTTACAATATTACTATGTAGCACAATATAATGATACTGCAGTACATCATGTTTTGGGTATATAGTAACATTCTCCCATCTCACAGTAAAAACGGTTGTCATGCACAGTAGAAATGTTAATAGTGTAAAATCCTGCAAAGGTTATGGTTGGCTCATGATGGGAAATTATTATTCTGCATTGTCTCAGGGCCATCCAGCCAGATAGCTGAGCCATTAGCATTTTCCTCTTTGTTCCCATCTATAAACATTTTTGTTGTCCTGAAGGGTCATCTCTGTATTCTTCTATCTCTCCCTTCCTTCGTAATGAATGAGTGTAATTACCAGGCTTGATTGGTTGGAAGGTCATTGGGAATCCTGTAATTTTTCACTTATGTTAAGCTTGTGTTTGTGATGAATGTACCCAACCTTTCTGCATCCCTCCTTAGATTACTCTAGGCATAGAAATGCATCCACAAATTAAGCTGTTCATTGAACACTGATTCCTGACTGGCCATGAGTACGTTTATACAAATAAACAAATGGAAAGAGGCGATGCAGTTTTTTTTTAATGCCTGGCCTATTGCAGAGGTATATTGTTTTTTTTTTTTTTTTTTTTAAATAATATCTTCTATTCTTATTTCAGCTTTTTCTTACCAATGATTTAACGACAATGCAGAGTAGATTGTATTTGTATTGACGGGATTAGCTTTAAAAGTTATTTTATGAAAATGTGTATTATAATTTTTAATTGTAATGAGCATGGATCCGAGACAACTTTGTTTTATTAAATGCAACACGAAATACAAAGTAAGTCAAGCTGCTTCCTTTTAAGGTGCTTATTTAAATATATGTTAATATCTGAGGATGTTCTTGAGCTGAATTTAATTAGATTTTGGATCTCAGTGAGTTTTTAGATGTTCCTGTTATGTTGTTCACTCCTAACAATTTCCTCATCTACTCTTACTTTCTCTTTTGGTCTCTCATTAAAACTCCCACATCGGATCTTCACATCTTGCTTCCTCTCTGTAGTGAAAGAATGTTTTTCCCTAGACCTTTATCCACATCTCTTAGTCCATTTTCCTATTTTCTAAACTTTTCTTCCCCTCTTTGGACCTATGATCTGAGTGTTTGGTTGAGGTTTCTCTTCTGTCGGTTGAATTAGTGGCCTGTCAGAGATGGTTCTGCTGCAGGGCGCTGGCAGCTGCCCCACTCACGGCCTATCAGCCTCACATTCAGCTGTCCATGAAGGAGGGATGGAAGGACGGAGGGATCATTGGATGGAGTGAAAGAGAAAAAAAGAGAGAGATCAGGCTTCAGAGGTCCAGAGGATGGAGGGATGCAGTGATAGAAGGGAAATAGGGATGGGTTCTTGATGGGAAGAGGCGGTGTAGGTAGGGAGATGTGGTTAAAGAATGGAGGGATGGAGTAAATGAGTGCAACCCTTCTGGGGTCCTGTGGCTGAAAGCCAGTCAGTGAGTCAATGGATGAGCGCAGAGGCTATACTCTCCCTGTCTTCTTCTCTTTCTCTTTTGCCTGTTTCTTTCTCTCCTCCTGTTTCTCTTACAATTGCCTTTCTGGTGGACTCATGGGCTTCTTTCTCTCTCTCTCTCTCCTCTCTCTTTCACTCTCTCTTTTCTCCCACAATCAGTCGGCTGACAGGAGGACTGGGGCCATGATGGACGATGCCCTCTCTGAGTCCGACAACATTTTCTCTCAGTCCCCGAAGCAAGATCGGGCATCGTCAGAGGTAGGCCGGCGTTGGCCTCTTTCAGTGTTTGTGAGGTCCAATTGCTGTGTTCAGTCACCCCTCTCGCGACCCCCATATCAGCTGCGCTGAGCTTGTGCAAACTGGAGCTGACCACACGGCCCTGCCTTCTCAAAATCTGCACACTGGCCATGCCATGGCGAGCAGACGACATTTAACCACATTTCAACTCCATGACTTTTCTCTCTTTCTCTTTGTCACACAGAGCAAAATAGAAATATGAGACCATAAATAGAAGCAAAACCCACACCTGTCAGATAAATAAGATGTCTTTCCTCAATATGAAATGTATTCACAATAAATACTTTTCCATAATACGTTCAGAAAATATATTTGTATTTTTTGAACTTTAATAAAACTAATTCAATTAAGTTTTTACTTAATTTACCAGCAACTAAATAGTTAATTAATTTAATCATTTCAATGTAATTAATATTGTAAATGTTTTGTGAAATTAGAAAACAGCAACTTTATATTTACAAAAATAAAGTATGTTACCATTTCCTGCAGCACAAAAAAAAACCCAGCTACAACTTATTTCAATCTCATTAATTTGATAATGCTTAATCAATGAGCCTCGCTGTGTTAAAAGGTCTAGTTCAAACATTGATTACTATCTTTCAAGTCTTCCTCAACAATAAGATGGGGGAGGCAATTTATCATTATTGGCCTTAAGATGCTTTAATCTGCGCTTCCTGAGGTGTCTTTGTGGTGTAAAAATTGGAGGGGGTGTGTGTGTCGGGGGGGCTCTTATTATTGCTGAAATACCACAAGTTTCCCCCCTTAACACACACACACACACACACACACACACACACACACACACACACACTCTCAACCCACCCACCACTTCCTTAGACTCCAGGCCCCCCATCTCCAGCCTTAATCCAATTTGTTCAGTCCCCCTGTCTTCTGCTGGCACAAAATTAAAGGCCTGCTCTCACAAAAACACCTCACATTTCCAAGGTATTGGCTGCCCTGCAAGACTAGAAACTTCATTTATTCTGGCTAACTTCTCAATTATCTTCCCAGTAGTGGAGACGTGTAAAAAGTACAAAAATCAATAGGATTCCATTCCCCTCGTATTGGAAAGGGGGAAATTAATGAGATAGGACACTCTCTTAATCAGAAATAAATGTTTTAATTCAGATAATGACATAGTTTTCCCTTGCAGAAGGATGACAAATGCTGAGGTGCTGTGAGCCCCACCAAGAAGCCGTTTCAATTTTATTGTAAATATAAAAGGTATTGATCTGCGAGATGTACAAACCCTATTGCTTACAAAAGCCATTCAGGGGGACTGGGAAAACTATTAAGCGGCGGGTCAGAAATCAATAAACAACACTAAGAGGTGGCTGTGCCTGCCCTCTCTGGAAGATCTCTGGAAAGCCAAATGGCAGAGTTAGTGACAGGCGGCTCGCTGGTGGAGCAATGTTAAGGATGATAGGGTCAGCTGGTTAATGTGGCGAGGGCCCTGACAGGTCGGCAGCCCACCTCAGAGCTGGAGGCCTGACAAGCTGCCATTTAAACAGACACTGACTCATCAGCCTGTCGCTACAGTTAGTGTTTCACTGTGGTGGGCCTCAACTGACAGCAGCCATTCTGCTCTTTCTCTCTTTCACTTACTTTCTCTCTCCTTTGCTTGCTTTCTCTTTATTCATCTCGCTCTTTTTTTTTTTTATTGCTGTTTTACTATCAGTCCTCAGTTTTCCCTCTCCTCCCAGATTGCTTTGCATCCACTTAGGCTGGGTGGGCAGCAGTAGTTACATATGCATGTCTGATGTCGGAATAAACCACTGAGAGAGAACAAGCTGTTTGGATTTGGATTGTTCTGGCTTGAATGCATAAGTCAGATACATTGACAGTTGACAGTGTGTTACTACTTGAATACAGATAATAAAAATTTTAAAATATCAAACGTTCAAGTATTTGTCATGTTTTTTGCAGGTAATCTTGTTCCACTCTTTTTAGTTCTTGTTTTTCCTCTCTCCTACTGAATATAACTGATGTGACAAAAACAAAGCAAATCTGTGTAATGCATCAATTCAATACATCTATTCTGTGATGTGTTCTACAATGCAACAGTATTATGTGTTGCTGTCTGTTGATGTTTTAAATGTGCCTGAAAGATTTAGTTGTTTTATAAAGTTTGCACAGAGGTCCCTTAATATTTGACAACTGTGTTCATACTTGATAAATCAAACACAACTGGACAGATGCACTCTGGATGACCAATGGGTACAGGTTATATTAGTGCCTGGTGGCAGAGAGGTTATGGTGGGCCTGGGGGATAGATTGGTGTTGATTTAGGAGGGGGAAAGGGAAAAAGTTGGGTTGTCTTTGCAGTAATTATGGGGAAAAGCAGGCAAGCCAGGTCAGATGACTTAACCCCAGATCTATGCACTCCATTGGACTGCCGGTGGGTCAGGGCCCCTCTGGCAACTCTTACATCCCTGGCCTTCACTGACATCAAAGCCAACAAAAGCCAATAGAAAGTGAGCCAATGTGTTATATTAATAAAACATATTTGACAT